>JAQQTP010000079.1:8527500-13327500 GCA_029884605.1 Ormosia emarginata | reverse complement strand
GAAGACTTAATTTAGGCCATTGGATCTTTTCTCCTTGAAATCCTAACCATTAAATGTGTCTCCAAAATGAAGGGTCAAGATTACTCCTTCAAACTTTACATCCAAGGGCTATAAATGGTCCTAGCCACTTTATAAGACTAAATCTCAACCGTTGATTAAATCAAGATCTAGTCTCCACCGTTGATTACATCAATAGTAGATATCCAAGCCACTAATGTTGACTTCGCAGTGCAATATTTATTTTTGTATCTGCTATTGCCATTCGAATAATATTTTTACTGTATTTTTATCACCCGATAATTAAATACAGTGCAAAACACAATAAAAGAAAATTTTAAAAACTATTTTCGGATTCAGGTTTAGTAAGATCTCCCATCTCCGTCTCAACAGTACAAAATTTTCTGATTATAGAAAAATTTTTACCTTTCTGGACCCATGCGGAGCCCACATACAACCTCCCTAGGCCCACAGATGGCCCATGGATAACGCTAAAATAAACAGAGTAATATAAAAACTTCATAGTCACACACAAAATCACAAAAATTAGAAAATGCACAAATATCAAATCAAATTACGTAAAATAATTAAGAGTTGACAGTAATAATTAAATTACGTAAAATTTTTCCCGGCCCGAAAATTATTATTTTCCTGGCACAGAGTAATTCACTCAAAATGATCAAAAGCAATCACGGAGTACTTAAAATAATTTTACAGTACACAAAAATTACTAAACAGTAGAATTCTGTTAACTGTCAAAATTACTGTCTTATATTAAGGAAGTTTTGAGGTGTTACAAATGTGCACGTAAAACGAAAAATATATTAAAATATTTCACATTCTCAGAAAAATGCAAAAAAATTTCAGAAAATCACAAATATTATAAAATGAATATTTATAATAAAATAAATGAAGTTTGGGGTGTTACAACACTCTCCAACAAATAAGAATTTCGTCCTCGAAATTTTCATACCTTAAAATAATTCTGGGTATTGCTCCTTCACTTTGTTCTCTAGTTCCCAAGTAGTGTCTCCGGTCGTCTCGTTCCAAATTACTTTCACCAACGAAATGTCCTTTCCCCTGAGTTGCTTCACTCTCCTATCCTCAACCCTTACAGGAGTTGATTCATAAGTCAAGTTCTCCTTTAATTGTACCGAATCAGGTGCGATGACATGATCAGGACTTAGAATGTATTTTCGGGGTTGTGACACATGAAAGACATTATGGAGATTGGAAAGGAAAAGGGGAAAGGCTATTTGGTAAGCAACAGGACCTATCCGACGAAGAATTTGATAAGGTCCAAGGAATTTCAGAGTGAGCTTTCTAGATTTGAGAACCCGACCGACCCCAGTCATAGGCGTGACTTTCAGAAATACATGTTCTCCTTCTTCAAATTCAAAAGGTTTCCTTCTTTTGTCCGCATAACTCTTTTGTCGACTCTGAGCCATTTTCATCTTCTCGTGAATCATTTTGACCTTCTCGATTGTCTGTTGAATGAGATCGAGTCTGACTATAAGTCGTTCTTTATCTTGACACCAGCATAGAGGTGTTCGACACCTTCTTCCATACAAAGCTTCATAGGGTGCAATCCCTATACTTGAATGATAACTATTGTTGTAGGTGAATTCTACCAATGGTAAGATTTCATCCTAACACCCAGTCTGCTCTATAGCACAAGCTCTCAGCAGATCTTCCAATGATTGTATTGTTCTCTCTTATTGACCATCAGTTTATGGATGGTATGCAAAACTCAACCGTAACTTTGTCCCCATTGCTTCTTGAAGACTCTACCAAAACTTCGATGTAAACCTTGGATATCGGTCAGAAATGATGCTTGTAGGTACACCGTGAAGTCTGACAATTTTACCGATGTACAACTGAGTCAACTTCTCCAATGGATATTTGATGTTGATCGGTAAAAAGTGCCCTGACTTCGTAAGTCTATCCACGATTACCCATATTGAATCATGACCTCTTTTCGTTCTTGGCAACCAAGCAACAAAGTCCATGGCAATGTTATCCCATTTCCATTCGGGAATAGACAAGGGTTGTAAAAATCCTGACAGTCGTTGATGTTCAATCTTTGTCTTTTGACAGACCAAACAAGATGATACGTATCTAGCAATATCCCTTTTCATTCCATGCCACCAAAATAACTTCTTTAAATCTTAGTACATTTTGGTCATTCCAGGGTGCATACTTAACTGACTTGTATGAGCATGCTCAAGTATGTACTTCCTGAGTTCCTCATCTTTAGACACACAGACTCTACCTTGGAATCTTAAAATTCCATCACTTCCTTCCTCAAGTGTTGATACACCGCCCTGCTTTATCAATTCTCTTTCCTCTTACAGGAACTTATCGACCTTCTGTTTCTCTCGGATATCATCCATTAAGTCATTCGAGATAGTGACCATATTCATGCAGATCTTTCCTAGCATTAGCTCCACAAAAGACCATATGTCTTGGAATTGTTCTATCAAGTCTTTCTTTCTACTCATCATGGCAGAAATACTGACTGTTTTCCTACTCAAAGCATCGGCCACCACATTCGCCTTCCTAGGGTGATACTGAAGTTGGAAGTCATAGTCTTTCAGGAATTCTAGCCATCTTCGATGTCGCATGTTCAACTCTTTCTGATTGCACAGATACTTCAAGCTCTTGTGGTCACTAAAGACATTGAAAGTTGCTCTATAAAGATAATGTCTCCATATCTTCAAGGCAAATACCACAGCAGCTAACTCCAAATCATGCGTTGGGTAGTTCTTCTCATGCACTCGTAATTGTCTTGAGGCGTAAGCCACCACTTTTCCGTCTTGCATAAGAACACAGCCCAAACCTTGATATGAAGCGTCACAGTACACCTTAAACGGTTCATCTGGATTAGGCAGAACTAACATTGGTGAAGTAGTTAGTCTCCTCTTTAGTTCTTGGAAACTTCCTTGACAAGCATCTGTCCATTCGAAAGCCTGATTCTTTCTGGTGAGTTGAGTAAGTGGTCCAGCGATTTTTGAAAATCCTTCAATGAACCTCAGGTAGTATTCGGCTAATCCAACAAAACTTCGGATTTCCGTTACCGTTGTTGGCCTTTCCCATTGTAGCACAACTTCTACCTTGGATGGGTCAATAACAATTCCTTCTTTTGAAATGACATGGCCTAAGAATTTCACTTCGTCCAACCAAAACTCACACTTGGACAATTTAGCGTACAACTCTTTCTCCTTCAGAATCTGAAGAACTATCCTGAGATGTTCAACATGATCCTCATGATTTTGTGAATAGATCAAGATGTCGTAGATGAAAACAACGACGAATTTGTCTAAATAAGGACGAAAGATCCTATTCATATAGTCCATGAAGACAGCACGTGCATTGGTCACACCAAAAGGCATTACTAAATACTCGTAGTGTCCATAACGAGTACAAAAAGCCATTTTGGGAATATCTTCCACTTTCACTCTAATCTGGTGGTAACCTGATTGCAAATCAATTTTGGAAAACACCACTGCTCCCTTCAGTTGGTCCATCAAGTCATCTATCCTCGGTAATGGATACTTGTTCTCGATCGTGACTTTGTTCAATTGACAATAATCCACACATAATCTTGTAGTACCGTCCTTCTTCTTGACCAACAACACTGGTGCTCCCCAAGGTGATACACTGGGCCTCACGAATTACTTCTCCAAAAGCTCTTCCAGCTGCTTCTTGAGTTCCACTAACTCTACTGGTGACATACGGTAAGGCACTATAGAAATAGGACTAGCTCCTGGCACCAAGTCAATAGCAAATTCGATCTCCCTTTCCGGTGGCAAGCCAGGCACATCTTCGGGGAAAACTTCAGGAAACTCTCGAACTACGGAGATCGCGTCCACATCTACCTCATTCTCGACCTTCAAAGAAGATAACAATATATATCACTGAGCTCCTTCGTTCAAGAAAGCTTTCGCTTAGTTGGCAGTCACAAATCTAGAATTCTCATCCAAAAGGAAAACTATTATTTTTCTAGAACAATCTAATAGGACATGGTTAGCAGATAACAATCCATCCCTAAGATCACATCTAGCTGAGATAAGGGCAAACAGATCAAATCGATAGAAAAGATTCGACCTTCAACAATCAATGGGCAACTTAAATAGACTTTCGCAGTGACAACGGGTTTAGCAGTTAGAGTTGAAATAATTAAATCAAATGGTAAAGAAGACACAGGTAAACCAAGTCTTTTCACACAATTATATAAGATCAAAGAATGAGTTGCACCAGAATCGTACAGTACAATTAAAAGATTACCTTCAATGAGACCTTCTCCTTGTATCAGATCTTTGGATTCGGAGGCCTCAGCACCACTCAGGGTGTAGACTCTGCCTCCAGTCTGCGGTTTAGAGGTCCTAGCAGCATTGACGGAAGGCTCCGCCTTGGCTTGATTACAGTCACAGGAAACTTGCCCCGATTTCTCGCACCTAAAGTAGATGATCCCTTTGATAGTGCAGTCTCTGGTGTAGTGCTCTTTTCCACACTTCATGCACCTCGGCATAGATGCCGCATTCTGACCCGTCCTTCTTGGACTTCCAGTTGGACTTCGACTCGGTGATCTTTGCTGTTGATTTCCAGATGGTCTGGAATAGGGTTTCTTCTGATAACGACTAGCATCACTGCTTCCTCCTCTTTAGGACCGAATAGGCCCAAAGTTTATGTTTCTCGCCTCACGCGCCTGGTCCACACTTTCCACTCGACAGCATGTATCGAGCAGCTCAGAAAATTGAGTAATCTTCAGAGTTTTGACGGCTCTCTTCACGTCATGTCTTAAGCCTTCTTCAAATTTTTGGCATTTCCAAGCTTCATTAGGTTGGTGTTGGAAGTAAGTTGAGAACCTCGACAAGCTCTTAAACTTAGCAGCATATTCGCTCACAGTCATACCTCCCTACTGCAAACTCAGAAATTCCATTTCCCTTGCGTGTCTAGCACTCTCAGGGAAATACTTGTTCAAGAACCTTTCTTTGAATACTTCCCAAGTTATCGCTCTATTTTCAGCTTGCAGCAATCTTTGCTCTCCAGTCCACCAGTATTCAGCATCTCCTATCAGCATAAATGCAGCATAGGTCACCTTTCGGTCATTGACACAGTTCATGCTAGCAAATATCTTCTCCAGCACTTGGATCCAAAGTGTAGCATTCTCTGGATCAAACTCTCTTTTGAACTGCGGAGGGTTAGCACGATGAAATCCCTCTAAGTTATGAGTATCAGCAGTAGCTTCCAGCTACTGTGCAACTCTCACTTGTTGTTGAGCCGTTTGTTGATTCTGTTGTAGCATTGCTTCAGTCATTTTCTGTATTACTTCAATAGCAGCAGCCATATCTCCTCTGCGAGCCATAGTTTCTTTCAAATCAAACTACATAAAATACAGAGAAAAGTCAGATGTATCCTTGCAAAATACCAAACACAAAGAATCACAGAGAGTCACACCGCACAAACAAGACAATCCAAAACCACATGACCCAAAAGAAAACATAAACCGGGAGCTCTGATACCAAGGTAGTGTAACGCCCCTTTTTCTTTAAATATCCGCGAAGAAGGGACGTCGCACTATAACTATAATAATAAATTTATAACATAGAGCGAAATAAATTCCATTACTTTAAATTGAAATGTGGAAAAATAGTAATTGTTTTTATACTCATAGTCTCGATTAACTTTATATTGATTTAAGTTCCTTTACAAATGTCACCATTTTTTTTTGTTAAAATTATAGATCATTACCAAGTGGCGTTAAAAGAGTTAAGTTAAAATCCGTCACGTATGGAGATCATAAATAAGAAAGTTACAGTAAATAAAATTTAACAACATAAGATGAACCATATACAATATATATAAAGTAGCCTGTTTAATTACATTTCCAAAATGTACAAAAAGCAAAATATGTACCCACCCAAAGATATACAGATATACCTCAGCATGTACAGTAAAATGTCAGGCTTCCCAAAAAGATAAACGGTTAGCCATCAGTAGCTACCACTAGTATCAGCTCTTATGACTGACGAGAAGGGACCATAGTCGAGTCTTCCTCAGGGTCCACTTCGTCCGAGGAAACTTCCATCGGAATAACAGAGAAACGGGCAGTAGCCCGAGTAGTGGACAAAAAGGAGTCCTTATGTGGGGTGTAGTACATATCAGCCCACATGTCCCTAACGGGCATGTAAAACTCCAACCAGACGAAAGCATGAAAATAAAAAAATAGAGGCGTCGTAACGACCCCATGCTAGGGACACCGTCAGCTCCCCATGATATACACAGCGGTCTGTCTGTATGTTACTGTGCCAGCAATCAGGACCTCCATGAAAGTTGATCCGCACATAGCCAAAGAAAACACAGGGGTGAGACGTCATCCTCAACAGCTTCAATCTCAGTCGTAATCTGGCCAGAAACCCAGAAACTTAGGAGCTTCCTTGTCTTCCTCACGAACGTCTTCAGAAAATTGCTTAACAATACAGAATGACAGAATGAACAATGAAGAGGTGAGATACTCGTCATTCATTACCAAATGTGGTAGTAAGAAACTAAATGGCTCTGGACGCCTACATATAACACAGTTTATACGTTTAATCACAACAATATTAAAATTTACAGTAAAAGTAAATTAACAACAATTAATAACAAGGTCATTAACATTAAATAATAACAGTGATACCATCGGCAGTCAACAATTATTACAGAAATAACGATAATATGTTCCACAGTTATGAATGCTCATGCTCAATGAGTTATGTGACTGACAGTTCACAATGCAAAAGTGTATCAAAATTCCTACTTCATGGAGCTAGATATAAACATTTTCAGAGTGAATGATCAAGGAGTAATGTCAGTATATCGTTAGCCTTAAAATATAGTGTGCTTTATTTCATAAAAATGTTTGCGCAAAGGCTTATACATGACACCTCGATAGTTGATCGTGATATAGGACAGCGTCCCTGTCAAGATTGTCGGTGTGTCGCATTGGTTTATCCCACGGCCCCAGTGGAGCTACCATTGTCTATTGTGAGACATCCATACCCCGACGCCCCCAGGGTCAACAACATATGACACCTACGCTTAGTCTACTCGCACTCGCACAAAGGTGTTATTCAAACTCCTAGGCACACATAGCCTTTCTAACAACGTCTAATGGATAACACATATGCATGACGACACAATGTCAAATCATGTATGTTCATCAATGATGCATTCATCATAGTATATCACAAAGGTATATTTGCACATATACGCACACATATTCATTTCTTGATATCATCGCCTCAGGATATTTTCACGGTACATAACCAATAAGTGTTTGGCCCACACAGGGGTTAACCATAGCATAGAATCAATTTCTATGTCAATACAAATTTTCTAATGCTCATTCACTATCATGGTCCGCATTATGGATTCCACTTTTTTTTTTCAAAGTTTTAAGCTTTTGATTAAATGTGAAAATTTTGGGGTTACTTTAATCCTTCAAAACCGTAGCCTTCAAGGATTTTCAAAGTTCAATTCTTTCACCACATTATGCATTAGTTCCTTATCATCAATCCACTTAATTTTAATTTTTTTTTGTCCATCGAAGTCAATCCATTCCCTTATTATTCAAGCCAAAACCATGGCCATCATTAGGTCTTCAAGTCCAATGTTTATTTCCATTTTTATGCATTAGTTTCTTAGTATTAGTTCACTTTATGTGTTTATCTCAAATTCCTCCAAACTCACCCACTCATGTTCTTTCTCTTGATTAGAACTCTCTAAGTTACCAAGTTAAGACTTTGATTAATTATCTTTGCACATTATGGATCCCTAATTACCTTCTAATGTCCAATTCATCAATCCTTCATCCAAGTCACAAATTTTCAATATCTTTCTCCTTCATGGCCGTGACTCTCATAGAATTTAGGAGTCTAGGTTTTCACTTCTCCATTGGTCCTTATCTACTCTATTAACACCATTCCATTTGGTTATAAGAATTTTAAGCAACAACACCCCACCAAGAGGGTGTTGGCTGTGAGCCACCATGCACAAAGCAAGAGACTTTTGTCTCAATTTCATCAATTCCAATCCATCAAAATTATTACAATATCATCAAGAATTAAATTCATCCAACAAATCGAATAAAGTGATGAAAATTTAAAGAATCAATAATAAGGAAAATAAAATCACAAGAGTAACCCATGTTAGGGTTTCTCACAAATCTTCAAACAACAAGTTTCCAACCACCATTTTTGGTTGAATAGAGTGGTCTCCCTCTTACCAAAGAGGTGAACACGAAATGGTCTCCTAAGAAGCTCCTTGCGATTTCGGTTTTGGTTCTTCAAACCCTACAAAATCAATCTCAAAGTATCAATACCAAAACTTGGAAAAGAAAGCATCCTTGACCTTGGAAATGGTCTTAGAACACGAAAAGAAGAAGAGGAGGGAAGAAAGTAGTGACCTTGACCTTGAAATTTCAAGCTTTGCTCTTGAGAAAGAATGGTGAAAATGAAGGATTTTGAAGTGGAGTATGAAAAGGAAAAGCTTTAGAATGATGAAGAGAAGCTAGAAATAGAAATGGTGAAGCAAGAAAATGAAAATGGTGAGTGGGGGAGGGGCTGCCGAAATGGAGGGGAAGAGAGGAAGAGAAGGGGTTGAGAGAAAATGAAGAAGAAGAAAGTGAAGAGAGAGAGATGAAGTTGTAAAATGAATTAGGGTTTGTTGTGTACAAATGTGTAGTAAAAATTTAGTTTCTTAGGCCCCCAAAATGGGCTGCCAACCGAAGCCCAAAAGAGAGTGAGAGGGAGTGTTTTGGCTTTTCCATGCAATTAGAGTGGGTAATTAGGTCATTTAAGGTCAAAGTTTCTAGAAGCTTGATTAGAATAACATTATATTTGAATTAAAATAGATTTCATATGACATAAAGTAGATTGCATTAGGATAATGTGATAGGACTTTTAATACATGCTATTATCCAATGGATAATAGTTACAGTCGATAGAAGTCAGTATTAATTTATCTAACGGATGAAATTTATTATTTTATCTGTCAGATTTTCTCAAAAAATATAAAACCTCGTAAATTGTGTCCGACTTTGGGTTTAGTAAGATCCCCCATCGACGTTTGCATAGTTCAAGGTTCTTGAGAAAAGTATTTTGTTTTCCCGGCTCCGTTCAGTTTACACATAAAACGAGAATTATATCAAAATATTTGACGTTTCTAGAAAAATTCTAGAAAATTCTCAAAAATCACAAATATTATGAAACGACTATTCGTCATAAAATTTTCTAACTTTCGAGACGTTACAATCGTTTTCCCAACTCTGCCCAATGTACACGTAAAATAAGAAATATATTAAAATATTCCGCGTTCTCAGAAAAATACAGAAAAATTCTAGAAAATCACAAATATTATAAAATAATTATTTATAATAAAATAAATAAAGTTTGCGGTGTTACATCATGACTAAGGAATCTTAAATAAAATGATACTTTTAACTATATATTACTCTCCTATTTAGGTGTTATACTTCATAGATTTCAGTTTTATAAAATGCAATATAAAAGTTCATATGGATGTTGGATGTAAACTGATTGGCAAAAACATTGATCTGTACCTATTTTTGTTGGGATGCTCCAATGTAAGCGAAGTCTACTTGCTTATTAATGGGTTCTTGATTTCCCAAATGTAATTGATAATGTGATTCCTTACTGCCTTGCTGTGACTAAACTCTCACTGTTTAATATGCTTGGATGGTACAAAACTTTGTTTAAACTCTTAGGAATAAGTGCTTTCTTGTTAAAATCAGACATAGCATAAGTATGAGCCTTAAATAGATGTTAATTTGAGTGTAAATGTGCCTCTACATGAATGTTTAAAGTCATATGTATGTCTTATTTAAATGTGAATGCGTGTTAATATAACTTCAGTCTCTTAAGTGATGTTGACTGACTCATTAATTTTTCTTACATAGAGAAATTATGAATGCTATACTAATAGGTGCTGGGCCTCCTCCGTATTTGTGGGAGAATCTATTCTTTCCATTTGTTACACATGTTGTAAATTGATTGAGTAATACACACATAATCCTTATAATGGTATTATAGTAGTAGTTTTATTGTGTTAATTTATGACTTGGTATAAATATCTTAAAGTGTGGGGGTGTCTAACTAAAATTGTTTTATCTGAACCAAGAAAGAGACAATGTAGTGCTTCTAATTGTGTGAAATAATTTTTAGAAAGTTTTTTTGCTATTAGACGTGGAATGTATAACAAGTGAGAATATTTTGAAGTTCAACCTCAAATATGTAGAGTTTGAAAATTAAAATATAGCATTGAGTGATTCATATAATGTCTTACATTGTATCTCATGTATCCTTGTTGTCTTTAAGCTACTATTAACTTGGTTATGTGACATGCATAGTTATATATGTATAGAGTGTGATAACCATGATCTAGATGTACATGATCAAGTATTTGATGATGCTTGCATGAATGAATTTCATGTCCCTATTGCACTATGAGATTAGTTGAGATTGATGAGACTATGGACTAAGAGCCATGGTGTTGAATTTGAGATGTGGACATGATGATTATAATGCTAAATAAAAATTGATTCAAATGAGATTAAATCCACAAGTAGGTTTATTTTTAGCCTCAATGGAGGTGATGTCACTTGGAAGTCATCCAAGCAGACCTGTATAGCCAGATCTACAATAGAGGTCGAGTTTATTGCTATTAATTGGGTAGGATCTGAGGCTGAGTGGCTAAGAAATCTCTTAGCAGATATGACAGAAACCTAAAGACATAGATTCTTCAGAGTCTATGATTGCCAAAATGACAAATAGTAAGAGCAAACAAAAATGTGTAATAGTGACATATATGTATATGTCACAATTTTGTGAAGCATATGCTAAAAGATAGAATTAAATCCATTAATTATAAGAAGTCATAAGGAAATTTGGCCAATCCTCTGACAAAATCTTTGTGTAGAAAATGAATAAATACCACATCGAGGGGAATGTGACTTAAGCCAATTTGAAATAAACAATGATGGTAACCCAACTTTTATGAATGAAGATCCCATGAAAGAAGTTCATATGGGTAATAACAAGTCACTTGTTAGTTCTGCTAGCATTGTGTTTGTCCTTTCCTATGGTGTGAGAACTATGAGAAGTGTTGTACTGCATTTATTGTGAGGATAAGCTAAATGTTTTTAATGAATTTCATATCCCTTACGGGTGGTGTATAAAGTGCAGTATACACTTGATGAAATCACCTATATGAGTGTGGAGTGGGGCCGCTCCTATGAGATAATGGCATAATCTCTAGAGCACTCATGAACAACCAAGCACGCGTATAGCCAAAAAGTACAAAACGGCGTTAACACAGAGATAAGTGAGAGTGTAAATATGATCAAATGAGATTCTAATTTACACGAAAAATGTTTTGGTTTATAGAAGTTTAAACTTCACCAATTACATTGTAAGTTAAAGTCTTATTTATCTAGGTCTGGTTCATAGTCTAGAAAACACCAGATTCGAAATGTTTGCACTCATGATGTAACCCAGATTCTATTTTTAAATTATTGATTTTATTTGTTTTTATATTCTTTTGAAATATGTGGGGGGGTTGTTGTGAAAATGATTTTATTTCAAAAGAATAATGTCCCACATTGGTTAGAAGTAAGACTTTGAAGAGGTTAAATATGATTTGGTATTATCTGAGTTTTGACCCGGTCTTCTCCAACGGCCAAATCTGTTTTTCAACGGACATATTCCAACGGTCATATTCCAACGGATATATTTTGTTTTTCTATAAATACCATCCATTTTATTAAGTTTTTTAAACTACTGCTACTTCATTCACTTCTCTTCTCTTTCTCTGCTGGGTTACGTATTTGAAAAACTCTTGTAGTTCTTGGATCCCTGTCAAACAAGAAGAGTCTGCTGTACCTTGGAAGATTTTCGATTATACCGAAACAATCCTTGAAGGCAGTGCTTTCGCACGCTTCAAACTTCACATGTTTTATTGTGTCACTTAATTTACAGATTTACTTCAAATATCGCGGTTGACAACATGGAACAGGGCTCTTAACTCCCAGAGAAAAGGAGAGTAGTAAATCAAGTAAACTATCAGAGGTTGGGGCCCTGATGAGCTTGGCAACTTGAGATTAGAAATTAATGAACGAATTATTTTCCTTTCAATTTTTGGGCCCTGTCTTTTGGGCGGTGAGGTTCTTCAGCAATTATAATAAGCTAAAGGTTTCAAGGATGAAGACAAAGTTCGTGCACTTTTTTGACTGAATTTAGGGTTCTAAATCCACGTAGATTATTCCTTTGTGAGGTTGAAGAGGCTGAACTTTTATTGAGGAATCTTGCTTTCCACCCTTTGATCGCAATGGTAAACCAATTAATTTGATTCCACCACTTCTGATAATGACATTTAGGCTGCTGCCAGGAAAAAAAATATTTACATCTTTGTGACAGTTAATACAATAATTTTATACGAAATGATTTTCATCATCCTCATCCGCTATGGTGATTAATCCATTGCGGATTTTCCCATGCAGAACCTGAGTTGTTATAAGGGTTTATTATGTTTTGTGGCATTAAAATTGGCCCAACGAGCGAATGAGGCTTTGCCTCAATGGTTTGTATCGTATTATTACAGAGAGTATAATAAGAGTTTAATCTCTGTCAATATACTTTCATCCCTTTTCCCTGCCCCCTTTCCCTTCCTATGGGACTCCTTGTGTGGGACATCCCTTCCTAATGGTGGAGTCTCCCCTTAAGCTTGTGTGGGGCTTAAGCACCAAAAAAAATAAAAATAAAAAAAAAAAGAAATTGGCCCAATGAAAATGCCTTATAATTTTATCCTGCCTGTTTTGTTTGATTTATTTGTCTTTTCCGCTAGACTTTGTTCGCCCTTGAATGAAAGACTGCTTAGCTTATTAAACAATTTCGTTACAATAACAAAGAATACTACCAATAATTAGAATTTCCAGTTAATTTATTCTAATAATGTACGATAATTAATGGTGGTGGCCATGAAACCTAGCCAGCTACATAGATTGGATACTACCAATAAAGTCAGTTCCATCAATAAAGTTGAAAGAAATGTCTTCTTATACTGTAGAATACGAAATTAAACGGTTTGATATTGAAGAAATTTAACGCAAAATTTAACGTTCATAAGAGTTATTAAATAATGTAAGGGAATTCCTCCTTATATATGTTATCTTACACCTCAACGTTATATATATATATATATATATATATATATATATATATATATATATATATATATATATATATATATATATATATATATATATATATATCCAAAGAAATGATCAAAATTTTAACCAAGACTAATAGTGATTAATGGTTCCATTATTGTTTTCTGGAGCACGTATGTTAATTTAGGATCTAGGCTATATACCATCCCTGCTTGTAAAGCACCAAAACATGTTCATGTTAATTATTTGATGTGTGTATACACGTGTGCCTAGGCTATTTGAAGTTTCAACAAGGGTGTTTGAGTTGTTAGGCTTTTTCACCAATATGTCTTCAGTGACAAAAATATTTATCAAATTGTCATCTTTCTGAAATTATTTATCAGAATGCCATCCTTTTTGTCACGCTAAATTTTTTTAATGATTTCTGTGCCACGTAGGATACGCCAAAATGCTTGGCACATCTAACGTGGATACGCCAGAACGCTTGACACATCCAACGTGAATATGCCAACACGCTTGCCGCATCTAACGTGGATACGCCAAACGTGTTGGTGTATCCACGTTAGATGCGCCAAGCGTTCTGGTGTATCTAAGACACGTTCCTATAAGTATCCCTTTCCACTCCCTCCCGCAACCACTTTTCTCATTTATCAAATTTTCACATTCTCTCTAGATTTTTTCTCTCCCTAAACTTTCTCCCGAACTCTCATTTGGCTGTAACTCGTGAGAGGATCATGTATGTAAGTTTTTCTATCGTTAGATTATTGTTATTGTTATATTTATTGCCGAATTCTTTAATTATTAGAATTCTTGTACATGTTTTTGAGTTTTTATATTACTTGTGTATTGTATATGTGTTTTATTGTAAGAATTATTGTTTTTGTTTTTGAGTTTTTTATATTAATTGTGTAACGTATATTTGTTTTATTGTTAGAATAATTGAGTGTTATTATTGATTACTATTATTATTGATTATTAGTATTATTATTATTTGTTTTATTATTATTATTAATTGTGTATTTGTTTTATCTATTTTTGGAATGTGTTTGTACAAAAATGAATTATTTGTGTTGTTATTATTCAGAAGTGTAAGATGACCAAACACCTTGTTGTTCTCATTTACTACAATGGGAGAACGTATGAAGGTGAAGAGGGTCTAATGTATGAAGGTCTTCGTCCTAAGTCTATCATGATTCAACGTAATACGACTTTTGAGCTTCTGAAAAGGAGAATTCATTTAAAATTAAGGCTCCAAGAAAATCAAGTTGTATCTAGTGTTGTTTATAGATTCCCACAATGGAACAATGTACTGAGATGGATAGCTCTTCTATTAGAAGATGATGAAGACGTTGCTTGCATGATTAATTGCTTTGATCAACATCCTAACTTAACTTCCATGGAGTTGTATGTCAAGACAGAAACGAGTGAGCACAATGAGCATGCTGAAGCTCCTTCTAAAACAAGGTTACAAGCTGGTCCTTCTAATCTTGTTGAATCATCGTACCCCATCAACACTCAATTCTCCATGACACATGCTCCTGTCTTAGTACAATCTTAAGAAGTTGGTACATCTTCAATGCTTGAACGGAGGTGAAGAGGAGATGCCTGATGGTGAAGATACAGAAACTAACTTAGAAGAAGATCAATCTAGCCCTGAAGTAAATATACAACAAGTAATCCCTTCATTGGTAGTTGCTCCTGAATCTGCGTTTGTGCCTCCATATCCTCAGTTTTCTGAAATCAATTGGGATGCACTGAGTGCACCTGATAATATGCTTGAATTGGATTCTCGTGGTATTTGGAGTCCAGATGAAGAATTATATGTTAGGTTGCAATTTTCCTCTAAAAATGTTGTCAATTTAGCCCTAAAACATTATTCCATTGTTAGACATCAGAATTTCAAGGTTGAGGATTATGATACACAGTAGCTAACTATTAAGTGTCCCAGATCTGTCGATGGTTGTAATTGGAAGGTCAGGGTCATTCTAAGCAAGAAATCAAAGATGTAGGAAATTAGAAAATTTAATGGACCTCACAGCTGTGTCAACCCAACCATGTCACAGGATCATCAGAAGTTAGACTCTGTTATGATCTGTTCTTGAATTCTCGAGATGGTTAAGCAAAAACCCGATGTACCTGTATGCTTGATTATTGAAAGGGTTTGATGTCAATTCAAATATGACGTGTCTTATCGGAAAGCTTGGAAGGCAAAACAAATTGCCATTGTAAAAGTATTTGGAGACTGGGATAAATCTTATGCAGTGTTGCCTAGATGGTTACTTGTCATGCAAAGAGATACGTTAGACACAGTGGTGGAGTTGCAAACTGTTGATTATGTCGAGGGCAATAGAGTTGACCGTTCAAAACTTGTATTGGCGCACTTATTTTGGATATTCAAACCCTGTGTTGTTGGATTCCAATACTGCAAGCCCATTATTTAGATTGACAACACTCATTTGTATAGTAAATATTGTCATAAACTCTTCATTACAACAATACAAGATGGCGATAGAAAACCTCTGCCAATTGCATTTGCCATTGTTGAAGGAGAAACAAAGGATGCTTGGAGTTGGTTCTTAGCCTTGATTCGAAGACATGTTGTCACACCCTAATAGGGATGTCACATTTTCGAACAATAATAATAACCTCTACCCAAGTTATAAATTATTACGTAATATATAATAATATAAGTTGTAAAAAATATTTTTCTTTTAACATTATATTATAAAATAAACGAGAACATAAAATAAAACAAACTATTACGTACACACCATAATTATACATATGATTTTGTGTTTAATAGGTACAAATAATTTACATATTATAAACTAGTTAATTAAAACGACAAAGAACCGTCTCATGGTTTAAAGCAAACCATAAACTAGCCCAAGCATAACACTAGAAGTTCGATCCTCCGAAGAATCCTCCTCGGGAAGTTTATCGGAAGACGTAAATACTCGACGTAACATCATACCACGCCGCAATCAATCCATATGATATGGATGATCTCGAGGTTCACCGTCCTCGAACCGGTTACTCGGTTCTTTGCTCCTCGTTGTATTGACAATCCAACAGGTTGCTCCCTTCCACTTCCTCAACGACTTTACGGAACATAAATAATAATACGTAAAAATATATGCAAAGAGGTGAGACAATCTACATCATTACCAAAGATAGCGGAAGAAAACGACAAAACATACAGATATAGCAGCTTAAAGCAACAAAATCATGTTAGCACAACATATATCATATCTCAATCAAGTATAAATGTCACGGATGCAAAATATCATAAATCAAATTATAATTATTCACACAAAGATGCAGATTAAATATGCCATGTACTCGGACTCATTCCTACTCCATGGAGCTAAACACAAACATCGAGAGAGATGATCCTAGAGACATGTCCGCACATCGTCTGCCTCAACCAGCTATTACACAACAAATACGTCGTGTAAATAGCACACATCAAATACGTCGTGTGAATGACACACGGTCAAATACGTCGTGTGAATAGTACACAATCAAACACGTCGTGTACATCCAGGCATAGTACCGACAGTCCCCAATAGATCCCGATTAAGAATAGTATTTGTCGAGATCGCTAGTGTGTGTTTTTCGCTTACCACACCCGAGGAGCTACCAACGTCCACATGTGGAATCTACGCACACTAACGCCTCCAAGTTCTCCACATGAACACACTACGCCTATCACACCCGCAATACGGTGTAATTCATCTCGTCGACCAATCGTCAATTTCAACCAAATTGACATACCACTCTATGTATGTAATGATCCATAATTACAAAAATACCCTCGGTATCACCATGAATCATAATTACATAAATATCCTCATTGTCATCATAATTACAAAAATACCCTTCGTAAAAAAAAAAATATGTCTCCACTTGACAATACTATTTCCTAACGTGTCCGGGTCCACCACTTTGACCCGACAAGAAAATTTACTTGTTTCCATAAGTCGCGTAAATATTTTATCCCATTTTCACAATTACGTCACATTTTACAGACGTTTTTCAATCACGTAAATATTTTTCAACGTTTTCTCAATCGCATAACATTTTTAAATCATTTTCTCAATCGCGTAGTTTAAAAATCACCATTTTAAATACGCGTAAGCTATTTCTACTATTTTTCACTTTGTATAAAATATTTCTTGACATTCCAAATTAAATTTTTTAACTTTCCAAACTAAAAACATTATTTGAATATTATATTCTATTTTTCTTACAAAAATTACTCTAAGTAATAATTTCTCGACGTTTTTCCCAAAAATTTGATTTTAATAAATTCTTCTATAGTTAATTTTATTCTTTAACTACGTAAAATATTTCCTTGTTTTCTAAATGACATTTTGAAACATTCTTCAATACTTGCTCATTTTTAATCAATTTTGACAAAGATTTCGTTTAGAAAATCCACTAAATGATATTTTCTACGTTTTCTTTTTAAAAATTCATTTATTTTATTATAACCATAAAATACACTTTGAAAATTGCTAACATATTTTAAAACTCAAAGGTAAGTATTTTTCAAGTATCTAAAATTTATTTCTTTTCTATACTAGACTTCTAATAAAAATTCGTTTACTTATTTATTTCTTGAAAATCCATTGTAAATGAATTCTTTTTAGGTTAACTAACTAGTTTACACTTAGAAAATAATTTTTGGATCAATTAAACATTAAAAGTGTATTTTGGCCGAAAATCACCACTTTTATACAAACCATATTTAAAATTATTTTTCATCCATTAAATCATTGAAAAATCCTTTAACTTAATTAAATCAATTAGGTTATTCTTTTAGAAAATGGTTGAGAACATATTGGTTCTCTTTTCATAGTCAAAACCATAAGTTCTTCATCTTGTGTTCTTTGGAACACTTTTGCAAATCTCAACATATTTGCACATCCAACAATAATTATCATAGATCTATGAACATATACATATATTTATGAACACATACCATATATTAAAGCAATAATAAAACACATACCAAATATCAAAGCTATAAACATGCTTGCATGCATAATAAATCACAAATAGAAAAGACAATAAACATGCACACAAAATTAATCACAACTAGAAAAGACAATAAACATGCACACAAAATTAATCACAAAACAAACAACCAAGTGAATGAATCCTTATGGATTCTTCACCACAATTACATCCATTTTCTCACCACCACACATGGTTGATGAGATTAAATCTCCCTCTTACCTATAAGGAAGACAAGATCTCCTTGGACTCCTCCTTAGAAATTTTTGTGTAGCTTCAAGAAAAATCCTAACAAGCTTAAACAAATTATAAAGTCATAAACTATGGGTGAAAAAGATAAACCATGGATCAATCATGGCTTAGAACATCAAAAATAAAATTAGAAACAAGAAACAAGAATTTTCACCTTATAGGAAAGAAACTTCAAAGTGATTTTCCAAGCTCCAAATGGATGATTTAGCAAAAACTCACAACTAGAGATGTTCTTAGAATATGGTTTAGATTTAGGAAATGAAGTTAGATGAAATTTTTGATGGATGGAAGTAGAAGAAATGGTGTTGGCCGAATGGTAGGAGAAAAGGGACTTAGGAGTTTTCTTTGGTTTCTTTGGGTAGGAGAGAAATGAAAGGATGAGGTAGAATGATTGAAATGAAATAACAAAGTGAATATTAGTCCCCCCCCCATCATGCATGGTCGTAGAGCTCAATAAGAGAGCTAGCCATCCTTTTTGACAAAATTGGCTTAATAATGGCCATAGGACACTCATAATGGAGCTTTGTCTCCTTTGTTGACCAACTAAATGCATAATGTATGCATAGATCCAAAAATAGCTATAGGAAATTCTAATCAAAATTTGATTGATTTTTAATAACTTATTTATGCTTAAGTCCTCCTAATTAAGTTTAATTAAAAGTTAGTTAGATTCCTTTGTATTTTAGTTAATCATTAATTTACTTAGAATCCTTAATCTTCTACTTAATTATACTAATACAATTGTCTAATTAAAATTTGATAAAAACTAATTAGGTTTTAATCTATTTAATTATCACTTAACCCTTTTAGATTAACTTAATTAGATTTTAAATTAACTAATCTATTAAATCTAACCATTTTTATGGATTTTTAACCTTTTGGTCTAGAATTTTTACAAGCCTTTTACGTTAGTAAATTTTTCTAAAAAGTGGGGCCCACAAACCCAAACGTGGGTCCCACAAAGCAAATGTGGGTCCCACAAGCCAAACGTGGGTCCCACATTTTTCTGCACGATAAATATTTTTATTATACAGAAAAATTCTAAAAATTAAAAGATTGATATATGTATTATTCGGATTGGGTTTAGTAAGATCGCCTGACCTCCAAATAATCAAACAAGATTTTCCCCTACCGAAAATTATTATTTTCTTGACTCGAGCAAATCACACGAAACAATCAAATACGGTTACGAAATAGTCAAATTAATTTTATAACACACAGAAATCAGAAAACAGTACAATAAGGGCAAAATCGTAATTAACCAAAAATTGGGGTGTTACAACTCTCCCCCACTAACAGAAATTTCGTCCCCGAAATTTATCGTACCTTAGAAAAGATGTGGATACTGCTCCCTCATTTTGTCTTCTAGCTCCCAAGTAGCATCTCCCGTTATCTCATTCCATATAACCTTTACCAAAACAATCATCTTCCCTCGAAGCTGCTTCACTCTCCTGTCCTCAATCTTAACAGGAAGTGTCTCATACGTCAAATTATCTTTCAGTTGTACTTCATCAGGTTGAATGACATGTATTGGATCAGGAATATATTTTCTCAACTGAGACACATGGAATACATTATGAAGATTGGATAGAAAAGGTGGTAAAGCTATCTGGTAGGCTACAGGACCTATCCGACGAATGATTTGATAAGGTCCAATAAATTTAGGAGTGAGTTTTCTGAATTTGATAACTCTTCCGACACCAGTCGTAGGTGTTACACGCAAAAACACATGCTCACCTTCTTCAAATTCAAGAGGTCTTCTCCGTTTATCAGCATAACTTTTCTGTCTGCTCTGAGTCGTCCGCATTTTCTCCTGAATCATCTTCACCTTCTCCGTAGTTTGTTGCACAAGATCAGTCCAATGGTCATACTTTCCCCATCTTGATACCAACACAAAGGTGTTCGGCATCGTCGCCCATAAAGTGCTTCATAGAGGGTGCCATCCCTATACTTGAATGGAAACTATTATTGTAGGTGAATTCTATTAAAGACAGAAATTCATCCCAACTTCCTTGTTGTTCCAACACACAAGCACGCAATAGATCTTCCAGTGATTGAATAGTCCTCTCCGTTTGACCATCAGTCTGCGGATGATAAGCAGAACTCAGACGTAACTTAGTCCCCATGGCTTCTTGTAAGCTTCGCCAAAACCTTGACGTAAACCTCGGCCTCTATCAGAAACTATACTTGAGGGTACACCGTGAAGTCTAACAATTTCACTAATGTACACCTGGGTTAATCGTTCCAACGAATACTTAATATTGATCGGCAAGAAGTGTGCTGACTTCGTAAGCCTATCAACTATAACCCATATAGAATCATGACCCTTCTTAGTTCTTGGCAATCCGGTGACAAAATCCATTGAGATACTATCCCATTTCCACTCAGGAATAGTTAAAGGTTGTAACATACCGGCTGGTCTTTGATGTTCCACTTTTGCTTTTTGACAAACCAGACAAGACGCCACACGTTAGTAACATCTCTCTTCATCCTTGGCCACCAAAACATCCGCTTTAAATCTTGATACATCTTTGTCATCCCCGGATGCATACTCAATCTACTAGCATGAGCTTCGTCCAAAATCGCTTGCTTCAGCTCGGGATCATTAGGTATACAAATCCTTCCTTTAAATCTTAAGATTCCATCAGATCCTTCCTCAACTGTCGCCTTATGACCTTGCTTCAAAAATTCTTTCTCATTCAACAAATATGGATCCTTATCCTGTTTTTCTTTGATTTCTTCCATCAAGTCATTCAAAATAATAACTTTACTAAGACGAATCCTTCCTGGTGCCAATTCCACGACAACCGTAAATCTCTAAACTGATTGATCAATTCTTCCTCCTTTATCATCATGGTAGAAACACCGATCACCTTTCTACTTAAGGCATCCGCCACCACATTCGCCTTTCCCGGATGGTATTGAAGTTGGAAATCATAGTCCTTCAAGAACTCCAACCATCGCCTCTGCCTCATGTTCAATTCCTTTTGATTGAACAGTATTTTAAACTCTTGTGATCACTGAAGACATTGAACACACTCCATACGTAAAATGTCTCCACACTTTCAACGCAAAAACCACCGCAGCGAGTTCCAAATCGTGCGTTGGATAGTTCCTCTCATGAACCTTCACCGTCTGGGAAGCATAAGCTACCACATTTCTTTTCGCATCAACACGCATCCTAACCCTTGGTAAGAAGCGTCACAATACACCTCAAAAGCCTCGTTAGGATCCGGCAAAATCGCATCGGTGCAATCGTCAATCTCTTCTTTAACTCTTGAAAACTTGCCTCACATTCTTTCGTCCAATCAAAAACTTGACTCTTCCTTGTGAGTTGCGTAAGAGGTCCAACTATCTTAGAAAAACCTTCAATGAACCTCCGATAATATCCTAGGCCAATCCAACAAAACTCCGAATCTCTAAGTTCCGTCTTCGGCCTCTCCCATTGCAAAATAGTTTCTATTTTCGATGGGTCCACTGCAATACCTTCCTTGGAAATTACGTGACCCAAAAATTGAACTTCTTCTAACCAAAATTCACACTTTGCCAATTTTGCATACAGCTTCTTGTCCTTCAAAATTTGGAGAACTATACTAAGATGTTCAACATGCTCTTCCTTATTTTGGGAATAGATCAGAATGTCATCGATAAAAACAACGACAAATCTGTCTAGGTATGGACGAAAAATCCTATTCATATAGTCCATGAATATTGCAGGAGCATTCGTCACTCCGAACGGCATCACCTGATACTCATAATGCCCGTAACGAGTTCGAAAAGCGGTCTTAGGTATATCCTCTACCTTGACACGAATCTGATGATAACCTGATCGCAGATCTATTTTAGAGAAAATAGCTGCTCCTTTCAGCTGGTCCATCAAATCATCGATCCTTGGAAGTGGGTATTTGTTCTTTATCGTGACCTTGTTCAGCTGACGATAGTCTACGCAAAGACGAGAAGTTCCATCCTTCTTCTTGACTAGTAGTACTGGCGCTCCCCACGGTGAAACACTCGGTCGCACAAACTGCTTTTCCAACAATTCCTCCAATTGCTTCTTCAATTCCACCAATTCTGATGGCGACATCCTATATGGTGCAATTGAAATAAGACCTGCTCCTGGTACCAAATCAATAGCAAACTCGATTTCTCTTTGCGGTGGTAAGCCAGGTACATCATCAGGAAAAACTTCCGGAAACTCATTCACGATAGGAATAGCATTCACATCTTTTTCACTCTTGACCTCCAAAGAAGACAAGAGAAGATGTATCCTTGAGCTCGTCCCTCAACAAAGATTTGACTTTGACGGCGCTTAAAAATCCAGAATCCTCATCCTTAGGAAAAACTAAGGTTTTATTGGCACAATCTAATAGGATATGGTTAGAAGATAACCAATCCATTCCTAATATTATATCTATTTCAACAAGAGGTAAGCAAATTAAATTGACCGAAAAGACTCGATCATTTATGGTAATAGGACGCTTCAAACATACTTTAGATGTAACAACAAAGGCTTGGCGCTTGGTGTAGAAACAATCAATTGAAAACTCAAAGAAGACACGAGGCAATTTCAACCGATCCACACAAATATACGCAATAAATGAATGCGTCGCACCTGAATCATATAGTACAACAAAAGATTACCCGCTACGACACCTTCCACCTGAATAAGATCTTCAGACTGAGAAGCCTCAGCCCCGCTCATCGTGTACACTCGCCCTCCAGATCGCGGGCCGAGTAGCACGAACATTGCTCACCACCGGCTTCCTTTCTCGTCTCGGTTACATTCCCTAGAAACATGTCCGGCTTTCCACACTTGAAACAGATTGGCCCTTTGATTGAACAGTCTCTAGATATGTGGCCACTCTTTCCACATTTAAAACATCTTGGCGTAAATGCCACGTTTGTACCAACTTTGTTGCCACTAGAACTTCCGCCGATAGATGGACGTTGAGGTTGATTCCCCGTTGGTCTCGAATACGGCTTGCGCTGAAACCGATTGTTATTGTTGTTGTTGTTGCCTCCTCTTTGGAACCTCGTTGGTCCAAAGTTACGATTCCTTGGATCACGTGACGGCTCCAACTCCTCGAGTCGTACACATGTGTCCACCAAAGCATGAAACTGGTTCATCCTTAAGGGTAGCACTCCTCGCTTCAACTCTACCCTCACCCTTCCTCAAACTTACGACATTTCCACGTATCATTCCGTCGAGTTTGAGCATAGTCTCGAGAACCGAGACAAGCTCTCAAATTTAGAAGCATATTCATTGACAAATCATGTTGCCCCGACGTAAACCAAGAAATTCCATCTCCTTGGCATGTTGAGCACGCGGGAAAGTACTTTTCCGTAAATACCTCACGAATACCTCCCGTGTAATTTCGGTTCCCTCGGCTTGTAGTAAGCGTCGGGTTCCTCTCCACCGCTTCTCGGCATCCCCTCTCAAAGATAAATGTAGCATTCGTCACCTTTCGATCATTAGCGCACCCCATTCCTTCAAATATCTTTTCGAGATCTTGGATCCAAAGACTCGCTTTCTCGGATTAAATTCACCTCCGAATCATGCGGGTTATTGCGTCTAAACTCGGACAAGTTTAGAGCATCGCGATCGCATCTTGGCCGTTGAGTCCGCTCGTTCATTTTGTTGCGTAATCACCTCTCTCGCCATACGCCGCATAGCCTCAAGAAATTTGCAATCATTGGGTCAACATTACGGTTCATGTTTGCACGTGTTCCTCTTCCGCCGACATCTTTTTCTTCAATCAAACAAGACAAAACAAAGTCGATGTATCCTTTCGGACACCAATCACAGAGAAATCACACAACACAAGCAAAAACAGACCCAACCACAATCCCAAAAGACTCTAACTTGGGCTCGATACCAACTTAAATGTCACACCCTAATAGGGATGTCACATTTTCGAACAATAATAATAACCTCTACCCAAGTTATAAATTATTACGTAATATATAATAATATAAGTTGTAAAAAATATTTTTCTTTTAACATTATATTATAAAATAAACGTAACATAAAATAAAACAAACTATTACATACACACCATAATTATACATATGATTTTGTGTTTAATAGGTACAAATAATTTACATATTATAAACTAGTTAATTAAAACAAGAACCGTGCCCATGTTTAAAAGCAAACCATAAACTAGCCCAAGCATAACACTAGAAGTTCGATCCTCCGAAGAATCCTCCTCGGGAAGTTTATCGGAAGACAAATACTCGGTAACATCATACCACGCCGCAATCAATCCATATGATATGGATGATCTCGAGGTTCACCGTCCTCGAACCGGTCACTCGGTTCAACTCCTCGTTGTATTGACAATCCAACAGTTTGCTCCCTTCCACTTCCTCAACGACTTTACTGAACATAAATAATAATACGTAAAAATATATGCAAAGAGGTGAGACAATCTACATCATTACCAAAGCGTAGCGAAGAAAACGACAAAACATACGTATATAGCGATTAAAGCAACAAAATCATGTTAGCACAACATATATCATATCTCAATCAAGTATAAATGTCACAGATGCAAAATATCATAAATCAAATTATAATTATTCACACAAAGTGATGCAGATTAAATATGCCATGTACTCGACTCATTCCTACTCCATGGAGCTAAACACAAACATCGAGAGAATGATCCCAGACATGTCCGCACATCGTCGCCTCAACCAGCTATTACACAAGTCAAATACGTCGTGTAAATAGCACACAATCAAATACGTCGTGTGAATGACACACGATCAAATACGTCGTGTGAATAGTACACGATCAAACACGTCGTGTACATCCAGGCATAGTACCGCATGTACCCCAATAGATCCCGATTAAGAATAGTATTTGTCGAGATCGCTAGTGTGTGTTTTTCGCTTACCACGGCCCGGAGGAGCTACCAACTCGTCCACATGTGGAATCTACATCGCACACTAACGCCTCCAAGTTCTCCACATGAACACACTATGCCTATCACACCCGCAATACGGTGTAATTCATCTCGTCGACCAATCGTCAATTTCAACCAAATTGACATACCACTTTATGTATGTAATGATCCATAATTACAAAAATACCCTCGATCACCATGAATCATAATTACATAAATATCCTCATTGTCATCATAATTACGAAATACCCTTCGTAAAAAAAAAAAAGATGTCTCCACTTGACAATACTATTTCCTAACGTGTCCGGGTCCACCACTTTGACCCGACAAGAAAATTTACTTGTTTCCATAAGTCGCGTAAATATTTTATCCCATTTTCACAATTACGTCACATTTTACAGACGTTTTTCAATCACGTAAATATTTTTCAACGTTTTCTCAATCGCATAACATTTTTAAATCATTTTTCTCAATCGCGTAGTTTAAAAATCACCATTTTAAATACGCGTAAGCTATTTCTACTATTTTTCACCGTATAAAATATTTCTTGACATTCCAAATTAAATTTTTTAACTTTCCAAACTAAAAACATTATTTGAATATTATATTCTATTTTTCTTACAAAAATTACTCTAAGTAATAATTTCTCGACGTTTTTCCCAAAAATTTGATTTTAATAAATTCTTCTATAGTTAATTTTATTCTTTAACTACGTAAAATATTTCCTTGTTTTCTAAATGACATTTTGAAACATTCTTCAATACTTGCTCATTTTTAATCAATTTTGACAAAGATTTCGTTTAGAAAATCCACTAAATGATATTTTCTACGTTTTCTTTTTAAAAATTCATTTATTTTATTATAACCATAAAATACACTTTGAAAATTGCTAACATATTTTAAAACTCAAAGGTAAGTATTTTTCAAGTATCTAAAATTTATTTCTTTTCTATACTAGACTTCTAATAAAAATTCGTTTACTTATTTATTTCTTGAAAATCCATTGTAAATGAATTCTTTTTAGGTTAACTAACTAGTTTACACTTAGAAAATAATTTTTGGATCAATTAAACATTAAAAGTGTATTTTGGCCGAAAATCACCACTTTTATACAAACCATATTTAAAATTATTTTTCATCCATTAAATCATTGAAAAATCCTTTAACTTAATTAAATCAATTAGGTTATTCTTTTAGAAAATGGTTGAGAACATATTGGTTCTCTTTTCATAGTCAAAACCATAAGCTCTTCATCTTGTGTTCTTTGGAACACTTTTGCAAATCTCAACATATTTGCACATCCAACAATAATTATCATAGATCTATGAACATATACATATATTTATGAACACATACCATATATTAAAGCAATAATAAAACACATACCAAATATCAAAGCTATAAACATGCTTGCATGCATAATAAATCACAAATAGAAAAGACAATAAACATGCACACAAAATTAATCACAACTAGAAAAGACAATAAACATGCACACAAAATTAATCACAAAACAAACAACCAAGTGAATGAATCCTTATGGATTCTTCACCACAATTACATCCATTTTCTCACCACCACACATGGTTGATGAGATTAAATCTCCTCTTACCTATAAGGAAGACAAGATCTCCTTGGACTCCTCCTTAGAAATTTTTGTGTAGCTTCAAGAAAAATCCTAACAAGCTTAAACAAATTATAAAGTCATAAACTATGGGTGAAAAAGATAAACCATGGATCAATCATGGCTTAGAACATCAAAAATAAAATTAGAAACAAGAAACAAGAATTTTCACCTTATAGGAAAGAAACTTCAAAGTGATTTTCCAAGCTCCAAATGGATGATTTAGCAAAAACTCACAACTAGAGATGTTCTTAGAATATGGTTTAGATTTAGGAAATGAAGTTAGATGAAATTTTTGATGGATGGAAGTAGAAGAAATGGTGTTGGCGAATGGTAGGAGAAAAGGGACTTAGGAGTTTTCTTTGGTTTCTTTGGGTAGGAGAGAAATGAAAGGATGAGGTAGAATGATTGAAATGAAATAACAAAGTGAATATTAGTCCCCCCCCATCATGCATGGTCGTAGAGCTCAATAAGAGAGCTAGCCATCCTTTTTGACAAAATTGGCTTAATAATGGCCATAGGACACTCATAATGGAGCTTTGTCTCCTTTGTTGACCAACTAAATGCATAATGTATGCATAGATCCAAAAATAGCTATAGGAAATTCTAATCAAAATTTGATTGATTTTTAATAACTTATTTATGCTTAAGTCCTCCTAATTAAGTTTAATTAAAAGTTAGTTAGATTCCTTTGTATTTTAGTTAATCATTAATTTACTTAGAATCCTTAATCTTCTACTTAATTATACTAATACAATTGTCTAATTAAAATTTGATAAAAACTAATTAGGTTTTAATCTATTTAATTATCACTTAACCCTTTTAGATTAACTTAATTAGATTTTAAATTAACTAATCTATTAAATCTAACCATTTTTATGGATTTTTAACCTTTTGGTCTAGAATTTTTACAAGCCTTTTACGTTAGTAAATTTTTTTCTAAAAAGTGGGGCCCACAAACCCAAACGTGGGTCCCACAAAGCAAATGTGGGTCCCACAAGCCAAACGTGGGTCCCACAGATTTTTCTCTGCACGATAAATATTTTTATTATACAGAAAAATTCTAAAAAATTAAAAGATTGATATATGTATTATTCGGATTGGGTTTAGTAAGATCGCCTTGACTCCAAATAATCAAACAAGATTTTCCCTACCGAAAATTATTATTTTCGACTCGGAGCAAATCACACGAAAACAATCAAATACAAGATTCTGAAATAGTCAAATTAATTTTATAACACACAAATTAGAAAACAAGATACAATAAGGGCAAAATCGTAATTAACCAAAAATTGGGGTGTTACAACTCTCCCCACTAACGAAATTTCGTCCCCGAAATTTATCGTACCTTAGAAAAGATGTGGATGCTTCTCCCTCATTTTGTCTTCTAGCTCCCAAGTAAGATCTCCCGTTATCTCATTCCATATAACCTTTACCAAAACAATCATCTTCCCTCGAAGTCGCTTCACTCTCCACTGTCCTCAATCTTAACAGGGAAGTGTCTCATACGTCAAATTATCTTTCGGTTGTACTTCATCGGGTTGAATGACATGTATTGGATCGGGAATATATTTTCTCAATCGAGACACATGGAATACATTATGAAGATTGGATAGAAAAGGTGGTAAAGCTATCGATAGGCTACATGGACCTATCCGACGAATGATTTGATAAGGTCCAATAAATTTAGGAGTGAGTTTTCTGAATTTGATAACTCTTCCGACACCAGTTGTAGGTGTTACACGCAAAAACACATGCTCACCTTCTTCAAATTCAAGAGGTCTTCTCCGTTTATCAGCATAACTTTTCTGTCTGCTCTGAGTCGTCCGCATTTTCTCCTGAATCATCTTCACCTTCTCCGTAGTTTGTTGCACAAGATCAGGTCCAATGGTCATACTTTCCCCATCTTGATACCAACACAAAGGTGTTCGGCATCGTCGCCCATAAAGTGCTTCATAGGGTGCCATCCCTATACTTGAATGGAAACTATTATTGTAGGTGAATTCTATTAAAGACAGAAATTCATCCCAACTTCCTTGTTGTTCCAACACACAAGCACGCAATAGATCTTCCAGTGATTGAATAGTCCTCTCCGTTTGACCATCAGTCTGCGGATGATAAGCAGAACTCAGACGTAACTTAGTCCCCATGGCTTCTTGTAAGCTTCGCCAAAACCTTGACGTAAACCTCGGGTCTCTATCAGAAACTATACTTGAGGGTACACCGTGAAGTCTAACAATTTCACTAATGTACACCTGGGTTAATCGTTCCAACGAATACTTAATATTGATCGGCAAGAAGTGTGCTGACTTCGTAAGCCTATCAACTATAACCCATATAGAATCATGACCCTTCTTAGTTCTTGGCAATCCGGTGACAAAATCCATTGAGATACTATCCCATTTCCACTCAAGAATAGTTAAAGGTTGTAACATACCGGCTGGTCTTTGATGTTCCACTTTTGCTTTTTGACAAACCAGACAAGACGCCACACGTTCCGTAACATCTCTCTTCATCCTTGGCCACCAAAACATCCGCTTTAAATCTTGATACATCTTTGTCATCCCCGGATGCATACTCAATCTACTAGCATGAGCTTCGTCCAAAATCGCTTGCTTCAGCTCGGGATCATTAGGTATACAAATCCTTCCTTTAAATCTTAAGATTCCATCAGATCCTTCCTCAACTGTCGCCTTATGACCTTGCTTCAAAAATTCTTTCTCATTCAACAAATATGGATCCTTATCCTGTTTTTCTTTGATTTCTTCCATCAAGTCATTCAAAATAATAACTTTACTAAGACGAATCCTTCCTGGTGCCAATTCCACTGACAACCGTAAATCTCTAAACTGATTGATCAATTCTTCCTCCTTTATCATCATGGTAGAAACACTGATCACCTTTCTACTTAAGGCATCCGCCACCACATTCGCCTTTCCCGGATGGTATTGAAGTTGGAAATCATAGTCCTTCAAGAACTCCAACCATCGCCTCTGCCTCATGTTCAATTCCTTTTGATTGAACAGGTATTTTAAACTCTTGTGATCACTGAAGACATTGAACACACTCCATACGAGAAAATGTCTCCACACTTTCAACGCAAAAACCAATGCCGGCGAGTTCCAAATCGTGCGTTGGATAGTTCCTCTCATGAACCTTCAATTGTCTGGAAGCATAAGCTACCACATTTCTGTTCTGCATCAACACGCATCCTAACCCTTGGTAAGAAGCGTCACAATACACCTCAAAAGCCTCGTTAGGATCCGGCAAAATCAATCTTGGTGCGGTCGTCAATCTCTTCTTTAACTCTTGAAAACTTGCCTCACATTCTTTCGTCCAATCAAAAACTTGACTCTTCCTTGTGAGTTGCGTAAGAGGTCCAACTATCTTAGAAAAACCTTCAATGAACCTCCGATAATATCCGGCAATCCAACAAAACTCCGAATCTCGGTTACTACCGTCTTCGGCCTCTCCCATTGCAAAATAGTTTCTATTTTCGATGGGTCCACCGCAATACCTTCCTTGGAAATTACGTGACCCAAAAATTGAACTTCTTCTAACCAAAATTCACACTTTGCCAATTTTGCATACAGCTTCTTGTCCTTCAAAATTTGGAGAACTATACTAAGATGTTCAAATGCTCTTCCTTATTTTGGGAATAGATCGAAATGTCATCGATAAAAACAACGACAAATCTGTCTAGGTATGGACGAAAAATCCTATTCATATAGTCCATGAATATTGCAGGGAGCATTCGTCACTCCGAACGGCATCACCTCGATACTCATAATGCCCGTAACGAGTTCGAAAAGCGGTCTTAGGTATATCCTCTACCTTGACACGAATCGATGATAACCCGATCGCAGATCTATTTTAGAGAAAATAGCCGCTCCTTTCACCGGTCCATCAAATCATCGATCCTTGGAAGTGGGTATTTGTTCTTTATCGTGACCTTGTTCCCGACGATAGTCTACGCAAAGACGAGAAGTTCCATCCTTCTTCTTGACTAGTAGTACCGGCGCTCCCCACGGTGAAACACTCGGTCGCACAAACCGCTTTTCCAACAATTCCTCCAATTGCTTCTTCAATTCCACCAATTCGATGGCGACATCCTATATGGTGCAATTGAAATAAGACCCGCTCCCGGTACCAAATCAATAGCAAACTCGATTTCTCTTTGCGGTGGTAAGCCGGTACATCATCGGAAAAACTTCCTAAACTCATTCACGATAGGAATAGCATTCACATCTTTTTCACTCTTGACCTCCAAAGAAGACAAAGAAGATGTATCCTTGAGCTCCGTCCCTCAACAAAGATTTGACTTTGACGGCCAGCTTAAAAATCCGAATCCTCATCCTTAGGAAAAACTAAGGTTTTATTGGCACAATCTAATAGGATATGGTTAGAAGATAACCAATCCATTCCTAATATTATATCTATTTCAACAAGAGGTAAGCAAATTAAATTGACCGAAAAGACTCGATCATTTATGGTAATAGGACGCTTCAAACATACTTTAGATGTAACAACAAAGGCTTGGCGGTTGGTGTAGAAACAATCAATTGAAAACTCAAAGAAGACACAGGCAATTTCAACCGATCCACACAAATATACGCAATAAATGAATGCGTCGCACCTGAATCATATAGTACGGTCAAAAGATTACCTCGCTACGACACCTTCCACCCGAATAAGATCTTCGGATCGAGAAGCCTCGGCCCGCTCATCGTGTACACTCGCCCTCCGGATCGCGGCCGAGTAGCACGAACATTGCTCACCACCGGCTTCCTTTCTGTCCGTTACATTCCCTAGAAACATGTCCGGGCTTTCCACACTTGAAACAGATTGGCCCTTTGATTGAACAGTCTCTAGATATGTGGCCACTCTTTCCACATTTAAAACATCTTGGCGTAAATGCCACGTTTGTACCAACTTTGTTGCCACTAGAACTTCCGCCGATAGATGGACGTTGAGGTTGATTCCCCGTTGGTCTCGAATACGGCTTGCGCTGAAACCGATTGTTATTGTTGTTGTTGTTGCCTCCTCTTTGGAACCTCGTTGGTCCAAAGTTACGATTCCTTGGATCACGTGACGGCTCCAACTCCTCGAGTCGTACACATGTGTCCACCAAAGCATGAAACCGTTCATCCTTAAGGGTAGCACTCCTCGCTTCAACTCTACCCTCAGCCCTTCCTCAAACTTACGACATTTCCACGTATCATTCTGTCGAGTTTGAGCATAGTCTGAGAACTGAGACAAGCTCTCAAATTTAGAAGCATATTCATTGACAGTCATGTTGCCCTGACGTAAACCAAGAAATTCCATCTCCTTGGCATGTTGAGCACCGGCAGAAAGTACTTTTCCCGAGAAATACCTCACACAGAATACCTCCCGTGTAATTTCGGTTCCCTCACTTGTAGTAAGCGTCGGGTTCCTCTCCACCGCTCGGCATCCCTCTCAAAGATAAATGTAGCATTCGTCACCTTTCGATCATTAGCGCACCCCATTCCTTCAAATATCTTTTCGAGATCTTGGATCCAAAGACTCGCTTTCTCGGATTAAATTCACCTCCGAATGCGCGGGGTTATTGCGTCTAAACTCGACAAGTTTAGAGCATCGCCAGATCGCATCTTGCTGTGTTGAGCCGCTCGTTCATTTTGTTGCGTAATCACCTCGCCATACGCCGCATAGCCTCAAGAGCCATGCAATCATTGGGTCAACATTACGGTTCATGTTTGCACGTGTTCCTCTTCCGCCAGACATCTTTTTCTTCAATCAAACAAGACAAAACAAAGTCAGATGTATCCTTTCGGACACCAATCACAGAGAATCACACAACACAAGCAAAAACAGACCCAACCACAATCCCAAAAGACTCTAACTTGGGCTCTGATACCAACTTAAATGTCACACCCTAATAGGGATGTCACATTTTCGAACAATAATAATAACCTCTACCCAAGTTATAAATTATTACGTAATATATAATAATATAAGTTGTAAAAAATATTTTTTTTTTTAACATTATATTATAAAATAAACGTAACATAAAATAAAACAAACTATTACATACACACCATAATTATACATATGATTTTGTGTTTAATAGGTACAAATAATTTACATATTATAAACTAGTTAATTAAAACAAGAACCGTCCTGCATTTAAAGCAAACCATAAACTAGCCCAAGCATAACACTAGAAGTTCGATCCTCCGAAGAATCCTCCTCGGGAAGTTTATCGGAAGACGTAAATACTCAGGTAACATCATACCACGCCGCAATCAATCCATATGATATGGATGATCTCGAGGTTCACCGTCCTCGAACCGGTCACTCGGTTCTTGCTCCTCGTTGTATTGACAATCCAACAATTGCTCCCTTCCACTTCCTCAACGACTTTACGGAACATAAATAATAATACGAAAAATATATGCAAAGAGGTGAGACAATCTACATCATTACCAAGATAGCAAGTAAGAAAACGACAAAACATACAGATATAGCAGCTTAAAGCAACAAAATCATGTTAGCACAACATATATCATATCTCAATCAAGTATAAATGTCACAGATGCAAAATATCATAAATCAAATTATAATTATTCACACAGTGATGCAGATTAAATATGCCATGTACTCAGACTCATTCCTACTCCATGGAGCTAAACACAAACATCGAGAGAATGATCCCGTAGACATGTCCGCACATCAGTTGCCTCAACCAGCTATTACACACTCAAATACGTCGTGTAAATAGCACACAGTCAAATACGTCGTGTGAATGACACACAGTCAAATACGTCGTGTGAATAGTACACAGTCAAACACGTCGTGTACATCCAGGCATAGTACCAGACAGTCCCCAATAGATCCTGATTAAGAATAGTATTTGTCGAGATCGCTAGTGTGTGTTTTTCAGTTACCATGGCCCAGAGGAGCTACCAACTGTCCACATGTGGAATCTACTGCACACTAACGCCTCCAAGTTCTCCACATGAACACACTATGCCTATCACACCCGCAATACGGTGTAATTCATCTCGTCAGTCAATCGTCAATTTCAACCAAATTGACATACCACTTTATGTATGTAATGATCCATAATTACAAAAATACCCTCAGTATCACCATGAATCATAATTACATAAATATCCTCATTGTCATCATAATTACAGAAATACCCTTCGTAAAAAAAACAGTATGTGTCTCCACTTGACAATACTATTTCCTAACGTGTCCGGGTCCACCACTTTGACCCGACAGTAAAAATTTACTGTTTCCATAAGTCGCGTAAATATTTTATCCCATTTTCACAATTACGTCACATTTTACAGACGTTTTTCAATCACGTAAATATTTTTCAACGTTTTCTCAATCGCATAACATTTTTAAATCATTTTTCTCAATCGCGTAGTTTAAAAATCACCATTTTAAATACGCGTAAGCTATTTCTACTATTTTTCACTGTATAAAAATATTTCTTGACATTCCAAATTAAATTTTTTAACTTTCCAAACTAAAAACATTATTTGAATATTATATTCTATTTTTCTTACAAAAATTACTCTAAGTAATAATTTCGACGTTTTTCCCAAAAATTTGATTTTAATAAATTCTTCTATAGTTAATTTTATTCTTTAACTACGTAAAATATTTCCTTGTTTTCTAAATGACATTTTGAAACATTCTTCAATACTTGCTCATTTTTAATCAATTTTGACAAAGATTTCGTTTAGAAAATCCACTAAATGATATTTTCTACGTTTTCTTTTTTAAAAATTCATTTATTTTATTATAACCATAAAATACACTTTGAAAATTGCTAACATATTTTAAAACTCAAAGGTAAGTATTTTTCAAGTATCTAAAATTTATTTCTTTTCTATACTAGACTTCTAATAAAAATTCGTTTACTTATTTATTTCTTGAAAATCCATTGTAAATGAATTCTTTTTAGGTTAACTAACTAGTTTACACTTAGAAAATAATTTTTGGATCAATTAAACATTAAAAGTGTATTTTGGCGAAAATCACCACTTTTATACAAACCATATTTAAAATTATTTTTCATCCATTAAATCATTGAAAAATCCTTTAACTTAATTAAATCAATTAGGTTATTCTTTTAGAAAATGGTTGAGAACATATTGGTTCTCTTTTCATAGTCAAAACCATAAGCTCTTCATCTTGTGTTCTTTGGAACACTTTTGCAAATCTCAACATATTTGCACATCCAACAATAATTATCATAGATCTATGAACATATACATATATTTATGAACACATACCATATATTAAAGCAATAATAAAACACATACCAAATATCAAAGCTATAAACATGCTTGCATGCATAATAAATCACAAATAGAAAAGACAATAAACATGCACACAAAATTAATCACAACTAGAAAAGACAATAAACATGCACACAAAATTAATCACAAAACAAACAACCAAGTGAATGAATCCTTATGGATTCTTCACCACAATTACATCCATTTTCTCACCACCACACATGGTTGATGAGATTAAATCTCCCTCTTACCTATAAGGAAGACAAGATCTCCTTGGACTCCTCCTTAGAAATTTTTGTGTAGCTTCAAGAAAAATCCTAACAAGCTTAAACAAATTATAAAGTCATAAACTATGGGTGAAAAAGATAAACCATGGATCAATCATGGCTTAGAACATCAAAAATAAAATTAGAAACAAGAAACAAGAATTTTCACCTTATAGGAAAGAAACTTCAAAGTGATTTTCCAAGCTCCAAATGGATGATTTAGCAAAAACTCACAACTAGAGATGTTCTTAGAATATGGTTTAGATTTAGGAAATGAAGTTAGATGAAATTTTTGATGGATGGAAGTAGAAGAAATGGTGTTGGCCGAATGGTAGGAGAAAAGGGACTTAGGAGTTTTCTTTGGTTTCTTTGGGTAGGAGAGAAATGAAAGGATGAGGTAGAATGATTGAAATGAAATAACAAAGTGAATATTAGTCCCCCCCCCATCATGCATGGTCGTAGAGCTCAATAAGAGAGCTAGCCATCCTTTTTGACAAAATTGGCTTAATAATGGCCATAGGACACTCATAATGGAGCTTTGTCTCCTTTGTTGACCAACTAAATGCATAATGCATGCATAGATCCAAAAAAGCTATAGGAAATTCTAATCAAAATTTGATTGATTTTTAATAACTTATTTATGCTTAAGTCCTCCTAATTAAGTTTAATTAAAAGTTAGTTAGATTCCTTTGTATTTTAGTTAATCATTAATTTACTTAGAATCCTTAATCTTCTACTTAATTATACTAATACAATTGTCTAATTAAAATTTGATAAAAACTAATTAGGTTTTAATCTATTTAATTATCACTTAACCCTTTTAGATTAACTTAATTAGATTTTAAATTAACTAATCTATTAAATCTAACCATTTTTATGGATTTTTAACCTTTTGGTCTAGAATTTTTACAAGCTTTACGTTGGTAAATTTTTCCTAAAAGTGGGGCCCACAAACCCAAACGTGGGTCCCACAAAGCAAATGTGGGTCCCACAAGCCAAACGTGGGTCCCACAGATTTTTCTGCACGATAAATATTTTTATTATACAGAAAAAATTCTAAAAATTAAAAGATTGATATATGTATTATTCGGATTGGGTTTAGTAAGACGCCTACTCCAAATAATCAAACAAGATTTTCCCTACCGAAAATTATTATTTTCTTGACTGGAAAAATCACACGAAACAATCAAATACAAGATTCTAAATAGTCAAATTAATTTTATAACACAGAAATTAGAAAACAGTACAATAAGGGCAAAATCGTAATTAACCAAAAATTGGGGTGTTACACATGTCACACAACAACAGGGCTTGTGCTTGATATTTGATCGACATCAAGGCATCTTACAGTCAATGGCGAATCCACATCTGCCCCTAAAGAAATATCTGATTAACACAGGTAGTTAAACATTTCAATTTCTGTATGAGTTTACTATACTACTTACCATACTATAATTTAGGTGCTAATTCTAAGTCATTCAATATTTTAATATCAGGGTACGAACCAATTGCATACAAATTTGAGGTAAGGTTGGAAAAGTTTACCACTACTCTCGAAATGGCAAATTGGATTAATTCGCTTCCAAAAGAAAAATGGAGATTAGCATATGATGGTGGCCACAAATTTAGTCATATGACGACGAACTTGTCTAAGTGTATGAATGGAGTGTTGAAAGGTGGCAGAAACCTACCAATAACTCCCCTGATTCAGATGACATATTACGAATTGGTAAAGTATTTTGTTAATCGAAAGGATAACGCAAACGAGAAACTTGTTGATAGGGCAGATTGAACTGATGATTTTATAAAAAGCTGGAAAGCCAACATGCTCAAGGCAAGCTCTCACCAAGTCTGTCAATTCGAGATATAATCAACCAGATTCTTGGTGGAAAAGGCATTCAACCTTATTACACAACAAGGTGGAGTTAAATATTCTATAAACCTTTAAGAAGGCACGTGTGACTGTGGCCTGTTTCAAGCATTGCATTTCCCTTACTCTCATGCAATAGCAGCATGTTCTTCTAGGACACTTGACCCTTTCCAATGTGCATAGTGTTTATAGAATGCATACTTTGTACAAGGCTTACGAGGTTAATTGGGGAATCATTAAGGATGACCCATGGTGGCCACCAACTCCAGCGATTACATTAGTACTTGATCGTCAATTGCTTAGATCTAAAGGTCGATCTAAATCAACTCGACTTAGAAATAAGATGGATTGATGCGAACCAGGACCGAGACAAAGATGTAAAAAAATGTGATGAATCTGGACATAACTCTCGTAGTTGTCGTCATGGTGGATCGACTTCTTTAAGGAATGACCAAGAAGGGTCATCTACTTGATCAGGACATAATTTGATACCCATTGTATTATAATTGATGACTATCAATGTGTAATTGAGGATTTGCGGTGTGTAATTTGATAATCTACGTGATTATATTTGTTTAATATCATTTGTCATTGTGCTTTTACCAGTGTCTTTTACTTTATACTCGATACACTCAATTTTAATATGTATATTTGATTTTATAATATGTCTTATTATTTAAAAACTTACCCATTGTTCCTGATTACAGCGTGAGACATGGCATTCTACTTGCGCCCAGGCCCATAGGACCCACAATACTAGAGTTGCAAGACTTTCATGTTTCATAGCATATATGGCAAGGAAGACCAGATCGTCATTTGCGTGTTAGACATGCTCATAAATTCAGACATATGGACCCAAATGAGCAGACATTGCCATATCTTTAACTGGTTGGTCTCGTGGGGATTGCCCACAAGAGATATTGCAGCATTGATCAATCCCCGATTACAGCATTAGTTGAGAGATGGCTGCCTGAGACACATATGTTCCATATGCGTACTGGAGAGTGCACCATCACATTGGAGGACATAGCTATTATTTCGGGACTTCCCGTTGATGGCGATGTAGTTATTGGCCGTACATCCCGTCAAGATTGAATGTAGCTATGTCAGACCTTGTTAGGATCGCATCCGCCTGAGTCATACGTATCAGGTGGACGTATTGATATGTTGTGCCTTTAGAGCGCATTCCATATACGACTTACCGAGGTTGACGAAGCTGATTACGTGATGCAGTGTGCATGGGCATATATACTTCGGTTGATTGAGGGATTGTTGTTTCCTGACCATTCTGGTAGATACGTGCATATGATGTTCCTTCCGCTGTTGGAGGACTTTATCGCTACTTGAAGGTATAGTTGGGGATCTGCGGTATTGGTGTATTTGTACAAGGAGCTATACAAGGCCACAAACTACAGTGTGCACGAGATTGGAGGTGCTTGCATACTATTGCAATATTGGGCATGACACAGATTTTCACCCCTTGTCCCTACACTTGTAGATGATACTGATCCTATCCTTGTGGCTACCTATGTTGCTACCTGTGGTCCCCAATGTCCACCGTTATTTCGGTAAGTTTCTTAACATATCTGCATATTAGTTTGTTATATATACTACTTTTGTTGACATCATATGACTTTGACATTTACATAGGTGGCATAAACATAAGGTGTTGAATGAAACCCCAAATGGAGGTGCTTCTATATTACCGTCGGTTCTTTGATCAGATGAAGAGTGACGAGGTCAATATCTGTTTACACTGATTTAAATAAGTTACTTTGTCTTGCTTTCTAATTCCTTGTATAATTGTGATTACAAATAACATGGTAGCCATATACGAATGAGATTGTGGCTTCACTGCCAGCATTCTGTGTCGCTGGTAGAGACATTATACTGGCAGTGACTCCACTCATCTTTTTCCACATTGTTGAGTGGCACCAACCAGATAAAGTGATGCGTCAGTTTGGTTTGGACCAACCAATACCACCGAGACCACATCAACTTGACGAGTTCCACTCGATTACATTGGTAGGATGACAAGACAAGGATTGGCGACTCACACACCATGCACACATAGTCGTCTGGGATAGTCAAAGGGAAATGTGTGTTATTGGAAGGCCCTTGGAAGCTCCCCTTATTGCACTGTCTGAGTACATGCGCTGGTACAGACGAACTACCCAACGTTAGATTTCTCGTACTAGTGCATCCATTGGGTTTGTGGTAAGCTATTTACCAATTTGTTTTGCTATTCGTTATGTGTATTTTGTATTGATTATGACATATGTTATATTTGTATCTTAGACTGATATTGCAGAGAACGTCCATGCTTCGGCCAAGAACCCTAGTTCGGGATTTAGCATGGCTAGCCTTCAACAGTCTATGGAGGACATCTTATCTGCAGTGAGGGAGCATGATTGCGTCACATTGGTTCACCTTCGTCCAGCTCCTCCTGCAGATGACATTCTAGGACCATCCAAATAGTCTGATGAGTAGAGGACGCGCTGTAGACGGAGAGGGTTAGCGAGTACTCGGTCACGACTATGCCTTCCAGAGGACTCTGATTCTTCAGTTGTGCCTAGTACTCAGCCACCGCCCATTACTACTGCTACTTACCCACCATCTCAGCCACCACCTCTGTAACACCCTGAATCTCCTATCTCTTAAACAATAATTTTGACAGTTAACAGAATTTTACTGTTTAGTAATTTCTGTGCACTGTAAAATTATTTTGTTTATTCCGTCAGCGTATTTGATCGTTTTGAGTGATTTACTCCGTGTTAGGAAAATAATAATTTTTGGGTCGGAGAAAATCTTTAAATATTTATTTCTCTTGACTGTTAATTATTTTTAATAATCTGACTTGATTTTCATATGTTTTCTAATATTTATGATTTTTGTGGATGATTATGAATTTTTTTAACTGTATGTGGGCCCAGGTGGTCCTATGTGGGCCCAGGTGGGTCCCCCAAAGTGAAAATTTTTCTACGCATAGAAAAATTTGTATTATTTAGACGGAGACAGGGGATATTACTAAACCTGAATCCGGAAACAGTTTTAAAAATTTTATTGTACTATGTTTTGTACTGTATTTAATTTATCGGGCGATAAAAAAAATACAGTAAATATATTCTTTCGTGGGGTTTTAGCAGATAAAAATATAAATTAAATTGCTTAAGTCAACCTTGGTGGTTTGGATATCCACCATTGATTTAATTAACGATGGAGACTTGATCTTGATTTAATCAACGGTGGAGATTTGATCTTAAAAGTGAATAAGATCATTTATAACCATTAGATGGAGATTAAATCAAGGGTAGAGATTTGGTCATATAAAGTGACTATGACCATTTGTAACCATTGGATATAAAATTGATTAAGGGTGGGGATTTGGTCTTGTAAAGTAACAAGGACCATTTATGACCATTGGATTTAGATTTAATCAATTGTGAAGATTTAGTCTTAAAAAGTGACAAAGACTAATTATGACCCTTGGATTAAAAGTAAGAAGGAGTAATCTTGACCCTTCATTTTGGAGATACATCTAATGGTTAGAATTTAAAGGAGAAAGATCTAACGGTGAAGTGTAAGGAAACTTCATTTCTTCTTTCTTTTTCATGATCTAAAACCATGTTTGATCCATGGTTCCTCTTAATCAAGCTTAGTATACTAATTTTTATGTATTTTGTTTTGTATTTGAGAAGTAAAACAAGGAGTTTTTGAGGATCTTCAAGTGGTAAGAGGGAGATCCATCTCACCAACCAAGCATGGTGGTGAGAGATGGTCTTATATTTGATGGATAGTGAATCCATGTGAGGATTCATATCCATGGTCATGTAAATTATTTGTGTGTGTTTATGAACTTTGATTATTTGCCTATGCTTGATATGCTTTGCATGATTTTATGGCTTATATGGTATGCTTATAATATGCATGATGATAATATGGTATGCTTATAATAGACATGATGAGAATATGTTGAAATTATGTATATGTATGCCATGATGTGATGATGGAAAGAAAATCAATTTTTGGCTTCAATGGCCAAAGGAAAGGAAATACGGTTTTGATACCCATGAAGAGGGTTTATGTTGAAAATTTTTAAGAACAAGGGAATTAATTTTTGTGTCTCTAGAACATTGAGAATTTCGGCCAAGACACCTCAACATAGGTGTTTATAACTTAATATTTTCATGGAAGAATAAAATTGGATTGATTTGAAAAGCATGAAAAATGAACAAAGGATATGTTTTTCAAGAGAACAAGAACATGGTTTTGAAGGATTTTTATTGATTTATTTTGTGTAAAAAGATCCTAAGTATTTTTCTAAACATAAGTTTTGAATGAAACGGGCAAACGTTGATTTTAAGGATTTGCAAAGAAAGTGAAAAAGGATTTGCAAAGAAAGTGAAAATAAATTTGAACAAATGAGTTTGGTTTTTATGACCATAAGTCTTACGGTTTTGAAAGCAAAATTTTAATGGTTTTATTTGTGTAAAATCATATTGACTTAGAAGGAAAAATGTTTTGATAATTTTCAATAGTCATATCCACGTTTTCGAAGGCTTGTAATACCTTGATTTTGATGAAACAAAGTGATTTTCCAAGTGGAAATATAATTGATTTAATACAAGGATTTGAAAAGGGAATTAGAGCATTTTATCACTTGAGAGAATAGAAATTTTCGTAACGGAAAACAAAGAAAGGTTGAAAACGTTTGAATTTCAATTTATTTTGAAGAAGGTTGATTTTTAGAAATGATTTGGGAAAAATGGAGAATATAATGGTATTTTGACAATTTACTAATGTATAACTGATTTTCGAGTTTTGAAGTACGTTAGGAAATTCTTAAAGTTTGAAACATTGATTTAAATTAATTGAAAAGTGATTTTGTGGGTTATATTTGAAAAAGAATTTCTTGAGTAAAGAACTGTGGAAAAAGATTTTCTTAAGTAAGAAAATATATTAAATGAAGTATAAAGTTATATTATTTTGAGAAAAGTTGAAAAAAAAATTTTGAAGGTTAAGAAATATTTTCTGTAATGAAATTGTGGTGAAAAATATTTTACGTATCTTAAAAACGATTTGAAATGCAGTAAAATATTTTTACGCAATTTGAAAAATGTGTTGAAAATGATATTGATTTATTTAAGTCCAAAATAATGTTTGGAATATTGAGGAATATTTTACGTGATTATAAAATGTTGAAAAATATTTTACGTATCTTAAAAATGATTTGAAATACAGTAAAATATTTCTACGTGATTTGGAATGCGTTAAAATATTTCTACGCGATTTGAATTACGTTTAAATATTTTACGTAATTTGAACTACTGTTGAAAAAAATCATTATGTGATTTGGAAAGTGTTTTAAATATTTTGAGAATGATGGAAAATAATTTACGCGACTTAAAAGAATGATTTTTAAGTTACGCGATTTTGAAACAGTGGAAAAATATTATGGGATTTGAGAAATGTATATTTTTACGTGATTGAGAAAAATGTTGAAAAATTAGTACGTGATTTAAAAGTGCAACAGAAGAGTTGCGGCATTTTGAAAACGTAACAAAAGTATTAAGATATTTTGAAAACGTAACAAAAACGTTTTGGAATTGTGAAAACGTAACGGAAATGTTGCGCAATTTTGTGAAAAACACGACGAAAGTGTTTTATAACTATGAAAATGTGATAACATGATTTTGCTGTTGAAAATAGAGTATAATTTGGTACAATTTATATGCATTGGAAAGAGATGCCTATGATTAGATTTGGTACATTATACATGCATTGGAAAAACATGCATTGAGGCAGATGATACATTGAACTAATGAAATTGAAAAGATTTGACCCTTTGGGGTTGGACTTGCACTGATATATTCGTGCATTATATATGACCCTTGTGGTTGAAGAGGGAATGAGAATTGACAGTGAGGTCTATGATGGACCTTGGGCGTCGAGGCGCGGCAGTCGACTAGTGGACAGCTGGCGAGTATCCTGTGCCACTTGGCGATGCAGTCCGTTGCAACGCATTGATGATACTCGACAAGAACACGATTCTTTTCAACAACTGGAAGATTGTCTTTGGGCTAAGGCTGACAATTGACAGAGCATTCTCCTCGAAATTGTGAAAACTTCTATGGAGTTGTTTTTGAAAAACTGAGGTTTTGTGCACATGCATAATCTGACATTTATATCTGTGTGATATATTAATTGAGGAATATTGGCTATGACAATTGTTTTGAATACTTGGATGAGGATGATGATAATTAGACAATGTTGAGGCCATTATCGTAATTGTTGTTTATGATAATTGAACTGATAAATGATTGGATGATGATAGTTGATTAATATTGATGGCATGATATATTTGTATGACATGTTGTTTGTGTTATCTCTGTGCTACCATGTTGGTATTGGCGTAGGTGATCTCACCTCTTTATTATGTTGTTTTGCTGTGTCTGTACTGTTAAAATCAAATAATAGAAAGATTGAGTTGTCTTAGACATAACGGACAATGAATACTCTGAGATGGGTGACAACAATAAGGAGTGGACATTCAGGACTCGATGGTATGCAGTGTTGACAAAGAACATATGTAGAACAAATGTCTGATGCAACAAGATAGACACACAACAGAATAAGTATGTTAAGTTTTAACGTTAGTGTTGTACCGTGCTATTAAGTAGGATCCGTCATGGGGTTTGCTACTATTAAAAAAAAAGAGTCTGTTATTTTTATATTTCTCTTTAAATTGTGAAATATTAATTTGTGTCAATATTATATATGAATCTGTTTCAATATATATTTTTCAGTATTACATATAAATTTCAGTAAGTTTATATTTCAATAAGAAAGAAATTTTGAAACCCATATTTTCATAACTCAAACCTTTTACGAATTGATTTTCAGATTATGAGTCGGGAGTCGGAAATGTGATGCCCTAAGGAGGGTGTTACATTAGTTGGTATCAGAGCACGGTTTGAGTCTTTTGGGGTTTGTGGTTAGGTCTGTTTTGCTTGTGTTGTGTTCTCTGTGTTATTGATTTCCGAAAGGAAACAATATTGTTTATAATGGATATTAGATCCATTGTATTTCGATCCGCACGCCTCGAGAGAAACAAAAAAGGAAATGGCTCGGGATAGTTGTACTTGTGTGGAAGTGGAACATGTTACTAGTAATGCAGTTGCAGCTACGGCAGCAACGGGAGCAATGTGGAAAGACAATTGCACGAACAGAGGATCGCTGAACAGCGGAAAGAAATGAAAGTTGAGGTTCAGGATCTAATGGAAGAGAATCAGTCTTAGAATATAAGACTACGTAATTTTGGAACCCGATATTTTTAAGGATATTTGGAAAGTGATTGATTTCAACGGAATATGTATTTACAACCATTGAGGAAACCAAAGACAGTAACTGATGTGAAAGAAGGTACTTAATAAAGGAATGTACATCAAGAAAACAAACGTTTATTTGAAATGGTTACATCTGGTTTCCATTTTATTTTGTTTCGTCCATCTTTGAAGAAAAGAAATGACTCGTGATAGACGTACGCGTGTGGAAGCGAGACATAATGGTGGTGATATGACTGTAACTTTGGAAGTAATACAATCAGTGGCTGAAGCAATTATACAACAAACTCAGAAGATTATTCCACAGCAAGAATTGATTTCTTAAGCTAAGATTTTGTTAGAGTTAAATCAATCTCAGGATGAGAGTCCCTGTAACGTTGGACTATATTGGTTACAAAAAAGGGGAAATCGTAAGGTCAAGCAATTCCAATAGAAAACGTACTTGCAATCTCCAAGAAGTCAACAACAACAACAATTTTGTGGAGAAAGTACTAGTAATGACAGGTTTAGTTTGACTGTGACATCTGCACCGAAATATAAGTGTGGAAAGGGACACTTAACGAAAGATTGTACGTTCAAGGAAATAATTTGTTTCAAGTGCAGAGAGCCTGGACACATTTCTAAAGATTGTGTTCCAATGAAAACAGAGTTTCCTGTTAGTAAAATCTCAGGTAGTAGGAAGTGTTCGGAGCGGAAGATTTAAACAATAGAGATTGTGTTATTGGAGCTAATCCTATAAACCCTACTAAATATTTCTGTGAATAACCTATTCCTTATAGCATATGATTGAGTAGATCAATTATATGTTAGAGTTATTCATTATCCTCTGATTTATTTATTTCTGTTTCTATTCTTAGCCGATCGAGCTACTTGTGTTATTCAAATATTGTTATAGATCAAATCTTTGTGTTAGTTTGATCTGTCGTTCAAAATTTTGTGTTAGTTTGATCTGTTTCATAAACAGATATGATCTTCAAAATGGATTAGTTATTTTTCAACCATATCCTATGAAATTGTCTTAATAAGGTGTTAATAATTCAGAAAAAAAAATTCATTCCTGAAAATCAGGCAAAATCAAATTCTTGTTGGAATATGTTTGGTAACATATCAGATCATTTTGCTACCTTTTCTTCCTAAACCTCTATAATGTTCTTTCATATATTGCATTTGCAAGAAAGAATATTTTGCAAGAAAAGATATTCCTATTTATATCCATGTCATAGTATCGGAGTGGCGCAGCGTGAGCGTAGTGGATCCTTCGAAGTTTGAAAATAGTTTTTCAGTGGAAAAGTAAAAAAGACAGTAATGGAAATCCTGGAAAATTTTTGGATCATAGGACTTCTCACCCAAATTATCGAAAAGGATTAAGCGTTCGTATGAATAGACGATGCATATAAGAAAAATTTTTAGGAATTGAAATATGTTTGAAGTACTTCTCTAGTATTAGTTTTATCTAATCCTAGTGAACCATTAGAGGTGAACAGTGACGTATTACATCGAAGCTTAAGATATGTGCTTATGCAGAATAGAAGAGTTGTAGGGTATGATTTTAGGAAATTGAAGTCATTTGAGGAAAAACTATTCTACGCATGAATGGAGATTGGTAGCCACTGTGTTTATTTTAGAAGTATGAAAATACTTTCTTTCTGGAGTAACATTTAACATCGTCAGTAATCATAAGAGTTTGAGATATCTGCTTGATCAGGAAAAAAAATTGATCAAGAGATAAAGAACTTTCATTGGTTAAAATCGTTTGGAATAACGTAAGAAGTGAAACTACGAGGGAACTAGAAGAAAAGATAAAGGAATAATGTCATTATTTATTCCAAGGGTGTGAAATCATCACTACCAAAATTTTGAGGACGAAATTTCTTTTTAGAGGGGGAGTATTGTAACACCCTGAATTTCCTATCTCTTAAATAATAATTTTGGCAGTTAACAGAATTTTACTGTTTAGTAATTTCTGTTCACTGTAAAATTATTTTGTTTATTCCGTCAGCGTATTTGATCGTTTTGAGTGATTTACTCCGTGTTAGGAAAATAATAATTTTCGGGTCTGGGAAAATCTTTAAATATTTATTTCTCTTGACTGTTAATTATTTTTAATAATCTAACTTGATTTTCATATGTTATCTAATATATGTGATTTTTGTAGATGATTATGAATTTTTTTGACTGTATATGGACCCAGGTGGTCCTATGTGGGCCCAGGTGGCCATACGTGGGCCCAGGTGGGTCCCGCAAAGTGAAAATTTTTCTATGCATAGAAAAATTTGTACTGTTTAGACGGAGACGGGGGATCTTACTAAACCTGAATCCGGAAACAGTTTTAAAAATTTTATTGTACTATATTTTGTACTGTATTTAATTTATCGGGCAATAAAAAAAATACAGTAAATATATTCTTTCGTGGGGTTTTAGCAGATAAAAATATAAATTAAATTACTTAAGTCAACCTTGGTGGTTTGGATATCCACCATTGATTTAATTAACGATGGAGATTTGATCTTGATTTAATCAACGGTGGAGATTTGATCTTAAAAGTGAATAAGATTATTTATAACCATTAGATGGAGATTAAATCAAGGGTAGAGATTTGGTCATATAAAGTGACTATGACCATTTGTAACCATTGGATATAGAATTGATTAAGGGTGGAGATTTGGTCTTGTAAAGTAACAAGGACCATTTATGACCATTGGATTTAGATTTAATCAATGGTGAAGATTTAGTCTTAAAAAGTGACAAAGACTAATTATGACCCTTGGATTAAAAGTAAGAAGGAGTAATCTTGACCCTTCATTTTGGAGACACATCTAATGGTTAGAATTTAAAGGAGAAAGATCCAATGACCTAGATTAAGTCTTCTAATCAAAAGTCTACCTAAATCCTAACTATTGAATAAATCAATGGCTTAGAATGCTCTAAATGATGGCTAGAAAAGATGACAAATTATTAAATGCATCATGAAGGAGGGGGGACGATTTTTGTGAAGTATTTTGGAGCTAAAGAAAAACTTTATGTCATTATTAAGTGGTCTTGGTCAATTATGCATCATTGTTGCATTAATTGCACTTTTTGAAGAAGCACCTACGGCCATGCAAAGTTAAAGGGGACAAATTTGACTCAATTAATTCATTTGGCTATTGTCTTTATACCTACAAGAAGCTAAATAAAAGTAAGTCAACTTTTGATGACTTAGCACATATATCATATGGCCATGTACAACTTTTTAGAGACAAACTACTCGTAATTGATTTATTAGCATCCTTAGGAGATGACTTGAAGGGGGTGCACGATTTTGAGAGGCCTTAAGGCCATAGAAAAACTTTGAAGACCATTATTGCCATCCTTGGTCATCATTAAACATTTTCAAGAAGCTAAGTTACCAAGTTTTCTCTCCATTTCTCTTCTCCAAGCAAGTTTCGGTCAAACACCTTAGAACCATCATCCAAATTTCTAACATTTCATCCAACTTGATTTTCTAAACCTAAACACCATTCTAAGAACATCTCTAGTTATGAGTTTTTCCAAAATCATTCATCTTGGGCTTCAAATCCAAGCTTCAAGTTTCTATCAAAAATCAAAAAATTCCATCTTTGTGTTTCAAGAGAAACCATTCGGTCAAGACACTGAAAACCACCATCCAATCTCTTTTAATTTCATTCAACCATAGATCTTGAATCTACATGATATTCTAAGCAACTTTCATGTTGGAGATTTTCTCTAAATCATTCATCTTCATGGACTTTCTTCAAGATCAAAGTTATTGGGTTTTTGAGGTGAAGAGTAAGGAAACTTCATTTCTTCTTTCTTTTTCATGATCTAAAACCATGTTTTATCCATGGTTCCTCTTAATCAAGCTTAGTATACTAATTTTTATGTATTTTGTTTTGTATTTGAGAAGCCCTTGGTGATGAAGGACATGGAAAAAGAAGCAAAACAAGGAGTTTTTGAGGATCTTCAAGTGGTAAGAGGGAGATCCATCTCACCAACCAAGCATGGTGGTGAGAGATGGTCTTATATTTGATGGATAGTGAATCCATGTGAGGATTCATATCCATGGTCATGTAAATTATTTGTGTGTGTTTATGAACTTTGATTATTTGCCTATGCTTGATATGCTTTGCATGATTTTATGGCTTATATGGTATGCTTATAATATGCATGATGATAATATGGTATGCTTATAATAGGCATGATGAGAATATGTTGAAATTATGTATATGTATGCCATGATGTGATGATGGAAAGAAAATCAATTTTTGGCTTCAATGGCCAAAGGAAAGGAAATACGGTTTTGATACCCATGAAGAAGGTTTATGTTGAAAAGTTTTAAGAACAAGGGAATTAATTTTTGGGTCCCTAGAACATTGAGAATTTTGTCCAAGACACCTCAACATAGGTATTTATAACTTAATATTTTCATGGAAGAATAAAATTGGATTGATTTGAAAAGCATGGAAAATGAACAAAGGATATGTTTTTCAAGAGAACAAGAACATGGTTTTGAAGGATTTTTATTGATTTATTTTGTGTAAAAAGATCCTAAGTATTTTTCTAAACATGAGTTTTGAATGAAACGGGCAAACGTTGATTTTAAAGATTTACAAAGAAAGTGAAAAATGATTTGCAAAGAAAGTGAAAATGAATTTGAACAAATGAGTTTGGTTTTTATGACCATAAGTCTTACGATTTTGAAAGCAAAATTTTAATGGTTTTGTTTGTGTAAAATCATATTAACTTAGAAGGAAAAATGTTTTGATAATTTTCAATAGTCATATCCACGTTTTCAAAGGCTTTTAATGCCTTGATTTTGATGAAACAAAGTGATTTTCCAAGTGGAAATATATTTGATTTAATACAAGGATTTGGAAAGGGAATTAGAGCATTTTATCACTTGAGAGAATAGAAATTTTCGTAACGGAAAACAAAGAGAGGTTGAAAACGTTTGAATTTCAATTTATTTTGAGGAAGGTTGATTTTTGGAAATGATTTGGGAAAAATGGAGAATATAATGGTATTTTAAAAATTTACTAACGTATAACTGATTTTCGAGTTTTGAAGTACGTTAAAAAATTCTAAAAGTTTGAAACATTGATTTAAATTAATTGAAAAGTGATTTTGTGGGTTATATTTGAAAAAGAATTTCTTGAGTAAAGAACTGTGGAAAAAGATTTTCTTAAGTAAGAAAATATATTAAATGAAGTATAAAGTTATATTATTTTGAGAAAAGTTGAAAAGAAATTTTTGAAGGTTAAGAAATATTTTCTGTAATGAAATTGTGGTGAAAAATATTTTACGTATCCTAAAAATGATTTGAAATGCAGTAAAATATTTTTACGCAATTTGAAAAATATGTTGAAAATGATATTGATTTATTTAAGTTCAAAATAATGTTTGGAATATTGAGGAATATTTTACGTGATTGTAAAATGTTGAAAAATATTTTACGTATCTTAAAAATGATTTAAAATACAGTAAAATATTTCTACGTGATTTGGAATACGTTAAAATATTTCTATGCGATTTGAATTACGTTTAAATATTTTACGTAATTTGAACTACTGTTGAAAAAAAATCAATATGTGATTTGGCAAGTGTTTTAAATATTTTGAGAATGATGAAAAATAATTTACGCAACTTAAAAGAATGATTTTTAAGTTACGCAATTTTGAAATAGTGGAAAAATATTATGGGATTTGAGAAACGTATATTTTTACTCGATTGAGAAAAACATTGAAAAATTAGTACGTGATTTTAAAGTTTACCAGAAGAGTTGCGGCATTTTGAAAACGTAACAGAAGTGTTATGATATTTTGAAAATGTAACAAAAACATTTTGGAATCGTGAAAACGTAACGGAAATATTGCGCAATTTTGTGAAAAACACGACGAAAGTGTTTTATAACTATAAAAATGTGATAACATGATTTTGCTGTTGAAAATACAGTATAATTTGGTACAATTTATATGCATTGGAAAGAGATGCCTGTGATTGGATTTGGTGCATTATACATGCATTGGAAAAACATGCGTTGAGGCATATGATACATTGAACTAATGAAATTGAAAAGATTTGGCCCTTTGGGGTTGGACTTGCACTGATATATTCGTGCATTGTATATGACCCTTGTGGTTGAAGAGGGAATGAGAATTGATAGTGAGGTCTATGTTGGACCTTGGGGGCGTCGAGGCGCGGCGGTCGACTAGTGGACAGCTGGCGAGTACCCTGTGCCACTTGGCGATGCAGTCTGTTGCAACGCATTGACGATACCCGACAAGAACACAATTCTTTTCAACAACTGGAAGATTGTCTTTGGGCTAAGGCTGACAATTGACAGAGCATTCTCCTCGAAATTGTGAAAACCTCCATAGAGTTGTTTTTGAAAAACTGAGTTTTTGTGCACATGCATAATCTGACATTTATATCTGTGTGATATATTAGTTGAGGAATATTGGCTATGACAATTGTTTTGAATACTTGAATGATGATGATGATAATTAGACAATGTTTAGGGCATTATCGTAATTGTTGTTTATGATAATTGAACTGATAAATGATTGGATGATGATAGTTAATTAATATTGATGGCATGATATATTTGTATGATATGCTGTTTGTGTTATCTCTGTGCTACCATGTTGGTATTGGCGTAGGTGATCTCACCTCTTTGTTATGTTGTTTTGCTGTGTCTGTACTGTTAAAATCAAATAATAGAAAGATCGAGTTGTCTTAGACATAACGGGCAATGAATACTCTGAGATGGGTGACAACAATAAGGAGTGGACATTCAGGACTCGAAGGTGTGCAGTGTTGACAAAGAACAGATGTAGAACAGATGTCTGATGCAATAAGATGGACACTCAACAGAATAAGTATGTTAAGTTTTAACGTTAGTGTTGTACCGTGCTATTAAGTAGAACCCGTCATGGGGTTTGCTACTGTTAAAAAAAAAGAGTCTGTCAGTTTTATATTTCTCTTTAAATTGTGAAATATTAATTAGTGTCAATATTGTATATGAATCTGTTTCAATATATATTTTTCAGTATTACATATAAATTTCAGTAAGTTTATATTTCAACAAGAAAGAAATTTTGAAACCCATATTTTCATAACTCAAACTTTTTACGAATTGATTTTTAGATTATGAGTCGGGAGTCGGAAATGTGATGCCCTAAGGAGGGTGTTACAACCTCCATCGTACCCGCCATATCCAGGCTATCCACCATCTACTAGTTACCCACCATCTACAACATACCCACTACCTTCTTACACTTACCTACTATATCCTTATACCTTTACCCTTACATTGTCATTTCCATATTTACCGTATATGGGTTACCCACCATATCTTCACTCATCACAGCAAGGACCTTCTTCTGATCCCCCTTACAGACCACCACATTCTGACCTTGACCCTTCTCATTGATGTACCCAGTACACTGTCATTTGTATATTATCTTTATATTACATTTGCTTAATTTGGGGTAACTGTATGTGTATGTACCCTACTTTTTATGTTATGCTTATGCATCATATACGTGCTTTGTTGATGTGGAATTCAATATATATAAATATGTTTCATTATACATGATGAAATCGTTTTGGGGACGTCTAATTTTTAGGGAAAATTCTATCGAATTTTCCATAAAATCAGAATGTTTGAACTATTAAGACTAATTGATTTTGTTAGGGTTTAGAGGGATGGTATTCTAGCCCAAGAACCGGTCATGACGCTAAGAGTGTGATTAACTTCGATTTTTAGAATCAATTTTAAGTTTAAAAATTGATTGTAATACGCTAAGGGTGCTCACGACTAGATTCAGTCAATTCATAATTTCATAAACCCAATTTTCTAAACTTGGGCTCGCATTAGACTTTTAACTTAAGCATACTTCGAATGATTTTGGGGTCAAACAACTTATTTTTAGTCAATAAAGCTCACACATCCGTGTGAAAACACGACACAACCGCTTGAGCATGAAATCACGTATATGGACTTTACGTGAGACAAGGCCGTGTGACCAACAGACACGGCTGTGTCTCAAAGTTAGAAGTTTTATCTGAGTTAGACAGGGCACTGCCTATTTTGAAAGTATGGTCGTGTCTTGGATACACTAGAACGCTTGACGCATCTAACGTGGATACGCCAACACGTTTGATGTATCCACATTGGATGCGCCAAGCATGTTAGCGTATCTACGTTAGATGCGCCAAGCATTCTGCTGTATCCTACATGGCACAGAAACCATTAAAAAAATCTAGCGTGACAAAAAAAATGACATTCTGATAAATAGTTTTAAAAAGATGGTAATTTGATAAATATTTTTGTCACTAAAATCATATTGGTCAAAAAGTCTGAGTTGTTAAGTGGAAAATACTTTTCTATGAATCTCTGTCTTCCGTGTAAATTGTTGTTGATGTACTGTATCTCTACTATTCCTCTTTATTTCTGTAACTAGTCACTTTTCTGGAGGCTGCTTTGGGCTTGAGCCTGGAGTGAAAGTGAAAATGTGAAGCCTTGTAATCATAAATGTCAAGAAAAGAAATAGAAAAGGAAAAAGGAAGCTTCAGCATTAAAAATCTTTTTTTAAAAGAAATGAAGAACTGTCAATGTTGTGATTCGGTAAGAGTCAGACTACAAGTAGTAAAGGAGTTGAAAGGCAATGTCTCTTTATCTTTATCATGTTGGCTATATAACTCGGAGAATTAAAAAATGATAATAATAATAAATAACTGATGACTCGCTTGTATTATTATATAATAATTAAAGATGTTAATTGATTACTAATAACATGTATTATATGATAATTAGATATCAATCAATTACTAATATTATTGTATAACACATATCAGTCACTAGTTAATTGTACACTGATCATAAATATGAAAGTAGTGTGCAAAAATTATTCAGTGAATATCTTTTTCGTAGTAACAAATATGTCTCAAGAAAAATCAATGGCAAGAAGGAAATGACATAACATATCAATGCGCTGAATATGTGTATATCTTTTTACCTTTCGGTAATGGGAAGCCCATTAAGGTTACTGAACACTATTGGCAATTCTGTAATTAAAGTTCCATTTTGCTTTTAAGATGAATATAAAGTTAGTTACACTTCTCTGGTAATTTCTGATACCCCACTTTGCAAGATGCAGTGTCAGGCAATGGGGCAAGAATTTTATGTTTATAATATATTTTCTTTTTTGGGAAAGAGAGATTTGGCTATATATATATATATAGTGTATATCTTTTTACCTTTCGGTAATGGGAAGCCCATTAAGGTTACTGAACACTATTGGCAATTCTGTAATTAAAGTTCCATTTTGCTTTTAAGATGAATATAAAGTTAGTTACACTTCTCTGGTAATTTCTGATACCCCACTTTGCAAGATGCAGTGTCAGGCAATGGGGCAAGAATTTTATGTTTATAATATATTTTCTTTTTTGGGAAAGAGAGATTTGGCTATATATATATGTATATATATATATATATATATATATCATCTCAGTGGGTGGCTAAAGTCATTTCTTTCGAATCTGTTATAAGAATAATTGCAGATCTATTGTTTGTGAATTTATGCGAGTATCTTTATCTAACATTTAATTATTTCACTATAGATGCCCACAACAATATTCTCTAATTGTAAGATGATCAATTTAGTATTCAGTAATAGTTTGGGGCAGTTTTTAACCTCTATTTGTGACCCATTCAAGCTTGGTTGCTTTATCGCTCATCTTTCCTCCGATTCTTTTGCACTTCGTTTATATTCACGTCAAGACAACATTAGACAAAACTATTTATTTATTTGCAGGGCTTTGTTCTTTTCAGTGTTCTGTACTTTGATTATGTCAATTGATTATTGTTCATTCCTGTCCTTTTTTAAGAATAATAGCTAATGACCTTGCATGGTAGCATTTAGACAATCAGATTCAAATCTTATTCCTTAAGCCTTCAGGAATATAAAAGAGAATTTTATGCCATAATGCTCGAATTTAGCATTACTATTCTTACCTTTGCAATCATCTTCCTGATCTTGTTCTTGTTCTTCTTCTTTCCTTCCCCTTCCATTTGGTGCTCCTTAATAAGGATGAACTTTTATTGAGTTCTGTATGCCACCCGATAAAATTGAACAGTTATCTAGCAGCTCTGCTTGCCAGCCAAGTTCAAATTTTGAGGGGATATTTGGCCAGCCTGAAAATGAACGAGAACAAGATTGACTGTCTTAGACGGATTCAACAAAGCCATGGACTAAATGGTGACTTTAATTCTGAGTTTGGCAATCGTTCTTGTCAATATTTTGATATCAGACAGGCTTGGAATGTGGGAACTTGCAGTCAGCCACTTGCCATGGCCTGTGGAGGAGGAGTAGAACAGCCACCATACCTAGGCCCTGCCAAATCATCTAGCACCATTATCAGCCGCTTTGAGTCACCAACTTCTGCCTTTTATGCAACAGAAATCTGCATGGGTTTCCCACAATATGATTGCCAAGTTGGCAATCCCTCTTTGATGTCTCAATTCTCTAAGACCAACGATTTGGAATTCCCTTTTTATCAATCTCCCAGGGAAAACCTTTTCTTGGATTCAGCAAACCAACCTGGCCCCAACTTTGAGTTGTCAAATAGCTTTCAAGCAATGGTGAAATCTCAATTGAATAGTGATTAATGTTGTAGGTCTCCTAAAAAATCTAATAAAATTCTATGTAGGAATTTTCCTGGAAGCAATTTCCTTCCAATTGAACAACATAAGTCAATCATTGATGATGATGCCTCAGTTAGTAGGAGCCCATCAATTCCTTCAAAAATAAATCAAGATCATACAGTAAGTATTTTTGCAAACCCCATATTTATTTTTGTCTAGTGTCCATTCATTGATTAGTTTATATTATTGCATCTATCTGTTCTGCAGGTTGCTTGTGGCTCATATAATTTACCTGTTGCACAACTGAGCTTCTCTTCTTAGCAAGAGAAGTTGTCTCCAACACTTTCAGCAGGAAGTGTGTCTACTACTTCTGGAAACCTGCTTCTAGTGGGCCAGTAGTCTCAAGTAAAACACGTATAAGATGGACTCGGGATCTTCATGAAAAGTTTGTTGAGTGTGTGAATCGCCTTGGGGGTGCTGAGAGTAAGTAACTTGCCAAATTTATTAATAACAAAAACATCTATTTAGCATCTGATAGTCTTCTTGGCTACTTGATTGTAGAGGCAATGTCAAAAGCTAATTAAGGCCGATGGAATTAGATGGATTGACAATCTTCCATGTTAAAAGTTGTTTGCATAAATATTGAATTGCAAAATACATGCTAGAGTCAACTCATGGTAATTTCTTAGCATAGTTGCAACATAGTTTCTTAATCGTGTCAAGTACATTTCTTACTTCTTGATGCTTGAATTTTCTAGCATTTACGTCATAAATGGTGAGCAAATGTTTATGGTGTAGTGCTTGTCAATATAGAGGATAAGCTTATCTATTTTACTTGGTTTTGATTCATTAATGATTGTTGAGACTTCAATAAAACAATGTAAATTGTTCACACTTATTGATGTCTTCGTACTTAGCTAAAACTGAAGGGCTAAATTAGAGATTTTCTTTTCTAATTGATTTGACTTTCAGGTATAGGAAGTCGCAATGCAGAAGAAATACATTTATATCTTTTCATATAGTAGAAAGCTTGAACTATTGAATGAAAAATAAAGTCTACTTTGTCTTCTAAAGAATAAATACTTCATGGAAACTACCAATACTTTAGAAGGTTACGGTGATTAGGATATGACTGACTGTTCTCTACTGTTTTATTATTCTCACGTTATTCATAATCTTCATTGCCCTTGTTCACTTTCAAATTAGCAGGTTCACTTCCTATACTGGGTCTAAAAAACTGTTTACTGTTTCAGGGAAATCTGACAAAAGAACCCATGTAGAGAATGTGCATCTTGATGTCAAAACGTAATGCTACTTCTGTTGTCTAAGCCACTGTTATGATTCTTTAATTCCAGTACTTCCATTCTTGGTTCTTTCATATTGACATCATATGCTGTTACTCTATAATCTACTAAATTTATTGTTCTTGATTTGCAGTGGCTTGCAAATTAGAGAGGCACTTCAGCTCCAGTTAGATGTTCAGAGGCGTCTTCATGAACAGCTAGAGGTATGTCCTTGTTATCCTTTTCTCTTATATGACTTTTATTTTTGCTAGTATATCTTCATGTTATCCAAACCTTGCAGGTTCGTACTTAATACTTCATTTTATTCTCTTCATACTGTTATCTGACTTCAAATTTTCTTTTAATTAACTTTCTGGGTCCAGATTCAGAGAAAATTACAGTTGCGAATTGAGGAACAAGGTAAGCAGCTGAAGATGATGTTTGACCAGCAGCAGAAGACAAGTAATAGCCTCTTGAATACTCAGAATTTAGGCAGTACAGCCAATAATGATAAACCAATTAGTCCTAGAGATGTTGAGGTTTCAATTTCTGAAGGGTCTGGAAATTCCTGCTTCCCCTCCAAGATAAGTAAGCTCTCGAAGCCCATAATTTGACAGCTCTATACATAGTAATTAATTACAGTGTGCCAACAAAGCTTACTCCTTGTAAGAGACAGACAAACCACATCATACAAATTTTTTATGGGAGGTAAAGCACTCTTGTCCTGCAAGTGCAAACTCAGTAAATTAGTACATATAAGATTAGTGTGCTACTAGTAAGAAAACAACATAATTGTAATTTTCATATAGAAAGTTTTTGTATCAGTTTCAACAGAGTGTCGTTGTCTTGCTCCCCCTCCCTCTGCATTTCCTTCATCTTCAGAACATGCAGTCAACAAAGAGAAATTCTGAAAGCAAGACATTTCTTTTGTTTTGTCCATTTTTGCCACATAAGATGTGTCGGTCATTCATGTTTTTTAAGTTCATTCTTTTTTTTAATCTAAAAATACTAACCATGGTTGACCAAAAACCTAAAAAAACTCCTTCCACATCTCTAGGTCAACTCATTGTTGCTCCACGGCTCTGTCATTTTTTCTTCTTGTTGTATTTCTTGTTCAGTTAGCATTGGTTTAATAGAGTTTGGGATGTTTTATTTTTAATGCATTCAACGAAATAACTTGTTTTATTTGTGGTAATTTAGTGTAAATATATTCCATTGAATCAACACTCTCTTTTTGCTATTCGTTTTTGATAAAAATGATTCAGGCAGACGAAAAAATGTAAGTTTTTCTCCAAATTTCGATCTGGGCAGTATTGGAAATTATCCAAGCGATGAAATGGGTTGATTTGTATAAATGGATTTGAATTGTTAAAGCCGCTGAAAGGGGGTTGGCAACCGCGGAGCGGAGGCTAGAGACAGCGGAGCAAGGGCTGGTGGCAGCGAAGAAAGGAATAGAGGCAGTGGAGAGATAGGTATCAACTGTGGTGAGCTTTGGGGGTTTGGTGCAAGTAACAGTGGTGGCTGGAGCGGAGGTTTTGGGAGTTTCGGTTGTAAGTAAGCGCGGTGACTATAGAGAGCAGGTTGCAAACAAGAACGGAGGCAAGTTCTCCTTTTGTAACTGCTATGAGAGATTTGGAAGCAATTACAACATGGTTTTTAGTTTTTGGCAACGTCTAACATGCGCCGTTACAAAAGTGAGACAATCCAACGGCTTTTATCATAGGTACATCCATGCTAGACCCCATATTCGGTCATTGACCCATATATGGAATGCACCTTCTTCCAGCATGCTCTGTCCTGTCTCTACTTATCAGTTTTCAGATTTGACAAACTCCATGGGCCAATCCATCTCGCTAAATACATGGACAGCTGTTCAGAGACTATTACACGCTATTTTGTCAACCTTATTCCATTCTTATGAACAGTTGTTACTAAAACATATTTCCCGGAAAGAATGAATTTTCGTGCGCTATTCAACTTCAAATATACTCAGCAGGGTGGTACAAGTAGTTGCTCAACTAACGTGTCCACTTCTACATAGCCCCATTTTATATTGTTTCATAAAAGTTCTTCTTGTTCCACCAAGATTTTGTAGTGGATTTAGAAGGATATTTAAAAATAGGTACGTTATAGTGATTTCTTCTATCAGCAGTTGTAGTAGAGTGTCTTGAACTAAGAGAGTGAATATCTGCAAAAGACTTCAACGTTCAAGTCAGATAATGCATAAGTAAATTAATGCAGTTTGAAACAAGATACTTAATTAGGATAACTTAATCTGCTATTTATAGAGTGTGACTAGAATCGTAATGTGATCAATATTAAGTGTATGTATTTAGGATTCATATCCTGTTAGGAATCATTTTCCTTTAATTGTTGGAGAGGATCCCTATAATATAGGAACGTCGATATTGTAATCAACAATTGGAGGCAATTATGGGTTTTATTATCTTGTAAGATATTGGTTGACAATTACAGATATCTTAGAGTATATCCACTGCGCAGATCTAGTGATCTTGATATTATGGCCCAATGTCGTAGTCCATTAGCTTTAGTTCCGGGTCTTGCTTACTTGTCATCAAGGCTTGGCTAGGGTATTTACGGTGGAGGCCAATGGTAAGCGTGCCGAGTCCAATCCCATTAGACGGGATTCAGGATCACAGTCTAGAACAGTTGCCCCCAGCTTGACACTTAGATGGAGCAATGTGTAACGCCCCTTTTTCTTGTGTCTCACGAAGAAGGAACGTCACACCATAATAATAATTTGAAACATAAAACGGAATAAAAATAATAATTATTTTAAACCTCATAGACCCGGTTCATTTTATAGATGTATAGGTTTCTTTCTAAATGGCATTACATATTTTTTTATTATTATTATTAACAAGTAGTATCAAAAGAATAAATTTAGAGGTTCCTTTCGTAGCGAGATAATAATTAAAATGGTCACAGTAAAGCCGACATAAAAATAAACCACACATCTATACACAACATTTATATATATATGTATGTATATATATATATATATATATATATATATATATATGTATGTATATATATATATATATATATATATATGTATATATATATATATATATATGTATGTATGTATATATATATATATATGTATGTATATATATATATGTATGTATATATATATGTATGTATATATATATATGTATATATATATATATGTATATATATATATATATATATATATATGTATATATGTATATATATTTATTTATATGCAACAGCTTGTTTAATTACATCATGAGTTATACAATAAACAGAAGATGTACCCACCCGAGATGATACAAATATACACCCATCAAATACAGCGAAACGTCAGGCTTCCCAAAAAGATAAACGGTTAGCCATCAGTAGCCATCGACAGTATCAGCCCCTAAGACTGACGAGAAGGGACCGTAACTGGGTCCTCCTCAAGGTCCTCCTTATCCGATGAAATTGCCATCGGAGCGACTGAATTTTGGGTAGAAGCCCAAGCGGTGGAGAGGAAAGAGTCCTCTTGTGGGTGTAATAAAGATCTTCCCACAAATCTCTAGCAAGCAGGTAAAATTCTAAATGAACAAAGGTTGTGAAGTCAAAAACAGGCGGGTCGTAGCGGCCCCACGCCAAAGACACAATCAGCTCCCCGTGATAGATGCAACGGTCGGTGCTCAAGTTAATGTGCCAGCAATTAGGTCCTCCATCAGAGGTCATCCTAGCATATCCCAAAAATCGGTGCAGACGCGAAGACATCTTCAACCAGCATTAGTCATAATATGGCCAGAAATCCGGAAACTCAGGTGTTTCCTTTTCTTCTTCACGAACGTCTTCTCAGAAGTACATAAATAAATAAGAATATCGAAATACGGAAAGAGGTGAAACACCCATATTTCATTACTAAAATGGTAGCAAGAAAATAGAACGGCACTGGACGCCCACATAGCATTACAACATATATATTCATCCACAGTAATAATAAAATTGACAATAAAAGCAGAACCACAGTGAATAATAATAAGAATTACCATAACAGGCAGATAGAAGTAATATCCCCAGCAGTCAACAGTCTAAAGATCAGATAATTATTGCAGTAGTAAGAACATATATTTTCACAGTTATAAATGCTCATGCTCGATGGATTATGAGACTGACAATTCACAATGCGTATGGTACCGAGTTCCTACTCCATGGAGCTAGACACTAACATTTGGGGAGAGAATGATCAAGGAGTTATGCCAATATCTCGATAGCCTAAAAATAGTGTGCTTCATCTCATAAAAATATTTGCGCAATATGGCTTATACATGGCACCTCAATAGTTGATCGCGATATAGGACAACGTCTCAGTCCGAATTGTCGGTGTGTTTGCATCGGTCTATCCCACGGCCCTAGTGGAGCTATCACTGTCTATTGTGTGACACCGGCACCCCGACGCCCCCAGGGTCAACCACTATGACCCTACGCTTAGTCTACTCGCACCCGCACAAAGGTGTTATTCAATCTCCTAGGCATACATCGCCTTTCTCAAAACAGTCCAACAGACCACACATATGCAAGACGACTCAATTTCAATCATGTATGTGTATCAATGATATGTTCCTTATAAACAATGCATCATATGTATATTCATCAACAAAACATTTCTCATGGAACATAGCATAATGGCATATATTCTTTTCTCAATATCAAAATGTCATAATTTCATCAAATACTTAGTCCTACATCGGGACTCACAACAACATAAACCAATTTTCAATATCAACATATACATATATATTGTTCAACACACACCACAATTTCCATATTATGGATCCTACATTTTTCAATGTCCTAAGTCTTGATCAATTATGAGATTTTTGGGCTAATAAATCCCTCAAAATCGTGGCCTCTAATGACCATGATTAACTCAATTACTTCCATTGTAAGTATCAATTTCTAATGTTCGATTACGTAGGTTTTGTTACACACAACTTAATTCAAACACTCATCATTTATGCCAAAACCATGGCCTCCCCAAGAGAGTAGAAAACCCTCAAAATTTCTATTTCACGCCTTAATCATTTTTATAATTAATTACATAAGTTTTATTTTTCATAACTCAATTTCAATCCTAGAAATTTCAAGCCAAAACTGTGGCCTCCCAAGGCCATCAAGGTTCAATTTCTTTTCATATTATGCATTAGTCACTTGATGCCTAACCACTCAAATTTATTTCACCTAAAATCAATTCAATCCCTTAAATTCCCAGGCCAAAACCGTGGCCTCACTTTAGTGTAGGAAACCTACCAATTTTCTATTTAGTAAACCTAATATTACCAAGTATTCCAACACCTCCAATGCATTCAAAATCATCCTTCAATCATCAACCTCAATCAAGAACACATAAACATGCAAAATCATCAAACAAAGTAAGCATTCAAATATGGATTTCTCCATCGACCATCACACAAAGTCTCCTCACCACCAATAATGGTAGAAGTGAGTAAATCTCCTTCTTACCTAAAGGAAGAACACGAAAATGGCCTCCTAGTTGCTTCTTGGCGGTTTCGGTTTTGGGGTCCAAAAACCTTAGAAATTTCAAATACAAAGAATCAACATCAAGCTTAGAAAAAGAAGGATCTTTAGTCTCCAATGAAACCATAGAACACGAAATTGAAGAGAAAGAAAAGAAAAAAATGGAAACTTTACCTTAAAGTTTGAAGCTTGGTCTTGGAAGACAATGTAGGAAATGATGGATTTTGAAGAAACTCTCCAAGTAGGAAGTGTAGAGGAGGATGGAAGGAGTATAGAAATGGTGTTAATGAAGTTGGAAAATGAGAAGAAGTGATCACTAATAGGGGCTGCAAACCGTGGGTGAAGGAGAAGAAGAAGAGAGAGGGTGGAGAGAAAAATGAAGATGAAACTAGAGAGAGAAAGTGTTAGATGAAAAATGATATTTTTGAGTGAATGTGTTAAGTGTGGGAAGCAAAAATTGCTTCCCTAAGGACACCAACAAGCCGCGACAATAGGAGAGAGAGGGAGGGGTGGAGAGGCTTCTCCAACAAGCCAAGGGCATACTAGTCTTTTGGTAGTCAAAGCTTCTCAAAGAAGCTTTGATTAAAATACAATATATTTGAATTAAAGTAGATTTGATTAGACATAAAGTGAATTACATTAGGATAATATGATAGGGTTTTTAATACATGCTATTATCCAATGGACAATTGTTACAGTTGACAGAAGTCAGTATTAATTGTCCAGCGAATAAAATTACACAATGATTTATCATTCTGTTAGATAAAAATTCTCAAAAAACATAAAACCTCGTGAATCGTGTCCAGTCTCGGGTTTAGTAAGATCCCCTGTCGACATTTTCACAGATCAAGGTTTTCAGGAAAAATATCTCATTTTCCTGGCTCTGCTCAGTTTGCACATAAAATGAGGAATAATATTAAAATATTCCGCGATCTCAGAAAAATCCAGAAAAGTTCCCAAAAATCATAAATATTGTAAAATGAATATTTACAATGAAATAAATAAATTTTGGGGTGTTACACAATGAGAATCCAAGTTGGACTGAGATTTTATTGTGGGCTAGACTCATAACAGATGAGTCCAAGGTAGTCCAGCTACCCTTGCTGCTACTCTAACTCGCATAAGGCAGTCATTGTTATAAATAGCACTACTAAGGGGCCATCAAGATAGGTATCACGAACCCTAGTTGCACCATAACAGAAACAATGAGTGAGAGAGTAACAAGTTTCTTTTCTCTTCGTAGCTAGTGTAACACCCCATTTTTTAGAAAAATGTCCCGAATGTTCTGTTTGCTGTTTTTCAAGCTTTTGTGTAAATGACTGTTGTGTCCCTATTTTACTGTTTCTTATTTTCTGTATGAAATACAAATACGTTTTTACAGGCTAAAATTTTATTTGGTCGTTTTACGTAATTTGCTTCGAGACCATAAAATAAAAGTTTTGTCAAGCTACTGCTTTAATTTTTCTGGGAGATATACAAACAATTAATACTGTCTGTAATTTTATTTGAACGTTTTAGATGATTTGCTTCGTTGCGGGGAAAAATGGAAAAATGACCATTACGTCTCGATTGTACTGTTTTTAATTTTTCTATATGTTATAGTGCTTAATATTACTGTCTGTGATTTTATTTGGACTTTTTGTGCGATTTGCTCCGAGACAGGAAAATAATATTTTCCGGGCCGGGGAAAATCTTGTTTTAATTATTCAGAGCTGGGGGATCTTACTAAACCCAATTGTGAATGATCATGTTGTTAATCTTTTAATTTTTAGGATTTAAGCTGTCAAATAAAATAATTTTGTATTATTATAATATTATTTTATTAGTCAAGATAATAAGATGACAAAGTGGACTTAAATGTTTTGCGGGACCCACATTTAGTTAAAACAGTTAACTTAGTAGCTTAATTAAGCATCATTAGTGATGGAACATTCAAGAACATAGTGACTAAGCTAGATGACTAAGCTTAATTAGTGACTAAGCATGGTGACTAGGTTAGGATTAACCAATGGGAGCAAGGCTTGGTGAACAAGGCTTAATCTTGATCATTGATTCATCCTAAGGCTTGGATGAAGCCAAGCAAGGCTACACCTTGCATGACTTGAAGTCCACGGCCATTTGGCCTTTAGAGGACAAAAATCACTTCATCTTTCATGCAATTTCTCTCTTCTCTCTCTTCCAAAAACCCTAAACACCATTGAAGCTTCCTTGAAGCTAGTTTCGGCCAAACACAAACCAAGACCATCCAACCACCCAAAAATTTATCCAACCAAGTTTTCTAAACCTAAACACAATCCTAAGAACATCTCCAGTTGAGAGTTCTTGCAAAATCTTCCATTTGAAGCTTGGAAACCTACTTGGAAATTTTACCTAGAAGGTGAAATTTCTTGTTTTCCATTTCTAAACTCTTTTTCAAAGTTCTAGGCCATGATTTCTCCATGGTTTAAGCTCTCTTTTATGGTTAGTAACTTGTAGATTTTGTTTAAGTTTGTTAGGTGATTTGAAGGAGAAAACCGAAACCTAGAGGAGGTGTGAAAGAATATTTTTGTCTTCATTTAAGGTAAGAGGAAGACAAATCTTATCATCCATGGGTGGTGGTAAGAAGATGGAGATTGATTGTTGATTGTAGAATCCATAAGGATTCCTTTGTTTGTGTTTGTTAGTAGCTTGTTTGTGTGGTTGTTAGTAGCTTTCCTATTTGATGTTGTAATAATTTGTATGATGTTGCATGTCTACAAGCTTTAAATTGCATGTCTACAAGCTTTGATAATTTGCATGTGTTAGAAATGCATGATAATGTATAGGATGTGAATAACATGCTAAGGAATGCATGAGTGTTCCAAAGAACACCACACCAAGGCTCACGGCCATTGACCAAAAGGAGAACCAAAATGTTCTCATTATTTTCCTAAAGTGTAATTTAATTAACCTAGGAAAATTAACAAGAGATGGAATTGTTTAGATCAAAGAAAATGAATTTAGAAATCAAATGACCCAAGTGTATATTTCGGCCAACATGCCAAATCAAATATTCATGATTTCTAAAATCAATTCCAAACCATTTCCAAGTATAAAGATGCAATATATGTTAAAAAGAATTTTTCTAAAATGAGTTTTGAAGAAATAAATTGAATTGAATTAAGTTTAATCAACTAAAATTATTGATTTTACTGTTAGAAAGGAAATACTGTAACTTTTGAGAATTTCTAACATATAGCTCATACTTTATTTTGAAGCATGTTAGTGGTTTTCAAAAGGATTAAATTATATGGTTAAAAATTAAGTAAACAGAATTTTTACGGAAAAATTAGGAAACCATTAATATAATTTTCTAAGCAAAATACTGTCAATTTTTAGTAAAAATGGTCAAATAAGATAGAAAAGATGTCCAAAAGACAGTATACGTTATGAAAAATATTTTACATAGTTTAAACGTATTATTTATTATTTCTGTTTATTTAAACAGTAATTTTTAAGGGATTTGGACAAGAAAATGATTTAAAAACCTTACGCGATTGAGAAAACGTATTAAAAACTCTACGCGATTTTAAAAATAGAAAAATATATTTACGCGATTTAAAAACGTTTGTAAAAACGACGAGATTGTGAAAACGCGATAAAATTTCTACGCGATTGATCAAAACGGTATTTTCTGTATTTTTCTGCTGTCGGGCTATGAGGTGAACCCGTACAGGCTTTGGAACAGTATTTGTCCGGTGGGACTTACTGTATCTTTTTATCTTTGAGGATATATTTTATTGAGGGTATTCTGGTAATTTCTCATATATTGAGTTTATGCCAATTTTTGGTGGATTGGTTGACGAGGTGAATCACATCGTGTTGTCGATGCAATAAACATAGTGTGGTTCATTGTCTTTATGAACTTGGAGATGTTAGTGTACGGAATCCCATATATGGACAGTCGGTCGCTCCGCTGGGCCATGGTAACCGATAGCACACTAATGGACTCGACACGCACTATTTTTAATCGAGATCTTGTAAAGTCTAATAGTACATTACCTGTAGTGCCACAACGTGAGACCGTGAACTACACCACGCCTTGGATGGTGGATTCCATGTGACGTGGGGCTATAGACGCAACGTGTGACAAAGGCAATAGTTTGGTTGGGCAGTAGTGGTACTAATAGATTTTGCGGGTCATTCTCTCTCGATATCTATATGTGTTTAGCTCCATGGAGTAGGATCGTGTCATATTGTATATGGTTATATCTTGGATATTATTTTATTTTATCTGTTTTATTTTATCTGTTTCTTGTCTAATTCTTATTTTATTTTATCGTGATATTATTTTATCTCGTGATATTGCTTTATCTGTGATATTATGTGTTGTTGTGATACTATTCTTTACCAATTACTATTATAGCTTTTCATATTGCATGAACTGTATATCTGTTGTTTGTCGTTTTCTTATTTGCCATGTTTGTGATGATTTTAGATTGTCTTACCTCTTTATTGTATGTGTTTTCTGTATATTTATTTACGTGGTAAAGAGTTTGAGGAAGAGGAATAGCCTCTTGAGATTTTGTATCCTGAGGAGGAAGAGGAGCAACAAGTCGAAGATCGGTCTGACGACCAAGAACCATCTGATCATCCATATCCATTGGACTGATTTGGTTGGGTATGGCGGTGCCATGATTTTTGGATTTTGTGACACTCGAGTTTCACGGTGGATTGTTAGCTTGGCATCTGCGGGGAGATAGAGACTCAGTGACTTATGTGGGACGGCTGACTGTGTCCCTACGACATATGTTTGATGGAGAGCCAGTGATGACGACTACTTTGTTTCTGCACTTAGAGTTACCTTTATCTCTTAGGCGTCATTGGGGTGGTGTGTCCACTGAGCCTAGTGAGATGACTATCGTATCGACTGCGTGGTCTCGTTTCCGCCGAGTGTCGAGACATCCTGGATATTTATCTTCTGATGAGTTTCCTGAGAGTGATCCATCAGAGGATTAAATGTTTATGATGTGTATTTTGGGCGCGTCTGCGTATGTATATATTGACTCTTTACTGTTTTACGTTTCTTGTTTCGTTTAAATATTTGTAGTTGTAGTTGTAAATTATTTGTATAACTTATAACTTGGACCATATGTATATTATGAGTGATGTTGTTCTGTTTATTTTATGTTTCCGCGTTATTTTATTTAATAATATTCTCGTTTAACAGAATTATTTTACAACCCGTATTAGTACATAATAAATGTTTTACAACTTGGGTAGATTTTTATTTATCTTTCTTTTATTTTCTTTATATATGTGACATCCCACAAGGGTGTTACATTAGTTGGTATCAGAGCCCAAGTTAGAGTCTTTTGGGGTTGTGGTTGGGTCTGTTTTTGTTTGTGCTGTGTGATTCTCTGTGATTTACTTCCAAAAGGATGTATCTAATTTTGTTTTGTTCTGTTTGAAGAAAGAAGATGTCTGGACGAGGTAGAGGACGTGCGAACGTGAATCGTGATGTGGACCCTATGATTGCGGCTGCTGAAGCTATGCAGCAGATGGCTGAAGTAATGACGCAGCAGAATTTGAGAGCAGCTCAATAGCAAGATGCTACTATTGATGCCCTAAATTTATCTGAATTTAGGCGCCACAATCCGCCGCAGTTTAGAGGCGAAGTTGATCCGTAGAAAGCAAGTCAATGGATACAAGACTGGAGAGAATTTTTGAAGGAATGAGATGCACAAATGATAAGAAGGTGACTTATGCTGTTTTTATGCTAAGGGGAGATGGAGAACATTGGTGGAGAGGAACTCGCCAAGTTTTACAAGTTGAAGGAACAGAAATTACATGGGAAGTATTTTCTGATGCTTTTCTGGGAAAGTATTTTCCTGCAAGTGCTAGGCATGCCAAGGAAATGGAATTTCTTGGTTTGCGACAGGGAAATATGATGGTGAATGAGTATGCTACAAAATTTGAGAATTTGTCTCAATTCTCGGATTATGCTCAAACACGGCAAGATGATGTGTGGAGATGTCGGAAGTTTGAATCGGGCTTAAGAGTGGAACTGAAGCGAGGGGTGATATCCTTGAGGATTAATCAGTTTCATGCTTTGGTTGATGCTTGTGCGCGACTTGAGGAATTAGAGCCGTCGCGAGATCAGAGGAATCGTAACTTTGGGCCGACAAGGTTTCAAAGAGGTGGAGGTAGTAATACAAATCGGTTTCAGCGCAAACCGTATTCCAGACCATCAGGGAGTCAATCTCAACGACCACCAGTTGGGGGAAGTGCAAGTGGTAGTGGAGCTAGACAGAAAGTGGCGTTCACGCCGACATGTTTTAAGTGCGGAAAGAAAGGTCATATCTCTCCGGAGTGCACGATTAAGGGGACAGTTTGTTTTAACTGTAAACAACCTGGGCACATGTCGAAGGATTGTACTCAGCCGGAAAGGAAACCTGTTATTCGCTATGTTCGTGCTAATCAACAAAAGTCAGGGAGTACTCAACCGAGATTTGGAGGGCGAGTATACACTATGACAGGAACAGAAATTTCTCAATCTGATGATCTTATACAAGGAGAAGGTGACGTTGGAGGTAATTATCTGACTGTGTTATATGACTCTGGTGCAACACATTCGTTTATTGCATATGATTGTGTGGAAAGATTGAAGTTGCCTGTGTCTTCTTTGAATGTTAAATTGAGTGTTTCTACGCCAACTACTAAACCTGTAATTGCATCAAAGATATGTTTGGATTGTCCTGTTGTTGTGAAGGGCCGTTTGTTTTTGGTCAACTTGATTTGTTTACCTCTTGTTGAGATAGATGTAATCTTAGGGATTGACTGGTTATCTTCTAACCATATCCTTATAGATTGTGCAAGTAAAACCATAGTTTTTCCTAAGGAAGAAAAGTCTGGATTTTTGACTGTTGTTAAGGTCAAGTCTTTGTTAAGAGACGGAGCACAGGGATATATGGTATTGTCTTCTCTAGAAGTTAAGAATGAGAAGGATGTGAATACTATTCCTGTTGTCAACGAGTTTCCAGAGGTTTTTCCTGATGACGTACCTGGTTTGCCACCTGAGAGGGAGATCGAGTTTTCAATTGATTTAGTACCAGGAGCAGGTCCTATCTCAATTGCACCATACCGTATGTCGCCAGCAGAGTTGGAAGAGTTGAAAGAGCAATTGGTGGAACTGTTGGAGAAACAGTTTGTGCGACCTAGTGTTTCGCCATGGGGTACGCCAGTGCTTTTGGTCAAGAAGAAAGACGGAACTTCTCAGCTTTGTGTGGATTATCGTCAGCTGAACAAGGTGACTATCAAGAATAAATATCCGCTTCCAAGAATTGACGATTTGATGGATCAGTTAAGAGGAGCTGTGGTTATTTCCAAGATAGATCTGAGATCAGGTTATCACCAGATTCGTGTTAAGGGGGAAGATGTATCGAAAACAGCTTTTCGAACTCGTTATGGACATTATGAGTATTAGGTAATGGCATTCGGGGTGACGAATGCTCCTGCCATATTTATGGATTATATGAACAGGATTTTTCATCCGTATCTAGACAGATTTGTCGTTGTTTTTATCGATGACATTCTGATCTATTCTCAATCTAAGGAAGAGCATGCTGAACATCTTGGTATTGTTCTTCAGATTTTGAGAGAAAAGTAGTTGTATGCGAAGTTGGCTAAATGTGAATTCTGGTTGGAAAAAGTTCAGTTTTTAGGTCACGTGATTTCGAAAGAAGGTATTGCGGTAGACCCATCTAAAGTGGAGACTGTTTTACAATGGGAAAGGCCTAAGACGGTAACAGAGGTTTGAAGTTTCGTTGGACTTGCTGGTTATTACCGGAGGTTTATCGAAGGTTTTTCGAAGATTGCTGGACCACTTACACAGCTTACGAGGAAAAGTCAAGCTTTTGAATGGACAGAAGAACGTGAAACCAGTTTTCAAGAGTTGAAAAGGAGGTTAACAACTGCGCCGGTGTTGATCTTGCCAGATTCTAAGGGAACTTTTGATGTGTATTGCAATGCTTCTTATCAAGGGTTAGGTTGCGTTTTGATGCAAGACCGGAATGTTGTGGCGTATGCTTCTCGACAGTTGAAGGTTCATGAGAGGAATTATCCAACGCACGATTTGGAATTGGCTGCGGTGGTTTTTGCTTTGAAAGTGTGGAGACATTTTTTGTATGGAGCGCTGTTCAATGTCTTTAGTGATCACAAGAGTCTAAAGTACTTGTTTGATCAGAAAGAATTGAATATGAAGCAGAGGCGATGGTTGGAATTCTTAAAGGATTATGATTTTCAACTTCAATACCACCCAGGAAAAGCTAATGTGGTAGCTGATGCCTTGAGTAGAAAGGTGCTTAGTGTTTCGGCAATGATGATCAAGGAGGAAGAGTTGATCAATAGGTTCCGAGATCTATGGTTGTCTGTAGAGTTTCTACCTGAAAGAGTTCGTTTATTTAAGGTCGTGATCATAAATGAATTTCTTGATGTTGTCCGAGATAAACAAAAGGAAGATGTGTTTTTGCAAAACGAAAGGGAATTGTTAAAGCAAGGTCATAAGGCGACGGTAGAGGAAGGAGCAGATGGAATCTTAAGGTTTAAGGGAAGAATTTGTATGCCTGATGATTCTGAATTGAAGAAGTCGATCCTAGATGAAGCTCATACTAGTGACCTGAGTTTACATCCGGGGATGACCAAGATGTATCAAGACTTGAAAAGGTTGTTTTGGTGGCCAAGGATGAAAAGAGACATAGCAAAATATGTGGAGTCTTGTTTGGTTTGTTAGAAAGCGAAAGTGGAACATCAGAGACCAGCTGGAATGTTGCAACCGTTATCTATTCCAGAGTGGAAGTGGGATAGTATCTCTATGGATTTCGTTACTGGTTTTCCGAAGACGAGGAAAGGTCATGATTCAATATGGGTTATAGTCGATAAGCTTACTAAATCGGCTCATTTCTTACTAATTAATATCAAATATTCATTGGAAAGATTAACCCAGTTGTACATCAGTGAGATTGTTAGATTACATGGTGTACCTACATGTATAGTTTCTGATAGAGATCCGAGGTTTACGTCATGGTTTTGGCGGAGTCTACAAGAAGCTATGGGAACTAAGTTGCAACTGAGTTCGGTGTATCATCCGCAGACTGATGGTCAAACATAGAGAACTATACAGTCTTTGGAGGATCTGTTGCGTGCTTGTGTTTTGGAGCAAGAGGAAGTTGGGATGAATTTTTATCTTTGATAGAATTCACCTACAACAATAGTTTTCACTCAAGTATAGGGATGGCACCCTATGAGGCATTGTATGGAAGATGATGTCGAACACCGTTATGTTGGTATCAAGATGGGGAAAGCATGACTATTGGACCAGATCTTGTACAACAGACTACAGAGAAGGTAAAGATGATACAAGAGAAGATGAGGATGACGCAAAGCAGACAGAAAAGTTATGCGGATAAACGAAGACGACCTCTTGAATTTGAGGAGGGTGAGCATGTGTTTCTAAGAGTTACTCCTATGACCGGTGTCGGAAGAGTTATTAAGTCTAAGAAGCTTACTCCTAAGTTCATTGGACCGTATCAGATTATCCGACGTATAGGTCCTGTAGCGTATCAGATCGCTTTGCCGCCTTTTCTATCGAATCTACATAATGTATTTCATGTATCTCAGTTACGGAAGTATATACCAGATCCAACGCATGTTATACAACCGGATGAAGTACAGTTGAAGAAGAATTTGACTTACGAGACTTTACCTGTTAGAATCGAGGACAGAAAGGTAAAGCAGCTTCGAGGGAAGATGATCGAGCTGGTAAAGGTCATATGGAATGATGTGACAGGTGATGCTACCTGGGAGCTGGAAGATAAAATGAGGGATCAGTATCCTCATTTGTTTTGAGGAACAGCGAATTTCGAGGATGAGATTTTTATTTGTTGGGGAGAGTTGTAACACCTCAATTTTTAGAAAAATGTCCCGAACGTTCTGTTTGCTGTTTTTCAAGCTTTTGGGTAAATGATTGTTGTGTCCCTATTTTACTGTTTCTTGTTTCTGTATGAAATACAAATACGTTTTTACAGGCTAAAATTTTATTTGGTCGTTTTACGTAATTTGCTTCGAGACGGTAAAATAAAAGTTTTCTCAAGCTACTGTTTTAATTTTTCTGGGAGATATACAGACAATTAATACTATCTGTAATTTTATTTGAACGTTTTAGATGATTTGCTTCGTTGTGGGGAAAAATAAAAAAATGACCGTTACGTCCCGATTGTACTGTTTTTAATTTTTCTATATGTTACAGTGCTTAATATTACTGTCTGTGATTTTATTTGGACTTTTTGTGCGATTTGCTCTGGACGGAAAATAATATTTTTCGGGTAGGGAAAATCTTGTTTTAATTATTCAGAGTTGGGGATCTTACTAAACCCAATTGAATGATAATCTTGTTGTTAATCTTTTAATTTTTAGGGTTTAAGTGTCAAATAAAATAATTTTATATTATTATAATATTATTTTATTAGTCAATATAATAAGATGACAGTGGATCCGAAAATATTTTGTGGGATCCACGTTTAGTTAAAACAGTTAACTTAGTAGCTTAATTAAACATCATTAGTGATGGAACATTCAAGAACATAGTGACTAAGCTAGATGACTAAGCTTAATTAGTGACTAAGCATGGTGACTAGGTTAGGATTAACCAATGGGAGCAAGGCTTGGTGAACAAGGCATAATCTTGATCACTGATTCATCCTAAGGCTTGGATGAAGCCAAGCAAGGCTACACCTTGCATGACTTGAAGTCCACGGCCATTTGGCCTTTAGAGGACAAAAATCACTTCATCTTTCATGCAATTTCTCTCTTCTCTCTCTTCCAAAAACCCTAAACACCATTGAAGCTTCCTTGAAGCTAGTTTCGGCCAAACACAAACCAAGACCATCCAACCACCCAAAAATTTATCCAACCAAGTTTTCTAAACCTAAACACAATCCTAAGAACATCTCTAGTTGAGAGTTCTTGCAAAATCTTCCATTTGAAGCTTGGAAACCTACTTGGAAAATTTTACTTAGAAGGTGAAATTTCTTGTTTTCCATTTCTAAACTCTTTTTCAAAGTTCTAGGCCATGATTTCTCCATGGTTTAAGCTCTCTTTTATGGTTAGTAACTTGTAGATTTTGTTTAAGTTTGTTAGGTGATTTGAAGGAGAAAATCGAAACCTAGAGGAGGTGTGAAAGAACATTTTTGTCTTCATTTAAGGTAAGAGGAAGACAAATCTTATCATCCATGGGTGGTGGTACGAAGATGGAGATTGATTGTTGATTGTAGAATCCATAAAGATTCCTTTGTTTGTGTTTGTTAGTAGCTTGTTTGTGTGGTTGTTAGTAGCTTTCCTATTTGATGTTGTAATAATTTGTATGATGTTGCATGTCTACAAGCTTTAAATTGCATGTCTACAAGCTTTGATAATTTGCATGTGTTAGAAATGCATGATAATGTATAGGATGTGAATAACATGCTAAGGAATGCATGAGTGTTCCAAAGAACACCACACCAAGACTCACGACCATTGACCAAAAGGAGAACCAAAATGTTCTCATTATTTTCCTAAAGTGTTATTTAATTAACCTAGGAAAATTAACAAGAGATGGAATTGTTTAGATCAAAGAAAATGAATTTAGAAATCAAATGACCCAAGTGTATATTTCGGCCAACATGCCAAATCAAATATTCATGATTTCTAAAATCAATTCCAAACCATTTCCAAGTATAAAGATGCAATATATGTTAAAAAGAATTTTTCTAAAATGAGTTTTGAAGAAATAAATTGAATTGAATTAAGTTTAATCAACTAAAATTATTGATTTTACTTGTTAGAAAGGAAATCTGACAACTTTTGAGAATTTCTAACATATAGCTCATACTTTATTTTGAAGCATGTTAGTGGTTTTCAAAAGGATTAAATTATATGGTTAAAAATTAAGTAAATGAATTTTTACGAAAAAATTAGGAAACCATTAATATAATTTTCTAAGTAAAATATCTTGTCAATTTTTAGTAAAAATGGTCAAATAAGATAGAAAAGATGTCCAAAAGACAGTATACGTTATGAAAAATATTTTACATAGTTTAAACGTATTATTTATTATTTCTGTTTATTTAAACAGTAATTTTTAAGGGATTTGGACAAGAAAATGATTTAAAAACCTTACGCGATTGAGAAAACGTATTAAAAACTCTACGTGATTTTAAAAACAGAAAAATATATTTACGCGATTTAAAAACGTTTGTAAAAACGACGAGATTGTGAAAACGCGATAAAATTTCTATGCGATTGATCAAAATGGTATTTTCTGTATTTTTCTGCTGTCGGGCTGTGAGGTGAACCCGTACAGGCTTTGGAACAGTATTTGTCCAGTGGGACTTACTGTATCTTTTTATCTTTGAGGATATATTTTATTGAAGGTATTCTGGTAATTTCTCATATATTGAGTTTATGCCAATTTTTGGTGGATTGGTTGACGAGGTGAATCACATCATGTTGTCGATGCGATAAACATAGTGTGGTTAATTGTCTTTATGAACTTGGAGATGTTAGTGTACGGAATCCCATATATGGACAGTCGGTCGCTCCGCTGGGCCATGGTAACCGATAGCACACTAATGGACTCGACACGCACTATTTTTAATCGAGATCTTGTAAAGTCTAATAGTACATTGCCTGTAGTGCCACAACGTGAGACCGTGAACTACACCACGCCTTGGATGGTGGATTCCATGTGACGTGGGGCTATAGACGCAACGTGTGACAGCGCAATAGTTTGGTTGGGCAGCCGTGGTACTAATAGATTTTGCGGGTCATTCTCTCTCTGATATCTATATGTGTTTAGCTCCATGGAGTAGGATCGTGTCATATTGTATATGGTTATATCTTGGATATTATTTTATTTTATCTGTTTTATTTTATCTGTTTACTGTCTAATTCTTATTTTATTTTATTTGTGATATTATTTTATCTGTGATATTGTTTTATCTGTGATATTATGTGTTGTTGTGATACTATTCTGTTACCAATTACTATTATAGCTTTTCATATTGCATGAACTGTATATCTATTGTTTGTCGTTTTCTTATTTGCCATGTTTGTGATGATTTTAGATTGTCTTACCTCTTTATTGTATGTGTTTTCTGTATATTTATTTACGTGGTAAAGAGTTTGAGGAAGAGGAACAACCTCTTGAGATTTTGTATCCTGAGGAGGAAGAGGAGCAGCAAGCTGAAGATCAGTACGATGACCAAGAACCATCTGATCATCCATATCCATTGGACTGATTTGGTTGGGTATGGCGGTGCCAGGATTTTTGGGTTTTGTGACACTCGAGTTTCACGGTGGATCGTTAGCTTGGCATCTGCGGGGAGATAGAGACTCAGTGACTTATGTGGGACGGCTGACTGTGTCCCTACGACATATGTTTGATGGAGAGCCAGTGATGACGACTACTATGTTTCTGCACTTAGAGTTACCTTTATCTCTTAGGCGTCATTGGGGTGGTGTGTCCACTGAGCCTAGTGAGATGACTATCGTATCGACTGCGCGGTCTCGTTTCCGCCGAGTGTCGAGACATCCTGGATATTTATCTTCTGATGAGTTTCGTGAGAGTGATCCATCAGAGGATTAAATGTTTATGATGTGTATTTTGAGCGCGTCTGCGTATGTATATATTGACTCTTTACTGTTTTCTGTTTACTGTTTTCTGTTTAAATATTTGTAGTTGTAGTTGTAAATTATTTGTATAACTTATAACTTGGACCATATGTATATTATGAGTGATGTTGTTCTGTTTATTTTATGTTTCCGCGTTATTTTATTTAATAATATTCTGGTTAACAAGAATTATTTTACAACCCGTATTAGTACGTAACAAATGTTTTACAACTTGGGTAGATTTTATTTATCTTTCTTTTATTTTCTTTATATATGTGACATTCCCACAAGGGTGTTACAGCTAGCACTGCGCTAGAGACGTGGGACTCCAAGATTGTGGACATTGGATGTTTGTGAGTCTACTCATGTGGATAACATAGAGGCACCATTGATGTTGTGGGGCAGTGATTTGCATTTATCGTTTTTCATCTGGATTCAAGAGGTAAACTCGAAAAAATCATGAATCATAACCCCCTTTTTGCATGGATCCTTGGTGAGAATTCTTTTTCCGTTGTGCTTTTGTCCCAACACCCCCTTCGTGGGGCTTTTTAACTTTGTCAAGACAATTATCTCGGTCTCTAGGATGCTAAATTTATTTACTTTGCTAATTTTTTCTTCCATGGTCCTTACTGGGTCCAATGCCCATTGTGTTACTTTTCACAACATTTTATGGACTTAGGAATTTTTCCAATCGAGGGGAAACCATGGTTCTGGGTTCCGCTCAGGACTTAGGCATAATTTTAAAATTCGAACCTTAGCTCGGGGTCCAACATCCAAAATGTGTTGGCACTTGGGATCCCACTTGCCTTAGGTAATCAATAAAAACCTTGTTCGGGGTCCGTCACAAATTGCTTTGGCGTTAAGGATCCCATATGACTTAGGTATGAAGTAAAAATCTTGTCTGGGGTCCATCACCAATCGCTTTGGCATTTAGGATCCCATATGACTTAGGTATAATTTTAAATGGCCTATAGCCAGGGTCTTTCAATGTTTACGATTTAGTATGTGAATTTTCTAAAGACTTAGGATTTTTCTACTATACAACATGTTTAACATAAGACAACTCGCGGTAGCTACTGTAATGGCGTGACACAAATGTCGTTATCTATGTTGCCAATAACTATGTAATGGTTGTAGCCAAGTGTCGAGGTTTTGGGTGTAGACCTTACAACTCGTGACCAACCTGCAAATAGGAGTTTGGTGGGTTATCTTGTTAGCCTAGAAGCTAAGGTGCTCCCTGATTTGGCTTGAGGGCCTTTTATCTTCGAATTCGGCTCCCACCAGGAGCGGGCTCAATGGACACTCTCAAAACTATCTATAGCCTTGAGGGTCTTTCAAGACTTTTTTAAATGCAAGTAGATATATAAAAATTACTTTTCTTTATTGATTTGGTAAAGGACTAAGGTCTATACAAAATGCTCCCATATTGATTGGGAAAGATCAAACATGAAGTAAACTAAGAGACTAGGCCTTAGAAGGCACTTAGCTATAGTACTTTCTATGTTTTTCTATGTTCTATAGTACTTAGCTATAGAAGTTTCAACCCGTTGGGTTAAATCGCCAACCCGCTATTTTTTGGCGGTTGGGTTCAAGATTTCAACTCACTTTTATTTTTTAACCCGTATAACCCACCCCGCTTAACTCGTTAGTTAAGCAGGGAGTTAAGCGGGGCGGGGGTGGGTTAGCCCGTCAGGTTGAGTTTTTTTTTAAAGTGTTATAAATGAGTCTTTTTATTTGTGTTTATGGTATTTTTATAGGTATGATACTAATTTTATTTTTTTTGTTTTTTTATTCTCTATAAATTATAATTTTTTTTAAATTTTTTTATACGTTTTGTTTTTGTTTTTTAGGCGGGTTGACTCATTTTCTCCTTTAGGCGAGTCAACCCGCCAACTCATCCTAAAACGGGATGAGTTAGCTCTTCCAACCCATTTTTCAAAAGGGCTAACCCGTCTCACCTTGTATTTTGGCAAGTCGGGCGGGGGAGGGTTGACTCGTTTTGCCACCTCTACTGTTAGTGTCTCCAAGGTATAGAATTCTCTGCTAGTGCTGACCATGATACGGTAGGGACCTTTCCAATTATGAGCTAACTTTCCTTGGGAGGTATTCTTGTCATCGATGTCAGCTCTGCGGAGAACTAGGTCACCTAGCTGGAATTTCTTGGGAACGACCTTTAAGATGTACCATGTTGTCGTCCTCTACTTGATGGTGGCGTCACGTAAATAAGCAATGTGCCTTCTTTCTTCCAGAAGATCTAGGTCTTTTCTTGATCAATCTGGGGTTACTATTAGGTGAGAAATGTTAGAGACGCCAACTAGGTTCTCCTATCTCTACCGGGATCATAGCCTCACACCCATAAGTGAGCTTAAAGGGAGTTTCACCTTTTGTAGAGTGTGGCGTAGTCCGGTAAGCCCAAAGGACATGGTCTAGCTATTCAGCGCAGTTACCTTTAGTCTTATCTAACCTTTTCTTTAGTCTGCAGACGATAACTCGATTAGCAGCTTCAACTTGTCCGTTTGTTCAGGGGTTCTCAATGGCACTACAGTGATGCTTGATTTTCAAATCAGCAAGCAATTCTTCAAACCGCTTGTCTTTGAACTGTGTCCCGTTATCCATCACAATGGATTCCAGGACTTCAAACATAGTAATAATGTGGCACCAAGTGAATCTTTGGATTCGAGCAGAGGTGATAGTGACTAAGGACTCTGCCTCAATCCCTTTAGTGAAGTAGTCTATGGCTACTGCCAAGAATTTTAGCTATCCAAGTGCTTGAGGGAATGGATCCAAAATATCCATACCCCACTTATAGAATGGCCAGGGTAAGGATGTCGTAGCTAGTTCCTCTAGTGGAGCATGATAATGGTTTGAGTGCCATTTGCAACACCCTAATAAAATTATCGTACAATAACCATAATATTTCAAGATAAAGTGTATCAAGTATGTCACTTCCTAAAAATGCGTAAAATAAAAATCCAAAATAATATGTAAAGTCATTATAGAGAGCCAAACAGAAGAAAAGATAGATAAGAATATATATATCATTAGCCATCAACGGCTCATTGTCATATACAAACTTTAACTAAAAACTAGCGATATAAAATAAATACATGCTCGGTTCTATAGTAAACAAAATAAGCTACTCTAATCCTTTTTGCTTCTTGTTCTTCTTTCCCTTTTTGGGGTCTTGTCCTAGAATTATATGGAAACACAATCGGGGTGAGAATTTACAACTCTTAGTATAAGTATCCTAAAACTAGTATTTACATCATTCACAATTAGTAAACAAAATTGTAACCTTGAGATATAACGATCAATGACATCGAACAACTGCTCATACAATTGTTAAATATCATCAAGCTAGATAACTGCCCATACAATTATCAAACAACCACAATACATAAGAATAACGAGCTTAAAAACATACAAGGATATGCTTTAAATCACATTTGAAACATCACAAGATTCTCAATAATATGGTGAAAATACAATATTAGCAACTTATGGCTAAACTCATCACATAAGATAACAAGATCACTATTACTAGCACTATGGTACCTAGTGTATTACCATTCACTTCACAAGTGAATTTCAAGGCCAACTCCAAGTTGGACAAGTTCCTAGGCACCACTCAAGGCATTCCATCTCCTATGGATGCTATAGGTTCCTCACAATTCTCTTATAGGCAAGGTATGCATTCTCTCAAGAAATACATCGTAGAATGTCTCAATACTCTTTGAAGGACCCAAATAAGAGATCCTAAGAAAAAGGGGAACCAACTCCCACTATAAGAAACTTACACAAGTTTCTGGTCACCGAGCACTCAAGTGCTCTTCCCCCAGTGCCCAGGCACTGGAAAGACAAAGGAAATACGTAGCATTCCCCTATGAGTAGCGCTCAGGAGCTCAAGCCTGGTGCTTAGGCGCTCGCTGCGTGCTCAAGTGCTCCACCATGGGTGTTGGGTGCATGCATCAGGCAGAAATTCTCTGGCCCTTGGGCACTCAAGCACCCAACTCCTAGCGTTTAAGCGCTGACTGGTTCTACAGAATTATACAGGTATAATTATTGTTCCCTTGGTAACCAAAACCAATTTCAATGATCTTAATTTAGTTTCTAGGTGATTTTAAACTCTTAACAAGTTCACTAACCTAAAGGAATCATCAATCACTAACTCAAGTCACCAAAATTGGATCCATGGATTAAATCACCATCCTGAAGACCTAATTTCTCATTTTTTGCATCAAAAATCCAAAATAGGAGTTCTAGGTTCTTTAATCAATTTCATACCGTGAACAAGTTAGAATTAACCATTAAAACATGCTCAAGCAAGAAAAATAACCCACACACTTCAAGATCCCATTTTGACTCATCAACCCATGCATGGTCTCAAGATAAAGAAAATATGAAGATGAAGAAGATACATGGACTTAAATCCCTACCTCAAAGGTGATGATGATGACTAAGAGATCATAAGCTTGCCTTTTCCTTTTGATTCCTTGAGCTTTATCTTCCCTTCCTCTTCCTCTTTCTCATTTTCTCCCTTTTCTCTTGTGTTTTTTGTTGAACCGTGGAGAGAAAGAAGTGAAGTGATATAAAAAGACTTGAAATATCAAGTATAAAGGTCAACAAAGAAGGCTGCAATCTGTGGATGGCTTAGGAAACTTAGTTACTTTGTCGTATACATTATATCTGCTATGAACACTCAATTTACACCAAAATCAAGTTTTTCAAGTTCCAACAAGTTTAAAATAAATCATAGAATTCATCAAAAATCTTGTTTCTCCAATATCACATATTTCCATATCAGTTGCTAGTCAAACCGACATTAAAACACACAACTAGTATGCTTAAAAATATCAAATTAGCTTCGATTATTCTCAAATTTTAACTAAAGCTTAAAACATACATTTGTGACTTAGGATTAAATTCTCCACATTTAAATCCCTTAGCTAATCCATTAATGCTAATATCTGGGTCTTTTTAAGCCACTTTTCACCTTTCAGAGTGCAACATAGTATCTAAATTAACTCAAATTGTTACAAAAAGTTAACAAGCATGTTAAGAAGTAATATGCTACCTCTGTAACCATTTACAAGTCTAACATGTCTTAGACGATGTTACGTTTCTCCCCTTTTTTTAAAAAAAATTGTCCCTAAAATTGGTTACCTCAAACAAACAACTGTGGGTAGTCTTATCGCATGCGAGACTCCAATTCCCATGTAGCCTGCTCAAAACCTACTCCATCCTAAAGCACGTTCACCAGAGGAATCTGCTTAGCTTTAAGCTTTTTGACCCTCTGTCCATGATCCTTATCGGATGCTTTGTATAAGATAAATCATCCCTTAACTGCACATATTCATTTCTTATGACATGTAAAGGATTTGAATTGTACTTTCATAGCTGTGACACGTGAAATACATTATGAAGGTTTGAAAAACTGGAAGGAAAGGCTATTTGATAGGCCTCAGGTCCAATTCTTTTTAGGATTTGGTAGAGACCAATGAAACGAGGATTTAACTTTCATGTTCTCAATGCTCTACCAATTCCTATACTAGGAGTAACTCTCAAGAAAACATGATCTCCCTCATTGAACTCTAAAGGTCTTCTCCTCTTATTAGCGTAGCACTTCTGCCTACTTTGAGTCACAACTAACCTATCCTTGATCATCTTAATATGATCTGTGCTTTGTTGTACCAACTCGGGTCCTAGGATGGTTTTCTCTCCTTCCTCATACCAACACAAAGGAAACCTACACTTTCTACTATAAAGTACCTTATACGGTACTATACCTATGTTGGAATGATAATTATTGTTGTAGGCAAACTCCACTAAAGGTAAAAACTTATCCCAACTACCCTTTTGCTCTAGCACACATGCTCTTAGCATATCCTCTAGGATTTGAATAGTCCTTTCCGATTGACAGTCTGTCTGTGGATGATATGTTGTACTCAAACTAAGCTTTGTCCCAAAAACTTTTTGAAAGGCTCCCTAAAATCTAGATGTAAATCTAGGGTCTCTATTAGAAACTATACTTAAGGGAATACCATGTAATTTAACTATCTCCTGTAGGTATAATTGGGAGAGTTTATCCAAGGAGTAGTTAACCTTATAGGGTATGAAATGTGCAGACTTGGTTAGTCTATTCATAATGACCCAAACCACATTAAACCCTAGTTGAGTCTTGGGTAATCCCGTTTCAAAATCCATTGCGATGTTATACCACTTCCACTTAGGGATTGATAAGGACTGCAAGATCCAAAAGGTCTTTGGTGTTCTATCTTGACCTGCCGACAAGTTAGGCACCTAGTTACAAACTCAGCTACATCTTTCTTCACTCAGAGTCGCCAAAACATTCTCCTCAAATCTTGTACATCTTAGTAGCCCCGGGATGAATAGTGTAATGACTCATATGAGCCTCTTGAAGGATCTATTCCTTGATCTCAAATTTACTTGGAATGCAAAGTCTACCTCCAAACTTATCCCATCATTCGTCATATCAAATTCTCCCAGATTCCTTAAGAAGATTTGTTCAAAAACTTCTGTTAGAGTCTCATCTCCCTTTTGAGTCTCTAAGATCTGAGCTCTCAAGTCGTTAATTATGTCTACTTTTGTAACATGCCGAAAAATATCTGTTTAAGTATAAATGATCATTCTATATTATTCTTGATTTTTAAGAATTTTTCTAGAATTTTTTAGAAACGACGAATATGTTAATATATTCTTCGTTTTACGTACTCGCTGAGCAGAACTAGAGAAACACGATGTTTCCTTCGCGAACCTTGGACTATGGACATGTCGACGGAGAATCTTACTAAACCCGAGACTGGACACAGTTTACGAAGTTTCATAATTTTTGAGAAATCTTAACAAATAAAATAAATTAATACTGCGAAAAATTTATCTGTCAGATTAATTAAATACTGACTTCTGTCAACTGTAACTATTATCCACTGGATAATAGTGTGTAATAAAAATCCTATCACATTATCCAAATGAAAACCCACTTTATGTCTAATCAATCCACTTTAATTCAAATTTAATGTTAAATAATCAAAGCTTCTTTGAGAAGCTTTGACCAAACATTGACACAAATGCCCTTGGCTTCTCTCGGAAGCCAATTCTCACCCTCTCTCTTCTCTCTCCACACGGCTGGAAGGCAGCCATGCAAGGCAAATAATTGCATTTCCATTAATTCATCTATCTCACAAATTCATTTAATTACCAAAAGCACTTTCTCTCTCATCCTTTCTTCTTCTTCTTCACTTTGAGTTTTTCTCTCCTCCTTCTCTCCACCATTGCTACGGCCAGCAGTTCTTCTTCTCCCTCAACCATCACAAAAAATCAAACCAACTACATTTCCTTAATCTTCTCACCATTCTAAGCATCTTTTCTTCTTGGGGTTTCTTGAAATTCCTCTATCTTCACCATTTTCTCCAAGCTCCAAGCTTTGAGCTTTTTGGGTAAGATTCAAGACTTCTCTTCTTTCTCCTCCATTTTCGTGGTCATGGTCTTCATGTTGGCCATCCATACTTCATTTTCCAAGCCATTATGCAATTCTAACAAAGTCACCATTTTTAGGGTTCTTTTGGGGTCAAATCCGAAAATTGCAAGAAGCCTTCTTGGAGCTCTCTTGATTTCTTCATTTGGGTAAGAGGAAGACACTCCTCCTCAACCTCTCTTAGCATCTAGGAACCTTGATTGTGTTGTTGGTGGAAAAACCCTAATGAGGGTTATCCTTTGATTTTGTGATTAGTATGTCTATGTGTTGATTTTAATTGATTTATGCTATTAGATTGATTTGTTGTATATAATAGAATGCTGGATTGGATTGAATGGTTTGAAATGGACAAAAAAAAATAATTGAACAACCTTCTTGGAGGTCTACGGTGTTGAGGCCAAGAATTAGGGTTCTTGGAGACCTAATTTAACAAGTGTACAACTTAAATGAATTAAGGGAATGTCTTGTATGTGTGTTGTTATTGATTTCTGAATCCACGCATAAAGTTCTCTCATTTTTATGTTGTTCTTCATGATAGTGCATTTTGTTGGGTTTGTATGATTGATTGATGCCTCTTGCATGATTTGAAGGTATATTTGAGTAACTTGTTGATTAAATATGATAATGATTGGTTTGGTTTGAGTTAAAGGACCTGGAGAACTTTATTTTCTGCAAGTTTACGCGTGGTAATCAATTACACGGGGCTTGTAATCGATTACCAAGCTCTTAAGGGTACGAAATCGTGATTTTGAAAATCTGGTAATCGATTACATCTTGTGTGTAATCAATTACAGAGATTCTATCTAGCTTGTAATCGATTACAAGAGTGGTGTAATCGATTACCAAGCCTTTGATGTCACGAAATGGTGCTTCTGGGAATCATGTAATCGATTACAACTTGTGGGTAATCGATTACGGAGGTTCTGTCCGATTGGTAATCGATTACCACGGCTGTGTAATCGATTACCAGGTCTTGGAAGTTACGAATCGTAGTTCTGGGAATCATGTAATCGATTACAATGAGATTCTAATCGATTACAGGGATTCTGTTTCGCTGGTAATCGATTACCAGGGTGATGTAATCGATTACCAAGACCCAAAAATGAGATTTTTGAGCTGGAAATGATTGAGATTATGGTTCTTTGTCCTTTGTAACTCAAACATAACCTAAAAACCCTGGATTCAAGGATTTTACTTTACTTAAATGTGATAGGAATATGTATTCATACCGATAGAGAAGAAATGATTTTGAAAATGGAATTCTTGTATCCATGACATGGAAATTGTGGTATGTGTGTGATAAGGAACATATATTGATGCTTATATTGGCCTATTGTGGCATGTTATGTAATGGTATGAGATTGTGAATCATACATGTCCATGCATAGTGTCATATGCATTGTGAATGTCCTTGTGGACTGTTGTAAGGCCAAGTTGCCTAGGAGATTGAACACACCTTAGTGCGGGTGCGAGTAGACAAGTGTGGGTTATGTTATGACCTTGGAGGCGTCGGGGTGTGGGTCCTTCACAAGGGGCAGTTGGTAGCTCCTCTGCCTGTGGGGCAAACCGATGCAAACGCACCGACGATCCGGACTTGACACTGTCCTATATCGTGATCTAGTGTAGAATGTCTGTACAATGCCATGATTGTGCACGAGAACATTTATTGATAGCACTGCCTCGGCAGCCGAGTTACGTGACATGTCTCCTGATCTTTCTCTCCGACTGTTTGAGTCTAGCTCCATGGAGTAGGAATTTGGGAAAGCATGCATGTGAGTCATGATATACATTGTCATTGTTAATATTTACTTTTCCATATCTATGACTGATTTGGTTATTACGAGATGACTATCTGCACGGAATTGTTTATTTGCTTACTTGTTAGAATTTACGCTTATTAGTTGAATATGATATTCTGAATTGCTATTTGGGCGCGTGGCGTCGTACTGTTTCTAGCTGATATAATTACTAATGATGGTAGGATGTCTTACCTCTTTCTTGTATCTCTGTTACTTGCTATTTGTGTATATACTATATTGATCGAAGACGACGGTAAGGAGGCGGAAGATCCCGAGTTTCCCGGCTTCTGGCCTGAACGAGACTAGCTTCTACTGAGACGATGGCGGCACGTATGCGCGGATTTCTTGGTGATGTGCGTCTGACCTTCCTCGGAGGGCCGGAGTGTTGGCATATCAACTTGAATTCCGATCGCTGCGTCTACTTGGGAGATGTGTCGATCGCCCTAGCCTGGAGACGTCATGAGGCACCTGTCCTCACCTGCCACATCAGCCTGCGACTGGAGTTTTACTTGCCCATCCGTGAGATGTGGGGTGATCGTTATTACACCCCTTGGGAGGACTCTTTTGATTCTACTGCTCGGGCTCCTGCCCGTGGTTCTGTGGTTCCCATGGAGGTTTCCTCTGAAGAGGAGGATCCTGCTGAGGACCCGGATACGGTCCCTCCTCATCTGAGAGACTGAGTTTACTGGTAGCTACTGATGGCTACCAGTGTTTTATTTTGGGGCCTGATGTATATTTTTGTGGGCTGTATATTTTGGTATCTCTGGGGTATATCTGTATAATCCTTTGGGGCAGGTATAGTTTTGCTTTTTGGATAATTCAGGCTTGTATCTAAGTGTAAATGATGTCAGCACATTATATATATATATATATATATATATATATATATATATATATATATATATATATATATATATATATATGCATGTTATTCGGATATGAGTTTTGCCTACTATTTTATCCTTCACCGTCATTTATATTCCGCATGGTTAAAATGATTATCAAAACAAAAAAAAAATATTTCTGTTATTTTGCTCGCGTATTTAAGAATTGAACAAGTTAAACTTAAACGAATGAACCGGGTCTTAAAATGTTAAAACTTTACTTTTCCGTATTTTTTTTTATTTGACAATGTGACGTTCCCTCCCAAAAAGGGGCGTTACATTAAGTTGGTATCAGAGCCCCGGTTTATGTTTTCTTTGGGTCTTGTGTGTGAGTCTGTCTTGTTTGTGCTGTGTGAAATCTCTGTGGTTTGTGTTTTGAAATGAATTCCTCTAACTTACCTTGTGGTTTTCAGTTAACCTGATTTGAGAAAGAGTAAGATGGCGAGAAATGGAGAAATTGCAGCTGCTGTTGAGGCAATGCAGCGGATGGCAGAAGTCATCGCGCAGCAAAATGAGCGTACGGCTCAACAACAAGAGAGTGCTACTCAACAGCTCGAGGCGACTGCCAATGCCCAGAACTTGGCAGAGTTTCGTCGTTACAACCCTCCTCAGTTTAAGGGAGAATTTGATCCTGACAAGGCTAGTCTGTGGATCAAAGAATTAGAGAAAGTCTTCCGTGGCATGAACTGTGCCGAAGACAAGAAGGTGAATTATGCTACCTTTATGCTTGTGGGCAACGCCGAAGACTGGTGGAACGGAGCTCAGAAAGCATTGGAAGCCGAAGGAACTGACATCACATGGGATGTGTTCAAGAACAAGTTCTTGGACAAATATTTTCCTGCTAATGCGAGACATGCGAAAGAGTTGGAGTTCCTCAACTTGAGACAAAGGAACATGACCGTCAGTGAGTATGCAGCTAAATTTGAGAACCTGGAGAAGTTCTCAACACACTACCAACACCAAACCGATGAAGCCTGGAAGTGTTGGAAGTTCACCGAGGGATTGAGGTATGAGGTGAATAAAGCTGTGATCACCCTGAAGATGAAGGTGTTCTCAGAATTGTTAGACACTTGCTGTGAAGTTGAAGACTTAGAACAGGCTAGAGACTCGAGAAACAGGAGCTTTGGACCTGTACGGTCCCAAAGAGGTGGAGGCAGTGGTTCAAACTGCTTCCAAAAGAAGCCTTATTCCCGACCAGCGGGAAGTCAGCAGCAAACCGGTGGAAGTTCTGGTGGAGGTTCCTCTGGGAACCGAACTGGGCAGAATGTGACCTACCCGTCCAGATGCCTAAAGTGTGGAAAGGATCATCTCACGAGGGATTGCACGATCAAGGGAATCATCTGCTTCAGATGTGGCAAACCGGGCCACATGTCCAGAGATTGTAATCAAGCAAAGGCTGAACCTTCAGTCAACGCGACTCGGGCCAAGAAACCACAAGCCGGAGGTCGAGTTTATACTATGAGCGGAGCTGAAGCCTCCGAATCTGAAGACTTGATTCAAGGAGAAGGCACCATAGAAGGTAATCTTTTAAAAGTACTGTATGACTCTGGGGCAACCCATTCTTTCATATCATATGACTGTGTGCTACGACTTGGCTTACCTGTGTCTGAACTACCTTCTGAATTGACTGTTTCAACCCCCACTGATAAACCGGTAGTTACTACCAAAGTCTATTTGAAGTGTCCCTTAATTGTTGAAGGTCGAATCTTTTCTGTCGATTTGATCTGTTTGCCTCTTTCACAGTTAGATATAATCCTAGGGATGGACCGGTTATCTTCCAACCATGTTCTATTAGATTGTTCTAGAAAAACCATAGTTTTCCTTGTGGATGAGAATTCTAGGTACTTGACGGCCAACCAAGCACGAGCTTTCTTGAAAGAAGGAGCTCAAGGGTACATGCTACTATCTTCTTTGAAAATTGAGAGTGAGGCTAACCTGGACACTATTCTGGTAGTGAGAGAGTTCTCTGAAGTTTTTTCAAAAGAAGTACCTGGTTTACCACCAACACATGAGATCGAGTTTGTCATTGATCTGGTACCGGGAGCTGGTCCCGTGTCTATAGCACCTTATCGTATGTCGCCAACAAAATTGGCCGAGCTCAAGAAACAACTAGAGGAGCTTTTGGAGAAACAGTTTATTAGACCGAGTGTGTCACCGTGGGGAGCAATAGTACTGTTAGTTCAAAAAAAGGACGGTACCTCAAGATTGTGTGTGGACTATAGGCAATTGAACAAGCTGACGATTAAGAACAAGTATCCACTCCCAAGAATTGATGATTTGATGGACCAACTGAAGGGAGCAGCAGTGTTTTCAAAGATTGATTTGAGATCTGGGTACCATCAGATAAGAGTGAAAATGGAGGATGTGCCCAAGACTGCTTTTCGTACCCGATACGGTCATTATGAGTACCTTGTAATGCCGTTTGGTGTTACGAATGCACCTGCTATCTTCATGGACTACATGAACAGGATCTTTCGTCCTTACTTGGACAAGTTTGTTGTCGTCTTCATTGACGATATCCTGATATATTCCCAGAATCATGAGGATCATGCTGAGCACCTTAGCATAGTTCTTCAGATTCTAAAGGAGAAGGAATTGTATGCCAAGCTGTCGAAATATGAGTTTTGGCTTGATGAGGTGAAGTTTTTAGGCCATGTGATCTCGAAGGAAGGGATTACAGTGGATCCGTCGAAAGTAGAAGCAGTATTACAGTGGGAGCAACCAAAGTCAGTGACAGAAGTTCGTAGCTTTGTGGGTTTAGCCGGATATTACAGAAGATTTATAGAAGGGTTTTCCAAGATTGCTGGACCGCTCACTCAGTTGACAAGGAAGAACCAAGCTTTTGAATGGACTGATAGTCGCGCAAAAAGTTTTCAAGAGTTGAAGAAACGACTAACTACTTCACTGGTGTTAGTGCTACCTGATCCGAATGAGCCATTCGAGGTGTACTGTGATGCTTCGTATCAAGGATTGGGATGTGTTCTTATGCAACATAGAAGAGTTGTAGCCTATGCTTCGCGACAGTTGCGAGTACACGAAAAGAACTACCCTACACATGATTTGGAACTTGCAGCCGTGGTCTTTGCTCTAAAGATATGGAGACATTTTCTCTATGGAGCAACATTCAACATCTTCAGTGACCACAAGAGTTTGAAATATTTGTATGATCAGAAAGAGCTGAATATGAGGCAGCAGAGATGGCTAGAATTCCTGAAGGAATATGATTTCTAGTTATTGTACCACCCTGGTAAGGCGAACGTTGTAGCTGATGCCTTGAGCAGAAAGACTATCAGTGCTTCTGCCTTGATGATCAAGGAAAGAGACCTCATAGAACAGTTTAGGGATGTATGGTCATTTGTTAAGTTAGAACCTGGAAGGATTTGTATGAATATGGTCACCATCTCAAGTGAACTAATGGATGACATACGGGAAAAGCAGAAAGCCGATGAATTCTTGCAAGAAGCGAGAGAATTGATAAGGTAAGGCAAAAAGACAGAATTTGAAGAAGGAACAAATGGAATTCTGAGATTCCGAGGTAGAGTTTGTATTCCCCGTGACCAAGAGCTTAGGCGATATATTGTGGAACATGCTCACACCAGCAAGCTAAGTATACACCCAGGCATAACTAAGATGTACCAAGATCTAAAGAAATTGTTCTGGTGGCATGGAATGAAGAGCGACGTCACTAGATGTATGTCGACTTGTTTAGTTTGTCAAAAAGCTAAAGTGGAACATCAAAGACTAGCGGGATTGCTACAACCATTATCTATTCCTGAATGGAAATGGGACAACATTGTGATGGATTTTGTTATGGGTTTGCCGAGGACAAAGAAAGGACACGACTCGATATGGGTAATAGTGGATCGACTCACGAAGTCAACCCATTTTCTCCCGATCAACATAAGGTACAGTTTGGAGAAGTGGACCCAGTTGTATATTGGTGAGATCGTTAGGCTACATGGTGTGCCTACGAGTATTGTTTCGGATAGGGATCCGAGATTTACTTCAAAATTTTGGCAGAGTTTACAAGCATCGTTGGGAACGAAGTTACGTCTGAGTTCAGCGTACCATCCACAAACCGACAGTCAATCGGAAAGGACAATCCAATCTTTAGAAGATTTGCTTAGAGCTTGTACTATGGAACAAACTGGATGTTGGGATGAAGTTCTACCACTGATAGAGTTCACCTACAACAATAGTTATCATTCGAGTATAGGGATGGCACCCTATGAAGCTCTGTATGGATGACGGTGTCGAACACCATTGTGTTGGTACCAAGACGGAGAGCGTCTTACGATTGGACCAGATATCATTCAACAGACAACTGAGAAGGTCAAGATGATTCAAGAAAAGATGAGAACTGCTCAGAGCCGGCAAAAGAGTTATGTAGATAGGAGAAGAAAGCCTCTTGAATTTGAGGAAGGTGAGCATGTATTCTTGAAAGTCACACCCACGACTGGGGTCGGCCGGACTTTGAAATCTAGAAAACTCACTCCAAAATTTCTTGGACCTTACCAAATCCTTCGCTGGATAGGTCCAGTAGCCTACCAGATAGCCTTACCCCCTTTTCTTTCTAACATACACAATGTCTTCCATGTGTCACAACTTCGTAAGTATTTGCCTGATCCAAGTCATGTCATAGCACCGGACACAGTACAACTAAAAGAGAACTTGACCTATGAGGCGCCTCTTGTGAGAATCGAGGACCAACGGATAAAGCAACTTAGAGGCAAGGAGATCCCATTGGTGAAGGTGATCTGGAATGAAACAACTGGTGATGCAACTTGGGAACTGGAAGACAAGATGAGGGAGCAACATCCGGAACTATTTTGAGGTATATAAATTTCGAGGACGAAATTCCTTTTAGTAGGGGAGTGTTGTAACATCCCGAAAAATATCTGTTTAAGTATAAATGATCATTTTATATTATTCTTGATTTTTAGGAATTTTTCTAGAATTTTTCGGAAATGACAAATATTTTAATATATTCCTCGTTTTACGTATGCGCTGAGCAGAACCGGAGAAACGCGATGTTTCCTCCGAGAACCTTGGACTATGGATATGTCGATGGGGGATCTTACTAAACCCGAGACTGGACACAGTTTACGAGGTTTCACAGTTGAGAAATCTTAACAGATAAAATAAATCAATACTGCAAAAAATTTATTTGTCAGATTAATTAAATACTGACTTCTATCAACTGTAACTATTATTCATTGGATAATAGTGTGTAATAAAAATCCTATCACATTATCCAAATGAAAAACCACTTTATGTCTAATCAATCCACTTTAATTCAAATTTAATGTTAAATAATCAAAGCTTCTTTGAGAAGCTTTGACCAAACAATAACTCAAATGCCCTTGGCTTCTCTCGGAAGCCAATTCTCACCCTCTCTCTTCTCTCTCCACACAGCTGGAAGGCAGTCATGCAAGGCAAATAATTGCATTTCCATTAATTCATCTATCTCACAAATTCATTTAATTACCAAAAGCACTTTCTCTCTCATCCTTTCTTCTTCTTCTTCACTTTGAGTTTTTCTCTCCTCCTTCTCTCCGCCATTGCTACGGCCAGTAGTTCTTCTTCTCCCTCAACCATCACAAAAAATTAAACCAACTACATTTCCTTAATCTTCTCATCATTCTAAGCATCTTTTCATCTTGGAGTTTCTTGAAATTCCTCCATCTTCACCATTTTCTCCAAGCTCCAAGCTTTGAGCTTTTTGGGTAAGATTCAAGACTTCTCTTCTTTCTCCTCCATTTCCGTGGTCATGGTCTTCATGTTGGCCATCCATACTTCATTTTCCAAGCCATTATGCTATTCTAACAAAGTCACCATTTTTATGGTTCTTTTGGGGTCAAATCCGAAAATTGCAAGAAGCCTTCTTGGAGCTCTCTTGATTTCTTCATTTGGGTAAGAGGAAGACACTCCTCCTCAACCTCTTTTAGCATCTAGGAACCTTGATTGTGTTGTTGGTGGAAAAACCCTAATGGGGGTTATCCTTTGATTTTGTGATTAGTATGTCTATGTGTTGATTTTAATTGATTTATGATATTGGATTGATTTGTTGTATATAATAGAATGCTGGATTGGATTGAATGGTTTGAAATGGACAAAAAAAAAAATTGAACAACCTTCTTGGAGGTCTACGGTTTTGAGGCCAAGAATTAGGGTTCTTGGAGACCTAATTTAACAAGTGTACAACTTAAATGAATTAAGGGAATGTCTTGTATGTGTGTTGTTATTGATTTCTGAATCCATGTATAAAGTTCTCTCATTTTTATGTTGTTCTTCATGATAGTGCATTTTGTTGGATTTGTATGATTGATTGATGCCTCTTGCATGATTTGAAGGTATATTTGAGTAACTTGTTGATTAAATATGATAATGATTGGTTTGGTTTGAGTTAAAGGACCTGGAGAACTTTGTTTTCTGCAAGTTTACGCGTGGTAATTGATTACACGGGGCTTGTAATTGATTACCAAGCTCTTAAGGGTACGAAATCGTGATTCTGGAAATCTGATAATCGATTACATCTTGTGTGTAATCGATTACAGAGATTCTGTCTAGCTTGTAATTGATTACAAGAGTGGTGTAATCGATTACCAAGCCTCTGATGTCAAGAAATGGTGCTTCTGGGAATCACGTAATCGATTACAACTTGTGGGTAATCGATTACGGAGGTTTTGTCCGATTAGTAATTGATTACCACGGCTGTGTAATCGATTACCAGGTCCTGGAAGTTACGAATCGTAGTTCTGGGAATCATGTAATCGATTAAAATGAGATTGTAATCGATTACTGGATTCGTTTCACCGTGTCGATTACCAGGGTGATGTAATCGATTACAAGACCCAAAAATGAGATTTTTGAGTGGAAATGATTGAGATTATGGTTCTTTGTCCTTTGTAACTCAAACATAACCTAAAAACCCTGGATTCAAGGATTTTACTTTACTTAAATGTGATAGGAATATGTATTCATACCGATAGAGAAGAAATGATTTTGAAAATGGAATTCTTGGATCCATGACATGGAAATTGTGGTATGTGTGTGATAAGGAACATATATTGATGCTTATATTGGCCTATTGTGGCATGTTATGTAATGGTATGAGATTGTGAATCATACATGTCCATGCATAGTATCATATGCATTGTGAATGTCCTTGTGGACTGTTGTAAGGCCAAGTTGCCTAGGAGATTGAACACACCTTAGTGCGGGTGCGAGTAGACAAGTGTGGGTTATGTTATGACCTTGGAGGCGTCGGGGTGTGGGTCCTTCACAAGGGGCAGTTGGTAGCTCCTCTGCCTGTGGGGCAAATCGATGCAAACGCACCGACGATCCGGACTTGACACTGTCCTATATCGTGATCTAGTGTAGAATGTCTGTACAATGCCATGATTGTGCACGAGAACATTTATTGATAGCACTGGCCTCGGCAGCCGAGTTACAGACATGTCTCCTGATCTTTCTCTCCGACTGTTTGAGTCTAGCTCCATGGAGTAGGAATTTGGGAAAGCATGCATGTGAGTCATGATATACATTGTCATTGTTAATATTTACTTTTCCATATCTATGACTGATTTGGTTATTACTGAGATGACTATCTGCCTGGAATTGTTTATTTGCTTACTGTTAGAATTTCTGCTTATTAGTTGAATATGATATTCTGAATTGCTATTTGGGCGCGTGGCGCCGTACTGTTTCTAGCTGCTATAATTACTAATGATGGTAGGATGTCTTACCTCTTTCTTGTATCTCTGTTACTTGCTATTTGTGTATATACTATATTGATCGAAGACGACGGTAAGGAGGCGGAAGATCCCGAGTTTCCCGGCTTCTGGCCTGAACGAGACTAGCTTCTACTGAGACGATGGCGGCACGTATGCGCGGATTTCTTGGTGATGTGCGTCTGACCTTCCTCGGAGGGCCGGAGTGTTGGCATATCAACTTGAATTCCGATCGCTGCGTCTACTTGGGAGATGTGTCGATCGCCCTAGCAGCCGGAGACGTCATGAGGCACCTGTCCTCACCGCCACATCGCCTGCGGCTGGAGTTTTACTTGCCCATCCGTGAGTTGTGGGGTGATCGTTATTACACCCCTTGGGAGGACTCTTTTGATTCTACTGCTCGGGCTCCTGCCCGTGGTTCTGTGGTTCCCATGGAGGTTTCCTCGAAGAGGAGGATCCTGCTGAGGACCCGGATATGGTCCCTCCTCATCTGAGAGACTGAGTTTACTGGTAGCTACTGATGGCTACCAGTGTTTTATTTTGGGGCCTGACGTATATTTTTGTGGACTGTATATTTTGGTATCTCTGGGGTATATCTGTATAATCCTTTGGGGCAGGTATAGTTTTGCTTTTTAGATAATTCGGGCTTGCATCTAAGTGTAAATGATGTCGACACATATATATATATATATATATATATATATATATATATATATATATATATATATATATATATATATATATGCATGTTATTCGGATATGAGTTTTGCCTACTATTTTATCCTTCACCGTCATTTATATTCCGCATGGTTAAAATGATTATCAAAACAAAAAAAAATATTTCTGCTATTTTGCTCGCGTATTTAAGAATTGAACAAGTTAAACTTAAACGAATGAACCGGGTCTTGAAATGTTAAAACTTTACTTTTCCGCATTTTCTTTTATTTGACAATGTGACGTTCCCTCCCAAAAAGGAGCGTTACAACTTTACTCACAGAGAGACTATGTGGTAACACAATCACTACAAGACTCCAATCTCTAAAACTCTAAAACTCTCAAAGAGTTCACTCTCCTAGATCATCGTCTGAGACACATGTAGGGATTTCCTACTCACTGCGTCGGCCACCACATTGCCTTTCCAGGATGATATTTCAACTCAAAGTCATAGTCCTTTAAGAACTTCATCCACCACCATTGCCTCATGTTTAGTTCTTTTTTATCAAATAAGTACTTCAAACTCTTATGATCACTGAACACCTCAAATTGAACTCCGTATAAGTAATGTCTCCATACCTTTAAGGCAAACACTACCGCTGCTAATTCCAGATCATGAGTAGGGTAGTTCCCCTCATGTGGCCTCAATTGCCTTGATGCATAGGTAACCACTTTCCTATATTGCATCAGAACACACCCCAAGCCCATCTTTGAAGCATCACAGTACACTTCAAAGTTCTCCCAAGGATCTGGGATTACCAACCCTGAGGTAGTGGTCAACCTCAACTTTAACTCCTGGAAACTGTTCTCATAACTCTGAATCCAATTGAAAGTACTACCTTTCCTAGTCAACTTAGTCAAAAGTAGCATTAATTGAGAAAAACCCTTCATAAACCTTCTATAGTACCCCACCAGGCTTAAAAAGCTTCTGATCTCGGTTACAGTGGTGAGTCTCTCCCACTGCAACACATAGAGCTGCACAACCTAACCCAATAACCCGAGAACCAGACCCAACCCAATATAAAATATTTAGGTTAGTTCAGGTCATCAGGTTCGTTTGGGTAAAATCCAATTAACTCGACCATTTACTAGTTCAAGTGACAGGTTCAATAAACAAACCCGATGACCCGACTACCCGAAAGTCAAGGGAAAAAAAACACAAAACCACATTTACCCATGTCCTATTCAATCATCATCTTTCTTCAGCCAAACAAATTTCCCAAATTAAAAACCCCATCCAACCCAGTAACCTATTGAACCTAGGATGTTAGAGACACAAACCCACTGAACCATGAGGTCTATGACCATCACGGGTGGTTGGCTGTATAACTACTATCTAGCAACCCAGAACCACCTTGGCAACGCTACCCATCAACATGTCGACGAAGAAACCTGAAACTGTAGCACTAGCCATCATGAATCTCAACACCGCGACCTAGATCCCACATACTGTCGTCCTCCACTGCGAGCTTCACCCTCCCACACAGAGCCATCGCTCCATCGCCTTGTTCTGTGCGCAGAACATTAGAAATGTTGTGACCCAGAAACACCACGCACCTACAAGCCCAGAAGCCCTATCCTCTACCCGCAAGCCCAGAACCCACTGTCATCCATCGCGACCTTAAGACCACTCCGTTGTGCCTCCACCTAGATTTGTATCAGGCCTCTGCCTAGATCTGTGTTGTGCCTTCACTCAAATCTACTTTGCGCCTTCACCCAGAACCATCATAGCTAATCATAGATCGATGCTCATAGGGTGAAAAGGGAAGGGAAGGCTAAAAAGTGAAAAGGGAAGGGAAGGGAAGGGTGAAAAGGGAGGGCTAAAAAGGAGGCTAGATCAGTGAAATGTAAAGTGAAAACTAAAAAGAAAGAAATATCTGATGGTTAAATGAAAAACCCAATGATCCAACCCGATCCAACCCGTCTATAGGTCGACTTAGGTCGGTTCTGGTTATCCAGAAAAATTTTAAGAAAACTGATCCAACCCAACCCGAGCTTGATTAATTGGTTTGGATTTTATTTTCTCTGAAACTCGACTAACTCGACTTGTGTGCATCCCTAGCAACACAACATCAACTTTACTTTGGTCCACAGAAATCTCACCCAGAGAAATCACATAGCCCAAAAATTGCACTTCATTGAACCAGAACTCGCACTTTGATAGTTTGGCAAATAAACTCTTCTCCTTGAGAATTTCCAAAACTACCCTCAAATGTTATTCATGCTCCTGCATTATCTTAGAATAGACTAGAATATCATCAATAAACACAACTACAAACTGATCTAGGTAGGGTCTAAAGATCCTATTCATGTAATCCATGAACACTACCAGCGCATTTGTCAACCTAAAGGACATCATAAGATACTCATAATGTCCATAGCTAGTTCTAAAAGTAGTCTTAGGGATATCCTCTTCCCTAACTCTTATCTGGTGATATCTAGATCTAAGACCAATCTTTGAGAAAATCAAAGATCCTCTCAGCTGATCCATTAGATCGTCTATCCTAAGCAACGAATACTTGTTTTTTATGGTTACCTTGTTCAACTGCTTGTAGTCCACACAAAGCCTCATGGTACCATCCTTCTTTTTCACTAATAACACAGGTGCCCCCCACGGAGAAACACTTGGTCTAATGAATTGGTTATCTAACAAATCCTTGGTTTGTTTTTTGAGTTCTGCTAACTCTAACGGTGCCATCCTATAGAGTGCTATAAAAATAGGTCTCATTCTAGGTACTAAATCTATATTAAACTTTTTATCTCGCTTAGGTGGCAACTCAACAATCTCACTCGGGAATACCTTAGGATATTCTCTTACTATAAATATATCATATATGCTCTACTCAACTTCTGCACCTAGAAAGAAAAAGAGAACATATCTTAGAGCTCCCTCCCCTAAACAGTGGTTCAATTAGTTCACATTAAGATACACTGACTCTAAATGTAACACCCCAAATTACGATATTGTCTAAAATGTATCGTTTTATGATTTCTGTGTGCTATAAAATTATTTTGACTGTTTCGTGACTGTATTTGATCGTTGTGTGTGATTTACTTTGAGTTAAGAAAATAATAATTTTCGGGCTGAGGAAAATCTTTATCTGATTATTCGAAACTGGGGGATCTTACTAAACCAAATTCCGAGTGATATGTGTATCAATCTTCTAATTTTTAGAATTTATCTGTAAAATAAAAATATTTTATATTTTAATGTTATTTTATTATATGGTGGACAGTACCTACTGACTTAAGAGTAATGGCTTCTGTCCAGTGGACAACAGGAACCGGTAAAGTCTTTGTGACTTACAATTAAGTGAACCAATAGAAATTGGTCAACGTTTCTAGCTTGAATTATTTCTAAGCCAATGAGAGGCAGTCAACTAAAATGGCTTGAATTTCTAAACCAATAGGAAAGTAGTCAACAATAATGGTTGGACTAGTTAGTTAGTAACTAGAAAACCTAACTAAGTTAGCTTAAACCTAACTAAGTTAATCCAAAGTGCTTAAGTAGTAACTAAATGGAACAAACCTAGCTAGCTATTCATTAAAACTTTAGTTAGAGAATGTTCTAACATAATCAAGAAGGTGGTTAGTTATCCTAAGTAACTAAATGGTTAGCCAAGTAACTAAGAAACCTAACTAGATTAACCTAAGCTTGACTAGATACCTAAGTGAACCAAGACTTGGTTTGCTCTCCCTTGAGCCATTCGGTTATGGCACTTTCAAGAAGCATCAAGAAGCTTGATGACTTGATTCTCTAAGCCAATAGGAAGCAAAGTTGGAGACAAAGCTTTGAAGATCAACCATTGAACTCATCTAAGGCCATTAGGAGTCCTTAGTGGTCAACTAAGGTGGCCACCTCCATTGAGCTTCACGGCCAAGTACTAGAGTTAGGAGACCATTTTCATTTCATCATCATCCTTTCTATCACACAAACCTCTTTTCTCTTTCTTCCAAGAACCAAGAACACTATAGCTTCTCTTTGTGAAGCTCACAGCCATCATCTCTAAACCATACCTCCACTCTTCTAAAATTTCATCCAACACCACTTCTCAAATCTAAACATCATCCTAAACATCTTTCATCTTGAGAGTTTCTTCAAAATCATTCATTTGAAGCTTGGAAACCAACCTTGAAGTTTCTTTCCTACAAGGTATAAATCCTTGTTTCTTGTTTCTAACTTGATTCTTGAAGTTCTAAGCCATGATTGATCCATGGTTTTTTCTTTTTCAACCACAGTTTATGACTTTATAAATTGTTTAAGCTTGTTTGGGTTTTTCTTGGAGCTATACAAAATCCATAGGAGGAAGTCCAAGAGGAGTTTGTCTTCCTTAGAGGTAAGAGGGAGATTTAATCTCATCAACCATGTGTTGGTGGTGAGAAAATGGATGTGTTTGTGGTGAAGAATCCATAAGGATTCATTCACTTGGTTGTTTAAAGTTTTTCCTATTTGTGATTGATTTTATTTGCAAGCATGTCTATAGCTTTAATATATATTGGTATGTGTTTATGGATGCATGATAGTTATTATAGGATATGAATAACATGTTGAGGATTTGCATGAGTGTTCCAAAGAACACATGAAGCTCACGGCTTCACCACCACAAAGAGAACCAAAATGTTCTCAATTATTTTCTAAAGCATGGATTAATTAATTTAATTGGATTAATGATTTTTACAAGGACTTAGATAGTAGAAAATAATTTAAAGATGATTTATAGAAGACATAGTGAATTTCGACCAACATGCCATTTGAGATACCTTTGATCTAAAATTATTTTCTAAGTGTGGACTATGTAATTAAATTAAGGAGAACTCAATTTCAATGGATTTTAGAGAACAAAATAAATGAAATTATTTTAGAAACTTAATTAGAGAAATTAAGTATGTATGAGAAATAAAATGAACACTTGAAAAGTACTAACGTATAGCTCACCCTTTGGGTTTTGAAGTGCGTTAGCAAGTTTTGAGATGTAAATATTGGTTATGACTAAGAAAGGTAATTTTTAATGGAAACAGTATAAAATATTACTTAAAGGATTTTCAAAAGGAAATGCTGTAAATAAAGCTAGAAATAAATATATAATGGAGAAAATTTCAAAATATAATTTAGAACGTAAAGAAATATTTTACGTAGTTGAAAAATATTAGAAATACCTTATGAGTATTTAAAATAACAATTTAAAAATGTTACACGATTGAGAAAACGATTTAGAAAATGATTTAAAAACACTACGTGATTTTAAAAACGTTAAAACATATTTACGCGATTTGAAAACGTTAGAAAAAGGTGACGCGATTATGAAAACGTAATAAAATATTTACGTGACTGAAAGGAACAGTAGTTTACTGTTGGGTTAAAGTAGTGGACCCAGATATGTTGAAAAATGGTACTATCAAGTGGTGGCGTACTATTATGGGAAATACTAATAATATGGTTAGTTGTGTATTTTGGCTCATGCACATGCATTGAGAAATGTGTCAATTTGGTTAAAATTGGCAATTGGCTGACAAGATGAGTTACACCATAGTGCGGATGCGATAGGCGTAGTGTGGTTCATTGAGTGAACTTGGAGGCAGTAGTGTGCGGAGGATTCCACATGTAGATAGTTGGTAGCTCCTCTGGGCCGTGATAACGTGCAACACACTAGTGATCTCGACAAGTACTATTCTTAATCAGGATCTAGTGGAGACTGTCCAGTACAACGCTTGTTGTACACAACATTTTGATTGTGTACTATTTACATGACGTTTGATTGTGTAATATTTGGCTGGGCAGCCGGAGCTACGGACATGCCTTCCGGATCATTCTCTCTGATGTTTGTGTTTAGCTCCATGGAGTAGCAATGAGTCTGTGCACAGTTGCATATGTGGTCTGTATCATAATGTGATTATTTATATTTGATTTGAGATATTATGTATGATGTGATAATATGAATTGTTGTATCAATTGTTATATATGTATGTATTGTCGTTTTCTGTACTGCCATACTGGTAGTGATGTAGATTGTCTCACCTCTTTGTATACATTTTTTTGTACTATTATTTATGTTCCGTAAAGACTTTGAGGAAGAAGAAGAGGAGTAGCCTCTAGATTATCAGTACGAGGAGGAGCAGCATCCGAGCGATTAGTGCAAGGAAGGTGAGCCTCTAGATCATCCATATCATTTCGATTGATTATGATGCAGTATAGCTTTATTGGAGTTTTTGGGATTTGTGAAATTAGAGTTTCATGGAGGTTCCGAGCCTTGGCGTCTACGAGCTGATAGGGAGTCGGTTCTTTATGTGGGACATTTGACTGTGTCCTTACATAGGGAGTTTGACAGTGCTATGATGTTCTCTACTACCGCCTATGTGTATTTGGAGTTGCCCTTGACTATTAGGCGCTACTGGGGTGGACGTTTCCATGCCCCTAGTGAGCTTAGTAGTGTGTCAACTGCGTGAACTCCTGTCCATAGGGCTTCTCGACACCCAGGGTTTTTGTCTTCCGATAATCTCCTAGAGGAGGATCCTTCGGAGGATCAGAACTTTTAGTTTTGTACTTGGGCTAGTTTATGGTTTGTTTTAAGCTAAACAGTTTACTGCTTTGTTAAATAGTTTGTGGTGTGTAAATTATGTGTACCTTTAAAGACAAAAATCTTATTTATAATTATGGTGTGTGTTTAATAGTTTGTTGTATTTTATGTTCTGTTTATTTTATTTAATGATATAATGTACAAAAAGAAATTTTTTACAACTTATATTATTATATGTAAATAAGTGATTTATAACTTGGGTAAGGTTTTATTTTAATTTATCGTAAATGTGACATCCTAAGGAGGGTGTTACACTAAAGGAATAACTCTTGAAGGTACTTCTAACAAAAACACAAAGGTTTTATCTGAATAATTCAAAATTACATGGTTGGAGGACAACCAATCCATTCCAAGGATGACATCTATGCCTACCAAGGGTAAACAGATGAGGTTTATGAAGAAAATCCTATCTTATACTTTTAAACAATAGTCAAGACACACCTTGGAAGTTGAAACTGGTTTACCGGTTGGGGTAGATGCAAATAAGTCATATGAAATTTAGATACAGGTAAATCCAGCTCATTTTCATAATTATTAGAAACAAAGGAGTGTGATGCTCCTGAATTATATAAAACATTTAAGAGATGATTTTGAATTATGCCTTTACCTTTGATAAGGTCTCACCACATAGAGTATACATTCTTCACATGGCTTGAGGTCTCGGGGCTAACACAACTTCTTTCCTCTGAGGACAATCCTTAGAAAAATGCTTGGGCTGTCCACAAACAAAGTATACCGCACACAGTTTGCCTTCATGATGCCTCCCACACTTGGGACACTTGGGCCCCATAAACTCCTGCTTAATTTGCTTACCCTTCCCCTGAGCAAAGCTAGGTTTAAAGGATCCCTTCTTGAACTTTTCAACACCTTGCTTCCTCTTCTAAAAGCTTCGTGATTTCTGCTCCACTGAAGGCCTGCCATCATGTCCCTCTATTATCTTGCACTTGTTCACCAAAGTAGCAAAATCACGGATCTCAAATGGCTTGAAAAACTTTTGAACCTCATCTCTAAATCCCTCCTCAAACTTTACACATTTCCAATGCTCGTCAATGTTAAATCTGATGTGGGATGAGAATTTGGATAACTCACTGAACTTGGCCACATATTGACTAATAGATATGTCACCCTGCTCTAACCTTAAAAACTCCATCACTTTTGCATTTTGCAAATTTTGAGGAAAGTGCTTCTTTAGAAATGACCCTTTGAAGATTTCCCACGTTATCGGAGTCCCTGATGCATCAAACACTCTCTTGGCATTTGTCCACCAATCCTTTGCCTCCCCCTCCAACAAAAAGGAAGCGAAGAGCTCCTTCTGTTCATCCGAACAAACTATCATAGTAAAGATCTTTTCTATCTCTTTTAGCCACTCCCTAGCTCTGATTGGGTTGTACTTTCCCTTGAAAGCAGACGAGTTAAACCTTATGAATTTCGAAAGGTTTAGGATGTTTTGACTCCTCCACATTGGTGCCCCTAGAACTAGTTGCATTGGTTGAACAGGTGGTGGCGGCGTAAGTTGTTGTTGATTGGCCTCTAACCTCTCAATCACCCTTACAGTTGTAGTTGCTTGCTCCCTCATCACAGTAGCATTTGCAGTCATCTACTCATGCATCGCATCGGCCATTGCCATCACGACTTCGGCCATATTCGGACCTTCACTAAGTGAGTTCTTTGTGTCACAGGTTCGCTGTTTTGGTGCCATAACTTCCTGCACACACATAACAATACATATTGAGTTGATAAGTCCTCAATATCATGTAACCATGTAATAGTAGCTATTAACAATCCAATACTAGGAAAGTCACACAATTCTATTCAACCATCTTAAACAAGAGACAAAGAATGCATAATACACATAAAAGAACTCCTAACATGCCAAAGCATAGTCAATCCATACCCCAGATCAACAGGATGAACTGCTCTGATACCATAATATAACACCCTGATATAATTATCATAAAATAACCGGAATATTTCAAGATAAAGTCATTATAGAGAGCCAAACGAAAGAAAAGATAGATAAGATTGTATATAGCATTAGCCATCAATGACTCATTGTCATATACAAACTTTAACTAAAAATCAGCGATATAAAATAAATATATGCTCAATTCTACAATAAACAAAATAAGCTACTCTAAGCTTTTTTGCTTCTTGTTCTTCTTTCCTTTTTTGGGGTCTTGTCCTGGAATTATATGGAAACACAATTGATGTGAGAATTTACAACTCTCAGTATAAGTATCCTAAACTAGTATTTACATCATTCACAATAAGTAAACAAAACCGTAACCATGAGATATAATTATCAATGACATTGAACAACTACCCATACAATTGTAAAATATTATCAAGCTAGATAACTGCCCATACAATTATCAAACAACCACAATTACAATATGTTATATGGGTATGTCCAAGAGATATCCTAGAAACGTGCTCATGCAATGCTTATGTAGGATTTTAGTTTTTGAAAACACATGATACTCACATGTTCACAGGAACCTCGTTTCTTTGTATATACTAGATAGGATAGGCAAAAGAGCCCTGAAACTACCTGGTAATTGTTTGGTTAAAATCCGCAAGTGCACGGGTCAACAAGTAATATATGAGAGTTAGAGTATCGTGTCCCAAAGGATTGATAATTAGAAAGATGAAATAAAACAAGAATGCACCAAATACCAAATCCGCAAGAGAAAGATGAGAATGATTAAGGCCTAGGAGTCCCTATTCACTTACTACTTCAATGAATATTTGCAATTCACAAGCACTTATCAATGAATTGATTTTTGTTTGCTAAAAACAAGCAATAGATAAGAGCTTATGTCTAGGACAATTAGCCATGTGAGACCTATCTAATCCACTATGTGTCCATGTGAGTTAGCATAAGAATCACTCATTGAGACTAATTATAACACCTGCAATGCATCACCAAGGGGCATGTGTCCATCCCCTTAGTTAATCAACACACCCAAACCATTAAAATGTAAATGAACATACATAAACCATACCATATCCATATTCATAATTCCCTATATCTAGTTCATTTGGAATACTAAAATCATATAATTAATGGCCAAACAATAACAAGCACTAAGCATAGGTATGGAAGAACAAAGCCAATTTCATTGACAGAAACTCAACAATTTACAAGATATTCAAATCCATAGCAAGATCCTAGAGAGCCCCTAGATTAGAATTTAGTTACACATCATGAAAGAAGAGAAAACATATGAATTCAATATACCCATCAAGTTACAAGTCAAGAAAGAAAAGGGAAAGAATGAACAAAAATAGAGATATTACAAGCTTGGTCTTCCTTCCTTGATCTTGATTCTTCATTTGAATCATCCCTATTCTAAGTAGTTTTCTCATCCTCTCCCTTGCTCTCTGAATTTCATTCTTGGTCAAAATTGCTTTTTTTTCTTTCATGTCCTAAAAAATCATATAAAAAGGGCCAAAATCGCAGACCAGGGTTTTTACCACGCCTAGGCATGGAAAAGAAGCACGTGCTGTCATCTGTTGACCAAGCCTAGGCGTGGCTTTCCCACGCCTAGGCATGAGTGTCTCTGTCTGAAGATCCTGAAAATTTGAGAGTGCCACGCCTAGGCGTGGGTTGGCAATCTTCTTCTCTTCTTATTTTCTTCCACTTTTAAGCTTGTCTTTGACTTCCTCACCCCTTCCAAAGCTTTTCCATCTTAATACCTGCCTTAGGACAATGCCAAAGTCCATCAAACAATGATCAATCGAAATTCCTTAATTAAAATCCTCAAATATTCAATTCTTAATCATTTTTTAGTTAACAAGCTTAAATCATTAAAGTCATGTAAGAATTGAACTTCTTGGCTTAAAAACTTAAGGATAGCATGCTTATATACATTCAAATTCAAGTAAATTAACTTCAATTCTTGAAGTTATCACACCTCCAAACCTAAAGATTTGCTAGTCCTCAAGTAAATTAAGCCAAGCACGGGAAGAAGGAACATAATCCAATACAAAAAAAAAACATGGGGCAAATTGAACTAGAGCATAGCTAGCTTCCAATCATCATTCATACCCTCAAAAATTACTTCTCAACCTCACAACAAGGTCCACACATGCAAGAAAATTCTAACTATCGTGATTATCCTTGAATGCAATTTTGTACATGAGTGATTTCCTAAATTTATGTGGTTAGTACCCTTTCCAAATCTTGAAGAGTAAGTTGGATGAATTTATAAAATGCACATGCACTCTCAAAAGAATGTCTTTCATCCCTTTCTTCACTAATGTAAGCAACACAAAATCAAAGATCATAAGGGTCTTTTAAGCTTGTAGTGTGAGGCTAAGGGTAATGGTTAAGAAAGAAGGGGAAGGATTTAAATTCAAATATTGAACACATAATCACACATTTCCATTGAATCAATCCAAGCATGTAAGATGCACAAAAGAATCCAATACAAAAAATCAACCCTCTTTATTCTATTTTTTTTAATATGGAAGAATTCATGTACATGCTTATTTTCTTTGCAAAAAGGGGCTGCATTTTGTGCAACAGCTCACACATTTTTCTATTTCTCTCTTTTTATTTTTTTTAACAAGAGTTGGTTCCAAACAGATCTTGGTTTCCAATTACTATGCAAAATGATTTGTGTAACACCCCAACTTTTGGATAAATGACAATATTATCCTAAATGTACTGTTTTGTGTTTTCTGTATGTTATAAAATTTATTTGACTATTTCGTGATTATATTTGAGTGTTTTGTGTGATTTACTCTGAGTTAAGAAAATAATAATTTTCGGGTCAGGGAAATCTTATTTTAATTATTCGGAGCTAGGGGATCTTACTAAACCAAATTCTGAGTGATATGAATATTAATCTTTTAATTTTTAGGATTTAACTGTGCAATAAAAAAATTTTATATTATTATAATATTATTTTATTTGACAGTACCTACTGTCTCAAAAACAGTAGAAATCTGCTCCAAAACGACCATGGACTCGGAAAAGTCTGTGGGACCTGTGTATAGTGAACCGGTCAACGTTTCTGGCTAGATTAAATTCTAAACCAATAGGAACAAGTCAACAATGTAGGCTTGAAAATTCTAGACCAATAGAAATTAAGTCCACAAAAATGGTTAGACTTGTTAAGATCAAACTAGAAAACTTAACCAAGTTAGCTTAAAAACCTAACTAAGTTAACATAGGAAGCTTGTTTAGTAACTAAATGAAGTAACCTAGTTAGCTATCTATTTAAGTTCTAGTTAGAGAATGTTCTCAAAATATCAAGGCAAACCTAGTTGACCTAAGTAACTATATAGTTAGACAAGTAACTAAACAAATTAATCAAATGCACTTAAGTGTAACTAGAATTCATAAATGATCACAAACTTAGTTACTCCCTCCTTTGAGCAATTCGGCTAGAGCATTCAAGAACCATCAAGAAGAGCTTAGTCACTTGCATGACTAGATTATCTACACCAATTAGAGACAAGCTTGGAGCCAAAGCCTTTGTTCTCCACCCTTGATCAAATCTAAGGCTATTAGGTGATAGGAGGAGTCAACAAAGGAGGCCACCTCCTTTGGTGAAGCTCACGGCCAAGCTAGGTAAAGGAGAGCATTTTGCTTCATTCTTCATCTTCTATCACTTAACCTTACTCTTTTCTCTCTTCAAGAACAAAAACTCACCATTGTTGTCTTTTGAGAGCCATTCGGCCAACACCCCTAAACCATACATCCACCCTTCTAAAATTTTATCCAACCTTATTTCTCAAACCCAAACAACATTCTAAGAATATCTCTAGTTGGAGATTTCTTCAAAAAAATTCATCTTGAGCTTGGAAAATCACTTTGGAGATTTTTCCTACAAGGTGAAGATTCTTGTTTTTCATTTCTAACATGTTTTCTAAGGTTCTAAGCCATGATTGATCCATGGTTTATGATTTTCTCCTATAGTTATGACTCTTTGAATTTTTGTTTAGATCTTTTAGGTTCTCTTGGAGGGTCACGAAATTCATAAGAAGGAGAGTAGAAGGTATTACCTTCCTTTAAGGTAAGAGGGAGATTTAATCTCATCAACCTTGTGTAGTAATGAGAAAATGGATTGTATGTGTGTGAAGAATCCATAAGGATTCATTTGTGTGGTTGTTTAAATGTTTTCATTATTTGTGATTGATTTTGCTTGTGTGTATGTTTATACCATTAAAATATATTGCATGTGTATATAAATGCATGATTATTAATTAGGATGTGATTAACATGTAAGGATTGCATGAGTGTTCCAAAGAACACAATATGGAGCTCACGGCTTCACCATGAAAAAGAGAACCAAAATGTTCTCAACCATTTTCTAAAGGAAGGATTTAATGGAATTAGGTAAATTAATGAATTCCAAAATGATTTAGAAGATGGAAAATGATCCAAAGATCAAATACAAAGATTTTGTTAAATTCGGCCAACATGTCTTTTTAATGTGTAATTAATCCAAAAATTTGTTTTCTAAGTGTAAACTAGTTGTTTAACCTAAAAAGAATACATTTGCAATGGATTTTCAAGAACTAAAGAAGTAAACAAATTTTAATTAGAAGTATGGTATCAAAGAGAAATAAACAAAACTCTTCAAAAATACTTACCTTTGAGTTTTAAAGTATAATGGTAATTTTCAAAGTGTATTTTGTAGTTATAAACTAAACAAAGGAGTTTTTAAAGGAAAACGTAGAAAATATCACAAAGTAGAATTATTAGACAAGATATTGTCAAAATTAATTAAAAGTGGTCAAGTAATAAAGAACATTTCAAAAATAAAATTTATAACGTAAGGGAAATATTCTACATAATTTAAAAGTATTAGAAATAGCTTACGCATATTTAAAATTATGATTTTTAAGCCTTACGATTAAGAAAACAATTTAAAAATCTTACACGATTAAGAAAATGATTTAAAAATGATACGCGATTTTAAAAACGACAAAATATATTTACGCGATTTAAAAACGATTGTAAAAGTGACGCGATTGTGAAAATGCGATAAAATTCCTACGCGATTAATTGGAATAGTGAGTTTTGCTGTCGGGCTAAAGTGGTGGACCTGGACATGTTGAGATATGGTACTGTCAATTGGAGACGTACTACATTTGAGAATTTTGAGATTGAGGGCGTTTTTATAAATATGGTAATATTTTGAGACTAAAGGTATTTTTGTAATTATATTCATGCATCAAGAGTTGTGCTAATTTGGTTGATATTGGCAATTGATTGACGAGACGAATTACACCGTGTTGTCGGTGTGATAAGCGTAGTGTGGTTCATTGAGTGGACTTGGAGGCATTAGTGTGCGGAGTATTCCACATGTGGACAGTTGGTCGCTCCTTTGGGTCGTGGTAACTGGCAACACACTAATGATCTCGACACGCACTATTCTTAATCAAGATCTTGGGGAGACTGTTAGTACAATGCCTATTGTGCACGATGTGTTTGGACTGTGTGCTACTACACAATGTTGGACTGTGGGCTATAGACACGACGTTGGACAGTGTAATAGTTTGGTTGGGCAGCCTGAGGTACTGATAGTTCTTTTCGAGTCATTCTCTCTGATGTCTGTGTCTAGCTCCATAGAGTATGAATGAGTCATATGCATTTGCATTTGTGGCATGCATCATAACATTATTATTTGTGATATTATATGATGTGTTAAAATTGTGTTATTATACTATGGTATGCATTATTGAGTTAAATGGTGTTATTATTTATAATGTATTGGTATGCTTTATTGTCTTAAACTGTGATATCTGTTGTATTGTCGTTTTTATTTGCCATGCTGGTATTGATGTAGATTGTCTCACCTCTTTATTTGTATGTGTTTCTGTATTATTATTTTATTTCTGTAAAGAGTTTGAGGAAGAGGAACAACTTCTTGAGATTTTGTACCCCGAGGATCAACAGACGGGCGACCAGTTTGACGAGGATGAGCCGACTGATCATCCATACCATCTAGATTGATCTGTGGTTATGGCGTTGCCGGGATTCTTAGGTTTTGTGAGACTGGAGTTTCACGGAGGCTCGGAGGCTTGGCGATTGTGGGAGGACAGAGGATCTGTAGTCTACGTGGGGCGTCTGACTGTGTCCCTGCGTGGAGAGTTTGATGGGGAGCCTGTTTTTATGACTACTTTATATTTACATTTGGAGTTGCCTTTGGCACTGAGACGTCATTGGGGAGGACTGTTTCATGCACCCAGTGAGATCAGTATAGTATCGACAGCACGAACTCCTGTCCGTAGAGCTGCGAGACATCCTGGATTTCTATCACCCGAGGTTTCCTCTGAGAGTGATCCTTTGGAGGGTTAGGGATCTTTCATGTGCACTTGGGCACTTTATGTTTCTTGTACTATTATGCTAACTCTTTACTGCTTTATTTAAATATTTGTAGTTGTAAATTATTTGTACAACTTAAAACAAAATCATATGTATATTATGGAGTGTGATAATAGTTTGTTTTATTTTATGTTCCGTGTTATTTTATTTAATGATATCCAGTATAAAAGGAAAATTTTTATAACATATTATTTATGTATCAAAGGTTTTATAACTTGGGTAAGGTTTTATTTTACTTCATTCATAAATGTGACATCCCCACAAGGGTGTTACAATTTAGCTCAACTTAATAAAAATGCCTAACCATGTATTCAATAAGGGATATGTAATGAGGGTAAGATATTTTTTTTTTCACAACCATGGGTGAAAGGGGTGGATAATTTAGGTTTAAAGAAGGAAAAATTAGGCCACACATATGCACATTAAGCTTCAAAGGGGTGCTAGTGATATCATTCAGTTAAGGTTGGCTTGAAAAGCTCAATCGGTCCAAACAAGTGCCCTAGTCATTTCCTCAAAATTGCATCGCTTGGGATTCGCCTCGAAAGGGAATCAGACAAGCCTTTAAGATGCAAATTGACTATACATATGCCTTCTATAAATCTTCTCCAATCATGCAATTCATTCATATTCCAAAATTCCCCATATATACAAAAGGGAAATACACTCATACACATTTATAGCAATAGGTGTAAGCACAAAATTTGAATTTTATACATGTGGTTTCCTAAGCAATGAGGCATATATTTGATCCACCCAATCATTGGATACTTAAATCAGAACTCTAGCATGCAACAAAATTCAACCTGCCTCCAAGCACACTCATCATTTTAATGCATATTGTAATACCCTTAAGTACATGTTAGACTGGTAAATGGTTACGAAAGGTAGCATTTAACTTGTTTAGCATGTCAGTCAAGTTTTGTGACAAACTGAGTTCATTTAGGCACTTAGTTGCAACATAAAAGTTGTAAAGTGGCTTAAAATGACTCAGATAATAGCATAAGTTGCTAAGTTGAAGGAAATAAACATAGAGAGTTTATTTCTAGGTCACAAATGAGCCAAGTAAGATGTGGCAAAAGTTTCAAGAGAATCAGAGTCAGTTTGGTATTTTTAGGCATACAGGTTGTGCTTTTAATGCCGATTGATCCCTAATACGAGATATAGAAAATAATGAGAAAGAGAAACAACAACTTAGATGAATCTTATGATTTATTCTAAGGTTGTTGGAAGCAGGAAACTCGAATTAGCATGATTCGGGTATCCATACATAGAAGTTTCGGTATTAATCTTTTCCCGTAATTCCTGCACGTCCCTTCCCCTTTATATTTGGTTCTCCTCGGCAGAAGAAGAGAAACCGAAAACCGAGAAGAAAAGAGAGAAAGGGGAGAGGAGAGAAGGGGAAGAAGAAGGAAGAGGAAGATCAAGCTTCAAGATTCAAGGCTTCAATCTTCAAGAGGTAGGGGTTTAGAGCTTTTATTCATCTCTATTCTCTATGTATGCATATAGATACATAATATGCTAATTTGAGTTTTTTGAAGAAGTTAGAAGAGTTTGGCTTGCATAGAAGTGTTTCTTGGGTCATTTATGACTTGTCTATAACATCAACTTAAGAAAGAAGACCCTTGAACCACAAAGTGAGCCTTAAGTTAAAGAATGAAGAATTCTAGCCATAATCCAAATTAAGAGATTTAAGAGAGTAATTGATGTTCCTAAATGTTAAAGAATTGATTAGGGACTTAGAATTACTTAGAATTTGGATTGAGATGGCTTGGAATCATTCTATGATCAATAGAGCAAAGAAACCCGCAGTGCTAGCATAGACCTCTTCTGGCGATGGCGCCGCGGCGTGGAGATAGTCACGCCGCCTAATGCTTGAGTTTTCGCTGGGAATGCCGCGGCGTGGAGGAAGCATGCCGCGGCGTGAGGTTAAAAATTAGCCCAGCAGTAGCTCTCGAGAGAAGGGCGCCGCGGCGTGCAAATGCTGTGCCACGGCGTGAGACCCTGAAGCTCCAAAATGGTGTTTTTGGATGTTCTGAGGTGCTATAGTTAATGGAATCATTGAGACATGTTTCCTAAGTGTGTTAAGGCACAAGTTGGGATATTTTCAAGTGGAAAATATCTATCTATCAAGTATGAGAAAGCATAGGCTTTTAAGCATCCTAAAGGAAAGGTTTACTTTAAGTAATGATATTGCACTTTAGGCAACTTAATGTTGCAACTGATATCACTTAAGATGTGATGAGATAGTGCAATAGAGATGAATAATAGTATTCACTCTAGTAGAGAATGATGAAAAGGTATGAACCTTAGGAAATCCAAGAATAGTGGATTACCTTAGGAAGGTACCTAGAAGCTTAGGCAACAAAGAGTTGCAAGTAAGAGCCACTCTAGAGTTAGATTACATGAGTGGAGATAAGATTGTGTATGAGTTCCACGAGGAGGGACGTTTAGGTACTTAGTCTCAAGTTAAGTGAGACTTAGTACATTGTTAAATACACAAGAAGAGGAATTATGACTAAGAAGATGTCATAAGCAGAAAGTAGCAATGTAAATGTACAACAACTCAAGTATAAGCTAAGATGAGTTAGAAGTACAAGATAAAGATAGCAGAAAGTAGAACAGAAATGTACAACAACTCAAGTATAAGTTAAGATGAGTTAGAAGTACAAGATAAAGAGAAGATACTTCCTTAGATGCAAGTAAAGCATGGAAGTTGAGTTTAGAATAAGTATGTTAGTACACAAGTGTAGTATACGCCTACTACCGAAGTGTGATAGAAAAGGAAAGTTAGATGCATGAACTACTCTCTTTAGACAAAGTTGAGTTAATTATGCAAAGTTTTAGAGAAATGCTCTCAGTTCCTTAAGCAAGGTTAGATGAGGCATTAGTTAAGATAGACTCTTTCACTAGGATGAATTGAGTCTACAAAAAAGAGTGAGATGGTGTTTATGTAAGAGATAAACATAACACTAAGCTCTTCACACACTAGAGAGTTAAGCTAGTGTGAAGATGAAGAGAAAGGACCTTAGGGTAACCAAGATTAGTGGTTCGCAAAGGTAAGTACCTAACACCTCAAAGAACGTAAGGTTGCATTAGAGATCACTTAAGAGAAAGGAGTGATGAGGTGAAGTTTAGGTACAAGTAAGAGACATAGTTTAGTAATGTTTACCGAGAATGTAACGTTATATGACGTGAGGTCATTCAGCCAGGAGGTAAGGGATCGAGAAGTTCCTAAGGGAACAAGTATTCCTAACCAAGTGCTAAGGTTACATATAGTATGAGGTTCTGATTCTCCTCATCATAAGGGGTAAACATAAGAAGACTAGAATATGCTTAGCTCTTAGAGGAACTAAGTATATAAGTATGTACGAAAGTCTATGAATTAGTCAAGTAGGATCGATCTAGTGAGTATCCTTTGATGTTAATCATGAAGGCAAAAAGGAGATAGATGGGTGTCCGAAGGACTTTGAGAAGGACATAACCCCGATGTCTCGATGTGCCAAGGCCTAAGGAGATAAGTGGGAAATCCGGAGACGCTCTTTGAGCAAGGATGAAGCCCGAATTTCTCAATGAGCCAGATACGTGTAAGGTGAGGATGAGGTTTCCTCTATTTACCACTAGATGATATACTAACTAGTTCTAGCAAATTCCTTCGCTCCAAATCAAAACTCTGCATTTGCATTTCATTCACATGCACTTAGGATTCCTTAGGCATATTCATTACATATCATTAGCATTGCATTTACGGACGATCTTGTATGGGCATTGTCCGTCATCATCGTTGGTATGTACAGATGTATGGTATCGTATATATTAGCAAAGTGTGTTCACTCTTGATTGTTATCACACTATTAGAAAGTGTCTAAGTTATGAGAAAAGAGGAGGCAACTCCTAAGTTAAGAGAATAGAGGAGGCAACTCCTAAGTTAAGAGAATAGAGGAGGAAACTCCTAAGTTATGAGAAAAGAGGAGGAAACTCCTAAGTTATGAGAAAAGAGGACAAAGCTCCTAAGTTAGAATTATAGCATTTGTTATATATTTTTGTTATATACAATGTTATAGAGAACTGGTATTGGAATTGCTTATACTGAGAATGTTAATTCTCACCCCGAGTTGCTATTCCATGTAAATCCGAGATGCAGTTCGTTTGCAGTACCGATGCAGTTCGGATATGAGTGCAAAAGGCTCCACCCGAGATGCAAACCCGCCAAGGATGAAAGATAAAGCATGAAGACTAGAATAGTTTTATTGCTTTAAGTAGACGAACTTATGTAATAAGTTTATGTTTGTTCTGTAAGTTTTATGTTATATGTATTACAATAAGCCTCAGATGGCTAAGTTTGTATATATATATGTATGAGTTTAAGTTTTTCCGCAATCTCTCAAGGCTTTCTATAATTACTCAGTTGTGATTATAGATATATGTTAGTATGTAGTATAGAAGTGACATCTCTAGTACTGGTTATCTGTATATATCTCTGTCTATCTAGGATATATCTGGATATCTGTATTAGGGTGTTACACATATTCACAGGCAACCCATTAATCCTAAACAAGCTCTCTCTCAGATCCACAACTTGGAAAAACAAAACATGACTAAACTAACATAACAAAAATTATTAACAACTAAGAATTAACGTTTCAACAAAATAAACTATTCTAACATCAATGTCAAAGGCAAAGGAAAGAGAGGGGAATCAATATACATCACCATAAAATAACTCAATAAGAAATTCAGAAAGATAATAATTCCCCCTAAACCTAAGACATGCAGTGTCCCACTGTATACAAAAGAAAGAAAATATAAAAGAAAGCACGTACAGTGAAATGAAAGGAAATACAGGGAAAGAAAAATAAAGAAGAAAGGAACATGAAAGAAATAGACCTTGATGCCTCAAAATAAATTAGCCTCATTAAATAGGTCATCATCATCCACGCCCATCTCCACATCATCAGCATATGGTGGAGGTGAAGGTGCAACTGGTGGAGGTAGAGGTGCAACCGATGGAAATACTGGGGCTTGCCTATGTTCTCTTGGGCAGTCATGATGGTTTGCACTACCCTCTCAGTCATGGGGGTCTTTCTCTTTACCCAAACCTCAGTGTTGTTCCACGCCACTTTGGATTTCTGACACAGTGCACAAATGAGAGAAGGAAAGAACAAAGATTTGAGCTTCATTGTAATGCAAAGTTAGATATGATCATAAAGGATCTGCATAGTGTCCACCAGTTGAAAAGTATGGATTGCATACAACATGTATGCACGCTCAAGGTAAATCTTTAACCAATGCTCAATGGGTAGCAAGGAGGAACACACAAAGTGGTTCCAAGGGCGCAGCTCTTTGTGCAAACTTTCCTATTTGATGAAGCGGATCGAATGATCAACATTCCATTACACTTGAACAAGAAAGTTCAGATCACATATGGTTGCCATGACTGTCGCAAAAGGGGTGCCTCCCTTCTTTTTCAGTAGTTGCAATGTCTTGTATGCACAAACCGATGGAGGAGGGCCAAGGTGCAAGACCTGGCTAATGTGTAACACCCCAAAAATTAATAATTTTATGATAAATAGTTATTTTATAATATTTGTAATTTTTATGAATTTTTTTGTATTTTTCTGTGAATGCAGAATATCTTAATATTATTCGTCGTTTTGCATGCGCGCTGAGCGGAGCAAGAAAAACAAGGTATTTTTCCCGAGAACCTTGAACTATGGAAACGTAGACGGGGGATCTTACTAAACTCGAGGCCAGACACGATTTACAAGATTTCATATTTTTCAAGATTTTTATCTGATAAATAAAAATCGTAAAATAATTTTATTATCCGTTGGACAATAAATATCAGTTCTTGTTAACTGTAATTTCTGTCCACTGATAATAAATTTGATACAGTGTTAGTCATATTTTAGAGAACACTTTAGTGACATCACAATGATGACATCATCACCATGACATCACTTTGACTTTTCAAAATGTGAACTTTGACTTGTTGGAGAAGCTTGGAGGAAGCTTCCTTGCACCTTCCTATTGGCTTGTTGGAGAAGCCAATTCCTCTCTCCTCCTCTCCACCACACATTTTTTAGTGCTCTTTGTGGCCACACATTTTATTCCATATACTTATATAAAATACACCTAATTACACATTTCATTTCATTTCACTTTGCTATCACTTTCTCTCTCTACTTTCCATCTTCATCTTTTCTCTCAACCATTTTCTCCTCCTTCTCTCTAACTCCACGGCAGCCCCATACCCTCCCACACTCCATGGATGCTTGATTTCAAGCTTCAATCTTGCTTGAATCTATACTTCCATTGAAGATCTTCCTTCCTTGTTGGAATCACTCTATAAAAAGCTCACATTTTCTCTCTATTCTCTTCCTCTTTCATGGCCAAGAAGACCCTTTTTTGGGCATCCACTTCTTTTGCTCAAACAACCTCATTTCTTACCATTTCTCATCATCTAGAACACTTTCTCTTTTGTGACCACCACCAAAATCCACTATTTTCATTTTTGCTCCATCAAGCTTCAAAGTTAGAGACTTTAAGGTAAAGTTCATAACTTTTCCACATTTTCTCCTCATTTTTGTGATCCTTGATCTCTTGGGTAATCAAGGGTTCCTTTTCTAAGCTTTGATGATGATTTTGGTAAGTTTTGATGTGCTTAGGGTTTCCTCGAAGGTGTAGTACGAAAATCTCTACAAGGGACCAAGAGGCTTGCTTTCTTGTGTTGTCTTCCATAGGTAAGAGGGAGATAATCCTCTTCAACCTATCTTGGTAGTGAGGAAACGTTTTTGGCGTTGTTGATGAGGAATCTATGTGTAGATTGCTCTCTTTGTGGTGTTGTTTTTCAATTGTGCATTTATTTGGACTTGTATGAGTTATTGGTTGTCTTTGAATGTCTTGATGGTCATGGATTGTATATATATCTTGTTTGAATTAATATATGGAAAATATAGGGTTTCCTAACCTTTTGGGGGTCACAGCCTTAGGGCCAATTTTTAGGAATTCAAGTGTGATTTTGGAGACATTGGAACTTAGTTGATTAGGTGTTAAGGAATTGATAATTGTAATGGAAAAGATTTGAGACTTCTACCCTAGGGAGGCTCACGGCCTCTATGGGGATTAATGGTCCAAGTTGTGATTCTTGGTGTAACATTGGGATTTAAGTGATCAACATTGTGGTGAAAGAAAGAGGGTTAGACTTTTATTATAATAAGGTTCAAGGCTTCTTGAGGAAAAATGTCACAAAATGTAGTGTTAAAATGGAGACTTAGATGATTGGAAAATTTTAGATTCCTTAGGAGTTCATAAAATGGAAAGAATAAAGGAAAAGACTTTATCCTATGGATTAGAGTGATTTTGAACATAAGGGAAGAACAAGAGAATTTGTATACTATTAGAGTAATTTTAAGTGAGCATAAGTGATTAGATTAAGGAACTTGATCAATCTAAAGGAATGAAGATTTAATAAGGACTTCGAAAGAATCCCTCAAGATAAATAAATTCATAAGGGATGTTAATTAAAGTGAAACTTTATAATGACTTCATAAGAGATGTTAATCAAAGCAAAACTTTGTGAAGGTTTCATAAGAATTGTTAAGTTAAAGTGAAACCCTGAAATAGACCTATAAAAGTGTGTTATCACTCTTGAGAAAATTAATACTATACTATTGTGGGTCCGTGTTTAGACTAAAATTCTGTTGATGTTTAAATTGGCCAAATTGTGGCATGTTATCGAAAATATATCATTATTGTTGGATATACATGGTTATGCATGGAGTCAACATGCATTGAGCATTATACACTGTTAGTTATTGTGTTGACGTGCTGAAACCGAGTGGATCAGTGTTATTATGTAATTGCATGGACGGTTATGTAATATCATTGATACTATTGGTATTAGACAATTGTATGGGCGATTGTTTAATATCACTGGGGATAGTACAATGATGGCTTGAGTTATGCATATTCGCATTGAACAATTTGCTTAGTCGATGACTGTTAAAAGGCTAGACGAGCCTATGATTATGCATTGAATTGGTATGCGTTGAACAAATTGCTCAGTCGATGACTGTTAAATGGCTGTATGAGCCTAGGGATGAGAATTGAATAAGTGAGATCCAGTGGATGGACCTATAGGGGGCGTAAGGCGCGGTGTATACTGATTGCACGTATTACGGGCCTAACAGATCATTATTCTTTACTCAGTGAATGAATGAGAATTGAGTAGTGTGATCTGTGATGGATCTATGGGGGAGCGTAAGGCGTGGTGAAAGCCAATTGCACGCATTACGGGTCCAATAAATCACTATTCTTTTTGTGGTAAATGAATGAGAATTGGATTGTGTGATCCAGCGGAAAGATCTGATCGAGGACCGTGAGGTGCGGTGGTTCATTCCGTGATGATGTTATCACTTTATATACCCCTGGCCATGATAAACCGTTGCAACGCATCACACGCCTGGCAAGCATTATTCTCTTCGTGGTCCGGCATAGACTGTCATTGAGGGGGACAGATCTTCCGAAACGTTCATCTTTGAAATGGAAATGGAAAATCTTGGTACCAAGTGCACATGCATTGTGAGTCGGCATTGTGAGTCGGCATTGTGGGTCGGCATTGTGAGTCAGCATTGTGAGTCGGCATTGTGAGTTAGCATTGTGAGTTGGCATATCATTTGGCCCTCATTTATATGATGTTTATACTATTGTGTTATTGATGTCATGATTATCTGAAATGTTTTAATTGTTCATTATCTGAGATTCTGTTGTTGTTTTCTCTTATCGTATGTCATTATTACTGCTTAAATGTTATTGCTCTGCTATGTGGGTACTCTGCGCCGTTCTGTTTCTTTACTGCCATAATTGGTAATGTAAGTAGGATGTCTCACCTCTTTATTGTATTACTCTGTCTTATGTTGTGTTGGATAAAGACTGTGAAGAGTGCGAGTTGAATTCGCTTAGTTTAGTTTTGGGGATCGACATTTGTTTCCTTGTGATGGCATCTAGACAAGCTTTCCTCAGTCGCATGTGGATACAGTTTCATGGAGGCTTGGAAGCCTGGCATCTCGACCATGACGTGCAGCATTTTACTTATATAGGGGATGTAACCCTAGTTCAGTGTGGTAATGACCCTGGAGCTGGTACGAGCATCTCTTATGTTTTTATGCATGTGGAGTTTGTAACACCCCAACTTTTGGATAAATGATAGTTGTAACACCCTAACTTTTGGATAAATGACAGTATTATCCTAAATGTACTGTTTTGTGTTTTTCTGTATGTTATAAAATTTATTTGACTGTTTCATGATTATATTTGAGTGCTTTGTGTGATTTACTCTGAGTCAAGAAAATAATAATTTTTGGGCCAAAAAAATCTTATTTTAATTATTTGGAGCTGTGGGATCTTACTAAACCCAATTCCGAGTGATACGAATATTAATTTTTTAATTTTTAGGATTTAACTGTGCAATAAAATAATTGTATATTATTATAATATTATTTTATTTGACAGTACCTACTATTTCGAAAACAGTAGAAATCTGCTCCAAAACGACCATGGACTCGGAAAAGTCTGTGGAACCCGCGTTTAGTGAACCAGTCAACGTTTCTGGCTAGACTAACTCCTAAGCCAATGAGGAGTGGTCAACAAAAGTGGCTTGAACATTTTAGACCAATAAGATTCAAGTCCACAAAAGTGGTTGGACTTGTTAAGGTGAAACAAGAAAGCTTAACCAAGTTAGCTTAAAACCTAACTAAGTTAGCATAGGAAGCTTATTAAGTAACTAAGTGAATTAAACCTAGTTAGCTATCTAGTTAAGTTCTAGTTAGAGAATGTTCTCAAAATATCAAGACAAACTTAGTTAACCTAAGTAACTATATAGTTAAGCTAGTAACTAAACAAACTAATCAATTTCACCTAAGTGTAACTAGATTGCATGAAGAAGCACAAACTTGGTTTGCTTCTCTTTAGGGCCATTTGGCCAAGAGCTTTCAAGAACCATAAAAAAGACCTTAGTCACTTGCATGACAAGATTTTCTACACCAATTAGAGACAAGCTTGGAGCCAAAGCCTTTGTTCTCCATCCTTGATCAAATCTAGGGCCATTAGGTGATAGGAGGAGTCAACAAAGGAGGCCACCTCCTTTGGTGAAGCTCACGGCCAAGTAGAGCTTTGGAGAGCATTTTACTTCATTCTTCATCTTTACTATCACTAAACTTACTCTTTTCTCTCTTCAAGAACAAAGATCACCATTGTTGTTCCTTTGAGGTGCCATTCGGCTAACACCCATACACCATACCTATTTCTCAAACCCAAATGACATTCTAAGAACATCTCTAGTTGGAGATTTCTTCAAAAAAATTCATCTTGAGCTTGGAAAATCACTTTGGATATTTTTCCTACAAGGTGAAGATTCTTGTTTTTCATTTCTAACTTGATTTCTAAGGTTCTAAGCCATGATTGATCCATGGTTTATGTTTTTCTCCTATGGTTATAACTCTTTAAAATATGTTTAAGGTTGCTAGGATTTCTTTGGAGATCCACAAGAAATTCATAGGAAGGAGAGTTAGAAGGTGTTGTCTTCCTTTAAGGTAAGTGGGAGCTTTAATCTCATCAACGTTGTGTGGTGATGAGAAAATCGATTGTATGTGTGTGAAGAATCCATGAGGATTCATTTATGTGGTTGTTTAAATGCTTTCATTATTTGTGATTGATTATATTTGTATGAATGTTTATTGCTTTAAAATATATTACATGTGTTTATAAATGCATGATTATTAATTAGGATGTGAATAACATGTAAGGATTGCATGAGTGTTCCAAAGAACACATGTAAGGATTACATGAATGTTTATTAATGGTGGGGTTCGCGAGTGTGTTATGAGGAAGGAGGGGCTTGAGAGGAGGTGGTTCAAGGAGGAGGGAAGGGTGGAGGAGGTGGGTTGCTGCAACAGAGAGAAAGAAAATAGGGGATTAGGGCACGGTGCAGAGGGGGAGAAATTGGAGAAATGAGAGAAATGTGTTTTGTGAAAGGGGCTGCGTTTTGTGCAGCAGCCTCCCTATGCCTAGGCGTGATTATCATGCGCCTAGGCGTAGAGGTTTTTTTTGTCTTTTTTTTTTAAATTTTTCAGATGAACCACACCTAGGCATGGAATAGACACGCCTAGGCGTGAGACTCGCAATAGAAATGGTCAGATAGGGCAAAGGCATCCACGCCTAGGCGTGGAAAAGCAACGTTTAGGCGTGACTGTCTCTGGAAAATTCACCCTGTTGAGGTTGAGACCTCTATGCCTAGGCGTGGAAAAGCCATGCTTAGGCATGGCCTCCTGGACTTCAAAATATGCAGAAATAACAATGAGAACCTATTTTCATAGCTCTATCACATTGTCCTCCCTCACAAAAAACTAAGAAACAATATCAACAATATGTACAATTAGCAAGGCATCATATTGAAAAACAAACACTATAAATCAATCAAAAACAAATTCAAAATATAAAGAAGAACTCTTCAATCATGCATAAAATTGCCCTAAACTAAGAGATAGAGTTAGAAAGTTGGGTTGCCTCCTAAAAAGTGCCTTATTTATAGTCTTGGATGGACTTTGCAGACTTTCAAGATGGAGGTGCAAACGTAAGTGAGGTTTTGTGTCTCTTCACCTCACCACCTAAGTAGAGCTTGAGCTTCTAGCCGTTGACCTTAAAGGTTGACTTTGAAACCAGATCTTCTAGGCTTACGACACTATGAGGAAACACTTCCATAACAAAAAATGGACCTGACCACCTGAATTTGAGCTTGCCAAGAAATAGTTTCAGCCTTGAGTTAAATAAAAGAACCTTCTAGCCTGATGCAGAGCTTCTTGGAATAATATGCTTGTCATGCCACTTCTTCACCTTATCCTTATATATCTTAGCCTTTTCATATGCTTGTAAGCGGAATTCCTCTAGTGCATTTAGTTATAACAATCGTTTCTCACCACAAGCTTCAAAATCCCAATTCAATCTTTTGATGGCCCAGTAAGTGTGGTGCTCAAGTTCAACAGGAAGGTGGCAAGTGTAACACCCGGAAAAATATCTGTTTAAGTATAAATGATCATTTTATATTATTCTTGATTTTTAGGAATTTTTCGGAAATGACGAATATTTTAATATATTTCTCGTTTTGCGTGCACACTGAGCTGAGAATTGCTGAGGTCAGTGTAAATCACCGGAAATTAATTATTTCACCACCAATAGTCATTTTCTAATATTTGTGATTTATGTGAATTTTTCTGGAATTTTTCGGAAATGATGAATATTTTAATATATTCCTCGCTTTGCGCAAAACTTGAGCAGAGTCGGGAAAACAACTATAATGCTTCAAAAATTGGAAAATTATATGACGATTAGTCGTTTTATAATATTTGCAATTTTTTAGAATTTTCTGGGAATTTTTCGGAAACGTCGAATATTTTGGTATATTCCTCGTTTTGCGTGCGCACTGAGCAGAACCGGAGAAACGCGATGTTTCCTCCGCGAACATTGGACTATGGACATGTCGACGGGGGATCTTACTAAACCCGAGACTGGACACAGTTTACGAGGGTTCACAATTTTAGATAAATCTTAACTGATAAAATAAATCAATACTGCGAAAAATTTATCTGTCAGATTAATTAAATACTAACTTCTGTCAACTGTAACTATTATCCATTGGATAATAGTGTGTAGTAGAAATCTTATCACATTATCCAAGTGAAATCCACTTTATGTCTAATCAATCCACTTTAATTCAAATTTAATGTTAAATAATCAAAGCTTCTTTGAGAAGCTTTGACCAAACAATGATCCAAATACCCTTGGCTTCCCATGGAAGCCAAAAACTCTCTCCTCTCCTTCTCTCTATGCATGGCTGAATGCAGCCCATGCAAGGGAAATGCTTGCATTTCAATTAATTCATTTATCACATAAATTTCATTAATTATCAAAACACTTTCTCTCTCTACCCTTTCTTCTTCTCCATTTTTCTTTCTCTCTTCCTTCTCTCTACCCATCTCCACGGCCAGCCCCTCTTCTTCTCCCTCAACCATCACAAAAATTACATCTAAATACATTTCCTCAATCCTCTCACCATTCTAAGCATCTTTTCTTCTTGGAGTTTCTTGAAATTCCTCCATCTTCACCATTTTCTCCAAGCTCCAAGCTTTGAGCTTTTTGGGTAAGTTTCAAGACTTCTCTTCTTTCTCCTCCATTTTAGTGGTCATGGCATTCATGTTGGCCATCCATGCTTCATTTTCCAAGCCATTATGTTATTCTAACAAAGTCACTATTTTTAGGGTTTTTGGAGATCAAATCCAAAAATTGCAAGAAGCTTTCTTGGAGTTCTCTTGATTTCTTCTCTTAGGTAAGAGGAAGACACTCCTCCTCAACCTCTCTTAGCATCTTGGAACTTTGATTGTGTTGTTTGAGGAAAAACCCTAATGAGGGTTATTCTTTGATTTTGTGATTAGTATGCTTATGTGTTGATTTTATTTGATTTATGCTATTGAATTAATTTGTTATATGTATGGATATGTTGGATTGGATTTTGTGATTGAAAATGGAAGAAAAACATTTGAGAAACCCTCTTGAGGAAATTGGGTGAAATTGTGATTGAGTTGTAACTAATATAAGACTTGAATTAATTAATGGATAAAAATAGAATTTGATGGAAGAGAAATTGGGAATGGAAATTCCTATGAGGGCTACGATTTTGGGGCCAAGTAAATGGGATTCTTGGTGAGCTAATTTAACAAGTGAACAATTTAAAGAACAAAGGGAATGGCATGTAGTATGATGACTTAAAGAAATTTGGAATTAGTAGCCATTGTGAGGCCATGGCCTCTAGGGTATTTTTAGGTAGGTATGAGATTTTGATAATTTGGAAGTATAAGCAACTAGGTAATTAGGAGCCTATGTAATGAAATGGATGATTAATAAATTGGAAGGATTTAATATAATCAAGACTTCATAAATTTTAAAGGACTAAGGGTGAGATTATCCTACGACTTAAGGTAATTCTAAGTGAATGAAGAACAAGAGAGTGTGAGGTTTAAGAGCTTAAACAACTTACAAGTCATAGAAAATTGAATTGCCTTGGAATGTTAAGTTGGTTGCAAGAATTAGTTTTGGACATAAACCTTGAAAAGGGAAATAAATTCTAAGTTAGGATTCATAATGAACCTAAGGATGCATCAATTGACTTGACCTTTATATTATGATGTTATGGGTCTATGAGAGTGACCATTTGTATGTTGATGCTTATATTGGCCTATTGTGGTATGTTATGTAATTGTATGAGATTGTGAGTCATACATGTCCATGCATAGTATCATATGCATTGTGGATTTCCTTGTGGACTGTTGTAAGGCCTAGTTGCCTAGGAGATTGAACATACCTTTGTGCGGGTGCGAGTAGACAAGTGTGGGTCTTGTTATGACCTCGGGGGCGTCGAGGTGCGGGTCCTTCACAATGGGTAGTTGGTAGCTCCTCTGCCTGTGGGGCAAACCGATGCAAACGCATCGATGATCCGGACTTGACACTGTCCTATATCGTGATCGAGCGTGGACTGTCCGTACAATGCCTGATGTGCACGTGAAAATTGTTGATGAATAGCACTTTGGCCACGGCAGCCGAGTTGTGGACACGTCTCCTGATCTTTCTCTCCGACTGTTTGAGTCTAGCTCCATGGAGTAGGAACTTGGAAAAGCATGCATGTGTGTCATGATATATTCTGTCATCATAAATCATTATTTTCTATAACAGTGACCTGTTTGACTATTACTGTACTGAATGTCTGCTTGGAAATTGCTTACACAGTTACTTGTTGAATTTACTCATTTATTACTTGGATATCTTTGTTTCGAAAACTTGGGCGCATTGCGCCGTGGTGTTTCTAGGTGCTATAATTGGTAATGATGGTAGGATGTCTTACCTCTTTTCTTGGATCTCTATTACTTGCTGTATGTGTGTATACTGTATTGATCGAAGATGATGGCAAGGAGGCGGAAGATCCCGAGTTTCCCAGCTTTTGGCCCGAACAAGATTAGCTTCTATTGAGACGTGACGAGCGCCGAACTCAGTCAAAATTATAACCGAAGTTATTACCTAAACTTGTAGTATAGTGAACAACACCGGATCGTCTCCTCAAGGATCGTAGATGCAATTTGATCAAATCAAGTGAAAGTTAGAAAAGGGGGGTTTTGATGGTTCAAGGATCGCAGTGACAGGATTTAAAGAGAAATAACAATTAAAAGAATAATCAATTCAAAATCTATCCGAGATTGGGTGGATTCAATCATAGACCTTTCAACAAACACCTGAAATACATTTGAATGGTTAACTTGGATCTAACCGAGATCTCTCCATCGATCCAGAATTCATACTAGACAATCGTCCGAATTCAATTGACAAGTGATAAACACGAATCGCAATCGCACCATTCATGTAAATATATGTCAATTTAAGCACCGAATTCAATTAACCTAGGCACAAATCAGAACCTAACCTCTTCAATTACGTGATTAGTTTAGATAATCAGTTCTAAATTTCATCACAATGCTTAATCTTAAACCAAGATCAAATCATCATCAAACATAAACAAATTACCATTCATGCATTCAAGATTAAGAGAACAGAAGAAGAAGAGAAGAGGAATTCAAATATAAATCAAATACATTACATAACCAAGGTCTCAAGAATCCAAGCCACAATCTCTTCAAGAGTCCCGAATTGACTAGAAGTGACTTAGCTCTCCATTACAATGAAGGAAAAATATACAAGAACTATGAAAAGCTATTTCTAACACCAAGTGTATGTTGTGTTTAGAGCTCTCCTCATGCTTCCTTTTATAGAGGATTCAGAGTAGTAGTAGATGGGTAGATGAGATTAGTAGGTGGAATTAGTAGGTGAGCTTGGTAGGTGAGCTTGGTAGGTGAGCTTGGTAGGTGAACTTGGTAGGTGAGCTTCCTTGTCTCCGAAAGTATTCATTGCTGAACTCATTGATTTCGTCATTTTTGAGCCAAATGGTCTTCATGAAAGTTCTAGGAAATTGTCTAAGCTTTCCAATGGCTCTGGAAGCACCCAAAAATTCGTCCTACAGCCCAAGATATGACCCAATTACTACAGACTGCTCAGGACCAATTTCAGCACCTCTGTTTTGACTTTCAGACCCAATATCTCCATCAAGGAGCCCAAATCAAGTTTTGTGTTTGTCATGAAAGTTGTACATATGGGTCTTAACTTTCAGATCACAAATTTTCAGCCCATTCCATTAAATCCCAAACTCGAATTATGTTCTGGTTACTACACACTGTTCGGGTTCCAGTTCACAAATCCCGTATTCTGATTTCCATGCCCAATTAGCTCCACTAGATGTCTGAATTTGACTTCGAGCTCTTCATCAAAGTTGTAGAGCTCTCTTTTATCTTTCCTACAAGGTAAAATTCATAATTATCAGACATTTAGAACTCAAGATATGGCCAAAATACAGAAACAGTGTAAGACTCGAATAATGCTGAAAAATCAATTAAGTCCGATTCGAGTTCAAACTTACAAAACATAATCAAATTCAGTCAATTAAGTACATGAAGAGTGTAAATAACTAAACATAAGGGTTTCTTAATGAATAAAATATGTGATTATCAAATTCCCCCACACTTAGCTTTTTGCACTCCTGGGCAAAACATATAAAACTAAAGTTAGAAGACAAAGACAAACGACACAAAATTTAAAAGCTAAAAACTCTAAAGGACTCAATAAAGCAAGAAGAGCAACAAGAAATTCAAGGGATCAAAGCATAAATGAGGTAACATTTCTTCACATCTCAAACCAACAAGCAAGAAAACTTCCGTTGAAAAGAATGAATTAAGAATGATGGATCTTCACAAGATTCCCTCTCAATCTCTCAAGTGTTTAAAAGGTAGGTATTTCACTCAATTCAACCCATGAAAATTGTACTACCATAAGCTTGCTTATCTTCTACTTCTCCACTACTCAAAACACATGCACACACAAATCATGAGGACTTTATTCAAGGTTGTAGTGAGGTCAAGGTAACAGAGAGGATAAAATGGATATGAGAAGATAAATACTAAAGAGAATAAAAGCAAATGAGAGAGTGAGTTCAAATAACAAGCATAAAAGTTCATCTCAACTCTAATGTATATCCCTTTACATATTCATTTCCCAATCCTTTTCTCTCTCTCTTTTTTTTTTTTTTTCTATATATATGAACATAACTATATACATACATTTTTCTTTTTTTTTTTTTTTTTCTAGGCACTCTTTCTTTTTTTTTTTTTTTTCAACAACCATTTTGTACACACACTCCCACACTTGTTCAAAAACTCATCCATTAACCAGGCTAATGTTCTTTTATTCCCTAAGGTAAAGTAAGAACACGATTTTTCATTTAAGGCACATAATGAGCTAGAAACAAGGAATGGTCAAATAAGCTCAAAGGGGTTAAGCAAAGGAAAATATACAAGGTTGGCAGGAATCAGAGAATTTTTGAGAAGTCAAAAGAGTGCTTGATATCATATTGAAAACAAGGTTGGCTATTTGGTTAAACTAGCTAATTAAGAAAGAGGGCCTCAATCATGTTCATGCATGCAAGTGAAATGTAGCCTCAAAAAGAATCAAAGCAAGTTCTAGAGTGGTCATTAACATGAGTGAAAATCACACAAGAAAGAAGAGAATGGCATAAATGTTGAATCCATCCATTAGGCTCAAAATCTCACAAGGTATGCATCCATCAAACTCAATTCATTAATTCAATCATCCATCACCAAGCATATCAGTTCAAGAAGGGAGAAAAGTTATTCAATCATGCAATGAACCTTTTTTTTTTTTAAGAAAACAAAAATAAAATTAAAAAAAACATGCTAAAATCTCTCCCCCACACTTAATATAGACATTGTCCTCAATGTGAAAGTGATAAATAAAACGGAAAGAAAAGAGCAACACAACCTGAAGAGGGGCGAGATAATGGCAAGCAGAAAAGATGCGTAAGAATCAAAGCTGCAACAACCTGAAAACTCACAAAACAAATGAGTAAAATGTAAAACCAAAATAACATGATTGGAATAATATAAAATTAAAGAGGAAATGCGGGTCTTTTAGAGTCAGATTCCCAAGACTGTAACACTTCTGTTCATCTCTGAAGAGATTCCACAATTAAGAAGTTCATGATATACCAGGCCACAAGAATGCGTCTCAAGAGTCAATAAGGTATAACTTACTGACTCCTTACTCAGCCATTCAAAGTGAAGTATGTTTTTATCTTCTCAGATTGCGAAAACCATCCCCAAAGATCTTGAAAACAAATCTAGTTGGGTTGCCTCCCAATAAGCGCTTGTTTAACGTCGTTAGCTCGACGTTGGGACACTTCTTAGTGATCTTTATAATGTGGATGGTAAAAGCCCATCACTTTCACTTCCACATTTTTCGGCTTGAGATGGTGTCCATTGGTCTTATTAAGTGAGGTTGGTGAAAAGACTCCACCAGGATCCCATTGGTTGAAACGTGATGACCAAGTTATGGTTGACACAACATGATAGCTTTCACTAGGGTCCCATTGGTTGAAGTGTAATGACCAAGTTAAGCTTGAAGCATGAGGGCTCCCATTGGGGTCCCATTGGTCTTTCTTAATTTCCTTGACTTCACCAATGGCATGCAACACGTGTAATTTTGCAATCCTGCTTTCATTGATAATGCTGGACCATGGCCTAAAAACAAAATCCACTTCAGTAGTTACTAGCATCTGCTGACTTTCCTTTTTCTTTGAAAATTCCTCAATGGCTTTCAACTCCATCTCCCTATATGTTTCAGATTCTGCAACTACATTATTGATAGACCCTTCTATATCATTAGATCCTGCGTAAACAGAATCATTAGTTTTCAAATATGCAGAAATTTCAACACACACAACACATTTTATATCACCATCATGATCAACATGAGTTGCAATTGATAGAATCATCAAAACCAATTAAATCAGAAATTCAAGACACAACTCATCATGAGTTTCCTCAACTAAGTCTGCATGTAAATCAATATGACAATTAGAATGCAGGGAGTTGGGAATTGTTTGGGGAAAGAGTTGGCCCGACTCTTGACATCTCAGTTCATTAACAAGTGGTTGTCAATTGATCAATTTGGATTGTTAAATCCTGAATAGTGGCAAGTGAAATTACTCGCTGGAACTCAATTTGGGTTTTCATCAAGTCCTCCCATGAAGGCTCAAGTTTTGTGGTTGATGGACTTGTTATCTGCCGGAATGGTCTCATATTGAAATGATTGTTGCTGTAGTGATGCCGTATTGCCATATCCCAGATCCGGATAGTATTCCCAGCTAGGGTTGTATGTGTTGAAGAAGGGGTCATAACTCGTTGTCTTCTTCTTTGGATTGTGGTTCATCGGAAAATAACCAAATTTCTTTGCAACAAATTGATCTGAAAAAACAGAACTACCATATCAAGTGTAGGGCATGCATATGTGGGGTGAGATGAACAAAAACAAATGTTACACACAAGTGTAGCTTCCTGCACAGGTGATTGTTGTCTCACTACTATATGTCTTACCAAAGAAGTCAACTCCTCAAGTTTTGACTCCATTATGCATGGTCCATTGTATCCTTAAAATGCAAAGAATGCAACAAAATGATAATGAAAGAAAAAGAAAAAATTAAAAAGAAAGAGTTAGTATGGGATCAACACTCAAAATATGCAAAAATAAATCAAGTTAATGTATCTAAACATTTTTAAAAATTATGGAATCAACACAGAACAAAATCTACATAAAAATGAAACTAGAAAATGCAATAAAAAATAATAAAAAATTGAAAAAATGGTCTAAATGATAGAATTTCGAAAAACCATGGGTGACCTCACAGTTTACTGTGAGTCTTGTTTATCAGGCTGTTTTCCTTCAACCGACCAAGTTTCAGCTCATTCTGGGCATGTTGCGTTCGAAAATTGCAATAATTCAATTACCCATAATCACCAACCTTTTCCGTCTTTCCTAAATCAGAAATTCAAAAGCTAGGATGTTAGTATGGTATGAACACTGTTAGTAAATGAAAAATAACTGTTAGAATAGGTAAGAAAGAACAAAAATTAGTAAGGTTACTCAAAATGAAAAGATTACACCTACGAGGTCCCCAAACCACAATCTCTTCAAAATTTTGACGAAAGTAGCCGAACTCGGTCAAAATTATAACCGAAGTTATTACCTAAACTTGTAGTATAGTGAACAACACCGGATCGTCTCCTCAAGGATCGTAGATGCAATTTGATCAAATCAAGTGAAAGTTAGAAAAGGGGGGTTTTGATGGTTCAAGGATCGCAATGGACGAGATTTAAAGAGAAATAACAATTAAAAGAATTGGTTTATTCAAATCTATCCGAGATTGGGTGGATTCAATCATAGACCTTTCAACAAACACCAAAATACATTTGAATGGTTAACTTGGATCTAACCGAGATCTCTCGCATCGGATCCGAAATTCATACTAGACAATCGTCCGTGGATTCAATTGACAGTGATAAACACGAATCTGCAATCGCACCATTCATGTAAATATATGTCAATTTAAGCACCGAATTCAATTAACCTAGGCACAAATCAGTAACCTAACCTCTTCAATTACGTGATTAGTTTAGATCAATCAGATCTAAATTTCATCACAATGATACTTAATCTTAAACCAAGATCAAATCGTTCCGATCAAACATAAACATGAATTACCATTCATGCATTCAAGATTAAGAGAACAGAAGAAGAGAAAGAGGAATTCAAATATAAATCAAATACATTACATAACCAAGGTCTCAAGAATCCAAGCCACAATCTCTTCAAGAGTCCCGAATTGACTAGAAGTGACTTAGCTCTCCATTACAATGAAGGAAAAATATACAAGAACTATGAAAAGCTATTTCTAACACCAAGTGTATGTTGTGTTTAGAGCTCTCCTCATGCTTCCTTTTATAGAGGATTCAGAGTAGTAGTAGATGGGTAGATGAGATTAGTAGGTGGAATTAGTAGGTGAGCTTGGTAGGTGAACTTGGTAGGTGAGCTTGGTAGGTGAACTTGGTAGGTGAGCTTCCTTGTCTCCGAAAGTATTCATTGCTGAACTCATTGATTTCGTCATTTTTGAGCCAAATGGTCTTCATGAAAGTTCTAGGAAATTGTCTAAGCTTTCCAATGGCTCTGGAAGCACCCAAAAATTCGTCCTACAGCCCAAGATATGACCCAATTACTACAGACTGCTCAGGACCAATTTCAGCACCTCTGTTTTGACTTTCAGACCCAATATCTCCATCAAGGAGCCCAAATCAAGTTTTGTGTTTGTCATGAAAGTTGTACATATGGGTCTTAACTTTCAGATCACCAATTTTCAGCCCATTCTATAAACCCAAACTCGAATTATGTTCTGGTTACTACACACTGTTCGGGTTCCAGTTCACAAATCCCGTATTCTGATTTCCATGCCCAATTAGCTCCACTAGATGTCTGAATTTGACTTCGAGCTCTTCATCAAAGTTGTAGAGCTCTCTTTTATCTTTCCTACAAGGTAAAATTCATAATTATCAGACATTTAGAACTCAAGATATGGCCAAAATACAGAAACAGTGTAAGACTCGAATAATGCTGAAAAATCAATTAAGTCCGATTCGAGTTCAAACTTACAAAACATAATCAAATTCAGTCAATTAAGTACATGAAGAGTGTAAATAACTAAACATAAGGGTTTCTTAATGAATAAAATATGTGATTATCAAGACGATGGCGGCACGTATGCGCTGATTTCTTGGTGATATGCGTCTGACCTTCCTCAGAGGGCCGGAGTGTTAGCATATCAACTTGAATTCCGATCGCTGCGTCTACTTGGGAGATGTGTCGATTGCCCTAGCTTGGAGACGTCATGAGGCGCCTGTCCTCACCTACCATGTCAGCCTGCGGCTAGAGTTCTACCCACCCTTTAGAGAGATGTGGGGTGATCGTTACTACACCCCTTGAGAGGACTCCTTTGATTCTACTATTCGGGCTCCTGCCGTGGTTCTGTGGTTTCCATGGAGGTTTCCTCTGAAGAGGAGGATCCTGCTGAGGACCCAGATACGGTCCCTCCTCGTCTGAGAGACTGATGTTACTGGTAGCTACTGATGGCTACCAATGTTTTATTTTTGGGGCCTGATGTATTATTTTTTGGTGGGCTGTATATTTTGGTATCTCTGGGGTATATTTGTATAATCCTTTGGGGCAGGTATAGTTTTACTTTTTGGATAGTTCAGGCTTGTATCTAAGTATAAATGATGTCAGCACATTTTATATATATATCTATATGCATGTTAATCAGATGAGAATTTTGTCTACTATTTTATTTTTCCCCGTCCTTTATATTCTGCATGGTTAAAATGATTATAAAAAAAAATATTTTGTTATTTTGCTCGCGTATTTGAGAATTGAACAAGTTAAACTTTTACGAATGAACCGGGTCTTGAAATGTTAAAACTTTACTTTTCCACATTTTCTTTTATTTGACAATGTGACGTTCCCTCCCAAAAAGAGGCATTGCATTAAGTTGGTATCAGAGCCCCGGTTTATGTCTTCTTTGGGTCTTGTGTGTGAGTCTGTCTTGTTTGTGCTGTGTGAAATCTCTGTGGTTTGTGTTTTGAGATGAATTCCTCTAACTTACCTTGTGGTTTTCAGTTAACCTGATTTGAGAAAGAGTAAGATGGCGAGAAATGGAGAAATTGCAGCTACTGTTGAGGCAATGCAGCGGATGGCAGAAGTCATCGCGCAGCAAAATGAGCGTGCGGCTCAACAACAAGAGAGAGCTGCTCAACAGCTCGAGGCGACTGCCGATGTCCAAAACTTAGCAGAGTTTCGTCGTCACAACCCTCCACAATTTAAGGGAGAATTTGATCCGGACAAGGCTAGTCTGTGGATCAAAGAATTAGAGAAAGTCTTTCGTGGCATGAACTGTGCCGAAGACAAGAAGGTGAATTATGCTACTTTCATGCTTGTGGGCAACGCCAAAGACTGGTGGAATGGAGCTCAGAGAGCATTGGAAGCCGAAGGAACTGACATCACATGGGATGTGTTCAAGAACAAATGCGACACATGCGAAAGAGCTGGAGTTCCTCAACTTGAGACAGGGGAAGATGACCGTCAGTGAGTATGCAGCTAAATTTGAGAACCTGGAGAAGTTCTCAACACACTACCAACACCAAACCGATGAAGCCTGGAAGTGTTGGAAGTTCACCGAGGGATTGAGATATGAGGTGAAGAAAGCTGTGATCACCCTGAAGATGAAGGTATTCTCAGAACTGTTAGACACTTGCTGTGAAGTTGAAGCCTTGGAACAGGCTAGAGACTCGAGAAATAGGAGCTTTGGGCCTGTACAGTCCTAAAGAAGTGGAGGCAGTGGTTCAAACCGCTTCCAAAAGAAGCCTTATTCCTGACCAGTGGGAAGTCAGTAACAAATCGGTGGAAGTTCTGGTGGAGGTTCTTCTGGGAACCGAACTGGCCAAAATGCGACATATCCTTCTAAATGCCTGAAATGTGGGAAGGATCATCTCACGAGGGATTGCATGATCAAGGGAATCATCTGCTTCAGATGTGGCAAACCGGGCCACATGTCTAGAGACTGCAATCAAGCAAAGGTTGAACTTTCAGTCAATGCGACTCGAGCCAAGAAACGGCAAGCCGGAGGTCGAGTTTACAACATGAGCGAAGCTGAAGCCTCCGAATCCGAAGACTTGATTCAAGGAGAAGGCACCATAGAAGGTAATCTTTTAAAAGTACTGTATGACTCTGGGGCAACCCATTCTTTCATATCATATGACTGTGTGCTACGACTTGGCTTACCTGTGTCTGAACTACCTTTTGAATTGACTGTTTCAACCCCCACTGATAAACTGGTAGTTACTACCAAAGTCTATTTGAAGTGTCCCTTAATTGTTAAAGGTCAAATCTTTTCTGTTGATCTGATCTGTCTACCTTTGTCACAGTTAGATATAATCCTAGGGATGGACTGGTTATCTTCCAACCATGTTCTGTTAGATTGTTCCAGAAAAACTATAGTTTTCCCTGTGGAGGAGAATTTTAGATACTTGACGACCAACCAAGCATTAGCTTTCTTGAAAGAAGGAGCTCAGGGGTACATGCTACTATCTTCTTTGAAAATCGAGAGCGAGGCTGACCTGGACACTATTCCGGTAGTGAAGGAGTTCTCTGAAGTTTTTCCAGAAGAAGTACCTGGTTTACCACCGACACGTGAGATCGAGTTTGCTATTGATTTGGTACCGGGAGCTGGTCCCATGTCTATAGCACCTTATCGGATGTCGCCAACGGAATTGGAGGAGCTCAAGAAACAGCTAGAGGAGTTTTTGGAGAAATAGTTTATTAAACCGAGTGTGTCACCGTGGGGAGCACCAGTATTGCTAGTTCGGAAAAAGGACGGTACATCAAGATTGTGTGTGGACTATAGGCAGTTGAACAAATTGACAATCAAGAACAAGTATCCACTCCCAAGAATTGATGATTTAATGGACCAACTGAAGGGAGCAGTAGTGTTTTCGAAGATCGATTTGAGATTTGGGTACCATCAGATAAGAGTGAAAACGGAGGATGTGCCCAAGACTGCTTTTCGTACTCGATACGGTCATTACGAGTACCTTGTGATGCCGTTTGGTGTTACGAATGCACCTGCTATCTTCATGGACTACATGAACAGGATCTTTCGTCCTTACTTGGACAAGTTTGTTGTCGTCTTCATTGACGATATCCTGATATATTCCCAGAATCAGAAGGATCATGCTGAGCACCTCAGCATTGTTCTTCAGATTCTAAAGGAGAAGGAATTGTATGCCAAGCAGTCGAAATGTGAGTTTTGGCTTGATGAGGTGAAGTTTTTAGGCCATGTGATCTCGAAGGAAGGGATTGCAGTGGACCCGTCGAAAGTAGAAGCAGTATTACAGTGGGAGCAACCAAAGTCAGTGACGGAAGTTCGTAGCTTTGTGGGTTTAACCAGATATTACAGAAGATTTATAGAAGGGTTTTCCAAGATTGCTGGTCTGCTCACTCAGTTGACGAGGAAGAATCAAGCTTTTGAATGGACTGATAGCTGCAAGCAGAGTTTCCAAGAGTTGAAGAAATGGATGACTACCTCACCAGTATTGGTACTACCTGATCCGAATGAGCCATTTGAGGTGTACTATGATGCTTCGTATCAAGGATTGGGATCTATTCTTATGCAACACCGAAGAGTGGTAGCCTATGCTTCGCGACAGTTGCGAGTACACGAAAAGAACTACCCCACACATGATTTGGAACTTGCGGCTGTGGTTTTTGCTCTAAAGATATGGAGACATTTTCTCTATGGACCAACATTCAACATCTGCAGCGACCACAAGAGCTTGAAATATTTGTATGATCAGAAATAGCTGAATATGAGGCAGCGGAGATGGCTAGAATTCCTGAAGGACTATGATTTCCAGTTGTTGTACCACCCTGGTAAGGCGAACGTTGTGGCTGATGCCTTGAGCAGAAAGACTATCAGTGCTTCTGCCTTGATGATCAAGGAAAGAGACCTCATAGAATAGTTTAGGGATGTATGGTCATTTGTTAAGTTGGAACCCGGGAGGATTTGTATGAATATGGTTACCATTTCCAATGAGCTAATGGATGACATACGAGAGAAGCAGAAAACCGATGAATTCTTGCAAGAGGCGAGAGAGCTGATAAGGCAAGGCAAGGAGACGGAATTTAATGAAGGGACAGATGGAATTATGAGATTCCGAGGTAGAGTTTGTATTCCCCGTGACCAAGAGCTTAGGCGATATATTGTGGAACATGCTCACACCAGCAAGTTGAGTATACACCCAGGAATAACTAAGATGTATCAAGATCTAAAGAAATTGTTCTGGTGGCATGGAATGAAGAGCGACGTCACTAGATGTGTGTCGACTTGTTTAGTTTGTCAAAAAGCTAAAGTGGAACATCAAAGACCAGCAGGATTGCTACAACCATTGTCTATTCCTGAATGGAAATGGGACAGCATTGCGATGGATTTTGTTGTGGGTTTGCCCAGGACAAAGAAAGGGCACGATTCGATTTGGGTAATTGTGGATCGACTCACAAAGTCAACGCATTTTCTCCCGATCAACATGAGGTACAGTTTGGAGAAGTTGACCCAACTTTATATTGGTGAGATCGTTAGGCTACATGGTGTGCCTACGAGTATTGTTTCGGATAGGGATCCGAGATTTACTTCAAAATTTTGGCAGAGTTTACAGGTATCGTTGGGAACGAAATTGCGCCTGAGTTCGACGTATCATCCACAAACCGATAGTCAATCGGAAAGGACGATCCAATCTCTAGAGGACTTGCTTAGAGCTTGTACTATTGAACAGACAGGGAGTTGGGATCAGATCTTGCCATTGATAGAGTTCACTTACAACAACAGTTACCACTCGAGTATAGGGATGGCACCCTATGAAGCTCTGTATGGAAGACGGTGTCAAACACCATTATGTTGGTACCAAGACGGTGAGCGTCTTACGATTGGACCAGATATCATTCAAACGGACAAACCGAGAAAGTCAAAATGATCCAGAAAAGATGAAGACTGCTCGAGAGCGACAAAAGAGTTATGCAGATAAGAGGAGAAAGCCTCTTGAGTTTGAAGAAGGTGAGCATGTATTCTTGAAAGTCACACCCACGACTGGGGTCGGCCGAGCTTTGAAATCTAGAAAACTCACTCCAAAAGCAGAAAGCCGATGAATTCTTGCAAGAAGCGAGAGAATTAATAAGGCAAGGCAAAAAGACGGAATTTGAAGAAGGAACAGATGGAATTCAGAGATTCCGAGGTAGAGTTTGTATTCCCCGTGACCAAGAGCTTAGGCGATATATTGTGGAACATGCTCACACCAGCAAGCTGAGTATGCACCCAGGCATAACTAAGATGTATCAAGATCTAAAGAAATTGTTCTGGTGGCATGGAATGAAGAGCGACATTACTAGATGTGTGTTGACTTGTTTAGTTTGTCAAAAAGCTAAAGTGGAACATTAAAGACTAGCAGGATTGCTACAACCATTGTCTATTCCTGAATGGAAATAGGACAGCATTGCGATGGATTTTGTTGTGGGTTTGCCGAGGATAAAGAAAGGACATGACTCGATATGGGTGATAGTGGATCGACTCACGAAGTCAACCCATTTTCTTCCGATCAACATGAGGTACAGTTTGGAGAAGTTGACCCAGCTTTATATTGGAGAGACCGTTAGGCTACATGGTGTGCCTACGAGTATTGTTTCGAATAGGGATCCGAGATTTACTTCAAAATTTTGGCAGAGTTTGCAAGCATCGTTGGGAACGAAGTTACATCTGAGTTCAACGTACCATCCACAAACCGATGGTCAATCGGAAAGGACGATTCAATCTTTAGAAGATTTGCTTAGAGCTTGTACTATGGAACAAACTGGATGTTGGGATGAAGTTCTACCACTGATAGAATTCACCTACAACAATAGTTATCATTCGAGTAAAGGGATGACACCCTATGAAGCTCTGTATGGACGACGGTGTCGAACACCATTATGTTGGTACCAAGACGGAGAGCGTCTTACGATTGGACCAGATATCATTCAGCAGACGACTAAGAAGGTTAAAATGATTCAAGAGAAGATGAGAACCACTCAGTGCCGGCAAAAGAGTTATGCAGATAAAAGGAGGAAGCCTCTTGAGTTTGAGGAAGGTGAGCATGTATTCTTGAAAGTCACACCCACGACTGGGGTCGGCCGGGCCTTGAAATCTAGAAAACTCACTCCAAAGTTTCTTGGACCTTACCAAATCCTTCGCCGGATAGGTCCAGTAGCCTACCAGATAGCCTTACCCCCTTTTCTTTCCAACATACACAATGTCTTCCATGTGTCACAACTTCGTAAGTATTTGCCTGATCCAAGTCATGTCATAGCACCGGACACAATACAGTTAAAAGAGAACTTGACCTATGAGGCGCCTCCTGCGAGAATCGAGGACCGACGAATAAAACAACTCAGAGGAAAGGAGATCCCATTGGTGAAAGTGATTTGGAATGAAATGACTAGTGACGCAACTTGAGAGCCAGAAGACAAGATGAGAGAGCAACATCCGGAACTATTTTGAGGTATGTAAATTTCGAGGACGAAATTCCTTTTAGTAGGGGAGTGTTGTAACATCCCGAAAAATATCTGTTTAAGTATAAATGATCATTTTATATTATTCTTGATTTTTAGGAATTTTTCTGGAATTTTTCGGAAACGACAAATATTTTAATATATTTCTCGTTTTGTGTGCACACTGAGTTGAGAATTGTTGAGGTCAGTGTAACGCTCCAGAAATTAATTATTTCACCACCAATAGTCATTTTCTAATATTTGTGATTTATGTGAATTTTTTTGAATTTTTCGAAAATGATGAATATTTTAATATATTTCTCGTTTTACGCGAAACTTGAGCAGAGTCGGGAAAACAACTATAATGCTTCAAAAATTGGAAAATTATATGACGAATAGTCGTTTTATAATATTTGCAATTTTTGAGAATTTTCTGGAAATTTTTCGGAAACGTCGAATATTTTAGTATATTCCTCGTTTTGCGTGCGCACTGAGCAGAACCGGAGAAACGCGATGTTTCCTCCGCGAACCTTGGACTATGGACATGTCGACGGGGGATCTTACTAAACTCGAGACTAGACACAGTTTACGATAATTCATAATTTTCGATAAATCTTAACGGATAAAATAAATCAATACTGCGAAAAATTTATCTGCCAGATTAATTAAATATTGACTTCTGTCAACTGTAACTATTATCCATTAGATAATAGTGTGTAGTAGAAATCCTATCACATTATCCAAGTGAAATCCACTTTATGTCTAATCAATCCACTTTAATTCAAATTTAATGTTAAATAATCAAAGCTTCTTTGAGAAGCTTTGACCAAACAATGACCCAAATGCCCTTGGCTTCCCATGGAAGCCAAAAACTCTCTCCTCTCCTTCTCTCTATGCATGGCTGAATGCAGCCCATGCAAGGGAAATGCTTGCATTTCAATTAATTCATTTATCACACAAATTTCATTAATTATCAAAACACTTTCTCTCTCTACCCTTTCTTCTTCTTCTCCATTTTTCTTTCTCTCTTCCTTCTCTCTACCCATCTCCACGGCCAGCCCCTCTTCTTCTCCCTCAACCATCACAAAAATTACATCTAAATACATTTTCTTAATCCTCTCACCATTCTAAGCATCTTTTCTTCTTAGAGTTTCTTGAAATTCCTCCATCTTCACCATTTTCTCCAAGCTCCAAGCTTTGAGCTTTTTGGGTAAGTTTCAAGACTTCTCTTCTTTCTCCTCCATTTTCGTGGTCATGGCCTTCATGTTGGTTGTAACATCCCGAAAAATATCTAATTGAGCATAAATGTTCATTTTATATTATTCTTGATTTTTAGGAATTTTTCTAGAATTTTCTGGAACCGTTGAATATTTTAATATATTCCTCGTTTTGCATGCGCACTGAGCTGAGAATTGCTGAGACCAGTGTAACACTCCGAAAATTGATTATTTCACCACGAATAGTCATTTTCCAATATTTGAGAATTATGTGAATTGTTTCGGAATTATCCGAGAACGATGAATATTTTAATATATTTCTCGTTTTGCGTGAATATTGAGCAGAGTCGTGAAAACGACTGTAATGCTTCAAAAATTGGGAATTTATATGACGGATAGTCGTTTTATAATATTTGCAATTTTTGAGAATTTTCTGGGAATTTTTCGGAAACGTCGAATATTACAGTATATTCCTCGTTTTGCGTGTGCGCTGAACGAAACTGGGAAAACGCGATGCTTTCTCTGCGAACCTTAAACTATGGATAATTCAACGGGGGATCTTACTAAACCCGTGACTTGACACAGTTTACGAGGTTTCATAATTTTCGAAAAATCTTAACAGATAAAATAAATTAATACAGCGAAAAATTCATCTGTCAGATTAATTAAATACTGGCTTCTGTCAACTGTAACTATTATCTATTGGATAATAGTGTCTAATAAAAATCCTATCACATTATCCAAATGAAATCCACTTCATGTTTAATCTATCTACTTTAATTCAAATTTAATGGTTAAATAATCAAAGCTTCCTTAAGAAGCTTTGACCCAAACATTGACCACATGCTTTAGCTTCCTTTGGAAGCCAATTCCTCACCCACTCTTCTCTCTCTTTCACGTCGGCAGTAGCACATGGGAGGGGGGAAATGAATTGATTTCATTTAACCAAATATTACACTTAATTCATTATCACCAAAACACCTTTTCTCTCTTCATTTTCGTCATTCTTCTTCTTCTTCCCTCTTCAACATTTCTTTTCTTCCTCTCTTACACACTCCACGGCCAGCAGCCCCTCAACCACCAAATCTTCACAAAAATTTCATCTAGCTACATTTCTTGAATCCTCTCAACATTCTAAACACTTTTTCTTCTTGGAGTTTCTTGAAAATCTTCCATTTTCATCACCTTCTTCAAGCTCCAACTTTGAGCATTTTGGGTAAGTTTCAAGACCACCCTCCCTCTTCTCTTATTTTCGTGGTTGTGGTCTTCTTATTGGTCATCCATGGTTGATTTTTCAAGCCTTGGTATTGATTCTAACAAGTCACCATTTTTAGGGATTTTGGAGAAGTGCAATCCGAAAATTCAAAAAAAAGCTTCCTTGGTGTTCTTCTTGTTTTCCACATATTGGTAAGAGGAAGACACTCCTCCTCAACCTCTCTTAGCATCTAGGAACCTTGATTTGTGTGGTTTATGGAAAAACCCTAATGAGGGTTATCCTTTGATTTTGTGATTAGTGTGATTATGTGTTGATTTTACTTGATTTATGCTATTGAATTGAATGGTTGTATATAATGCTATGTTGGATTGGATCTTGTGGTTGAAAATGGAAGAAAAACATTGGAGAAGCCTTCTTGGAGGCTCACGGTTTTAGGCTAGGAATTTAGGGGAATTTGTGATGAAATTGTAATTAGTATAAGACTTAAATTAGTTAATGTATTAAATGGAATTCAATGGAAGAAAAATTAGGAATGGAAACCACCATGATGGCTAAGGTTTTGAGGCCAAGAAACTAGGGTTCTTGGTGAGCTAATTTAACAAGTGAACAACTTAAATGAATTGAAGGAATAACATGCAAGATATTGGCTTGAAAGGATTTGAAATTGGATCCATTGTGAGGCCACGGCCTCTAATATATTTTTTGTTAGTCATGGCAACCATCACCCAAGAGGGGGGGTGAATTGGGTGATTACAAATTTTAATGCAACTTTGAGAAATTAATCATTTTGAATCACTCAAGTAATAAATGCAGCGGAACATGCACAACAAAGGTACAACTATTATAGATTACTCAAATACAACTTGGGATATATGATGAATTAAGCAAATGGGTTAGATATCAAGTTCATAGAATCAAATCACCAAGATGACAAGATATGCAATAGATAAATTTACTACACTAAATACTGAAATTAAAGAGTGTAGGGAAGAGAGAATCAAACTCAAGAATTTATCCTGGTTCAGCCACCAACCACTTATGGCCTACATCCAGTCCCCAAGCTTAACTTGAGATTTTCTTCACTATCTCCTAGACGTCACGGGTGCTAGGAAAACCTTTGTACAAACAAGAGCACTCCTCACACTTTGGGATACCTCACCCTTGTGCTAGAGCCTCCAATTCTTCAAGCTTCACAGGTGCTTGATGACCTTTACAAACTTGAGCACTCAACTCCTTGGGATGCCTCACCCTTGAGCTTGAGTCTCTTCAAACAAAGGGATGCCTCACCCTTTACAATTTGGAAGGATACCTCACCCTCTCTTACAAAGCAATCAAGGTCGATAAAATGAAACTCTCATAAGAGTAGATATACAACTTGAAGAATAAAGTATAGATGATAGAAAACTCTCTCAAGAGTGGATAATACAAATTGAAGAACAAAGGAATAGAGGAATTTTGCAAGAAAGAGCTCAAAATATGATTTTGGTGATTCAAGGATCAAATCAAGTGTTCAAGAGGTGTATAAGCTTCATACAACACTTATATATAGAGCCCAAGTGATAAAATAGCCGTTGGTAGTGTTTAGAAATGATTTTTATGAAAACTAGCCATTTATAGCCGTTAGAAACGTTTCTGGGCACTTGGTAATCGATTACACACTCCTGGTAATCGATTACATGGCTTCTGACATTGTTGTAATCGATTACAGGACTTGTGTAATCGATTACAGCTTTTCTGGTTTTGAAATCTGACTTTAAAATGTCATAACTTCTTCATTTCTTATCCGATTAAAGCAAATGACCACTCATTGGAAAGATATTTGAGTATATTTTCAAATGAAAGAAGTTTCACAACAAAACTCAAAGTATTTTGAGAGTTATGATCAAAAGAGTGACCAAAGGTCAGTTTTTCAAAACTCAAACTTGACTATATTTCATAGTTTAAAGCAAATGGTCATAACTTCTTCATTTCTTATCCGTTTAAAGTAAATGACCATTCGTTGAAAAGATATTTGAGTCTATTTTCATATGAAATACGTTTCATAACAAAACTCAAAGTATTTTGAAAGTTATGATCAAAACAGTAACTGAATGTCAGGTTTGCAAAACACAAACTTGGCTATTTTTTAAATGTGTGAACTACCACCAAGATTAACTTTCCAAAAACAGTTTGTTGGACATTTAAACATGTAAGAACCATTTTTAAAGACTTAAAAACATATTTGAGCTCTTTTCTTGTAAAACCTCTATCTTTACATAGGAGAAAACCTAAAAGGAAAATATACCAATTCTAGTCCTTAGGCTTCTTGATGTGATCCAAGCTTCCACAAATTTCTTCTCTTCAAATCTTGTAAATTGCTTGGAACATTTTTATCATTCTTATTCTTCTTGAGTTGAGCATGATTGTGATCTTTTGCTTTCTTGTTGCAATGCTCACTCTTGATACTTGGACTATCCTACAAAGTATTACTCACTTAACACAAGCATAGTTAGTCCAAATTCATAACTCAATATATTCATATGCATGATACAATATATATCTCATTAAGCGCATCTATGTAACATGATTAATATTCTTTTTGTAATGCATTTGTCATCTATAAAGCACATCTATCAAGCATAAGCATCATTCTTTTTGTCTTGTATTTGTCATCATCAAAACTTAACATATTAAATCATTGGGGCAAACTTATTTCCACATTTTTGAGTGTAAGTATGTGATTTTGGTAAATTGGAAGCATAATGAATTAGGTAATTAGGAACCTGTGTAATGGAATGGACGATAAATAAGTTAGAAGAATTTATTATAATCAAGATTTCATAAAATTTGAAGAACTAAGAGTAAAATTATCATAAGATTTAAGGAAATTCTAAGTGAGTGAAGAACATGAGAGTGTGAGGCTTAAGAGCTTAAATAAAATGTAAGTTGCCTTGGAACGTTAAATTGATTACAAGAATTTACTTTGAGCATAAACCTTGAAAAAGGGGAATAAACTCTAAGTTAGGATTCGTAATGAACCTAATGATACATCAATTGGCTTGGTATTTATATTATGTTGTTGTGGGTCCATGTGAGTGACCATTTATATATTGATGCTTATATTGGCCTAATGTGGCATATTATGGAATTGTATAAGATTGTGGATCATACATGTGCATGCATAGTATTTTATGCATTGTGATTGTCCATGTGGACTGTTGTAAGGCCTAGTTGCCTAGGAGATTGAACATACCTTAGTGCGGGTGCGAATAGACAAGTGTAGGTCATTGGTGACCTTGGGGGCGTCGAGGCGTGGGTTCCTCGCAATGGGAGGTTGGTAGCTCTCCTACCCGTGGGGTAGACCGATGCAAACGCACCAACAATCCGGACCGAGACACTGTCCTATATCGTGATCTAGTGTAGAATGTTTGTACAATGCCATGATTGTGCACGAGAATATTATTGATAGCACTGGCCTCGGCAGCCGAGTTACAGACATGTCTCCTGATCTTTCTCTCCGATTGTTTGAGTCTAGCTCCATGGAGTAGGTATTAGGAATTGAGAGAGCATGCATGTGAATCATGATATACACTGTCATCATTAATTCTTATTTTCTGCAACTATAATTGATTTAATTGTTATTATGATGATTATCTGCCTGGAACTGTTTAATTGCTTACCATTGGAATTACTGTTTATTATTTAAATATGTTGTTTCTAAATTGCTATTTGGGCGTGTGGCGCCGTTCTGTTTCTAGCATGCTATAATTGGTAATGAGGTAGGATGTCTTACCTCTTTCTGTGTTTCCATTTTTTGTTGTCTGTATTTACATTGTGTTACCGAAGACGATGGCAACGAGTTAGAAGCCCCTGACTTCCCTGGCTTCTGGCCCGCGAGAGATTAGCCACTGCTGTAGACGATGGGGACGCGTATGCGAGGATTTTTGGGAGATGCGCGTCTGACCTTCCTGGGAGGGCCAGAGTGCTGGCACATCAACTTGAACTCTGACCGTTGCGTCTACTTGGGAGACGTGTCCATTGCCCTAGCCTGGAGACGACATGAGGCACCCGTGTTCACCTGCCACATCAGCCAACGATTAGAGTTTTACTTGCCCATCCGTGAGATGTGGGGCGACCGCTACAACACTCCACGGGAGGACTCCTTTGATTCCACCGCTTGGGCCCCGTCCCGTGCTTCTGTGGTTCCAATGCAGGTTTCCTCGGATGAGGAGGATCCCGCTGAGGATCCTGACTCGGTTCCTCCTTATCTGAGGGATTGATGTCACTGGTGGCTACTGATGGCTGCCAGTGTTTTTATTTTTGGGGGCCTGATGTATTACTTTTTGGTGGGCTGTATATTTTGTATATGCATGATGGTTATATATGCATGATTTCCTTGGGGCAGGTATAGTTTTGCTTTTTGGAGCTATTCAGGCTTGTATTTAAATTTGTGGTTATATTTAAACATTAATATATACATATGAATGCATGTTATTCAGGTGGAAAGTCCGTTTATTATTTTATTCTTTACTGTTCTTCTGTTTCGTAAATTAATAAAATATATATATATATATATATGTAGAGGAGAGATCGGTTTACATCAGTGTAAGTCTTTTTTGACTTACACTCATTTTTAATCGTTAGATTCACTTTCATCTAATGATTGAGATTATTTCGTTAAAAGTAACCATTAGATGAAAGTGAATCTAACAGCTAAAAATGAGTGTAAGTCAAAAAAGACTTACACTGGTGTAAGTTGATCCTACCTCTCTCTCTCTCTCTCTCTCTCTCTCTCTCTCTATATATATATATATATATATATATATATATATATATATATATATATATATATATATATATATATATATACTGTCCTTTTTCTCACGTAATAAAGTATCAGGCGATTTGACTTTTAATTAATTAAACCGGGTCTTAATTGTTAGACTAATTATTTAATTTCCGCATTTTGTTTCATTTGACAATGTGACGTTCCTTCCATTAAAAAGGGGTGTTACATTAAGTTAGTATCAGAGCCCCAGTTTATGTTTTCTTTGGGTCTTGTGTATGAGTCTGTCTTGTTTGTGCTGTGTGAAATCACTGTGGATTGTGTTTTGAATGAATTTTTCTAACCTTCCTTGTGATTTTCAGTTAACCTGGGTTGAAAAAGAGTAAGATGGCTAGAGGTGAGGAAATTACAGCTGTTGTTGAGGCAATGCAGCGGATGGCGGAAGTCATTGCGCAACAAAATGAGCATGCTACTCAACAACAAGAACGAGCTACTCAAAAACTCGAGGCGACTGCTGATGCACAGAACTTAGCAGAGTTTCGTCGTCACAACCCTCCTCAGTTTAAGGGAGAATTTGATCCTGACAAGGCTAGTCTATGGATCAAGGAGCTGGAAAAGGTCTTTCGTGGCATGAACTGTGCCGAAGACAAGAAGGTGAACTATGCAACCTTTATGCTTGTGGGCAATGCCGAAGATTGGTGGAACGGAGCTCAGAGAGCATTGGAAGCCGAAGGAACTGACATCACATGGGATGTGTTCAAGAACAAGTTCTTGGACAAATATTTTCCTGCTAATGCGAGGCATGCGAAAGAGCTGGAGTTTCTCAACTTGAGACAGGGGAACATGACTGTCAGTGAATACGCAGCCAAGTTTGAGAACTTGGAGAAATTCTCGACACATTACCAGCATCAGACTGATGAAGCTTGGAAATATTGGAAATTCACCGAAGGGTTGAGATATGAGGTGAAGAAAGCTGTGATTACCCTGAAGATGAAGGTATTCTCAGAATTGTTGCATACCTGTGTGAAGTTGAAGCCTTTGAAACGGCTAGGGGATCGAAAAATAGGAACTTTTGGGCCGTACGGTCCCCAAGAGGTTGGGGGAAGAGGTTCAAACCGCTTCCAAAAGAAGCCCTATTCCCGACCAACGGGGAGTCAACAACATATTGGTGGAGGTTCTACTGGGAACCGAACTGGTCAGAATACGACATATCCTCCTAAATGCTAGAAATGTGGGAAAGATCATCTCACAAGAGATTGCCCGATCAAGGGGATCATTTGCTTCAGGTGTGGCAAACCGGGCCATGTGTCCAGAGACTGCAACCAAGCAAAGGCTGAGCCTTCAGTCAATGCGACTCGAGCCAAGAAATCGCAAGCCAGAGGTCGAGTTTACATTATGAGCGGAGCTGAAGCTTCTAAATCCGAAGACTTGATTCAAGGAGAAGGCACCATAGGAGGTAATCTTTTAAAAGTACTGTATGACTCTGGGGCAACCCATTCTTTTATATCCTATGAATGTGTGCTACGACTTGGCTTACATGTGTCTGAACTACCTTTTGAATTGATCGTTTCAACTCCTACTGATAAACCTGTAGTCACTACCAAATTCTATAAAAAATGCCCTCTGATTGTTGAAGGTCGAGTTTTTTCTGTTGATCTAATCTGTTTACCTTTGTCACAGTTAGACATAATCCTAGGGATGGACTGGTTATCTTCCAACCATGTTTTGTTAGATTGTTCTAGTAAAACCATAGTCTTTCCTGTGGATGAGAATTCTAGATACTTAATGGCCAACCAAGCACGAGCTTTCTTGAAAGAAGGAGCTCAGGGATACATGCTACTATCTTCTTTGAAAGTCGAGAGTGAGGCTGAATTGAGCACTATTCCGGTTGTGAGGGAGTTCTCTAAAGTCTTTCCAGAAGAAGTACCTGGTATACCGCCGACCTGTGAGATAGAGTTTGCTATTGATCTTGTACCCCGCTGGTCCCGTGTCTATAGCGCCTTATCGGATGTCGCCAACGGAATTAGCAGAGCTCAAGAAATAACTAGAAGAGCTTTTGGAGAAACAGTTTGTTAGGCCGAGTGTGTCACCGTGGGGAGCACCGGTGTTATTAGTTCAGAAAAAGGACGGTACCTCACGATTGTGTGTGGATTACAGGCAATTGAACAAGTTGACAATCAAGAACAAGTATCCTCTCCCAAGAATTGACGACTTAATGGATCAACTAAAGGGAGCAGCGGTGTTTTCGAAGATCGACTTGAGATCTGGGTATCATCAGATAAGAGTGAAAACATAGGATATACCCAAGACTGCTTTTCGTACCCGATACGGTCATTATGAGTACCTTGTAATGCCGTTTGGTGTTACGAATGCACCTGCTATCTTCATGGACTACATGAACAGGATCTTTCGTCCTTACTTGGACAAGTTTGTTGTCGTCTTCATTGACGATATCCTGATATACTCCCAGAATCAGGAGGATCATGCTGAACACCTCAGCATAGTTCTTAATATTTTGAAGGAGAAAGAACTGTATGCCAAACTGTCGAAGTGTGAGTTCTGGCTTGATGAGGTGAAGTTTTTGGGTCATGTGATCTCAAAAGAAGGAATTGCAGTAGATCCGTCAAAAGTAGAGGCAGTATTACAGTGGGAACAACCGAAGTCAGTGATGGAAGTTTGTAGTTTTGTGGGTTTAGCCGGATATTACCAGAGGTTCATTGAAGGGTTTTCCAAGATTGCCGGACCCCTCACCCAATTGACAAAGAAGAATCGGACTTTTGAATGGACTGATAGCTGCGAGCAGAGTTTCCAAGAGTTGAAGAAGCGACTGACTACCTCACCCGTGTTGGTGTTACCTGATCCGAATGAACCGTTCGAGGTGTACTGTGACGCTTCGTATCAAGGATTGGGATCTGTTCTTATGCAACATAGAAAAGTGGTGGCCTATGCTTCGCGACAGTTGCGAGTGCATGAGAAGAATTACCCGACTCATGATTTGGAGTTGGCAGCTGTAGTTTTTGCTCTGAAGATATGGAGATATTTCCTTTACGGAGCGATGTTCAACATCTTCAGTGACCACAAGAGCTTGAAGTACTTGTATGACCAGAAAGAGTTGAATATGAGACAGCGGAGGTGGCTGAAATTTTTGAAGGATTACGATTTCCAGTTGTTTTTTTTACCACCCTGGCAAGGCGAACGTTGTAGCGGACGCTTTGAGCAGAAAGACTATCTGTGCTTCTGCCTTGATGATCAAGGAAAGAGACCTCATAGAACAATTTAGAGACGTATGGTCATTTGTTAAGTTGGAACCCGGGAGAATTTGTATGAATATGGTTACCATTTCCAATGAGCTAATGGATGACATACGAGAGAAACAGAAAACCGATGAATTCTTGCAAGAGGCGAGAGAGCTGATAAGGCAAGGCAAGGAGACAGAATTTAATGAAGGGACGGATGGAATTATGAGATTCCGAGGTAGAGTTTGTATTCCCCGTGACCAAGAGCTTAGGCGATATATTGTGGAACATGCTCACACCAGCAAGTTGAGTATACACCCAGGAATAACTAAGATGTATCAAGATCTAAAGAAATTGTTCTGGTGGCATGGAATGAAGAGCGACGTCACTAGATGTGTGTCGACTTGTTTAGTTTGTCAAAAAGCTAAAGTGGAACATCAAAGACTAGCGGGATTGCTACAACCATTGTCTATTCCTGAATGAAAATGGGACAGCATTGCGATGGATTTTGTTGTGGGTTTGCCGAGGACAAAGAAAGGGCACGATTCGATTTGGGTAATTGTGGATCGACTCACAAAGTCAACCCATTTTCTCCCGATCAAAATGAGGTACAGTTTGGAGAAGTTGACCTAACTTTATATTGGTGAGATCGTTAGGCTACATGGTGTGCCTACGAGTATTGTTTCGGATAGGGATCCGAGATTTACTTCAAAATTTTGGCAGAGTTTACAGGTATCGTTGGGAACGAAATTGCGCCTGAGTTCGGCGTATCATCCACAAACCGATGGTCAATCGGAAAGGACGATCCAATCTCTAGAGGACTTGCTTAGAGCTTGTACTATTGAATAGACAGGGAGTTGGGATCAGATCTTGCCATTGATAGAGTTCACTTACAACAACAGTTACCACTCGAGTATAGGGATGGCACCCTATGAAGCTCTGTATGGAAGATGGTGTCGAACACCATTATGTTGGTACCAAGACGGTGAGCGTCTTACGATTGGACCAGATATCATTCAGCAGACAACTGAGAAAGTCAAAATGATCCAGGAAAAGATGAAGACTGCTCAGAGCCGACAAAAGAGTTATGCAGATAAGAGGAGAAAGCCTCTTGAGTTTGAAGAAGGTGAGCATGTATTCTTGAAAGTCACACCCATGACTGGGGTCGGCCGAGCTTTGAAATCTAGAAAACTCACTCCAAAATTTCTTCGACCTTACCAAATTCTTCGCCGGATAGGTCCAGTAGCTTACCAGATAGCCTTACCCCCTACTCTTTCAAACTTACATAATGTCTTCCATGTGTCACAACTTCGTAAGTATTTACCTGATCCAAGTCATGTTATAGCACCGGACACAGTACAGTTAAAAGAGAACTTAACCTATGAGGCGCCTCCTGCGAGAATCAAGGACCGACGGATAAAGCAACTTAGAGGAAAGGAGATTCCATTGGTGAAGGTGATCTGGAATGAGACAACTGGTGATGCAACTTGGGAACCGGAGGACAAAATAAGGGAGCAACATCCAGAGTTGTTTTGAGGTACGTAAATTTCGAGGACGAAATTCCTTTTTAGTTGGGGAGTGTTGTAACATCCCGAAAAATATCTAATTGATCATAAATGTTCATTTTATATTATTGTTGATTTTTAGGAATTTTTCTAAAATTTTCCGGAACCGTTGAATATTTTAATATATTCCTCGTTTTACGTGTGCACTGAGCTGAGAATTGCTGAGACTAGTGTAACACTCCAGAAATTGATTATTTCACCACGAATAGTCATTTTCTGATATTTGAGAATTATGTGAATTGTTTCGGAATTATTCGAGAACGATGAATATTTTAATATATTCCTCGTTTTGCGTGAATATTGAGCAGAGTCGTGAAAACGACTGTAATGCTTCAAAAATTGGGAATTTATATGACGGATAGTCATTTTATAATATTTGCAATTTTTGAGAATTTTCTGAGAATTTTTCGGAAACGTCGAATATTACTGTATATTCCTCGTTTTGCGTGTGCGCTGAACGGAACTGAGAAAACGCGATGTTTTCTCTGCGAACCTTAAACTATGGATAAGTCGACGGGGGGATCTTACTAAACCCGAGACTTCACACAGTTTACGAGGTTTCACAATTTTTGAAAAATCTTAACAGATAAAATAAATTAATACAGCGAAAAATTCATCTGTCAGATTAATTAAATACTTGAACTCATCAATCAACTATTATCTATTGGATAATAGTGTCTAATAAAAATCCTATCACATTATCCAAATGAAATCTACTTTATGTTTAATCTATCTACTTTAATTCAAATTTAATGGTTAAATAATCAAAGCTTCCTTAAGAAGCTTTGACCCAAACATTGACCACATGCTTTAGCTTCCTTTGGAAGCCAATTCCTCACCCACTCTTCTCTCTCTTTCACGTCGGCAGCAGCACATGGGAGGGGGGAAATGAATTGATTTCATTTAACCAAATATTACACTTAATTCATTATCACCAAAACACCTTTTCTCTCTTCATTTTCGTCATTCTTCTTCTTCTTCCCTCTTCAACATTTCTTTTCTTCCTCTCTTACACACTCCACGGCCAGCAGCCCCTCAACCACCAAATCTTCACAAAAATTTCATCTAGCTACATTTCTTGAATCCTCTCAACATTCTAAACACTTTTTCTTCTTGGAGTTTCTTAAAAATCCTCCATTTTCATCATCTTCTTCAAGCTCCAACTTTAAGCATTTTGGGTAAGTTTCAAGACCACTCTCCCTCTTCTCTTATTTTCGTGGTTGTGGTCTTCTTATTGGTCATCCATGGTTGATTTTTCAAGCCTTGGTATTGATTCTAACAAGTCACCATTTTTAGGGATTTTGGAGAAGTGCAATCCGAAAATTCAAAAAAAAGCTTCCTTGGTGTTCTTCTTGTTTTCTACACATTGGTAAGAGGAAGACACTCCTCCTCAACCTCTCTTAGCATCTAGGAACCTTGATTTGTGTGGTTTATGGAAAAACCCTAGTGAGGGTTATCCTTTGATTTTGTGATTAGTGTGATTATGTGTTGATTTTACTTGATTTATGCTATTGAATTGAATGGTTGTATATAATGCTATGTTGGATTGGATCTTGTGGTTGAAAATGGAAGAAAAACATTGGAGAAGCCTTCTTGGAGGCTCATGGTTTTAGGCTAGGAATTTAGTGGAATTTGTGATGAAATTGTAATTAGTATAAGACTTAAATTAATTAAAGTATTAAATGGAATTCAATGGAAGAAAAATTAGGAATGGAAACCACCATGATGGCTACGGTTTTGAGGCCAAGAAACTAGGGTTCTTGGTGAGCTAATTTAACAAGTGAACAACTTAAATGAATTGAAGGAATAACATGCAAGATATTGGCTTGAAAGGATTTGAAATTGGATCCATTGTGAGGCCACGACCTCTAATATATTTTTGAGTGTAAGTATGTGATTTTGGTAAATTGGAAGCATAATGAATTAGGTAATTAGGAACCTGTGTAATGGAATGGACGATAAATAAGTTAGAAGAATTTATTATAATCAAGATTTCATAAATTTTGAAGAACTAAGAGTGAAATTATCATAAGATTTAAGGAAATTCTAAGTGACTGAAGAACATGAGAGTGTGAGGCTTAAGAGCTTAAATAAAATGTAAGTTATAGGAAATTGAATTGCCTTGGAATGTTAAATTGGTTACAACAATTTACTTTGAGCATAAACCTTGAAAAAGGGGAATAAACTCTAAGTTAGGATTCGTAATGAACCTAATGATGCATCAATTGGCTTGGTATTTATATTATGTTGTTGTGGGTCCATGTGAGTGACCATTTATATATTGATGCTTATATTGGCCTAATGTGGCATATTATGGAATTGTATGAGATTGTGGATCATACATGTGCATGCATAGTGTCTTATGCATTGTGATTGTCCTTATGGACTGTTGTAAGGTCTAGTTGCCTAGGAGATTGACCACACCTTAGTGCGGGTACGAATAGATAAGTGTAGGTCATTGGTGACCTTGGGGGCGTCGGGGCGCGGGTTCCTCGCAATGGGAGGTTGGTAGCTCTCCTGCCCGTGGGGTAGACCGATGCAAACGCACCGACGATCAGGACCGAGACACTGTCCTATATCGTGATCTAGTGTAGAATGTCTGTACAATGCCATGATTGTGCACGAGAATATTATTGATAGCACTGGCCTCGGCAGCCGAGTTACAGACATATCTCCTGATCTTTCTCTCCGATTGTTTGAGTCTAGCTCCATGGAGTAGGTATTAGGAATTGAGAGAGCATGCATGTGAATCATGATATACACTGTCATCATTAATTCTTATTTTCTGCAACTATAATTGATTTAATTGTTATTATGATGATTATCTGCTTGGAACTGTTTAATTGCTTACCGTTGGAATTACTGCTTATTATTTAAGTATGCTGTTTCTAAATTACTATTTGGGCGCGTGGCGCCGTTCTGTTTCTAGCATGCTATAATTGGTAATGATGTAGGATGTCTTACCTCTTTTTGTGTTTCCATTATTTGTTGTCTGTATTTACATTGTGTTACCGAAGACGACGGCAACGAGTTAGAAGCCCCTGACTTCCCTAGCTTTTGGCCCGCGAGAGATTAGCCACTGCTGTAGACGATGGGGACGCGTATGCGAGGATTTCTGGGAGATGTGCGTCTGACCTTCCTGGGAGGGCCAGAGTGCTGGCACATCAACCTGAACTCTGACCGTTGCGTCTACTTGGGAGACGTGTCCATTGCCCTAGCCTGGAGACGACATGAGGTACCCGTGTTCACCTGCCACGTCAGCCTACGATTAGAGTTTTACTTGCCCATCCGTGAGATGTGGGGCGACCGCTACTACACTCCACGGGAGGACTCCTTTGATTCCACCGCTCGGGCCCCGTCCCGTGCTTCTGTGGTTCTAATGGAGGTTTCCTCGGATGAGGAGGATCCCGTTGAGGATCCTGACTCGATTCCTCCTTATCTGAGGGATTGATGTCACTGGTGGCTACTGATGGCTGCTAGTGTTTTTATTTTTGGGGGCCTGATGTATTACTTTTTGGTGGGCTGTATATTTTGTATATGCATGATGGTTACATATGCATGATTTCCTTGGGGCAGGTATAGTTTTGCTTTTTGGAGGTATTCAGGCTTGTTTTCAAATTTGTGGTTGTATTTAAACATTAATATATACATATGAATGCATGTTATTTAGGTGGAAAGTCCGTTTATTATTTTATTCTTTACTGTTCTTCTGTTTCGGTATATTAATAATATATATATATATATATATATATATATATATATATACTGTCCTTTTTCTCACGTAATAAAGTATTAGGCGATTTGACTTTTAATTAATTAAACCGGGCCTTAATTGTTAGACTAATTATTTAATTTCCGCATTTTGTTTCATTTGACAATGTGACGTTCCTTCCGTTAAAAAGGGGCGTTACATTGGCCATCCATGCTTCATTTTCCAAGCCATTATGTTATTCTAACAAAGTCACCATTTTTAGGGTTTTTGGAGATCAAATCCAAAAATTGCAAGAAGCTTTCCTGGAGTTCTCTTGATTTCTTCTCTTAGGTAAGAGGAAGACACTCCTCCTCAACCTCTCTTAGCATCTAGGAACTTTGATTGTGTTGTTTGTGGAAAAACCCTAATGAGGATTATTCTTTGATTTTGTGATTAGTATGCTTATGTGTTGATTTTATTTGATTTATGCTATTGAATTAATTTGTTATATGTATGGATATGTTGGATTGGATTTTGTGATTGAAAATGGAAGAAAAACATTTGAGAAACCCTCTTGGTGGTCACGGTTTTTAGGCTAGAATTTGGGTGAAATTATGATTGAGTTGTAACTAATATAAGACTTGAATTAATTAATGGATAAAAATGGAAATTGATGGAAGAGAAATTGGGAATGGAAATTCCTATGAGGGCTACGGTTTTGGGGCCAAGTAAATGGGATTCTTGGTGAGCTAATTTAACAAGTGAACAATTTAAAGAACAAAGGGAATGACATGTAGTATGATGACTTAAAGAAATTTGGAATTTGTAGCCATTGTGAGGCCGCGGCCTCTAGGGTATTTTTAGGTAGGTATGAGATTTTGATAATTTGGAAGTATAAGCAACTAGGTAATTAGGAGCCTATGTAATGAAATGGATGATTAATAAATTAGAAGGATTTAATATAATCAAGACTTCATAAATTTTAAAGGAGTGAGATTATCCTACGACGTAAGGTAATTCTAAGTGAATGAAGAACAAGAGAGTGTGAGGTTTAAGAGCTTAAACAACTTACAAGTCATAGAAAATTGAATTGCCTTGGAATGTTAAGTTGGTTGCAAGAATTAGTTTTGGACATAAACCTTGAAAAGGGAAATAAATTCTAAGTTAGGATTCATAATGAACCTAAGGATGCATCAATTGACTTGACCTTTATATTATGATGTTATGGGTCCATGAGAGTGACCATTTGTATGTTGATGCTTATATTGGCCTATTGTGATATGTTATGTAATTGTATGAGATTGTGAGTCATACATGTCCATGCATAGTATCATATACATTGTGGATTTCCTTGTGGACTGTTGTAAGGCCTAGTTGCATAGGAGATTGAACATACCTTTGTGCGGGTGTGAGTAGACAAGTGTGGGTCTTGTTATGACCTCGGGGACGTCGAGGTGCGAGTCCTCCACAATGGGTAGTTGGTAGCTCCTCTGCCTGTGGGGCAAACCGATGCAAACGCACCAATGATCTGGACTTGACACTGTCCTATATCGTGATCGAGCGTGGACTGTCCGTACAATGACTAATGTGCACGTGAAAATTGTTGATGAATAGCACTTTGGCCACGGCAGCCGAGTTGTGGACACGTCTCCTGATCTTTCTCTCCGACTGTTTGAGTCTAGCTCCATGGAGTAGGAACTTGGGAAAGCATGCATGTGTGTCATGATATATTCTGTCATCATAAATCATTATTTTCCATAACAGTGACCTGTTTGACTATTACTGTACTGAATGTCTGCTTGGAAATTGCTTACCTGGTTACTGTTGAATTTACTGTTTATTACTTGGATATGCTGTTTCTGAATTGCTACTTGGGCGCATTGCGCCGTGCTGTTTCTAGCTGCTATAATTGGTAATGATGGTAGGATGTCTTACCTCTTTTCTTGGATCTCTATTACTTGCTGTATGTGTGTATACTGTATTGATCGAAGATGACGGCAAGGAGGCGGAAGATCCCGAGTTTCCCGGCTTCTGGCCCAAACAAGATTAGCTTCTACTGAGACGATGGCGGCACGTATGCGCGAATTTCTTGGTGATGTGCGTTTGACCTTCCTCGGAGGGCCGGAGTGTTAGCATATCAACTTGAATTCCGATCGCTGCGTCTACTTGGGAGATGTGTCGATTGCCCTAGCCTGGAGACGTCATGAGGCGCCTGTCCTCACCTACCATGTCAGCCTGCGGCTGGAGTTCTACCTACCCATCAGAGAGATGTGGGGTGATCGTTACTACACCCCTTGAGAGGACTTCTTTGATTCTACTGTTCGGGCTCCTGCCCGTGGTTCTGTGGTTCCCATGAAGGTTTCCTCTGAAGAGGAGGATCCTGCTGAGGACCTGGATACGGTCCCTCCTCATCTGAGAGACTGATGTTACTGGTAGCTACTGATGGCTACAAGTGTTTTATTTTTGGGGTCTGATGTATTATTTTTTGGTGGCCTGTATATTTTGGTATCTCTAGGGTATATTTGTATAATCCTTTGGGGCAGGTATAGTTTTGCTTTTTGGATAGTTCAGGCTTGTATCTAAGTATAAATGATGTCAGCACATTTTATATATATATCTATATGCATGTTAATCAGATGAGAATTTTGTCTACTATTTTATTTTTCCCCGTCATTTACATTCCGCATGGTTAAAATTATTATAAAAAAAAATATTCTGCTATTTTGCTCGCGTATTTGAGAATTGAACAAGTTAAACTTTTACGAATGAACCGGGTCTTGAAATGTTAAAACTTTACTTTTCACATTTTCTTTTATTTGACAATGTGACGTTCCCTCCCAAAAAGGGGCATTGCATTAAGTTGGTATCAGAGCCCCGGTTTATGTCTTCTTTGGGTCTTGTGTGTTAGTCTGTCTTGTTTGTGCTGTATGAAATCTCTGTGGTTTGTGTTTTGAGATGAATTCCTCTAACTTACCTTGTGGTTTTTAGTTAACCTGATTTGAGAAAGAGTAAGATGGCGAGAAGTGGAGAAATTGCAGCTGTTGTTGAGGCAATGCAGTGGATGGCAGAAGTCATCGCGCAGCAAAATGAGCGTGCGGCTCGACAACAAGAGAGAGCTGCTCAACAGCTCGAGGTGACTGCCGATGCCCAAAACTTAGCAGAGTTTCGTCGTCACAACCCTCCACAATTTAAGGGGGAATTTGATCCAGACAAGGCTAGTCTGTGGATCAAAGAATTAGAGATAGTCTTTGGTGGCATGAACTGTGCCGAAGACAAGAAGGTGAATTATGCTACTTTCATGCTTGTGGGCAATGCCGAAGACTGGTGGAACGGAGCTCAGAGAGCATTGGAAGCCGAAGGAACTGACATCACATGGGATGTGTTGAAGAACAAGTTCTTGGATAAATATTTTCCTGCTAATGCGAGACATGCGAAAGAGCTGGAGTTCCTCAACTTGAGATAGGGGAACATGACCGTCAGTGAGTATGCAGCTAAGTTTGAGAACCTGGAGAAGTTCTCAACACACTACCAACACCAAACCGATGAAGCCTAGAAGTGTTGGAAGTTCACCGAGGGATTGAGATATGAGGTGAAGAAAGCTGTGATCACCCTGAAGATGAAGGTATTCTCAGAACTATTAGACACTTGCTGTGAAGTTGAAGCCTTGGAACAGGCTAGAGACTCGAGAAATAGGAGCTTTGGGCCTGTACGGTCCCAAAGAGGTGGAGGCAGTGGTTCAAACCGCTTCCAAAAGAAGCCTTATTCCCGACCAGTGGGAAGTCAACAACAAACCGGTGGAAGTTCTGGTGGAGGTTCTTCTAGGAACTGAACTGGCCAAAATGCGACATATCCTTCTAAATGCCTGAAATGTGGGAAGGATCATCTCACGAGGGATTGCACGATCAAGGGAATCATCTGCTTCAGATGTGGCAAACCGGGCCACATGTCTAGAGACTGTAATCAAGCAAAGGCTGAACCTTCAGTCAATGCGACTCGAGCCAAGAAACCGCAAGCCGGAGGTCGAGTTTACACCATGAGCAGAGCTGAAGCCTCCGAATCCGAAGACTTGATTCAAGGAGAAGGCACCATAGAAGGTAATCTTTTAAAAGTACTGTATGACTCTGGGGCAAACCATTCTTTCATATCATATGACTGTGTGCTACGACTTGGCTTACCTGTGTCTGAACTACCTTTTGAATTGACTGTTTCAACCCCCACTGATAAACTGGCAGTTACTACCAAAGTCTATTTGAAGTGTCCCTTAATTGTTAAAGGTCGAATCTTTTCTGTTGATCTGATCTGTCTACCTTTGTCACAGTTAGATATAATCCTAGGGATGGACTGGTTATCTTCCAACCATGTTCTGTTAGATTGTTCCAGAAAAACTATAGTTTTCCCTGTGAAGGAGAATTCTAGATACTTGACAGCCAACCAAGCATGAGCTTTCTTGAAAGAAGGAGCTCAGGGGTACATGCTACTATCTTCTTTGAAAATCGAGAGCGAGGATGACCTGGACACTATTCCGGTAGTGAAGGAGTTCTCTGAAGTTTTTCCAGAAGAAGTACTTGGTTTACCACCGACTTGTGAGATCGAGTTTGCTATTGATTTAGTACCGGGAGCTGGTCCCGTGTCTATAGCACCTTATCCGATGTCGCCAATGGAATTGGCGAAGCTCAAGAAACAGCTAAAGCAGTTTTTGGAGAAACAGTTTGTTAGACAGAGTGTGTCACCGTGGGGAGCACCAGTATTGTTAGTTCGGAAAAAGAATGGTACATCAAGATTGTGTGTGGACTATAGGCAGTTGAACAAATTGACAATCAAGAACAAGTATCCACTCCCAAGAATTGATGATTTAATGGACCAACTGAAGGGAGCAGTAGTGTTTTCGAAGATCGATTTGAGATTTGGGTACCATCAGATAAGAGTGAAAACAGAGGATGTGCCCAAGACTGCTTTTCGTACCTGATATGGTCATTACGAGTACCTTGTGATGCCGTTTGGTGTTACGAATGCACCTGCTATCTTCATGGACTACATGAACAGGATCTTTCATCCTTACTTGGACAAGTTTGTTGTCGTCTTCATTGACGATATCCTGATATATTCCCAGAATCAGGAGGATCATGCTGAGCACCTCAGCATAGTTCTTCAGATTCTAAAGGAGAAGGAATTGTATGCCAAGCAGTCGAAATGTGCGTTTTGGTTTGATGATGTGAAGTTTTTAGGCCATGTGATCTCGAAGGAAGGGATTGCAGTGGACCCGTCGAAAGTAGAAGCAGTATTACAGTGGGAACAACCAAAGTCAGTGACGGAAGTTCGTAGCTTCGTGGGTTTAGTCGGATATTACAGAAGATTTATAGAAGAGTTTTCCAAGATTGCTGGACCGCTCACTCAGTTGACGAGGAAGAATCAAGCTTTTGAATGGACTGATAGCTGCGAGCAGAGTTTCCAAGAGTTGAAGAAATGGCTGACTACCTCACCAGTATTGGTACTACCTGATCCGAATGAGCCATTTGAGGTGTACTGTGACGCTTCGTATCAAGGATTGGGATCTGTTCTTATGCAACACCGAAGAGTGGTAGCCTATGCTTCGCGACAGTTGCGAGTACATGAAAAGAACTACCCCACACATGATTTGGAACTTGCGGCTATGGTTTTTGCTCTAAAGATATGGAGACATTTTCTCTATGGAGCAACATTCAACATCTACAGCGACCACAAGAGCTTGAAATATTTGTATGATCAGAAAGAGCTGAATATAGGGCAGCGGAGATGGCTAGAATTCCTGAAGGACTATGATTTCTAGTTGTTGTACCACCCTGGCAAGGCGAATGCGTGGCTAATGCCTTGAGCAGAAAGACTATCAGTGCTTCTGCCTTGATGATCAAGGAAAGAGACCTCATAGAACAGTTTAGGGATGTATGGTCATTTGTTAAGTTGGAACCCGGGAGGATTTGTATGAATATGGTCACCATCTCAAGTGAGCTAATGGATGACATACGGGAAAAGCAGAAAGTCGATGAATTCTTGCAAGAAGCGAGAGAATTAATAAGGCAAGGCAAAAAGACGGAATTTGAAGAAGGAACGGATGGAATTCAGAGATTCCGAGGTAGAGTTTGTATTCCCCGTGACCAAGAGCTTAGGCGATATATTGTGGAACATGCTCACACCAGCAAGCTGAGTATGCACCCAGGCATAACTAAGATGTATCAAGATCTAAGGAAATTGTTCTGGTGGCATGGAATGAAGAGCGACGTTACTAGATGTGTGTCGACTTGTTTAGTTTGTTAAAAAGCTAAAGTGGAACATCAAAGACCAGCAGGATTGCTACAACCATTGTCTATTCCTGAATGGAAATGGGACAACATTGCGATGGATTTTGTTGTGGGTTTGCCGAGGACGAAGAAAGGACACGACTCGATATGGGTGATAGTGGATCGACTCACGAAGTTAACCCATTTTCTTCCGATCAACATGAGGTACAGTTTGGAGAAGTTGACCCAGCTTTATATTGGAGAGATCGTTAGGTTACATGGTGTGCCTACGAGTATTGTTTCGGATAGGGATCCGAGATTTACTTCAAATTTTTGGCAGAGTTTGCAAGCATCGTTGGGAACGAAGTTACGTCTGAGTTCAACGTACCATCCACAAACCGATGGTCAATCGAAAAGGACGATTCAATCTTTAGAAGATTTGCTTAGAGCTTGTACTATGGAACAAACTGGATGTTGGGATGATGTTCTACCACTGATAGAATTCACCTACAACAATAGTTATCATTCGAGTAAAGGGATGACACCCTATGAAGTTCTGTATGGATGACGGTGTCGAACACCATTGTGTTGGTACCAAGACGGAGAGCGTCTTACGATTGGACTAGATATCATTCAGCAGACGACTGAGAAGGTTAAAATGATTCAAGAGAAAATGAGAACCGCTCAGAGCCGGCAAAAGAGTTATGCAGATAAGAGGAGGAAGCCTCTTGAGTTTGAGGAAGGTGAGCATGTATTCTTGAAAGTCACACCCACGACTGGGGTCGGCCGGGCCTTGAAATCTAGAAAACTCACTCCAAAGTTTCTTGGACCTTACCAAATCCTTCGCCGGATAGGTCCAGTAGCCTACCAGATAGCCTTACCCTATTTTCTTTCCAACATACACAATGTCTTCCATGTGTCACAACTTCGTAAGTATTTGCCTGATTCAAGTCATGTCATAGCACCGAACACAATACAGTTAAAAGAGAACTTGACCTATGAGGCGCCTCCTGCGAGAATCGAGGACCGACGAATAAAACAACTCAGAGGAAAGGAGATCCCATTGGTGAAAGTGATTTGGAATGAGACGACTAGTGACGCAACTTGGGAGCCAGAAGACAAGATGAGAGAGCAACATCCGGAACTATTTTGAGGTATGTAAATTTCGAGGACGAAATTCCTTTTAGTAGGGGAGTGTTGTAACATCCCGAAAAATATCTGTTTAAGTATAAATGATCATTTTATATTATTCTTGATTTTTAGGAATTTTTCTGGAATTTTTCAGAAACGATAAATATTTTAATATATTTCTCGTTTTGTGTGCACATTGAGCTGAGAATTGTTGAGGTCAGTGTAACGCTCCAGAAATTAATTATTTCACCACCAATAGTCATTTTCTAATATTTGTGATTTATGTGAATTTTTCTGGAATTTTTTGGAAACAATGAATATTTTAATATATTTCTCATTTTACGTGAAACTTGAGCAGAGTCGCGAAAACGACTGTAATGCTTCAAAAATTAGAAAATTATATGACGAATAGTCGTTTTATAATATTTGCAATTTTTGAGAATTTTTTTGGAATTTTTCGGAAACGTCGAATATTTTGGTATATTCCTTGTTTTGCGTGCGCACTGAGCAGAACCGGAGAAATGCAATGTTTCCTCCGCGAACCTTGGACTATGGACATGTCGACGGAGGATCTTACTAAACCCGAGACTGGACACAGTTTACGAGATTTCACAATTTTCGATAAATCTTAACTGATAAAATAAATCAATACTGCGAAAAATTTATCTGTAAGATTAATTAAATACTGACTTCTGTCAACTGTAACTATTATCCATTGGATAATAGTGTGTAGTAGAAATCCTATCACATTATCCAAATGAAATCCACTTTATGTCTAATCAATCCACTTTAATTCAAATTTAATGTTAAATAATCAAAGCTTCTTTGAGAAGCTTTGACCAAACAATGACCCAAATGCCCTTGGCTTCCCATGGACTCTCTCCTCTCCTTCTCTCTATCCATGGCTGAATGCAGCCCATGCAAGGGAAATGCTTGCATTTCAATTAATTCATTTATCACACAAATTTCATTAATTATCAAAACACTTTCTCTCTCTACCCTTTCTTCTTCTTCTCCATTTTTCTTTCTCTCTTCCTTCTTTCTACCCATCTCCACGGCCAGCCCCTCTTCTTCTCCCTCAACCATCACAAAAATTACATCTAAATACATTTCCTTAATCCTCTCACCATTCTAAGCATCTTTTCTTCTTGGAGTTTCTTGAAATTCCTCCATTTTCACCATTTTCTCCAAGCTCCAAGCTTTGAGCTTTTTGGGTAAGTTTCAAGACTTCTCTTCTTTCTCCTCCATTTTCGTGGTCATGGCCTTCATGTTGGCCATCCATGCTTCATTTTCCAAGCCATTATGTTATTCTAACAAAGTCACCATTTTTAGGGTTTTTGGAGATCAAATCCGAAAATTGCAAGAAGCTTTCTTGGAGTTCTCTTGATTTCTTCTCTTAGGTAAGAGGAAGACACTCCTCCTCAACCTCTCTTAGCATCTAGGAACTTTGATTGTGTTGTTTGTGGAAAAACCCTAATGAGGGTTATTCTTTGATTTTGTGATTAGTATGCTTATGTGTTGATTTTATTTGATTTATGCTATTGAATTAATTTGTTATATGTATGGATATGTTGGATTGGATTTTGTGATTGAAAATGGAAGAAAAACATTTGAGAAACCCTCTTGGTGGTCACGGTTTTTAAGCTAGAATTTGGGTGAAATTGTGATTGAGTTGTAACTAATATAAGACTTGAATTAATTAATGGAGAAAAATGGAAATTGATGGAAGAGAAATTGGGAATGGAAATTCCTATGAGGGCTACGGTTTTGGGGCCAAGTAAATGGGATTCTTGGTGAGCTAATTTAATAAGTGAACAATTTAAAGAACAAAGGGAATGGCATGTAGTATGATGACTTAAAGAAATTTGGAATTTGTAGCCATTGTGAGGCCACGGCCTCTAGGGTATTTTTAGGTAGGTATGAGATTTTGATAATTTGGAAGTATAAGCAACTAGGTAATTAGGAGCCTATGTAATGAAATGGATGATTATTTGTTACCAAGTGGCTTCAATACTCAAGAGGGGGGGTGAATTGAGTTTGTAAAACAAGTTCGCAATTCTTTCGCAAAACACTTGATTATTGATTTTCGTTGAAGCTATTGATTAATTGAAATGAATGAATTGATAAGAACAGTGTATATTGCTTAATAACCAACCAAGAGAGAAGTAATCAAGTAAGAGTATAAGCAATGCACAAGTATAAAGAGAAGGGTTTAGAGAAAACAAACTCAATCGTTTATCCTGGTTCGATCACCAATCCACTTGTGATCTACGTCCAGTCCCCAAGTAACAACTTGAGATTTTCCACTATATCCTCAAGCTTCAATAGGTGCTTGAATACCTTTACAAACTTGAGCCCTCAACTCCTTGGGATGCCTCACCCTTGAGCTTGAGTCTCTTCAACCAAAGAGATGCCTCACCCTTTACAAATTGAGGGATGCCTCACCCTCTATCTTATACAGCAATTTAGATTGAATTTGAGAAGCTCTCACTAGAGTAGATGATACAAATTGAAGTTCTAATAATGCTCACAAAGATATCTCAAAGAATGGACAAAAACAGAGCAAGAAAGATTTCAGAGTTTGATTCTCGTATGATGTATAGCTATGATGTTTTTAGGTTCAAGAACAACCCATAATGATGTCCCAACCAAAGTATTTAAAGCCCATTCATTAAAAGAGCCGTTGGGGGTGGTTAAAGCCAAGCATTAAATGCATTCAATATAGCCGTTGGGCATGTCAGAACCTTGGTAATCGATTACAAGCCTTTGGTAATCGATTACATGGAAAATACAACGTGTTCTTGGCTTTCTGGGCTTGTGGTAATCGATTACATGACCTGTGTAATCGATTACACGCCCTCTGACTTCATGGTAATCGATTACAATATTGATGTAATCGATTACATGGCCCTCTTGGACATGTTCTTGGCTTTACGGGAACATGGTAATCGATTACATGACTTGGTGTAATCGATTACACGTTCTCGACTTTACGTAATCGATTAAAATGGTGTAATCGATTACATGGCCCTTTTGGTCGTGTTCTTGGCTTTCTGGGAACATGGTAATCGATTACATGACTTGGTGTAATCGATTACACGTTCTCTGACTTTCTGGTAATCGATTACAGAAATGGTGTAATCGATTACAAGGCTTCTGTTTAGCTTGTAATCGATTACTAAAATCTGGTAATCGATTACACTATACCTTAAACTCATTTTTCAAGCCTTAAAACAGATTTAAATCATTCCTAACTTTTAGAAAACATGGATTAAACAAGTATAGAACATTTTTTGGCATGATTCATGGTAAAAGAAGTTCTCTTTTAGGAATTGATCTTTTGAAAGCCATATTGATTAATAATCATTTTTGAAAAACCATTTGAGGTATCTTTGGAGCATTTTAACATTGATGTGCTTATGCCTATATCTAAGCCTCTTGATTTCTTCCTTTGATACTTGGCTTTCTCATTTGCTCTTTGGTCTTCATCTTTGACTTTGTTATCATCAAAAACCATTTGACATGCTTCGAGACACATGCATTCACATTCTCCCCCTTTTTGATGATGACAATCTGAATCAATGGAATAAAGAGAAACAATTGCATATATATATGTATATCAGAGATTTAAGCGCAATCCTCCCCCGTAATGCATGCATAATATAGGGTTAGTGATGTAATCATGTGAAAGCTTTAAATTAAACTCCCCCGTACTTATGCAATTCACTAATCTCTCCCCCGTTGGCATTATCAAAAACACTTTTAAGCGGAAATTTGGACAGCATATCCTCTGTTTGTCATGATTTCCCAAAAAAAATAGAGAAATGCAATCAGTCCAAATCAAACCAACAGATCAATCAAACATATCCAAATGGAATCAAGTAAATCAATATCCAAATGTATATTATAATCAAGCATATTAAGCAATGAACTAACTGATGTTATAAATAATGTTTCAGTCATGTACATCAGAATAACAGAACAACTAAAAAAAACTATCATGGCAGAGGTCCATGATCACTATCAGTGGCCTCGCTATCTCTCTCTACATCAGCAGCAACATCACCAAGGTCAACATCATCGTCACCGGTGTCAAGGTCGTCCTCGGATCCAAGAAGTTCCTCATTTTCAGCAAGAACAGCAGCTGGAGCGGCAGAGGGATCAGCAAAAGATAGTGGAGCAGCAGCAGGAGCAGAGGAGGTGGATGGTGCAGCATGTCTGGTGCCCTCCAGATGCGACCGGATGGCAGCAAGCTCCTGATCGGAGTAGTCCATCCTAAGCTCGAGGTGGTCCACCTTCTGCTCAATGCGGTCCAGCCTGGTATCCACTGTGGTGGCCAAACTTCGCATCTCTTGCAGTAGAAGCTCTAATGTGACTGGAGCAGGTGGAGCTGGTGCAGGCTGCTGGTCCTCATCATCATCATCATCATCCGGACCATGAGGGATGTGCCCGTAGCTGCCATGAGCCAGATAGTGCCATCTCCCATCAACCTTGTACAGCTGAAGCTTTTTCAGAGTGTGCAATCCAATAGATTGAGGTCCCTTGGAGCTGGTATCCTTGGACTCCTCAGCCAGGGAGATGCGACAGTGCTCCAGGATGGCAGTGACCAGCATAGCGTAGGGGAGGGCAGAGTTTTTCTTTTTCTTTACATCCAGCATGTGCTGAATGATGTAATTGGCCTATCAGTGGTCATGGCCCACAAGACTACCACGTCATCACGTAGTATCTGGGAATAATTCCCTCCTCTGGGAATCAGGCCTCGAACAACCAGGTAATGGAGTACCCTGTTCTCCATGGTCAGACCAGTTGCCATCACCCTCTTGTTGTTCCTGGGAAGCACGTAGCCTGAGCGAATCAGGGATGTCAAGGCGCTCTTGTACTCAAACTCGTCACCCCAGGCATTTTCGTTGCCAAAGAAGCTGGTCCCAGCATAGGTTAGCTTGGTCAACCTACACCATTCTTCCCGAGTGATCTTAATCTGAGTTTTCTTCACTTCGAGAGATCAAGCAATGGTCTTCATACCTCAGATTGGCGTAGAACACTCTTACCAGGTTGGGATAGATGGCTTTCTGAATGCTTAGAAATCCAAGCAAGCCTAGCCTCTCAAGCAATTGGAAGCACTCCAGAGGCTCACTCGTGCAGAAGGAGTGAGGAAGATAGCGTGGAGAGATGAGCTTCCGTAGTTGGAAGTTCTTCCTGAAGAGCTCCGCCTTCTTGGTGGTGGAGAAGTGTCTGGTGAGGTCCAACCCCGAAATGTTGCGTGGGGGAGCACTGGAGGACTCACCAACAGTGGTCCCTGTCCTCGCACGTTTAGAACGGTGGGATGGGTCAGCCATGGATGAGTTTAGCTGAGATTGGGTGAGTGTTTGGGGGTGTTTGGAGGTGTGTGAATGGTGTTTGGAGGGTTATGCTCGTGGGGGACGAAGGAGAGGAAGAACGAAGGTGTGGGTGAAGATTTGAGTGAAAATGTGGTGAATTTGGAGATGATTTGGTGGTTGGGTTATGGTGGGAGAGGGATTAGAGTGAGAGGGAGGAGATTTTGGGTGATTTGGTGGAGAAATGAGTGAGAAGGGGATTTGGGAGATGAGAGCAGAGTGAGAGCATGGGAGAAGAAGAGGTTGAGAATTTCAGAATGAGTGACCTTTCGCGCGTCAGAAGCCTTTTAAACCCCTTTGTAATCGATTACATGGGTTGTGTAATCGATTACACACCTTCTGTTTTTCCTGTAATCGATTACCATTTCAGTGTAATCGATTACCAGCCTTTCTGGAACCTTAATCGATTACAGTATATGTGTAATCGATTACCTGAGTTCTGGAAATGATGTAATCGATTACCAGTTATGTGTAATCGATTACTGGCTAGTCAGAACCTTTGTAATCGATTACAAGGGTCTTGTAATCGATTACCATACTACTAAAACTCAGTTTTTGCGTTTCAAACAGCTAAGGATCAATTTTAAAACAATCAAGTTGATTCATAAGCATGCTGAATCAATTTCAAACATTATTTAGGCATGTAATTCACATTGATTTTGATCCAAAACATTTAATCATGCAAGATTACTACTTTTACCAAGAGTTACCCCATTTTGGGTGAATGTGTGATGTTTTTGCATTTCTTGGAGATCTTTAACATGAAGAAGCACCTGCAAAACAACTTAGGGGAAACTCCGACGCTCAAGTCAAGTATAGGAATAAAAATAAAAAATTATGCAAAGAAAGGGACATGATTATGCAGGAAAAAGCATGTTTATGCAGCAATTTGCATTTTTATGCAGCAAGGCAATGTATTTATGCAGCATTCAGCTTATACATGATTGATCTAATATGCCAAGTTCATTTCTTATATAGAAAAATGCTTCTTTTGCTAGGGGTTTAGTGAAAATGTCGACTAATTGCTTAGTTGTTTCAACAAATTCAAGTATGCAATCACCTTTTTGAACATGATCTCTTATGAAATGATGCCTTATTTCAATGTGCTTTGTTCTTGAGTGTAAAATGGGATTCTTAGATAGATTGATTGCACTAGTGTTATCACATCTTATGGGGATGTGATCCACTCAAGACCATAGTCTAGAAGTTGTTGCTTCATCCAAAGGATTTGAGCACAACAACTCCCACCAGTACAACATATTCAACACCGGTTGACACAATGCCACACTATTTTGCTTCTTGCTATGCCAAGAAACTAGTGAGCTTCAAGCAAGTGGCATGTCCCACTAGTGCTTTTCCTATCCATTTTGCATCCAGCAAAATCAGAATCGGAATAACCAACCAAACAACATGAAGCACCCTTAGGGTACCATAATCCCATTTGTGAAGTGCCTATTAGATATTTCATAATACGTTTTACAGCACTTAGGTGTGATTCTTTAGGATTTGCTTGAAATCTAGCACACATGCATACACTAAACATAATATCCGGTCTACTTGAGTTAAGATAAAGGAGTGAGCCAATTATACCTCTATACTTAGTGATTTCTACCGATTTACCTCCTTCATCCTTGTCCAAGTAGCAGGAAGTTCCCATTGGTGTAGCCATTTGCTTTGCTCCTTCCATTCCAAACTTCTTGAGCAGCTCCTTGCAATATTTTGATTGACTTATGAAAGTCCCATTTCTTGTTTGCTTGATTTGAAGTCCAAGGAAGAAGTTGAGCTCACCCATCATGGACATCTCAAACTCACTTTGCATGATATTGGCAAATTCTTTACAAAGAGAGTCATTAGTAGCACCAAATATAATATCATCAACATATATTTGAACAAGTAAAATGTCATGCTTTTTATGTTTGATGAAAAGAGTTGTGTCAACCTTTCCCTTAGAGAAACCATTTTCCAAAAGAAACTTGCTCAACCTTTCATACCAAGCTCTAGGAGCTTGTTTTAAGCCATACAAGGCCTTTTTAAGTTTAAAAACATGGTTGGGCAGTTCAAAGTTTTCAAAACCAGGAGGTTGATCAACATATACTTCTTCTTGTATGAAACCATTTAAAAAGGCACTTTTGACATCCATTTGAAAGAGTTTGAAATCCATGATGCAAGCATATGCGAGTAACATTCTAATGGCTTCTAGTCTAGCTACGGGAGCATACGTTTCTTCATAATCTATGCCTTCTTCTTGATTATACCCCTTAGCTACAAGCCTAGCCTTGTTTCTTATTATTAAGCCCGTTTCATCAAGTTTGTTCCTAAAAACCCATTTGGTGCCAATTATTGGATGATCATTGGGCCTTGGAACTAATTCCCAAACTTGATTCCTTTCAAATTGATTTAATTCATCTTGCATGGCCAAGATCCAATGTTCATCATTAATGGCCTCATTTATGTTTTTAGGTTCAACTTGAGAAACAAAAGCCATATGATTACATGCATCTCTAAGAGAGTTACGAGTGATTACCCCTTTTGATACATCACCTATCACTTTGTCAAGAGGATGATATCTTGATGTTTTCCATTCCTTGGGAAGATCCATGATTTGAGAGTCCTCTTGTCTTGGGGAATCATATGGGCTTTCTTCTTGCTTCTTGACTTCTTCTTCTTGATTTCCAAGGTGAATTCTTGTAAGGTTTTCTGCAACATCATCAACAAGCTCCTTTCTTGGCTTGTTTGGGTTAGTCTCATCAAATGCAACATGTATGGATTCTTCTATGGTCATTGTTCATTTGTTATAAACCCTAAAGGCCTTACTATGTATAGAATAACCAAGAAAAATTCCCTCATCAGATTTTGCATCAAACTTCCCCAAGTTATCCTTTCCATTATTTAGAACAAAACATTTACATCCAAAAACATAAAAATGTGAGACATTTGGTTTCCTTCCTTTGTATAATTCATAGGGGTTTTCTTTAAAATTAGCCTTATTAGAGCCCTATTCATAACATAACAAGCGGTGTTAACCGCATCCGCCCAAAAATACTTAGGAAGGTTGGCCTCATTGAGCATAGTTCTTGCCATTTCTTCTAAAGATCGATTTTTTCTTTCTACAACACCATTTTGTTGTGGTGTTCTAGGGGCTGAAAAATTATGCTCAATGCCATGTTCATCACAAAACGTTTCAAATTCATGGTTTTCAAATTCACCACCATGATCACTTCTTATGGATGCAATACAAAAACCTTTTTCATTTTGGATAACTTTAGCAAGCTTTTTGAATGATTGAAAAGCATCATTTTTGTGAGATAAAAACAATGTCCATGTAAACCTAGAAAAATCGTCCACAATCACTAAGGCATAGTAATTCCCCCCAAAGCTCATAGTTCTAGAGGGACCAAAAAGATCCATGTGCAAAAGTTGTAGAGGTCTTGAAGTTGAAACCACATTTTTAGCTTTAAAAGAGACCTTTACTTGTTTTCCCTTTTGACATGCATCACAAAGTTTATCTTTTTCAAATTTGAGCTTTGGAAGACCAATTACTAGTTCTTTAGAAACTAATTTTTGTTTAAGTGATCCATGTGAATGTGAGCAATTCTTCTATGCCATAACCATGAATCATTTTCTCTAGTCATAAAGCAATTAGCATCATTTGAGGAAATGTCATCAAGGCTAATCATATATATGTTATTGACCCTATGACCAACAAACCTAACATGTTTATCATCCTTACTCTCAATTATGCAACAATTTGAATCAAATATAACTCTATTGCCTCTATCACATAATTGACTAATACTAAGCAAATTATGTTTAAGTCCTTCAACAAGTAAAACATTATCAATAGATGATGAAGGAGTCTTACCAACTTTGCCAATTCCAAGAATCTTCCCTTTGTTGTTGTCACCATATGTGACATGACCATGTTTCTTGAGAGTAAGGGAGGAGAACTTTGACCCATCACCGGTCATGTGCTTGGAGCAACCACTATCAAGATACCAATTTGAGCTCTTGGTCTTCAAGCACACCTACAACACACATTCAAGTTTTAACTTTTGGTACCCAAATTGTCTTGGGTCCTTGTGTGTTAGAGTTAGGCATGGTGCCTTTAGGAACCCAAACCCTTTTTATTCCAACTTTAGTATTTATATTCTTTCTAACATTGCAAGTGGATGCACTATGCCCTTTCCTACCACAATGAAAACATTTGATAAAGGGGGTACTTGAAGTTTTAGATGGAACAAAGAAATTATTGTAGGATTTTTGATGATTATTTGGATTGTATCCCAATCCGGCTTTTTGAAAAACACACCTTTGTTTGCTTAGTAGCATGTTCAAATTATCTCTTCCCATAGTAAATTTTGCAAGAGTGTTTTTCAAGTCCTCAATTTCTTTTTCAAAAGCTTTACATGATAAACAAGGTAATGATATGGATGCATTATCATGTGAGGAACAAGTCATGCATGATGAATTAGCATCTATGAGTCCTAAGGTCTCATTTTCAATTTTAAGTTCATTTATCTCCTTAGTTAAAGTAGAAACTTTATTTGTCAATAGGGAGATTGTTTTATTTGAAGATAAAATCATTTTAGTGAGTCTCAAGGATTCATCATGCAATTCTTGAAAGGCATCTTGCAATTCATCATAAGTAGGTGGAGGTTCTAGGTTAGAAGAGGTTACCTCGGTGTCGCTTTCTCCACCTTCTTCTCCTTGAGCCATGAGGCAAAGATGGGCTTCTTCATCTTCGGAATCGTCGAAAGAGCTTAAGTCATTGTCCTCCCAAGCTATGTATGCTCTTCTTCCTTTCTTTTCCTTGGAGGGTCTTTTCTCAAACTTCTCCGTCTTCTTAAGATATGTAGGACACTCCATTTTCATATGTCCCGGTTTTCCGCATTCGTAGCATTTTGGAAGAGTAGAGGATCCTTCTCCTTTGTGATATGCTTTCTTTTGAGGAAAGGGTGGTCTTCTTTGAAGTCCCTTTTTCTTTAGAAATCTTCCAAATTTTCTCACAAGGAGACTAAGATTCTCCTCACTTAGTTCAATATTTTCAGCATCCTCTTCACCATCTTCATCATCATTTTCAAGTATGGAAGAGGTGGCTTTGAGTGCAATTCCCTTCTTCTTCTTATCTTGCTCTTCATTTTGACTTAATCGGTTTAGTTCCAACTCATGCTCTTGAAGCTTTCCAAAGAGAGTGGCCAAAGTCATTGCGGCAAGATTTCTTGATTCCGATATTGCCGTCACCTTAGGTTGCCAATTTCTGCTCAAACATCTCAAAACTTTATTAATAAGATCTTCATTGGCAAAATTTTTTCCCAATGAAGCAAGATGATTAATTATATGAGTAAAACATTTTTGTATTTCTTGAATGCTTTCCCCTTGGTTCATTCTAAACAATTCATATTCGTGAGTGAGTGTGTTAATTCTAGATCTTTTTACCTCACTTGTACCTTCATGAGTTACTTGCAATGTATCCCACATTTCTTGAGCGGTCTTACAATTTGACACCCTAAAGAACTCATCATATCCTAAAGAGGTAGTAATGATATTCTTGGCTCTCAAGTTGTATTGAACCTTTTTCTTGTCATCATCGGTCCATTCATTTCTTGGTGTATTTGTTCTAACACCATCAACTAGACGTGTGGGGATAAAAGGACCATTTTCAACAGCATCCCACACATCAATATCAATAGCTTCAATAAAAATCTTCATTCTTTCTTTCCAATATGCATAACCATCCCCATTGAAAAAGGGAGGCCTATTTATAGAAGAACTTTCATTAGAAAAACCATTTGAAGCCATCTTTACTCTTGAAGCGGCTAAGCTCTTTATACAAGAGTCTAGCTCTGATACCACTTGTTACCAAGTGGCTTCAATACTCAAGAGGGGGGGTGAATTGAGTTTGTAAAACAAGTTCGCAATTCTTTCGCAAAACACTTGATTATTGATTTTCGTTGAAGCTATTGATTAATTGAAATGAATGAATTGATAAGAACAGTGTATATTGCTTAATAACCAACCAAGAGAGAAGTAATCAAGTAAGAGTATAAGCAATGCACAAGTATAAAGAGAAGGGTTTAGAGAAAACAAACTCAATCGTTTATCCTGGTTCGATCACCAATCCACTTGTGATCTACGTCCGATCCCAAGCAACAACTTGAGATTTTCCACTATATCCTCAAGCTTCAATAGGTGCTTGAATACCTTTACAAACTTGAGCCCTCAACTCCTTGGGATGCCTCACCCTTGAGCTTGAGTCTCTTCAACCAAAGAGATGCCTCACCCTTTATCTTAGGGATGCCTCACCCTCTATCTTATACAAAGCAATTTAGATTGAATTTGAGAAGCTCTCACTAGAGTAGATGATACAAATTGAAGTTCTAATAATGCTCACAAAGATATCTCAAAGAATGGACAAAAACAGAGCAAGAAAGATTTCAGAGTTTGATTCTCGTATGATGTATAGCTATGATGTTTTTAGGTTCAAGAACAACCCATAATGATGTCCCAACCAAAGTATTTAAAGCCCATTCATTAAAAGAGCCGTTGGGGGTGGTTAAAGCCAAGCATTAAATGCATTCAATATAGCCGTTGGGCATGTCAGAACCTTGGTAATCGATTACAAGCCTTTGGTAATCGATTACATGGAAAAATACAACGTGTTCTTGGCTTTCTGGGCTTGTGGTAATCGATTACATGACCTGTGTAATCGATTACACGCCCTCTGACTTCATGGTAATCGATTACAATATTGATGTAATCGATTACATGGCCCTCTTGGACATGTTCTTGGCTTTACGGGAACATGGTAATCGATTACATGACTTGGTGTAATCGATTACGTTCTCGACTTTTTCGTGTCGATTACGAAATGGTGTAATCGATTACATGGCCCTTTGGTCGTGTTCTTGGCTTTCTAGGAACATGGTAATCGATTACATGACTTGGTGTAATCGATTACACGTTCTCGACTTTACGTAATCGATTACGAAATGGTGTAATCGATTACAAGGCTTCTGTTTAGCTTGTAATCGATTACTAAAATCTGGTAATCGATTACACTATACCTTAAACTCATTTTTCAAGCCTTAAAACAGATTTAAATCATTCCTAACTTTTAGAAAACATGGATTAAACAAGTATAGAACATTTTTTAGCATGATTCATGGTAAAAGAAGTTCTCTTTTAGGAATTGATCTTTTGAAAGCCATATTGATTAATAATCATTTTTGAAAAACCATTTGAGGTATCTTTGGAGCATTTTAACATTGATGTGCTTATGCCTATATCTAAGCCTCTTGATTTCTTCCTTTGATACTTGGCTTTCTCATTTGCTCTTTGGTCTTCATCTTTGACTTTGTTATCATCAAAAACCATTTGACATGCTTCGAGACACATGCATTCACATTAATAAATTAGAAGGATTTAATATAATCAAGACTTCATAAATTTTAAAGGACTAAGGGTGAGATTATCCTACGACTTAAGGTAATTCTAAGTGAATGAAGAACAAGAGAGTGTGAGGTTTAAGAGCTTAAACAACTTACAAGTCATAGAAAATTGAATTGCCTTGGAATGTTAAGTTAGTTGCAAGAATTAGTTTTGGACATGAACCTTGAAAAGGGAAATAAATTCTAAGTTAGGATTCATAATGAACCTAAGGATGCATCAATTGACTTGACCTTTATATTATGATGTTATGGGTCCATGAGAGTGACCATTTGTATGTTGATGCTTATATTGGCCTATTGTGGTATGTTATGTAATTGTATGAGATTGTGAGTCATACATGTCCGTGCATAGTGTCATATGCATTGTGGATATCCTTGTGGACTGTTGTAAGGCCTAGTTGCCTAGGAGATTGAACACACCTTTGTGCAGGTGCGAGTAGACAAGTGTGGGTCTTGTTATGACCTCGGGGGCGTCGGGGTGCGGGTCTTCCACAATGGGTAGTTGGTAGCTCCTCTGCCTGTGGGGCAAACCGATGCAAATGCACCGACGATCCAGACTTAACACTGTCCTATATCGTGATCGAGCGTGGACTGTCTGTACAATGCCTGATGTGCACATGAAAATTGTTGATGAATAGCACTTTGGCCACGGCAGCCGAGTTACGGATACGTCTCCTGATCTTTCTCTCCGACTGTTTGAGTCTAGCTCCATGGAGTAGGAACTTGGGAAAGCATACATGTGTGTCATGATATATTCTGTCATCATAAATCATTATTTTCCATAACGGTGACCTGTTTGACTATTACTGTACTGAATGTCTGCCTGGAAATTGCTTACCTGGTTACTGCTGAATTTACTGTTTATTACTTGGATATGCTGTTTCTGAATTGCTACTTAGGCGCATTGCGCCTTGCTGTTTCTAGCTGCTATAATTAGTAATGATGGTAGGATGTCTTACCTCTTTTCTTAGATCTCTATTATTTGTTGTATGTGTGTATACTGTATTGATCGAAGACGACGACAAGGAGGCGGAAGATCCCGAGTTTCCCGGCTTCTGGCCCGAACAAGATTAGCTTCTACTGAGACGATGGCGACACGTATGCGCGGATTTCTTGGTGATGTGCGTCTGACCTTCCTCGGAGGGCCAAAGTGTTGGCATATCAACTTGAATTCCGATCGCTACGTCTACTTGGGAGATGTGTCGATTGCCCTAGCCTGGAGACGTCACGAGGCGCCTATCCTCACCTACCATGTCAGCCTGCGGCTGGAGTTCTACCTACCCATCAGAGAGATGTAGGGTGATCGTTACTACACCCCTTGGGAGGACTCCTTTGATTCTACTGCTCGGGCTCCTGCCCATGGTTCTATGGTTCCCATGGAGGTTTCCTCTGAAGAGGAAGATCCTGCTGAGGACGCGGATATGGTCCCTCCTCATCTGAGAGACTGATGTTACTGGTAGCTACTGATGGCTACCAGTATTTTATTTTTGGGGCCTAATGTATTGTTTTTTGGTGGGCTGTATATTTTGGTATCTCTGGGGTATATTTGTATAATCCTTTGGGGCAGGTATAGTTTTGCTTTTTGGATAGTTCAGGCTTGTGTCTAAGTATAAATGATGTCAGCATATTTTATATATATATCTATATGCATGTTAATCAGATGAGAATTTTGTCTACTATTTTATTTTTCCCCGTCATTTATATTCCGCATGGTTAAAATGATTATAAAAAAAAATATTCTGCTATTTTGCTCGCGTATTTGAGAATTGAACAAGTTAAACTTTTACGAATGAACCGGGTCTTGAAATGTTAAAACTTTACTTTTTCGCATTTTCTTTTATTTGACATTGTGACGTTCCCTCCCAAAAGGGGCGTTACATTAAGTGCCTTGCCAAAGACCAATTGATATGGAGACATACCAAGAGGGGTTTTGTAAGCAGTGCAGTAAGCCTAGAGAGCATCATCTAGCTTCTTAGATCAATCCTTCCTAGAAGGGCTCACAGTTTTTTCTAGAATCTGCTTCAACTCTCTATTAGAAACCTCTGCTTGGCCACTTGATTTCGATGATAGGTCGTAGCTACCCTATGTGTCACTCCATATTTAGAAAGTAATGCAACAAAATACTTATTGCAAAAATGTGATCCCCCATCACTAATAATAGCTCGAGGAGTGCCAAACCTTGTGAAAATTTCTTTTTTAGAAAAACAAGGACCACCTTGGAGTCACTAGTAGGTAAGGCACAAGCTTCCACCTATTTTGACACATAATTTATCACTACAAGAATGTAACGGTTACCAAAAATTGATACAAAGGGCCCCATAAAGTCTATGCCCCACACATCAAAGATTTCCACTTCCAAAATGGAGTTCAAGGGCATCTCATTCCTCTTTGAGATGTTACTGGTCCTTTGACATCGATCACACTTAACTGCAAAGGAGTGAGAATCTTGAAACAAAGAAGTCCAATAAAAGCCTGATTGCAACAGCTTAGCTGTTGTCCGTTCACCCTCATAGTGACCTCTATATGATGAAGCATGACATTGCTCGAGTATAGTACTAGTCTCCTCTATAGGAATGCACCTTCTAAGCACCTGATCAGCACACTGTTTAAAGAAAAATGACTTATCCCAAACATAAAATCTAACATCATGAAGGAATTTCTTTTTCTGATGATAAGACAATTCAGATGGCACCAATCCACTTATAATGTAGTTAGCAAAGTCAGTATACCATGGACTTGAGCTAGCAAACGCAATAAATAATTGTTCATTTGGGAATGTCTCACAAATCAAGGTTGGATCTTATTGATATTTCTTATTTTCCAACTTGGAAAGATGATCAGCCACCTAATTTTCAGCACATTTCGATCTTTAATCTTAAGGTCGAACTCTTGTAGTAATAAAACCCAACGAATCAACCTTGGCTTGGCATCCTTTTTGCTCACTAGACACTTGATGGCCGAGTGATCTGTGAAGACAATGACTTTGATGCCAACCAAATATGCTTGAAATTTGTCAAAAGTAAAGACAACTGCAAGGAGCTCCTTCTTAGTGGTGGTGTAGTTCAACTGAGCATCAATTAGTGTCTAACTTGCATAACATATGGAATGAAAGATTTTGTACTTCCTTTGGCCCAATACTACTCTAACTGTATAGTCACTAGCATCACACATAAGCTCAAATGGTATAGTCCAATCAAGAGTAGTGATGATGGGCGCTGAGATAAGCCTTTTCTTTAATTCCACAAAAGCTTCCATACATGATTCATCGAACTTGAAGGGCACATCTTTTTCCAATAAGTTACATAGTGGTTTGGCAAGCTTGGAAAAATCTTTGATGAACCACCGGTAGAATCCAGTATGCCCAAGGAAACTCTGAGCTCTTTTCACTGAAATTGGTGGTGGAAGTTTCTCAATCACCTCAATCTTAGTTCTATCCACCTCCATTCCTTTAGGTGACACTCTATGACCAAGTACGATACCCTCTTGGACCATAAAATGACACTTCTCCCAATTAAGCACCAAATTAGTTGCCTCACACCGTTGCAACACTAAGGCCAAATTTTGAAGACACTCATCAAAGGAATCATCAAAAATAGAGAAGTCATCCATGAATATTTCCAAATAGTTCTCCACCATATCGGTGAAGATTACCATCATACATCTCTGAAAAGTAGTTGGGGCATTGCACAACCCAAATGGCATTCTTCTAAAAGCATAAGTACCATATGGGCAGGTGAAGGTTATTTTCTCTTGATCATCCGTGACAATAGCAATCTGATTGTATCCCGAGTACCCATCCAAGAAATAGTAAAACTCATGACCTGTCGACCTATCCAGCATCTAATCAATAAATGGTAATGGGAAATGATCCTTTTGGGTTACAGTGTTAAGCCTCCTATAATCCATGCATATGCGCCATCCAGTGATAGTCTTGGTGGGAATCAAGTCATTATTCTTATTGGCTACCACTGTCATTCCACCCTTCTTGGGCATGCACTGAATTAGGCTCACCTATTTGCTATCAGAAATAGGGTATATGATACATGCATTCAGCCACTTGATAATCTTCTTCTTGACCACCTCCTTCATGATAGGGTTGAGGCGCCTTTGATGTTCAATGGTTAGCTTATGATCAGCTTCCAACAATATTTTGTGCATGCAAATGGTAGGGATAATGCCTCTAATATCTGCAATAGTCCACCCTAAAGCCTTTTTGTACTCCCTAAGCACTCTAAGCAACTTGGATTCTTGCTCCTCTGACAATAATGAAGAAATAATTACTACCAATGTAGTGACTCCCCCAAGTATGAATACCTCAAATTATCAGGTAATAGCTTAAGCTCTAACTTAGGTGGAATGACTACAGAAGACTGGAAAATGGGCTTGTCAGAAGGTATGTTCAACAGTTCAAAACCTGGTTTCCTAAAAAACTTAACAGATGAGTCAAGTAGTTTAATACAGTCCATAACATCATTCCTATCTACATGCTCATATATGGATGTTGTTGTTGTTGGTGTATGCCCTAGAGGCTGATACATTTTGTCTGTATTTATATACATTGTATTATGCTATTTTTAATATACGAGACATTTCATTTATTGTGTTCTTTTTTATAAACATAATAAAGTCCTTAGAATAGTAAGTTTGATGTCGTAGGACATCAAGTGGATGACTTGATCATGAGATCCTATTAGATAAAACATTATTCTTAAATGTCCCTGGTCAAGTATTATTGTTAATTAGGACAATAATAATACATTGAGACTAGTATGTGCGTAGATTGATGGCCACATCTCATGGGTCATGGATATGAGATATCAAGTCTTCACATGGGTACAAATTGGAGTAATAATGTACTAGACAGACCCGTCATGAGAACACTAGATGAATCATTACATGAGTGTCATAAGCGATTCTCATAGTGACAATGGAGTATGTGGTCCTTTGATCTGAAATCACTACGATTCCTACATGATAAGTTATGTGTTTTAATGCCGTCAAACGTCATCTGTAACAAGGTAATTATAAAGTCAGTTATTAGACATACTGCGAATCATGAAGAGGGATGTGAGTGATCTAGATGGGATTTGTCCCTCCTACATAACATGAGCGATATATTTGGGGCCCTTGATTGAGTGAGATTGTGAAATACATGGCCATGCTCAAATGAGTCGATATAAGATATCAATCTCATTTGTTGTTATTAAGTCTACTCGGGCATTAGGAAACGAAAGATTGAACTATACAAGGGTGACACATTCTATGCCTTGTGTTTAATCTAGATATTTGGACAAAAGGGACTAAACTTCACAGAAACATTGGTCACGAAAAGATTATGTCAAATCAACTGACATTCTCATTACTTGGGTAGCAGCGATATATTACTAGATACCGCTCACTACTTATAATATTAAAATGGGGTATTAATATTTCTGTCAACGTTATGAGAATCTGCAGGGTCGTACACATAGAGTAGACTAAATTGGAGCAATTAGCATCCAAGTTGGACTTTGGTTCAATTGTGGGCCAGACTCATAACAGATGAGTCTAGGGTTGTACAGCTTACTTTGCTGCTTTCTCACTCACTTAAGGCAGTCATCTATTATAAATAACACTACTAAGGGGCTGTCAAGGCATGTATTAGAAACCCTGGCCGCACTTGACAGAAACACTGAGTGAGATAGTGACAGGTTTCTTCTCTTCTCTTCGCAACTAGCACTGTGTGAAAGAGGTGTAACTCCTTTTTGAGGACGTTGGACGTTCGTGAGTCTGTTTGTGTGGATACCGCAGAGACATCATCGTTGTTACGGTGTTGGTGATTCACGCCACTTGTTTTGATCACGCTTCAAGAGGTAAACAATTTTAAAACTCAGATTATGGCTTTTTCGCATTGATCCTTAGTGGAAATTCTTTTTTTCGCTGCGTGATGTATCCGTAATTCCCATCAAATGTTAATGATAAAGAAAAGGGATCATCAATAAAATTAGTATGGAATGCATTATTAACTACTTGATCAATCATACCTAGGTATGAACATTTTTCATAGTAATTGGGAAATTTCATGACTTTGTAAATGTTAAAAGTTACCTTTTCCTCATTGACCTACATCATGAGCTCACCTTTTTGGACATCAATCATACTCTTACTAGTGGCTAGGAAAGGTCTCCCAAGAATCAAAGGCACATTGCGGTCTTCTTCGATGTCTAGGATGATGAAATCCGTTGGAAAGATGAACTTGTCCACTGTGACCAAGACATCTTCTATAACCCCTTTACGATAAGTGAGAGAACGATTAGCTAGTCGTAAGGTAACTGAAATCAGCTTCACCTCCTCCAAACCTAGCCTTTGGAAGATGGATAGAGGCATCAGGTGTATGCTTGCCCCTAGGTCACACAAGGCTTTTCCAAAGAATTAGCTCTCGATTGTGCATGGAATGGTGAAGCTCCCTGGGTCTTTTAACTTAGGAGGTAGCTTGTTTTGTAAGATGACACTACACTCCTCTGTGAGAGCTACAGTCTCATAATCCTCAAGTTTTCTCTTCTTAGACAAGATGTCTTTAAAAAACTTCACATAACTAGGCATTTGTTCCAAAGCCTCAGCAAATGGTATGTTAATGTGAAGTTTCTTAAAAATCTCCAAGAATATTTTAAATTGAGCATCAAGTTTTTGCTTTGCCAGCCAATTAGAGATATATGGAGGTGGTGTCATAGGCTTGTCCTCTTTCTTCTTGTCTTTAACCCTTCCCTTTGTAATTTCTTTATTTTTCTCAACTTCTTTGTTCACAATCTCTTCATCTTGTGCCACTCCATTTCCTCTTCAAGTAGTTTGGTCTTTGGATTACCTTCTATTTCCTTCCCATTCCTCAATGATATAGCCTTACAATGCTCATTAGATGCACCCTTAGGATTGTTAATTGTGTCATTTAGAAAACTCTGTGGGGGCCTGTTATTTAGAGTTTAGGCAAGTTAGTCAACTTGAGTCTCAAGATTCCTCAAGAAAGTTGCTTGGCTTTGCATCAAAGCATTGTGAGAGGCTAGCCTTGAATCAGTTTTAGTCATATAGTCTTATTGGCTAGTCATGAATTGAGCAAACATCTTCTCTAAATTGGAAGTTGAAGTTGATGTTGAAGTTTGGGCTTGAAGAGGGCTCTGTTGTTGAAAACTTGGAGGAACACGGGGTGCTTCTTTAGGCTGATAAGAAGAAGAGCCTTGAGCATCTCCTCCCTATGAGAGATTAGGATGGTTCTGCTAACTAGGATTATAAGTATTACAAAAAACATTATTGTGACTTGGGTGACAAAATTGATTAGCATATTGTACACTCTCCAAGCTAGCTGTACAATTAGCAGTTGAGTGAAGGTCCCCACAATGATCACAAATCTCAGCTGAAGTATTAGCTCCACTTGTTACTGAATTGACTCCCATGGTGTCAAGCTTCTTAGAGAAAGCTGCCACTTGAGTCGTAAGTGATGTGAGAGCATCAACTTCATGTATATTGGTTGCCACTCTCCTATGAGTAACCCTTTTTGCTGGACACTGATAGTTGTTATTAGTCATTTCCTCCAAAAGGTTATAGGCTGTATCTACAGTCTTACTCATGAGAGCCTTTCCAGCTGCTGCATTAGTTATAGATTGAATGGATGTTGTCAAGCTGTTGTAGAAGGTATGTACCAACATCCATTTTGCTATTCCATGATGTGGGAACTTCCTTAACAACTCCTTAAATTGCTCCCATGCCTCATATAAGGTGTCTCCCTCAAACTGCCCGAAGGACAAGATGTCATTCCAATACTTTATTGCCTTCATGGGAGAAAAGAATCAGTCCAAAAACTTTTGTGCCGATTCCTCCCAAGTAGTGATGGAATGCACAGGTAAGTCTTGAAATCATGCCTTGGCCCTATCCCTAAAAGAAAAAGAGAAAAGCCTCAAGCGAGCCGCATCATCAATTATCCCCTAGTGGTTGAAGGCATCACAAATTTCCAAAAAATTAGCTAGATGAGCATTGGGATCTTCATGAGTTAGATCAGCAAATTACAAAGTATTCTGAACCATCTGGATAATGGCAGGCTTGATCTCAAAAGTCTACGCTTGCACAATTGGCCTTCTGATGTTTGATCAGATATCTCTAGCACTTGGAGTGGCATGCTCCCTTAATAGTCTTTTAGCATTCGCTTCTTCTGCCATCTCAGGTTCACTGTCCAAATTTAGTATTTGCCCATGTACTTGTTCTCTTAGTAATCTACGAAATGTCCTCTCAATCTTAGGATCATAAGGAAATTGAGATACATTTTGAGTCATTTGCATACAAGAGCCAAGTACCTATAAAAAAAACAAAACAAAACAAACAAAACTTGAAATAAGAGTTGTGAATATATATAAGAAATAACACAAAATCTAAATTCAATCCCCGACAATGGCGCCAAAAACTTGTTTGGTTAAAATCCACAAGTGCACGGGTCAACAAGTAATATATGAGAGTTAGAGTATCGTGCCCCAAGGGATTGACAATTAGAAAAATGCTAACACTTAACTAATTTCTATAAAATCTTATCTAAGCAATCGAAATGTGAGAGTGGTTTGCAATTAACATAACAATTTAAAAGAAATAAAACAAGAATGCACCAAACACCAAATCCACAAGAGAAAGATGAGAATGATTAAGGCCTAGGGATCCCTATTCACTTACTACTTCAATGAATATTTGCAATTCACAAACACCTATCAATGAATTGATTTTTGTTTGCTAAAAACAAGCAATAGATAAGAGCCTATGTGTAGGACAATTACCTATGTGAGACCTATCTAATCCACTATGTGTCCATGTGAGTTAGTATAAGAATCACTCATTGAGACTAATTATCAAACACCTGCAATGCATGACCAAGGGGTATGTGTCCATCCCCTTAGTTAATCAACACACCCAAACCATTGGAATGTAATTGAACATACATCAACCATACCATATCCAAATTCATAAATCCTTATATCTAGTTCATTTGGAATACTAAAATCATGTAATTGATGGCCAAACAATAACAAGCACTAAACATAGATATGGAAGAACAAAACCAATTTCATTGATAGAAACTTAACAATTTACAAGATATTCAAATCTATAGCAAGATTCTAGAGAGCCCCTAGATTAGAATTTAGTTACACATCATGAAAGAAGAGAAAACATATGAATTCAATAAACCCATCAAGTTACAAATCAAGAAAGAAAAGGGAAAGAATGAACAAAAGTGGAGATATTCCAAGCTTGATATTCCTTCCTTGATCTTGATTCTTCACTTGAATCATCCTTATTCTGAGTGGTTTTCTCCTCCTCTCCCTTGCTCTCTGAATTTCGTTCTTAGTCAAAAATCAGTTTTTTTCTTTCATGCCCTCAAAAATCATATAAAAAGGGCCAAAATCGTAGGCCAGGGTTTTTACCACTCCTAGGCGTGGCTTTTCCATGCCTAGGTGTGATAAAGAAGCACATGCTGTCATTTGTTGATCATGCCTAGGCGTGGCTTTCCCACACCTAGGTGTGGGTGTCTCTGTCTGAAGATCCTAAAAACCTGAGAGTGCCACATGACGAGCGCCGAACTCAGTCAAAATTATAATCGAAGTTATTACCTAAACTTGTAGTATAGTGAACAACACCGGATCGTCTCCTCAAGGATCGTAGATGCAATTTGATCAAATCAAGTGAAAGTTATAAAAAGGGGGGTTTTGATGGTTCAAGGATTGCAGTGACAGGATTTAAAGAGAAATAACAATTAGAAGAACAGGCAATTCAGAAATCTATCCGAGATTGGGTGGATTCAATCATAGACCTTTCAACAAACACCTGAAATACATTTGAATGGTTAACTTGGATCTAACCGAGATCTGTGCATCAGATCCAGAATTCATACTAGACAATCGTCCAGAATTCAATTGACAAGTGATAAACACAAATCTGCAATCGCACCATTCATGTAAATATATGTCAATTTAAGCACCGAATTCAATTAACCTAGGCACAAATCAGTAACCTAACCTCTTCAATTACGTGATTAGTTTAGATCAATCAGTTCTAAGTTTCATCATAAATCTCAATCTTTAGTTATGTGATTAATTCAGATCAATCAGTTCTAAATTTCATCACAATACTTAATCTTAAACCAAGATCAAATCAGATCAAACATAAACAGAATCACCATTCATGCATTCAAGATCAAGAGAACAGAAGAAGAAGAGAAGAGGAATTCAAATATAAATCAAATACATTACATAACCAAGGTCTCAAGAATCCAAGCCACAATCTCTTCAAGAGTCCCAAATTGACTAGAAGTGACTTAGCTCTCCATTACAATAAAGGAAAAATATACAAGAACTATGAAAAACTATCTCTAACACCAAGTGTGTGTGTTCCTAGAGCTCTCCACATGCTTCATTTTATAGAGGATTCGGAGTAGTAGTAGATGGGTAGATGGGATGAGTAAGTGGATGAGTAGGTGGATGAGTAGGTGGGTGAGTAGGTGAGCTACCTTGTCTCGGAAATTCTTTATTGTTGAACTCATTGATTTCGTCATTTCTGAGCCAAGTGGTCTTCATGAAAGTTCTAGGAAATTGTCTAAGCTTTCCAATGGCTCTAAAAACACCCAAAAATTCGTCCTACAGCCTAAGATATGACTCAATTACTACAGACTGTTCAGGACCAGTTTCAGCACCTCTGTTTTGACTTTCAGACCCAATATCTCCATCAAGGAGCCCGAATCAAGTTTTGTGCTTGACATGAAAGTTGTACATATGGGTCTTAACTTTCAGATTACAAATTTTCAGCCCATTTTATATGCCCAAACTCAAATTATGTTATGGTTACTACACACTGTTCGGGTTCCAGTCACAAATCCCGTATTCTGATTTCCATGCCCAATTAGCTCCACTAGATGTTTGAAATTGTCTTTGAGCTCTTCATCAAAGTTGTAGAGCTCTTTCTTATCTTTCCTACAAGGTAAAATTCATAATTATCAGACATTTAAAACTCAAGATATGGCTAAAATACAGAAACAGTGTAAGACCCGAATAATGCTGAAAAAATCAATTAAGTCCGATTCGAGTTCAAACTTACAAAACATAATCAAATTCAGTCAATTAAGTACATGAAGAGTGTAAATAACTAAACATAAGGGTTTCTTAATGAATAAAATATGTGATTATCAAATTCTCCCACACTTAGCTTTTTGCACTCCTGGGCAAAACATATAAAACTAAAGTTAGAAGACAAAGACAAACGACACAAACTTAAAAGCTAAAAACTCTAAAGGACTCAATGAAGCAAGAAGAGCAACAAGAAATTCAAGGGATCAAAGCATAAATGATGTAACATTTCTTCACATCTCAAACCAACAAGCAAGGAAACTTCCGTTGAAAAGAATGAATTAAGAATGATGGATCTTCACAAGATTCCCTCTCAATCTCTCAAGTGTTTAAAAGGTAGGTATTTCACTCAATTCAACCCATGAAAATTGCACTACCATAAGCTTGCTTATCTTCTACTTCTCCACTACTCAAAACACATGCACACACAAATCATGAGGACTTTATTCAAGGTTGTAGTGAGGTCAAGGTAACAGAAGAGGATAAAATGGATATGAGAAGATAAATACCAAAGAGAATAAAAGCAAATGAGAGCTGAGTTCAAATAACAAGCATAAAAATTCATCTCAACTCTAATGTATATCCCTTTACATATTCATTTCACAATCCTTTTCTCTTTTTTTTTATATATATATATATAAACATAACTATATACATACGTTTTTCCTTTTTTTTTTAGGCACTCTTTCCTTTTTCAACAACCATTTTGTACACACACCCCCACACTTGTTCAAAAACTCATCCATTAACCAGGCTAATGTTCTTTTATTCCCTAAGGTAAAGTAAGAACACGATTTTTCATTTAAGGCACATAATGAGCTAGAAACAAGGAATGGTCAAATAAGCTCAAAGGGGTTAAGCAAAGGAAAATATACAAGGTTGACAGGAATCAGAGAATTTTCAAGAAGTCAAAAGAGTGCTTGATATCATATTGAAAGGAAGGTTGACTATTTGGTTAAACTAGCTAATTAAGAAAGAGGGCCTCAATCATGTTTATGCATGCAAGTGAAATGTAGCTTCAAAAAGAATCAAAGCAAGTTCTAGAGTGGTTATTAACATGAGTGAAAATCACACAAGAAAGAAGAGAATGACATAAATGTTGAATCCATCCATTAGGCTCAAAATCTCACAAGGTATGCATCCATCAAACTCAATTCATCAGTTCAATCATCCATCACCAAGCATATCAGATCAAGAAGGGAGAAAAGTTATTCAATCATGCAATGAACCTCTTTTTTTTTTTTTTTGAAAAAAAAATTTTTTTTTTTGAATTTTTTTTTTTAACAAACGAAAAGAAACAGAAACATGCTAAAATCTCTCCCCCACACTTAATATAACATTGTCCTCAATGTGAAAGAAAGAGATAGAAAAGAGCAACACAACCTGATAAGAAGTGAATCAACGCTATAGCAGAAAAGAAACACACTGTTGTCGATCTGCATCGTCGGTACACCGAAAAGAAATCAAACAATAAAACTTTAGTACTAATTAGTTACTACCTAAAAACTCCTTACTCTGCCACCAATTAAGATGCGTCTCAAGAGTAAAATTACTCCTTACTCTGCCATCACTAATTGATTTAATAAGTACATAACAATCATATCATACTTTTCAAACAAAACAACAAATTTATTTTATTTTTATTTTATTTTTATATTTATTTTATTTTTTTTTTTTTTTTTTTTATTTTTTATTTTTTTGGGTCAACTATCCTTCCCCCCCAACTAGATCACAACATTGTCCTCAATGTTAAAATATAGATGAGTAAAGGATAGAAGATATTACCTGTTAGAGAAAGCTGACACAAATTTAAACAGAAACAAAGTACTATAAAATCAAACCCATTAAAGATGAAGTCGTAGATCTGGCTTTTGTTTCTTGTTACTTCCTTCGCTGCTTCTGTTGACCAATCTATCTCGAGCTAATACGACCAGTACATACTCAAAAGCTTCTAATTTATCAATGAGCTCATCAATAGTGGAGGCGAGAGATAAGAAGTTGTCTTGCCGAAGGAGTGATAAATTTCTGTTCCACAGCTTTGTCAAGAAAAGATAACAAAAGATCAAAGAAATTAATAACATTCAACAAACCAATGGGTCTATGGTGGATGTTCAGTTCGGCCCAAGAGACAATTTGAAAAATTTCTTCCAATGTACCAAAACCACCAGGTAAGACAAGAAATGCATCAGAATTGTCAACCATTGTTTTCATTCGGCCATACATAGATGTTACCTGAATTTCTTCTCCAACTGTCCTTCCAGTGATGTTATTTTCAGCTAAAGGTTTAGGAATAACACCTAAAACCTGACTGCCTCCTAAAAAGGCAGCAAGTGATACAGCCCCCATTAACCCATGACAACCTCCCCCATATACAAGATGAATATTCCTCGCAGCAAGTGATCGACCAAGAGTGCTAGCTGCGTTTACAAACTCTAATCCCTTCCCATAACTCGACCCACAAAAAACACAGACATTTTTGAGGTTACGAATAGAAGGCCCCATTCTATACTCTTCCTCCCTTTGAGTGTTTCTAAGTTTGAAGGAAAATAGAGAAAATGGAGTGTTTAAATAAGAAAAAGAATGGAAAGGGAAATAATTGCACCTATAAGGGTAGGTTGGTCATGTTGTCGAAAAAGGTTGAAATTAAGAGACACAGAATCTTTTTTTTTTTTTTTTTGACTTCAAGAAAACCATCAAGGTAAAGAAGTCTAGAAACCCCTGAAGGACCCTGCTCAAAGGATCGTCTGTACAAAAATCAAAATACAACAAAATGATACAAAGATAAAAGAAATAGAAAATGATGACATACCTGTATGTACAGTCTCCATGGCGTATCTTTATACTGTGCGTCATGAGTGCAGTAGACATCACGTCCTTTTTTTGTTTTTTTGTTTTTGAAATTGTTAGAAAAACTTGATGGAAGATGAGTGTATACTTACTTAAGATTGGGATGGAGGTAGTCTGCTCTTTCGGCTTTGTGCCAAAGCATTGTTGACCAATATTCGACCCATTCAAGACCAGCGCAACATAGGGCTCCCAAAAGGGATAAGTGGCCATAATACGACTGGCTGCCTCACATGTGGGATACAATCTACCTTCTTTGTTTTCCAATTAAGAAGGCTGGATCAGGATGCATGCATTTCCCCATTCACGGTTTGTGTTACCAAAGCCAACCCTAAGAAGTATACATTTTTTTTTTCATTTTTTTTTTTTTTTTTTTTTTTTTTTTTTTTTTTTAAAATGACATGAAGAAGAAGAAGAAGATGATATGTACAGATTGTTTGTGGATATGGCTCACATCTGCCTCTGGTTTAACGTCCAGTAACGGCTTAAACGTCTTCTATGAGTCGAGGATAAGCTTCCCATCCAATTTTCTTATAAATTGGCAAACAGGGTCTTTTAGAGTCAGATTCCCAAGACTGTAGCGTTGTTCTTCATCCTTGAAGAGATTCCACAATTTAAGAATTTCACGATGCACCAATCCACAAGAATGCGTCTCAAGAGTCAATAAGATATCATCTAATGACTCCTTACTCGATCCATTCTTAATGAAGAAAATTTTATCTTCTCTATTTGCGGAAACCATCCCCTTAGTACGACATCGCTTGTTACAGTTCCATCGTCCACATTTGTGACAGACTTGTAACCTTTTTGCTCTTCTCCTTTTAGAATATGAACTTCTTCCAAGATCGGGCATATATGAGTCAAATGAAATTGAGGACTCACCAGCTAATCGGACCTTTGCTTCAATTATCCAGCGTACATCTTCTGGCATACCTTTGTGCATTAACATTCTCAATCTTTCACATCGAACTTTGTAGATTTTTCTCAGAGCATTTTGAGGAAGAGAAGGAAAATGTTTTCTCAGGTTTGAAAGAATGACATCCATTTTGAAGGAGAAGAAGGGTTCAGTTATTTTGGGAAACTGAAAAATAAACCGACTTGAGAGTCACGGAGTACCGTATCCGCCACTTAACCGGCAACACAAAGAACTCAAGAACTTGGTTTTCCAGGAATGATTGAGTCTTTGTCCATTAACCTTAAGCGCATTACCATTCCTAGGATCCTCAATATCTACGGCCCCAGAGGATACGCGTGTTTGACAACAAAAGAACCGCGCCACCTAGATCTCAATTTTCCAAGGAGTAGGTGCAGATGATAATCTCAAAGCAGAACTTTTTTGACCAATTTCCACAACTTTTGCAAAAGGTGTAACAGACCTTTAATAAAGTAGGCCAATAAAATCCATACTGCAAGATTTTTGTAGTTGTTGTAGCTGAAGAAAAAATGACCTCCACATGCTTCTGAGTGACACTACCTACCTCATTGTCGGGCACACAGCTATTTTTTTTTCTTTTTTTTATTCATAATGCGGATGGAGAAGGTTCATCACCTCCACTTCTGCATTCTATGGAAGCTCATGATACTGTTTGAGGCGGTGTCCATTTACGATGAAAGCTTTGGCAGTGACCTCACTTTTAATCTGAACAGCACCAGAAGGAAAAACATTAGTAACAATAAATGGTCCATCCCATCTAGACCTTAATTTGCCAGGCATGAGTCGGAGGCGGGAGTTATAGAGGAGAACTTTTTGACCAATCTCAAATGTTTTCCTCAGAATCAACTTATCATGGAAGGCTTTGGTCTTCTCCTTATAAAGTTTGGAACTTTCATAAGCCTCCAAGCGGATCTCTTCCAATTGTTGCAGCTGCAGCTTCCTCTCCATACCTGCTTGATCTAGGTCCAAGTTGCACCTTTTCAACACCCAGAATGCTCGATGCTCAATTTCCACCGGCAGGTGGCATGCTTTTCCAAAAACAACCCGATACGGAGACATCCCGATTGGTGTCTTATAAGCAATCTGGTAAGCCCATAAAGCATCCTCAAGCCTCTTGCTCCAGTCCTTTCTGTTAGGTTGAACTGTCTTCTGGAGTATCTGCTTAATTTCTCTGTTGGAGACCTCGGCTTGCCCATTGGTTTGGGGGTGGTAGGGTGTAGAAACCTTGTGTTGGACTCCATACTTCTTCATCAAAGCCTCTATGCTTCGATTGCAAAAATGTGAACCTTGATCACTAATGATGGCTCTCGGGACTCCAAACCTACAGAAAATCTGTGATCTAATAAAATCCACAACAACTTTAGAATCATCAGTCCGAGTGGCCTTAGCCTCCACCCATTTAGATACATAATCCACAGCAAGCAGAATGTAAACAAAACCAAATGATACAGGGAAAGGACCCATAAAGTCAATACCCCAAACATCAAAAATCTCATAGAATAATAAGGGTTTCTGGGGCATTTCATTCCTACGAGAAGTATTCCCGTTCTCGGCATTGATCACAAGATTTGCAAAACATATATGCATCATGAAATAGAGTGGGCCAATATAATCCAGAGTCTAAAACTTTCCTAGCAGTCCGTTGAGGACCGAAGTGGCCGCCACATGCAAGTTTATGACAAAAGCTAAGAATGGAATGGAATTCATCATCAGGCACACATCTCCTAATTACTTGGTCACTACAAAATCTCCATAAGTAAGGATCATCCCACACATAATACTTTGACTCATTTTTCAATTTATCAATCTTAGCCTTTGTGAAATGTGCAGGTATTGCTTTAGCAACCAAGAAATTAATCAAATCAGCAAACCAAGGGATGTTGCCTTGCAGCTTGAAAAGCTGCTCATCAGGGAAAACATCATGGATGGGAAAAACATCTGCCTCCCTTTCAATTCGACTCAAGTGATCAGCCACCAAATTCTCCGCTCCACTCTTGTCACGAATCTCAATATCAAACTCCTGGAGGAGCAACATCCACCTAATCAACCAGGGCTTGGCATTGGGCTTCTTCAGGAGAAACTTTAATGCTGCATGATCTGAAAACACAACCACTCTAGAACCAAGCAACTATGATCGAAATTTATCTAAAGCAAAAACAATTGCTAAAAGTTCCTTTTCAGTTGTGGTGTAGTTAATTTGTGCAGGATCTAAAGTTCTCGAAGCATAGGAAATGACATGAGATACTTTACCGACCCTTTGTGCAAGAACAGCTCCCAATGCATAATTAGAGGCATCACACATCAGCTCAAATGGAAGTGTCCAATCCGGTGGTTGGATGATAGGTGTACTTGGTCAATGCCTCGCTTCAATTGATTGAAGGCATCCCGACACTTCTTGTCAAAGTGAAACTCCACATCTTTTTGCGGTAAGTTGGATAGCGGAAGTGCAATTTTGCTTTGAAATCCTTTATGAACCGCCGATAGAAACCTGCATGACCAAGGAAAGAACGAATCTCCCGCACGCATGTGGGGTAAGATAGGCATGAAATAACATCTATTTTTGCAGGATCTACCTCAATACCTCACGAGATATCATATGCCCTAAGACTATACCTTGTTCTACCATGAAATGACATTTCTCAAAATTTAGAACGAGGTTAGTCTTAATGCATCTATGCAAGACTGAGCGGACTATCTAAACATGCATCAAAGGAAGATCCATAGACAGAAAAATCATCCATAAATACGTCCATGCAATTTTCTAAAAAATCAAAAAAGATACTTACCATACACCTCGAAAGGTGCCTGGAGCATTGCACAGACCAAAGGGCATCCTCCTGTATACAAATGTGCCAAATGGACAAGTGAAAGTAGTCTTCTCTTGGTCTTCTAGGGCTATATGAATCTGAAAATAGCCCGAATATCCATCCAGGAAACAATAATGTGACTTGCCAGCTAACCGCTCCAACATCTGATCAATGAAGGCCAGCGAGAAATGATCCTTTCTGGTAGCCTGGTTAAGCCACCTATAATCAATGCAAACTCGCCAACTGTTTTGAACTCGTGTGGGCACAAGCTCATTGTTCTGATTCGCAACCACTGTGACCCCAGATTTCTTGGGAACCACTGCACGGGGCTCACCCATTGGTATCCGTCGATATGGGATAAATAATGCCAGCTTGAAGCAGCTTTGTAACTTCCTTCTTTACCACATCTAGAATCAGGGGATTTAGTCTCCTTTGGGGCTGTCTAACTGGTTTAATCCCTTCTTCTAATAAAATCTTATGCATGCATGTGGAGGGACTAATACCAGGAATATCTGCAAGAGTCCATCCGATGGCTTGCCTATTCTGCCTCAAAATCTGCAGTAATTTTTCTTCTTGATCAGGTTGTACATTTTTAGCAATGATCACCGGAAGTGTCTCACCATCTCCCAAATATGCATATTTAAGATGGTCTGGTAAAGTCTTCAACTCCAAGGATGGAGGTTGCACAATGGAAGGTAACAAGTGATCTGAAACAACTAACTCAAAAACATTAATTTCAAGCATGGTACTTGACTCTCATTCTCAATTGTTGCATCATCAGCAGTTGTATCATTACTCATAACGAGAATAAATCTCAAAGACATGCAAAGACATGGTTCAACATCACAAATGGCACATGTATCACAAGAAACAGAACCAAGATAGTCAACAATATCAGGGAATTCAACATATAAATCAGTATAGACATCATCAACCAGCATCTCAATCATATCAACATGGAAAACAGAATGCTCCTCTAGGGGGTGTTTCATGGAATCAAAAATGTTAAATTGTACCAAATCGTCGCCAAACTCCATAGAAAGGGTGCCAGCATATATGTCTATCTTGGTCTTGGCGGTCTTGAGGAATGGTCTGCCTAGAATCAATGGAGCATGGTTTGTTGAAGACTCATCTTCCGTGTCCAGAACGTAGAAATCTGCTGGAAAAATCAACTCATTCACCCGAACTAACACATCTTCCCGCACAACTGCAGGATGAGCAGTGACTCTATTTGCCAACTGAATCACGATACTAGTGGGTTGCAAAGTACCAATGTTTAAACACTTATAAACTGACATGGGCATGATATTGATCGAAGCACCCAAATCTAGCATTGCATGCTCAAATCTAGAGTTACCAATTGTGCAAGAAATTGTGAAAGTTCCAGGATCTTTGCATTTTTGTGGCATGCTTGGCAGAATCATTGCAGAAACATTTCTACCCATGCGGATCTTCTCATTCCCTTTCAACCTTCTCTTATGAGTGCACAACTCCTTGAGAAATTTAGCATATTTTGGAATTTGCTTGATTGCATCTAGGAGGGGAATATTGATTTCCACTTTCTTGAATGTCTCCATGACTTCTTTTTCCATTTCTGCTTGCATTGTTCTCTTGGATTGTGTGATCCTATTTGGAAAAGGTAATGGAATGGTAACATCTGAATTCTCTGCAATTTTCTTCAGTGGCACAGATTTCTGGACTGAATTATCCATTTCCTGCCGTTTTTGGTCAATTTTTGATTGCTGTAAGGTTGGAACATCAACTTCTTTGCCACTTCTCAAGGTAATTGCACTTACGTTGCCTCTTGGATTATTGATTTGTTTGTGGAAGGCAATTGGCTAGAACCTTGACTCTTTAGCTCGCTCACAGTGGTTGCCAGCTGCCCGATTTGAGTTTGTAAATTCTGAATGTTGGCACTGACGTTCTGCTGGAACTGAATGTTATTTGTGGCCATTTGTTTCATCAGGTCTTCCAATGATGGCTCAACTTGGAATGGATTGACAGATCTATTTGAACAATTCTTGTTGTCCGAATGCGGGGGGTATTTGTTGGTATTTGTTGCTTGGACCTGCAGCTTTGGTATCTAAATTGTTGTTCTTCTTGGTGGGGTTTGTTATTCTTCTTGGTGGGGGCTGTTGTTCTTTGGCTAGAATTCCCATATCTCAAATTGGGATGGTCTCGCCAACCAGGATTATAAGTACTAGAAAATGGATCATATCTAGATTGTTGCTGTTGTTGCTGATATTGGGGTCTACCAGGAAAAACACCAGCTACAACAACATATTGATCTGGAAAAGCGGACCCATCTTCCTGAAGTGTAGGGCATGAATTAGTAGGATGAGATGAATTAGAGCAAATTCCACACACTGATGCAGTCATCTGCATGGGTGGTTGTTGACCCACTGCTATCTGTCTTACCAAAGAAGTCAATTCATCTAGTCTGTGTTCCATTCTTTGTTGGTCCATATGAGATGCTTGAATTTCATTAACTCTTCTGGTTGCGGTGATGATCCGCGAGCCAAATTGTTGGGTATTGGCTGCCATGTTTGCTATCAGATCTCTTGCGGCGGTAGGAGTTTTGTCTACTAAGGCTCCTCTAGAGGCAGCATCGATCATGCTTCTATCATTTAGCAGTAAACCCTCATAAAAGTATTGAATCAAGAGCTGTTCACTAATTTGGTGATGAGGGCAGCTCGAACACAACTTCTTGAATCTCTCCCAGTATTCATGCAAAGTTTCACCAGACATCTGTTTGATGCCACATATATCCTTCCTAATTGCAGCAGCTCTAGAGGCAGGGAAGAATCTCTCCAGGAGCAACCTCTTCATGTCATTCCAACTTCTGACTGAACCTGGTGAAAGATAAAACAACCAATCTTTGGCTGCATCGACAAGTGAGAAGGGAAATGCCCTTAACTTGATGTGTTCGTCAGAGATGCCTTGTGGCTTCATGGTTGAACACACAACATGGAACTCTTTCAGGTGCTTATGAGGATCTTCACCCACAAGACCATGAAACTTTGGTAACAAGTGTATCAAACCAGATTTCAATTCAAAATCTGCATCAAGATTAGGATATTGAATGCACAAAGATTGGTAAGATACATCAGGAGCAGCAAGTTCCTTGAGGGTTCTATTATGCATGTTATCAGCCATGATTTCAGGATTACTTAAGTTATCAGGTTCACTCCCAAAATCAAAATTAGGTTCAGAATTAACTCTAGAACTTATCACACGAGCTCTAATTAATCTATGCAAGGTCCTATCAATCTCAGGATCAAGATCGAGCAAGATATCAGGATTGGACCTAGTCATGCATCAACTAAAGCACAAAAAAACTGCAACTAAGCAAAATACACAAAACAACACTCAAAATATGAAAAAATAAATCTAGTTAATATGTCTAAACATTTTCAAAAATTATGGAATCAACACAGAACAAAATCTACATAAAAATGAAACTAGAAAATGCAATAAAAAATATTAAAAAATTGAAAAAGTGGTCTAAATGATAGAATTTTGAAAAACCAGGGGTGACCTCACAGTATACTGTGAGTCTTGTTTATCAGGCTGTTTTCCTTCAACCAACCAAGTTTTAGCTCATTCTGGGCATGTTTCAGTTCGAAATTTGCAATAGTTACCCGTAATCACCTGTTTTCCGTCTTTCCTAAATCAGAAAAATTCAAAAGCTAAGATAAAAATGTTAGTATGGTATGAACAATGTTAGTAAATGAAAAATAACTGTTAGAATAGGTAAGAAAGAACAAAAATTAGTAAGGTTACTCAAAATGAAAAGATTACACCTACGAGATTCCCCGGCAACGGCGCCAAAATTCTGACGAGCGCCGAACTCAGTCAAAATTATAACCGAAGTTATTACCTAAACTTATAGTATAGTGAACAACACTGGATCGTCTCCTCAAGGATCGTAGATGCAATTTGATCAAATCAAGTGAAAGTTATAAAAAGGGGAGTTTTGATGGTTCAAGGATCGCAGTGACAGGATTTAAAGAGAAATAACAATTAGAAGAACAGTCAATTCAGAAATCTGTCCGAGATTGGGTGGATTCAATCATAGACCTTTCAACAAACACCTGAAATACATTTGAATGGTTAACTTGGATCTAACCGAGATCTGTGCATCGAGATCCAGAATTCATACTAGACAATCGTCCGAATTCAATTGACAAGTGATAAACACAAATCTGCAATCGCACCATTCATGTAAATATATGTCAATTTAAGCACCGAATTCAATTAACCTAGGCACAAATCAGTAACCTAACCTCTTCAATTACGTGATTAGTTTAGATTAATCAGTTCTAAGTTTCATCACAAATCTCAATCTTTAGTTATGTGATTAATTCAGATCAATCAGTTCTAAATTTCATCACAATACTTAATCTTAAACCAAGATCAAATCAGATCAAACATAAACAGAATCACCATTCATGCATTCAAGATCAAGAGAACAGAAGAAGAAGAGAAGAGGAATTCAAATATAAATCAAATACATTACATAACCAAGGTCTCAAGAATCCAAGCCACAATCTCTTCAAGAGTCCCGAATTGACTAGAAGTGACTTAGCTCTCCATTACAATGAAGGAAAAATATACAAGAACTATGAAAAACTATCTCTAACACCAAGTGTGTGTGTTCCTAGAGCTCTCCACATGCTTCCTTTTATAGAGGATTCGGAGTAGTAGTAGATGGGTAGATGGGATTAGTAGGTGGATGAGTAGGTGGATGAGTAGGTGGGTGAGTAGGTGAGCTACCTTGTCTCCGAAATTCTTTATTGCTGAACTCATTGATTTCGTCATTTCTGAGCCAAGTGGTCTTCATGAAAGTTCTAGGAAATTGTCTAAGCTTTCCAATGGCTCTAGAAACACCCAAAAATTCGTCCTACAGCCCAAGATATGACTCAATTACTACAGACTGTTCAGGACTAGTTTCAGCACCTCTGTTTTGACTTTCAGACCCAATATCTCCATCAAGGAGCCCGAATCAAGTTTTGTGCTTGACATGAAAGTTGTACATATGGGTCTTAACTTTCATATTACAAATTTTCAGCCCATTTTATATGCCCAAACTCGAATTATGTTCTGGTTACTACACACTGTTCGGGTTCCAGTCACAAATCCCGTATTCTGATTTCCATGCCCAATTAGCTCCACTAGATGTCTGAAATTGTCTTTGAGCTCTTCATCAAAGTTGTAGAGCTCTTTCTTATCTTTCCTACAAGGTAAAATTCATAATTATCAGACATTTAGAACTCAAGATATGGCTAAAATACAGAAACAGTGTAAGACCCGAATAATGCTGAAAAAATCAATTAAGTCTGATTCGAGTTCAAACTTACAAAACATAATCAAATTCAGTCAATTAAGTACATGAAGAGTGTAAATAACTAAATATAAGGGTTTCTTAATGAATAAAATATGTGATTATCACCACACCTAGGCATGGCTTTTTCACGCCTAGGCGTAGGTTGGCAACCTTCTTCTCTTCTTACTTTCTTCCACTTTTAAGCTTGTCTTTGAGTTCTTCACCCCTTCCAAAGCTTCTCCATCTTAATACCTGCCTCAGGACAATGCCAAAGTCCATCAAACAATGATCAATCCAAATTCCTTAATTAAAATCCTCAAATATTCAACTCTTAATCATTTTTTAGTTCACAAGCTTAAATCATTAAAGTCATGCAAGAATTGAACTTTTGGGCTTAAAAACTTAAGGATAACATGCTCATATATATTCAAATTCAAGTGAAATAACTTCAATTCCTAAAGTTAGCAATAATTGGATGATTCTTTCCCCTTATTACAATATGAGTACTATTATCTCCCCATATACAGTAACCATGACCTAATGAGCCTCCGCTATGAGAATTTAGGACTAGTCCTCATTATGAGAATCTTAGACCGATTATCTATAATCCTCTGGCCAAGTGGTTGTGCACACCACATAAGGTCACAATACATAAGAATAACGACCTTGAAAACATGCAAGGGTATACTTCAAATCACATTTGAAACATCACAAGATTCTCAATAATTCGGTGAAAATACAATATTAGCAACTTCTAGCTAAACTCATCACATAAGATAGCAAGATCACAGTTACTAGCACTATAGTACATAGTGTATTACCATTCACTTCACAAGTGAATTTCAAGGCCAACTCTAAGTTGGACAAGGTCCTAGGCACCATTTAAGGCATTCCGTCTTATATGGATGTTATAGGTTCCTCACAATTCTCTTATAGGCAAGGTATGCATTCTCTCAAAGAAATACACCATAGAGTGTCTTCGTACTATTTAAAGGACCCAAATAAGAGATCCCAAGAAAAAGGGGAACCAATTCTCACTATAAGAAACTTACACAAGTTTCTAGTCACCGAGCGCTCAAGCACTCGTCCCCTAGTGCCCAAGCGCTGGCAAGGCAGAGGAAATGCATAGCAATCCCCTATGACTAGCGCTCAGGTGCTCAAGCCTGGCATTCACTGCGTGCTCAAGCGTTCCACCATGGGCGCTCAAGCGTTGGGTGCATACATCAGGCATAAATTCTCTGGCCCTTGGGCGCTCAAGGCCCTAACTCCTAGCGCTTAAGCGCTGACTGGTTCTGCAGAATTCTGTAGGTATGGTTACTGTTCCATTGGTAACCAAAACCAATTTCAATGATCTCAATTCAGTTTCTAGGTGATTTTAAACTCCTAACAAGTTCACTAACCTAAAGGAATCATCAATCACCAAGTCAAGTCACCAAAATTGGATCTATGGATTAAATCACCATCCTAAAGACCTAATTTCTCATTTTGTGCATTAAAAACCCAAAAGAAGAGTTCTAGGTTCTCTAATCAATTTCATACCCTGAACAAGTTAGAATCAACCATTAAAACATGTTCAAAAGAAAAACAACCCAAACACTTAAAGATCTCATTTTGGCTCATCAACCCACACATGGTCTCATGAGGAAGAAAATATGAAGATGAAGAAGATACATGGGCTTAAACCCCTACCTCAAAGGTGATGATGATGACTAAAAAATCACAAGCTTGCCTTTTCCTTTTGATTCCTTGCGCTTCCTCTTCCTTTCCTCTTCCTCCTTCTCATTTTCTCCCTTTTTTCTTGTGTTTTTTGTTGAACCATGGAGAGAAAGGAGTGAAGTGATATAAAAAGGCTTGAAATATCAAGTATAAAGGTCAACAAAGAAGGCTGCAATCTGTGGATGGCTTAGGAAACTTAGTTACTTTGCAGTATACACTATATCTACCATGAACACTCGATTTACACCAAATCAAGTTTTTCAAGTTCCAACAAGTTTAAAATAAATCATAGAATTCATAAAAAATCTTGTTTCACCAATATCACATATTTCCATATCAATTGCTAGCCAAATCAGTATTAAAACACATAACTAGTATGCTTAAAAATACTAAACTAGCTCCAATTATTCTCAAATTTTAACTCAAGCTTAAAACATACATTTGTGACTTAGGAATAAATTCTCCACATTTAAATCCCTTAGGTAATCCATTAAAGCTAATATCTAGGTCATTTTAAGCTACTTTTCATCTTTCAGAGTGCAACAAAGTACCTAAACTAACTCAGATTATCACAAAAGTTAACAAGCATGTTAAGCAAGTAATATGCTACCTCCGTAACCATTTACAAGTCTAACATGTCTTAGAGGATGTTACACCATTGGCATTTGTCACATGCTTGGACATGCGCAAGTGTTTTTGTCCCAAAATAGGCCGTAAGTGCACGGGTCGTACAAGTAATAAAATGAAGAGTAAAGATTGTTCCCTCGAGGATAAGTTTACTTCCAATGCTAAAGATCAACCAATAGCTTAAGTAATTCTATTCAAGAACATAAAAATAGGGGAAATAGATATAAACTAAAGACTAGGAAAGTAATAAAGATAATGACTAGAGTTTAGGAAATCTTTCTTCAGCTCCTACTTCAATCAACAACATGCAATCCTTTTCATCCACATGAATACAATGATTAGGTTAGCTTGAGAATCTACATTAGCTAAAAGCCTATGTCTAGGTCAGTTAACCCTGGTTTCATTCACCTAACTCACTATGTTTCCATGAGAACCAGTGCAAACTCCACTCATGAACGATCTATTCTCAAACACACGTTATGCATGGCTAAGAGGTATATTTCTATCCCATTAGCGAATTAACTTATCCCTGCCATGAGAATGAAGCAAACATGCATCAACCATATATATGATCTCAAATCCAAATCCCTATGTTTAGGCTCATCAGATTTCAACAAATCACTTAAATGTTAGTCAAGCACTCAAGAGCATTAAGAATAATATGATTGAACAAAACCAAACATCTATATAAACTAAAAGGAAATGCATAATCATTAATATTCATAAAAAGATCCAAAGTATTCCCTAAATATAGCTTGACTATACATTGAACATGAAAATAGCATACAAAATACATGCTCAAAATAAAGGTAGGAGAGAAAAGCAAAGGGAAAAGGAGAAAGCTCATGGATTTGGTCTTTGAAGCTTGAATCTTCCTCCAAGAGGAAGATGGCCTCCATCCTTGGCTCTCCAAGCCTCCTCTCCATCTCCAAATGAAGACCCAGCCATGCCTTTCTAACCCTAGGACGGCAAAAAACCTAAACTAAGAAAAAGCTCCTTTAGAAAACTAAAGAAAACGTATTTATAGGCTCAGATCTGTGAATCACGCCGTGGAGTTACACAAGTGGCGCCGCGACACGCGTTAAAATTAGGGCACAATGCCGCAGTGTTCACTTCTCATGCGTCACAACGTACTAGCCTCGGGTACCAAACTAAGCACTAGGGCTAAAATCACAATGCCGCAACATGCTTCTCCTTACGCCGCGACGTGCTCTACTGGAATGCACCTTGAGCTTTCTCTTCCAATCCTGGGCCTTGGCTTGCTTCAATTCATCTTTTTTGAGCTTATCCTGCATTAGAGAAATCACCAAATTCAGTACAAGTGCAAATCTACTTAATTCAACAAAGAATAGGAAAGAATATCACAAAAGCATAAAAGGAAGATATCAAAATAGAATTTGACTAATATAAGCCTAAATCCTTCCAAATATGCATAACAATAAGGACTAAGCTATCAGAAAAGCACAAATATAGGGCATAAATAACTACACATAGTGAAGTTATCAGCAAGATAGTCAACTTCCATTGTTGGCCAATAATATCCAGCCCTGAGTGCCTTTAAAGCTAAAGTTTTGCCTCCTAAGTGGTGTCTACGGCTCCCTTCATGGACTTCAACCATCATATATTCTGCTTCTTTTAGTTGTGTGCTATGGAATGTGATTAAAATTTAGGACAAAATTCTGTTGCCAAGTTCAACAAAAATTATATAAAACCTTGCAACCAGCTGTAGTTAGCAAGGGTCGATCCATAGAAAACTAAGTCAGTTAACACTATAAATTGATTCTTAATTTAAACTCTCGAAAATAGTAAATAGTAAAAAAGGGTTTTGTTTGTTAAACTAAAAATGGAAATTGATTCTAAAATAAAAACAGTAAACACGATTTGATTTACCAATTAAAAGACAATGGTTAAGAGATGATTATGCTAACTTATATTCCCTTTATACCAATATAACCAATTATGCTTTTATGTGATTGTGAGATAAATCCCCTGTTTTCCTTAAGTTTTGCTTAATTCAGCAACTGCTTAAATTAAATCCTAATCACTAGTTAGTTATAAAGCAACCGCTCTTATCCCCACCTAATGATTGCATTAAGATTTAGAAAACTAATCACACCAACATCTAATCACACACCAGGATTAAATTACTTAGATTATATATCTCACTAGTCTTACCACCACAACCGCACATAACAATCCTAGTTTTTTCAATTTCGAAAATAGCAAAGAGTATAAAAACCTTTATACCAAATTAAGATAAAAAACATATGAATAAAAACTCAATTGAATTGATATGAAGAGATATGCAAGGTTCACATAATCAAAACTAGGGTTTCATCTTCCGTTAACTAAATAAGAAATTTAACCACACATGACAAATTCAAAATCAAAAAAATAATTGAAGAAAAACATCGTCTAGAATAAAAGAAGAGAAGAAAACTAAAGATCAAACTAGTTTCCAAGGTTTGAGATTGATTGATCTTTGATTGCTCGAACTCGAGTCTCCAATCTTTGATCAAATCTTCCTCTTGCTTGTTCTTCGTATTCTCTACAGTAACTTGATGGCTTCCAGTCCAAAGATCTCTCTTTTTGAACCCCAAGCAACCCTATTTATATCTTTGGATACCTGACACTTAATTAGAATTCGTATCTAATTTCCTGATTCGCAAACACGGGCCGTGTCAGGGTCTAGTAACACAAATTCCAACAAGATTGCAAGTCAAAGGGGGACACGGCCTACACCGTGTCTGAGGACACGGGCCGTGTTGTTGATCTACGCTAAAAAACTGGATCTCCTTGTGATGGCAGAAACGTACATGGGCTACCCCGTGTCATATGACATGGGCTGCGTTGGGGAAACTCAGGGCTGGACCAAATTTTATGGTACCAGAGAAAGACACAAGGTAGGCTGTGTAGTTACTTTCTTCAAATTTAGCCCTGTTACCAAGTGGCCTTAATACTCAAGAGAAGGGTGAATTGAGTATATAAAATATTTTTGCAAAAACCTTGTAAAACACTTGATTATCAATTTTCGTTGAAGTTATTGAGTGATAGAGATGAATAGATAGATGAGATATAAGGCTTTCACTCACAAATGTTACAATCAATCAAGATAGTATTCAAGCAAACTCAATAAAATAGTACACAATATTAAAGAGTTGAGTTTAGAAGAACAAACACAAGATTTATCCTAGTTCAGCCACCAATCCACTTGTGGCCTACGTCTAGTCGTCAAGTAATCACCCGTGATTTTTCACTAATTCTTCAAGCTTCAACAGGTGCTTGATAACCTTTACAAGTTGGAGCACCCAACACCTTGGGATACCTCAGCCTTGTGCTTAAGCCTCGTCTTCCAAGGGATACCTCACCCTTTACAAATTGGAGGGATACCTCACCTTCTCCTTTATAGTTTATACAAACTATGCATGATACAAAATTCTCTCAAGATTGGATAATACAAATTGAAGCTTATAGGTATCAAGGATTCACACTTCTAAAGCTCAAAAATAGAGTATGATTGAAGGGATAGAGAAAACGTGAATTCAATGCTTAATAATGTTTTTTAGATTGATTGTCTAACTTTCATAAATGCCCAACAACTTTTTTTATAGCCAAAAGAGATTTAGAGCTGTTGGGGGTAGTTAGAAGCATTAAATGCTCTCTAATAGAGTCGTTGTTCGTGTTTGCTGGTTTTTCAGATAACCGGTTAGGAGGAAATCCTAATCGGTTAGTCATTTAAGAATGGCCTCTGACTTATCAAATAACTTGTTAGGCAATGAGCCTAACCGGTTAGGCTTCATTAGAAGCCTTTCTACGTGTGTTTTAAAGCCATACTAACCAGTTAAGGAATTGCCCTAATCGGCTAGGCCATTTAGAAAATGAGTTCTAGGGCCTCTGTTTAATAGAATAATCGGTTAGCAAACTTGCCTAACTGGTTAGTCTCTTTTTTTAAAAAAAATGGTTCACGTGGCTTTGTTAAAAAGGATACTAACCAATTAGTAAAAACACTAACCGGTTAGCACTTTCAAAAGATCATTTCACATGCATTTTAAAAAAGCATGCTAACCAAATAGGTGAATCACCTAACCGGTTAGCCATTTAAAAAAAAACGTTCTGACTTGATGAATAACCAATTAGGTGGAGTCCCTAACCAGTTAAGAGCTCTTGAAAAACATTGAGTATTTTGTAACACTCCAAAAATTCATATTTTATTTATTTCGGTTGATTCTTAATGATTTTGAGTAATCCGACTCGACTTCCGTAAATTTTATAATTTTTGTGATTTTTAAGAATTTTTGGGAGTTTTTACGTTTTTGAATATTTTAATATTATTTTTGGGCTTGTATATGAGCCTTTATATTTTATTTCTTTCTGCCAATCCTTAATTGTTTTTACTAATCTGATTTGATTTTCATGAATTTCACAATTGTTATGATTTTTGTAAACTTTTTGTGATATTTTAGATATTTTGAATATTTTAATATATTTTAGATATTTTGAATATTTTATTATATATTAGATATTTTGAGATATTTTGAATATTTTAATATATTTAAGATATTTTGAGATATTTTGAATATTTTATTATATTTTTAATATTTTGAATATTTAATATATTTTTTATATTCTTGGTTGAGTATGGGCCTGGGGCGGGCCCAGAAAAATAAAAATTTTCTATGACCAAAAAATTTTGTACCATTGATTCGGAGCAGGGGATCTTACTAAATTCGAAACTGGAAACAGTTTTTGAAGTTTTCTTTTTCTACGATTTTATCCGACAAATAAAATCGGGGTATATTTTATTATTCATTGAATAATATTTTTCTTGAAAATATCTAGTGGATGATTCTAGACGCAAGCCTAGTCACCCACTCTAGAATGCTCTAGACGATGACTCATCGTTTGGTGACTCACCTAGGTGACTAGCCTAGTGACTCATATGTTTTAGACTATTCTAGAAGACTTTAGAAAATACCTCGTCACGTGCCTAATCATCAAGTACTTGAGTACTTGCTTTACATGTGGACCAATGAAGAGGTGGTCAAAGTTGGCGATTGTGACTCATTGCGGAGGACCAATAGAAGCTTGACATGTGGCGTGACACCTTAACACCTGATGACTCACCATGTTCTAGAAACGATGACTCGCCACATTCTGGAAGTTTGTTGAAATGCTGACTCACTCTGTGACTCGCCACAGTGAGTCACACGTTCCAGAAGGTTCCCTGACGACTCATCATGCTGACTCAACGCTACGACTCACCATGCTGACTCAGTTGTTGTACAAATCTCCACGGTGACTCATCATGCTGACTCATCGTAGTGAGTCACATGTTTTAGAAACTTCTCTTTGATGACTCGCTCTGTGACTCATCAAGGGTAATCAGTAGAAAAATGATCAACAATAGTTGCTACCTAACTAGAAGAAGAGAAAAATCTAGGTATATTTATTATCCATTGGACAATTGAGATTGACTTTATAAGCAATAATTATTATTCATTGCTTAAAGTATACTGAAATATATCTTAAGTCTTCATCTTTTTCATGAAGTCCATAAGTAGGAGGGCTTTGATTCATTTTCATTCTTTTGCATGAAGATCTCACCCTTTTCTCTCCTTGTGTTCCACGGCCAAACACCCTTGGAGGCCAAAATTCTACACTTGCTCATCTTTTATTCATCTCCATCTAAGAAGCCAAAAACTATGGACTAAACTCTCTCACTTTTATGGAAACTTTCTCATCCTTTCTTTCACTAAACCCACGGCTAGGACTCCTTGGGGGACCAAGTTCTATACTTAGTTCATCATTTTCTCAATTTCACCAAGAACCAAGAGAACTAACCACAAAAACTCTCTCATTTTCCATCTTCTCTAGTTTCGGCCAAGCACCAAAGATCCACTCTCCAAACTTCTATAATTTCTACCAATATCATTTCTTGAATCCTCTCATTAATCCAAGATACTTTCATGTAAGGAATTTCTCAAGATTCATTCATCTCCATCTTCCTATCAAGCAAAGAACACAAAAGCTCTTACCTTTCTCCCCCATAAAGCTCACGGCCAAACCACCTTGCACCACTCTCCACTCTACTATAATTTCAAACAATCTTATATATAGTATCCTTACATCATTCTAAGATACTTTGTAGAATAAACCCAAGTCTAAATCATCCATCTTCAACCTTGATCTTCAAGTTCAAGATCAAGAACCTTTAGGTGAAGATTTGTGTTCTTCATCTTTCTTTTCTTTGGTAAGTTTCTAAGACCATATTTTGGCCTATGGTCATTTTTGATATCCTTGAATATTAATATAGTATGTGTTTCTTTGTTTTTAAATGCTACTTGGCGGAGTAGATCTATTTCAAGAGGACAAGCAAAGAGCTTTGGAGGAAATTGCCAAAAGGTAAGAGGGATATTATCCACATCAACCATGTGTTGGTGGTGAAGAATAGATGTGTGTGTGGTGAAGAATCCATAAGGATTTATTCACTTATTTGTTTAAGAGTTTTTCATATTTATGATTGTTTGGTGATTGATATGTTTATTGCTTTGATAATATGCTTTAGTATGTGTTTATGATGCATGACGATTTGTGTATATAATAAGATGTAATTTACATAACAAAGGAAAGTATGTTGGTTCCAAAGAACCATGGAGGCACACGGCCTCAAAGTTATTTTGAGAGCAAAAGATTCTAAGTATTTTACTAATCATGAGTTTTAGATAAAAAGGGTAATAAGTTAATGATTTTAAGGATTTGTAAAGAAAGTGGACATGAAAATGAACAAAGATTTTATGATGAAGATATTTGTGATTTTCAGCTAATATGCCAAGGATTGGTAAATGAAGTCAAAATAATGATTTTAAGAGTAATCTTAGATGATTATTTGTAAAGGATTTAAAGTAATGAATTTTGAGATTTTTAAAGTAAGTGAGAATTATTTTTGGAAACTATGAAATTGGTAGGATCAATTTATAAAGAGAAATAAATTTATGACTTGAAGTTTATTGATGTATAGCTCACTCGTTGGGTTTTGAGGCGCGTTAGGAAATTTTAAGTTAGAATAATTGATTTGAAGGAAATATTGATTTTAGGGAAATAATGAAAAATATTATGTAAATGATTTTTAAAGGAAGAAAAACGTGGAAAATGAAGTTAGAAATGGCATTGATTTTTGAAAAATCCAAAATGATTTTTGAAATATTAAGAAATGTTTTATGTAGTTGGTAAATGATGAAAAATGATTTATGCGACTTGAAAATATGATTTTTAAGCTACGCAATTTTGAAAACATACAAAAGTATTACGCGATTGTGAAAATGTGTTAAAAATGATACCCGATTGAAAATAAAGTAAAAATACTGTAAGAACTGATGTACTCGACCCGGATGTATCGATGATATTATGTAATTGTATAAGTGATTATATAATATTCATTGATCTTATGATATTAGACAATTGTATGGCTGGTTGTTCTAATCTTATTTGGGAATCCTTTTAATGATGAAATTAAGATATGCATTGAGGCATATGATGAAATTGAGACATGCATTGAGGTATTCATGCATTGAACAGAATTGAATTGAGGTATTCGTGCATTGAACGGAATATAGCTGATAACTATTATGGCCTTTATGGTTGAAGAGTGAATGAGAATTGAAAAATGAGATCTATGATGGATCTTGGGGGCATCGAGGCACGGCGGTCAACTAGTGGATAGTTGGTAAGTACCATGTGCCACTTGGTGACGTAGTCCATTGCAATGCATTGACGATACTCGACAAGAACACGATTCCTTTCGTGGACTGGAAATGTCATTGGGCTAAGGCTAACATTTATTCTAGAACATTCATCTCGAAATTGTGAAAACCTCCATGGAGTGGGAAATTGGGTTAATATGCATATGCATGGTCAGTACACATATTGTTGTGGCATGGTAAATGTTCATATGGTGTGAAATCATCATTTCATATATATTGATGGTATTTGTTTTGATGAAATTGGTACTGGTTATTATACTATGATATATGGTTAGGGAAATTGTTTATGAAATGATGAAATGAATATAATTGTAATAATTGTGTGTATGGAATGACTTTGTCATTCGTATTATTCCTTACTACCACACTGACATTAATGAAAAAGGGATCTTACATCTTTATTGTATTATTTTGTTGTGCTTGTATTGTTAAAATTTGTATAGTAGATGGAACGAGTTTCTTAGACTTAACTGGAGGTAAATATTCTGAGTTTAGTGGCAACATTGAGGAGTGGCCATCCTGGATTCGTTGGTATTTAGTTTTGAGGAGGAATAGATATATGATGTATCAAGATGGATACAAGACGGAATAAGTATGTTGAGTTTTCTCGTTAGTGTTTTTCCGTGTTATTAAGTAGGACTCATCATATGGTTTGCTACTGTTTAAAATTGAGTCTGTAAGTTTTATGTTTCCTAAATAATTATTAAATATTATGTGGCATCTGTTTTATGAATCTTAATCGGTTCACTAAATTTTTAAATAGTACCCATAACTTTGGTAAAATTATATTTTGAACAAGAAAGAAGTTTTTAACCCGTACTTTAAATAATTAAATCTTTTATAATTTACCTTGGTTTTCTTTTGTTAAGTCAGAAAAGGTGGCACCCAAAGGAGGGTGTTACACTAGTTGGTATTAGAGCATGGTTAGAGTCTTTTGGGGGGTTTTGTGGTTAAGTGTATGTTGTTTGTGCTGTGTGACTCTCTGTGCTTCGACTCTGAAAGGAGACAATGTTATTTGGAATGGTTACTTTGGTTTCCATTGTGTTTCAATTTATCTATCTTCAAAGAAAGACAATGGCTCATGGTAAACATGCACGTGATGAAGCAGGAAGTGACACTAATAATGTGGCTGCAACTACGGAAGCAATACAAAGAATAGCTGAAGGAATAGTACAACAGGATCAGAGGATTGCTCAACAGCGGGAAACGAAAGCCGAGATTCAGAATCGGACAAAGTCAGATAAATCTCAGAATACGAGATTTCATAACGTTGGACCATTTAAGATCCAAAGGGGAAGGAAATGTAGATCAATCGATTCCAGTAGAAAACGTATTCGCAATCACCAGGAAGTCAACAACAGCAGCAATCTTGTGGAGGAAGTACTAGTAGTAGCAGGTTGGGTCTGACCGGGAAATCGATACCAAAATGTTGGAAGTATGGGAAAGATCATCTGACAAAGGACTGTACAAGCAAAGGAATCATTTGTTTCAAGTGCAAAAAGCCTGGACACATTTCCAGAGATTGTATTCCACCAAGGACGAAGTCATCTATTAGTAATGAACGTGCTTCTACATCTTAAGTAGAATGGAGCGTCGATTATCCAAGTAGAGCAAAAGCATCTCAGACTGAAGACCTAAGCAAAGAAGAATATGTCACAAGAGGTGATCCTTTAACTGTACTGTATAGTTCAAGGGGCAACCCATTTCTTTATGACATATGATTTTGGATCAATTAGAGTTATCTGTGTCCTTATTATCTTTTGACCTAATTATTTCTACTTCTATTACTAAAACATGTGGTTGAGAATTTGAGTTGCTTAAACCATCTTAAGTCTGTTAAATAACTGAATCTTTTCTGATGATTCAATTTGTTTATCTCATTCACAAAATAGACGCGATCTAAAAATATGGATTGGGAATTTTTCCAACCATCTATGCTCTGTTAGACCTGTCGGTCGAATTATTAAACTTAAAAAGCTCACTTCTAAATTCATCAGACCACATCAATTTCTCTATTGGATAGGTCCGGTGGTATATTAGATGATTCCACTTTCTTTTCTTTCTATGCCTTCATGATATCTTTCACGTGTCGCAATTGCGAAAATATATTCTTGGTTCAACCCATTCTTTTATGACTAATTGACTGTGTGGGTTGATTTGAGCTATCAGTATCTTCGTTATCTTTTGACTTATCTATCTTTACTTTTATTACCAAACCCATTATTACTTTTGTTGGGAATTTGCGGATCAAAGTCTCGCAGCGGAATAACAGAATTCCCTCACAGGATCCATGCGAAAAATCCATAATCCGAGGTTTTAAAATTTTACCTCTTGAAGCGTGACGACACAAGCGAGGTGAATCACCAACACCGTAATAGCGACGATGTTTCTGCGGTATCCACACGAACAGGACTTGCAAAAGGAGTCACGCCTCTTTCGTAGTGCTAGCCGCGAAGAGAGGAGAAGAAGACCTCACTATCTCTCACTCACTTTCTATGTGGCTAGGGTTGTGATGTAACCTAGTAGCAGCCCCCTTAGCGTACTATTTATAATAGTGGCGCCTTAAGTGAGTGTGAGCAGTAGCAAGGTAAGTGGTGCAACCCTAAACCCATCTGTCATGAGTTAGGCCCACAATTGAATCCGAGTCCAACTTGGATTCTTACTCCAATTTAGTCTGTTCTAAGTGTGCGACCTGCAGTTCTCATGACGTTGGTAGTAATATTAAAATCTCATTTTAATATTACAAACAAAGTGAGCTGTATCTAGCAACACATCAACTACCCAAGTAATGAGAATGTCGGTGATTTGACATAACCTATCCGTGACCAATGTTTCCGTGTAGTTTAGTCCCTTTGTCCGGATATCCAAATTGAACACAAGGCATGGAACGTGTCACCCTTGTTTAGTTCAATCTTCAGTTTCCCGATTCCCGAGTAGACATAGTAATGACAAATGAGATCAATATCTCATATTGACTTATTTGAGCATGGCCATGCATTTCATAGTCTCACTCAATCATGGGGCCCGAAGATATCACTCTGTTATGTAGGAGGGACAAATCCCATCTAGGTCACTCACATCCCTCCACATGTATCGCGGTATGTCTAATAACCAACTTTATAATCATCTTGTTACGGATGACGTTTGATGGCATTAAAACACACAACTCCTCATGTAGGAATCGTAGTGATTTCAGGTCAAAGGACCACATACACCATTATCACTATGAGAATTGCTTATGACACTCACGTAACGATCCACGTAGCGTTCTCATGGCGGTCTGTCCAATACATCATTACTCTAATATGTATCCATGTGTAGACTTGATATCTCATATCCATGACCCGTGAGATGTGGTCATCGGGCTACGCACATACTAGTCTCAAAGCATTATTGTTGTCCTAATTAACAATAATACTTGACTAGGGACATTTAAGAATAGTGTTTTATCCAATAGATCTCACGATCAAGTCATCCACTTGATGTCCTATGGTATCAAATTTACTATTCTAAGGACTTTATCATGTTTACCAAAAAAAAGAACATAATAAATGAAATGCCTCATATAAAATAGCATAATATAATGTATGTAAATACAAACAAAACGTATTGGCCACTAGGGCATACACCAACAACTTTCTAGTTCCTTAAACAATTTTTTTTTTGTTAATCTAAACTATCTACTTCTTCCATGAGATAGGCATGATCTTAAGAATGGATTGGTTATCTTCCAACCATATCCTATAGATTGTTTCAGTAAAATTTTACTATCCTAGAAAACTCATTCTTAAAATCAGGCAATATCAAATTCTTTGTTGGATATGTCTGGTAACACATTGGATAGTTTCGCTACCTTTTCTTTCTAACCTTTATAATGTCCTTTTATATATTGCAATTGCAAGAAAGGATGTTCCTAGTCCAATTCATGTCATAGTATCAAATACAGTACTGTTGAAAAAAAGAACTTGATTTGTGAGACACTTCCTAATAAAAGCAAAGGCAGGAGAGTGAAGCGGTATAAAGGCAAGGAAATTTCAAGTGATGTTGTTCGGAGTGGCGAATACTCCCACAATGTTCATAGATTATGTGGATAGGATCTTTCGTCCTTATCTAGATAGAATTGTCATTATCTTTATTAACGACATTCTAATCAATTCTCGAAATCGTGAGGAACATGCTAAAAATATCAGTATGGTTCTCCAAGTTCTAAAGGAGAAGCAATTATATGCTAAAGTTGTCGAAATGCGAGTTCTGGTTAGATGAAGTGCATTTTTTGGGCCACGTAATTTCAGAGGAAGGAATTGAAGTGGATGCGTCAAAAGTTGAAATAGTTCTTGAGTGAGAAAGATCAAAGACTGCATCGAAAATCCATAGTTTTATCGAGTTAGCTGATTATTACTAAAGGTTTGTTGAGGAATTTCCCAAGATCACAGGACCTCTCGCCCAGTTTACCAGAAAGAATCAAGCGTTTATATGGACTGATGCATACAAGGAGTTTTTGTTGATCGATGTAATTTGGAATGGCGTAAGCGAAGATGCAACGTGGGAACTGGAAGACAAGATGAAAGAGTTATAACATCCCGAATTTAATAACCATAGTATACTACCACAGTCACTAGATTCGGACCTACTACTTAACAACTATGCGATTTTCAATATAACATAACGAAATTATATAGAAAATATGAGCCATGAATGAATATATAAATATTACACCACAACAGTATTCCTCACAAATACTATACATTCATCATTTCAAAATAAACCACCTAGCTACACTAAGTTAAGCACTCCAAGCTCCTGACTTCGATCACTTCATTTCCCACAAAGCTTCCTCCCTGGAATCATCATGGAAACAGACACAGGGGGTGAGAATCACGCATTCTCAGTAGTTCCACGCAGTTAAAACATGCCATCCCAATCATTCCAACTATTTCAGGGAAAAACATCAAGTGAAAACACAATATTACTAGAAAGGTAACAAAAGCCAAAATCATGTCATTTCTCTTCCCGAAAAAGAATCCCATTTTATAAGTTGTATAGAAAACTCATTTCCACATGCAACTAATAAAATCACACTTCACATCACAAAAGTAAACTACACTTCATTCCCAGAAGCCAATAACAATAATATACAACTGCTCATACAATCATATACTATTGTCATGCATGTATGAGTCGTAGTAAGGATAAATCGACCCCAACTACTCATCATACGTAGTGAGGACATCGCCCTACCTTGACTACTCTAGGTCACCAAGAGTAAAGAAGGAATGTCCATCTTCAACTACTCTTTTACAATTAGGCATCTCACCCCATCAAACAACTAGGAGAAGTATTACACCTCAACTAGTCAAACTATATCATATAATCCCTAGTTACCTACAATAATTAGGATAACAATTGATTTACATACATCACGAATACACTTCATTCACAGAAGCACAATAACACTCCCATCTTAGAAGTACGCAACAACAACATCTCCATCTTAGAGACACGCAATAACAACATCTCCATCTCGTAGACACGCAATCGCCTATACAATTGCCATGTTATGCCAAGATATGTCTAATGTATATGCCTATGCAATAACTTAAGTATGAAATGATTAATGCATGATACCAAGTCCATGGTAATACCATGAATGCATGAGTCCTGAACAAAGTAATGGAAGTCACATCCATAACCTTGGACAAGCACTAGAAGTCCATCTAGAAAATAACACTCCGGGTAGTGAAATCCATCAACTACACAATCTTCAAAACGGAGAGGAAGTCCATCCTTGGAACTATAAGGAAATCCATCCTTATCAACACACAAACATAAAGAGTATACCATTCACCTCAACTATGTTTCACAATCATATCATGCACAACAATTACTAATTACATCACATAATTAGTTCCACAATTGATTTATATGCACATCAAGTTCATTTTATAACCATTTTATCCAAATACTCTTAAAAGTAATTTAACACTCTCAAAAGAGTAAACATGAGTGATTCCAACACTTAGGAAAACTCACTTTTTCAAATCATATTTCACAATATACATATGTATATCCATTCCTAATTACCTCACATAATTAGCAAATATAAATCACTTTGATTTATCACATTCTTACGTCATTAAATACCCTTATTAAGGTCTCATCACACTTGTAAAGACATACATGAAAGGTCCCAACACTTAGGAACTTCCAAGAATATCAAAAACACATTTTTGAAGATTCTGGAGCTCACGTCGCGGCACCCGCTGTGCCATGCCGCGGCGCCCTACTCTCGGGTTACAATGCTGAAAGTGCATCAGTCTCACGCCATGGCATGAAATCCTTGCGCCGCGGTGCCAGCATCAGAACATGAATTTTGCAGAATTCTGTAGTCGCAGGTTACTATTCCATTGGAACAAAACCCTCCTCCAATCACTCAAACTTCACATCCAAGTGATTTACAACCTTCCACAAGGTTCAACTACACATAGCAACTCTTATTTCACTTTAATTTCACTCAATCATGCCACTTTGTGAATCAAAATTCACACTTAACCTAAACCCCCAAATATGACATAAAATGGGAATCAAGGTATTCCAAGGCTGAAAATCTAACTTCTTGCTTCCATCAAACCAAAAACAAGCTATTCTCTAGCTTTCTAACAAGATTCATGCATTTACTAACATAAATACAATTCTCACACTTCAAAACCCCCATTTCTACCATTAGGTCCCCCACAAACCAAATGAAAAAGATGGATTCAAGAAGTAAAAACAAGTTTTCCCCCTACCTCTTGTAGACAAGATGAAGATGAAGCCAAGGATGGTCATGGAAGATCCAAGCTCTCCACTTGAGTCCTCCTCCTTCCTCTTCCTTCTCCTTCCTTCTTCTTTCCTCTTTTCTTTTTTTTCGTTTTCTGCTTCTCCTTCTCCTCTCAACCGAGAGTTAATAGGGAAAAATGGAAGAAAAGTCCATTTTGCCCCTAAAACCATACTGGAACTTATATCTGCTAAGAACACTCAAATTTCACAAAACCCAGTTCTCTAACCTCCAACAGACTTAAAATAAATTCTATGATTCATTAAAAATCTATTTTTACCATTTTCATTTTTTTCCATATCTACTGGCTGTCAATTCGGTATTAAAACACACAACCAATATGCTTAAAAATACCAAACTAACCTTGATAAATCTCAAATTTTAACTATAGCATTGTTTACACATTTGTGACCTAGAATTAAACTCCATGTTTATTTCTACAAACTAAGCAATTTAAGCCACTTCCAGAGCTAAAAATAGTTATTTTCCACACATAGTGTTGCAGCAAAGCGCCTAAACGTGCTCAGATAGTCACAAAACTTAACAGACATGTTAAACAAGTATTAGGCTACTTCCGTATCCATATTCAAGCCTAACATGTTTTTCCAGGGTGTTACAAGAGTAGTATCCATATTTGTCATGAGACTACTACGAATTTTGAGGACGAAATTCTTTTTAGGAGGGAAGTATTGTAATACCCTAAAAATTAGTATTTTATTTATTTCAGTCGATTCTTAATGATTTGGAGTAATCTGACTCGACTTCCGGGAATTTTATAATTTTTGTGATTTTCAGGAATTGTGAGTTTTTACGTTTTTGAATATTTTAATATTATTTTTGGGATTGTATATAGGCCTTCGTATTTTATTTCTTTTTGCCAATCCTTAATTTTTTTTACTAATCTAATTGATTTTCATGAATTTCACAATTGTTATGATTTTTGTAAATTTTGGTGATATTTTAGATATTTTGAATATTTTATTATATTTTAGATATTTTGAGATATTTTGAATATTTTAATATATTTGAGATATTTTGAATATTTTATTATATTTTTGATATTTTGAAGTATTTTGAATATTTAATATATTTTTGATATTTTGGGCTATGTGTGGGCCCGGGGCGAGCCCCGAAAAATAAAAATTTTCTTTGGCTAGAAAATTTTGTACTGTTGATTTGGAGTCAGAGGATCTTACTAAACCCGAAACTGGAAATAGTTTTTGAAGTTTTTTTTTCTATGATTTTATCTGACAAATAAAATCGGGGTATGTTTTATTATCCATTGGATAATATCTTTCTTGGAAATATCTAGTGGATGATTCTAGACACAAGCCTAGTCACCCACTCTAGAATGTTGTAGACGATGACTCATCGTTTGGTGACTCACCTAGGTGACTAGCCTAGTGACTCATATGTTCTAGACTATTTTAGAAGACTCTAGAAAATGCCTCATCACGTGCCTAGTCATCAAGTACTTGAGTACTCGCTTTACATGTGGACCAATGAGGAGCTAGTCAAAGTTGGCGATTGTGACTCATCGCAGAGGACTAATAGAAGCTTGACATGTGGCGTGACACCTCAGCACCTGATGACTCGCCATGTTCTAGAAACGATGACTCGCCATATTCTAGAAGCTTGTAGAAACGTTGACTCGCCCTGTGACTTGCCGTAGTGAGTCACACATTCTAAAAGGTTCCTTGATGACTCATCATGCTGACTCAGCACTATGACTCGCCATGCTAACTCAGTTGTTCTAGAAATCTCTACGTTGACTCACCATGCTGACTCATTGTATTGAGTTGCATGTTCTAGAAACTTCTCTTTCATGACTCCCTCTATGACTCATCAAAGGTAATCAATAGAAAAATGATCAACAATTGTTGCTACCCAACTAGAATAAGAGAAAAATCTAGGTATATTTTATTATCCGTTGGATAATCGACATTGACTTTATAAGCAGTAATTATTGTTCATTACTTAAAGTATGCCGAAAAATATCTTGATCAAACTATCTTAAGCCTTCATCTTTTTCATGAAGTCTATAAGCAGGAGGGCTTTGATTCATTTTCATTTTTTTGCATGAAGCTCTCACCCTTTTCTCTCCTTGTGTTCCACGGCTAAACACCCTTGGAGGTCAAAATTCTACACTTGCTCATCTTTTATTCATCTCCATCCAAGAAACCAAAAATTGTGCACCAAACTCTCTCACTTTTATGGAAACTTTCTCATCCTTTCCCTTTACTAAACCCACGGCTAGGACTCCTTGGGGGACCAAGTTATATACTTTGTTCATCCTTTTTCTTAATTTCACCAAGAACCAAGAGAACTAAACACAAAAACTCTCTCCTTTTCTATCTTCTCTAGTTTTGGCCAAGCACCAAAGATCCACTCTCCAAACTTCTATAATTTCTACTAACATCATTTCTTGAATCCTCCCATTAATCCAAGACACTTTCATGTTAGGAATTGCTGAAGATTCATTCATTTCTATCTTCCTATCAAGCAAAGAACACAAAAGCTTTTACCTTTCTCTCTCACAAAGTTCATGGCCAAACCACCTTGCACCACTCTCCACTCTTCTATAATTTCAAACAATCTTACACCTAGTATCCTTACATCATTCTAAGATACTTTGTAGAAGAAACCCAAGCCTAAATCATCCATCTTCAACCTTGATATTCAAGTTCAAGATTAAGAACCTTTAGGTGAAGATTTGTGTTCTTCATCTTTCTTTTCTTTGGTAAGTTTCTAAGACCATATTTTGGCTTATGGTCATCTTTGATATCCTCGAATATTAATATTGTATGTGTTTCTTTGTTTTTAAGTACTACTTGGTGGAGTAGATCTATTTCAAGAGGACAACCAAGGAGCTTTGTGTAACACCCCTTTGGAGGATGTCACACATAAAAGAAAATAAAAGAAACAGAAATAAAATCTACCCAAGTTGTGAAATATTTGTTAAATATTATTACGGGTTGTAAAATAATTCTTGATGGACAGAAATATGATATAAAAAGATAATGTGAAAAATACGAAATAAAAAAAAACATCATCACTAATAACATACATATGGTTAAGTTATAAACTGTACAAATAATTTACAACTAAGATTACAACTATTTAAACAAAAACAGTAAGAAGGCAATAAAAGAGTTAATATATACAGACATACGCTGACGCGCCCAAAAAAAACATCATGGTTATCTAATCCTCAGATGGATCACTCTCGGTGTGAAAATGATCATCGGGAGATAGATATCCGGATGCCTCGACACACGGCGATAACCGGATCGCGCGGTCGATACGATGCTTTTCTCACTAGGCTCGGGGTTTTCAAGCACCCCAATAACGCCTAATGGATAAGGGTAACTCTAGGTGTAGAAATAACGTCGTCGTCATAATCGGATCTCCATCAAACGATGACGTAAAATCACGGTCATACGTCCGGCCATAGGTAACGAAGCACGATCTCCTCGTAAATGCCAAGCCGGATCACCTCCATGAAATACCAGCTCTATGAATCCCAAAAATGCTTTGGCGTCGCTATCCCCCACACAATCAATCCGAGAGGGTATGGATGATCGGATGGTTCTTGCTCGTAAAGCGATCGTCGGCTTGCTGACCTTCCTCTTCCTCAGGGTACACGATCTCAAGAGGTTGTTCCTCTTCTTCCTCTTCAAACTCTTTACCGCATAAAATAAATAGACAATAGACACATACAATAAAGAGGTAAGACAACATAAAATCATCGCAACATGGCCAATAAGAAGACGACAAATAACAACTACACAGTTCATATAATACGAAAAAGCTATAACAAGAATGCATATTAGATATCCTAGTGTTTCGAACATCATAGATATAACGCAAATAAAGAAAATCACACGATAAATCAATCTCACGGATAAAATAAGATAAGAAATGGACAACTAACATAAGAATTATCGATAAATATAAATAGAGAAAATGTAAAAACATCCAAGATATTACCAGATAAAGATAAATAGAGAAAATGGAATATTATCCAAGATAAAATCAAATACACCAAAACACAACCCTACTCCATGGAGCTAAACCCAAACAGATATCAGAGAGAATGACTTGCAAAATCTATTAGTACCACGGCTGCCCAACCAACTATTACGCGGTCACACGTTGCGTCAATAGCCTACGGCAGACTTGGGAATCCACCATCCGGCGTAGTATAGTTCACGGTCTCCGTTGTGGCACTATAGGCAATGTACTACTAGACTTTACAAACCTCGATTAAATATAGTGAATGTCGAGTACCTTAGTGTGCTATCGGTTTACCACGGCCCAGTGGAGCTACCAACTGTCCACATGTGGGATCCCGTACACTAAAGTCTCTAAGTTCATTAGAACAATGAACCACACTACATTTATCACATCGACAACACGATGTGATTCGTCTCGTCAATCGAAACACCAAAAATTGGTATAAAGACAAATACATAATTCCAAATATATGAAATTACAAAAATGCCCTCAAGATAAAAATATGCCCTCAATGGCAGAAAGCCTGTACGGGTTCACTTTTTCCCGACAGCGAAATAACCTTAACAGCTTATACGGGTTCACATTTTCCCGACAACGAAAATAGATATAGTAACGGTCAATCGCGTAGAAATTTTATCGCGTTTTTGAAATCTCGTCGTTTTTATAAACGTTTAAAAATCGGGTAAAGATATTTTTCTGTTTTTAAAATCGCGTAGCATTTTTAATACGTTTTCTCAATCGCGTAGGATTTTTAAATCATTTTCTTATTCGAATGCCCATAAAATTACTTTTAAACAGATAGAAATAGTACTTAGTACATTTAAACTACGTTGAATAACTTTTCATACCGCATACTGTCATTAGGATATTGTTACTATCTTATAGGTTCATTTTTACTAAAAATTGACAGTATTTTGTTTATAAACTTATAATAATGGTTTTCTAAATTTTCCATAAAATTTCTATTTACCTAATTTTTAACCATATCATTTAAATCTCTAACATGCTTCAAAACCAAAAGTGAGCTATATGTTAGAAAATTTCTTAATATCACTGTATTTCCTTCCTAATGATAAAATCACTAATTTTAATCCTTTAAACTTATTTCTACTCAATTTGTTTCTTCAAAAATCATCATAGAAAATTTCCCTTTAACTTGTATTGTCTCTTTTTAATTGAAAAAGGTTTGGAATCAAGTTTTAGAAATCATAATTACCTATAGTGGCATGTTGGCCGAATTTTGTAAAACTTTTTCATTTGATCTCTAAATCATATCAAAGGTATTATCTTATCTAAGTTCATTAAATCATGTTATAAAGTAATGATTTTAAATCAAATAAATCCTTTAGGCATGTTGGCCCAAAATTTACTAAATCTTTACCAATTGATTTCTAAATTCCTTTTCTTGGATCAAAACAATTTGAAACCTTCTTATTTCTCCTAATCAATTAAGTTGCACTTTAGGAAAAATGAAGAGAACATTTTGGTCCTCACACTTTAGCATTGCCGTGAGCTATTGGATGTGTTCTTTGGAACACTCATGCAAATTTACACATGTTATTCACATCCTAAACCTTATCATACAATTCTAACACATGCATTTATATCTCTAACACATGCAAAATATTTCTAACATATGCAAAATATTTCTAACACATAAAACCTAATTTAAAGCTTATAGACATACAATCAAAAGCTATTAGACATGCAAAATTATTACAATTACCAAATAAGAAAGCTACTAACACATAACACTTAAGCTACTAGCAACCACAAAAATTAACAAATACACATCAATAAACACACCACAACCGAATCCTTATGGATTCTACAAACAACCCATCTTCTTACCACCATCAAGGGATGATAAGAATTGTCTTCCTCTTACCTTAAATGAAGACAAAAGCTTGCTTTCACACCTCCTAGGTCACGGTTTTCACCACCAAAAATACCTAGAAATCTCAAACAAAATCTACATGTTACTAACCATGAAAAAGAAGCTAAACCATGGAAAAATCATGGCTTAGAACTTTGAAAAAGAAGAGAGAAAAGAAAAGCATGAAATTTCACCTTCTAGGTAAAACTTTCAAGGTTGGTTTCCAAGCCCTAGATGGAAGAATTTGAAGAAACTTCCAACTACAAAGGTTCTTAGAATGGTGTTTAGGTTAAGGAAACTTGGTTAGAAAAATTTTTGGATGGTTGGAGTGTTAGGAAACTAGCTTGGCCGAATATGGTGAAGAAAATGGACAAGAATGGTGGCTAGGGTTCTTGATGAGAGAGAAGAGAGAAAAGTGATGAAGATGAAAGTGATTTTTGTCTCCTAAGGCCTCTTGGCCGTGAACATCAAGTGGGGTGCAAGGTGGGCACCTTGCTTGGCTTCATCCAAGCCATTGGATGAATCAAAGGCCAAGATCAAGCCTTGGTGAGCAAGCTTGATTCTCATTGGTTGGTTCCTATGACTCACATGCTTTGAGTCACACAGCGTATAAATGCTCTGTGAGTCGGCTAGTGAGTCACTTGTTCTGAAAGTTCTACGACTTACGGTGATTAATTAAGCTACCGATCTAACCGTTACGCTAATCGTGGGTCCCGCAAAATATTTCCGGTCCACTTGTCACTAAAACATACTTGACTAATAAAATAATATTATAATAATATAAAATTATTTTATTTGTGATTAAATCCTAAAAATTAAAAGATTATTTTTAGTCTCATTCAAATCGGGTTAAGTAAGATCCCCCAATTCTAAATAATAAAATAAGATTTTCCCCCGGCCCTAAAATATTATTTTCTGCCTCGAGCAAATCACACAAAAAGTCCATATAAAATCACAGACAGTATTTTCGGGCATTAAATCAAGAAGAAAACAATTAAAAACAGACAAAAACAGCAGAAAACAGTACGTTCGGGACGTAACGGTCATTTTCCCATTTTTTCCCACAACGTAGGTAATTATCCAAAACGTTCAAATAAAATATCCAGCTGTATTATATAGTTGTATATCTTTAGAAAAATTAATACAGTAGCTCAAAAAAATTTTTATTTTACCGTCTCGAAATAATTTACGCAAAACGATCAAATAAAATTTGAGAAGATTATCGTAATTGTTTTCATACGAAATTAAGAACGAAAAACAGGGACACAATGGTCATTCATACAAAAGCATGAAAAACGAGAAAACAAGTACATTCGAGAATATTTTCTAAAAATTGGGGTTACGTTAAACTCTCCCAATCAAATAAAAATTTCGTCCTTGAAATTCGATGTTCATTCAAACAAATGAGGATACTGATCCTTCATTTTATCTTCCAGCTCCCAAGTAGCTTCACCCGTCACCTCATTCCATATAACCTTCACCAGCTCAATCATCTTCCCTCGAAGCTGCTTTACCTTTCTGTCCTCTATCCTGACAAGTAAAGTTTCGTAAGTCAAATTCTCCTTTAATTGCACGTCATCTGGTTGTATAACATGTGTCGGATCTGGTATATACTTTCGTAACTGAGACACATGAAACACGTCATGCAAATTGGATAGAAAAGGCGGCAAAGCAATCTGATATGCTACAGGGCCAATACGTCGGATAATCTGATATGGTCCAATGAATTTAGGAGTAAGCTTTTTAGACTTAATCACTCTTCCGACACCAGTCGTAGGAGTAACTCTCGAAACACATGCTCACCCTCCTCAAACTCAAGAGGTCGTCTTCGCTTATCCGCGTAACTCTTTTGTCCGCTTTTTGTCGTCCTCATCTTCTCTTGTATCATCTTGACTTTATCCGTAGTTTGTTGTACAAGCTCCGGTCCAACATCATACTCTCTCCATTCTTGATACCAGCATAGCGGCGTTCGACATCGTCTTCCATACAATGCTTCATAAGGTGCCATTCCGATGCTTGCGTGAAAACTATTGTTGTAGGTGAATTCTATCAAAGATAAAAATTCATCCCAACTTCCCCGTTGTTCCAAAACACAAGCACGCAATAAATCCTCCAAAGACTGTATAGTTCTTTACTCATCGGCCGTCGATGCGGATGATACGTTGAACTCAGTCGTAACTTAGTTCCCATAGCTTCTTGTAGACTTCGCCAAAATCTTGACGTAAACCTCGGATCACGATCAGAAATTATACTTGTCGGTACACCATGTAGTCTGACAATTTCACTGATGTACAACTGGGTTAATCTTTCCAATGAATATTTAATATTAATTGGTAAGAAATGAGCTGATTTCGTAAGTCTATCAACTATAACCCATATTGCATCATGACCTTTCTTTGTCTTCGGCAAACCAGTAACGAAATCCATAGAAATGCTGTCCCATTTCCATTCTGGAATCGATAATGGTTGCAACATCCCAGCTGGTCTTTGGTGTTCAACTTTCGATTTTTGACAAACTAGGCAAGTTGACACGCATCTAACCACATCACCCTTCATTCCATGCCACCGAATAACTTCTTCAAGTCTTGATACATCTTTGTTATGCCTGGATGCATACTCAATAGACTAGTATGGGCATGTTTCACAATATATCTTCTCGGTTCTCGGTTACGAGGAACACGAGACTCTACCCCGAAATCTCGAAATTCCATCGGTTCCTTCCTTGAACTCCTCTAGTGTCTCGCCTTGTTTCATTTGCTCCCTTATTCCTTGCAAAAATTTATCGGCATTTTGCTTTTCCCTTATGTCTTCCATCAACTCGCTCGAGATAGTAACCATGCTAATACGAGATCTTCCCGGTTTTAACTCAACAAATGACCACTCATCTCTAAACTGTTCAATGAGCTCCTTCTCTTTAATCATTAGCGCGAGAAACACTAATAATCTTCTGCTCAAGGCATCGGCCACGACATTCGCCTTCCCGGGTGGTACAAAAGTTGAAAATCGTAGTCGTTCGAAATTCTAACCACCTTGCTTTGTCTCATATTCACTCCTTCGATCGTATAAGTACTTCAAACTTTTGTGATCACCGAAGATGTTGAACGTTGCTCCATAGAGAAAGTGTCTCCATATCTTCAAAGCAAAAACTACCGCAGCCAATTCCAAATCATGCGTAGGATAATTCTTCTCATGAATCTTCAATTACCAAGAAGCATACGCCACCACATTCCGGTCTTGCATCAACACGCATCCTAGTCCTTGATAAGAAGCGTCACAATACACATCGAAAGATTTCGTCGAATCTGGTAGGATCAATACGGTGCAATTGTTAACCTCTTCTTCAACTCTTGAAAACTGGTTTCACGCTCTTCCGTCCATTCAAAAGTTTGACTTTTCCTCGTCAGTTGTGTAAGCGGTCCAGCAATCTTGGAAAAACCTTCGATAAATCTCCGATAATAACCAGCAAGTCCAACAAAACTTTGAACTTCTGTTACTGTCTTAGGTCTCTCCCACTGTAAAACAGTCTCCACTTTCGATGGGTCCACCGCTATACCTTCTTTAGAAATTACGTGACCAAGAAATTGGACTTCTTCTAACCAGAACTCACACTTAGACAACTTCGCATACAACTGCTTCTCCCTCAAAATCTGAAGAACAACACTCAGATGTTCAGCATGCTCTTCCTTCGATTGAGAATAGATCGAGAATGTCATCAATAAAGACAACGACAAATCTGTCTAGATATGGACGAAATATCCTGTTCATATAATCCATAAATATGGCGGGAGCATTCGTCACCCCGAATGGCATTACACCGATACTCATAATGTCCATAACGAGTTCGAAAAGCGCTTTCGGCACATCTTCCCTTTTACACGAATACGGTGATAACTCGATCGCAGATCTATCTTGGAAAATATTACAGCTCCTCTTAATTGATCCATCAAATCGTCGATTCTTGGAAGCGGATATTTATTCTTGATAGTCACCTTATTTAATTGCCGATAGTCTACACAAAGTCGTGATGTTCCATCCTTCTTCTTGACCAAAAGTAATTGGTGCACCCCATGGGGAAACGCTAGGTCGTACAAATTCTTTCTCCAACGGTTCCACTAATTGCTTTTTCGGCTCCTCCAACTCTACTCGGCGACATACGGTATGGTGCAATTGAGATAGGACACATTCCGGTACTAAATCAATTGAGAATTCGATTTCCGCTCGGGCGGTAACCAGGTACATCTTCGGGAAAAACATCCTGAAAATCGTTGACAACGGGAATAGTATTCACATCCTTCTCATTCTTAACTTCTAGAGAAGACAATACCGATATCCTGCGCTCCATCTCTCAACAAAGACTTGACCTTAACAATGCGGTTAAGAATCCAGGACTCTTCTTCCTTAGGAAAAACTATAGTTTTCTTCGCACAATCTATGAGGATATGGTTAGAACATAACCAGTCCATCCCTAAGATTACATCTATCTCAATGAGAGGTAAACAAATCAAATCGACCAAAAACAAACGGTCCTTCACAACAATAGGACAATCCAAACAGACCTTAGAAGTAACTACAGGTTTAGCAGTTGGCGTAGATACATTCAACATAACATTCAGAGAAGACATAGGCAACTTCAACCTTTCTACACAATCATATGCAATAAAGGAATGTGTAGCTCCAGAATCATACAATACAGTCAGAAGATTACCTCCAATGTCTCCTTCTCCCTGAATAAGATCATCAGACTTAGAAATCTCAGATCCCACCATTGTATACACTCGTCCTCCCGGATCTCGGTTGAGTACTTCCAGATTTCTGCGATTAGCTTTAACATACCGAACAACGGGTTTTCTCTCCCGATGTGGACAATCCTTTGATATGTGCCCGGGTTGCTTACAATTGAAACAAAGCGTACCTTTAATCGTACACTCGGGAGAAATATGACCTTTCTTCCCGCACTTAAAACATGTTGGCGTAAACGCCACCCTCATCGGCTCCACTACCACTTGCACTTCCACTAACAGATGGTCGTTGAGATTGACTTCCTGTTGGCCTGGTATACGGCTTACGCTAAAACCGATTGGCATTACTACCTCCACCTCTCTGGAACCTTGTCGGTCCAAAATTCCGATTCCTTTGATCTCTAGATGGCTCCAACTCTTCAAGTCGAGCACAAGCATCCACCAAAGCATGAAACTGAGTCATCCTCAAAGATACTACTCCTCGTTTCAGTTCCACCCTTAAACCTGATTCAAACTTCCTGCATCTCCACACATCATCTTGTTGTGTCTGAGCATAATCTGAGAATTGAGACAAACTCTCAAATTTTGTGGCATACTCATTCACCGTCATATTCCCCTGTCGCAAACCAAGAAATTCCATTTCCTTGGCATGCCTAGCACTTGCAGGAAAATATTTATCCAGAAAAGTATTAGAAAACACTTCCCAGGTAATCTCAGTCCCTTCAGCTTGCAACACTCGGCGGATTCCTCTCCACCAATGTTCTGCATCTCCTCTCAAGCATGAAGACAACATAAGTTACTTTCTTTTCATCGTGCATCTTATCCCTCAAAGATTCTCTCTAAATCTTGCATCCACCGACTCGCTTTCTCCGGATCCACCTCGCCTCTAAATTGTGGCGGATTATGGCGCCTAAATTCGGATAAATTTAGGGCATCACCGTAGTGGCGTCTTCTTCATTGGGTTTGCTCTCAAATTTTGTTGAGTAATCACTTCACCATCTGCCGCATAGCCTCAGCAGCAACCAACATCGGGTCCTCATCACGATTTACGTTAGCACGTCCTCTACCTCTACCAGCCATCTTCTTTCTTCAAACATAACAAAACAAAGTTAGATACATCCTTCTAGATATTTCCAAAAGGATATAAATCACAAACATCACAGAGAATCACACAAAGACAAACAAAAACAGGACCCACCACAACCCCAAAAGACTCTAACTTGGGCTCGATACTAACTATTGTAACACCCTTTGGAGGATGTCACACATAAAAGAAAATAAAAGAAACAGAAATAAAATCTACCCAAGTTGTGAAATATTTGTTAAATATTATTACGGGTTGTAAAATAATTCTTGATGGACGGAAATATGATATAAAAAGATAATGTGAAAAATACGAAATAAAAAAAAACATCATCACTAATAACATACATATGGTTAAGTTATAAACTGTACAAATAATTTACAACTAAGATTACAACTATTTAAACAAAAACAGTAAGAAGGCAATAAAAGAGTTAATATATACAGACATACGCTGACGCGCCCAAAAAAAACATCATGGTTATCTAATCCTCAGATGGATCACTCTCGGTCTGAAAATGATCATCGGGAGATAGATATCCCGGATGCCTCGACACACGGCGATAACGGGATCGCGCAGTCGATACGATGCTTATCTCACTAGGCTCAGGGTTTTCAGCACCCCAATAACGCCTAATGGATAAGGGTAACTCTAGGTGTAGAAATAACGTCGTCGTCATAATCGGATCTCCATCAAACTGATGACGTAAAATCACGGTCATACGTCCAGCATAGGTAACAGAAGCACGATCTCCTCGTAAATGCCAAGCCAGATCACCTCCATGAAATACCAGCTCTATGAATCCCAAAAATGCTGGCGTCGCTATCCCCCACACAATCAATCCGAGAGGGTATGGATGATCGGATGGTTCTTGCTCGTAAAACTGATCGTCGGCTTGCTGACCTTCCTCTTCCTCAGGGTACACGATCTCAAGAGGTTGTTCCTCTTCTTCCTCTTCAAACTCTTTACCGCATAAAATAAATAGACAATAGACACATACAATAAAGAGGTAAGACAACATAAAATCATCGCAACATGGCCAATAAGAAGACGACAAATAACAACTACACAGTTCATATAATACGAAAAAGCTATAATAGTAATGCATATTAGATATCCTAGTGTTTCAGAACATCATAGATATAACGCAAATAAAGAAAATCACACAGATAAATCAATCTCACAGATAAAATAAGATAAGAAATGGACAACTAACATAAGAATTATCAGATAAATATAAATAGAGAAAATGTAAAAACATCCAAGATATTACCAGATAAAGATAAATAGAGAAAAATGGAATATTATCCAAGATAAAATCAAATACACCAAAACACAACCCTACTCCATGGAGCTAAACCCAAACAGATATCAGAGAGAATGACTTGCAAAATCTATTAGTACCACGGCTGCCCAACCAACTATTACGCGGTCACACGTTGCGTCAATAGCCTACGCCTGGAATCCACCATCCAGGCGTAGTATAGTTCACGGTCTCCCGTTGTGGCACTATAGGCAATGTACTACTAGACTTTACAAACCTCGATTAAATATAGTGAATGTCGAGTACCTTAGTGTGCTATCGGTTTACCACGGCCCAGCGGAGCTACCAACTGTCCACATGTGGGATCCCGTACACTAAAGTCTCCAAGTTCATTAGAACAATGAACCACACTACATTTATCACATCGACAACACGATGTGATTCGTCTCGTCAATCGAAACACCAAAAATTGGTATAAAGACAAATACATAATTCCAAATATATGAAATTACGAAAATGCCCTCAAGATAAAAATATGCCCTCAATGGCAGAAAGCCTGTACGGGTTCACTTTTTCCCGACAGCGAAATAACCTTAACAACTTATACGGGTTCACATTTTCCCGACAACGAAAATAGATATAGTAACGGTCAATCGCGTAGAAATTTTATCGCGTTTTTGAAATCTCGTCGTTTTTATAAACGTTTAAAAATCGGGTAAAGATATTTTTCTGTTTTTAAAATCGCGTAGTATTTTTAATACGTTTTCTCAATCGCGTAGGATTTTTAAATCATTTTCTTATTCGAATGCTCATAAAATTACTATTTAAACAGATAGAAATAGTACTTAGTACATTTAAACTACGTTGAATAACTTTTCATACCGCATACTGTCATTAGGATATTGTTACTATCTTATAGGTTCATTTTTACTAAAAATTGACAAGATTTTTGTTTATAAACTTATAATAATGGTTTTCTAAATTTTCCATAAAATTTCTATTTACCTAATTTTTAACCATATCATTTAAATCTCTAACATGCTTCAAAACCAAAAGTGAGCTATATGTTAGAAAATTTCTTAATATCATCGTATTTCCTTCCTAATGATAAAATCACTAATTTTAATCCTTTAAACTTATTTCTACTCAATTTGTTTCTTCAAAAATCATCATAGAAAATTTCCCTTTAACTTGTATTGTCTCTTTTTAATTGAAAAAGGTTTGGAATCAAGTTTTAGAAATCATAATTACCTATAGTGGCATGTTGGCCGAATTTTGTAAAACTTTTTCATTTGATCTCTAAATCATATCAAAGGTATTATCTTATCTAAGTTCATTAAATCATGTTATAAAGTAATGATTTTAAATCAAATAAATCCTTTAGGCATGTTGGCCCAAAATTTACTAAATCTTTACCAATTGATTTCTAAATTCCTTTTCTTGGATCAAAACAATTTGAAACCTTCTTATTTCTCCTAATCAATTAAGTTGCACTTTAGGAAAAATGAAGAGAACATTTTGGTCCTCACACTTTAGCATTGCCGTGAGCTATTGGATGTGTTCTTTGGAACACTCATGCAAATTTACACATGTTATTCACATCCTAAACCTTATCATACAATTCTAACACATGCATTTATATCTCTAACACATGCAAAATATTTCTAACATATGCAAAATATTTCTAACACATAAAACCTAATTTAAAGCTTATAGACATACAATCAAAAGCTATTAGACATGCAAAATTATTACAATTACCAAATAAGAAAGCTACTAACACATAACACTTAAGCTACTAGCAACCACAAAAATTAACAAATACACATCAATAAACACACCACAACTGAATCCTTATGGATTCTACAAACAACCCATCTTCTTACCACCATCAAGGGATGATAAGAATTGTCTTCCTCTTTACCTTAAATGAAGACAAAAGCTTGCTTTCACACCTCCTAGGTCACGGTTTTCACCACCAAAAATACCTAGAAATCTCAAACAAAATCTACATGTTACTAACCATGAAAAAGAAGCTAAACCATGGAAAAATCATGGCTTAGAACTTTGAAAAAGAAGAGAGAAAAGAAAAGCATGAAATTTCACCTTCTAGGTAAAACTTTCAAGGTTGGTTTCCAAGCCCTAGATGGAAGAATGTGAAGAAACTTCCAACTACAAAGGTTCTTAGAATGGTGTTTAGGTTAAGGAAACTTGGTTAGAAAAATTTTTGGATGGTTGGAGTGTTAGGAAACTAGCTTGGCCGAATATGGTGAAGAAAATGGACAAGAATGGTGGCTAGGGTTCTTGATGAGAGAGAAGAGAGAAAAGTGATGAAGATGAAAGTGATTTTTGTCTCCTAAGGCCTCTTGGCCGTGAACATCAAGTGGGGTGCAAGGTGGGCACCTTGCTTGGCTTCATCCAAGCCATTGGATGAATCAAAGGCCAAGATCAAGCCTTGGTGAGCAAGCTTGATTCTCATTGGTTGGTTCCCTATGACTCACATGCTTTGAGTCACACAACAGATAAATGCTCTGTGAGTCGGCACTAGGCCGAGTCGACTTGTTCTGGAAAGTTCTACGACTTACGGTGATTAATTAAGCTACCGATCTAACTGTTACGCTAATCGTGGGTCCCGCAAAATATTTCCTGGTCCATCATGTCACTAAAACATACTTGACTAATAAAATAATATTATAATAATATAAAATTATTTTATTTGACGCTAAATCCTAAAAATTAAAAGATTATTTTTAGTCTCATTCGAGAATCGGGTTAAGTAAGATCCCCCAATTCTAAATAATAAAATAAGATTTTCCCAGGCCGGAAAATATTATTTTCTGCCTACGAGAGCAAATCACACAAAAAGTCCATATAAAATCACAGACATGTATTTTCGGGCATTAAATCAAGAAGAAAACAATTAAAAACAGACAAAAAGTAAATAAAACAAGACGTCGGGACGTAACGGTCATTTTCCCATTTTTCCCACAACGTAGGTAATTATCCAAAACGTTCAAATAAAATATCCAACAGTATTATATAGTCAGTATATCTTTCAGAAAAAATAATACAAGATGCTTCGAAAAAATTTTTATTTTACCGTCTCGAAACAATTTACGCAAAAAGATCAAATAAAATTTGAGCCAGTATTATCGTAATTGTTTTCATATAGAAATTAAGAACTGAAAAACAGGGACACAATGGTCATTCATACAAAAGCATGAAAAACAGAAAACAGTACATTCAGAATATTTTCTAAAAATTGGGGCGTTACACTTTGGAGGAAATTACCAAAAGGTAAGAGGGATATTACCCACATCAACCATGTGTTAGTGGTGAATAATGGATGAGTGTGTGGTGAAGAATTCATAAGGATTTATTCACTTGTTTGTTTAAGAGTTTTTCATATTTATGATTGCTTGGTGATTGATATGTTTAATGCTTTGATAATATGCTTTAGTATGTGTTTATGATGCATGATGATTTGTGTATGTAATAAGATGCAATTTACATGACAAAGGAAAGTATGTTGGTTCCAAAGAACCATGGAGGCACACGGCCTCAAAGTTATTTTGAGAACAAAAGATTCTAATTATTTTACTAATAATGAGTTTTAGATAAAAATGGTAATAAGTTAATGATTTTAAGGATTTACAAAGAAAATGGACATGAAAATGAACAAAGATTTTATGATGAAGCTATTTGTGATTTTTGGCTAATATGCCAAGGATTGGTAAATTAAGTCAAAATAATGATTTTAAGAGTAATCTTAGATGATTATTTGTAAAGGATTTAAAGTAGTAAATTTTGATATTTTTAAAGTAAGTGAGAATTATTTTTGGAAACTATGAAATTGGTAGGATCAGTTTATAAAGAGAAATAAATTGATGACTTGAAGTTTACTGACGTATAGCTCACCCGTTGGGTTTTGAGGCGCATTAGGAAATTTTAAGTTGGAATAATTGATTTGAAGGAAATATTGATTTTGGGGAAATAATGAAAAATATTACATAGAGGATTTTTAAGTGAAGAAAACATGGAAAATGAAGTTGGAAATGGCATTGATTTTTGAAAAATCCAAAATAATGTTTGAAATATTGAGAAATGTTTTATGTAGTTGAGAAATGAGGAAAAATGATTTATGTGACTTGAAAATATGATTTTTAAGCTACACGATTTTGAAAACGTAACAAAAGTGTTACACGATTGTGAAAACGCGTTAAAAATGATACGCGATTGAAAATACAATAAAAATACTGTAAGAATTGATGTACTGGACCCGGATGTATCGATAATATTATGTAATTATATGAACGATTATATGATATCCATTGATCTTATGATATTAAACAATTGTATGGCTGGTTGTTCTAATCTCATTTGGGAATCCTTTTAATGATGAAATTAAGATATGCATTGAGGCATATGATGAAATTGAGACATGCATTGAGGTATTCGTGCATTGAATGGAATATAGCAGATAGCTATTATGGCCCTTGTGGTTGAAGAGTGAATGAGAATTGAAAAGTGAGATCTATGATGGATCTTAGGGGTGTCGAGGCGCCGCAGTCAACCAGTGGACAGTTGGCAAGTATCATGTGCCACTTGGTGACGCAGTCCGTTGCAACGCATTGATGATACCCGACAGGAACACATTTCCTTTCGTGGACTGGTAATGTCGTTGGGCTAAGGCTGACATTTATTCCAGAACATTCATCTCGAAATTGTGAAAACCTCTATGGAGTGGGAAATTGGGTTAGTATGCATACGCATGGTCAGTACACATATTATTGTGGCATGGTAAATGTTCATACGGTGTGACATCATCATTTCATATATATTGATGGTATTTGTTATGATGAAATTGATACTAGTTATTGTACTATGATATATGTAATACCCTTAAGCACATGTTAGATGGGTAAATGGTTACCAAAGGTAGCATTTAACTTGTTTAGCATGTCAGTAAAGTTTTGTGACAAACTGAGTTCATTTAGGCACTTAGTTGCAACGCAGAAGTTGAAAAGTAGCTTAAAATGACTCAGATAATAGCATAAGTTGCTAAGTTGAGAGAAATAAACATAGAGAGTTTATTTTTAGGTCACAAATAAGTCAAGTAAGATGTGGTAAAAGTTTCAAGAGAATTAGAGTCAGTTTGGTATTTTTAGGCATACTAGTTATGCGTTTTAATACCGAATGACTAGCAGCAGATATAGAAAATGATGAAAATGGTGAAACAACAATTTAGATGAATCCTATGATTTATTCTAAAGTTGTTGGAAGCTGGGAAACTTGAATTAGTATAATTCGGGTGTCCATAGCAGATATAAGTTTCAGTGTAGAAACTTAAGTTAATCTTTTTTCGTAATTCCCTCTGTGTCCCACCCCTTTATTTCTCCCTTCTCCCTCGGTAGAGAGCCGAAAACCAAAGAAAGAGAAAGAAAAGAAAGAAAAGGGGAGAAGAAGAAGGAGAAAGGGGAAGAAGGGAAGAAGGAGAGGAAGAGAATCCAGCTTCAAGACTTCGAGTCTTCAAGAGGTAAGGGGATTTCTATTCATTTCTCCCTCTTTGATTTCTTTGATTATAGTTTGGGGTTTTGAATAGAAATAGGGGTTTGGATAGCCAAATCCATGTTCTTAACTTGGTTCTTGATTCTGAGGACTAGGTTAGGATAGTATAAGCCTAGAAAATGCTAAATGGTCATTTATGGCTCAAGAATAATCATAGAATCCATAGAAAATGGATTTTAAGAATAGTTGGAGTTATGTGACTCTGGACCTAGATTTTTGCCCTAAGAGAATTCATAGGTTGTAAAAGAGTTACAACAAGTTTAAGGGCATAGATTAATGTTAGAAATCACTTAGAATCCATGAGAAAAGGATTGGAAATTGGTTTTTTAAACCAATTATGCAGAAAACGCATTCTGCAGAATCTGGTTCTGCTATCAGTGTCGCGGCGTGGGGATGTCACGCCGCAGCGAGAGGGTGATTTTGCTTAGAGCGTTGCGGCGTAGGAGGTGCATGCCGCGGCGTGAGACCACAAATTAGCCCAGTATTAGCACCCGAGAATAGGGCGCCGCAGTGTGCAGATGCCGTGCCGCGGCGTGAGACCCTGAAGGTCCAAAATGTTATTTTTGGATGTCTTGAAGTTCTAAAGTAAAGGGAATCATTTATATATATTTCCTAAAGTGTGTTAAGGCACAAATGAGGATATTTTCAAGTGGAAAATATTTACCTATCAAGTATGAGAAAGCATAGGCTTTTAAGCTTCCTAAAGGAAAGGTTTGCTTTAGGTAATAATATTGCACCTTAGGCAACTTAACGTTACAATAGATATCACTCAAGATGTGATGAGATAGTGCAATAAAGATAAGTATACTAGGATGAATAATAGTATTCACTCTAGTAGAGAATGAGAAAGGTATGAACCTTAGGAGATCCAGGAGAAGTGGATTACCTTAGGAAGGTACCTAGAACCTTAGGCAACAAAGAGTTGCAAGTAAGAACCACTCTTGCATTAGATTCACTTGAGTAGAGACAAGATTGTGTATTAGTTCCAAAGAGGTAATGTTTCAGTACTAAGTCTCTAGGTAAGTGAGACTTAGTGCATTGCTAAATACACAATAAGATAATTTGTGACTAAGAAGATGTCATAATCATAAGATAGAATAGAAATGTACAACAACTCATGTATTAGCAAAAATGAGTTAGAAATGCAAGATAAAGGGAATTTACTTCCTTAGATACCAACGAAAGTATGGAAGTTATGTTCTTAAGCATTCCATGAGTTTGGAATAGTTAAAGAGGTATATGGAACCTTAAGCACACAAGTGTAGTATGAGTTACCGCCAGAAGTGTGATAGAAGGGAAAGCTAGATACAACCAGAATACGTATGTTAGCACACAAGTGTAGTATAATCTACTACCAGAAGTGTGATAGAAAGGAAAGTTAGATGCATGAATTACTCTCTTTAGTTAAAGTTGAGTTAATTATGCAAAGTTTTAGAGGAATGCTCATTTATTTCCTTAAGCAAGAGTAGATGAGGCATTAGTTAAGATAGACTCTTTCACTAGGATGAGTTGAGTCTATAGGAGAGTAAGATGGTGTTTATGTAAGAGTTAAACATAACACTAAGCTTTTCACACACTAGTCAGTTAAGCTAGTATGTATGTGAAGAGAAAGAACCTAAGTGCAACCAAGATTAGTGGTTTGCCATAGGTGAGTACCTAACACCTCAGCAATATAGTGTTGCGTTATATATCACTTAAGAGATAGGAGTGATGAGGTGGAGTTTAGGTACAAGTATGAGAATGATCTGGTGATGTTTACCTGAGAATGTAACGTTATATGACGTTAGGTCATTTAGCCAGAAGGTTAGGAATCAGAGAAGTTCCTAAGGGGACAAGTATTCCTAACCAAGTGCTAAGGTTACATGTAGTATGAGGTTACAGATTCTCCTCATCACAAAGGATAAACATAAGAAGCCAAAGTTACTAGTAGAATATGCTTAGGTCATAGAGGAACTAAGTATATAAGTATGGATGAAAGTCTATGCATTAGTCAAGTAGTATCGATCTGGTGAGTATCCTTGAGGTTCATTCATGGAGGTAAAAAGAGATAGATGGGTGTCCGAAGGACTTTTGAGAAGGACATAACCCTGACATCTCGATAGTGCTAAGGCCAAAGGAGATAAATGGGAAATCCAAAGATGCTCTTTGAGCAAGGATGAAGCCCGAATTTCTCAGCGTGCCAGGATATGTGTAATGTGAGGATAAGCTTTTCCTCTAATTACCACTGGATGATATACTGACTAATTCCTAGCAAACTTCTTTGTTTTCAAAATAAACTTCTGCATGTATTTCAAAACAAAACCCTGCATTTGCATTTCATTCACATACTCTTAGGATTTCTCTAGGCATATTCATATTACATATCATTCTCATTGCATTCACAGACAGTTGTATGGGCATTGTCCGTCACTGTTAGTATGTACAGCTGTATGGGCATTGTATATATTAACAGTGTGTAGGCTATCGGTTGATATCACACTATAGAAAGTGTGCATTTATGAGAAAAGAGGAGGAAACTCCTAAGTTATGAGAAAAGAGGAGGAAGCTCCTAAGTTAGAAATTATAGCATTTGTTATATATTTGTTATATACAATATTATAGAGAACTGGTATTGGAATTGCTTTTACTAAGAATGTTAGTTCTCACCCCAGTTGCTATTCCATGTAAATCTAGATGCAGGCACAGATGCAGGCATAGATGCAGGCACAGGCACAGATGCAGATAAAGGCACAGGTACAGAGATACAAACCCTACTAAGGGTGAGAAGATAAAGCATAAAGACTAGAGTAGTTTTTGTTGCTTTAAGTAGACAGAACTTATGTAATAAGTTTATGTTTGTTCTGTAAGTTTTATGTTATATGTATTACAATAAGCCCTCATGAGGCTAAGTTTGTATATATATGTATGAGTTTAAGTTTTTCCGCAATCTCTCAAGGCTTTCTATAATTACTCAGTTATGATTATAGATATATGTTAGTATGTAGTATAGAAGTGACGTCTCTAGTACTGATTATCTTTATATATCTCTGTCTATCTAGGATATATCTAGATATCTGTATGAGGGTGTTACAATATATGGTTATGGAAATTGTTTATGAAATTATGACATGACTATAATTGTGATAATTGTGTGTATGGAATGACTTTGTCATTCGTATTATTCCTTGCTACCACACTGGTATTGATGAAAAGGGGATCTCACCTCTTTGTTGTATTGTTTTGTTGTGCTTGTATTGTTAAAATTTGTATAGTAGATGGAACGAGTTTCTTAGACTTGACTGGAGGCAAATATTCTGAGTTCGGTGACAACATTGAGGAATGACCATCCCGGATTCGTTGGTGTGCAGTTTTGAGGAGGAACAGATATATAACGCATCAAGATGGATACAAGACGGAATAAGTATGTTGAGTTTTCTGGTTAGTGTTTTATCGTGCTATTAAGTAGGACCCATCATGGGGTGTGCCACTATTTAAAATTGAGTCTGTAAGTTTTATGTTTCCAGAATAATTGTTAAATATTATGTGGTGTCTATTATATGAATCTTAATCGGTTCACTATATTTTTAAATAGTACCTATAACTTTGGTAAAATTATATTTTGAACAAGAAAGAAGTTTTTAACCCGCACTTTAAATAATTAAATCTTTTATAATTTACCTTAGTTTTCTTTTGTTAAGTTAGAAAAGGTGGCATCCGAAGGAGGGTGTTACATATTTTCTCTTGATGAAGTCACTAACTTGTTATACCATTAAAATATTTTGGCTCAAACTTAAACCAATTTTTCACAAGTTGAAATCATGTTTTTGCAAAGCCATTTAAGTCAAGTGAAAAACCATTTGAATGAGCTTAGAGTGAATCCTAAATACCTTAACACAATATCTAAGCCCTATATGCTATTCTTGAATATTCTTGGAGCTTGATCAATGCACACCCATCCTTTATTGTTTGTAATAATCAAAACCAAATTCTTGAATCAATGCCAATTACAAGCCCTGATTCTTTACAGATACTCTTCCTTCTTTGCTTCTAGAGGTAATATTGATCTTCTTAAGTCTTTAACTCTCTCCTCAGACAGACATCAAGCTTGGTTTGATGCTAATTGACTTAAACACTCAAAGATCTCCTGAAAAGCACAATTCAATTATGAGCGTTTATAACCACATTTAAGTGTAGTTTCATAATAAACATCTGATTAAGCTATATATCAGGAACTTAGCTAAATGTCAACAATTAAGCACATATGGAGTCCAATTAGGTCAAATATAAGGCATTCAAAATACTAAAATTATCAACAGATCATTTAGCTTGAGGCATTAAGGAGAGACGAAGAGAATCCACACTGGTATAACTGCCCGTTATAGATGGTGTATCGGACCGTGATTTTGACTAACGTGGAGGCTTCCTTCGTGTCCCCAAGACAGACACCGGTTTGCAAGTATTCCATTATTAATGTGATCTAAGTATGCTCTTGTCCTTCTACCTAGAAAATAGATGTGTCCCTAGATCACTGAATGGTGTTACCTATGCTCTTGGTGCTAGCTAACTTGGATAAAAGGTTGACCCTTGAATTTTGTTCTCAGGGTATATGCTCCACCTTCACTACTTGGAAGCTTTTAAGGAGCCCTTGTACTTTCATTAGGTACTTTTGAAGGAGAGGCTACTTAGCCTGATAATCACCTTGAATTTGGGGGGTCACAAGCTGTGAGTCACTAGAAAGTGTAATCTTTGTTGCTCCCAATTCTCTAGCGATTACCAATCTGGTGATGCATGCTTTATACTCTTCCTGATTGTTTGAAGTGGGGAATTCAAATCTCAGGGAGTTCTCAATGGTCACTCATTTATAATTTTCTAAGATTCCCCCCGTGCTACTTCCCTTAGGGTTCGAGGAGCCGTCAACAAACATAGTCCATGATATTCCATCAGGATCCTTAGGGTTTGAAGTAAGCTCAGCAAGGAAGTCTGAGAGTGTTGCGCCTTGATTGCTAACTTGGGCTCATATGCAATTCTGAACTTGGAAAGCTCAATGGATCAGACGATCATTCTTCCTGCTAGGTCCGATCTATGTAGTATCTGGCGGATAACCTAATCCATCCTTACCACCATCAGATGGCATTGAAAATACTGTCTAAGTCTTCTAGTCATGATGATGAGGGCGAATACAACCTTCTCTATTTTTTGATAGCGGAGCTTAGGACCTTACAATGTAACAGTCTAATACCAGTATCCTAGTATATCTAACATATACCTAGATAAACAAAATTAGTTATGTTACTTATAACTTATACATAAACTAATCCATAACATCCTAACGAATAATTATGGAGAGCCATATATAAAAGTCAAACATATATACAATTTTTACATATTCAAGCAAATATAATTAATTACATAAGCTTTGAACTGAAAATACTAAAACTAAACTAATCTAACTCTTCTGTTTTTTTCATCTTCTTACCCTCTTGTAGGGTATTGACTTGCTAACCATGAAACACAAAAGGAGTGAGAATGTAACACCCTGAAAATTATTTATTTTATGATAAATATTCATTTTATAAAATTTGTGATTTTTAGGAATTTTTATGGAAGTATTTGAATTACTTGATTATTTTAATATTATTCTCGATTTAAGTGTGCTCTGAGCGGAGTCGGGAAAATGAAATATTTTTCCTAAGGCTGGTAAACCTTGAACTGTAGAAATGTCGATAGGGGATCTTACTAAACTCGAGGTCGAGCACAATTTAGGAGGTTTACGTTTTACGAGATTTTTTTCTCATAAATAAAAATCACAAAATAATTTTATTATTTGTTGGACAATAAATACCGATTTTTGTTAACTGTAACTTCTGTCCACTGATAATAAACTTGATACAGTGTTAGTCATATTTTAGAAAACACTTTAATGACATCATAATGGTGACATCATCACCATGACATCACTTTGACTTTTCAAAAAGTGGAAACTTGGCTTGTTGGAGAAGCTTGAAGGAAGCTTCCTAGCAACTTCCTCATGGCTTGTTGGAGAAGCCAATTCTCTCCCCCTCCTTATAGTTGTAACACCCTTGAGGGAATGTCACATTTATGATGCAATAAAATAAAACCTAACCCAAGTTATAAAACATTTGATATATAATTAATATGAGTTGTAAAATTTTTCCTTTTATACTAGATATCCTTAAATAAAATAACGTAAAACATAAAAAAGGCAAACTTATTATTTCACACATAATATACATAAGATTTTGTCTTAAGTTATACAAATAATTTACAGCTACAAATATTTAAATAAAGCAGTAAAGAGTTAGTATAATACAAAACATAGACATGCCCAACTGCACATCAAAGTTTTCTAACCCTCCGAAGGATCACTCTCAGAGAAAACCACGGGTGATAGAAATCCAGGATGTCTCACAACTCTATGGACTAGTGTCCGTGCTGTTGACACTATAATCATCTCACTACGGGTACGAAAAAGTCCTCCCCAGTGACACCTCAGATCCAAAGGCATCTCCTGATGTAGATATAAAGTAGTAGTAAATACTGGCTCAACATCAAACTCTCCACGTAGGGACACAGTCAAACGTCCCAAGTAAATCACCGATCCTCGATCCTCACGCAGTCGCCAGGCCTCTGAGCCTCCATGAAACTCCAATTTCACAAAACCTAGGAATCCCGACAACGCCATGATCACAAAATCAGTCCAAAGGATATGGATGATCGGATGGCTCGCCCTCTTCAAGCTGATCGTCTGTCTACTGATCTTCGGGATACAGAATCTCTAGAGGTTGTTCCTCTACCTCTTCCTCAAACTCTTTACAGAAATAAAATAATAATAAAGAAACACATACAAATAAAGAGGTGAGATAATCTTACATCAATACCAACATGGCAAATAAGAAAATGACAATACAACAGATATCACCGTTTAAATACAATAAAACATACCAAAACATCATAGATAATAGCACAATATAACACAAGAATTGCATACCACAGTATCATAAATAAAAACACAATTTAACATATCATATAATATCACAAATAATAATGTTATGATGCATGATACAAATGCAAATGCAAGATGACTCATTCCTACTCCGTGGAGCTAGACACAGACATCTGAGAGAATGACCCAAAGAGAACTACCAGTACCTCAGGCTACCCAACCAAACTATTATACTGTCCAACGTCATGTCTATAGCCCACTGTCCAATGTAATGTAGTAGTACACAGTCCAAACACGTTGTGCACTACAGACATTGTACTAAACAGTCTTCCCAAGATCTCGATTAAGTATAGTGCGTGTCGAGATCATTAGTATGTTGCCAGTTACCACGACCCAGAGGAGCGACCAACTGTTCACATGTGGAATACTTCGCACACTAATGCCTCCAAATCCACACAAGATGAACCACACTACGCTTATCACACCGACATCACGGTGTAATTCGTCTCGTCAATCAATTGCCAATATCAACCAAATTGGCCCAACTCTTGATGCATGAATAAGAACTAAAATTACCAAATTACCCTTAGTTTCCAAATATTATCATATTTACAAAAACACCCTCAATCTCAAAAATTCCAATATATAGTACGTCACCACTTGACAGTACCATATCTCAATGTGTCTGGATCCACCACTTTGGCCTGACACAAAACTCACTGTTCCAATTAATCGCGTAGGAATTTTATCGCGTTTTCACAACCACGTCGCTTTTACAAACATTTTTAAATCGCGTAAATATATTTTGCTATTTTTAAAATCGCGTAGCATTTTTAAATCGTTTTCTCAATCGCGTAAGATTTTTAAATCGTTTTCTTAACCGAAAAGCTTTAAAATCTCCATTTTAAAACTGCATAAGCTATTTTTAATACTTTTAAACTACGTAAAATATTTTTCTTACGTTATAAATATATTATAAAACGTTCACTTTTATTTGTCTATTTCTAATAAATTTTGACAAACATTTTGTCTATAAAATCTATTAAAATTGTGTTTTCTATGTTTTTCCTTTAAAAGTTCCTTTGTTTACTTTATTACTACAAAATACACTTTGAAATTTGTCATTATACTTTAAACTCAAAGGTAAGTATTTTTCAAGAGTTTTGTTTATTTTTCTTCTATACCATATTTCTAATAAAATTTAGTTTACTTCTTTAAGTCTTGAAAATCTATTACAAATGTATTCTTTTTAGGTTAAACATCTAATCTACACTTAGAAAATAAATTTTGAATTGATTATACATTAAAAAGGCATGTTGGCCGAAATTCCCAAAATCTTGGCATTTGAACTTTAAATCATTTTACATCTTCTAAATCATTTTGGAATTCATTGATTTACCTAAATCTATTTAGTCCTTCTTTTAGAAAATGGTTGAGAACATTTTGGTTCTCTTTTTCATGGTGAAGCCGAAAGCTCCATGGTGTGTTCTTTGGAACACTCATACAATCCTTACATGTTATTCACATCCTAATTAATAATCATGCATATATCAACACATGCAATATATTTTTACAGCTATAAACATGCATACAAACAATATCAAACACAAGTAAGAAAACATTTAAACAACCAAACAAGTGAATCCTTATGGATTCTTCACACACATACAATCCATTTTCTCATCACCAAACTTGGTTGATGAGATTAAATCTCCCTCTTACCTTAAAGAAAGATAACTCCTTCTACTCTCCTTCCTAGTTGATTTCGTGACCCTCCAAGAAACCTAAAAGATCTTAAACAAAAATTAAAAGAGTTATAACTATAGGAGAAAAGCATAAACCATGGATCAATCATGACTTAGAACCTAAGAAATGAAGTTAGAAATGAAAAGCAAGGAGTTTCACCTGATAGGAAAAATCTCCAAAGTAATTTTCCAAGCTTAAGATGAATTTTTTTGAAGAAACCTCCAACTAGAAATATTCTTAGAATAGTGTTTAGTTTGTGAAAGTAGGTTAGATGAAATTTTTGAAGGTTGGATGATGGTGTATTGGTGTTTGGCCGAATGGTCTTCAAAGGAGAAAGCAAGAGAATGGTTCTTGGTGTTCTTGGAGAAAAGAAAGATTAGAGATGAAAAATGACTAAGTTGATGTTCTCTTCACTATGCATGGTCGTGCACTTCACCAAGGGAGATGGCCACCTTGTTTGACTTCTCCTAACACCTAATAGCCCTAGATTTGATCAATGGTTGATATCAAAGCTTGGCCTCCAAGATTGTCTCTCATTGGTGCATGAAAACCTAGTCATCCAAGTGACTAAGCCTTTCTTGAATGCTCTTGAAGCTTGTTGGCCGAATGGCCCTAAGGAGAGCAAACTAAGTTTGTGCTCACTTAAGCCATCTAGTTACATTTAGGTGCATTTGATTAATTTGTTTAGTTGCTTGCCTAACTATATAGTTACTTAGGTTAACTAGGTTAGTCTTGATATTTTAAGATCATTATCTAACTAGAACTTAACTAGATAGCTAACTAGGTTTCCTTCACTTAGTTACTTAACAAGCTTTCTATACTAACTTAGTTAGGTTCATGCTAACTTGGTTAAGCTTTCTAGTTCCATCTTAACAAGTCCAACCATTTTTGTGGACTTGATTTCTATTAGTTTAGAATTTTCAAGCCTACATTGTTGACTTGTTCCTATTGGCCTAGAATTTAGTCTAGCCAAAAACATTGACTACTTCACTAAACGCGGGTCCCACGGACTTTTCCGGGTCTATGTTCGTTTTAGAGCAGATTTTTACTATTTTTAAGATAGTAGGTACTATCAAATAAAATAATATTATAATAATATAAAATTATTTTATTGTACAGTTAAATCCTAAAAATTAAAAGATTAATATTCATATCACTTAGAATTGGGTTTAGTAAGATCCCTCAGCTCCGAATAATTAAAATAAGATTTTTCCAGCCCGAAAATTATTATTTTCCTGACTCGGAGTAAATCACACAAAACACTCAAATATGAACACAAAACAGTCAAATAAATTTTATAGCATACAGAAAAACATAAAACAGTACAATTAGGACAACACTGTTATTTATCCAAAAGTTGGGGTGTTACAACTCTCTCCCACTAACAGAAATTTTGTCCCCGAAATTTGTTGTACATCGGAACACCTGAGGGTATTGCTCCCTCATTTTGTCTTCCAACTCCCATGTAGCATCACCTGTTACATCATTTCATATCACCTTTACTAGCTCAATCATCTTCCCTCAAAGCTGCTTAACTCTCCTGTCTTCTATTCTAATAGGAAATGTCTCATACATTAAATTATCTTTCAGCTGCACTTCATCGGGTTGTATAACATGCGTCAGATTGGGAATATATTTCCTTAGTTGAGACACATGGAATACATTATGTAGATTGGATAGAAAATGTGGTAAAACTATCTGGTAGGTTACAGGACCTATCCGTCGAATAATCTGATAAGGCCCAATGAACTTAGGAGTAAGCTTCTTAGATTTGATAACCCTTCCGACACCAGTCATAGGCGTTACTCGCAAGAATACATGCTCACTTTCCTCAAATTCAAGAGGTCGCCTTCGCTTATCAGCATAGCTCTTTTGTCAGCTTTGAGTCGTCTTTATCTTTTCTTGTATCATCTTCACCTTTTCCGTAGTCTGTTGCACAAGATCTGGTCCAATAGTCATACTCTCTCCATCTTGATACCAACACAAAGGTATTCGGCATCGTCGTCCATACAACGCTTCATAGGGTGCCATCCCTATACTTGAGTGAAAACTATTGTTGTAGGTGAATTCTATCAAAGATAAAAATTCATCCCAACTCCCTCGTTGTTCCAACACATAAGTGTGCAACAAGTCTTCCAAAGACTGTATTATCTTTTCCGTCTGACCATCAGTCTGCGGGTGATAAGTAGAACTCAATCGCAGTTTAGTTCCCATTGCTTCTTGCAAACTTCGCTAGAACCTTGACGTAAACCTTGGATCTCTGTCAGAAACTATACACGTAGGTGCATTATGCAATCTAATAATTTTGCTGATGTACATTTGGGTTAACTTCTCCAATGAATACTTAATATTGATTAGTGACGAGCGCCGAACTCAGTCAAAATTATAATCGAAGTTATTACCTAAACTTGTAGTATAGTGAACAACACCGGATCGTCTCCTCAAGGATCGTAGATGCAATTTGATCAAATCAAGTGAAAGTTAGAAAAGGGAGGTTTGACAGTTTAAGATCGTACTTAACAAAATTTACGGAAGAAATAACAATTAAAGAGTAGTCAATTTAGAAACCTATCCAAGATTGGGTGGATTCAATCATAGACCCTTCATAAAACACTTGAAGTGCAATTGAATTGTTAATTTGGATCTAACCGAGATCTCTGCATCAAATCCAGAATTCATACTAGACGATCGTCTAGAATTCAATTAACAAGTGATAAACACAAATCCGCAATCGCACCATTCATGAAAATCTATGTTAATTTCAAGTACCGAATTCAATTAACTTAGGCACAAATCAGTAACCTAACCTCTTCAATTCTGTGATTAATTTAGATCAATCAGTTTTAAGTTTCATCACAAATCTCAATCTTTATTTATGTGATTAGTTTAGATCAATTAGTTCTAAGTTTCATCACAAATCTTAATCTTAAACTAAGATCAAATCAGATCAACATAAATAAAATCACTATTCATGCATTCAAGAATTATTCTTCACCATATTGAAGAAGAATCTCAACAAGAGTTTGATGCTGCGTCTGGCCCTTACAATCAGAATGAAGATGACTGTTTTGGAAAAGACATTGACAGTCGTTGCACTAACCTCAACGATGATGAATAGTCATCCGTGCGGCTGGTTATTATAGCAAGGTCTCTGTATATTGTTCACTGTAGCAGAAGCGGTAGAACACTATTTGCTACTGTTCACTGCAGCAGCATTTTCATTTTACTGTTTATAATAGTAAAATTTTGTCTATTTAACTTTTTGTCTTCAGACTTGTAAGGCATTCGAAATGTTAGACTTCTCTAAGTTTCTCTAGTCTTATAGAGTAATCTGAGAGAGTGAGTTCTCCTCCCTCTTCCCATCTCCCAAACTTGTAATCTTTCTTTTATTCAATAAAGTTTCAATCTTTTCTCTATATGTAACTTATTCTTCTCTTCTCATCCATTCGCTGGATCTCGCCGTCCTTGATGCACTTCCGATTTTTACTTTAATGTTTTAAATTTATTTATCTTCTGCATTTCATATTCATGTAAGTAGTCCGTCTGCATCCTATTTCTCTCTATCCTGCTCTCTTTTCCCCCTCCGTCTTTCCCGTGATCTTCGTCCCTTAACTCTAGTATCAGAGCCTGATGGGGAAGTAGGAAAGTAAATGAGCGGAGTTTAAGTTGCTTTCATCTTATTGAACTGGATATTAACATTGTTATATTATAATGCTTTGATATTTATCTGATCTGTTTATTGCTTTGTTAAATCATGTTATAACCTGTTAAATCTAGATATCATAACTGGATTTGGAAAGTATGCAGTTTATGTTACCTTATCTTAGACTGGATGGTACATAATACCCGTGTTGGATCTATGTTGTGGGGCTATAGCAGTAAGACCCAGTGGTGAAGGGCAGTAAGTCTATTCGACGATGCTTCCACAAATGGTGATAGTTTGGGTATGGTGGTGACCTTGGGCCAAGATCTGGTAAATGCTTGCGGTGGCTATAGATCTGGACATAATTAAGGACTTAAAAGGTTAAATTATGATTTAATAATTAATAAACAACTCAGATCTAAATCAAAGTATAAAATAATCTGGTAATCTTAAGATCTAGTTCAGAGGATAGAATTAACTTAAATTTTCTCATTTATGCTTCTATGGATCTAAATGATGGCTATGACATTGGGGGTCTATACATTATATTTACTTCTGATCTTTATTTTTTTGTGTCATATTATCTGTCCTTACATTTCTTCTTATATCTGTTTTGCTTTTCTCTCTTCTGTAACCATGTTACGATCTTTGTCTTCTGCCTTTTCCAAACTTTCAATCAAATCATCTCAACCATCATCTTCTTCTCTTTCTGAAGAACAAACTAAACAAACTAAAAAAGACATTTTAATAAAGAAATTCATTTTGAAGACATCAATCAAGATTTTGACAACTGGGAAATTCCAAAAATTTCTACAAACAAACTCTACAAACCTGAAAGTAGATTCTTTAGGAGTTCTGATTATATTATTAGGACTGTAGAGAAAACAATCATAATTGAATCCGATGACGAGAAGTTCCACTTTTTGTCTGAAGAATCAATTAAAAAACATAAATCAAAATACAACTTTCTGCATGTTGCTTGTGTGCAGGTTGCTGTTAAACCCTTGATCCGTGAAGGGTTAAACACATCTGTTCTTCTCCATCTCAGAGACGTTCGTCACAACCAATTCCACGATTCCTTGCTTAGAACCATTGAAACAAGTCTAGGTCATAGTCCGATCTACTTCAACTGTTATCCTAATCGAACGGGAAAGTAGCAGCATGCCTCGAGGAGGCTCATCATCCTCATCATTCCCTTCCTGAGGAAGGGGTAACAAAGGTAAGTTAGTCCTTTCTGGCCTAACTAAAAAATCCTATAACTCGGGGTCTTCTACTCCATCTGAGTCTTCCACTCAGATTCAAACTACCCAAACTTGGTCATCAACCCAGAATTAGTCTGCCAAACAATCCAGCAGTGATTATGCTTGTCCATATTCAATACAAACACTTCAGGCTTTCCAACAACAAGGCCTTACCAAACTTCCCAGAGAATCTTGGGCTGATATCGCCTCCCAAGAGGATCTTGAAAAACAAATACAAAAACAGAAAAATAAGGAAATTGTTTTCAATTCCCCCAGTAGACAAATAACCCAATCCCAATCTATGCCTCTTGACCACTCCCAAACCGAATATGTCGACAAAGATATTTCTTGGTTTGTACTGCAAATGGAACTGAACATTTTTAATGTCAACCCTAACCTTGTCACTCAAAGGATTTTCCCAAAAGGTCTTTTGTTCAATCCCCGATACACCTCTTAAAACTCAACAGTATTATGAGTTCATCCTCATTGACATTGGATCTGTTTCTATGAAACATTTTAAAGATAAAGATGACCGGAGTATCATTAATTACTCAACTTGTCAAATTTTAAAATTTATCTCTCTAAAAGAATGGGGAAATAATCTTTCCAAACCCAGAGCATTTTCTGAACCTTATCCTATTGACTTCAATTTTGGGATTACCTTGAAGCCTGGATCAGAACATTTTGGTTTAAAAATGCCAACAATAAACATTCATGGATGTTTTACTTCACACATGGTGTCCAGTATGACTTCCCGCACTAGTTTCAAAAGTGGTGGTCTTACTTTGGCCCTGTCCAAGCAATTCTTCCTGAGTCTGTTCTGGAAGGACTCAAATATTTTATGACCAGGATTGACCTCATCAACGACCCTTGGCCGGTTGAACTGCATTTCTTCTCCAAGCTATCAATTTCTTAGATCTTTTCTTGGTAGTTCAAGTACAAGAAAAACCCATATCATGCAAAATGTCTTCTAGTTTTGCACAAACAAGCTTATGTCAAATGGTGGCCTAAATTCGTTGCTTCGCATGCCACCCCTGAATCACTCAAAGCCTGGTTCGACCAGAATCCTAAACTACTGAAAGCTACTGATCCTCAAGTTTATGTTTTCCTCAACAAGAAAGCTTAAGCAACAACTGTTCTCTCTGCCTCAACCTCCAAAGAAGAGTTTGAGAAGAACCTCAGAATTATTCTTCACCATATCGAAGAAGAATCTCAACAAGAGTTTGATGTTGCGTCTGGCTCTTACAATCAGAATGAAGATGACTATTTTGGCAAAGACATCGACAGTCATTGCACTAACCTCAACAATGATGAATAGTCATCCGTGCAGCTGGTTACTGTAGTAGGGTCTCTGTACACTGTTCACTGTAGCAGAAGTGGTAGAACATTGTTTGCTACTGTTCACTGTAGCGCCATTTTCATTTTACTATTTGTAATAGTAAAATTTTGTCTATTTAACTTTCTGTCTTCAGACTTGTAAGGCATTCGAAATTTTAGACTTCTCTAAGTTTCTCTAGTCTTACAGAGTAATCTGAGAGAGTGAATTCTCCTCCCTCTTCCCATCTCCCAAACATGTAATCTTTCTTTTATTCAATAAAGTTTCAATCTTTTCTCTATATGTAACTTATTCTTCTCTTCTCATCCATTCGCTGGATTTCGCCGTCCTTGACGCACTTCCGATTTTTACTTTAATGTTTTAAATTTATTTATCTTCTGCATTTCATATTCATGTAAGCAGTCCGTCTACATCCTACTTCTCTCTATCCTGCTCTCTTTTCCCCCTCCGTCTTTCCCGTGATCTTCGTCCCTTAACTCGGTATCATATATATATATATATATATATATATATATATATATATATATATATATATATATATGTGAATGTATGATTTTAAATTCAAATCAATTCTATTGTGCCTATGATTACTATTATTTATTCACCGTTGTTTCAAAGCAAAACAAAAAAAAAAAAAATAATATCTTTATATATACATATTTCAATACTCGATTATTTTATCATTTAAGAGTGCAAATTATTTAATCACGTGTTAAAATGAACCGGGTTCTTAATTAATTAACACACTTATTATTTTTCGCAATTTATTTTGTTTCTCTACATTATGGTGTGACGTTCCTTCTTCGCGGTATTAAGAAATAGGGGCGTTACCCATCCCACAATTGCTCCAGGTCAAGCATGCTTAACCATGAAGTTCTTATGTTCTAGGCTCCTGAAAAGAAGTTGTAACTTGTTGATATGGCTATGCCTAATCAATTCCTTTAAGTCATCCTCAATTATGCAGTCTTATACCTACACAATCTTTGAATCCCTCTCATTCCGATGCGTATTCAATTCATTCATGGGACCCGTCGCCTAGAAGCCTGCCAGGAGCCGCTTATTGATGCTTTCACTTTAGCACCAGCGACCACTCCCCGCCCTCATTGGCCCTGGGATGCCACATTTTACTTGCTTCAAGTTAGCTCTTTTAGGACCATTCTGTAATTAAGAAATCAACTAGTCAAATACAAATGTAATCAAGCTCTATCCAATCAAAGATTAGAAAGGATTTAAACAAGATTGATAAGGAAAACCTCAACATGGATTTCACATGAAAATAAGGCTAAAGCCTTCCTACAATGTATCACAATAAGGACAATGCCATCAATAATGCATAGAGATAGGGCACAAATAACTACATTCTAAGAAGTTATCACACTCCCAAGCCTAAGATTTTGCTAATCCTTGAGCAAAACAAAGCCAGATTACACTTGTAAAGACAAGTTCAACTCAAACATTAGTGTATGATGATTGCATTAAACCTCAAAGAATACGCATGCCTCAAAATTATGGTTCACACTTACACAATCCTTATCATACCAATAATTAAAGCTTCAAATCATGCATGATTCATTTCCTAGAAACATGTAAGTCAAACGTTTTCATTTCAAATCATACTCAACCAAACAAGCTCATGAGCAAACACATGAATATTAATCAAAGAATCCACAAAATTATAATGCAACTCTCTCTCCACTAATATAAATCACACATGAATGAGGATCAGAAGGGTCTTTATCAGCTTGTAATGTAAGGACATGGTTATAGGGTGAAGAACAAAGGAGAAAGGATAACAAACAAACATTGAGAAACAAAAAATATGTAATTTCAAGACTTGAGAACAAGTGAAACTAGTAGGGTATTCAATAGTGAAAGCTTAAAACTTGCCAGAATCATGCAATGTTTTTTATTTTTAACTTTTCTTCTTTCTTTGTTTGCTTTACTTTTCTTTCTTCTCTTTTTCTTTCTTTTTACTTTTACAAAGCAATTTCTTTTTTTTTATTGCATTTGGTTCCTTCAGGCTCATTTTTATATTTGAAAATATTAATACCCCTAATCATTGAACTCACTTCAAGAAACAACATATTATGCACTCAACAAACATTGATGGTAGGAAGAAAATGCAATGTTTTCATATGCATTAGAATGGTTAATAGGTGAATGAACACAATGGTAATGAAAAAACAAATAAGGCCAATAGTTAACAAGCTTCAAAGGGGACCAATGGATATCAACTTTAAGGTTAAGCTTGAAAGGCTCAATCGGTCTAAAGAATGCCCTAATCATTTCCTCAATCATGCACAACTTAGGATTTCGCTTCAAGAGAGATACAAAACAATTTCAGAGATGCAAGATACATCCATATGTACTTGTCATAAGCATTCTCTAGAAAAGCACTCAAATCCAATCCAAGGCCAAACAAGCATAGGAATGGAAAATTCATCAAGCATAAAAAGAATCAAGATTGATTGCCATGTGATGCGGGATTTAAGGATGCAAACCCAAGTGCAGGTTGTCTCAAGTAATAAATTCTAGGGAGTCCGAGGTCGATCCACAGAGAATTGATGAAGAGAAATTATTTGAGGTAAGAAAAGGATTTGTCACAAAAAATAATAAAACTTGTTCATAATTAAATTTAAGAACTTGCTTGGGTTAGGAAATCCACTCTTGGTAATAAATTAAAGGCAAGATTATTTCTCTTTAAAATTCAATTGAAATCTACACACAACGGAGGTTCCAATAAGAAAATATAACATTCAAAGTTCAATTATATATGCAATCATATTATGATTCCTTTAATTATCTACCAACATTTGTAAATGAGTTCAATCATTCACTGTGTCAATCCTATTGTCTACAATAAATCAATATCTCCATTATACAAAGAAGGTTTCGAAATTGTTTGGAAACAAAATACAACACATATAATGTCCACTTTATAATATATCATTTAAGCACAAGAAATAGAATAATCTAACCTTATTTCATTACCAAGAGCTTCAATCTTTCACCCAAGTAAGATGAAGATTTAGTTAATCATAGACAAGAAGAAAGAAAGAGAGAAGAAAAGAAAGATGAACATAGCTTCAATTTAGAGCAAGAGAAAATTACAACAAAGGAAAACAATAAACAAGCATGACCATAACTTCTCAAAACTAAGCCTAACACCAAAGTCTCCTAAATGATCAGCCAATGGAGCCTTTTATAGAGGATTAGAGATACAAAATGACAAGGGGGCTGATTAATAGTAAGTGAGGAGTAGGTGGATGAATGGAAAATGCCAAATGGTGAGTTGGTGAGTGGAAAATTATTAAGATTCTTTGTCTCTGAAATCATTCAGTGTTGATCTCATGGATGCCATCCGAATGAAGCAATATGGTCTTCATAGCATTTTGTCTCAGCTTTCCAATGCCACCAAAATCATCTAAAAATTTGCCCTACAACCTAAGATATGACCCAATTACTGCAGACTGTTCAGGCCCAGTTTCAGCACCTCTGTTTTGACTTCCAGACCCAATATCACCTCCAAGCTGTCCGAATGAGCTCTTATGTTCTTCATGAAAGTTGTAGATATGGGTCTTAAATTTCAAGTCTCCAAATTTCAACCCAAGAAAGTTCCTACAGCCCGAGTTATGCTCTGATTACTGCACACTATTCAGGTTCCAGTCACAAAACTTGTGTTCTAACTTCGAAGCCCATTTAGCTCCTCTAGATGTCCGTTTTTTACCTGGAGCTCTTCATGAAAGTTGTAGAGCTCTCTCTTTTCTTTCCTACAAGGTAAGATATATAATTTTTACATCTAGAACTCAAGATATAAAGGAAATACAAAAATAGTGTAAGACCCAAATAATGCTAGAAAAATCAATTAAGTTTTATTTGAGTCCAAACTTACAGAACATAACCAGGCTTAATCAATTAAGTACATGGAGAGTGTAAATAACTAAAAATAAGAGTTTATTAATGTATAAAATATGTGATTATCAAATTCTCCCTCATTTAGCTTTTTGCACTCCTGGGCAAAACACATAAGACCAAAACTAAGAAACAAAGAAAAACGACATAGACTCAAAAGCTAAAAACTCTAGAAGACTCGATGAAACAAGAAGAGTAACTAGAAATTCAAGGGATCAAAGCATTAATGAGGTAACATTTCTTCACATCTGAAACCAACAAGCAAGGAAACTTCAGTTGAAAAGAATGAATCAAGAATGATAGATCCTCACAGAATTCACTCTCAATCTCTCAAGTGTTTAAAATGTAAGTATTTCACTCTATTCAACCCATGAACAATTGCACTACCATAAGCTTGCTTATCTTCTACTTCTCTGCAACTCAAAACACATGCATACAAAAATTAAGAAGACTTTATTCAAGGTTGTAATGGGGCCATGGTAAAGGAGAGGGGATAATATGGATATGAGAAGATAAATACCAAAGAGAATAAAAGAGCATTATGGTACAGTTAGAGTAGAGAAGATGTTTGAGAACATTCATCATAAAGGACAATGACCAATATTTGACTAATGTTTTGTTGAAGATCAATCCCAAATTGATGAATTAAATTCATTGTTAGGTCTGAACCTTCTCATTTTCTTCATGTTGTTTCTAAGCATCCACCCCCACACTTGTTCAAAAACAAGGCCAATGCTCTCTTATTCCCTAAGGTTGGGTAAAGGCATATTTTTTTTAAGGCACGTAATGAGCTAATAACAAGGAATGGTCAAATAAGTTCAAAGTGGTTACACAAGGAAAAATATACAAGGATGGCTATTTGGTCAAAGTAGCTATTTCAAGAAAAAAATGCCTCAATCATGTTTGTGTATGCAAGTGAAAATATAGCCTAAAAAAGAATCAAAGTAAGTTCTAGAGTAACAATTCCATGAGTGAAAATCACACAAAAAAGAAGAGAATGGTACAAATGTTCAATCCATTTATCAATAGGCTCAAAATCTCACAAGGTATATTTCTATCATTCTCAATCCACCAATTCAACATCCATAACCAAGCATGTGAAATTTAAGAAAGAAGATAATTTATTCAATCATGCTATGATCCCTGAATTTCAATTGCTTCAAAGGATGTGAGAGTGCATTCACTTTCAAAGGAAATCAAACAGCAAAACTTTGTTACTTCCACAAATAAACACTAAATAGTTACTACCCTAGCTAAGATGCGTCTCAAGAGTAATAAATTGTTTCCAAAATTTACTCCTTACTCTGCCATCCTTAATTGGTTTTACTACGAATAGGTTTCTGACAGTCATATCAGTTAACATACTTCCCAATTTAGATGTGTCTCGGGAGTAAAATTACTCCTTACTCTACCATCATTCATTGGTTTAGTGAGTCCATGACATTCATATCATACTTCCCAAAAAAAGAAATTTTTTTTTAGTCAACTATCCTTGCCCCCTAACCAGATCACAACATTGTCCTTAACGTTAAAACATAGATGAGTAAAGGATAGAAGATATTACCTATTGAAGAAATCTGACACAAATTTAAACAGAAACAAAGTATGATAAATAAAATCAAAAGTAAAGGAAAGCTATAAATGAAGTGTCAAATCTGGCTTTCTTTTCATCCTGTTTCCCTCACTGCTTCATGCTGACCAATCTATTTGAGCTATTGCTGGGTCAGGTTTATGAACAAATGCTTCTAATTTATCAATCAACTCATCAATAGTGGAAGCAGAGATAAAAAGTTGTCTTGTCGAAGATGTGATAAATTTTTGTTCCACAGCATGGTCAAGAAAAAGTCACAAAACATTAAAGAAATTATTTACATTCAACAAACCTATGGATTTATGGTAAATGTTCAGTTGGGCCTAAGAGACAATTTGAAAAACTTCTTCCAAGGTACCAAAATCACCTGGTAAGGCAATGAATGCATCAGAGTTTTCAAGTATTATTTTCATTCGTTCATGCATTGATGATACCTTAAGTTCCTCCCCAATTGTCTTTCCAGTGATGTTCTATTGAGTTAAAGGTCCAGGAATGACACCTAAAACCTGACTGCCTCCTATATATGCAGCAAGTGATATAGCCTCCATTAACGACAACCTCCCCCATATACAAGATGAATATTTCTCTCAACAAGTGATCGACCAAGAGTGGTAGTTGCTTTTACAAACTCTAAACCCTTCCCATACTTAGACCCACAAAATACATAGATATTTTTAAGTTGATGAACAGAAACACCTTCCCTTTCTATACTTACTTTTCTCTCTGAATGATTTTGAGTTAGAGGAAAGTGGAGAAAATGGAGTGCTTAAATAGGAAAAAGAATGGAAAGGATAATAATAGAACCTATAAGGGTAGGTTGGTTGTTGTTAGAAAAGTTTGAAATTAAAAAACACAGAATCTTTTTTTTATTATTTTTTTTGTGTTTTTTTAACTTCAAGAAAACCATCAGGGTAAAGAAGTCTAGAAATCCCTGAAGGACCCTGCTCAAAGGATCGTATATCCAAAACCAAAATACAGCAAAATAATACAAAGATTAAAGAAATATGATAGCAAATGATGACATACCTTTATGTACAATTTTCATGGTGTATCTTTATACTGCGCGTCATGAGTGCGGTAGTAGTATATCTTTATATTGCGTGTCACTAGTGCAGTAGACACTGATGTCCGTTTATTCGAAGAAAAGATAAAGAAGAAACCATCGTGGGTTTCCATCCTGGGTCTAGAACTTGGAGAGCTCACACTTGGGCTCGTAAAGATGCTAAAATATGAAACCCGTAATGTCAAAGATCCATAACGTCCCATCCCAGGGCACTGAGAGCCCCTTCTAAGAAAAGAGAGGATCAAGTTCAGATGCCTCATACGCTTTGGCAGCCGCAGGTTACTTCTTACTAATAACCAGAGTGGGATGCTTCTTCCTGTCTATCAACTCCATAGTGCCTAGATGGTAAACATTAGGTTATGGAGTACGACTCTCTACAGAGCATGGTGCACAAACTTTTTTAAGGACCAGCATGCAAAGGTCCACCCGAGTCAATGACGGGTCAGCCAAAGGCTGGGGCTCCACAACTAATTAAAGCCATGGTACTCCTTCCGGATTGTCCTTGTTCAAACATTTGTTTTTCTTTTTTTTCTTCTTTTTTCTTCTTTTTTTCTTTTTTTTTAAAAAGAAAACATGAAGAAGAAGAAGATAATATATACAAATTGTTGTGGATATGACTCACATCTACCTCTGGTTTCACGTCCAGTAACAGCTTAAACGCATTCTATGAGTCGAGGATAAGCTTCTTATCCATTTTTCTTATAAATTGGCAAATAGGATCTTTTTGAGTCAAATTCCCAAGACTGTAGTATTTTTCTTCATCCTTGAAGAGATTCCACAAATTAAGAAGTTCACGATGCACAAATCCACAAGAATGTGTCTCAAGAATCAATAAGATATCATCTAATGACTCCTTACTCATTCCAATCTTAATGAAGACAATTTTATCTTCTCTGTTTACTGAAACTATCCCCAACGAACGATATCGCTTGTTACAATTCCATCATGCACATTTGTGATAGACTTGTAACCTTTTTGCTCTTCTCCTTTAAGAATATGAACTTCTTCCAAGACCTGACATGTATGAGTCAAATGAAATTGAAGACTCGCATACTAGTTGAACCTTTGCTTTAATTATCTAGTGTACATCTTTTGGCATACCCTTGTGCGTTAATAGTCTCAATCTTTCACATCTAACTTTGTAAATTTTTGTCAGAACATTTTGAGGGAGGGAAGGAAAATGTTTTCTCAGGTTTGAAAGAATGACATCCATTTTAAAGGAGAAGAAGGATTCAGTTATTTTGGGAAACTGAAAAATAAACTGACTTGAGAGTCACAAAGTATCGTTATCCGCCACTTAACCGACAACACAAAGAACTACAAAAACAAGGCAACAAAATTAGAATAAATTCTATTCATAACAAGGATCAGAAAGAAAAATGAATTCTACCTCATCAACTTGGTTTTCCAGAAATGGTTTGAGTCTTTGTTTATTGACTTTAAACACATTACCATTCCTAGGATTCTCAATATCTATGGTCCCATGAGGATACACATGTTTGACAACAAAAGGACCACTCTACCTAGATCTTAATTTTCCAAGGAATAAGTGTAGACGAGAATTATAAAGTAGAACTTTTTGACCAATTTCAAAATATTTTCTCAAAATTGTCTTGTCATGAAAAGCTTTTGTTCTGGCTTTATAAATCTTTGAGTTTTCATATGCATTATTTCTTAATTCCTCTAATTCATTTAATTACAATTTGCGTATCTTGCAAGCATCATCAAGATTTAGATTGAAAGCTTTAATGGCCCAAAATGCTTTATGTTCCAATTCTACAGGCAAGTGACAAGGTTTTCCATAGACTAACCGATAGGGTGACATGCCCAAAGATGTTTTAAAAGCAGTACGGCAAGCCCAAAGTGTATCGTTTAGTCTGAAAGACCAATCTTTACGATTTGGGTTAACCATTTTTTTCCAAAATTTGTTTAATCCCCCTATTTGCCAATTCAACTTGTCCACTTGTCTAAGGGTGATAAGGGATGACAATTTTGTGTGTAATACCATATTTCTTTATTAAAGATTCAAATGGTTTATTGCAAAAATGTGTTCCCCCATCACTGATGATAGCTCGAGGGATTCTAAATCGACACAAGATATTTTCTTTTAAAAATTTGAGAATAGTTTTATGATCATTGTGTCGACATGGAATCACTTCAATCTATTTTGAGACATATTCAACTGCAACCAATATATACACAAATCCAAATGAGGAAGAAAATGGACCTATGAAATCAATTCTGCAACAATAAAAAATTCAATGATAAGGATGACGTTCAGAGGCATCATGTTTATTTTTGAAATTGAGCCAATCTTTTGACAATTTTCACAACTTTTGCAAAAAGTGTAGCAGTTCTTAAATAAAGTGGGCTAATAAAATCTGCACTGCAAGATTTTCGCAGCTATTTTCTTTGAAGAAAAGTGACCTCCACATACTTCTGAGTGACAAAATTTAATAACACTATCTACCTCACTATCAAGCACATATCTCCAAAAGATTTGGTCAAGACAATATTTGAACAAGTATGGGTCATCCCAATAAAAAATTTTCACCTCTGTCAAAAATTTATTCTTATCTTGGTGCGTCCATTGAGGCGAGATCTTTCCTTCTTGTTCTTCAGTAAGAGACGAGAAATATACTATTGGAAAGCATTGTTCTTCTCCCAAAAATGTGTACTTCAACCCAGCAGGTAATGGCTTTAGTTCCAGTGTGGGTACTTCTTCATGGGCATTATCATTCATGGGTTTTATCTCTTCAAATCTTGGCTTCCATCCCTTGTACTCCATTACCTATGTACAATCAAGCAAAGAACATATTTCAGAGATATCATCTTCTAATTGCATGCCTGACTCAAATGAATTGAGTAAACAAATTTTTAATGGATCAGAAGAACTCCTTGTTTGAAGATGATCATCTATAATGGTTTTAATTCCTTCAACTTCCTCCTTTTCATCAAGGACTTCCTGTGGTTGCTTGCACATGTTAAAAACATTGAGCTCTAGTGTCATGTTTCCAAATGTTAGCTTCACCACTCCATTTCTGCAATTTATCAAAGCATTAGATGTTGCTAAAAATGGACGGCCTAAAATAACAAGAATTGACTTGTAACTATCAACCATAGGTTCAGTATCCAAGACAATAAAATCCACAGGATATATGAATTTATCAACTTGAACCAACACATCTTTCATTATTCCTCTTGGAATTTTAATTAATCTATCAACAAGTAGAAGAGTTACAGAAATTGGTTTTAATTCACCGAAGTTGGTTTTAATTCACCTAAGTTGAGTTGCTGATAAACTGAATATGGAAGCAAATTGACACTAGCACCAAGATCAAGTAAAGCTTTTTCAATTTTATGTTCTCCAATAATGCATGAAACTATAGGACAACCAGGGTCTTTATATTTCAATGCATTATTATTCTGAAGAATGGAACTTACCTGTTCAGCCAAAAATGCTTTCTTTTTCACATTTAGTTTCCTTTTAAGAATGCACAAGTCCTTCAAATATTTGGCATAACAAGGATTCTGTTTGATAGCATCTAAAAGAGGAATATTGATCTTCACTTGTTTCAAAATTTCAAAAATTTCAGTGTTATTGTTCAATTTCCTTGAATTATTCAATGCTTGAGGAAATGAGAGTGAAGGCAAGAGTTTGGTCTCCTTTTGGTCAACTTCTTCATTTTTTTGGGGAATTGATTCATCTTCTTTCTCACAAGGTTCGAGAATTTGCTTTTCAACAACCTTTCTACTCCTAAGAGTTATCACTGACTTGACTTGATCTATTTGTGGGTTTTCTGAACTCTCCTCATTTAGACTGTACTGACCATTGTGATTTAGTTGAGGTTAACAAGGAAATTTTCCTTTCTCGTGAATGGTGAGTGCAGAAGAAAATTTAGCAAGAGTTTCTTTTATGTCACTCATGGTTTGATTGTTTTGTTTATTAATGGCCTCGTGTTTTTCTATGAATGCATGCAGTGTTTCTTCAAGGTTTTTCCTATATGGTGGGACATAAGGTGCATATCCTTGAGAATTTTGAGAGCCCTGTTGTGCCTGAGGAGGTGGTGGTTGCACGAATTGTGACTAATTATTATTCCTCCAGCTGAAGTTCAGGTGATTTCTCCATCCCGAATTTTATGTATCTGAAAAAGAAAAAGCAAATGGCTTTTTAAAATTATTCATTGCATTTACTTGCTCATGTATAACTTCTTTAAAAATAGGAATATTAGGACATTCATGTATTGAGTGCCCTAAGTCATCACAAATGCCACAAATTTCTTCATTTTGCACAGATTTGATTTCTTTTGCTTTTCTTAATTCCATGGCTTCAACCTTTCTAGCCAAACTGGTAAACCTTGCATTTAGATCTTCCTCTTAACTATGGTAATATTTTCCTTTATTAGCACTTGCAAAGTTAGATCCAATTGAATTTTCAGAAGGGTTAGTACTATGTCAAGATTGAGAATTTTCAGCCAGTTGGTTTAAATAGTCTAAAGCTTCATCAGGTTCTTTATCAAGAAACTCACCATTGCACATTGTTTCCACAAATTGTTTGGTTTCAGGTGTTAAACCTTCATAAAAGAAGCTTATAGTGCATCATTTTTCAAAACCTTGATGTGGGAAAGAATTTAACTAATCTTTAAACCATTCCCAACATTGAAAATATGCTTTATTTGAATTTTGGGAAGAATTTTGGATTTGTCTTTTCATAGCATTAGTTTTGTGTGTAGGAAAAAATTCCTTTAAGAACTCACCTTACGTTTCTTGCCATGTGCCAATCGATCTTGGTTTCAAAGTGTTAAGCCAAGATTTTGCTTTATCTTTTAAAGAAAAAGGAAACAATTTAAGCTTAACAATCTCTTCAATGTAATTTTGATCATTGAAAGCAATACATACTTCCTCAAATTCTTTTAGATGTAAATATGAGCTTTCAGATTCTAAACCATGAAAATTAGGAAGTAAAGAAATTATACCTGCCTTGAATCTAAAATTATTGGCATTGAGTGGAAAAATAAAGCATGATGGACTAGAATTTCGAGATGGCTGCAAATATTCACACATGGTTTGCAATGGCTGATTTTCATGTTCATCATGTACACTTTCATTTTCAGTCATTGTGTCAATTGTATGTGATTGTAATTCAAACAAATCAATATATAAAGTACTAGGATTAATTTTAACTTAACGACCAGAATTTAAATCACGATACTAATTAAGCATAAATAAATGACTTAAAATAGAAAAAAATAATGTACAAGTAGGTGGTTTACACTAGCCATTAAATATTAACAAGGATGTGGTATAAACCAACCACCCAATAAATATTAACAAGTAAAAAGGTTAGATAACTGATAAATTAAAAAGTTAAATAATTAGAGAGTCAATAATTAGTAAGTTAGAAAGTGCAGAAAGTAAAATATAGAAAATAAAGTACAGAAAGTAAATTGCAAAAAATAAAGTGCAGAAAGTAAATTACAAAAAATAAATTTAAAATATAAAAACTAGAGAGAGGCGAGCCCCACCAGAGCCGACGAAAGAGAAGAGAAGAAGAAAGATTATTTCATTATATTAGAAAGCAATAATAAATAACAAAATTAAAAAGTTAGTGAGCGAAATTAAAAGACGTAAATTAAAAGTTAGAGAGCGAAAATAAAAGTTAGAGAGCATAAATAAATGATATAAATTAAAAGTTAGTAAGCAAAAATAAATGACATAAATATAAAAGTTAGAAAGTTAGTATGTTAACAAGTTAGTAGGTTAGTAAGTTAGATAGTTAGAAAGTTAGAGAGCTAGTAAAGAAATCGAATGATTGGCAAGCCGATCTTTTGCTCCGGTGAGGGAGAAGAGAGAATAGATTTTATTAAAGAAAAAGAACCTCAATAGATTAAAACTTCAAATCAAGTCCCTGGCAACGGCACCAAAAACTTGATGCGGGATTTAAGGATGCAAACCCAAGTGCAGGTTGTCTTAAGTAATAAATTCTCAGGAGTCTGAGGTCGATCCACAGAGAATTAATGAAGAGAAATTATTTGAGGTAAGAAAAGGATTTGTCACAAAAAATAATAAAACTTGTTCATAATTAAATTTAAGAACTTGCTTGGGTTAGGAGATCCACTCTTAGTAATAAATTAAAGGCAAGATTATTTCTCTTTAAAACTCAATTGAAATCCACACACAACGGAGGTTCCAATCGGAAAATATAACATTCAAAGTTCAATTATATATGCAATCATATAATAATTCCTTTAATTATCTACCAACATTTATAAATAAGTTCAAGCATTCACTGTACCAATCCTATTGTCTATAATAAATTAAGATCTCCATTATAGAAAGAAGGTTTCTAAATTGATTGGAAACAAAATACAACACATATAATGTCCACTTTATAATATATCATTTAAGCACAAGAAATAGAATAATCTAACCTTATTTCATTACTAAGAGCTTCATTCTTTCACCCAAGCAAGATGAAGATTTAGTTACTCATAGACAAGAAGAAAAAAAGAGAGAATAAGATAAAAATGAGCATAGCTACAATTTAGAGCAAAAGAAAATTACAACAAAGGAAAACAATAAATAAGCATGACCATAACTTCTCAAAACTAGGTCCAACACCAAAGTCTCCTAAATGATCAACCAATGGAGCATTTTATAGAGGATTAGAGATACAAAATGACAAGGAGGCTAATTAAGAGTAGGTGAGAAGTAGGTGGATGAGTGGAAAATGCCAAATGGTGAGTTGGTGAGTGGAAAATTATTGAGATTCTTTGTCTCCAAATGTGGTCTTCATGTTGTAGCATTTTGTCTCAGCTTTCCAATGCCACCAAAATCATCCAAAAATTCATCCTACAGCTCAAGATATGACCCAAATATTGCAGACTGTTCAGGTCCAATTTTAACACCTCTGTTTTGACTTCCAGACCTAATATCACCTCCAAGCTATCCGAATGAGCTCTTATGTTCTTCATGAAAGTTGTAGATATGGGTCTTAAATTTCAAGTCTCCAAATGTCAGGTCAATAAAGTTCCTATAGCTCGAGTTATGCGCTGATTACTGCATACTGCTCAGGTTCCAGTCACAAAACTGGTGTTCTAACTTCCAAGCCCATTTAGCTCCTCTAGATGTCCATATTTTACCTGGAGCTCTCATGAAAGTTGTAGAGCTCTCTCTTATCTTTCCTACAAAGTAAGATACATAATTTTTACACATCTAGAACTCAAGATATGGCAGAAATACAGAAACAGTGTAAGACCCAAATAATACTGGAAAAATCAATTAAGTCCAATTTGAGTCCAAACTTACAAAACATAATCAGGCTTAATCAATTAAGTACATGGAGAGTGTAAATGACTAAAAATAAGGGTCTATTAATGTATAAAATATGTGATTATCAGCATGCTTCCAAGATCACATAGGGATTCACAGAAAAATTTGAGATGAATTTACATCCCTAATTATCATTGGGCAATCCTTACACTAATAAATGACATCATGCTATGCATTCCAATAATTTCGCAAGAATCAATCATGCAAAACAGTCATTATGTACACCAAATCATATAAAAACAAAATTAATACAAAAAAATATCCAGAAATTAAAATAATAATATTCAACAATAATAAAAAGGCAATGTATCTAACAAAACACTAAGACACCCCCCCAAACCTGAGGGAAACAGTGTCCACACTGTGCCATACATCTATATAAAAAGAAATAAAGTCAACATGAAAGAAAGGATGCCCTCTGTACATCACTGCAAATCATCATCAACATCAGGCAGAACCTCAGTGCATGCATCGTTGTCATCATCATCTAGAAGTGGCTCAATGTCGCCGCCACTATCGTCATGGTGGGCAGCAGATTGTTGATGCTGATGTGAAGGGCCTACTCCATCAAAAGGAGGGAAGGGCTGCTACTAGTGAAAATGCCCAGCAACAGGGAATGGTGGGTATGGTGGAATAGGGAAGTCGTGAGTGGAGAACTATAGGCGCTCCACCAGCCATCAGATGCTCTCAACTGTGTACATCTGCATGGCGACAAGTTGGTGAAGCTTTGCGCTCGCATTGGCATCCTGGTGGGATATCTAGGGCTTTAGGGGCGCTCTCTGTAACACCCCAAAAATTTGTAATTTTATGATAAATAGTCATTTTATAATATTTGTGAATTTTGTGATTTTTTCTGGATTTTTCTAAGAACGTGTAATATTTTAATATTATTCCTCATTTTACGTGCACACTGAGCAGAGTCGAGGAAATGAGATATTTTCCTCGAGGACCTTGATCTGTGGAAACGTCGATGGGAGATCTTACTAAACCCGAGGCTGGAACACGGTTTACAAGGTTTTACGTTTTTTGATATTTTTATCTGATAAATAAAAATCATTGTACATTTTATTATCTGTTGGACAATTGATACTAGCTTTGCTATCTGTAACAGTTGTCCATTGGATAATAGCTTGTAGTAAAAATCCTTATCACCTTATCTAAAATCTACTTTGTGTCACATCTATTAGCTTTATTTCAAAAGAAAGACTAATTTAATCAAAGTTTAGTAAGGGAAGCTTCCAATAAATTTTCCCAAATAACACATTTCTCTCTCTTCCCTCCCCACTCTCTCCATGGCATATGCACTCCTTAGGGGAGCCAAAAATTGTTTTCTCACATTTACCACTTCATTCCCATTACAAAACATAAAAACACCTAACACCTTTCTCTTTCTTTCTTTTCTCTCTTCTCATTTTCTTCAAGCATTCTTTCTTCTTCTCTTCTTCCTCCTCCACGGCACACCTACACATTGGATACCATCTCCATTTGTTTGCTACACACATCACATTTCTAACTTCCTTCCACCATTCTAAGGCTTTTCTATTTGGTGGTCATTCATAAGTTCTTCATCTCCCATTTTCCATCATTGAAGCTAAAGCTTGAAGCTTTTGAGGTAAAGTCCTTAACTTTCTTCTCTTTTCTTCTCATTTTCATTTTTCTTGGTCACCTATGTGACCAGGAACTCATCTTTCCATGGTTTGAGTGAACATTTTGAAAGTTGCTCACCCCTAGGATTTTCTTGAAAGTGGAAAAACAAAAAGGCTTGCATCCATGTGTTGTCTTCAATAGGTAAGAGAGAGATAATCATCTTCAACCAATCTTGGTAGTAAGGAGATGTCTTATATGCTGTTGTTGATGAGGGAATCCATGTGGGATTACTCTCTTTGTTATATTGTATTATTTTCATGATTTTGTGGTTGTTTGATTTGTATGAATCTATGGACTAGCATTGTGTATTTGATGACTATGAATCAATTGATTGTTATTTTGTACCTTGATGACCATGAATCATATTTTGGATTGTTTGAAAATGAATGAGAAGCTTTGAAAATGAATAGGCCAAGGTTCTGTAGAAACGAATTCTGCAGAATCCTTGCTGATGCATGAGCGCTCAGGCGCTCAACCGGCGCTCAAGTGCTTGAGCTTGAATGCTCAAGCGTCCAACGCCCAGGATGATTACCAGAAACGTAGCTCAGTGAGCGCTCAAGCGCTGCGTGTTGAGTGCTTAGGAGCTCAATCAGCGCTCAAGTGCTGGAGACCTAGCACCCAGGCGCTCAGGGCAGAGTTGGTCAAAATATTATAAGAAGATAATTATGACTCCAATAACTGATATGTTATAGTTAAACTAAAGTAAATAACTTGATTTGTTAAGAGAATTCCTCTAGAGAGAAAGATTTTATAAGAATTATTAATCTAAGTGAAATTCCATAATGAACCTTAAGGAGTGTTTTACCACTTTGAGAACTTAATGCTATGTTACTTTGGGTCCATGAGTGGGACTAAGGAACTATTGATGTTTAAGTTGGACAAATTGTGATAAGTTATGGATAAGTATATTATTGTTAAATATACATGGATATTGTTGGTGCTTATCTTGGCCAAAGTATGGCATGTTATGAGAAAGTATATTATTGTCGAATATACACGAGTATGCATTGAGTCATCATGCATTGTGAAAGTTTGTTGGACTCTTTTGTGAAGGTTGTGCATGTATCCTAATACTGAAATCCTAGTATATCTGACATATACCTGGATAAACAGTATTAGCTATGCTACTTCTAACTTATTCATAAACTAATCTATAACATTTATACAAATAAATCATCATGGAGAGCCTTGTGGAAACAATATCCACTTCTATACATAACTTTTCACTAATACATACTTGTTTTTCTTTTACATCCCTAATCTCATATACATGGAAATATAAAATCTATCTACTAGTCATGAAAATAACTATACTAGTCTTCATGCTTCATCTTCTCTTTATCTTTGAATCTTCAACCTGGATTTACATGGAACACACGGGGTGAGAATTCATAATTCTCAGTAGAAGTGTACTAATACCAGCAGTCGTATAACATCATACAACCCATAAATATCTAAAATAAAATTTTAACTGGCAATTAAATCATTATTCCTTACTCAATCATAACCTCATAAATAAATCTGTATAATCCTTCAAATTTCTATTCTTTACTCTAGGAACATACACATTTTATCTTTGTGTAATATTCCTAGTCTAGCCATAACTTTGAACTAATTCCTATTTACAAGATAAGACAGTTGCCCATACAACTGCCATCGAATAGTAACAATCAATGATATTGAACCACCGCCCATACAATGGAATAATAACATTAAGCAATCAAACACAAACTATCAATGATATTAAACAACTGCCCATACAATTTTCTAATATCATTGAGCACAGCACACAAACACAAGGAATCATTAAACACAATAACAATCAAACATCAAGTAATGCAATGATGTTGTAATGTATGATTATGCTCAAACAATGGTGGATAATGAGGTAAGTGCAATGTCATGAGATGTCATGAATGTTATGAAACTTGACTATTTCTTCTTTGTAGTGGGGAGGGAATTTGTTACCTACTTAACCCACTACCTTCTTTACTGATTGGTTCTTTATCTTTACTTTCCTTTCTCTAGTGGGGAGGGAATCTGTTACCTCCTTAACCCACCATTCTGAACTGTGTCTGTGTTATGTATGAGTATATATGTATAATGTAGTGTTATGCCTAACTCTTACATAACTACTACAAAATCTCTATACTTGCACTACTAGCTCTACCTCTACGAGAGCATTCATGGGACTTAAAACATACTTCTTCTTCTTAGTATACATTTTTTCTTACTTTAACATTTTCCCCCATCACTATGGGGCATCCATGCCACTATGGCACTCCTAATTGTCCATCTTACTTAGCATACTTGAACCTTACCTTTTCTCAATTCATATCTAGGCAACCTTTGGTTGCTTACTTCATAATTACCCTTAGTTCATAATAACTAGGCACTAAGGCCCCTTATTCCTGTCATTTAGGCATTTTTGCTAGCCAAATACTAGGGTCTTCACCTTTGCTATACTCATCTATATACTTATATTCCACTTTCTTATTACTTTCCATGTGATATTTATGCAATCTTTTGTTTCATCAAGAACTAAACTTATATCTAAGTCAATCCATGTCTAATGGATATACATTCTTTCCTTTTTCTCAATCATATTTTCAATCCTTGATCTTAATCATAAAACCCATAGACAAATCATGCTTTTCATAATTTAAATATTCTTGTTATCAATTAAAATAACATAAAAGAGATTTACACATTTCATTGTTTCACCATAATCTTTTTCCCTTGTTTTGCATCTAGCGCTTGAGCGCTAGCCTTCCAGCACTTGAGCGCTGGTTGTGCTTCTAGAAATCATTTCTGCCGACTGAGCGCTTAAACGCTCCATTCCCAGCACCTAGGCGCTGGGTTGGTACGTTCAAATCTTCTTTTCTGTGAGCTGGGTGCTCAAGTGCCCAATTACCAGCGCTTAAGCGCTGGCTGGGTAGCAGCAGAATGTGCTGCTCTCCTCCATTTTCCTCACTCATTTCAACTCATTCAAACCAATTTCTTGGAGCTTTTCCATTCAACAACCAGAATATAACTTCAAAATACAATCTTAATACCTCAATCTAGCATAAAAAAAATCAACACCTTCCATGAAAGACCCATTTTTTTAACCATCAAAATTCATAAAAACTAAAAGCATAATCTTACTCTCCACTTCATCTATAATCAAAATAAACCAAAAGAAACTTCATAACTCACATAATCTTGTGTTAATACATCATAAACAGCAGCCTCATGAAAGAAATGGGATGAGAAACATGTTAGAATTAAATCCCCCTACCTTGGTTGATCTCTAGACCTTTGACCTTTCCTTGTTCTTCCTTTCCTCTTCTTCCTTCTCTTCTCCTTTTCTCTTCTTCTCCTTTGGTCTCCATTTTCTCTTCTCTTCTTTTCTTCCTTCGTTTCTTTCATTTTCTGTTCTGTCAAGTGAGGAAACCTCATTTCAAATAAAATGCCTCGAGGGCATTTTGGTCATTTCATAAAACTTCCATCTTCTAGAATTGCTTTGATCTCATTATTTCTAGCTTTCTAAGCTCCTTAGGTATTAGAATAAATCCTAAGATTCATCAAATTACCAAACTCTTCAATTCCATTATTTTCATATCTTCACTAAGTCCATTTGGTATTAAAACACTTAGTGTGTGTTTGGATTCAATTCCATTATTTTTTATATTGCTACTAAGTCCATTCGGTAAACCAAACATGCACTAGAAACACTTACTCGGTGTGCTTAAAAATACCAAACGAACTCGCATTTTCTTAAGATGTTACATTTCTCCCCTCTTTTTAAAATTTTATTCAAACTTTAACTGCAACTTTCTTGACTCATTTATAACTTAGAAATAAACTATCCATATTTATTTCTCTTAACTTAACCTTTAAAACCATTTTATGAGTCTTTGTAGGCCACTTTCCACCTTCTGTGTTGGGCAAAGTATAACTAACTCAGTTTGCCATAAAACTGAACTGGCATGTTAAGTAAGTATATTAGTACCTCTGAGACCATATACAAACCTAACATGTTTCTCGGGATGTTACAGTGCATTCCTAGGAGATTGAATTATACCTTAGTGCGGGTGCAAGTAGACTAAGTGTAGGTCATATTGTTGGCCTTGGGGGCGTTGGGTGCGAGTGTCTCACAATAGACAATGGTAGCTCCACTGGGGCCGTGGGATAGACTGATGAAAATACACCGATGATCCTCACTGAGACACTGTCCTATAACGCAATCTTGTTTAGAGTGCCATATATAAGCCATGTTGCGCAAAATATTATTTTTCTAATAAGCACTTTATTTATAGGCTAACGAGATACTGACATGACTCTATGATCTTTCTCTCCGAATGTTTATGTCTAGCTCCATGGAATAGGATTTTGGTATCTCATGCATTGTGCATTATCTATCTCATAATTCTTTTGGCATGAGTGTCCATAACTATTAAATTGTCACCTTTTAATTGTTGAAATAATTATATGATTTATGAACTGCTCATTGCCTAAGATATCATGTTGTTTCCCTTTTATTGCTTATTTTATTATTACTGCCGATATAGGTATATATGTACTGTGATGTTATGTGGGCGTCCTGTGTCATTCTATTTTCTTACTGCCATATTGGTATTGAATGCTAGGTGTCTCACCTCTTTCCTGTATCCTTGTATTCAACTAAGTGCCCCTTATTCTTGTAATTCATTTGCTAGCCAAATACTATGACTCAATGGTGATATCTACAGAACAGGCTCAAGTGTCAATCATGTCTAATGGTTCATCAATCATATTTTCAGGTTATCAAAATATCATAAAAGAGATCCATTTTTTTTCGTTTTAGCCTAAAGGGTGCTCCAAATTACTTAACAATGCTTTCTGGCCGATTTACCGCAAACCAATTTCTTGGAGCTTTTTCATTCATTTTATTTATATGCTTTTGAGAAGACATCCATGAAGAAGGGGAAGCCCCTGAGTTCCTTGGTTTCTGGCCTGACTTTGATTAGAGCTTACTTGAAGATATCATCTCATCCATGTAGATTTTTGGGATATGTGAGGATGACCTTCCGCTGAGGTCCTGACTGTTGGCATATAAACCTGCGCACGAACCGTTGCATTTATCATGGGGACTAGACGGTGTCATTAGCTTGGGGTCGCTATGACCCACCTGTTTTTTACTTTACTACTTTTGTTCATTTGGAGTTTTACCTACTTGTCCGAGATTTGTGGGATGATCTCCATTACACCCCACATGAGGATTCATTCCTATCCACTGCTCGAGCTTCTGCTCGAAATTCGGTCGCTCCGATGATGATTTTATCTGACAAGGAAGACCCAGAGGAGGATCTGGGTATGGTTCCTTCTCGTCAGTCTTAGGGGGCTGGTACTGTCAGTGGCTACTGATGGCTATCTGTATATCTTTTTGGGAGGCCTGATGTTTTACTATTTTGATGGGATGTAAATTTGTGAACATCTTAGAGTGGGTAAAGCTTTTGCTTTTTGTATACTTGATGATGTAATTGAACAGGCTTAATGCAAATATATATATATATATATATATATATATATATATATATGTGGATGTATGGTTTTTCTTTCATGTCGATTTATCTTGTAACTATATTCATTATTCTCTCACAAAAAAAAGAATTTACATTTACCCAATTACTATACATTTACGATTAAAGAGGCTTAATTATATATTAAAATGAACCGGGTCTTAACTTTACAATTCATGATTTATTATTTTTTGCATGTTATTTCATTTTATTATGGTGTGACGTTCCTTCTTCTCCTAGAAAAAGGGGCGTTACACTCTCTGACCTCGGCAGGGGACCATTGCAGTAGGGGGAGCCGCACCAATCCTCCCAATGAAATACTCATTGAGAGGTTGTTTGTCATCGGTACGCTTCTCATAGGGGTCAATGGGCATGCCCCGCCTCTGGCATAAGAGCTGGATGAGAGATGGGAAAAATAAACTGCGCTGCTCAGTGGCTGAACACCGCAGCTGCCTCTAAAGAATAACTGCGACATCTATCGACTGCTGCTCCAAAATACAGTAGATCATGATGGCCCTGTCGCGGGTAATCTCTGACAGGTTACTGGAAGATAGGAGCCTGGTACTGATGAAGTGGTACCAGACCTTGGCCTCTGGGGTCAGACAAAAAATGGGAAAAATACTGCGCGCGCCCCTACTATGAAAAGGTCTTAGGGACCGACTGTGACTCTGCAGTGCATATGCGCGTGGTGACTATCAGCAGATCAATCCCCTCAGGCTCCCACTAGGTGAATGCAGAATAGTTGCAGATCAAGGGAGGAGCAGGCAAGGTGAGCACAACCTTGATGGACTCCACTGAGAAAGATACGTGGAGCCTGCGCACGACCATGATGGTGGAGTCGACATGGGTGAATGCCAGGTTCGCATAGAACTTGCGAACCAAAGGTATAGAAGCTCAGTTGGGGTGTTTGGCGAACTCCCCCCACTTATGTTGTCGGATAGTGGCCTTAATCTCCTCCTAAATGGAATGGGTGAAGATGAATCCATGCTCCTCAATGATGTTCTTTGAGACCAAGGTGTCATATCAGTTCTAGGCAACCAAAAAAATGAACCTGGTTCGGTCAAAGTCCTCGGGAGGAGATGACTCCCTCCGCTACCTACTGCTATCACCTTTAACTCGTTTAGGACCCATCAAGCAAATATAAACACCTGAAAAGATATGAGAGGTTCAGCACCGAGTAATAGAATGAATATGACAATTAAAAGCAATAAAGTTTCAGGAAAAATAAGGCAGGCACCGCAACATTGATTCTGGCGCCACAGTATTCAAACAATTCCATTCAGCACTGCGACGTTTTGACATGCACCGTGACATTCAATCAGTTCATATCAATGTCACGGCATCATGAACTCACGCCGTGACATTCAAAGAAATTCAAACTTTACCACGACGTAACTAGCTACGCTGCGGCATTCATGAGCTACCAAGACAGAACCCGTAGTCCACAACATTCCCAACCCCAAAATAAACTCTATAATAACTAAAACTAAGGAAATACGAAACCACAAACTTAAAACTAAGGTAAAATCTAACTATAAAGGACCAAAAACTAGAAGAATACGAAAACATACATAGAAAAATGAATGAGAAAAAAAAAGCAAAAAAGGAAGAAAATGTGTACCTTGAGAATGAAAAGGGATGAAGGGGATGCACAAAAACATAAATGTAGGATTGTGGAAGATTGGGTGAGGGAAGAAATCATATAGAAATTGCAGAGAAGGGGAGGCTGAAGGGTTTGCATTGCGACGCAAACCCTGCTACATTTTTAAGCAAAATAAGCTCAGAACGCTACAGCATTGAATAACCAATGTCATGGAGCACGTCTGCGTATAGACCTTTCAATTTTTCAATTTTTTTGATACGTCATGGCATTGACAAAGCAACTCTACGACGATGTGCTCTCTGTCTCAAAATCCTGATAAGGGCAGAGACCAGAAGGTCATGGTGCAATAAAGCCAACGTCGCAACGTGAGAGGTCTGACTGTAGAATTCTGCAGCAAACTCCACACAATATCTAAAAATGCCTCTTTGAGGCCTCAATTGTAACACCCTCCTCAGGATATCACATTTCTGACTCCCAAACTCATAATCTGTAAAGAAGTTCATAAACAAGGTTTGAGTTATAAAAGATGGGTTTTAAAAATTCTTTTCATCAAAGACGGAAAAATAAACTTATTGAGATCCATAAGTATTACTGAAAATATATTTAACATACAATATTGACACCAATTAATATTTAACAATTTAAAGAGAAATATAAAACTAACAGAAAACTCTCTCTTTTTAATAGTAGCAAACCCTATGACGGGTCCTACTTAATAGCACGGTACAACACTAACGAGAAAACTTAACATACTTATTCCTTCTTGTATCCATCTGGATGCATCAGACATCTGTTACTTGTCAACACTGCACGCTATTAGATCTGGAATGGTCATTCTCTGATGTTGTCACCAATTTCAGAATGTCTACCACCCGTCATGTCTAAGACAACTCGTTCCATCTATTATATAATTTTTACAACACAAGCCCAACCAAACAATATAACAAAGAGGTGAGATCAACTACGTCAATACCAACATGGTAGCACAGAGATAATACAAACAACATATCATACTGGTATATCATACTAGAATTCTAATAATGCCTTCAACATTAATTAACTATCATCATCCAATCACTTATCAGTTCAAATATCATTCAATATGCACGATAATGCCCTCAACATTATTTATCATCATCATCATCCAGCATTATTCAATAGTTCAATTATTTCTCAAGTATTCAGCAGTTCAATTATCATAACCAATACTCAATAATGATACATATGTTATGCATGTGCACATAGACTCAATGTTCCTACTTCATGGAGCTAATACTCAGTTCGGAGAAGTTGATCCGAAAGATCTGTCTGTACCAAAATGCCTCAGACCAAGTGCTATAATTCTCATTTTGATTTTGCACATCTAGCATATACACGACAGTCTTTACGAGATCTCGATTAAGAATAGTGTCTCGATCAGGATCATCGGCGCGTTGCATCGGTCTAACCTACGGGAAGAAGCGTGACAAACCACCCATGTAAGCAACCCGCACCCCGATGCCCCCAAGGTCAACAAGTAACTTACACTATGCATATCACACCCACTCAAGAGGTGTACGTCTCTCCTAGGTAAAGAGCCTCATACAGTCCATCGGACCTTTCCAATGCATGTTCAATGCACCAATGCCAATCATAGGCAAAATTTATCATTTTCTCATACATTGTTCATACACTAGTTCATGCATATAAAATGCACAAATGCCAATTCACCATTTCCAATTCATGTTCAATGCACTAACGCCAATCACAGGAAAAATTCACCATTTCATATTCAGGGTCCACACATTGGCCCATTCTTAGTTTAATTTCATAATCTTAAAATCAGGGTCCACACACTGGCCCAATTGTAATAATACTGTATTTTCAACAGCGAAATCATATTATCGCATTTTCATAGTCATAAAACACTTTTGTCATGTTTTCACAATCGCACAACCTTCTTGTTACGTTTTCATAATTCCACAACACTTCGGTTGCATTTTCAAATCACATATTGATTTTTCAACGTTTTCTCAATCACGTAAAAATATTTACACGTTACTCAAATCGCGTAGCGATTTTCCACCATTTTCACAATCGCGTAACTTAAAAATCATTCTTTTAAGTCGCGTAAACCATTTTCCATCATTTTCGAAATATTTAAACGCTTTCCAAATCGCGTAGAAATATTTTAATATTTTTCAAATTTCGTAGCTTAAAAATCACGTTTTTAAGTTATGTAAAACATTTTTCACCATTTTATAATCATGTAAAATATTCCTCAATATTCCAAACATTATTTTGGATTTTCAAACAAATCAATATCATTTACAACATCATTTTTCACATTTCTCCTTTAAGAAAACCTTTCCTCAAAATAACATGACCTCTCACATTATTTACCACATTTTCTTACTCAAGAAAATCCGTTTCACAATATATTCCACAAATTCACAATTCCATTGAATTAAATCAATGTTTCTAACTTTAAAAATTACTAACGCTCTCCAAAACCCAAAGGATGAGTTACACGTTAGAAAATCCCAAGTCACCAACGTATTCTTTATGATTCCAAATAAATTCTAAAAAAATCAATCCTCTTTAAAATAAATTGAGGTTCAAACACTTTCAACCTCTCTTTTTCTTTCATAACCAAAAATTCTATTTCTCAAGTAATAAAACACTCTGATTCCCTTTCCAAATTCCTTATACCAAATCAATTATATTTCCACTTTGTTTTTATAAAATCAAAGCATTACAAGCCTTCAAAACAGTGGACATGACCATTGAAACCATCAAATATTTTCCTTCTAAGTCAATATGGTTTTACACAAACAAAACCATTAAAATTTCTTAACAAAACCATGGGACTCATAGTCTTTGAAATCAAATCATTTGTTCATTTTCATTTTTCACTTTCTTTGCAAATCCTTAAAATCATCAACTCATTGCTTTATTCAAAAATGTCCTTGAGTTCCATTAAATTACATTCTTGTTTTCAAACAAAATAAATTAATAAAAATTCTTCTCAAAACCATGAACAATACTTCTTGAAAAACAAACCCTTTGTTTATTTTCCTTACTTTTCTAATCATCCAATTTTATCATTCATGAAAATATTAATTTATGAACACCTATTTTGAGGTGTCTTGACCGAAATCCTCTTGGTCTTTGGAACCAAAAATCAATTTCCTTTCCATCATCAAATCATGGCATACACATACATATTTCATCATATATACCATAAGCTACCATAAGCATGCTAAAATCAAAGCAATAAATCTTACTAAGCATGTAAGCACAAATAAACCATGCAAAGCACATAAACAACAAAAACACCCACAAATAATTTACATGACCATGAATATGAATCCTCACATGGATTCATCATCTATCAAATATAAGACCATCTCTCGCCACCATACTTGGTTGATGAGGTGGATCTCCCTCTTACCTCTTGAAGATCCTCAAAAGCTCCTTGTTTTGCTTCTTTTTCCAAGTCCTTCACCACCAAGGGCTTCTCAAATACAAAATAAAACATATCTTTATTAGTAAATCAAGCTTGAACAAGAGAAACCATGGATCAAATATGGCTTAGAACCTTGAAAATCAAAATAAAAGTGAAGATTAATAAACTTCACCAATAAAGCTCCAATCTTTAGCTTGAAGAACAAGGTTGAAGATGGATGATTTAGAGAAAGTCTCCAACATAAAAGTTGCTTAGAATATCATGTAGATTCAAGATCTATGGTTGGATGAAATTAAAAGAGATTGGAGAGTAGGTTTAGGTAGTATGGCCGAATGGTGTTTCTTGGAGAAGAGAATGGAGTTTTTGTGTTTTGTTTTGGAGAAGATGATGAATAGAAAGACAATTATGATACAAATGATAGAAACCAACAATTTTGGCCCCCTTTACAGTGCATGGCCATAGCTATGCTTGGAGAGAAAGAAGAGAATATTTTTGCTATGTTTTGCTTTAGGAAAGTTCATAAATGATGAAGATTGATCAAGATAGCTCATAATGGCCTTCAAACTTTTTGCTATGGCCTTAAGCATCACCAAACCGTCCCCCCTCCAAGCATTCTCCTAAGAGTGCTAAATGATTAATAATGATGCATAATTGACCAAGACCACTAATAATGGTCTTCAAACTTTCCTTTAACTCCTAAAACAAGCATAAAACCGTCCCCCCTCCATGCATTATGCATTCATAAAGTTGTCATCTTTTCTAGCCACCATTTAGAGCAATTTAAGCCATTGATTAGATCAATGGTTAGGATTAAGGTAGACTTTTGATTCGAAGACTTAATCTAGGTCATTAGATCTTTCCTCCTTGAAATCTTAGTCATTAGATGTATCTCCAAAATGAAGGGTCAAGATTACTCTTTCTTACTTTTAATCCAAGGGTCATAATTAGTCATAGCCATTTTAGAAGACCAAATCTCCACCTTTGATTAAATCCACATCCAATGGTCATAAATAATCCATCTCCACCGTTGATTTAATCTGAATCCAACGGTCACAAATGGTTCTAGCCACTTTGTAAGATCAAATCTCTACCCTTGATTAATTCTTCATCCAATGGTTATAAATGATCATAGCCATTTTCTTAGACTAATCCTACACCGTTAATTAAATCGATGGTTGATATCAAAGTCTTCAATATTAGACTTGCTTCCTATTGGTCCGTCAAAAGAATTAAACTTGTTTCCTATTGGTCCGTCAAAAGTTGTCATAACCACTATCGTTGACTTAAGCAGTATAATTTCTATTTTTATCTGCTATAACCCTACGAAAGAATATATTTACTATATTTTTATTGCCCGATAATTAAATACAGTACAAAACACAGTACAAGAAATTTTCTAAAACTGTTTCCAGATTCAGGTTTAGTAAGATCCCCTGTCTCTGTAACATCCCGGGACTGCCTGCAGGATTGACGAGTGTCTCCACAAACCAACACTAGTCTTTTCAGCGTGTTTTATCCTCACTCACATGCATCCTAGGAAACTTCCCAAGAGGTCACCCATCCCACAATTGCTCCAGATCAAGCACGCTTAACAATGGAGTTCTTATGTTCTAGGCTCCCGAAAATAAGTTGCAACTTGTTGATATGGCTACGCCTAATCAATTCCTTTAAGCCATCCTCAACTATACAGTCTCATACCTGCACAGTCTCTAAATCCCTCTCATTCTGGTGCGTATTCAGTTCATTCATGGGACCCTTCGCCTAGAAGCATGCCAGGAGTCGCTCCTTGTTTGTGCTTCTCATGCACCGGCGTCCACTTCTGACCCTCATCAACCCCGGGATACCACATGCCCACCAGCTTCAGCCTGGTTCATCCCCGAACCACACCGTACTGGGAGAGGTTCCGTCTCTGATACCATTTGTAACATCCCGGGACTACCTGCAGGATTGACGAGTGTCTCCACAAACCAACACTGGTCTTTTCAGCGTGTTTTGTCCTCACTCACAAGCATCCTAGGAAACTTTTCAAGAGGTCACCCATCCCATAATTGCTCCAGGTCAAGCACGCTTAACAATGAAGTTCTTATGTTCTAGGCTCCCGAAAATAAGTTGCAACTTGTTGATATGGCTACGCCTAATCAATTTCTTTAAGCCATCCTCAACTATGCAGTCCTATACCTGCACAGTCTCTGAATCCCTCTCATTCTGGTGCGTATTCAGTTCATTCATGGGACCCTTCTCCTAGAAGCATGCCAGTAGCCGCTCCTTGTACGTGCTTCTCATGCACCGGCGTCCACTCCCCGCCCTCATCAAACCCGGGATACCACAGTCTCCGTCTCAACAGTACAAATTTTTTTATACGTAGAAAAATTTTCATGTTTTGGGACTCACCCCGGGCCCACGTAGGACCACTGGGGCCCACAAGCAGCCCAAAAACAACCAGATAACCATAAAATTTTATAATCATCCACAAAAATCACAAATATTATAAAACGTATGAAAATCAAGTCAGATTGTTTAAAATAATTAACAATCAAAAGAAATAAATACTTAAAGATTTTTTCCGGCTCGAAAATTATTATTTTCCTGACACGAAGTAAATCACTCAAAACGATCAAATATGCTGATGGAATAAGTAAAAGAATTTTACAGCACACAGAAATTACTAAACAGTAAAATTCTGTTAACTGTCAAAATTACTGTCGAATAGATAGGAAATTTTGGGGTGTTACAATACTCGCCCTCTAAAAAGAAATTTCGTCCTCGAAATTTAATAAACCTAATTTCACATCCTCAGAATAAATATGGATATTGCTCTTTTATCTTGTTTTCCAGTTCCCATATTACATCTTCTCTTATATCGTTCCAAACGATTTTAACTAATGAAATCCCTTTCTTTCTCATTCAACTTCTCCTGATCAAACAAATATCTCAAATTCCTATAATTATTGAAGATGTTAAATTTTACTCCATAAAGAAAGTATATCCATACTTCTAATACAAACACAACATCTACCAACCTCCATTCATGCGTAGAATAGCTTTTCTCAAGTGACTTCAATTTCTTAAAATCATACCCTACAACTCTTCTATTCTGCATAAGCACATATCCTAAGCTTCGATGTAATATATCATAGTACACCTCCAATGGTTCACTGAGATTAGACAAAACTAATACCAGAAAAGTACTCAAACATATTTCAAATTCTAAAAATTCTCCTTACATGCATCAGTCCATACAAAGACTTAATTCTTTCTAGTAAGCTAGGTAAGAAGTCTTATGATCTTAGAAAATATCTCAATAAATTTTCTACGAATTTCCGTTACCGTTTTTAACTTTTGAAGAATCCACCATGTTTCCACTGCGTCACTCTGATACTATGACATGGATGTAAACAAGAATATCCTTTCTTGCAATTTCAATATATGAAAGAAAACTATGGAGGTTTAGAAAGAAGAAAGTAGCGAAGCTATTAGATATGATACCAGACATATCTAACAAGAATTTGATGTTGCCTGATTTTCAGGAATGCATTTTTCTGGATTATTAACACTTTATTGAGATAATCTCATAGGATATGGTTGGAAAATAACCAATCCGTTTTAAAGATCACATCTATTAATGAAAGAAATAAACAGATCAAACTAACACAAAAATTTGATCCATAACAATAATTTGAATAACTTGAATAGCTCGATAGGCTAAGAATAGAAAATAGAAACAGAATTAAACAAGTCAGAAGATCACAAAGACACAGATAACACCAACATATAATTGATCTACTCAATCATATGCCATAAAGAATAGGTTAAAGAATCACCTTCCGTAGCATAGTCTCCCTTGTTTAGGTCTTCAACTCAGAACACTCCCGTTCCATTCAGAGTAACAACTTTCCCTACTATCCGTGATTTTACTAATAGAAAACTATGTTTTCAATGGAACACAATCTTTGGAAATGTGTCCAAACTTTTCGTACTTAAAACAAATTGCTTCTGTAGTTGCAACCATATTATTTATATCACGTTCCGTTTCCACGCATATACATCTACCACGAGCCATTTTTCTTTCTTCAAAGATAGACAAATCAAAATAAAATGGATCTGGTATCCATTTCAAATAACATTGTTTCCTTTCAGAAATCAAACACACAGAGAACATAACACAAGCAAAACAGACCTAACCACAAACCCCAAAAGACTCAAACCGTGCTTTGATACTAACTAATGTAACACCCTCCTCAGGGTATCACATTTTCGACTCCCAAACTCATAATCTGTAAAGAAGTTCATAAACAAGGTTTGAGTTATAAAAGATGGGTTTTAAAAATTCTTTTCATCAAAGACGGAAAAATAAACTTATTGAGATCCATAAGTATTACTGAAAATATATTTAATATATAATATTGACACTAATTAATATTTAACAATTTAAAGAGAAATATAAAACTAACAGAAAACTCTCTCTTTTTAACAGTAGCAAACCCTATGACGAGTCCTACTTAATAGCACGGTACAACACTAATGAGAAAACTTAACATACTTGTTCCTTCTTGTATCCATCTGGATGCATCAGACATCTGTTACTTGTCAACACAGCACGCTATCAGATCTGGAATGGTCATTCTTTGATGTTGTCACCAATTTCAGAATGTATACCACCCGTTGTAACGCCCCTTTTTGGGTGGGAACGTCACATTGTCAAATAAAATAAAATGTAGAAATTAAATGATCAAACAATTAAGACCCGGTTCATTTAGTCAAAGTTAACTCGTTTAATGCCGTAATGCCTGAGAAAATAGCGGTATATTTATTTTTCTTTTCTTTTTTTTTAATAATACAGAAAGCAGAAGAAAGGTAAGGAATAAAATAATCAATAGACTTTCCACCTGAATAACGTGCATATATATATATATATCAACATTTAAACACAACTGTAATTTAGATACAAGCCTTAATACCTCCAAAAAGCAAAAACTATACCTGCCCCAAGGAAATCATGCATATATAACCATCATGCATATACAAAATATACAGCCCACCAAAAAGTAATACATCAGGCCCCCAAAATAAAAACATTGGCAGCCATCAGTAGCCACCAGTAACATCAATCCCTCAGATGAGGAGGAACCGTGTCAGGATCCTCTGCGGGATCTTCCTTTTCTGAGGAAACCTCCATGGGAACCACAGAAGCACGAGACGGAGCCCGAGCGGTGGAATCAAAGAAGTCCTCTTGTGGGGTGTAGTAACGATCGCCCCACATCTCACGGATGAGCAAGTAAAACTCCAATCGCAGGCTGATGTGGCAGGTGAGGACAGGTGCCTCATGACGCCTCCAGGCTAGGGTTATCGACACATCTCCCAAGTAGACGCAGCGATCGGAATTCAAGTTAATGTGTTGACACTCTGGCCATCCGAGGAAGGTCAGACGCACATCCCCAAGAAATTCGCGCATACGTGCCGCCATCGTCTTCGTAGAAGCTAGTCTCGTTCGGGCCAGAAGCCGGGAAACTCGGGATCTTCCGCCTCCTTACCGTCGTCTTTGATCAATACAGTATACACACATATAGCAAGTAACAGAGGTACAAGAAAGAGGTAAGACATCCTACCATCATTACCAATTATAGCAGCTAGAAACAGTACGGCGCCACGCGCCCAAATAGCAATTCAAAATATCATATTCAACTAATAAGCAGAAATTCCAATAGTAGCAAATAAACAATTCCAGGTAGATAGTCATCACAGTAAAAGCCAAATCAGTCATAGATAGGAAATATGAACATTAACAATGACAATGTATATCATGACTCACATGCATGCTTTCCCGAATTCCTACTCCATGGAGCTAGACTCAAACAGTCGAAGAGAAAGATCAGGAGACATGTCTGTAACTCGGCTGCCGAGGCCAGTGCTATCAATAATTTTTCTCGTGCACAATCATGGCATTGTACAGACATTCTACACTAGATCACGATATAGGACAGTGTCAAGTCTAGATCGTCGGTGCGTTTGCATCGGTTAGCCCCACAGGCAAAGGAGCTACCAACTACCCATTGTGGAGGACTCGCACCCTGACACCCCCAAGGTCATAACAAGACCCACACTTGTCTACTCGCACCCGCATTAAGGTGTGTTCAATCTCCTAAGCAACTTGGCCTTACAACAGTCCACAAGGACATTCACAATGCATATGACACTATACATGAACATGTATGATTCACAATTTCATACCATTACATGACAAGCCACAATAGGCCAATATAAGCATCAATATATGTTCCTTATCACACACATACAGCAATTTCCATGTCATGGATCCAAGAATTTCCATTTCCAAAATCATTTCTTCTCTATTGGTATGAATACATATTCCCATCACTTTTAAGTAATGTAGAATCCTTGAATCCAGGGTTTTTAGGTTATGTTTGGGTTACAAAGGACAAAGAACCATAATTCCTATCATTTCCAGCTCAAAATCTCATTTTTGGGTCTTGGTAATCGATTACATCACTCTGGTAATCGATTACCAGCGAAACAGAATCCCTGTAATCGATTACAATACCATTGTAATCGATTACACGATTTCCAGATCTACGGTTCGTAACTTCAAGGACAGAACCTCCGTAATCGATTACCCACAAGTTGTAATCGATTACGTGATTCCCAAAAGCATCATTTCGTGACATCAAAGGCTTGGTAATCGATTACACCATTCTTGTAATCGATTACAAGCTAGACAGAATCTCTGTAATCGATTACACACAAGATGTAATCGATTACCAGATTTCCAGAATCACGATTTAGTACCCTTAAGAGCTTGGTAATCGATTACAAGCCCCGTGTAATCGATTACCACACGTAAAGTTGCAGAAAATAGAGTTCTCAGGTCCTTTAACTCAAATCAAACCACTCATTATCATATTTAACCAACAAGTTACTCAAATATACCTTCAAATCATGCAACAAATCAATCCAATAGCATAAATCAATTAAAATTAGCACATAGACATAGTAATCACAAAATCAAAGGATAACCCTCTTTAGGGTTTTTCCACCAACAGCACAATCAAGGTTCCTAGATGCTAAGAGAGGTTGAGGAGGAGTGTCTTCCTCTTACCTAAGTGAAGAAAACAAAAGAAGAACACCAAGAACCTCCTTTGAATTTTCAGATTTGAGCTCCAAGGATCCTAAAAATGGTGACTATGTTAGAATCAATACCAAGGCTTGAAAAATAAGCCATGGATGGCCAACATGAAAACCATGACCACAAAAATGGAGGAGAAAGAAGAGAAGTCTTGAGTCTTACCCAAAAAGCTCAAAGCTTGGAGCTTGAAGAAATGATGAGAATGGTGGAATCTCAAGATGCTCCAAATAAGAAGGATGTCTAGGAGAGGAAAAGGGTTAAGAGAGTGTGATTGGAAGAAAATTTTGTGATGAATGAGGGGGAAGAGGGCTGGTGTGCCGTGGGATTTCTGGAGAAAGAGAGAGGGGAAAATGTCATGAGGAAAAAGAATAAAGAAGCAGAAGAAGGAAGAAGTAAAGGAATACTTAGGAAATAAAATCAATCTCCCCCCAAAATGTTGTCCAACCGTGCATGAAGGAGAGAGAGGAGGGAATGGGCTGCTTTGCATGGGGAAGGAGGAAGAGGAAATTTCCAAGAAGCTTCCATGAGAAGCTTCGCACGTTTCTCGATAAAACAAAAGTAAAGCCGTTTCCTAATCGGGTACACTAACACAGATGAATATTTACACTGTCAGTATTATTTTTCCTCCAGTGTAGAAGAGTTACTGATGATGAAAATAATATTTCATTATTCATCAGATGATTTTTACAATACCGCAATTTCATTCATCGGGTAAAACCTCATAAAACATAAACTTTGTAAATTGTGCCCAACCTCGGGTTTAGTAAGAACCCCCGTCGACAAGTCCACAATTTAGAGTTTACCAGCCACAGAGAAGACATCGCATCTTCCCGGGTCTGCACAGCGCATACGCAAAACGAGGAATATATTAAAATATTCGTCGTTTCTGAAAAATTCCAAAAGAATTCACATAAGTCACAAATATTAGACAATGACTATTGGTAGTGAAATAATTAACTTCCGGAGCGTTACACTAACCTCAGCAATTGTCAGCTCAATGAGCACGTAAAACGAGGAATATATTAAAATATTCATCGTTTCCGAAAAATTCTAGAAAAATTCTCAAAAATATAGAATATTATAAAATGATTTTTTATTTCTTAAACAAATATTTTTTGGGATGTTACACCTGTCATGTCTAAGACAACTCGTTTCATCTATTATATAATTTTTATAACACAAGTCCAACCAAACAATATAACAAAGAGGTGAGATCACCTACGCCAATACCAACATGGTAGCACAGAGATAATACAAACAACATATCATACAGGAATATCATACCAGAATTCCAATAATGCATTCAACATTAATCAATTATCATCATCCAATCACTTATCAGTTCAAATATCATTCAATATACACGATAATGCCCTCAACATTATTTATCATCATCATCATCCAGTATTTTTCGACAGTTCAATTATTCCTCAAGTATTCAGCAGTTCAATTATCATAACCAATACTCAATAATGATGCATATGTTATGCATGTGCACATAGACTCAATGTTCCTACTCCATGGAGCTAATACTCAGTTCGGAGAAGTTGATCCGAAAGATCTGTCTGTACCAAAATGCCTCAGACCAAGTGCTATAATCCTCATTTTGATTTTGCACATCTAGCATATACACGATAGTCTTTACGAGATCTCGATTAAGAATAGTGTCTCAGTCAGGATCATCGGTGCGTTGCATCGGTCTAACCTACGGGAAGAAGCGCGACCAACCACCCATGTAAGCAACCCGCACCCCGATGCCCCCAAGGTCAACAAGTGACTTACACTACGCATATCGCACCCACTCAAGAGGTGTACGTCTCTCCTAGGCAAAGAGCCTCATACAGTCCATCAGACCTTTGCAATGCATGTTCAATGCACTAATGTCAATCATACGCAAAATTTATCATTTTCTCATACATTGTTCATACACTAGTTCATGCATATAAAATGCACCAATGCCAATCACAGGAAAAATTAACCATTTCCAATGCATGTTCAATGCACCAATGCCAATCACAGGAAAAATTCACCATTTCCAATGCATGTTCAATGCACCAATGCCAATCACAGGCAAAATTCACCATTTCATATTCAGGGTCCACACATTGTGTAACGCCCCAATTTTTAGAAAATATTCTGAATGTACTGTTTGCTGTTTTTCATGCTTTTGTGTGAATGACCGTTGTGTCCCTATTTTACTGTTCTCGATTTCTGTATGAAAACAATTACGATAATACAGGCTCAAATTTTATTTGATCGTTTTACGTAATTTGCTTCGAGACGGTAAAATAAAAATTTTCCTGAGCTACTGTTTTAATTTTTCTGAAAGATATACAACTATATAATACTGCTGGATATTTTATTTGAACGTTTTGGACGATTACCTACGTTGTGGGAAAAAATAAAAAAATGACCGTTACGTCCCGAACGTACTGTTTTTGCTGTTTTTGCTGTTTTTAATTGTTTTCTTCTTGATTTAATGCCTGAAAATACTGTCTGTGATTTTATATGGACTTTTTGTGTGATTTGCTCCGAGGCAGGAAAATAATATTTTTCGGGCCGGGAAAATCTTATTTTATTATTTAGAATTGGGGGATCTTACTTAACCCGATTCTGAATGAGACTAAAAATAATCTTTTAATTTTTAGGATTTAATCACAAATAAAATAATTTTATATTATTATAATATTATTTTATTAGTCAAGATATTTTAGTGACAAGTGGACCCTAAATATTTTGCGGGATCCACAATTAGCAAAACGGTTAGATCGGTAGCTTAATTAATCACCGTTAGCGGTAGAACTTTCCGAACAGTGACTCACTAGTGACTCAAATGAGAAAAATTAAATACAATGTGTGACTCAAAGCATGTGAGTCACCAAGAGCTAACCAATAGGAAATAAGCTTGCTCACCAAGGCTTGATCTTGACCATTGATTCATCCAAAGGCTTGGATGAAGCCAAGCAAGGTGCCCACCTTGCACCCCACTTGATGGCTACGGCCAAGAGGTCTTGGATGACCAAAATCACACTTCATCTTCATCACTTTTCTCTCTTCTCTCTCATCAAAACCCTAGCCACCATTCTTGTTCATTTTCTTCACCATTTTCGGCCAAGACCAATACTACACCATCCAACCATCAAAATTTTTTCTAACCAAGTTTTCCTAACCTAAACACTATTCTAAGAACCTTTCTAGTTGGGAGTTTCTTCAAAATCTTCCATTTAGGGCTTGAAATCAACCTTGAAAGTTTTACCTAGAAGGTGAAATTTCATGCTTTTCTTTTCTCTCTTCTTTTTCAAAGTTCTAAGCCATGATTTTTCCATGGTTTAGCTTCTTTTTCATGGTTAGTAACATGTAGATTTTGTTTGAGATTTCTAGGTATTTTTGGTGGTGAAAACCGTGACCTAGGAGGTGTGAAAGCAAGCCTTTTGTCTTCATTTAAGGTAAGAGGAAGACAATTCTTATCATCTCTTGATGGTGGTAAGAAGATGGAGCCATTTGTGATGTTTGTAGAATCCATAAGGATTCGGTGGTCATGTGTTAATTATGTGTGTATTTGTTAATTTTTGTGTTTGTTAGTAGTTTATGTGGTATTTGTTAGTAGCTTTCTTGTTTGATGATTGTAATAATTTTGCATGTCTATTAGCTTTTGAATGCATGTCTATAAGCTTTAATTTAGGTTTTATGTGTTAGAAAATATATTGCATGTGTTAGAAATATAATGCATGTGTTAGAATTGTATGATAAGGTATAGGATGTGAATAACATGTGTAAATTTGCATGAGTGTTCCAAAGAACACATTCACTAGTTCACGGCAATGACTAAGTTAGAGGACCAAAATGTTCTCTTGATTTTTCCTAAAGTGTAACTTAATTAACCTAGGAGAATCAAGAAAGTTTCAAATTGATTTGATCAAAGAAAATGCATTTAGAAATCAAATGGTAAAGACTTAGTATTTTGGGCCAACATGCCTAAAGGATTAATTTAACTCCTACTAACTATTTTCTAATATGATTTAATGAACTTAGACAATATAATACATTTGATATGATTTGAAAGGTGAAAGACATTTTAGAAATCAAATGAAAGGGTTTTATGAAATTTGGCCAACATGCCACTATAGGTAATCATGATTTCTAAAACTTGATTTCAAACCTTTTTCAATCAAAAAGAGACAATACAAGTTAAGAAGAAATTTTCTATAATGGTTTTTGAAGAAACAAATTGAGTAGAATTAAGCTTAAAGGATTAAAACAAATAATTTTATCATTACGAAGGAAATACAGTAATGTTGAGAAATTTTCTAACATATAGCTCACTTTAGGTTTTGAAGCATGTTAGAGATTTCAAAAAGAATTAAATGATATGGTTAAAAATTAGGTAAATGGAAATTTTATGGATAATTTAGGAAACCATTATTATGATATTCTAAACAAAATACTGTCAATTTTTAGTAAAAATGAACCAATAAGATAGCAAAAATATCCAAAAGACAGTATGCGGTATGAAAAATTACTCTACGTAGTTTAAATGTACTAAGTACTATTTCTATTTGTTTAAACAGTAATTTTAAAGGCATTCGAATAAGAAAATGATTTAAAAATTCTACGCGATTGAGAAAACGTATTAAAAATGCTACGCGATTTTAAAAATAGAAAAATATCTTTACGCGATTTAAAAACATTTGTAAAAATGACGGAATTATGAAAACGCGATAAAATTTCTACGCGATTGACCGCTACCGTATTTATTTTATCTTTGTCGGAAAATGTGAACCCGTCATGATTATTTTTGAGAATCTTTCATTGTCGGGAAAATGTGAACCCGTCTGATTATTTTTGAGGATCTTTCATTTGTCGGGAAAATGTGAACCCGTATGTGCTTTTGAGACTATATCTGCTTGTCGGGAAAATGAGAACCCGTATGTGCTTTCTATTTATCTCGTTATGTGTGCCAAGTTTTTGGTGGATTGGTTGACGAGACGAATCACATCGTGTTGTCGATGCGATAAACGTAGTGTGGTTCATTGTTCTAATGAACTTGGAGACTTTAGTGTACGGGATCCCACATGTGACAGTTGGTAGCTCTCCATTTGGGCCGTGGTAAACCGATAGCACACTATGGTACTCAACACACACTATATTTAATCGAGATTTGTGAAATCTAGTAGTACATTTGCCTGTAGTGCCACAACGTGAGACCGTGAACTACACCACGCCCGGATGATGGATTCCTCGTGTCGTGGGGCTATAGACGCAACGTGTGACAACAAGCAATAGTTGGTGGGGCAGCCGTGGTACTAATAGATTTTACGAATCATTCCTCTCTCGATACTTGTGTTTTCTTTAGCTCCATGGAGTAGGGTTTTATCATATTGTTTATTTATCTCTATGTCTATTTATTTTCATCTTATCTATTTATTTCTATTTTAACTGTTTATCTCGTATTTTATTTGTTTATTTTATCTGATTACTGCTTCTATATTTGGTTATTTTTATTATATCTTATCTGTTTATTCTTATCTTTCTTATTTTATCTATGATGTTTTATCTGTGGTGTGATATATTGTTATGATATCTAAATTTTACTTCAATATGTTATTATAATTGTTAAAGCTTTTCGTATTGCATGAACTGTATATATGTTGATTGTCGTCTTCTTATTGGCCATGTTGTGATGATTTTATGTTGTCTTACCTCTTTGTTATATGTATTTTCTGTTTATTTATTTTACGCAGTAAAGACTTTGAGGAAGAGGATCAGCCCCTTGAGATCTTGTACCCCGAGGAGGAGGAAGATCGGCAGGCAGACGATCAGTTTGATGATCAAGAACCATCCGATCATCCATATCCTCTGGATTGATTGTGAGGGATGGCAGCACCAGGATTTTTGGGGTTCGTAGAGCTAGTATTTCATGGAGGTTCTCTGGCTTGGCATCTACGAGGCGATCGTGATTCTGTGACATATGCAGGACGTGTGACCGTGATTCTACGTCAGCGATTTGATGGAGAGCCCATTATGACTACGACGTTATTTCTGCATTTAGAGTTACCCTTATCCATTAGGCGTCACTGGGGTGCTGAAAACCCTGAGCCTAGTGAGATAAGCATCGTATCGACTGCGCGATCCCGTTATCGCCGTGTGTCGAGACATCCGGGATATCTATCTCCTGATGATCATTTTCATGCTGAGAGTGATCCATCCGAGGATTAGATAACCATGATGTTTTTGGGCGCGTCAGCGTATGTCTGTATATATTAACTCTTTTATTGTTTTCTTTACTGTTTTTGTTTAAATATTTGTAGTCTTAGTTGTGAATTACTTGTACAGCTTATAACTTAAATCATATGTATATTATCAGTAATGATGTTTTTTTTTATTTCGTATTTTCCGCATTATCTTTTTATATCATATTTCGTCTTCGTGAATTATTTTACAACCTGTAATAATATTTAACAAATGTTTCACAACTTGGGTAGATTTTATTTCTATTTCTTTTATTTTCTTTTATGTGTGACATCCTCAAAAGGGGTGTTACACATTTGCCCATTCTCAGTTTAATTTCATAATCTCAAAATCAGGGTCCACACACTGGCCCAACAGTAATAATATTGTATTTTCAATAGCGAAATCATATTATCGTGTTTTCATAGTCATAAAACACTTTTGTCGTGTTTTCACAATCGCGCAACCTTCTTGTTACGTTTTCATAATTCCACAACACTTCGATTACATTTTCAAATCATGTATTGATTTTTCAACGTTTTCTCAATTACGTAAAAATATTTACACGTTACTCAAATCGCGTAGCGATTTTCCACCATTTTCACCATCGTGTAACTTAAAAATCATTCTTTTAAGTCGCGTAAACCATTTTCCATCATTTTCGAAATATTTAAACGCTTTCCAAATCTCGTAGAAATATTTTAACATTTTTCAAATCGCGTAGCTTAAAAATCACGTTTTTAAGTTACGTAAAACATTTTTCACCATTTTACAATCATGTAAAATGTTCCTCAATATTCCAAACATTATTTTGGATTTTCAAACAAATCAATATCATTTCCAACATCATTTTTCACATTTCTCCTTTAAGAAAACCTTTCCTCAAAATAATATGACCTCTCACATTATTTACCATATTTTTTTACTAAAGAAAATCCGTTTCACAATATATTCCACAAATTCACAATTCCATTGAATTAAATCAATGATTCTAACTTTACAAATTACTAAGGCTCTCCAAAATCCAAAGGATGAGTTACACGTTAGAAAATCACAAGTCACCAACGTATTCTTTATGATTGCAAATAAATTCTAAAAAAATCAATCCTCTTTAAAATAAATTGAGGTTCAAACACTTTCAACCTCTTAACAAAACTGTGGGACTCATAGTCTTTGAAATCAAATCATTTGTTCATTTTCATTTTTTACTTTCTTTGCAAATCCTTAAAATCATCAACTCATTGCTTTATTCAAAAATGTCCTTGAGTTCCATTAAATTCCATTCTTGTTTTTACACAAAATAAATCAATAAAAATTCTTCTCAAAACCATGAACAATACTTCTTGAAAAACAAACCCTTTGTTTATTTTCCTTGCTTTTCTAATCATCCAATTTTATCATTCATGAAATTATTAATTTATGAACACCTATTTTGAGGTGTCTTGGCCGAAATCCTCTTGGTCTTTGGAACCAAAAATCAATTTCCTTTCCATCATCAAATCATGGCACACACATACATATTTCATCATATATACCATAAGCATGCTAAAATCAAAGCAATAAATCTTACTAAGCATGTAAGCACAAATAAACCATGCAAAGCACATAAACAACATAAACACCCACAAATAATTTACATGACCATGAATATGAATCCTCACATGGATTCACCATCCATCAAATATAAGACCATCTCTCACCACCATACTTTGTTGGTGAGGTGGATCTCCCTCTTACCTCTTGAAGATCCTCAAAAGCTCATTGTTTTGCTTCTTTTTCCAAGTCCTTCACCACCAAGGGCTTCTCAAATACAAAATAAAACATATATTTATTAGTAAATCAAGCTTGAACAAGAGAAACCATGGATCAAACATGACTTAGAACCTTGAAATCAAAAGAAAAGTGAAGATTAATAAACTTCACTAATAAAGCTCCAATCTTTAGCTTGAAGAACAAGGTTGAAGATGGATGATTTAGAGAAAGTCTCTGATGTGTGTGAAACAACATTATGTTTTGTTCTTGTTTTGCATGCATTTTAGGCATTTTAGTTTCCATTTTTATTTGTTTTTCCCTTTAGTTCTGATAACTGCGGTGTTTTTGGTGTTGTTGTGTAGGATTGGTGCTTAATTGGCCTTGAAATGAATGGAAAGCTTGCACAATTGAAGTTGGAGCTTAGAGGGTAGCAATTTGGGACAAAAAGCTCAGTCCAAAGGGTTCCACGGCCTGCTCGTGGACTGAACCACGGCCATGGATCGAGCAGCTGCGTGAAAAAGCAAAAGGGGAAGTCCAGAGAAGACCACGGCCTAGCCGTGGAATGAACCATGGTCGTGGTTGTCAAACAGAGACAACCACGGCCTAGACGTGGACTGAACTACGGTCGTGGTTGTCAAACAGAGACAACCACGGCCTGGCCATGGAATGAACCACGGTCGTGGTTCGGGGAGCGTGTCAGTTGTTTAAGTCCGTTTTTCTCTTTTCTGATGGGCTTGGATCAGTTTTAACCCATGGGGTATATATAGATGTTCTGAAGACAACATTAGGGTTCCAATTTTGGTTTTGGAGAAGGCACATAGGAGGCTCTTGATCTTCGTCTTCCTCTCTTCTATCTTGGATTACGGGTTTGGATGTCCTTGAAGTTGAATTTCTGGTTTCTTCTTCTCCATGTCTGAGTAGTTCCTTTTGTTTCTAGGATTGAGCAATGCTCTTTGATACATTAATGATGATTAATTGATATTGTTTACCCCTTTTATTAATCTTGAATGTTGTTGATTCGATCCTTATTGTGATTATTCATGTGAATTTGCTGGCCACTTATTTGCATCCTATAGATATCTAGGGACGTACTGAAAGGTGAACCTAGGTGTTGGAACTATAAGAATTGAACTTAAGGCCTAAATCACGAGAGTAGGTTTAGCCTTTCGAGGATTAATGAATTACCAAAAAGCGTAATGGGTTCAATTTAGATTCAATTACCACGAGAGTAGGAATTGGTTTAATTGGGCACGGTTCTTGTATCTTGAGAGGGAACATTAACTAATTTAGGGTAATTCACCTTCAATTGAATTTCAAGTGTTAATAAGAGGATTGTCAATTAGGAGTCTTGTATCATTGTGGTTAACCCCAATCCTGGAAGCTTTCTTGAATCTGAAAACCTTTCCTTAACAATTGCTATTTTTGTTCTCAATTTGCATTTTGATATTCATTTATTTAATTGTTTGGTTACTACATTCTTGTTAATCAACAATTATATTCCCTTTTGTTTAATTTAATTGAATTAATTAATTAATTGGTATTCATAGACATAGTCCCTATGGATTCGATCTTTTTATTACTTAACGACGAAACCGTACACTTGCGGATTTCACGCAATCAAGTTTTTGGCGCCGTTGCCGGGGACTGTGTTTTTCTTGAATATCAGTTCAATTTTTAATTTAATTATTTTAAACCTTTTTACTACTTTCTTGGTTTCTCTTTGACTCTCTGCAGGTAATTTCTCTTGTTTATGCGAAGTACTAGACGTTCTGGGACTCTTATTGAAGCAGACCCTGAAATTGAAAGAACTCTTCGTAGAAGGAGAAGACAACAAGGGCAAAGAGCGAGAGAAATACTTGAACCAACACTTATCATGGCTGAACTTGTGGACAATAAACCGCTTAAAGAGTATGCAGCCTCTAACGCTCAGGGTTTGCGTTCTGGAATTGCTCGGCCAGACATTGAAGCTAGATAGTTCACCATACCACCTGCTTTACTCTCCATGATAAGGCAGAACCAGTTTGGAGGATTGCCATCAGAGGACCTAAACAATCATATAGATATGTTCTTAGAATTCTGTGAGACCCTCAAGATTGAAGGTGCCTTTGTTGATGCTATTCGCCTTCGCCTATTTCCATTATCATTGAGAGATAGAGCTAGGGCTTGGTTGAAGTCAGTTCCCGCTGAGACCATCACTTCTTGGGACCAATTGGAGCAAGCTTTCCTGAACAAATTCTTTCCACCATCCAATACTGCTCATCTGAGGACCCAAATCACGAGTTTTGTTCAGAAAGATGGTGAATCATTGTCGGAAGCTTGGGATAGATATAAGGCTTTGCTGGAAGTCTGCCCACTCCATGGGTTAGAAAAATGGTTGATCGTCCACACCTTCTATAATGGGCTAGAATATTCTTCGAAGGTGTCTCTAGACTCCGCAGCTGGTGGAGCTTTGATGAACAGAAGACTGACAGAAGCTTATAAGATCATTGAGAGTGTTGCCACAAATCATCACCAATGGGCAAATGAAAGAGGTAATAACCCAAGAAAACTCTCGGGAGGTAAGTTTGAGGTAGACGGGGTTGATTTAATTATGTCAAAATTAGATTCTTTGAATAAACGTTTTGACATGCTTGAAAAAGCTCATGTTAATGCCATAGGTGCTTTTAATAATTTTTGTGAGATTTATGGAGCACAGGGACATATAGGTGCTGAATGCCAAGTTGGATTTGGCTCCTCACAAGGTGCACCGGTGGAGCAAGTGGAATCATGCCACAATTTCCATGACTTCAACCAAAAGGGGAGGAATGATCCATATTCTCAAACTTACAACCCCGGTTGGAAGTCACATCCCAACTTCTCCTACCGGAATAGTCAATACCAAGCAGAGCAAGATAGTGCTAAACCCTCTTCTGGACTCCAACAGGTACAAAACTCTAAACTTGAGTCTCTTCTTGAGAATTTTGTTGAGAGTCAATCTAAGCAAAATGAGGAGTTTAGGCAACATGGGCAAATTGTGACTGAGGCCATTAGAGAGTTGTCATCTAAGGTTGAAAATTTGGCCATTCATAATAAGTTGTTAGAAACTCAGATTGCCTAACTTGCAGGCACTTCACACAAGCAACAAGGTAAGTTTCCTGGTCAGCCTGAAATGAATCCAGGTAATGAACACTGCATGGCTGTTAGTTTGAGAAGTGGTCAGAAATTAGAGGATCCCAAGGATAAGGAGGTGAGTGACAAAGATGAGGGGAATGAGGAAAAAGACACTAAGACACAACCCTTAGAGGAAGAGGAAACTAACGAAAAGGTGTCTCAGTATGTACCCCCTGCACTATACCAACCCCCAGTGCCATTCCCTCAAAGATTGGCTAAGGCCAAGCTAGATATGCAATTTGGGAAGTTCCTAGAGGTCCTTAAGAAATTGTACATTAATGTACCCTTCACTGAGGCATTGAAACAAATGCCTACCTATGTTAAATTTCTTAAGGAAATTTTGTCTAATAAGAGAAAACTTGAGGAATATGAGACCGTAGCTCTAACTGAGGAGTGTAGTGCTTTAATTCAAAATAAATTGCCTCCTAAGCTAAAAGATCCAGGTAGCTTCTCTATTCCTTGCTTGATTGGTAACACAAATTTTGATAAAGCTCTGTGTGACTTGGGGGCTAGTGTCAGTCTTATGCCCCTTTCTGTGTGCAAGAAGTTGGAGGTGGGTGAGCTAAAACCCACAACTATTTCACTTCAGTTGGCGGATCGGTCCGTCAAGTACCCCGTAGGCATCTTGGAGGATGTTCCTATTAGAGTGGGTAAATTTTTTATACCCATTGATTTTATTGCGCTTGACATGGAAGTAGATGCTAAAATGTCGCTCATACTTGGGCAACCATTCCTCGCCACTGGGAGGGCAATTATTGATGTCCACGAAGGGAAATTGACTTTGCGATTGAACGATGAAGAAGTAGTTTTTAATGTCTTCAATTCTGAAAAAAATCCTAATTCCTGTAATCGCATAGATGCTACTGATGTTGTGGACAAAGTTGTACTTTCAGATATGTAGGAATCTATGACTCATGCTATGTTAGAGGAGACCTTGCCCAAGGTTGCTTCCAAGTTCGAGAAGGTCAAGCCCTGCAAGAAAGGACCAAAGAAGCGGGATGACAAATGTGTCAAGAAGCGTGAATTTAAACCAGGGGATAAAGTTCTTGTTGATAACTCGCTTCTACGTTTCTGTCCAGGTAAGTTGTGGTCGAAATGGTCTAGACCATATGAGATTGTTCGAGTCTTATCCTATGGTGTGCTTGAGGTGAAGATAGAAGGCCAGAAGACATTTATGATAAACGGCCAGAGAGTGCAACACTATGAAGATGGAGTGGGGACTGAGTACCACTCTATTGACATCACCTGAGCATAGAACAAACTCACAGTCAAGCTAATGACTATAACTTAGTGCTTCTTGGGAGGCAACCCAAAATTTTCTCTCTTTTTTTTATTTTCTTATTTTTATTGACTAACATTTTTCTATTTTTTTGTTTCATAGTTAGCTAATGTTGAGTCGGCTTTGGTGCCTTCCTGAGTTCAGAGCCTTTGTAGGGGGATATATATAGTTATCGGCTGCAAAAAAAAAAGTTTTAGTCCGGATGTTCAAGTTCATGGCTACACGCCTCCCTTTCCCACCACCGCAGTAAGTTCTTTTCTTTTATCCCTTCTCTAGTTATAGATTTTTACATTGGGGGACAATGTAAGGTCTAAGCCTGGGGGGTATTTTTCCATATTTTTTATTTTTTTTTATTCTTCATTATCATGCATTCTCATATTGCATTGTCTCATTGCATTTTCAAACCATCATTTCTCTCAACTTTTTGGTTGAACTTTGTGCCCTTCTCTTTTGAGGATTTTGAGATGATTTTGATTTGGAACCCAATTTGTTGATTCTTGTGGTAGGCAACAGGCATTGTCTTTAATTGATAGTGGAGGTGATTTCTTAATAGTTGATAATTAGCATATGTTCTCTGAATTTGTGCTTCTCATTGATTTTTGAACCTCTAAAAGTGAGTTTTGAGTCTGTATGGGATTTATGCACTATACAATTTTTCATCCCATTCTTTGTGTTGAGTGGTCATTCCTCATTGATTTTGTGCTCTAGAACTTGATTTGAAACCATTTTGAGGCGAAATCTTGGTTTGCATGCTTGAATGTGATTAAGGCATCTTAGGCATTTTTCTGGCCTTCTGAATTTATTACACTTTCATCCACTAGTTGCCCATTTTGAGCCTATTGTATAATTGTTTTCTTGATGCCTATGATGATATATTATCGGTGATCATTTAGAATATTGAATGGAGCAAATTGAGTTTGAATGTTGTATTGGTAATCATGTGTTTTGAAAATGAAGTCTCTCCCTTTTGAAAAAAAAAACAAGAAAAAAAAAGGGGGAAAAGAAAATGAAAGAAAAGCATGATATGAAAGCTTGAAAAGAAAGGAAGAAAATGTGGAATTATACCTTGATTGAAAAATGTATTTGCTCCATGTATGTTCTATTGGGTTTCTTGTGCTTGTTAAAAACATTGTTAGCCCTTTGTGCATTCCTTCCTTTCTTTATCCTTCTTGACATCATTCCCATGGCCCCATTATATCCCTTGAAAGACCTTTTGATTCTTGCATGCATGCTGATTATTAGTGAAAATTTGGTTTCTTATCAAGCTTATGGAAGTGCTTTTTCTAAGAGGAATTTTGAGCGCATTGTCTTCACCCTTAAACACTTTGAGTGTGGTTAGCAGTGTGAATTTAATTCTGTGAGGATGCATGGTTTCTAAGAACTTAGCCTCTAATTGGACTTGATTTTGATTACCTCTCTAATTCTTCGTTTGCTTTTGCCTATTGCTTGGTTGGATGTTTTTTCAGGTTCCTCATTCATTATTGTCTCATAATCCCATTTTTTGGTTTGGTCTTAGTTATTGCTTGGGGACAAGCAAAATCTTAAGCTTGGGGGTATTTGATATGTGTGAAACAACATCATGTTTTGTTCTTGTTTTGCATGCATTTTAGGCATTTTAGTTTCCATTTTTATTTGTTTTTCCCTTTAGTTCGGATAACTGCGGTGTTTTTGGTGTTGTTGTGCAGGAATGGTGCTTAATTGGACTTGAAATGGATGAAAAGCTTGCACAATTGAAGTTGGAGCTTAGAGGGTAGCAATTTGGGACAAAAAGCTCACTCCAGAGGGTTCCACGGCCTGTCCGTGGACTGAACCACGGCCATGGATCGAGCAGCTGCGTGAAAAAGCAAAATGGGAAGTCCAGAGAAGACCACGGCCGTGGTTGTCAGTCTCCAACATGAAAGTTACTTAGAATATCATGTTGATTCAAGATCTATGGTTGGATGAAATTAAAGAGATTGGAGAGTGGGTTTAGGAAGTATGGCCAAATGGTGTTTCTTGGAGAAGAGAATGGAGTTTTTGTGTTTTGTTTTGGAGAAGATGATGAATAGAAAGACAATTATGATACAAATGATAGAAACCAACAATTTTGGCCCCCTTTAGAGTGCATGGCCGTAGCTATGCTTGGAGAGAAAGAAGAGAATATTTTTGCTATGTTTTGCTTTTGGAAAGTTCATAAATGATGAAGATTGATCAAGATAGCTCATAATGGCCTTCAAACTTTTTGCTATGGCCTTAAGCATCACCAAACCGTCCCCCCTCCAAGCATTCTCCTAAGAGTGCTAAATGATCAATAATGATGCATAATTGACCAAGACCACTAATAATGGTCTTCATACTTTCCTTTAACTCCTAAAACAAGCACAAAAATTGTCCCCCCTCCATGCATTATACATTCATAAAGTTGTCATCTTTTCTAGCCACCATTTAGAGCAATTTAAGCCATTGATTAGATCAATGGTTAGGATTAAGGTAGACTTTTGATTAGAAGACTTAATCTAGGCCATTAGATCTTTCCTCCTTGAAATCTTAGCCATTAGATGCATCTCCAAAATGAAGGGTCAAGATTACTCCTTCTTACTTTTAATCCAAGGGTCATAATTAGTCATAGCCATTTTAGAAGACCAAATCTCTACCATTGATTAAATTCACATCCAATGGTCATAAATAATCCATCTCCACCGTTGATTTAATTTGAATCCAACGGTCACAAATAGTCCTAACCACTTTGTGAGATCAAATCTCTACCCTTGATTAATTCTTCATCCAATGGTTATAAATAGTCATAGCTATTTTCTTGGACTAATCCTACACTGTTGATTAAATCGACGGTTGATATCAAAGTCTTCAATATTAGACTTGCTTCCTATTGGTCTGTCAAAAGAATTAAACTTGTTTCCTATTGGTCTGTCAAAAGTTGTCATAACCACTATCGTTGACTTAAGCAGTATATTTCTATTTTTATCTACTATAACCCCACAAAAGAATATATTTACTTTATTTTTATCGCCGGATAATTAAATACAGTACAAAACACAGTACAAGAAATTTTCTAAAACTATTTTTGGATTCAGATTTAGTAAGATCCCCTGTCTCTGTCTCAACAGTACAAATTTTTCTATACGTAGAAAAATTTTCATGTTTTGGGACTCACCCCGGGCCTACATAGGACCACTGGGGCCCACAAGCAGCCCAAAAACAATCAGATAACCATAAACATTTATAATCATCCACAAAAATCACAAATATTATAAAACGTATAAAAATCAAGTCAGATTGTTAAAAATAATTAACAATCAAAAGAAATAAATACTTAAAGATTTTCTCCGGCCCAAAAATTATTATTTTCTTGACACAAAGTAAATCACTCAAAACGATCAAATATGCTGACGGAATAAGCAAAATAATTTTACAGCGCATAGAAATTACTAAACAATAAAATTCTGTTAACTGTCAAAATTACTACCGAATAGATAGGAAATTTTGGGGTGTTACACCAATCACTAATAAAAACTGTCTAGCCTATCAAACACATGAATGCAACAACAAAATAACATGAATTATCAAAATCAAATACAATACATACTAGCTTTAAAATTTTAGAAACTAACACAAAAAGGTGGATACATCCAAAATGGTGCCTTTTTTATAGTCCAAGCAGGAATTTTTCAGCTTCTTCAACTTGAGGGAGCATGTTTGAAAAAGGCCGCCCTATCATCATTAGAGGAAGTCCCCGAGGGCCTATTGCTTATAGCATTGGCTAGCTGTGTAACACCCTTCTTTGGATGTCATATTTCTGACTTACCAAACTATAATTAAGTTGTAAAATAATTAATGTTATGAAATATGAGTTATAAAATTTCTTTCATTGATAACTTGAACTTACTAAAGATGTAGGTAATATAAAAACACTTTGAACTGATTACTACATATTACATACACCACATAGTATTCAACAACATTCAAAACATAAAACTTACAGACTCAAAGGGAAACAGTAGCAAACCCAATAACGGGTCCTACTTAATAGCATAGTAACAGACTTAACAAAATTCAAAATGTCCGCATCCAGAAAGACATACCATACAACGATACCTCACAGCATTGCGTCCTTTCAAAACCAAAGAAGATCTCCGCTTCACCACCACAATGAACTTTACAAAACATAAACATAAAAACAGAACAAGATAATAAAGAGGTGAGATCTCCTGCATCAATACCAGCATCGCAGTGTAGAAACAATACAAATGATAATAATGCCATTCAAAAATAGAGTAACAAGTATATTCATGTTACCAAGTAACAGATAATTTAATACAAATGATTCAACAGATAATATAAATATCATAGAAATCACATATATAGTCATACTATCAATTAATAAATAACTTCCATAAACACATATCGCAACAACACAAATGTCAACATTACTTCAAATATAAATATAAATGATATGTGTACTGACCATGCATATGCACAATGCACCAGTACCTACTCCATGGAGCTAAACTCAATTTCAGAGATGAACGTTCCAGAAGACTTGTCAGGCTTAATGACAGTCTAAGCTGGATCGCAAAAGGAATAGTATTTGTCAGGTTATGTCAGTACGTTGCAATGGTTTATTATGGCCAGAGGAATATAATGTGATAACAAGATCACTAGGTGAATCACCGACCCTGACGGCCTCAAGACTCATTGTATGATCTGCACTATTCAATTCTCATTCACTACTAGGCAATAAAAGTCGTATTCAATGCATGATAACTCAATGCATAGCACAAATCACCATTGCACTATTCCTAGTGACATTAAAACAACTGCCCATACAATTGTCTAATGCCATTTGTATCAGTGGTATTTGATAACTGCCCATACAATTACATAATACCACTGATCCATCCAGTTCCAATACACTAGTCTTATAGTCACTACTGTTATTCTCAATTACTTAATATTTTTATTGCGTTTTCACAATCGCATAACACCTTTGTTACGTATTCAAATCTCGTAACCATTTTCCAACGTTTTCTTAATCGTGTAAAGATATTTAAATATTTTCTAAATCGTGTGATGCAAAAATCCATGTTTTTGAAACGCGTAAGGTTTTTCTTCTATTTTTCATTATATAGAAATATTTCTTAACGTTCTAAATTTAATTTGAAATCTTTCTAAGTTTAAAATATAATTTGGACCTTTAATCCAATTTCTCCCATTAAAAATTCCCTTACATAATATTTTCTGACGTTTTCCATAAAAATTGCATTATTCTTAATCTACTTAAAATTCCTTCTACTTCATTTACTAAAATCCTCTTAAATAAAATACTTTAAGTTCTAAATCACTTTCAAAATTGATTTCCAACAATATAACTAAAATTTGCTTAATGTTCCACAATAAAACTTTGTTCCATGTCTTTCTTAAAATAAAATACTTAAATCTCAACACCACCTTTTAAAACTCCTTTTCCATTTCTATTTCCCAAAAATCATCCTTTGTCTAATAAAACTATATGTTTCCATTTTCATTTAAAAATCCTTAATTTATTCAAATTCCTTATCAACTAATATTTCAAAAATAACCTTTAAACTTATTTCCTTTTTTATGATAAAAAATCCATTCCTTTCCGAATTATAAAATCTTGTCCATTTCCTTTCCTCTTAACTAAAAATCAATCCTTTTCCAATATTAAAACTCTATTCACTTCCTTCTTGAACTTGTAAAATCTTAATCCATACACTTACTATAAAATCAACTAAATCCATGATCAATAAAATATTTTCACTTGAAATACCCATTTTAGGCTTAGAGGCCGTGAGCCTCAAGTGATCTTTAGGATCAAAATCATTTCCTTTCCATGTGATTCACATATACAACATAAATCAATTATCTTCGTTCTATCTTAACAATTTCATACCTACTATGAACATCACAATAATCAATCACAACATCAACATCATACTATTAAAATCATTCATCACATATAGGTAATAAGCAACCATTATAAATATCATGCATACTATTAAAACTATAAATCACATAAAGTAACAAAACACAAACAAGTAAATTTATACAATAAGTGAATAAATCCTTGCATGGATTATTCACACAAACACATACAATTCGTTCCTCACCACCATGGATGGTTGATGAGGTTAATTTCCTTCTTACCTTATTGTGATGCTTCCTAAGCTCCTTGCTTGTCCTCTTGAATAAATCCTTCACCACTAAGAGATTCTTGAAAACAAAACAAATACCAAAATGTTAACATCTGAGGCATAAGTAGGATGACCATGGATTGAAATCATGTTTTAGAACTTTGAATATGAAATTAGAAAAGAATATCAAGAACTTCATCCTTTATCCTTCAAACTTTAGATCTTAGAAAAAGTGCTTTGAAGATGGATGTTTTGGAAGATGATTTCAACATGAAAGTTTCTTAGAATTGCATGGAGATTCAAGATCTATGGTTGGTTAAAATTATTGAAGATTGTAACACCTCTTTTTGAGGAGAGAACGTCACACCATAACCACGAAACGGAAACAAAATGTAAACTAAGACCCGGTTCATTATAATATAGATAGTACCCTGATCATTTGTAAACGTGTAATAATTTGGTGAATTCTTCTTTTTTTTGTAAGAAAATGATAAAACATAATTATAGCAGAAGTTAACACGAGTAGTAACCCATACATTCATACATCATACGTATATATATGTATATATATATATATATATGTATATAATATATATATACATGTATATATATATATATATATATACATATATATATATATATATATATATATATATATATATATATATATATATACATATATATGTATATATATATATACATATATGTATATATATATATATATATATATATATATATATATATATGCTTATATCATAATTGTTTAGATACATCATTAGATATGAAGCTTTACATGCTCCAAAATGATTACACATATATAGCCAACCAAAAAGACAAAACATCAGGCCCTTAAAAAGATTTACAGATAGCCATCCGTGGCTATCAATAGCATCAGCCCCTAAAACGGATGAGAAGGAATCGTAGTTGGATCCTCCTTAGGGTCTTCCTCGTCAGAGGAAATCCTCATCGGAGCAACCGAGTTATGAGTGGGGGCTCATGCAGAGGATAAGAATGAATCCTCTTATCGAGAGTAATAACGGTCACCCCACATATCACGTATGGGCAAGTGAAACTCTAAATATAGGTGTGCATTAAATTTAAAGATAGGCGGATCATGACGACCCCAAGCCAGAGACATTGTCACGTCTTTGTGGTAGATGCAGTGATTCATACTCAGGTTAATGTGCCAGCAGTCTGGACCTCCATGAAAAGTTAGTCTCACATACCCCAAAAAAGCCATGCGGACGGGACGTCATGTCCAAATAGGAAACTAATCAAAGTCAGGCCAGAAGCTAGGGAATTCGTGCACTTCCCCTTCTTTACCGACGTCTTCAGAGAAACACATAAATAAATGGAATAGTAGAAATACGGAAAAGAGGTGAGACATTCTACATTCAATACCAATTATGGCAGTAAAGAAACAGAACGGCGTAAGATGCCCACATAGCATAGCAAGAATAATAATCAGCATCAAGATTAAAATAGTAAACAACTTAACAAATTCAAGCAGTTATAACATCAATAAAATAATAGTTCCATCATCATATAAATAAATAAATGTCAAATAATATGTTAACTCACTATATACGTGCACATGGTACCAAAATCCTACTTCATAGAGCTAGACACAAACATTGGAGAGAATGATCAAGGAGACATGCTAGTATCTCGTCAGCCTAAAATCAAGTGCTTTCCAGAAAATCAATAATTTTGCACAACAAGGCTTTATACACGACATTCTTCACAAGATTGCGATATAGGATAGTGTCTCGGTCCAAATTGTTGGTGTGTTTGCATCGGTCTATCCCACGGCCCAGAGGAGCTACCAACTGTCCATTTGTGAGACACCCACACCCCGACACCTCCAAGGTTAACAATATGACCTACACTAGTCTATTCGCACCCGCATTAAAGTGTGATTCAACTCCTAAGCACACAGCCTTACTTCAACAATGCATGATGACTTAATGCATATTCATGTATATTCACACACTTTTTAAGATTTATTATGAAGTTTCACTTTAATTTAACATTTCTTATAAAATCTTTCTCTAGAGGAATTCTCTTGATTAGGTAAGTTCTGTAACACCCTTATGGGGATGCCACATTTATAAAGAAAATAAAATAAAGATAAATAAAATCTACCCAAGTTGTAAAACATTTATTATATACTAATACGGGTTGTAAAATTTTTTCGGTTAAACAGAATATTACGAGATAAAATAACATGGAACATAAAATAAGCACACTATCATCACACATAATATACATATGGTTCCATCATAGGTTATACAATAATGTACAACTACAAATATTTAACAACTAAAACAATAAACAAAGCAGTAAAAGGTCAATATATACAAACGCAGACGCGCCCAAGTACACATCATAAATATCTAACCCTCTGAAGGATCACTCTCAGATGAAACTTTAGGTGATAGGTATCTAGGATGCCTCGACTCTCTACGGACACGAGTCCGTGCAGTCGATACGCTACTGATCTCGCTAGGCGCATCAAACATACCACCCCAATGACGCCTAAGAGATAGCGGCAACTCCACTTGTAAATACAACAAAGTAGAAAAGATCGGCACTCCATCAAACTCCGTACGTATGGTCACAGTTAGACGCCCTACGTACGTCACCGAGTCTCTATCCTCTCGCAGACGCCAGGCTTCAGAGCCTCCGTGAAACTCAAGTTGCACAAATCCGAAGAATCCTGGTAGTGTCATACTCACACAATCAATCCAATGGATATGGATGATCAGATGGTTCTTGGTCGTAGAACTGATCTTCGGCTTGCTGCGCTTCCTCCTCCTCTGGGTACTCGCACTCAAGAGGCTGTTCCTCTTCCTCAAACTCTTTATCACATAATTTAAAATATATAGATAACACATACAAGAAAGAGGTAAGACAATTTATATCACCACAAACATGGCAAATAAGAAAACGACAATACAACAAATATAACAGTTCATACAATATAGCATACTATAATAGCATAAATAATAATATCATGTAATACAGAAATTCAATACAACAACAACATATAATAGTACAGATAGATAAAATGGTACAGATAGATAAACATTAAAATGTATAACACATAGGTATATTAAATGTGACTCAACCCTACTCCATGGAGCTAAAAACACAGACATCAGAGAGAATGACCAGCAAAATCTATTAGTACCATTGACTGCCCAAACTATTTCACTGTCTCACGTTGCGTCTAGAGCCCACTGTCATAACGTCGTGGTATAGCACACTGTCAAAACGTTGTGTCACTATAGGCTTGTACTAAATAGATTTCACAAGATCTTGATTAAGTATAGTGCGTGTCGAGTCCATTAGTGTGTTGCCAGTTACCACGGCCCAGGGGAGCGACCAACTGTCCACAAATGGAATAATCCGCACACTAATGTCTCCAAGTTCATTCAAGTTGAACCACACTACGCTTATCACACCGACAACACGATGTAATTCACCTCGTCAATCAATCCACCAATTATCAACCAAATTGGCACAACTCAATGCATAATGAAAATTACCAAAATACCCTCAATGGAATTAGTATCCATTTTTACGGAAATGCCCTCAATGGCAAAAATCTCAAATATGCCTTCAATGGAAAATCTCATATATATACAGTATGTCCCACCTGACAGTACTGTTCCACAATCTATCCGGGTCCACCACTTTGGCCCGACAGTAAAAACTTGCTATTTTCGTCAATCGCGTAGAAATTTTATCGCGTTTTCAAAATTTCATCATTTTTACAAACGTTTTTAAATCGCGTAAATATATTTTACTGTTTTTAAAATCGCGTACTATTTTTCAATCATTTTCTCATTCACGTAAGATTTTTAAATCATTTTCTTGCCCGATTTCCTTAAAAATCACTATTTAAATAAACAAAAAAATAATATTTAATACGTTTGAACTACGTAGAATATTTTTCATAGCATATAAATTATATATTGGATATCTTTTCTATCTTATTTGTCTGTTTTTACAAAAATTGACAGTATTTTGCTTAGAAAATGTATGATAATGGTTTTCTAAGTTTTTTGTAAAAATTCCTTTTATTTATATTATAACCATTTAACGTGCTTCAAAACATAAAATGAGCTCTACGTTAGAAATTTTACAAAAGCTACTGTATTTTCTTTTAAATGGTAAAACTCTTAGATTTAGTTCCTTAAACTTAATCTAATCATTTTTATTCCTCGAAATTCATTGTAATAAAATTTCTTTTTGCATTATTACCTAACCTTTGTTGAAAAACAATTTTAGAAATAAAAACATTCACATTTGGCATGTTGGCCGAAATACACAATTTTCATCATTTGATCCATAAATTCATTTTTCTTACTCTAAATCACTTTGTATCTTGTCAATTTTCCTAAGACAATTAAATCATTCTTTTAGAAAATTGTTGAGAACATTTTGGTTCCCTTTTTGTATTGAGGCCATGAGCCTTAGTTTTGTGTTCTTTGGAACACTCATGCAAACCTTAGCATGTTATTCACATCCTACTAATTATCCATGCATTTCTAACACATACAATATTTTTAAAGCTTGAAGACATGCATATTAATACAAATCACAAATAGGAAGGCTATTAAAATAAACACACAAATGAATCCTTATGGATTCTACAATCACAAACAATTCCATTTTCTTACCACCACCCAAGGATGATAAGATTCAAGTCTTCCTCATACCTTAAGTGAAGACAAACACTCTTTCACTCCTTTCTATGGTTTCAATTTTCACCCTCCAAAGACACCTATCAAGCTTAAACAATTTCTACAAATTACTAACATGAAAGAAAGCTTAAACCATGGATCAATCATGGCTTAGAACCTTGAAATAGAATTTAGAAATGAAAAGCTAGGATTTTCACCTTCAAGGTAGAATCTCCCAAGTAGTTTTTCAAGCTCAAGATGATGGATTTTGCAAGAACTCTCAACTAGAGATATTCTTAGAATTGTGTTTAGGTTTAGAAAAGTAGGTTAAAAGAAATTTTGGGTGGATGGATGTTGGTGTAGGGTTCTTAGCCGAATGGACCTTCAAAGAAGCATCAATGGTGTTTGGTATTTTTGGAAGAGAGAGAAAAGAGAAAATGTTAGAGAATGAAATGATTTTTTGCTCTCCAAAGTGAAGCTTGGCCGTGGAGTTCAATGCAAGGGAGGTGTCCCCTTGGTTGGTTCCATCCAAGCCTTAGAATTGATGAATGGTGAGGATTAAACCTTGATCACCAAGCTTAGATCTCATTGGCTAATCCAAGCCTTGTCACTAATTAAGCCTAGTCATTAAGCCTAGTCATTAAGCTACTACTCCAAAACGTTAACTATTTCGCTAAACGTGGATCCCGCAAATTATTTTTGGGTCCATTACCGCTTATCTGTACTGACTAATAAAATAATATTATAATAATATAAAATTATTTTATTGCACAGTTAAATCCTAAAAATTAAAAGATTACTAACCGTATCATTCAATTGGGTTTAGTAAGATCCCCACTCCGAATAATTAAAATAAGATTTCCTAGGTCCGTAAATTATTATTTTCCCGCCTTGAGTAAATCACACAAAAAGTTCAAATAAAATCACAACAAGAAAATAAAACAAGATTTCATACAAAAAAAATAACAAACAAGATAAAAAGGACATAACGGTCATTTATCCTAAAGTTAAAAAACGAAAACAATACATTCGGGACACAACGGTCATTCACCAAAAGTTTAGGGTGTTACAACTCTCCCCAACAAACAAAAATTTCGTCCTCGAAATTTGTTATACTCGTAATAAATGAGGATATTGTTCCTTCATCTTGTCTTCCAGCTCCCAGGTAGCATCACCTGTCATATCATTCCATATAACTTTCACTAATTCGATCATCTTCCCTCGAAGCTGCTTTACTTTTCTGTCCTCTATTCTAACAGGTAAAGTCTCGTAAGTCATATTCTCCTTCAGCTGTACTTCATCTGGTTGTATAACATGCGTTGAATCCGGAACATATTTCCTTAGCTGGGATACATGGAATACATCATGTAGATTGGATAGAAAAGGCGGCAAAGCAATTTGATATGCTACAGGACCTATTCGCCGAATAATTTGATACGGTCCAATGAACTTAGGAGTAAGTTTCTTGGATTTGATAACTCTTCCGACACTGGTCGTAGGAGTCACTCTTAGAAATACATGCTCACTCTCCTCAAATTCAAGAGGTCTTCTTCGCTTATCAGCATAACTCTTTTGTCTGCTTTGCATCGTCTTCATCTTTTGTTGTATCATCTTTACCTTTCCTGTAGTCTGTTGTACAAGATCTGGTCCAATAGTCATACTCTCCCCATCTTGATACCAACACAAAGGTGTTCGACATCGTCTTTCATACAATGCCTCATAGGGTGCCATCCCTATACTCAAGTGAAAACTATTGTTGTAGGTGAATTCTATCAAAGATAAAAATTCATCCCAACTCCCTCGTTGCTCCAAAACACAAGCTCGCAAAAGATCTTCCAAAGACTGTATAGTTCTCTTTGTTTGTCTATCAGTCTGCGGATGATAAGCTGAACTTAACCGTAACTTAGTTCCCATGGCTTCTTGTAAACTTCGCCAGAACCTTGATGTAAACCTCGGATCTCTGTCAGAAACTATACAGGTAGGCACACCATGTAGCCTAACAATCTCACTGATGTATATTTCGGTTAATCTTTCCAGCGAATACTTAATATTAATTGGCAAGAAATGAGCCGACTTCGTAAGCCTATCGACTATAACCCATATCGAATCATGATCTTTCCTCGTCTTCGGCAATCCAATAACAAAATCCATAGAGATACTATCCCATTTCCACTCTGGAATAGCTAACGGTTGCAACATACCAGCTGGCCTCTGATGTTCCACTTTCGCCTTCTGGCAAACCAGACAAGACTCCACACGTTCCGCTACGTCTCTTTTTATTCTTGGCCACCAAAACAACTTCTTTAAGTCTTGGTACATCTTGGTCATTCCTGGATGCAAACTCAAATCACTAGTATGAGCTTCATCTAGAATCCCTTTCTTAAGCTCAGAATCATCCGGTATACAAATCCTTCCCTTGAACCTTAAGATTTCATCTGCTCCTTCTTCTACCGACATCTTATGACCTTGCTTTAACAATTCCCTTTCATTTTGCAAAAACGGATCTTCCTTCTGTTTATCTCGAACCACATTAAGCAATTCATTTATGATCACCACCTTCCATAGGCGAATTCTTCCAGGAACAAATTCCACTGATAACCACAAATCTTGGAATTTATTGTTCAATTCTTCCTCTTTTATCATCATCGCCGAAACACTAATCACCTTTCTGCTCAAGGCGTCAGCTACCACATTAGCTTTTCCTAGATGGTATTGGAGTTGAAAATCATAATCCTTTAAGAATTCCAACCATCGCCTTTGCCTCATATTCAATTCTTTCTGATCAAACAAGTACTTCAAACTTTTGTGATCGCTAAAGACATTGAACATTGCTCCATACAGAAAATGCCTCCACATTTTCAGTGCAAAAACCACTGCGGCCAATTCCAAATCATGTGCTAGATAGTTCCTCTCATGAACCTTCAACTGTCTAGAAGCATACGCCACAACATTCCGGTCTTGCATCAATACGCATCCTAACCCTTGGTAAGAAGCATCATAATACACATCAAAAGCTCTATTAGAATCCGGTAAAATCAACACTGGTGCAGTTGTTAACCTCCTCTTCAATTCTTGGAAACTGGCTTCACATTCTTCCGTCCACTCAAAAGCTTGACTTTTCCTCGTGAGCTGCGTAAGCGGTCCAGCAATCTTGGAAAAACCCTCGATAAACCTCCGGTAATATCCAGTAAGTCTAACAAAACTTCGAACTTCTGTCACTGTCTTAGGCCTTTCCCACTGTAAAATAGTCTCTACTTTCGATGGGTCTACCGCAATACCTTTCTTTGAAATCACGTGACCTAGAAATTGGACTTCCTCTAACCAGAACTCACACTTCACCAATTTCGCTTATAGCTTCTTTTCCTTCAAAATCTGAAGAACAATACCGAGATGTTCAGCATGCTCTTCCTTAGATTGAGAATAGATCAGAATGTCATCGATAAAAACAATGACAAATCTGTCTAGATACGGACGAAAAATCCTGTTCATATAGTCCATAAATATGGCAGGAGCATTCGTCACCCCGAATGGCATTACCTGATACTCATAATGTCCATAACGACTCCAAAAAGTTGTTTTAGGTACATCCTCACCCTTAACACGAATCTGGTGATAACCCGATCTCAGATCTATTTTAGAAAATACCACTGCTCCCTTCAACTGATCCATCAAATTGTCAATTCTTGGAAGCGGATATTTATTCTTGATAGTCACCTTGTTTAGCTGACCTTGGTGAAACGTCCTTCTTTTTGACCAAAAGCACTGGTGCTCCCCATGGTGAAACACTAGGTCGCACAAACTGCTTTTCCAACAAATCCACTAATTGTTGTTTCAGCTCCAACAACTCTGTTGGCGACATCTGATATGGTGCAATTGATATAGGACCTGCTCCCGGTACTAAATCAATTGAAAACTCGATCTCCCTCTCAGGTGGCAAACCAGGTACGTCATCAGGAAAAATTTCTGGAAACTCATTGACAATAGGAATAGTATTCACATCTTTCTCGTTCTTGACTTCTAGAGAAGACAATAACATATATCCCTGTGCTCCCTCTCTCAACAATGACTTGACTTTAACAGCAGTAAAAAATCCAGACTTTTCTTCCTTAGGAAAAACTATGGTTTTGCTTGCATAGTCTATAAGGATATGGTTAGAAGATAACCAATCCACCCCTAATATTACATCTATCTCTACAAGAGGCAAACAAATCAAGTTGACCGAAAACACACGATCCTTTATAACAACAGGACAATCCATACATATCTTAGATGTAATTACAGGTTTAGCAGTCAGTGTAGAAACACTCAATTTAACATTCAGAGAAGACACAGGCAACTTCAATCTTTCCACACAATCATATGCAATAAATGAATGTGTTGCACCAGAATCATATAACACAGTCAGAAGATTAGCTCCAATGGCACCTTCTCCCTGAATAAAGTCATCAGACTAAGAAATTTCCATTCCAGTCATAGTATATACTCGCCCTCCAGACCTCGGTTGAGTACTTCCTGACCTTGGCTGAGTAGCACGAACACTTCTCATAGTTGGCTTCCTCTCTGGCTGAGTACAATCCCTAGATATGTGCCCAGGCTATTTACAATTAAAACAAATTGTTCCTCTGATAGAGCATTCAGTAGAAAGATGGCCCTTCTTTCCACACTTAAAACATATTGGCGTGAACGCCACCCCCTGTCTAGCTCTATTACCACTAGTATTGTCCCCAACTGGCGGTCGTTGAGGTTGATTCCCTGGTGGTCTAGAATACGGCTTGCGCTGAAACCGACTATTATTACTGCTACCACCCCTCTGAAACCTTGCTGGTCCAAAGTTACGATTCCTCTGATCTCATGACGGCTCCAATTCCTCGAGTCGTGCACACGCATCAACTAAAGCATGAAACTGATTCATTCTCAAGGATAGCACTCCTCGCTTCAGTTCCACTCTCAACCCTGCCTCAAACTTTCGACATCTCCACACATCATCCGGTCGAGTTTGAGCATAATCTGAGAACTGAGACAAGCTCTCAAATTTAGTAGCATACTCATTCACCGTCATGTTACCCTGACGTAAACCAAGAAATTCCATCTCCTTGGCATGTCTAGCACTCGCAGGAAAATACTTCTCCAGAAATGCATCAGAAAATACCTTCCATGTAATTTTTGTTCCTTCAGCCTACAATAACCGGCAGGTTCCTCTCCACCAATGTTCTCCGTCTCCCCTCAGCATAAAAGTTGCATACGTCACTTTCTTATCATCTGTACATCTCATTCCTTCAAAGATCTTTTCTAAGTCTTGTATCCATTGACTTGTTTTCTCAGGATCAATATCGCCTCTAAACTGCATCGGATTGTTACGCCTAAATTCAGATAAATTTAGGGCATCAACAGTAGCATCTTGCTGTTGAGCTGCTCTCAGGTTCTGCTCTGCTGAGTAATTACTTCGGTCATTCGTTGCATAGGCTCAGCAGTTGCAATCATTGGATCCACAGCACGATTCACATTCGCACATGTTCCCCTTCCGCCAGACATCTTCTTTCTTCAATCATAACAAAGCAAAGTTAGATACATCCTTTCGGAAGTAAATCACAGAGAATCACACAGCACAAACAAAAACAGACCCAACCACAACCCCAAAAGACTCTAACTTGGGCTCTGATACCAACTAATGTAACACCCTTATGGGGATGTCACATTTATAAAGAAAATAAAATAAAGATAAATAAAATCTACCCAAGTTGTAAAACATTTATTATATACTAATACGGGTTGTAAAATTTTTCCGGTTAAACAGAATATTACGAGATAAAATAACATGGAACATAAAATAAGCACACTATCATCACACATAATATACATATGGTTTCATCATAGGTTATACAAATAATGTACAACTACAAATATTTAACAACTAAAACAATAAACAAAGCAGTAAAAGGTCAATATATACAAACGCAGACGCGTCCAAGTACACATCATAAATATCTAACCCTCTGAAGGATCACTCTCAGATGAAACTTCAGGTGATAGGTATCTAGGATGCCTAGACTCTCTACGGACACGAGTCTGTGCAGTCGATACGCTGCTGATCTCGCTAGGCGCATCAAACATACCACCCTAATGACGCCTAAGAGATAGCAGTAACTCAGCATGTAAATACAACAAAGTAGAAAAGTTCGGCACTTCATCACACTCCGTACGTATGGTCACAGTCAGACGCCCTACGTACGTCACCGAGTCTCTATCCTTTCGCAGACGCCAGGCTTCAGAGCCTCCGTGAAACTCAAGTTGCACGAATCCAAAGAATCCTAGTAGTGTCATACTCACACAATCAATCCAATTGATATGGATGATCGGATGGTTCTTGGTCGTAGAACTGATCTTCGGCTTGCTACTCTTCCTCCTCCTCTGGATACTCATACTCAAGAGGCTGTTCCTCTTCCTCAAACTCTTTATCACATAATTTAAAATATATAAATAACACATACAAGAAAGAGGTAAAACAATCTATATCACCACAAACATGGTAAATAAGAAAACGACAATACAATAAATATAACAGTTCATACAATATAGCATATTATAATAGCATAAATAATAATATCATGTAATACAGAAATTTAATACAACAACATATAATAGTACAGATAGATAAAAATGGTACAGATAGATAAACATTAAAATGTATAACACATAGGTATATTAAATGTGACTCAACCCTACTCCATGGAGCTAAAAACATAGACATCAAAGAGAATGACCAGCAAAATCTATTAGTACCATCGACTGCCAAAACTATTCCACTGTCTCATGTTGCGTCTAGAGCCCATTGTCATAATGTCGTGGTATAGCACACTGTCAAAACGTCATGTCACTATAGGCTTGTACTAAATAGATTTCACAAGATCTTGATTAAGTATAGTGCATGTCGAGTCCATTAGTGTGTTGCCAGTTACCACGGCCCAGAGGAGCGACCAACTGTCCACAAATAGAATAATCCGCACACTAATGTCTCCAAGTTCATTCAAGTTGAACCACACTACGCTTGTCACACCGAAAACACGATGTAATTTACCTCGTCAATCAATCCACCAATTATCAACCAAATTGGCACAACTTAATGCATGATTAAAATTACCAAAATACCCTCAATGGTATTAGTATCAATTTTTATGGAAATGCCCTCAATGGCGAAAATCTCAAATATGCCCTCAATGGCAAAAATTATGAAAATGCCCTCAATGGCAAATCTCATATATATACAGTATGTCCCACCTGATAGTACTGTTCCACAATCTGTCCGGGTCCACCACTTTGGCTCGACAGTAAAAACTTGCTGTTTTCATCAATCACGTAGAAATTTTATCGCGTTTTCAAAATTTCATCATTTTTACAAACGTTTTAAAATCGCGTAAATATAGTTTACTATTTTTAAAATCGCGTACTATTTTTCAATCGTTTTCTCAATCGCGTAAGATTTTAAAATCATTTTCTTATCCGATTTCCTTAAAAATCACTATTTAAATAAAAATAATAATATTTAATACGTTTGAACTACGTAGAATATTTTTTATACCGTATAAATTATATATTGGATATCTTTTCTATCTTATTTGTCTGCTTTTAGCAAAAATTGACAGTTTTTTGCTTAGAAAATGTATGATAATGGTTTTCTAAGTTTTCTGTAAAAATTCCTTTTATTTATATTATAACCATTTAATTATACTTTTGAAAACTACTAACGTGCTTCAAAACATAAAATGAGCTCTACGTTAGAAATTTTACAAAAGCTACTGTATTTTCTTTTAAATGGTAAAACTCTTAGATTTAGTTCCTTAAACTTAATCTAATCATTTTTATTCCTCGAAATTCATTGTCATAAAATTTCTTTTAGCATTATTACCTAACCTTTGTTGAAAAACAATTTTAGAAATAAAAACATTCACATTTGGCATGTTGGCCGAAATACACAATTTTCATCATTTGATCCATAAATTCATTTTTCTTACTCTAAATCACTTTGTATCTTGTCAATTTTCCTAAGACAATTAAATCATTCTTTTAGAAAATTATTGAGAATATTTTGGTTCCCTTTTTGTATTGAGGCCGTGAGCCTTGGTTTTGTGTTCTTTGGAACACTCATGCAAACCTTAGTATGTTATTCACATCCTACTAATTATCCATGCATTTCTAACACATACAATATTTTTAAAGCTTGAAGACATGCATATTAATACAAATCACAAATAGGAAGGCTATTAAAACAAACACACAAATGAATCCTTATGGATTCTACAATCACAAACAATTCCATTTTCTTACCACCACCCAAGGATGATAAGATTCAAGTCTTCCTCTTACCTTAAGTGAAGACAAACACTCTTTCACTCCTTTCTATGGTTTCGGTTTTCACCCTCCAAAGACACCTATCAAGCTTAAACAATTTCTACAAATTACTAACATGAAAGAAAGCTTAAACCATGGATCAATCATGGCTTAGAACCTTGAAATAGAATTTAGAAATGAAAAGCTAGGATTTTCACCTTCAAGGTAGAATCTCCCAAGTAGTTTTTCAAGCTCAAGATGATGGATTTTGCAAGAACTCTCAACTAGAGATATTCTTAGAATTTTGTTTAGGTTTAGAAAAGTAGGTAAGAAGAAATTTTGGGTGGATGGATGTTGGTGTAGGGTTCTTGGCCGAATGGACCTTCACAGAAGCATCAATGGTGTTTGGTATTTTTGGAAGAGAGAGAAAAGAGAAAATGTTAGAGAATGAAATGATTTTTTGCTCTCCAAAGTGAAGCTTGGCCGTGGAGTTCAATGCAAGGGAGGTGTCCCCTTGGTTGGCTCCATCCAAGCCTTAGAATTGATGAATGGTGAGGATTAAACCTTGATCACCAAGCTTAGATCTCATTGGCTAATCCAAGCCTTGTCACTAATTAAGCCTAGTCATTAAGCTACTACTCCAAAACGTTAACTGTTTCGCTAAACGTGGGTCCCGCAAAACATTTCTGGGTCCATTACTGCTTATTTGTAGTGACTAATAAAATAATATTATAATAATATAAAATTATTTTATTGCACAGTTAAATCCTAAAAATTAAAAGATTACTAACTGTATCATTCAGAATTGGGTTTAGTAAGATCCCACAGCTTCGAATAATTAAAATAAGATCTCCCCAGTCCAAACATTATTATTTTCCTGCCCCGGAGCAAATCACACAAAAAGTTCAAATAAAATCATAAACAGTAAAATAAAACAGTATTTCATACAGAAAAACAACAAACAGTACAAAAAGGACATAACAGTCATTTATCCTAAAGTTAAAAAACAGAAAACAATACATTCGGGACACAATGGTCATTCACCAAAAGTTTAGGGTGTTACAAGTTCTCTACTTTAAATTTAATCATACTCACTTAGAAAATTATTCTAAGGTTCTCCAAGCCTCACAAACACTCTTGTTCTTTTCTTAAGTCTAAAATCACCCTAAGTTGTCAAGTAAATTTCTTTCCTTCATTTTTCTATCTTATGAGTCCATACTAACCTTTTAAATTACCAAATCACCTAAGCCTTAGCTTGATGCATAAATCTTAGACAATAAAGCTCTAGAGGCCACGAGCCTCCCAAGGACAAGAGTCCAACCAATTTTTCCCTCAACATTGTTAGTCACTTAATACTTAATTTCTTAAGTTTCAAGGTTACACAAAATTAAATCTTGAACAACCAAAAACATGGCCTCTTGGTCGTGATCCCATAGGGGCAAAGAACCCTAAAATTTCCATGTATTAATCCAAGCAATCCAATATACAATCCATAGCCATCAAGGCATGCAAAGGCAACCAATAACTCATACAAGTCCAATTAAACACAAAATCATGAAAAATAACACAACAAAGAGAGCAATCCCACATGGATTCCTCATCAATAACACCAAAAACGTTTCCACACCACCAAGATAGGTTGAAGAGGATTATCTCCCTCTTACCTACAGAAAACAACACAAAAAAACAAGTTCCTTTGTTCTTGAATTTCGTCCTCCGCCACTTCAAAGCCCTAAAATATTCAAACTCACAAAAACCACAATCAAAACTTGAAAAAGGAACCCTTGATCACCTAAGAGATCAAGAATCATGAAAATGAGAAAGAAAAGAGAAAAAGCTATGAACTTTACCTTAAATTTTCAAACTTTAGAGCTTGAATAGAAGAAAACGAAAATGGTGGATTCAAGAGGTAGTCACAAAAGAGAAAGTGTTCTAGGTGATGAGAAAACATAGGAAATGAGGTTGGTTGAATGAAAAACTTGAATGGCCAAAAATATTGCTCCTTGACCGTGGAAGAAAGGAGAAAATGGAGAGAAAAAGTTAAGTTTTTGAAGATGGTCTTGCAACAGAATGAAAAGCTTCAAAGGAATGGTTAGTTCAAGCAAAGTGTTTGCTTGAAATCAAGCAAACTATGGAGGGGGAAAGGTGAGGGCTGCCGTGGGGGGGAGGAGGAAGAGAGGAAGAAGATAAAGAAGCTTGAGAGAAAAAAAAATGAGAAGGAAAGAAAGGGGAAAGAGAAAGTGATAGCTTTTTGGTCATTTGAAATTAGAAATGAAAAATGTGATAAATGAAAAGCATAATTTTGGCTCCAAAATTGGCTCATTGCCATGGAGTGTGGGAGAAAGAGAGAAGGGAAAATTGTTTCTAGAAGCTTAAGGAAAGATTCCTTGAGAAGCTTTGTTAAATTTTTGCAAAAGTTAACATGATGTGACATAAAGTTGACACTTTTCAAAATGTGACAAGCATTTTAATACAAGCTATTATCTAATGGACAAATGTTACAGTTAAATAGAAATTAGTATTTATTGTCCAACGGATAATAAATTGTACAATAATTTTTATTTATCAGATAAAAATCTCAAAAAACGCAAACCTTGCAAATTATGCCAGGCCTTGGGTTTAGTAAGATCCTTCGTCGACGTTTCCACAGTTCAAGGTTTACCATCCTTGGGGAAAATATTTCATTTTCTCGGCTCCGCTCAGTGTGCACTGTAACACCCCAAACTTCCTAAATAGTTGACAATAATTTTGACAGTTAATAGAATTTTATTGTTTAGTAATTTCTGTGTACTGTAAAATTATTTTGAGTATTCCTTCAGCGTATTTGATCGTTTTGAGTGATTACTCTGTGTCAAGAAAATAATAATTTTCGGACCGGGCAAAATCTTTAAGTATTTATTTCTCTTGACTGTTAATTATTTTTAACAATCTGATTTGACTTTCATATGTTTTCTAATATTTGTGATTTTTGTGGATGATTATAAATTTTTATGGTTATCTGATTGTTTTTGGGCTATTTGTGGGTCCCAATGGTCCTACCTTGGCTCGTGGTGAGTCCCAAAACATGAAAATTTTTCTGCGGATAAAAAAATTTGTACTGTTTAGATGGAGACAGGGGATCTTACTAAACCTGAATCCGAAAACAGTTTTAGAAAATTTATTGTACTGTATTTAATTATCGAGTGATAAAAATACAATAAATATATTCTTTCGTAGGGTTTTAGCAAATAAAAATAGAAATTATACTGCTTAAGTCAACAATAGTGGTTATGACAACTTTTAACGGACCAATAGGAAACAAGTTTAATTCTTTTGACGGACCAATAGGAAGCAAGTCTAATATTGAAGACTTTAATATCAACCGTTGATTTAATCAACGGTGTAAGATTAGTCTAATAAAATGGCTAAGACCATTTACAACCATTGGATGAAGAATTAATCAAGGGTGGAGATTTGATCTTATAAAGTGGCTAGGACCATTTATGACAGTTGGATTTGGATTAAATCAATGGTGGAGATGGATCATTTGTGACCATTGGATTTGGATTTAATCAATGGTGGAGATTTGGTCTTCTAAAATGGCTATGACTAATTATGACCCTTGGATTAAAAGTAAGAAGGAGTAATCTTGATCCTTTATTTTTGGAGATGGATCTAATGGCTAGAATTTTAAGGAGAAAGATCTAATGGCCTAGATTAAGTCTTCTAATCAAAAGTCTACCTTAATCCTAACCATTGATCTAATCAATGGCCTAAAATTCTCTAAATGGTGGCTTAAAAAGATGACAATATTATTGAATGCATAATGCAAGGGGGGGGACAGGTTTTGGTGATTGTTTTGTAGCTAAAAGAAGTTTGATAACTATTATTAGGTGTCTTAGTCAATTATGCACCATAATTGAATTATTTGCACTCTTAGGAGAATGCATGGAGAGGGGACAGTTTTGGTGAGTGCTTAAGAGCATAGAATGGTTTCAAGACCATTATTACTCCATTTTGATCATTATTGATCAAATTCAAGAAGCTAAGTTATCAAAGCTTTCTCTCCATTTCTCTTCTCCTTTAGTTTCGGCCAAAGCACCTAAGATTACCCTCCATCACTCAAAAATTTTATCCAACCTAGTTTCTTGAATCCTTACTTTATTCTAAGAACATCTCTAGTTATGAGTTTTCACTAAATCCTTCATCTTGAGTTTCAAATCCAAGCTTCAAGTTTCTATCAAAAAGGGGATTTTCCAAAGAGCTCCACGAAATTGATAGGAAGGGAAACCAAGTGTTTTCACTTCATTCTTTACCTTAACCAAGTCTAAGAAGCATTTCCCTCACAAAAATCAAAAATTCCATCTTTGTTCTTCAAGAAGAACCATTCGGCCAAGATACCCAAAACCACTCTCCAAGCTCTTTTAATTTCATCCAACCATAGATCTTAAATCTACATAATATTCTAAGCAACTTTCATGTTGGAGACTTTCTCTAAATCATTCATCTTCAACCTTGTTCTTCAAGCTAAAGATTGGAGCTTTATTGGTGAAGTTTGTTAATCTTCACTTTTCTTTTAATTTTCAAGGTTCTAAGCCATGTTTGATCCATGTTTTATCTTGTTCAAGCTTGATTTACTAATAAATAAATGTTTTGTTTTGTATTTAAGAAGCCATTGGTGGTGAAGGACTTGGAAAGAGAAGCAAAACAATGAGCTTTTGAGGATCTTCAAGAGGTAAGAGGGAGATTCATCTCACCAACCAAGTATAGTGGTGGGAGATGGTTTTGTATTTGATGGATGGTGAATCCATGTGAGGATTCATATCCATGGTCATGTAATAATTTGTGGGTGTTTATGTTGTTTATATGCTTTGATTATTTGCCTATGCTTGATATGCTTTGCATGATTTTATGGCTTATATGGTATGCTTATAACATGCATGATGATAATATGGTATGCTTATAATATGCATGATGAGAATATGTTGAAATTATGTATATGTATGCCATGATGTGATGGTGAAAAGGAAATCAATTTTTGGCTCCAATGGCCAAGGAGGAGTGGTCACAGTTTTGACACTCATGATTTGAGTTTATGTTGAAATTTTTCAAGAACAAGGGAAATAATTTTTGATCCCTAGAACATGGTGAATTTCATCCAAAACACCTCATGATAGGTGTCACAAATTAATATTTTCATGAATGATGAAATGAGATGGTTAGAAAAACAAGGAAATAAACAAAGGGTTTATCTTTCAATGAGTACATGAACACGGTTTTAGATGGATTTTTATTAATTTATTTTATGTAAAAAGTTTCTAAATGTTTTACTAATCATCAGTTTTAGATGAAAGGAGCAATGTTGATTTTAAGGATTTGCAAAGAAAGTGAAAAATGAAAATGAACAAATGATTTGATTTTAAAGACTATGAGTCTCACTGTTTTTGTAAAGAATTTTTAATGGTTTTGTTTGTGTAAAATCATATCAATTTAGAAGGAAAAATATTTGATGACCATTTGAAAACAAGTACCACGGTTTTGAAGGTTTGGGAATACCTTGATTTTATAAAGGAAAAGTATATGATGGCTTCAATGGCCAAAGACTTCACGGTGTTTTGAGAGATTGGAATAGTTTTGGTTTTATGAAACAAAGTGATTTCAAAGTGGAAACAAAATGTTTGAACAAAATGAATTAGTACAAGGAATTCGGAAAGGGAATCAGAGTATTTTATCACTTGAGAAATGAATTTCAGTATGTAAATGAAAAAGAGAGGTTCAAACACACCTCAATTTATTTTGAAGAGAATTGATTTTAGAATTGATTTGAGAAAAATGGAGAATATAATAGTAATTTGATATTTTCTAACGTGTAACTCATTCTTTGAGTTTTGGAGAGCGTTAGTAAAATTTTAAGATTTGAAACATTGATTTATATCAATGGAAAAAGTGATTTTGTGGATTATATTTTGGAAAAGGAATTCTTTCGTGGATTATATTATGGAAAAAGATTTCTTGAGTAAAGAAATGTGGAAAAAGATTTTTCTTGAGTAAGAAAATATGGAAGAGGAAGTACAACGTCAAGTAGAAATGGAATTTTTGAAGGTTGAGAAATATTTTTCGTAATGGGAAAATGATGTTAGAAATGATATTGATTTGTTTGGAAGTCCAAAATAATGTTTGGAATATTGAAGAATATTTTACGTGGTTGTAAAATGGTGAAAAATGTTTTACATACCTTAAAAACGTGATTTTTAAGCTACATGATTTGAAAAATGTTGAAATATTTCTATGCAATTTGGAAAGCGTTTAAATATTTTGAAAATGATGGAAAATGGTTTATGCGACTTAAAAGAATGATTTTTAAGTTACACGATTGTGAAAGTGGTGGAAAATCGCTACGCGATTTGAGTAACGTGTAAATGATTTTACGTGATTGAGAAAATATTGAAAAACCACTAAGTGATTTGAAAACGCAATAAAAACGTTGCAAAATTGTGAAAACGTAACAGAAATGTTGCGCGATTGTGAAAACACGATGAAAGTGTTTTATGACTATGAAAATAAGACAATATGATTTTGCTGTTAAAAATACAGTATGATTACTGTTGGGCCAGTGTGTGGACCCTGATTTTGAGATTATGAAATTTAACTGAGAATGGGCCAATGTGTGGATCCTAAATATGAAATAGTAAATTTTTCCTGTGATTGGCATTGGTGCATTTTATATGCATGAACTAGTGTATGAATACTGTATGAGAAAATGATAAATTTTGCCTATGATTGGCATTGATGCATTGAACATGCATTGGAAAGGTCCGAGGGACTGTATGAGGCTATTTGCCTAGGAGAGACGTACACCTCTTGAGTGGGTGCGATATGCGTAGTGTAAGTCACTTGTTGACCTTGGGGGCATCGGGGTGCGGGTTGCTTACACAGGTGGTTGGTCGCGCTTCTTCCCATAGGTTAGACCGATGCAACACACCGATGATCCTGACCGAGACACTATTCTTAATCATGATCTCGTAAAGACTGTCGTGTATATGCTAGATGTGCAAAAATCAAAATGAGGATTATAGCACTTGGTCTGAGGCATTTTGGTACAGACAGATCTTTCGAATCGACTTCTCCGAACTGAGTATTAGCTCCATGGAGTAAGACATTGAGTTTATGTGCGCATGCTTGAATCTAAGCATTTATATCTGTATGATATATTAATTGAGGAATATTGACTATAACAATTGTTTTGAATACTTGGATGATGATGATGATAAATAATGTTGATGCCATTATTGTTATTATCGTATGATTTGAACTGATAAATATTTGAATAATGATAGTTGATTAATGTTGAGTGCATTATTAGAATTATGGTATGACATATCTGTATGGTATGTTGTTTGTGTTATCTCTATGCTACCATGTTGGTATTGGTGTAGGTGATCTCACCTCTTTATTATATTGTGTGGTTGGACTTGGTGTTGTAAAAACTATAATAGATGGAACGAGTTGTCTTAGACATAACGGGTGACAAATACCTCTGCGTTTGGAGACAACATCAGAGAATGACCTTTCCAGATTGGATAGCGTGCAATTTTGACATAGAACAGATGTCTGATGCATCCAGATGGATACAAGAAGGAATAAGTATGTTAAGTTTTCACGTTAGTGTTGTACCGTGCTATTAAGTAGGACCCGTCATAGGGTTTGCTACTGTTAAAAAGAGAGAGTTTTCTGTTAGTTTTATATTTCTCTTTAAATTGTTAAATATTAATTAGTGTCAATATTGTATATTAAATATACTTTCAGTAATACTTATGGATATCAGTAAGATTATGTTTCTGTCCTTGATGAAAAGAATTTTTAAAACCCATCTTTTATAACTCAAACCTTTTATGAAATCAATTTAAGATTAGGAGTTGATAGTCAGAAATATGATGCATTGAGGAGGGTGTTACATGCATGCAAAATGAGGAATATATTAAAATATTCAACATTTCTAGAAAAATCCACAAAATTTCACAAATTTCACAAATATTATAAAATAACTATTTAGCATGAAACAAACAATTTTCGAGGTGTTACAAAGATTGGGAGATATTTAGAGAAGGTTGGCCGAAACCTTCAAGGGAAGAAAGTGAGAGAATTTTGTATTCTTTATTTCAATAGAAGATGGATGATTTAGACCAAGCTTTCAACTACAAAGTATCTTAGAAAAAGGTAAGGATGCAAGATATATGGTTAGCTTGAATTATTAAGGATGGAGAGTGGCTTTCTTGGCCTTGGTCGTGGGGTTCAATGGAGAGAAAAGAGAGAGAGTTTTTGTGTTAAGCTTTGAATGAAAATATGCTAGCTTTGAAATGTGATAGAAAAATCAACCTTGGTCACTTTGGAGGCATGATGAGTTGTAGAACAGATGAGTCAGTATGATGAGTTGTAGCGCTAAGTCACTAGCTGAGCCGCCAAGAGAACCTTCTAGAACGTGTGACTCACTGTGGCGAGTCACAGGGTGAGTCAGCATTCTACATCCTTCTAGAATGTGGCAAGTCACCATTCTAGAACATTGCGAGTAATCGCTTCTACAAGCTTCCAGAACATGCTGAGTCATAGTGCTGAGGTGTTATGCCAAGTGTCAAGTTTCTATTGGTCCTCTGCGATGAGTCATAGCCGACAAGTTTGACCAACCCCTCATTGGTCCACATGTAAAGCAAGTACTCAAGTACTTGATGACTAGGCGCGTGACTAGGCGTTTTCTAGAATCTTTTAGAATAGTCTAGAACATTCTAGAGTGGGTGAATAGACTTACGTCTAGAATCATCCACTAGATATTTTTTCGGAAGCTATTATCTAATTGATAATAAAACATACCCCGATTTTATTTGTCAGATAAAATCGTAGAGAAAACAAATTTCAAAAACTATTTCCGGTTTCGAGTTTAGTAAAATCCCTCGTCTCTAAATCAACACTACAAAAGTTTTCGGCTCCGAAATTTTTTTATTTTTTTAGGCCCGCCCTGGACCCACACACTGTCTTAAATATCAAAAATATATTAAATATTCAAAATATTATAAAATATAAAAAACATAATAAAATATTCAAAATATCTCAAATATATTAAAATATTCAAAATATCTCAAAATATCTAAAATATAATAAAATATTCAAAATATCTTAAAATATATTAAAATATTTAAAATATCACAAAAATTCACAAAAATTATAAAAATCATATATATTCAGAAAAAATGAAATTCAGGGTGTTACAAAATTTCCCCTTTAAAAAAATTTGTCCTTGAAATTTGTGTACCTTCGTATAGATACAAATATTGTTCTTTTCATTCTGCCTTCAAGTTTCCACATTGCATTTCCAGTCACTTTACTCTAGAGCACTAGTAGCAATGAAATTTCTTTTCCTTTGAATCGCTTCACTCTTCTATCTTTAATCTTAATAGGAAGTGTTTCACAAATAAAGTTCTCTTTCAACAGTACTGTATCTGATACTATGGCATGAATTGAACCAGGAATATTATTTCTTACAAATTGCGATATATGAAAAACATTATGAAGGTTAGGAAGAAAAGGATAGCAAAACTAGCTGATGTGTTACCGGACATATCCACCAAAGAATTTGATATGGCCCGATTTTTAAGAATGAATTTTCTGGAACACTAACACTTTATTGAAACAATCTCATAGGATATAGTTGGAAGATAACCAATCCATTTTTAAGATCACGTCTATTTATGAAAAATGTAGACAAATTAAATTAACAGAAAAGATTTGGTCTTTCACAGAAATAGGATAATTTAAGCAACTGGATAGTAACAATAGGTTTAGTAATAGAAACAGAAGTAAACATCTTAAAAGGTAACGAAGACACAAATAACTCTAAGTGATCCACACAGCCATATGCCATAAAGGAATGAGTTACCCCTAGAATTATACAGTATAGTTAAAGGATCACCTCCTGTGAGACAATCTCCGTTGTTTTGGTCCTCTGTTCAGGATGCTTCTACTCCATTCAGATTATCGACTCTCCCTTCTACTTGAGATTTTGAAGCACGTTTATTACCAATGGAAGGTTTTGTCTTTTGTGAAGTACAATCTCTGGAAACATGTCTGGGCTTCCCGCACTTGAAACAAATCATTCCTTTAAATGTACAATCCTTTATTAAGTGGCCTTTTCCATATCTCATACATGCCATGGTCCGACTAAAACTACCACCACTCGTACCTCCTCTATATGATTATTGTTGCTATTGATTTCCCGGTGATCATAAATACGTTTTCCTTTGGAATTGCTTGACCTTACGATTTCTCCTCCTTCGGAACCAATATGGTCCAACGTTATGGGGTCTCATATCCTGAGACAGATTCAACTCTAACAAAATCTGAGCCTCGACCATCAATTTTTGATGTTGAACAAGGCTCCGAGTTTGTTGTATAATTACATCAGTCGTTCTCCGTATTGCTTCCATAGTTGCATCATATCACCACTATCACGTCCCGCTTCCACACTCGTACGTCTACCACGAGCCATTGCCTTTTCTTTGAAAACAGACAAATCAAAACACAATGGAAACCAAAGTAACCACTCCAAACAATATTGTCTCCTTTCGAAGTCCAAGCATAGAGAGTCACACAGCACAAACATGACAGACCTAACCACAAAATCTCGAAAGACTCTAACCGTGCTCTGATACTAACTAATGTAACACCCTCCTTTGGATGTCACATTTCTGACTTACCAAACTATAATTAAGTTGTAAAATAATTAATGTTATGAAATATGAGTTATAAAATTTCTTTCGTTGATAACTTAAACTTTCCAAAGATGTAGGTAATATAAAAACATCTTGAACTGATTAATACACATTACATACACCGCATAGTATTCAACAACATTCAAAACATAAAACTTATAGACATAAAGGGAAATAGTAGCAAACCCCATAACAGGTCCTACTTAATAGCACACTAACAGACTTAACAAAATTCAAAACGTCTGCATCTAGATGGACATACCATACGATGATACCTCACAGCACTACGTCCTTTCAAAACCAAGGAAGATCTCTGCTTCACCACCACGATGAACTTTACAAAACATAAACATAAAAATAGAACAAGACAATAAAGAGGTGAGATCCCCTACATCAATACTAGCATGGCAGCGTCGAAACAATACGAATGACAATAATGCCATTCAAACACAAAGTAACAAGTATATTCATGTTACCAAGTAATAGATAATTTAATACAAATAATTCAACAGATAATATAAATATCACAAAAATCACAAATATACTCATACTATCAATTAATAAATAACTTCCATAAACACATGTCGCAACAACACAGATGTCAACATTACTTCGAATATAAATGTAAATGATATGTGTACTGACCATGCATATACACGATGCACCAGTCCCTACTCCATGGAGCTAAACTCAATTTCAGATATGAACAACCAAAAGACCTGCTAGCCTCAATGATAGTCTAAGCTGGATCGCGAAAGGTATAACACCCCAACTTTTGAGTTAAGTACGATATTGTCCTAATTGTACTATTTTATGTTTTCTGTGTGTTATAAAATGAATTTGACTGTTTCGTGATTGTATTTGACTGTTGTGTGTGATTTGCTCCGAGTCAAGAAAATAATAATTTTCTGGTCGAAAAAATCTTATTTTAATTATTCGGAGCTGGGGGATCTTACTAAACCCATTTTTGAATGATACGTGGATCAATATTTTAATTTTTAGGATTTAATTGTGCAATAAAAATATTTTATATTATTATAATATTATTTTGTTGTATGGTACCTACTGTCTCGAAAATAGTAGAAATCTACTCCAAAATGGACCATGGACCTGGAAAAGTCTGTGGGACCCATGTTTAGAGAACTAGTCAACGTTTCTGGCTAGATTAAATCCTAAGCCAATGAGAGCTAGTCAACAATAGTGGCTTGAAAGTTTTAAACCAATAGGAAGCAAGTCCACAAAAGTGGTTAGACTTATTAGTTTATGACTAGAAAGCTTAATCACGTTAGCTTAAACCTAACTAAGTTAGTATAGGAAGCTTGTTTAGTAACTAAATGAAGGAAACCTAGTTAGCTATCTATTTAAGTTCTAGTTAGAGAAGGTTCTAAAGAAATCTAGGTGATGGTTAGTCATCCTAGCTAACTAAATGGCTAACTAAGTAACTAAGAAGCCTAACTAAATTTACCTAAACCTAACTAGGAAACTAAATGAATCAAAAACCTAGTTTGCTATTCCTAAGGGCTATTCGGCCAAGAACTTTCAAGAAGGCCTAGTCACTTGGTGACTTGGTTTTTCTACACCAATTAGAAGCAAGCTTGGAGGCAAAGCCTTTGATATCATCCATTGATCACATCTATGGTTGTTAGGGGTTAGGAGAAGCCAAGCAAAGTGGCCACCTCCTTGAATGAAGCTCACGGCCAAGTGCTAGGCTAGGAGACCAAAAATCATTTCATCTTCATTTTCATTCTACTATCACTTGTAACCTTTCTTCTCTTTCTACCAAACACCAAAGAAACACCATTGCTACTCCTCTTGAGAGCTCACGACCATCACCCTAAATATACACCTACACTCTTCTAAATTTTCATCTAATCCAACTTCTCAAATCCAAATATCATTCCAAGAACATCTCTAGTTAAGAGTTCTTCCAAAAAAAATTCATCTTGAGCTTGGAAAATCATCTTGAAGATTTTTCCTACAAGGTGAAAATCTTTGTTTCTTATTTCTAACTTGATTTTTGATGTTCTAAGCCATGATTGATCCATGGTTTGTTATTTTCAACCATAGTATTTGATTCTTTAAAATTGTTTTTAAGATTGTTAGGGTTTCTTTGGAGAGCTACACGAAATCACTAGGAAGGGTTAGAAGGAGTTTGTCTTCCTTTAAGGTAAGAGGGAGATTTAATCTCATCAACCTTGTGTGGTGATGAGAAAATGGATTGTATGTGTGGTGAATAATTCATAAGGATTCATTCATTTGGTTGTTTTAATGCTTTCCTATTTGTGGTTGATTTTATTTGTAAGCATGTCTATAGCTTTAAAAATATATTGCATGTGTTTATAGATGTATGACTATTATTGTAGGATGTGAATAATATGTAAGGATTGCATGAGTGTTCCAAAGAACACAAAAGGAGCTCACGACTTCTCCAAACAAAAAGAGAACCAAAATATTCTCAACCATTTTCTAAAAAAAAAAACAATGATTTAATAAATTTAGGTAAAACAATGAATTGGAAAATGATTTAGAAGATGGAAAATGATTTAATGACCATTTGTAAAGGATATCTTGAATTCAGCCAATATGCCCTTCAATGTATATTTGATTTCCAAAAAAATTATTTTCTAAGGTAGATTGAGTAGTTAATTACAAAAGAATTTAATTTCAGTGAATCTTTGGGAAATAAAATGAATGAACTTAGTTTTAGAATCCTAAATTAGAGGAATTTGTTATAGGTAAGAAATAAAGCAAACACTTGAAAAATACTAATGTAGAGCTCACTCTTTGAGTTTTGAAGCACATTAGCAAGTTTCAAGGTGTAAATAATGGTTAAGGTTAAAATATGTAGTATTTAAAGAAAAACATAGAAAATATCATTTAATGAATTTTCAAAATTTACTAAAAATAGACAAATAAAAGAGAAAGTTTCATAATATATGTATAACGTAAGGAAAATATTCTATGTAGTTGAAAAGTACTAGAAATAGCTTACGCATATTTAAAATAATGATTTTTGAGCTACACGGTTAAGAAAACGATTTAAAAATCTTACGCGATTGAGAAACTGATTTAAAAACATTATGCGATATTTAAAAACGTCAAAATACATTTACATGATTTAAAAACATTTGTAAAAGTGACGCGATTATGAAAACGCGATAAAATTTCTACGCAACTAAATGGAACAGTGAGTTTTACTGTTGGGCCAAAGTGGTGGACCCGGACATGTTGAGAAATAGTACTGTTAAGTGGAGACGTACTATATTTGGAAATATTGAGACTAAGGGTATTTACGTAAATATGGTGACATATTGAGACTAAGGGTATTTATGTAATTATGGATTGTATTCATGCATTGAGAGTTATGTCAATTTAGTTGAAATTGACGATTGGCTGATGAGATGAATTACACCGTGTTGTGGGTGTGATAGGCGTAGTGTGTTCATTGATTGAACTTGGAGGCATTAGTGTGCGGAGGATTCCACATGTGGACAGTTAGTAGCTCCTCTGGGCTGTGGTAACGGGCAACACACTAATGATCTCAACAAATACTATTCTTAATCAAGATCTTGTGGAGACTGTCTAGTATAATGCCTGTAGTGCACGACGTATTTGGACTATGTAATACTACACGATGTTTTGGACTGTGGGCTATAGACATGATGTTGGACAATGTAATAGTTTGGTTGGGCAGCCTGAGGTATCGATAGTTCTTTCGGATCATTCTCTCTAATGTTTGAATTTAGTTCCATGGAGTAGGAATGAGTCGGTGTGCATTTGCATTTATGGTCTGCATCATAATGTGATTACTTGTGATTAATTTGTATTTAATTGAGATATTGTATATGATGTTATAGTATTGATTATTATATTGTGATGTCTATTTGTATTGTCATTTTCTTTATTGCCATGCTGGTAATGATGTAGATTGTCTCACCTCTTTATATACATTTTTTGTATTATTATTTATATTCTGTAAAGAGTTTGAGGAGGAGGAAGAGGAGCAGCCTCTAGAGATTTTGTACCCTAAGGAACAGCAACCGAGTGATCAGTTCGACGAGTGCGAGCCGTCAGATCACCCATATCATTTGGACTGATTTTGTGGTTATGGCATTGCTTGGATTCTTTGGTTTTGTGAGACTTGAGTTTCTCGAAGGCTCCGAAGCCTGGCGACTGTGTGAGGATAGAGGATCGGTAGTCTATATGGGGCATCTGACTGTGACCCTATGTAGAGAGTTTGATGGAGAGCTTATTTTTACTACTACTTTGTATTTACATCTTGATATGCCTTTGACTCTTAGGCGTTATTGGGGAGGACTTTTTCATGCGCCTAGTGAGATCAGTAGTGTATCGATAGCACAGACTCTTGTCCGTATAGTTGCGAGACATCAAGGATTTCTATCATCTGATGATCCATCTGAGGATAATCCTTCGGAGGGTTAGAAATCTTTGATGTGCACTTGGACAAGTTTATGTTTTAGTATTGTACTAACTTTTTACTGTTTTATTAAATATTTATAGTTGTAAATTATTTGTACAACTTAAAACAAAATTATATGTATATTATGGTGGGTGATAATAGTTGTGTTATTTTATGCTTGGTCTTATTTTATCTAATGCTATTATGTATAAAAAGAAAGATTTTACAACTCATATTAATTATGTACCAAATGTTTTTATAACTTGGGTAAAGTTTTATTTTATTGCATCAGAAATGTGACATTCCCACAAGGGTGTTACAAAAGGAATAGTGTTTGTCGGGTTACGTCAACGTGTTGCAACGGTTTATCATGGCCAGAGGAACATAATGTGATAACAAGATCACTAGGTGAATCACTGTGCCCTGACGACCCCAAGACTCATTGTACTATTTGCGCTATTCAATTCCCATTCACTCCTAGGCAACAAAAGTTGTATTCAATGCATGATAACTCAATGCATAACACAAACCACCATTGTACTGTTCCCAATGATATTAAAACAACTGCCCATACAATTGTCTAATGCCATTAGTATTAGTTGTATTCGATAACTGCCCATACAATTACATAATACCACTGATCCATTCGGTTCCAATACATCAGTCTTATAACCACTACTGTCAATCTCAATTACTTAATACTTTTATTGCGTTTTCGCAATCGTGTAACACCTTTGTTACATATTCAAGTATCGTAACCATTTTCCAATGTTTTCTCAATTACGTAAAGATATTTAAATGTTTTATAAATAGCGTAACTCAAAAATCCACATTTTTGAAACGCGTAAGGTTTTTCTACTATTTTTCACCATATAAAAATATTTCTTAATGTTCTAAATTTAATTTCAAAACTTTCTAAGTTTAAAATATAATTTGGACCTTAAATCCAATTTCTCCCATTAAAAATTCCCTTACATAATATTTTCTGACATTTTCCATAAAAATTGCATTATTCTTAATCTACTAAAAATTCCTTCTACTTCATTTACTAAAATCCTGTTAAATAAAATACTTTAAGTTCTAAATCATTGTCAAAATTGATTCCAACAATATAACTAAAATTTGCTTGATGTTCTACAATAAAACTTTGTTCTATGTCTTTCTTAAAATAAAATACTTAAATCTCAATATCACCTTTTAAAACTCCTTTTCCATTTCTATTTCCCAAAAATCATCCTTTGTCTAATAAAACTATATGTTTCCATTTTCATTTAAAAATCCTTAATTTAACCAAATTCCTTATGAACTAATATTTCAAAAATATCTTTTAAACTTATTTCCTTTCTTATGATAAAAAATCCATTCTTTTCCCAATAATTAAATCTTGTTCATTTCCTTTCCTCTTAACTAAAAATCAATCCTTTTCCAATATTAAAACTCTATTCACTTCCTTGTTTAACTTGTAAAATCTTAATTCATATACTTACTATAAAATCAACTAAATCCATTATCAATAAAATATTTTCACTTGAAATACCCATTTTAGGCTTAGAGGCCGTAAGCCTCAAGTGGTCTTTGGGACCAAAATCATTTCCTTTCTATGTGATTCACATATACAACAGAAATCAATTATCTTAGTTCTATCTTAACTATTTCATACATACTATAAACATCACAATAATCAATCACAACGTCAACATCATACTATCAAAATCATTCATCATATATAGCTAATAAGCAACCATAATAAATATCATGCATACTATTAAAACTATAAATCACATAAAGCAACGAAACACAAACAAGTAAATTTATACAATAAGTGAATAAATCCTCACATGGATTATTCACACATATACATACAATTCGTTCCTCACCACCATGGATGGTTGATGAGGTTAATCTCCCTCTTACCTTATTGTGATGCTTCCTAAGTTCCTTGTTTGTCCTCTTGAATAAATCCTTCACCACTAAGAGATTCTTGAAAACAAAACAAATACCAAAATATTAACATCTAAGGCATAACTAGGATGACCATGGATTCAAATCATGGTTTAGAACTTTGAATATAAAATTAGAAAAGAATATGAAGAACTTCACCCTTTATCCTTCAAACATTAGATCTTAGAAAAAGTGCTTTGAAGATGGATGTTTTGGAAGATAATCTCAACATGAAAGTTTCTTAGAATTGCATGGAGATTCAAGATCTATGGTTAGTTAAAATTATTGAAGATTGAAAGATATTTAGAGAGGGATGGCCGAAACCTTCAAGGGAAGAAAGTCAGAGAATTTTGTATTCTTTGTTTCAAGAAAAAGAAAATGAAGATGGATGATTTAGACCAGGCTTTCAACTACAAAGTATCTTAGAAAAAGGTGAGGATGCAAGATATGTGGTTAGCTTGAATTATTGAAGATGCAGAGTTGTTTTCTTGCCCTTGGCCGTAGGGTTCAATGGAGAGAAAAGAGAGAGTTTTTGTGTAAAGCTTTGAATGAAAAGATGCTAGCTTTGAAATGTGGTAGAAAAATCAACCTTGGTCACTTTGGAGGCTTAATGGTCGTGGGACTCAAGGAGGGCAAGAGTGACCAATTTGCTTTCTTAGGCTACTCACAACCATTGATTAGATCAAGGGTGGATATCCCAAGCCTTCATCTCTAAGCTTATTTCTCATTGGGCCATCATAAAGATATCATAGCTATTTTCCTTGACTAAAACCTTGCTTAGCCTTGAAGTTCTTCATTCCTATTGGTTGCAAGCAAGCCTCCATTGTTGACTACACCTTTCTTCACTTGCAAGCTTTCTTTCTATTGGTTCATCATAAAGGTTGTCATTGTAACATCCCAAAAATTAATAGTTTCATGGTAAATAGTCATTTTATAATATTTGTGATTTTTGTGAATTTTTTTGGATTTTTTCGAAAATGTAAAATATTTTAATATTATTCTTCGTTTTGTGTGCGCGCTGAGCGAAGCCGAATAAATGAGATATTTTCCCCGAGAATCTTCGACTGTGAAAACGTTGAAGGGAGATCTTACTAAACCTGAGGCTAGATACGATTTATGAGGTTTCATATTTTTCGAGATTTTTATCAGATAAAAAAAATTGATGTATATTTTATTATCTGTTGCACAATTAATACTGACTTTGCTATCTATAACAATTGTCTATTGGGTAATAGCTTGTAGTAGAAATCCTATCACCTTATCTAAATAAAATCTACTTTATGTCACATCCAATCTCCTTTATTCAAAAGAATGATTAAATTTAATCAAAGCTTCTTAAGGAAGCTTTGACCCAAAAATGACCAAATTGCCCAAGCTTACATGAAAAGTCAAATCTCTCACTCTCTTTCTCTCTTGTCTCCATGACAATGCCAATTTTGGAGAGCCAATATTGTGCTTCTCACTTTATTACATTCATTTCCAATTTCAAAACACAAAAGCTCCTACTTTTTCTTTCTTCTTTTCTCTTCTTTTTCAATTTTCTCTTTTATCTCATCCTCTCCACTCTCCACGGTGGAAGCCCTCCATTGTGGCCATCTCCATTTGCTTGCTTCACTACCACCATTTCTAAACTCCTCTCACCATTGTAAACCTTTCTTCTTTGGTGACCTTCTTCCAAATCCATCATTTTCATAATTTTTCTTCAAGATCAAAGCTTGAAGCTTTGAGGTAAAGCTCTCAACTTTCTTTCTTTTACTTCTCATTTTTGTGTTCCTTGGCCACCTTTGTGACCAAGGATTCATCTTTTCAAAGCTTGGTGGTGGATCCTAAAAGTTTGTTCATTTTAGGGTTCTTGGAGCTTTAGGACAAAATTTCAAAAAGAAGATCAAGAAGCTTGCTTTCTTGAGTTGTCTTCCATAGGTAAGAGGGAGATAATCCTCTTCAAGTTATCTTGGTGGTGAGGAAACATTTTCGGTGTTGTTGATGAGGAATCCATGTGTGGATTGCACTCTTTGTTGTGTTGTTTTTCATGATTTTGTAATTATTTGGACTTGTATGAGTTATTGGTTGTCTTTACATGTCTTGATGGTTATGGATTATATATATACCTTGTTTGGATAAATATATGGAAAATGTAGGGTTTTCCTACCATTTTGGGGGTCACGGCCTTAGGGAAAATTTTGGGGAATCAAGTGTGATCTTGGAGACATTGGAACTTAAGTAATTAAGTGATAAGTGATTAATATTGTGGTGAAAGAAAAATGGGTTGGACTTTTATTATAATGAGGCTCACGGTCTCTTATGAAAAAATGCCACAAAACGTAGTGCTAAAATGGAGACCTAGATGATTGAAAAAATTTAGATTCCTTAGGAGTTCATAAAATGGAAAGAATAAAGAATGAGACTTTATATTAGACTTAGACTGATTTTGAACATAAGGGAAGAACAATAGAGTTTGTGAGACTTGTAAAACCTTAGAGTAGTTTTAAGTAAGCATAATTTGATTAGATTAAAGAACTTGACTAATCTAAAGGAGCAAGGATTGACCAAGGACTTCAAGAGAATTCCTCTAGAAAATGAATTCATAAGAGATGTTAATTAAAGTGAAACCCTAAAATAAACCTCAAAAAGTGTGTTATCACTCTTGAGAGCTTAATACTATGCTATTGTGGGTCCGTGTTTGGGATAAAAATTTTGTTGATGCTTAACTTGGCCAAATTGTGGCATATTATGGATAAGTATTACTGTTGAATATACATAAGCATGTTGATATCTAACTTGGTCTAATTGTGGCGTGTTATGGAACGTATATCATTATTGTTGAATATACATGATTATGCTTAGAGTCAACATGCATTGAATAATTGCTCAGTCAATGACTGTTAAAAGGCTATATGAGCCCATGATTATGCATGGAGTCAACATGCATTGAATACTTGCTCAGTCGATGACTATTAAAAGGGTGTAAGAGCCTATGAATGAGAACTGAATAATGTGTTCCAATGGAAGGATCTATGGGGGGTGTAAGGAGCAGTGTAAACTGATTACACGCATTACGGGCTCAACAAATCATTACTATTTACGAGGTGAATGAACGAGAATTGAATAGTGTGATCTATGATGGATCTATAGGGGGGCGTAAGGCGCGATGGCTCATTCTGTGATGATGTTATCACATTATATACCCCTGGCCATGATAAACCGATTGCAACGCATTACGGGCCTGACAAATCACTATTCTCTTCGTGGTTCGACGTAGACTGTCATTGGGGGGGCAGATCTTCTGGAACGTTCATCTTTGATATTGATATATCTCCATGGAGTATAAATTATTAGTACCAAGTGCACATACATTGTGAGTCGGCATGGTAGGTCAGCATATTATTTGGCACTCATTTATATCATATCATCTGGCACTCATTTATATGATGATTGGACTATTGCTTTAAATGATGTTATGATTATTTCAACTATTTTATTGTTTATTATCTGAGACTTTGTTGTTGTTTCTTTTATTGTATGAGATTAATGTTGTTTAATATTATTGCCTTGCTATGTGGGCATTCTGCCCCGTTATATTTCTTTACTGCCATAATTGGTAATGTAAGTAGGATATCTCACCTCTTTGTTGTATTACTTTGTCTTATGCTATGTTTGGATAAAGACTATGAAGTGGGCGGGTTGAATTAGCTTAGTTTAGTTTGGGATCGACTTTTGTCTCTTCACGATGGCATCTGGACAAACTTTCTTCAGTTGCATATGGATACAGTTCCATGGAGGCTTGGAAGCTTGGCATTCCGACCGTGATGTGGAGCGGTTTATGTACATGGAAGATGTGACTATAATTCGGAGTGGTAACTATCCTGGAGCTACTACGGACATCTTTCATACTTTTATGCATGTGAAGTTCCCTATACCCATTAGGGAATTGTGGGATGATCACCACCTCTTTCCTAGAGAGGTTTCGGTTATGTCACCTATTCAGGTTCCGATGCATCATGACATGTCTCAAGGGGGAAGTTCATCTGTTGGAGATCCGGAAGGGGATCAAGTGCAAGACCCTCCTATTCAGGTGTATAACTTTGGGAGAGGTCGAACTTTTATATGGTAGTTATCCTATGTAAAATTTGTGTTTAATATTGTAGTATGTTACTTTAATGCATGGATTATGAAATGTAACTTTATGTTAAGCTGATGTTGTATTCTGATTGCGAGTAAACATAAATATATATATTTCATATCGTGGTTCGTATTTTCTATATATGCACAATGACTAAATTTTTTAGACTTGTTAAATTGTAGCACATCTTGATTTGGTGACTGTGGCAATAATGACGATTGTGCTGTGGTTATTAAATCAAGGGGTGTTACACTAGGTGGTATAAGAGCAGTTCATCCTGTTGAGCCGGGGTATGGACTTGCTATGTTTAGGCATATTAGAGTTTTTGCATGTTGTGCACTTCCTTGTCTCTTGATTGAGATGATGGGAAAAGAATTCATGGCTTGCCATAGGTTGAATGTTAGTAGCTACTGTTATACAGTTGCATGATATTGAGGACTGATCTACTCAATATGTAATATTTTGTGTGGGTAAGAAACTATGACTTCACCTAGGCGTATTAGGAGAATAGGAATATTTTAGTAAGAACATCAAGAGCTTTTGGAGAGTTGATCTTCTAGGGAAAGGAATAACTAGTGTAAGTTTGGTTTGAGAAGCTGTTTGGGGGATGACGACTTGCAAGAGCTTATGCCATAGAAGGCAGAATGAAGAAGCTCGAGTTGGAGACTGTTAGGATTCGTGGATTGGACTTATCTTGTTTGGATTATGTGATTCTTTGTGTTTGGTTTCTGAAAGAAGATAATGTTATTTGAAATAATTATGTTTGCTCTGTTCTGTCATGTTTTGTCCATCTTCGAACAAAGTCAATGGCTTGCGGTATACATACAAGGGCAATGGCTCGTGGTAGACGTACGCATATGAGCGTAAGACGAGACAATAAAGATATGGTTACGATTGCAAAAAGAAATGTAAATGATAGCTAACGTGACAACTCACCAAGATCAGAGGACTGCACAACAACAAGAATTGAAAGCTGAAGTTTAGAATCTATTGGAGGAAAGTCGATTTTGGGGTGACTTTGGACTGCCTAGATCCCGAAGGAGGGTTAATAGAAAGGTTAAACTATTTAAGCAGAAATTGTATTCACAATTATCAGGGAAGCAATAGCAATATCCAACGTATGGAGAAAGTGTTAATGATCGTAGTTCCAACCAGACTGTGACATCTTTACCAAGATGTAAGAAATATGGAAAGACCCACTTAACGAGGGAGTGTAAGATCAAGGGGGTAATTTGTTTCAAGTGTGGGAAGCTCGAACACATTTCTAGAGATTGTGTTCCACTAAAGAAGAAGTCTTCTATTGATGATGTACGTGTCTTAAGACCTCAAGTTGAAGGGAAAGTTTACACCCTGGATGGAGCAAAAGTTTCCCAAATGGAAAATCTAAACAATGGAGATTGTGCCACAAGTGATGATCCATTGATTGTGCTGTACAATTCTGGGGGCAACCTATTTCTTTATAGTATATGACCGTATCGATCATTTGGATTCATCTGTGTCTTCAATTATCTTTGACCTAGTTGTTTTTACTTCTGTTGCTAAGGCTTGTCGTTGATACTTAAATTTGTGTAACCCATCCTATTTCTATTAAAGATCGAATCTTTTGTTGATTTGACTTGCATACCTAAAATCACACCTATTAGAGTTCATGATTTTAGGAATAGATTGGTTATTTTCTAGTTATATTCTGCTAGATCGTTTCAATGAAAACTTTAGTGATTCCCAAAACTAAGACTTTTGAGTTCGTAACGACTAACAAAGTTGAAGCTTTGTGAGGAAAAAAGAATCCAAGGATACAAGTTATCTTTTGTGGAGGACGAAAGCCAAGGGGAATATGAATGCCACTCTTGTAGTCAATGAGTTTCGCGTGATGAGCTACAATGTTGTCAGTTAAGAAGAAGAATGAAACTTCTCGGTGAAATGAGGACTGTGCCAATTGAACAAGATTATGCTCAAGGATGAGTATTCTCGGAGGAAGACAAATGATTCGATGGATCAGTGAGAAGGAAGTCATTGTTTTCTCCAAGATAGATGTACGTTCTAATCATCATTAAATTCGTGGGAATGTGAGGATGTTCCCAAAATGGTTTTTCAAACACGCTATGGGCATTATGGGTATCTCGTGATGCCATTCAGAGTGACAAACACTCCTGTCGTATTCATGGATTACATGAATTAGGTCTTTTGTCCTTATCTAGATAGATTTGTTGTTGTCTTTAATGATGACATCTGACCTATTCTCGAAGATATGGTGGAACATCTCAGCATAATTCTCCAGGCTTTAAAGGAGAAAGGGTTGTATGCCAAATTATCAGAAACGTGGACGAAATTTCTATTTGAAGGGGATAGTTGTAACATCCCAAAAATTAATATTTTCATGGCAAATAATTATTTTATAATATTTATGATTTTTGTGAATTTTTCTGAATTTTTTCGGAAACGTGAAATATTTTAATATTATTTCTCATTTTACGTGTGCACTAAGCAGACCCGGGGAAATGAGATATTTTCCCGAGAACCTTGAATTGTGGAAACATCGACGGGGGATCTTACTAAACCTGAGGTTAGACACGGTTTACGAGGTTTCACATTTTTCAAAAATTTTATCAGAATAAAAATCGTTGTACATTTTATTATCTGTTGGACAATTAATACTGGCTTTACTATCTATAACAATTGTCCATTGGGTAATAGCTTGTAGTAGAAATCCTATCATCTTATCCACATGAAATCCACTTTATATCACATCCAATCTCTTTTATTCAAAAGAATGATTAAATTTAATCAAAGCTTCTTAAGGAAGCTTTGACCCAAAAATGACCAAATTGCCCAAGCTTACATGAAAAGTCAAATCTCTCCCTCTCCTTCTCTCTTGTCTCCACGGAAATACAAATTTTGGAGAGCTAAAATTATGCTTGTCACTTTATTACATTCATTTCCAATTTCAAAACACAAAAGCTACTACTTCCTCTTTCTTCTTTTCTCTTCTTCTTCCATTTTCTCTTTTCTCTCTTCCTCTCCACTCTCCAGGCAACAGCCCTCCATTGTGGCCATCTCCATTTGCTTGCTTCACTATCACCATTTCTAGACTTCTCTCACCATTCTAAACCTCTCTTCTTTGGTGACCATCTTCCAAATCCAACATTTTCATCACTTTTCTTCAATATCATAGCTTGAAGCTTTGAGGTAAAGCTCTCAACTTTCTTTCTTTTTCTTCTCATTTTTGTGTTCCTTGGCCACCTTTGTGACCAAGGATTCATCTTTTCAAAGCTTGGTAGTGGATCCTAAAAGTTTGTTCATTTTAGGGTTCTTGGAGCTTTAGGACGAAATTTCAAAAAGAAGATCAAGAAAGTTGCTTTCTTGAGTTGTCTTCTATAGGTAAGAGGGAGATAATCCTCTTCAACCTATCTTAGTGGTGAGAAAATGTTTTTGGTGTTGTTGATGAGGAATCCATGTGTGGATTGCTCTCTTTGTTGTGTTGTTTTTCATGATTTTGTATTTATTTGGACTTGTATGAGTTATTGGTTGTCTTTGTATGTCTTGATGGTTATGAATTATAAAATGTAAGGTTTTCCTACCATTTTGGGGGTCACGGCCTTAGGGAAAATTTTGGGGAATCATGTGTGATCTTGGAGACATTGGAACTTAAGTAATTAAGTGATAAGTGATTAATATTGTGGTGAAAGAAAAATGGGTTGGCCTTTTATTATAATGAGGCTCATGGCCTCTTGTGGAAAAATGCCACAAAACGTAGTGCTAAAATGGAGACCTAGATGATTGAAAAATTTTAGATTCCTTAGGAGTTCATAAAATGGAAAGAATAATGAGACTTTATATTAGACTTAGACTGATTCTGAACATAAGGGAAGAACAATAGAGTTTGTGAGACTTGTAAAACCTTAGAGTAGTTTTAAGTAAGCATAATTTGATTAGGTTAAAGAACTTGACTAATCTAAAGGAGCGAAGATTGAACAAGGACTTCACAAGAATTCCTCTAGAAAATGAATTCATAAGAGATATTAATTAAAGTGAAACCCCAAAATAAACCTCAAAAAGTGTGTTATCACTCTTGAGAACTTAATACTATGCTATTGTGGGTCCGTGTTTAGGACAAAAATTCTGTTGATGCTTAACTTGGCCAAATTGTGGCATATTATGAAAAAGTATTACTATTGAATATACATGAGCATGTTGATATCTAACTTGGTCTAATTGTGGCGTGTTATGGAACGTATATCATTATTGTTGAATATACATGATTATGCATAGAGTCAACATGCATTGAATAATTGCTCAATCGATGACTGTTAAAAGGCTGTATGAGCCCATGATTATGCATTTAGTCAACATGCATTGAATACTTGCTCAGTCGATGATTGTTAAAAGGCTATTAGCCTATGAATGAGAACTGAATAATGTGATCCAATGGAAGGATCTATGGGGGGCGTAAACCGATTGCACGCATTACGGGCCTGACAAATCACTACTCGTTTCGCGGTGAATGAACGAGAATTGAATAGTGTGATCTATGATAGATCTATGGGGGGCATAAGACATGGTGGTTCTTTTTGTGATGATGTTATCACATTATATACCCCTAGCCATGATAAACCGATTGCAATGCATTACGGGCCTGATAAATCACTATTCTCTTTGTGGTCTGGCATAGACTGTCCTTGAGGGGGGCAGATCTTCTGGAACATTCATATTTGATATTGATATATCTCCATGGAGTAGACGTTCTTAGTTCCAAGTGCACATGCATTGTGAGTCGGCATTGTAAGTCGGCGTGGTGGGTCAGCATATCATTTGGCACTCATTTATATGATATCATTTGGCACTCATTTATATGATGATTGGACTATTACTTTAAATGATGTTATGATTATTTGAACTATTTTATTGTTTATTATCAGAGACTCTGTTGTTGTTTCTTTTATTGTATGAGATTAATGTTGTTTAATTTTGTTGCCTTGCTATGTGGGCATTCTGCGTCGTTATGTTTCTTTATTGCCATAATTGGTAATGTAAGTAGGATATTGACAAGTGCCGAACTCAGTCAAAATTATAACAGAAGTTATTAACTAAGTTTGCAGTATAGTGAACAACACCGGATCGTCTCCTCAAGGATCGTAAATGCAATTTTATCAAATTAAGTTAAGTTAGAAAGGGGGGTTTTGATTGTTCAAGGATTACAATGACAAGATCTGAAGAAAAATAACAATTAAAAGAACAGTCAATTCAGAAATCTATCCGAGATTGGGTGGATTCAATCATAGACCTTTCAACAAACATTTGAAGCACATTTGAATGGTTAACTTGGATCTAACCGAGATCTCTGCATCAGATCCAGAATTCATACTAGACAATCGTCCAGAATTCAATTGACAAGTAATAAACACAAATCTGCAATCGCACCATTCATGTAGATATATGTTAATTTAAGCACCGAATTCAATTAACCTAGGCACCAATCAGTAACTTAACCTCTTCAATTACATGATTAATTTAGATCAATCAGTTCTAAGTTTCATCACAAATCTTCAATCTCCATTTATGTGATTAATTCAGATCAATCAGTTCTAAATTTCATCACAATACTTAATCTTAAAACAAGATCAAATTTGATCAAACATAAACAGAATCACTATTCATGCATTCAAGATCAAGAAAACAGAAGAAGAAGAAGAAGAGAAGAAGAATCCAAATATAAATCAAATACGATACATAACCAAGATTTCAAGAATCCAAACTGCAATCTCTTCAAGAGTTCCAAATTGACTGAAAGTAACTTAGCTCTCCATTACAATGAAGGAAATCATCAAAATATACAAAAGCTATGAAAAACTATGAAGAAACAAGAAGAAACTATGAGAGAATTTAAGGAGAATACAACTTGTTGTTAATGATAACCAATGGTGCCCTTTTATAGAAGTCTAGGGTAACAAAATGACAAAGGGGAGTGGGTGGCTGAGTTGGGTGGTTGAGTGGGTTGGTGAATGGGTTGGTGAGTGGGTTGGTGAGTGGAGTGGTTGAATGGAGTGGTTGAGTGGGTTGGTGAGAGGAGTGGTTGAGGACGAAAATTTTGACATCAGACTTAGAAGCCAAAAACGACTAACTAGACTTCAGATCCATGAAAAGTACTCTTCATGAAAGTTGTAGATCTTTGTCTTGGCTATAACATGCATATGTGGATCGTCCAATTTGGCTTCCTGCAGCCTAAGATATGGCCCAAATACCGCAGGTTACTCAAACCCAACTTCAGCACCTCTGTTCCGACTTGCAGGCTCACACTGACCCATTAGACTTCATTTTTTCAGAAAGTGTTCTCATGAAAGTTGTTTATTTGAGTCTTAACTATCAACTATCCAAATTTCAGCCCATCTCCATTATTACAGCTTGGGATATGATTTTATAAGTACACATCGTTCGGATTCTAGTGACAGAACCCGTATTCTGACTTCCATGTAAACTTAGGTCCCTTAGACATCTGATTTGGACTTCGAGCTCTCATCAAAGTTGTAGAGCTTCCTCCCAGCTTTCCTACAAGGTAAAATTCATGATTATCAGATATCAAGAACTCAAGTTATGGCCAAAATACAGAAACAGTGTCAAATCTCAATAATGCTGAAAATATTCAATTAGGAACAATTTGAGCTCAAACTCACAAAATCATACCAAACTCAATCAATTAAGAATATGGAGAGTGTAAATGACTAAACATAAGAGTTTCTTAATGAATAAAATATGTGATTATCAGATATCTTACCTCTTTGTTGTATTACTTTTTCTTATGCTATGTTTGGATAAAGACCATGAAGTGGACGAGTTGAATTAACTTAGTTTAGTTTGGGATCAACTTTTGTCTCTTCACGATGGCATTTGGACAAGCTTTCTTCAGTTGCATGTGGATACAGTTCCATGGAGGTTTGAAAGCCTAGCATTCCGACCGTGATGCAGAGCGTTTTATGTACATGGGAGATGTGACTATAATTCGGAGTGGTAACTATCCTGGAGCTACTATAGACATCTTTCATACTTTTATGCATGTGGAGTTCCCTATACCCATTGGGGAGTTGTGGGATGATCGCCACCTCTTTTCTAGAGAGGTTTCTGTTATGTCACTTATTCAGGTTCCGATGCATCATGACATGTCTCAAAGGGGAAATCCATTTGTTGGAGATCCGGAAGGGGATCAAGTGCAAGACCCTTCTGTTCAAGTGTATAACTTTGGGAGAGGTCAAACTTTTATATGGTAGTTATCCTATGTAAAATTTATGTTTAATATTGTAGTATGTTACTTTAATGCATGGATTGTGAAATGTAACTTTATGCTAAGCTGATGTTGTATTCTAATTGCGAGTAAACATAAATATATATATTTCATATGGTAGCTCGTATTTTCTATATATGCACAATGATTAAATTTTTTAGACTTGTTGTTAAATTGTAGCACGTCTTGATTTGGTGACTATGGCAATAATGACGTTTCTACTATGGTTATTAAATCAAGGGGTATTACAATTATGATTAGCTTCCAAGATATTTTTCAGTATATTTTAACTAATGGATAATAATTACTACTTATAAAGTAGTGTCTATTGTCCAATAGATAATAAAATATACTTAAATTTTTCTCTTGTTCTAGTTGGGTAGCAACTATTGTTGATCATTTTTCTACTGATTACCCTTGATGAGTCACAAAGTGAGTCATCAAAGAGAAATTTCTAGAATAGATGAGTCAGTATGATGAGTTGTAGTGCTGAGTCACTAGCTGAGTCACCAAGAGAACCTTCTGGAACGTGTGACTCACTGTGGCGAGTCATAGGGTGAGTTAGCGTTCTACATCCTTCTAGAATGTGGCGAGTCACCATTCTAGAACATAGCGAGTCATCGCTTCTACAAGCTTCCAGAACATGCTGAGTCATAGTGCTGAGGTGTCACGCCAAGTGTCAAGCTTCTAATGGTCCTCCGCGTTGAGTCACAGCCGCCAAGTTTGACCAGCTCCTCATTGGTCCGCATGTAAAGTAAGTACTCAAGTACTTGATGACTAGGCACGTGACTAGGCACTTTCTAGAATCTTCTAGAATAGTCTAGAATATTCTAGAGTGGGTGACTAGACTTGCGTCAAGAATCATCCACTAGATATTCTATTATCCAATTGATAATAAAATATACCCCAATTTTATTTGTCAGATAAAATCGTAGAAAAAACAAAACTTCAAAAATTGTTTTCGATTCCAAGTTTAGTAAGATCTCCCGTCTCCGAATCAACAGTACAAAATTTTCTGGCTCCGAAAAATTTTTATTTTACCAGGCCTGCCCTGGACGCACACACAACCTAAAATATAAAAAATATGTTAAATATTCAAAATATTCTAAAATATAAAAAATATAATAAAATATTCAAAATATCTTAAAATATCTAAAATATCACAAAATTTCACAAAAAATCATAAAAATTATAAAAATCATATATATTCAGAAAAACAAAATTCGGGGTGTTACAAGTTGTCCCACTTGCGTCTCAAAGGCCCTAACTGAAGACGTTTGGCTCAGAAGAAGAGAATCATTTTTTGCCAGATGAGCATCGGTTTTAGTCATGTATGAATCAGTTTTCACCATGAATTGCATGAACATGTCTTCCAATGCCGGTTTCTTTTCTTGCATAGGTGGCCTTGCTTGCGGTGAGAAACCAAGAGGATATGGTGGTCTTTCATTACCAGTAGATGAAGATGCTGCCCTTGGCTATCCCTCCATGAAAAATTAGGGTGGTTTCTCTACCTAGGATTATACTATTGTGAGTAGGGGTTGTTCTGAGATGGCCGATAGTTTCTCGCTTATTGGACACTCTCCACAGTGGATGGACAACTATCGTTGGCATGATTGTTCCCACACCTATCACACAGCACAAAGGGGCTTTGATTAGGGCTAGTACCCAAACTGTCGAACTTGTTTACTAATGATGCCACCTGAGTAGACAAAGATGTGAGGGCATCAACGTCATGAACTCCAGCTACCTTCCTTTGAGTGTTTCATGTTGAAGGCCATTGGTAGCTATTGGCGGCCAGTTCTTCCAACAGTTGACGTGCTTCATCAAAAGATTTACTCAACAATGAACCACTTGTAGCCGCATGCATAATTGGATGATGAAGAAGAAGCAATCCCTTGTGAAAGGAGTAAATTTGGTGTCATGGAGGTATTTCATGATGTGGGCACCTTCTAAGAAGATCCTTGTACCTCTCCCATGCTTTGTACTAGGATTTAGATTCCGATTACGTGAATGAAGTGATGTCATTCACCAACCCAGCAGTCTTAGCTGGAGGAAAATATTTGTTGAGGAATTTTCTGCACATATCCACCCAAGTAGTTATAGATCCCATAGGTAATGACTGCAACAAACTCTTGGTTCGATCTTTGAGAGAGAAGGGAAAGAGCCTAAGGTGAATGGCATCTTCTGAGACTCCATTGTGCCTGAAGGTGTCACAGATCTCCAGAAAGTTTGACAAATGTGCATTGGGATCTTCATTCAGCAAACTGCCAAATTTTACAGATGTCTGAATCATTTGGATGATGGTCGGTTTGATCTCAAAATTGTTTGCACAGATGGGAGGTCGTCTGATACTTGATTAGAGATTTTCCATTTGAGGATTAACAAACTCCCTCAGAGGCCTCATATAATCATTGTTTTCCGCCATAGATGGTACCTTATTCACACAAGAATGAAATATTAAATCAAAATTAAATAAAATAAAAGACTTGAATTAGAACTAACAAAGCTCAATATCAATATTAGCAATACAAAACTTAACCAAGGTCTCCCACAACGATGCCAAAAACTTGCTGAGTCAAAAACCAACCGTTCTTTTACTAACCGCAAATGCACGTGTCGCTCAAGTAATAAAAATGATAAGTAAGATCATCTCTATAGGGACCATGGTAATTTCCAAAGCTCGATATTAACCTACAGCTTAATTAATTCTATTCAAGCAAACATAAATTAGAAAAGGTGTTGATAAAATAAATTACAATGCATAAATAAAAGTAAAGATAGGTTGAGAACTTAGAGAATCCTTTTTCACCTCCTATTTCAACTGAAAACATGCAATCCTTATGAGCATACAAACAATTAGATAAGGTTAGCCAGAGAAACTAACTTAGTTAAAAGCTTATGTCTAGGACGATTAATCCTATGCTATTTACCTAGCTCACTATACGTCCATGACAACCAGAGCAAACAACAAACATTAAGATCGATTCTCAATTAAGACTATACATAACTAATAGGCATATGTCTATCCTATTAATGAATTAATCCGCCATTGAAATGAAATCGAACATGCATCTATAATATAAGAGATCTAAAACCTAAAGTCTTATGTCTAGGCTCAATAGATTTCAACAAATCACTCACAAGTTAATCAAACAAATAAGAGCATTAAGCACAATATGATAGAATAAAACCCAAATCTTTCATATAAACTCAAAAGAGGTACAAATCATTCAAAGTCAAAGGGAGATTCAAAGAATAATCTAAACATAGCTAGCTACACAATGAATACGAAAATGTAATACAAAAAAAATTCGTATTCAAGATAAATAGGAGAGAGAGAGAAAGAGAAAGAGAGAGAGAGAGAGGAAGAAACGGAGGATAAAGCCCCAATGGGTTGAGCCTTGAAACTTGGATCTTGATTCCTTTAACCCTCTTTCAACCTCACAATGCCTTCCTAGCTGCTGGATTCTCCAATAGGCAAAAGCCCCAAAATGTGCTAAGAAAGACAGAAGAGAAAAAAATAAGAAAACCTACGGACTAGGGAGCCTCATCCTTTTTTTTTCAGAAATATGTTTGGCACATATTTATAGACGCACAGATTTTGCATATCACGTCATGGCACACAAAACTTAGGGCACCAGCGCCATAACATACGCTTCCTTGCACCGCGGCGTTAAAGCCTCTAGTTGATAGGATGCACAGGCAGAGAGCAGGACACCGCAATGTGGAGTTACATGCACTGCAACATGATGTACTAGAGCTTGTCTTGTGATTTCTCATTCAAAGCAGGGCTTTTGCTTGCTTCAAGTTGGCTCTTTTAGGACCATTCTGCAATTAAGAAATCAACCAGTCAAATACAAATGTAATCAAGCTCCATCCAATCAAAGATTAGGAAGGATTTAAACAAGATTGATAAACGAAAACCTCAACATGGATTTCACATGAAAATGGGGCTAAAGCCTTCCTACAATGTATCACAACAAGGACAAAGCCATCAATAGTGCATAGAGATAGGGCACAAATAACTACATTCTATGGAGTTATCAACAATTGTTGGGGATCTAGGCGTTATTTCTATATTGCTAATATTGACAATAAGCTTACTTAGTTCTAATTCAAGTTTTTTTTAGTACATTTTAATTCAATTTTTCATTCTTTCTTTGTTCTACATACTGTCATAATGGCGGATGACAATGATCACAACAGGCCTTTGTGGGAATTTGCAACTCCTCAAATGGAGAACATCTATTCAAGCATAAGACAACCTCCTATCCACGCCAAAAATTTTAAGATCAAACTGACTCTTATTCAAATGATTCAAACTTCGGTGCAATTTGGTAGTTTGCCAAGTGAAGACCCCAATACTCATTTATCAAATTTCTTAGAGATTTGTGACGTGTTTTGGCACAATGGAGTCTCTAAAGATTCCATTCGCTTAAGGCTCTTTCTATTTTCTCTTTGGGTTAGAACTAAGAGTTGGTTACAATCCCTACCAGTTGGGTCAATCATTACTTGGACAGATGTGTGCAACAAATTCTTGAACAAATACTTTCCACCAACAAAGACAGCTGAAATGGTGCACGACATCACCTCCTTCACTCAATCTGAGTCCGAGTCTCTGTATAAAGCTTGGGAGCAGTACAAGGATCTCCTTCGAAGGTGTCCACATCATAAGATACCTCCATGGCACCAAGTTTATTCTTTCCACAAGGGCTTACTACCACACCACTGTCCCATAGTATATGTAGTTGCTGGTGTAACACCCCAAAATTTATTTATTTTATTATAAATATTCATTTTACAATATTTGTGATTTTTGAGAATTTTCTGGATTTCTCTAAGAATATGAAATATTTTAATATTATTTCTTGTTTTACATACAAATTGAGCGGAGCTAGGAAAATGAGATATTTTTCCTAAGAACCTTGATATGTGAAAACGTTGACACGGGTTGTTACCAAACCCGAGATCGGACATGATTTACGATGTTTTACATTTTTCAAGAAATTTTATTTGATAGATTAATAAATCAATGTGTAATTTTATTCGCTGGATAATTAATACTGACTTCTGTAAATTGTAACAATTGTCCAGTGGGTAATAGCATGTATTAAAAATCCTATCACATTATCCTAATGTAATCCACTTTAATTCAAATCTATTATATTTTAATTAAAGCTTCTTTGCGATGCTTTGCCACCAAATGACCCATGTACCCTTGGCCCATGGGAAGCAAAAATTTGCTTTCCCACACTTAAACCATTACATCAAAATTTTCTCATTTTTCATCAACACTTTCTCTCTCTTCAAGCGTTTCTTCCATTTCTCTCATTCTTTTCTCTTCTTCTCCTTCTTCACCCATGGTTTGCAGCCCCATTTGTGACCACTTCTTCTCATTTTCTCTCTTCATTAATACCATTTCTACACTCCCCTCAATCTCCTCTACACTTCCTATTTGGAGAGTTTCTTCAAAATTCATCATTTCCCCCATTGTCTTCCAAGACCAAGCTTCAAACTTTAAGGTAAAGTTTCCATTTTTTTTTCTTTTCCTCCATTTTCGTGCTCTATGGTTTCATTGGAGACCAAAGATCCGTCTTTTTCTAAGCTTGATGTTGATTCTTTGTGTTTGAAATTTCTAGGATTTTTGGACCCTAAAACCGAAACCACCAAGAAGCAAATAGGAGTCCGTTTTTGTGTTCTTCCTTTAGGTAAGAGGGAGATTACTCACTTCAACCATTATTGGTGGTGAGGAGACCTTGTGTGGTTGTTGATGGAGAAATCCATATTTAAATGCTTACTTTGTTTAGTGATTTTGCATGTTTATGTGTTCTTGATTGAGATTGATGATTGAATGATAATTTTGAATGCATTGGGTGTGTTGGAATATTTGATAGTGTTAGAAATTAATGAGTGGAAAATTTGAGGGTTTACTACCCTATTGAGAGGCCGCAGCTTTGGCTTGAAATTCCTAAGGTTGGAATCAATTTGTGTAAAATAAAACTTATGCGATTGGTTATAAAAGTGATTAAGGCATGGAATGGAAAATTTGAGGGTTTCCTACACTAAGGTGTGGCCATGGTTTTGGCCTTGGATTTGAGGGATTGGAGCAATTTTGTGTGAGATAGAATTTGAGTTATTAGATATCAAGTAATTAATGCATAAAATGGAAAGAAATTGGAACTTTGAAGACCTAGGGAGACCTCGGTTTTTTAGAGAAAATTTTGGGCTCAAATGATGCCTTGGTGCATCTTTGGGAATTAAGAACTTAGAAATATACATAACCCATAATGAGATGGAGGAATTAAATTGAGTAATAACTCTTATGAGAGCCATGGTTTGTAAGGATTATTTAACCTAAAATTCTCATAATTGATCAAAGCTTAAGACATTGGAAATGTGGATCCATAATATGGACTTGTGACAATTAATGAACCATATATATATATGTTGATGTTTAGAATTGATTTTATGTTATTGTGAGTGCCTATGTGGGACTAAGTACTTGTTAAAATTATGACGTGTTGATATTGAGAAATGATCATATGCCATTGTGGTATGCTTTATGATAAATGTATCATTGATAAACATATGTGATGTACACTGCGTCATCTTACATATGTGTTGTTCATTGGACATTATTCGAAAGATGATGTATGCCTAGGAAATTGAATAACACCTATGTGTGGGTGCGAGTAGACTAAGCGTAGGATCATAGTGGTTGACCCTGGGGGCGTCGGGGTGCGGGTGTCTCACAATAGACAGTGGTAGCTCCACTGGAGCCGTTGGATAGATCGATGCAAACACACCGATAATCCGAACTGAGACACTGTCTTATATCACGATCAACTGTTGACGTGCCATGTATGAGTCGTATTGGCCAAATATTTTTATGAGATGAAGCACACTATTTTTAAGATAAACGAGATACTGAAAAAACTCCTTGATCATTCTCTCCGAAATGTTATTGTCTAGCTCCATGGAGTAAGAACTTAGTACCATACGCATTGTGAATTATCAATCTTATAATTCATTGAGCATGAACATTTATAACTGTGAAAATATCTGTTCTTATTACTGTAATAATTATCTGACTACTGGACTATTAACTGCTGAAGATATTACTGTTATTTGTCTGTTATTGTTAATTCTTACTATTAATTATTGTTGTTCTATTTTATTGTTAATTTTATTATTATTGGTAATGAATATGTATGTTGTAATGCTATGTGGGCGTCCAGCGTCGTTCTGTTTTCTTGCTGCCATTTGGTAATGAAAGATGGGTGTCTCACCTCTTTTATGTATTTTGATATTTCTGTTTATTTATGTACTTTTGAGAAGACGTTCATGAGGAAGAAAAGGAAACACCTGAGTATCCGGGTTTTTGGCCATACTACGACTAGAGTTTGCTGACGATGTCTTCGCGTCCATGCTAATTTTTGGGGTATGCTAGGATGACCTTTCATGAGGGACCCGATTGTTGACACATTAACTTGAGCACAGACTGTTGCATCTATCACGGGGAGTTGATTGTGTCTTTGGCGTGGGGCCACTATGACCCGCCTATTTTTTACTTTACCACTTTTGTTCATTTAGAATTTTACTTGCCTGTTAGAGATTTGTGGGATGACCTCTACTACACCCCACAAGAGGACTCTTTCCTCTCCACTGCTCGGGCTTCTGCCTGAAATTCGGTCGCTCTGATGGCAATTTCATCAGATGAAGAGGACCCTGAGGAGGACCCGGCTACAGTCCTTTCTCTTCAGTCTTAGGGGCTGATACTGTCAGTGGCTACTGATGGCTAACCGTTTATCTTTTTGGGAAGCCTGACGTTTTGCTATATTTTATGGGTGTATATTTGTATCATCTCGGGTGGGTATATCTTTTGCTTTTTGTGTAAATCATGATGTAATTAAATAGGTTGTTGCATACATATATATATATATTGTGTATGGATGTGTGGTTTATTTTTATGTCGATATTACAACCACCATTTTAATTATTATCTCGCTACGAAAGGAACCTCTAAATTTATTCTTTTGACATTACTTGTTAATAATACAATTTAAATAAATAAACAAAAAAAATTATGTAATGCCATTTAAAAAGGAACCTATACATCTATTAAATGAACCAGGTCTATGAGATTTAAAATAATTATTATTTTTCGTAATTTATTTCGTTTTATGTTTCAAAGTATTATGGTGTGACGTTCCTTCTTCGTGAGGTAAGAAAAAGGAGTGTTACACTGTCTTGGTATCAGAGCGTCGGTTTAAGATTTCTTTTGGGTCTTGTGGTATTGGACTATCTTGTTTGTGCTATGTGATTCTCTATGTTTAGTATTTCGAAAGGATACATCTAACTTTCTTTGTGTTTTGTATAGCTTAATTTGAAAGGAGGCATGGCTCGTCGAGGAGATATAACTACTGCAATTGAGGCAATTCAGAAGATGGCTGAAGCTATGCTACAACAAAACTAGCAGATGGCTCAACAGCAAGAGAGGACTGCACAACAACTTGAAGCTACGGCGGATGCCCAAAACTTGGCAGAATTTCGTCACACTAACCCTCCACAATTTAAAGGAGAATTTGATCCTGACAAGGCTACTTTGTGGATCAAGGAACTGGAAAAAATATTCACAGGCATGAATTGTGCTAATGATAAGAAGGTGATGTATGCGGCGTTTATGCTTGTAGGGGATGTAGAGGATTGGTGGACCGGAGAATAGAGACTGCTAGAGGCAGAAGGTCGAGAGATTGCTTGGGCGGTATTCAAGGAGAGATTCTTGAATAAATATTTCCCTGAAAGTGCTAGGCATGCTAAGGAGATGGAGTTTCTTGATTTGCGGCAAGGAAATATGACTGTAAGTGAGTGTACTGCTAAATTTGAGAGCTTATCCTAATTCTCAACCTACTTTCAACACCAACCGAACGAAGCATGGAAATGTCGAAAGTTCGAGGAAGGCCTAAGACACGATGTGAAGAGGGCAATTATCACTTTGAAGATTAACCAGTTCTCTGAGCTGCTTGATACGTGTCGCCAGGTGGAAGATTTAGACCAAGCGCGAGACACAAGAAACCACAACTTTGGACCTTTTCGGTCTCAAAGAGGAGGAAGCAGTAATGCTAACCACTACTAGAAGAAGCCTTATTCCAGACCACCTGGAAATCAACAACAAAGACTGCAAGGTGGAAGTCCTAGAGGAAGTCGAGGTAGAACTGGTCAAACAATGGTGTCTACGCCAAGATGCATGAAGTGCGAGAAGGATCACTACACGAGGGACTGCACTATTAAAGGAATTATCTACTTCAGATGCGGGAAACCTAGACACGTTTCTCGTGACTGCAATCAACCTAAGGCAGAGTCTTCCGTCAATGCTACTAGAACTGCTAAACCGCAGGCTGGAGGTAGAGTTTACACCCTGAGTGGTGCTAAAGCCTCTAAATCCGAAGATCTTTTACAAGGGGAAGGTGTCATAGAAGGTAATCTTTTAACTATACTGTATGACTCTAGTACAACTCATTCTTTCATTTCCTATGACTGTGTAAAAAAACTTAGTTCACCTGTGTCTTCTTTGCCTTTTGATTTAATTGTTTCAACCTCTACTGCTAAACCTGTTATTACTACCAAAGTTTGTTTAGATTGTCCTTTGATTGTTGAAGGTCGAATCTTTTTTGTTGATTTGATCCGTTTGCCACTATCTCAATTAGATGTGATCTTAAGAATGGATTAGTTATCTACTAACCATGTCCTGTTAGATAGTTCTAGAAAAACCATAGTTTTTCCTTTGGATGAGAATTCTAGATTTTTGATGGCCAACCAAGTGAAAGCTTTCTTGAAAGAAGGAGCTCGGGGATACATGTTGTTGTCTTCTTTGAAAATCGAGAATGAGGTAGATGTGAACACACTTCTAATGGTTCAAGAATTTCCTGAAGTCTTTCCTGAAGATGTACCTAGTTTGTCATCAAAGCGAGAGATCGAGTTTACCATTGACCTTATACCTGGAGCTGGTCCTATTTCTATAGCGCCTTACAGAATGTCGCCAGCAGAGCTAGTTGAGCTCAAGAAGCAATCGAAAGAAATTTTGGAGAAACAATTTGTTAGACCTAGCGTATCACCTTGGGGAGCACCGGTATTGCTAGTTAAAAAGAAAGATGGTACTTCACGATTGTGTATGGACTTCCATCAGCTGAATAAAGTCACAATCAAGAACAAGTATCCATTGCCGAGGATAGATGACCTAATAGATCAACTGAAAGGAGCGGCAACGTTTTTTAAGATCGATTTGCTATCGGGTGACCATCAGATCAGAGTAAAAGTGGAAGACATTCCTAAAACGACTTTTCGTACTCATTATGGACACTACGAGTACCTGGTGATGCCTTTTGGTGTGACTAATGCACCTACTATTTTCATGGATTATATGAATAGAATATTTCGTCCTTATTTGGACAGATTCATCATTGTCTTCATTAACGATATCTTGATCTATTCGAAAAATCAAGAGGATCATGTTGAACATCTCAGTATAGTTCTTCAGATTTTGAAGGAGAAAGAGTTGTACGCCAAGTTATCGAAATGTGAGTTTTGGTTGAACGAAGTTAAATTTTTGGGCCATATAATTTCGAAGGAAGGAATTGTTGTAGACCCATCAAAAGTGGAAGTTGTTCTGCAGTGGGAAAGGCTGACGATGGTGACAGAAATCCAAAGCTTTGTTAGATTAGCCGGATATTACCAGAGATTCATCGAAAGATTCTCTAAGATTACTGGACCTTTCACTCAACTCACAAGGAAGAATCAAGCTTTTGAATGGACGGATACTTGCGAAGAAAGTTTTCAAGAGCTAAAAGGGAGGCTAACTACTTCACCAATGTTAGTTCTACCTGATCCAAGTGAACCGTTTAAAGTATACTGTGATGCTTCATATCAAGGACTAGGTTATGTCCTTATGCAAGGCAGAAAAGTGGTAGCTTATGCTTCGAGACAATTGCGAGTGCATGAGAAGAACTACCCAACACATGACTTGTATTTGCTTTGAAGATATGGAGACATTTTCTCTATGGAGCAACATTTAATGTCTTTAGTGATCACAAGAGCTTGAAGTATTTGTATGATCAAAAAGAGTTGAACATAAGACAACGAAGATGGTTAGAATTCCTGAAAAATTATGATTTCCAACTTCAGTATCACCCTAGAAAGGCCAATGTCGTGGCCAATGCCTTAAGTGGGAAAACAATCAACATTTCTACCATGATGATCAGAGAACAGGATTTGATAAAACACTTTAGAGACGTATGGTCTTTTGTGGAACTAATGCCAGGAAAAATTTGTATAAACATGGTCACTATTTCGAATGATTTAATGGAAGATATCCGAGAAAAGAAGAATGTTGACAAGTTCTTGCAAGAGGAAAGAAAGCTGATGAAGCAAGGCGATATATAATATTAGAAGAAGGAAGCGATGGAATTTTAAGATTCCAAGGTAGGGTCTGTGTGCCTAAGGATGAAGAACTCAGGAAGTATATACTCGAACTTGCTCATAAGAGTCAGTTGAATATGCATCCTGGAATGACCAAAATGTACCAAGATTTGAAGAAGTTATTTTGGTGGCATGGAATGAAAAGAGATATTGCTAGATGTGTATCTTCCTGTCTGGTGTATTAGAAAATAAAGATTGAACATCAAAGACCATTAGGATTATTACAACCCTTGACTATTCCCGAATGGAAATGGGATAGTATTACCATGGACTGTGTTGTCAGATTGCCAAAGACCAGAAGAGGATATGATTCAATATGGGTGATTATGGTTTGACTTACGAAGTCAGCACATTTCTTGCCAGTCAACATAAAGTATTCATTGGAGAAGTTGACTCAGTTGTATATCGATGGAATTGTCAGACTACATAGTGTGCCTACAAGTATCATTTCTGACAAAGATCCCAGATTTACATCAAAGTTTTGGCAAAGTCTTCAAGAAGCAATGGGGACAAAGCTACATTTGAGTTCTGCATATCATCCTTAGACCGATGGTCAATTAGAAAGAACAATTCAGTCATTGGAAGATTTCTTGAGAGCTTGTGCCATAGAACAGACTAGAAGTTGGGATGAAGTCTTACCATTGGTAGAATTCGCCTACAACAATAGTTATCATTCGAGCATAGGGATGGCTCCCTATGAGGCTCTATATGGGAGAAGGTGCAGAACACCTTTATACTGGTATCAAGACGGAGAGCGACTTACAGTTGGACCTGATCTTATTTAGAAAACAACTGAGAAGGTCAAGATGATTCAGGAGAAGATGAGAACGACTCAAAATCAACAAAAAAGCTATGCGGACAAAAGGAGGAAATCTCTTGAATTTGAGGAAGGAGAGCATGTGTTCTTGAAAGTCACGCCTACGACTGGGGTCAGTCGGGTTCTCAAATCTAGAAAGCTCACTCCTAAATTCCTTGGATCTTATCAAATTCTTTGTCGGATAGGTCCAGTTGCTTATCAGATAGCTTTACCACCTTTTCTTTCAAATCTCCACAATGTTTTTCATGTGTCACAACTCCAAAAATACATTCCAAGCCCTAATCATGTCATAGCACCTGATTCATTACAATTAAAGGAAAACTTGACTTATGAAACAACTCCTGTAAGGATTGAGGATAGGAGAATGAAGCAACTCAGAGGGAAAGACATTCCATTGGTGAAAGTGATCTGGAACGAGACAACGGAGATGCGACATGGGAACTAGAAGACAAGATGAAGGAGCAATACCCACAATTATTCTAAGGTATAAAAATTTTGAGGACGAAATTCTTATTTGATGGGGAGAGTTGTAATACCCCAAAATTTATTTATTTTATTATAAATATTCATTTTACAATATTTGTGATTTTTGGGAATTTTTTTAGATTTTTCTGAGAACGCAGAATATTTTAATATGATTCCTCGTTTTTGCGTGTAAACTAAGTGGAGTTGAGAAAATGAGATATTTTTCCTGAGAACTTTGATCTGCGAAAACGTCGATGGGGGATCTTACTAAACCCGAGACTGGACACGATTTACGAGATTTTATGTTTTTTGAGAAATTTTATCCGACAGAATAATAAATCACTGTGTAATTTTATTCGCTGAATAATTAATACTAACTTTTGTGAACTGTAACAATTGTCCATTGGGTAATAGCATGTACTAAAAATCCTATCACATTATCCTAATGTAATCCACTTTAATTCAAATTTATTATATTTTAATCAAAGCTTCTTTGAGAAGGTTTGACCACCAAATGACCCATGCACCCTTGGCTTGTTGGGGAAGCCAATTTTTCCTCCTCTCCCCCTTCTATTGCCATGGCAATGTGGCCCATGGGAAGAAAAAATTTGCTTTCCCACACTTATACTGTTACATCAAAATTTTCTCATTTTTCATCAACACTTTCTCTCTCTTCAAGCTTCTTTTCCATTTCTCTCTTCTTCTCCTCCTTCACCCACGGTTTGCAGCCCCGTTTGTGACCACTTCTTCTCATTTTCTCTCTTCATTAATACCATTTCTACACTCCTTTCAACCTCCTCTACACTTCCTATTTGGAGAGTTTCTTCAAAATCCATCATTTCCCCCATTGTCTTCCAAGACCAAGCTTCAAACTTTAAGGTAAAGTTTCTATTTTTTTTTCTTTTCCTCCATTTTCATATTCTATGGTTTCATTGGAGACCAAAGATCGATCTTTTTTCTAAGCTTGATCTTGATTCTTTGTGTTTGAAATTTCTAGGGTTTTTGGACCCCAAAACCGAAACCACCAAGAAGTAAATAGGAGTCCATTTTCGTGTTCTTCCTTTAGGTAAGAGGGAGATTACTCACTTCAACCATTATTGGTGGTGAGGAGACCTTGTGTGGTTGTTGATGGAGAAATCCATATTTAAATGCTTACTTTGTTTGGTGATTTTACATGTTTATGTATTCTTGATTGAGATTGATGATTGAATGATAATTTTGAATGCATTGGGTGTGTTGGAATATTTGATAGTGTTAGAAATTAATGAGTGGAAAATTTGAGAGTTTACTACCCTATTGAGAGGCCACGGTTTTGGCTTGAAATTCCTAAGGTTGGAATTGATTTGTGGAAAATAAAACTTATGTGATTGGTTATAAAAATGATTAAGACATGGAATGGAAAATTTGAGGGTTTCCTACACTAAGGTGTGGCCATGGTTTTGGCTTGGATTTGAGGGATTGGAGTGATTTTGTGTGAGATAGAATTTGAGTGATTAGACATCAAGTGATTAATGCATAAAATGGAAAGAAATTAGAACTTTGAAGACCTAGGGAGGCCACGGTTTTTAGAGAAAATTTTGGGTTCAAATGATACCTTGGTGCATCTTTGGGAATTAAGAACTTAGAGACATACATAATCCATAATGAGATGGAAGAATTAAATTGAGTAATAACTCTTAAGAGAGCCATGGTTTCTAAGGATTATTTAACTTACAATTCTCATAATTGATCAAAGCTTAAGACATTGGAAATGTGGATCCATAATATAGACTTGTGACAATTGATGAACCATATATATATATATATATGAGGAGGGATCCGTTTACACCAGTGTAAGTCTTTTTTTTTTACACTCATTTTCAACCGTTAATTTCACTTTCATCTAATGGTTGAGATTATTTCATTAAAGGTAACCATTAGATAAAAGTAGATCTAACAGCTGAAAATGAGTGTAAGAGAAAATCAACTTACACTGGTGTAAATTGATCCTCCCTCTCTCTCTCTCTCTCTCTCTCTCTCTATATATATATATATATATATATATATATATATATATATATATATATATATATATATATATATATATATATATATATATATATATATATATATATATATATATGTTGATGTTGAGAATTGATTCTATATTATTGTGAGTTCTTATGTGGGACTAAGTACTTGATAACATTATAACATGTTGATATTGAAAAATGATCATATGCCATTGTGGTATGCTTTATGATAAATGTATCATTGATAAACGTACATGATGTACATTACGTCGTCATGCATATGTGTTGTCCGTTAGACATTATTGGAAAGGCGATGTATGCCTAGGAGATTGAATAACACCTATGTGCTGGTGCGAGTAGACAAAGCGTAAGGTCATAATGGTTGACCCTGGGGGCGTCGGGGTGCGGGTGTCTCACAATAGACAGTGGTAGCTCCACTGGGGCTGTGGGATAACCGATGCAAACACACCGACGATCCGGACTAAGACGCTGTCCTATATTGCGATCAATTATTGAGGTGCCATGTATAAGCCGTATTGTGCAAATATTTTTGTGAGATGAAGCACACTATTTTTAAGGCTAACGAGATACTGACATAACTCCTTGATCATTCTCTCCGAAATGTTAGTGTCTAGCTCCATCGAGCAGGAACTTGGTACATACGCATTGTGAATTGTCAGTCTCATAATTCATTGAGCATGAACATTTATAACTGTAAAAATATCTGTTCTTATTACTGCAATAATTATCTGACTACTAGACTATTGACTGCTAAAGATATTACTATTATCTGTCTGTCATTGTTAATTCTTACTATTAATCGTTGTTGTTCTGTGTTTATTGTCAATTTTATTATTATTAGTAATGAATATATATGTTGTAATGCTATGTGGGCATCCAGCGTCGTTCTGTTTTCTTGCTGCCATTTTGGTAATGAAAGATGAGTGTCTCACCTCTTTCTGTATTTCGATATTTCTGTTTATTTATGTACTTCTAAAAAGACATTCGTGAGGAAGAAAAGGAAACACCTGAGTTTCTGGGTTTTTGGCCATACTACGATTAGAGTTTACTAAAGATGTCTTCGCATCCACGCCGATTTTTGGGGTACGCTAGGATGACCTTTCATGGGGGACCCGATTGCTGGCATATTAACTTGAGCACGGACCATTACATCTATCATGGGGAGCTGACTGTGTCTTTGGTGTGGGGCCACTACAACCTGCCTATTTTTGACTTTACCACTTTTGTTCATTTAGAATTTTACCTGCCTGTTAAAGATCTGTGGGGTGACCTCTACTACTGTAACATCCCAAAAATTAATAATTTTAGGATAAATAGTCGTTTTATAATATTTGTAATTTTTGAAAAATTTTATGTATTTTTTTGAGAATACGAAATATTTTAATATTATTTCTCGTTTTATATGCACACTAAGCGGAGTCGAGGTAACATCCCGAAAATTAATAACTTCATGATAAATGATCATTTTATAATATATGTAATTTTTGTGATTTTTTTTGTATTTTCTATGAATGCAAAATATTTTAATATTATTCTTCGTTTTATGTGCAAACTGAGCAGGCTCGGGAAATTGAGATATTTCTCTCGAGAACCTTGATCTGTGGAAACGTCGACGGGGGATCTTACTAAACCCGAGGCTGGATACGATTTATGAGGTATCTTGTTTTTGAGAAATTTTATCTGATAGAGCGATAAATCACTGTGTAATTTTTATCCGCTGGACAATTAATGCTGACTTTTGTCAACTGCAACAATTGTCCATTAAGTAATAACATGCATTAGAAATCCTATCACCTTATCCTAATGCAATTCACTTTATGTCAAATCAAATCTACATTAATTCAAATTTGTGTACTTTCTTCAAAGCTTCCTTGAGAAGCTTTGACTACTAAATGATCAAGACACCCTTGGCTTGTTGGAGAAGCCTCTCCCCCTCCCTCACTCTCTCATTGCAGTGGACCCATGGGCCTTAAGGGGAAGCAATTTTGCTTCCCACACTTAACCTAGCACACAAAAATATCTTCACTTTCCCACACTTTTTCTCTCTCTAACTTCATCTTCTTCAAGCTTCTCCTCCTTCTCTTTACACCTCCACCTTAGGTACGAAAATGGCAGCCCCTCTTGACCACCAATCTTGATATTTTTCCTTCATAAAGACCATTTTCATGCTCACCTCATCCATCTCTACATCCTTCCTTTAGAAAGTTTCTTCAAAAATCCAACCTTTCTTCCTTCTCTTTTCTTCTCCTCCTTGGCTACGAAAATCTAGCCACCATCTCCTAAATTTCTCTTCACTTTTCTATTCACCAGCACCAATTTTACACTCCTCTCAACCTCCTCTACAACTTCTATTTGAAGGGTTTTCTTCAAAAACCAACTTCTCCTCCATTGTCATCCAAGGCAAAGCTTCTAACTTTAAGGTAAAGCTTCTACCTTTCTTCTTCTTTCTCTTCATTTTTGTGTTCTATGGTCTCATTGGAGGCTAAAGATCCATCCTTTACTAAGCTTAAGATTGATTCTTTGTGTTAGAGATTTTAGGGTTTTGAAGACCCCAAAACCGACATCCACCAAGAAGCAATAAGAGACCATTTTTGTGTTCTTCCTTTAGGTAAGAGGGAGATTACTCACTTCAACCATTATTGGTGGCAAGGGAACTTTTGTGTGCTTGCTTTGAAATGTGATTTTTGCATGCTTGTATGCTCTTGAATTTGATTAATATTTGAATGAGATTTGGAATATGTTGGAAGTGTTAAATGTGCTTGATCATGTTAGGGTTGTTAAATGAAAAATTTGAAGTTTCGTACCCTAACATAATGACCACGGTTTTGGTGGTGATTTTGGATGTAATGGGAATCTTGATTATGCTTGATCATATTAGGGTTGTTAAATGAAAAATTTAGAGTTTCCTACCCTAATATGGTGCCACGATTTTGAAAGGAATTTTGGGTTGTAAATTGTTTTTGTGAACAAATGAATAAAGCTTGGGGAATTAATTGTTGGATGATAACCTTGAGATTACTAAATGGAAAGTTTTAAGGGTTAAATATCTAAAGAGGTAGCCATGGTTTTGGCTTAAAACTACAAGGAATTGGAATGAACTTGGTGAACTAAAATTCAAGTAAGTTGATGTTAAGAAGTTGATACATAAAATGGAAAGAAACAATTGGACCTTGAAGACTTATGATGACCACGGATTTAGAGAGAAATATTGGGTTCAAGTGATGCCTTGGTGCATCCTTGGAGATTGAAAACTTAGAGACATGCATAATCTTTAATAAGTGGAAGAATTAAATTAAATAATGGCATTTGAGAAGACCACGGTTTTAAAGGGGTATTTACCCTAATAGTTTCATAATTGACCAAAGACTTGAGACTTTGAAAATGAGAATCCATAACATGGACATTATGATAATTGATTAAGACATGTAACATTGTAAAAGTTGAACTCCATAATATGAAATGGTGATAAATGATGAACTATAATACATATTGTTGTTGAAGAATTGAATTAATCCCATGTGGAATAAAAACTAAGTAACTAGGTATCAAGAGACTAGTGCATAATATGGAAAGAAATTTAGAACCTTGAAGGTATGTGAGGCTACGATTTTAAGGGTTAGTTAACCTAAAGATTTGCATAATTGATCAAGACTTAAGTTCTTATAAATGTTAAGCCTTAATGGGGAAGTGGTGATAATTGATGGACCATGAACATACTTTGATGTTGAGAAGTAATTCTATATTGTTGTAAGACCCTATGTGGGGCTAAGTATTTATTGATGGATTTCTTGAGGAAATTTTAATGTATTGAGCATGAATTATATACCGTTGTGGTATTGCTTATGATGAATGCATCATTGATAAACATACATAATTGGACATTGTGTCATCATGCATATGTAATTTAATAACGAATTATATACTGTTGTGGTATTGGTCATGATGAATGCATCATTGATAAACATACATGATTGGACATTGTGTCGTCATGCATATGTAAGCCTAAGAGTTGAATAACACCTATGTACGGGTGCGAATAGGCTAAGCATAGGTGTCATATGTTGTTGACCCTGGGGGCGTCGGGTATGGGTTCCTCACATGGACAGTTAAGAGCTCCTCTGTGCCATGGGATAGACCGATGCAAACACACAGACGATCCGGACCGGGATGCTGTCCTATCTCGAGATCAACTGTTGAGGTGCCACGTATAATCCATCGATGAGCAAATATTTTTATGAGATGAAGCACACTATTTTTAAGGCTAACGATATACTGGCATGACTCCTTGATCATTCACTCCGAAAGGTTGATGTCTAGCTCCATGGAGTAGGAATTGTGGTATCATGATACATTGTGCATCGTTCATTGTCAGTCTCATAAATTGTTGAGCATGAATATCTATGACTGAGAAAGTAAATGTTTTACTTCTGTAAATGATTATCTAAGTGTCATGCTGATTTCTGGAAATATTGTTATGATTTGCCTATTATTGTTGATTCTTATTATTGCTTACTGTTGTTCTGCTTTTACTATAAATATTATTATTACTGCTAATAAATTTATGAACTGTATTGCTTTGTGGGCGCTCTACGCCGTGTCATTTCCTTACTGTCGTAATGGTAATGAAAGATGGGTGTCTCACCTCTTTCTTGTGTTACCCTGTTTTATGTCGCATTGGATAAAGACAGTGAAGAGCACGGATTAGATTTGATTGGTCAGATAGTTGAAGATTGACTTCTATTTCCTAGTGATGGCAGCTGCACAACCTCCTCTGTTCCGCACGTGGATATAGTTTCTTCAAGGCTCGAAAGCCTAGCACTTCGACCGTGAAGAGGAGCGTATCGTCTACATTGGGGATGTGACCCTGGTTCAGAGTGGTAATGATCCCGGTGCCAGTACGAACATCACCTTCGTACCTATGCGTGTGGAGTTCCCTATACCCATCGGGGAGATGTGGAGTAACCGCCGCCTCTTCCTAGAAAGGTTTCGGTTACAACGCATGTTTGTGCTCCCATCCATTTGTGCTCCCAGGTGCAGGATCACTCCATCCATGTGTTAGACTTCGGGGAAGGCTGAACCTTTATATGGTAGTTTATGTTATGTAATGAAAGACGTAGCTTTAATATTGTGTAATCTACTTTATGCATTAACTATGGATATGTACTTTGTATTAAAATGATGTTGTATTATTGGATGTGAGTTAATATAATTATCTCTCATATCGTGGCTCGTATTTTCTATTTATGCATAAACATGGAAATACAATTTTAAGTAAAAAGAAAAAAAAATAATTTCTACTGTTTTGACTGTAACACACCTGGATTTAGTAACTGTGGTGTAATGACGATTGCACTGCGGTTGTTAGATTTAGGTACGTTACAACTACACCCCACAAGAGGACTCTTTCCTCTCTATTGCTCGGGCTTCAGCCCGAAATTTGGTCGCTCCGATGGCAATTTTATCAGATGAAGAGACCCTGAGGAGGACTCAGCTACGGTCCCTTCTCGTCAGTCTTAGGAGATGATACTGTCGGTGGCTAGTGATGGCTAACCGTTTATCATTTTGGGAAACTTGACGTTTTGCTGTATTTGATGGGTGTATATTTGTATCATCTCGGGTGGGTACATCTTTTGCTTTTTGTGTAAATCATGATGTAATTAAATAGATCATATATATATATATATATATATATATATATATATAGATGTGTGGTTTACTTTTATGTCAATATTACTACGACCATTTTAATTATTATCTCACTACGAAAGGAATCTCTAAATTTATTTTTTTGACACTACTTGTTAACAATACAATTTAAATAAATAAACAAAAAAATTATGTAATGCCATTTAAAAGGAACCTATACATCTATTAAATGAAACGGGTCTATGAGGTTTAAAATAATTATTATTTTCTGTAATTTATTTTGTTTTTTGTTTCAAATTATTATGGTGTGACGTTCCTTTTTCGTGAGGTAAGAAAAATGGGCGTTACAGCTGGAGGTTCCTTATTGGGCAAATTTTTTGAAAATGCATTCCAATTATTAGAAGAATTGGCAGCCAATAGCTACTAATAGCCTTATGTAAGAAACACTCCAAGGAAAGTGGCGGGAGTCCATGATCTAGATGCCATTACTTCATTATCGGCTCAAGTCGCAACCATAGATAACAAGCTTGATAGTTTGGGACCAAGCTCTTAGTAAAGCCCATTTGTTCTGTGTGATAAGTGTGGAGACAATCATTCAAGTGATTGGTGTCCTTCCACCTCGGAAAGTGCTCAGTATGTGGGGAATTATTGCCAACAATAAAATGATCCCTATTCAAATCATTACAATCCAGGTTGGAGGAACCATCCTAATTTTTCATGGAGCAACAATGAAGGAGCAACTTCTTCATCTTCTATAAATAAGAGACTGAATCATCCTTCTAGTTTCCCTTCACAAGCAAAGTAGCCCAAGTTGGAGAAGAAACCATCATTGGAAGAGATGTTCATGTAACTCATGGGAAAAACAGATTCTTACAAGACAAATGCTCACTTGGCTAAAATGATTTCGTTATTCAAAGCCAAACAACTTCAATGTGGGCACTTGAGACACAAGTTAGGCAGTTAGCAAGTGCATTAAACAACCATCTTACTGGGTCATTTCTGAGTGATGTAACGTCCTAATACTGAAATCTCATATGTATAAACTTTATATGGATAAACAGCATTACAACATTACTACATACATAATAATATGAAAATATATCCATAATATACACTGGAGTCATTATAGAGAGCCTCATGAAATATGAAAAACTTAAAAACATTACAAAATGCATAAGTATATATATATATATACAAGGTAACCTAGGAAAGGCTTAATGTAAAACATAATCTTTTACATAAAGTACTATAATAAATAAATACAAGCTTGATCTAGAAGCAACAAAACTAAAGCTATACTAGTCCTTCAGCTCATTCTTCTTCTTACTTTTAGAAGAACCTTCACCTGGAATTACATGGCAACACAGCGGGGTAAGAATCAATAATCCTCAGTATGAGTAAACCAAAACTAGTTATACATAGCTTAATAAACATAATCTTAAGATATGCTACAATAAGATATGTCTAAAGTTTCTACAAGGATCACATTTAATATCTAGCAAAATCAAGTTAATCATGCATACATTTATACTTGCATACTTAGCTCATTAAGGCCCAAGCATGTTCTACTAGGAACTTTGGCTTCTTGTGCTTACCTTTTGTAAGGAGGAAAATCTATAACCTCAACTACATGTAACCCTAGCTCTTAGTTAGGAATGCTTATCCCCTTCAGAACTTTTGGCCCCTTTCCTTTTAGCTAAATGACAACATAACATCATATAAGGTTATAATCATAGGAAAAACACAACCAATCCTTCCTAGCTTACTTGCATCTAGCACACCATATCATCACGTCTCAAGTGACATCTCAAGCAACATTAAGTCGCTAAGGGTAGTAGACACTTACCCAAGTTAATCCCTCATTTTGGGTTGATCAAAGGTTTAAACTTTCTATTTTTGCCTTGCTTATAACCGATTATGGGGTTTCTCATAATCGATTATGGGCTTAATGAGGCCTAACGTGAGTCTCTATTCTAATCTAATAATCCATTAGACATTCTTCATAATCGATTTTGGCCCCTTTTATAAAAAACATGATTCTCTACCTCTTTCCAATAACTGGTTAGTCAACACCCATAATCAGTTATTGGGTACATACAAAAAACAAGAAAAAGCAAAAACAAGAGCACAACTACTATGCTATTGGATCCCTATCACTTTCCACCCTCTATGTCTTGGATTCTAAGTGATATCCAATTTCAAATACGATCTTCAATCATATTAGAATCATCAACCACTAATTCTAAATCATTTACACATGGATTTAGCCATCAAACAAACCTAAAGACCCATTTCTCACTTCACTACACAAATGAATATTATGGCTTCCAAGGGATGAAAACCAACTACCATGCATCAAACAAGCTTCTATCATTCTCATTTCAACTAAAGAAACAAAGTTCAACCTTCAACACTCATAAACATATCAAGAACACATCCTTTTATTCATCAAAGAAAACTAAGAACAAAGAGAAAGTGAACAAGAGAAATATGAAGTTAAGCTCCCCTACCTTAGGTCCTTTGCAATTGAAATCCTTAAATTTTGGCTTTCCCTTTTTATTCCCTCTTCTTTCTCTCTCCTTCCTCCTTTGATTAATCTCCATTTCTCTCTTTGTTTCCTTCCTTTGGGGATGTTGCTAATGGATCAACCATGAGAAAGAGTTGAGAATGAATAAATATCATAGAAAGTCAATAAAGAGGGCTGCTAAAAATGTGAATGGCTCGTCCACTCAAGATATTTTGCAGTAACTTCTTGATCTACTAAAAACACTTAGATTTAGCTAAATCAAGTTTTCTAACTTATAACAAATTTAAAATAAATACTAAGATTCATTAAAAATGTTGTTTCACCATTATCATAATTTTTCATATTTGCTGGTAGTCAATCCAGCATTAAAAGCACAACTAGTATGCCTAAAAATACCAAACTGTCTCCAGTTGTATTGAAACTTTAAAAACACTTTACTTAGCTCATTTTTTACCTAGAAACAAACTATCTATATTTGTTTCCCTTAACTAAGCAACTTATGCCATTATCTGAGTCATTTTAAGTTACTTTTCACTTTCCTAGTTGCAACAAAGTATCTAAAGTAACTCAATTTGTCACAAAATTAGACAAACATGTTAAGCAAGTAATATGCTACCTATATAGTCATATACAACATGAACATGTTATGGAGGATATTACATTTCTCCCTTTTTTTAAAAAATTTTACCCCCAAAATTGCTTACCTTGTGCGAACAACTCTGGGTAACTCTGATGTATGTGGGACTCCAGCTCCCAAGTAGCTTCCTCGGCGTCAAAGCCACCCTATATAATCTTCACCAAAGGAATCTGCTTACCTTTAAACTCCTTGACCCCTCTATCTATGATCCTTACTGGCTGTATATCATAAGACAAATCATCTCTTAACTGTATAGATTCATATTCTACGATCTGTAAATAATCTAAATTATACTTTCTCAACTTAGACATGTGAAAGACATCATTAAGGTTAGACAGATTGGGAGGAATGGTTGTCTGGTAGGCTACGGGTCTAACTTTCTTTAGAATTTGGTAGGGTCCAAGAAAACGAGGATGTAACTTTCGGATTTTCAATGCTCTACTAATCCCTATAGTGGGAGTAACTCTTAAAAAAACATGTTCTCCCTCGTAAAAAACAAGAGGTTTCCTCCTCTTATTAACATAGCTCTTTTATCAACTTTGAGCAGTAACTAACCTATCCTTAATCATTTTAATTTGTTCTATGGTCTGCTGGGCCAATTCTAGACCAAGGATGGTTCTCTCACCTACTTTATACCAACATAGAGGCAATCTACACTTCCTTCCATACAAATCCTCATAGAGTGGTATACCTATGCTAGAATGGTAACTATTATTATAGGCAAACTCTACTAACGGTAAGAACTTATCCTAACTACTCTGCTATTCTAACACACATGTCCGAAGCATATCTTCCAGAGTTTGGTTAGTTCTCTCTGTTTTCCCATCTGTCTAGGGGTGATAAGTCGTACTAAGGCTCAACTTAGTCCCAAACGCCTCTTGCAAGGGTCCCTAAAATCTAGATATAAATCTAGGATCTCTATCTAAAACTATGCTTACGGGAATACCGTGTGTAATACCCTTAAGTACATGTTAGACTGGTAAATGGTTACCGAAGGTAGCATTTGACTTGTTTAGCATGTCAGTAAAGTTTTGTGACAATCTGAGTTCATTTAGGCACTTAGTTGCAACATAGAAGTTGTAAAGTGGCTTAAAATGACTCAGATAATAGCATAAGTTGCTAAGTTAAGAGAAATAAACATAGAGAGTTTATTTCTAGGTCACAAATAAGCCAAGTAAGATGTGGTAAAAGTTTCAAGAGAATCGGAGTCAGTTTGGTATTTTTAGGCATACAGGTTGTGCTTTTAATGCCGGATTGATCCCTAGCAGATATTGAAAATGATGAGAATTGTGAAACAACAATTTAGATGAATCTTATGATTTATTCTAAAGTTGTTAGAAGTAGGGAAACTCGAATTAGCACAATTTGGGTGTCCATAGCAGATATAAGTTTCAGTGTAGAAACTTAAGTTAATCTTTTCCCGTAATTCCCTTCACGTCCCAGCCCCCCTATTTCTATCTTCTCTCGGCAGAGAAGGAGAAACCGAAAACAGAAAGAGAGAAAGGGGAGAAGGGAGAAAGGGGAAGAAGGAAGAAGGGAGAAGGAAGAGGAAGATCAAGCTTCAAGGTTCAAGGCTTCAAGTCTTCAAGAGGTAGGGGTTTAGAGCTTTTATTCATCTCTTTTCTCTATGTATGCATATAGATACATAATATGCTAATTTGAGTTTTAGAGATGTTAGATGAGTTTGGCTTGCATAGAAGTGTTTCTTGGGTCAATTATGACTTGTTTATAGCATCAGTTTAAGTAAGAAGACCCTTGAATCACAAAGTGAGCCTTAAGTTAAAGAATGAAGAATGTTAGCCATAATCCAAATTAAGAGATTTAAGAGAGTAATTGATGTTCCTAAATGTTAAAGAACTGATTAGGGACTTAGAATTACTTAGAATTTGGATTGAAATGGCTTGGAATCAGCAGAAATGACTAATAGAACAGTAAACTCGTAGCTGCAGAATTCTGCAGAACCAGGGTTCTGCTGATGGCGCCGCGGCGTGGAGATAGTCACGCCGCAGCGTGAGAGTTTTTCGCTGGGAATGCCGCGGCGTAGAAGATGCATGCCGCGGCGTGAGGCTAAAAATTAGCCCAGCAGTAGCCCTCGAGAGAAGGCGCGCGACGTGCAAATGTTGTGTGCCGCGGCGTGAGACCACAAGCTCCAAAATGATGCTTTTGGATGTTCGAGGTGCTATAGTTAATGGAATCATTGAGACATGTTTCCTAAGTGTGTTAAGGCACAAGTTGGGATATTTTCAAGTGGAAAATATCTATCCATCAAGTATGAGAAAGCATAGGCTTTTAAGCATCCTAAAGGAAAGATTTGCTTTAAGTAATGACATTGCACTTTAGGCAACTTAATGTTGCAATTGATATCACTTAAGATGTGATGAGATAGTGCAATAGAGATGAATAATAGTATTCACTCTAGTAGAGAATAATGAGAAAGGTATGAACCTTAGGAAATCCAAGAATAGTGGATTACCTTAGGAAGGTACCTAGAAGCTTAGGCAACAAAGAGTTGCAAGTAAGAACCACTCTTGAGTTAGATTACATGAGTGGAGACAAGATTGTGTATTAGTTCCACGAGGAATGTTTAGGTACTTAGTCTCAAGTTAAGTGAGACTTAGTACATTGCTAAATACACAATAAGAGGAATTGTGACTAAGAAGATGTCATAAGCGAAAAGTAGAACAGTAAATGTACAATAACTCGTATAAGCTAAGATGAGTTAGAAGTACAAGATAAAGAGAAGTTACTTCCTTAGATACGAGCAAAGCATGGAAGTTGAGTTTAGAATAAGCATGTTAACACACAAGTGTAGTATACGCTACTACCGTAAGTGTGATAGAAAAGGAAAGTTAGATGCATGAATTACTCTCTTTAGATAAAGTTGAGTTAATTATGCAAAGTTTTAGAGAAATGCCCTCGTTCCTTAAGCAAGGTTAGATGAGGCATTAGTTAAGATAGACTCTTTCACTAGGATGAGTTGAGTCTATAGAAAAGAGTAAGATGGTGTTTATGTAAGAGATAAACATAACACTAAGCTCTTCACACACTAGAGAGTTAAGCTAGTGTGGAGATGAAGAGAAAGGACCTTAGGGCAACCAAGATTAGTGGTTTGCCAAAGGTAAGTACCTAACACCTCAGCAACCTAAGGTTGCATTAGAAATCACTTAAGAGAAAAGAGTGATGAGGTAGAGTTTAGGTACAAGTAAGAGACATAGTTTAGTGATGTTTACCTGAGAATGTAACGTTTTATGATGTGAGGTCATTTAGCCAGAAGGTAAGGAATCAGAGAAGTTCCTAAGGGAACAAGTATTCCTAACCAAGTGCTAAGGTTACATGTAGTATGAGGTTACAGATTCTCCTCATTACAAAGGGTAAACATAAGAAGAGTAGAATATGCTTAGCTCTTAGAGGAACTAAGTATATAAGTATGTACGAAAGTCTATGAATTAGTCAAGTAGGATCGATCTGGTGAGTATCCTTTGATGTTAATCATGAAGGCAAAAGGGGATAGATGGGTGTCCGAAGGACTTTTGAGAAGGACATAACCCTGATGTCTCGATGTGCCAAGGCCAAAGGAGATAAGTGGGAAATCCAAAGACGCTTTTTGAGCAAGGATGAAGCCCGAACTTCTCAATGTGCCAGGATACGTGTAAGGTGAGGATGAGGTTTTCCTCTATTTACCACTGGATGATATACTGACTAGTTCCTAGCAAACTCCTTCGCTTCAAAACAAAACTCTGCATTTGCATTTCATTCACATGCTCTTAGGATTCCTTAGGCATATTCATTACATATCATTATCATTGCATTTACGGACAGTTGTATGGGCATTGTCCGTCACTGTTGGTATGTACAGATGTATGGGCGCTGTATATATTAACAGTGTGTTGACTCTTAATTGTTATCACACTATTAGAAAGTGTATAAGTTATGAGAAAAGAGGAGGCAACTCCTAAGTTATGAGAATAGAGGAGGAAACTCCTAAGTTAGAATTATAGCATTTGTTATATATTTGTTATATACAATGTTATAGAGAACTGGTATTGGAATTGCTTTTACTGAGAATGTTAATTCTCACCCCAGTTGCTATTCCATGTAAATCCAGATGCAGGTTCAGATGCAGGTACAGATGCAGGCGCAAGCAAAGGCACAGGTACAGAGATTCAAACCCTGCTAAGGATGAGAAGATAAAGCATGAAGACTAGAGTAGTTTTTACTGCTTAAAGTAGACAGAACTTATGTATCAGTTTATATTTGTTCTGTAAGTTTTATGTTATATGTATTATAAATAGCCCTCAGGTGGCTAAGTTTGTATATGTATATGTATGAGTTTAAGTTTTTCTGCAATCTCTCAAGGCTTTCTATAATTACTCAGTTGTGATTATAGATATATGTTAGTATGTAGTATAGAAGTGACATCTCCAGTACTGGTTATCTTTATATATCTCTGTCTATCTAGGATATATCTGGATATTTGTATTAGGGTGTTACACCGTGCAACTTAACTATCTCTTTGAGTTACAACTAAGCTAATCTCTCTAAAGGATAGCTAGCTTTCATTGGCAAAAAGTGGGCGGATTTAGTTAATCTATCCACTATGACCCAAATAGCATCATATCCAAGTTGAGCTCTGGGTAGACCTATTACAAAGTCCATTGAGATCTTATCCCATTTCCACTCGGGGACTCCCAAAGACGATAAAGGTCCTGCCAGTTTTTGGTGTTCAATCTTCACTTTCTGACAAACTAAACACCTTGAAACATATTCAGCTATATCTCTTTTCATTCCAGCCCACCAAAACTTTTTTCTTAAATCTTGATACATCTTAGTGGATCCTGGATGACTGGTATACTTACTCTTGTGATCTTCTTCTAGAATTTTCTCTTTGACCTCCAACTCTCTTGGAATACAAAGTCTGTCTCTAAACTTTATCGTTCCATCATCAGACATATCAAAATCCTCTTGGGTTCTTAAAAATATTTGCTCACTAATGTCCCTTAGAGTTTCATCCTCCTTTTGAGCTTCTATAATCTGAATCCTTAAATCATTCACTATGTCCAGTCTACTCATAAAGAGACTCTATGGCATCACAGACACTTCAAGACTCAAATTCCCAAAACTCTTGAGAAGTTTACTCTTTTTGACCATCATTCGGGACACGTTTCCTACTTAGTGCATCAGCTAATACATTGGCTTTACCCAGATGATACTTTAACTCAAAGTCATTATTTTTTAAGAATTCCATCCATCTTTTCTGTCTTATGTGCAGCTCCTTCTGATCAAACAAATACTTTAAACTTTTATGGTCACTGAACACCTCAAACTGAATCCTATAGAGATAGTGTCTCCAAATCTTTAAGGCAAACACTACAACTTCCAATTCCAAATCATGCGTAGGGGAGTTCTCTTCATATGACCTTAACATCCTCGATGCATAGGTGATGAGTGCCGAACTCAATCAAAATTGTTACTAAGTTATGCCTATGACTTGTAGCATAAGAAACAATACTGGATCATTTCTCAAAGGATTGTAAGTGCTATTTGATTAAATCAAGCAAAAATTTGGAAAGGGGTTTGACAACTTAGAAAACAAAATTAACAAAGCAATTAACATAATTAAATAGAGAAATTCAATTGAAAGAACAATCAATTCAGAAATTTATCCGAAATTGGGTTGATTCTATCATAAAGCATTCAATAAACATTTGGAGTGCATTTGAATGGTTAACTTGGATCTAATCGAAATCTCTGCATCAAATCCAGAATTCATACTAGACAATCATATAGAATTCAATTAACAATTGAAACATAAATTTGCAATCACACAACTCATGTTGGATCTGTGTTCATTTTAAGAACCAAATTCAATTAACCTAGGCATAAATCAATAACCTAACCCCTTAATTCGTGATTAATTCAGATTAATCAATCATAAATTTCATCATAATTCATAATCTTAAATCAAGATCTAATCAAATCAAACATAAATGGAATCATCATTCATGCATTCAAGATCAAGAAGAAGAAGAAAAGGAAATCAAACACAAATAGAACTAATGATCTCAAGAAACCAAACCAAAATTTCTTCAAGATTATCTGAATTGATTACAAAAGTTTAGCCCTCCATAGCCATCACCATGGATGAATTTCAGGAGGAAGGAAGAAGAAGGAGGAAGAGAGAAATGAGAGAATGATATGAAAACCAAGACTACAACACACCAAAAAAAATGAAAATGCATAAGCTCCCCCTCTAATACAATCTAATTCCATTATTCCTCACAATCCACCCAAAATCTCCATTATGAAAGTGGTTGAACCACTGTCATCCATTATGAAAGTGTGTTTAAAGTGTGTCTCCCACTTTTCATTAATTATGAAAGTGGTTCAACCACTTTCATCCATTATGAAAGTGTGTCTAAAGTGTGTCTCCCACTTTCCATTAATTATGCCAATGATTTCCACTTTTCTACCTAATTACAAGCTGGAATATTCCCAGTCTTAATTGTCATTTCTATCATAATGTCGAATCCACCTCAAACCCATCAAATAGCTACTAAAATAAGCTTTCCAAGGAGTGCTCATGTGCTAAATTTGGGCTTGAAATGAGTGAGATATGCCCAAAATAGTAAAGGTATGTCTAGAAATACAAGACAACATTGTTGGTCCAATTTCAAGGTTGTCTTTGACCACTTAAATGTCTAAATTTGTCAAAACTTGTAGATCTTTTTCTCATTTTTCCTAGCATATAAAGAACATCAAAATCAGAGATCAACAACTCAAGTTATGGCCAAAATACAGAAATAATGTCAAAACTCATTAATGCTGAAAAAAAATTAATTAGACCCAATTTGAGTCCAAAATTACAAACAAGATCAAACTCAATTAATTAAGTGCATAAAGAGTGTAAATGACTAAAAATAAGGGTTTATTAATATACAAAACATGTGATTATCAATAGGCAACTACTCTCCTATTCTGCATCAGAACACACTATAGTCCCATCTTTGAAGCATCACAATATACCTCAAAGTTCTCATGGGGATCTGGAATCACCAACACTGGTATAGTGGTCAACTTCTTCTTTAACTCTTGAAAGTTATTCTCATAATCCTGAGTCCAGTCAAACGTACTACCTTTCCTAGTTAACCTAGTCAATGGTAGTTCTAACTGAGAAAAACCTTTAATGAACCTCCTGTAATAACCAGCTAGGTCTATAAAACTCCTAATCTTAGTCATAGTGGTAGGTCTCTCCCACTGTAACACTGCTTTTATTTTACTAGGGTCCACTGAGATTCCTCCTTTCGAAATAACATGGCCCAAAAACTAAACTTTTGTTAGCCAAAACTCATATTTGGACAATTTGCCAAACAACTTCTTCTCTTTAAGGATATCTAAAACTATCTTGACATGTTGCTTATGTTCTTCCCTTATCTTAGAATAGATAAGGATGTCATCAATAAACACCACAACAAACTTGTCTAGATAGGGTCTAAAAACTCTGTTCATATAACCCATTAACACTGCTAGAGCATTTGTCAACCCAAAAAACATCATAAGATACTCATAATGTCCATATCTAGTCCTAAAGGCGGTTTTAGGGATATCCTCTCCCCTAACCTGGATTTGATGATATCCTGATCTCATATCAATCTTATAAAACACCGAAGCTCCTCTTAGTTGATCCATCAGATCATCTATTCTAGGCAATGGATACTTGTTCTTGATGGTTACCTTGTTCAATTGTCTATAATCAACACATAACCTCATGGTATCATCTTTCTTCTTCACTAGCAGCACTAGTGCTCCCCACGAAGAGACACTAGGCCTAATGAATTTCTTGTCCAACAAATCCTCTATTTGTTTCTTTAGTTCTGCTAATTCTAGCATTGCCATCCTATAGGGTACTATAGATATAGGTCTCATACCCGATACTAGGTCTATAGTAAACTCTATATCTCTCTCTGGTGGCAACTCTGCTACATCACTTAGAAATACCTCTAAGTATTTCCTTACCATAAGTATTCTGTCTAGGTTCTGCTCAACCTCTACATCTAATGAGAAAAGAAGAACATATCCTAGAGCTCCTTCTACGAAACAGTGATTAACCTGATTAGCATTGAGATAGATAGACTCTGAAGAAACAACTCTGGTAGAAAAATCAAATACAAAAACTAAAGTCTTATCTAAGCAATTTAAGACCACATGATTAGATGATAACCAATCCATACCCAGGATGACATCTGTGCCCACAAGAGGTAAACAAATATGGTTCACAAAGAAGGCTCTTCCCTCAATTCTTATACAACAGTCAAGACATACTCTGGAAGTTATGACTGGTTTACCAGTAAATGTAGAAACAGACAAGTCATATGGTAATTCTAACAAAGGTAAATCCAACATCCTTACTCAATCATAAGAAACAAAGGAGTGGGATGCTCCTAACTCATACATAATATTTAAAAGGTGATTACAAATTATGCCTTTACCTTGTATGAGATTGGACGATTGGGCCACCTGTAACACCCTCCGTAGGGCGTCACATTTTAAATAAAACATAAAACCAAATGAAATCATTTTATAAAATCTTTGAGTTTTAAAAGATAAATTTTAAAATATCTTTTTGCGGAAATATAAACTTACCAAAAATTATAAGTAAAACAGAAATTAGATTGAATTAATTAATACACATATTATATATGTTACAAAATATCTAACAACAATTTAAAATATAACATTTACAGACTCGAGAAACAAGAGCAAACCCAAAGAAGGTTACTACTAATAGCACTAGTAACAACACTAACGAGAAAACCCAACCTACATTTTCCATTTTCTCCACCAAACTGCATCCTGTTGAAACTTGGAAGATAACACCTTGATGCCATCATCATCTTCAGAACATAGCCTCCAGTAGGTCGAAGAAACTTCCTTCGTCTACTATATGAATTTAACAAATACAACACCACAAAACAATACAAGAAAGAGGTGAGATCCCCTTTCACCAACCATCTGCGGTAGCAAAGAATTATACGAATGACAAAGTCATTCCATACACACAGATATCACAAATACCATCATGTTATCAATTTATAAATAAATCAAATAAGCATATAATAAATAACAACATAGAATATCATGGATAAAAAATATAAGAAATAACCACATATAAGATCATAGATAAAAATAATAAAAAATAATAATAAATAACAACATATAAAATCATAGGCACAAAGATAATAACAACATATAATCATAAGATCACATATAAAAGATCATAGATAAAAGATCATAGTTAAAAGATAATAAAGTACATCATATAAACATATGCAGTATGACACAATCCTACTCCATGGAGCTAAAAACAAACAGACATCAGAGAGCGAATGATCCTCAAAATCTATTAGTACCACGGCTGCCCAACCAAACTATTGCGTTGTCACACGTTGCGTCTATAGCCCCACGTCACATGGAACTCCTTGTCCAAGGCGTGGTGTAGTTCACGGTCTCACATTGTGGCACTACAGGCAATGTACTATTAGACTTTACAAGATCTCGATTAAGTATAGTGTGTGTCGAGTCCATTAGTGTGTTACCAGTTACTACGGCCCAGAAGAGCAACCAACTGTCCACATATGGAATTATGCACACTAACGTCTCCAAGTCCATTCAAGATCGAACCACACTACGCTTATCGCACCGACAATACGATGTGATTCGTCTCGTCAACCAATCCACCAAAAATTTGGCATAAACTCAACACATAATTCCAAAAATATGAAATTACGAAGATACCCTCAAGATAATAATATGCCCTCAATGGCAGAAAAATAGAAAGCCTGTACGGGTTCACATTTTCCCGACAGCGAAAAATAAATACAGCAACGGTCAATCGCGTAGAAATTTTATCGCGTTTTCACAATCTCGTCGTTTTTATAAACGTTTTTAAATCGCGTAAATTTATTTTACTGTTTTTAAAATCGCGTAGAGTTTTTAATACGTTTTCTCAATCGCGTAAGATTTTTAAATCATTTTCTTGTCCGAATTCCTTAAAAACACTGTTTAAAACAAACAGAAATAATATTTAATACATTTAAACTACGTAGAATATTTTTCATACCGTATACTGTCTTTTGGACATCTTTTCTATCTTATTTGTCCATTTTTAATATAAATTGACAGTATTATGTTTAGAAAAATTATAATAATGATTTTCTAGGTTTACTGTCAAAAATTCTTTTTATTTTTATTACAACCAATAAATTACACTTTTGAAAATTACTAACGTGCTTCAAAACACAAGGTGAGCTATACGTTAGAAATTTTACAAAGCTACTGTATTTCTTCTAACAGTAAAAATCATTAGCTTAAACTTCTTAAACTTAATTCTAATCAATTTATTTCTTCAAAACTCATTGTAATAAAATCCTTTTGGCATTTATTACTTAAACTTAGTTGAAAACAATTCTATAAATCAAAAAGATTTAAATTTGGCATTTTGGCCGAAAATCATTCTATGCTTTATAATTCATTCCTAATTATTTCCATACATTTAATCTCTTATAAAATTCTTGATCTAATTTATTTTTATTAAATTATCTAGTCCATAATTAGAAAATAAATTTGGATTAAAAGTATGTGGCATGTTGGCCAATTTTAACAAAGTCCTTGCATTTGATCTTTAAATTATTTTTCATCTTTTAAATCAATGTCAAATTCATTGTATTCATTAAATCATTGTTTTAGAAAATGGTTTTAGAAATCAAAACATTCAATTTAGGCATGTTGGCCGAAATACCTAATTTCATTCTTGGATCCATAAATTCATTTTTCTTACTCTAAACAAATTGGTAACTTGTCAATTTTCCTAGGTTAATTAAATTCCACTTTTAGAAAATTTAAGAGAACATTTTGGTTCTCCTCTTTGCCTTGAGGCCGTGAGCTTGGGTTTGTGCTCTTTGGAACACTCATGCAAATCCTTGTATATTATTTACATGTTACAATAATTATCATGCTTATATATATACATACCATATACTAAAACAACCATAAAACACATACAAATTATTAAAGCCATTAGACATGTTACACACATAGCACATACAAAATATTAAAGCTATTAGACATGCTTTCACATATAATCAATCACAATTAGGAAAGGCTATAAACAATCAAGTGAATGAATCCTTATGGATTCTTCACCACAAACACAAACATTCCTCACCACCAACACATGGTTGATGAGGGTAATCTCCCTCTTACCTCTTGTAGAAACCTCCAAGTCCATTGTATGTCTCCTTCAAGCAAGCTTCCTCCACCAAGAGCTCCTTGAAAACAACGAAAACATACAATATTAATACCTAAGGCTCTAAACTAGAATAATCATGAATTAAAATCATGATTAAAACTTTGAAATGGATAGAAACATGAAGATCAAAGAATCCTACCTTCAAGGCTTCAAACTTAAGCTTTGAAGAACAAGGTAGAAAATGGAAGATTTAGGAAAAACTTCCAACATGAAAGTTCTTTAGAAATGCATGGAGATTCAAGACCTATGGTCATTTAAAATTATTGAAGCTTGGAAGAGGATTTTTGAGTGGCTGGCCGAATCCATGGGGAAAAGAAAAAGGAGAGAAATTTGGTTGCTTGATCTTGGTTCTTTGAAGAAAAAGATATAGAAGAGAACAAGTGAGATAAATGGGTGAAGTTTGCCCTCTTCTTGGAAGCTATGGCCATGAAACACAAGGAAGGAAAAAGGGATGAGAGCTTTTGCTATTTGGAGAATTTTGGAGTAAGAGGAAGGCTTTGATATTTGGTTAGCCGTGAATGACCTTGAGAGAAAGTGAGAAATATTGGTTGTTTTGTTTCTTTAAATGATAGTAAATTGAAGAATTCACCCAAGGTGAATTGCCGTAGAAGCCAAAAAGGAGAGCCACCAAAATTGACTAATTTTAGGAAATGGAAATTAGCTTTAATTCCTTTTTGAAATGCATGACCGTAGATGCTTGAAGAGAAAGAATGAATTGAAGTATTGAAATTGTTTTCTTCAAACATGCATTGCCGTAAATGCATAGAGAGTGAGAGTGAATTGGAGTGTTGGAATTGTCTTCCTAAAGCATGCAAGTTGCCGTAGAAACACATGCAAAAAGCCACTAAAATTGACTTGGTCTTACTTGGTTAATTAATTGAAAGATAGTAAGAATTGAATTTGTAATATTTGCTTCATCAAAAGGCTTTGCTTTGCCGTAGAAAGCAACAAAGAGAAGCCATCAATATTGACTATTCTTCATTTGTTCAATTTGGCTTTCTAAATGAATTTCCTAAAGCCTTCTACGTGAATTCACTTTGGTGAATTTGGCTATTAGAGCAAATTGCTCTCTTCCTCCACCGTAGAACACCAAACTTCAAGAAGCCTAAATTTATTTGATAGCTTGTTTTCTATTGGTTCTTAAAAATTCAAGCCATTAATCTTGACCAAGTTCTATTGGTTAAATATTTACTAACTTGATTCTTATTGGTTGCTATTTTTGTTGACCAATTCCTATTGGTGCACATTGTATATTTTCTAACATACTTTAATCAATAAACAATAATTATACAATAATTATTGTTTATAAAGTCAATGTTTATTGTCTAATGGGTAATAAAATATACATAGATTTTTATTTTAGACTAATAGAGTAGCAATTATTATTAATTATTTTTTTTCTACTGATTACCCTTGATGAGTCATAAAGCGAGTCATCAAAGAGAAATTTCTAGAACATGTGACTCACTACGATGAGTCAGTATGATGAATCATCGTGGAATTTTCTAGAACGGGTGAGTCAACATGGCGAGTCAACAGATATTTTCTAGAGCGATGAGTCGGCATGGCGAGTCATCACCGAAATCACCGATCGCATCATTGGCTGTGTCAACATGGCGAGTCAGCATGCTGAGTCATCGGAGAAGTTTCTGGAACTGACGAGTCATCATGGTGAGTCACAAGCTGAGTCACCACTTCTGGAACCTTCTAGAAGCTGCTGAGTCATGATGCTGAGGTGTCACGCCACGTGTCATCGTCTTATTAGCCCGTTGCGATGAGTCATAGCCACCAATTTTGACCAGCTCCTCATTGGTCCATGTGTATAGCACTTGATGACTAAACGTGGGTCCTGCAAAATATTTTCGGGTCCGCTGTCACTTATTTGTACTGACTAATAAAATAATATTATAATAATATAAAATTATTTTATTTGACAGCTTAAATCCTAAAAATTAAAAGATTAATTTTAGGCTCATTCAAATTGGGTTTAGTAAGATCTCCCGCCTCGAATAATTAAAAACAGATTTTCCCGTCCGAAAAAATATTATTTTCCTACCCCGAGCAAATCACACAAAAAGTCCAAATAAAATCACAGACAAGGTAATATTGAAAGCACTCGTATCAAGTAGAAAACAATTAAAAACAAGCAAAAACAAGACATTCGGACGTAATGGTCATTTTCCTATTTTTTCCCACAACGTAGCTAATCATCCAAAACGTTCAAATAAAATATCCAAGCAGTATTATATAGTTGTATATTACACAGAAAAATTTAAAACAGTAATTTGATAAAATTTTTATTTTACTATATCGAAACAAATTATGTAAAACGACCAAATAAAATAACAAACAGTATTATTTTTCTGTATTTCATACAGAAAAATAAGAAACAGTAAAACAGGGACACAACGATCTTTTTTCCAAAAGTTGGGGTGTTACACCACCTCCTTTCCGGTTATAGTATAAACTCGTCCCTTAGCTAGCAGCTTTGGGGTAGGCGTATCCTTCTTATTCTGAGGACAATCCTTGGAGAAATATCCCGGATGCCTACATATGTAGCACACTGACTGGCCTGCCAAGCACTTGCGTCCATGTACTTTCTTGTATTTAGGACACATTGGTATTTTAGAGCCTGTCTTGTCTTTTCCTTTAGGGTTGCTTGCCTTATAAGCTTTCTGCTTATTCTCATCATCCTCATGCTTTCTCTTTGAAACATCTTATACCCTTTCCTCTACTTGAGGGCTGTGAATACTTGACTCCACAATCCTACACTTGTTGACCAAAGTAGGAATGTTCCTAATCTCTATAGGTCTCACAATGCTCTTGATTTCACTTCTCAAATCGGTTTCGAATTTCAAACATCTCCATTTCTTATCTAGATGATAATAGAGATGTGAATAAAACTTTGATAACTCATCAAACTTGGCCACATACTGGCCTACTAACATGCTTCCTTGTGTTAACTGCATAAACTCCACCTCCTTGTCATCATATAGAGTTTGCAGGAAAAATTTCTCCAAAAACGTTGCCTTGAAAACCTCCCAAAACATCTGGTTTTCAGCGGCTTCTAGTACCCCTTTGGTACCCTTCCACTAATGCTCTGCTTCTTCTTTCAACATATAGGAGGCGAAAGTCACTTTTTGATCTTCCAAACAAACCATCACATCAAAAATCTTTTCCATTACACTAAGCCACTCCTTAGCTTTGGCGGGATTAAACTTGCCTCTGAATGGTGAAGGGTTCATCTGATAGAAAATTAACAAGTTTAGGAAATTCTGATTCCTTCTTACTTGTTGAACTTCCTAAACTGGCTGCTCAGGTGGTGGTTGTTGATTGGCCTCCAACATCTCAACTAGCCTAGCAGTCATAGCTACTTGATCCCTCATCGCAGTAGCATTTGTAACTATCTACTCACGTATCACTTTGACCATTGCCATCATGGCTTCATTTGTAACTATCTACTCACGTATCCCTCATCCTTGTCTCACAAGTTTACCTCTTTGGTGCCATAGTTTCCTATACACACAGAACAACATATATTGAGTTAATCAGTCCTCAATATTATGTAATCATGTAACAGTAACTACTAACAGTCCGACAATAGGCAAGTTATGCAATTCTATTTAAACATCTCAAACAAGAGACACAGAAATGCATTAGTGATCAAGCTTAATTGGGCTCAAATATAGGTTCTAGGATGATTGTAATTACATCCAATGGATTAGTGATCAATCAATTTTGAGGCATTCATTATTGCTTTATATTTGGCCTAATTGATGATAATTGTATCCAATATTATGTTTGTGGATGAGTTTTAGATGATTGAGTCTCATTGAGCTTAGTTGTAAAAACTTCATTAATTTTCATATTTTAGCTTATTTTGACCTTTCTGTCTTGTACAGGCCATAACTTGGGCTATAAATATCATATTTAGATGATTTTGGTGTCCCCTGAAAGCTGAGATGAAGATGCATAATTTTACATCTAATGTAATTTTTCTAGTTCAGCTGGATTCAAGGCAAAATTGAGCCTCAAAATCAGGATGTTGTTGTTGTTACTAGCTTGGACCTTCCCTCGCTGATTTGGACTTAACTCTATCCATTTAAGCCCAAATAAGACAAATTATATGTCTCTGTAAAGCTTATTCAGAGGGCTACAATTTGGGTAGGGGTAGATTAGGAATTTTAGAAGACTTTTCAGTTACAAATAGGTTAAGGCAGAATATGAAAAACACCTTTTGAATTGTTTTGTTTGAGTTTTACAGATTGAAGAAACAGTTATTTTTTCTCTCTTTTCATCTTCTCTATTTTCGTTTTCTCTCTTCTAGTTTTCTCTCTTCTCTGAAGGTTCTGTAACTTTCCAATAGTGATGGCCATGGAAGGCTAAAGATCTAATCAATCCAAGGAATTCAATAATTGTGGTTAAAGTTTTGAGTTCTTTTGTTTAATTATGATTTCTGATTGTGTACTTTCCTCTTCTCCTTCTTCAATTGATTTCTGATTATGATTTTGAAATTGAAGATAGAATTAGGATTGATTAATCTGAATCTAATGGAGAATAGATCATCGATTGGTAATCTATGTTAATTCGAAATTGTACCTAAATCAATCTTAATCAAGAATTGCGATTGTGATTCTGTTTTACTTGATCAAATTCTAGGTGATTATCTAGTTGAATTTGAATTAATAGAGGTGAATGCATTTAGAATTATACTCTTTTTGAACTATGATTAACTCTGCCACTTGAATTGATAACCTTGGATTGGTGTTTCCATAATTGAATTTTCTTCTAATTACGGTTTGAATTGTTTTCTGTTGATGAACAAAACCCCCTACCTATTGATAATTTCTAATATGCTTGAGAAATCTGAATTGATCCTTGGGAGATGACCTAGGTTATGCACTATGCTATATTCAATTGTAAATCCTAGTCTATTTTGAGGCGAGTACGACATCGCTCATCAAAATTTGGCGTCGTTGCTGGGGATCTATTTTCGGTTTCTTAGGTTTATTAGGAGTTCCTAATAGTTTCTAATTCCTGTGTATTCGTGATCAACTTTGCTGGAAATCCTTAAGTGCATTCTACTATTTCTATTTTTCTCACATCGATTACTCCGCAATCGTTTTACATCGATTCTCGCATTCTCGCTTCATTCTGCATTGATTTACTATTGCATTGGATTTTGTATGAATTCATTGCATAATTCACATTTTGTGCCTGCCTGCTGCATTGCACTTTGATGCATTAATCATTGTTCCATTGGCTCTTATTTCATCTGCTGCACAATTTTCGTTTTATTGTCATTGTTACTGTTACATTAGATTTTACTGCATTCCATGACTCCTGTGATTGTGCATTGCTTCACACAACACAATTGATACTTCTGTTGCACGAATAACACCTTCATCTGCTGCATAGCCTGCTGTTTTGTATTACCTGTTTTGCTGCATTTTTCCTGTGGCAGTTACTGTTCCATTGGTTCTACTGCATTATTTTCGGTTATTGCATGTCATTTTGCTGCTATTGACCATCCTTTTACCATCCTTATTGATATTTGCAAGTTGCTCATCTTCACTTGAATTTCACCTTCAATTTTATTCTTCACATTCACTTGGTTTCCATTTTCCTGCATCTCAAAAAGGCATTTGGTGTTGCAATGGAGTCTTGAGCTGAAACTAGGTTCCTAAAGGTAAACCATCAGTTGGCCAAAATCCATCGTTTGGTAGGGTTTTTGAGCAAATTTAGGTGAGACAATGACATTTTTGTAATTTTTGAGTGGGAAAACATGCTCAAATTGAGCTGAAATTTGGTGGGTTGAAGGAAAATGGCCTTCTCCTCAAGGCTCGCAGCTTCGCCATGAGCAACATCATGGTTTGCCCTAAATCCTTCATTTAGACCACTTTTTCATTTTTTGAAGATTTTTTATTGCATTTTTGAGTTCCATTTTTGTGTAGTTTTTAGTGTGTGGTGGTCCCATATTTTTTAAAAATCATTTGATAGGTCAATTAGATTTATTTTGGTGCATTTTTAGTGTTAGATACTCCATTTTGCTTGTTTTGAGTTTTTGAGTTTTGCATGTTATATGACTAGGTCCAATCTTGGTATATTGCATCATTTTGATCCTGAGATAGATAGGACTTTTCGTTCCTTAAATAGGTTTAATAGATTTGATTCTGCACTTGGAAGTAGTGATTCTGCACTTGCTATGTCTAGTGATTCTTCACATAGTTATCATACTAGTGACTTTGCTTCTGAATTTTTTGATTCTGCATATTCTGTCATTGATCCATCTTTTCATTCTGATTCTACTGAGAATACTGATATTATGGATAATAGAACCTTGAAGGAGCTTGCTGCTCCTGATGTTACATATCAGTCTTTATGCATTTAGTATCCTGATATTGATGTTCCATTTGAACTTAAATCTGGATTGATTCATTTGCTGCCTAAGTTCAATGGTCGTGCAGGAGAGGATCCTCATAAGCATCTCAAGGAGTTCCACATTGTGTGTTCTACCATGAAGCCTTAAGGCATTTCAGAAGATCACATCAAACTTAGAGCATTCTCTTTCTCATTACAGGATGCTGCTAAGGACTGGCTGTATTATTTGCATCCAAGATCTGTCACTAGCTGGAATGATCTTAAGAGGCTGTTTTTGGAGAAATTCTTTCTTGCCTCAAGGGCTGCCTCAATCCGAAAAGAAAGATGTGGCATCAGGCAGTTTGACAGAGAACCATTATTTGAATACTGGGAAAGATTCAAGAAGTGTGTGCAAGCTGTCCTCACCATCAGATTAGTGACCAGTTACTGATCCAGTATTTTTATGAAAGTCTGCTGCCTATGGATAGGAGCATGATTGATGCTGCTAGTGGAGGAGCATTGGCAGACAAGACTCCTATGGCTGCAAGAGAACTGATTGAGAATATGGCCACTAATTCTCAACAGTTTGGCACTAGAAGTAACTCAGTGGTATTGACTAGAGGTGTCCAAGAAATTGAGGCAACTTATGCTGCAGATCACAGGAAATTGGAAAGCAAAATTGATGACCTTGCATCCTTGGTGAGGCAATTAGCTGTGACTCAACAGTAGCCTGCTGCAGTAGCTCCTGCTAAAGTGTGTGGCATCTGCATTTCTGCTGATCATCCCACAGATGCTTGTCCTACACTACAAGAGGTTGACACTGATGGTACTCCATAGGCCTATGCAGCAAACATCTATAATAACAGGCCTCAGCAGCCTCAGCAGCAACAACAGAGTTATGATTTGTCCTCCAACAGATATAACTCAGGCTGGAGAAATCATCCCAATCTGAGGTGGGGAAATAATTCTACACAGCCTGCCCCTACTCAATTTAGGCAGCAGCAGCAGCAACTACCCTTCCAGTCCACTGCAGGATCCAGTAGACCATATCAACCACCTTTCATGCAGCAGCTAAATAATGCAGCACCTCCTAAATTTGAGCCAACCTTGGAGGAGTTGATGAAACAGATGGCAGTGAACAACTTGCAGTTCCAGCAGAGGACAGAAGCTACCATTCAGAATTTGGAGAATCAGATTGGACAACTTGCCAGTTCGATGAACCAATTACAATCACAAGAATCTGACAAGCTGCCTGCACAAACTGTGGTGAATCCAAGAAATGTGAGTGCCATCACTCTAAGATCTGGTAAGACTGTTGATGCACCAGATTACGAGTTGCAACATGGATTAGATAAGGAGACTAAGGAGCAGCAAGCCATACCAGAAATTCCATGTAGTAGCAAAAATAAGAAAACAGATTCTGTCCCCACTCCTGTAGTTACTGATGAGCAGGAAAAATCCATCCCACTACCATTCCCTCAAAGGGTCATGCAGCTTAAGAAGACTTTTGAGACTGACACAGATAGGGAGATCTTAGAAACATTTAGGAAGGTTGAGGTGAACATTCCTCTCATTGAAGCAATCAAACAAATTCCAAGATATGCCAAGTTTCTTAAGGACTAGTGCACTCACAGAAGGAGACTAAAGGGAAATGAGAAGATCAGTATGGGGAGAAATGTGTCTGCACTTATTCAGCCTACAATGTCCCAAAAATGCAAAGATCCAGGGATTTTTACTATCCCATGCACCATAGGCAACAGCAAATTCAAAAATGCCATGTTGGATTTAGGTGCTTCAATTAATGTTATGCCTATGTCTGTGTTTCAATCTCTTGCCCTTGGACCTTTGCAGAATACAAGAGTTATCATTCAGTTGGCAAACAGGAGTAATGCATACCCTGCTGGACTCATTGAAGATGTCCTTGTTAGAGTTAATTAATTGATCTTTCCTATAGACTTCTACGTTTTGGATATGGATGGAGAATTTGAATCCAGCAAGGCTCCCATTATTCTTGGCAGACCTTTCCTCAAAAGTGCCAAAACCAAGATTGATGTCCATGCAGGCACTCTTTCCATAGAGTTTGGAGATAGTGTGGTTAGATTTAACATCTTGGATGCCATGAAGCACCCCATGGAAGAACATTTTGTTTTCCATATAGATTTGCTGGCTGATGTAGTTGATGATAACCTGTCTGAGCTCTTTGCTGCTGATTTTTCATTCTTTTCTGATTTTGTTGACACCTACACATGTGTTACTTATACTGGTTCAGAAATGTGCAATGTTTGTACTAAGATTGCATCCTGTTTACATGGTGATTTTGATACAGATTGTATAGGTTCTGAACAGTTAAATGGTGGTACAGCTGCGAATTTAATAGAGTCAGAATATGAATCTGATTTTGTTAGATTGTAGGTTATAAGCACAGCTCCTACCACCAGGATCCTTCCATCTGTAGTGCAGCCACCTACACTGGAGCTTAAGCCACTCCCAGAGCACCTTAAGTATGCATACTTAGAGGAGGATAAGAAGCTGCCAGTGATCATTTCTACTACCCTCCATGCTACACAGGAGGAGGGGTTGCTACAAATATTGAGAAAGCATAAGAAAGCTATCGGCTGGACCTTGGCTGACATTCCTAGCATTAGTCCTTCCATGTGCATGCACAGAATACTACTTGAGGATGGTGCTAAGCCAGTGAGACAACCACAGAGGCGTCTCAACCCTTTGATCCTGGATGTGGTAAAGAAGGAGGTGACCAAGCTTCTGCAAGCTGGAATCATCTATCCTATATTAGATAGTGCTTGGGTGAGTCCAGTTCAAGTGGTTCCAAAGAAATCAGGAATCATAGTAATGAAGAATAATCGAGATGAGCTGATTCCTAGTAGAGTGTAGAGTAGCTGGAGAGTTTGTATTGATTACAGGTGGCTCAACTAAGCGACAAGAAAGGATCATTTTCCTTTGTCTTTTATCAATCAGATGCTTGAGCGGTTGGCTGGAAAGTCTTTCTACTACTTTCTTGATGGCTTTTCGGGGTACTTCCAGATCTATATAGCACCAGAGGACCAGGAGAAGACCACCTTCACCTGCCCATTTGGCACTTTTGCTTACAGGAGGATGCCTTTCGGCCTATGCAATACTCCTGGAACTTTCCAGCGATGCATGGTAAGTATCTTTACAGATTTTTTAGAGGAATACATTGAGGTATTTATGGATGATTTTACTGTTTATGGTTCCTCCTTTGATGCATGCTTAGACAGTTTTGATAGAGTTTTGCATAGGTGCATTGAGACTAACGTTGTTCTTAATTATGAGAAGTGTCATTTTATGGTAGACCAGGGCATAGTCTTAGGCCAGATCATCTCTCAGAAGGGTATAGAAGTAGATCCTGCTAAAATTGATGTTATTTCCCAGTTACCTTACCCCTCTTGCATGTGAGAGGTTCGTTCTTTTCTTGGACATGTAGGTTTCTACAGGCGGTTCATTCAAGATTTTAGTAAAAAGGCCCTTCCACTTTCCACCTTGTTGCAGAAAGATGTTGTTTTTGAATTTGATGACAAGTGTAGAGAGGCTTTTGATTGCCTCAAAGGAGCTTTGACCACCACTCCCATCATTCAGCCACCTGAGTGGACACTTCCTTTTGAACTCATGTGTGATGCATCTAACTATGCATTGGGAGCTATCCTTGCATAAACAGTTGGCAGATTACCTCATGTCATTTCATATGCTTCTCGGACTTTAGATGCTGCACAGGCTAACTATACTACCACTGAGAAAGAGTTACTTGCCATTATATTTGCACTTGATAAGTTTAGATCATATTTGCTTGGCTCTAGAGTGGTTGTCTTTACTGATCATGCAGCCTTAAAGTTCCTATTAAAGAAAGCAGAATCGAAGCTGAGGTTAATCAGATGGATGCTGCTTCTCCAGGAGTTCGATTTGGAGATTAGAGATAGGAGTGGCGCAGAAAATTTGGTGGCAGATCATTTGAGCAGGATCGAAAGAGCTACTGACCCTTCTCCTATCAGAGATGATTTTCCAAATGAGCAGCTCATGCAGCTCCATGATACCCCATTTTCCCCTTGGTTTGCTGATTTAGTTAATTACTTAGTTGCATCTGTTTTTCCCCCTCATGCATCTAGATCACAGAAAGCTAAGCTTAAGAGTGATGCTAAATACTATGTATGGGATGATCCATATTTGTGGAAATTTTGTAGTGACCAAATGATTCGCAGATGCATCCCTGAACATGAGATCCAGTCAGTTCTTCACTTCTGTCATTCTTTTCCAGTCGGAGGACACTTTGGACCACAGCGGACCGCTAGGAAGGTGCTGGATTCTGGATTCTATTGGCCTACCATTTTCAGAGATGCATATCAAGTTTTTCAGTACTTGTGAGCAATGTCAGAGAGCAGGAGTGGCCATCACCTGCTGGCAGGAGATGCCCTAGTAGCCCATTCTTTTCTGCGAGGTTTTTGATGTTTGGGGTATCAATTTTATGGGCCTTTTCCCTGTTTCTTTTAGTTTTTCTTATATTGTGCTTGCGGTTGATTATGTTTCTAAATGGGTGGAAGCCAAGGCCACCAGGACTAATGATGCTCGAGTTGTTGTGGATTTTGTCAGGTCTAACATATTTTGCAGGTTTGGAGTGCCCCAAGCTATCATTAGTGACCAAGGGACTCATTTCTGTAACCGGACTTTGGAGGCTTTGTTTCGAAAGTATGGGGTCGTGCATAGAGTGTCTACTGCATATCATCCCTAAACTAACGGGCAGGCTGAGATTTCTAACAGAGAGATCAAGCAGATTTTGGAGAAGATGGTGCAGTGGAATGGGAAAGATTGGAGCCACCGGTTAGAAGATGCTCTTTGGGCTCATCGTACCACTTATAGTCTACCTATAGGGATGTCTCCTTTCAGGGTTATCTTTGGTAAAGCATGTCACCTTCCGGTGGAGATAGAGCATCGTGCATATTGGGCAGTGAAGAGTTGCAACTTAGCATTTGACTAAGCGAGTTCGTAGAAGAAGCTTCAATTGCAACAACTGGAGGAACTTCGCTTGGAGGCTTATAAGAATTCAAGGATCTATAAGGAAAGGACTAGGCATTCTCATGATAAGATGATTTTTAGAAAAGAGTTCTCCATTGGCCAAAAAGTGCTTTTGTTCAATTCTCGCCTTAAACTCATGCCCGGTAAGCTCTGTTCTAGGTGGGATGGTCCTTTTGTTGTCACTAGCATCTTTCCTTATGGTGCAGTGGAGATTTCGAATGAAGCCACCAACAAGAGTTTCAAGATTAATGGCCACCGTCTTAAGCCCTTTCTCGAGAGCCTTGCAAGCCCCACACCTGTAGAGGAGCTCTCCTTGGCAAAGCCCACCTTTCCCCACGTGCAAATCTTTCCACCTTGATGAGGGTGTTCTCTTCCCTTGCTCTTTTATTTCACATGTCTACTTGTCTTTTGATTTATGTTTCCATTGAGGACAATGTGTGATTTAAGTGCGGGGGAGGGAATTTTGCTGTTTTTGTTTCTTGTTTCTGTTTTTCTATTTTTTTTTTGCTGTTTTTGCTGTTTTATTATTTTTGTTTTGTTGTTCTGTTTTTGTTTTTGTTTTTACTTTGGGTTTGATAAATTTTGCATGCTTTTCATTGGATTTCTTGGTTTGTATAGGTTGTGAGTAATTTCATCATTCTTAGTTAGAGGTTTCATGACATGATATGAATATTTTCTTGCATTTTTTGGTTTAGCAAGCTGACATTGAGAATTAAAGTGTTGCATCAATGGTGATAGGTTTGTCCTTGGTGAGATTTTGGACCTTATACATGGATGGATTGCATTATGCCATTCCCTTTCTTTCTTGTGTGATCTCACTCATGATTGTTGGTGCTCTAGAACTTGACTTGATTCTTTTTGAAGCTCCTTGTTCACATGCATGTATTGAGATGATTGAGGCCTTCTTTCTTTGTTTAGCTACTTTGGCCAAATAGCCAACCTTGCATCATTTCCCTTTGATTACCCCCTTAAGCCTATTTACCTATTCTTTATTTTAGCTCATTGTACGCCTTTGTGAAAAACCATGATTTTACCTTACCTTAGGGAATGTGAGAGCATTGGTTCATTTCATTTGAGGAGCTCTTTTGCTTGTAGGTAGTAGGCAATTAATAGTTCAAGTGTGGGGGTTGTACAAATTGTGTAATATGCATGCAAGGTCAAAAAAAAAAAAAATAAAAAAAATAAAAAAATAAAAAAAAAAAAAAAAAAAAAAAGAAAAAGAAAAAGAAAAGGAAGGATGAATTGAAAAATGAATTGAAAATCGAAAAATGAAGAGAAAAAGAATGAATTCAAGAAAGGTTGTGAAAGCAAAAGGAAAGGTGATCAAAGTAAGAGAATGTGCATTGTCATTTGAGTTCCTCCTCATTGCTCTTTTATTCTCTTGGCTGCTTAACTTGCCATATCCATATTGATCCTTCCCTTACCTTGGCCCCATTACAACCTTGAATAAAGTCCTTTTGATCTTTATTTGCATGTGTTTCAAGTGGTGAAAATTAGAGACTTGTCAAGCTTATGGTAGTACTTGCTTTCATGGGTGCTTTGAGTGTAAATACAATCCTAAACACTTGAGAGTAGAGTATGCCTAGTGAGGATCTTATCACTTTTGGTTCATCATTTGATTCGATTTGTCTTCTTGCTTGCTTGAGATGTTGAGAAATATATTCATGATTGTCTTGACTCCTTGATACTTTGGGTGTTTGAATCTTGATCACGACCTAGCATTCTTGCAATTCATTGGAAAGTATGTTGAGCTTGTGTTCTTATGATGAAACCCCTTTTGGTTCAATTTTGAATTTTGCCTGGGAGTGCAAAAGTTCAAGTGTGGGGGAATTTGATCAATCAATTTTGAGGCATTCATTATTGCTTTATATTTGGCCTAATTGATGATAATTGTATCCAGTATTATGTTTGTGGATGAGTTTTAGATGATTGAGTCTCATTGAGCTTAGTTGTAAAAACTTCATTAATTTTCGGATTTTAGCTCATTTTGACCTTTTTGTCTTGTACAGGCCATAACTTGGGCTAAGAATATTGTATTTGGATGATCTTAGTGTCCCCTGAAAGGTGAGATGAAGATGCACAATTTTGTGTCTAATGTAATTTTTCTAGTCCAGCTTGATTCAAGGCAAAATTGAGCCTCAAAGTCAGGACGTTGTTGCTGTTACTAGCTTGGACCTTCCCTCACTGATTTGGGCTTAACTCTCTCCATTTAAGCCCAAATAAGACAAATTATATGTCTCTATAAAGCTTATTCAGAGGGCTACAATTTGGGCCAGGGTTAGATTGGGAATTTTAGAAGACTTTTCAGTTACAAATAGGTTAAGGCAGAATACGAAAAACACCTTTTGAATTGTTTTGTTTGAGTTTTACAGATTGAAGAAATATTTATTTTTTCTCTCTTTTCATCTTCTCTATTTTCGTTTTCTCTCTTCTCTGAAGGTTCTATAACTTTCCAATGGTGATGGCCATGGAAGGCTAAAGATCCAATCAATCCAAGGAATTCAATGGTTGTGGTTAGAGTTTTGAGTTTTTTTGTTTAATTGTGATTTCTGATTGTGTTCTTTCCTCTTCTCCTACTTCAATTGATTTCTGATTATGATTTCGAAATTGAAGATAGAATTAGGATTGATTAATCTGAATCTAATGGAGAATAGATCATCAATTGGTAATCTATGTTAATTCAAAATTGTACCTAAATCAATCTTAATCAAGAATTGCGATTATGATTCTGTTTTACATGATCAAATTCTAGGTGATTATCTAGTTGAATTCGAAAAGCCCAGAACACATTTTGAACACTTGGTAATCACTCCAAACATTGCACTTAGCACAAAGGTTATGACCATGAAACTGAGGATTGTTACCAATTCCGCGATGCCATCAAGTTCCTAATCAAGGTCGGACAAGTATAACAGTATATCCTCTGAGTCTATAATGATGAGCATCGTGGAAGGTGTAAATAGGATAGACGCAACCCTGAATGAAGCCTTTCTCCACGCCGCAGGAGAAGATCCAAGACTACACCTCACCATGATACTGAGGATCGGTAGGATAGGAATAGGGACGCTCCACCTAATGATAATAACAATTGCCGTTCTGAGCCAAACAGAACGATCAACACAATCGCCGGGGGATTCGCTGGTGATGGTTCATCTAATGGGGCTCGGAAGAAAGCTCTCAGAATGATAGTGTTTAGTGTCTCCCATTTGGAACCTGGATCATGGGCTTTAGAAAGGAAGGCACCTTCCATCACTTTCTCAGGCGAGGACTATGGCAGAATTATCCCGGACCATGATGACCCACCTGTCATCTCGGGGATAATCTCCAACGCTGAGGTCCGCCGCATTTTTGTGGGTCAAGGAAGCTATATAGACATTATGTTTATGGATCTCTATCAAAAGCTAGAGCTTCCACAATTAGAGTTAACTCCCTATGATGGGGAACTAACAGGGTTCACTGGGGAAAAGATCACCCCAAGAAGTTACTACGAAACCCACTTGACCCTAGGATCCTCTAAACTTTTCTAGACAGTCAAGGTATGGTTTTTGGTAGTAGACTGCCCTTCAGCCTACAACATCATCTTAGGTCACCTCGCTCTACACGCCCTCGGCGCTGTGGTGTCTACCACTCATCTAGTAATGAAATTTCCTAACAAGAACAACGAGGTTGTCATTGTAAAAGGAGACCAAGTTGTATCTTGGAAGTGCTATAATGAGAGTTTGAGAATTTACAGGGTTTATAGAAAATCAAAACCTGCTACTCCTGACCTAGTCTTGGATCGTGTAAATATCTTTATGACAGAGCTAGACGTTAGAGAAGAAATCCATGGTACCAAACCCCAGCCAGAGGGTGAGTTGCAGCCTCTCCAACTAGGGACCAAGCTGGATCAGATTACCAAGATTGGAGCTCACTTAAAAGAAGAAGAAAAACACCAATTGAATGAGCTCTTACTCAAGAATAAAGATCTCTTTGCCTAGACATCATCCAACATGTCGGGGCTCGACCTCGCCTTCGTCTATCATCACCTGTCCCTCAGAGAGGATGCAAGGTCAATCGCTTATAAGAAAAGAAAAGTTAGCCCTAAATGATAACAAGTCATCGAAGAACAAGTAAAGGAATTACTCAGTGGCAAATTCATCAGGGAGATTCCTTATACCATATGGTTATCCAACGTGGTCCTAGTGAAGAAATCTAACAAGAAGTGGAGAATGTGTGTAGATTATATACTTGAATAAAGCTTGCCCAAAAGACCCATACCCACTTCCCAACATGGATAAATTGGTGGATAACTCCTCAGGCTTTAGATGACTATCGTTTATGGATGCGTACTTCGGGTACAAACAAATTTTGATGTAGCCTAGAGATGAGGATAAGATTGCCTTCATCACTGACAAGGAAAGCTACTGCTATAAGGTCATACTCTTTGGTTTGAAAAATGTAGGAGCCACCTACTAGAGGATGTTCAATAGGGTCTTTGAAGACCAAATGGGGAATATGCTAGAGGTCTATATTGATGACATGATAATAAAAAACCCCACAAGGTGAATCACACATGGCAGACCTCGAGGAAGTGTTTGCACAAGTCCAAAAGTTCTTAGGTAGGCAAGTTCTTAGGTTCCACGTTGACCCACCACGGAATTGAGGTTAATCTTGATAAATGTTAAGTGGAACTCAACATGCGAAGTCATCAAAATGTTAAAGAAGTACAACAACTTACTAGATAGATTACAACCTTCACAATATTCCTTACTAAAGCTGCTCATAAATCCCTCCCCTTGTTTAAGCAACTTAAGAAAAGGAAGAATTTTGAGTGGACTCAAGAGTACAATGATGCTTTTTCGTCCTTAAAGAGCCTTCTGTCTTCTCCCCCTATTTTGACGAGACCATAACCTGATCAGACATTGTACTTATACCTTTCAGTTCACGAGAAGACTATAAGCTAGTGCTAATCTGGGAGATGAAATAAGGACAAAAATCGGTCTATTTCGTGAGTAAAGTTCTGCAGGGCCCAGAGCTTCGGTATCAGAAAATTGAAAAAGTTACCTTAACATTAATCACTGCAGCCAGGAGACTTCGATAGTATTTTTTAGTGTCACCTAGTGGTGGTAAGAATGAACCAGCCCATCTACCAAGTATTGCACAAGCCAGATTTAGAAGGGAGAATGATTGCTTGATTGATTGAACTTTTTGAGTTCAAAATTAAATATGAGCCTTGACTTGCAATAAAAGCTCAGGCGCTCTCTGAATTCATAGTAGAACTTATATTGAAGGAATTTCTTGGACTATATTTGTTCATGGTTCTTCGAAACCTAAGGGAAGCCGTACTGGGTTAATTTTGGAAAACTCTAAAGGATTGGCACGAGAACACTCCCTGAAGTTTGAGTTCCCAATCTCAAACAATCAGGCAGAGTACGAGGCATGTATTGTCAAACTGGTAATGGCTAAGGACATGGGGGCAACCAAGATCACGCTTTGTAGTGATTCCTAACTTGCAACCTCCCAAATCCAAGGCGAATGTCAAGCTAGGGAGCCTCTCATGCAGAAATACTTGACAAAAGTACAAGAACTCCTCAAAAGCTTTCAAAAGGCCAACATTGAGCATATACCGAAAGAGCAGAACTTCAGGGCGAATCTCCTATCTAAATTGGCCAACACCAAAAGCCCTGGTAATAACTGTTCAGTGATCCAAGAGACCCTCTTTCAGCCCTTCATCACGGACCACATTGTATTCCAAGTGGAAAAGGAAGAGCATTCTTAGATCACCCTTATTATGGAGTACCTATAGTCTAGAGCCATACCTTTTGATTCTAAAGAAGCCTCCAAACTGGTCAAGACAATAGTCAGGTACACCATCTTTGATGGACGTTTATATCGGCGTTTGTTTTCATCACCTCTCCTCAAATACCTTACACCAAAGGAAGTAGGATATGTTTTGGCCTAGGTTCATAAGGGAAGTTGTGGGCACCACTTGGGAGGCAAAGCCCTAGACCTAAAGGCATTAAAGGAAAGATACTACTGGTCAACATTGGAGGCTGACTCCCGTGCACACGTTCAGGTCTATGATAAATGCCAATGCCACTCAAATCATTATCAGGCTCCCTCAGAGGAACTATCCACAATGTCGGTGCCTTGGCCATTCTACAGATGAGGTATGGACATCTTGAGCCCACTCCCTCAAGCCCCGGGTCAATTGAAATACTTGGTGGTAGCAGTGGACTATTTTATGAAATGGATCGAGGTAGAACCCTTAGTCACGATCACCTTAACACAGATTCATAAATTCACTTGGCATTACATTATCACCAGGTTTGGAGTTTCGGAGTCCATTGTGACGAACAATGGAACCCAGTTTAAGGATAAGGGTTTTGAGGAGCTGTTTGTTGAATTAAAAATCAAACACCACTGTAGTTTTATCGAGAACCCTAGAACAAATGGGCAAGTCAAATCTGCCAATAGAGTTATTGTCTGAGGAATCAAAATAAGGCTAGATGAAGCCAAGAGAAATTGGGCTAAACAGCTTGATGATGTTCTCTAGGCCTACCAGACTATGCCCCTTTCCACTACAGGCAAAACTTCCTTCAAACTCATATATGGTTGCGAAGCCAGAACCCAATGGAGGTAGGAGAACTGAGCTGGCATCACCAATAGTTTTCACCTAACAACAACCCTAGCCTAATCAGGGAAAACCTGGATTTACTTGAGAAAAGAAGACGCGACACCCATATACATGACATCGCCTTTAAACAAAGGACAACGGCCAAATATAATTTGAATGTAGTTCCAAGGAAGTTCTAACCAGGAGACCTAGTACTCAGAAGGGCGGACATCAGAGGGAAAAATGCCTCCCAAGGGAAATTATCCCCTAACTGGGAAGGCTCCTACCGTATCATCGTCAGCACTGGCAAAGGAGTTTACATATTAGAAATGTTAACAGGAAAGTCGATCAATAACTATTGAAATGCAAATAAACTTATAAAATACTATAGCTAGATGCCCATAAAGGCCTAGTCTTTTAGTAAACTATGTTTGATTTATCCCAATTTTGACGATTATATGCTTTATGTGGACTTTTGTCCTCAAGCTCATTAATAAAGCAGAGTTATTTAGATATCACTTTCTCTACGTTACTTAAAGTCCCAAAGAATCCTCAAGACGGACTCCACCTTAAGGCATCTCGTTTGGATTAAGAGGTATCTTAAGAAGGCCAGGTTAAAGAGGTATAGAGCTATCAAAAAAGCCCAGCCCAACCCATCAAGCCCTGGCCCATGTGGGCTAGGGCCAAAAAGCCCACATGGCTAAAAAGCCCACAAGACAAAAAAGCCCACAGGGCCAAAAGCCCATAGGGCCAAGTGGGGTTAGGGTTAGCCCACGGGCTGACCCACTGATTAAAAAAAAAAAATTGACCCTCCTATTTAATGAGTTGACCCTAGCCCACCCAATGGGCCAACCCTATGAAAAAACAAAATTGTAAACCATATATATTAGTAGCTCACTATCAAGTAGTCATTCAAACTAAATGTTCCATTTCGTAAATTGGAACGAAACTAAAGTGCTCCATTTCATAAATTGGAACGAAACAGTTTAAGGCTTTTTCTTCTTTAACCATACACTTTCAATTCAACATTACTTGCATCATAACTATAGTATCCATAAATTTCAATAAACAAAGTAACATGACCAACATGCTCAACTAAGAATTTTATCAATGTGATTAGAGGAGAATGCATGCAAGTCATAATTAACCCACTCACGTCATAAAAAAAGCTTGAAAGCTTTGAAAATTAGTTAGAGCTTTTGATGGTTGTTAATGTTAATGACATTTCATCACAGAACTGGTCTTAGAAAGTGAGATTAAAGATCTTTGGCTAGTGAAATTACTAGCTTCATAAATATTTTTGGGTGAGATTCTAATTCATTCCAAAAGTTAGTTGCATTTGTTTGACACCTACAAGATTTCACCCCGATGACAGTGTCCAAACCTGTACAGATTAAAAAGTAAAGTTTCCATCAGATTCTGATAATAATTAATCACTAATTAAGATTGGAGAAAGCTGAACAATGTAGCGTATAAAATAGGGTGACATCATTATAATGTCTTTTGAAATATGACTACTCACTCTCATGAATACGATTATACACACCAGTCTTTCACCCTTCCTGTCCTTCTTCACCTTTCCAAAGTTGTCTTATGATAACCTTGATTATCTTCCAATGCTCATCCTTCTCCTTATCCGGGTGAGATGAGAAGAGATGGATATTAGGATCTCATTGAGGTCAGTTTGATGTTTGGGTCTTACTTTATGGCTTAATATTACAAAGAAGTTGTAATTCCATAAAGCATTAGGATACTCTTCCAAATCCTTATAGGAAAAGTGGTAGAAACTGAATTTAATTATTTAAATCAACGTAGTGTTTAAAAAAAAATAGTGATCAATTATCAGAGAAGTTTCCAGAAGCAAGGAACCTTGTTTTGTCTAATGTCTATATTGTGTCCATCCTAACCTAAGAAACAGAGAGACATGGGAGAGGGATATGGAAACAAAACAAAATTTAAAGTGTCCAATTAGAATTTGAAGTGTTCTGACATAGACACAATTCCTCTTTTAAAGTGTAAGTGCTTCACAGATCCTAACAAGTGATGCTTAGGTTGTCCTCCTTTTCTCCTTTTCTAATCTGATTTGCAGGGACAAATCTCACATATTTATTTTCTTGGTTAGACTTAAGTCATCCAATTCCAAAACTAAAATTCATCAAACTTTAACTATGCCCTAAAGCTTAAACAAACCTACAGCTACTGTCTAGTGGTGCTTTAGACACCAAACAAGCAGGCCCAATTAATTCCTTGATCAATGATCATCATCCTATTGCTTGTGAACCTGCTTATATACCTATTATAAATATATCACAAAAGGGAATGGCATACAAAAGCAGAGGATATGATATCCTTCTACAAGAAATCAAATAACCTTCTACAAGAAATCAAATAACACAGAAGCCACTACCATCAAAGACATATCGACTAAGCAAAGCTTGCCAATCTCTAAGCAAAACAGCCATGCACTGCGACGCCATCACGTCTTCTGCCGATGCCGTCGAGACCGAGAATGGCACTCGGTCCGTCCTGCTCATAGATCCGAACGAACCTGTGTCAGACCCATACCCTGCCAACCCAGACCGAGCCCATCGCGACTCCCTCGTCGACGCAGCTAGTCAGATCAGCGTCGTCCAGTCCGATCCCGCTTCACCCATCGGCCGCACACCGGATCTGCTCTTTTGCCGCACCGCTTGTGCCCGCACTGCCTGACCCCGCCGCACCGCCAGATCCGGCACTGCCTAACCCCGCCGCACCGATCCGGCCACCCAGCTACACATCACTCTACCGCCGTCATGCCCCAGCCATCGTGTCGATCTGCGTCACCACACCACACTCTACCCTGACGTCTGCTACTCCTCCCTATCTCCCTACGCCAGCAATGTATCTGAAGCATTGCCATTTAGGGTTTTTTTTCGAGATGAAAAGAATTTGAAAATTGAAATTATGATAAAAAATTATTAAAAAAATTAAAAAGTTTGAGATGGGGGCTGACCCATTATACAACCCTACCCTAACCCAATTACAAGTAGGGCTTTGTGGGTTAAGGGCTAAAAAGCCCTACTAGTACATGGGCTAACCAAATTAAAAGCCCCATACAAGATTTAGTGGGTTGTCCCATGGGCTTCAGCCTAAATTGACAGCTCTAAAGAGGTATAACACACTAAGCCCCTGAAGGCGCTTTGGTATTAAGTTATAAGGTCAAAACTCATCCTCAATACTTGGCATCGACAATTTTAAGGTCAAGAAATTAAGTGGTAGTGTGGATTCCAACATCAGTAAGCATAATTACTTAATCTGCGGTTTAATTTAACTTGAAACCGAGTAATAAAACTTAACTGATAAATAGTAGTATATGGAGAATTGTGGAAAAATAAATCCAAGGACTAGGTTAAGTCCTAAAATTTTTCCTAATATCTATGGTAACTTGAAATCTTGGTTTTGGAAAAATTTAAAGAATGCTTCATGGATACAAAAGTTTCAACATCAAATTTTAAGTTACAAAATGGTCAAATTTGCCGTCCAACCAAGTCTAAAATTTTCTTCATTCTTCTCCTATTATTTCTCTCTTCATCTCGGCTCATCACTTCATTTCTCTTTGTTTTTGGATGAACGAAACTGTAACCCTAAAGGAGGAGAAAATTCTTAAAGATAATCAAGAGGAAAATAATAAACAAAAGCAAGAAATCATATGCAAGAAAGGCAAAGAAGTAGTGAGAAGCTAAAGGCTTAAGGTAGGGGCTTTTTTCTCTTTTTTTTTATGTTTCTTGGACTAAAAATTATGTGTTTCTCTCCTTAGTAGCTCATGGTTAGGGCTTTCCATGGTTGCATGATTTTTGGTTTCAATTTGTGCTTCTTTTTCCATTAATTCTTATGATGAATTTGTGATATTATGAAGTAGAATTTTGAAGCCATGAAGATGATGGCTCACGGCCAAAATAGGGCGGCCAAGGAAATTATTATTTTGTTTGTGTTCTAATGAGTTTCTATTGTCTTGAACCTCTTGTAAATTGATTTTTGCATGTATGGAAAGAAAATGCTTGAATTGTACAATTTTTATGGCTCACCGCCAAGCCCTAGGAAAGACCATAAACTTATTGATTTATTTAATTCGTTGGATGATTACATTCATTGTTAATTGAATTGATTATAGGAATGATGATTTGAGAATGAATTTATGTTCATGGTAATTAAAATAAGTCATGACCGTGACTTATGCTTGGATGTGTATACTTCAATTTTGTATATGGATTGCTATGTGAGGTTATGATTTGTTTCCATTTTCTTGATTGTATAATGTATCTTAAATATGAATTGTTATGTTGGAAATGTATATTTGCTCTTATGAGGGCCATATAGGCCGAATTGGAAGCTATTGGAGATGTGAAAATCTCCATGCAAAATGGATGTGTATGAGAAAGAATTGTATTTGTTTGAAGTATAATTGAATACTTGATTATCTTGATTATGAATCAAATGAATTTGATATTGTATACTTGTTGAAAGTTATGAAATGTGATGATAGAATTTTTTATGATGCTCCTTGACTATTCAAGTTGAGTTATGTTTTACATTGAATATACTCCCTTAATTCATGAGGTTGAGCTTGAATGTATAATAAAATAATTAGTGCTCTCATAATTGAATTTGAAATAAGAATAAGAATTGGACAATTATCCTTAAATGGGAAGGTAATTAGTTCATGTTTTCCTACTTAGTATGCATGTTTTTGTGCAAATTGTGTTTCACTTTAGTATAGTGGATTTCGGAAACGGTCTTGTATGAGGGTAGGGTATTCGAAATTTCATTTGAACCATGGAAATGACCTCTCATGAGGAAGGGAGATCTTGTGTTCTTGAATAAATTCCTTATAGTGTCAGTATAATCTTCACGTATTAATTCCCTTATAGGATACTAATGGTTGTGCGAGGCCCTGAATCATTCCCTACTATGAGAATATAAGACTTGAGCTATATAAGGTGGCTCCCATCCTTGTGATGCTTGAGATATGGGTTTTGTAGGATAGCCAATAATTTGATGAATAAGAATTTAATTGAGCATTGAAAAATTGAACTGAATTAGTATGTTATGACTATGAATTAAATATATGTATAAATATCTAAATCAATTTCACATTATAGTATTATGATTTAAATTTGTTTTCTATAAATTATTTGTGAATGTAGTGTAGACGATGGAAGATGGATATTTCAAAAACTATTAAATGGAATTCTGTTTTGGGAAGAGGAATGAACAGATTTGGAAGTTTGCCACCTTCCTAGTTATACGTATAAATGTCTTTATTTTTTTATTAAATTTTAAAGAATGTGAATTTTCCCCGAACAACTGGAATTATTATGATGGCACTGTCTTCATAATAGAATATATTGAGAATTACTATTCTCACCCTATTATTATTATGTTTTCCATGATAATTCTAGGTTCAGCACTTACAGTACGAGGATATGAGCTGAAGAGGATATTTATTTTATTTCTTTTGGATTTGAATGTTTGTAAAATGGTTGTATGGAAAAATATCTATAAGGCATAGAATATGTATTTGTACTATTATGTACATTTGCATAAACTCCTACAGTATGTGTAAGTTATTATTACACCTTGTGTAACGTATCAGGAGTACTGCATGATTGATGAGTGTCCCCACAAATCAACACGAGTCTTTTCAGCATACTTTATCCTCACTCACACGCATCCTAGGAAACTTCCCAAGAGGTCACCCATCCATAAGTGCTCTAAGTTAAGCACGTTTAACCATGGAGTACTTATGTTCTTGGATCCCAAAAAGAAGATGCATCTTATTAATATGGGTGGTGCTAATCAATTCCTTTAAGTCATCCTCAACTATGCAGTCCTATACCTGCAGAGTCTCTAAATCCCTCTCATTCTAGTGTGCATTTAGTTCATTCAAGTGTCCCTTCGCCTAGAAGCCTGCTAGGAGCTGCTTCTTGTCCGTGCTTCATCTTTTTGCACTGGCGACCACTCCCCGCCCTCGTCGGCCCCGGGTGTCACACCTTGACCAGGCTCATACTTCTATATAATATTATAAAGTATAATTTGAAGTTTTAATAAATATCTTATGTAATGTGCTTACTGTTATTGCTATAATGTAATTATGGAAACATGAATAAAAACAATAGTAAGGGCGTTATAGTACTCCAGTGGGTGATATGCTTCACCACTTTGTTGCTCAAAAGCCGCTTATCAATAAACGACCCAACTTTTGAATACCCAATGATTATGGGCATAGAGTCTTCCTTTTCCTCGTCATTGTCCTTTATAGCTACTCTTTTGCCCCAATCCGCAGAGCTCTCAATAGTTTTCCTCTTCCTCCTCTGAAAAGGCTGGGCAAGAGAGTCTAGCTAATCAAGAGTCTCTTCAATAACAAGATCCCATGCAGCGAACCCCAGAGCAATAGGTGCAAGAACATTGGAGAGCCCTACTCCTCTTCTCTTGGCCATTAAAGCCTTCAAGACGACAAATGAATGTCTAGACACCATGCTTACTAAAATAAGACAAAAAAAGAGAAGTCAAAAAAATGAAACTGCAAGTATAGGAAAGGTAAAGTGCAGAAACCTAAAGTGGACTCTGGAAATCAATATCCAAACCCCTACCTAACAAAGCAAAACTAAAATCATCACAAGGAGTGTTAAGGACTTCTATGGATTTGATAAGCCCACAATCATTAGCATATTGAGTTATAAACCTAACACACTCAAGGTCATCCTGATTGAGATGCTCCTCATCTTTTTTAAGCGACTCAACAGGAACGCTACATGCCCCTTGCATCCAGTATAGTGGAAACACCAGCTCCCCATTAGCTTTCAAGAAAAATGAATGGGTTCTTGATGCCCCTATGAGCTTGAAGAACTTTCCTTTGAACTCTTTAAAAGTATCTTGAAACACGATGAAGGCTTTGCAACCAGATCTAGATCGAATGGTCAGCCAATTCTTCTGAAAAGCCACACCGTGAGGGCTTATGCGAGTGACAAAATAGAAGAAGGCATTCTCTGAATATCGAAGCCCCATTACTCGGCAAAACCTTTCAAAAACAAGTATGTTGCCCTAACCATTAGGATGGATTTCAGTCAGAGCTACGTGCAAAGTATGGAGAATCGCAACTTGGAAGTCGGTAAAAGGAAGCCGAAGCCCCAATTTGATAAAGAAGGGTTCATATAGAAACATTGTTGGTGTATACCTAGAGGCCAATTTATTTTGACTATGGTAGCTTATATTGTATTATGCTATTTATTTAATATATGAGGCATTTCATTTATTATGTGTTATTTATGAGAAACATAATAAAGTCCTTAGAATAGTAAGTTTTATGCCAAAGGACATCAAATAGATGACTTGATCGTGAGATCCTATTGGATAGAAACATAACATTACTCTTAAATGCTCCTAGTCAAGTATTATTATTGATTAGGACAACAATAATACATTGAGACTAGTATGTGCGTAGACTGATGGCTATATCTCACGGGTCAAGGATATGAGATATCAAGTCTTCACATGAGTACATATTAGAGTAATGATGTATTGGACTGACCCACCATGAAAATGTTGTATGGATCGGTACATAAGTGTCATAAGCGATTCTCATAGTGATAATGGTGTATGTGGTTCTTTAACCTGAAATCACTACAATTCCTACATGAGGAGTTGTATGTTTTAATGCCATCAAACGTCGTCTGTAACAAGGTGATTATAAAGTTGGTTGTTGGAAATAATACAAATCATACGGAGGGATGTGAGTGACCTAGATGAGATTTGTCCCTCCTACATAACATGACTGATATCTTCGGGGACCCTGATTGAGTGAGACTACAAAATACATGGTCATGCTCAAATGAGTCAATATGAGATATTGATCTCATTTGTTATTACTGCATCTACTCGAGTATCAAGAAACAGAAGAATGAACTATACAAGGGTGACACGTTTTATGCCTTGTCTTCAATCTAGATATCTAGACAAAGGGACTAAATTGCACGATAACATTGATCACGAAAAGGTTATGTCAAATCACTGACATTCTCATTGCTTGGGTAGCAGTGATGTGATGCTAAATATCGCTCGTTGCTTGTAATATTATAATGAGATTTTAATATTACTACCAACATTATGAGAACCTACAGGGTCGTACACTTAGAGTAGACTTTGTTAGAGCAATAAGGATCCAAGTTGGACTTGGATTCAATCGTGAGCCAGACTCATAACAGATGAGTCTAAGGTTGCACAGCTTACCTTGCTGTTACTCTCACTCGCATAAGGCAACAACTATTATAAATAGCATTGCTAAGGGGCTGTCAAGGCACACATTACAAACCCTAGCCGTACTTGACAGAAACACTGAGTGAAAGAGTGACACGTTTCTTTTCTCTTCGCAGCTAACACTATGGCAGAGATGTTAGACTCCAAGACTGGTTATATTGGATGTTTTGCAAGTTTGTTCATGTGGAGAACATAGAGGCATCGTCGTTGTTGCAGTGCTTGTGATTTGCTTGATTGTTTTTCATCTCGCTTCAAGAGGTAAACAAAAAAAAAACATGGATTATGGTCATTTTCACATGGACCCTTAGTGGGATTTTTTGTTTTTCGGCTACATGATGTATCTATAACTCCCAACAAATATAAAGTGCGGGCCTGCTTCTCGTTCCGGAGACAGAACTTGGTACTCTCGATCTCGAGTCTTTCTTTCTATCAATTCTAAGTACAGTAAAGCCTTCCTAAGGCCGTCCTCAGAAGAAAACTCGGATAGGTGATCCCAAACATCATCCCCAACCCAAGTGTACATATTCCGCATAGGGGCAAGCATTACGGGCTCCTTGACAATTGGAACCCTTCGCCTCAGAGCTCTTCTCCTCGCCATAAAATGCCTGGAAACACCCATGGAGGCCGATAAGGTAATGTCAGGACAAATTGTAACACCTTAATACAGATATCTAGATATATCTTAGTTAAACTGAGATATATAACGATAACCAGTACTAGAGATGTCACTTCTATACTACATATTAACATATATCCATAATCACAACTGAGTAATTATAGAAATCCTTGAGAGATTGCAGAAAAACTTAGGCCGCATACATATATATACAAACTTAGCCACAAGAGGGATTATTGTAATACATATAACATAAAACTTATAGAACAAATATAAACAGATTACATAAGTTATGTCTACTTAAAGCAATAAAAACTACTTTAGTCTTCATGCTTTATCTTCTTACCCTAAGCAGGGTCTGTACCTCTGTACCTGTTGTTGTGCCTGTGCCTGCATCTGGATTTACATAGAAGAACAACAAGGGTGAGAATTAACATTCTCAGTAAAAGCAATTCCAATACCATCTAACTATAACATTATATATAACAAATGCTATAATTTTTAACTTAGGAGTTTCGTCCTCTTTTCTCATAACTGCACACTTTCTTATAGTGTGATATCAACTGATAGCCTATACACTGTTAATATATACAATGCCTATACAACTATAAATACCAACAGTGATGGACAATGCCCATACAATTGTCTATGAATGCAATGATAATGATATGTAATATGAATATGCCTAAGGAAATCCTAAGAGTATGTGGATGAAATACAAATGCAGGGTTTTGTTTTGAAATACATGTAGAGTTTTATGTTAAAAACAAAGAAGCTTGCTAGGAACTAGTTCAGTATATCATCCGGTGGTAAATAGAGGAAAAACTCATCCTCACATTACACATATCCTGGTACGCTAAGAAATTTAGGCTTCATCCTTGCTCAAAGAGCGTCTTTGGATTTCCCACTTATCTCCTTTGACCTTGGCACTATCGAGACATTAGGGTTATGTCCTTCTCAAAAGTCCTTCGGACACCCATGTATCTCCTTTTGCCTTCATGAATGAACATCAAAGGATACTCACAGAGATTAATACTACTTGACCAATTCGTAGACTTACATACATACTTATATACTTAGTTCCTTTACGACCTAAGCATATTCTACTAGGAACTTTGGCTTCTTACGTTTACCTTTATAATGAGGAGAATCTATAACCTCATAATACATGTAACCTTAGCACTTGGTTAGAAATACTAGTCCCCTTAGGAACTTCTCTGATTCCTTACCTTCTTACCTAAATGACCTCATGCCATATAATGTTACATTCTCAAGTAAACATTACCAAACCATTTCTCATACTTGTACCTAAACTCCACCTCATCACTCATATCTCTTAAGCGATTTCTAATGTAACATTATGTTACTGAGGTGTTAGGTACTTACCTATGGCAAACCACTTTTCTTGGTTGCACTAAGGTTCTATCTCTTCACATACATACTAGATTAACTAACTAGTGTGTGAAAAGCTTAGTGTTATGTTTATCTCTTACATAACCACCATCTTAACTTTCCTATAGACTCAAATCATCCTAGTGAAAGAGTCTATTTTAGCTAATGCCTCATCTACCCTTGCTTAAGGAAATAAATGAGCATTTCTCTAAAACTTTGCATAATTAACTCAACTTTAACTAAAGCGAGTAATTCATGTATCTAGATAAGTATAACATACTTATTCTAGTTGTATCTAGCTTTCCCTTCCATCACACTTCTAGTAGTAACCTATGCTACACTAGAATGTTTAAGGTTCTAGATATCTCTTTATTTATTCCTAACTCAAGGAATGCATAAGGACTTAACTTCCATACTTTCATTTGTATCTAAGGAAGTAACTTCCATTCACCTTGCAATTCTAACTCATCTTTACTAATACATGAGTTATTGTACATTTCTGCTATACCTTATGATTATGACAACTTATTAGTCACAATTCATCTTATTGTGTATCTAACAATGCATAAAGTTCTACGTATCTACAGATTTAGTACATAACATTCCCTCTTTGGAACTAATACACAACCTTACCTCCACTCAATTGAATCTAATGCAAGAGTGGTTCTTACTTGCAACTCTTTGTTGCTTAAGGTTCTAGGTACCTTCCTAAGGTAATCTACTACTCTTGGATCTCCTAAAGTTCATACCTTTCTTATTCTCTACTAGAGTGAATATCTCAATTCATCCTAGTATACTTATGTCCAATGCACCATCTTATCACATCTTAAGTGACATCTATTGTAACGTTAAGTTGCCTAAGGCGCAATGTCCTTACCTAAAGCAAACCTTTCCTTTAGGATGCTTAAAGGCCTATGCTTTCTCATACTTGATAGGTAATTATTTTCCACTTGAAAATATCCCTATTTGTGCCTTAACACACTTTAGGAAACATATATGAATGATTTCATTTACTCTAGAACTTCAAAACATCCAAAAACAACATTTTGAAGCTTCAAGGTCTCATGCCGCGGCGCCCTGCTCTCGGGTGCTAATACTGAGCTGATTTTTGGTCTCATGTCGCGGTATGCACCACCTTCGCCGCGGCATGCATAATAGAAACCAGATTCTGCAAAACCGTGGTATTGTTCTGTTGGTCAAATTCTCACTTCCAATCACTCTTTGATTGGTTTTCTAATGATTTTTATCACTAATCAAGGCCCCTAAACTTGTTGTAACTCAATTACAACTTATGGATTCTCTTAGACATAGATCTAGGTCCAAATCACATAATTCCAACCATTGTCAAAATCCTAAAACCGTGGATCCTAATGGTTGATCTTGAGCCATAAATGACTCTCTTAGCTTTACTAAGCTTAAACTAACCTTACTCAACTCTTGGAAACCAAGATTTAAGATAGAAACTCAGATTTGGCTCTCCAAATCCATTTCCCTCATCTCAAACCCTTACCCCTTTTAAGAGCAACAAAGCAAGGAAGAGAAGATAAAAACCCCTTACCTCTTGAAGACTCTTGAACCTGAAGCCTTAAACTTGATCATTGATCTTCCTCTTCCTCTTCCCTTCTTCTTCTCCCCTTTCTTCTTTTCTCCCTTTCTCTTTTCTTCTTTCTTTTTATGTTTTTTCGGTTCTCTGCAGAGAGAGAAAAGAGAAATAGGGGGTGGGACATGGAGGGAATTAAGGAAAAAGATTAACTTAAGTTTTTACACTGAAACTTATATCTGCTAAGGACACTTGAATTTTGCTAATTTAAGTTTTCCAGCTTCCAACAACTTTAGAATAAATCATAAGATTTATCTAAATTGTTGTTTCACCATTTTCATGATTTTCTATATCTGCTGCTAGTCATTCGGTATTAAAATGCACAACTAGTATGCCTAAAAATACTAAACTGGCTCTGATTCTCTTGAAACTTTCACCACATCTTACATGCTTATTTGTGACCTAGAAACAAACTCTCTATGTTTATTTCCCTCAACTTAGTAACTTATGCTATTATCTGAGTCATTTTAAGCGACTTTTCAACTTCTGTATTGCAACTAAGTGCCTACATGAACTCAGTTTGTCACAAAACTTCACTGACATGCTAAACAAGTCAAATGCTACCTTTGGTAACCATTCACCAGTCTAACATGTGTTTAAGGATATTATATTTCTCTCGTCGTTTTTAAAAAAAATTTGTCCCCAAAATTGTTCACCTCAAGCAAACAATTCTAGTTAAACAAAACTCTACATGGAACTTTTGCTTCCATGTAATCCTTTTTCAGTACTAGCTTCTCCCAACCACCTTCTCTTGAGGCGACCTGCTCATCGTAAAGCTCTTGATCCCTCTGCTTATGGATGGTAAGCTGTACTAAAACATAACTTAGCTTTGAACTCCTTCTTATAAGGTTTCCAAAACCATGTGTGAATCTAGTATCACTATCAAACACTGCATTCACTGCAACTCTATGAATCCTGACTATTTCTTTCAAAAGTAGTTGAACTACCTTATCTAGAAAATAGCTAACTGTTCTTGGCAAAAGATAGGTAGATTACTTAATCTCACCACTTTTACCAGTATCTCAACATATTCTGTTATGTTCTTTAACATACTAGGCCACCATACATCTTCCTTAACTCTTGGAAAACCTTAGTAACCTCTTGATAGATGGTATACTTTCTTTGGTGAGCTTCCTCCAGAATCTTTTTCTTGATTTTTGACCCTCTTAGAAAACAAAGTTGTCTCTAAACTTCGTCATTCCCTCTTAGTCAAAACAAAAATCCTTTAGCGTTCCTTAGAAGATCTACTCATACTTGTCTCTTAGAGCTTCATTCTTTCTCTGAGCTTCAAAGAAATCTGAGTCTTTAGGCCTCTTACTATGTCTACCTTGCTCATTGAGAGACTATCTGGAATCATAGACACCACTAGACTCAAATTCTCGAAAACTCTCAAGAAATTCACTCTCTCTTGAACTATCATTTGGGACACCTGTAGGAATTTCCTACTAATACATCGACCACTTCTTTGGTCTTATCCGAATGATATCAAAACTCAAGGTTATGATCCTTGAAAAACTCTATCCATCTATTCTACTTCATGTCCAGCTTCCTATGATCAATAAGCATCTTAAGCTCTCATGATCGCTGAGCACCTTTAACTAGACTTCTTATGAGTTATGTCTCCAAAACTATAAGGTAATCACCACTGTGGCTAATTCCAAATCATACCTAGGGTAGTCCTTCTCTTGCAGACTTAACTGCCTTGATGCGTAGGTATTTACCTACCTCTATTGCATCGAACACACCCTAGTCCCATCTTCGAAGTATATCTGACTACCTCAAAGTTCTCACGGGAATTTGGAATTAGCAAAACTAACGTAGTAATCAACCTTCTCTTTTACTCTTGGAAAACAAACTCACTACCTAGAGTCCACTGTTGAGTACTACCTCCCTTAACTGGTCTAAACCAGGTAGCACTAACTTAGAAAATCTACTGATAGCTTCTTTACTCTTGGATACAATGGCTACTCTACCCATTGTACCTCTACTTAAACTTTACTAGAATTCTCTGCAATTTCTATCTTGAGAAATTAGATGACCTTTAAATTGTACCACTTGTAATCCAAAACTGACTTTCGGCTTACTTGGCACTTAACCACTTCTTTTCCAAAAGTTTCCAAAACTACCTTTAACATACTCTTCATGTCCTTTTGTAATCCTGGAAAACTCTAGAAGATCTGCTCTTCTTTACTCTGTTTCCATGACAATCAAGTCTTAGATCATCTCCTGAGAAAATTCAAAGCTTCTCTCAACTGATCTACCTGATCATCCTTCTCTTAGACAAAGACATTTATTCTTGATAATTCCCTTGTTCAACTTGCCTTTAACCTAAGACACAGTTTCACAAACCAACTAAACAAGAACATAACATCATTTGTTTCTCTAAAAATAACCAAACCATACCAATAAGGTAAGCAAACTAGATTCACAAAGTAAATCAACATGATCTACAAAGTAAATCTATTCTCTCCTTATACACACCTTAAAAGATTTCTCTTTACATGTGTTCTCATCTCATACCAAGTTGGAAGATTTCATTGCTTTCTTTTTCCAAGAACCATCTCTCTTAAGATGTCCTGGTTACTCACTTATGCAGCACACGGATTACTAGTTAAGCATAGTCTACATCCATGTATCTTACCACATCTAGCATATCTTGGTGACTTGAAGCTTGATTTACCTTTTCCCTTAGGGTTGCTCCTCTAAACGCACCCTTACTGGTCTCAACATTTGATCTTTTCCTCCTTAAGAACCTTCTAACTCTTGTTCCAACGAGGCTCTGAGATTATCTACTTCTACAACTCTGTATTCACTGACTAGAGTGAAGAAGTCCTTAACCTTCTTTTGCATCGCAACTCTTCTAATGCCCTCTCCAAGTTCTACTTCAAATTTTACTCACTTCCAGTCTTTATCTGCATTGGACATAAAATAAGAAAAGAACTTCTGACATTCTTTGAATTGTTTCACTTTTTGGTCTTCAGTAATATCCCCTTGCTCCAACTTTAGGAATTCCTATTCCTTTGCTTTCTATAACTCAAGGGAATAATACTTATTTAGGAAAGTAACTCTAAACACCTCTTAGGTGGTTCGAGTACTAACCATCTCTAGTAACCTCTCTGCTTCATCTGATCAGCTTTCGGCTTCTCCTACTAACCCTTACGAAGCAAGGTCACCTTTTGTTCATTAGCGCACGACATGACCTCAAAGATCTCTCTCATCACATGACGTCTTCTTTCGGCTCTGACAAAACCAAACTCTCCCTTCAAGAACAAGGGAGTAACTTTCCTGAACTCTGAGAAACCCTGATCTCTCAAAAGTTGTTTCTCGTTCTCGCAACTAACTATGCGAGTACTATTCTATTGCTTCTGATAGACTTCTACTAATGGCAACCTGCTCTCTTAATACAGCAACCATTTCTCTAAGAGCTCTTGTTATCTCCTCCTTACCAGACTCCTAGTCTCATAGGTTCAACTGGTAGTTGCTATAATTTCTTGTACACGCAGCACAACATATTGAGTTAGCTAAGCTCAATATCATGTAACTGTGTGACAGTAGCTATTAGCACACATACCTAAGGCTAGTCATGCAATTCCATCTGCATATCTCAAAAAGAGATAAAAGAATGCATAACTTTCTACTAAACTGCTACTCATGCCTAAGCATAGTCAGTCCATACCCCAGCTCAACAGGATGAACTGCTCTGATACCATAATGTAATACCCTAATATAGATATCTAGATATATCTTAGTTAAACCGAGATATATAAAGATAACCAGTACTAGAGACGTCACTTCTATACTACATATTAAAATATATCCATAATCACAACTGAGTAATTATAGAAAGCCTTGAGAGATTGCGGAAAAACTTAAGTCGCATACATATATATACAAACTTAGCCACAATAGGGCTTATTGTAGTACATATAACATAAAACTTACAGAACAAATATAAACTGATTACATAAGTTATGTCTACTTAAAGCAATAAAAACTACTTTAGTCTTTATGCTTTATCTTCTTACCCTAAGCAGGGTCTATACCTCTGTACCTGTTCTTGTGCCTGTGCCTACATCTGGATTTGTATGGAAGAACAACAGGGGTGAGAATTAACATTCTCAGTAAAAACAATTCCAATACCAGCTAACTATAACATTGTATATAACAAATGCTATAACAAATGCTAAAATTTCTAACTTAGGAGTTTCCTCCTCTTTTCTCATAACTGCACACTTTCTTATAGTGTGATATCAACCGATAGCCTATACACTGTTAATATATACAATGCCCATACCACTGTAAATACCAACAGTGACGGACAATGCCCATACCACTGCCAGTGATTGCACTGATAATTATATGTAATATGAATATGCCTAAGGAAATCCTAAGAGTATATGGATGAAATACAAATGCAGGGTTTTGTTTTAAAATACATGCAGAGTTTTATGTTAAAATAAAGAAGCTTGCTAGGAACTGGTTCAGTATATCATCTAGTGGTAAATAGAGGAAAAGTTCATCCTCACATTACACATATCCTGGCACGTTGAGAAATTCGGGCTTCATCCTTGCTCAAAGTGCATCTTTGGATTTCCTACTTCTCTCCTTTGGCCTTGGCATTATCGAGATATTAGGGTTATGTCCTGCTCAAAAGTCCTTCGGACACCCATGTATCTCCTTTTGCCTTCGTGAATGAACATCAAAGGATACTTATAGAGATTAATACTACTTGACTAATTTGTAGACTTACATACATACTGATATACTTAGTTCCTTTATGACCTAAGCATATTCTACTAGGAACTTTGGCTTCTTATGTTTACCCTTTGTAATGAGGAGAATCTATAACCTCATACTACATATAACCTTCGCACTTAGTTAGAAATACTTGTCCCCTTAGGAACTTCTTGATTCATTACCTTCTTAGCTAAATGACCTCACGCCATATAATCTTACATTCTCAGGTAAACATTACCAAACCATTTCTCATACTTGTACGTAAACTCCACCTCATCACTCGTATCTCTTAAGTGATTTCTAATGCAACACTATGTTACTGAGGTGTTTGGTACTTACCTATGGCAAACCACTTTTCTTGGTTGCACTAAGATTCTATCTCTTCACATACATACTAGATTAACTAACTAGTGTGTGAAAAGCTTAGTGTTATGTTTATCTCTTACATAACCACCATCTTAACTTTTCTATAGACTCAACTCATCCTAGTAAAAGAGTCTATTTTAGCTAATGCCTCATGACTGCGGGATTTAAGGATGCAAACCCAAGTGCAGGTTGTCTCAAGTAATAAATTTCTCGGGAGTCCGAGGTCGATCCACAGGGAATTGATGAAGAAAAATTAATTGAGGTAAGAAAAGGATTTGTCATAATACCAAAAGTAATAAAACAAGTTCACAATTGAATTTAAGGGCTTGCTTGGGTTAGAAGATCCACTCTTGGTAATAAATTAAAGGTAAGATTATTTCTCTTTATAACTTAATTGAAATCCACACACAACGGAGGTTCCAATCAAAAAATATAACATTCAAAGTTCAATTATATATGTAATCATATTATGATTCCTTTAATTATCTACCAACATTTGTAAATGAGTTCAAGCATTCACTGTGCCAATCCTATTGTCTACAATAAATCAATATCTCCATTATACAAAGAAGGTTTCTAAATTAATTGGAAACAAAATACAACACATATGATGTCTATTTAATAATATATCGTTTAAGCATAAGAAATAGAATAATCTAACCTTATTTCATTACCAAGAGCTTCACTCTTTCACCAAAGCAAGATGAAGTTTTAGTTGCTCATGGATAAGAAGAAAGAAAGAGAGAAGAAGAGAAAGATGAACATGACTTCAATTTAGAACAAGAGAAAATTACAACAAAGGAAAACAATAAATAAGCATAACCTTAACTTGTAAAACTAAGCCTAACACCAAGTGCCTAACACTAAGTGCCCCCAATGGTCAACCAATGGTGCCTTTTATAGAGGATTAGGGATACAAAATGACAAGGGGGCTGATTAGGGGTAGGTGGATGAGTGGATGAATGAGTGGAAAATGCCAAATGGTGAGGATAAGAGTGAAAGTTCTAGGAAATTGTCTTGATGAAAGTTCTAGGAAATTGTCTAGGAAATTTTCGAGCCAAGTGGTCTTGATGAAAGTTCTAGAAAATTGTCTAAGCTTTCCAATGGCTCTGGAATCACCCAAAAATTCATCCTACAACCCATGATATGACCCAATTACTACAGACTATTCAGGCCCAATTTCAGCACATCTGTTTTGACTTTCAGACCCAATATCACCATCAAGAAGCCCGAATCAAGTATTGTGTTCAACATGAAAGTTTTAGATCTGGGTCTTAACTTTCAAATATCCAAATTTCAACTCAAAATAATTCTTGCAGCCTGAGTTATGCTCTGATTACTGTACACTATTCAGGTTTCAGACACAAAACTTGTGTTCTATTTTCCAAGCCCAATTAGCTCCTCTAGATGTCTGATTGAGACTTTGAGCTATTCATCAAAGTTGTAGAGCTCTCTCTTATCTTTCCTACATGGTAAAATTCATAATTATCAGACATTTAGAACTCAAGATATGACCAAAATACAGAAACAATGTAAGACCCAAATAATGCTAAAAAAATCAATTAAGTCCAATTTGAGTCCAATTTTACAAAACATAACCAGGCTTAATCAATTAAGTACATGAAGAGTGTAAATGACTAAAAATAAGAGTTTATTAATGTATAAAATATATGCTTATCAAATTCTCCCACACTTAGCTTTTTGCACTCCTGGGCAAAACACATAAGACCAAAGTTAGGAGACAAAGAAAAATGACACAGACTTAAAATCTAAAAACTCTAAAAGACTCGATGAAGCAAGAAGAGCAACAAGAAATTCAAGGGATCAAAGCATAAATGAGGTAACATTTCTTCACATCTCAAACCAACAAGCAAGGAAACTTCAGTTGAAAAGAATGAATCAAGAATGATAGATCCTCATAGAATTCACTCTCAATCTCTCAAGTGTTTAAAAGGTAAGTATTTCACTCTATTCAACTCATGAACAATTGCACTACCATAAGCTTGCTTATCTTCTACTTCTCCGCTACTCAAAACACATGCATACAAAAATCAAGAGGACTTTATTCAAGGTTGTAATGGAGTCATGATAAAGGAGAGGGAATAATATGGATCTGAAAAGATAAATACCAAAGAGAATAAAAGAGCATTATGGTACAGTTAGAGTGGAGAAAATGTTTGAGAACATTCATCATAAAGGACAATCACCAATATTTGACTAATATTTTGTTGAAGATCAATCCCAAATTGGTGAATTGAATTCATTGTTAGACTCGAACATTCTCATTTTCTTCCTGTTGTTTCCAAGCATTCACCTTTATTATGATAATCCTTTGATTGCAATGGCGGTCAATAATTTTTTTTTTGATCATTTTGCACACACACCCCCACACTTGGTCAAGAACAAGGTCAATGCTCTCTTATTCCCTAAGGTTGGGTAAAAGCATGTTTTTTTTTCTTTTTTTTTTGAAGGATGAAATGAGCTTAAAACAAGGAATGGTCAAACAAGTTCAAAGGGGTTACACAATGAAAAGTATACAAGGATGGCTATTTGATCAAAGTAGCTATTTCAAAATGCCTCAATCATATTAATATATGCATGTGAAAATGTAGCTTCAAAAAGAATCAAAGCAAGTTCTAGAGTAACAATTCCATGAGTGAAAATCACACAAGAAAGAAGAGAATGGTACAGATATTCAATCCATTCATCAATAGGCTCAAAATCTCATAAGGCATATTTCTATCATTCTCAATCCATCATATCAACATTCATTTCCAAGCTTGTGATTTTTAAGAAAGAAGACAATTTATGCTAAGATCCAAGAATCTCAATTGCTTCAAAGGATGTGAGAGTGCATTCACTTGAATCTTTCAAAGGAAATCAAAAGACAAAAACTTTGTTACTTCCACAAATCAATAATAATTAATTACTACCACAACTAAGATGAGTCTCAAAAGTAATAAATTGTTTCTAAAATTTACTCCTTACTCTGCCATCACTAATTAGTTTTACTATGAATAGGCTTCTGACAATCATATCACTAAACATACTTCCCAATTTAGATACGTCTTAGAAGTAAAATTACTCCTTACTCTGCCATCATTCATTGGTTTAATAAGTCCATGACAAACATATCATACTTCCCAAAAAAAGAAAAGAAAAAAAAATTGGTAGTCAACTATCCTTCCCCCCAACTAGATCACAACATTGTCCTCAATGTTAAAATATAGGTGAGTAAAGGATAGAAGATATTACCTGTTGGAGAAATCTGACACAAATTTAAACAAAAACAAAGTACGATAAATAAAATCAAAAGAAAAGCTATAAACGAAGTGTCAAATTTGGCTCCTTTTTCATCCTGTTTCCTTCACTGCTTCCTGCTGACCAATCTATCTAAGCTATTGCTGGGCCAGGTTTATGAACAAAAGCTTGTAATTTATCAATCAACTCATCAATAGTGGAAGTAGAGATAAGAAGTTGTCTTGCCGAAGGTGTGATAAATTTCTGTTCCACAGCATGGTCAAGAAAGATTAACAAAATATCAAAGAAATTATTTACATTCAACAAACCTATGGGTTTATGGTGGATGTTCAGTTGAGCCCAAGAGACAATTTGAAAAACTTCTTCCAAGGTACCAAAATCACCTGGTAAGGCAATGAATGCATTAGAGTTTTCAAGTAGTATCTTTATTCGTGCATGCATTGATGATACCTTAAGTTTCTCTCCAATTGTCTTTCCAGTGATGTTCTGTTGAGCTAAAGGTTCAGGAATGACACCTAAAAGCTGACTGCCTCCTATATATGCAGCAAGTGATACAACCCCCATTAACCCACGACAACCTCCCCCATATACAAGATAAATATTCCTTGCAGCAAGTGATCGACCAAGAGTGGTAGCTGCGTTTACAAACTCTAAACCCATCCCATACTTAGACCCACAAAATACACAGATATTTTTAAGTTGACGAACAGAAACACCTTCCATTTCTATTCTCACCTTCTCTTTGATTGATTCTGAGATAGAGGAAAGTGGAGAAAGTGGAGTGTTTAAATAGGAAAAAGAAGGGAAAGGGTAATAATTACACCTATAAGGGTAGGTTGGCTGTTGTTAGAAGAGTTTGAAATTAAGGAACACATAATCTCTTTTTTTTATTATTTTTTTTGTTTTTGTTTTGTTTTTGTTTTTTTTTAACTTCAAGAAAACCATCAGGGTAAAGAAGTCTAGAAACCCCTGAAGGACCCTGCTCAAAGGATCGTCTGTCCAAAACCAAAATATAGCAAAATCATATAAAGATCAAAGAAATATAATAGCAAATGATGACATACCTGTATGTACAGCTTTCATGGCGTATCTTTATACTACGCGTCATGAGTGCAATAGTGGCATATCTTTATACTGCATGTCACCAGTGCAGTAGACACTCACGAATTTTTTTAAGGACCTACGTGCAAAGGTCCACCCGAGTCAATGACGGGTCAGCCAAAGGCTGGGGCTCCACAACTAATTAAAGACATGGTACTCCTTCCGGATCGCCCTTGTTCAAACATTTTTTTTTCTTCTTTTTTTTTGAATTTTTTTTTGAAAGATGTCATGAAGAAGAAGAAGATGATGATATGTACAGATTGTTGTGGATATGGCTCACATCTGCCTCTGGTTTAACGTCCAGTAACGGCTTAAACGCCTTCTATGAGTCGAGGATAAGCTTCCCATCCAATTTTCTTATAAATTGGCAAACAGGGTCTTTTAGAGTCAGATTCCCAAGACTGTAGCGTTTTTCTTCATCCTTGAAGAGATTCCACAAATTAAGAAGTTCACGATGCACCAATCCACAAGAATGTGTCTCAAGAGTCAATAAGATATCATCTAATGACTCCTTACTCAGTCCATTCTTAATGAAGAAAATTTTGTCTTCTTTGTTTGTGGAAACCATCCCCAAAGTACGACATCGCTTGTTACAATTCCATCATCCACATTTGTAACAGACTTGTAACCTTTTTGCTCTTCTCCTTTTAGAATACGAACTTCTTCCAAGACCTGGCATGTATGAGTCAAATGAAATTGAAGACTCACCTGCTAATCGGACCTTTGCTTCAATTATCCAGCGTACATCTTCTGGCATACCTTTGTGCATTAACAGTCTCAATCTTTCACATCGAACTTTGTAGATTTTTTTAGAGCATTTTGAGGAAGAGAAGGAAAATGTTTTCTCAGGTTTGAAAGAATGACATCCATTTTAAAGGAGAAGAAGGATTCAGTTATTTTGGGAAACTAAAAAATAAACCGACTTGAGAGTCACGGAGTACCGTATCCGCCACTTAACCGGCAACATAAAGAACTCATCAACTTGGTTTTTTTAGAAATGGTTTGAGCTTTTGTCCATTGACTTTAGACACATTACCATTCCTAGGATTCGCAACATCTACGGCCCCATGAGGATACACGTGTTTGACAACAAAAGGACCACTCTACCTAAATCTCAATTTTCTAGGGAATAGGTGCAGGCAAGAATCATAAAGCAGAACTTTTTGACCAATTTCAAAAGATTTTCTCAAAATTGTCTTGACTGTGGATTTTATTGGATTTGTCTTTTAACAATTTTGACAACTTTTGCAAAAAGTATAGCAGTCTTTAAATAAAGTAGGCTAATAAAATCTATACTACAAGATTTTCGCAGCTATTTTCTTTGAAGAAAAGTGGCCTCCACATGCTTCTGAGTAAAAATTTTTTAATGAAACTACCTACCTCACTGTCGAGCACACATCTCCAAAAGATTTGGTCAGCATAATATTTGAACAAGTATGAGTTATCCCAATAAAAATTTTTCACCTCTGTCAGAAATTTCCTTCTATCTTGGTGCGTCCATTGAGGCAACATCTTTCCTTCTTGTTCTTCAGTAAGAGATGAGGAAATTACCACAGGAAAGCTTTGCTTTTCTCCCACAAATGTGTACTTCAACCCAGCAGGTAATGGCTTTAGTTCCGGTGCGGGTACTTCTTCATGGGCATTATCATTCATGGGTTTTAGCTCTTCAAATTTTGGCTTTCTTCCTTTGTATTCTATTTCCTCTATACAATCAAGCAAATCAAATGAATTAATTAAACAAACTTCTAATGGGTCAAAAGAACTCCCTTTTTTAAGATGATCATCTATAATGGCTTCAATTCCTTCAACTTCCTCATTTTCATCAAGGACTTCCTGTGGTTGCTTGCACATGTTAAAAACATTGAGATCCAGTGTCATGTTTCCAAGATCAAGTAAATTGACACTAGCACCAAGATCAAGTAAAGCTTTTTCAATTTTATGTTCTCCAATAATGCATGAAACTGTAGGACAACCAGGATCTTTATATTTCATCGCATTATTATTCTGAAGAATGGAGCTTACCTGTTCAGTCAAAAATGCTTTCTTTTTCACATTTAGTTTCCTTTTAACTGTGCACAAGTCCTTCAAATATTTGGCACAAGAAGGAATCTGTTTGATAGCATCTAACAAAGGAATATTGATCTTCACTTGTTTCAAAATTTCAAAAATTCCAGTGTTATGGTCCAATTTATTTGGATTTTTCAATGTTTGAGGAAATGGGGGTGAAGGCGAGAGTTTAGTCTCCTTTTGGTCAACTTCTTCATTTTCTTGAGGAATTGGTTCATCTTCTTTCTCACAAGATTCGGGGATTTGTTTTTCAACAACCTTTCCACTCCTAAGAGTTATCACTGACTGGACTTGGTCCATTTGTTGGTTTTCTGAACTCCCCTCATTTAGACCTGTCTTGACCTTTGGGATTTGGTTGAGGTTGAGAAGGAAATTTTCCTTTCTCGTGAATGGTGAGTGCAGAAGAAAGTTTAATAAGAGTGTCTTTTATGTCATTCATGGTTTGATTGTTTTGTTTATTAATGGCCTCTTGCTTTTCCATGAATGCATGCAGTGTTTCTTCAAGGTTTTTCCTATATGGTGGGACATAAGGTGCATATCCTTGAGAATTTTGAGAGTCTTGTTGTGCCTGAGGAGGTGGTGGTTGCACAAATTGTGACTGATTATTATTCTTCCAGCTGAAATTCGGGTGATTTCTCCATCCCAGATTATATGTATCTGAAAAAGAAGAAGTAAATGGCTTGTTAAAATTATTCATTGCATTTACCTGCTCATGTACAACTTCTTTAAAAACAGGTATCTTAGGACATTCATGTGTTGAGTGTCCTAAGTCATCACAAATGCCACAAATTTCTTCATTTTGCACAGATTTGATTTCTTTTGCTTTTTTTAATTCTATGGCTTCAACCTTTCTAGCCAAAATGGCAAATCTGGCATTTAGATCTTCCTCTTGACTAAGGTGATATTTTCCTTTATTAGCACTTGCAAGGTTAGATCTAATTGAATTTTCAGAAGTGTTAGTACTATGCCAAGATTGAGAATTTTACTGGTTCAAATAGTCTAAAGCTTCATCAGGTTCTTTATCAAGAAACTCACCATTGCACATTGTTTCCACAAATTGTTTAGTTTCAGGTGTTAAACCTTCATAAAGAAGCTTATAGTGCGCCATTTTTCAAAACCATGATGTGGGCAAGAATTTAACAAATCTTTAAACCATTCCCAACATTGAAAATATGCTTCATTTAAATTTTGGGAAAATTTGTGGATTTGTCTTTTCATAGCATTGTTTTTATGTGTTGGAAAAAATTTCTTCAAGAACTCACCTTGCATTTCTTGCCATGTGCCAATTGATCTTAGATTCAAAGTGTTAAGCCAAGATTTTGCTTTTTCTTTTAAAGAAAAAGGAAATAATTTAAGCTTAACAATCTCTTCAGTGCAATTTTGATCATTGAAGGCAATACATACTTCCTCAAATTCTTTCAGATGTAAATATGGACTTTCAGATTCTAAACCATAAAAATTAGGAAGTAAAGAAATCATACCTGGCTTAAATCTAAAATTGTTGGCATTGAGTGGAAAGATAAAACATGATGGACTAGAATTTCGAGGTGGTTACAAATATTCATGCATGGTTCGCAATGGTTGATTTTCAGGTTCATCATGTACACTTTCATTGTCAGCCATTGTGTCAATTGTGTGTGATTGTGATTCAAACAAGTCAATATATAAAGTACCAAAATTAATTTTAACTAAACGACCAGAATTTAAATCACGATACCAATTAAGCATAAATACATAAATAACTAAAAATAAATAAACAAAAAATAATGTACAAGCTGGCGGTGTCACCCACCATTAAATATTAACAGGGATGGGGTAATAAACTAACCACCTAAAAATAAAAATAAAAATAAAGTGCGAAAAATTAAAATACAGAAAATAAAGTACAGAAAGTAAATTTAAATATGAAAGCCGGAGAGTGACAGAGCCCCACAGAGCCGGCGAAAGAGAAGAGAAGAAGAATTATTATTTCATTAAGTTAGATTGCGGAAAAATAAATAACAGAAAAGTAAAAGGGAGAGTTTCCCCCACTAAGTTAGTGCGTAAAATAAAAGGGAGAGTTACCCCCACTGACGAAAAAAAAATGACGAAAATAAAAAAAATTAAAAAGCAAAAATAAATGACATAAATATAAAAGTTAGAAAGTTAGTATGTTAGCAAGTTAGTAAGTTAGAGTTAGATAGTTAGAAAGTTAGAGAGTTAGTAAAGAAACCGAAGGATCGGCAAACCGATCTTTTGCTCCGGTGAGGGAGAAGAGAGAATAGATTTTATTAAAGAAAACGAACCTCAATAAATCAAAACTTCAAATCAAGTCCCCGGCAACGGCGCCAAAAACTTGACTGCGGGATTTAAGGATGCAAACCCAAGTGCAGATTGTCTCAAGTAATAAATTTCTCGGGAGTCCGAGGTCGATCCACAGGGAATTGATGAAGAAAAATTAATTGAGGTAAGAAAAGGATTTGTCACAACACCAAAAGTAATAAAGCAAGTTCACAAATGAATTTAAGGACTTGCTTGGGTTAGGAGATCCACTCTTGGTATTAAATTAAAGGTAAGATTATTTTTCTTTATAACTCAATTGAAATCCACACACAACGGAGGTTCCAATCGAAAAATATAACATTCAAAGTTTAATTATATATGCAATCATATTATGATTCCTTTAATTATCTACCAACATTTGTAAATGAGTTCAAGCATTCACTGTGCCAATCCTATTGTCTACAATAAATCAAGATCTCCATTATACAAAGAAGGTTTCTAAATTAATTGGAAACAAAATACAATACATATGATGTCCATTTAATAATATATCTTTTAAGCATAAGAAATAGAATAATCTAACCTTATTTCATTACCAAGAGCTTCACTTTTTCACCCAAGCAAGATGAAGTTTTAGTTACTCATGGATAAGAAGAAAGAAAGAGAGAAGAAGAGAAAGATGAACATGGCTTCAATTTAGAACAAGAGAAAATTACAACAAAGGAAAACAATAAACAAGCATAACCTTAACTTGTAAAAAACTAAGCCTAACACCAAGTGCCTAACACTAAGTGCCCCCAATGGTCAGCCAATAGTGCCTTTTATAGAGGATTAGGGATACAAAATGACAAGGGGGCTGATTAGGGGTAGGTGGATGAGTGGATGAATGAGTGGAAAATGCCAAATGGTGAGGATAAGAGTGAAAAATCATTGAGATTTCTTGTCTCCGAAATCATTCATTGCTTAAGTCATTGATTCCGTCATTTTCGAGCCAAGTGGTCTTCATGAAAGTTCTAGGAAATTGTCTAAGCTTTCTAATGGCTTTAGAATCATCCAAAAATTCATCCTACAGCCCAAGATATGACTCAATTACTACAGACTATTCAGGCCCAGTTTTAGCACCTCTGTTTTGACTTTCAGACCCAATATCACCATCAAGGAACTTGAATCAAGTTTTGTGTTCAACATGAAAGTTTTAGATCTGGGTCTTAACTTTCAAATGTCAAAATTTCAGCCCAAAATAATTCTTGCAGCCCGAGTTATGCTCTGATTATTGTACACTATTCAGGTTTCAGTCACAAAACTCGTGTTTTGTGTTCCAAGCCCAATTAGCTCCTCTAGATGTCTGATTGAGACTTTGAGCTCTCATCAAAGTTGTAGAGCTCTCTCTTATCTTTCCTACAAGGTAAAATTCATAATTACCAGACATTTAGAACTCAAGATATGACCTAAATACAGAAATAATGTAAGACCCAAATAATGCTGAAAAAATCAATTAAGTCCAATTTGAGTCCAATCTTACAAAACATAACCAGGCTTAATCAATTAAGTACATGAAGAGTGTAAATGACTAAAAATGAGGGTTTATTAATGTATAAAATATATGCTTATCACCTCATCAACCCTTGCTTAAGGAAATAAATTAGCATTTCTCTAAAACTTTGCATAAATAACTCAACTTTAACTAAAGCGAGTAATTCATACATCTAGATAAGTTTAACGTACTTATTCTAGTTGTATCTAGCTTTCCCTTCCATCACACTTCTAGTAGTAACCTATGCTACACTAGAGTGTTTGAGGTTCTAGATACCTCTTTAATTATTCCTAACTCAAGGAATAGTTAAGGACTTAACTTCCATACTTTTATTTGTATCTAAGGAAGTAACTTCCCTTCATCTTGCAATTCTAACTCATCTTTACTAATACATGAGTTATTGCACATTTCTACTATACCTTATGATTATGACAACTTATTAGTCACAATTCATCTTATTGTGTATCTAACAATGCACAAAGTTCCACTTATCTAAAGATTTAGTACATAAACATTCCATCTTTGGAACTAATACACAACCTTACCTCCACTCAATTGAATCTAATGCAAGAGTGGTTCTTACTTGCAACTCTTTGTTGCTTAAGGTTCTAGGTACCTTCCTAAGGTAATCCACTACACTTGGACCTCCTAAGGTTCATACCTTTCTTATTCTCTACTAGAGTGAATATCTCAATTCATCCTAGTATACTTATGTCCAATGCACCATCTTATCACATCTTAAGTGACATCTGTTGCAACGTTAAGTTGCCTAAGGCACAATGCTCGTACCTAAAGTAAACCTTTCCTTTAGGATGCTTAAAGGCCTATGCTTTCTCATACTTGAAAGGTAACTAGTTTCCACTTGAAAATATCCCTATTTGTGCCTTAACACACTTTAGAAAACATATATGAATGATTCCATTTACTCTAGAACTTCAAAATATCCAAAAACAACATTTTGAAGCTTCAGGGTCTCACGCCACGCCACGGCATTGGCATGCCGCGGTGCCCTGCTCTCGAGTGCTAATACTGAGCTGATTTTTGGTCTCACTACCTATGCCGCAGCGTGCATAGCAGAATCCAGATTCTGTAGAATTCTGCAGAACCGTGGTACTATTCTATTAGTCAAATTCTCACTTCCAATCATTCTTTGATCGGTTTTCTAGTGATTTCTAACACCAATCTAGGCCCCTAAACTTGTTGTAACTCAATTACAACTTATGGATTCGCTTAGGCATAGATCTAGGTCCAAATCACATAATTTCAACCATTGTCAAAATCCTAAAACCATGGATCCTAATGGTTGATCTTGAGCCATAAACGACTCTCTTAGCTTTACTAAGCTTAAACTAACCTTACTCAACTCTTGGAAACCAAGATTTAAGATAGAAACTCATATTTGGCTCTCCAAATCCATTTCCCTCATCTCAAACCCTTACCCCTTTTAAGAGCAACAAAGCAAGGAAAAGATGGATAAAAACCCCATACCTCTTGAAGACTCTTGATCCTGAAGCCTTAAACTTGATCATTGATCTTCCTCTTCCTCTCCCCTTCTTCTTTTCCCCTTTCTTCCTTCCTCCCTTTCTCTTTTCTTCTTTCTTTTTCTGTTTTTTTGGTTCTCTGCCGAGAGAGAAGAAAGAAATAGGGGGTGGGACATGGAGGAAATTAAAGAAAAAGATTAACTTAAGTTTCTACACTGAAACTTATATCTGCTAAGGACACCTGAATTATGCTAATTCAAGTTTTCCAGCTTCCAACAACTTTAGAATAAATCATAAGATTTATCTAAATTGTTGTTTCACCATTTTCATGATTTTTTATATCTGTTGCTAGTCATTCGGTATTAAAATGCACAACTAGTATTGTAACACCCTCCTTAGGGCATCATATTTCTGACTCCCGACTCATAATCTGAAAATCAATTCGTAAAAGGTTTGAGTTATGAAAATATGGGTTTCAAAATTTCTTTCTTGTTGAAATATAAACTTATTGAAATTTATATGTAATACTGAAAAATATATATTGAAACAGATTCATATACAATATTGACACTAATTAATATTTCACAATTTAAAGAGAAATATAAAACTAACAGACTCTTTTTTTTTTAACAGTAGCAAACCCCATGACGGGTCCTACTTAATAGCACGGTACAACACTAACGTTAAAACTTATCATACTTATTCTGTTGTGTATCCATCTTGTTGCACTAGACATCTGTTCTACATCTGTTCTTTGTCAACACTGCACACCTTCGAGTCCTGAATGTCCACTCCTTATTGTTGTCACCCATCTCAGAGTATTCATTGCCCGTTATGTCTAAGACAACTCGATCCTTCTATTATTTAATTTTAACAGTACAGACACAGTAAAACAACATAACAAAGAGGTGAGATCACCTACACCAATACCAACATGGCAGCATAGAGATAACACAAACAACATATCATGCAAATATATCATACCAGAATTTCAATAATGCACTCAACATTAATCAACTATCATCATCATACCATTAACATTATTATCATCACACAATAATCACAATAATGTTATCAACATGATTATCATCCAAGTATTCAAAACAATTATCATAGCCAATATTCCTCGATTAATATATCACACAGATATAAATGTCAAATTATGCATGTGCACAAAGACTCAGTTTTTCAAAAACAACTCCATGGAGGTTTTCACAATTTCGAGGAGAATGCTCTGTCAATTATCAGCCTTAGCCCAAAGACAATCTTCCAGTTGTTGAAAAGAATCGTGTTCTTGTCGGGTATCGTCAATGCGTTGCAATGGACTGCATCGCCAAGTGGCACAGGGTACTCGCCAGCTGTCCATTGGTCGACCGCCGCGCCTCGACGCCCCCAAGATCCATCATAGACCTCACTATCAATTCTCATTCCCTCTTCAACCACAAGGGCCATATACAATGCACGAATATATCAGTGCAAGTCTAACCCCAAAGGGCCAAATCTTTTCAATTTCATTATTTCAATGTATCATATGCCTCAACGCATGTTTTTCCAATGCATGTATAATGCACCAAATCCAATCACAGGCATCTCTTTCCAATGCATATAAATTGTACCAAATTATACTATATTTTCAACAGCAAAATCATGTTATCACATTTTCATAATTATAAAACACTTTCGTCGTGTTTTCACAAAATTGCGCAACATTTCCGTTACGTTTTCACAATTCCAAAACGTTTTTGTTACGTTTTCAAAATATCGTAACACTTCTATTACGTTTTTCAAAATGCTGCAACTCTTCTGTTGCACTTTTAAATCACGTACTAATTTTTCAACGTTTTTCTCAATCGCGTAAAAATATACGTTTCTCAAATCCCATAATATTTTTCAACTGTTTAAAAATCGCGTAACTTAAAAATCATCATTTTAAATCGCGTAAATCATTTTCTTTCATTTTCAAAATATTTAAAACACTTTTCAAATCACATAATGATTTTTCACTATTTTCACAATTACATAAAAATAATTCATTACTTTTCCATCACGTAGTGATTTTTCAATAGTAATTCAAATTACGTAAAATATTTAAATGTAATTCAAATTGCGTAGAAATATTTCAACGTATTTAAAATCGCATAGAAATATTTTACTGTAGTTCCAAATACTTAGAAATATTTTACTGTATTTCAAACCACGTACTTTAAAATTACGTTTTTAAGATACGTAAATAATTTTTTTACCACAATTTCATTACAGAAAATATTTCTCAACTTTCAAATATTCCTTTTTCAAATTTTCTTAAATAATATAACTTTATACTTCATGTAATATATTTTCTTACTCAAGAAAATCTTTTTCCACATTTCTTTACTCAAGAAATCCTTTTCCAAAATATAATTCATAAAATCACTTTTCCATTGATATAAATCAACGTTTCAAAACTTAACATTTTCTAACATACTTTCAAAACTCAAAAATAAGTTATACGTTAGTAACTTTTCAAATCGCCATTATATTCTCCATTTTTCTCAAATCACTTCCAAAATCATTCTTCAAAATAAATTAGAGTTCAAACATGTTCAACCTCTCTTTGTCTTTCGTTTACAAAATTCTCTCAAGTGATAAAAACACTCTGATTCCCTTTCCAAATTCCTTGTATTAAATCAAGTTACGTTTTCACTTTAAAAATCACTTTGTTCATAAAAATCAAGACATTACAAGCCTTTAAAAAAACGTGGACATGACTATTGAAACCATCAAATATTTTTCCTTTTAAATTGATATGGTTTTACACAAACAAAACCATTAAAAATCCTTTACAAAAACGTAAGACTCATAGTCTTTGAAAATCAAATCATTTGTTCATTTCCATTTTTCACTTTCTTTGCAAATCCATTTTCACTTTCTTTACAAATTCTTTTTCACTTTCTTTGCAAATCCTTAAAATCATCATTGCTATTTTCATTTAAATCCTTAAAACACCTAGAAACTTTTTACACAAAATAAATCAATAAAAATTCTTCTAAAACCGTGTTCATGTACTCTTTGAAAAATAAACTCTTTATTTATTTTCCTTGCTTTTTCTAAACATTCATTTTCATCATTCAAGAAAATATTAATTTTGTGAACACCTATCTTGAGGTGTCTTAACCGAAATTCACCATGTTCTAGGGATCAAAATTAATTCACTTGTTCTTGAAAAATTTCAACATGAACCCTAATCAAGGGCATCAAAATCGTAGCTCTTCCTTGGCCATTGGGACCAAAATTAATTTTCTTTCCATCATCAAATCATGGCATACACATACATACACAATATATATATATATATATATATATATATATATATATATATATATATATAAAAGCATGCCACATTATCATCATGCATAGTATAAGCATATCATCAAAATCATAAACTCATGTAAAGCATATTAAGCATAGACAATTAATCAAAGCTCATAAACACATATAAATTATTACATGACCATGGATATGAATCCTTACATGGATTCAACACCCATCAAATATAAGACCATCTCTCACCACCATACTTGGTTGGTGAGATGGATCTCCCTCTTACCTCTTGAAGATCCTCAAAAGCTCTTTGTTTTGCTTCTTTTTCCAAGTCCTTCATCACCAAGGGCTTCTCAAATACAAAACAAAATACAAAAAAATTAGTATACTAAGCTTGATTAAGAGGAATCATGGATCAAACATGGTTTAGATCATGAAAAAGAAAGAAGAAATGAAGTTCCCTTACACTTCACCATAAATACCCCATAACATGGATCTTGAAGAAACTCCTTGAAGATGAATGATTTAGAGAAAATCTCCAACATGAAAGTTGCTTAGAATATCATGTAGATTCAAGATCTATGGTTGGATGAAATTAAAAGAGATTGGATGGTGGTTTTGAGTGTCTTGACCGAATGGTTTCTCTTGAAACACAAAGATGGAATTTTTGATTTTTGATAGAAACTTGAAGCTTGGATTTGAAGTCCAAGATGAATGATTTTGGAAAAACTTATAACTAGAGATGTTCTTAGAATGGTGTTTAGGTGTAGGAAATAAGGTTAGATGAAATTTTAGAAGCTTGGATGGTTGTCTTGGAAGGCTTGGCCGAATGGTGCCTTTGGAGGAGAAGAATGGAGAGAATTGGCTAAGTGTAGAAAAATGAAGACATGAAGATAATAGCTTAGGAGACAAAGTGATATAATTGAGAAAGATAGCATATTCTAAAGTGGTTGCCGTGGAGTGCTAGTAATAGCATGGAGAAATTATTTGCATGGCCACCAAGTGCAAAATCAACACATGGCACCAAGTCTTGCTTTTGGTCAATACTTGATGAATTATTAGCTTTTTGAATGTCCTAAAAAACTTCTTCATGGCCGTAGAAGTCCATGAAATTTGCCATCCAATTATTGTTTCAATTTTGTGACCATTTAAGCTTAGGTTAGTTTACTAATTCATCTAACTTAATAATTAATCAAGTAAACCATTTTTTTTGTTGACTTATTACCATAGATTAATTATTAAGACTAGCCACTTTGAAACAAAAGAGATGGAATTGAATTGATAGCATGTTTCTCTTTTACCAAGCAAGCATAGCCATAGGAATTAGAAAGAATAGACACCAAACATTGACTAATTTTGTATAGCTTTTTCAATTATTGTTATTAGAAGAATGACCAAGTAAAATGAGTAAAGGAATTGGCCCCCTTTAGAGTGCATGTACGTAGCTTGCATGGAGGGAAAGAAGAAAATATTTTTGCTTTAGGAAAATGATCAATAATGATGTATAATTGATCAAAACATCTAATAATGACATAAAGTTTTTCTTTATCTCCAAAATGAAGCTCAAAAATCGTCCCCCCTTCTCTTGCTTCTTCAAAGTGTGACTAATTTCACAAGTCACCATCTTAAGCATTCTAGCCATTGATTAATTCAATGGTTAGGATTTAGGTAGACTTTAGGTAGGTTAGAAGACTTAATCTAGGCCATTGGATCTTTCTCCTTTAAATCTAAGCCATTAGATGTGTCTCCAAAAATTAAGGGTTAAGATTACTCCTTCTTACTTTTAATCCAAGGGTTATAATTAGTCTTTGTCACTTTTTAAGACTAAATCTTCACCATTGATTAAATCTTCATCCAATGGTCATAAATGGTCCTTGTTACTTTACAAGACCAAATCTCCACCCTTGATTACTTCTAAATCCAATGGTTATAAATGGTCATAGTCACTTTATATGACCAAATCTCTACCCTTGATTTAATCTCCATCTAACGGGTATAAATGATCTTATTCACTTTTAAGATCAAATCTCCACCGTTGATTAAATCAAGATCAAGTCTTCATCATTAATTAAATCAATAGTGGATATCCAAACCACCAATGTTGACTTAAGCAATATAATTTATATTTTTATCTGCTAAAACCCTACGAAAGAAAATATATTTACTGTATTTTTATCGTCTGATAAATAAATACAGTACAAAACACAGTACAATAAATTTTCTAAAACTGTTTCCAGATTCAGGTTTAGTAAGATCCCCTATCTCCGTCTAAACAGTACAAATTTTTTTATGCGTAGAAAAATTTTTACTTTGTAGGACCCACCTAGGCCCACGTAAGGTCACCTGGGCCCGCATACACCCCATGGGCCCACAAACAGAAAAAAATTCATAATCATCCACAAAAATCATAAAAAATTAGAAAACACACAAATATCAAATCAGATTACGTAAAATAATTACCTAACGGTAAAAATTAAATTATGTAAAGTTTTTCCCGGCCCGAAAATTTTTATTTTCCTGACATGGAGTAAATCACTCAAAATGATCAAATACGCTGACGGAATACTCAAAATAATTTTACAGTATCCAGAACTTACTAAATAGTAAAATTCTGTTAACTGTCAAAATTACTGCTTAAGAGATAGGAAATTTTGGGATGTTACAAGTATGCCTAAAAATACCAAACTGACTCTGATTCTCTTGAAACTTTTACCACATCTTACATGGCTTATTTGTGACCTAGAAACAAAGTCTCTATGTTTATTTCCCTCAACTTAGCAACTTATGCTAGTATCTGAGTCATTTTAAGCGACTTTTCAACTTCTGTGTTGCAATTAAGTGTCTAAATGAACTCAGTTTATCAGAAAACTTCACTGACATGCTAAACAAGTCAAATGCTACCTTTGGTAACCATTCACCAGTCTAACATGTGTTTAAGGGTATTACACAAATAATGCTGAATGGACAGATTTAGACAAGACAATGGATGAACCATAGGAGAAATCACTAAATATTCATGTCCCTTGTCACTCTCTGATAGTATGAATACTGGCCTCTACTCCTTCAGAGACCTTAACCTCTGAAGGACACCTCCACCATTCATGACATGGCAAAGGAGGTGCTCCATGAAGTAGTTTCAGTAAAAGGGCCAAAGATTCTGGCATCCCCTGTCTCTGATAAAAAGCAAAATAAAATGTCCCAAAATAAGAAGAGCCCTCAAGGGACAATTAATAAAGATAGAAATAAGGGCAGAAGGAGACGTACCTTGTGTAGAACAAAGGATCAGATGAAGAAGGAAACAGAGATGGCTGAAAAACGCCTCTCAACCATGCTTCTCCGTCGTTCGAAGTCTCCGGGAACTTCTAAGTCACCAAAAAAGTGTTTAGAAATAGTAAAGTAAGAATGATGCACCCCAACCCCTATTTATAAAGGCCAGATAATTATGGGGCATTCCCATCTTCAAAGATCCAATTTTCAAAAGATGCTCATCATGGCACGCGAAGCACTAGGCACGTCTATGTTGGGAATTTGCGGATCAAAAGTCTCACAGCGGAATAACAGAATTCCCTCACAGGATCCATGCGAAAAATCCATAATCCGAGTTTTTAAATTTTTTTACCTCTTGAAGCGTGATAGACACAAGCGAGGTGAATCACCAACACCGTAATAGCGACGATGTTTCTGCGGTATCCACACGAACAGACTTGCAAAAGGAGTCACGCCTCTGTTTTCGTAGTGCTAGCTGCGAAGAGAGGAGAAGAAGACCTCACTATCTCTCACTCACTTTCTGTAGGTGCGGCTAGGGTTGTGATGTAACCTAGTAGCAGCCCCCTTAGCAGTATTATTTATAACAAAGGTTGCCTTAAGTGAGTGTGAGCAGTAGCAAGGTAAGTGGTGCAACCCTAAACCCATCTGTCATGAGTTAGGCCCACAGTTGAATCTGAGTCCAACTTGGATTCTGATTACTCCAATTTAGTCTGTTCTAAGTGTGTGACCCTGTAGGTTCTCATGACGTTAGTAGTAATATTAAAATCTCATTTTAATATTACAAACAGTGAGCGGTATCTAGCAACACATCACTGCTACCCAAGTAATGAGAATGTCAGTGATTTGACATAACCTATCTGTGACCAATGTTTCCGTGTAGTTTAGTCCCTTTGTCCAGATATCCAGATTGAACACAAGGCATGGAATGTGTCACCCTTGTTTAGTTCAATCTTCAGTTTCTTGATTCCCGAATAGACATAGTAATAACAAATAAGATCAATATCTCATCTTGACTCATTTGAGCATGGCCATGCATTTCGTAGTCTCACTCAATCAGGGGGCCCAAAGATATCGCTCTTGTTATGTAGGAGGGACAAATCCCATCTAGGTCACTCACATCCCTCCACATGTATTGCGGTATGTCTAATAACCAACGTTATAATCATCTTGTTACAGATGACGTTTGATGGCATTAAAACACACAACTCCTCATGTAGGAATCGTAGTGATTTCAGATCAAAGGACCACATACACCATTATCACTATGAGAATCGCTTATGACACTCACGTAACGATCCACGTAGCGTTCTCATGGCGGGTCTGTCCAATACATCATTACTCTAATATGTATCCATGTGTAGACTTGATATCTTATATCCATGACCCGTGAGATGTGGTCATCAGTCTACGCACATACTAGCCTCAATGTATTATTGTTGTCCTAATTAACAATAATACTTGACTAGGGACATTTAAGAATAGTTTTTTTATCCAATAGGATCTCACGATCAAGTCATCCACTTGATGTCCTATGGTATCAAACTTACTATTCTAAGGACTTTATTATGTCTACCAAAAAGAACACAATAAATGAAATGCCTCATATAAAATAACATAATATAATGTATGTATATACAAACAAAAAGTATTGGCCACTAGGGCATACACCAACAATCTCCCACTTGCACTAGAGCCAATCAAGCATATGTCTAATGCCTAAAGACCTAGTATGACCCTCATGCTTCTACTGTGCAAGAGGCTTCATCAGTGGATCAGCAATGTTATCATCTATTGGTACTCTGCATATCTTCACATCTCCTCTATCGATGATCTCTCGAATGAGATGGAAGCACCTAAGTATATGTTTGGATCGGCTTTGGTGAGATCTGGGCTCCTTAGCTTGTGCAATGGCTCCATTATTATCACAATAGAGGTCCACTTGTGTCCACAATGCTAGGAACTACACCAAGCTCAATAATGAACTTTCTAATCCAAACGGCCTCCTTTCTTTGCATTGGAGGCACAATATACTCACCTACGTGGTAGAATCGGCGACGTCTCCTGCTTTGAACTCTTCCACTCACAAATTTCCACCATTCGGGCAATAAACAAAACCCGATTGCAATCTGAGTCGTCCTTATCGGTTTGGAAGCTAGCATCGGTGTAACCCTTTACTACTAGTTCCTCTTCACTCCATATACCAAAAACGAATCCTTAGTTCTTCTCAAGTACTTAAGGATGTTCTTGACAAACTCCGGTGACTCTCACCTAGATCGATCGGTACACACTCGTCATGCTCAAAGCATACGAGATATCCGGTCGAGTACATAACATTGGCATACATGATAGATCCAATTGCGGATGCATATGGAATCTTACTCATGCGATCCCCCTCATCCTGGGTGGAAGGGGATTGAGCCTTAGATAGGCTTATACCATGCGACATAGGCAAGAGTCCTTTCTTGGATTCATGCATGTTAAAACGTCTTAACACTTTGTCTATGTATGTACTCTGACTTAGGCCAAGCAATCTCTGCGACCTATCTCTATAGATCCTGATACCTAATACATAGGTGGCTTCGCCTAAGTCCTTCATAGAAAAGCACTTCCCTAACCAAGTCTTTACGGACTGTAGGGTAGGGATGTCATTTCCAATTAGTAGTATGTCATCTACATACAATACTAGAAAGACAACTGTGCTCCCACTAACCTTCTTGTAGACACAAGATTCTTCTTCATTTTTGATAAAACCAAACTGTTTGATTGTATCATCAAAACGAAGATTCCAGCTTCTGGAAGCTTGCTTCAATCCATAAATAGATCGTTGCAACTTGCATACCTTTGTAGCATCCTGTGGAGTGGCAAAACCCTCAGGTTGTGTCATGTACACATCCTCGAGAAGATTTCCATTAAGGAAAGCAGTTTTGACATCCATTTGCCAGATTTCATAATCATGGTATGCTGCAATAGCAAGCAAGATCCGAACAGATTTAAGCATCGCAACTGGGGAAAAAGTCTCATCATAGTCTACACCATGAATTTGCTTGAAACCTTTAGCCACCAATCGCGCCTTAAAGGTATGCACATTACCATCCATGTCGGTTTTCTTCTTAAAAACCCACTTGCACCCAATGGGTTTTATCCCTTCGGTAGGTCAACCAAGGTCCATACCTAGTTGGTATACATGGATTCCATTTCGAGATCTCATGGCCTCAAGCCATTTTTCGATTCTGGGCCAATAATGGCTTCCCGGTAAGTCACAGGCTCATCTTGATCCATGAGTAATACGTCACCTTGTTGAGTCATGAGAAATCCATATCTCTCTGGTTGACGACGTATCCTGTTAGACCTACGCGGGTCTTGTGCTACTAGAGCAGATTGTGGTTCCACAACGATTTGTGGAGGCTGCTCTATTTCCACCATTGGTTCGCTGCTACTTTGTGAACTTTGAATTTCTTCAAGTTCTACTTTCCTCCCACTGATTCCTTTGGAGATAAACTCCTTTTCTAGGAATACAGTAGTCCGTGCGACAAACACTTTGCCCTCGGTAGGATTATAGAAATAGTATCCCTTGGTTTCCTTAGGATACCCCACAAAGAAGCATTTATCTGATTTTGGGCCAAGCTTATCAGAAACTTGACGTTTCACATAAGCTTCGCAACCCCAAATCTTCATAAAAGACATATTGGGTCATCTCCCAGTCCACATCTCATATGGTGTCTGTTGAACCGTCTTAGATGGAACACGGTTAAGTGTGAAAGCTGCATTAACAGCATGTCCCCGAAGGAGCCTGGAAGGCCTGCATGACTCATCATGGATCGGACCATGTCCAACAAGGTCCGGTTCCTCCTTTCAGAAACACTATTCCATTGTGGTGTTCCAAGAGGAGTGAGTTGAGATATTATCCCACACTCTTTCAGATGATCATCAAACTGTTGGCTTAAGTATTCACCTCCTCGATCTGATCGAAGGATTTTAATACTCTTGCCAAGTTGGTTTTGTACTTCATTCTTGAACTCTTTGAACTTTTCAAAGGATTCGATTTGTGCTTCATAAGATATACAAATCCATATCTACCGAAATCATCGGTAAATGTAATGAAGTACTTGAAAACCGCCTCTAGCTAGTGTGTTTAGTGGCCCACATACATCACTATGTATGAGGCCCAAAAGATCACTAGCCCTTTCACCTTGTCCAGTGAATGGGGCCTTAGTCATCTTTTCCAATAAACAAGATTCACATGTCTCATATGATTCGTAATCAAACGAGTCCAAGAATCCATCTTTATGGAGTTTGGAAATGCGTTTCTCATTTATATGGCCCAAACGACAATGCCAGAGATAAGTCGGGTTCATATCATTTGACTTGAACCTCTTTGTATTTACGTTATAAATGGGCGTTTCGAGATCAAGGACATAAAGTCCATTACTCAAATGTGCACTACCATAGAAAATATCATTCAAATAAAGAGAACAACTTTTGTTCTTAATTATAAAAGTAAAACCCTTCTTGTCCAAACAAGAAATAGAAATGATATTCCTACTAATAGCAGGCACAAAATAACAATTATCCAATTCAATTACAAGCCCAGTTGGCAAAGCTAATAAATAAGTCCCTACGGCTAGTGCAGCAACCTTTGCTCCATTTCCCACTCGTAGGTCGACTTCGCCCTTAGTCAATGGTCTATTACTCTTTAGATCCTGCACATTTACACAAATGTGAGATCCACATCCAGTATCTAATACCCATGATGCAGAAGTAGATAAATTGACTTCTATAACAAAAACCAAGTGGAAGTCTCACTTCCTTCTTCTTCTTGAGCTCCTCTAGGTACTTGGCACAGCTTCCTCTTCCAATGTCCGATCCGACCGCGGTGGAAGCATGTACCTTCCTTAGCCACTCCACCCACTTTGGTTTCAAGCTAGAAGTGCTAGGCTTGGACTTTTCCTTGCCCTTACCCTTCCACTTGTGTCCCGGGGCTTTTTCTCACTGTTTCTTGCCCTTATTCTTATGGACCATCATTATGGCCTTTCCTTTGCCTTTGTTTATGTTCTCGCTCGCGAGCTTCTCAACATGCTTAGCACTCTAGTAGTGGTTTGTCAATTTCATTCATGTTGTAGTTCATGACAAATTGACTAAAACTATCCGGCAACAATTGCGGGACTAAGTCAGTGCCAACTCTTGGCCCATAGGAAAACCGAGTCTCTCAAGGTTTTCAATGTACCCAATCATCTTGAGTACATGAGCACCAACGGGGCTTCCCTCTACCAAATTACACCGAAAGAGTGCTTTGGAGACCTCATATCTCTCATGTATAGCCCGCTCTTGATAAAGCTTTTTGAGGTGTACGATCATATCGTATGCTTCCATGTTCTCGTGTTGCTTTTGGAGCTCGAGTTCATGGTGGCTAGCATTAGACATCCAATGTCCAAGGCATCATCTTGATGCTTCTTATAAGCATCTCTTTCAATCTAGGGGCATTAGCAAAGGTGGTTCGAATAGGTTGTTCTAAAACATACAGCTTTTTCTCTTGCTTGAGGACAATCCTCAAGTTCCATACTGATCTAGGAAATTTGTCCCAGCACAACTTGTCCTTCTCAAGGACCGATCGCAATGATAAGTTACTTGATGTGTTTGTTGCCATGGTAATCTATCAACGAAATATGCAAAATATAAGTATTATGCTATAAACATATTTAACAAGGTCTTTTAATTAAATACGTCTCCCACTATTTTATTCAAATCAATGACCCTCAGCATTGACTTAGAAAATCCCATTGGAAGATTTTCTAGTGGGCCAAGATCCATATTTCACCTAGTTTTGAGTCAGCTTTGGCTGATCGCCCAAAATTCAGTTATTTAGGTAGGAAACTCTTTCCAATTACATCACATGCAACTCTTGGATAGTTGGGTGAATAACACTTATTCTAATCCATCTAATGGACTAAAGCCCAACTTCATGCCTCTAAGCCTTCAATCCTATTGAAATGGCCTAGTTAAGTCAAATCCAATGGTTGACAATTGGATATTACTATTATCCTATCGCATCTTACTAATATAGATAAAGGCACCCCTTTTGGCAGACCTACACTTGATCGATATTAGTCTTGACGAGTGTCACGCATTGGAAGGCATCACATAATGACTTAATATTTTCTTTGAGGGAATTTTATTATTAGATTTCACCATTTATTAAACTTGTTTAACATACCATAAACATTATCCATGCATCTCATACATATAAAGCATATAATAAACGTGACATGATTATGGCCTCTAAGAGAGTAGCATTAATTAATGCCAGCTTCACCAAGCGTCTCCCACCAACGTCCTCACTTGATGTCGTCTCCTTGTCTCCACATGAAGATTACATTATAGAAACCTCTTTTACATTCGAGGGGAGTTAGATGAGAAGAGAATGTACAATCAGAATGTAGAGAGAAAGGCACGACACGCAGGTCGTATTTAAAATAACCAAAAAGCATAAAATAAAGACTAAGGCCATAACCATGCACCATGCATCTCTAAGAATACATAAACACAAAGCAATAACACATTATTATTTTGCGAATTATAAAAACAGTTTTGAATATTGCACTTTCGAATATCACACACCACGAAACGGGGTTCGGGGCAGCGCCCCGACGGGGGTCCCTTGCAAGGTGCGGGGCAACGCCCCGGTTCAAAATTTTTTATTCATGTACCACCACTGGTTACTTGAAGAAAAATTCGAGTTGGACCCTTCCTGCCTCTATGATGGCTAGGGCAACAACACTTGAACCCTAAGGCCCGCAAACACATGAATGCTTCATGTGCCGCAGGGGTTCCTCACAGTCGTCATTGCCTATCCAGAAACAAGGTTTCCAGAATGCGTGAAGACATGAACACTTCATGTCATGAGGAAGCTTCATGACCGTCGCAAAACGGAGACAAGGTTTCCAAAACCTTGTGTCGCGCTGCTGTGTATATCGCATTCATACAGAAAATATGCAGAAATAGAAAGCATTCAAAACAGTTTTCGTAGAATCATACATATCACATATGTATATACCAAAAAAACGCAAAAACAGAAAGCATTCAAAACGATTTTCATTCATACATATCATATATATATACCAGAAAAACGCAGAAACAGAAAGCTTTCAAAACAGTTTTCGCAAAAACATATGAACATCTTCATGGTTTCAGAAACAACATATAAAGATCATATCTTTTATCAAAAGAAAGCAACGAATCATGTTATCGCATATAACAAGAAAAGCAAAAAATCGAATCATGGTTTCGCAACCAGGCTCTGATACCACTGTTGGGAATTTGCAGATCAAAAGTCTCGCAGCGGAATAACAGAATTCCCTCACAGGATCCATGCGAAAAATCCATAATCCGAGTTTTTTAAATTCTTTTACCTCTTGAAGCGTGATAGACACAAGCGAGGTGAATCACCAACACCGTAATAGCGACGATGTTTCTGCGGTATCCATACGAACAGACTTGCAAAAGGAGTCATGCCTTTGTTTTCGTAGTGCTAGCTGCGAAGAGAGGAGAAGAAGACCTCACTATCTCTTACTCACTTTCTGTAGGTGCGGCTAGGGTTATGATGTAACCTAGTAGTAGCCCCCTTAGCAGTATTATTTATAACAAAGGCTGCCTTAAGTGAGTGTGAGCAGTAGCAAGGTAAGTGGTGCAACCCTAAACCCATCTGTCATGAGTTAGGCCCACAGTTGAATCCGAGTCAAACTTGGATTCTGATTACTCCAATTTAGTCTGTTCTAAGTGTGCGACCCTGCAGGTTCTCATGACGTTAGTAGTAATATTAAAATCTCATTTTAATATTACAAACAGTGAGCGGTATCTAGCAACACATCACTGCTACCCAAGTAATAAGAATGTCAATGATTTGACATAACCTATCTGTGACTAATGTTTCCGTGTAGTTTAGTCCCTTTGTCCAGATATCCAGATTGAACACAAGGCATGGAATGTGTCACCCTTGTTTAGTTCAATCTTCAGTTTCCTGATTCCCGAGTAGACATAGTAATAACAAATAAGATCAATATCTCATATTGACTCATTTGAGCATGGCCATGCATTTCGTAGTCTCACTCAATCAGGGGGCCCGAAGATATCGCTCCTGTTATGTAGGAGGGACAAATCCCATCTAGGTCACTCACATCCCTCCACATGTATTGCGGCATGTCTAATAACCAACGTTATAATCATCTTGTTACAGATGATGTTTGATGGCATTAAAACACACAACTCCTCATGTAGGAATCGTAGTGATTTCAGGTCAAAGGACCACATACACCATTATCACTATGAGAATCGCTTATGACACTCACGTAACGATCCACGTAGCGTTCTCATGGCGGGTCTGTCCAATACATCATTACTCTAATATGTATCCATGTGTAGACTTGATATCTCATATCCATGACCCGTGAGATGTGGTTATCAGTCTACGCACATACTAGCCTCAATGTATTATTGTTGTCCTAATTAACAATAATACTTGACTAGGGACATTTAAGAATAGTGTTTTATCCAATAGGATCTCACGATCAAGTCATCCACTTGATGTCCTATGGTATCAAACTTACTATTCTAAGGACTTTATTATGTCTACCAAAAAGAACACAATAAATGAAATGCCTCATATAAAATAACATAATATAATGTATGTAAATACAAACAAAATGTATTGGCCACTAGGGCATACACCAACAGTCTATTCGATTAAAACGCACCACGTGGCCCTCACAGTTGTCAAAGCAATTGAAATGACGGTTGCACAACAACTCAAGTGTCACACAACCTCGGAAGGATAAGTCTGAATTTTTTCCACGGACCCCAAGTACAATTGATATAGTAAAGAAAGGTTAGCCCGAACCACGGACGTCACAGAAAAATGAAATAGCGATCAGCGTTCAAGTTAAAATTCTTAACCCCACATGGCACACGATGTCGGTGTATGCCTTAGAGGCCAATTTATTTTGACTATACTATCTTACATTGTATTATGCTATTTATTTAATACATGAGGCATTTCATTTATTGTGTGTTAGTTATGATAAACATAATAAAGTCCTTAGAAAAGTAAGTTTTATGCCATAGGACATCAAATGGATGACTTGATCATGAGATCCTATTGGATAGAATCAAAACACTATTCTTAAATGTCCCTAGTCAAGTATTATTGTTAATCAAGATGACAATAATGTATTGAGACTAGTATATGCGTAGACTGAAGGCCACATCTCACAGGTCATGGATATGAGATATTGAGTCTTCACATGGATAGATATTAAAATAACAATGTATTGGACTGACCCTCATGAGAACACTGCATGGATTGTTACGTAAGTGTCAAAAACGATTCTCATAGTGATAGTGGTGTATGTGGTCCTTTGACATGAAATCACTACGAATCCTACATAAGGTGTTGTATGTTTTAATGCCATCAAATATCATCTGTAACAAGGTGATTATAAAGTTGGTTATTGGACATACCGAAAATTATGTGGACCAATGTGAGTGACCTAGATGAGATTTGTCCCTCCTACATAACAGAAGTGATATCTCCGGGCCCCTGATTGAGTGAGACTACAAAATACATGGCCATGCTCAAATGAGTCAATATGAGATATTGATCTTATTTGTTATTACTACGTCTACTCGAGTATCAGGAAAGGAAAAATTGAACTATACAAGGGTGACATGTTCCATGCCTTATGTTCAATCTAGATATCTAGACAAAGGGACTAAACTTCACAGAAACATTAATCACAGAAAGGTTATGTCAAATCACTGACATTTTCATTACTTGAGTAGCAGTGTTGTGTTGCTAGATATCACTCACTGCTTATAATATTAAAATGAGATTTTAATATCACTGCCAACGTCATGAGAACTTGTAGGGTCACACACATAGAACATACTAAAATTAGAGCAATGAGAATCCAAGTTGGATTGGGATTCTGTAAATAGAAGCTCAGTAATATTGGTAAAAATTATCTATCAAATCTGATAATTTTCTGAACCAGTTTGAGTGTAATTTGGTAACACTGAATACAAAAGAATAATTAAAGTATCTATTGAATTAATTGATATGATGGAAATAAATATGAAAATTTTTTTTCCTAGCTAAGAACCATTGATAAGAATTGTAGTAAATTTTGGGGAAGTATCTGAGCCAATTTGTTATTTTTAAGAATACCGAAGAGAAATTAAAGGAACAATAATGGAACAGCTAAGTATCTCAAAAAATTATGAAGTTTCATGAAGATGACAAGTAAGACATGGAGAATAATTTGGTATAAAATACCAACTACAATAAGTATTACTAAGTTTATTCCTTAATCCTTCGGTTTAATTAAATTTAGAATCGAGTAATAAAACTTAATTGATAAATAGTAATATATGGAAGGTTACGGAAAAATTGATCCAAGGACTAAGTTGAGTCCTAAAATTTTCCTAAACACTTATGGTAGCTTGAAAACTCAATTTTGAAAGATTAAAATATATGTAACAGGTCCAAAAGTTCTAACATTAAATTTTTGGTTAGAAATTCATCCTTCCACCGCCAACACTCCTCTAGAATTCTCTACCATTTTCCTTCATCTTTTACGTTTGCTTTTTTCACTTTTTCCCTTGTTTTCTTTACATGGAATAGCAACCTAAGCGGAAAAAAGAAAGTCACAAACAACTACCATCTTCTAAACCTTTCACTTCCACTTTTCACTTTCTATTTTATCACCATTTAACTGTGTTAATTCCTACTTTTCTCCATTGCTTTTAAAAGGACAAACAGCTCAAAAATAGAACAAAGAACAGGGCAGAAAATGTGAGCAGGAAAAGGAAAACAGATACAACATGGAAGTGAGAAATACAAGTGGAATCAGCAGGATAAAGATTCAGCAAGATAAAGGAAAACAGATACAAGTGGAATCTTTTGGACCAAAATGTCCTAAATGTGAAAGATATCATGGAAGTAAACCTTACTTAGCGGGTCAGATAGTATGCTATACATGTAACGCCCCTTTTTCTCAACACTCACGAAGAAGGAACATCACACTATAGTAAAGCGAAACATGAAATGAAATAAATTAAACCGTGGAAAATAGTAATTATTTTTAAACTCACGGACCCGGTTCATTTTATGGTTATTTTTAAGAATCCATTACATATAGAGATAATAATTAGAACAGTCGCAATAAAGAAACCGACGTAAGTTAAACCATACACAATATATATATATATATATATATTCATATCTATATGCATAAGCCTGTTTAATTACATTTCAAAATATACAAAAAGCAAAAGCTTAACCCACCCAAGGTAGTTACAAATTTATAACCATCAATCTAGCAAAACATCAGGCTCCCCCAAAAAGATAAGGGATAGCCATCAGTAGCCACTGACAGAATCAGTCCCTAAGACTGACGAGAAGGGACCGTAGAAGGGTCCTCCTCAGGGTCCTTTTCATCTGATGAAACATCTATCGGAGCGACAAAGCAACGGGCAGGAGCCCGAGCAGTAGAAAGAAAGGATTCATCACGTGGGGTGCAATACATGTCATCCCACATATCCCTAACGGGCATATAAAACTTTAGCCAAACAAAAGCATGAAAATCAATAATAGGAGTGTCATAACGACCCCATGCCAAGGACACTATCACCTCTCCATGGTACACGCAACGGTCCGATGGTACACGCAACGGTCCGTCTACACATTTATGTGCCAACAATCGAGACCTCCGTGAAAAGTGATCCGTGTGTAGCCCAAAAATCCACAAGGGCAAGATGTCATCCTCAACAAGCTTCAATCTCAGTCTGGCTAATAGTCGAGAAACTCAAGAGCTTCCCCTTCTTCACACGCGTCTTTTCAGAAGTAAATAGACCGACAGAAATAAAGGAAACACAGAAAGAGGTGAGACACCCAGCTTTCATTACCAATATGGCAGTAAGAAAACAAAACGGCGCTAGACGCCCACAGATAACACAATTTATACATTTGATAACAACAATATTAAATTAACAGTAAAAGCAGAGAAACAAAAATTAATTATAATAATTGCAATAACAGGCAAACCACAGTAATATTCCCAACAGTCAACAGTTTAAATAATCAGACAATTATTGCAGTAATAAGGGCAGTTATATTCACAGTTATAAATGTTCATGCTCAATGAATTATGAGACTGATAGCTCACAATGCACAAGGTACCAAAAATCCTACTCCATGGAGTTAGACATTAACATTTTTTGGAGTAAATGATCAAGAAGTAATGCTAGTATATCGTTAGTCTTAAAAATATAGTGTGCTTCATCTTATAAAAACGTTTGTACAATTGGCTTATACATGGCACCTCGACAGTTGATCACAATATAGGACAGTGTCTCAGTCAGGATCATCGGTGTGTCGCATCGGTCTATCCCACGACCCCAGTGGAATTACCACTGCCTATTGTGAGACACCCGAACCTCGATGCCAGCAGGGCCAACCACTATGACCCTACGCTTAGTTTACTCACACCTGCACATTGGTGTTATTCAAACTCCTAGGCATACATCGCCTTTCTAACAATGTCCAACAGACAAAACATATACATGACGACTCAACTTCAATCATGCATGTTCATCAATGATGCATTCATCATAAGCATACCACAATAGTATTTATATATATATATATATATATATATATATATACATATTCATTTCTCAACATCATCACATCATGATATTCTCAAGTACATAATCAACAAGTGCTTAGCCCACATAGGGGTCCACAATAGCATAGAGTCAATTTCCATGTCAATATATTTTTCTAGCGTTCATCCACTATCACAAGTCCACATTATGGATCCACATTTTCAAAGTCTTAAGCTTTGATTAATTATGACAAATTTTAGGTTACTTAACCCTTCAAAACCGTGGCTTCTAAGTGTTATTATCCACTTTAATTCTTTCACTTCATTAAGAATTATACATGTCCCTAAGTCTTTGAATTCCAAAGATGCACCAAGGCATCATTTAGCCTTAAGGTTTTCTCTATAAAACTGTGATCTTCATTGGTCTTCAAAGTTTAAATTTTTCATCACATTATGCATTAGTTAATTAATATCTAATCACTCAAATTTCAGTTCACACAAAATCAATCTAATTCCTTAAATTCCAATGCCAAAACCGTGGCATCAATTTGGGGTAATAAACCTTTAAAATTTTCCTTTCATAAATTTTAATGTTATCATTCAACATCTAATTTCATAAGCTTTATGTATTTGTGTACAAAACAAATTCACAACCCAGAATTTCCATCCAAAATTGTGGCCACCATGTTAGGGTAGGAAACTCCAAATTTTCCATTTAGCAACCCTAATATGATCAAGCATATTTAACACTTCCAAATTACTCAAGAACACCAATCAAACATTAATCAAATCCAAGGGTACATGAACAAGCAAAAATCACAAAACAACATGAACATACAAAGGTTCCCTTACCATTAAGATTAGTTGAAGTGAGTAATCTCTCTCTTACCAAAGGAAGAATCACGAAAATGGTCTCGTTCAAGCTCCTTGAAGATTCGGTTTTAAGGCTCCAAGAACCCTAATTTTTCAATCATTTAAGAATCAACAATAAGTATGGAAAAGAATGGATCTTTGGTCTCCATTGAGACCATAGAGCACGAAAATGAAGAGAAAAAGGAAGAAAGATGGAAGCTTTACCTCAAAGTTAGAAGCTTTACCTTGGAAGACAATGGAGAAAAGGTTAGATTTTTGAAGAAATTTTCAAAAGAGAAAGTGTAGAGGAGATAGAGATGAGTATGGAAATGGTCTTGATGAAGAGAAAGGTGAAGAAAATTGGGTGGAGATAGGGGCTACAATTTTCGGTTTTGAGAGGGGAGAAGAGAGAAGGAGGAGAAACTTTGAAGAAGATGAAGTAGGAGAGAGAAATAGTGGTGTTAGAAATGAGATATTTTGGGAGTATTGGGTTAAGTGGGGATGCAAATTTTTGCCTCCCATGAAGGGCATTGCTGCGGCATTTGGAGGAAAGAGGGGAAGCTTTTTGGCTTCCCCAACAAGCGAAGGGCAAGGTGGTCATTTGGTTGAAGCTTCTCAAAGAAACTTCTTAATTAAGGTACAAAATTTTGAATTAAAGTGATGTTGATTAGACATAAAGTAGATTACATTAAGATAATATGATAGGGTTTTTATTAAATGCTATTATCCAATGGACAATTACTACAGTTGATAGAACTCAGTATTAATTTATCTGACGGATGAAATTTACACAACATTTTATTATTTTGTTTGTTAAATTTTCTCGAAAAACATGAAACCTCGTAAACCTTGTCCAGCCTCGGGTTTAGTAAGATCCCCGGTCGACGTTTCCATATATCAAGGTTCTCGGGAAAAATATCTCATTTTCTCGACTCCGCTCAATTTGCATGCAAAACGAGGAATAATATTAAAATATTTCACATTCTCAGAAAAATCCAGAAAAATTCCAAAAAATCACAAATATTATAAAATAAATATTTATAATGAAATAAATAAATTTTGGGGTGTTACAACTCTTCCCAACAAATAAGAATTTCATCGTCGAAATTTTCATACCTTAAAATAACTTTGGGTATTGCTCCATTATTTTGTCCTCTAGTTCCCAAGTCGCATCTCCGGTCGCCTTGTTCCAGATCACTTTCACTAATGAAATGTCTTTCCCCTTGAGTTACTTCATTCTCCTATCCCCAATCCTTACAGGAGTTGTTTCATAAGTCAAGTTCTCTTTTAATTGTACCGAATTAGGTGCTATGAGATGATCAGGACTTAGAATGTATTTTCGGAGTTGCAACACATGAAAGACATTATAGAGATTTGAAAGGAAAGGGGGTAAGGCTATTTGGTAAGCAACAAGACCTACCCGACGAAGAATTTGGCAAGGTCCAAGGAATTTAGGAGTGAGCTTTCTAGATTTGAGAACCCGACCGACCCTAGTCGCAGGCGTGACTTTCAAGAACACATGCTCTCCTTTTTCAAATTCAAGAGATTTTCTTCTTTTGTCTGCATAACTCTTTTGTCGACTCTGAGCTGTTCTCATCTTCTCCTGAATCATCTTGATCTTCTCGGTTGTCTGTTGAATAAGATCAGGTCCAACGGTAAGTCGCTCTCCATCTTGATACCAGCATAGAGGTGTTCGACACCTTCGTCCATATAGAGGTTCATAGGGTGCCATCCCTATACTTGAATGATATCTGTTGTTGTAGGTGAACTCCACCAACAGTAAGATTTTATCCTAACTTCCAGTTTGCTCTATAGCACAAGCTCTAAGCAGATCCTCTAATGATTGGATTGTTCTTTCTGATTGACCGTCTGTCTGAGGATGGTAGGCAGAACTCAATCATAACTTTGCTCCCATTGCTTCTTGAAGACTCTGCCAAAACTTCAATGTAAACCTCAGATCTCTGTCAGAAATAATACTTGTAAGCACACTGTGAAGTCTGATAATTTCACGAACATATAACTGAGTCAACTTCTCCAATGGATATCTGATGTTGATCGGCAAGAAGTGTGCTGACTTTGTAAGTCTATCCACAATTACCCATATTGAGTCATACCCTTTTCTTGTCCTTGGTAATCCGATGACAAAGTCCATGGCAATGCTATCCCATTTCTATTCGGGAATAGTCAAGGGTTGTAAAAATCTTGACAGTCTTTGATGTTCAATATTTGTCTTCAGACAAACCAAACAAGATGATACATATCTAGTGATATCTCTTTTCATTCCATGCCACCAAAAGAGTTTCTTCAAATCTTGGTACATGTTGGTCATACTAGGATGCATACTCAACTTGTTTGTATGAGCTTGTTCAAGAATGTACTTCCTCAGTTCTTGATCTTTTGGTACATATACCCTACCTTGGAATCTTAAAATTCCATCACTTCCTTCTTCTAATGTTGAAACACGCCCTGCTTTATCAACTCTCTTTCCTCTTGCAAGTACTTGTCAACCTTCTGCTTCTCTCGGATGTCATCCATTAAATCGCTCGAGATCGTGACCATGTTCATGCAGATTTTACCCAGCGTCAACTCCAAAAAAGACCATATGTCTCAGAATTGTTCTATCAAGTCTTTCTCTTTAATCATCATGGTAGAAACACTGATCGTTTCTTACTTAAACATCAGCCACAACATTCGCCTTCCCAGGGTGATACTGAAGTTGGAAGTCATAGTCTTTCAAGAATTCTAACCATCTTCGCTACCTCATGTTCAGCTCCTTCTAGTCATACAGATATTTTAAGCTCTTGTGGTCACTAAAGACGTTGAACGTTGCTTGCTCCATACAGATAATGTCTCCATATCTTCAAAGCAAACACCACTGCAGCTAACTCCAAGTCATGCATTAGGTAGTTTTTCTCATGCACTCATAATTATATTGAGGCATAAGCCACCACTTTACCATCTTGCATAAGGACGTATTCTAATCCTTGATATAAAGTATCACAATACACCTCAAATGGTTCGTTTGGATTAGGTAGAACTAACACTGGTGAAGTAGTTAGTCTTCTTTTCAGCTCTTGGAAACTTCTTTCACAAGCATCTGTCCATTCAAAAGCCCGATTCTTTCTGGTGAGTTGAGTGAGTGGTCTGGCAACCTTGGAAAATCCTGCAATGAACCTCCGGTATTATCCTGCTAATCCAACAAAGCTTCAGATTTCCGTTACTGTCTTCGGCCTTTCCTATTGTAGAACAACTTCTACCTTTAATGGATCTACAACAATCCCTTCTTTTGAAATCACATGGCCCTAGAATTTCACTTCATCTAACCAAAACTCACACTTGGACAACTTAGCATACAACTCTTTCTCCTTCAAAATCTGAAGAACTGTAATGAGATGTTCATGATCCTCCTGATTTTGTGAATAGATCAAGATGTCGTTGATGAAAACCACGACGAATTTGTCCAAATAAGGATGAAAGATCCTATTCATATAGTCCAAGAAGACAGTAGGTGCATTACTCACGCCAAAAGGCATTACTAAATACTCGTAGTGTCCATAACGAGTACGAAAAGCCGTTTTAGGAATGTCTTCCACTTTTACTCGTGACCTTATTCAGTTGACGATAATCCACACATAACCTTGAAGTACCGTCGTTCTTCTTAACTAGCAACACTGGTGCTCCCCAAGGTGATACACTAGGTCTCACGAATTGTTTCTCTAAAAGTTCTTCTAGTTGCTTCTTGAGTTCCACAAGTTTTGTTGGCAACATTCGGTAAGGCGCTATGGAAATAGGGCCAGCTCCAGGCACAAGGTCAATAGTAAACTCGATTTCCCGTTCCGGTGGCAAACCAGGTACATCTTCAAGGAAAACTTCAGGAAACGCTTGGATCGCAGAGATTGAATCCATATCTACCTCATTCTCAACTTTCAAAGAAGACAACAACATGTATTCCCGAGCTCCTTCTTTCAAGGAAGCTTTCACTTGGTTGGCCGTCAAAAATCTAGAAGTCTCATCCAAAGGGAAAACTATGTTTTTTCTAGAACAATCCAACAGGACATGGTTAGCAGATAACTAATTCATTCCTGAGATCACATCTAATTGAGATAAGGGTAAACAAATCAAATTGACAGAAAAGGTTCAACCTTCGACAATCAATGGACAATTTAGACAGACTTGGTAGTAACAACCGATTTAGCTGTTGGAGTTAAAATAGTCAAATCAAAAGGCAAAGAAGACACAGGCAAACCAAGTCTTTTCACACAATCATATGAAATGAAAGAATGAGTCGCACCAGAATCATATAGTACAATTAAAAGATTACCTTCAATGAGACCTTCCCCTTATATAAGATCTTTGGATTTAGAGGCTTCAGCACCACTCAAGGTGTAAACCCAACCTCCAGCCTGTGGTTTGGTGGTCCTAGCAGCATTGACGGAAGGTTTCTCCTTGGCCTGATTGCAGTCATGGGAAACGTGTCCAAGTTTCCTGCACCTAAAGCAAATGATCCCCTTGATAGTGCAGTCTCTTGTATAGTGCTCCTTCCCACACTTCATGCACCTCGGCGTAGATGCCGCAGTCTGACTTGTCCTTCCCGGGCTTCCACTAGGACTTCCACCCTGCGGTTGTTGTTGCTGACTTCCAGGTGGTCTCGCATAAGGTTTCTTTTGGTAATGACTGGCATTACTGCTTCCTCGCCTTTGGCACCGTAAAGGCCCAAAGTTGCGGTTTCAGGCATCACGTGCCTGGTCCAGGCCTTCCACCCGGCAGCATGTATCAAGCAACTCAGAAAATTGAGTAATTTTCATGTTTATGACAGCTCTCTTCACGTCATGTCTTAGACCTTCTTCAAACTTTCGATACTTCTATGCTTCATTGGGTTGGTGTTGAAAGTAAGTTGAGAACCTCGACAAGCTCTCGAACTTAGCAGCATACTTGCCCACGGTCATGTTTCCTTGCCGCAAACCCAGAAATTCAATTTCTTTGCGTGTCTGGCACTTTCAGGGAAATACTTATTCAAGAACCTCTCTTTGAACACTTCCCAAGTAATCGCCCAATTCTCAGCTTCCAACAACCTTTGCTCTCCCGTCCACCAATCCTTAGCGTCTCCAATTAGCATAAACGCCGCATAGGTCACCTTCTTATTATCGGCACAGTTCATGCTAGTAAATATCTTTTCTAGCTCTTTGATCCAGAGAGTAGCTTTCTCAGGATCAAACTCTCCTTTGAATTGCAGAGGGTTCGTACGTCGAAACTCCACCAAATTCTGGGCATTAGCTGTAGCCTCCAGTTACTGTGCAGCCCTCGCCTGCTGTTAAGTCGTTTGCTGATTTTGTTGCAGTATTGCTTCAGCCATCTTCTGTATTGCTTCAATTGCAGTAGCTATGTCTCCTCTACGAGCCATACTTTCTTTCAAGTCAAACTACATAAAACATAGAGAAAAGTCAAATGTATCCTTACGGAATAATAAACATAGAGAGTTCACACAACACAAACAAGACAGTCCAAAACCACACGAGCCAAAAGAAAACTTAAACTGGGAGCTCTGATACCTAGATAGTGTCATGCCCCTTTTTCTCAACACTTACGAAGAAGGAACATCACACTATAGTAAAGCGAAACATGTAACGAAATAAATAAAATCGTAGAAAATAATAATAATTTTTAAACTCAAGGACCCGGTTCATTTTATGGTTATTTAAATTCCTTTACAAATGTCACTATTTTGTTGTTGTTGTTGTTGTTAAATCATATCATTACCAAGTAGAGTCAAAAGAGTTAATTTAAGAATCCATTATGTGTAGAGATAATAATTAGTACAGTCGCAATAAAGAAACCGACGTAAGTTAAACCATACACAATATATATATATATACATGTATATATGTGTGTGTATGTGTGTTTATATCTATATGCATAAGCCTGTTTAATTACATTTCAAAATATACAGAAAGCAAAAGCTTAACCCACCCAAGGTAGTTACAAATTTACATCCATCAATCTAGCAAAACGTCAGGCTCCCCCAAAAAGATAACGGATAGCCATCAGTAGCCACCGACAGAATCAATCCCTAAGACTGACGAAAAGGGACCGTAGAAGGGTCCTCCTTAGGGTCCTCTTCGTCCAATGAAACATCCATTGGAGCGACAGAGCAACGGGCAGGAGCCCGACCAGTAGAAAGAAAGGAGTCATCACGTGGGGCATAATACATGTCATCCCACATATCCCTAACAGGCATATAAAACTGTAGCCAAACAAAAGCATGAAAATAAAAAATAGGAGCATCATAATGACCCTATGCCAAGGACACTATCAACTCTCCATGGTACACGCAACGGTTCGTTTGCACATTTATGTGCCAGCAGTCGGGACCTCCGTGAAAAGTGATCCGTGTGTAGCCCAAAAATCCACGAGGTCGAGACGACATCCTCAACAAGCTTCAATCTCAGTCTGGCCAAAAGCCGGGAAACTCAAGAGCTTACCCTTCTTCACACGTGTCTTCTCAGAAGTAAACAGACCGACAAAAATAAAAGAAACATAGAAAGAGGTGAGACACCCAGCTTTCATTACCAATATGGCAGTAAGAAAACAAAATGGCGCTGGACGCCCACAGATAACAGAATTTATACACTTAATAACAACAATATTAAATTAATAGTAAAAGCAAAGAAACAACAATTAATTATAATAATTGCAATAACAGACAAACCACAGTAATATTCCTAGCAGTTAACAGTTCAAATAATCAGACAATTATTGCAATAATAAGGGTAGTTATATTCACAGTTATAACTGTTCATGCTCAATGAATTATGAGACTGACAGTTCACAATACACAAGGTACCAAAAATCCTACTCCATGGAGCTAGACATTAACATTTGTTGGATTGAATGATCAAGGAGTAATGCTAGTATATCGTTAGCCTTAAAAATATAGTGTGCTTCATCTCATAAAAACGTTTGCGCAATTGGCTTATACATGACACCTCGACAGTTGATCGCGATATAGGATAGCATCTCAGTCAGGATCGTTGGTGTGTCGCATTGGTCTATCCCATGGCCCCAGTGGAGCTACCACTGTCTATTGTGAGATACCCGCACCCCGACGCCCGCAGGGCCAACCACTATGTCCCTACGCTTAGTCTACTCGCACCCGCACATTAGTGTTATTCAAACTCCTAGGCATACATCACTTTTAGTCTACTCGCACCCGCACATTGGTGTTATTTAAACTGCTAGGCTTACATCGTCTTTCTAACAATGTCCAAAGGACAACACATATGCATGACGACTCAACTTCAATCATGCATGTTCATCAATGATGCATTAATCATAAGCATACCACAATGGTATTTATATATATATATATATATACACACACATACATATTCATTTCTCAACATCAACACATCATGATATTCTCAAGTACATAATCAATAGGGGCTTAGCCCATTTAGGGGTCCACAATAGCATAGAATCAATTTCCATGTCAATATATTTTTCTAGTGTTCATCCACTATCACAAGTCCACATTATGGATCCACATTTTCAAAGTCTTAAGCTTTAATTAATTATGACAAATTTTGGGTTACTTAACCCTTCAAAACCGTGGCCTTCTAAGTGTTATTATCCACTTTACTTCTTTTACTTCATTAAGAATTATACATGTCCCTAAGTCTTAGATTTCCAAAGATGCACCAAGGCATCATTTAGCCTCAAGGTTTTCTCTCTAAAACTGTGACCATCAACGGTCTTCAAAGTTTAAATTTTCCATCACATTATGCATTAGTTAATTGATATCTAATCACTCAAATTTCAGTTCATACAAAATCAATCTAATTCCTTAAATTCCAATGCCAAAACCGTGGCATCAATTTGGGGTAATAAACCCTTAAAATTTTCCTTTCCTAAATTTTAATGTTATCATTCAACATCTAATTTCATAAGCTTTATGTATTTATATACAAAACAAATTCATAACCCAAAATTTACATCCAAAACCGTGGCCACCTTGTTAGGGTAGGAAACTCTAAATTTTCCATTTAGCTACCCTAACATGATCAAGCATATTTAACACTTCCAATTTATTCAAGAACACCAATCAAACATTAATCAAATCCAAAGGTACATGAACAAGAAAAAATCACAAAACAATATGAACATACAAAGGTTCCCTCACCACCAAGATTAGTTGAAGTGAGTAATCTCCATCTTACCTATGGAAGAATCACGAAAATGGTCTCCTTCAAGCTCCTTGAAGATTCGGTTTCAAGGCTCCAAGAACCCTAGTTTTTCAATCATTTAAGAATCAACATTAAGATATGGAAAAGAATTGATCTTTGGTCTCTATTGGGACCCTAGAGCAAGAAAATGTAGAGAAAAAGGAAGAAAGATGGAAGCTTTACCTCAAAGTTAAAAGCTTTACCTTGGAAGACAATGGAGAAATAGTTGGATTTTTGAATAAATTTTCAAAAGAGAAAATGTAGAGAGACGGAGGTGAGTATGGAAATAGTCTTGATGAAGAGAAAGGTGAAGAAAAATGGATGGAGATAGGGGCTGCAATTTTTGGTTTTGAGAGGGAAGAAGAGAGAAGAAGGAGAAACTTTGAAGAAGATGAAGTAGGAGAGAGAATGAATGGTGTTAGAAATGAGATATTTTGGGAGTATTGGGATAAGTTGGGAGGCAAATTTTTGCCTCCCATGAAGGGCATTTCCGCGGCATTTGGAGGAAAGAGGGGAAGCTTTTTGGCTTCCCCAACAAGCCAAGGGCAAGGTGGTCATTTGGTTGAAGCTTCTCAAAGAAGCTTCTTAATTAAGGTACAAAATTTTGAATTAAAGTGAACTTGATTAGACATAGAGTAGATTACATTAGGATAATGTGATAGGATTTTTATTACATGTTAATATCCAATGGACAATTACTACAGTCGACAGAAGTCAGTATTAACTTATCTGACGGATGAAATTTACACAGCGTTTTATTTTTTTGTCTGTTAAATTTTCTCGAAAAACATGAAATCTCGTAAACTGTGTCCAACGTCGGGTTTAGTAAGATCCCCCATCGACGTTTCCACATATTAAGGTTCTCGGGAAAAATATCTCATTTTCCCGGCTCCGCTCAATTTGCATACCAAATGAGGAATAATATTAAAATATTTCGCGTTCTCAAAAAATTTCAAAAAAATTCCAGAAAATCACAAATATTATGAAATAAATATTTATGATAAAATAAATAAATTTTGGGGTGTTACAACTCTCCCTAACAAATAAGAATTTCATCCTCAAAATTTTCATACCTTAAAATTACTCTGGGTATTGCTCCTTTATTTTGTCCTCTAGTTCCCAAGTCGCATTTCCGGTCGCCTCGTTCCAGATCACTTTCACTAATGAAATGTCTTTCCCCCTGAGTTGCTTCGTTCTCCGATTCTCAATCCTTATAGGAGTTGTTTCATAAGTCAAGTTCTTCTTTAATTGTACCGAATCAGGTGCTATGACATGATCAGGACTTGGAATGTATTTTTGGAGTTGTGATACATGGAAGACATTATGGAGATTTGAAAGGAAATAGGGTAAGGCTATTTGGTAAGCAATAGGACCTACCCGATGAAGAATTTGGTAAGGTCCAAGGAATTTAGGAATGAGCTTTCTAGATTTGAGAACCTGACCGACCCTAGTCGTAGACGTGACTTTTAGGAACATATGCTCTCCTTCTTCAAATTCAAGAGGTTTTCTTCCTTTGTCTGCATAACTCTTTTGTCGACTCTGAGTTGTTCTCATCTTCTCCTGAATCATCTTGACCTTCTCGGTTGTCTGTTGAATAAGATTAGGTCCAACGGTAAGTCGCTCTCAATCTTGATACCAGCATAAAGGTGTTCGACACCTTCGTCCATACAGAGCTTCATAGGGTGCCATCCCTATACTTGAATGATAACTGTTGTTGTAGGTGAACTCCACCAATGGTAAGATTTCATCCCAACTTCCAGTTTGCTCTATAGCACAAGCTCTAAGCAGATCCTCCAATGATTAGATTGTTCTTTCCGATTGACCGTCCGTCTGAGGATGGTAGGCAGAACTCAATCGTAACTTTGTTCCCATTGCTTGTTGAAGACTCTGCCAAAACTTTGATGTAAACCTCGGATCTCTGTCAGAAATAATACTTGTAGGCACACTGTGAAGTCTGACATTTCACCGACATATAACTGAGTTAACTTCTCCAATGGATATCTGATGTTGATCGGCAAGAAGTGTGCTGACTTTGTAAGTCTATCCCCAATTACCCATATTGAGTCATATCCTTTTCTTGTCCTTAGTAATCTGATGACAAAGTCCATGACAGTGCTATCCCATTTCCATTCGGGAATAGTCATGGGTTGTAAAAATCCGGACGGTCTTTGATGTTCAATCTTTGTCTTCTGACAAACCAAACAAGATGATACACATCTAGCGATATCTCTTTTCATTCCTTGCCACCAAAAGAGTTTCTTCAAATCTTGGTACATTTTGGTCATACTAGGATGTATACTCAACTTGCTTATATGAGCATGTTCAAGAATGTACTTCCTTAGTTCTTGATCTTTTGGTACAGATACCCTACCTTGGAATCTTACAATTCCATCACTTCCTTCTTCTAATGTTGAAACACTGCCATGCTTTATCAGCTCTCTTTCCTCTTGCAAGTACTTGTCAACCTTCTGCTTCTCTCGGAAGTCATCTATTAATTCGCTCGAGATTGTGACCATGATCATGCAGATTTTACTCGGCGTTAACTCCACAAAAGACCATATATCTCAGAATTGTTCTATCAAGTCTTTCTCTCTGATCATCATGGTAGAAACACTGATCGTCTTCCTACTTAAACATCGGCCACAACATTCGCCTTCCCAGGGTGATACTGAAGTTGGAAGTCATAGTCTTTCAAAGAATTCTAACCATCTTCGCTGCCTCATGTTTAGCTCCTTCTAGTTATACAGATATTTCAAGCTCTTGGGGTCACTAAAGACGTTGAACGTTGCTCCATATAGATAATATCTCTATATCTTCAAGCAAACATCACTGTAGCTAACTCCAGGTAATGCGTTGGGTAGTTTTTCTCATGCACTCGTAATTGTCTTGAGGCATAAGCCACCACTTTACCATCTTACATAAAGTCGCATCCCAATCCTTGATATGAAGCATCAAAATACACCTCAAATGGTTCATTTGGATTAGATAGAACTAACACTAGTGAAGTAGTTAGTCTCCTTTTCAGCTCTTGGAAACTTCCTTCGCAAGTATCTGTCCATTCAAAAGCTTGATTCTTTCTGGTGAGTTGAGTGAGTGGTCTGACAATCTTGGAAATCCTTCAATGAACCTCCTGTAATATCCTGCTAATCCAACAAAGCTTTGGATTTCTGTTACCATCTTCGGCCTTTCCCATTGTAGAACAGCTTCTACCTTTAATGGATCTACAGCAATCCCTTCTTTCGAAATCACATGGCCCAAGAATTTCACTTCATCCAACCAAAATTCACACTTGGACAATTTAGCATACAACTCTTTGTCCTTCAAAATCTGAAGAACTATAATGAGATGTTCAGAGTAATCCTCCTTATTTTGTGAATAGATCAAGCTGTCGTCGATGAAAACAACGACGAATCTGACTAAATAAGGACGAAAGATCCTATTCATATAGTCCATGAAGACCACAGGTGCATTAGTCACGCCAAAAGACATTACTAAATAGTCGTAGTGTCCATAACGAGTACGAAAATTTGTTTTAGGAATGTCTTCCACTTTTACTCGGATCTGGTAGTAGCCCGATCACAAATCGATCTTGGAAAACACAACTGCTCCATTCAGTTGATCCATTAGGTCATCTATCCTTGGCAATGGATACTTGTTCTTGATCATGACCTTATTCAGTTGACGATAATCCACATATAACCTTGAAGTACCGTCGTTCTTCTTAACTAGCAACATTGGTACTCCCCAAGGTAATACACTAGGTCTCACGAATTGTTTCTCCAAAAGTTCTTCCAGTTGCTTCTTGAGATCCACAAGTTTTGCTGGCGACATTCAGTAAGGCGCTATGGAAATAGGGCTAGCTCTTGACACAAGGTTAATAGTAAACTCGATTTCCCGTTTCGGTGGCAAACCGGGTACATCTTCAAGGAAAAATTCTGGAAACTCTCGAACCATAGAGATCACGTCCACATCTACCTCATTCTCGACTTTCATAGAAGACAACAACATATATCCCGGAGCTCCTTCTTTCAAGGAAGCTTTCGCTTGGTTGGCCGTCAAAAATCTAGAATTCTCATCCAAAAGGAAAACTATGATTTTTCTAGAACAGTCCAACAGGACATGGTTAGCAGATAACCAATTCATTCCTAAGATCACATCTAATTGAGATAAGGGTAAACAGATCAAATCGACAGAAAAGGTTCAACCTTCGACAGTCAATGGACAATTTAGACAGACTTTGGTAGTAACAACCGGTTTAGCAGTTAGAGTTAAAACAGTCAAATCAAAAGGCAAAGAAGACACAGGCAAACCAAGTCTTTTCACACAGTCATATAAAATGAAAGAATAAGTCGCACCAAAATCATACACTACAATTAAAAGATTACCTTCGATGAGACCTTCCCCTTGTATAAGATCTTTGGATTCAGAGGCTTCAGCACCACTCAGGATGTAAACCCAACATCCAGCCTGTGGTTTGGTGGTCCTAGCAGCATTGACAGAAGGTTCCACCTTGGCCTGATTGCAGTCACGGGAAACGTGTCTAGGTTTCCTGCACCTAAAGCAAATGATCCCCTTGATAGTGCAGTCTCTTGTATAGTGCTCCTTCCTAAAGCAAATGTTCATCCACTATCATAAGTCCTCATTATGGATCCACAATTTTAAAGTCTTAAGCTTTGATTAATTATGACAAATTTTAGGTTACTTAACCCTTCAAAACTGTGGCCTTCTAAGTGTTATTATCTACTTTAATTCTTTCACTTCATTAAGAATTATACATGCCCCTAAGTCTTAGATTTCCAAAGATGCACCAAGGCATCATTTAGCCTCAAGGTTTTCTCTCTAAAACCGTGACCTTCAATGGTCTTCAAAGTTTAAATTTTCCATCACATTATGCATTAGTTAATTGATATCAACTCTCTCAAATTTTAGTTCACACAAAATCAATCTAATTCCTTAAATTCCAATGCCAAAACTGTGGCATCAATTTGGGGTAATAAACCCTTAAAATTTTCCTTTCATAAATTTTATTGTTATCATTCAACATCCAATTTCATAAGCTTTATGTATTTGTGTACAAAAAAAATTCACAACCCAAAATTTCCATCCAAAATCGTGGCCACCATGTTAGGGTAGGAAACTCCAAATTTTCCATTTAGCAACCCTAACATGATCAAGCATATTTAACACTTCCAATTTACTCAAGAACACTAATCAAACATTGATCAAATCCAAGGGTACATGAACAAGAAAAAATCACAAAACAACATGAACATACAAAGGTTCCCTCACCACCAAGATTGGTTGAAGTGGGTAATCTTCCTCTTACCTAAGGAAGAATCACGAAAATGGTCTCCTTCAAGCTCCTTGAAGATTCGGTTTCAAGGCTCCAAGAACCCTAATTTTTCAATCATTTAAGAATCAATATTAAGTATAGAAAAGAATGGATCTTTGGTCTCCATTGAGACCCTAGAGCACGAAAATGAAGAGAAAAAGGAAGAAAGATGGAAGCTTTACCTCAAAGTTAGAAGCTTTACCTTGGAAGACAATGGAGAAAAGGTTAGATTTTTGAAGAAATTTTCAAAAGAGAAAGTGTAGAGGAGATGGAGGTGAGTATGGAAATGGTCTTGTTGAAGAGAAAAGTGAAGAAAAATAGGTGGAGATAGAGGCTGCAATTTTCAGTTTTGAAAGGGAAGAAGAGAGAAGGAGGAGAAACTTTGAAGAAGATGAAGTAGGAGAGAGAAAGAGTGGTGTTAGAAATGAGATATTTTGGGAGTATTGGGTTAAGTGGGGAGGCAAATTTTTGCCTCCCATGAAGGGCATTGTCGCGGCATTTGGAGGAAAGAGGGGAAGCTTTTTGGCTTCCCCAACAAGCCAAAGGGAAGGTGGTCATTTGGTTGAAGCTTCTCAAAGAAGCTCCTTAATTAAGGTACAAAATTTTGAATTAAAGTGAACTTGATTAGACATAGAGTAGATTACATTATGATAATGTGATAGGGTTTTTATTACATACTATTATCCAATGGACAATTACTACAGTCGACAGAAGTCAATATTAACTTATCTGATGGATGAAATTTACACAGCGTTTTATTATTTTGTCTGTAAAATTTTCTCGCAAAATGTGAAACTTCGTAAACTGTGTCTAGCCTCGGGTTTAGTAAGATCCCTCATCGACGTTTCCACAAATCAAGGTTCTCAGGAAAAAATCTCATTTTCCCGGCTCTGCTCAGTTTACATGTAAAATGAGGAATAATATTAAAATATTTCGCGTTCTCAGAAAAATTCCATAAAATCACAAATATTATAAAATGAATATTTATAATAAAATAAATAAATTTTGGGATGTTACAACTCTCTCCAACAAATAAGAATTTTGTCCTCGAAATTTTCATGCCTTAAAATAACTCTGGGTATTGCTCATTTATTTTGTCCTTTAGTTCCCAAGTCGCATCTCCGGTTGCCTCGTTCCAGATCACTTTCACCAATGAAATGTCTTTACCCCTGAGTTGCTTTATTCTCCTATCCTCAATCCTTACAAGAGTTGTTTCATAAGTCAAGTTCTCCTTTAATTGTACCGAATTAGGTGCTATGACATGATCAGGACTTGGAATGTATTTTCGGAGTTGTGACACATGAAAGACATTATGGAGATGAAAGGAAATGAGGTAAGGCTATTTGGTAAGCAACAGGACCTACCTGACAAAGAATTCGTTAAGGTCCAAGGAATTTAGGAGTGAGCTTTCTAGATTTGAGAACCCGACCGGCCCCAGTCGTACGCGTGACTTTCAAGAACACAAGCTCTCCTTCTTCAAATGCAAGAGGTTTTCTTCTTTTGTCCGCATAACTCTTTTGTCGATTCTGAGCTATTCTCATCTTCTCCTGAATCATCTTGACCTTCTCGATTGTCTGTTGAATAAGATCAGGTCCAATGGTAAGTCACTCTCCATCTTCATATCAGCATAGAGGTGTTCGACACCTTCGCCCATACAGAGCTTCATAGGGTGCCATCCCTATACTTGAATGATAATTGTTGTTTTAGGTGAACTCCACCAATGGTAAGATTTCATCCCAACTTCCAGTTTGCTCTATAGCACAAGCTCTAAGCAGATCCTCCAATGATTGGATTGTTCTTTCCGATTGACCATCCGTATGAGGATGGTAGGCAAAACTCAAACGTAACTTTGTTTCCATTGCTTCTTGAAGACTTTGCCAAAACTTCGATGTAAACCTCGGATCTCTGTCAGAAATAATACTTGTAGGCACACTGTGAAGTCTGACATTTCACCAACATATAACTGAGTTAACTTCTCCAATGGATATCTGATGTTGATCGGCAAGAAGTGTGCTGACTTTATAAGTCTATCCACAATTACCCATATTGAGTCATATCCTTTTCTTGTCCTTGGTAATCCGACGACAAAGTCCATGGCAATGCTATTCCATTTCCATTTGAGAATATTCAAGGGTTGTAAAAATCCTGACGGTCTTTGATGTTCAATCTTTGTCTTCTGACAAACTAAACAAGATGATACACATCTAGTGATATCTCTTTTCATTCCATGCCACCAAAAGAGTTTCTTCAAATCTTGGTACATTTTGGTCATACTAGGATGCATACTCAACCTGCTTGTATGAGCATGTTCAAGAATGTACTTCCTCAGTTCTTGATTTTTTGGTACACATACCCTACCTTAGAATCTTAAAATTCCATCACTTCCTTCTTCTAATGTTGAAACATCGCTCTGCTTTATCAGCTCTCTTTCCTCTTGCAAGTACTTGTCAACCTTCTGCTTCTCTCAGATGTCATCCATTAATTCGCTCGAGATCGTGACCATGTTCATGCAGATTTTACCCGGTGTCAACTCCACAAAAGACCACATGTCTCGGAATTGTTCTATCAAGTCTTTCTCTCTGATCATCATGGTAGAAACACTGATTGTCTTCCTACTTAAAGCATCGGCCACAACATTCGCCTTCCCAAGGTGATACTGAAGTTGGAAGTCATAGTCTTTCAGGAATTTTAACCATCTTCGCTACCTTATGTTCAGCTCTTTCTAGTCATACAAATATTTCAAGCTCTTATGGTCACTGAAGACGTTGAACGTTGCTCTATACAGATAATGTCTCCATATCTTCAAAGCAAACACTATTGCAGCTAACTCCAAGTCGTGCATTGGGTAGTTTTTCTCATGCACTCGTAATTCTCTTGAGGCATAAGCCACCACTTTACCATCTTGCATAAGGATGTATCCCAATCCTTGATATGAAGTGCCACAATACAACTCAAATGGTTCGTTTGGATTAGGCAGAACTAACACTGGTGAAGTAGTTAGTCTTCTTTTCAGCTCTTGGAAACTTCCTTCGCAAGCATCTGTCCATTCAAAAGCCTGATTCTTTCTGGTGAGTTGAGTGAGTGGTCCGGCAATGTTGGAAAATCCTTCAATGAACCTCTTGTAATATCCTGCTAATCCAACAAAGCTTTGGATTTCCGTTACCGTCTTTGGCATTTCCCATTGTAGAACAGCTTCTACCGTCGATGGAACTACAACAATCCCTTCTTTCGAAATCACATGGCCCAAGAATTTCACTTCATCCAACCAAAGCTCACACTTAGACAATTTAGCATACAACTCTTTCTCCTTCAAAATATGAAGAACTATAATGAGATGTTCAGCATGATCCTCTTGATTTTGTGAATTAATCAAGATGTCGTTGATGAAAATAATGACAAATCTGTCCAAATGAGAACGAAAGATCCTACTCATATAGTCCATGAAGACAGCAGGTGCATTAATCATGCCAAAAGGCATTACTAAATACTCGCAGTGTCCATAACGAGTACGAAAAGCCGTTTTTGGAATGTCTTCCACTTTTACTCGGATCTGGTGGTAGCCCGATCGCAAATCGATCTTGGAAAGCACAGGTGCTCCTTTCATTTGATCCATTAGGTCATCTATCCTCGGTAATGGATACTTGTTCTTGATCGTGACCTTATTCAGTTGACGATAATCTACACATAACCTTGAAGTACCATCGTTCTTCTTAACTAGCAATATTGGTGCTCTCCAAGGTGATACACTGGGTCTCACGAATTGTTTTTCCAAAAGTTCTTCCAGTTGCTTCTTGAGATCCACAAGTTCTGCTGGCGACATTCGGTAAGGCGCTATGGAAATAGGGTCAGCTCCAGGCACGAGGTCAATAGTAAACTCGATTTCCAGTTCTGGTGACAAACTAGGTACATCTTCAGGGAAAACTTCATAAAACCCTCGAACCACAAAGATCACGTCCACATCTACCTCATTCTCGACTTTCAAAGAAGACAATAGCATGTATCCCCGAGCTCCTTCTTTCAAGGAAGCTTTCGCTCGGTTAGCCATCAAAAATCTAGAATTCTCATCCAAAAGGAAAACTATGGTTTTCCTAGAACAGTCCAACAGGACATGGTTAGCAGATAACCAATTTATTCCTAAGATCACATCTAATTGAGATAAGGGTAAACAGATCAAATCGACAAAAAAGGTTCAACCTTCGACAGTCAATGGGCAATTTAGATAGACTTTGGTAGTAACAACCGGTTTAGCAGCTGGAGTTAAAACAGTCAAATCAAAAGGTAAAGAAGACACAGGCGAACCAAGTCTTTTCACACAGTCATATGAAATGAAAGAATAAGTCGCACCAGAATCATACAGTACAATTAAAAGATTACCTTCAATGAGACCTTTCCTTTGTATAAGATCTTTGGATTCAGAGGCTTCAGCACCACTCAAGGTGTAAACCTGATCTCCAGCCAATGGTTTGGTGGTCCTAGCAGCATTGACAGAAGGTTCCACCTTGGTCTGATTGTAGTCACGGGAAACGTATTTAGGTTTCCCACACCTAAAGCAAATGATCCCCATGATAGTGCAGTCTCTTGTATAGTGCTCCTTCCTGCACTTCATGCACCTCAGCACAGATGCCGCAGTCTGACTTGTCCTTCCCGAGCTTCCACTAGGACTTCCACCTTGCTGTCGTTGTTGCTGACTTCCAGGTGGTCTCGCATAAGGTTTCTTCTGGCAACGACTAGCATTACTGCTTCCTCCCCCTTGGGACCGTAAAGGCCCAAAGTTGCGATTTCTGGCATCACGTGCCTGGTCCAAGCCTTCCACCCGGCAACATGTATCAAGCAACTCAGAAAATTGAGTAAATTTCAAGGTTATGACGGCTCTCTTCACATCATGTCTCAGACTTTCTTCAAACTTTCGACACTTCCATGCTTCATTGGGTTAGTGTTGAAAGTAAGTTGAGAACATCGACAAGCTCTTAAAATTAGCAGTATACTCGCCCACGGTCATGTTTCCTTGTCGCAAACCCAAAAATTCCATTTCCTTCGCGTGTCTGGTACTTTCAGGGAAATACTTATTCAAGAACCTCTCTCTGAACACTTCCCAAGTAATCGCTCGATTCTCAACTTGCAACAACCTTTGCTCTCCTGTCCACCAGTCCTCAGCGTCTCCAATTAGCATAAACGCCGCATAGGTCACCTTCTTGTTATCGGCACAGTTCATGCCAGTAAATATCTTTTCTAGCTCTTTGATCCAGAGAGTAGCTTTCTCAGGATCAAACTCTCCTTTGAATTACAGAGGGTTCGTACGTCGAAACTCTGCCAAATTTTAGGCGTCAACTATAGCCTCCAGTTACTGTGCAGTCCTCGCCTGCTGTTGAGCCGTTTGCTGATTTGGCTGCAGTATTGCTTCAGCCATCTTCTGTATTGCTTCAATTGCAGCAGCCATATCTCCTCTGCGAGCTATACTTTCTTTCAAGTCAAACTACACAAAACACAAAGAAAAGTCAGATGTATCCTTACGAAATACCAAACACAGAGTTCACACAGCACAAATAGGACAATCCAAAATCACACAACCTAAAAGAAAACTTAAACCGGGAGCTCTAATACCAAGACAGTGTAATGCCCCTTTTTCTCAACACTCGCGGAGAAGGAACATCACACCATAGTAAAGCGAAACATGTAACGAAATAAATTAAACCGCGAAAAATAGTAATTATTTTTAAAGTCACGGACCCTGTTCATTTTATGGTTATTTAAATTCCTTTACAAATGTCACTATTTTTTTTTGTTGTTGTTAAATCATATCATTACCAAGTAGAGTCAAAAGAGTTAATTTAAGAATCCATTACATATAGAGATAATAATTAGAATAGTCGCAATAAAGAAACCGACGTAAGTTAAACCATACACAATATATATATATATATGTTCATATCTATATGCATAAGCCTGTTTAATTATATTTCAAAATATACATAAAGCAAAAGCTTAACCCACCCAAGGTAGTTACAAATTTACATCCATCAATCTAGCAAAATGTCAAGCTCCCCCCAAAAGATAACGGATAGCCATCAGTAGCCATCGACAAAATCAGTCCCTAAGACTGACGAGAAGGGACCGTAGAAGGGTCCTCCTCAGGGTCCTCTTCGTCTGATGAAACATCCATCGGAGCGACAGAGCAATGGGCAGGAGCCCGAGCAGTAGAAAGAAAGGAGTCATCACGTGGGGTGTAATACATGTCATCCCACATATCCTAACGGGCATATAAAACTCTAGCCAAACAAAAGCATGAAAATAAAAAATAGGAGCGTCATAACGACCCCATGCCAAGGACACTGTCAGCTCTCCATGGTACACGCAATGGTCCGTCTGCACACTTATGTGCCAGCAGTCAGGATCTCCGTGAAAAGTGATCCGTGTGTAGCCCAAAAATCCATGAGGGCGAGACATCATCCTTAGCAAGCTTCAATCTCAGTCTGGCCAAAAGTCAGGAAACTCAAGAGCTTCCCCTTCTTCACACGTGTCTTCTCAGAAGTAAACAGACTAACAGAAATAAAGGAAACACAGAAAGAGGTGAGACACCCAGCTTTCATTATCAATATGGCAGTAAGAAAACAAAACGGCGCTGGATGCCCACAGGTAACATAATTTATACATTTGTTAACAGCAATATTAAATTAACAGTAAAAGCAGAGAAACAATAATTAATTATAATAATTGCAATAATAGGCAAACCACAGTAATATTCCCAGCAGTCAATAGTTCCAATAATTAGACAGTTACTGCAGTAATAAGGGCAGTTATATTCACAGTTATAAATGTTCATGCTCATTGAATTATGAGACTGACAGTTCACAATGCACAAGGTACCAAAAATCCTACTCCATGGAGCTACACATTAACATTTTTTGGATTGAATGATCAAGGAGTAATGTCAGTATATCATTAGCCTTAAAAATATAATGTGCTTCATCTCATAAAAACATTTGCATAATTGGCTTATACATAGCACCTCGACAGTTGATCGCGATATAGGACAGTGTCTCAGTCAGGATCGTCGGTGTGTCGCATCGGTCTATCCCATGGCCCTAGTGGAGCTACCACTGTCTATTGTGAGACACCGGCACCCCGACGCGCCCAGGGCCAACTACTATGACCCTACGCTTAGTCTACTCGCACTTGCACATAGGTGTTATTCAAACTCCTAGGCATACATCGCCTTTCTAACAATGTCCAATGGATAACACATATGCATAACGACTCAACTTCAATCATGCATGTTCATCAATGATGCATTCATCATAAGCATAGCACAATGGTATTTATATATATATATATACACATACATATTCATTTCTCAACATCATCACATCATGATATTCTCAAGTACATAATCAACAGGGGCTTAGCCCACATATGGGTCCATAATAGCATAGAATCGATTTCCATGTTAATATATTTTTCTAGTGTTCATCCACTATCACAAGTCCACATTATGGATCCACATTTTCAAAGTCTTAAGCTTTGATTAATTATGACAAATTTTAGGTTACTTAACCCTTCAAAACTGTGGCCTTCTAAGTGTTATTATCCACTTTAATTCTTTCACTTCATTAAGAATTATACTTGTCCCTAAGTCTTAGATTTCCAAAGATGCACCAAGGCATCATTTAGCCTTAAGGTTTTCTCTCTAAAACCATGACCTTCAATGGTCTTCAAAGTTTAAATTTTCCATCACATTATGCATTAGTTAATTGATATCAAATCACTCAAATTTCAGTTCACACAAAATCAATCTAATTCCTTAAATTCCACTGCCAAAACCATGGCATCAATTTAGGGTAATAAACCTTTAAAATTTTCCTTTCATAAATTTTAATGTTATCATTCAACATCCAATTTCATAAGGTTTGTGTATTTATGTAGAAAACAAATTCACAACCCAAAATTTCCATCCAAAATCGTGGCCACCATGTTAGGGTAGGAAACTCCAAATTTTCCATTTAGCAACCCTAACATGATCAAGCATATTTAACACTTCCAATTTACTCAAGAACACCAATCAAACATTAATCAAATCCAAGGGTACATGAACAAGCAAAAATCACAAAACAAAATGAACATACAAAAGTTCCCTCACCACCAAGATTGGTTGAAGTGAGTAATCTCCCTCTTACCTAAGGAAGAATCACGAAAATGGTCTCCTTCAAGCTCCTTGAAGATTCGGTTTCAAGGCTCCAAGAACCCTAATTTTTCAATCATTTAAGAATCAATAGTAAGTATGGAAAGGAATGGATCTTTGGTTTCCATTGAGGCCCTAGAGCACGAAAATGAAGAGAAAAAGGAAGAAAGATGGAAGCTTTACCTCAAAGTTAGAAGCTTTACCTTGGAAGACAATGGAGAAAAGGTTGGATTTTTGAAGAAATTTTCAAAAGAGAAAGTGTAAAGGAGATGGAGGTGAGTATGGAAATAGTCTTGATGAAGAGAAAGGTGAAGAAAAATGGGTGGAGATAGGGGCTGCAATTTTCGGTTTTGAGAGGGAAGAAGAGAGAAGGAGGAGAAACTTTGAAGAAGATGAAGTAGGAGAGAGAAAGAGTGGTGTTAGAAGTGAGATATTTTGGGAGTATTGGGTTAAGTGGGGAGGCAAATTTTTGCCTCCCATGAAGGGCATTGCCACGACATTTGGAGGAAAGAGGGGAAGCTTTTTGGCTTCCCCAACAAGCTAAGGGCAAAGTGGTCATTTGGTTGAAGCTTCTCAAAAAAGCTTCTTAATTAAGGTACAAAATTTTGAATTAAAGTGAACTTGATTAGACATAAAGTAGATTACATTAAGATAATGTGATAGAGTTTTTATTACATGCTATTATCCAATGGACAATTACTACAGTCGATAGAAGTCAGTATTAATTTATCTAATGGATGAAATTTACATAGTGTTTTATTATTTTATCTGTTAAATTTTTTTGAAAAACGTGAAATCTCGTAAACTATGTCCACCCTCGGATTTAGTAAGATCCCCCGTCGACGTTTCCATAGATCAAGGTTCTCGGGAAAAGTATCTCATTTTCTCGGCTCTGCTCTGTAACATCCCAAAAATTTATAATTTCAGGATAAATAATCATTTTACAATATTTGAAAGTTTTAGGAATTTTTCTGGATTTTCTGAGAATGTGAAATATTTTAATATTATTCCTCGTTTTACGTGTGCACTGAGTCGAGCCGGGAAAATGAAATATTTTTTTCGATAACCTTGAACTATGGAAACGTCGACGGGGGATCTTACTAAACCCGAGACTGGACACAGTTTACAAGGTTTCACATTTTTCAAAGAATTTTAACAGATAAAAATTATAATCATTGTATCAATTTTATCTGTCACATAAATTAATACTGACTTCGGTCAACTATAGCTATTGTCTAAATAAATAATAACATGTAATAAAAATCTTATCACACTGTTCAAAATTTACCTTGCATCATGTCCCTTTAGCTTTATTTTCAGAATAAAAGTTAAATTAATTCAAAAAAACTATTTGGGGAAACTTCTAGGAAGCTTCCTCCCATTTCCCATTTCTCTCTCTTCCCTCTCCTTTCTATACACGGCAGAGGCTATTTAGGGGAGGCCCAATACATACATTTCATATTTTCTTCTCTTCTTCTCCTCCTTCTCTTCTTCTCCTCCTTCTCTTCTTCTCCTCTTCGTTTCTTCTTCTTCTTTCCTTTTTTTTTTTTCCTTCTCCCCACCGTCCACCCTCTCCACTCACCATTTTCATTCCTTGCTTCACCACTTCCATATCTAGCTTCTTCCATCATTCCAAGAGCATTTCCTTGTGGCCATCCTTGGTTCTTCTTCTTCTTCTTCTTCTCCCTCCATTTTCACCATTGGAGCTAAAGCTTGGAGCTTTTGAGGTAAAGTCTACAACTTTCTTATATCTTCTTCTTTTTCGTTTTATTGGTCACCTATGTGGCCAAGGAGTCATTTTTCTATGGTTGGAGTTAACACATTGGGAATTTCTCACCCTAGGGTTTCTCTTGAAAGGGAAAACGAAAGTCAAGACCAAAAAGGAGAAGTATTCTTATGATTGTCTTCATTTAGGTAAGAGGGAGATAATCCTCTTCAACCAATCTTGGTAGTAAGGAAATATCTTGTGTGTTGTTGTTGATGAGAGAATCCATGTTGGATTTCCCTCTTTGTTATGTTGGGTTACTTCTATGATGTTGTTGTTTGATTTGTATGGATGTATGGATGTACATTGTGTGACTTGATGATCATGAACTCATATGCTACTATTTTGTAATTATATGTCGTGTATCTCATTTTGGAATGGTTGAAAATTGATGAGGGATTTTGGATAATGAATGGGCCAGGGCTCTGCAGAAACGAATTCTGCAAAACCCCTGTTAATGCACTAGTGCCCAGGCGCTGTGCATAGAGCGCCTAGGCGCTCTGTGCCCAGGAAGTTTTCACTGTGACGCGGCCAGGTGAGCGCTCAGGCGCTTCGTGGTCAGCGTCTAGGCGCTACACCAGCGCCCAGGCGCTACATACATGGAGCCTAGGCGCCCAGAGCAGAACCAGTAAATAACTGTGAGATGAAGCTATATGGTTGGAGATGTGAATGTTGATGTGGGAATTTGAGATGGAGAGTTTTAAGGGTTGTTTAACTTAATTTGAAGCCACAGTTTTAGATTGAAACTACGAGGAAGTTGAATGAACTTAGTGAATTAAAGTTTAAGTGGAGGATATCAAGAAATCAATGCATAACATGGGAGAAATTGAGGTTAGCAGTGGACTTTGGGAAGCCACGATTTTGATCATGAATTTTAGGAAGTTGGATTGACTTAGTGTAAAATGAGAGTTAAGTGATTTTGAACATAGGGGAAGAACGAGAGGGTTGTGAGACTTGTAAAACCTGCGAGTAAATTCTAAGTGAGCATAAATGATTAGGGTAAGGAACTTGATCAACCTAAAGGAATGAGGCTTGAATAAGGGCTTTAAGAGAAGTTTCTCTAGAAAATAAATTTATAAGGGATGATAACTTGAGTAGAACTTTATAATGATCTCATAAAACTTATTAATGGTTGAATTGGCCTAATTATGGCACATTATGGAAAACTGAGAGTTCCTATGTGGGACCAAGTTCTTGTTGAAAATATGATATGATAATATTGAGAATGAATATATATATGCCATTGTGGTACTGTATAAGATGAATGCATCATTGATGAGCATACATGATTGGACATTGAGTCGTCATGCATATATAATTTGATAAAGACCATATACCGTTGTGGTATTGTGTATGATGAAGGCATCATTGACAAACGTACATGACTGGACATTGTGTCGTCATGCGTATGTATTGTACATGAGGATTGAATCATTGATAAATGTACATGACTGGACATTGCGTCGTCATGCGTATGTATACCTAAGAGTAGAATAACACCTATGTGCGGGTGCGAATAGACTAAGCGTAGGTGCCCTATGTTGTTGGCCCTGGGGGCATCGGGGTGCGGGTGTCTCACATGGACAGTTATGAGCTCTTCTGTGCCGTGGGGTAGACCGATGCAAACACACCAATGATCCGGACTGAGACGCTGTCCTATGTCGCGATCAACTGTTGAGGTGCCATGTCTAAGCCACTGATGCGCAAATGTTTTTATGAGATGAAGCACACTATTATTAAGGCTAACGAGATACTAGCATTACTCCTTGATCATTCATTCTGAAAAGGTTAATGTTTAGCTCCATGGAGTAGGATTGGGTACCTAATGCATTGTGCATCGTTCATTGTCAGTTTCATAAATCATTGAGCATGAGCACTTATACCTGGGAAAAATACCAATTGCTATTATCATAATAATCATGTGATTGCTTGAACCGTTGACGGCGTTAATAATAACTATTATTGCTATTTATTATTGATCTATTTTTACTATTGATTTTAATTATTATTGTGATTGGACTATTGCTTTAAATGAAGTTATGATGGTTTGAATTACCTTATTGCTCATTATCTGAGATGTTGTTGTTGTCTCTATCTAAACTCTTAACTTTACTGCTACTATTGATAAATGTATCTGTTGTGATATTATTTGGGCGTCCTGCACCGTTTTATTTTCTTGCTGTCATATTGGTATTGAATGATGGGTATCTCACCTCTTTCTTGTAATTTCGGTGTTTCGTTATAAATAAATAAATAAATATATATATATATATATATATATATATATATATATATATGTATATATATATATATTTGATAAAAGATCATGAAGAAGATGATGAGGAACCACACCTTGTCGATGGGGTTGGGAACCTAGACAACATTTCTTGGATTTTCGTAGGAGTGCAGTTGCGTGGAGACATTGATGCCTGTTGTATCAACTGGGACGCTGAGTGTCATATGCATGGGGTTGCGGCCTTGTCTGCTGGTAGTACCCATCCCTGGGTTACTGCTTCTCCCCTTTAGAGTTTTTATTTCTCGTTGTATCTTATTTGACTCTGTAATTATTATATTTTATGTTGTTAGTGATTCGTGTAAATTGGCTATGAGATATATGTATACAAGGCACGTGATTTTATTTCAATGGTTGTATTAAGGTTGAATATATTTATATTTCATTCATGGCTCGTATTTTCTACTTATGCATAAATGCGAAAAAAACAAAAAATAAACTCGTTAATTTTGAAACTACTGTTATCATGACTGTGACACGCCTGGATTTAGCAACTGGGGTGTAGTGACGATTGCGCTGCAGTTGGCATATTCAGGGGCGTTACACTAGGTGGTATCAGAGCAGTTCATCCTGTTGAGCCGGGGTATGGGCTTGCTATGTTTAGGCATATTAGAATTTGGTTTATTGTGCACTTCCTTGTCTCTTGATTGAGATGATGGGAAAGGAATGCATGGCTTGCCATAGGTTGAATGTTGATGGCTACTGTTATACAGTTGCATGGTATTGAGGACTGGCCTACTCAATATGTAATGTTCTGTGTGTACAGGAAACTATGACTTCACCTAGGCGTACTATGTTAGGAAAATAGGAATTCTTTTGTGAGGAGATCAAAGGGTTTTGGAAAACTGATCTTCTGGAGAAAGAAATAGTTGGTGTAAACTAGATTCGAGAAGCAGTTTGGAAGTTGACGGCTTACGAGGGATTACGTGGTGGAAGCGGAATGGAGAAGTTCGAGCTAGAAAATGTTAGGCTGTATAGGATTGAACTGTCTTGCTTGAATTGTGTGAACTGTGTGACTCTCTGTATTTGGTTTTCATAGGGAGATAACGCTATTTGAAATAATTATGTTTGTTTTGTTGTGTTATGTTTGTTTGTCCTCGAAGAGAGTCAATGGCTCGTGGCAGACGTACGCATATGAGCGTAGGACACAACAATAGGGGTATGGCTGCGACTGCAGAAGAAAGGCAAATGATAGCTGAGATGACAATTCGCCAGGATCAAAGGGCCACGCAACAACGAGAATTGGAAGTTGAGGTTCAAAATCTGTCAGAGGAAAGTCGGCTTTGGGGCAACCTTGGACTGCCTAGATTCCAAAAGAGGAATAATAGAAAAGTTAACCAATTTAAGCGGAAACTATACGCACGGGTATCAGGGAAACAACAACAACAACTAACTCCTGGACAAAGTGCTAGTGGTAGTAGATCCAATCAGATCCCAACATCTTTACCGAAATGTATGAAATGCGGAAAGAACCACTTAACAAAGGAATGTAAGACCACGAGGATGTTATGTCGCAAATGCGGAAAGGAGCACCTAACGAGAGATTGCGCAATTGCAGGAGTCATCTGTTTTAAATGTGGAAGGTCTGGACACGTTTCCCGCAACTGCGACCAAGCAAAGGCAAATTCTTCAATCAATGCTGCAAGGACTGTGAAACCACAAGCAGAAGCCAGAACTTATACCTTAGGTGGTGTTGAGACCTAGACATTTGGAGATCTAAACAAGGGAAGTTACGCCTCAAATGACGATCCTGTAATCGTGCTGTATAATTCTGAGGGGTAACCCCTCCTTTTACCATTTGTAACCGTATGGATCATTTGGATTCATCTATATCTTTCTTATCTCTGACTTAAGTTACTTCTATTTCTATTACTAAGACTTGTCATTGACACCTAAGTTGTGTAATCTATCCTACTTCTACTAAAGATCGAGTCTTTTGTTAACCTATCTTGCTTACCTTAAATCATATTTGTTCGAGTTCATGATTTTAGAAAGTGATCGGTCGTTTTCTGATTATTATCTGCTAAGTCGTTCCGATAAAAACCTTAGTGATTTTTAAAACTAAGACTTTTGAATTCGTGACAACTAACAAAGTCTAAGCCTCATAAAAGAAAGGAGCCTGAGGTACATGTTAATGTTTTCCGTAGAGAACCAAGAGTAAAGGGAATATAGATGCCACTCTTGTAGTCGAAGAGTGTCACATGTCAAACTACGATACTGTTGGTTAAGGAGAGGAATGAAATTCCTCGGTGAGACGAGGACCGTCACAAAATAAACAAGGCTTCAATCAAGGATGAGTGTCCTCGGGGAAAGATGAGCAATTCAATGGGCTGGTGAGGAAAGAGTCGTTGTTCTCTCCAAGGTCGATGTATGACCTGGTCATCGATGGATTCGTGGAAATTGAGAATGTTCCCAAAATGATTCTTTCGAGTGTGCTTTCAACATTATGGGTATCCCGTGATGTCAATCGGAGTGACAAACGCTCCTATTGTATTCATGGACAACATGAATTGTATTTTCTATCCTCACCTAGAACAGAATTGTCGTTGTCATTAATGATGACATTCTGATCTATTCTCGAAGATATGGGGAGATACGTCGGACATCTCGGTATAGTTTTCCTGACTTTAAAGAAGATGAAGTAAATGCTAAAGTATCAAAGTACGATTTCCCGTTTGAAGAGATTCAGTTTTTGGGTTGTGAAATTCCAAATGGAGGAATTGTTATGAATTCACCAAAGGTTGGAGTAGTTCTTCAAAGGGAAAGACCGGAAACCGTAAAGGAGACTTGTAGCTAATGGAATTAGTTGATTTTATCGAAGGAGCACCGATGAGTTCTCCAAGATGGCAGAATCTCTTACGTAGCTTACAAGAAGAGGATCAAATTTCTACGAGCTGGCACAGGTAAAGAAGGTTTTTCCAAGGATTGAGGAGATATTCAGATGCTCACTAGTTTTGCTCCTACCTAATCTCGAGAAACCGTTTGAAATACCTTGCGATACTTCGCATTAAGGTTTAGGATGCGCGCTCATGCAAAGCTGGAAAGTTGTGGCTTACACCTCAAGGTAGTTGAGGGTGCCTGAGAAGAATTACCTGACCCGTAACTTGTAATTAACTGCTGTTATATCTGCTCTGAGAATATAGAGACACTTTCTACATGGAGCAATGTGCAACACCCTTAGTTGTCGCAAGAACCTGAGGTATTTATTTGATGAGAAGGAACCAAACACGAGGCAGAGAGAGTGACTAAAGATTTTGAAGGAACATGATCTCTAACTTTAGAGTCATCTTGGAAAAGAAAACGCTATGGCGGACGCTTTGGAATCAGAAACTGCCTAATGCCTTCATTATGAGGGTTGATAAGAAGGAATTAGTAAAGTAATTCGAGGACAGGTGGTTGTCATTGGAAATGACACTGGATGAGGTATGTCTAGATATAGTCACTATTTCGAATGATCTGTTGGGAAGGATTCAAGAGAAGTAGAAACAATGACCAATTTCTACAAGACAAGAAAAAGCTATTAAGACAAGGCATGGTGTCAGAATGTGAGGAAGGAATTCGACAGAATCTAAATGTTCAAGAGTGAAAGTTGCATACTAGATGATTCAGAACTTAAGGAGTTTATTCCTAATGAAACCCACGAGAGAAAAATCGAGTTTACACATCAAGGTATATCAAAGTCTAAAACAGAAGTAATGGTAACAAGGGATGAAAAAAAAAAGGGACGTTGCTAAACGTACGTCATCTTGTCTAAGTTGCCAGCAAACTCACTCTTGAATTCTATGGGCTATATCAAATTCTTTTCGGATTGGTCCAGTGGCCATAACTAATCTTTGCCATCCCTTCTTTTTAAATCTTCATGAAGCCTTCCGTGTGTCATGATCACGAAAGTATATCCTTGGACCCAGCCATGTCATCGAACGGGACATAGTATAATTAAGAGAAGGTTTGATCTATGAAAAACTTCTTGCGAAAATCGAGAACAGGAGACCAAAGCAACACGGGGGCAGGGAGATCCCGTTAGTAAGGGTGATTAGAATTGACGCGACTAGAAGCACGAGGTGAAAGTGGGAGAACAAGGTGACAGAATTGCGTCCATATTTACCCTAAGGAATGAAAATTTCGAGGACGAAATTTCTAATTGAAGGGGAGAGTTGTAACATCCCGAAAATTTATAATTTCAGGATAAATAATCATTTTACAATATTTAGAAATTTTAGGAATTTTTCTAGGTTTTTCTGAGAACGCGAAATATTTTAATATTATTCCTCGTTTTACGTGTGCACTGAGTCGAGCCGGGAAAATGAAATATTTTTCCCGATAACCTTGAACTATGGAAACGTCGACGGGGGATCTTACTAAACCCGAGACTGGACACAGTTTACAAGGTTTCACATTTTTCAAAGAATTTTAACAGATAAAAATTATAATCGTTGTATCAATTTTATCTATCAGATAAATTAATACTGACTTCGGTCAACTATAGTTATTGTCTAAATAAATAATAACATGTAATAAAAATCTTATCACACTGTTCAAAATTTACCTTGTATCATGTCCCTTTAGCTTTATTTTCAGAATAAAAGTTAAATTAATTCAAAAACCTATTTGGGGAAACTTCTAGGAAGCTTCCTCCCATTTCCCATTTCTCTCTCTTCCCTCTCCTTTCTATACACGGCAGAGGCTATTTGGGGGAGGCCCAATACTCACATTTCATATTTTCTTCTCTTCTTCTCCTCCTTCTCTTCTTCTCCTCTTCGTTTCTTCTTCTTCTTTCCTTTTTTTTCCTTCTCCTCCACCGTCCACCCTCTCCACTCACCATTTTCATTCCTTGCTTCACCACTTCCATATCTAGCTTCTTCCACCATTCCAAGAGCATTTCCTTGTGGCCATCCTTGGTTCTTCTTCTTCTTCTTCTTCTCCCTCCATTTTTCACCATTGGAGCTAAAGCTTGGAGCTTTTGAGGTAAAGTCTTCAACTTTCTTCTATCTTCTTCTTCTTTTTCGTTTTATTGGTCACCTATGTGGCCAAGGAGTCATTTTTCTATGGTTGGAGTAAACACATTGGGAATTTCTCACCCTAGGGCTTCTCTTGAAGGGGAAAACGAAAGTCAAGACCAAAAAGGAGAAGTATTCTTATGATTGTCTTCATTTAGGTAAGAGGGAGATAATCTTCTTCAACCAATCTTGGTAGTAAGGAAATGTCTTGTGTGTTGTTGTTGATGAGAGAATCCATATTGGATTTCTCTCTTTGTTATGTTGGGTTATTTCCATGATGTTGTTGTTTGATTTGTATGGATGTACATTGTGTGACTTGATGATCATGAACTCATATGCTGCTATTTTGTAATTATATGTCATGTATCTCATTTTGGAATGGTTGAAAATTGATGAGGGATTTTGGATAATGAATGGGCCAGGGTTCTGCAGAAACGAATTCTGCAGAACCCCTGTTAATGCACTAGCGCCCAGGTGTTGTGCATAGAGCGCCTAGGCGCTCTGTGCCCAGGAAGTTTTCCCTGTGACGCGGCCCGGCGAGCGCTCAGGCGCTTCGTGGTCAGCGTCTAGGCGCTACACCAGCGCCCAGGCGCTACATACATGGCGCCTAGGCACCTAGAGCAGAACCAGTAAATAACTGTGAGATGAAGCTATGTGGTTAGAGATGGGAATGTTGATGTGGGAATTTGAGATGGAGAGTTTTAAGGGTTGTTTAACTTAATTTGAAGCCACGGTTTTAGATTGAAACTACGAGGAAGTTGAATGAACTTAGTGAATTAAAGTTTAAGTGGAGCATATCAAGAAATCAATGCATAACATGGGAGAAATTGAGGTTAGCAGTGGACTTTGGGAAGCCACGATTTTTATCATGAATTTTAGGAAGTTGGATTGACTTAGTGTAAAATGAGAGTTAAGTGATTTTGAACATAGGGGAAGAACGAGAGGGTTGTGAGACTTGTAAAACCTGCGAGTAAATTCTAAGTGAGCATAAATGATTAGGGTAAGGAACTTGATCAACCTAAAGGAATGAGGCTTAAATAAGGGCTTTAAGAGAAGTTTCTCTAGAAAATAAATTTATAAGGGATGATAACTTGAGTAGAACTTTATAATGATCTCATAAAACTTATTAATGGTTGAATTGGCCTAATTGTGGCACATTATGGAAAACTGAGAGTTCCTATGTGGGACCAAGTTCTTGATGAAAATATGATATGATAATATTGAGAATGAATATATATATATATGCCATTGTGGTACTGTATAAGATGAATGCATCATTGATGAGCATACATGATTGGACAATGAGTCGTCATGCATATATAATTTGATAAAGACCATATACCGTTGTGGTATTATGTATGATGAAGGCATCATTGACAAACGTACATGACTAGACATTGTGTCGTCATGCGTATGTATTGTACATGAGGATTGAATCTTTGATAAACATACATGACTGGACATTGCGTCGTCATGCGTATGTATACCTAAGAGTAGAATAACACCTATGTGCGGGTGCGAATAGACTAAGCGTAGGTGCCATATGTTGTTAGCCCTAGGGGCGTCGGGGTGCGGGTGCCTCACATGGACAGTTATGAGCTCCTCTGTGCCGTGGGGTAGACCGATGCAAATACACCGACGATCCGGACTGAGACGCTGTCCTATGTCGCGATCAACTGTTGAGGTGTCATGTATAAGCCGCTGATGCGCAAATGTTTTTATGAGATGAAGCGCACTATTATTAAGGCTAACGAGATACTGGCATTACTCCTTGATCATTCACTCTGAAAAGGTTAATGTTTAGCTCCATGGAGTAGGATTGGGTACCATAATGCATTGTGCATCGTTCATTGTCAGTTTCATAAATCATTGAGCATGAGCACTTATACCTGGGAAAAATACCAATTGCTATTACCATAATAATCATGTGATTGCTTGAACCGTTGACGGCGTTAGTAATAACTATTATTGCTATTTATTATTGATCTATTTTTACTATTGATTTTAATTATTATTGTGATTGGACTATTGCTTTAAATGAAGTTATGATGGTTTGAATTACCTTATTGCTCATTATCTGAGATGTTGTTGTTGTCTCTATCTAAACTCTTAACTTTATTGCTACTATTGATAAATGTATCTGTTGTGATATTATTTGGGCGTCCTACGCCGTTTTATTTTCTTGCTGCCATATTGGTATTGAATGATGGGTATCTCACCTCTTTCTTGTAATTTCTGTGTTTCATTATATATATATATATATATATATATATATATATATATATATATATATATATATATATATATATATTTGATAAAAGATCGTGAAGAAGATGATGAGGAACCACACCTTGTCGATGGGGTTGGGAACCTAGACAACATTTCTTGGATTTTCGTAGGAGTGCAGCTGCGTGGAGGCATTGATGCCTGTTGTGTCAACTGGGACGCTGAATGTCATATGCATGGGGTTGCGGCCTTGTCTGCTGGTAGTACCCATCCCTGGGTTACTGCTTCTCCCCTTTAGAGTTTTTATTTCCCGCTGTATCTTATTTGACTCTGTAATTATTATATTTTATGTTGTTAGTGATTCGTGTAAATTGGCTATGAGATATATATATAGATATAAGGCACGTGATTTTATTTCAATGGTTGTATTAAGGGTTGAATATATTTATATTTCATTCATGGCTCGTATTTTCTACTTATGCATAAATGCAAAAAAAACAAAAAATAAACTCATTAATTTTGAAACTACTGTTATCATGACTGTGACACGCCCGAATTTAGCAATTGGGGTGTAGTGACGATTGCGCTGCAATATATTTTCAGAAAATCACAAATATTATAAAATGAATATTTTTAATAAAATAAATAAATTTTGGGGTGTTACAATACATGTGGCAAGCCAGGGCACTATGTTAAAGATTTCCCTCATAGACAAAAGGTAGTGCCCATTACTAGACCGAAGACTACAAGGAAAGTGTATACTTTGAAGAGTAAAAAAGTAACCCAATCTTATGATTCAGAGCAAGGTGAGTAAACAACTTAAAATTCTTTTTATATGTGAAAAAATTAAAGTTATCAGGAAAATAAATTGTATAACATGGAAGTATTTGGAACCTCTCATATCAGATAATCAAATTTTGAGGACAAAATTTTTAAAAGGGAGGGAGAATTGTAACATCCTCCATAATCTAATAACTTTAATCAGTGTTATAGAAGCTTAGTAATACTGGTAAAAATTATCTATCAAATTAGATAATTTTCTGAACCAATTTGAGTGTAATTTGGTAATACTGAATACAAGATAATAATTGAAGTATCTGCTGAATCAATTGATATGATGGAAATAAATATGAAAAAATTATTTCCTAGCTAAGAACTATTGTTAAGAATTGTAGTAAATTTTGGGGAAGCATCTGAGGTAGTTTGGTATTTTTAAGAATACCAAAGAGAAATTAAGGGAACAATAATAGAACAACTAAGTATCTCAAAAAATTATGAAATTTCATGAAGATGGCAAGTAAGACATGGAGAATAATTTGGTATAAAATACCAACTACAATAAGTATTAGTAAGCTTATTACTTAATCCTTCAATTTAATTCAATTCGGGACCGAGTAATGAAGCTTAATTGATAAATAGTAGCAGTATATGGAAGGTTATGGAAAAATTGATCCGAGGACTAGGTTGAGTCCTAAAATTTTCCTTAACACTTGTGGTAACTTGAAAACACAATTTTGAAAGATTAAAATATATGTAACAAATCTAAAAGTTCCAGCATTAAATTTTTTGTTAGAAACTCATCCTTCCACCGCCAACACTCCTCTAGAATTCTCTACCATATTCCTTCATCTTTTATGTTTGTTTTCTTCACTTTTTCCCCTGTTTTCTTTACGTGAAATAGTAGCCTAAGCAGAAAAAAGAAAGTCACACACAACTACCATCTTCCAAAACATTCACTTCCACTTTTCATTTTCTATTTTTATCACCATTTAACCTTGTTAATTCCTACTTTTCTCCATTGCTTTTATAAGGAAAAACAACACAAAAATAGAACACATAATAAGGCAGAAAACGTGAGTAGGAAATGGAGGAAAAAGAAAGGAAAAAAGAGAAAGAAAAAGGAAGGAACCAAGCTTGACAAGCAAGGAGTCAAGGTGGGGGTTCTTTGCTTTCATCTTAGTCTTTTTCTATGGTTTTCAGTTTCAAAATCTGATTTCTTGTACCTTAAAAGCTACGATCAACTTACACAGTAGAAGGAGGAAATCTTTGTTGCAAGAAGTTTTTATTCCTTACTTGTATACAACTATTTTCCTTTTGAGAATTCTTGAATGATAAATTATGATGATGATTGCGGTATTGTTGCTGCTATAATTTTTTTCTGCTATCTTGCTATTTTGTTGTTGTTGCTATAACTTTTTTTTGCCATCTTGTTGTTTTATTATTGCTGCTATAATTTTTCTACTGTCTTGCTATTTCATTGTTGCTACTGTAATTTTTTTCTATTATCTTGCTATTTTATTATTGTTCTTTGTAATTTTTTGCTCTGTCTTGCTATTTTATTGTTGTTGTTGTAATTTTTTACGCTATCTTGCTATTTTATTATTGTTTCTATAATTTTTTTGTTGTCTTGCTATTTTATTGTTGTTGCTTTGTGTTGTTATTATTACTGTTGTTTTGATTTTGTTTTTATGCTATTTTAAGTGATATTTTTATGTTGTTTTGGTTCTATTTTCATGTCTATGTACCATACCAAAATTAAGTTAGTGTTTAATGGACTTTGGAGGCTGTTTTGATCCCTCATGGTGAAGGTAAAAGTGTGGTGAAAAGTTCCTTTGATTATTGTAAGTGATTGGAACTAGAATTTACAAGTTTTGCACCCAAAGCCTTGATTAAGCATCCTTTTTTTTTGTTAGAGCAAGGAAACCGAGGCTACTAGTTGTGAGGTGCATAACAAAATTATCAATTTTTTAGTTTTAATTGTGAGAATGTGGATGAAGTTATGTAATGTATATATATGAATTTTATGTGATGTGAAACCATACTTTGATATGGAATCCATTTTGAACTAAGTATGAGAAATTATATGTTCCTTGTGTTCACTCAAGGACACGGCTAAACAAAGACCAAGAAGGGAGGAAACGTGCATGAGTGTGTGTGTTCACACTTTGAACCTTGAATTTTGACTTAGGTTCTATATAAGCAACTATGTATGTGTATATGTTCACACTATGAATTTTGAATTCTGTTATGATTTCAAAAGTGGAGAAAACATGTGTGTGGCCAAGACTTGATTTTCTTTATAGGTTATTCATTGTCATGGCTTCCACATAAATGACCAAGTTATGTAGTCGTGACTTGTATGGAGCTAATAATGCTTGTTGTTAATTGTTAAAGGTACTAAAGTGCTTGAATGTTTGTATTGTGTATTTGAATATGTAAATAATTTTTGAAATGTTATTAGTTTTCTACGTTGGTCGAATTGGTAGTAAGCTTATTTATGCTTTATTTGATGTACAAATGATGATTAAATAATGAATTAAATATAGTTATGCACTTGTTGTATATTAAAGATTAAATTCCCCTTGGATAATCATGTTGAGATATTTGATATGTATATGAGAACTACTCCTTTAATTTCTTAAGGTTGAGCTAGATTGGTAATTGTATTGTGTATGGATAATCATGCTCATAGAGTTTGTATTTGAATTAATTGAGAGCATGTTATTCCCAACTTGTGAGTATCCTCTTGTATTTTCATAAAATTGGTATTTTGCCACTCTTGAGTATATTTGGCATTAGTGAATTATGGAGTAGATCCTCTGTGAGGGAAGGTATCTAGATTCCATTAGAATTATGGAGATGATCTGTCGTGAGGAATGGATTCCTATATTCTTAAATTCTTCACTAGTTTCCTCACAAGCCTAGTTTCCCTCATGTGTATATATGTGGATACTCTGATAAAATTCAGGTTATGTGAGATGACCTAGTTTTATAGGAATTGTTACCAAGTGGCCTCAATGCTCAAGAGGGGGTGAATTGAGTATGTAAAATATTTTCGTAAATCTTTCACAAAATGTTTGATTATCAATTTTCGTTGAAGCTATTGAATGATTGAAGTGAATAGATAAATGAGATTGAATACTTCACTCACAAATCAAATAAGCCAAGATGAATAACATTCAAGCAAGCACATAAAATAAATGCACAAATGTAAAGAGATGAGTTTAGAAGATCAAATACAAGGTTTATCCTAGTTCAACCACCAATCCACTTGTGGCCTACGTCCAGTCCTCAAGCAACTGCCAGAGATTTTCCACTATATCTTCAAGCTTCAACAGGTGCTTGACAACTTTTACAAACTAGAGCACTCACCACACCTTGGGATACCTCACCCTTGTGCTTTGAGCCTCAAAACAGGGATATCTCACCCTTTACAACCTTTAAGGGATACCTCACCCTCTTTACACCTTTGAAGGATACTTCACCTTCTTTTCAACAAGGGATACCTCACCCTTTTTCACTAGAGGGATACCTCACCCTCTTTATAGAATAAACAAAGTGTTTGAATGATAGAAACTCTCTCAAAGAGTAGATAATACAAATTGAAGAACTATAGGTATCAAGGAATGACATTTTGAAGCTCAAAATAGAGTTTTGGAGAAAAAGATGATGAAATACGAATTTAATGCTCAAGAATGATTTTTAGATTGTTCTCCAACCTTTAATCAATGCCCAATAGCTTTCATTTATAGCCCAAACAATTTTTGAGACGTTAGAAGTGGTTGGGGGCATTAAATGCCATTAAAAGAGCCGTTGAGAACGAGCTCTGTGACAGACTATAACCTGTTATGGCAAAGCCATAATCGGTTATGGCTTGTGAGAAAGGCTCCCAACGTTTCTATCTAACAAAATAACCTGTTATTAGATTTCATAATTTGTTATGAGATGTTTCATAATCAATTATGAAGGATTTCATAATTTGTTATGAGACATTCATAACCAGTTATGAATTATGCCATATTCGAATATGGCCATTTAGAAACAGGTGGTTACATTTTGAAATATCAAATAATCAATTATGAGGAGGCCATAATTGATTATGGCCATTTGGAAAACATAAGTCATGTTCTGACTTATCACATAACAGGTTATGAAATCTTATAATCTATTATGAACTTTCATAATCTATTATGCGATTTTCATAATCTATTATGGAAAAACAAAAGACATGGTTTTTCAAAGAGTTTCTCAATCAAGGATGTTCAAAAGACTTACCAAGTTTTCTAAAAGAATTTTTACTTAATTTTAAACAAGATGAAAACATGATTATGCAAAGCTAAGATAAGATGAGATTTGAACCAACAAATAAGCTTTTGTGTGAGTTCGTTTTACCTTTACCTATGGTCTAAGTCCTAAAAGCTAATCTTGAAAAGCCTTGGGACTTAATCTTTGCACTTCATTGCTTTCTTATTTGTTGATCATCAAAACCAATTATTACCCAAGTGGCTTCAGTACTTAAGAGGGGGTGAATTAAGTAATTAAAACTCTTTTGTAAACTCTTATAAAAGTAATTTTCTTCGAAGCTATATGTTAAAAAGGATATGAAAATGAAGAAAATAATTGAAAGTCTTAAGCGCAACAATTTAACAGATAGGCAATGAAAAATAAATTGCAGAAACATAAAAAGATAAAAATGAGAAGAGCAGGCACGATATTTATCCTGGTTCGACCAGCAACCATTTGTGGCCTACGTCCAGTCCTCGACACACAGTTTAAGATTTTTCACTATTCAATACAAGCTTAAAATAGGTGCTTGCAACCTTTACACAATAGGGATACCTCACCCTATTCACTAGAGGGATACCTCACCCCCTTTGAAGGATACCTCACCTTCTTTACAACAATGGATACCTCACCCTTTTCACTAGAGGGATACCTCACCCCCTTTAAAGGATACATCACTTTCTTTACAACAAGGGATACCTCACTTTTTTTATGGAAGTAGAAAAAAGATGAAAAGAAACTCTCACACAGAGCAAATATTATAATTTGAAGCACTAAGAAGCTCTCTTAGGATATCTCAAAGTTTTGGCAAAAAGAGCACAGGAAATAGTAAAAAATATGAAATATGAATCAAAGTATGAAATAATTATTTTAGATAGTTGGGTGTGTATAAAAGATGACCCAAAAACATGTATTTATAGTGTTCTTGAGAAAATAGTTGTTAGGTATCATTTAATATCACATTAAAGGCATAGAAAACTAGTTGTTGTATGTTTTTTGTGGTGTTTATTCGAATAACACATTTGGTATTCGAATAAATCCTCAAAAACATGTTTTGGAACATTTTCTGGGTTGTGGTATTCGAATAACCCTTTAGGTATTTGAAATAGATCTTTAAAAACACGTTCTGGAACGTTTTCTGGGATGTGGTATTCGAATAACTATTTGGTTATTTCAATACACCACTCTAATTTTGAAATCTAACTTTAAATGGTCATAACTTCTTCATTTCTTATCCGTTTAAAGCAAATGACCAGTCATTGGAAAGATATTTGAGTCTATTTTCAAATGAAACTTTCAAAACAAAACTCAAATTATTTTGAAAGTTATGATCAAAAGAGTAACAAAAGGTCAGTTTTTCAAAACTCAAACTTGGCTATTTTTCATAAATTTGAACTACCACCATAATTAGTCTTTCAATACTTGTTTGTTGGGTATTTTAGCATGTGAAAACTATTTTTAAATATTTGAAAACATATTTGAGATATCCAGAAGACTTCTTACAAAAAGACCCTAAGTCCTATAAGTTATACCATTTAATCTTCCTTTAGACTTGGTCTTTGACATGATTTTGTTGTTATCAAAACCTTCATGAGATAAGCATGCACCTTCTCCTTGAGTTGAACATAATTGAGATCTTTGCTTTCTTGTTGCAATGCTCACTCCTGGTACTTCAACTATCCATCATCTTCATCATGTTTGTTATCATCAAAACTATTTTCCATGTTAGCTAGCCAATTACATTATCCCTCTTTTTGATGATGACAAACTAACATTTAAGAAAAGAATTAGTTCAGATAAATAGGTATTCACAAAGTCAATTTGAGAAACTTACTCCCCATCTTTTTCGTAAGAGGTGATTTATATCAGAGATGTGCACAGCAACTCCCCTTTACTTTTAGAATCCAATTTCCATTTTTGTCTTACCTGACTTTTACTTTTTCTCCCCCTGACTTTTCTCAAACAAATAACTCAAACTTTTTCTTCCTCTTTTGTCATGATAAAAAAGATAGGACAAGATAGAGCATAAAGTCAAAGTAATATGATATATATATATATATATATATATATATATATATATATATATATATATATATATATTCAGGTTTAACATTTGCATATCCTCTAGTTGAATGATTTTTTTCATTTAAATGTGTGCTTATCCATTAATTTTTGGATCCATAGAGGTTAGCCAAACTCATAAGTAAGTAAGCATTCAAAATAATAAGTCAAAAACAGCAAATGACTTTATAAGGGCAAAAGATATTTTATTGATTAATTTGGCCAAGTAACCACTTATTTGATACCACTTGTTGCACTTGTTACCACGTTCATATATTTATCAAAACAGTAGCCAATTACATTAAGCATTTGCATTACAGAGAATTTATCATATGAAAAAAAAACAATTCTTGAGAAATGAAGGGGCAAAAGCAAGCTAAAGCAGAAGCAAGAAATATGCATTTAAGTGCATCATGTGATTTTTATTTAAGGCAGAAAAGTAATCACATAAATTCAGGCTCAAATGAAATAAGATGTATTTCAACATAACATCCATAGAGTCAAATTTGGCCAATTATATTTGCATTTAAAAAACAAAAAAAAAAAGATAGCAACAGAATAGAGATCAAGCCACAAGCATGGCTTTCTACCATGGGTTATTCGAATAACTCAGAGAGTATTCGAATAGCTAACATAGAATTAGAAATTCCTGAAACAGAGCGTATTCAAATGGATGAACATGTATTCGAATACCTCATATGCATATGAGAAAAATTGAAATTAACATATGACAGGTTATTCAAATGACTATTGAGTTATTCGAATAGACCAGCTTATAAAAACATGAGAGTTCAAGACTGATATATGGTATTCGAATAGCCACAGGTCTATTCGAATAGATCTATCAGAAAAACACTAGAGAACACAATCAGATGCAATGGTATTTGAATAACTTTAGAGTTATTCAAATAACTATATAAGGAGAAACGTATTTACCATGTACAGAGGTGCATTCTAAGAAGGGAAAAAAAAACTTGTTACCCAATGATGAAATACTTATTCCAAGATTGCAACTCCAAGCTTTATGAAAACAAGGAAGAGAACTTGGAATTATTTCTGGTCTTGTGCTTGCAGTAGCCACTTTCAAAATGCCAAAGTCAACTATTGGCCTTCAAGCACACCTATAATACATTTCAATTTTTGGCTTTCGGTACCCAAATTTTCTTGGGTCCTTGAATGTCAGTTTTGGGTATAGTATACCCTTGGGAACCCATACCATTTTAGTTCCAATTTTTGTATTAATGTTTTTCCTTACATTACATGTTGATACACTATGTCCTTTCTTTCCACAATAGAAACATTTAATAAAAGGACTATTTGAAGTACTAGAATTAACAAAGAAATTTTTATAAAATTTTTGTTGATTTTTTGTGTTATATCCTATCCCAGCTTTTAGAAAGAGTGTTCTTTAAATCTTCAATTTCTTTTTCAAGCAAATGACATGAAGAACAAGATGAAGATGTAAAAGCATGTGAAGAATGAGTTGTGCATGCATCAATTAATCCTAATGTCTCATTTTCAATATTTATTTCTTTAATTTCTTTGTTTAAAATGAGAATTTGGTTTTCTAAAGAAGAAATTGTTTTCTTAGATGAGAAAATTATTGTAGTGAGCCTTAGTGATTCATCATTTAGTTCTTCAAAGGCATCTTGTAGTTCATCATAAGAAGGCAATAAATCAGAACTTACCTCATTGTTGCTTTCTTCTTCTTCTTCTTCTTCTTCTTCTTCTTCTTCTTCTTCTTCTTCTTCTTCTTCTTCTTCTTCTTCTTCTTCTTCTTCTTCTTCTTCTTCTTCTTCTTTCTTCTTCTTCTTCTTCTTCTTCTTCTTCTTCTTCTTCTTCTTCTCCTTTGGCTATAAGACATAGATGGACTTCCTCACTATCTGAGCTATCAGTGGAGTCCATGTCATTTTCATCCCATGCTATGTAGGCTTGTCTTTCCTTGGAGGATTTCTTTTCAAATTTCTTTGGGGGAAAAGCGATCTTCTTTGAGTTCCTTTCTTTTTGAGAAACCTTCCGATTTTCTTCACTAGTAGATTGAGGCTCTCTTCATTTAACTCAATGTTGTCCACATCATCTCCTTCATCTTCATCTTCATTATTGATAATGGGGGTGGCTTTAAGTGCGATCCCCTTCTTCTTCTTATCATGTTCCTCACTTTGGTCAAGCCTGTTGAGTTCTAATTTGTGCTCTTGAAGTTTGCCAAATAAGGTAGCTAACGTCATTGTTGATAAGTATCTTGATTCTGATATAGCTGTCACCTTAGGCTGCCAAATCCTACTTAAACATCTCAACACTTTGTTAATCAAATCTTCATTAGAAAAATTCTTTCCTAATGATGCAAGATGATTTACAATGTGGGTGAACCTCTTTTGTATTTCTTGAATGCTTTCTCCTTGATTCATTGTAAATAATTCATATTCACGAGTAAAAGAATTAATTCTCGACCTTTTAACTTCACTAGTACCCTCATGAGTAACTTGTAAAGTCTCCCACATTTCTTTAGCAATTTGTAATTTGAAATTCTAAAAAATTCATCATGCCCCAAAGCTGTGGTAATGATGTTTTTGGCTACCAAGTTATTTTGAACTTTTCTTTTACCATCTTTAGACCATTCACTTCTTTGTTTTTCAATCTTTATACCATTGATCCCTCGCGTAGGTATAAATGCGCCATTTTCGACAACATCCCATACATCTAGATCAGTAGCTTCGATGAAAATTTTCATTTTTTCCTTCCAATATGCATAATCATCCCAATTGAAAAAGGGTGGTCGGTTTATGGAAGTTCCTTCTGAAAAATCATTTGATAAAGCCATGTACTCTTGAAGCGACTAAGCTTTTTATACAAGAGTCTAGCTCTGATATCACTTGTTACCCAAGTGGCTTTAGTCCTCAAGTGGGGGGTGAATTGAGTAATTAAAACTTTTTTGCACACTCTTATAAAAGCAAATTTCTTCGAAGCTATATGTTAAAATGGATATTAAAATGAAGAAAATAATTAAAAACCTTAAGCGTAGCAATTTAATAGATAAGCAATGATAAATAAATTGCAGAAACATAAAGAGAAAAAGATGAGAAGAGCAAGCACGATATTTATCATGGTTCGACCACCAACCACTTGTGGCCTACGTCCAGTCCTTGAAACACAATTCGAGATTTTTCACTATTCAATACAAGCTTAAAACAGGTGCTTACAACCTTTACACAACAGGAATACCTCACCCTATTTGCTAGAGGGATATCTCACCCCCTTTGAAGGATACCTCACCTTCTTTACAACAAGGGATACCTCACCCTTTTCACCAGAGGGATACCTCACCCCCTTTGAAGGATACCTCACTTTCTTTACAACAAAGGATACCTCACCCTTTTTACGGAAGCAGAAAATAGATGAAAAGAAGCTCTCACACAGAGCAAATATTATAATTTGAAGCACTAAGAAACTCTCTTAGGATATCTCAAAGTTTTGGCAAAAAGAGCACAGGAAATAGTAAAAAATATGAAATACGAATCAAAGTATGAAAGAATTATTTTAGATAATTAGGTGTGTATAAAAGATGACCCAAAAACATGTATTGATAGTGTTCTTGAGAAAATAGTTGCTAGGTATCATTTAATATCACATTAAAGGCATAGAAAACTAGTTGTTGTGTGTTTTTTGCGGTGTTTATTCAAATAACACATTTGGTATTCGAATAAATCCTCAAAAACATGTTCTGGAACATTTTCTAGGTTGTGGTATTCGAATAACCCTTTAGGTATTTGAAATAGATCTTTAAAAACACGTTCTGGAACGGTAACTTATTTCGCTTTAGGCTCATATTTTTTGTAGAATATTTAAAATGAAATTTAAATTTGTTTTATTAGTTATACGTGACTTACTTAATTCTCGTTACTAATACATAATTCTGAATACGTTATTAGTACTAGTATTAGGATGTTACAGATTCCATCGTTGACCTAACTCATAACAGATAAGTCCAAGGGTTGCACAGCTAAACCTGTTGTTGCTCTCATTCACTTAAGGCAGTCAATATTATAAATAGTACTGTTAAAGGGGCTACTAAGTACATATAATAGAACCCTAGCCACACCTATATAAATAGTGAGTGAGAGAGTGACAAGTTTCTCTTCTCTTCGTTGCTAGCACTGTGTCAAAGACGAGGGATTCCAAGATAGTGGACGTTAGACATTTGTGAGTCTGTTCGTGTGGATACCGTAGAGACATCATCTCTGTTATGGTGTTGGTGATTCATATCGATTATTTTTCCATCTAGTTTCAAGAGGTAAACTCGAAAATCATGGATTATAGTCCTTTTGCACATGGATCCTTTATGGGAATTTTTGTTTTTCCATTGCATTTGTTTCTGCAATACCAAACACACGGACCCTAGGGACAGGAACTCAAGCTTGCCATTTTGCTATATTAACCAAGTACCAAGCTGGGGGTAACATAACAAAGTTGAGAACATCCTTACAAGTTGAGCGTTAGACTTAGCACAGATAGCAGATAATGGTGAAAAGATACAAAAAAAAGACGGATAGCAAAAAAAGAAAAGAGAACATATAAGATAGAATTCTAAAAAGAATTTTTATTACTTGTTTTCGTTCCATACATCATCAGTTTAACTAAAAAAAGAAATAAAAATACATCAAAAGTGTTCAGAAAAGAGTGATCATCTGAGAACCTGGGGAAGGAACCAACATCGTGGTCAGCAGCATCCTGGATCATTGCCACCTCCACGATTCCTCTAAAACCAACATCGGTCTCTTCCCTATTGGACAGAAGGCCTATTGGAGAACTTAACAATGGCAACCAGAACAGAACACTCGTTGATGACAGCAAACCCCAGAGTCACCACCTTCTAGATTCTTCTTCACTGCTTCCTTCACTGTGATAATAAAAGCCAGCATCTGCCTCTTCCCTATTGAATAGGACACAGTCGGCTTCACAATTACCCCAAGTTACTTCAAGTCATAGAGAGCTACTCTAATAGTCCCTCCTCCTTATTTGAGTAGCTCCAAAAGACTATCTTGGTGCCTCTAAATCGCTTAGGAAAGAAGAAGGGCAAGGGCACTGTTTCTCCGAGTGTCTCTATCCAATGCGGCAGGAACTACAGATCCTCCTGGCAAGAGTGGGTGGATCAAACACTCCCACATACGCTAGGAGAGAAAGGCTTCTGTCGTCTATTATGTTAAGAAAGAAAGGCCTCAATTAGAAGGATTGTTTGCAAAAAAGGTAAACACCTTCAAAGATTTTAGAAAGTTCAAAAAGATGGTCTTCGCAGAGGGCAAAACCCTCCTTGCGTGTACAAAAAAGGAAAAGGAAATCATTCTCAAATAGAATCACAAAGCAAAAGGTATGAAACAAAGGGAATATCAGCTTCAATGCAAACATTCCCTATTTATAGAGAGAATGAAGCATTTTGATTGGTCCCAAGAAAGGCGAATTGATCGCATGATGGAAGCCACGTTTTAGTGCTCCCCACTTTTGATTAGTTACGGAGTAATGAACGGTTGGGAAACAGTACGAAATTGATATCTTCTTAAAAGATCTTTAATTCCCAATAAAGTCAAAGCAACAGTTTCCCAAGAAAGCTCAGACTATTACAAATTGCAAGAAAAGACAAAAATCATGTGAAACCATGCACGAGAGCAACAAAGGACACACCTCGGATGACGAGATGGCAAAGAAAACAATGATCTATCATGAATTCTGATTTCACATGCCAACCCCGGAGGTACCCCATAATAACAGACCTCGGTCTTTTTGGATTTTTATATCTACTGCGCGCTGTGTGTTTTTTTCAAAATTGGTATCTTGATATTTAATTGTTCCACTTAAGTGCTAAGCTGGGGGTAACTGTTTTGGACCATAATTCGGGTTCATAACCCATAGAGCAACCCGGCATGCACACCGCTTGGGTCTGGTATCAACGTCCTCAGTAGAGCTTGCTTGCTATAAGACTCGGATAATATATGTCGGATCCTAGTATTGGATAGTAATAGCTTTATCGTAAGATTTGCGCAATGGATAAATCTTTATGATATCCTTTAATTGCCAATCATAATCTTATGAAATAATAGCACCATAACTACCATACCAGTATTCCATAATATAGGGATCCTCTGTAACTAAATAAGGAACATATCTCCTCCTGTTATTATTACGTGAACTTATCTATCCATTATGAGAACGTATCTATCCAACCTCTATAAATATCAAGTTAAGTCACTCTAATCAAGTATCTTGTATCTCATGGCATAAACCCCACTTGTGCACAACTTGACTTTAGCGTTGGAGTCTCTTTGTAGGTACCAATCCCCCTACGATCACAACACACTCTACTGCCGCTATTGCACAAGGAGGAAACCACCGCAACATGCCTATCTCAGGTGTTAGGAATTGTAGATCAAAATATCTCGCAGCGAAATAATAGAATTCCCTCACAGGATCCATGCGAAAAGTCCATAATCTGAGTTTTAAAAGTTTACCTCTTCAAGCGTGATAAACACAAGCGAGGTGAATCACCAACACTGTAATAGCAATGATGTTTCTGCGGTATCCACACGAATGGACTTGCAAAAAGGAGTCACGCCTCTGTTTCGCGGTGCTAGTTGTGAATAGAAGAGAAGAACCTTTCACTGTCTCTCACTCACTTTCTTAGGTGTGACTAGGGTTGTGATGTAACGTACGTAGCAGCCCCCTTAGCAATACTATTTATAATAGTGGCTGCCTTAAGTGAGTGTGAGCAGTAGCAAGGTAAGTTGTGCAACCCTAAATCCATCTGTCATGAGTTAGGCCCACAATTGAATCCAAGTCCAACTTAGATCCTTATTGCTCTAATTTAGTCTGCTCTAAGTGTGTGACCTTGCAGGTTCTCATAACGTTGGTAGTAATATTAAAATCTCATTTTAATATTACAAACAGTGAGTGGTATCTAGCAACACATCACTGCTACCCAAGTAATGAGAATGTCAGTGATTTGACATAACCTATCCATGATCAATGTTTCCGTGTAGTTTAGTCCCTTTGTCCAGATATCCAGATTGAATACAAGGCATGGAACGTGTCACCCTTGTTAGTTCAATCTTTAGTTTCCTGATTCCTGAGTAGACATAGTAATAACAAATGAGATCAATATCTCATATTGACTCATTTGAGCATGGTCATGCATTTCATAGCTAACTCAATCAGGGGCCCCGAAGATATCACTCCTGTTATATAGGAGGGACAAATCCCATCTAGGTCACTCACATCCCTCCACATGTATCGCAGTATGTCTAATAACTAACTTTATAATCATCTTGTTACAGATGACGTTTGATGGCATTAAAACATACAACTCCTCATGTAGGAATCGTAGTGATTTCAGGTCAAAGGACCACATCCACCATTATCACTATGAGAATCGCTTATGACACTCACGTAACGATCCACGTAGCATTCTCATGGCGGGTCTGTCCAATACATCATTACTCTAATATGTATCCATGTGTAGACTTGATATATCATATCTATGACCCGTGAGATGTGGTCATCAGTCTATGCACATACTAGTCTCAATGCATTATTGTTATCCTAATTAACAATAATACTTGATTAGGGACATTTAAGAATAGTATTTTATCCAATAGGATCTCACGATCAAGTCATCCACTTGATGTCCTATGGCGTCAAACTTACTATTCTAAGGACTTTATTATGTCTAACAAAAAAGAACACAATAAATGAAATGCCTTATATATTAAAAATAGCATAATACAATGTATGTAAATACAGACAAAATGTATTGGCCTCTAGGGCATACACCAACATCAGGTACCCCTCTGAATCTATTTTATAATAGAGATGATATTTCTCTCAAGGAAGAAATAAAAAATCTAGGATATTTGGAATTTCTAGAATATTTGTAATTTCTAAAATTTTTGGATGTTTGCTCATTTTGCTCTATCATCTTGAGCAACATCTCTTGAGTGTTCTTCAAATGGTTGTCAATTCTATCACACATTGCATTAATTAGATTTGTACACTCATCCAACCTTGTGCAATGAGTTACTTTTGTCATTGGAGAATCTCTCAATGAAAGCACCAATGGTAGAACCTAATGTGAGAATCTCCTTCTTCAAATTAAGGACCAAGACTCCAATTTCTTTGTTCAAGTCAAAGTATTTTCTTAATGTTCATTTACTTTTCACTATGGTATTACAACAGTATTTTTCTCTTATTTATACAATGATTAATTAACTAAACAGTAACTAACAAACAAACTCACTCACAATTCATATCAGAGAGAGATACCTTTACAATAAGTCAATGAGTGTGAGTGTGGTATTTATAAGTTTAGGAGTGGTATATACCCTTTTATTATAATATACACTGCTCTGGACGTGATTCGGGATCCCGTTTAGTGGGATCAAACCTGGCACACGTACCACCAGCCTTAATTATGAATAACCTGGTTAAGACTTGGTGATACGTGGTCAAGACCTCGGAACTAAAAGCTAACAAGTTATGACATTGGGTCATAATAACATGATCACTAGATTTGAGCAGTGGATATGTCGTAAGACATCCATAACTGCCAATTGAGGTTCTACGAGATTATAAGACCCATAATTGCCTCCAATTGTTGATCATAATATCTACATTTCTATATTATAGGGATCTCCTCCAACAACAAGAGGAAGGCGATCCCTAATAGGAAATGAATCCTAAATATCTGCACTTAATACTGATCACATTACGATTCCATTCATGCTCTATAAATACTAGACTAAGTCACTCTAATTAGGTATCTATTATCTCACTGCATAAATCCTACTTGTGCACTACCTGACTTGAGCTTTGGAGTCCCTTTGCAGGTACCCAACCCCTGGTCCAACACGCTCTACTACAATTGCGCAAGGAGAAAACCTACATAATGTGCCTATCTCAAGTACCTCTTTGAATCCACTTCAGACTATTAGCGTCGTCTGTTGAAAACTGATAAACTTCTATTCTCATTCAATCATGGTGAGCACGAGACAACATCCAAGAAAAAAAGGTACTGCGCTCACTGCCCCTGGTCAAGGACAGGGCTTAATGGTGCAACATAATCCTCCACTAGTCGCACCACCAGCATATGCAGAAACCTCCACCGCTAGGAGCCAAGCAGTGATCATCGAGACTCTTAACAAGGGGCATGAGACTTTGGTTTCCACCGAAAGTCCTAACCTATCACCAAAGGTTTCTATTCGAGACAAACTTGTTTTTCTCGGAGCAGAAGCTAATAATGTCGTGCAAGGGCCTAGGATCCCTGTGCATTCTCGCCTAGGGCCCTCGAATAATGAGGTAGACCACGTATCCCATCTCGAGGGCACCGTTCAGTCTGAGATAATGAGAAACCACCTTCAAGAGCTGGTACGCTAACAAACAGTTCTAATCAATAACCAGTGACGTCAGTTGGACGATCATCGCCATCGTCAAGAAGATCTAGAAAGGTCTGTACATGATGAAAACTATGATGGAAGGCAGAATACAGACGACAACCAGAGAAGGGCCATGCATGACAATATCAAGGTCGCTGAAAATAACATTCTGGCCCCTAGTGGTCAGCAGCAGCAATTCTCAGACGAATTAATGGTGTATAGAATTATAAGAAACTTCAAGTTTCCTTCCAACTTGGAGGCCTATGATAGGATGACGGACCCATAAGAACACTTAGATGCCTATACCCATTCTATGCAGTTCCATGGGGGATCCTAAGGGCTGTAGTGTTGCTCTTTCCCCCTATTTCTAAAGAAAGGCATCTTCTGTTGGTTTTCTACCTTACGAGCAAAATCCATCACCGGATGAGAATATCTCAGACAATGCTTCTTACAACACTACATAGCCACCAAGAGTAGCCCAAGTCAATTAATTCTCTTTCTAAAATTCGTAGAGGAGCAACGAGCCCCTTCATAAATACATCAAGAGATTCAGTAATGCTTGTGTAACACTCTAACTTTTGAGTTAAGTACGATATTGTCCTAAATGTACTGTTTTATGTTTTCTATGAGTTATAAATAGAATTTGACTGTTTCATGATTGTATTTGTTCATTGTGTGTGTTTTGCTCTCAGCCAAGAAAACAATAATTTTCTGACCAGAAAAATCTTATTTTAATTATTCGGAGCTGGGGGATCTTACTAAACCCAATTCTGAATGATACGTATATTAATTTTTTAATTTTTAGGATTTAACTGTACAATAAAATAATTTTATATTATTATAATATTATTTTATTTGATAGTACCTACTGTCTTAAAAATTGTAGAAATCTGCTCCATAATGACCATGGACCCAGAAAAGTCTGTGGGACCCGTGTTTAGAGAAGCAGTCAATGTTTCTAGCTAGATTATTTCTAAGCCAATAAAATGTAGTCAACAATAGTGGCTTGAAAATTTTAAACCAATAGAAATCAAGTCCACAAAAGTGGTTGGACTTGTTAAGATTTAACTAAAAAGCTTAACCACATTAGCTTAAACCTAACTAAGTTAGCATAGGAAGCTTGTTTAGTAACTAAACAAAGGAAACCTAGTTAGTTATCTATTTAAGTTCTAGTTAGAGAAGGTTCTAGAAAAATCTAGGAGATGGTTAGTCATCCTAGCTAACTAAATGGCTAACTAAGTAACTAAGCAAACTAACTAAATGCACCTAAGTGTAACTAGATTGCATGAATGAAGCACAAACTTGGTTTGCTTCTCATTCAGGCCATTCGGCGAAGCACCTTCAACAAGGGCTTAGTCACTTGGTGACTTAGTTTTTCTACACCAATTAGGAACAAGCTTGGAGCCAAAGCCTTGAATATCAACCCTAGATCACATCTAAGGCCATTAGGTGTTAGGAGAAGTCAAACAAAGTGGCCACCTCCCTTGATGAAGCTCACGGCCATAAGCTAGGTTAGGAGACCAAGTTCATTTCATTTTTCATCTTCAACCTTTCTTCTCCTCAAGAACACCAAGAAAAAATTCCTAAGTCTTTCTCCTAGAGCCATTCGGCCACTACCCATATACCCTACATCCAACCTTCTAAATTTTCATCTAACCTAACTTCTCAAATCCAAACACCATTCTAAGAACATCTTTAGTTGAGAGTTTTTTCAAAAAAATTCATCTTGAGCTTGGAAAATCACTTTGGAGATTTTTCCTATAAGGTGAAGATTCTTGTTTCTTACTTCTAACTTTATTTCTTAGGTTCTAAGCCATGATTGATCCATGGTTTATATTTTTCTCCTATAGTTATGACTCTTTAAAATTTGTTTGAGCATGTTAGGTTTCTCTTGGAGGTCACACGAAAACCATAGGATGAGAGTAGAAGGAGTTCTCTTCCTTGAAGGCAAGAGGGAGATTTAATCTCATCAACCTTGTGTGGTGATGAGAAAATGGATTGTGTTTGTGGTGAAGAATCCATAAGGATTCATTCATTTGGTTGTTTAAAGTTTTCTTATTTGTGGTTGATTTTATTTGTAAGCATGTCTATAGCTTTAAAATATATTGCATGTGTTTATAAATGTATGATTATTAATATAGGATGTGAATACCATGTAAAGATTGCATAAGTGTTCCAAAGAATACAAAAGGAGCTCATGACTTCTCTAAGAAAAAGAGAACCAAAATGTTCTCAACCATTTTCTAAAACAATGATTTAATGAATCTAGGTAAAACAATGAATTTGAAATTAGTTTAGAAGGTAGAAAATGATTTAAAGAATATTTGTAAATAATATGTTGAATTCGGCCAACATGCCATTCAATGTATATTTGATCTCCAAAATTATTTTCTAAGATAGGTTAAATAGTTAACTACAAAAGAATTCAATTTCAATGGATCTTTGGGAAATAAAATGAATGAACTTAGTTTTAGAATTCTAAGTTAGGAGGATTGGTTATAAGTAAGAAATAAAGCAAACACTTGAAAAATACTAACGTAAAGCTCACTCTTTGAGTTTTGAAGCACGATAGTGAGTTTCAAGGTGTAAATAATGGGCAAGGTTAAAATATGTACTATTTAAAGAAAAATATAGAAAATATCATCTAATGAATTTTCTAGACAAAATGCTGTCAAAATTTACTAAAAATGGGAAAATAAAAGAGAAAGTTTTATAATATATTTATAACATAAGGAAAATATTCTACGTAGTTGAAAAGTACTAGAAATAGCTTACGCATATTTTAAAATGACAATTTTAAGCTACGCGATTGAGAAAACGATTTAAAAACCTAACGCGATTATGAAAACAATTTTAAAATGTTACGCGGTCTTAAAAACGTCAAAATATATTTACGCGATTTAAAAACGTTTGTAAAAGAGACGCGATTGTGAAAACGCGATAAAATTTTTACGCGACTAAATGGAATAGTGAGTTTTACTGTTGGGCCAAAGTGGTGGACCTGGACATGTTGATGTATAGTACTGTCTAGTGGAGACATACTATATTTGGAAATGTTGAGACTAAGGGCATTTTTGTAAATATGATGACATATTGAGACTGAGGGTATTTTTGTAATTGTGATTCTTATTTATGCATTAAGAGTTGTGTCAATTTAGTTGAAATTGGCAATTGATTGACGAGATGAATTACACCGTGTTGTGAGTGTGATAGGCGTAGTGTGATTCATTTATTGAATCTTCGAGGCATTAGTGTGTGGAGGATTCCACATGTGGACAGTTGATAGCTCCTCTGGGCCGTGGTAATGGGCAACACACTAATGATCTCGATATGCACTATTCTTAATCGAGATCTTGGGGAGACTATCTAGTACAATGCTTGTGGTGCACGACGTATTTGACTGTGTACTACTTACACGATGTCTTGGACTGTGAGCTATTTACACAACGTTTGACAGTGTAATAGTTTGGTTGCGCAGCTTGAGGTACTGATTGTTCTTCCAGGTCATTCTCTCTGATGTCAGTGTTTAGCTCCATGGAGTAGGAACGAGTCATTATACATTTGCATTTATGGTATGCATCTTTTTGTTATTATTTGTGATATTATGTATGATGTGTTAAAATTACGATATTGTTTATGATACTATGGTATGCATTATTGTGTTAAACTGTGATATCTGTTGTATTGTTGTTTTCTTTATTGCCATGCTGGTAATGATGTAGATTGTCTCACCTCTTTGTATGCATTTCTGTATTATTATTTATATTCTGTAAAGAGTTTGAGGAAGAGGAAAAGGAGCAACCTCTAGAGATTCTGTACCCTGAGATGCAGCAAACGGGTGATCAGTTCGACGAGTGCGAGCCGTCAAATCATCCATATCATTTGGACTAACTTTGTGGTTATGGCGTTGCCTGAATTTCTTGGTTTTGTGAGACTTGAGTTTCACGGAGGCTCTGAGGCTTGGCGACTACGAGAGGATAGAGGATCGGTAGTTTACGTGGGGCGTTTGACTGTGACCCTACGTGGAGAGTTTGACGGGGAGCCTATTTTTACTACTACTCTATATTTACATCTTGAGATGCCGCTGACTCTTAGGCGTTACTAGCGAGGAGTTTTCCATGCGCCTAGTGAGATCAGTAGTGTGTCGACAGCACGGACTCCTGTCCAGAGGGCTACGAGACATCCAGGATTTTTGTCATCTGATGATCCATCTGAGAGTTCCTTCGGAGGGTTAGAAATCTTTGATGTGCACTTGGGCACTTTATGTTTTAGTACTATACTGACTCTTTACCGCTTTATTAAATATTTGTAGTTGTAACTTATTTGTACAACTTAAAACAAAATCATATGTATATTATGGTGTGTAATAATAGTTTGTTCTATTTCATGTTTTTTATTTTTATTTTATATAAGGTTATTATGTATAAAAGGAAAATTTTTACAACTCATATTATTATATATCAAACGTTTTATAACTTGGGTAAGATTTTATTTTATTGCATCAGAAATATGACATCCCTACAAGGGTGTTACATTAGTTGGTGACTGCGGGATTTAAAGATGTAAACCCAAGTGCAGGTTGTCTCAAGTAATAAATTTCTCGGGAGTCTGAGGTCGATCCACAGGGAATTGATGAAGAAAAATTAATTGAGGTAAGAAAAGGATTTGTCACAACACCAAAAGTAATAAAAGAAGATCACAAATGAATTTAAGAGCTTGCTTGGGTTAGGAGATCTACTCTTAGTAATAAATTAAAAGTAAGATTATTTCTCTTTATAACTCAATTGAAATCCACACACAACGGAGGTTCTAATCAGAAAATATAACATTCAAAGTTCAATTATATATGCAATCGTATTATGATTCCTTTAATTATCTACCAACATTTGTAAATGAGTTCAAGCATTCACTGTGCCAATATTATTGTCTACAATAAATCAAGATCTTCATTACACAAAGAAGGTTTTTAAATTAATTGGAAACAAAATACAACACATATAATGTTCATTTAATAATATATCTTTTAAGTACAAGAAATAAAATAATCTAACCTTATTTAATTACCAAGAGCTTCACTCTTTCACCCAAGCAAGATGAAGATTTAGTTACTCATAGATAAGAAGAAAGAAAGAGAGAAGAAGAGAAAGATGAACATAGCTTCACTTTAGAACAAGAGAAAATTACAACAAAGTAAAACAAGAAACAAGCATAACCATAACTTGTAAAAACTAAGCCTAACACCAAGTGCTCTAAATGGTCAGCCAATGGTGCCTTTTATAGAGGATTAGGGATACAAAATGACAAGGAGGCTGATTAAGAGTAGGTGGATGAGTGGATGAATGAGTGAAAAATGCCAAATGGTGAGGATAAGAGTGAAAAATCATTGAGATTTCTTGTCTCCGAAATCATTCATTGCTTAAGTCATGGATTCCGTCATCAAATAGAAAGGTCATCTTCATGAAAGTTGTAGATCTGGATCTTAACTTTCAGATGTCCAAATTTCAGCCCAAGATAATTCTTATAGCCCGAGATATGGCCCAATTATTGCAGACTGTTCAGGCCCAATTTCAGCACCTCTGTTTTGACTTCCAGACCCAATATCACCTCCAAGCTGTCCGAATTAGCTCTTGTGTTCTCATGAAAGTTGTAGATCTGGGTCTTAAATTTCAAATGTCCAAATTTCAGCCCAAGATAATTCTTACAGCCCGAGTTATGCTTTGATTACTGTATACTGTTCAGGTTCCAGACACAAAACTCATGTTCTGTCTTCCAAGCCCATTTAGCTCTTCTAGATGTCCATATTTTACCTAGAGCTCTCATGAAAGTTGTAGAGCTTTCTCTCAGTTTTCTTACAAGGTAAAATTCATAATTGCTAGACATCTAGAACTCAAGATATGACCAAAATATAGAAACAGTGTAAGACCCAAATAATGCTGAAAAAATCAATTAAGTCCAATTTGAGTCCAATCTTACAAAACATAACCAGACTTAATCAATTAAGTACATGAAGAGTGTAAATCACTAAAAATAAGGGTTTATTAATGTATAAAATATATGCTTATCAAATTCCCTCACACTTGGCTTTTTGCACTCCTGGGCAAAACACATAAGACCAAAGTTAGGAGACAAAGAAAAATGTCACAGACTCAAAAGCTAAAAACTCTAAAAGACTCGATGAAGCAAGAAGAGCAACAAGAAATTCAATGGATCAAAGCATAAATGAGGTAACATTTCTTTACATCTCAAACCAACAAGTAAGGAAACTTCAGTTGAAAAGAATGAATCAAGAATGATAGATCTTCACAGAATTCACGCTCAGTCTCTCAAGTGTTTAAAAGGTAAGTATTTCACTCTATTCAACCCATGAAGAATTGCACTACCATAAGCTTGCTTATCTTCTACTTCTCCGCTACTCAAAACACATGCATACAAAAATCAAGAGGACTTTATTCAAGGTTGTAACGGGGTCATGATAAAGGAAAGGAGACAATATGGATATGCAAAGATAAATTCCAAAGAGAATAAAAAAGCATTATGGTATAGTTAAAGTGGAGAAAATGTTTGAGAACATTCATCATAAAGGACAATCACCAATATTTGACTAATGTTTTGTTGAAGATCAATCCCAAATTGGTGAATTGAATTCATTGTTAGACTTGAACATTCTCCTTTTCTTCTTGTTGTTTCCAAGCATCCACCTTTATTCTAAACTCTGATAATCCTTTAATTGCGGTGGTCAAACAAATTTTTTTTTGTTGATCATTTTGCACACACACCCCCACACTTGTTCAAGAACAAGGTTAATGCTCTCTTATTCCCTAAGGTTGGGTAAAAACATGTTTTTTTTTCTCTTTTTTTTTTTGAAGGATGAAATGAGCTTAAAACAAGGAATAGTCAAAGTTCAAAGGGGTTACACAATGGAAAATATATAAGGATGGCTATTTGGTCAAAGTAACTATTTCAAAATGCCTCAATCATATTAATGTATGCATGTGAAAATGTAGCCTCAAAAAGAATCAAAGCAAGTTTTAGAGTAACAATTCCATGAGTGAAAATCACACAAGAAAGAAGAGAATGATACATATATTCAATCCATTCATCAATAGGCTCAAAATCTTACAAGGCATATTTCTATCATTCTCAATCCATCATATCAACATTCATATCCAAGCTTATGATTTTTAAGAAAGATGACAATTATGCTAAGATCCAAGAATCCATTTGCTACTTCTACACAAAATAGTTATTTCCTCAACTAAGATGCATCTCAAGAGTAATAAATTGTTTCCAAAATTTACTCCTTACTCTACGATGCTTAATTGGTTTTACTACGAATAGGTTTCTGATAGTCATATCACTAAACATACTTCCCAATTTAGATACGTCTCAGAAGTAAAATTACTCCTTACTCTGCCATCATTCATTGGTATAATAAGTCCATGACAATCATATCATACTTCCTAAAAAAGAAAAGAAAAAAAAATTAGTAGTCAACTATCCTTCCCCCCCAACTAGATCACAACATTGTCCTCAATGTTAAAATATAGATGAGTAAAGGATAGAAGATATTACCTGTTAGAGAAATCTGACACAAATTTAAACAAAAACAAAGTACGATAAATAAAATCAAGAGTAAAGAAAAGCTATAAACGAAGTGTCAAATCTAGCTCCTTTTTCATCCTATTTCCCTCATTGCTTCCTGCTGACCAATCTATCGTGCTATTCTTTGGGTCGGGTTTATGAACAAAAGCTTGTAATTTATCAATCAACTCATCAATAGTGGAAGCAGAGATAAGAAGTTGTCTTGCCGAAGGTGTGATAAATTTCTATTCCACAGCATGGTCAAGAAAGATTAACAAAATATCAAAGAAATTATTTACATTCAACAAACCTATGGGTTTATGGTGGATGTTCAATTGGGCCCAAGAGACAATTTGAAAAACTTCTTCCAAGGTACCAAAATCACCTGGTAAGGCAATGAATGCATCAGAGTTTTCAAGCATTATCTCCATTCGTTCATGCATTGATGATACCTTAAGTTTCTCTCCAATTGTCTTTCTAGTGATGTTCTGTTGAGCTACAGGTTCAGGAATGACACCTAAAACTTGACTGCCTCCTATATATGCAGCACGTGATACAGCCCTCATTAACCCACGACAACCTCCCCCATATACAAGATGAATATTCCTCGCAGCAAGTGATCGACCAAGAGTGGTAGCTGCGTTTACAAACTCTAAACCCTTCCCATACTTAGATCCACAAAATACACAAATATTTTTAAGTTGACGAACAGAAACACCTTCCATTTCTATTCTCACTTTCCCTTTGATTGATTCTGAGATGGAGAAAAGTGGAGAAAATCGAGTGTTTAAATAGGAAAAAGAATGGAAAGGGTAATAATTGCACCTATAAGGGTAGGTTGGCTGTTGTCAGAAGAGTTTGAAATTAAGGAACACATAATCTTTTTTTTTTTTTTGCTTTTTTTGTTGTTTTTTTGTTTTTTTGTTTGTTTTTTTGTTTTTTTTTACTTCAAGAAAACCATCAGGGTAAAGAAGTCTAGAAACCCCTGAAGGACCCTGCTCAAAGGATCGTCTGTCCAAAACTAAAATACAGTAAAATCATACAAAGATAAAAGAAATATAATAGCAAATGATGACATACCTATATATACAGCTTTCATGGCATATCTTTATACTGTGTGTCATGAGTGCAGTAGTGGCATATCTTTATACTGCGTGTCACCAGTGCAATAGACACTCACGTCCATTTATTCAAAGAAAGGAGAAAGAAGAAACCATCGTGGGTTTCCATCCTGGGTCTGGAACCTGGAGCGCTCACACTTAGGCTCGTAACATCAATAAAGATGTTAAAATCTGAAACCCATAATGTCCAAGATCCAAAACATCCCATCCCAGGGCGTTGAGAGCCTCTTCTAATAAAAGAAAGGATCAAGCTCAGATGTCTCATACGCTTCAGCAACCGTGGGTTACTTTTCACTAATAACCAGAGTGGGACGCTTCTGCCTGTCCATCAACTCCACAGTGCCTAGATGGTAAACATTGGGTTATGGAGTGCGGCTCTCTACAGAGCATGGTACATGAACTTTTTTAAGGACCAGCGTGCAAAGGTCCACCGGAGTTAATGACGGGTCAGCCAAAGGCTGGGGCTCCATAACTAATTAAAGCCATGGTACTCCTTCCAGATCGCCCTTGTTCAAACATTTTTTTTCTTTCTTTCTTTTTTTTTTTTTGAAAGATGACATGAAGAAGAAGAGGATGATATGTATAGATTGTTTATGGATATGGCTCACATCTGCCTCTGGTTTAACGTCCAGTAACGGCTTAAACGCCTTCTATGAGTCGAGGATAAGCTTCCCATCCAATTTTCTTATAAATTGGCAAACAGGGTCTTTTAAAGTCAAATTCCCAAGACTGTAGTGTAACACCCCAAATTTTAGAAAAATGTCCCGAATGTTCTGTTTGCCGTTTTTCAAGCTTTTATGTAAATGACTGTTGTGTCCCTATTTTACTGTTTCTTATTTTTCTGTATGAAATACAAATATGTTTTACAGGCTAAAATTTTATTTGATCGTTTTACATAATTTGTTTCGAGACGGTAAAATAAAAATTTTCTCAAGCTACTGTTTTAATTTTTCTGGGAGATATATAGACAATTAATACTGTCTGTAATTTTATTTGAACGTTTTGGATGATTTGCTTCGTCGTGGGGAAAAATGGAAAAATGACCGTTACGTCTCGATTGTACTATTTTTAAATTTTCTATATGTTACAGTTCTTAATATTACTGTTTGTGATTTTATTTGGACTTTTTGTGCGATTTGCTCTGGGACAGGAAAATAATATTTTTTTGGGCCGGGAAAATCTTGTTTTGATTATTCAGAACTGGGGGATCTTACTAAACCCGATTCTGAATGATGCTATTGTTAATCTTTTAATTTTTAGGATTTAACTGTCAAATAAAATAATTTTGTATTATTATAATATTATTTTATTAGTCAGTATAATAAAATAACAGTGGACTCGAAAATGTTTTACGGGACTCACGTTTAGCTAAAACAGTTAACTTAGTAGCTTAATTAAGCATCATTAGTGAAGGAATTCTCTAGAACATGATGACTAAGTGTGGTGACTAGGTTAATTAGTGACTAAGCATGTGACTAGGTTAGATGACTATGCTAAACTCAACCAATGGGAGACAAGCTTGCTAACCAAGTTTTAATCTTGGCCTTTGATTCATTCTAAGGCTTGGATGAAGCCAAACCCATGACACCTTGCATGGCTTTGAAGTTCACGGCCATTTGGCCTTTGGAAGACAAAAAATCATTTCATCCTTCAAGCATTTTCTCTCTTCTCTCTCTTCCAAAAACCCTAAACACCATTGAAGCTCTCTTGAAGCTCCATTCGGCCAAACACAAAACCATACCATCCAACCACCCAAAATTTTATCCAACCAAGTTTTCTAAACCTAAACACAATCCTAAGAACATCTCTAGTTGAGAGTTCTTGCAAAATCTTTCATTTGAAGCTTGGAAACCTACTTGGAAAATTTTACCTAGAAGGTGAAATTTCTTGTTTTCCATTTCTAAACTCTTTTTCAAAGTTCTAAGCCATGATTTCTCCATGGTTTAAGCTTTCTTTATGGTTAGTAACTTGTAGTTTTTGTTTAAGTTTGTTAGGTGATTTGAAGGAGAAAACCGAAACCTAGAAGAGAGTGAAAGAATATTTTTGTCTTCATTTAAGGTAAGAGGAAGACAATTCTTATCATCCATGGGTGGTGGTAAGAAGATGGAGATTGGTTGTTGATTGTAGAATCCATAAGGATTCCTTGTTTGTGTTTGTTTAGTAGCTTGTTTGTGTGGTTGTTAGTAGCTTTCCTATTTGATGTTTGTAATAATTTGTATGATGTTGCATGTCTACAAGCTTTGATTTGCATGTCTACAAGCTTTGATAATTTGTATGTGTTAGAAATGCATGATAATGTATAGGATGTGAATAACATGCTAAGGTATGCATGAGTGTTCCAAAGAACACAACACCAAGGCTCACGGCCATTGACCCAAAAGGAGAACCAAAATGTTCTCATTATTTTCCTAAAGTGTAATTTAATTAACCTAGGAAGATTAACAAGAGATAGAATCATTTAGATCAAGGAAAATGAATTTAGAAATGAAATGACCCAAATGTATATTTTGGCCAACATGCCAAACCAAGAATTCATGATTTCTAAAATCAATTCCAAACCATTTTCAAGTATACAGATGCAATATATGTTAAAAAGAATTTTTTTTAAAATGAGTTTTGAAGAAATAAATTGAATTGAATTAAGTTTAAGCAACTAAAACTATTGATTTTATTGTTAGAAAAGAAATACAGTAACTTTCGAAAATTTCTAACATATAGCTCATACTGTATTTTGAAGCATGTTAGTGGTTTTCAAAAGGTTTAAATTATATGGTTAAAAATTAAGTAAATAGAATTTTTACGAAAAAATTAGGAAACCATTAATATAATTTTCTAAGCAAAATACTGTCAATTTTTAGTAAAAACGGGCAATTAAGTTAGAAAAGATGTCCAAAAGACAGTATACGGTATTGAAAATATTTTACGTAGTTTAAACGTATTATTTATTATTTTTGTTTATTTAAACAGTAATTTTTAAGGGATTTGGACCATAATGATTTAAAAATCTTACGCGATTGAGAAAACCTATTAAAAACTCTACGCGATTTTAAAAACAGTAAAATATATTTACGCGATTTTAAAGCGTTTGTAAAAACGACGAGATTGTGAAAACGCGATAAAATTTCAACGCGATTGACCAAAACAGTATTTTCTATATTTTTTTCTGCTGTCGGGCTATGAGGTGAATCCGTACAGGCTTTGGAACAGTATTTGTCTGGTGGGACTTACTGTATCTTTTTATCTTTGAGGATATATTTTTATTGAGGGTATTCTGATAATTTCTCATATATTGAGTTTATGCCAATTTCTGGTGGATTGGTTGACGAGGTGAATCACATCGTGTTGTCGATGTAATAAACGTAGTGTGGTTCATTGTCTTTATGAACTTGGAGATGTTAGTGTATGGGATCCCATATATGGACAGTCGGTCGCTCCGCTAGGCCGTGGTAACCAATAGCACACTAATGGACTCGACACGCACTATTTTTAATCGAGATTTCGTAAAGTCTAATAGTACATTGCCTGTAGTGCCACAACGTGAGACCGTGAACTACACCATGCCTTGGATGATGGATTCCATGTGACGTGGGGCTATAGACGCAACGTGAGACCACAAAATAGTTTGGTTGGGCAGCCGTGGTACTAATAGATTTTGCGGGTCATTCTTTCTCTGATACATGTATGTGTTTAGCTCCATGGAGTAGGATCGTGTCATATTGTATATGGTTATATCTTGGATATTATTTTATTTTATCTGTTTATTTTATTGGTTATTATTATGATAATTGTCTATTTCTTATTTTATTTTATCCGTGATATTATGTGTTGTTGTGATATTATCCTGTTGTTAATTAATGTTATAGTTTTTCATATTGCATGAACTGTATATCTGTTGTTTGTCATTTTCTTATTTGCCTTGTTTGTGATGATTTTAGTTTGTCTTACCTCTTTATTGTATGTGTTTTCTGTATATTTATTTACGTGGTAAAGAGTTTGAGGAAGAGGAACAGCCTCTTGAGATTTTGTATCCTGAGGAGGAAGAGGAGCAGCAAGCTGAAGACCAGTACGACGACCAAGAACCATCTGATCATCCATATCCATTGGACTGATTTGTTTGGGTATGGCGGTGCTAGGATTTTTGGGTTTTGTGACACTCGAGTTTCACGGTGGATCGTTAGCTTGGCATCTGCGGGGAGACAGAGACTCTGTGACTTACGTGGGACGGTTGACTGATAATCACATATTTTATTCATTAAGAAACCCTCATTATTAGTCATTTACACTCTTCATGTACTTAATTGACTGAATTTGATTATGTTTTGTAAGTTTGAACTCGAATCGGACTTAATTGATTTTTCAGCATTATTCGAGTCTTACACTGTTTCTGTATTTTGGCCATATCTTGAGTTCTAAATGTCTGATAATTATGAATTTTACCTTGTAGGAAAGATAAAAGAGAGCTCTACAACTTTGATGAAGAGCTCAAAGTCAAATTCAGACATTTAGTGGAGCTAATTGGGCATGGAAATCAGAATACGGGATTTGTGACTGGAACCCGAACAGTGTGTAGTAACCAGAACATAATTCGAGTTTGGGTTTATAGAATGGGCTGAAAATTGGTGATCTGAAAGTTAAGACCCATATGTACAACTTTCATGACAAACACAAAACTTGATTCGGGCTCCTTGATGGAGATATTGGGTCTGAAAGTCAAAACAAAGGTGCTGAAACTGGTCCTGAGTAGTCTGTAGTAATTGGGTCATATCTTGGGCTGTAGGACGAATTTTTGGGTGCTTTCAGAGCCATTGGAAAGCTTAGACAATTTCCTAGAACTTTCATGAAGACCATTTGGCTCAAAAATGACGAAATCAATGAGTTCAGCAATGAATACTTTCGGAGACAAGGAAGCTCACCTACCAAGTTCACCTACCAAGCTCACCTAGCAAGTTCACCTACCAAGCTCACCTACTAATTCCACCTACTAATCTCATCTACCCATCTACTACTACTCTGAATCCTCTATAAAAGGAAGCATATGGAGAGCTCTAAACACAACATACACTTGGTGTTAGAAATAGCTTTTCATAGTTCTTGTATATTTTTCCTTCATTGTAATGGAGAGCTAAGTCACTTCTAGTCAATTCGGGACTCTTGAAGAGATTGTGGCTTGGATTCTTGAGACCTTGGTTATGTAATGTATTTGATTTATATTTGAATTCCTCTTCTCTTCTTCTTCTGTTCTCTTGATCTTGAATGCATGAATGGTGATTCTTTATGTTTGATCTGATTTGATCTTGGTTTAAGATTAAGTATTGTGATGAAATTTAGAACTGATTGATCTGAATTAATCACATAACTGAAGATTGAGATTTGTGATGAAACTTAGAACTGATTGATCTAAACTAATCACGTAATTGAAGAGGTTAGGTTACTGATTTGTGCCTAGGTTAATTGAATTCGGTGCTTAAATTGACATATATTTATATGAATGGTGCGATTGCAGATTTGTGTTTATCACTTGTCAATTGAATTCTGGACGATTGTCTAGTATGAATTACTCGGATCTAATGCGAGAGATCTCGGTTAGATCCAAGTTAACCATTCAAATGTATTTCAGGTGTTTGTTGAAAGGTCTATGATTGAATCCACCCAATCTCGGATAGATTTCTCGAATTATTGTTCTTTTAATTGTTATTTCTCTTTAAATCCTGTCATTGCGATCCTTGAACCATCAAAACCCCCTTTTTCTAACTTTCACTTGATTTGATAAAATTGCATCTACGATCCTTGAGGAGACGATCCGGTGTTGTTCACTATACTACAAGTTTAGGTAATAACTTCGGTTATAATTTTGATTGAGTTCGGCGCTACTTGCTGAATTTTGGCGCCGTTCTTTGGGGACCTCGTAGGTGTAATCTTTTCATTTTGAGTAACCTTACTAATTTTTGTTCTTTCTTACCTATTCTAACAGTTATTTTTCATTTACTAACATTGTTCATACCATACTAATATTTTTATCCTAGCTTTTGAATTTTTCTCATTTAGAAAAGACGGAAAACAGTGATTACGGTAACTATTGCAATTTTCGAACTGCAACATGCCCAGAATGAGCTGAAACTTGGTCAGTTGAAAGAAAACAGCCTGATAAACAAGACTCACAGTAAACTGTGAGGTCACCCCTGGTTTTTCGAAATTCTATCATTTAGACCACTTTTTCAATTTTTTAATATTTTTTATTGCATTTTCTAGTTTCATTTTTATGTAGATTTTGTTCTGTGTTGATTCCATAATTTTTAAAAATGTTTAGACATATTAACTAGATTTATTTTTGCATATTTTGAGTGTTGTTTAGTGTATTTTGCTTAGTTGCAGTTTTTGTGTTTTTTGTGCTTTAGTTGATGCATGACTAGGTCCAATCCTGATATCTTGCTTGATCTTGATCCTGAGATTGATAGGACCTTGCATAGATTAATTAGAGCTCGTGTGATAAATTCCAGAGTTAATTCTGAACCTAATTTTGGGAGTGAACCTGATAACTTAAGTAATCCTGAAATCATGGGTGATAACATACATAATAGAACCCTTAAGGAACTTGTCTTGCTCCCGATGTATCTTACCAATCTTTGTGCATTCAATATCCTCGATCTTGATGCAGATTTTGAGTTGAAATCTGGTTTGATACACTTGTTACCAAAGTTTCATGGTCTTGCGGGTGAAGATCCTCATAAGCACCTGAAAAGTTCCATGTTGTGTGTTCAACCATGAAGCCACAAGGCATCTCTCGAGGAACACATCAAGTTAAGGGCATTTCCCTTCTCACTTGTCGATGCGACCAAAGATTGGTTGTTTTATCTTTCACCAGTTCACTGTCGGAAGTTGGAATGACATGAAGAGGTTGTTCTTGGAGAGATTCTTCCCTGCCGAGAGCTGCTGCAATTAGGAAGGATATATGTGGCATCAGACAGATGTCTGGTGAGACTTTGCATGAATATTGGGAGAGATTCAAGAAGTTATGTTCGAGCTGCCCTCATCACCAAATTAGTGACCAGCTCTTGATTCAATACTTTTATGAGGGCTTGTTTGCCAAATGATAGAAGCATGATCGATGCTTTGCCTCGGAGGAGCCTTAGTAGACAAAACTCCTACCGCCGCAAGAGATCGATAGCAAACATGGCAGCCAATACCCAATGATTTGGCTCGCGGATCATCACCGCAACCAGAGGAGTTAATGAAATTCAAGCATCTCATATGGACCAACAAAGAATGGAACACGTGCTAGATGAATTGACTTCTTTGGTAAGACAGATAGCGAAGGGTCAACAACCACCCATGCGATGATGACCAGCATCGGTGTGTGGAATTTGCTCTAATTCATCTCATCCTACGATTCATGCCCCATACTTCGGAAGATGGTCCCGCCTTTCCGGATCAATGTGTTCTTCACGGTGGTGTTTTTCCCGGTAGACCCCAATATCAAAGAACAACGCAACAATCTAGATATGATCCATTTTCTAGTACTTATAATCCTGGTTGGCGAGACCATCCCAATTTGAGATATGGGAATCCTAGCCAAGAACAACAATGCCCCACCAAGAAGAATAATGAAATTTCCCCACCAAGAAGAACAACAATTTAGATACCAAGTCTGCAGGTCCAAGCAACAAATACCAACAAATACCCCCGCATTCGGACAAACAAAGAATTGCTCGGTGCATCTCCACTCCAAATGAGCCATCATTGGAAGACCCGATGAAACAAATGGCCACAAATAACATTCAATTCCAGCAGAACGTCAAGGTGCCAACATTCAATTTACAAACTCAAATTGGGCAAGGTGGCAACCACCGTGAGCGAGCTAAAGAGTCAAGGTTCTAGCCAATTGCCTTCACAAACAAATAACAATCCAAGAGGCAACGTAAGTGCAATTACCTTGAGAAGTGGCAAAGAAGTTGATGTTCCAACCTTACAAAGAATCGAAATTGACCAAAAACGGCAGAAATGGATAATTCAGTCCGTAAATCAGTACATCCTTTGAAGAAAATTGCAGAGAATTCAGATGTTACCATTCCATTACCTTTTCCAAATAGGATCACACAATCCAAGAGAACAATGCAAGCAGAAATGGAAAAAGAAGTCATGGAGACATTCAGGAAAGTGGAAATCAATATTCCCTCCTAGATGCAATCAAGCAAATTCCAAAATATGCTAAATTTCTCAAGGAGTTGTGCACTCATAAGAGAAGGTTGAAAGGGGATGAGAAGATCAGCATGGGAAGAAATGTTTCGCAATGATTCTCGCCAAGCATGCCACGTAAATGCAAAGATCCCGGAACTTTCACAATTTCTTGCACAATTGGCAACTCTAGATTTGAGCATGCAATGCTAGATTTGGGTGCTTCGATCAATGTCATGCCCATGTCGGTGTATAAGTGTTTAAACATTGGTACTTTGCAACCCACCGGTATCGTGATTCGGTTGGCAAATAGAGCCACTGCTCATCCTGCAGCAGTGTGTCTTTGGAAGATGTGTTAGTCCTGGTGAATGAGTTAATTTTTCCAGCAGATTTCTACATTCGGACATGGAAGATGAGTCTCCAACAAACCATGCTCCATTGATTCTAGGCATACCATTCTCAAGACCGCCAAGACCAAGATAGACGTGCATGCTGGCACCCTTTCTATGGAGTTTGGCGACGATTTGGTACAATTTAACATTTTTGATGCCATGAGACATCCCCTAGAGGAGCATTCTGTTTTCCATGTTGATATGATTGAGATGCTGGTTGATGATGTCTATACTGATTTATATGCTGAATTCCCTGATATTGTTGACTATCTTGGTTCTGTTTCTTGTGATACATGTGCCACTTGTGATGTTGAACCATGTCATGTGTCTTTGAGATTTATTCTGTTATGAGTAATGATACAAATGTGCGATGATGCAATAATTGAGAATGAGAGTCAGTACCATGCTGAAATTAATGTTGCTGAGTTAGCTGTTTCAGATCACTTGTTACCTTCCATTGTACAACCTCCATCCTTGGAGTTGAAGACTTTACCAGACTATCTTAAATATGCATATTTGGGAGATGGTGAGACACTTCCTGGTGATCATTGCTAAAAACCTACAACCCGATCAAGAAGAAAAATTACTTTAGATTTTGAGGCATAATAGGCAAGCCATCGGATGGACTCTTGCGGATATTCCCGGTATTAGTCCCTCCACATGCATGCATAAGATTTTATTGGAAGAAGGGATCAAACCAGTTAGACAGCCCCCAAAGGAGACTAAATCCCCGATTCTAGATGTGGTGAAGAAGGAAGTTACAAAGCTACTTCAAGTCGGCATTATTTATCCTATATCCGACACCAATGGGTGAGCCCCGTGCAAGTGGTTCCCAAGAAATCTGGGGTCACAGTGGTTGCGAATCGAACAATGAGCTTGTGCCCAAACGAGTTCAAAACAAGTTGGCGAGTTTGCATTGATTATAGGCGGCTCAACCAGGCTACCGAAAGGATCATTTCCCGCTGCCCTTCATTGATCGATGTTGGAGCGGTTAGTCGGCAAGTCACATTATTGTTTCCTGGATGGATATTCGGCTATTTTCAGATTCATATAGCCCCGAAGACCAAGAGAAGACTACTTTCACTTGTCCATTTGGCACATTTGCATATAGGAGGATGCCCTTTGGTCTGTGCAATGCTCCGGGCACCTTTCGAGGTGTATGGTAAGTATCTTTTCTCGATTTTTTAGAAAATTGCATGGACGTATTCATGGATGATTTTACCGTCTATGGATCTTCCTTTGATGCATGTTTAGATAGTCCGCTCGTGTCTTGCATAGATGCATTAAGACTAACCTCGTTCTAAATTTTGAGAAATGTCATTTCATGGTAGAACAAGGTATAGTCTTAGGGCATGTGATATCTCGTGAGGGTATTGAGGTAGATCCCGCAAAAATAGATGTTATTTCATGCCTATCTTACCCCACATGCGTGCGGGAGATTCGTTCTTTCCTTGGTCATGCAGTTTCTATCGGCGGTTCATAAAGGATTTCAAAAAATTGCACTTCCGCTATCCAACTTACTGCAAAAAGATGTGGAGTTTCACTTTGACAAGAAGTGCCAGGATGCCTTCAATCAATTGAAGCATGCATTGACCAGTACACCTATCATCCAACCGCCGGATTGGACACTTCCATTTGAGCTGATGTGTGATGCCTCTAATTATGCATTGGGAGCTGTTCTTGCACAAAGGGTCGGTAAAGTATCTCATGTCATTTCCTATGCTTCGAGAACTTTAGATCCTGCACAAATCAACTACACCACAACTGAAAAGGAACTTTTAGCAATTGTTTTTGCTTTAGATAAATTTCGATCATATTTGCTTGGTTCCGCAGTGGTTGTGTTTTCGATCATGCGGCATTGAAGTTTCTCCCGAAGAAGCCCAATGCCAAGCCCCGGTTGATTAGGTGGATGTTGCTCCTTCAGAGTTTGATATTGAGATCCGTGACAAGAGTGGAGCGGAGAATTTGGTGGCTGATCACTTGAGTCGAATTGAAAGGGAGGCGATGTTTTTCCCATCCATGATGTTTTCCACGATGAGCGGCTTTTCAAGTCAGCAAGGCAACATCCCTTGGTTTGTCTTGATTTGATTAATTTCTTGGTTGCTAAAGCAATACCGCACATTTCACTAAGGCTAAGATTGATAAATTGAAAAGTGAGTCAAAGTATTATGTGTGGGATGATCCTTACTTATGGAGATTTTGCGGTGACCAAGTAATTAGGAGGTGTGTGTGCTCGATGATGAATTCCATTCCATTCTTAGCTTTTGTCATAAACTTGCATGTGGCGGCCACTTCGGTCCTCAACGATTTGCTAGGAAAGTTTTAGACTCGGATTATATTGGCCCACTCTATTTCATGATGCATATATGTTTTGCAAATCTTGTGATCAATGCCGAGAACAGGGAATACTTCTCGTAGGAATGAAATGCCCCGAAACCCTTATTATTCGTGAGATTTTTGATGTTTGGGGTATTGACTTTATGGGTCCTTTTCCCGTATCATTTGGTTTTGTTTACATTCTGCTTGTCATTGTGGATTATGTATCTAAATGGGTGGAGGCTAAGGCCACTCGGACTGATGATTCTAAAGTTGTTGTGGATTTTATTAGATCACGATTTTCTCGTAGGTTTGGAGTCCCGAGATCTATCATTAGTGATCAAGGTTCACATTTTTGCAATCGAAGCATGGAGGCTTTGATGAAGAAGTATGGAGTCCAACACAAGGTTTCTACACCCTACCACCCCCAAACCAATGGGCAAGCCGAGGTCCCCAACAGAGAAATTAAGCAGATACTCCGTAAGGCAGTTCAACCTAACAGAAAGGACTGGAGCAAGAGGCTTGAGGATGCTTTATGGGCTTACTGGACCGCTTATAAGACACCAATCGAGATGTCTCCGTATCGGATTGTTTTGGAAAAGCCTCCACCTACCGGTGGAAATTGAACATCGAGCATTCTCAAGCGGTGAAAAGGTGCAACTTGGACCTAGATCAAGCGGGTTTGGAGAGGAAGCTGCACTGAAAGAATTGGAGGAGATCCGCTTGGAGGCTTATGAAAGTTCCAAACTTTATAAGGAGAAGACCAAAGCCTTCCATGATAAGTTGATTCTTCGAGGAAAACATTTGAGATTGGTCAAAAAGTTCTCCTCTATAACTCCCGCCTCCGACTCATGCCCGGCAAATTAAGGTCTAGATGGGATGGACCATTTATTGTTACTAATGTTTTTCCTTCAGGTGTTTGTTCGGATTAAAAGTGAGGTCATTGCCAAAGCTTTCATCGTAAATGGACACCGCCTCAAACAAGATCATGAACTTCCGAGAGAATGCGAAGTGGAGGTGATGAACCTTCTCCATCCGCATTATGAATAAAAAAAAAAAGAAAAAAAAAAAAAAAAAAAAAAAAAAAAAAAAAAAAAAAAAAAAAAAGAAAAAAACAAATTTGTGTGCTAGACAATGAGGTAGGTAGAGTCGCTCGAAGCATGTGGAGGTCATTTTTCTTCAGCGACAACAACTGCGAAAATCTTGCAAGATGGATTTTATTGGCCTACTTTATTAAAGGTCTGTTACACCTTTTGCAAAAGTTGCGGAAATTGGTCAAAAGTTCGCTTTGAGATTATCATCCGCACCTACTCCTTGGAAAATTGAGATCTAGGTGGCGCGGTTCTTTTGTTGTCGGACACGCGTATTCTCTCAAAGATCGATACCGAGGATCCTAGGAATGGTAATGCGCTTAAGGTTAATGGACAAAGACTCAATCATTCTGGAAAACCAAGTTCTTGAGTTCTTTGCGTTGCTCTGTTAAGTGGCGGATACGGTACTCCGTGACTCTTGAGTCGGTTTATTCTTCGCTTCCCAAAATAACTGAACCCTTCTTCTCCTTCAAAATGGATGTCATTCTTTCAAACCGAGAAAATATTTTCCTTCTCTTCCTCAAAATGCTCGAGAAAAATCTACAAAGTTCGATGTGAGAGATTGAGAATGTTAATGCACAAGGGTATGCCGAAGATGTACGTTGGATAATTGAAGCAAAGGTCCGATTAGCGGTGAGTCCTCAATTTCATTTGACTCATATATGCCCTCTTGGAAGAAGTTCATATTCTAAAAGGAGAAGAGCAAAAAGGTTACAAGTCTGTCACAAATGTGGACGATGGAACTGCAGTAACAAGCGATGTCGTACTAAGGGGATGGTTTCCGCAAATAGAGAAGATAAAATTTTCTTCATTAAGAATGGATCGAGTAATGAGTCATTAGATGATATCTTATTGACTCTTGAGACGCATTCTTGTGGATTGGTGCATCGTGAAATTCTTAAATTGTGGAATCTCTTCAAGGATGAAGAAAAATGCTACGATCTTGGGAATCGACTCTAAAAGACCCTGTTTGCCAATTTATAAGAAAATTGGATGGGAAGCTTATCCTCGACTCATAGAAGACGTTTAAGCCGTTCGGACGTTAAACCGTGAGGCGGATGTGAGCCATATCCACAAACAATCTGTACATATCATCTTCTTCTTCTTCTTCTTCATGGCATTTTACAACAAAAAAAATGAAAAAAAATGAAAAAAAAATGAAAAAAAAATGAAAAAAAAAATGTATACTTCTTAGGGTTGGCTTTGGTAACACAAACCGTGAATGGGGAAATGCATGCATCCTGATCCAGCCTTCTTAATTGAAAAACAAAGAAGGTAGATTGTATCCCACATGTGAGGCAAATCGTATTATGGCCACTTGTCCCTTTTGGGAGCCCTATGTTGCGCTGGTCTTGAATGGGTCGAATACTGGTCAACAATGCTTTGGCACAAAGCCGAAAGAGCAGACTACCTCCATCCCAATCTTAAGTAAGTATACACTCATATTTCATCAAGTTTTTCTAACAATGCTTTGGAAGAAATTTTTCAAATTGTCTCTTGGGCCGAACTGAACATCCACCATAAACCCATTGGTTTGTTGAATGTTAATAATTTCTTTGATCTTTTGTTCTTTTTTCTTGACAAAGTTGTGGAACATAAATTTATCACTCCTTCGGAAGACAACTTCTTATCTCTCCTCCACTATTGATGAGCTCATTGATAAATTAGAAGCTTTTGAGTATGTACTGATCGGTATCAACTCGGATAGATTGGTCAACGAAGCAAATAAGGAAGTAACAAGAAACAAGAGCCCGATCTGAAACTTTCTCTTTAATGGGTTTGATTTAAAAAAAAAAAATGTTGTTGTTTTGTTTAGTATGATATGGTTGTCATGGACTTATTAAACCAATTAGTGATGGCAGAGTAAGGAGTAATTTTACTCTTGAGACGCATCTTAATTGGTGGCGTAGTAAGGAGTTTTTTAGGTAGTAATTAATTAGTATTGAATTGTAGAAGTACTAACGTTTTCTTGTTTGATTTCTTTTCGTGGTCGATGCGCAGACCGACAAAGGTGTTTCTTTTACGCTTAGCGTTGATTCACTTCTTATCGGTTGTGTTGCTCTTTTCTATCTCTTTCTTTCACATTGAGGACAATGTTCTATTAAGTGTGGGGGAGAGATTTTAGCATGTTTCAGCTTTCTTTTCGTTTGTTAAAAAAAAAAAATTCAAAAAAAAAAAATTCAAAAAAAAAAAAAAAAAGGTTCATTGCATGATTGAACAATTTTTCTCCCTTCTTGAACTGATATGCTTGGTGATGGATGATTGAATTGATGAATTGAGTTTGATGGATGCATACCTTGTGAGATTTTGAGCCTAATGGATGGATTCAACATATATGTCATTCTCTTCTTTCTTGTGTGATTTTCACTCATGTTAATGACCACTCTAGAACTTGCTTTGATTCTTTTTGAGGCTACATTTCACTTGCATGCATGAACATGATTGAGGCCCTCTTTCTTAGCTAGTTTAACCAAATAGCCAACCTTGTTTTCAATATAATATCAAGCACTCTTTTGACCTCTCGAAAATTCTCTGATTCTTGCCAACCTTGTATACTTTCCTTTGCTTAACCCCTTTGAGCTTATTTGACAATTCCTTGTTTCTAGCTCATTATGTGCCTTAAATGAAAAATCGTGTTCTTACTGTACCTTAGGGAATAAAAGAACATTAGCCTGGTTAATGGATGAGTTTTTGAACAAGTGTGGGGTGTGTGTACAAAATGGTTGTTGAAAAAAAAAGAAAAGAAAAGAAAGAGTGCCTAGAAAAAAAGAAAAAAAGAAAAATGTATGTATATAGTTATGTTCATATATATATATAAAAAAAAAAAAGAGAGAAAAGGATGGGGAAATGAATATGTAAAGGGATATACATTAGAGTTGAGATGAATTTTTATGCTCGTTATTTGAACTCACCTCATTTGCTTTTATTCTCTTTGGTATTTATCTTCTCATATCCATTTTATCCTCTTCTTACCTTGACCTCACTACAACCTTGAATAAAGTCCTCATGATTTGTGTGTGCATGTGTTTTGAGTAGTGGAGAAGTAGAAGATAAGCAAGCTTATGGTAGTGCAATTTTCATGGGTTGAATTGAGTGAAATACATACCTTTTAAACACTTGAGAGATTGAGAGGAATATTGTGAAGATCCATCATTCTTAATTCATTCTTTTCAACGGAAGTTTCCTTGCATTTTGGTTTGAGATGTGAAGAAATGTTACCTCATTTATGCTTTGATCCCTTGAATTTCTTGTTGCTCTTCTTGCTTCATTGAGTCCTTTAGAGTTTTTAACTTTTAAGTTTGTGTCGTTTGTCTTTGTCTTCTAACTTTAGTTTTATATGTTTTGCCCAGAGTGCAAAAAGCTAAGTGTGGGGAATTTGATAATCACATATTTTATTCATTAAGAAACCCTCATTATTAGTCATTTACACTCTTCATGTACTTAATTGACTGAATTTGATTATGTTTTGTAAGTTTGAACTCGAATCGGACTTAATTGATTTTTCAGCATTATTCGAGTCTTACACTGTTTCTGTATTTTGGCCATATCTTGAGTTCTAAATGTCTGATAATTATGAATTTTACCTTGTAGGAAAGATAAAAGAGAGCTCTACAACTTTGATGAAGAGCTCAAAGTCAAATTCAGACATTTAGTGGAGCTAATTGGGCATGGAAATCAGAATACGGGATTTGTGACTGGAACCCGAACAGTGTGTAGTAACCAGAACATAATTCGAGTTTGGGTTTATAGAATGGGCTGAAAATTGGTGATCTGAAAGTTAAGACCCATATGTACAACTTTCATGACAAACACAAAACTTGATTCGGGCTCCTTGATGGAGATATTGGGTCTGAAAGTCAAAACAGAGGTGCTGAAACTGGTCCTGAGTAGTCTGTAGTAATTGGGTCATATCTTGGGCTGTAGGACGAATTTTTGGGTGCTTTTAGAGCCATTGGAAAGCTTAGACAATTTCCTAGAACTTTCATGAAGACCATTTGGCTCAAAAATGACGAAATCAATGAGTTCAGCAATGAATACTTTCGGAGACAAGGAAGCTCACCTACCAAGTTCACCTACCAAGCTCACCTACCAAGTTCACCTACCAAGCTCACCTACTAATTCCACCTACTAATCTCATCTACCCATCTACTACTACTCTGAATCCTCTATAAAAGGAAGCATATGGAGAGCTCTAAACACAACATACACTTGGTGTTAGAAATAGCTTTTCATAGTTCTTGTATATTTTTCCTTCATTGTAATGGAGAACTAAGTCACTTCTAGTCAATTCGGGACTCTTGAAGAGATTGTGGCTTGGATTCTTGAGACCTTAGTTATGTAATGTATTTGATTTATATTTGAATTCCTCTTCTCTTCTTCTTCTGTTCTCTTGATCTTGAATGCATGAATGGTGATTCTGTTTATGTTTGATCTGATTTGATCTTGGTTTAAGATTAAGTATTGTGATGAAATTTAGAACTGATTGATCTGAATTAATCACATAACTGAAGATTGAGATTTGTGATGAAACTTAGAACTGATTGATCTAAACTAATCACGTAATTGAAGAGGTTAGGTTACTGATTTGTGCCTAGGTTAATTGAATTCGGTGCTTAAATTGACATATATTTATATGAATGGTGCGATTGCAGATTTGTGTTTATCACTTGTCAATTGAATTCTGGACGATTGTCTAGTATGAATTCTGGATCTAATGCAGAGATCTCGGTTAGATCCAAGTTAACCCATCCAATTTTATTCGAGGTGTTTGTTGAAAGGTCTATGATTGAATCCACCCAATCTCGGATAGATTTCTGAATTGACTGTTCTTTTAATTGTTATTTCTCTTTAAATCCTGTCACTGCGATCCTTGAACCATCAAAACCCCCCTTTTTCTAACTTTCACTTGATTTGATAAAATTGCATCTACGATCCTTGAGGAGACGATCCGGTGTTGTTCACTATACTACAAGTTTAGGTAATAACTTCGGTTATAATTTTGATTGAGTTCGGCGCTCGTCATTGACTGTGTCCATACGACTTACGTTTGATGGAGAGCCAGTGATGACGACTACTGTGTTTCTGCACTTAGAGTTGCCTTTATCTCTTAGGTGTCATTGGGGTGGTATGTTCACTGAGCCTAGTGAGATGACTATCGTATCGACTGCGCGGTCTCGTTTCCGCCGAGTGTCGAGGCATCCTGGATATTTATCTTCTGATGAGTTTCCTGAGAGTGATCCATCAGAGGATTAAATGTTTATGATGTGTATTTTTGGGCGCGTCTGCGTATGTATATATTGACTCTTTACTGTTTTTGGTTTACTGTTTTTGTTTAAATAATTTGTAGTTGTAGTTGTAAATTATTTGTATAACTTATAACTTGGACCATATGTATATTATGAGTGATGTTGTTCTGTTGGTTTTATGTTTCCGTGTTATTTTATTTAATAATATTTTGTTTAACAGGAATTATTTTACAACCCGTATTAGTACGTAACAAATGTTTTACAACTTAGGTAGATTTTATGTATCTTTCTTTTATTTTCTTTATATATGTGACATCCCCACAAGAGTGTTACATTAGTTGGTATCAGAGCCCAAGTTAGAGTCTTTTGGGGTTGTGGTTGGGTCTGTTTTTGTTTGTGCTGTGTGATTCTCTGTGATTTACTTCTGAAAGGATGTATCTAATTTTGTTTTATTCTGTTTGAAGAAAGAAGATGTCTGGACGAGGTAGAGGACGTGCAAATGTGAATCGTGATGTGGATCCTATGATTGCGGCCTTGAAGCTATGCGCACGAATGGTCAAGTAATGACGCAACAGTACTTTGAGAGCACTCAACAAAGAAGATGCTACTGCTGATGCCCTAAATTTATCTGAATTTAGGCGCCACAATCCACCACAGTTTAGAGGCGAGGTTGATCCGGAGAAAGCAAGTCAATGGATACAAGACTTGGAGAGAATTTTTGAGGGAATGAGATGCACGGATGAGAAGAAGGTGACTTATGCCGTTTTTATGCTAAGGGGAGATGGAGAACATTGGTGGAGAGGAACTCGTCGAGTTTTACAAGCTGAAGGAACAGAAATCACATGGGAAGTATTTTCTGATGCTTTTCTGGGAAAGTATTTTCCTACAAGTGCTAGGCATGCCAAGGAAATGGAATTTCTTAGTTTGCGACAGGGAAATATGACGGTGAATGAGTATGCTACAAAATTTGAGAATTTGTCTCAATTCTCGGATTATGCTCAAACCCGGCAAGATGAAGTGTGGAGATGTCGGAAGTTTGAATCTAGCTTGAAAGTGGAACTGAAGCGAGGGGTGATATCCTTGAGGATAAATCAGTTTCATGCTTTGGTTGATGCTTGTGCACGACTTGAGGAGTTAGAGCCGTCAAGAGATCAGAGGAATCGTAACTTTGGGCCGACAAGGTTTCAAAGAGGTGGAGGAAGTAATACGAATCGGTTTCAGCGCAAGCCATATTCCAAACCATCAGGGAGTCAATCTCAACAACCACCAGTTGGGGGAAGTGCAAGTGGTATTGGAGCTGGACAGAAAGTGGCGTTCACGCCGACATGTTTTAAGTGCAGAAAGAAAGGCCATATCTCTCCGGAGTGCACGATTAGAGGAACAGTTTGTTTTAACTGTAAACAGCCTGGGCACATGTCGAAGGATTGTACTCAGCCGGAAAGGAAACCTGCTATTCGTTATGCTTGTGCTAATCAACAGAAGTCAGGGAATACTCAACAGAGATCTGGAGGGCGAGTATATACTATGACGGGAACAGAAATTTCTCAATCTGATGATCTTATACAAGGAGAAGGTGACATTGGAGGTAACCATCTGACTGTGTTATATGATTCTGGTGCTACACACTCGTTTATTGCATATGATTGTGTGAAAAGATTGAAGTTGCCTGTGTCTTCTTTGAATGTTAAAATGAGTGTTTCTACTCCAACTGCTAAACATGTGATTGCATCAAAGATATGTTTAGATTGTCCTGTTGTTGTGAAGGATCGTAAGTTTTTGGTCAACTTGATTTGTTTACCTCTTGTTGAGATAGATGTAATCTTAGGGAAGGACTGGTTATCTTCTAACCATATCCTTATAGATTGTGCAAGTAAAACCATAGTTTTTCCTAAGGAAGAAAAGTCTGGATTCTTAACTGCTGTTAAGGTCAAGTCCTTGTTAAGAGAGGGAGCACAGGGATATGTGGTATTGTCTTCTCTAGAGGTTAAGAATGAGAAGGATGTGAATACTATTCCTGTTGTCAACGAGTTTCCAGAGGTTTTTCCTGATGACGTACCTGGGTTGCCACCTAAGAGGGAGATCGAGTTTTCAATTGATTTAGTACCAGGAGCAGGTCCTATCTCAATTGCACCGTACCGTATGTCGCCAGTAGAGTTGGAGGAGCTGAAAGAGAAATTGGTGGAATTGTTGGAGAAATAGTTTGTACGACCAAGTGTTTCGCCATTGGGTGCGCCAGTGCTTTTGGTCAAGAAGAAAGACGGAACTTCTCGGCTTTGTGTGGATTATCGTCAGCTGAATAAGGTGACTATCGAGAATAAATATCCACTTCCAAGAATTGACGATTTGATGGATCAGTTAAGAGGAGCTGTGGTATTTTCCAAGATAGATCTGAGATCAGGTTATCACCAGATTCGTGTTAAGGGGGAAGATATACCGAAAACCGCTTTTCGAACTCGATATGGACATTATGAGTATCAAGTAATGCCATTTTTAACATCCCGAAAAATACCTATTTGGTCATAAATCATCATTTTATAATATTCTTGATTTATAGGAATTTTTCTAGAATTTTTCGGAAACGATGAATATTTTAATATATTTCTCATTTTACGTGCACACTGAGCTGAGAATTGCTGAGGTCAGTGTAACGCTCCGAAAACTAATTATTTTGCCGCCAATAGTCGTTTTCTAATATTTGTGATTTATGTGAATTTTTCTGGAATTTTTCAGAAACGATGAATATTTTAATATATTTTTCGTTTTGCGTGAAACTCGAAAGCAGTAGCCTGAAAACGACCGTAGTGTTAAAAAAAAAAATTGGAAAATTATATGACGAATAGTCGTTTTATAATATTTGCAATTTTTGAGAATTTTCTGGGAATTTTCCGAAACCGTCGAATATTTTAATATATTCCTCGTTTTGCGTAAGATCTTTGAAAGCGGAAACCGGAGAAACGCGATGTTTTCTCTCGAGAACCTTGGACTATGGACATGTCGACGGGGATCTTACTAAACCCGAGACTTGACACAGCTTTTACGAGGTTTCATAATTTTCGAGAAATTCTAACAGATAAAAATAAATCAATACAAATAAAAATTCATCTGTCAGATTAATTAAATACTGACTTCTGTCAACTGTAACTATTATCCATTGGATAATAGTGTGTAATAAAAATCCTATCACATTATCCTGATGTAATTTACTTTATGTCAAATCTATCTACTTTAATTCAAATTTAATGGTTAAATAATCAAAGCTTCCTTAAGAAGCTTTGACCCAAACATTGACCCATGTGCTTTGGCTTCTCTTGGAAGCCAATTTTCACTCTCTCTTCTCTCTCTCTCTTTGCACGGCTGGTGGCAGCCCATGCAAGGCAAATAATTGCCTTTCATTTAGCTAATTTCTTCTACACTTTAATCATAATTTCAAGACACTTTCTCTCTCATCACGTCTTCTTCTTTCTTCTTCAACTTTTCTCTCCTCCTTCTCTCTAGCAACCACACGGCCAGCCCTCTCTTCATCACCCTAATCTTCACAAAAATTTCTTCTAATTACATTTCCTAAATCCTTTCACCATTCTAAACATCTTTTCTTCTTGGAGTTTCTTGAAAATCCTTCATTTTCATCATCTTCTTCAAGCTCCAACTTTGAGCATTTTGGGTAAGTTTCAAGACCACTCTTTCTCCTCTCTCATTTTCGTGATTATGGTTTCTTTAATGGCCATCCATGGCTTATTTTTCAAGCCTTGATGTTGATTCTAACAAAGTCTCCAATTTTAGGGATTTTGGAGGCCAAATCCGAAAATACAAGGAGGATTCTTGGAGTTCTTCTTGATTTCTTCACTTAGGTAAGAGGAAGACACTCCTCTTCAACCTCTCTTAGCATCTAGGAACCTTGATTGTATGATTTGTGGAAAAACCCTAATGAGGGTTGTTCTTGAATTTGATGATTGATTATGTTTATGTGTTGATTTAGTGATAAATGTGACCTTGGATTGATTTGTTGTATATAATGGAATGTTGGAATGGATTGAATGATTTAGAATGGATGAAAAATGTGTGAACACCCTCCTTGGAGTGCCACGGTTTTGGGTGGAGAAATTGGATGATTTGTGGTAAATGTGTAACTAGTATAAGACTAGGATTAATTAAGGAACAAGATGAGATTTAATGGAAGAAAAATTTGAAGTTGAAACTTCTATGGTGGCTACGGTTTTGAAGCCAAGAATCTAGGGTTTTTGGTGAGTTAATTTAACAAGTGAACAATTTAAAGAATTAAGAGAATGGTGTACAAAATGATGACTTGAAAAGAAATTTGAAACTTGATCTATTAGGAGGCCACGGCCTCTAGGGCATTTTTAGGTAAAAGTGTGATTTTAGTGATTGGAAGCATAAGTAATTAGGTAATTGGAAGCCTAGGTAATGAAATGGATAATTAAGAAATTAGAAGAATTTATTAAAAATCAAGACTTCATAAATTTCAAAGAACCAAGAGTGAAAGTATCATAAGAATTAAGGAGATTCTAAATAAGTGAGGAACATGAGAGTGTGAGGTCTAAAAACCTAAATAAAATGCAAGTTGTGGAAGGTTGAATTGCCTTGGAACCTTAGATCAATCACAAGAATTGATTTTGAGCATAAACCTTAAAAAGGGAAATAAATTCTGAGTTAGGATTCATAATGAACCTAATGACGCACCAATCAACTTGATATTTATATTATGTCATTTTGGGTCCGTGTGAGTGACCATATATATATTGATGTTTGTATTGGCCTAATGTGGCATATTATGAAATTGTATGAGATTGTGAATCATACATGTTCATGCATAGTATCTTATGCATTGTGGATGTCCTTGTGGACTGTTGTAAGGCCAAGTTGCCTAGGAGATTGAACACACCTTAGTGCAGGTGCGAGTAGACAAGTGTGGGTCGTGTTATGACCTTGGGGGCCTCGGGGTGCGGGTCCTTCACAATGGGCAGTTGGTAGCTCCTCTGTCTGTGGGGCAAACTGATGCAAACGCACCGACGATCTGGACTTGACACTGTCCTATATCGTGATCTAGTGTAGAATGTCTGTACAATGCCATGATTGTGCACGAAAATGTTATTGATAGCACTGGCCTCGGCAGCCGAGTTACAGACATGTCTCCTGATCTTTCTCTCCGACTGATTGAGTCTAGCTCTATGGAGTAGGAATTGAGAGAGCATGCATGTGAATCCTGATATACACTATCATCATTAATTCTTATTTTCTGCAACTATGACTGATTTAATTGTTATTATGATGATTATATGCCTGGAACTGTTTATTGGCTTATGGTTGGAATTACTGCTTATTATTTAAGTATGTTGTCTCTGATTTGCCATTTGGGCGCGTGACGCCGCTCTGTTTCTAGCATGCTATAATTGGTAATGATGTAGGATGTCTTACCTCTTTCTATGTTCTGCTATCTGTTGTCTGTATTTATATTGCATCTACCGAAGACAACGGCAACGAGTTAGAAGCCCCTGACTTTCCTGGCTTCTGGCCCGAACGTGATTAGTACCTGCTGTTGACATGGGGACGCATATGCAAGGATTTCTAGGTGACGTGCGTCTGACCTTCCTCGGAGGGCCAGAGTGCTGGCACATCAACCTGAACTCTGACCGTTGCGTCTACTTGGGAGACGTGTCCATCGCCCTTGCCTGGAGAAGACATGAGGCACCCGTGATCACCTACCACGTCAGCCTACGTTTAGAGTTTTACTTGCCCATCCGTGAGATTTAGGGCGACCGCTACTACACTCCACGGGAGGACTCCTTTGATTCCACTGCTCGGGCCCCGTCCCGTGCTTCTGTGGTTCCAATGGAGGTTTCCTCGGAAGAGGAAGATCCTGCTGAGGATCCTAACACGGTTCCTCCTCATCTGAGGGATTGATGTCACTGGTGGCTACTGATGGCTGCCAGTGTTTTTATTTTTGGGGCCTGATGTATTACTTTTGGTGGGCTGTATATTTTGTATATGCATGATGGATATATATGCATGATTACCTTGGGTTGGGTATAGTTTTGCTTTTTGGTGATGGCCAGGCTTGTACTTGCAAAACAATTGTATTAATATATATATATATATATATATATATATATATATATATATATATATATATATGTATGCTATTCAGGTGCAAATTCTGTGTACTGTTTCATTCGTTACTTTTATTCACATTCCGCATTATTGTTATTAACAAAAAAAAAATATTGCCAATTTCGTTCATATAGTTAAACATCAACTAAATAAAATGAATCAAGTCTTAATCGTTTGTTTATTTAATTTTCGCATTTTATTTTATTTGACAATGTGACGTTCCCTCCCAAAAAAGGGCGTTACATTAGGTTGGTATCAGAGCCCCGGTTTATGTTTTCTTTGGGTCTTGTGTATGAGTCTATCTTGTTTGTACTGTGTGAAATCTCTGTGGTTTGTGCTTTGAATGAATTTTTCTAACCTTCCTTGTGATTTTTAGTTAACCTGAGTTGAAAAAGAGTAAAATGGCTAGAGGTGAGGAAATTACAGCTGCTATTGAGGCAATGCAGCGGATGACAGAAGTCATCGCGCAGCAAAATGAGCGTGCTGCTCAACAACAAGAACGAGCTACTCAACAACTTGAGGCGACTGCTGATGCACAGAACTTAGCAGAGTTTCGTCGTCATAACCCTCCTCAGTTTAAGGGAGAATTTGATCCCGACAAGGCTAGTCTATGGATCAAGGAGCTGGAAAAGGTTTTTCGTGGCATGAACTGTGCCGAAGACAAGAAGGTGAACTATGTAACCTTTATGCTTGTAGGCAATGCCGAAGATTGGTGGAACGGAGCTCAGAGAGCACTGGAAGCCGAAGGAACTGACATCACATGGGATGTGTTCAAGAACAAGTTCTTAGACAAATATTTTCCTACTAATGCGAGGCATGCGAAAGAGCTGGAGTTTCTCAACCTGAGACAGGGGAACATGACTGTCAGTGAATACGCAGCCAAGTTTGAGAACTTGGAGAAATTTTCGACACATTATCAGCATCAAACTGACGAAGCCTGGAAATGCTGGAAATTCACCGAAGGACTGAGGTATGAAGTGAAGAAAGCTGTGATTACCCTGAAGATGAAGGTGTTCTCAGAACTGTTAGACACTTGCTGTGAAGTTGAAGCCTTGGAGCAGGCTAGAGACTCGAGAAATAGGAACTTTGGGCCTGTACGGTCCCAAAGAGGTGGAGGCAGTGGTTCAAATTGCTTCCAGAAGAAGCCCTATACCCGACCAACGGGGAGTCAACAACCAACGGTGGAAATTCTGGTGGAGGTTCTTCTGGGAACCGAACTGGTCAGAATGCGACCTACCCGTCCAAATGCCTAAAGTGTGGGAAGGATCACCTCACAAGAGACTGCACGATAAAGGGAATTATCTATTTCAGATGTGGCAAACCGGGCCATATGTCCAGAGATTGCAACCAAGCAAAGGCTGAGCCTTCAGTCAATGCAACCCGAGCCAAGAAACCGCAAGCTGGAGGTCGAGTTTACACTATGAGTGGAGTTAAAGCTTCTGAATCCGAAGACTTGATTCAAGGAGAAGGCGCCATAGAAGGTAATCTTTTAAAAGTACTGTATGACTCTGGGGCAACCCATTCTTTCATATCATATGACTGTGTGCAACGACTTGGATTACCTGTGTCTAAACTACCTTTTGAATTGACTGTTTCAACCCCTACTAATAAACCGGTAGTTACTACCAAAGTCTGTTTGAAGTGTCCTTTGATTGTTGAAGGTCGAATCTTTTCTATCGATTTGATCTGTCTACCTCTTTCACAGTTAGATATAATCCTAGGGATGGACTGGTTATCTTCCAACCATGTTCTGTTAGATTATTCTAGTAAAACCATAGTCTTTCCTGTGGATGAGAATTCTAGATACTTGACGGCCAACCAAGCACGAGCTTTCTTGAAAGAAGGAGCTCAGGGGTACATGCTACACTCTTCTTTGAAAGTTGAGAGTGAGGCTGACTTGAGCACTATTCCGGTTGTGAAGGAATTTCCTGAAATTTTCCCTGAAGAAGTACCTGGTTTACCACCGGCACGTGAGATCGAGTTTGCTATTGATCTAGTACCAGGAGCTGGTCCCGTGTCTATAGCACCTTATCGGATGTCGCCAACGGAATTGGCTGAGCTCAAGAAACAACTAGAAGAGCTTTTGGAGAAACAGTTTGTTAGACCGAGTGTGTCACCGTGGGGAGCACCTGTGTTGTTAGTTCGAAAGAAGGACGGTACCTCAAGATTGTGTGTGGATTACAGGCAATTGAACAAATTGACAATAAGAACAAGTATCCTCTCCCAAGAATTGACGACTTGATGGATCAACTAAAGGGAGCAGCGGTGTTTTCAAAGATTGATTTGAGATCTGGGTACCATCAGATAAGAGTAAAGACAGAGGATGTACCCAAGACTGCTTTTCGTACCCGATACGGTCATTACGAATACCTTGTGATGCCATTTGGTGTGACGAATGCACCTGCTATCTTTATGGACTACATGAACCGCATCTTTTGTCTGTACTTGGACAGGTTTGTTGTCGTCTTCATCGACGATATCCTGATATACTCTCCGAATCAGGAGGATCATGCTGAACACCTCAGCATAGTTCTTCAAATTTTGAAGGAGAAAGAACTGTATGCCAAATTGTCGAAGTGTGAGTTCTGACTTGATGAAGTGAAGTTTCTAGGCCATGTGATCTCAAAAGAAGGAATTGCAGTAGATCTGTCAAAAGTAGAGGCAGTATTACAGTGGGAACAACCGAAGTCAGTGACGGAAGTTCGTAGTTTTGTGGGTTTAGCCGGATATTACCGGAGGTTCATTGAAGGATTTTCCAAGATTGCCGGACCACTCACCCAATTGACAAAGAAGAATCAGACTTTTGAATGGACTGATAGCTGCGAGCAGAGTTTCCAAGAATTGAAGAAACGACTGACTACCTCACCAGTGTTAGTGTTACCTGATCCGAATGAACCGTTCGAGGTGTACTGTGACGCTTCGTATCAAGGATTGGGATCTGTTCTTATGCAACACAGAAAAGTGGTGGCCTATGCTTCACGACAGTTGCGAGTGCATGAGAAGAATTACCCGACTCATGATTTGGAGTTGGCAACTGTGGTTTTTGCTCTAAGATATGGAGGCACTTTCTCTATGGAGCAACGTTCAACATCTTCAGTGACCACAAGAGCTTGAAATACTTGTACGATCAGAAGGAGCTGAACATGAGGCAGCAAAGATGGTTAGAATTCCTGAAAGATTATGATTTTCAACTGTTGTACCATCCTGGCAAGGCGAACGTAGTGGCTGACGCCTTAAGTAGAAAGACTATCAGTGCTTCTGCCCTGATGATCAAGGAAAAGGAGCTCATAGAATAGTTTAGGGATGTATGGTCGTTTGTTAAGTTGGAACCCGGAAGGATTTGTATGAATATGGTCACCATCTCAAGTGAGCTGATGGAAGACATACGGGAAAAGCAGAAGGCCGATGAATTCTTGCAAGGGATAAGAGAACAAATGAAACACGGTGAGGGAACAGAGTTTGAAGAAGGAATGGATGGAATTATGAGATTCTGAGGTAGAGTTTGTATTCCCCGTGACCAAGAGCTTAGGCGATATATTGTGGAACATGCTCACACCAGCAAGTTGAGTATACACCCAGGAATAACCAAGATGTATCAAGATTTGAGAAAGTTATTTTGGTGGCACGGACTAAAGAGTGATGTTACTAGATGCGTATCGACTTGTTTAGTTTGTCAAAAAGCTAAGGTGGAACATCAACGACCTGCATGATTGTTGCAACCATTGTCTATTCCTGAATGGAAGTGGGACAGCATAGCAATGGACTTTGTTGTGGGATTGCCAAGGACAAGGATAGGACATGACTCGATTTGGGTAATAGTTGATCGACTTATGAAATCGGCTCATTTCCTCCCGATCAATATAAAATACAGTTTGGAAAAGCTGACCCGACTGTATATTGGAGAGATTGTCAGACTGCATGGTGTGCCTACGAGTATAGTTTCGGATAGGGATCCGAGATTTACTTCAAAATTTTGGCAGAGTTTACAGGCATCGTTGGGAACGAAATTGCGCCTGAGTTCGGCGTATCATCCACAAACTGATGGTCAATCGGAAAGGACGATCCAATCTCTAGAGGACTTGCTTAGAGCTTGTACTATTAAACAGACAGGGAGTTAGGATCAGATCTTGCCATTGATAGAGTTCACTTACAACAACAGCTACCACTCGAGTATAGGGATGGCACCCTATGAAGCTCTGTATGGAAGACGGTGTCGAACACTATTATGTTGGTACCAAGACGGTGAGCGTCTTACGATTGGACCAGATATCATTCAGCAGACAACTGAGAAGGTCAAGATGATCCAGGAAAAGATGAAGACTACTCAGAGCCGACAAAAGAGTTATGCTGATAAAAGGAGAAAGCCTCTTGAGTTTGAAGAAGGTGAGCATGTATTCTTGAAAGTCACACCCACGACTGGGGTCGGCCGAGCTGTGAGATCTAGAAAACTCACTCCAAAATTCCTTGGACCTTACCAAATTCTTCGCCGGATAGGTCTAGTAGCTTACCAGATAGCCTTACCCCCTACTCTTTCAAACTTACATAATGTCTTCCATGTGTCACAACTTCGTAAGTATTTACCTGATCCAAGTCATGTTATAGCACCGGACACAGTACAATTGAAAGAGAACCTGACCTATGAAACGTCTCCTGCGAGAATCGAGGATCGACGGATAAAGCAACTAAGAGGCAAGGAGATTCCATTGGTAAAGGTGATTTGGAATGAAGCAACTAGTGATGCGACTTGGTAATTGGAAGATAAAATGAAGGAGCAACATCCAGAATTATTTTAAGGTATGTAAAATTTCGAGGACGAAATTCCTTTTTAGTAGGAAAGTGTTGTAACATCCCGAAAAATACCTATTTGGTCATAAATCATCATTTTATAATATTCTTGATTTTTAGGAATTTTTCTAGAATTTTTTAGAAACGATGAATATTTTAATATATTCCTCGTTTTGCGTGCACACTGAGCTGAGAATTGCTGAGGTCAGTGTAACGCTCCTGAAACTAATTATTTCGCCGCCAATAGTCATTTTCTAATATTTGTGATGTATGTGAATTTTTCTGAAATTTTTCAGAAACGACGAATATTTTAATATATTCCTCGTTTTACGTGAAACTCGAGCAGAGTCGGGAAAACGACTGTAGTGCTTCAAAAAAAAATTGGAAAATTATATGACGAATACTCGTTTTATAATATTTGCAATTTTTGGTAATTTTCTGGGAATTTTTCGGAACCGTCGAATATTTTAATATATTCCTCGTTTTGCGTGCGCACTAAGCAGAACCAGAGAAACGCGATGTTTTCTCTGAGAACCTTGGACTATGGACATGTCGACGGGGGATCTTACTAAACCCGAGACTTGACACAATTTACGAGGTTTCATAATTTTCGAGAAATTCTAACAGATAAAAATAAATCAATACAAATAAAAATTCATCTGTCGATTAATTAAATACCGACTTTCAACCACCGTAACTATTATCCATTGGATAATAGTGTGTAATAAAAATCCTATCACATTATCCTGATGCAATTTACTTTATGTCAAATCTATCTACTTTAATTCAAATTTAATGGTTAAATAATCAAAACTTCCTTATGAAGCTTTGACCCAAACATTGACCATGTGCTTTGGCTTCTCTTGGAAGCCAATTTTCACTCTCTCTTCTCTCTCTCTTTGCACGGCTGGTGGCAGCCCATGCAAGGCAAATAATTGCCTTTCATTTAGCTAATTTCTTCTACACTTTAATCATAATTTCAAGACACTTTCTCTCTCATCACTTCTTCTTCTTTCTTCTTCAACTTTTCTCTCCTCCTTCTCTCTAGCAACCACACGGCCAGCCCTCTCTTCATCACCCTAATCTTCACAAAAATTTCTTCTAATTACATTTCCTAAATCCTTTCACCATTCTAAACATCTTTTCTTCTTGGAGTTTCTTGAAAATCCTTCATTTTCATCATCTTCTTCAAGCTCCAACTTTGAGCATTTTGGGTAAGTTTCAAGACCACTCTTTCTCCTCTCTCATTTTCGTGATTATGGTTTCTTTAATGGCCATCCATGGCTTATTTTTCAAGTCTTGATGTTGATTCTAACAAAGTCTCCAATTTTAGGGATTTTGGAGGCCAAATCCGAAAATACAAGGAGGATTCTTGGAGTTCTTCTTGATTTCTTCACTTAGGTAAGAGGAAGACACTCCTCTTCAACCTCTCTTAGCATCTAGGAACCTTGATTGTATGATTTGTGGAAAAACCCTAATGAGGGTTGTTCTTGAATTTGATGATTGATTATGTTTATGTGTTGATTTAATGATAAATGTGACCTTGGATTGATTTGTTGTATATAATGGAATGTTGGAATGGATTGAATGATTTAGAATGGATGAAAAATGTGTGAACACCCTCCTTGGAGTGCCACGATTTTGGGTGGAGAAATTGGATGATTTGTGGTAAATGTGTAACTAGTATAAGACTAGGATTAATTAAGGAACAAGATGAGATTTAATGGAAGAAAAATTTGAAGTTGAAACTTCTATGGTGGCTACGATTTTGAAGCCAAGAATCTAGGGTTTTTGGTGAGTTAATTTAACAAGTGAACAATTTAAAGAATTAAGAGAATGGTGTACAAAATGATGACTTGAAAAGAAATTTGAAACTTGATCTATTAGGAGGCCACGACCTCTAGGGCATTTTTAGGTAAAAGTGTGATTTTAATGATTGGAAGCATAAGTAATTAGGTAATTGGAAGCCTAGGTAATGAAATGGATAATTAAGAAATTAGAAGAATTTATTAAAAATCAAGACTTCATAAATTTCAAAGAACCAAGAGTGAAAGTATCATAAGAATTAAGGAGATTCTAAATAAGTGAGGAACATGAGAGTGTGAGGTCTAAAAACCTAAATAAAATGCAAGTTGTGGAAGGTTGAATTGCCTTGGAACCTTAGATCAATCACAAGAATTGATTTTGAGCATAAACCTTAAAAAGGGAAATAAATTCTGAGTTAGGATTCATAATGAACCTAATGACGCACCAATCAACTTCATATTTATATTATGTCATTTTGGGTCCGTGTGAGTGACCATATATATATTGATGTTTGTATTGGCCTAATGTGGCATATTACGAAATTGTATGAGATTGTGAATCATACATGTTCATGCATAGTATCTTATGCATTGTGGATGTCCTTGTGGACTGTTGTAAGGCCAAGTTGCCTAGGAGATTGAACACACCTTAGTGCGGGTGCGAGTAGACAAGTGTGGGTCGTGTTATGACCTTGGGGGCGTCGGGGTGCGGGTCCTTCACAATGGGCAGTTGGTAGCTCCTCTGTCTGTGGGGCAAACCGATGCAAACGCACCAACGATCCGGACTTGACACTGTCCTATATCGTGATCTAGTGTAGAATGTCTGTACAATGTCATGATTGTGCACGAAAATATTATTGATAGCACTGGCCTCGGCAGCCAAGTTACAGACATGTCTCCTGATCTTTCTCTTCGACTGATTGAGTCTAGCTCCATGGAGTAGGAATTGAGAGAGCATGCATGTGAATCATGATATACACTGTCATCAGTAATTCTTATTTTCTGCAACTATGACTGATTTAATTGTTATTATGATGATTATCTTCCTGGACCTGTTTATTGGCTTACGGTTGGAATTATTGCTTATTATTTAAGTATGCTGTCTCTGATTTGCCATTTGGGCGCGTGGCGCCGCTCTGTTTCTAGCATGCTATAATTGGTAATGATGTAGGATATCTTACCTCTTTCTGTGTTCTGCTATCTGTTGTCTGTATTTATATTGCATCTACTGAAGACGACGGCAACGAGTTAGAAGCCCCTGACTTTCCTGGCTTCTGGCCCGAACGTGATTAGTACCTACTGTTGACATGGGGACGCGTATGCGAGGATTTCTAGGTGACGTGCGTCTGACCTTCCTCGGAGGTCCAGAGTGCTGGCACATCAACCTGAACTCTGACCGTTGCGTCTACTTGGGAGATGTGTCCATCGCCCTTGCCTGGAGACGACATGAGGCACCCGTGATCACCTGCCACGTCAGCCTACGTTTAGAGTTTTACTTGTCCTTCTGTGAGATGTGGGGCGACCGCTACTACACTCCACGGGAGGACTCCTTTGATTCCACCGCTCGGGCCCCGTCCCGTGCTTCTGTGGTTCCAATGGAGGTTTCCTCGGAAGAGGAAGATCCCTCTGAGGATCCTGACACGGTTCCTCCTCATCTGAGGGATTGATGTCACTGGTGGCTACTGATGGCTGCCAGTATTTTTATTTTTGGGGCCTGATGTATTACTTTTGGTGGGCTGTATATTTTGTATATGCATGATGGATATATATGCATGATTACCTTGGGTTGGGTATAGTTTTGCTTTTTGGTGATGGCCAGGCTCGTACTTGCAAAACAATTGTATTAATATATATATATATATATATATATATATATATATATATATATATATATATATATGTATGCTATTCAGGTGCAAATTCTGTGTACTGTTTCATTCGTTACTTTTATTCACATTCCGCATTATTGTTATTAACAAAAAAAAAATATTGCCAATTTCGTTCATATAGTTAAACATCAACTAAATAAAATGAACCGGGTCTTAATCGTTTGTTTATTTAATTTTCGCATTTTATTTTATTTGACAATGTGACGTTCCCTCCCAAAAAGGGGCGTTACACCATTCAAGGTGACGAATGCTCCTGGCATATTTATGGATTATATGAACAGGATTTTTCATCCGTATCTAGACAGATTTGTCGTTGTCTTTATCGATGACATTCTGATCTATTCTCAATCCAAGGAAGAGCATGCTGAACATCTTGGTATTGTTCTTCAGATTTTGAGAGAAAAGCAGTTGTATGCAAAGTTGGCTAAATGTGAGTTCTGGTTAGAAAAAGTTTAGTTTTTAGGTCACGTGATTTCGAAAGAAGGTATTGCGGTAGACCTATCGAAAGTGGAGACTGTTTTACAGTGGGAAAGGCCTAAGACGGTAACAGAAGTTCGAAGTTTCGTTGGACTTGCTGGTTATTACCGGAGGTTTATCGAAGGTTTTTCGAAGATTGCTGGACCACTTACACAGCTTATGAGGAAAAGTCAAGCTTCTGAGTGGACGGAAGAACGTGAAGCCAGTTTTCAAGAGTTGAAGAAGAGGTTAACAACTGCGCCGGTGTTGATTTTACCGGATTCTAAGGGAACTTTTGACGTGTATTGCGATGCTTCTTACCAAGGGTTAGGTTGCGTTTTGATGCAGAATCGGAATGTTGTGGCGTATGCTTCTCGTCAGTTGAAGGTTCATGAAAGGAATTATCCAACGCACGATTTGGAATTGGCTGCGGTAGTTTTTGCTCTGAAAGTGTGGAGGCATTTTCTGTATGGAGCGCTGTTCAATGTCTTTAGTGATCACAAGAGTCTAAAGTACTTGTTTGATCAGAAAGAATTGAATATGAGGCAGAGGCGATGGTTGGAATTCTTAAAGGATTATGATTTTCAACTTCAATACCATCTGGGAAAAGCTAATGTGGTAGCTGATGCCTTGAGTAGAAAAATGCTTAGTGTTTCGGCAATGATGATCAAGGAGGAAGAGTTGATCAATAAGTTCCGAGATCTATGGTTGTCTGTGGAGTTTCTACCTGAAAGAGTTCGTTTATTTAAGGTCGTGATTATAAACGAATTTCTTGATGTTATCCGAGATAAACAAAAGAAAGACGTGTTTTTGCAAAATGAGAGGGAATTGTTAAAGCAAGGTCATAAAGCGACGGTAGAAGAAGGAGCAGATGAAATCTTAAGGTTTAAGGGAAGAATTTGTATGCCTGATGATTCTGAATTGAAGAAGTCGATCCTAGAAGAAGCTCATACTAGTGACCTGAGTTTACATCCGGGGATGACCAAGATCTACCAAGACTTGAAAAGGTTGTTTTGGTGGCCAAGGATGAAAAGAGACGTAGCAGAATATGTGGAGTCTTGTTTGGTTTGTCAGAAAGTGAAAGTAGAACATCAGAGACCAGCTGGAATGTTGCAACCGTTATCTATCCCAGAGTGGAAGTGGGATAGTATCTCGATGGATTTCGTTACTGGTTTGCCGAAGACGAGGAAAGGTCATGATTCAATATGGGTTATAGTCGATAGGCTTACTAAATCGGCTCATTTCTTACCAATTAATATTAAGTATTCGTTGGAAAGATTGACCCAGTTGTACATCAGTGAGATTGTCAGATTACATGGTTTACCTACATATATAGTTTCTGACCGAGATTCGAGGTTTACGTCAAGGTTTTGGCGAAGTCTACAAGAAGCTATGGGAACTAAGTTGCGACTGAGTTTGGCGTATCATCCGCAGACTGATGGTCAGACAGAGAGAACTATACAGTCTTTGGAGGATCTGTTGCGTGCTTGTGTTTTGGAGCAACGAGGAAGTTGGGATGAATTTTTATCTTTGATAGAATTCACCTACAACAATAGTTTTCACTCAAGTATAGGGATGGCACCCTATGAGGCATTGTATGGAAGGCGATGTCGAACCCCGTTATGTTGGTATCAAGATGGGGAAAGCATGACTGTTGGACCAGATCTTGTACAACAGACTACAGAGAAGGTAAAGATGATACAAGAGAAGATGAGGACGACGCAAAGCAGGCAGAAAAGTTATGCGGATAAACGAAGGCGACCTCTTGAGTTTGAGGAGGGTGAGCATGTGTTTCTAAAAGTTACTCCTACGATCGGTGTCGGAAGAGTTATTAAGTCTAAGAAGCTTACTCCTAAATTCATTGGACCGTATCAGATTATCCGACGTATAGGTCCTGTAGCGTATCAGATTGCTTTGCCGCCTTTTCTATCCAATCTGCATGATGTATTTCATGTATCTCAGCTCAGGAAGTATATATCGGATCCGACGCATGTTATACAACCGGAGGAAGTACAGTTGAAGGAGAATTTGACTTACGAGACTTTACCTGTTAGAATCGAGGATAGAAAGGTAAAGCAGCTTCGAGGAAAGATGATCGAGCTAGTGAAGGTCATATGGAATGATGTGACGGGTGATGCTACCTGGGAGCTGGAAGATAAAATGAGGGATCAGTATCCTCATTTGTTTTGAGGAACAGCGAATTTCGAGGACGAAATTTTTATTTGTTGGGGAGAGTTTTAGAAAAATGTCCCGAATGTTCTGTTTGCTGTTTTTCAAGCTTTTGTGTAAATAACTGTTGTGTCCCTATTTTACTGTTTCATGTTTTTCTGTATGAAATACAAATATGTTTTACAGGCTAAAATTTTATTTGATCGTTTTACGTAATTTGTTTCGAGACGGTAAAATAAAAATTTTCTCAAGCTACTGTTTTAATTTTTCTAGGAGATATACAAACAATTAATACTGTCTGTAATTTAATTTGAACGTTTTGGATGATTTGCTTCGTCGTGGGAAAAAATGGAAAAATGACTGTTACGTCCCGATTGTACTATTTTTAAATTTTCTATATGTTACAGTGCTTAATATTACTGTCTGTGATTTTATTTGGACTTTTTGTGTGATTTGCTCCAGGACAGGAAAATAATATTTTTTCGGGACAGGAAAATAATATTTTTCCAGGCCGGGAAAATCTTGTTTTGATTATTCAGAACTGGGGGATCTTACTAAACCCGATTCTGAATGATGCTGTTGTTAATCTTTTAATTTTTAGGATTTAACTGTCAAATAAAATAATTTTGTATTATTATAATATTATTTTATTAGTCAGTATAATAAAATGACAGTGGACTCGAAAATGTTTTACGGGACCCACGTTTAGCTAAAACAGTTAACTTAGTAGCTTAATTAAGCATCATTAGTGAAGGAATTCTCTAGAACATGATGACTAAGTGTGGTGACTAGGTTAATTAGTGACTAAGCATGTGACTAGGTTAGATGACTATGCTAAACTCAACCAATGGGAGACAAGCTTGCTAACCAAGTTTTAATCTTGGCCTTTGATTCATTCTCAGGCTTGGATGAAGCCAAACCCATGACACCTTGCATGGTTTTGAAGTTCACGGCCATTTGGCCTTTGGAAGACAAAAAATCATTTCATCCTTCAAGCATTTTCTCTCTTCTCTCTCTTCCAAAAACCCTAAACACCATTGAAGCTCTCTTGAAGCTCCATTCGGCCAAACACAAAACCATACCATCCAACCACCCAAAATTTTATTCAACCAAGTTTTCTAAACCTAAACACAATCCTAAGAACATCTCTAGTTGAGAGTTCTTGCAAAATCTTTCATTTGAAGCTTGGAAACCTACTTGGAAAATTTTACCTAGAAGGTGAAATTTCTTGTTTTCCATTTCTAAACTCTTTTTCAAAGTTCTAAGCCATGATTTCTCCATGGTTTAAGCTTTCTTTTATGGTTAGTTACTTGTAGTTTTTGTTTAAGTTTGTTATGTGATTTGAAGGAGAAAATTGAAACCTAGAAGAAGAGTGAAAGAATATTTTTGTCTTCATTTAAGGTAAGAGGAAGACAATTCTTATCATCCATGGGTGGTGGTAAGAAGATGGAGATTGGTTGTTGATTTTAGAATCCATAAGGATTCCTTGTTTGTGTTTGTTTAGTAGCTTGTTTGTGTGGTTGTTAGTAGCTTTCCTATTTGATGTTTGTAATAATTTGTATGATGTTGCATGTCTACAAGCTTTGATTTGCATGTCTACAAGCTTTGATAATTTGTATGTGTTAGAAATGCATGATAATGTATAGGATGTGAATAACATGCTAAGGTATGCATGAGTGTTCCAAAAAACACAACACCAAGGCTCACGGCCATTGACCCAACAGGAGAACCAAAATGTTCTCATTATTTTCCTAAAGTGTAATTTAATTAACCTAGGAAAATTAACAAGAGATAGAATCATTTAGATCAAGGAAAATGAATTTAGAAATCAAATGACCCAAATGTATATTTCGGCCAACATGCCAAACCAAGAATTCATGATTTCTAAAATCAATTCCAAACCATTTTCAAGTATAAAGATGCAATATATGTTAAAAAGAATTTTTTTTAAAATGAGTTTTGAAGAAATAAATTGAATTGAATTAAGTTTAAGCAACTAAAACTATTGATTTTATTGTTAGAAAAGAAATACAGTAACTTTTGAAAATTTTTAACATATAGCTCATACTGTATTTTGAAGCATGTTAGTGGTTTTCAAAAGGTTTAAATTATACGGTTAAAAATTAAGTAAATAAAATTTTTACGGAAAAATTAGGAAACCATTAATATAATTTTCTAAGCAAAATACTGTCAATTTTTAGTAAAAACGGGCAATTAAGTTAGAAAAGATGTCCAAAAGACAGTATACGGTATTGAAAATATTTTACGTAGTTTAAACGTATTATTTATTATTTCTGTTTATTTAAACAGTAATTTTTAAGGGATTTGGACCATAAAATGATTTAAAAATCTTACGCGATTGAGAAAACGTATTAAAAACTTTGCGCGATTTTAAAAATAGTAAAATATATTTACGCGATTTAAAAACGTTTGTAAAAATGACAAGATTGTGAAAATGCGATAAAATTTCTACGTGATTGAGCAAAACAATATTTTCTGTATTTTTTTCTGCTGTCGGGCTATGAGGTGAACCCGTCTGAGGCTTTTGGAACAAGATGTTTTGTCCAGGTGGGACTTACTGTATCTTTTTATCTTTGAGGATATATTTTTATTAAGGGTATTTTGGTAATTTCTCATATATTGAGTTTATGCCAATTTCTGGTGGATTGGTTGACGAGGTGAATCACATCGTGTTGTCGATGCGATAAACGTAGTGTGGTTCATTTTCTTTATGAACTTGGAGACGTTAGTGTACGGGATCCCATATATGGACAGTCGGTCGCTCCGCTGGGCCGTGGTAACCGATAGCACACTAATGGACTCGACACGCACTATTTTTAATCGAGATTTCGTAAAGTCTAATAGTACATTGCCTGTAGTGCCACAACGTGAGACCGTGAACTACACCATGCCTTGGATGATGGATTCCATGTGACGTGGGGCTATAGACGCAACGTGAGACCACAGAATAGTTTGGTTGGGCAGCCGTGGTACTAATAGATTTTGCGGGTCATTCTCTCTCTGATGCATGTATGTGTTTAGCTCCATGGAGTAGGATCGTGTCATATTGTATATGGTTATATCTTGGATATTATTTTATTTTATCTGTTTATTTTATTTGGTTATTATTATGATAATTGTCTATTTCTTATTTTATTTTATCTGTGATATTATGTGTTGTTGTGATATTATCCTGTTGTTAATTAATGTTATAGTTTTTCATATTGCATGAACTGTATATCTGTTGTTTGTCATTTTCTTATTTGCCATGTTTGTGATGATTTTAGTTTGTCTTACCTCTTTATTGTATGTGTTTTCTGTATATTTATTTACGTGGTAAAGAGTTTGAGGAAGAGGAATAGCCTCTTGAGATTTTGTATCCTGAGGAGGAAGAGGAGCAGCAAGCTGAAGACCAGTATGATGACCAAGAACCATCTGATCATCCATATCCATTAGACTGATTTGTTTGGGTATGGCGGTGCCAGGATTTTTGGGTTTTGTGACACTCAAGTTTCACGGTGGATCGTTAGCTTGGCATCTGCGGGGAGACAGAGACTCTGTGACTTACGTGGGACGGTTGACTGTGTCCATACGACTTACGTTTGATGGAGAGCCAGTGATGACGACTACTGTGTTTCAGCACTTAGAGTTGCCTTTATCTCTTAGGCGTCATTAGGGTGGTGTGTCCACTGAGCCTAGTGAGATGACTATCGTATCGACTGCGCGGTCTCGTTTCCGCCGAGTGTCAAGGCATCCTGGATATTTATCTTCTAATGAGTTTCCTGAGAGTGATCCATCAGAGGATTAAATGTTTATGATGTGTATTTTTGGGCGCATCTGCGTATGTATATATTGACTCTTTACTGTTTTTGGTTTACTGTTTTTGTTTAAATAATTTGTAGTTGCAGTTGTAAATTATTTGTATAACTTATAACTTGGACCATATGTATATTATGAGTGATGTTGTTCTGTTGGTTTTATGTTTTCGCGTTATTTTATTTAATAATATTCTGTTTAACAGGAATTATTTTACAACCCGTATTAGTACGTAACAAATATTTTACAACTTGGGTAGATTTTATTTATCTTTCTTTTATTTTCTTTATATATGTGACATCCCCACAAGGGTGTTACATGTAGCATTTTTCTTCATCTTTGAAGAGATTCCACAAATTAAGAATTTCACGATGCACCAATCCACAAGAATGCATCTCAAGAGTCAATAAGATATCATCTAATGACTCTTTACTCAGTCCATTCTTAATGAAGAAAATTTTATCTTCTCTGTTTGCGGAAACCATCCCCAAAGTACGACATCGCTTGTTACAATTCCATCGTCCACATTTGTAACAGACTTGTAACCTTTTTGCTCTTCTCCTTTTAGAATACGAACTTCTTCCAAGACCTGGCATGTATGAGTCAAATGAAATTGAAGACTCACCTGCTAGTCGGACCTTTACTTCAATTATCCAGTGCACATTTTCTGGCATACCTTTGTGCATTAACAATCTCAATCTTTCACATCAAACTTTGTAGATTTTTTTCAGAACATTTTGAGGGAAAGAAGGAAAATGTTTTCTCAGGTTTGAAAGAATGACATCCATTTTAAAGGAGAAGAAGGATTCAGTTATTTTGGGAAACTGAAAAACAAATCGACTTGAGAGTCATGGAGTACCTTATCCGCCACTTAACTGGCAACACAAAGAACTGCAAAAACAAGGCAACAAAATTAAAGTGAATTCTCTTCATAACAAGGATAAAAAAGAGAGATGAATTCTACCTCATTAACTTGGTTTTCCAGAAATGGTTTGAGCCTTTGTCCATTAACTTTAAACACATTACCATTCCTAGGATTCTCAATATCTACGGCTCCATGAGGATACATGTGTTTGACAACAAAAGGACCACTCCACCTAGATCTCAATTTTCCAAGGAATAGGTGCAGGCGAGAATCATAAAGCAGAACTTTTTGACCAATTTCAAAAGATTTTCTCAAAATTGTCTTGTCATGAAAAGCTTTTGTTCTGGCTTTATAAATCTTTGAGTTCTCATATGCATCATTTCTCAATTCCTCAAGTTCATTTAATTGCAATTTACAAATCTTGCAAGCATCATCAAGATTTAAATTGAAAGCTTTAATGACCCAGAATGCTTTATGTTCCAATTCTACAAGCAAGTGACAAGGTTTTCCATAGACTAACCGATAGGGTGATATGCTCAAAGATGTTTTGAAAGCAGTACAGTAAGCCCAAAGTGCATCGTTTAGTCTTAAAGACTAATCTTTACGATTTGGGTTAACCGTTTTTTCCAAAATTTGTTTAATCTCCCTATTTGCCAATTCAACTTGTCCACTTGTCTGAGGGTAATAAGGGGTGGCAATTGTGTGTAATACCATACTTCTTCATTAAAGATTCAAATGATTTATTGCAAAAATGTGTTCCCCCATCACTTATGATAGCTCGAGGGATTCTAAATCGACACAAGATATTTTCTTTTAAAAATTTGAGAACAATTTTATGATCATTGTGTCAACATGGAATCGCCTCAATCCATTTTGAAACATAATCAACTGCAACCAAAATATACATAAATCCAAATAAAGATGGAAATGGACCCATGAAATTAATTCCTCAACAATCAAAAATTTCAATGACAAGGATGGGGTTCAGAGGCATCATGTTTCTTTTTGAAATTGAGCTTAACTTTTGACAATTTTCACAACTTTTGCAAGAAGTATAGCAGTCTTTAAATAAAGTGGGCCAATAAAATCTATACTACAAGATTTTTGCAGCTGTTTTCTTTGAAGAAAAGTGACCTCCATATGCTTTTGAGTGACAAAATTTAATGACACTACCTACCTCACTGTCGGGCGCACATCTCCGAAAGATTTGATCAGCACAATATTTGAATAAGTATGGGTCATCCCAATAAAAATTTTTCACCTCTGTCAAAAATTTCCTTCTATCTTGGTGCGTCCATTGAGGTGGCATCTTTCCTGTTATAAGAAAGTTGACTATGTTAGCAAACCAAGGCATGGAATTGACAGAAAATAAAAATTCATTAGGAAAAGTATCATTGATAGGTGTGTTATCAAAAGGTGAGCCTATTGTAAGTCTGGACAAATGATCAGCGACAACATTTTCAGCTCCTTTCTTATCTTTTATTGTGATATTGAATTCTTGAAGCAACAAGATCCACCTTATCAATCTTGGTTTGGCATCATGCTTAAACATCAAATATCTAATAGCAGAATGATCGGTGAAAATCACAATAGAAGAACCAATTAAGTAAGATCGAAATTTGTCCAGTGCAAAAATTACAGCAAGTAATTCTTTTTCAGTGGTGGTGTAATTAATTTGTGTACTGTTTAAAGTTCTACTTGTATAACAAATCACATGAAGCTTACCTTCCTTTCTTTGGCCTAAAACAACGCCCACAACAAAATCACTAGCATCACACATTAACTCAAAAGGCAAAGACCAGTCAGGAGATTGCATGATAGGAGCAGATGTCAGAAGACCAATTAATTTTTTAAAAGATTTTTGACATTCTTGAGTCCAATCAAATAGTGCATCTTTCAACAGAAGATTACATAATGGTCTAGATATGACACTAAAGTCCTTAATGAATCTTCTATAAAATCCTACATGTCCTAAAAAGAAACGAACTTCTCTGACTATTTTTGGGGAAGGCAAATGAGCAATTAATTCAACTTTGGCCTTATCAACTTTAATTCCTTTAGAAGAGATCATATGACCTAACACTATTCCTGAGGTAACCATGTAATGACATTTTTCCCAGTTTAGCACAAATCCTTTTTCTTCGCATCTTTTAAGAACTTTTTCTAAATTATCAAGACAATTTTCAAAAGAATTTCCAAAAACTATCAAATCATCCATGAAAACCTCTAAATAATGCTCAATCATGTCACTAAAAATGCTTAACATGTATCTTTGAAATGTTGCTGGAGCATTACAAAGGCCAAAAGGCATTCTTCTATATGCAAAAGTACCAAAGGGATATGTAAAAGTGGTCTTTTCTTGATCTTCCAATGCAATTGGTATTTGATTATAACCTAAAAAACCATCAAGAAAACAATAGTATGGATGTCCTACTACCCTTTCTAGAATTTGATCAAGAAATGACAAGGGAAAATGATCTTTCCTAGTAGCAGCATTTAATTTTCTAAAATCAATACACATACGCCAACTAGATGAGACTCGCGTAGGTATCAATTCACCTTTATCATTTTCAACCACTGTTATTCTAGATTTCTTAGGCACAACTTGTGTAGGGCTTACCCATTGGCTATCAGAGATAGGATAGATAATTCCAACATCAAGCAATTTGAGGACTTCAGCTCTAACTACCTCTTTCATATGTGGATTTAATCTTCTTTGAGGTTGTTGAGAAGTTTTAGCATTATCCTGTAAATGTATTCTATGTGTACAAATTAATGGATTAATACCTTTTATGTCCTTTAATGTCCATCCAATTACACTTTTATGCCTTTTAAGTACTTCTGTTAACATACCTTCTTGTTCTTCAGTAAGAGACGAGGAAATTACCACTGAAAAGTTTTTCTTTTCTCCCAAAAATGTGTACTTCAACCCGACAGGTAATGGCTTTAGTTCCAGAGTGGGTACTTCTTCATGGGCATTATCATTCATGGGTTTTAGTTCTTCAAATCTTGGCTTCCATCCCTTGTACTCCATTGCCTGTGCACAATCAAGCAAAGAGCATATTTCAGAGATATCATCTTCTAATTGCATGCTTGAATCAAATGAATTGACTAAACAAATTTCTAATGGGTTAGAATAACTCCTTGTTTGAAGATGATTATCTATAATGACTTCAATTCCTTCAATTTCCTCCTTTTCATTAAGGACTTCCTGTGGTTGCTTGCACATGTTAAAAACATTGAGCTCCAGTTGATGATCACATATTTTATACATTAATAAACCCTTATTTTTAGTCATTTACACTCTCCATGTACTTAATTGATTAAGCCTAGTTATGTTCTGCAAGTTTGGACTCAAATTGGACTTAATTGATTTTTTTAACACTATTTTAGTCTTACGCTGTTTCTGTATTTCGGCCATATCTTGAGTTCTAAATGTCTGATAATTATGGATTTTACCTTGTAGGAAAGATAAGAGAGAGCTCTACAACTTTGATGAAGAGCTCAAAGTCTCAATCAGACATCTAGTGGAGCTAATTGGGCTTGGAAAATAGAACACGAGTCTTGTATCTGAAACCTGAATAGTGTACAGTAATCAGAGCATAACTCGGGCTGCAATAATTATTTTGGGCTGAAATTTGGACATTTGAAAGTTAAGACCCAGATCTAAAACTTTCATGTTGAACACAAAACTTGATTCGGGCTCCTTGATAGTGATATTGGGTCTGAAAGTCAAAACAGAGGTGCTAAAACTAGGCCTGAACAGTCTGTAGTAATTGGGTCATATCTTGGGCTGTAGGACGAATTTTTGGGTGATTCCAGAGCCATTGGTGTAACGCACCTAGATCTAACAACCGCGGCACAATCGTTATTACACCACAGTTACTAAATCCAAGTGTGTCACAGTCATGATAACAATAGTTTCCAAATTTGACGAGTTTATTTTTCCTTTTGTGCATAAGTAGAAAATACGAGCCATGAATGAAATATAAGTGTATTCAACCCTTAATACAACCATTGGAATGAAATCACGTTCCTTATATATATAGTTTATAGCCAATTTACACGAATCACTGATAACACAGAATATAATAATTACAGAGTCAAATAAAATACAGCAGGAATAAAAACATTAAAGGGGAGGAGTAGTGACCCAGGGATGGGTACTACCAGCAGACAAGGCCGCAACCCCATATGCACATGACGCATGGCGTCCCAGTTGACACGACAGGCATCAATGCCACCACGTGGCTACACTCTTACATAGTCGACGAAATCTTGTCCAGATGCTCAAGTCAATCAACCAAGGTATGGTCCCTCTTTATCTTCCTCACGATCTTTTATCAAATATAAATGTAAAACAGAAATGCACAAATATAGGAAAGAGGTGAGATTCCCAGCTTTCAGTACCAACATGGCAGCAAGAAAATAAACGGCGTCGAACGCCCACATAAGACACAGTTAATACATACAAGTACATTAATACCCAAAAGCAATTAATGAGAATAAAGCAGCAAAGAACAATGGTTAGCATTATACATAGCCAGCTAGCAACATTAGTATTACCAAGAGTCAAATAATATCACAGTCATAATAGTGAACACGTTATCCAATCATAAATGCTCAATGGACCATGTGATTGACAACTCACAATGCAACAAGGGTATTCCTACTCCATGGAGCTAGACATAAATATTTTCAGAGTGAATGATCAAGGAATAATACCAGTGTATTAGTAGCCTTAAAAATACAGTGTGCTTTCTTTCATAAAATTGTTTGTGCAATGGCTCACACATGGTACCTCAACAGTTGATCTCGATATAGGACAGTGTCCCAGGCAGGATCGTTGGTGTGTTGCATTAGTCTATCCCACGGCCCCAGCGGAGCTACCACTGTCTATTGTGAGACACCCACACCGCAATGCCCCCAGGGTCAACAACATATGACACCTACGCTTAGTCTACTCGCACCCGCACAAAGGTGTTATTCAAACTCCTAGGCAACATAGCCTTCTCAACAATGTCCAATGGACAACACGCATGCATGATGACACAATGTCCAATCATGTATGTTCATCAATGATGCATTCAACATAAGCATTGCCTCAATGGCACATAAGCATTATTCAATGTCCAACATGACATATCAACAATACATTCATCAAAAACATTGCCTCAATGGCATATCATCATTCTTATCTCATTGAGTACTAAATCAATAAGTACATAACCCACATAGGGAATCACACTTGCATCAATAATTCTCTGTATCAATATATGTTCCTTCTTACACACATACCACAATTTCCATGTCATAGATCCAAGAATTCCACTTTCAAAATCACTTCTTCTCTATCGGTATGAACACATATTCCTATCGCATTTAAGTAAAGTAAAATCCTTGAATCCAGGGTTTTTAGGTTATGTTTGAGTTACAAAGGACAAAGAACCATAATTTCAATTATTTCCAGCTCAAAAATCTCATTTTTGGGTCTTGGTAATCGATTACATCACCCTGGTAATCGATTACCAGTGTAACAGAATCTCTGTAATCGATTACAATCTCATTGTAAACGATTACATGATTCCCAGAACCACGATTCGTAACTTCAAGGACCTGGTAATTGATTACACAACCCTGGTAATCGATTACCAATTGGACAGAACCTCCATAATCGATTACCCACAAGTTGTAATCGATTACGTGATTCCCAGAAGCACCATTTCGTGACATCAGAGGCTTGGTAATCGATTACACCATTCTTGTAATCGATTACAAGCTAGACAGAATCTGTCGATTACACACAAGATGTAATCGATTACCAGATTTCCAGAATCACGATTTCGTACCCTTAAGAGCTTGGTAATCGATTACAAGCCCCGTGTAATCGATTACCACACGTAAACTTGCAGAAAATAGAGTTCTCCAGGTCCTTTAACTCAAACCAAACTAATTATTATCATATTTAATCAACAAGTTACTCAAATACACCTTCAAATCATGCAAGAGGCATCAATAAATCATACAAACCCAACAAAATACACTATCATGAAGAACAACATAAAAATGAGAGAACTTTATACATAGATTCAGAAATCAATAATAACACACATACAAGACATTCCCTTACTACCAAGATTAGTTAAATAGGATCATCTCCTTCTTACCTATTTGGAAGACAACACAAGGTGTTACCTCTTCTTGCCCTAGATTTTCGTTTTCCCCTTTAAGAAGAACACCAATATGAGTGATTTCCACAATGTCCACTCAAACCATGGAGAAATGAGTTCTTGATCACATAGGTGACCAAGAGAAAACGAAAATGAGAAGAAAGTGAAAGAAAGGTTAAGACTTTACCTCCAAGCTCAAAGTTTTAGCTTCAATGGTGGATAGTGGCGGAAGAAGAACCAAAGGATGGTCTTGGAATGTTGGAAGAAAACAAGAAATGAGTTTAGTTGTAGCAAATAATGGAGATGATCTCCAATGAGAGTGTGTGTACGGTGGTGAAGCAAGGAGAAGAAGAGAATAGTGTTTGAGATGTGAGAGTGGAGTGGTAAAAGTGAGAATGAGAAGAGTGGATATTTTTGGCTCCCAAAATAGCCATCTGCAGTGTAGGAGGATGGGGAGAGGGAAGAGAGAGAAATGGGGAAATGGGAGAAATTTTCCTAGAAGCTTCCCAAATGAGTTTTTGAATTAATTTAACTTCTATTTTGAAAATAAGGCTAAAGGAGCTTGACACAAGGTAGATTTTTGAATAGTGTGATAAGATTTTTATTACATGTTATTATTTATTGGACAATAGTTATAGTTGGCAGAAGTCAGCATTAACAAATCTGACAGATAAATTTTCGCAGTGTTTTATTATTTCATCTGTTAAGATTTCTCGAAAAATGTGAAACCTTGTAAACTGTGTCCGGCCTCGGGTTTAGTAAGATCCCCCGTCGACGTTTCCATAGTTCAAGGTTCTCGGAGAAAATATCTCATTTCTCCGGTTCCGCTCAGTACACACGTAAAATGAGAAATATATTAAAATATTCCGCGTTCTCAGAAAATTACAGGAAAAATTCCAGAAAATCACAAATATTATGAGATGAATACCGAGAGTAGAAAAATCAAATTTTGGGGTGTTACAATTGGAAAGCTTAGACAATTTCCTAGAACTTTCATGAAGACCACTTGGCTTGAAAATGACGGAATCAATGACTTAAGCAATGAATGATTTCGGAGACAAGAAATCTCAATGATATTTCACTCTTATCCTCACCATTTGGCATTTTCCATTCATTCATCCACTCATCCACCTACCCCTAATCAGCCCCCTTGTCATTTTGTATCCCTAATCCTCTATAAAAGGCACCATTGGCTGATCATTTGGAGCACTTGGTGTTAGGCTTAGATTGTACAAATTAAGGTTATGCTTGTTTATTGTTTTCCTTTGTTGTAATTTTCTCTTGTTCTAAATTGAAGTTATGTTCATCTTTTTCTTCTTCTCTCTTTTTTTCTTCTTATCCATGAGTAACTAAATCTTCATCTTGCTTGGGTGAAAGAGTGAAGCTCTTGGTAATGAAATAAGGTTAGATTATTTTATTTCTTGTACTTAAATGATATATTATTAAATGAACATTATATGTGTTGTATTGTGTTTCCAATTAATTTAGAAATCTTCGTTGTTAATGGAGATCTTGATTTATTGTAGACAATAGGATTGGCATAGTGAATGCTTGACTCATTTACAAATGTTGGTAGATAATTAAAGGAATCATAATATGATTGCATATATAATTGAACTTTGAATGTTACATTTTTCGATTGGAACCTCCGTTGTGTGTAGATTTCAATTGAGTTATAAAGAAAAATAATCTTATCTTTAATTAATTACCAAGAGTGGATCTCCTAACCCAAGCAAGCCCTTAAATTCAATTGTGAACTTGTTTTATTACTTTTGGTGTTGTGACAAATCCTCTTCTTACCTCAATTAATTTTTCTTCATCAATTGCCTGTGGATCGACCTCGGACTCCCGAGAAATTTACTACTTGAGACAACCTGCACTTGGGTTTGCATCCTTAAATCCTGCAGTCAAGTTTTTGGCACCGTTGCCGTGGACTTGATTTGAAGTTTTGATTTATTGAGGTTTGTTTTCTTTAATAAAATCTATTCTCTCTTCTCTCTCACTGGAGCAAAAGATCGACTTGCCGATCCTTCGGTTTCTTTACTAACTCTCTAACTTACTAACTTGCTAACATACTAACTTTCTAACTTTTATATTTATATCATTTATTTTTGCTTTTTAATTTTTTTTTTTTCGTCGGTGGGGTAACTCTCCCTTTTATTTTACGCACTAACTTAGTGGAGGAAACTCTCCCTTTTACTTTTCTGTTATTTATTTTTTCGCACTTTTTTTTTTATTTTTATTTTTGGGTGGTTGGTTTATTACTACATCCTTGTTAATATTTAATGGTGGGTTACACCGCCAGCTTGTACATTATTTTTTGTTTATTTATTTTAAGTTATTTATGTATTTATGCTTAATTGGTGTCGTGATTTAAATTCTGGTCGTCTAGTTAAAATTAATTCTGGTACTTTATATATTGACTTGTTTAAATCACAATCACACACAATTGACACAATGGCTGACAATGAAAGTGTACATGATGAACCGGAAAATCAACCGTTGCGAACCATGTGTGAATATTTGCAACCACCTCGAAATTCTAGTCCATCATGTTTTATCTTTCCACTCAATGCCAATAATTTTAGATTCAAACCAGGTATGATTTCTTTACTTCCTAATTTTCATGGTTTAGAATCTGAAAGTCTATATTTACATCTGAAAGAATTTGAGGAAGTATGTATTGCCTTCAATTATCAAAATTGCACTGAAGAGATTGTTAAGCTTAAATTGTTTTCTTTTTCTTTAAAAGATAAAGCAAAATCCTGGCTTAACACTTTGAAACCAAGATCTATTGGCACATGGCAAGAAATGCAAGGTGAGTTCTTAAAGAATTTTTTTCCAACACATAAAACCAATGCTATGAAAAGACAAATCCAAAATTTTTCCCAAAATTCAAATAAAGCATATTTTCAATGTTGAGAACGATTTAAAGATTTTTTAAATTCTTGCCCACATCATGGTTTTGAAAAATGGCGCACTATAAGCTTCTTTTATGAAGGTTTAACTCCTGAAACTAAACAATTTGTGGAAACGATGTGCAATGGTGAGTTTCTTGATAAAGAACCTGATGAAGCTTTAGACTATTTGAACCAGTTGGCTGAAAATTCTCAATCTTGGCATAGTACTAATAATTCTGAAAATTCAATTAGATCTAATCTTGCAAGTACTAATAAAGGAAAATATCACCTTAGTCAAGAAGAAGATCTAAATGCTAGATTTGCTAGTTTGGCTAGAAAGGTTGAAGCTATGGAATTAAGAAAAGCAAAAGAAATCAAATCTGTGCAAAATGATGAAATTTGTGGTATTTGTGATGACTTAGGACACTCAACACACGAATGTCCTAACATTCCTGTTTTTAAAGAAGTTGTACATGAGCAGGTACATGCGATGAATAATTTTAACAAGCCATTGACTTCTTCTTTTTCAGATACATACAATCCGAGATGGAGAAATCACCCGAATTTCAGCTGGAGGAATAATAATCAGTCACAATTTGTGCAACCACCACCTCCTCGGCACAACAGGACTCTCAAAATTCTCAAAGATATGCACCTTATGTCCCACCATATAGGAAAAACCTTGAAGAAACACTGCATGCATTCATAGAAAAGCAAGAGGCCATTAATAAACAAAATAATCAAACCATGAATGACATAAAAGACACTCTTGCTAAACTTTCTTCTGCACTCATCATTCATGAGAAAGGAAAATTTCTTTCTCAACCTTAACCAAATCCTAAGGGTCAGTACAGTCTAAATGAGGGGAGTTCAGAAAACCAACAAATGGGTCAAGTCCAGTCAGTGATAAGTCTTAGGAGTGGAAAGGTTGTTGAAAAACAAATCCTCGAATCTTGTGAGAAAGAAGATAAGCCAATTCCCCAAGAAAATGAAGAAGCTGACCAAAAGGCGACCAAACTCTCGCCTTTAGCCCCATTCCCTCAAGCATTGAATAACCCAAAGAAATTGGACCACCGCACTAAAATTTTTGAAATTTTGAAACAAGTGAAGATCAATATTCCTCTGTTAGATGCTATCAAACAGATTCCTTCTTATGCCAAATATTTGAAGGACTTGTGCACTGTTAAAAGGAAATTAAATATGAAAAAGAAAACATTTTTGGCAGAATAGGTAAGCTCCATTCTTCAAAATAATAATGCGTTGAAATATAAAGACCCTGGTTGTCCTAAAATTTCATGCATTATTGGAGAACATAAAATTGAAAAAGCTTTACTTGATCTTGGTGCTAGTGTCAATTTGCTTCCATATTCAGTTTATCAGCAACTCAACTTAGGTGAGTTAAAACTAACTTCTGTAACTCTTCTACTTGCAGATAGATCAATTAAAATTCCAAGTGGAATAGTGGAAGATGTGTTGGTTCAAGTTGATAAATTCATATATCCTGTGGATTTCATTGTCTTGGATACTGAACCTCTAGTTGATAGTTGCAAGTCAATTCTTGTTATTTTAGGCTGTCCATTTTTAGCAACATCTAATGCTTTGATAAATTGCAGAAATGGAGTGGTGAAGCTAACATTTGGAAACATGACATTAGATCTCAATGTTTTTAACATGTACAAGCAACCACAGGAAGTCCTTGATGAAAATGAGGAAGTTGAAGGAATTGAAGCCATTATAGATGATCATCTTCAAAAAGGGAGTTCTTCTGACCCATTAGAAGTTTGTTTAATTAATTCATTTGATTTGCTTGATTGTACAGAGAAAATAGAATACAAAGGAAGAAAGCCAAAATTCGAAGAGCTAAAACCCATGAATGATAATGCTCATGAAGAAGTACCCACACCGGAACTAAAGCCATTACTTGCTGGGTTGAAGTACACATTTTTGGGAGAAAAGCAAAGCTTTCCTATGGTAATTTCCTCGTCTCTTACTGAAGAACAAGAAGGAAAGATGTCGCCTCAATGGACGCACCAAGATAGAAGGAAATTTCTGACAGAGGTGAAAATTTTTTATTGGGATGACTCATACTTGTTCAAACATTGTCCTGACCAAATTTTTCAGAGATGTGTGCCCGACAGTGAGGTAGGTAGTGTCATTAAATTTTGTCACTCAGAAGCATGTGGAGGTCACTTTTCTTCAAAGAAAATAGGTGCGAAAATCTTGCAGTGTAGATTTTATTGGCCCACTTTATTTAAGGATTGCTATACTTTTTGCAAAAGTTGTGAAAATTGTCAAAAGACAAAACCAATAAAATCCACAATCAAGACAATTTTGAGAAAATCTTTTGAAATTGGTCAAAAAGTTCTGCTTTATGATTCTCACCTGCACCTATTCCCTAGAAAATTGAGATCTAGCTAGAGTGGTCCTTTTGTTGTCAAACACGTGTATCCTCATAGAGCCGTAGCTATTGAGAATCCTAAGAATGGTAATGTGTTTAAAGTTAATGGACAAAGGTTCAAACCATTTCTGGAAAACCAAGTTAATGAGGTAGAATTCATCTCTCTTTTTGATCCTTGTTATGAATAAAATGCACTCTAATTTTGTTGCCTTGTTTTTGCAGTTCTTTGTGTTGCTGGTTAAGTGGCGGATACGGTACTCTGTGACTCTCAAGTCGGTTTATTTTTCAATTTTCTAAAATAACTGAATCCTTCTTCTCCTTTAAAATAGATGTCATTCTTTCAAACCTGAGAAAACATTTTCCTTCTCTCCCTCAAAATGCTCTGAAAAAAATCTACAAAGTTCGATATGAAAGATTGAGACTGTTAATGCACAAAGGTATGCTAGAAGATGTATGCTGGATAATTGAAGCAAAGGTCCGACTAGCAAGTGAGTCTTCAATTTCATTTGACTCATACATGCCAGGTCTTGGAAGAAGTTCATATTCTAAAAGGAGAAGAGCAAAAAGGTTACAAGTCTATTACAAATGTGGACGATGGAATTGTAACAAGCGATGTCGTACTTTGGGGATGGTTTCCGCAAACAGAGAAGACAAAATTTTCTTCATTAAGAATGGACTGAGTAAGGAGTCATTAGATGATATCTTATTGACTCTTGAGACGCATTCTTATGGATTGGTGCATCGTGAACTTCTTAATTTGTGGAATCTCTTCAAGGATGAAGAAAAACGCTACAGTCTTGGGAATCTGACTCTAAAAGACCCTGTTTGCCAATTTATAAGGAAATTGGATGGGAAGCTTATCCTCGACTCATAGAAAGCGTTTAAGCCGTTACTGGATGTTAAACCAGAGGCAGATGTGAGCCATATCCACAACAATCTATACATATCATCATCTTCTTCTTCATGTCATTTTTCAAAAAAAAAATTCAAAAAAAGGAAAAAAAAAAGAAAAAAAAAAAGAGAAAAAAAAATGTTTGAACAAGGGCGATCCGGAAGGAGTACCATGGCTTTAATTAGTTGTGGAGCCCTAGCCTTTGGCTGACCCGTCATTGACTCGGGTGGACCTTTACACGCTGGTCCTTAAAAAAATTCGTGAGTATCTACTGCACTGGTGACACGCAGTATAAAGATATGCCACTACTGCACTTATGATGCGCAATATAAAGATACGCCATGAAAGCTGTACATACAGGTATGTCATCATTTGCTATTATATTTCTTTTATCTTTGTATGATTTTACTGTATTTTGGTTTTGGACAGACGATCCTTTGAGCAGGGTCCTTCAGGGGTTTCTAGACTTCTTTACCCTGATGGTTTTCTTGAAGTCAAAAAAAAATCAAATAAAAAAAACAAAAAGAAAAACAAAAACAAAAAAGCAAAAAAAATTGTAAAAAAAAAAAATTCTGTGTTCCTTAATTTCAAAATCTTCTGACAACAGCCAACTTACCCTTATAGGTGCAATTATTACCCTTTCCCTTTTTTTTTTCTATTTAAACACTCCACTTTCTCCAGTTTCCTCTATATCAGAATCAATCAAAGGGAAGGTGAGAATAAAAATGAAAGGTGTTTCTGTTCGTCAACTTAAAAATGTCTGTATTTTTTGTGGGTCAAGTTATGGGAAGGGTTTAGAGTTTGTAAACGCAGCTAGCATTCTTAGTCGATCACTTGCTGCGAGGAATATTCATCTTGTATATGGGGGAGGTTGCCGTGGGTTAATGGGGGCTGTATCACTTGCTGTATATATGGGAGGCAGTCAGGTTTCAAGTGTCATTCCTAAACCTTTAGCTCAACAAAACATCAATGGAAGGACAGTTGGAGAAGAAATTCAGGTAACATCTATGCATGGACGAATGAAAAAAATGCTTGATAACTCTGATGCATTCATTGCCTTACCAGGTGGTTTTGGTACTTTGGAAGAAATTTTTCAAATTGTCTTTTGGGTTGTACTGAACATCCACCATAAACCCATTGGTTTGTTGAATGTTAATAATTTCTTTGATCTTTTGTTATTTTTTCTTGACAAAGCTGTGGAACAGAAATTTATCACTCCTTCGGCAAGAAAACTTCTTATCTCTGCTTCCACTATTGATGAGCTCATTGATAAATTAGAAGCTTTTGAGTATGTACCTGATAAGGTATTAGCTCAGATAGATTGGTCAACAGGAAGCAGCGAGGGAAGCAGCAAGAAAAGAAAGCCAGATCTAACACTTCATCTTTAATACCTTTGATTTTATTTATCGTACTTTGTTTTTGTTTAAATTTGTGTCAGATTTCTCCAACAGGTAAGATCTTCTATCCTTTACTCATCTATATTTTAACATTGAGGACAATGTTGTGATCTAATTGGGGGGGAAGGATAGTTGACTACCAATTTTTCTTTTCTTTTCTTTTTTGGGAAGTATGATATGATTGTCATGGACTTATTAAACCAATGAATGATGACAGTGTAAGGAGTAATTTTACTTCTGAGACGTATCTAAATTGGGAAGTATGTTTAGTGATATGACTGTCAGAAACCTATTCATAGTAAAACTAATTAGTGATGGTAGAGTAAGGAGTAAATTTTGGAAACAATTTATTACTCTTGAGATGCATCTTAGTTGAAAAAAAAAGTATTTTGTGTAGAAGTAGCAAATAGATTCTTGGATCAGAACATAAATTGTCTTCTTTCTTAAAAATCACAAGCTTGGATATGAATGCTGATATGAAGGATTGAGAATGATAGAAATATGCCTTGTGAGATTTTGAGCCTATTGATGAATGGATTGAATATCTGTACCATTCTCTTCTTTCTTGTGTGATTTTTACTCATGGAATTGTTACTCTAGAATTTGCTTTGATTCTTTTTTAGGCTACATTTTCATATGCATACATTAATATGATTGAGGCATTTTGAAATAACTACTTTGACCAAATAGTCATCCTTGTATATTTTCCATTGTGTAACCTCTTTGAACTTGTTTGAACATTCCTTGTTTTAAGCTTATTTCATCCTTAAAAAAAAAGAAAAAAAAAACATGTTTTTACCCAACCTTAGGGAATAAGAGAGCATTGACCTTGTTCTTGAACAAGTGTGGGGGTGTATGTGCAAAATCTCAAAAAAAAAAATCAACCACCGTTGCAATCAAAGGATTATCAGAATAAAGGTGGATGCTTGGAAACAACAGGAAGAAAAGGAGAATGTTCAAGTCTAACAATGAATTCAATTCACCAATTTGGGATTGATTTTCAACAAAACATTAGTCAAATATTGGTGATTGTCCTTTATGATGAATGTTCTCAAACATTTTCTCCACTCTAACTGTACCATAATGCTCTTTTATTCTCTTTGGTATTTATCTTTTCATATCCATATTATCCCTTCTCCTTTACCATGACCCCATTACAACCTTGAATAAAGTCCTCTTGATTTTTGTATGCATGTGTTTTGAGTAGTGGAGAAGTAGAAGATAAGCAAGCTTATGGTAGTGCAATTGTTCATGGGTTGAATAGAGTGAAATACTTACCTTTTAAACACTTGAGAGATTGAGAGTGAATTCTGTGAGGATCTATCATTCTTGATTCATTCTTTTCAACTGAAATTTCCTTGCTTGTTGGTTTGAGATGTGAAGAAATGTTACCTCATTAATGCTTTGATCCCTTGAATTTCTTGTTGCTCTTCTTGCTTCATAGAGTCTTTTAGAGTTTTTAGCTTTTGAGTCTGTGTCATTTTTCTTTGCCTCCTAACTTTGGTCTTATGTGTTTTGCCCAGGAGTGCAAAAAGCTAAGTGTGGGGAAATTTGATGATCACATATTTTATACATTAATAAACCCTCATTTTTAGTCATTTACACTCTCAATGTACTTAATTGATTAAGCCTAGTTATGTTCTGCAAGTTTGGACTCAAATTGGACTTAATTGATTTTTTCCGCACTATTTTGGTCTTACATTGTTTATGTATTTCTGCCATATCTTAAGTTCTAAATGTTTAATAATTATGAATTTTACCTTATAGGAAAGATAAGAGAGAGCTCTACAACTTTGATGAAGAGCATAAAGTCTCACTCAGACATCTAGTGGAGCTAATTGGGCTTGGAAGACAGAACACGAGTCTTGTGTCAGAAACCTGAATAGTGTATAGTAATCAGAGCATAACTCGGGCTGCAATAATTATTTCGGGCTGAAATTTGGACATTTGAAATTTAAGACCCAGATCTAAAACTTTTATGTTGAACACAAAACTTGATTCAGGCTCCTTGATAGTGATATTGGGTCTGAAAGTCAAAACAGAGGTGCTGAAACTGGACCTAAACAGTATGTAGTAATTGGGTCATATCGTGGGCTGTATGACGAATTTTTGGGTGATTCTAGAGCCTATGGAAAGCTTAGACAATTTCCTAGAACTTTCATGAAGACCACTTGCTTGAAAATGACGGAATCAATGACTTAAGCAATGAATGATTTCGGAGACAAGAAATCTCAATGATATTTCACTCTTATAATCACCATTTGGCATTTTCCATTCATTCATCCACTCATCCACCTACCCCTAATCAGCCCCCTTGTCATTTTGTATCCCTAATCCTCTATAAAAGGCACCATTGGCTGACCATTTGGAGCACTTGGTGTTAGGCTTAGTTTGTACAAGTTAAGGTTATGCTTGTTTATTGTTTTCCTTTGTTGTAATTTTCTCTTGTTCTAAATTGAAGTTATGTTCATCATTCTCTTCTTCTCTTTTTCTTTCTTCTTATCCATGAGTAACTAAATCTTCATCTTGCTTGGGTGAAAGAGTGAAGCTCTTGGTAATGAAATAAGGTTAGATTATTTTATTTCTTGTGCTTAAATGATATATTATTAAATGAACATTATATGTGTTGTATTGTGTTTCCAATTAATTTAGAAACCTTCTTTGTTAATGGAGATCTTGATTTATTGTAGACAATAGGATTGACACAGTGAATGCTTGAACTCATTTACAAATGTTGGTAGATAATTAAGGGAATCATAATATGATTGCATATATAATTGAACTTTGAATGTTACATTTTCTGATTGGAACTTCCGTTGTGTGTGGATTTCAATTGAGTTATAAAGAGAAATAATCTTGCCTTTAATTTATTACCAAGAGTGGATCTCCTAACCCAAGCAAGCCCTTAAATTCAATTGTGAACTTGTTTTATTTCTTTTGGTGTTGTGACAAATTCTCTTCTTACCTCAATTAATTTTTCTTCATCAATTCCCTGTGGATCGACCTGGACTCTCGAGAAATTTACTACTTGAGACAACCTGCACTTGGGTTTGCATCCTTAAATCCTGCAGTCACCAGTGTCATGTTTCCAAATGTTAACTTCACTACTCTATTTCTGTAATTTATCAAAGCATTAGATGTTGCTAAAATTGCACGGCCTAAAATAACAGGAATTGACTTGCAACTATCAACTATAGGTTCAGTATCCAAGACAATAAAATCCACAGGATATATGAATTTATCAACTTGAACTAACACATTTTCCACTATTCCTCTTGGAATTTTGATTGATCTATCTGCAAGTAGAAGAGTTACAAAAGTTAGTTTTAACTCACCTAAGTTGAGTTGCTGATAAACTGAATATGGAAGCAAATTGACACTAGCACCAAGATCAAGTAAAACTTTTTCAATTTTATGTTCTCCAATAATGTATGAAACTGTAGGACAACCAGGGTCTTTATATTTCAATGCATTATTATTCTGAAGAATAGAGCTTACTTGTTCAGCCAAAAATGCTTTCTTTTTCACATTTAATTTCTTTTTAACAGTGCACAAGTCCTTCAAATATTTGGCATAAGAAGGAATCTGTTTGATAACATCTAACAGAGGAATATTGATCTTCACTTGTTTCAAAATTTCAAAAATTTCAGTGTGGTGGTCCAATTTATTTGGATTATTCAATGCTTGAGGAAATGGGGGTGAAGGCGAGAGTTTGGTCGCCTTTTGGTCAACTTCTTCATTTTCTTGGGGAACTGGTTCAACTTCTTTCTCACAAGATTCGAGGATTTGTTTTTCAACAACCTTTCCACTCCTAAGAGTTATCACTGACTTAACTTAGTCCATTTGTTGATTTTCTGAACTCCCCTCATTTAGATTGTACTGACCTTTGGGATTTGGTTGAGGTTGAGAAGGAAATTTTTCTTTGTCGCGAATGGTGAATGCAGAAGAAAGTTTAGCAAGAGTGTCTTTTATGTCATTCATGGTTTGATTGTTTTGTTTATTAATGGCCTCTTGCTTTTCTATGAATGTATGTAATGTTTCTTCAAGGTTTTTCTTATATGGTGGGACATAAGGTGCATATCCTTGAGAATTTTGAGAGTCCTGCTGTGCTTGAGGAGGTGGTGGTTGCACGAATTGTGACTGATTATTATTCCTCCAGCTGAAGTTCAGGTGATTTCTCCATCTCGGATTATATGTATCTAAAAAAGAAGAAGTAAATGACTTTTTAAAATTATTCATTGCATTTACTTGCTCATGTACAACTTCTTTAAAAACAGGAATATTAGGACATTCGTGTGTTGAGTGTCCTAAGTCATCACAAATGCCACAAATTTCTTCATTTTGCACAGATTTGATTTCTTTTGCTTTTCTTAATTCCATGGCTTCAACCTTTCTAGCCAAACTAGCAAACCTGGCATTTAGATCTTCCTCTTGACTAAGGTGATATTTTTCTTTATTAGCACTTGCAAGGTTAGATCTAATTGAATTTTCAGAAGGGTTAGTATTATGCCAAGATTGAGAATTTTCAGCCAGTTGGTTTAAATAGTCTAAAGCTTCATCAGGTTCTTTATCAAGAAACTCACCATTGCACATTGTTTCCACAAATTGTTTAGTTTCAGGTGTTAAACCTTCATAAAAGAAGCTTATAGTATGCCATTTTTCAAAACCATGATATGCTTCATTTGAATTTTGGGAAAAATTATGGATTTGTCTTTTCATAGCATTGGTTTTATGTGTTGGAAAAATTTCTTTAAGAACTCACCATGCATTTCTTGCCATGTGCCAATTGATCTTGGTTTCAAAGTGTTAAGCCAAGATTTTGCTTTATCTTTTAAAGAAAATGGAAACAATTTAAGCTTAACAATCTCTTCAGTGCAATTTTGATCATTGAAGGAAATACATACTTCCTCAAATTCTTTCAGATGTAAATATGGACTTTCAGATTCTAAACCATGAAAATTAGAAAGTAAAGAAATCATACCTGGCTTAAATCTAAAATTGTTGGCATTGAGTGGAAAGATAAAACATGATAGACTAGAATTTTGAGGTGGTTGCAAATATTCACGCATAGTTCGCAACGGTTGATTTTCAGGTTCATCATGTACACTTTCATTGTTAGCCATTGTGTCAATTGTGTGTGATTATGATTCAAACAAATCAATTTATAAAGTACCAGGATTAATTTTGACTAAACGACCAGAATTTAAATCATGATACCAATTAAGCATAAATAAATAAATAACTTAAAATAAATAAACAAAAATAATGTACAAGATGGCGGTGTAACCCACCATTAAATATTAACAAGGATGTGGTACAAACCAACCACCCAATAAAAATTTAAAAAAAATGGTGTGGTAGAAACTAACCACCAAAAATATATATATAACAAAGGTGGGGTAATAAACCAACCACCCAAAAAATAAAAATAAAAATAATACAGAAAATAAAGTGCAGAAATTAAAATACAGAAAATAAAGTACATAAAGTAAATTTAAATATGAAAACCGGAGAGTGACAGAGCCCCACAGAGCCGGCAAAAGAGAAGAGAAAAAGAAATATTATTTCATTAAGTTAGATTGCGAAAAAATAAATAACAGAAAAGTAAAAAGGAGAGTTTCTCTCACTAAATTAGTGCGTAAAATAAGAGGGAGAGTTACCCCCACTGACGAAAAAAAATTTGACAAAAAAAAAACAAAAATAAATGACATAAATATAAAAGTTAGAAAGTTAGTATGTTAGCAAGTTAGTAAGTTAGAGAGTTAGTAAAGAAACCGAAGGATCGGCAAGCCGATCTTTTGCTCCGGTGAGGGAGAAGAGAGAATAGATTTTATTAAAGAAAACGAACCTCAATAAATTAAAACTTCAAATCAAGTCCCCGGCAACGGCGCCAAAAACTTGACTGCAGGATTTAAAGATGCAAACCTAAGTGCAGGTTGTCTCAAGTAATAAATTTCTCGGGAGTCCGAGGTTGATCCACAGGGAATTGATGAAGAAAAATTAATTGAGGTAAGAAAAGGATTTGTCACAACACCAAAAGTAATAAAAGAAGTTCACAAATGAATTTAAGAGCTTGCTTGGATTAGGAGATCCACTCTTGGTAATAAATTAAAGGTAAGATTATTTCTCTTTATAACTCAGTTGAAATCCACACACAACGGAGGTTCCAATCGGAAAATATAACATTCAAGGTTCAATTATATATGCAATCATATTATGATTCCTTTAATTATCTACCAACATTTGTAAATGAGTTCAAGCATTTACTGTGTCAATCCTATTGTCTACAATAAATCAAGATCTCCATTATACAAAGAAGGTTTCTAAATTAATTAGAAACAAAATACAACACATATAATGTCTATTTAATAATATATCTTTTAAGCACAAGAAAGAGAATAATCTAACCTTATTTCATTACCAAGAGCTTCACTCTTTCACCCAAGCAAGATGAAGATTTAGTTAATCATAGATAAGAAGAAAGAAAGAGAGAAGAAGAGAAAGATGAACATAGCTTCACTTTAGAACAAGAGAAAATTACAATAAAGTAAAACAAGAAACAATCATAACCATAACTTGTAAAAACTAAGCCTAACACCAAGTGCTCTAAATGGTCAGCCAATGGTGCCTTTTATAGAGGATTAGGGATACAAAATGACAAGGAGGCTGATTAAGAGTAGGTGGATGAGTGGATGAATGAGTGGAAAATGCCAAATGGTGAGGATAAGAGTGAAAAATCATTGAGATTTCTTGTCTCTGAAATCATTCATTGCTTAAGTCATGGATTCCGTCATCAAATAGAAAAGTCATCTTCATGAAAATTGTAGATCTGGATCTTAACTTTCAGATGTCCAAATTTCAGCCCAAGATAATTCTTACAGCCTGAGATATGGCCCAATTACTGCAAACTGTTCAGGCCCAGTTTCAGCACCTCTGTTTTGACTTCCAGACCCAATATCATCTCCAAGCTGTCCGAATTAGCTCTTGTGTTCTTCATGAAAGTTGTAGATCTGGGTCTTAGCTTTTAAATGTCCAAATTTCAGCCCAAGATAATTCTTACAGCCCGAGTTTGCTCTTATTACTGTACACTATTCAGGTTCCAGATACAAAACTCGTATCCTATCTTCCAAGCCCATTTAGCTCTGCTAGATGTCTATATTTTACCTGGAGCTCTCATGAAAGTTGTAGAGCTTTCTCTCAACTTTCCTACAAGGTAAAATTCATAATTACTAGACATCTAGAACTCAAGATATGACCAAAATACAGAAACAATGTAAGACCCAAATAATGCTGAAAAAATCAATTAAGTCCAATATGAGTCCAATCTTACAAAACATAACCAGATTTAATCAATTAAGTACATGAAGAGTGTAAATGACTAAAAATGAGGGTTTATTAATGTATAAAATATATGCTTATCAGTTGGTATCAGAGCCCAAGTTAGAGTGTTTTGGGGTTGTGGTTGGGTCTGTTTTTGCTTGTGTTATGTGATTCTTTGTGATTTATTTCCCAAAGGATACATCTAACTTTGTTTTGTTATGATTTAAGAAAGAGATGTCTAGTGGAAGAAGAACGCGTGCGAATGTGGATCGTAATTTGGACCGAATGATTGCATCTGCTAAGGCTATGCAGCAGAATCAAAGAGCAGCTCAACAGCAAGATGCGACTGCTGATGCTCTGAATTTGTCAAAGTTTAGGCGTAATAACCCGCCGCAGTTCAGAGGTGAGTTTGACCCTGAGAAGGTGAGTCTTTGGATACAAGACTTGGAAAGAGTATTTGAAGGAATGGGTGCACCGATAATCGGAAGGTGACATACACTACTTTTAAGTTGAAAGGTGATGGTGAAAATTGGTGGAAAGGAACCCGTCGATTATTACAAGCTGAAGGAACTTAAATTACTTGGGAGGTGTTTAGTGAAGTATTTCTGGAGAAGTACTTCCCTGCTAGTGCCCGACATGCCAAAGAGATTGAATTTCTTGGGTTGCGTCAGGGTAACATGACTATTAGGGAGTATGCTGTCAAATTTTAGAGCTTGTCACAGTTCTCAAGGTACTTTCAAATTCAACCTGATGAGGCGTGGAAGTGTCATAAATTTGAGGAAGGATTAAGGGTAGAGCTGAAGTGAGGAGTGCTACCCATGAGAATGAATGAATTTCCTGCTTTGATGGATATGTGTCGATGACTTGAGGAGTTAGAGCCATCGCAAGATCCAAGGAATCGTAACTTTGGACCAACTAGGTTCCAAAGAGGAGGCAATAGTAACAGCTGATTTCAGCGAAAACCTTATTCAAGACCACCGAGAAGTCAACCTCAACGTCCTCCTGTTGGGGGGAGTTCTAGTGGTAGCAGAGCTGGACCAAATGCGGCATTTACACTAAGGTGCTTTAAATGTGGAAAGAGTGGCCACATATCTGGGGATTGTTCAATTAGAAGAACAATCTGCTTCAATTGCAGAAAACCTGGACATGTTTCTAGGGATTGCACTCAACCAGAAAGGAAGCCAACTGTGAGTAATGTTCGTGCTACTCAGCCACGATCTGGAAGGCGAGTATATACAATGATAGGAGCTGAAGCTTCTCAGTCGGAGGATCTTATTCAGGGGGAAGGTGTCATTGAAGGTAATCTTCTGATTGTGCTATATGATTCGGGTGCAACGCATTCATTTATTGCATATGATTCTGTGGAACGGTTGAAACTGCCTGTGTCTTCTCTAAGTTTCTAGTTCATTGTTTCTACCCCGACTGCTAAGTCTGTTGTTACATCCAAGATATGTTTGAATTGTCCTATCACCATAAATGATCATGTATTTTCAGTCAATTTGATTTGTTTACCTTTGGTTGAGATAGATGTAATATTAGGAATGGATTTGTTATCTTTTAACCATATCCTAATAGATTGTGCAAACAAAATCATAGTTTTTCCTAAGGAAGAAAGTTCTAGATTTTTTACTGTTGTTAAAGTCAAATCATTGCTGATGGACGGAGCACATGGATACATATTGCTATCTTCTTTAGAGGTTAAGAGCGAGAAAGATGTGAATACTCGGTTGTTAATGAATTTCCAGAAGTTTTTCCTGATGATATACCCAGTTTGCCACCGGAAAGAGAGATCGAGTTCTCTATTGATTTGGTACTAGGAGCAAGTCCTATTTCGATTGCCCCGTATCAAATGTCACCAGCGGAGTTGGTGGAATTGAAGAAGCAATTGGAGGAACTATTGGAGAAACAGTTTATGTGACCTAGTGTTTCACCGTGGGGAGCACCAGTATTACTAGTAAAGAAGAAGGATGGAACTTCTCATCTTTGTGTGGACTATGGTCAGTTGAACAAGGTCACGATAAAGAATAAGTATCCACTTCCGAGGATTGACGATTTGATGGACCAATTGAAAGGAGCAACTATTTTCTCTAAGATAGATATGCGATCAGGTTATCATCAGATTCGTGTAAAGGTGGAGGATATACCTAAGACAGCTTTTCGAACTCGTTACGGGCATTATGAGTATCAAGTGATGTTGTTCGGAGTGACGAATGCTCCTGCAATATTCATCGATTATATCAATAGGATTTTTCATCCTTAGCTAGACAGATTTGTCGTTGTTTTTATCGATGACATTTTGATCTAATCTCAAAGTCAAGAAGAGTATATTGAACATCTCAGTATAGTTCTCTAGATTTTGAAAGAAAAGAAGCTGCATGCAAAGTTGGCAAAATGTGGGTTTTGGTTGGAAGAGGTTCAATTTCTGGGTCACGTGATTTCTAAGGAAGGTATTGCAGAAGGTGGAGACTATTTTCCAATGGGAAAGGCCAAAGACAGTGACGGAGGTCTGGAGTTTTGTTGGAATGGCCGGATATTATAGGAGGTTTATTAAAGGTTTTTCTAAAATAGCTAGAACACTTACGCAGCTCACTCGGAAGAGTCAAGCTTTTGATTGGACGGAGGAACGTGAAGCAAGTTTCCAAGAGTTGAAGAAAAGATTGACGACTGCACCAGTGCTGATTTTGCCAAATCCTAACAAATCTTTTGAGGTGTATTGTGACGCTTCTTTTCAAGGGTTAGAATGTGTGTTAATGCAGAACTGGAATGTAGTAACTTATGCTTCAAGACGGTTGAAGGTACATGAAAGGAACTACCCAATGCATGATCTGGAACTAGCTGCAGTGGTTTTTGTGTTGAAGGTGTGGAGGCATTTTTTGTATGGAGCTATGTTCAATGTCTTTAGTGATCACAAAAGTCTAAAATACTTGTTTGATCAGAAGGAATTGAATATGAGGCAGAGGCGATGGTTAGAATTCTTGAAGGACTATGATTTTTAACTTCAATACCATCCAGGAAAGGCGAATGTAGTCGCGAATGCCTTGAGTAGAAAGATGATCAGTGTTTCTACAATGATGATAAAGGAGGAGGAATTTATCAACCAATTTAGAGATCTGTGGTTGTCAGTGGAATTGGTACCAAGAAAGATTCATCTAAGTAAGGTGGTGATTTTGAATGACTTGCTAGATGTGATTCGAGAAAAACAAGATGAGGATTCATTTTTACAAAATGAAAAAAAGTTCTTGAAGCAAGGTCATAAGGCGACGGTGGAGGAAGGATCTGATGGAATCTTAAGATTCTAGGGAAGAATTTGTATACCTAATGATCCCGATCTTAAGAAAGCAATTTTGGATGAAACACATACTAGTAATTTAAGTATGCATCCGGGAATGACTAAGATGTATCAAGATTTAAATCATATGTTTTGGTGGCCAAGAATGAAGAGAGATGTGGCAAAACGTGTGGCCTCTTGTCTTGTTTGTCAGAAGGCAAAGGTGGAACATCAAAGACCTGTCGGTATGTTGCAGCCATTGACTATTCCAGAATGGAAAAGGGGATAGTATCTCGATCGATTTTGTTACTAGATTATCAAGAACGAGGAAAGGTCATGATTCTATATGAGTTATAGTTGATAGGCTTACGAAGTCAGCACACTTCTTGCCAATCAATATTAAGTATTCATTGGAAAGATTAACTCAAGTGTATATCAGTGAAGTTGTCAGACTTCATGGTATGCCTACAAGTATAGTTTCTGATCGAGATCCGAGGTTTACGTCAAGATTCTGGTGAAGTTTGCAAGAAGCCATGGGAACTAAGTTGCGATTGAGTTCTGCCTATCATCCGCAGACTGATGGTCAAACGGAGAGAACAATACAGTTGTTGGAAGATTTGTTACGTGCTTGTGTATTGGAGCAACAAGGGAGTTGAGATGAATTCTTGTCTCTGATAGAATTCACCTACAACAATAGTTTTCACTCAAGTATAGGGATGACGCCCTATGAAGCATTATATGGAAGACGATGTCAGACACCTTTGTGTTGGTATCAAGATGGAGAAAGTATGACTATTGGGCCCGATCTTGTGCAACAGACTACGGAAAAGGTAAAGATGATTCAGGAGAAAATGAGGACGACTCAAAGTAGACAGAAGAGCTATACTGATAAGCAAAGGCGACCCCTTGAGTTTGAGGAAGGTGAGCATGTGTTTTTGCAGGTAACGCCTACGACTGTTGTTAGAAGGGTTGTTAAATCCAGGAAGCTCACTCCTAAATTCATTGGACCTTATTAGATTATTCGTCGGATAGGTCCTGTAGCCTACCAGATAGCTTTACCACCTTTTCTATCCAATCTACATAATGTCTTTCATGTGTCTCAGTTAAGGAAATATATTTCCGATCCAACGCATGTTATACAACCTAATAGAGTACAGTTGAAAGATAATTTGACGTATGAAATGCTTCCTATTAGAATTGATGACAGGAGAGTGAAGCAACTTCGGGGGAAGATGATTGAATTGGTAAAGGTAATATAGAATGACATAACAGGTGATGCTAGCTAGGAGCTGGAAGATAAAATGAGGGAGCAATACCCTCAATTGTTCTGAGGTACGATAAATTTCAGGGACGAAATTTCTGTTAGTGGGGGAGAGTTATAACACCCTAACTTTTGAGTTAAGTACGATATTATCCTAAATGTACTGTTTTATGTTTTTTATGAGTTATAAATAGAATTTGATTGTTTCGTGATTGTATTTGTTCATTGTGTGTATTTTGCTCCGAGCCAAGAAATAATAATTTTTTGACCGAAAAAATCGTATTTTAATTATTCAGAGCTGGGGGATCTTACTATATCTAATTCTGAATGATACATGTATTAATCTTTTACTTTTTAAGATTTAACTGTGCAATAAAATAATTTATTTTATTATAATATTATTTTATTTGACAGTGCTTACTGTCTCAAAAACAGTAGAAATCTGTTCTAGAATGACCATGGACCCGAAAAAGTCTATGGGACCCACGTTTAGAGAAGCAATCAACGTTTCTGGCTAGATTATTTCTAAGTTAATGAAATGTAGTCAACAATAGTGGCTTGAAAATTTTAAACCAATAGAAATCAAGTCCACAAAAGTGGTTGGACTTGTTAAGATTTAACTAGAAAGCTTAACCAGGTTAGCTTAAACCTAACTAAGTTAGCATAGGAAGCTTGTTTAGTAACTAAACAAAGGAAACCTAGTTAGTTATCTATTTAAGTTCTAGTTAGAGAAGGTTCTAGAGAAATCTAGGAGATGGTTAGTCATCCTAGCTAACTAAATGGCTAACTAAGTAACTAAGCAGACTAACTAAATGCACCTAAGTGTAACTAGATTGCATGAATGAAGCACAAACTTGGTTTGCTTCTCATTAGGGCCATTCGGCCAAGCACCTTCAAGAAGGGCTTAGTCATTTGATGACTTGATTTTTCTACACCAATTAGGAACAAGCTTGGAGCCAAAGCCTTGAATATCAACCCTAGATCACATCTACGGCCATTAGGTGTTAGGAGAAGTCAAACAAAGTGGCCACCTCCCTTGATGAAGCTCACGGCCATAAGCTAGGTTAGGAAACCAAGTTCATTTGATTTTTCATCTTCAACCTTTCTTCTCTTCAAGAACACCAAGAAAAAATTCCTAAGTCTTTCTCCTCGAGCCATTCGGCCACTACCCATTTACCCTACATCCAACCTTCTAAATTTTCATCTAACCCAACTTCTCAAATCCAAACACCATTCTAAGAACATCTCTAGTTGAGAGTTCTTTCAAAAACATTCATCTTGAGCTTGGAAAATCACTTTGGAGATTTTTCCTACATGGTGAAGATTCTTGTTTCTTACTTCTAACTTTATTTCTTAGGTTCTAAGCCATGATTGATCCATGGTTTATATTTTTCTCCTATAGTTATGACTCTTTAAAATTTGTTTGAGCATGTTATGTTTCTCTTGGAGGTCACACGAAAACCATTGGAGGAGAGTAGAAGGAGTTGTCTTCCTTTAAGGCAAGAGGGAGATTTAATCTCATCAACCTTGTGTGGTGATGAGAAAATGGATTGTGTTTGTGGTGAAGAATCCATAAGGATTCATTCATTTGGTTGTTTAAAGCTTTCTTATTTGTGGTTGATTTTATTTGTAAGCATGTCTATAACCTTAAAATATATTGCATGTGTTTATAAATGTATGATTATTAATGTAGGATGTGAATACCATGTAAGGATTGCATAAGTGTTCCAAAGAACACAAAAAGAGCTCACGACTTCTCCAAGAAAAAGAGAACCAAAATGTTCTCAACTATTTTCTAAAACAATGATTTAATGAATCTAGGTAAAACAATGAATTTTAAATTGGTTTAGAAGGTAGAAAATGATTTAAAGAATATTTGTAAATAATATGTTGAATTCGGCCAATATGCCATTCAATGTATATTTGATTTCCAAAATTATTTTCTAAGATAGCTTAAATAGTTAACTACAAAAGAATTCAATTTCAATGGATCTTTAGGAAATAAAATGAATGAACTTAGTTTTAGAATTCTAAGTTAGGAGGATTAGTTATAAGTAAGAAATAAAGCAAACACTTGAAAAATACTAACGTAAAGCTCACTCTTTGAGTTTTGAAGCACGATAGTGAGTTTCAAGGTGTAAATAATGGGCAAGGTTAAAATATATAGTATTTAAAGAAAAACGTAGAAAATATCATCTAATGAATTTTCTAGACAAAAAGCTGTCAAAATTTACTAAAAATGAGAAAATAAAAGAGAAAGTTTTATAATATATTTATAACATAAGGAAAATATTCTACGTAGTTGAAAAGTACTAGAAATAGCTTACGTGTATTTTAAAATAACAATTTTAAGGTACGCGATTGAGAAAATGATTTAAAAACCTTATGCGATTGAGAAAACGATTTAAAAATATTACGCGACTTAAAAATTGTCAAAATATATTTACGCGATTTAAAAATATTTGTAAAAGTGACGCGATTGTGAAAACGTGATAAAATTTCTACGCGACTAAATGGAACAATGAGTTTTACTATTGGGCCAAAGTGGTGGAACTGGACATGTTAAGGTATAGTACTATCAAGTGGAGATGTACTATATTTGGAAATGTTGAGACTGTGGGCTTTTTTGTAAATATGGTGACATATTAAGACTGAGGGTATTTTTGTAATTGCGATTCTTATTCATGCATTAAGAGTTGTGTCAATTTGGTTGAAATTGGCAATTGATTGACGAGATGAATTATACCGTGTTGTGGGTGTGATAGGTGTAGTGTGATTCATTTATTGAATCTTGGAGGTGTTAGTGTGCGGAGGATTCCACATGTGGACAGTTGGTAGCTCATCTGGGCCATGGTAACGGGCAACACACTAATGATCTCGACACGCACTATTCTTAATCGAGATCTTGGAGAGATTGTCTAGTACAATGCTTGTGGTGAACAACATATTTAACTGTGTACTACTTACACGATGTCTTGGACTGTGGGCTATTTACACGACGTTTGATAGTGTAATAGTTTAGTTGGGCAGCCTGAGGTACTGATTGTTCTTCTGGGTCATTCACTGTGATGTCTGTGTTTAGCTCCATGGAGTAGGAACGAGTCATTATACATTTGCATTTATGGTATGTATCTTTTTGTTATTATTTGTGATATTATATATGATGTGTTAAAATTGCGATATTGTTTATGATACTGTGGTATGCATTATTGTGTTAAACTGTGATATCTGTTGTATTGTCATTTTCTTTATTGCCATGCTGGTAATGATGTAGATTGTCTCACCTCTTTGTATGCGTTTCTGTATTATTATTTATATTCTGTAAAGAGTTTGAGGAAGAGGGAGAGGAGTAGCCTCTAGAGATTCTGTACCCTGAGGAGCAGCAGACGGGTGATCAGTTCGACGAGTGCGAGCCGTCAGATCATCCATATCATTTGGACTGACTTTGTGGTTATGGTGTTGCCTGGATTTCTTGGTTTTGTGAGACTAGAGTTTCACGGAGGCTCTGAGGCCTGGCGACTGCGAGAGGATAGAGGATCGGTAGTCTACGTGGGGCATCTGACTGTGACCCTACGTGGAAAGTTTGACAGGGAGCCTATTTTAACTACTACTCTGTGTTTACATCTTGAAATGTCGTTGACTCTTAGGCATTACTGGGGAGGAATTTTCCATGCGCCTAGTGAGATCAGTAGTGTGTCGACAGCACAGACTCCTGTCCGTAAGACTGCGAGACATCTAGAATTTCTGTCATCCGATGATCCATCTGAGAGTGATCCTTCGGAGGGTTAGATATCTTTGATGTGCACTTGAGCACTTTATGTTTTAGTACTGTACTGACTGTTTACCGCTTTATTAAATATTTATAGTTGTAAATTATTTGTACAACTTAAAACAAAATCATATGTATATTACGGATTGTAATAATAGTTTGTTCTATTTCATGTTTTTTTTTATTTTATATAAGGTTATTATGTATAAAAGGAAAATTTTTACAACTCATATTATTATATATCAAATGTTTTATAACTTGGGTAAGATTTTATTTTATTGTATCAGAAATGTGACATCCCCACAAGGGTGTTATAGCTTGTATTTGTGTAGAAGACCTAAATGACAGGATTGCTCTTTATTATGCCTGGAGTGGCCTCTGGACTGATTCAGACTTCTTTTGGTCTTTGGAAAAAAAGAAGCTAGCAACTTTGAATGAGCTTTACTTGCGCTGCTAAAAATATATTGAGTTAGAGAAAGCTACCAAGGCTAAAGAGAGTTAGGAAAAAGGTGAGCCCACTTACCAGAAAAATAACTGAAACTCTAACCAGCCTCGAAACTCCTCTAATGATGATCCTTACCGACCTAAATATTCTGACTATACTCCTTTGAACACCCCGCGAGGGACAATTCTGAGGGAGGTGCTTCAGACTGAGTTCTAGGATATCAAGAGGTCGCCTCCTCTAAAGAAACAATCTCAGAAGGATAACTCAAAGCACTACAAATGGCATAAAAGTTAAGGCCACAAAACAGAAGATTGTTATTAGCTCTGCAATGTCATAGAATCCCTAGTCAAGGAAGGACGGCTGCAAAAGTATATTAGCAGTTTTCGAAACGATGAGAATCGTGGAAGAAAGAAGGAGTAAATACGTAGTCGCAGTCTGAGGTGAAGTTTGTCTCCATAATAGAGGAGAAGAAACCATAACCCCACTAGAAAATCTCGAACTCTGCCTTGCTGTGATACTAAAAACCGGCAGGATCGGAACTAGAATGGTCAAAGTGGAGGCAACAGAAAGGATCGGCTTATTAGTACCATCTCAAGAGGATTCGCAGGTGGTGGGTCGTCTAATAATTCCTAAAAGAAAACACTGTGGACGGCAATGTTAATCGTTTCCAGCTCCACGCACAAACCTCATGTTGAAGACAGGGAAGAACCACTTATCTCCTTTTCAAACAAGGACTATGGCGATATTATTTGGGATCATGATGACCCTCTAGTTATCTTTGGAATAATATCTAACACTAAGGTCCAGCATAACTTCATCGATTAAGGAAGCTCAGCAGACATCATGTTCATGGACATCTTTGAGATATTGGAGTTCCCTCTGTTAGCATTAATCCCTTATGATGGCGAGCTCACTGGTTTCTCAGGCGAAAAGGTTACCCCGGTAGGTTACTTTGAAACTTTTCTAACCCTGGGCGACGACAATGTCTACAGAGCTGTTAAAGTCAGATTCTTAGTAGTGGATTGCCCATCAACATACAATATTATTTTTGGTCGACTTACGTTGAATACCATTACCGTTGTAGTATTTACCACTCACCAAGCCATGAAATTCCTCAATAAGAATAATAAGGTGGTCACGGTTAAGGGTGATCAGATCGCAGCACGCAAATGTTACAATGAAAGTCTCAAAATCTGCAAAACCCCGAGGAAAACCAAAACATGCACATCTAGCCTAGCCTGGGATCAAGTCAACATCCTTATAACCGAGCTAGACATACGTAAGAGATCTGGGGTACCAGACCCCAGCTAGAAGGAGAGTTGCTTCCATTCCAATTAGGTGACAAGTCATACCAAGTCACGAAGATTGGTGCAAATATAGAAGAACAGGAGAGGTGCTAGCTCATAGAGCTTTTGCAAAAAAACAAAGACTTCTTTTCTTAGATGTCCTCTGATATGCCTGGGCTTGACCCCACTTTCATCTGTCATCATTTATCTATTAAACTGGATGCAAAGCTAATTTCCTAGAAGAAAAGAAAAGTTGGCCTTGAGAGATAACAGATTGTCAAAGAGCAAGTCAAAGAGCTACTCAATGTCAGGTTCAAATTTTGCATACCACATGATTCTCAAATGTGATCTTGGTGAAGAAGTCAAACGGGAAGTTAAGGATGTGTGTGGATTACACAGACCTGAACAAGGCTTGCCCTAAAGATCCATACCCCCTCCCTAACATTAACAAACTAGTCAACAGCTCCTTCAGCTTTCAGTTGTTATATTTCATGGATGCTTACTCCAGGTACAATCAAATCTCAATGTACCCTGAAGACGAAGATAAAACCGCTTTCATCATTGAGAGGGCGAGCTACTGCTATAGGGTAATGCCTTCCGGTTTAAAAAATGCAGGAGCCACTTACCAGAGAATGATGAACCGAGTTTTTGAGGATCAGATGGGGAGAACACTCGAAGTCTACATCGATGACATGATAGTAAAAACGCCACTATCCAGATCACGTACCTCAATCCTCGAAGAAGTGTTCGCCTAACTAAGAACGCACAACATTAGGCTTAATCCAGAAAAATACGCATTTAGGGTCCAGACCAGCCAATTCTTGGGCTTCATGTTGACTCACTGTAGAATAGAGGCAAACCTAGATAAATGCAAAGTGATGCTCCGCATGTGTAGCCCTCAAAGCGACAAAGAAGTACAACAGCTGATAGGACGAATCACGGCCCTCACACGGTTCCTCACTAAAGCTACTCACAAATCCTTCCCCATCTTCAAGTTGTTAAAAAAAAAGGGGAACATGCTTTGAGTGGATTCAAGAGTGTGAGGACACCTTCACATCTTTGAAAGACCTCCTGACTTCTCACCCCATTCTAACAAGTTAGGAACCAAGTGAAACACTATACGTGTACCTATCTGTTCATAAGGAGGTCGTGAGTTCAGTGCTTATCTGGGAAACAATTGAAGGTTAGAAGCCGGTTTATTTCATGAGCAAGGTGCTACAAGGTCCCAAGCTTCACTATTAGAAAATAGAGAAGTTTGCATTGTCCCTCATCATCACGACCAGAAGACTTAGATAGTACTTCCAATGTCATCTAATGGTGGTTAGGATAGATTAATCTATCCATCAAATATTACATAAACCGGATTTAGTCGGATGAATGATCACCTGGTCCATTGAGCTTTCTGAGTTCGGAATTGCATATGAGCCCAGGGTAGCAATCAAGGCACAAACACTCTCTACCTTCCGTGCCGAGCTTACCTCAGACCCCAGTGATCCCGAGCAAATAACTTGGACTGTGTTCATTAACGGTTCCTTGAACCCCAAGTGGAGTGGCGCCGGGGTAATTTTGGAAAACTTAGAAGGAGTAACAATTGAGAACTCCACAAGGTTTGAATTCTCTACTTTAAACAATCAGGCGGAGTATGAAGCATGCATCGCCAGAATGGTAATGGCTAGAGAATTGGGAGCAACAAAAATTACACTTTGTAGTGACTCTCAACTTGTGATCTCCTAGATTCAAGGTGATTATCAAGATAAGGAGCCTCTCCTTTAGAAGTACCTAGCAAAGGTACAAAGACTCCTCAAAAGTTTCCAGGTGGTGAAGGTGGAGCACATACCCCGGGAATAGAATTCAAGGGTCGACCTCTTGTCCAAGTTGGCTAGCACCAAGAGCCCAGGAACAACCATTCTGTGAAACAGGAGACCTTCTCGCAACCTTCCATCATGGATACTATTTTCTAGGTAGAAGGACAAAAGCGTACTTAGATCACACCAATAATAGAACATTTATAGTCTGGTATCTGTCCTGAAGACCCGAAGGAAGCCTCCAAGTTAGTCAAAATCACGGTTTGGTACACCATTTATGATGGGTAGTTATATCAACGTGGATTCTCTTCACCACTCCTTAAAATCCTTACGCCGAAAGAAGCAGAATATGTACTGGCTAAAGTCTATGAGGGGAGTTGTGGACACCACTTAAGAGGCAAAATTTTAGCTTTAAAGGCACTTAGAGTCAGATACTGCTAGCCAACAATGGAAGTCAACTCTCATGCGCATATCCAAGTGTGTGATAAATGCCAATGACACTTGGACCATTATCATGCTTCACCTAAGGAACTATCCACGACATTCGTGCCCTGGCCATTCTACAGGTGGGGGATGGATTTTTTTGGTCCATTCCCTCAAGCACCTAGAAAGCTAAAATTCCTAGTGGTAGTCGTGGACTACTTCACAAAGTGGATTGAGGCAGAGCCCTTAGTCACCATCACCTCTTCCTGAATCCAAAAGTTCACTTGGCGCTACATCATTTTTAGAGTCTCGTAATCCATTGTAATGGATAATGAGACACAATTTAAAGATAATGGGTTCGAAGAGATACTTGCTGATTTGAAAATCAAGCATCATTACAATGCCATTGGGAGCCCCCGGACAAACAGACAGGATGAAGCTGCCAACCAAGTTATCATCTGCGGGCTAAAATGAAGGTTAGGTGAGGCTAAAGAAAACTGGGTAGAACAATTAGACCATATCCTTTGGGTCTACCAGACTACAACACAATCTACAATAGGTAAAACTCCCTTTAAGCTCACTTATAGGTGTAAGGCCATGATCCCGGTGGAGATAGGGGAGCCTAGCTGGCATCTCTAACACTTGTCACCCGATAATAATCTCAGATTGATCAGGGAAGACCTAGATTTTTTGGAAGAAAGAAGGTGTGTTGCTTATATACGCGACGTTGCCATCAAGCAGAGGATGACAACATGATGCAACCTAAAGGTTGTTCCCCAAAAATTCCAGCCAAGTGGCCTAGCTCTCCGTAGAGCTGACCTCGGAGGCAAGAATGCCTCCCAAGGAAAGTTAGTCCCTAATTGGGAAGGCCCCTACCATATCGTGATCAACACTGGTAGAGGAGCCTACACCTTGGAGACACTAACATGCAAGCAAGTCAAGAACTTCTGGAACATGGACAAACTTAGAAAGTACTATAGCTAAGGGTCTTCTAAGGCCTAGTCTCTTAGTTAACTTCATGTCTGATCTACCATAATTATTATGGGATCAATTTGTATGGACTATAGTTTTTTTACCATATTAATAAAACAAAGTGATTTTTATACATCTACTTGCATTCAAAGAAGTCTCGAAAGACCCTCAAGGTTGTAGATGCATCACCCTAATACAATTATAGTAAAATAACTTTAATATTTCAAGATAAAGGGTATCAAGTATATCACTTCCTAAAGATACATAAAATAAAAATCCATAATAACCTACATAATCATTATAGAGAGAGCCAAAAGGGTAGAAAAGATAGTCATATATATATATATACAGCATTAGCCACAAACGATTCATTGTCGTATACAAACTTTAAACTACAAACTAGCGATATAAAACAAATACATGCTTGGTTTCACAATAAACAAAATAAACTATTCCAAGCCTCTTTGCTTCTTGTTCTTTTTTCTCTTTTTAGGATCTTGACTTGGATTTACATGAAAACACAATCGGGGTAAGAATTCACAAATCATTAGTATAAGTATCCCAAAACTAGCATTTACATCATTCATAATGAGTAAGCAAAACCATATACGAAACATAATGACTAACAATGATATTGAACAACCACCTATACAATTGTAAAATATCATTGAGCAAGACAACTACTCATACAATTGTCATTTACACACAAACACAGAATGTCATATGAATATGCCTAAGAGATGTCCTAATAATATGTTTATGCAATGCTTGCACAAGTTTTAGTTTTTGAAAACACATGATACTCACCTATTCCTAGGAACCTCGTTCTTTTGTATTTGTCTCAATACGATAGGCAAAAGAGCCCTACACTACTCGGTAGTTGTTACCCAAGTGGCTTATTTACTCAAGAGGGGGTGAATTGAGTAGTTAAAAAATTCTTTCAAAACTTTTCACAAACATGTTAAGAACAAATTACATTGAAGCTATTTATCAATTAAAATGAATGAACCAAGAAGATACAAAAATTCTCAAAAATTAAACAAGCCAATAACAAATTACTTAATCAATTATATGAAATTTAAATGCGAATATAAGGAGTAAGGGTTCAAAAAAGCAAACACTAGGATTTATCTTGGTTCGACCACCAACCACTTATGACTTACATCCAGTCTGCGAGAAACCACCCGAGATTTTTTCACTATTAATGCAAGCTTTAATAGGTGCTTGCTACTATTACAAAGCAGAGCGCTCCTCACACCTTGATCTATACCTCACCCTTGTGCTTGCGCCTCGATAGTAGGGATACCTCACCCTTACAAATTTTCTGAGGGATACCTCATCCTCGTTACAATCAATCAAGAATTGAAGAAGAAAAAACTCTCTTAAAGGGTGTGTATTACAACTTGAACTACTATGAAGCTCTCTCAAGAATATCTCATGAATTTCATAAATAGAGCAAAAGAGGAAAAACTAAAAAACTCGAATTAAGAGCAATAGAATTGTGCCTCTCAATGTTTGTTGTGCGTAAAAGTTGGCCCAAGAGGGTCTATATATAGTATTATGAAGGAAAAGAGTCGTTAGGGCATTTAATGTAAGCAATAAATGCTTAAAAAGAAATGTTTGCGCACTTACAGCCACGTTGTAATCGATTACAAGAGTAATTTAATTGATTACATTGTTCTTTATAACACCCTGAAAATTAATAATTTCATGATAAATAGTCGTTTTATAATATTTGTGATTTTTATGAATTTTTTTGGATTTTTTCAAAAATGTGGAATATTTTAATATTATTCCTCATTTTACGTGCGTGCTGAGTGGAGCCGAGAAAATGAGATATTTTTTTCGAGAACCTTGATCTGTGGAAACGTCGAGGTACGGGTGTCTCACAATAGACAGTGGTAGCTCCACTAGGGCCGTGGGATAGACCGATGCAAATATATCGACGATCAGGATCGAGACACTGTCCTATATCGCGATCAATGTTGAGGTGCCATGTATAAGCCATGTTGCGCGAAATATTATTTTTATGATAAAGCACTTTATTTTAAGACTACCGAGATACTGGCATGACTCTTTGATCATTCTCTCCGAAAGTTTATGTCTAGTTCCATGGAGTAAGATCTTAGTACCATATGCATTATGCATTGTCAGTCTCATATTTCATCTGGCATGAGTACTTACAATTGTTAAATTATCTCTTTTAATGTTGTAATAATTATCTGACTATTGAACTGTTTACTACCTGAGATATTATTGTTGTTTCTGTTTTATTACTTCTTTTATTATTACTTATTATTGTTTTTCTCTTATTGCTTATTTCATTATTACTGTCGATGAATATATGTGTTGTGATGTTATGTGGGCGTCCTGCGCTATTCTGTTTTCTTGTTGTCGTATTGGTATTGAATGCTAGGTGTCTCACCTATTTCCTGTATCCCTGTATTTCTATTTTATATTTATATTTGATAAAAGATCGTGAGGAAGAAGATGAGGGACCACACCCTTACTGATTGGATTGGGCTGATTCATAATTTTTTATATGGCATCTGCACGAGATTTCTTCGGTTACGTATGGGTGTAACTTTATGGGGGGCATTGATGCCTGGCGTGTCGACTGGGACACTGAGCATCACATATTTAGGGGTTGCGGCTTTGTCTGCTAGTAGTACCTATCCCAGGGTTACTACTTTCTCCTTTCGTGCTTTTGTACTCATCATCTTTTATTTGAATATGTAACTACTATGTTTCGTGTTATCAATGCTTTGCGTTAAGGACAAATATATTATATATGAAATATGTTTTACTTCAGTGGTTATATCTTAATGGTTGGATACTAAATACGTTTCACTTGGGGCTCATATTTTCTATTTATGTATAAAATAATTTTTTTAAAAATACTATTCATGAGACTGTGACACACCTGGATTTAGTGACTGTGGTGTAACGACGATTGTGCCATAGTTATCATATTTAGGGGTGTTACATTCTTGAAAGTCATTCTGGGCTGTTTGTAATCGATTACAACCTTCATGTAATTGATTACATGGTCTCTTCTAGAGATGTAATCGATTATGAAGCTTCTTGAAGTAGTGTAATCGATTATGGAGCTACTAACTTTTGAAAAATTGGTTCCCGTATAGATGTAATCGATTACCAGGTCTGTGTAATCGATTACAAGCCTCCAAATAAGCTATAAATTGATTACTAGAGCTAAGGATATGATTACAAGTGTCCTTGAACTCATTTTTAAGCCCATTTAACCATGATAAACATTGAGATTTAAAACAACTTGGATTTTTAAAGAAATAAGCTTGTTTTTCATAATTCAAGACTTAAAAAACCATTTGATTTGAAAAGCTCTTTTAAGAAAATAATTGAGATACCAAAAGAGCTTCTTACATTAAGATCTTAAGACCTAAAACTATGTCAGCTTTACATCCATTTGTACTTGGTCATCATCTTGGCTTTGTTATTATCAAAATCTTTATGAGCTCCATGACATAAGTATTCATATTCTTTCCTTTTTTATGATGACAAACCAACACACAGAAAGAGAAGCAATATATATATATGTGTATATATACATTAGATATTAAAACATCGCTCTCCCCCTGAAAATATGCATACTCCCCCTTACTCATGCAATCTTTCTCCCTTTTGACATTATCAAAAAGCGATAGTTAACAAAAGAATGAATGACATAGGCATTCACATTTAAAAATAAAATAAGCAACAATTGTATAATAGGATGTATCCAGGATAAGAGCAATTCCAGCAAAACATAATAGTATATCCAGGATCACCAGACATCACAACAGATAGATCAGCAACATAGCTGACAATAGATAGGCAACAGTGCAAATAGAATATTTAAAAAGAACACCAGCAGATAGTATCAACAATCCATAGAATCAAAGTAAAGAACATATTATCATTGGCTCAACAAATGTAATAATTAGAGTATATAAACAACAGAGACATCATAAGAAACAGAGGCATATGCAAAATAGCATAAAAAATCTAATGGGTTAGGCAATGTAAACATCATGACTCAGCCACCCATCATCACTTAGTCGCCTCGCTATCACTATCACTATCACTGGAAGCCATATCACCAAGGTTGACATCGTCATCATCTACGGCAAGGTTATCCTCAGAGCTAAGAATCTCCTCATTATCATCAGGGAAACCGACTGTGGCATTAGAATGACCAGCAAATGATATCGGAGCAGGAGGTGCAGTAGAGGAGGTGCGAGCATAAAAGGGGGAAGCATGCCTAGGCTGATGACATGGAGCACTCTCTAGCTAAGCTCGAATAATGGTGACCTCTTCGTTAGTGTAAGTAACTCGCTCCTCAAGGCAGTGAAAAGAGGTGCGCAATTCACTGAACTGATCATCAATATAAGTGCGGAGGTTGCGGAGCGCCTGAAGTAGAAGTTCCATAGATGGTGGAACTGGAGTAGCTGGAGGTGCGTTGTCCTCAATATCCTCATCACCGCCTCGAGGTATGTGACCATCCACCCCATGATGTAGGAAATACCAGCAATCATCAATCTTCTTTAGTTGTAGCTTCGTCAAAGTGTGCACACTGATGCACTCTTGCCCGTCAGAAGTCTCATCCTTTGTTTCCCTAGACAAAAGAATGTGGAAGTGTTCAAGGATCGCAGTGATAAGCATGGCATAAGACAAAGGATGAGGATCCTTCATTGTGCGCAACATATGCTAAATGACATAATAAGCCTAGTTAATGGAGCAGTCTGTGTTCATCACCCTTAGAGCCAGCACATCATCCTTGAGAACCTGAGAGTAATTGCCCCCTCTAGTAATCAAGGCCCTAGCTATAATGTAGTGTAGCACCTTGTTTTCCATAGTAAGCCCAGTAGCCAGAACTTGGGGGCCGGGTTGGAAACCTATTCTCAGTAATGAGTTCAATGCGGATTTATAATCATACTCATCGCCCCACTGAATTAACCCAGTAAAATTTGCACCATCAAAACTCAACCCAGTTAATTGATACCAAAGGCTAGAGTTTATAACTATTGGTTTCTTCTTTACTTCAGATATCAAACAGGCATCCTCAAATTTCAAATTTGTATAAAATACTCAAACTAAACTAGGGTATATAGCCTTCTTAATGCTAAAAAATTTAATCAAGTCCAGTCGCTCAAGCAAACGAAAACTCTCTAAAAGCTCACTTGAGCAAAATTCAGCAGTGATATACCTGGGCTAGATGATCCTCTAATGGTGAAACTGTTTGCAAAAAACCTCTGCTTGTTTGGAGGTTCGAAAGTGTGCAGAGAGATCCAAACTAAGAATTGTAACCAGCAACCCCTATTCTGGGCTTCTTTGCTTTGCATGAAGATTCAACCACTGGAGAGCAATGAGTTAAAAAAGGGTGAAGAGGAAAGGTGTTTGCTAGTGTGTAGGTGAAGTGGTTGATGGAAAAAAAACTGGAGAAAAACTGTCCAACACTTTGTTTAACAACCCTTGCTTATTCCAAACCAAAATTTTTGTAACAGACCTTGCAGTTAAATTTCTCCAAATGTCAAGAATTTGGTGATGACACTGAGTAGTGGATATTTTGAGCAGTTGGAGGACTTAGTAATGATAGGGTACCTGCAAAACAAACTTAGGGGAGCCTCTAATGCCCAAGTCAATATTGGATTCAAAATTGGTTAAGGACAAGGTAATTATACAGAAACTAAACCAGTTATGCAGAAGCATATAAATTATGTAGTAGCAAAAACATATTATGCAATAAGATTAAATACAAGACTGATCCATAATTCCAAGTTCTCTTCTTAGGTGAAAGAAAGTATCTTTAGGCAAGGGTTTAATGAAGATATGAACAAGTTGATTTGTTATTTCAATAAATTCTAACATACAATCACCTTTTTGTACATGATCTCTTATGAAATGATGTCTTATCCCAATATGCTTAGACCTAGAATGCATAATGGGATTTTTGGTTAAATTGATTGTACTAGTATTGTCACATCTTATAAGGATGTGATCAAGCTGAAGTCCAAAATCAAGAAGTTGTTGCTTCATCCATTGGATTTAGGCACAACAACTTCCGACTGCAATATATTTAGCCTCAGCAGTAGACAATGCCACACTATTTTGTTTCTTGTTATGCTAAGAAACTAAAGAGCTTCCAAGCAAGTTGCATATCCCACTAATGTTTTTCCTATCCAATTTGCATCCAGCGAAATCGGAGTTAGAATATCCAATAAGACTGCAAGTGGCACCTTTGGGGTACCACAAATCCACTTGTGAAGTGCCACTAAGATATTTCATAATTCATTTAACTGCACTTATGTGTGATTCATTAGGATTTGCTTGGTATTTAGCACACATGCATATACTAAACATAATATCCGGTCTACTAGCAGTAAGATAAAGAAGGGATCTAATCATATCTCTGTACTTAGTGATCTCTACGGGATTACCTGCTTCATACTTGTCCAAGTAACATGAGGTGCTCATTGGTGTGTCCATATGCTTAGAGTTGTCTATTCCAAATCTCTTGAGAAGCTCCTTGCAATACTTGGATTGGCTAATGAATGCTCCATTCCTTGTTTGGTTGATTTGAATCCCAAGGAAGAAATTGAGTTCTCTTATCTTAGGCATCTCAAATTCGCTTTGCATGATATTAGCAAATTCTTTACACAGAGACTCGTTAGTGGCACCAAAGATAATATCATCTACATATACTTATACAAGGAGTTTGTCATGCTTTTTTTTTTTTATAAAAAGGGTTGTGTCAACCTTCCCTCGTGTAAAACCATTTTCCAAAAGAAATTTGCTAAACCTTTCAAATCAAGCTGAAGGAGCTTGCTTTAAGCCATACAAGGCCTTTTTCAATTTGAAAACATGGTTGGACAAATCATAACTTTCAAGGCCTTGTTAAACATATACTTCTTGGATAACGCCATTTAGAAAAGCACTCTTAACATCCATTTGACATAATTTGAAGTCCATGATGCATGCATATGCAAGTAACATTCTAATAGCCTCTAATCTAGATACAGATGCATATGTTTCTTCCTAATATATGCCTTCTTCTTGACTATACCCTTTAGCTACAAGCCTAGCTTTATTTCTAGTTATTAAGCCTATTTCATCAAGCTTGTTCCTAAAGACCTATTTGGTGCCTATGATTGGATGATCATTGGGCCTTGGAACCAATTCCTAAACTTGACTTATTTCAAATTGGTTTAGATCATCTTGCATGGCCAAGATCTAATGTTCATTGTTAAAGGCTTCATGTATGTCTTTAGGCTCAATTTGAGAAATGAAAGCCAAATGGTTACATGCATTTCTAATTGAGTTTCGAGTACTTACACCTTTAGATACATCACTTATTACTTGGTCAAGAAGATGATATTTTGAAGTTTTCTACTCCTTGGGAAGATCCATGACTTGTGAATCCACTTGATTTGGGGTGTCCTCTTGGCTTTGCTCTTACTTCTTTTCTTCTTTCTCCTTGTTGTCCAAGTGTGTTTTTGCCAAAACCTCTGCAACATCATCAACAGCAAAATCCTTTCTCGGTCCATTTGGGCTAGTTTCATCAAATTTAACATGAATGGACTCTTTAATGGTCATAGTTCTTTTATTGTAAATTCTAGAAGTCTTTCTATGGTTAGAATATCTAAGAAATATACCTTCATCAGACTTAGCATCAAACTTTTCTAAGTTATCTTTTCATTATTTAAAACAAAACATTTACATCTAAAAACATGAAAATGTGAGACATTTGGCTTCCTTCCTTTGTATAGTTCATAGGGGGTTTTCTTTAAAATTGGCTTGATTAGGGCCCTGTTCATTACATAATAAGCGGTACTTACCGTATCTGCCAAAAAATACTTAGGAAGGGTAGCCTTATTGAGCATAGTTCTTGCCATTTCTTCTAAAGATCGATTTTTCCTTTCTATGACTCCATTTTGTTGTAGAGTTCTAGGGGTAAAAAAATTATGCTCAATGTCATGTTCATCACAAAAAGTTTCAAAAACATGATTTTCAAACTCACCACCATGATCACTTCTAATGGATGTAATACGAAAACATTTTTCATTTTAGATAACTTTGGCAAGTTTCTTAAAGGCTAGAAATGCATCATTTTTATGAGAAAGAAATAAGGTCCATGTAAACCTAGAAAATTCATCCACAATCACTAATGTATAGTAATTCCCACCAAAGCTCATTGTTCTAGAGGGACCAAAAAGATCCACGTGCAAAAGTTGTAAACGTCTAGAAGTTAAAACAACACTTTTAGCTTTAAAAGAGACCTTAACTTGTTTTCCCTTTTGACATGCATCACATAATTTATCTTTTCCAAATTTAAGCTTTAGTAGTCCTGTAACACCCCAACTTTTGGATAAATGACAGTATTGTCCTAAATGTACTGTTTTGTATTTTTCTGTATGTTATAAAATTTATTTGATTGTTTCGTGATTATATTTGAGTGTTTTGTGTGATTTACTCCGAGTCAAGAAAATAATAATTTTCGGGCTAGGGAAATTTTATTTTAATTATTCGAAGCTAGGGGATCTTACTAAACCCAATTCCGAGTGATACAAATATTAATCTTTTAATTTTTAGGATTTAATTATGCAATAAAATAATTTTATATTATTATAATATTATTTTATTTGACAGTACCTACTGTCTCAAAAACAGTAGAAATATGCTCCAAAACAACCATGGACCCGAAAAAGTCTGTAAGACCCGCGTTTAGTGAACCAGTCAACATTTCTGGCTAGACTAACTCCTAAGCCAATGAGGAGTGGTCAACAAAAGTGGCTTGAAGGTTTTAGACCAATAAGATTCAAGTTCACAAAAGTGGTTGGACTTGTTAAGATGAAACTAGAAAGCTTAATCAAGTTAGCTTAAAACCTAACTAAGTTAGCATAGGAAGCTTGTTAAGTAACTAAGTGAATTAAACCTAGTTAGCTATCTAGTTAAGTTCTAGTTAGAGAATGTTCTCAAAATATCAAGACAAACCTAGTTAACCTAAGTAACTATATAGTTAAGCTAGTAACTAAACAAACTAATCAATTTCACCTAAGTGTAACTAGATTGCATGAAGAAGCACAAACTTGGTTTGCTTCTCTTTAGGCCATTCGGCCAAGAGCTTTCAAGAACCATTAAGAAGAGCTTAGTCACTTGCATGACTAGATTTCCTACACCAATTAGAGACAAACTTGGAGCCAAAGCCTTTGTTCTCCACCCTTGATCAAATTTAGGGCCATTAAGTGATAGGAGGAGTCAAAAAAGGAGGCCACCTCCTTTGGTGAAGCTCATGGCAAAGTAGAGCTTTGGAGAGCTTTTTACTTCATTCTTCATCTTTGCTATCACTAAACTTACTCTTTTCTCTCTTCAAGAACAAAGATCACCATTGTTGTTCCTTTGAGGAGCCATTTGGCCAACACCCATACACCATACCTCCACCCTTCTAAAATTTTATCTAACCTTATTTCTCAAACCCAAATAACATTCTAAGAACATCTCTAATTGGAGATTTCTTCAAAAAAATTCATCTTGAGCTTGGAAAATCACTTTGGAGATTTTTCCTACAAGGTGAAGATTCTTGTTTTTCATTTCTAACTTGATTTCTAAGGTTCTAAGCCATGATTGATCCATGGTTTATGTTTTTCTCCTATGGTTTAAGGTTGCTAGGATTTCTTTGGAGATCCATACGAAATTCATAGGAAGGAGAGTTAGAAGGTGTTGTCTTCCTTTAAGGTAAGAGGGAGATTTAATCTCATCAACCTTGTGTGGTGATGAGAAAATGGATTGTATGTGTGTGAAGAATCCATAAGGATTCATTTATGTGGTTGTTTAAATGCTTTCATTATTTGTGATTGATTATATTTGTATGAATGTTTATAGCTTTAAAATATATTGCATGTGTTTATAAATGCATGATTATTAATTAGTATGTTAATAACATGTAAGGATTGCATGAGTGTTCCAAAGAACACAACATAGAGCTCACGGCTTCACCAAGAAAAAGAGAACCAAAATGTTCTCAATCATTTTCTAAAGGAAGGATTTAATGGAATTAGGTAAATTAATGAATTCCAAAATGATTTAGAAGATGGAAAATGATCCAAAGATCAAATACAAAGATTTTGTTAAATTCAGCCAACGTGCCTTTTTAATGTGTAATTAATCCAAAATTTATTTTCTAAGTGTAGGCTAGTTGTTTAAGCTAAAAAGAATACATTTGCAATGGATTTTCAACACTTAAAGAAGTAAACAAATTTTTATTAGAAATATGGTATCAAAGAGAAATAAACAAAACTCTTGAAATATACTTACCTTTGAGTTTTAAAATATAATGGTAATTTTCAAAGTGTATTTTGTAGTTATAAAACTAAACAAAGGAATTTTTAAAGGAAAATGTAGAAAATATATTTTAATAGATTTTATAGACAAAATGCTGTCAAAATTTACTAAAAATGGACGAATAAAGGAAAGAGTTCACAAAATATTTATAACGTAAGAAAAATATTCTACGTAGTTTAAAAGTATTAAAAATAGCTTATGCAGTTTTAAAATAATGATTTTTAAGCTTTGTGGTTAAGAAAACGATTTAAAAATCTTACGCGATTGAGAAAACGATTTAAAAACATTACGTGATTTTAAAAATGTCAAAATATATTTACGCGATTTAAAAACGTTTGTAAAAGTGACACGATTGTGAAAATGCGATAAAATTTCTACGCAATTAATTGGAATAGTGAGTTTTGCTGTCAGGCCAAAGTGGTGGACTCAGACATGTTAAGATATGATACTGTCAAGTGGAGACGTACTATATTTGAGAATCTTGAGATTGAGGGCATTTTTGTAAATATGGTAATATTTTGAGACTAAGGGTATTTTTGGTAATTATATTCATGCATTGAGAGTCGTGTCAATTAGTTGATATTGGCGATTGATTGACGAAATGAATTACACCGTGTTGTCGATGTGATAAGCGTAGTATGGTTCATTGAGTGGACTTGGAGGCATTAGTGCGCGGAGTATTCCACATGTGGACAGTTGGTCGCTCCTCTGGGTCGTGGTAACTGGCAACACACTAATGATCTCGACACACACTATTCTTAATCGAGATCTTGTGGAGACTGTTTAGTACAATGCCTGTAGTGCACGACGTATTTGGATTGTGTACTACTGCACAATGTTTTGGACTGTGGGCTATAGACACGATGTTGGACAGTGCAATAGTTTGGTTGGGCATCCTGAGGTACTGATAGTTCTCTACGAGTCATTCTCTCTGATGTTTGTGTTTAGCTCCATGGAGTAGGAATGAGTCATATGCATTTGCATTTGTGGCATGTATCATAACATTATTATTTGTGATATTATATGATGTGTTAATTTGTGTTATTATTTATGATATTGTGGTATGCATTATTGTGTTAAATTGTGTCATTATTCATGATACTGTATTATTTATTATTGTAATAAACTACAATATCTGTTGTATTGTCATTTTCTTATTTGCCATGCTGGTATTGATATAGATTGTCTCACCTCTTTATTTGTATGTGTTTCTGTATTATTTATATTCTGTAAAGAGTTTGAGGAAGAGGTAGAGGATCAACCTCTAGAGATTTTGTACCCCGAGGATCAGCAGACGGGCGATCAGTTTGACGAGGGCGAGCCATCAGATCATCCATACCATCTAGATTGATCTTGTGGTCATGGCATTGCCGGGATACCTAGGTTTTGTGAGACTGGAGTTTCACGGAGGTTCAGAAGCCTGGCGATTGCGTGAGGATAGAGGATCAGTGATTTACTTGGGGCGTCTAACTGTGTCCCTACGTGGAGAGTTTGATGGGGAACCTGTTTTTACGACTACTCTGTATTTACATTTAGAGTTGCCTTTGGCGCTGAGACGTCACTGGGGATGACTGTTTCATACACCGAGTGAGATCAATATTGTATCGACAGCCCATATTCCTGTCCGTAGAGCTACGAGACATCCTAGATTTCTATCATCCGAGAATGATCCTTCGGAGGGTTAGGAACCTTTGATGTGCACTTGGGCACTTTATGTTTCTAGTACTGTTATGCTAACTCTTTACTGTTTTATTTAAATACTTGTAGTTGTAAATTATTTGTACAACTTAAAACAAAATCATATGTATATTATGGAGTGTGATAATAGTTTGTTTTATTTTATGTTCCGTGTTATTTTATTTGATGATATCCAATATAAGAGGAGAAATTTTACAACTCAATTTAATTATGTATCAAATATTTTATAACTTGGGTAAAATTTTATTTTATTGCATCCTAAATGTGACATCCCCACAAGGGTGTTACAAGTCCAATTACTAGCTCTTTAGAGACTAACTTATTTAAGTGATTCATGTGAATGTGTGCAATTTTTCTATGCCATAACCATAAATTGTCTTCCTTACTCATAAAGCATTTCACATCATTTGAAGACATATCATCAAGGCTAATTATATATATATATATATATTATATTGTTTACTCTATGACCAATAAAAGTGTTTGTGTATGCCCTAGAGGCCAATTTATTTTGACCATCTACATACATTGTATTATGCTATTTATGTTGGTGTATGCCCTAGTGGCCAATACATTTTGTTTGTATTTACATACATTATATTATGTTATTTTATATGAGGCATTTCATTTATTGTGTTCTTTTTGGTAGACATAATAAAGTCCTTAGAATAGTAAATTTGATACCATAGGACATCAAGTGGATGACTTGATCGTGAGATCCTATTGGATAAAACACTATTCTTAAATGTCCCTAGTCAAGTATTATTGTTAATTAGGACAACAATAATACATTGAGGCTAGTATGTGCGTAGACTGATGACCACATCTCACGGGTCATGGATATGAGATATCAAGTCTACATATGGATACATATTAGAGTAATGATGTATTGGACAGACCCGCCATGAGAACGCTACGTGGATCGTTACGTGAGTGTCATAAGCGATTCTCATAGTGATAATGGTGTATATGGTCCTTTGACCTGAAATCACTACTATTCTTACATGAGGAGTTGTGTGTTTTAATGCCATCAAACGTCATCTGTAACAAGATGATTATAACGTTGGTTATTAGACATGCCGCAATACATGTGGAGGAATGTGAGTGACCTAGATGGGATTTGTCCCTCCTACATAACAGGAGCGATATCTTCGGGCCCCCTGATTGAGTGAGACTACGAAATGCATGGCCATGCTCAAATGAGTCAATATGAGATATTGATCTTATTTGTTATTACTATGTCTACTCGGGAATCAGGAAACTGAAGATTGAACTAAACAAGGGTGACACATTCCATGCCTTGTGTTCAATCTGGATATCTGGACAAAGGGACTAAACTACACGGAAACATTGGTCACAGATAGGTTATGTCAAATCACTGACATTCTCATTACTTGGGTAGCAGTGATGTGTTGCTAGATACCGCTCACTGTTTATAATATTAAAATGAGATTTTAATATTACTACCAACGTCATGAGAACCTGTAGGGTCGCACACTTAGAACAGACTAAATTGGAGTAATCAGAATCCAAGTTGGACTCGGATTCAACTGTGGGCCTAACTCATGACAGATGGGTTTAGGGTTGCACCACTTACCTTGCTACTGCTCACACTCACTTAAGGCAGCCTTTGTTATAAATAATACTGCTAAGGGGGCTGCTACCAGGTTACATCACAACCCTAGCCACACCTACAGAAAGTGAGTGAGAGATAGTGAGGTCTTCTTCTCCTCTCTTCGCAGCTAGCACTACGAAAACAGAGGCGTGACTCCTTTTGCAAGTCTGTTCGTGTGGATACCGCAGAAACATCGTCGCTATTACGGTGTTGGTGATTCACCTCGCTTGTGTCTATCACGCTTCAAGAGGTAAAAATTTAAAAACTCGGATTATGGATTTTTCGCATGGATCCTGAGAGGGAATTCTGTTATTCCGCTGCGAGACTTTTGATCCGCAAATTCCCAACAGTGGTATCAGAGCCACTTGCGAAACCATGATTCGGTTTTTTGCTTTTCTTGTTATATGCGATAACATGATTCGTTGCTTTCTTTTGATAAAAGATATGATCTTTATATGTTGTTTCTGAAACCATGAAGATGTTCATATGTCGTTGCGAAAACTGTTTTGAAAGCTTTCTATTTCTGCGTTTTTCTGGTATATATATATGTGATATGTATGAATGAAAATCGTTTTGAATGCTTTCTGTTTTTGCGTTTTTCTGGTATATACATATGTGATATGTATGATTCTACGGGCTTGTTTTGAAAGCTTTCTATTTCTGCATATTTTTCTGTATGAATGCGATATACACAGCAGCGCGACACAAGGTTTTGGAAACCTTGTTTCCGTTTTGTGACGGCCATGAAGCTTCCTCATGACATGAAGTGTTCATGTCTTCACACATTCTGGAAACCTTGTTTCTGGATAGGCGATGACGGCTGTGAGGAACCCCTGCGGCACATGAAGCGTTCATGTGTTTGCGGGCCTTAGGGTTCAAGTGTTGTTGCCCTAGCCGTCATAGAGGCAGAAGGGGTCCAACTCAAATTTTTGTTCAAGTAACCAGCGGGACCCCCGTCGGGGCGCTGCCCCGAACCCCGTTTCGTGGTGTGTGATATTCGAAAGTGCAATATTCAAATCTGTTTTTATAATTCACAAAATAATAATGTGTTATTGCTTTGTGTTTATGTATTCTTAGAGATGCATGGTGCATGGTTATGGCCTTAGTCTTTATTTTATGCTATTTTGGTTATTTTAAATACGACCTGCGTGTCGTGCCTTTCTCTCTACATTCTGATTGTACATTCTCTTCTCATCTAACTCCCCTCGAATGTAAAAGAGGTTTCTATAATGTAATCTTCATGTGGAGACAAGGAGACGACATCAAGTGAGGACGTTGTGGGAGACGCTTGGTGAAGCTGGCATTAATTAATGCTACTCTCTTAGAGGCCATAATCATGTCACGTTTATTATATGCTTTATATGTATGAGATGCATGGATAATGTTTATGGTATGTTAAACAAGTTTAATAAATGGTGAGATCTAATAATAAAATTCCCTCAAAGAAAATATTAAGTCATTATGTGATGCCTTCCAATGTGTGACACTCGTCAAGACTAATATCGATCAAGTGTAGGTCTGCCAAAGCAGGGTGCCTTTATCTATATTAGTAAGATGCGATAGGATAATAGTAATATCCAATTGTCAACCATTGGGTTTGACTTAACTAGACCATTTCAATAGGATTGAAGGCTTAGAGGCATGAAGTTGGGCTTTAGTCCATTAGATGGATTAGAATAAGTGTTATTCACCCAACTATCCAAGAGTTGCATGTGATGTAATTGGAAAGAGTTTCCTACCTAAATAACTGAATTTTGGGCGATCAGCCAAAGCTGACTCAAAACTAGGTGAAATATGGATCTTGGCCCACTAGAAATCTTCCAATGGGATTTTCCAAGTCAATGCTGAGGGTCATTGATTTGAATAAAAATAGTGGGAGACGTATTTAATTAAAAGACCTTGTTAAATATGTTTATAGCATAATACTTATATTTTGCATATTTCTGTTGATAGATTACCATGGCAACAAACACATCAAGTAACTTATCATTGCGATCGGTCCTTGAGAAGGACAAGTTGTCTGGGACAAATTTCCTAGACTGGTACAGGAACTTGAGGATTGTCCTCAAGCAAGAGAAAAAGCTGTATGTTTTAGAACAACCTATTCCTGAACCACCTGCTGCTAATGCCCCTAGAGCTGAAAGAGATGCTTATAAGAAGCATCAAGATGATGCCTTGGACATTGGATGTCTAATGCTAGCCACCATGAACTCTGAGCTCCAAAAGCAACACGAGAACATGGAAGCCTACGATATGATCGTACACCTCAAAAAGCTTTATCAAGAGCAGGCTAGACATGAGAGATATGAGGTCTCCAAAGCACTCTTTCAGTGTAAGCTGGTAGAGGGAAGCCCTGTTGGTGCTCATGTACTCAAGATGATTGGGTACATTGAAAACCTTGAGAGACTCGATTTTCCTATGGGCCAAGAGTTGGCCACTGACTTAGTCCTGCAATCGTTGCTTGGATAGTTTTAGTCAATTTGTCATGAACTACAACATGAATGAAATTGACAAACCACTACCGAGCTACTAAGCATGTTGAGAATCGCCGAGCGAGAACATAAACAAAGGCAAAGGAAAGGCCATAATGATGGTCCATAAGAATAAGGGCAAGAAACAAGAGAAAAGCCCCGGGACAAGTGGAAGGGTAAGGGCAAGGAAAAGTCCAAGCCTAGCACTTCTAGCTTGAAACCAAGTGGGTGGAGTGGCTAAGGAAGGTACATGCTTCCACCGCGGTCGACCGGACATTGGAAGAGGAACTGTGCCAAGTACCTAGAGGAGCTCAAGAAGAAGAAGGGAAGTGAGACTTCCACTTCGGGTATTTTTGTTATAGAAGTCAATTTATCTACTTCGCATCATGGGTATTAGATACTTGGATGTGGATCTCACATTTGTGTAAATGTGCGGGATCTAAAGAGCGAGAGACCATTGACTAAGGGCGAAGTCGACCTACGAGTGGGAAATGGAGCAAAGGTTGCTTTGCACTAGCCGTAGGGACTTATTTATTAGCTTTGCCAACTGGGCTTGTAATTGAATTGGATAATTGTTATTTTGTGCCTGCTATTAGCAGAATATCATTTCTGTTTCTTGTTTGGACAAGAAGGGTTTTACTTTTATAATTAAGAACAAAAGTTGTTCTCTTTATTTGAATGATATTTTCTATGGTAGTGCACATTTGAGTAATGGACTTTATGTCCTTGATCTCAAACGCCCATTTATAACGTAAATACAAAGAGGTTCAAGTCAAATGATATGAACCCGACTTATCTCTCGCATTGTCGTTTGGGCCATATAAATGAGAAACGCATTTCCAAACTCCATAAAGATGGATTCTTGGACTCATATGATTACGAATCATATGAGACATGTGAATCTTGTTTATTGGGAAAGATGACTAAGGCCCCATTCACCGGACAAGGTGAAAGGGCTAGTGATCTTTTGGGCCTCATACATAGTGATGTATGTGGGCCACTAAACACACTAGCTAGAGGCGGTTTTCGATACTTCATTACATTTACGATGATTTTAGTAGATATGGATTTGTATATCTTATGAAGCACAAATCAGAATCCTTTGAAAAGTTCAAAGAGTTCAAGAATGAAGTACAAAACCAACTTGGCAAGAGTATTAAAATCCTTCGATCAGATTAAGGAGGTGAATACTTAAGCCAACAGTTTGATGATCATCTGAAAGAGTGTGGGATAATATCTCAACTCACTCCTCCTGGAACACCACAATGGAATGGTGTTTCTGAAAGGAGGAACCGGACCTTGTTGGACATGGTCCGATCCATGATGAGTCATGCGGACCTTCCAGGCTCCTTCTGGGGACATGCTCGTTAACGCACAGCTTTCACACTTAACCGTGTTCCATCTAAGACGGTTCAGCGACACCATATGAGATGTGGACCGGGAGAAGACCCAAGTATGTCTTTTATGAAGATTTGGGGTTGCGAAGCTTATGTGAAACGTCAAGTTTCTGATAAGCTTGGCCCAAAATCGATAAATGCTTCTTTGTTGGGTATCCTAAGGAAACCAAGGGATACTATTTCTATAATCCTACCGAGGGCAAAGTGTTTGTCGCATGGACTGCTGTATTCCTAGAAAAGGAGTTTATCTCCAAAGGAATCAATGGGAGAGAAAGTAGAACTTGAAGAAATTCAAAGTTCACAAAGTAGCAAATAACCAATGGTGGAAATAGAGCAGCCTCCACAAGTCGTTGTGGAACCACAATCTGCTCTAGTAGCACAAGACCCGCGTAGGTCTAACGGATACGTCGCAACCGAGAGATATGGATTTCTCATGACTCAACAAGGTGACGTATTACTCATGGATCAAGATGAGCCTGTGACTTACCAGGAAGCCATTATTGGCCCGAGAATCGAAAAATGGCTTGAGGCCATGAGATCCGAAATGGAATCCATGTATACCAACCAGGTATGGACCTTGGTTGACCCACTGAAGGGATAAAACCCATTGGGTGCAAGTGGGTTTTTAAGAAGAAAACCGACATGGATGGTAATGTGCATACCTTTAAGGCGCGATTGGTGGCTAAAGGTTTCAAGCAAATTCATGGTGTAGACTATGATGAGACTTTTTCCCCGGTTGCGATGCTTAAATCTGTTCGGATCTTGCTTGCTATTGCGGCATACCATGATTATGAAATCGGCAAATGGATGTCAAAACTGCTTTCCTTAATGGAAATCTTCTCGAGGATGTGTACATGACACAACCCGAGGGTTTTGCCACTCCACGGGATGCTACAAAGGTATGCAAGTTGCAACGATCTATTTATGGATTGAAGCAAGCTTCCAGAAGCTGGAATCTTCGTTTTGATGATACAATCAAACAATTTGGTTTTATCAAAAATGAAGAAGAATCTTGTGTCTACAAGAAGGTTAGTGGGAGCACACGTTGTCTTTCTAGTATTGTATGTAGATGACATACTACTAATTGGAAATGACATCCCTACCCTACAATCAGTAAAGACTTGGTTAGGGAAGTGCTTTTCTATGAAGGACTTAGGCGAAGCCACCTATGTATTAGGTATCAGGATCTATAGAGATAGGTCGCAGAGATTGCTTGGCCTAAGTCAGAGTACATACATAGACAAAGTGTTAAGACGTTTTAACATGCATGAATCCAAGAAAGGACTCTTGCCTATGTCGCATGGTATAAGCCTATCTAAGGCTCAATCCCTTCCACCCAGGATGAGAGGGATCGCATGAGTAAGATTCCATATGCATCCGCAATTGGATCTATCATGTATGCCATATGTTATGTACTCGACCGGATATCTCGTATGCTTTGAGCATGACGAGCGGTGTACCGATCGATCCCTATGTGAGAGTCACCGGAGTCTTTGTCAAGAACATCCTTAAGTACTTGAGAAGAACTAAGGATTCGTTTTTGGTATATGGAGCCGAAGAGGAACTAGTAGTAAAGGGTTACACCGATGCTAGCTTCCAAACCGATAAGGACGACTCTAGATCACAATCGGGTTTTGTTTATTGCACGAATGGTGGGGTTTGTGAGTGGGAAGAGTTCAAAGCGGAGACAACACGTCGATTCTACCACGTAGGCCGAGTATATTGTTGCCTCCAATGCAAGGAAAGGAGGCCGTTTGGATTAGAAAGTTCATTATTGAGCTTGGTGTAGTTCCTAGCATTGTGGACCCAAAGGTGGACCTCTATTGTGATAATAATGGAGCCATTGCACAAGCTAAGGAGCCCGGATCTCACCAGGCGATCCAAACATATACTTAGGCGCTTCCATCTCATTCGAGAAATCATCGATAGAGGAGATGTGAAGATATGTAGAGTACCAACAGATGATAACATTGCTGATCCACTGACGAAGCCTCTTGCACAACAGAAGCATAAGGGTCACACTAGGTCTTTAGGCATTAGAAATATGCTTGATTGGCTCTAGTGCAAGTGGGAGATTGTTGGTGTATGCCCTAGTGGCCAATACATTTTGTTTGTATTTACATACATTATATTATGTTATTTTATATGAGGCATTTCATTTATTGTGTTCTTTTTGGTAGACATAATAAAGTCCTTAGAATAGTAAATTTGATACCATAGGACATCAAGTGGATGACTTGATCGTGAGATCCTATTGGATAAAACACTATTCTTAAATGTCCATAGTCAAGTATTATTGTTAATTAGGACAACAATAATACATTGAGGCTAGTATGTGCGTAGACTGATGACCACATCTCACGGGTCATGGATATGAGATATCAAGTCTTCACATGGATACATATTAGAGTAATGATGTATTGGACAAACCCACCATGAGAACGCTACGTGGATCGTTACGTGAGTGTCATAAGCGATTCTCATAGTGATAATGGTGTATGTGGTCCTTTGACCGAAATCACTACTATTCCTACATGAGGAGTTGTGTGTTTTAATGCCATCAAATATCATCTGTAACAAGATGAATATAACGTTGGTTATTAGACATGCCGCAATACATGTGGAGGAATGTGAGTGACCTAGATGGGATTTGTCCCTCCTACATAACAAGAGCGATATCTTCGGGCCCCCTGATTGAGTGAGACTACGAAATGCATGGCCATGCTCAAATGAGTCAATATGAGATATTGATCTTATTTGTTATTACTATGTCTACTCGGGAATCAGGAAACTGAAGATTGAACTAAACAAGGGTGACACATTCCATGCCTTGTGTTCAATCTGGATATCTGGACAAAGGGACTAAACTACACGGAAACATTGGTCACAGATAGGTTATGTCAAATCACTGACATTCTCATTACTTGGGTAGCAGTGATGTGTTGCTAGATACCGCTCACTGTTTGTAATATTGAAATGAGATTTTAATATTACTACCAATGTCATGAGAACCTGTAGGATCGCACACTTAGAACAGACTAAATTGGAGTAATCAGAATCCAAGTTGGACTCGGATTCAACTGTGGGCCTAACTCATGACAGATGGGTTTAGGGTTGCACCACTTACCTTGCTACTGCTCACACTCACTTAAGGCAGCCTTTGTTATAAATAATACTGCTAAGGGGGCTGCTACCAGGTTACATCACAACCCTAGCCGCACCTACAGAAAGTGAGTGAGAGATAGTGAGGTCTTCTTCTCCTCTCTTCGCAGCTAGCACTACGAAAACAGAGGCGTGACTCCTTTTGCAAGTCTGTTCGTGTGGATACCGCAGAAACATCGTCGCTATTACGGTGTTGGTGATTCACCTCGCTTGTGTCTATCACGCTTCAAGAGGTAAAAATTTAAAAACTCGGATTATGGATTTTTTGCATGGATCCTGAGAGGGAATTCTGTTATTCCGCTGCGATACTTTTGATCCGCAAATTCCCAACAATTTATTTAATATATGATGCATTTCATTTATTGTGATATTTATGATATACATAATAAAGTCTTTAGAATAGTAAAGTAGATGACTTGATTGTGAGGTCTTATTGGATAGAAACAAAACACTATTCTTAAATATCTCTAGTCAAGTATTATTGTTAATCAGGGCGACAATAATGCATTGAGACTAGTATGTGAGTAGATTGATGGCTATATCTCACGGGTCATGGATATGAGATATCAAGTCTTCATATGGATACATATTAGAGTAATGATGTATTGGACAGACCCACCATGAGAACGTTACGTGAATCATTATGTGAGTGTCATAAGCAGTTCTCATAGTAATAATGGTGTATGTGGTCCTTTGACATGAAATCACTACGATTCTTACATGAGGAGTTGTATGTTTTAATGTCATCAAACGTCATCTATCACAAGGTGATTGTTGGAGATTTGTTTTTGCCCAACCTTTTTGCTAACCGCAAGGGCACGGGTTGCTCAAGTAATAAAAATGATGAGTAGAAATCATTCCCATGAGGAAAATAGTTACTTTCTAATGCTAAATATTGACCTTACAACTTAACTAATTCTATTCAAGCAAACGTAAATTGGAAAATGGGTTTATTAACTAAACTACAAAGCATAAAGCAAAGATAAAGATGTGGTTGAGAACAAAGGGAATCCTTTTTCACCCCCTACTTCAATTGATACTTTGCAATCCTTTTAAGCAATATAAACAATTAGATTAAGTTAGCATGAGAAACTAACTCAGTTAAAAGCCTATGTCTAGGTCGATTAACTCTATGTCACTTACTTAGTTTACTATGCGTCCATGAAAACCAGAGCAAACAACAAGCATTAAGATTGATTCTCATCAATGACTTTGCAAGGCTAAGAGGTATATGTGTAATGCTCCTTTTTGGGAGGGAACATCACATTGTCAAATAGAAGAAAATGCGGAAAATAGAATTCGTGAAATTAAGACCCGGTTCATTTTAGTTAAAGTTATTTTGTCCGATTCATTAGTACGTGAGCAAAAACGGTATATTTTTTTTTGTTAATTAATAAAATAAACGGAGTGACGAAACGTGAATAACAATAAAGAGTAAGACAGGAAATAAAACTCACATTTGAATAACATGCATATATATATATATTTAATTAGATAACAACTGTACGTTAGATACAAGCCTGGAAATTTCCAAAAAGCAAAACTATACCTGCCCCAAAGGATCATACATACACATCCCCATGATATCAGAATATACAGCCTACCAAAAATAATACATCAGGCCCCCAAAATAAAACACTGGCAACCATCAACAGCTACCAGTAATATCAGTCCCTCAGAGGAGGAGGGACCGTATCAGGATCCTCAGCGGGGTCCTCCTCATCTGAGGAAACCTCCATCGGAACCACAAAGCCACGGGCAGGAGCCCTAGCAATGGAATCAAAAGAGTCCTCCTGCGGGGTGTAGTAACGGTCACCCCACATCTCCCGAATGGGCAGATAAAACTCCAAGCGTAGGCTGACGTAGCAAGTGAAGATCGGCGCCTCATGACGTCTCCAGGCTAAAGAAATCGACATGTCTCCCAGATAGACGCAGCGATCGAAACTCAAGTTGATGTGCCAACACTCTGGCCCCCTAAGGAAGGTCAGACACACATCACCTAGAAATCCATGCATGCGTGCCTCCATGCTCCTCAGTAGGTGCTAATCTCTATCGGGCCAGAAGCCAGGAAAGTTGGGAGCTCCAACCTCCTTACCGTCGTCTTCGATAGATACAATATACGCACAGGCAGCAAATAATAGAAATACAAGAAAGAGGTAAGACATCCTACCATCATTATCAATTATAGCAGCCAGAAACAAACACGGCGCATCGCGCCCACATAGCATTTCAAAAATAATAACAATAATAATAGGCAGTAAGTACAATCAACAAACAGGTAAACAGTTCCAGGCAGTCAGTCGTCATATTAATAAATAAACAGTTCAAATCCACATAAGGCAGTAATTATCAAATGGTATGACATCTCATGATGTAAATGCACACAGCACCCAAAATCCTACTCCATGGAGCTAGACTCAAACAGTTAGAGAGAAAGATCAGGAGACACGTCTGTAACTCAGCTGCCGTGGCGAAAGTGCTATAACTCAACATTTTCCCACGTCCACATTCAGGCATTGTATAGATAGTCTATGCTAGATCACGATATAGGACAGTGTCTCGGTCCGGATCGTCGGTGTGTTTGCATCAGTTTGCCCCACGGGCAGGAGAGCTACCAACTTCCCATTGCGAAGGACCCGCACCCCGACGTCCCCAAGGTCATAAAACGACCTACACTAGTCTACTCGCACCCGCACTAAGGTGTGTTCAATCTCCTAGGAAACTTGGCCTTACAACAGTCCATAGGACATTCACAATGCATAAGACTCTATGCATGAACATATATGGTCAACATCACATATTATTCCATAATATGCCACAATTGACCAAGATAAACATCAACACATCATTGGTCACTCACATGGACCCACAATAACATGCTATTGAAATCAATTAAGATAATACATTTTTAAGGTCCACTATGAATCATTACTTAGAATTTGCCCTTCCTACAAGGTTCATCTTTAATTTGATTCTCATAATTAGTTTGATTTCCCTAACGTAATTCATTCTCTTACTCTTGGTAAATTGTCCTAAGTTCTTAGAATCTCACACTCTCTTGTTCTTGCTCTCTTGAAATTACCCAAGTCTTATGACAATCTTATTCTTGATTCTTTAAAATTTATGAAATCTCCAATTGTTTTTAATTTTTCCAATTTGCTAATTTTCTATCCCATTACCTAGGATTTTAGTCACTTAATTACTTAGGTTCCAAAGTCACTAAAATTACATAATTAAGTTTCAAAAGGCCCTAGAGGCCGTGGCCTCCCTAGGGGTTCAATTCCAATTTTTTCTTCTCAATTCATCAATTGCATGTTACACCCTTGATTAATTAAGTCTCTCGCTTATTACAATGGTTCACAAAGAAACCCATTTTTTTTGACACAAAATCGTGACCTTCCAAGAGGTATCCCTAATTTTTTTTCTTCCATTCCAAGTCATCCAATCCATTCCAATACATCAATGTATACAACCAACCAATCCAATATCATAAACATCATAAAAACAACATGCAACATATAAATCATATAAATTAAAGAATAACCCTCATTAGGGTTTTCTCACAAACCATTACAATCAAGGTTCCTAGATTCTAATAGAGGTTGAGGAGGAGTGTCTTCCTCTTACCAAGGTGAAGAACTCAAGAGAAACCTCCAAGAAACTCCTTGCAAATTCGGATTGGGTGCCACCAAAACCCTAGAAATTTCAACTTCATTAAAACAACACCAATGCTTGAAAAATAAAGCATGGATGGTCACCAAGGGGACCATGAACACAAAAAAGAAGAGAGGGAAGGAAGAGTCAAGAAACTTACCCAAGAACCCTAGGCTTGAAGCTTGAAGAAGATGGTGAAAATGGTGGATTTTCAAGATGCTCCAAGCAAGAGAAGTGTTTAGGAGGTGGAGAGGATTAGGAAAATGGTGTTGGTTGAAAATTTTGTGATGGTTGAGGGGGGAGAGGGGCTGCTAGCCATGAGGCTCCTAGAGAGGAGGAGAAAATGCTAAATGAGGAATATGAGCGGAAGTAAAGAGAGAAAGTGTTTTTAGGTTAATTTGAATTTTGTGTAGTGAAATAAGTTAAATGAATGCAAACTAATTCCCCCCCAAAAATGGGCTGCAGCCGTGCATGAAGAGAGAGGGACGAGAGAGGATTTTTGGCTTCCCTTGGAAGCTAAGGGCATTGAGGTCATTAGTTGGTCAAAGCTTCTCAAAGAAGCTTTGATTATAATACATTAGATTTGAATTAAATTGAATTAATTAGACAAAAAGTAGATTACATTAGGATAATGTGATAGGATTTTTATTACATGCTATTACCCAATGGATAATAGTTACAGTCGACAGAAGTCGGTATTAATTAATCTGACAAATAAATTTTACGCAGTATTATTTGTTTTATCTGTTAAGATTTCTCAAAAATCGTGAAACCTCATAAACTGTGTCCAGCCTTGAGTTTAGTAAGATCCCCCGTCGATGTGTCCATAGTTCAAGGTTCTCGGAGAAAGCATCTCGTTTCTCTGGCTCCGCTCAGTGCGCATGCAAAACGAGGAATATATTAAAATATTCGACGTTTTCGAAAAATTCCCAAAAAATTCTCAAAAATTACAAATATTGTAAAACAACTATTCGTCTAGTCATTTCCCAATTTCTAAAGCATTACAGTCATTTTTCCAATTCTGCTCAATATACACGCAAAATAAGAAATATATTAAAATATTCGTCGTTTCCGAAAAATTCTGAAAGAATTCACATAAATCACAAATATTAGAAAATGACTATTTATGACAAAATAAATGGTTTCCAGAGCGTTACACTGACATCAGCAGGTCTCTGCTCAGTGTGCACGCAAAACGAGAAATATATTAAAATATTCGTCATTTCTGAAAAATTCCAGAAAAATTCCTATGAATCAAGAATATCATAAAATGATTATTAATGATTAAACAAACACTTTTTGGGGTGTTACAACACTCCCCCACTAAAAAGGAATTTCGTCCTCGAAATTTATGTACCTCAGAATAATTGTGGGTATTGCTCCTTGATCTTGTCCTCCTGTTCCTAAGTTGCGTCACCAGTCGTCTCATTCCAGATCACCTTTACCAATGGAATCACCTTGCCTCTAAGTTGCTTTATCCGTCGATCCTCGATTCTCGCAGGAGGCGCCTCATAGGTCAAGTTCTCTTTTAACTGTACTGTGTCCGGTGCTATGACATGACTCGGGTCAGGTAAGTATTTAGATAGTTGCTACACATGGAAGACATTGTGTATGTTGGAAAGAAAAGGGGATAAAGCTATCTGGTAAGCCACTGGACCTATCTGGCGAAGAATTTGGTAAGGTTCAAGAAATTTTGGAGTAAGTTTTCTAGATTTCAAAGCCCGGCTGACCCCAGTCATGGGTGTGACTTTCAAGAATACATGCTCACCTTCCTCAAACTCAAGAGGCTTTCTTCTCTTATCCGCATAACTCTTTTGCCGGCTCTGAGCAGTCTTCGTCTTCTCTTGGATCATTTTGACCTTCTCAGTTGTTTGTTGAATGATATCCGGTCTAATCGTGAGACGCTCGCCGTCTTGGTACCAACATAATGGTGTCCGACACCGTCGTCCATAAAGAGCTTCATAGGGTGCCATCCCTATACTTGAATGGTAACTATTGTTGTAGGTGAATTCTATCAATGGCAAAATTTCATCCCAACTTCCAGTTTGTTCTATAGTACAAGCTCTAAGCAAATCTTCTAAAGATTGGATCGTTCTTCCTGATTGACCATCGATTTGTGGGTGGTACGCCGAACTTAGACGTAATTTTGTTCCCAACGATGCCTGTAGGCTCTGCCAGAATTTTGAAGTAAACCTTGGATCCCTATCTGGGACAATACTCGTAGGCACACCATGCAGTCTAACGATCTCTCCAATATATAGTTGGGTTAACTTCTCCATACTGTACTTTATGTTGATCGGGAGGAAATGAGCTGACTTTGTGAGTCGATCAACTATCGCCCAAATCGAGTCGTGTCCTCTTCTCGTTCTTGGCAAACCCACGACAAAATCTATTGCGATGTTGTCCCATTTCCACTCAGGAATAGACAATGGTTGCAACAATCCTGCAGGTCTTTGATGTTCCACTTTAGCTTTCTGACAAACTAGACAAGTCGATACGCATCTAGTGACGTCACTCTTCATTCCGTGCCACCAGAACAACTTCTTCAAGTCTTGGTACATCTTCGTTATGCCCGGGTGCATATTCAGCATGCTGGTGTGAGCATGTTCCACAATATACTGTTTAAGCTCTTGGTCACGGGGAATGTAGACTCTAGCCCGAAACCTCAGAATTCCATCTGTTCCTTCCTCGAATTCTATTTCCTTGCCTTGCCTCATCAGTTCTCTCACTTCTTGCAAGAATTCATCGGCCTTCTGCTTTTCTCGTATGTCCTCCATTAGCTCGCTTGAGATGGTGACCATGTTCATACAGATCCTTCCTGGTTTCAACTCTACAACTGACCAAACATCTCTAAACTGTTCGATGAGCTCTCTTTCCTTGATCATCAAGGCAGAAGCACTGATAGTCTTTCTGCTCAAGGCATCTGCCACGACATTCGCTTTGCCAGGGTGGTACAACAATTGAAAATCATAGTCCTTAGGAATTTTAACCATCTTCGCTGCCTCATGTTCAGCTCCTTCTGATCATACAAGTACTTTAAGCTTTTGTGATCACTGAAGATGTTGAATATCGCTCCATAAAGGAAATGCCTCCATATCTTCAAAGCAAAAATCACAGCTGCTAGCTGCAAATCATATATCGGGTAGTTCTTTTCATGCACTCGCAACTATCGTGAAGCATAAGCCACCACTCTTCTATGTTGCATAAGAACAGACCCCAATCCTTGGTTTGAAGCATCACAGTACACCTCGAATGGCTCATTTGGATCAGGTAGCGCTAATACTGGTGAGGTGGTTAACCGGTTCTTCAACTCTTGGAAACTTTGCTCGCGGCTATCGGTCCACTCAAAAGCTTGGTTCTTCTTTGTTAATTGAGTGAGCGGTCCAGCAATTTTGGAAAACTCTTCTATGAACCTTCTGTAATATCCGGCCAAACCCACGAAGCTACGAATCTCCGTTACTAACTTCGGCCGTTCCCATTGTAACACTGCCTCTACTTTTGATGGATGCACGACGATTCCCTCCTTCGAGATCACATGGCCTAAAAACTTAACCTCATCTAGCCAAAACTCACACTTCGACAGCTTGGCGTACAGTTCTTTCTCCTTAAGAACCTGGAGGACTATGCTGAGGTGTTCAGCATGATCCTCCTGATTCTGGGAATATATCAGGATATCATTAATGAAGACGACAACAAACTTGTCCAAATAAGGATGAAAGATCCTATTCATGTAGTCCATGAAAATAGCAAGTGCATTCGTTACACCAAATAGCATCATAAGGTATTCGTAATGATCGTATCCGGTACGAAAAGCAGTCTTAGGTATATGCTCCATTTTCACTCTTATCTGATGGCATCCAGACCTCAGATCGATCTTCGAAAACACTGGTGCTCCCTTTAGTTGGTCCATTAAGTCGTCGATTCTTGGGAGTGGATACTTGTTTTTGATTGTCAGCTTGTTTAACTGTCTATTGTCCACACACAATCTTGAGGTGCCGTCCTTCTTCTGAACTAACAACACTAGTGCTCCCCAGGGCGATACACTCGGTCTGACAAACTGTTTCTCCAAAAGCTCCTCTAGTTGTTTCTTAAGTTCTGCCAATTCTGTTGGCGACATCCGGTAAGGTGCTATAGACACGGGACCAGCTCCTGGTACAAGGTCAATAGCAAACTCTATCTCGCGCGCCAGTGGTAAACCAGGTACATCTTCTGGAAAGATTTCAAGAAACTCCTTCACCACTGGAATAGTACTCAGATCAGCCTTGCTCTCGATTTTCAAAGAAGATAGTAGCATGTATCCTTGAGCTCCTTCTTTCAAGAAAGCTCGTACTTGGTTGGCCGTCAAGTATCTAGAATCTTCATCCACAGGGAAAACTATGGTTTTTCTAGAGCAATCAAACAGAACATGGTTGGAAGACAACCAGTCCATCTCTAGAAGTATATCTAATTGTGAGAGAAGTAAACAGATCAAATCGACAGAAAAGATTTGACCATCAACAATCAGAGGACACTTCAAACAGACTTTGGTAGTAACTACCAGTTTGTCAATAGGGGTTGAGACAGTCAAATCAAAAGGTAAGGTAGACACTAGTAAGTCAAGTCGTAGCACACAGTCATATGATATGAAAGAATGGGTTGCCCCAGAGTCATACAGTACTTTTAAAAGATTACCTTCTATGGTGCCTTCTCCTTGAATCAAGTCTTCGGATTCGGAGGGTTCAGCTCCGCTCATGGTGTAGACTCGATCTCTAACTTGCGGTTTCTTGACTTAAGTTGCATTGATTGAAGGTTTAGTCTTTGCTTGGTTGCAATCTCTGGACACGTGGCCTGGTTTGCCACATCTAAAGTAGATGAATCCTTTGATTGTGCACTCTCTCGTGGGATGGTCTTTCCTACACTTTAGGCATCTAGAGGGATATGCCACATTCTGACCAGTCCAGTTCCCAATAGAACCTCCACCAGAACTTCCACCAGTTTGTTGTTGACTTCCCGTTGGTAGGGAATAGGGCTTCTTTTGGAAACGGTTCGAACTATTGCCTCCACCTCTTTGGAACCTTGCAGGCCCAAAGTTCTTGCTCCTCATGTCTCTGGCTTGTTCCAAGGCCTCCACTTCACAGCATGTGTCCAACAGTTCTGAGAACACTTTAATTTTCAAGTGATCACAACCTTCTTCACTTCGTACCTCAGTCCTTCAGTGAACTTCCAAAACTTCCAAGCTTCATTTGTTTGATGTTGATAGTGCGTTAAGAACTTCTCCAAGTTCTCAAATCTGGCCGCATAGTCACTCACGGTCATGTTCCCCTGCTTCAGGTTGAGGAACTCCATCTCTTTCGCATGCCTCACACTTGCAGGAAAGTATTTGTCTAAGAATTTGTTATTGAACAAGTCCCATGTGATGTCACGTCCTTCGGCCTCCAACACTCTCTGAGTTCCGTTCCACCAATCTTCGGCGTTGCCGACAATTATGAAGGTAGCATAGTTCACCTTCTTATCTTCGGCACAGTTCATGCCACGGAAAACTTTCTCCAGCTCTTTGATCCACAAACTAGCCTTGTCCGGATCAAATTCTCCCTTGAATTGTGGAGGGTTGTGGCAACGAAACTCCGCTAAGTTTTGTGCATCGGCTGTCGCTTCAAGCTGTTGAGCAGCTCTCTTTTGTTGCTGAGCAGCACGCTCATTTTGTTGCGTGATGACTTCCACCATCCTTTGCATTGCTTCTATAGCAGCTGTCATATCTCCGCCTCTTGCCATCTCGGTTTCTCTTAAATCAGATTAACTGAAAAACATGAGGAAGGTCAGATGCATTCATTCTGAACACCAATCACAGAGATTCACACAGCACAAACAAGACAGACTCATACACAAGACCCAAAGAAACATAGACCGGGGCTCTGATACCAATTTAATGCAACGCCTCTTTTTGGGAAGGAACGTCACATTGTCAAATAGAAGAAAATGCAGAAAATAGAATTCGTGAAATTAAGACCCGGTTCATTTTAGTTAAAGTTATTTTGTCCGATTCATTAGTACGTGAGCAAAAGCGGTATATTTTTTTTTGTTAATTAATAAAATAAACAGAGTGACAAAACGTGAATAACAGTAAAGAGTAAGACAGGAAATTAAACTCACATCTGAATAACATGCATATATATATTTAATTAGATAACAATTGTACGTTAGATACAAGCCTGGAAATTTCCAAAAAGTAAAACTATACCTACCCCAAACGATCATACATATACATCCCCATGAAATTAGAATATATAGCCCAATAAAAATAATACATCAGGCCCCCAAAATAAAACACTAGCAGCCATCAACAGCTACTAGTAATATCAGTCCCTCAGAGGAGGAGGGACCATATCAAGATCCTCAGCGAGGTCCTCCTCATCCGAGGAAACCTCTATTGGAACCACAGAGCCACGGGCAGGAGCCCGAGCAGTGGAATCAAAAGAGTCCTCCTGCAGGGTGTAGTAACGGTCACCCCACATCTCCCGAATGGGCAGATAAAACACCAAGTGTAGGCTGACATAGCAGGTGAAGATCAGCGCCTCATGACGTCTCCAGGCTAAAGAAATCGACACGTCTCCCAGATAGACGCAGCGATCGGAACTCAAGTTGATGTGCCAACACTCTGGCCCCCTAAGGAAGGTCAGACGCACATCACCCAGAAATCCGCACATACGTGCCTCCATGCTCCTCAGTAGGTGCTAATCTCCATCGGGCCAGAAACCAGGAAAGTCGGGAGCTCCAACCTCCTTGTCGTCGTCTTCGATAGATACAATATACGCACAGGTAGCAAATAATAGAAATACAGGAAATAGGTAAGATATCCTACCATCATTACTAATTATAGCAGCCAAAAACCAACACGGCGCATCACGCCCACGTAGCATTTCAAAAATAATAACAATAATAATAGGCAATAAGTACAATCAGTAAGCAGGTAAACAGTTCTAGGCAGTCAGTCGTCATATTAATAAATAAACAGTTCAAATCCACATAAGGCAGTAATTATCAGATGATATGACATCTCATGATGTAAATGCACACAGTACCCCAAATCCTGCTCCATGGAGCTAGACTCAAACAGTCGGAGAGAAAGATCAGGAGACACGTCTGCAATTCGGCTGCCGTGGCCAAAGTGCTATAACTCAACAGTTTCCCACGTGCATATTCAGGCATTGTACAGACAGTCTACGCTAGATCACAATATAGGACAGTGTCCCGGTCCAGATCATTAGTGCGTTTGCATCGGTTTGCCCCACGGGCAGGAGAGCTACCAACTGCCCATTGCGAAGGACCCGCACCCCGACGTCCCCAAGGTCATAAAACGACCTACACTAGTCTACTCGCACCTGCACTAAGGTGTGTTCAATCTCCTAGGCAACTTGGCCTTACAACAGTCCACAGGACATTCACAATGCATAAGACTCTATGCATGAACATGTATGGTCAACATCACATACTATTCCATAATATGCCACAATTGGCCAAGATAAACATCAACACATCATTGGTCACTCACATGGACCCACAATAACACACTATTGAAATCAATTAAGATAATACATTTTTAAGGTCCATTATGAATCCTTACTTAGAATTTGCCCTTCCTACAAGGTTCATCTTTAATTTGATTCTCATAATTAGTTTGATTTCCCTAATGTAATTCATTCTCTTACTCTTGGTAAATTATCCTAAGTTCTTAGAATCTCACACTCTCTTGTTCTTGCTCTCTTGAAATTACCCAAGTCTTATGACAATCTTATTCTTGGTTCTTTAAAATTTATGAAATCTCCAATTGTTTTTAATTCTTCCAATTTGCTAATTTTCTATCCCATTACCTAGGATTTTAGTCACTTAATTACTTAGGTTCCAAAGTCACCAAAATTACATAATTAAGTTTCAAAAGGTCCTAGAGGTCATGGCCTCCCTAGGGGTTCAATTCCATTTTTTTTTCTCAATTCATCAATTGCATGTTACACCCTTGATTAATTAAGTCTCTCACTTATTACAATGGTTCACAAAGAAACCCATTTTTTTTACTCAAAACCGTGATCTTCCAAGAGGTATCCCCAATTTATTTTCTTCCATTCCAAGTCATCCAATCCATTCCAATACATCAATTTATACAACCAGCCAATCCAATATCATAAACATCATAAAATCAACCTAGAACTTATAAATCATCTAAATTAAAGAACAACCCTCATTAGGGTTTTCTCACAAACCATTACAATCAAGGTTCCTATATGCTAATAGAGGTTGAGGAGGAGTGTCTTCCTCTTACCAAGGTGAAGAACTCAAGAGAAACCTCCAAGAAACTTCTTGCAAATTTGGATTTGGTGCCACCAAAACCCTAGAAATTTCAACTTAGTTAAAACAACACCAATGCTTGAAAAATAAAGCATGGATGGTCACCAAGGGGACCATGAACACAAAAATGAAGAGAGGGAAGGAAGAGTCAAGAAACTTACCTAAGAACCCTAGGCTTGAAGCTTGAAGAAGATGGTGAAAATGGTGGATTTTCAAGATGCCCCAAGCAAGAGAAGTGTTTAGGAGGTGGAGAGGATTAGGAAAATGGTGTTGGTTGAAAATTTTGTGAGGGTTGAGGGGGGAGAGGGGCTGCTGGCCATGAAGCTCCTAGAGAGAAGGAGGAGAAAATGCTAAATGAGGAAGATGAGCGGAAGTAGAGAGAGAAAGTGTTTTTAGGTTAATTTGAATTTTGTGTAGTGAAATAAGTTAAATGAATGCAAACTAATTCCCCCCCAAAAATGGGCTGCAGCCATGCATGAAGAGAGAGGGAAGAGAGAGGATTTTTGGCTTCCCTTGGAAGCTAAGGGCATTGAGGTCATTAGTTGGTCAAAGCTTCTCAAAGAAGCTTTGATTATAATACATTAGATTTGAATTAAAGTGAATTGATTAGACATAAAGTAGATTACATTATGATAATGTGATAGAATTTTTATTACATGCTATTACCCAATGGATAATAGTTATAGTCGACAGAAGTCGGTATTAATTAATCTGACAGATAAATTTTACACAGTATTATTTTGTTTTATCTGTTAAGATTTTTCAAAAATCGTGAAACCTCGTAAACTGTGTCCAGCCTCAGGTTTAGTAAGATCCCCCGTCGACGTGTCTATAGTTCAAGGTTCTCGGAGAAAATATCTCGTTTCTCTGGCTCCGCTCAACGCACACGCAAAACGAAAAATATATTAAAATATTCGATGTTTCTAGAAAATTCTCAGAAAATTCTCAAAAATTGCAAATATTGTAAAATAACTATTCGTTTAGTCATTTCCCAATTTCTGAAGCATTACAGTCATTTTTCCGACTCTGCTCAATATACATGCAAAACGAAGAATATATTAAAATATTCGTCGTTTCCAGAAAATTCTGAAAGAATTCACATAAATCACAAATATTAGAAAATGACTATTTATGACAAAATAAATGATTTCCAGAGCGTTACACTGACATCAACAGGTCTCTGCTCAGTATGCATGCAAAACGAAGAATATATTAAAATATTCATCATTTCCGAAAAATTCCAAAAAAATTCCTAAAAATCAAGAATATTATAAAATGATTATTAATGATTAAACAAACACTTTTTGGGGTGTTACAATTTGTCTATCCTAGTAGCAAATCAACTTACCTCGCTATTAGAATGAAATCGAACATGCATTTACCATATGTATAATCTAAAACCCAAAGTCCTATGTCTAGGCTCATTAGATTTCATCAAATCACCTAAATGTTGATCAAACAAGTAAGAGCTGATGCAGGTTAAAGGATGTAAACTCAAGTACAGGTTGTCTCAAGTAATAAATTTCTCGGGAGTTTGAGGTCGATCCATAGGAAATTGATAAAGAAAAATTCTTTGAGATAAGGAAAGACTTTGTCACAACAATAAAGATAATAAAACATGTTCACAATTAAATTAAAGAACTTGCTTGGGCTAGGAGATCCACTTTTAGTAATAAATTAAGGACATGATTAATTCTTTTTATAACTCAATTGAAATCCACGCACAACGGAGGTTCCAATCGGAAAATAAAACATTCAAAGTCCATTTAGAATTATATACGTAGTTATATTATGGTTCCTTTAATTATTTACCAATACCAATACTTGTAAATGAGTTCAAGCAATTATTGTGTCAAACCACTTATCTACAATGAATCAAGAACTCCACTTTACAAGGAGGGTTTCTAAATTGATTAGAAACAAAATACAACATATATAATGATCACTTGATAATATATCATTTAAGCACAATAAAAAAATTATTCTAACCTTATTTTATTACTAAAATCTTCACCCATTCACCCAAGCAAGATGAAAATTAGTTACCCATGAGCAAGAAGAAAGAAAGAGAGAAGAAGAAGAAGATGATCATAACTTCTATTTACAACAAAAGAAAATTACAAGTAAATAACATAATAACATGATCTTGATCTAAAACTAAGATTACCCTAATAGGCAGCTAAGGCTACCTTTTGTAGAACATCACAAGTAATAGATGACAATGAGTGGGACAATGAGTGGGTGGATAATTAAGGAGTGAGTGGATGATTAAGGAGTAAGTGGATGATTGCAAAAAATGCTTATCTTCACTTGCACATGGTGCCAAACTCGTGCTTGCTAATAGAATCTCAGAAAGTGGCCTTCATGAAAGTTGTAGGCCTTTGCTTGGCTATCAAATACCCGCTTGAACCATCCAATTTGGCCTCCTACAACTCAAGATAAGACCCAATCATTGCAACTGCTCAGGCCTAATTTTAGCTCCTCTATTCTGACTTGCAAGCCCAATATGGCCCACTAGACCTCATAATCTCAAAGAGTGTTCTTCATGAAAGTTGTAGATTTGGGTATTAACTATCAACTATCAAAATTGCAGCACATTATCATTCCTACAACCCAAGATATGGCCTGATTAGTGCACACTGCTTGGGTTCTAGTGACAAAACCCATTTTCTGAATTCCAGGCCCAAATAGCTCTACTAGATGTCTGATTGAGACTTCGAGCTCTCATGAAAGTTGTAGAGCTTTTTCTCATCTTTCCTACAAGATAAAATCTATAATTTCTAGACATCTAGAACTCAAGATATGGCCAAAATACAGAAATAGTATAAAATCTCAACAATGCTGGAAAATATCAATTAAGCCTAATTTGAACCCAAACTTACAAAACATGATCAAGTTCAATCAATTAAGTATATGGATAGTGTAAATGATTATAAATGAGGCTTTATTAATGTATAAAATATATGATTATCAAGAGCATTAAGCACATTATGATAAAACAAAACCCAAATCATTTATATAAGCTCAAGAGAGTACAAATCGATCAATATTTGTTGGAGGATCCAAAGAATACCCTATACACAGCTTAGCTACTCATTGAATATGAAAGTGTATTACAAAAATTCATATTCAAGATAAAATGAAGAGAGAAAGAAGAAAGAACAAAAGATAAAGCCCAATGGGGTGAGCCTTGAAGCTTGAATCTTCCTCCAAGATGAAGAGAACCTTCAATCTAGGCTCCGTCAACTCTGTTTCAGCCCATAAATGAAGATCTAGTTGTTGGGTTCTCGGAGAGGAAAAGCCCTAAAAATTTTTGAGAGAGAACGAAAGAGAGAAGAAAATGAGAGAGAGAGCCTCAGCAAAAATCTATGTGGAAAGTATTTATAGGCCCACAGATTTTGCACTTCATGCTTAAGCGTTACACAACTCGTGCCGTGACGCGCAAAAAATTTGGGCACCAGCACTGCGACGTTCACTTCATTGCGCCACGACATTAAAGCCTCGGGATATCAAGGTGCACTGGCAGAGAGTATACTGTCATGGCATTAGCAGACAAGTACCGCGGCGCGATGTACTGGAGCTTGTCTTGTGATTTCTCTTCTAATGCAAAGTCTTGGCTTGCATCAAGTTAGTTCTTTTGGGCTCATCCTGCATTTGAAAAATTAACAAGTCAAATACAAATATATCTAACTCAATCCATTCAAAGATTAGGAGGCATTTCAACAAGATTGGCAAGGAAGACATCAACATGGATTTTTCATGGAAATATGGTCAAAGCCTTCCAATAATACTTAACAACAAGGATATAGTAATCAATAATGCATAGAAAAAGGGCACAAATAACTACATTCTATAAAGTTATCAGTGATTATAAAGTTAGTTATTGGACATACCACGAATCATGTGGAGGGATGTGAGTGACCTAGATAGGATTTGTCCCTCTTACATAACAGGAGTGATATCTTTGGCCCCCTTGATTGAATGAGACTACAAAATGTACGGTCATACTCAAATGAGTCAATATGAAATATTGATCTCATTTGTTATTACTATGTCTACTCGAGTATCAGGAAACAGAAGATTGAACTATGCAAGGGTGACACGTTCCATGCCTTATGTTCAATCTAGATATCTGGACAAAGGGGCTAAACTACACGGTAACATTGATCACAGATAGGTTATGTCAAATTGTAACACCCTCCCTAGGGTATCACATGTCTGACTCCCGACTCATAATCAAAAAGAAGTTTGCACAAAGTTTGAGTTATAAAAGATGGGTTTTAAAATTTCTTCTTTTTGCGGAAACATAAATTTATTGATATTTGTAAGTAATATTGAAAAATAGATTTAAATTGATTTAAACTCATATGACAAACACCACTTGATATTTGACAATTTAAAGAGAAATATAAAACTTATAGACTCTTTTTTTTTCTAACAGTAGTAACCCTTTGACAGTTCTACTTAATAGCACGGTATAACACTAATGTTAAATCTCAACATACTCGTTTCTTCTCTTGTATCCAACTTGATGCATCAGAACTCTACTCCTTGTCTATCCGGCACATCTTCTAACTTGAGACAGCCACTTTTCAATGTTTTCATCAATCTCTGAGTATCAACCATCAGTTTCTTCTCGAAAAACTCATTCTATCTATTACGTATTTATTTCACAGCACAAACCCAACCAAAACATAAAACAAAGAGGTGAGATCACCTATGCCAATACCAACATGGCAGCACAGAGATAACACAAACAGTAATGTCATACAGGTATATCATACTAGAGTTCTAATAATGTATTCAACATTAATCAACTATCATCATCCAATCCTATAGCAGTTCAAACATACATGACAATGCCATCAACATTAATTATCATCATCATCATTCAGTATTAATCAACAGTTCAATCATTCCTTCATTTATATATATCATACAGATATAAATGTACTCATAAAATGCTTATGCATTTAGACTCAATGTTCCTACTCCATGGAGCTAAACTCAGGTCGAAGAAATGATCGAAAAGATCTATCGGTACCACATGCCTCAGACCACGTGCTATAATCCTCATTTTGATTTTGCACATCTAGCATATACGCGACAGTCTTTATCAAATCTTGATTAAGAATAATGTCTCGGTCAGGATCATCGGTGTGTTACGTCGGTCTAACCCACGGTACAGAAGCGCGACCAACTGCCCATTGTAGGCAACCCGCACCCCGATGCCCCCAAGGTCAACAAGTGACTTACGCTACGCATATCACACCCACTCAAGAGGTGTACGTCTCTCCTAGGCAAATAGCCTTATACAGTCCATCGGACCTTTTCAATGCATGTTCAATGCACCAATGTCAATCATAGGTAAAATTCATCATTTTCAATCCATCGGACCTTTCCAATGCATGTATAATGCACCAAATACCAAATCATAGATAGAATACCAATCACAGGTTTAACTCATAATTTTTCAAAATATATTTTATACAATGCACTAATATCTCAGTGCAAGTCCAACCACAAGGGCCTTACTTTTCAATTTCATTTGTTCAATTTAAATCATATGCTTCAACGCATATTTTTCCAATACGTAGAGTGCCCTAAATACCAAATATCGACATCTCTTTCCAATGCATCAAAAGCCAATCGTAGGCAAAACTTGTCATTTTCTCACACAGTGTTCATACACTGTTTTGGCAATAATCATCATGTTATCATATTTTTATAGTCATAAAACACTTTTGCCGTATTTTCACAATCGCGTAACATTTCTGTAACGTTTTCACAATTCAAAAACGTTTCTGTTATATTTTCACAATACCATAACACTTCTTTTACATTTTCACTATATCGTAACACTTTTGTTACGTTTTTAAAATTTCAAAACGTTTTTATTACATTTTCACAATACCGTAACACTACTGTTACGTTTACAAAATTTTGTAACATTTCTGTTACGTTTTCAAATTACTGACCCTCTTCTATTGCACTTATAAACCACGTACAAATTTTTCAACGTTTTTCTCAATCGCGTAAAAACATACATTTCTCAAATTGCATAGTATTTTTCCACTATTTCAAAATCGCGTAACTTAAAAATCATTCTTTTAAGTCGCGTAAATCATTTTCCATCATTCTCAAAATATTTAAAACACTTTCCAAATCTCATAGCAATTTTCTGTCATTTTCACAATCGCGTAAAAATATTCTATGACTGTTAAATCACGTAGTGATTTTTTTCAACAGTAGTTTAAATTACGTAAAATATTTAAAACTTTTTCATCGTTCTCAAAATATTTAAACGTAATTCAAATCACTTAAAAATATTTCAACGCATCTCCAATCGCGTAGAAATATTTTACCATATTTCAAATCGCGTAGAAATATTTTACTATATTTCAAATCGTGTAGAAATACTTTACTGTATTTCAAAATAGCATAAAAATATTTTACCATATTTCCAAACACTTAGAAATATTTTACTGTATTTCAAACCACGTACTTTAAAAATTACATTTTTAAGATACGTAAATAATTTTTCACCACAGTTCCATTACAAAAAATATTTCTCACTCTTCAAAAATTCCATTTCCGCTTTTCTCAAAATAATATGACTTTATATTTTATTTAACACATTTTCTTACTCAAGAAATCCTTTTCCAAAATATAATTCACAAAAATCACTTTTCCATTGATATAAATCAATGTTTCAAATCTTAAAATTCCCTAACGTACTTCAAAACTCGAAAATCAGTTATACGTTAGTAAATTTTCAAAACACCATTATATTCTTCATTTTTCCCAAATCATTTCCAAACACAACCTTCTTCAAAATAAATTGAAGTTCGAAAACATTTTCGTTTACAAAAACTTGATTTCTCAAGTGATAAACGCTCTAATTCCCTTTCCAAATTCTTGTGCGAAAATCATTTCGTTATAAAATCAAGGTATCCGTAAGTCTTCAAAAACCGTGAACGTGTTCATTGAAAATTGTCAAATCTTTCGAGTGACAAAACACTTTGTTTTATAAAATATCACTTTGTTCCATAAAAATCAAGGCATTACAAGCCCTCAAAAAGCGTGGTAATTAGCCATTGAAGCCATCAAATATCTTTCCTTCTAAATTGATATGGTTTTACATAAACAAAACCATTAAAATCTTTGTTTTCAAACCCGAAATACCGATGGTCATAAAAACCAAACCCATTTGTTCAAATTCATTTTTACTTTCTTTACAAATCCTTTTTCACTTTCTTTGCAAATCATTTTTCACTTTCTTTGCAAATCCTTTTTCACTTTCCATGCTTTTCAAATCAATCCAATTTTATTCTTCCATGAAAATATTAAGTTATAAACACCTATATTGAGGTGTCTTGGCCGAAAATTCCATAGCCTTTAGAACCAAGGAAATTCATTTTCTCCACTTCATAATTTTCATTTAAACAAATCAATTTCCTTGTTCTTGAAAAATTTCAACATGAACCCTAATTAAGGGTATCAAAAACCGTAGTCTTCTCCCTTGGCCATTGGAGCCAAAAATTGATTTCCTTTCCATCAACACATCATGGCATACACATACATATTTCATCATAAATACTACAAGCATGCCATATACTCATCATGCATAATATAAGTATATCATCAAAGCCATAAAATCATGCATAGCATACCAAGCATAGGCAAATAATTAAGGCACATAAACACCCACAAATAAATTACAAGACCAGGGATATGAATCCTCACATGGATTCACCATCCACCAAATATAACACCATCTCTCACCACCATATTTGGTTGGTGAGGTGGATCTCCCTCTTACCTCTTGAAGATCCTCAAAAGCTCCTTGTTTTGCTTCTCTTTCCAAGTCCTTCACCACTAAGGGCTTCTCAAATACAAAACAAAATACATAGAAATTAGTATACTAAGCTTAATTAAGAGGAACCATGAACCAAACATGGTTTAGATCATGAAAAAGAGAGAAGAAATGAAGTTTCCTTACACTTCACCATAAATACCCCATAACTTTGATCTTGAAGAAAGTCCATGAAGATGAATGATTTAGAGGAAATCTCCAACATGAAAGTTGTTTAGAATAAGGTAAGGATTCAAGAAATATGGTTGGTTGAAATTAAAGAGTGATGGAAGATGATTCTATGGGTCATGGTCGAAACTTGCTTGGAGAAAAGAAGGAGAGAAAAATTTGATGCAGTCTTGGCTTTTTGGAGGAGACAAAGGTGAATTATGATAGCAATAATATGGTCTTCAACTTTGCCAAGCTCTTAAGCTTCACAAAACCGTCCCCCCCTCCAAGAAATCTCCTAAGGAAGCAAACAAAGCAATAATGGTCAAGAATGATGTAATATTGACTATGACAAGTAATAATGGTCATAAAGTTTTTCTTTAGCTCCTAAACAACTCAAAAACTAATTCTACACCGTTGATTAAATCGATGGTTGATATCAAAGCCTTCCTTATTAAGCTTGTTTAGATTAAATCTCCACCATTGATTAAATTAATGGTGGATATTCAAACCACCAATGTTGACTTAAGCAGTATAATATTTATTTTTATCTGCTAAACCCCATAAAAATTATATTTACTGTATTTTTATTGTCCGATAATTTAAATACAGTACAAAACACAGTACAAGAAATTTTTTAAAATTGTTTTCAGATTCAGGTTTAGTAAGATCCTCTGTCTCTGTCTAAACAGTACAAATTTTTCTATGCGTAGAAAAATTTTCACTTTGCGAGACCCACTTGGGCCCACGTATGGCCACCTGGGCCCACATACATCCCCTGGGCCCACAAACAGTAAAAAAATTCATAATCATCCACAAAAATCACAAAAATTAGAAAATGCACAAATATCAAATCAGATTACGTAAAATAATTAAATCCTAACGGTAAAAATTAAATTATGTAAAGTTTTCCCTGGCCCGAAAATTTTTATTTTCTTGACACGGAGTAAATCACTCAAAATGATCAAATACGCTGATGGAATAATTAAAATAATTTTACAGCGCTCAGAAATTACTAAACAGTAAAATTCTGTTAACTGTCAAAATTACTGTTTACGAGATACGAAATTTTAGGATGTTACACAAATCACTGACATTCTCATTACTTAGGTAGCAGCGATGTGTTGCTAGATACTGCTCACTGCTTATAACATTAAAATGAGATTTTAATATTACTACCAACGTCATGAGAACCTGTAGGGTCACACACATAGAGCAGACTAAATTGGAGCAATTGGAATCCAAGTTGGACTGGGATTCGATCGTGGGCTGTACTCATAACAGATGAGTCTAAGGTTGCACAACTTACCTTACTACTGCTCACACTCACTTAAGGTAGTCACTATTATAAATAGTACTTCTAAGGGGGCTGCGAGGTATGCATTACATAACCCTAGCCGCACTTATAGAAAGTGAGTGAGAGAATGACATGTTTCCTACTCTTCTCTTCGCAGCTAGCACTGTGTCAGAGACGTGAGACTCTTTTTGTGGACGTTGGACGTTCATGAGTCTGTTTGTGTGGATACCGCAGAGACATCGTCATAATTACGGTGTTGGTGATTCACGTCGCTTGTGTTTATCATGCTTCAAGAGATAAACTCATTTAAAAAAAACTCAGATTGTGGTCTATATCACATGGATCCTTGGTAGGAATTTTGTTTTTCCGCTGCGTGATGTATTCGTAATTCCCAACTAAATTTCATTTGTTTATCATCTTTTCCTTCAATTATGCAATAATGAGAATCAAATATAACTCTATTTCCTTTATCACATAATTGACTAATGTTAAGCAAGTTATGTTTAAGTCCTTCAACAAGTAATACATTATCAATAGAGGAAGATAGATTTTTACCAACTTTGCTAACTCCAAGAATCTTCTCTTTGTTGTTATCTCCATAGATTATGTGTCCGTGTGTCTTGGGAGCAAGGGAGGTAAACTTGGAGTCATCTTCGGTCATGTGTTTGGAGCAACCACTATCAAGATACCAATTTGAGTTCTTGGTCTTCAAGCACACCTGCAACACAAATTCAAGTTTTAAGTTTTGGTACCTAAATTTTCTTGGCCCTTGTGTGTTAGCTTTAGACATAGTGCCCTTGGGAACCCATACCATTTTAGTGCCTATTTTAGTATTAATGTTCTTTCTCACATTGCATGTTGAAGTACTATATCCTTTCTTTCCACAAAGAAATTATTTAATGAAAGGTGTAACACCTCGAAAATTGATAATTTCATGATAAATAGTTATTTTATAATATTTATGATTTTTTTTGAATTTTTGTGGATTTTTTCTACAAACGTTGAATATTTTAATATATTTCTCATTTTACGTCTGCGCTGAGCAGAGCCGTAACACCCTTGTGGGGAAGTCACATTTATGAATAAAATAAAATAAATATAAATAAAACTCTACCCAAGTTGTAAAACATTTGTTACATAGTAATACGGGTTGTAAAATTTTTCCTGTTAAACAGAATATTACGAAATAAAATAACACGGAACATAAAATAAACAAACTATCATCATACATAATATACATATGATTTTGTTTTAAGTTATACAAATAATATACAACTACAAAATATTTAAGCAAAGCTATAAAGAGTTAATATAATACATAACATCCAAAAAGTGCCCAAGTGCACATCCCAAATTCCTCTTTGAAGGATCACTCTCGGATGAAACTTCAGGTGATAGGTATCCAAGATGCCTCAACGCTATACAGACACGGGTCCATGCAGTCGACACACTGCTAATCTCACTAGGCGCATCAAACATACCACCCCAATGACGCCTAAGAGACAGCGGCAACTCCATATATAAATACAACGTAGTAGAAAATATGGGCTCTCCATCAAACTCTGTACGTATGGTCACAGTCAGACGCCCTACGTAAGTCACCGAATCTCTATCCTCCAGCAGTCGCCAGGTTTCTGAGCCTCCGTGAAACTCAAGTTTCACAAAATCGAAGAATCCCGGTAGTGCCATACTCACACAATCAGTCCAATGGATATGGTTGATCGAATGATTTTTGGTCGTCGAACTGACCCTCGGCTTGTTGTTATTCCTTGTCCTCAGGGTATACACAATCGAGAGGCTGTTCCTCTTCCTCAAACTCTTTTACAACATAATTTAAAATACAAAAACAATATATATAGAGAGGTGAGATAATCATACATTAATACTGTAACATTCCGAAAAATACATATTTGATTATAAATCATCGTTTTATAATATTCTTGATTTTTAGGAATTTTTCCGGAATTTTTCGGAAACGACGAATATTTTAATATATTCCTCGTTTTGCGTGCACACTGGGCTGAGAATTGCTGAGACCACACTGGGCTGAGAATTGCTGAGACCAGTGTAACACCCCGGAAATTGATTATTTCACCATGAATAGTCATTTTCTAATATTTGTGATTTATGAGAATTTTTCTGGATTTTTTGGGAACGACGAATATTTTAATATATTCCTCGCTTACATGTGAAACTCGAGCAGAGTCGTGAAAACGATCGTAGTGCTTCAAAAATTGGAAAATTATATGACGGATAGTCGTTTTATAATATTTGCAATTTTTGAGAATTTTCTCAGGGAATTTTCCTGGAACCGTCGAATATTTTAATATATTCCTCATTTTGTCGTGTGGCCATCGGGAAACGCGATGTATTCTCTGAGAACCTTGGACTATGGATAAGTCGACGGGGGATCTTACTAAACCCGAGGCTTGACACAGTTTACGAGGTTTCGCAATTTTTAGGAAATCCTTACTGATACAATTAAATCAAGACAAATAAAAATTCATCTGTCGTTAATTAAATACGACTCTCATCGTAACGTAACTATTATCTATTGGACAATAGTGTGTAATAAAAATACTATCACATTATCCTAATGTAATCCACTTTATGTCAAATCTACCTACTTTAATTCAAATTTAATAGTTAAATATTCAAGCTTCCTTAAGAAGCTTTGACCCCAAGCTTTGACCCCATGAATTAGCTTCCAAAGGAAGCCAATTTTTGTCACTCAATTCTCTCTCTCACGTACGTGGTCTGCAGCCCACTCAAAGTGAAAGAGTTAATTCCAATATCCTAATATTACAACTAAAGGCAATATCACTAAAAGCACATTTCTTCTTCCTTTTTACGTTTCTTCTTCTTCTTTTCTCCATTCAACCATTTCTTTTTTCTCTTCCACCACCACACGTCCAGCCTCCCTCCTTGACCCCAACCTTCATAAAAATTTACTTCAACCATATTTTCTTAATCTCCTACTCCTCCTCATCATCTTTTGTGCTTGGAGTTTTCAAGAAAGCTTCCATCTTCAACCATTTCTCAAGCTTTGAAGGTGAGCTCCCATGGCTGAAAATTTTCAGACTTGCCTTCTCATTTTCGTTTATGGTTTTCTCTTGATTTTGTGGTCATTTTCTTCTTCTTTTTCATACCATTACATTGTTCTAACTTGGACCACATTTTCTAGGGATTTTGGAGCTTAAAATCCGAAAATCAAGTGCTCTTGGGATTTTTCTTGGTTCTTCATCTTGGTAAGAGGAAGATTAATCCTCCTCAACCTCTTTAGCAACTAGGAATCTCGTATTTGATTTTTGGAAGAAAAACCACATGGTGGTTGTTCTTGAAAATTGCTTGAAATTGGTTTCTTGAATGCTATTTTAATCTAGCTTTGAGTAGTTGATTGAGTGGTTAATTATTCATGTAATTTTGTGGTTGATATCCATGCTTGCTTGCTGAAAATTCTGGTGCTAGAATCCCTTGAATGTGCCACAGTTTTGGCTCTGTTTTGGGGCTGTTTTTGGGCTGGAAAATGAATGCAAATGATGCTTAAATTTTGATCAATGTAAGGCTAATTAAATCAAGTAGTTAAGGGTGATTAAAGTGGACAAAATTCTGGTTGCTGGACCATTACATGTGCCACGGTTTTGGCTCTGTTTTGGGGCTGTTTTTGGGCTGGAAATTGAATGGAATTGATGCTTAAATTTTGATCAATGCAAGGCTAATTAAATCAAGTAGTTAAGGTTGATTTAAGTGGACAAAATTCTAGTTGTTGGACCTTGGTGAGTGCCACGGTTTTGGGCTGTTCTTAAGAGCAGAATTTGGTTAAAATTGTGTCAAGAATAATGCTAGGTGAATTAAGTAAAGGAAGACTAAACTAGTGAGAAGAAAATTGGTAACCTAGGACCCTATGGTGTGCCACGGTTTTGAGGGCTTGAAGGAGGGGAAAAGATAACAAATTTGAGATGTCAAGACTTGAATTAATCAAGTAACTAAATGTAGAATTAATAGTAGGAAACTTGCAACAAATAATTCTTATGATGGAGTGTGGTTAAGACTTAAGAAATGTGCTAAATTTGGAGGGTAATTGTAAGAATCAAATAGCTTGGATCAAAATAACAAGTAAATGGACCTAATGATGTGAACATGATTTATTTGAAACCTTGGGAAGACCATGACCTCTAGGTGAAAATTTGAGTTAAGATTTCATAACCCAATACTAGGATTACAAGTAATCAAAGAATACAAGAGCTTAAGGACTTCATAAACCTTAATGAACCAATGAGATAATTTTCATAAGACTTAGAGATTTTAGAAATCCATAATGGACCTAAATTATGTTCCTTGAATTATAAATTGATATTATGTTGATATTGGGTTCTTTTTGGATGCAAATTTGCTTATTGCACTCTCTTGATCAATTATGGTATATTATGAATTTGTATGAGATTGTGGATCATACATGAGCATGCATAGTGTCTTATGCATTGTGATGTCCGTGTGTGGACTGTTGTAAGGCCAAGTTGCCTAGGAGATTGAACACACCTTAGTGCGGGTGCGAGTAGACAAGTGTGGGTCTTGTTATGACCTTGGGGCGTCGGGGTGCGGGTCCTCCACAATGGGTAGTTGGTAGCTCCTTTGCCCGTGGGGCAAACCGATGCAACGCACCGACGATCCGGACTTGACACCGTCCTATATCGTGATCTAGTGTAGAATGTCTCGTGCAATGCCATGATTGTGCACGAGAAAAATTATTGATAGCACCGGCCTCGGCAATGTAATGAGTCACGTACATGTCTCCCCGATCTTTCTCTCCGACTGTTTGAGTCTAACTCCATGGAGCTAGGAAATTGAATGTTGTGTCCATGCATCATGGAATATTCTGACATCTGAAAATTATTGTTTACATGATATTTAACTCACCTCGGATATTATGAATTATTCATTACCTCTATCTATGATTGCTTGACCGGTTATCTGTTTAAAAGCTATTTATTGCCTTATATGCTACGTGGGCGTTATGCGCCGTTCGGTTCTTGGTTGCTTGTATTGGTATTGAGTGTAGGATATCTTACCTCTTTCCCTCGTGCTTCTATTACTTGTCGTTTATGTGCACCTTGTGTGATCGAAGACGACGGTGAAGAGACAAAGAGCCCTCGCCTTCCCGCTTCGGCCGTACAGGGATTGACTTTGACCGCGACGATGTCCGCACGCACGCGCGGATTTTTGGGAGATGTGCGTCCGACCTTCCTCGGAGGCCGGAGTGTTGGCACATCAACCTAAACTCCGACCGTTGTGTGTATGTGGGAGACGTGTCTCGTATCACTTGCCCTGGAGACGCCATGAGGCACCTGGTCCTCACTTGCTACATCGCTTACGCTTGGAGTTTTACCCGCCTATCGTGGGAGATGTGGGGTCCCCGTTACTACACCCCGCAGAGGATTCGTTTGATTCCACCGCTCGGGCTCCGTCCCGCGCCTCGTGGTTCCTATGGATGAGTCCTCGGATGAGGAAGATCCCGATGAGGGTCCTCCCGATGATCCCGAATCGGTCCCTTTTATTTGAGGGGTCGATGATCATTGGTGGCTACCGATGGTCACGCTGTTTTTTGTTTTTGGGGCCTTTGATGTATCTTTCTTTTTGATTTGGGCTGTATATTTTGTATATGCATGTTCCCTTGGGGTGGGTATAGTTTTGCTTTTTGATGATGGCAAAAACAAATGTATTAAACTCCGATATATATATATGTATGCTATTCAGGTGCAAATTTCTATGTATTGTTTTATTCGTTACTTTTATACGCATCCCGTATTATCATTATTCTTATTAAAAAAAAAATATTGCCAAGTTTGTTCACATGGTTAAACATTAATTAATTAAAATGAACCAGGTCTTAATCGTTGTTCATTTAATTTCCGCATTTTATTTATTCGACAATGTGACGTCCCCTCCCAAAAAGGGGCGTTACAAATACCAGCATGGCAAATAAGAAAACACCACATATAACAAATATAACAATTAATTAAAGCATAACATAGTAAAATAACATATATCATAACATCATAAATAATAGTGCCATAGAATACAGAAATTCAATATAACATTATCACAGAAATCTAAGACAACAATATAATAATATCAAAGATAATAATATTTTGATGCATGATACAAATACAATATGACTCGTTCCTACTCCATGGAGCTAGACACAGACATCAGAGAGAATGACTCGCAAAGATCTATTAGTACCTCAGGCTGCCCAACCAAACTATTGCACTGTCTATCGTTGTGTCTATAGCCCACTGTCCAACATCGTGTAGTAGCACACAGTCCAAACATCGTGTAACTACAGGCATTGTACTAAAATAGACTTTACAAGATCTTGATTAAGTATAGTGCGTGTTGAGATCACTAGTGTGTTGCCAGTTACCATGTCCCAAAGGAGCGACCAACTGTCCACATGTAGGATAATCCGCACACTAATGCCTCTAAGTCCATACGAAGAAATGAACCACACTACGCTTATCACACCGACAACACGGTGTAATTCGTCTCGTCAATCAAATCATCAATTATTAATCAAATTGGCAAAACTCAATGCATGGACAAAAATAATAATTACCAATATACCCTCAATGGTATTATTATCCATATTTACACAAATGCCCTCAATGGCAAAGAACTCAAATATACAGTACGTCCCACTTGATAGTACTGTTTCACAATCTGTCCAGGTCTACCACTTTGGCCCGACAGTAAAACTTGTTGTTTTCGTCAATCGCGTAGAAATTTTATCGCGTTTTCACAATTTTATCATTTTTACAAACGTTTTTAAATCTCGTAAATATATTTTGCTATTTTTAAAATCGCGTACTGTTTTTAAATCGTTTTCTCAATCGTGTAAGATTTTTAAATCATTTTCTTGTCCGAATTCCTTAAAAATCACTATTTAAATAAACAGAATAATATTTAATACATTTGAACTACGTAGGATATTTTTCATACCGTATACAATATATTGGATATCTTTTCTATCTTATTTGTCTGTTTTTAACAAAAATTGACAGTATTTTGCTTAGAAAATCTATAACAATGGTTTTCTAGGTTTTCTGTTAAAAATTCTTTTGTTTATATTATAACCATTTAATTACACTTTTGAAAACTACCAACGTGCTTCAAAACATAAAATGAGCTCTACGTTAGAAATTTTACAAAAGTTACTGTATTTTCTTCTAAACAGTAAAATCCTTAGTTTTAGCTTCTTAAACTTAATCTAATTATTTTCATTCTTCAAAACTCATTGTAATAAAATTCCTTTTTATATTAGTACTTCATCTTGATTTGAAAATAATTTTAGAAACCAAAACACTTAACTTTGGCATGTTGGCCGAAATCTATAAGCTTATCATTTGATCTATAGATTCGTTTTTCTTACTCTACATCAATTTGTATTTTGTCAATTTTCCTAAGTCAATTTAATCACTCTTTTTAGAAAATTGTTGAGAACATTTTGGTTCCCATTTTGTGTTGAGGCCGTGAGCCTTGAATTGAGGCCGTGAGCCTTGAATTTGTGTTCTTTGGAACACTCATGCAAACCTTGCATATTATTCACATCCTACTAAGTATTCATGCATTACTAACACATACAATATATTCAAAGCTTGTAGACATGCATAAAATAATATCAAACATAAATAGGAAAGCTTTTAAACAATCAACACAAGTGAATCCTTATCGATTCTTCAAACACTTACAAGTCCACTTTCTCATCACCACACATAGTTGAAGAGATTGAATCTCCCTCTTACCTTAAAGGAAGACTAAAATCTTCTCCTCTCCTTCCTATAGATTTCGGTTTTCACCCTCCAAAAACCTAAGGATCTTAAACAAAATTTTAAAGAGTTACTACTATAAGAGAAAACCATATACCATGGATCAATCATGGCTTATGACCTTAGAAATAAGATTAGAAATGAAAAACAAGGATTTTCACCTTCTAGGTAGAATCTCCAAAGTAGTTTTTCAAGCTCAAGATGATGGATTTTGAAAGAATTCTCAACTAGAGATGATCTTAGAATTGTGTTTAGGTTTAAAAAAGTGAGGTAGATAAAATTTTGGGTGAATGGATGGTGATTTGGCTGGTTTGGCCGAATGGCTCTCAAGGAAAGCTTCAATGGAGTTTTGTTTTTGCAAGAGAGAAAAGTGATAGAAATCTTAACCAAACTAACCCTTCTCTCCCCCTTGTAGCCGTGGAGTCACCTTAGAGAGGTGTCCACTTTTGTGGTTCCATCCAAACCTTAGAAATGATCAAAGGCTAAGATAAACCCTTGGCCTCCAAGCTTAGCTCTCATTGGTGTATGCTAACCTAGTCATGCAATGACTAAGCTTGTTCTTGAAACTTCTTGGCTTGCCTTGGCTGAAATTCACCAAGGAGAAAGCAACTAAGTTTGCTTCTTCTTAGTCATCTAGTTACACTTAGGTGAAACAATCTAGTTACTTGTCTAACTAGTTAGTTACTTAGGTTAACTTAGTTAACTTGGTACTAATAGATTTTTATTAACTTAGAAACCAACTAGATAGCTAAGTAATTTACCATCATTTAGTTACTTAACAAGTTTTTTATACTAACTTAGTTAAGTTCTAATCTAACTTGATTAAGTCATCTAGTTCTAAACTAATTAGTCTAACCACTTTTGTTGACTCTTTCCCTATTGGTTTAGAAATTTCTCTAGCCAAAAACGTTGACTAGTTTCCTAACATGGGTCCTGCAAGGCATTTGTGGGTCCTACAATCCAAAAATGGGTCCCACAGACATTTTTCGGGTCCACTGTCACTTATTTATACTGACTAATAAAATAATATTATAATAATATAAAATTATTTTATTTCACAGTTAAATCCTAAAATTTAAAAGATTAACAACAGTATCATTCGGAATTGGGTTTAGTAAGATCTCCCAGTTCCGAATAATTAAAATAAGATTTTTTCGGTCCAAAAATTATTATTTTCCTATCCCAGAGCAAATCACACAAAAAGTTCAAATAAAATCACAGACAGTAAAATAAAACTCTGTATCATACAAAAAAACAACGAACAGTACAATTCGGGACACAACGGTCAATTATCCTAAAGTTGGGGTGTTACAAGTGGAGCCGAGAAAATAAAATATTTTTCCCGAGCCTGGTAAACCTTGAACAGTGAAAACGTCGACGGGGGATCTTACTAAATCCGAGGTCAGGCAAATTTACGAGATTTACATTTTTTGAGATTTTTATCAGATAAAAAAAATTGTTGTACAATTTATTATCCGTTGGACAATAAATATTGGTGTTGCTAACTATAACAATTGCCCATTGGATAATAACTTGTAGTAAAAATCCTTATCACCTTATTTAAAAATCTACTTTATGTCACATTGTTTGACTTTTTAAGAAAAAGCTACCAAAGCTTCTTATGGAAGCTTTCCATAAGGCTTCTCAAGGAAGCTAATTCTACCAAGTTCTATAAACTTTTTCCCTTCTCTCCTTCCCCACACTCCACAGCAATGGCCAATTTTTGGAGCTAAAAATGTAGTTTTTCACTTTATCATTTCATTCTAATTTTGAAAACATCAAAAACTATCACTTTCTCTTTCCATTTTCTCTCCTCTCATTTTTTTCTATCAAGCTCTTCTCTTCCTCTTCTCTTCTCCTCTCCACGGCACCAACACCATTGGAGACCATCTCCACTAGTTTTCCAAACTACTTCCATTTCTTGCTTCATCTCATCATCCTAAGACATTTTTCCTTGGTGACTATCCTCTAGTTTTTCCTTTTTCACCTTCCACCATTGAAACCCAAACTTGGAGCTCCAAGGTAAAGTTCTTGACTTTCTTCTCTTTTTCGTGTTTCTTGGTCACCTATGTGATCAAGGACTCTTCTTTTCATGGTTGAGTGAAGGTTTTGAAGGTTTGCTCACCTTAGGGTTTTCTTGAAGGTGTAGGATGAAACTTGCAACAAGGGATCAAGGAGCTTGATTTCTTGTGTTGTCTTCCATAGATAAAAGGGAGATAATCCTCTTCAACCTATCTTGGTGGTGAGAAAACGTTTTTGGTGTTATTAATAAGGAATCCATGTAGGATTGCTCTCTTTGTTGTGTTATTTTTCATGATTTTGTTGCTATTTTGATTTGTATGAATCTATTGATTGTCATTGTGTATCTTGATGACTATGGACCATGTATTGGATTGCTTGGATTGTTATATGAAAAATTTAGAATTCTTTACCCCTTTCTAGTTCCGGCCAAGAGGTCAAATTTTGGGTGCTTGAGATTTAAGTTTGTAGAATTGGAACTTAGGTGATTTAGGGTAAGAGGTGATTTGAAGTTTGTAACAAGATTAAAGATCCTTAGAGAGGAAAAAAATCAAGAGAAAAGTTGAGATTGAAGAGAAACCTTAAAGTGGGATCAAGATTCTGCAGAAACGAGTTCTACAGAATCCTTGCTAATGCACGAGCGCTCAGGCGCTGTAGTTTGGATACCTAAGCACCCGGTGAGTGCTTAGGCGCTGTGTAGAGAGTGTCCAGGCACTCAACCAGCACTCAGGTGTTGAAGAGAGGGCGCCTAGGTGCCCAGAGCAAAATTAGCCAGGTATCTGTAAGATATATTAGGATTTCAGTATTATGAGGTTACAATTAAACTAAAGTAAAGAACTTGGCTAATTAAGAGAAATAAAGATTGAATGAGAATTACAAGAGAATTCCTCTAGAGAGAGATTTGATGAGAAAAATGTAGAAGTTGAAGCTTAACTTCCTAATGAGTTTTAAAAGTATGTTTTATGATTGATAAACGAATATTGTATTGCTATGATCCATAAGTGAGATCAAGAACTTATCAATGATTGAATTGTCAAATTGTGGTGTGATTATGAGAAAGTATATTATTGTTAGATATACATGGATATGCATTGAGTCATCATGCATTGTGAAAGTCTGATGGACTCTGTTGTAAGGTTGTATGCCTAGGAGATTAAATCACACCTTAGTGCGGGTACGAATAGACTAATGTAGGTCATATCATTGACCTTGGGGGCGTCGGGGTGTGGGTGTCTCATGAATGGATAGTTAGTAGCTCCTCTGGGCTGTGGGATAGACTGATATAAACGCACCGACGATCTGGACCGAGACACTGTCCTATATGGCTATCCTGTGAGAATACCATTGTATAAAGCCTTGTTGCGTAAATGATTGATTTTTCTAGAAAGCACTTTATTTTATGGCTGATGAGATACTAGTATGTCTCCTTGATCATTCTCTCCAATGTTTTTGTCTAGCTCCATGGAGTAGGATTTGTAGTACCGAATGTTGGATTTTAGTACCATGTACACGTGCATAGTAAGTCAACATAATATTTGGCATCTATTCATATGATGATAGAACTATTGTTTATTTATGTATAACTACATGGATTTTTTAATTTATTTATTATGTGAATCTTGATGTTGATTATTATTCCTTCTATGCTATGTGGGCGTCCTGCGCCGTTCTATTTCTTTACTGCCATAATTGGTATTGAATGTAGGATGTCTCACCTCTTTTCTGTATTTCTGTCTTTTTGTATAATTATGTGGTTCTCTGAAGATGTTGGTGAAGAAGGGGAAGTGCATGAATTCCCCGGCGTTTGGCCTGACTTCGATTAGTACCTGTTTGGAGCATGACATCCCATCCACGTGGCTCTTTAGGGTATGTTAGGCTGACATTTCATGGAGGTCCAGACTGTTGGCACATCAACTTGCGCATGGACCGCTGTGTCTACCATGGAGACATAACGGTGTCTCTAGCATAGGGTCGTTATGATCCACCTGTCTTTAATTTTAATGAACATGTTTATTTAGAGTTTTACTTGCCCATTCATGATATATGGGGTGATCCTAACTACACTTCACGAAAGGATTCATTTTTATCCTCTGCACGAGCCCCCGCTTGTAACTCGGTTGCTCCAATGATAATTTCCTCTGATAAAGAAGACCCCAAGGAGGATCCAGCCATAGTTCCTTCTCATTAGTTTTAGGGGCTGATACTATTGATAGCTACTAATGGCTATCTATAAATCTTTTGGGGGCCTGATGTTTTACTTTTTGGTGGGCTGTATATGTGTAATCATTTTGGGGCATGTAAAGCTTTTGTTTTTTGTATATCTGCTGATGTAACTAAATAAGTATGGTATAAATATATATATGATGTATGGTTTACTTCTTATATTAATTTTTGCTATAATTATGTTTCATCATTTTCTCTTAAACGACCAAAAAAAAAGAATTTGCTAAATTAATTATACATTTATAAATGAACAGGCTTGCTTATATCTAAATGAACCGGGTCTTAGCTTGTATTTTATTTTCTGCATTTTGGTCTTGGTGTGACGTTCCCTCCTCAATAAGGGGCGTTACAAAAGGACTACTTGAAGTACTTGTAGGAATAAAGAATTTTTGTGAAATTTTTGTTTATTTTTTGGGTTATATCCTAAACCTGCTTTTTGAAATATGCATCTTTGTTTTCCAAGTAAAATATTCAAATTGTCTCTACCAAAAGTGAATATTGAAAGATATTATAAGAGGTTCATCAAAGGATTTTCTAAGATTGCCGGACCTCTCACCTAACTCACAAGGAAGAATCAAGCTTTTGAATGGACGAATGCTTGCTAAGGAAGTTTTCAAGAGTTAAAAAAGAGACTAACTACTTCACCAGTGTTAGTTCTACCTGATACAAATGAACCATTCGAAATGTACTGTGATGCTTCATATTAAGGATTGGGTTGTGTCCTTATGCAAGGCAAAAAAGTGGTGGCTTATACTTTGAGACAATTGCGTGTGCATGAGAAGAACTACCCAACGCATGACTTGGAGTTAGCTGCTGTGGTATTTGCTTTGAAGATATGGAGACATTTTCTCTATGGAGCAACATTCAACGTCTTTAGTGACCACAAGAGCTTGAAGTATTTGTATGATCAAAAAGAGTTGAATATGAGGCAGCAGAGATGGTTAGAATTTCTGAAAGATTATAATTTCCAACTTCGGTATCACCCGGGGAAGGCCAATGTTGTGGCTGATGCCTTAAGTAGGAAAACAATCAGCATTTCTACCATGATGATCAAAGAACAGGATTTGATAGAACAATTCATGGACATATGGTCTTTTATGGAATTAATGCCAGGAAAAATCTGCATGAACATGGTCACTATTTGAAATAATTTAATAGGAGATATCCGAGAAAAGCAGAAGGTTAACAAGTTCTTGCAAGAAGAAAGAGAGTTGATGAAGCAAGGTGGTATATCACCATTAGAGGAAGGAAGCAATGGAATTTTAAGATTTCAAGGTAGAGTTTGTGTGCCTAAGGATGAAGAACTTAGGAAGTATATACTCGAACATGCTCATAAGAGTCAGTTGAATATGCATTCCAGAATGACCAAAATGTACCAGGATTTGAAGAAGTTATTTTGCTGGCATGGAATGAAAAGAGATATTGCTAGATGCGTATCTTCCTGTCTGGTTTGTCAGAAAACAAAGATTGAACATCAAAGATCGTTAGGATTGTTGCAACCTTTGACTATTCCCGAATGGAAATGGGATAGTATTGCCATGGACTTTGTTGTCGAATTGCTAAAGACCAGAAGAGGATATGATTCAATATGGGTAATTGTGGATCGACGTTACGAAGTCAGCATATTTCTTGCTGATCAATATAAGATATCCATTGGAGAAGTTGACTCAGTTGTACATCGGTGAAATTATCAGACTACATGGTGTGCCTACAAGTATCATTTCTGACAGAGACCCCAGATTTACATCTAAGTTTTGGAAAAGTCTTCAAGAAGCAATGGGAACAAAGCTACGTTTGAGTTCTGCATATCACCCTCAGACCGATGGCCAATCAGAGAGAACAATTCAATCATTCGAAGATCTATTTAGAGCTTGTGCTTTGGAACAGACTAAAAGTTGGGATGAAATTTTACCATTGGTAGAATTTACCTACAACAACCGTTACCATTCAAGTATAGGGATGACACCCTATGAGGCTCTATATGGACGAAGGTGCATGACACCTTTATACTGGTATCAGGATGGAGAATGACTCACAATTGGACCTGATCTTATTCAGCAGACAATTTAGAAGGTTAAAATGATTCAAGAGAAGATGAGAACGGCTCAAATTCGACAAAAGAGCTATGTGAACAAAAGGAGGAAACCTCTTGAATTTGAGGAAGAAGAGCATGTGTTCTTGAATGTCATGCCTACGACTGGGGTTGGTCAGGTTCTCAAATCTAGAAAGCTCACTCCAAAATTCCTTGGACCTTATCAAATTCTTCGTCGGATAGGTCCTGTTGCTTATCAGATAGTTTTACTACCTTTTCTTTCAAATCTCCACAATGTGTTTCATGTGTCACAACTTCGGAAATTCATTCCAAGTCCTGATCATGTCATAGCACCTGATTCAGTACAATTAAAGGAAAACTTGACTTATGAAACAACTCCTGTAAGGATTGAGGATAGGAGAATGAAGCAACTCAAAGGGAAAAACATTCCATTAGTGAAAGTGATCTGGAACGAGACAACCGGAGATGTGACATGGGAACTGGAGGACAAGATAAAAGAGCAATACCCAGAACTATTCTAAGATATGAAAATTTCGAGGACAAAAATTCTTATTTGTTGGGGAGAGTTGTAACACCCCAAAATTTATTTATTTCATTATGACTATTCATTTTATAATATTTGTGATTTTTAGAAATTTTTTTGGATTTTCTGAGATTGTGGAATATTTTAATATTATTCCTCGTTTTACATGTAAATTGAGCGGAGCTGAAAAAATGAGATATTTTTTCCGAGAACCTTGATCTGTGGAAACTTCAATGAGGGATCTTACTAAACCCAAGATTAGACACAATTTACGAGATTTCACATTTTTTGAGAAATTTTATCTGATAAAATAATAAATTACTGTGTAACTTTTATCCGTTGGACAATTAATACTGACTTTTGTTAACTGTAACAATTGTCCATTGGATAATAGTATGTATTAAAAACCCTATCACATTATCCTAATGTAATTCACTTTATGTCTAATCAAATTCACTTTAATTCAAATTTAGTGCATTTTAATCAAAGCTTCTTTGAGAAGCTTTGACCACCAAATGTCTAAGTTACCCTTGGCTTGTTAGAGAAGCCTTTCCACTCCCTTCTCTCTCTCCATTGCCATGGCACCCATAGCCCAAGGGGAGCAAAATTTTGCTCCCACACACTTAACACACTTAATCACATTTCACGCATTTTTCATCTATCCATTTCTCTCTCTAGTTTTCATCTTCATTTTCTCTCCTCCTTGACCACTGTTTGCAGCCCCCATTAGAGACCACTTCTCCTCACTTTCCTCTTCATTAACACCATTTCTACACTCCCCTTAACCTCATCTACACTTCCTATTTAGAAAGTTTCTTTAAAATCCTTCACTTCCTCCATTGTCTTCCAAGACCAAGCTTCAAACTTTAAGGTAAAGTTTCCATTTTTTCTTTTCCTTTTCTTCATTTTCGTGTTCTATGGTTTCATTGGAGACCAAAGACTCTTCTTTTTCAACCATAGGTGTTGATTCTTTGTGTTGAAATTTCTAGGGTTTTGAAAGCTCAAAACCGAATCCACCAAGGAGCAAATAGGGTGTTGAGCACGAACCGTTGCATCTATCACGGGGAGCTGACTGTCTCTTTGGCGTGGGGCCGCTATGACTCGCCTATTTTTTATTTTACTAGTTTTGTCCACTTGGAATTTTACTTGCCTGTTAGAGATTTGTGGGATGACCTTTACTACACCCCACAAGAGGACTCTTTCCTCTCCACTGCTCGGGCTTCTGCTCGAAATTCGGTCGCTCCGATGGCAATTTCATCGGATGAAGAGGACCCTGAGGAGGACCCGGCTACGGTCCCTTCTTGTCAGTCTTAGGGGCTGATGTAACACCCTTGTGGGGATGTCACATTTATGAATGCAATAAAATAAAACCTTACCCAAGTTATAAAACCTTTGATACATAAATAATATGAGTTATAAAATTTTTCCTTTTATACTGGATATCATTAAATAAAATAACATGGAACATAAAATAAAACAAACTATTATTACACTCCATAATATACATATGATTTTGTTTTAAGTTGTACAAATAATTTACAACTACAAATATTTAAATAAAGCAGTAAAGAGTTAGTATAATAGTACAAGAAACATAAAGTGTCCAAGTGCACATCAAAGATCCATAACCCTCCGAAGGTTCACTCTCAGAGGAAACCTCGGGTGATAGAAATCTAGGATGTCTCGCAGCTCTACGGATAGGAGTCTGTGCTGTCAATACTATACTGATCTCACTGGGTGTATAAAACAGTCCTCCCTAGTGACGTCTCAGTGCCAAAGGCAACTCCAAATGTAAATATAAAGTCGTAAAAACAGGCTCCCCATCAAACTCTCCACGCAAGGATAGAGTCAAATGCCCCACGTAGACTATAGATCCTTTGTCCTCTCGCAATCGCCAGGCCTCTGTGCCTCTGTGAAACTCCAGTCTCACAAAACCTAAGAATCCCGGCAACGTCATCACCACAAGATCAATTTAGATGGTATGGATGATCGGTCGGCTCGCCCTCATCAAATTGGTCGTTCGTTTGCTGATCCTCGGGGTACAAAATCTCAAGAGGTTATTCCTCTTCCTCTTCCTCTTCCTCTTCCTCAAACTCTTTACAGAAATAAAATAATAATATAGAAACACATACAAATAAAGAGGTGAGACAATCTACATCAATACCAGCATGGCAAATAAGAAAATGACAATACAATAGATATCACAGTTTAAGACAATAAAGCATACCAATACATTATAAATAATAACACCATTTAACTCAATAATGCATACCACAGTATAATAACACAATTTTAACACATCATTTAATATCACAAATAATAATGTTATGATGCATGCCACAAATACAAATGCATATGACTTATTCCTACTCCATGGAGCTAGACACAGACATCAGAGAGAATGACCCGAAAAGAACTATCAGTACCTCAGGCTGCCCAACCAAACTATTACATTGTCCAACGTCGTTTTTATAGCCCATAGTCCAACATTGTGTACCATATACAGTCCAAACACGTCGTGCACTACAGGCATTATACTAACAGTCTCCCCAAGATCTCGATTAAGAATTGTGTGTGTCGAGATCATTAGTGTGTTGCCAGTTACCACGACCCAGATGGGCGATCAACTGTCCACATGTGGAATACTCCGCACACTAATGCCTCCAAGTCCACTCAATGAACCACATTACGCTTATCACATGACAACACGTTGTAATTTGTCTCGTCAATCAATCTCCAATATCAACCAAATTGGCACAACTCTTGATGCATGAATAAAATTACAAAAATACCCTTAGTCTCAAAATATTACCATATTTACAAAAATGCCCTCAATCTCAAAATTCTCAAATATAGTACGTCTCCACTTGACAGTACCATATCTCAACATGTCCGAGTCTACCACTTTGACCCGACAGCAAAACTCACTGTTCCAATTAATCGCGTAAGAATTTTATCGCATTTTCACAATTGCATCACTTTTACAAACGTTTTTAAATCGCGTAAATATATTTTGCTGTTTTTAAAATTGTATAGCATTTTTAAATCATTTTCTCAATCGCGTAAGATTTTTAAATCGTTTTCTTAACCGTAAGGCTTAAAAATCATAATTTTAAATATGCGTAAGCTATTTCTAATACTTTTAAATTATGTAGAATATTTCCCTTACGTTATAAATTTTATTTTTGAAACGTTCTTTATTACTTGACCACTTTTAATTAATTTTGACAATATCTTGTCTAATAATTCTACTTTGTGATATTTTCTATGTTTTCCTTTAAAAATTCCTTTGTTTAGTTTATAACTACAAAATACACTTTGAAAATTACCATTATACTTTAAAACTCAAAGGTAAGTATTTTTCAAGAGTTTTGTTTTATTTCTCTTTGATACCATATTTCTAATAAAAATTTGTTTACTTCTTTAGTTCTTGAAAATCCATTGCAAATGTATTCTTTTTAGGTTAAACAACTAGTTTACACTTAGAAAATAAATTTTCGGATAAATTACACATTAAAAAGACATGTTGGCCGAATTTATCAAAATCTTTGCATTTGATCTTTGGATCATTTTCCATCTTCTAAATCATTTTGGAATTCATTAATTTACCTAATTCCATTAAATCTTTCCTTTAGAAAATGGTTGAGAACATTTTGGTTCTCTTTTTCATGGTGAAGCCGTGAGCTCCATATTGTGTTCTTTGGAATACTCATGCAATCCTTACATGTTAATCACATCCTAATTAATAATCATGCATTTATATACACATGCAATATTATTTAAAGCTATAAACATACATACAAGCAAAATCAATCACAAACAATGAAAACATTTAAACAATCACACAAATGAATCCTTATGGATTCTTCACACACATACAATCCATTTTCTCATCACCACACAAGGTTGATGAGATTAAATCTCCCTCTTACCTTAAAGGAAGATAACACCTTCTACTCTCCTTCCTATGAATTTCGTGACCCTCCAAGAGAACCTAAAAGATCTTAAACAAAAATTCAAAGAGTCATAACTATAGGAGAAAATCATAAACCATGGATCAATCATGGCTTAGAACCTTAGAAAACATGTTAGAAATGAAAAACAAGAATCTTCACCTTGTAGGAAAAATCTCCAAAGTGATTTTCCAAGCTCAAGATGAATTTTTTTGAAGAAATCTCCAACTAGAGATATTCTTAGAATGTTGTTTAGTTTGAGAAATAAGGTTGGATAAAATTTTAGAAGGGTGGATGTATGGTTTAGGGGTGTTGGCCGAATGGCTCTCAAAAGACAACAATGGTGAGTTTTTGTTCTTGAAGAGAGAAAAGAGTAAGGTTAAGTGATAGAAGATGAAGAATGAAGCAAAATGCTCTCCTTTACCTAGCTTGGCCGTGAGCTTCACCAAAGGAAGTGGCCTCATTTGTTGACTCCTCCTATCACCTAATAGCCTTAGATTTGATCAAGGGTGGAGAACAAAGGCTTTGGCTCCAAGCTTGTCTCTAATTGGTGTAGATAATCTAGTCAAGCAAGTGACTAAGCTCTTCTTGATGGTTCTTGAATGCTCTAGCCGAATTGCTCCAAGGAGGGGGTAACTAAGTTTGTGATCATTTATGAATTCTAGTTACACTTAAGTGCATTTGATTAGTTTATTTAGTTACTTATCTAACTATATAGTTACTTAGGTTAACTAGGTTTGCCTTGATATTTTGAGAACATTCTCTAACTAGAACTTAAATAGATAGCTAACTAGGTTACTTCATTTAGTTACTAAACAAGCTTCCTATGTTAACTTAGTTAGGTTTTTAAGCTAACTTGGTTAAGTTTTCTAGTTTGATCTTAACAAGTCTAACCATTTTTGTGGACTTAATTTCTATTGGTCTAGAATTTTTAAGCCTACATTGTTGACTTGTTCCTATTAGTTTAGAATTTAATCTAGCCAGAAACGTTGACTAGTTCACTAAATGCGGGTCCCACAGACTTTTCTGGGTCCATGGTCGTTTTGGAGCTGATTTCTACTGTTTTTGAGACAATAGGTACTGTCAAATAAAATAATATTATAATAATATAAAATTATTTTATTACACAGTTAAATCCTAAAAATTAAAAGATTAATATTCATATCACTTGAAATTAGGTTTAGTAAGATCCCCCAGCTCCGAAGAATTAAAATAAGATTTCCTCGGCCCAAAAATTATTATTTTCTTGACTCAGTAAATCACACAAAACACTCAAACATAATCACGAAACAGTCAAATAAATTTTATAACATACAGAAAATACAAAATAGTACATTTAGGACAATACTGTCATTTATTCAAAAGTTGGGGTGTTACAGCTGATACTGTCGGTGGCTACTGATGGCTAACCGTTTGTCTTTTTGGGAAAACCTGACATTTTGCCATACTTGATGGGTGTATATTTGTATCATTTTGGATAGGTACATCTTTTGCTTTTTGTGTAAATCATGATGTAATTAAACAGGCTGATGCATATAATATTTTATATGAATTATGAATGTATGACTTTCAATTCTGTATTGATTCCATTGCATCTATAATTATTATTATCTCTTTATTGTTATTTAAAAAAAATGTACACATATTTCAATACTCAAATTACTTTACAATCTAAGAACGCAAACTATTTAATCACGTGTTAAAAATGAACCGGGTCTTAATTAATCAAAGTAATTATTGTTTTCCGCATTTTCATTTTAATTTTATTATAGTGTGATATTCCTTCTTTGTGAGACAAGAAAAATGGGCATTCCATCTTTACTTCACTAGTAACCTCATGGGTAACTTGTAAAGTGTCCTATATTTCTTGAGCAATTTTACAATTTGAAATTCTGAAAAATCATCATACCCCAAAGTCGTGATAATGATGTTCTTAACTCTTAAATTATACTGAACATTTTTCTTTTCATTGTTAGTCCATTCATTTCTTAGTGTTTCAACTTTTACCCCATTAATAACACGTGTGGGAACAAAATGGTCATTTTCAACAGCATGCCACACATCGAGATCTAAATTCATGCGTTCTTTCCAATAAGCATACTCATCCCCATTGAAAAATAGTGGTTTGTTTATTGAAGATCCTTCTGAAAAAAAGCCATTTGAAAAAATTACGTTGAAGCTATTTATCAATTGAAATGAATGAACCAAGAAGATAGAAAAATTCTCGCAAATTTAACAAGCTAATAAGAAATTATTTAATCAATTATATGAAATTTAAATGCGAATAAAAGGAGTAAGGGTTCAAAAAAGCAAATAGTGGGATTTATCCTGGTTCGACCACTAACTACTTGTGACCTACGTCCAGTCTTGGAGAAACCACCCAAGATTTTTCCACTATTAATGTAAGCTTCAATAGATGCTTACTACCATTACAATCCAAAGTGCTCCTCACACCTTCGGATACCTCATCCTTATGCTTGAGCCTCGACAGCAAGGATACCTCACTCTTACAATTTTTTTGAGGGATACCTCACCCTCGTTACAATCAATCAAGAATAGAACAAGAAGAAACTCTCTCAAAGAGTGTGTATTACAACTTGAACCACTATGAAGCTCTCTCAAGAATATCTCCAGAATTTCAAAAATAGAGCAAAAGAGGAAAAATATGAAACTCGAATTAAGAGCAATAGAATTGTGTTTCTCAATGTTTGTTGTGTGTAAAAGATGGCCCAAGAGTGTCTATATATAGTATTATGAAGGAAAAGAGTCGTTAGGGCATTTAATATAAGCAATAAATGCTTAAAAAGAAACATTTGCGCACTTACAGCCATGTTGTAATCGATTATAAGAGTAATGTAATCGATTACATTGTTCTTGAAACTCATTCTGGGCTTTCTAAGCTATTTGTAATTGATTACAACCTTCATGTAATCGATTACAAGCCTCATGTAATCGATTACGAAGCCTCTGGAAGTAGTGTAATCGATTACAAACCTCATGTAATCGATTACAAAGTTACTAACTTTTGAAAAATTGATTCCTGTATGAATGTAATCGATTACCAGGTCTGTGTAATCGATTACAAGCCTCCAAAGAAGCTATAAATTGATTACTAGACCTAAGGATATGATTACAAAAATCCTTGAACCCATTTTTACGCCCATTTAACCATGATAAACATTGAGATTTAGAAAAACTAGGATTTTTAAAGAAATAAGCTTGTTTTCATAATCCAAGACTTAAAAGAACCATTTGATTTGAAAAGCTATTTTAAGAAAATAATTGAGATACTAAGAGAGCTTCTTATATTAAGATCCTAAGACCTAAAACTATGTCAGCTTTGCACCCATTTGTACTTGGTCATCATCTTGGCTTTGCTATCATCAAAATATTTATGAGCTCCATGGCATAAGCATTCACAATAGCTAGTGGACTGATACTTCCTCACAATAGTGAGTGTCTTGATACCACCTCATAGTACCGATAATCCTGACCTATTGAGCCTACGCTCTAAGAATTTAAGACTAGTTCCCATTTTGAGTATTTAGGATCGACTATTGTAACACCCCGATGTAGGGCGTCACATTTACGACAAATTAAAATAAAAACCTTCCCAAGTTGTAAATCGTTTGATAATAAGTACAACATGAGTTGTAAAATTTTAGTTATGTATTCTAAGAAAATCAATAATCATCCTATACAAATCCAATCATCTTCCATTATTGTTTCAATCTTCGTCCTATGGCTACTTCTTCTTGCGGAAAATATTACTGAATAAAATAAAAAATAGAACATGAAGTAAAATACATTATTACATAATATCCATATGGTTTTGTTTAAAGAAATATATTAAAAATTAACTCATAAACCGTTTGACACAAAAGAGTAGATAACAGACTTGCCCAAGTCTAACAGATTAAGAAAACCCAAAAATACAATACAGATATAACCACCACAAAACAATTAAGCCAACTAGTAAGGATAATCCAACGGCTCGCCTCCTTCTTACTGGTCCTCGGGTTGCTGCTTCTCTCACAGAAAATTAAGAGGTTGATCCTCTTCATCGTCTTTACGATACATAATAATAACACAAAAATACACACAAAGAGGTGAGACAATCTGTCATCATTACCATTAGGCAGTATAGAAAACGATAAATACAACCAGATATGTCATTAAAACATGATATTACAGCGTATATAACATTTCATAGAACAGATCAGAATAATATAATATGCAGACTCATAATGCACATGTACACGACACAAACCTACTCCATGGAGCTAAACACAACCAATCAGAGGGAATGATCCCGGAAGAACCTGTCTGTCAACTCGGCTGCCGCGGGCCACGTGCTACACAGTCAAATTCGTTGTGGCTCGCACAGTACAAAATCAAATTCATCGTGTACTACAGGCATTCTACAAGACCGTCCCCAACAAGATCGTGATTAAGAATAGTGCTTTGTCAAGATCACTAGTGTGTCATGCTCGGTACCACGGCTCAGAGGAGCTACCAACTGTCCACATGTGGAATTTTCGCACACCAATGCCTCCAAGTTCAATAAATGAACAACACTACGCCTATCGCACCCAAACAGGGGTGTAATTCATCCTCTTAGGTATAACTCGTCAATGACACCAAAAACAACATATTCCTCAATACATGGTGCAAGACTCAAAATTTCACATATATCATAATATCATCAAATCACATGGTCAAGTGCCATAACTCTCGGCGGTACCATCCTTCAATATAACCGGGTCCAACCCGACAAAGATACCGCATTATTTTCAATCGCGTAAATATTTTACCGCATTTTCACAATCTCATGATTATTTTCTAACGTTTTCAAATTGGGTAGGTATTTTCCCACATTTTTTACGAAAATATTTTTTAACGTTTCCAAATCTCATAGTTATTTTCCTACATTTTTAAAATCATTTTCTCATTCATGTAAGATTTTTAAATCATTTTCCCAAGCACGTAACATTTTTAAATCATTTTTTTTCACTGTATAAAATATTTCTTGACGTTCTAAATTATTTTTTTTTTGAAAACTTTCCGAAATTAAAATCCTTTTTAATAAAGTACTTAGAGCGCTAGATAAATTTTTAAAATGTATTCTCAATTATCATAATAAAAATTACTAGATTGAATTCTCATTAAATAAATCTCTTAAAAATACCTTTAAGAAAATATATATATATATATATATATATATATATATATATATTTTAATCTAAACACCAATTCTTGACTTGTTGGTCCAAAATTAATTTATTTTCCATAACCAAATACATAATCATTACCTATCTCATTTTCCTTTGTAAAAATATTTAATCCAATTATTTGTTACTTAATCCTCTAAAATCTATACTTTGAAAAATAATTTTAGATTAAAAGTATATTGAATGGTATGTGACCGAAATTTACTATGTTTTCAACAAATCAAGCATTTGAAAATAATACATCAAAATCAATCATACAATAAAGTAAAACCATAAACATTCAAGTAAATGAATCCTCATGGATTCTTCACCACACACAATCCATTTTCATACTACCAAAATAGTTGATGAGATTAAATCTCTCTCTTACCTCTTGAAGACTATCCTTCTTGAAAGCTTCCTTGGAGAATTTTGTGTGGCTTCAAGAAAATACCTATCAAGCTTAAACAATTTACAAAATACAAAACTAAGCTTGAGAAAGAATAACCATGGATCAAACATGGCTTAGAAATTTAAAAATAAATTTAGAAATAGGAAACAAGAATTTTACCTAATAGGGTAGAAATTTCAACCTTGATTTCCAAGCTCAAGATGGTTGATTTTGAAGAAACTCACAACATGAAAGATGCTTGGAATGATGTTTAGCTTTAGGAAATGAGGTTGGATAAAATTATTGAAGAGTAGAAGTGTGATTTGGGAGTAGTGGCCGAATAGCTCAAGAAATGGAGAAAAGATGAAGTTCTTCTTTATGTTCTTGTGTTCTTGAAGAAAGAGAATGGAGAGAATAGATTGGAGTGAAGGAAAATGAAGTGGAGAGGTTTCCTACACTATATATAGCCATGTGGTGCATTAGAGGAGTGGGTGGAATGATTTGTGATAATTGTTTGGTGGAGCACTCAAGGAGACAAGGTGGTGCATGCTAGCTCACTAAAGTGTATGATTAAGTATGATGGAATCAAAATGATAGCCTAAAATCATGTGCATTGTCTTGGAGTTACATGAAGTGAATGGATGGAAATTCATTGAATATTTGAGTGGGAGACAAAGTAGTTGAATGATGACTAAACTCCAAGTGATCATAATGATAGAATGCATTATTATGCATTATTTGAAGAATCATTCACTTTCTTGATGGACATGGCCATGTGGCCTTGGTGGAATTCACCAACAAAAGAATCTCATTCAATGTTATAATGGAATGTATGAGTTGTACGTGGGTCAAAGTGTTTTTCCTCTTTGGTTTCTATATTAAACATACTAGGTCCACTAACATGATTATAGAATCTAGGTAAATAGAAAATTTAATTACTAGGGCTAGGTAATTAGGTTTATGATTTCACTTACGGTAAGTAGATTTATAACCTTAACCTAAAGTAAATGACTTTAACCTAGGGTAAATAAATTTTTATAACTTTAACCGACGGTAATTAAATTTACAACTTTAACCTAATGTAAATAGGTTTATAACTTTAACCTAAGGTGGATAGATTTATGATTTTGCCTAAGGTAAATAAATTTATAATTTTACCTATGTCTATTTCTCTATGTAGATTTTAACTTGTAATTAATTTCAAATTGACAAAAATTACTGCGGTAAAAATTAATTTTTTGTCTAAAATTTACTGTGGTAAAAATTAAATTTTTACTGTGGTTCAATAATAATGCGTATCTAGATAAATTGTCAAACAATGAAGATTTTCGAATCTTGTTTCGGTTTCGGGTTTAGTAAGATCCCATACCGAATGAGCAGTTCAAAAATTCATTCGGTCTGGGAAAATTATTATTTTCCTGACTCGGAGTAATTCATACACAAAGATCCAAAACATTCACATAACAGTTAAAATAAATTTATAACACACAGAAATTACAAAATAGTACAGTTTAGTCGTTACTGTAATTTATCAAAAATTGGGGTGTTACAACTCTCCCCCACTAATAGAAATTTCGTCCCCGAAATTTACTGTACCTTAGAAAAGATGTGGGTATTGCTCCTTTATTTTATCTTCAACTTCCCAAGTCGCATCACCTGTTGCTGCATTCCAGATAACCTTCACCAATATAATCTCTTTTCCCCGAAGTTGCTTCACTCTTCTGTCCTCGATCTTAACAGGAAGTGGCTCATAAGTCAAATTTTCTTTTAGTTGTACTTCATCGGGCTGTATGACATGAGTTGGATCGGGAATATATTTTCTCAACTGAGACACATGGAATACACTATGAAGGTTGGAAAGAAAGGGTGGTAAAGCTATTTGGTAGGCTACTGGACCTATCCGACGAATAATTTGGTAAGGTCCAATGAATTTAGGAGTGAGTTTTCTGGATTTGATAACTCTCCCAACACCAGTCGTGGGTGTCACTCGCAAGAATACGTGTTCACCTTCCTTAAATTCAAGAGGTCTCCTTCTCTTATCTGTATAGCTTTTCTGACGGCTCTGAGTCATCCTCATCTTTTCCTGAATCATCTTCACTTTTTCCGTTGTTTGTTGCACAAGATCAAGTCCAATGGTCATGCTTTCTCCATCTTGATACCAACACAAAGGTGTTCGGCATCGTCGCCCATACAGTGCCTCGTAGGGTGCCATCCCTATGCTTGAGTGGAAACTGTTGTTGTAGGTGAATTCTATTAGAGACAAGAATTCATCCCAACTCCCCTTCTGTTCTAACACACAGGCTCTCAAAAGATCCTCCAATGACTGGATAGTCCTTTCAGTCTGACCATCTGTTTGCGGATGGTAAGCAGAACTCAGACGTAATTTTGTTCCCATAGCTCCTTGCAAGCTTTGCCAAAACCTCGAGGTAAATCTTGGGTCTCTATCAGAAACTATACAAGAGGGTACACCGTGAAGTCTAACAATTTCACTAATGTACACTTGGGTTAATCGTTCCATTGAATACTTGATATTGATTGGCAAGAAGTGTGCAGACTTCGTAAGCCTATCAACTATAACCCATATAGCATCATGACCCTTCTTTGTTCTTGGCAAACCGGTAACAAAATCCATTGATATACTATCCCATTTCCATTCTGGAATAGCCAAAGGTTGTAACATACCAGCAGGTCTTTGATGTTCAACCTTTGTCTTTTGACAGACTAGACAAGACGTAACTCGATCCGCAACATCTCTCTTCATCCTTGGCCACCAAAACATCCGCTTTAAATCTTGATACATCTTAGTCATTCCTGGATGCATACTTAATCTACTAGTATGTGCTTCATCAAGAATCGCTTGCTTTAGGTCGGGATCATTAGGTATACAAATCCTACCCTTGAACCTTAAGATTCCGTCAGATCCTTCTTCAACAGTTCTTGGATGACCTTGCTTTAAGAATTCCTTCTCGTTCTGTAAAAATGGATCATCATCTTGTTTATTTCGGATTTCCTCCAATAAGTCATTCAAAACAGTAGCCTTACTCAGACGAATCCTTCCTGGTGCCAATTCCACAGATAGTCTCATATCCCTAAACTGTGTTATCAACTCTTCTTCCTTTATCATCATAGCTGAGACACTGATCACCTTCCTACTTAAGGCATCTGCCACAACATTTGCTTTTCCTGGATGGTATTGAAGTTGAAAATCATAATCTTTTAAGAACTCTAACCATCGTCTCTGCCTCATGTTCAATTCCTTTTGATTGAACAGGTATTTTAAACTCTTGTGGTCACTAAAGACATCGAATGTAGCCCCATAAAGAAAATGCCTCCATATCTTTAATGCAAAAACCACTGCGGCTAACTCCAAATCATGCGTTGGGTAGTTCCTTTCATGTACCTTCAGTTGTCTTGAAGCATAAGCTACTACATTTCTATTCTGCATCAGTACACATCCTAATCCTTGGTAAGATACGTCGCAATACACCTCAAAAGACTTGCTTGGATCTGGTAAAGTCAACACTGGTGCAGTCGTCAATCTCTTCTTCAACTCTTGGAAACTCTCTTCGCATTTGTCTGTCCAAACAAAAGCTTGATTCTTCCTCGTAAGTTGTGTAAGAGGTCCTGCTATCTTGGAGAAATCTGCAATAAACCTCCGATAATAACCAGCTAATCCAACAAAGCTCCGAATCTCAGTCACCGTCTTAGGCCTTTCCCATTGCAGAATTGTTTCCACCTTTGATGGATCCACCGCAATTCCATCCTTAGAAATCACGTGACCCAAAAATTGCACTTCCTCTAACCAAAATTCGCACTTTGACAACTTTGCAAACAGCTTCTTTTCTTTCAGGATCTGAAGAACTATGCTGAGATGTTCAGCGTGTTCTTCAGGACTTTGAGAGTAGATCAGAATGTCATCGATAAAGACAACGACAAATCTGTCTAGGTATAGACGAAAGATCCTATTCATGTAATCCATGAATATTGCATGAGCATTCATCACACCGAACGACATCACTTGATATTCATAATGCCCATAGCGAGTTCAGAAAGCTGTTTTAGGTATATCCTCTACCTTGACACGAATTTGATGGTAACCTGATCGCAAATCTATTTTGGAGAAAATTGCTGCTCCCTTCAGTTGATCCATTAAATCATCAATTCTTGGAAGTGGGTACTTGTTCTTTATCGTAACTTTGTTCAGCTGGCGATAATCCACACAAAGACGAGAAGTCCCATCTTTCTTTTTCACTAACAAAGACACGGAGCTCCCCATGGCGACACACTCGGTCGTATAAACTATTTTTCCAACAGTTCCTCTAATTGCTTCTTCAATTCTACTAATTCTGAAGGCGACATCCGATACGGTGCAATCGAAATAGGACCTGCTCCTGGTACAAGATCGATAGAAAACTCTATCTCTCTGTCCGGTGGTAAACCAGGTACATCATCGGGAAAAACTTCAGGAAACTCGTTGACGACAGAAATAGCATTCACATCCTTTTCGCTCTTGACTTCTAAAGAAGACAGCAACATGTATCCTTGAGCTCTATCCCTCAATAATGATTCGACTTTAGCGGCAGTTAAAAATCCAGAATCCTCATTCCTAGGAAAAATTAAGGTCTTATTGGAACAATCTAATAGGATATGGTTAGAAGATAACCAATCCATTCCTAAGATTATATCTATGTCAACAAGGGGTAAACAAATTAAATCAATAGAAAAGACTCGACCATGAATGCCAACAGGACAATTCAAACATACTTTAGAAAGTAACAACGGGCTTGGCAGTTGGTGTAGAAACAATCAATTGAAAACTCGGAGAAAACACGAGACAATCCCAACCGATCCACACACAATATCATATGCAATAAATGAGTGAGTTGCACCCGAATCATATAGTACGGTTAAAAGATTACTTGCTATGACACCTTCTCCCTTGATAAGATCTTCGACTAGGAGGCTTCACTCGCTCATCATCGTATATACTCGCCCTCCAGCTTTGTGGTTGAGCAATACGAACGTTACTCAGTGATGGCTCCTTCTTTGGCTGGTCGCATTCCCTATAAGAATGTCCAGGCTTTCCACATCGGAAGCAAATAAGTCCCTTGATTGAACAATCTCTAGACATATGACCACTCTTGTTACACTTGAAACATTTTGGGGTAAACGCCAACGCTTGCCCTGCTTTGTTGCCACTAGAACTTCCCTCAAAAGATTGATGTTTAGGTTGGCTCCCTGGTGGTTTCGCATACGGCTTCCGCTGAAATCGGTAGTTGTTGTTGTTGTTTCCTCCCTTTTGGAATCTAGTCGGTCCAAAGTTCCGGTTCCTCGTATCCCTTGATGGCTCTAGCTCCTCGAGTCGTCGACAAGTATCCATCAATGCTGGGAATTGATTTATTCGCATCGGCAACACACCTCGTTTCAATTCCACTCGTAATCCTTCCTCGAACTTGCGACATTTCCAAACCTCATCAGGTTGGATCTGGAAGTACCTTGAGAACTTAGACAAGCTCTCAAATTTTGCAGCATATTCATTCACTGACATGCTACCTTGACGTAAGCCAAGAAATTCCATTTCTTTGGCATGTCGCGCACTTTCTGGAAAATATTTTTCCAGAAATACTTCGCAAAATACTTCCCACGTGATTTCTCTTCCCTCGGCTTGCAGTAGCCTCCTAGTTCCTTTCCACCAATTCTCGCCATCACCCATCGCATGAATGTGGCGTAAGTCACTTTTCGATCATCAGGACATCCTATCCCTTCAATTATCTTCTCCAGCTCTTGAATCCATAGACTAGCCTTCTCCGGATCAAACTCGCCCCGAAACTGCGGCGGGTTATTGCGTCGAAACTCGGACAAGTTATGAGCATCAATATTTATTTCTTGGTGATTGGTTGCTTGTCGGTTACTGTTGTGCTATCACCTCGGCTATTCTTTGGATAGCTTCGACAATTGCGCATCATCGCGTCGGTGTCACGTCCCGTATTCACGTGTGTTCCTCTTCCACGAGACATGTCGTTCTTCAACAAGTCAAATCGAGAAAAGTTAGATGTGTCCATTCGGAACAAATCACAAAAATCACACAACACAAGCAAAACAGACCTAACCACAAACCCCAAAAGACTCTTATCTTGGGCTCTGATACCAACTAATGTAACACCCCGATGTAGGGCGTCACATTTCCGACAAATTAAAATAAAAACCTTCCCAAGTTATAAATCGTTTGATAATAAGTACAACATGAGTTGTAAAATTTTAGTTATGTATTCTAAGAAGAAAATCAATAATCATCTATACAAATCCAATCATCTTCCATTATTGTTTCAATCTTCGTCCTATGGCTACTTCTTCTTGCGGAAAATATTACTGAATAAAATAAAAAATAGAACATGAAGTAAAATACATTATTACATAATATCCATATGGTTTTGTTTAAAGAAATATATTAAAAATTAACTCATAAACCGTTTGACACAAAAGAGTAGATATCAGACTTGCCCAAGTCTAACAGATTAAGAAAACCCAAAAATACAATACGAGACATAACCACCACAAAACAATTAAGCCAACTAGTAAGGATAATCCAACGGCTCGCCTCCTTCTTACTTGGTCCTCGGGTTCTTGCTTCTCTCACGAAAAATTAAGAGGTTGATCCTCTTCATCGTCTTTACCATACATAATAATAACACAAAAATACACACAAAGAGGTGAGACAATCTGTCATCATTACCATCAGGCAGTTAAGAAAACGATAAATACAACCAGATATGTCATTAAAACATGATATTACAGCGTATATAACATTTCATAGAACAGATCAGAATAATATAATATGCAGACTCATAATGCACATGTACACGACACAAACCTACTCCATGGAGCTAAACACAACCAATCAGAGGGAATGATCCCGGAAGAACCTGTCTGTCAACTCGGCTGCCGCGGGCCACGTGCTACACAGTCAAATTCGTTGTGGCTCGCACAGTACACAATCAAATTCATCGTGTACTACAGGCATTCTACAAGACCGTCCCCAACAAGATCGTGATTAAGAATAGTGCTTTGTCAAGATCACTAGTGTGTCATGCTCGGTACCACGGCTCAGGGAGCTACCAACTCCATATGTGGAATTTTCGCACACCAATGCCTCCAAGTTCAATAAATGAACAACACTACGCCTATCGCACCCAAACAGGGTGTAATTCATCCTCTTAGGTATAACTCGTCAATGACACCAAAAACAACATATTCCTCAATACATGGTGCAAGACTCAAAATTTCACATATATCATAATATCATCAAATCACATGGTCAAGTGCCATAACTCGGCAGTACCATCCTTCAATATAACTTAGGGTCCAACCCGACAAAGATACCATTATTTTCAATCGCGTAAATATTTTACCGCATTTTCACAATCTCATGATTATTTTCTAACGTTTTCAAATTGGGTAGGTATTTTCCCACATTTTTTTATCACGAAAATATTTTTTAACGTTTCCAAATCTCATAGTTATTTTCCTACGTTTTTAAAATCATTTTCTCATTCATGTAAGATTTTTAAATCATTTTCCCAAGCACGTAACATTTTTAAATCATTTTTTTTTCACTGTATAAAATATTTCTTGACGTTCTAAATTATTATTTTTTTTTTTTTGAAAACTTTCCGAAATTAAAATCCTTTTTAATAAAGTACTTAGAGCGCTAGATAAATTTTTAAAATGTATTCTCAATTATCATAATAAAAATTACTAGATTGAATTCTCATTAAATAAATCTCTTAAAAATACCTTTAAGAAAATATATATATATATATATATTTTAATCTAAACACCAATTCTTGACTTGTTGGTCCAAAATTAATTTATTTTCCATAACCAAATACATAATCATTACCTATCTCATTTTCCTTTGTAAAAATATTTAATCCAATTATTTGTTACTTAATCCTCTAAAATCTATACTTTGAAAAATAATTTTAGATTAAAAGTATATTGAATGGTATGTGACCGAAATTTACTATGTTTTCAACAAATCAAGCATTTGAAAATACATACATCAAAATCAATCATACAATAAAGTAAAACCATAAACATTCAAGTAAATGAATCCTCATGGATTCTTCACCACACACAATCCATTTTCATACTACCAAAATAGTTGATGAGATTAAATCTCCCTCTTACCTCTTGAAGACTATCCTTCTTGAAAGCTTCCTTGGAGAATTTTGTGTGGCTTCAAGAAAATACCTATCAAGCTTAAACAATTTACAAATACAAAACTAAGCTTGAGAAAGAATAACCATGGATCAAACATGGCTTAGAAATTTAAAAATAAATTTAGAAATAGGAAACAAGAATTTTACCTAATAGGGTAGAAATTTCAACCTTGATTTCCAAGCTCAAGATGGTTGATTTTGAAGAAACTCACAACATGAAAGATGCTTGGAATGATGTTTAGCTTTAGGAAATGAGGTTGGATAAAATTATTGAAGAGTAGAAGTGTGATTTGGGAGTAGTGGCCGAATAGCTCAAGAAATGGAGAAAAGATGAAGTTCTTCTTTATGTTCTTGTGTTCTTGAAGAAAGAGAATGGAGAGAATAGATTAGAGTGAAGGAAAATGAAGTGGAGAGGTTTCCTACACTATATATAGCCATGTGGTGCATTAGAGGAGTGGGTGGAATGATTTGTGATAATTGTTTGGTGGAGCACTCAAGGAGACAAGGTGGTGCATGCTAGCTCACTAAAGTGTATGATTAAGTATGATGGAATCAAAATGATAGCCTAAAATCATGTGCATTGTCTTGGAGTTACATGAAGTGAATGGATGGAAATTCATTGAATATTTGAGTGGGAGACAAAGTAGTTGAATGATGACTAAACTCCAAGTGATCATAATGATAGAATGCATTATTATGCATTATTTGAAGAATCATTCACTTTCTTGATGGACATGGCCATGTGGCCTTGGTGGAATTCACCAACAAAAGAATCTCATTCCATGTTATAATGGAATGTATGAGTTGTACGTGGGTCAAAGTGTTTTTCCTCTTTGGTTTCTATATTAAACATACTAGGTCCACTAACATGATTATAGAATCTAGGTAAATAGAAAATTTAATTACTAGGGCTAGGTAATTAGGTTTATGATTTCACTTACGGTAAGTAGATTTATAACCTTAACCTAAAGTAAATGACTTTAACCTAGGGTAAATAAATTTTTATAACTTTAACCGACGGTAATTAAATTTACAACTTTAACCTAATGTAAATAGGTTTATAACTTTAACCTAAGGTGGATAGATTTATGATTTTGCCTAAGGTAAATAGATTTATAATTTTACCTATGTCTATTTCTCTACGTAGATTTTAACTTGTAATTAATTTCAAATTGACAAAAATTACTGCGGTAAAAATTAATTTTTACTGTCTAAAATTTACTGTGGTAAAAATTAAATTTTTACTGTGGTTCAATAATAACGCGTATCTAGATAAATTGTCAAACAATGAAGATTTTCGAATACTGTTTCTGGTTTCGGGTTTAGTAAGATCCCCCGGCCCCACTGAACAGTTCAAAAATTCATTCGATGCAGGAAAATTATTATTTTCCTGACTCGAGTAATTCATACACAAAGATCCAAAACATTCACATAACAGTTAAAATAAATTTATAACACACAAATTACAAAATAGTACAGATTTAGTTGTTCTTGTAATTTATCAAAAATTGGGGTGTTACAACTCTCCCCACTAATAGAAATTTCGTCCCCAGAAATTTACGTACCTTAGAAAAGATGTGGGTATTGCTCCTTTATTTTATCTTCAACTTCCCAAGTCGCATCACCTGTTGCTGCATTCCAGATAACCTTCACCAATATAATCTCTTTTCCCCGAAGTTGCTTCACTCTCCTGTCCTCAATCTTAACAGGAAGTGTCTCATAAGTCAAATTTTCTTTTAGCTGTACTTCATCGGGCTGTATGACATGAGTTGGATCGGGAATATATTTTCTCAACTGAGACACATGGAATACACTATGAAGGTTGGAAAGAAAGGGTGGTAAAGCTATTTGGTAGGCTACTGGACCTATCCGACGAATAATTTGGTAAGGTCCAATGAATTTAGGAGTGAGTTTTCTGGATTTGATAACTCTTCCAACACCAGTCGTGGGTGTCACTCGCAAGAATACGTGTTCACCTTCCTTAAACTCAAGAGGTCTCCTTCTCTTATCTGCATAGCTTTTCTGACGGCTCTGAGTCATCCTCATCTTTTCCTGAATCATCTTCACTTTTTCCGTTGTTTGTTGCACAAGATCAAGTCCAATGGTCATGCTTTCTCCATCTTGATACCAACACAAAGGTGTTCGGCATCGCTCGCCCATACAGTGCCTCGTAGGGTGCCATCCCTATGCTTGAGTGGAAATCTGTTGTTGTAGGTGAATTCTATTAGAGACAAGAATTCATCCCAACTCCCCTTCTGTTCTAACACACAGGCTCTCAAAAGATCCTCCAATGACTGGATAGTCCTTTCAGTCTGACCATCTGTTTGCGGATGGTAAGCAGAACTCAGACGTAATTTTGTTCCCATAGCTCCTTGCAAGCTTTGCCAAAACCTCGAGGTAAATCTTGGGTCTCTATCAGAAACTATACAAGAGGGTACACCGTGAAGTCTAACAATTTCACTAATGTACACTTGGGTTAATCGTTCCATTGAATACTTGATATTGATTGGCAAGAAGTGTGCAGACTTCGTAAGCCTATCAACTATAACCCATATAGCATCATGACCCTTCTTTGTTCTTGGCAAACCGGTAACAAAATCCATTGATATACTATCCCATTTCCATTCTGGAATAGCCAAAGGTTGTAACATACCAGCAGGTCTTTGATGTTCAACCTTTGTCTTTTGACAGACTAGACAAGACGTAACTCGATCCGCAACATCTCTCTTCATCCTTGGCCACCAAAACATCCGCTTTAAATCTTGATACATCTTAGTCATTCCTGGATGCATACTTAATCTACTAGTATGTGCTTCATCAAGAATCGCTTGCTTTAGGTCGGGATCATTAGGTATACAAATCCTACCCTTGAACCTTAAGATTCCGTCAGATCCTTCTTCAACAGTTGCTGGATGACCTTGCTTTAAGAATTCCTTCTCGTTCTGTAAAAATGGATCATCATCTTGTTTATTTCGGATTTCCTCCAATAAGTCATTCAAAACAGTAGCCTTACTCAGACGAATCCTTCCTGGTGCCAATTCCACAGATAGTCTCATATCCCTAAACTGTGTTATCAACTCTTCTTCCTTTATCATCATAGCTGAGACACTGATCACCTTCCTACTTAAGGCATCTGCCACAACATTTGCTTTTCCTGGATGGTATTGAAGTTGAAAATCATAATCTTTTAAGAACTCTAACCATCGTCTCTATCTCATGTTCAATTCCTTTTGATTGAACAGGTATTTTAAACTCTTGTGGTCACTAAAGACATCGAATGTAGCCCCATAAAGAAAATGCCTCCATATCTTTAATGCAAAAACCACTGCGGCTAACTCCAAATCATGCGTTGGGTAGTTCCTTTCATGTACCTTCAGTTGTCTTGAAGCATAAGCTACTACATTTCTATTCTGCATCAGTACACATCCTAATCCTTGGTAAGATACGTCGCAATACACCTCAAAAGACTTGCTTGGATCTGGTAAAGTCAACACTGGTGCAGTCGTCAATCTCTTCTTCAACTCTTGGAAACTCTCTTCGCATTTGTCTGTCCAAACAAAAGCTTGATTCTTCCTCGTAAGTTGTGTAAGAGGTCCTGCTATCTTGGAGAAATCTGCAATAAACCTCCGATAATAACCAGCTAATCCAACAAAGCTCCGAATCTCAGTCACCGTCTTAGGCCTTTCCCATTGCAGAATTGTTTCCACCTTTGATGGATCCACCGCAATTCCATCCTTAGAAATCACGTGACCCAAAAATTGCACTTCCTCTAACCAAAATTCGCACTTTGACAACTTTGCAAACAACTTCTTTTCTTTCAGGATCTGAAGAACTATGCTGAGATGTTCAGCGTGTTCTTCAGGACTTTGAGAGTAGATCAGAATGTCATCGATAAAGACAACGACAAATCTGTCTAGGTATAGACGAAAGATCCTATTCATGTAATCCATGAATATTGCAGGAGCATTCATCACACCGAACGGCATCACTTGATATTCATAATGCCCATAGCGAGTTCAGAAAGTTGTTTTAGGTATATCCTCTACCTTGACACGAATTTGATGGTAACCTGATCGCAAATCTATTTTGGAGAAAATTGCTGCTCCCTTCAGTTGATCCATTAAATCATCAATTCTTGGAAGTGGGTACTTGTTCTTTATCGTAACTTTGTTCAGCTGGCGATAATCCACACAAAGACGAGAAGTCCTATCTTTCTTTTTCACTAACAGCACCGGAGCTCCCCATGGCGACACACTCGGTCGTATAAACTATTTTTCCAACAGTTCCTCTAATTGCTTCTTCAATTCTACTAATTCTGAAGGCGACATCCGATACGGTGCAATCGAAATAGGACCTGCTCCTGGTACAAGATCGATAGAAAACTCTATCTCTCTTCCTGGTAAACCGGTACATCATCGGGAAAAACTTCAGAAACTCGTTGACGACGAAATAACATTCACATCCTTTTCGCTCTTGACTTCTAAAGAAGACAAAGAACATGTATCCTTGAGCTCTATCCCTCAATAATGATTCGACTTTAGCGGCAGTTAAAAATCCGAGAATCCTCATTCCTAGGAAAAATTAAGGTCTTATTGGAACAATCTAATAGGATATGGTTAGAAGATAACCAATCCATTCCTAAGATTATATCTATGTCAACAAGGGGTAAACAAATTAAATCAATAGAAAAGACTCGACCATGAATGCCAACAGGACAATTCAAACATACTTTAGAAGTAACAACGGGCTTGGCAGTTGGTGTAGAAACAATCAATTGAAAACTCAGAGAAGACACAGACAAACCCAACCGATCCACACAGTCATATGCAATAAATGAGTGAGTTGCACCCGAATCATATAGTACAATTAAAAGATTACCTGCTATGACACCTTCTCCCTTGATAAGATCTTCAGACTAGGAGGCTTCAGCTCCGCTCATCGTATATACTCGCCTCCAGCTTGTGGTTGAGCAGCACGAACGTTACTCAGTGATGGCTCCTTCTTTGGTGGTCGCATTCCCTATAAGAATGTCCGGCTTTCCACATCGGAAGCAAATAAGTCCCTTGATTGAACAATCTCTAGACATATGACCACTCTTGTTACACTTGAAACATTTTGGGGTAAACGCCAACGCTTGCCCTGCTTTGTTGCCACTAGAACTTCCCTCAAAAGATTGATGTTTAGGTTGGCTCCCTGGTGGTTTCGCATACGGCTTCCGCTGAAATCGGTAGTTGTTGTTGTTTCCTCCTTTTTGGAATCTAGTCGGTCCAAAGTTCCGGTTCCTCGTATCCCTTGATGGCTCTAGCTCCTCGAGTCGTCGACAAGTATCCATCAATGCTGGGAATTGATTTATTCGCATTGGTAACACACCTCGTTTCAATTCCACTCGTAATCCTTCCTCGAACTTGCGACATTTCCAAACCTCATCAGGTTGGATCTGGAAGTACCTTGAGAACTTAGACAAGCTCTCAAATTTTGCAGCATATTCATTCACTGACATGCTACCTTGACGTAAGCCAAGAAATTCCATTTCTTTGGCATGTCGCACACTTTCTGGAAAATATTTTTCCAGAAATACTTCACAGAATACTTCCCACGTGATTTCTCTTCCCTCGGCTTGCAGTAGCCTCCTAGTTCCTTTCCACCAATTCTCGCCATCACCCATCAGCATGAATGTGGCGTAAGTCACTTTTCGATCATCAGGACATCCTATCCCTTCAATTATCTTCTCCAGCTCTTGAATCCATAGACTAGCCTTCTCCGGATCAAACTCGCCCCGAAACTGCGGCGGGTTATTGCGTCGAAACTCAGACAAGTTATGAGCATCAATATTTATTTCTTGGTGATTGGCTGCTTGTCGGTTCTGTTGTGCTATCACCTCGGCTATTCTTTGGATAGCTTCGACAGCTGCAGTCATCGCGTCGGTGTCACGTCCCGTATTCACGTGTGTTCCTCTTCCACGAGACATGTCGTTCTTCAACAAGTCAAATCAGAAAAAGTTAGATGTGTCCATTCGGAACAAATCACAGAGAATCACACAACACAAGCAAAACAGACCTAACCACAAACCCCAAAAGACTCTTATCTTGGGCTCTGATACCAACTAATGTAACACCCCGATGTAGGGCGTCACATTTCCGACAAATTAAAATAAAAACCTTCCCAAGTTATAAATCGTTTGATAATAAGTACAACATGAGTTGTAAAATTTTAGTTATGTATTCTAAGAAAATCAATAATCATCCTATACAAATCCAATCATCTTCCATTATTGTTTCAATCTTCGTCCTATGGCTACTTCTTCTTGCGGAAAATATTACTGAATAAAATAAAAAATAGAACATGAAGTAAAATACATTATTACATAATATCCATATGGTTTTGTTTAAAGAAATATATTAAAAATTAACTCATAAACCGTTTGACACAAAAGAGTAGATATCAGACTTGCCCAAGTCTAACAGATTAAGAAAACCCAAAAATACAATACAGACATAACCACCACAAAACAATTAAGCCAACTAGTAAGGATAATCCAACGGCTCGCCTCCTTCTTACTTGGTCCTCGGGTTGCTGCTTCTCTCACGAAAAATTAAGAGGTTGATCCTCTTCATCGTCTTTACCATACATAATAATAACACAAAAATACACACAAAGAGGTGAGACAATCATCATCATTACCATCGAGCGATAGAAAACGATAAATACAACCAGATATGTCATTAAAACATGATATTACAACGTATATAACATTTCATAGAACAGATCGAGAATAATATAATATGCCAGACTCATAATGCACATGTACACGACACAAACCTACTCCATGGAGCTAAACACAACCAATCAGAGGGAATGATCCCGGAAGAACCTGTCTGTCAACTCGGCTGCCGCGGGCCACGTGCTACACAGTCAAATTCGTTGTGGCTCGCACAGTACACAATCAAATTCATCGTGTACTACAGGCATTCTACAAGACCGTCCCCAACAAGATCGTGATTAAGAATAGTGCTTTGTCAAGATCACTAGTGTGTCATGCTCGGTACCACGGCTCAGAGGAGCTACCAACTGTCCACATGTGGAATTTTCGCACACCAATGCCTCCAAGTTCAATAAATGAACAACACTACGCCTATCGCACCCAAACAGGGGTGTAATTCATCCTCTTAGGTATAACTCGTCAATGACACCAAAAACAACATATTCCTCAATACATGGTGCAAGACTCAAAATTTCACATATATCATAATATCATCAAATCACATGGTCAAGTGCCATAACTCGGCAGTACCATCCTTCAATATAACCGGGTCCAACCCGACAAAGATACAATTTTCAATCGCGTAAATATTTTACCGCATTTTCACAATCTCATGATTATTTTCTAACGTTTTCAAATTAGGTAGGTATTTTCCCACATTTTTTTATCACGAAAATATTTTTTAACATTTCCAAATCTCATAGTTATTTTCCTACGTTTTTAAAATCATTTTCTCATTCATGTAAGATTTTTAAATCATTTTCCCAAGCACGTAACATTTTTAAATCATTTTTTTTCACTGTATAAAATATTTCTTGACGTTCTAAATTATTATTTTTTTTTGAAAACTTTCCGAAATTAAAATCCTTTTTAATAAAGTACTTAGAGCGCTAGATAAATTTTTAAAATGTATTCTCAATTATCATAATAAAAATTACTAGATTGAATTCTCATTAAATAAATCTCTTAAAAATACCTTTAAGAAAATATATATATATATATATATTTTAATCTAAACACCAATTCTTGACTTGTTGGTCCAAAATTAATTTATTTTCCATAACCAAATACATAATCATTACCTATCTCATTTTCCTTTGTAAAAATATTTAATCCAATTATTTGTTACTTAATCCTCTAAAATCTATACTTTGAAAAATAATTTTAGATTAAAAGTATATTGAATGGTATGTGACCGAAATTTACTATGTTTTCAACAAATCAAGCATTTGAAAATACATACATCAAAATCAATCATACAATAAAGTAAAACCATAAACATTCAAGTAAATGAATCCTCATGGATTCTTCACCACACACAATCCATTTTCATACTACCAAAATAGTTGATGAGATTAAATCTCCTCTTACCTCTTGAAGACTATCCTTCTTGAAAGCTTCCTTGGAGAATTTTGTGTGGCTTCAAGAAAATACCTATCAAGCTTAAACAATTTACAAAATACAAAACTAAGCTTGAGAAAGAATAACCATGGATCAAACATGGCTTAGAAATTTAAAAATAAATTTAGAAATAGGAAACAAGAATTTTACCTAATAGGGTAGAAATTTCAACCTTGATTTCCAAGCTCAAGATGGTTGATTTTGAAGAAACTCACAACATGAAAGATGCTTGGAATGATGTTTAGCTTTAGGAAATGAGGTTGGATAAAATTATTGAAGAGTAGAAGTGTGATTTGGGAGTAGTGGCCGAATAGCTCAAGAAATGGAGAAAAGATGAAGTTCTTCTTTATGTTCTTGTGTTCTTGAAGAAAGAGAATGGAGAGAATAGATTAGAGTGAAGGAAAATGAAGTGGAGAGGTTTCCTACACTATATATAGCCATGTGGTGCATTAGAGGAGTGGGTGGAATGATTTGTGATAATTGTTTGGTGGAGCACTCAAGGAGACAAGGTGGTGCATGCTAGCTCACTAAAGTGTATGATTAAGTATGATGGAATCAAAATGATAGCCTAAAATCATGTGCATTGTCTTGGAGTTACATGAAGTGAATGGATGGAAATTCATTGAATATTTGAGTGGGAGACAAAGTAGTTGAATGATGACTAAACTCCAAGTGATCATAATGATAGAATGCATTATTATGCATTATTTGAAGAATCATTCACTTTCTTGATGGACATGGCCATGTGGCCTTGGTGGAATTCACCAACAAAAGAATCTCATTCCATGTTATAATGGAATGTATGAGTTGTACGTGGGTCAAAGTGTTTTTCCTCTTTGGTTTCTATATTAAACATACTAGGTCCACTAACATGATTATAGAATCTCTGGTAAATAGAAAATTTAATTACTAGGGCTAGGTAATTAGGTTTATGATTTCACTTACGGTAAGTAGATTTATAACCTTAACCTAAAGTAAATGACTTTAACCTAGGGTAAATAAATTTTTATAACTTTAACCGACGGTAATTAAATTTACAACTTTAACCTAATGTAAATAGGTTTATAACTTTAACCTAAGGTGGATAGATTTATGATTTTGCCTAAGGTAAATAGATTTATAATTTTACCTATGTCTATTTCTCTACGTAGATTTTAACTTGTAATTAATTTCAAATTGACAAAAATTACTGCGGTAAAAATTAATTTTTACTGTCTAAAATTTACTGTGGTAAAAATTAAATTTTTACTGTGGTTCAATAATAACGCGTATCTAGATAAATTGTCAAACAATGAAGATTTTCGAATACTGTTTCTGGTTTCGGGTTTAGTAAGATCCCCCGGCCCCACTGAACAGTTCAAAAATTCATTCGGTCTGGGAAAATTATTATTTTCCTGACTCGGAGTAATTCATACACAAAGATCCAAAACATTCACATAACAGTTAAAATAAATTTATAACACACAGAAATTACAAAATAGTACAGTTTAGTCGTTACTGTAATTTATCAAAAATCGGGTGTTACAACTCTCCCCCACTAATAGAAATTTCGTCCCCGAAATTTACTGTACCTTAGAAAAGATGTGGGTATTGCTCCTTTATTTTATCTTCAACTTCCCAAGTCGCATCACCTGTTGCTGCATTCCAGATAACCTTCACCAATATAATCTCTTTTCCCCGAAGTTGCTTCACTCTTCGTCCTCGATCTTAACAGGAAGTGGCTCATAAGTCAAATTTTCTTTTAGTTGTACTTCATCGGGCTGTATGACATGAGTTGGATCGGGAATATATTTTCTCAACTGAGACACATGGAATACACTATGAAGGTTGGAAAGAAAGGGTGGTAAAGCTATTTGGTAAGCTACTGGACCTATCCGACGAATAATTTGGTAAGGTCCAATGAATTTAGGAGTGAGTTTTCTGGATTTGATAACTCTCCCAACACCAGTCGTGGGTGTCACTCGCAAGAATACGTGTTCACCTTCCTTAAATTCAAGAGGTCTCCTTCTCTTATCTGCATAGCTTTTCTGACGGCTCTGAGTCATCCTCATCTTTTCCTGAATCATCTTCACTTTTTCCGTTGTTTGTTGCACAAGATCAAGTCCAATGGTCATGCTTTCTCCATCTTGATACCAACACAAAGGTGTTCGGCATCGTCGCCCATACAGTGCCTCGTAGGGTGCCATCCCTATGCTTGAGTGGAAACTGTTGTTGTAGGTGAATTCTATTAGAGACAAGAATTCATCCCAACTCCCCTTCTGTTCTAACACACAGGCTCTCAAAAGATCCTCCAATGACTGGATAGTCCTTTCAGTCTGACCATCTGTTTGCGGATGGTAAGCAGAACTCAGACGTAATTTTGTTCCCATAGCTCCTTGCAAGCTTTGCCAAAACCTCGAGGTAAATCTTGGGTCTCTATCAGAAACTATACAAGAGGGTACACCGTGAAGTCTAACAATTTCACTAATGTACACTTGGGTTAATCGTTCCATTGAATACTTGATATTGATTGGCAAGAAGTGTGCAGACTTCGTAAGCCTATCAACTATAACCCATATAGCATCATGACCCTTCTTTGTTCTTGGCAAACCGGTAACAAAATCCATTGATATACTATCCCATTTCCATTCTGGAATAGCCAAAGGTTGTAACATACCAAAGAGTCTTTGATGTTCAACCTTTGTCTTTTGACAGACTAGACAAGACGTAACTCGATCCGCAACATCTCTCTTCATCCTTGGCCACCAAAACATCCGCTTTAAATCTTGATACATCTTAGTCATTCCTGGATGCATACTTAATCTACTAGTATGTGCTTCATCAAGAATCGCTTGCTTTAGGTCGGGATCATTAGGTATACAAATCCTACCCTTGAACCTTAAGATTCCGTCAGATCCTTCTTCAACAGTTGCTGGATGACCTTGCTTTAAGAATTCCTTCTCGTTCTGTAAAAATGGATCATCATCTTGTTTATTTCGATTTCCTCCAATAAGTCATTCAAAACAAGTAGCCTTACTCGACGAATCCTTCCTGGTGCCAATTCCACATATAGTCTCATATCCCTAAACTGTGTTATCAACTCTTCTTCCTTTATCATCATAGGTTGAGACACTGATCACCTTCCTACTTAAGGCATCCGCCACAACATTTGCTTTTCCCGGATGGTATTGAAGTTGAAAATCATAATCTTTTAAGAACTCTAACCATCGTCTCGCCTCATGTTCAATTCCTTTTGATTGAACAGTATTTTAAACTCTTGTGGTCACTAAAGACATCGAATGTAGCCCCATAAAGAAAATGCCTCCATATCTTTAATGCAAAAACCACTGCGCTAACTCCAAATCATGCGTTGGGTAGTTCCTTTCATGTACCTTCATTGTCTTGAAGCATAAGCTACTACATTTCTATTCTGCATCAGTACACATCCTAATCCTTGGTAAGATACGTCGCAATACACCTCAAAAGACTTGCTTGGATCTGGTAAAGTCAACACCGGTGCAGTCGTCAATCTCTTCTTCAACTCTTGGAAACTCTCTTCGCATTTGTCCGTCCAAACAAAAGCTTGATTCTTCCTCGTAAGTTGTGTAAGAGGTCCCGCTATCTTGGAGAAATCTGCAATAAACCTCCGATAATAACCACTAATCCAACAAAGCTCCGAATCTCGATCACCGTCTTAGGCCTTTCCCATTGCGAATTGTTTCCACCTTTGATGGATCCACCGCAATTCCATCCTTAGAAATCACGTGACCCAAAAATTGCACTTCCTCTAACCAAAATTCGCACTTTGACAACTTTGCAAACAACTTCTTTTCTTTCAGGATCTCAAGAACTATGCTGAGATGTTCAGCGTGTTCTTCAGGACTTTGAGAGTAGATCAGAATGTCATCGATAAAGACAACGACAAATCTGTCTAGGTATAGACGAAAGATCCTATTCATGTAATCCATGAATATTGCAGGAGCATTCATCACACCGAACGACATCACTTGATATTCATAATGCCCATAGCGAGTTCAGAAAGCTGTTTTAGGTATATCCTCTACCTTGACACGAATTTGATGGTAACCTGATCGCAAATCTATTTTGGAGAAAATTGCTGCTCCCTTCAGTTGATCCATTAAATCATCAATTCTTGGAAGTGGGTACTTGTTCTTTATCGTAACTTTGTTCAGCTGGCGATAATCCACACAAAGACGAGAAGTCCCATCTTTCTTTTTCACTAACAGCACCGGAGCTCCCCATGGCGACACACTCGGTCGTATAAACTATTTTTCCAACAGTTCCTCTAATTGCTTCTTCAATTCTACTAATTCTGAAGGCGACATCCGATACGGTGCAATCGAAATAGGACCTGCTCCTGGTACAAGATCGATAGAAAACTCTATCTCTCTGTCCGGTGGTAAACCAGGTACATCATCGGGAAAAACTTCAGGAAACTCGTTGACGACAGAAATAACATTCACATCCTTTTCGCTCTTGACTTCTAAAGAAGACAGCAACATGTATCCTTGAGCTCTATCCCTCAATAATGATTCGACTTTAGCGGCAGTTAAAAATCCAGAATCCTCATTCCTAGGAAAAATTAAGGTCTTATTGGAACAGTCTAATAGGATATGGTTAGAAGATAACCAATCCATTCCTAAGATTATATCTATGTCAACAAGGGGTAAACAAATTAAATCAATAGAAAAGACTCGACCATGAATGCCAACAGGACAATTCAAACATACTTTAGAAGTAACAACGGGCTTGGCAGTTGGTGCAGAAACAATCAATTGAAAACTCAGAGAAAACACAGACAATCCCAACCGATCCACACAGTCATATGCAATAAATGAGTGAGTTGCACCCGAATCATATAGTACAGTTAAAAGATTACTTGCTATGACACCTTCTCCCTTGATAAGATCTTCAGACTAGGAGGCTTCAGCTCCGCTCATCGTATATACTCGCCCTCCAGCTTGTGGTTGAGCAGTACGAACGTTACTCAGTGATGGCTCCTTCTTTGGCTGGTCGCATTCCCTATAAGAATGTCCAGGCTTTCCACATCGGAAGCAAATAAGTCCCTTGATTGAACAATCTCTAGACATATGACCACTCTTGTTACACTTGAAACATTTTGGGGTAAACGCCAACGCTTGCCCTGCTTTGTTGCCACTAGAACTTCCCTCAAAAGATTGATGTTTAGGTTGGCTCCCTGGTGGTTTCGCATACGGCTTCCGCTGAAATCGGTAGTTGTTGTTGTTTCCTCCTTTTTGGAATCTAGTCGGTCCAAAGTTTCGGTTCCTCGTATCCCTTGATGGCTCTAGCTCCTCGAGTCGTCGACAAGTATCCATCAATGCTGGGAATTGATTTATTCGCATTGGCAACACCTCGTTTCAATTCCACTCGTAATCCTTCCTCGAACTTGCGACATTTCCAAACCTCATCGGTTGGATCTGGAAGTACCTTGAGAACTTAGACAAGCTCTCAAATTTTGCAGCATATTCATTCACTGACATGCTACCTTGACGTAAGCCAAGAAATTCCATTTCTTTGGCATGTCGCACACTTTCTCGGAAAATATTTTTCCATAAATACTTCACGAATACTTCCCACGTGATTTCTCTTCCCTCGGCTTGCAGTAGCCTCCTAGTTCCTTTCCACCGATTCTCGCCATCACCCATCAGCATGAATGTGGCGTAAGTCACTTTTCGATCATCAGGACATCTTATCCCTTCAATTATCTTCTCCAGCTCTTGAATCCATAGACTAGCCTTCTCCGGATCAAACTCGCCCCGAAACTGCGGCGGGTTATTGCGTCGAAACTCGACAAGTTATGAGCATCAATATTTATTTCTTGGTGATTGGCTGCTTGTCGGTTCTGTTGTGCTATCACCTCGGCTATTCTTTGGATAGCTTCGACAGCTGCAGTCATCGCGTCGGTGTCACGTCCCGTATTCACGTGTGTTCCTCTTCCACGAGACATGTCGTTCTTCAACAAGTCAAATCAGAAAAAGTTAGATGTGTCCATTCGGAACAAATCACAGAGAATCACACAACACAAGCAAAACAGACCTAACCACAAACCCCAAAAGACTCTTATCTTGGGCTCTGATACCAACTAATGTAACACCCCGATGTAGGGCGTCACATTTCCGACAAATTAAAATAAAAACCTTCCCAAGTTATAAATCGTTTGATAATAAGTACAACATGAGTTGTAAAATTTTAGTTATGTATTCTAAGAAAATCAATAATCATCCTATACAAATCCAATCATCTTCCATTATTGTTTCAATCTTCGTCCTATGGCTACTTCTTCTTGCGGAAAATATTACTGAATAAAATAAAAAATAGAACATGAAGTAAAATACATTATTACATAATATCCATATGGTTTTGTTTAAAGAAATATATTAAAAATTAACTCATAAACCGTTTGACACAAAAGAGTAGATATCAGACTTGCCCAAGTCTAACAGATTAAGAAAACCCAAAAATACAATACGGACATAACCACCACAAAACAATTAAGCCAACTAGTAAGGATAATCCAACGGCTCGCCTCCTTCTTACTTGGTCCTCGGGTCTTTGCTTTCTCTCACAAAAAATTAAGAGGTTGATCCTCTTCATCGTCTTTACCATACATAATAATAACACAAAAATACACACAAAGAGGTGAGACAATCATCATCATTACCATCAGCAAGATAGAAAACGATAAATACAACCAGATATGTCATTAAAACATGATATTACAACAGTATATAACATTTCATAGAACAGATAGAATAATATAATATGCAGACTCATAATGCACATGTACACGACACAAACCTACTCCATGGAGCTAAACACAACCAATCAGAGGGAATGATCCCGGAAGAACCTGTCTGTCAACTCGGCTGCCGCGGGCCACGTGCTACACAGTCAAATTCGTCGTGGCTCGCACAGTACACAATCAAATTCATCGTGTACTACAGGCATTCTACAAGACCGTCCCCAACAAGATCGTGATTAAGAATAGTGCTTTGTCAAGATCACTAGTGTGTCATGCCCGGTACCACGGCCCAGAGGAGCTACCAACTGTCCACATGTGGAATTTTCGCACACCAATGCCTCCAAGTTCAATAAATGAACAACACTACGCCTATCGCACCCAAACAGGGGTGTAATTCATCCTCTTAGGTATAACTCGTCAATGACACCAAAAACAACATATTCCTCAATACATGGTGCAAGACTCAAAATTTCACATATATCATAATATCATCAAATCACATGGTCAAGTGCCATAACTCGGCAGTACCATCCTTCAATATAACCGGGTCCAACCCGACAGCATACCGCTGTTATTTTCAATCGCGTAAATATTTTACCGCATTTTCACAATCTCATGATTATTTTCTAACGTTTTCAAATTGGGTAGGTATTTTCCCACATTTTTTTATCACGAAAATATTTTTTAACGTTTCCAAATCTCATAGTTATTTTCCTACGTTTTTAAAATCATTTTCTCATTCATGTAAGATTTTTAAATCATTTTCCCAAGCACGTAACATTTTTAAATCATTTTTTTTTCACTGTATAAAATATTTCTTGACGTTCTAAATTATTATTTTTTTTTGAAAACTTTCCGAAATTAAAATCCTTTTTAATAAAGTACTTAGAGCGCTAGATAAATTTTTAAAATGTATTCTCAATTATCATAATAAAAATTACTAGATTGAATTCTCATTAAATAAATCTCTTAAAAATACCTTTAAGAAAATATATATATATATATATATTTTTTCTAAACACCAATTCTTGACTTGTTGGTCCAAAATTAATTTATTTTCCATAACCAAATACATAATCATTACCTATCTCATTTTCCTTTGTAAAAATATTTAATCCAATTATTTGTTACTTAATCCTCTAAAATCTATACTTTGAAAAATAATTTTAGATTAAAAGTATATTGAATGGTATGTGACCGAAATTTACTATGTTTTCAACAAATCAAGCATTTGAAAATACATACATCAAAATCAATCATACAATAAAGTAAAACCATAAACATTCAAGTAAATGAATCCTCATGGATTCTTCACCACACACAATCCATTTTCATACTACCAAAATAGTTGATGAGATTAAATCTCCTCTTACCTCTTGAAGACTATCCTTCTTGAAAGCTTCCTTGGAGAATTTTGTGTGGCTTCAAGAAAATACCTATCAAGCTTAAACAATTTACAAAATACAAAACTAAGCTTGAGAAAGAATAACCATGGATCAAACATGGCTTAGAAATTTAAAAATAAATTTAGAAATAGGAAACAAGAATTTTACCTAATAGGGTAGAAATTTCAACCTTGATTTCCAAGCTCAAGATGGTTGATTTTGAAGAAACTCACAACATGAAAGATGCTTGGAATGATGTTTAGCTTTAGGAAATGAGGTTGGATAAAATTATTGAAGAGTAGAAGTGTGATTTGGGAGTAGTGGCCGAATAGCTCAAGAAATGGAGAAAAGATGAAGTTCTTCTTTATGTTCTTGTGTTCTTGAAGAAAGAGAATGGAGAGAATAGATTGGAGTGAAGGAAAATGAAGTGGAGAGGTTTCCTACACTATATATAGCCATGTGGTGCATTAGAGGAGTGGGTGGAATGATTTGTGATAATTGTTTGGTGGAGCACTCAAGGAGACAAGGTGGTGCATGCTAGCTCACTAAAGTGTATGATTAAGTATGATGGAATCAAAATGATAGCCTAAAATCATGTGCATTGTCTTGGAGTTACATGAAGTGAATGGATGGAAATTCATTGAATATTTGAGTGGGAGACAAAGTAGTTGAATGATGACTAAACTCCAAGTGATCATAATGATAGAATGCATTATTATGCATTATTTGAAGAATCATTCACTTTCTTGATGGACATGGCCATGTGGCCTTGGTGGAATTCACCAACAAAAGAATCTCATTCCATGTTATAATGGAATGTATGAGTTGTACGTGGGTCAAAGTGTTTTTCCTCTTTGGTTTCTATATTAAACATACTTAGGTCCACTAACATGATTATAGAATCTAGGTAAATAGAAAATTTAATTACTAGGGCTAGGTAATTAGGTTTATGATTTCACTTACGGTAAGTAGATTTATAACCTTAACCTAAAGTAAATGACTTTAACCTAGGGTAAATAAATTTTTATAACTTTAACCGACGGTAATTAAATTTACAACTTTAACCTAATGTAAATAGGTTTATAACTTTAACCTAAGGTGGATAGATTTATGATTTTGCCTAAGGTAAATAGATTTATAATTTTACCTATGTCTATTTCTCTACGTAGATTTTAACTTGTAATTAATTTCAAATTGACAAAAATTACTGCGGTAAAAATTAATTTTTACTGTCTAAAATTTACTGTGGTAAAAATTAAATTTTTACTGTGGTTCAATAATAACGCGTATCTAGATAAATTGTCAAACAATGAAGATTTTCGAATACTATTTCTGGTTTCGGGTTTAGTAAGATCCCCGCCCACCGAATCAGCTTCAAAAATTCATTCGATGCAGGAAAATTATTATTTTCCTGACTCGGAGTAATTCATACACAAAGATCCAAAACATTCACATAACAGTTAAAATAAATTTATAACACACAAAAATTACAAAATAGTACAGTTTAGTCGTTACTGTAATTTATCAAAAATTGGGGTGTTACAACTACCTCTTATTCTCTAGTCAAATGATTGTGCACACCATATAAGGTCAAAATACATAGGAATAGTAAGCTTAAAAACATGCAAAGATAAACTTCAAGTCACATATGAAACAATCACAATGTTCACCATTATCAAATGAACAAACAACACTAGTAACCTAGAATTGTACCTCAACTTATCACATAAGCAATAAGATCCATGTTACTAGCATTCCTATATGTGACATCTTACACTCTCACTTAACAAGTGATTTCAAAATCAACCCCATGTTGAACAAGGTCCTAGGTACAACACTATAACATTCCATCTCACATGGATGCTCAAAGTTTCCCTAATATTCCATATATGTAAGTTAGTTATTCCTTTAAGGAATTACTCCTTAGAGTGTCCCAACACTCTTTAAAAGACATACATGAGAGATCCCAAGCAAATGGGAACCCAATTCCCTTCAAAAGAAACTTACACAAGTTTCTGGTCACCGGGCACTCAAGCTCTCCCAACTGGATGCTCAGGCACTCAACTGGCAGAACAATTACCTGTTGTGCCCTGTTTCCAGTGCTCTAGCATTGAATCCCAATGCTCAAGCACTCAATGCGCGCTTAGGCGCTCAACACTCAGGCACTGAGTGCATTGCAGCATGCACCTCTCTTCTGGCCAGTGGGTGCTCAAGCTCCCAATACCTAGCATTTAGGCGCTGAGTGGTTCTACAAAATTCTGCAAGTATCTTTACTGTTCCATTGGTATCCAAAATGAAATTCGACCACTTCAAATTGATTTCTATGTGATTTTTAGTCCCTAACAAGTTCACTAACCTATAGGAAACCTTAATCACCAACTCATTTCATCAATTTTGGATTCATGAACTATATTACTCATCAAAACCCCAATTTTCTCTCTTTGAGCATTAAAGGTCCAAATGGAGTGTTCTAAGTTTCTAACCCAAACTTATACCATGAACAAGTCATAAACAACCCTTAAAACTTATCCAAGTAAGAAAATCAATCAAAACACCTTAAAATCTCATTTTGACCCATTAAACCTCAAACAAGCATAAACATGGAGATGAGGAATGAAGAGATGTTTTGAACACAAAAACTCTACCTTTTGTGCAGCAAAGATGAAGATCAAGCCTTGGATTTACCCTTGATTTTCCTCTTCCTTTCCTCTTCCACGTTCCTTTTCTTCATTTTGTTTCCTTTTCTCTTCTTTCTCCTTGTTATTTCCTACTGCCAATCATATGAGAAAGTGGTAGAATAGTGAGATTGAAAGAGATATCAAAGCTCAAGTCAAGGAAAGTGGCTACTTTCAGTCGTAGGAAACTTAGGAAATTTAGATATTTTGCAGTATACATTGTATCTGCTAAGAACACTCAATTTGCACCAAATCAAGTTTTCCAAGTTCCAACAAGTTTAAAATAAATCCTAAGACTCATCAAAAATCTTGTTTCACCAATATCATAATTTTCCATATCTACTAACAGTCAGTGCGACATTAAAACACATAACCAGTATGCTTAAAAATGCCAAACTAACTCTGATTGTTCTCAAATTTTAACCATATCATAGTTTATATATTTGTGACTTAGAAACAAATTATTCATATTTATTTCCATTAGCTCAGCCATTTATGCTAATATCTGGGTCATTTTAAGTTGTTTTTCACTTTTCGGACTGTAACAAAGTGTCTAAACTAACTCAGATTATCACAAAATTAAACATGTATGTTAAGCAAGTATTAAGCTACCTCTGTAACTATTTACCAATCTAACATGTTTTAGAGGATGTTATAGTAGACAACTTCCAGGTGAAGAGGACAATCCACCAAACCCTTATTTGCGGGTTGGTCGCAAGTTGTAGGGTTTACACCCAAATCCTCAACACTTGACTACAACCACTACGTGGTTATTGGTTGCATGGATAATGAAATCTGTGTCACACAATTATGGTACCCACCATGAGTTATCTTATGTTAAATAAGTCATGCAATGGGAAAATCATATGCTTTGGGAAAATTCGTGCACTAAATTATAAACATTAAAAGACCCCGGCCAAGGACCACTAAAAATTATACCAAAGTTACGTGGGATCCTAAATACCAAAACACTTGGTAATGGACCCCGGACAAGGTTATTACCTTATACCTAAGTCAAGTGGGATCTTTTTAATACCTAAGTCCTAAAGGCCACGAGCGCAAAGAGCGTTGGACCTCGGACCATGGTTTCCCCTATCTGAAATATTCGTAAGTCTATGAAATGTTTGTAAAGTAAACATCATAATGGGCATTGGACCCAAGATGAACCGTGGAATATAAGCAGATATACAACAACAAAATTTGGCAATAAAGCATTTAAAAGTACCCCGACAACCGGGGTAATTGTCTATACAAAAGATAAAACACCCTATGCAGAGGGCAACAAAATGTAATAAGTAAAGGAGGAGGGAAAGCTACTCCTCAGCCTCGTCCTCACCTGAACTCCGTGGTCCCTCAGTCAGATCCAGCACGCCAATTGAAGTTTCAGGGGGATAAACTTCAGTTCTCAGCTCATTAGATGGCCCTGCCATAACCAAGCATCCATCCTCCATCACCTTATCAGGGTTTAGACCCTCTAAGGCTAGCTCAATCCCAGGGTTGAAGTATAGGACTTGAGCGATCACATTCCAAAATTGTTCTCCACCAATGTTGTTGCTAATGGAGAACAACTCTGCGTTTTCCCTCTCCAACTCCACATTCGCAGCTTGAAGGTCAGCAAGAGCTTTACCCGATTGGACTTTCTCGTTTCTTAGCAAAGGCTCAGAGTCCATAAGTTGCCCAATTGAGCAATCTTAGCCTTCATCTCCTCTCTCCCTTTAAGTGCCAGCTCCAGTTGTTGTCTTCCCTTGGCTTCAACAGCTTTCAAATTATCCTTTGCCTTCTTCTTGAACGACAGAATAATCTTCTCCAGAAGTCGAGCTTCGACAATAGTCTGGATGGCGAAGGTTTGAAATAATGATAAAGCATCGGCGACCTTATTTCAAGTAATGAGTTTGACAACGTCATCACTCAAGAAGACCTTGCTAACAAAGTCCCCCGATAATGCATCCTCGGTTATTAGTGGCAATGGATCGAGTTGGCCCCATCAAAATAAAGTCCCTCAACAATAGCCTTGCTATGATCTTCTTTTCCAGCACCCTCAATGGCTTTCCTTTTCCTCCCCAGGAGGGGTTGTGTGTTGGAATCAAATCCCGATTCTCAGATAATAAGAACTGGACCAAAGGAAGCCGGAGGACTGGAAGGTCCTGCCTTGTTCTTCTTCGTCCTTAAAGATTGAAGCGCTTGAATAGAGGACATGGTTTCTGTGTTAACAGCCAAGTTATCTGCAAAACAAAGAGAGAGATCAGAAAATGTGCAAGTAGTCAAATAAAAAATTTACAATAGTAAGTTTGGTTGGTGTCATTCATAAGGATAAATACAGACCACGGCCTATGTCACAACCTAATACCGGTATCCTAGTATATCTGACATATACCTGGATAAGCAGTATCAGCCATGCTACTTCTAACTTAAACATCAACTAATCCATAACATTTAAACAAATAATTATGGAGAGCCATATCTAAAAGTCATACATATATATACAACTTTTACATACTCAAAGTGATGGGATATAATTATATTTAAAAGTTTCAACCCAAGTGTAGGTTGTCTCAAGTAATAAATTCTCGGGAGTTCGAGGTCGATCCATAGGGAATTGATGAAGGAAAACTAATTAATTGAGGTAAAGAAAAGATGTGTCACAAAATTAAAGATGATATGAGTTGTTTGCAAAGGAAAAGGATTTGCTTGGGTTAGGAGATCTACTCTTGGCAATAAATTAAAAATAATATTATTTTGTTTTATAACTCAATTGAAATCATGCATAATGAAGATTCCAATCGGAAGATTTAACATTCAAAGTTCAATCATGTAATCATATTATGGTTCCAATAATTATCTACTAATACTTGTAAATCGTCAAAAGCATCCAATGTGCCAATCCTATTGTCTACAATGGATCAAGATATTCATTATACAAGAAGAGTTTCTAAATTAACTGGAAACAACATACAATACATATTATATTTGCTTAATATTATATCATTTAAGTGCAAGAAAGAAATTAATCTAACCTTAATTTATTACCAAGAGCTTCACCTTTTTACCCAAGCAAGATGAAGATTAGTTACACATAAGAAAGAAGAAAAGAAAAGAAAAAGAAAAAGAAAAAGGAAAAAGAACATAACGCAGCAAAATTCTCCTCCTCTGAATGCTTCAACCCTTCGTTCGTCGTCCGTATTTATAGAAATTTTTGAGGTTACTATGCAATGAACAGTAACCTGTTGATGTCATGGATGATGTAATGCTACAGTACTTGATGATGCCATGCTGATGTCATGCTACAGTACTTGATGCTACAGTTCTTTCTTTTTTTTTTAGAAAATCTTCTATGCAATCAACTCCATTCTTCAATCCTTTGCATTTACCTAAAAAAAATACATAAAAATACACAATTACAACACAATTTAAAATACTAAAAATATAACAAAACTCAAGAACAAACCCAATTAAAAAGATTAAAAAGAATGAAAAACACACATAATGAACCGTAAAAATTATAAGTTTTGCAGGTTCATCACAAAGCAAATATAATTAATAACATAAGCTTTGAACTGAAAATATTAAAACTAAACTAATCTAGTTCTTTTGTTTTCTTCATCTTCTTACCCTCTTATAGGGCCTTGACCTAGAATTACATGGAAACACAATGGGATGAGAAATCATAATTCTCAGTATGAGTAACCAATACTAGTATTTAAACATTTATACTGAATAAATGAAATCTGAAACTAAACATACTATTGATATTAAACAAGTGTATACACAATTGTAAATATCAAAAGTATTCTCATGCCTAATCTTTACTCTTTAAAGTAGGCATACTATTCTTGAAGTATCCTAAATATTATCTTAGGCTTGTAATTTGGTACAAAGGTAATATATTACTTGTTTAGCATATTAGTTAAGTTTTGTGATAAACTGAGTTAGTTTAAGCACTTTGTTGCAACTCTAAGTGTGAAAAGTAGCCTAAAATGACTCAAAAAATAGCATAAATTGCTATTTGAAGGGAAACATATGTGGATAATTTGTTTCTAGGTCGCAACTGAGTTAAGTATGGTGTTGTTAAAGTTTGATAATAATTAGAGTTTGTTGGGTATTTTTAAGCATACTGGTTGTGTGTTTTAATACCGAATTAACTGCCAGCAGATATTAAAAAGTAGAGAAATGGTGAAAGAAGATTTTTAATAAATCTTAGGATTTATTTCAAACTTGTAGGAAGTTAGAATACTGGATTTGGAAGAATCTAAGTGTTCATTGCAGATCATTTTTTTAGTACCACATTAGTGGTTAGTTATAAGAAGCAAAGTTGGACTTTTGCTTCTTATATTTCTTTCGTTCCCACGGCAGAAGCAGAAACAGAGGAGAAAAATTGAGAAAAGAAGGAAACTAAGGGAAGAAAGAAGGAAAAGAGGAGAGGAAAGAGAAGGAAATCATAGGGGGAGATTCAAGAACAAGTTCAAGGCTTCAAGATCTTCTTCAAAGCAAGAGGTAGGGGTGTTTTCTATCCTTGTTTTTCTATCTTTTCTAGGCTAGAACTTGGGTTTTTAGATGGAGAAGATGGGTTTTTGATAATTACGATTTTTAACGTATTAATTATCCACATAATTACCTTATTAATAATGTCCAGGTTGTAATTAAGTGATCTTAGCACCTATTTTAATCATTGGGATGAATTGGGCTTTAAAGCAATTTAATCATTAATTTTCGGATGTTAATGCATATTTACATTGGTTGAGTATTTTGGCCATAACTTGAGTTGTAGATCTTTGATTTTTATGTTCTTTATATGCTAGGAAAGATGAGAAAAAGATCTACAAGTTTTATGAAATGTCAAATTGGAAGATTCGGGCATTTATGTAGTCAAAAACAGCCTTGAAGTTGGTCCAGTGGTGCTGTTACGAATTTCTGGACATACCTTCAACATTTTGGGCATATCTCACTCATTTCAAGCCCAAATTAAGCATATGAGCACTCCTTAGAAAGCTTATTTCAAAGGCTATCTGATGGGATTAAGCTTAATTTGAAGCTGTGACAGAAATCCAGACTAAAGAGAAAGCAGAAAAGTGGAAATTAGGTGGAAGAATTATTAGTAAAAGTGGTTGAACCACTTTCATGATGGAGTTGGTGGACATGATGGAGTTAGTGGACATGATGGAATTGGTGGATATGATGGAGTAGGTGGACATAATGGAAAAGGTGGGAGACATGCTTTAATGATGAAGTAGGTGGACATAATGTAGGTGGACATAATAGAGAAGGTGGTTGAACCACTTTAATGATGGAGTTGGTGAACATAATGGAGAAAGTGGTTGAACTACTTTCATAATGGAGTAGGTGAAGGATGACAATATGTATTGTATTACAGGAGCTTTGCATTCATATATTTAAGGAGTGTGTTAGTCTTAGTTTGAGGATTGGGCTTCTCCTCCTTTCCTCCTTTCCTCCACTCCTCCACTCCTTCCTTCCTTTAGTTTTTCTTCTTCTTTTACATAGTTTTTCATAGTTCTTATATCTTTTGATGATTTTTTTCATTGTAATGGAGAGCTAAGTTACTTCTAGTCAATTTGGGACTCTTGAAGAGATTGTGGTCTGGATTCTTGAGACATTGGTTATGTAATGTATTTGATTTATATTTGAATTCTTCTTCTTCTATTTTCTTGATCTTGAATACATGAATGGTGATTCTGTTTATGTTTGATCTGATTTGATCTTGGTTTAAGATTAAGTATTGTGATGAAACTTAGAACTGATTGATCTAAACTAATCATGTAATTGAAGAGGTTAGGTTATTGATTGGTGCCTAGGTTAATTGAATTCGGTGCTTAAATTGACATATATCTACATGAATGGTGCGATTGCAGATTTGTGTTTATCACTTGTCAATTGAATTCTGGACGATTGTCTAGTATGAATTCTGGATCGATCTTGAGATCTTGGTTAGATCCAAGTTAACCATTCAAATGTGCTTCAAGTGTTTGTTGAAATGTTTATGATTGAATCCACCCAATCTCGGATAGATTTCTGAATTGACTGTTCTTCTAATTGTTATTTCTCTTTAAATCTTGTCATTGTGATCCTTGAACCATCAAAACCCCCCTTTTCTAACTTAACTTAATTTGATCAAATTGCATTTACGATCCTTGAGGAGACGATCTGGTGTTGTTCACTATACTACAAGTTTAGGTAATAACTTCGGTTATAATTTTGACTGAGTTCGGCGCTCGTCAAAATTTTGGTGCCGTTGTCGGGGAAAACGTAAGTGTGATCTGATCATTTTAAGTGACTATACTAACTCTTTCTTTTTCCTTTTTCTTTCTCTACTCTTTTAACTTACTAACTTTTTAACTTATTAACTTCTTAACTTACTAACTTACTAACTTTTTAATTTCTATCATTTATTTATGCTCACTAACATAGTAAAATAATATTTCTTCTCCTTTCCTTTTTCGCCAGAGTAAAAAAATCGGCTTGCCGATTCTCTGTTTTCATCTTTTAAATTTACTTTCTGCACTTTATTTTTTTATTTAATTTTCTGTATTTAATTTCTTAATTTAATTTTTCGTATTTACTTTTTGCACTTTATTTTATGCAATTTACTTTTTGTCTCTAACTTACTAACTTTTTAATTTATTAGCTTGCTAACTTTTTACTTGTTAATTTTTACTTGGTGGTTAGTTTCTACTACATCTTTGCTAATATTTAATGGTCGGTTCGTACCGTCAACTTGTACATTATTTTTATCATTTATTTTAAGTTATTTATTTATGCTTAAACAATTAATTAGATTTATTTTTGTAGATTTTTAGAGTTGTCTAGTGTATTTTGCTTGTTTGTTAATTTTTGTGTTTTATGTGCTTTTGATGATGCATGACTAGGTCTAATCTTGATAACCTGCTTGATATTGATCTTGAAATTGATAGGACCTTGCATAGATTGATTAGAACTTGTAGGTTAAGTGCAAGTGTTGCTTCTGAACCTAATTCTAATCTTGAAATTGAACGTGAACCTGAGATACTTGAGATTGAACTTGAGATCTTGCATAATTCTGAACCCATGGCTGATAATATGCAAAATAGGACCCTTAAGGAACTTGCTGCTCCTGATGTTACTTATCAATCTTTGTGTATTCAATACCCTGATCATAATGCTGATTTTGAATTGAAATCTGGATTGATACACTTGTTGCCCAAGTTTCATAATCATGCAGGTGAAGACCCTCATAAACACCTAAAGGAGTTCCATGTTGTGTGCTCAACCATGAGACTACAAGGCATCCCTGAGGAACACATCAAGCTGAGGACATTCCCTTTCTCACTTGTCGATGCAGCCAAGGATTGGTTCTTCTATCTTTCACCAGGTTCAGTTATAAGTTGGAATAACATGAAAATATTGTTCTTGGAGAGATTCTTTCCTGCTTCCAGAGCTGCCGCAATCAAGAAGGACATATGTGGCATCAGACAGATGTCGGGCGAGACTTTGCATGAGTACTAGGAGAGATTCAAGAAGTTGTGTTTAAGCTGTCCCCACCACCAAATCAGTGAACAACTCTTGATTCAATATTTCTATGAGGGATTGCTGTCAAATGACAGAAGCATGATAGATGCTGCCTCTGGAGGAGCCTTAGTAGATAAGACTCCTACTGCAGCAAGAGATCTGATAGCGAACATAGCAGCCAATACTCAACAATTCGGCTCACGGATCATTACCTCAACAAGAAGAGTTAATGAGGTTCAACTGTCTCACGTAGACTAACAGAGAATGGAACACAAATTGGATGAATTGACGACTTTGGTGAGACAAATAGCAGTGGGTCAGCAACCACCTATGTAGATGGTTGCTACTATGTGTGGAATTTGTTCTTGTTCATCTCATCCTACTGATGCATGCCCCACACTTCAGGATGATGGATCTATTTATCCAGATCAATGTGTTGCAGCAACTAGTATTTTTCCTGGTAGACCCTAATATCAGCAGTCATAGCAGTAACCAAGATATGATCCATTTTCTAGTACTTATAACCCTGGTTGGAAGGACCATCCCAACCTGAGATACGGGAATTCTAGTCAGCAACAACAGCTCCAACAACAATTTAGATACCAAGCTACAGGTCCAAGCAACAAATACCAACCATCTGCATTCAGACAGCAACAACCTGTGCAGCAGTCCATTCAAGCCACTCCAACTGAGTCATCATTCGACGATTTGATGAAATAGATGGCCACAAATAACGTCCAGTTTTAGCAGAATGTCATTGCCACCATTCAGAATTTACAGACTCAGATTGCCCAATTAGCAACTACTGTGAGTGAGCTGAAAAGTCAAGGGTCAAGCCAATTGCCTTCTCAAACAGTCAATAACCCAAGAGGCAATGTAAGTGCCATTTCTTTGAGAAGCGGCAGAAAAGTTGATGGCCCTAGATCATCACAACCAGAGTCACCAATGCAACAACCAGAGAGTGACCAGAAACAACAAAAAGTGGATAACTTAGTCCAGAAATCTGTGACACAGAAGAAAATTATAGAGAATTTAGATGTGACCATTCCACTACTTTTTCCAAATAGGGTCACATAGTCCAAGCAGACAATGCAAGCAGAAATGGAAAAAGAAGTCATAGAGACATCAGAAAGGTGGAAATCAATATTCCCCTCCTGGATGCAATCAAGCAAATTCCTAAGTATGCCAAATTTCTCAAGGAGCTGTGCACTCATAAGAGAAGGTTGAAGGGAAATGAGAAGATTAGCATGGGCAGAAATGTTTCTGCAATGATTCTGCTAAGCATGCCGCAGAAATGCAAAGATCCTGGAACTTTCACAATTCCTTGCACGATAGGCAACTCCAGATTTGAACATGCAATGCTAGATTTGGGTGCTTCAATCAATGTCATGCCTATGTCAGTTTATAAGTCCTTGAACATTGGCACTTTGCAAACCACTGGTATCGTGATTCAGTTGGCGAATAGGACCACTACTCATCCTGCAGGAGTACTAGAAGATGTGTTAGTTCGGGTGAATCAGTTAATTTTTCCAGCGGACTTCTACGTCTTGGATATGGAAGATGAGTCTTCAGCAAACCATGCTCCATTGACTCTAGGCAGACCATTCCTCAAGACTGCCACGACCAAGATAGATATGCATGCTGGCACCCTTTCTATGGAGTTTAGCGATGATTTGGTATAGTTTAACATTTTTGATGCCATGAGACATCCCCTAGAGGAGCATTCTGTTTTCCATATTAATGTGATTGAGATGCTGGTTGATGATGTTTATGCTGATTTATATGCTGAATTCCTTGATATTGCTGACTTTCTGGATTCTATTTCTTGTGATACATGTGCTACTTGTGAAGTTGAGCCATGTGCTGCATGTGCTGAGATTTATGCTGGTATGAGTGATGATGCAACTGCTGACTTGAATGATACCACATGTGAAAATAGAAGTTAGAACTGTGCTGAATTTAATGTTGCTGAATTAGTTGTTTCAAATAGCTTGCTGCCTTCCATTGTACAACCCCCATCCTTAAAGTTGAAGACTTTGCCAGACCATCTTAAATATGCATATTTAGGAGATGGTGAGAAGCTGCCAGTGATTATTGCTAAGAATCTGCAACCTGAACAAGAAGAAAAATTGCTGCAGGTTTTGAGGTAGAATAAGCAAGGCATCGGATGGACACTTGCAGATCTTCTTGGTATTAGTCCCTCCACATGCATGCATAGGATTTTATTGGAGGAGGATACGAAACCAGTAAGGCAACTCCAAAGGAGACTGAACCCCTTGATTCTAGATGTGGTGAAGAAGGAAGTGACCAAGCTACTTCAAGCTGGCATTATTTATCCCATATCAGACAGTAAATGGGTGAGCCCCGTGCAGGTTGTTCCCAAGAAATCTGGGGTCACAGTAGTTGAGAATAAGAACAATGAACTTCTACCCATAAGAGTTCAGAACAGTTGGCGGGTTTGCATTGATTATAGGCGGCTTAACCAGGCTACCAGAAAAGATCATTTTCCGCTACCTTTCATTGATCAGATGTTGGAGAAGCTAGCTGGCAAGTCGCATTATTGTTTCCTAGATGGATATTCGGGCTATTTTCAAATTCATATAGCCCCAGAAGACCAAGAGAAGACTACTTTCACTTGTCCATTTGGCACATTTGCATACAGGAGGATGCCCTTTGGTCTGTGCAATGCTTGCTTCGCACTTTCAAAGGTGTATGGTAAGTATCTTTTCTGACTTTTTAGAGAATTGCATGGATGTGTTTATGGATGATTTTACTATCTATGACTCTTCCTTTGATGCATGTCTGGATAGTCTGGCTCAGGTTTTACATAGATGCATTGAAACTAACCTTGTTCTGAATTTTGAGAAATGTCATTTCATGGTAGAACAAGGTATAGTTTTAGGACATGTAATATCTAGCAAGGGTATTGAGGTAGATCCTGCAAAAATAGATGTTATTTCATGCCTATCTTACCCCACATGCGTGCGGGAGGTTCGCTCTTTCCTTGGTCATGCAGGTTTCTATAGGCGGTTCATAAAGGATTTCAGCAAAATTGCCCTTCCACTATCCAACTTACTGCAAAAAGATGTAGAGTTCCACTTTGACCAGAAGTGTCAGGATGCCTTCAATCACCTGAAGCAAGCATTGACCAGTACACCTATCATCCAGCCACCGGATTGGACACTCCCATTTGAGCTCATGTGTGATGCCTCTAATTATGCATTAGGAGCTGTCCTTGCACAGAGAGTCGACAAAGTACCTCATGTCATCTCCTATGCTTCGAGGACTTTAGATGCTGCACAAGCCAACTACACCACAACCGAAAAGGAACTTTTAGCAATTGTTTTCGCTTTAGATAAATTTCGCTCATATCTGCTTGGTTCTAGAGTGGTTGTGTTTTCAAATCATGTAGCTTTGAAGTTTCTCCTGAAGAAGCCCGATGCAAAGCCCCGGTTGATTAGGTGGATGTTGTTACTCCAAGAGTTTGATATTGAGATTCGTGATAAGAGTGGAGCGGAGAACCTGGTGGCTGATCACCTGAGTCGAATTGTGAGAGAGGTGGATTCTCCTCCCATCCACGATGTTTTCCCTGACGAGCAGCTTTTCAAGCTGCAAGGTAACATCCCTTGGTTTGCAGACTTAGTTAATTTCTTGGTTGCTAGAGCACTACCTGCATATTTTACTAAGGCACAAATTGATAAACTAAAAAGTGAGTCAAAATATTATGTGTGGGATGACCCTTATTTGTGGAGATTTTGTACTGACCAAGTCATTAGGAGGTGTGCACTTGATAATGAGTTTCATTCTATTCTTAGCTTTTGTCATACACTTTCATGTGGTGGTCATTTTGGACCCCAACGGACTGCTAGGAAAATTTTGGACTCTGGATTATATTGGCCCACTCTATTTCATGATGCCTATGTGTTTTGTAAATCTTGTGAACAATGTAACACCCTTATGGGGATGTCACATTTATAAAGAAAATAAAATAAAGATAAATAAAATCTACCCAAGTTGTAAAACATTTATTATATACTAATACGGGTTGTAAAATTTTTCCTAAGTAAACGAGAATATTACGAGATAAAATAACACGGAACATAAAATAAGCACACTATCATCACACATAATATACATATGGTTCCATCATAGGTTATACAAATAATGTACAACTACAAATATTTAACAACTAAAACAATAAACAAAGCAGTAAAAGGTCAATATATACAAATGCAGACGCGCCCAAGTACACATCATAAATATCTAACCCTCTAAAGGATCACTCTCAGATGAAACTTTAGGTGATATGTATCCAGGATGCCTCGACTCTCTACGGACACGAGTTCGTGCAGTCGATACACTGCTGATCTCGCTAGGCGCATCAAACATACCACCCCAATGACGCCTAAGAGATAGCGGCAACTCCACATGTAAATACAACAAAGTAGAAAAGATCGGCACTCCATCAAACTCCGTACGTATGGTCACAGTCAGACGCCCTACGTACGTCACCGAGTCTCTATCCTCTCGCAGACGCCAGGCTTCAGAGCCTCCGTGAAACTCAAGTTGCACGAATCCAAAGAATCCTGGTAGTGTCATACTCACACAATCAATCCAATGGATATGGATGATCGGATGGTTCTTGGTCGTAGAACTGATCTTCGGCTTGCTGCTCTTCCTCCTCCTCTGGATACTCACACTCAAGAGGTTGTTCCTCTTCCTCAAACTCTTTATCACATAATTTAAAATATACAGATAACACATACAAGAAAGAGGTAAGACAATCTATATCACCACAAACATGGTAAATAAGAAAACGACAATACAACAAATATAACAGTTCATACAATATAGCATACTATAATAGCATAAATAATAATATCATGTAATACAGAAATTCAATACAACAACAACATATAATAGTACAGATAGATAAAATGGTACAGATAGATAAACATTAAAATGTATAACACATAGGTATATTAAATGTTACTCAACCCTACTCCATGGAGCTAAAAACACAGACATAGAGAGAATGACCCACAAAATCTATTAGTACCATCGACTGCCCAAACTATTCGGCTGTCTCACGTTGCGTTTATAGCCCACTGTCATAACATCGTGGTATAGCACACTGTCAAAATGTCGTGTCACTATAGGCTTGTACTAAATAGATTTCACAAGATCTTGATTAAGTATAGTGCGTGTCGAGTCCATTAGTGTTTTGCCAGTTACCACGGCCCAGAGGAGCGACCAACTATCCACAAATGGAATAATTCGCACACTAATGTCTCCAAGTTCATTCAAGTTGAACCACACTACGCTTATCACACCGACAACATGATGTAATTCACCTCGTCAATCAATCCACCAATTATCAACCAAATTGGCACAACTCAATGCATGATGAAAATTACCAAAATACCTTCAATGGTATTAGTATCCATTTTTACGGAAATGCCCTCAAAGGCAAAAATCTCAAATATGACCTCAATGGCAAAAATTATAAAAATGCCTTCAATGGCAAATCTCATATATATACAGTATGTTCTACCTGACAGTACTGTTCCATAATCTGTCCGGGTCCACCACTTTGGCCCGACAGTAAAAACTTGTTGTTTTCGTCAATCACGTAGAAATTTTATCGCATTTTCAAAATTTCATCATTTTTACAAACGTTTTTAAATCGCGTAAATATATTTTACTGTTTTTAAAATCGCGTACTGTTTTTCAATCGTTTTCTCAATCGCGTAAGATTTTTAAATCATTTTCTTGTCCGATTTCCTTAAAAATCACTATTTAAATAAATAAAAAATAATATTTAATACGTTTGAACTATGTAGAATATTTTTTATATCGTATAAATTATATATTGGATATCTTTTCTATCTTGTTTGTCTGTTTTTAGCAAAAATTGATAGTATTTTGCTTAGAAAATGTATGATAATGGTTTTCTAAGTTTTCTGTAAAAATTCCTTTTATTTATATTATAACCATTTAATTATACTTTTCAAAACTACTAACGTGCTTCAAAACATAAAATGAGCTCTACGTTAGAAATTTTACAAAAGCTACTGTATTTTCTTTCAAATGGTAAAACTCTTAGATTTAGTTCCTTAAACTTAATCTAATCATTTTTATTCCTCAAAATTCATTGTAATAAAATTTCTTTTAGCATTATTACCTAACCTTTGTTGAAAAACAATTTTAGAAATAAAAACATTCACATTTGGCATGTTGGCCGAAATACACAATTTTCATCATTTGATCCATAAATTCATTTTTCTTACTCTAAATCACTTTGTATCTTGTCAATTTTCCTAAGACAATTAAATCATTCTTTTAGAAAATTGTTGAGAACATTTTGGTTCCCTTTTGTATTGAGGCCGTGAGCCTTGGTTTTGTGTTCTTTGGAACACACATGCAAACCTTAGCATGTTATTCACGTCCTACTAATTATCCATGCATTTCTAACACATACAATATTTTTAAAGCTTGTAGACAAGCATATTAATACAAATCACAAATAGGAAGGCTATTAAAACAAACACACAAATGAATCCTTATGGATTCTACAATCACAAACAATTCCATTTTCTTACCACCACCTAAGGATGATAAGATTCAAGTCTTCCTCTTACCTTAAGTGAAGACAAACACTCTTTCACTCCTTTCTATGGTTTCAGTTTTCACCCTCCAAAGACACCTATCAAGCTTAAACAATTTCTACAAATTACTAACATGAAAGAAAGCTTAAACCATGGATCAATCATGGCTTAGAACCTTGAAATAGAATTTAGAAATGAAAAGCTAGGATTTTCACCTTCAAGGTAGAATCTCCCAAGTAGTTTTTCAAGCTCAAGATGATGGATTTTGCAAGAACTCTCAACTAGAGATATTCTTAGAATTGTGTTTAGGTTTAGAAAAGTAGGTTAGAAGAAATTTTGGGTGGATGGATGTTGGTGTAGGGTTCTTGGCCGAATGGACCTTCAAAGAAGCATCAATGGTGTTTGGTATTTTTGGAAGAGAGAGAAGAGAGAAAATGTTAGAGAATGAAATGATTTTTTGCTCTCCAAAATGAAGCTTGGCCATGGAGTTCAATGCAAGGGAGGTGTCCCCTTGGTTGGCTCCATCCAAGCCTTAGAATTGATGAATGGTGAGGATTAAAACTTGATCACCAAGCTTAGCTCTCATTGGCTAATCCAAGCCTTGTCATTAAGCCTAGTCATTAAGCTATTACTCCAAAATGTTAACTGTTTCGCTAAACGTGGGTCCCGCAAAACATTTCCGAGTCCATTACTGCTTATTTGTACTGATAAATAAAATAATATTATAATAATATAAAATTATTTTATTGCACTGTTAAATCCTAAAAATTAAAAGATTACTAACCGTATCATTCAGAATTGGGTTTAGTAAGATCCCCCAGCTCCGAATAATTAAAATGAGATTTCCCCGGTCCAAAAATTATTATTTTCCTGCCCTGGAGCAAATCACACAAAAAGTTCAAATAAAATCACAGACAGTAAAATAAAACAGTATTTCATACAAAAAAACAACAAACAGTACAAAAAGGACATAATGATCATTTATCCTAAAGTTGAAAAACAGAAAACAGTACATTCGGGACACAACGATCATTCACCAAAAGTTTAGGGTGTTACAAACAATGCCAAAGCACAGGAAATATTTCTCATAGGAATGAGATGCCCCAGCAACCCTTGTTGTTCTGTGAGATATTTGATGTATGGGGCATTGATTTTATGGGTCCTTTTCCTGTATCATTTGGTTTTGTTTACATTCTACTTGCTGTGGATTATGTATCTAAATGGGTGGAGGCTAAGGCTACTTGAACTGATGATTCTAAAGTTGTTGTAGATTTTGTTAGATCACAGATTTTCTACTGGTTTGGAGTCCCGAGGGCCATCATTAGTGATTAGGGTTCACATTTTTACAATCGGAGCATGGAAGCTTTGATGAAAAAGTATGGAGTCCTGCACAAGGTTTCTACACCTTACCACCCCCAAACTAATGGGCAAGCTGAAGTCTCTAACAGAGAAATCAAGCAGATCCTTCAGAAGACAGTCCAGTCAAATAGAAAGGACTGGAGCAAGAGGCTTGAGGATGCTTTATGGGCTTACCGGACTGCCTATAAGACACCGATTAGGATGTCTCCTTATCGGATTATTTTTGGCAAAGCATGCCATCTTCCGGTGGAAATTGAGCATCGTGCCTTTTGGGCGGTGAAGAGATGTAACATGGATCTAGACCAAGCGGGCATAGAGAGAAAGTTTCAATTGCAGGAATTGGAGGAGATCCGACTGGAGGCTTATGAGAGCTCCAAGATTTATAAAGAGAAGACCAAATCCTTCCATGATAGAATGATTTTAAGAAAAGCATTTGAGATTGGTCAAAAAGTTCTCCTCTATAACTCCCGCCTCAGACTCATGCCTGGCAAATTAAGGTCTAGATAGGATGGACCATTTGTTGTTACTAAGGTTTTCCCTTCTGGTGCTATGCAGGTTATTGGTCAGAATGATACTAAAGCTTTCATTGTCAATGGACACCGTCTCAAACTGTATCATGAACTTCCAGAGAATGCAGAAGTGGAGGAGATGAACCTTCTCCATCCGCATTATGAATAACACAAGAGAATCACAATGTCAGGCTGAAGACATTAAACCAAGCACTCATTGGGAGGCAACCCAATCAGATCTGCCTTCATGTTACAATTTGAGGATGGTTTCTACAAACTGAGAAGATAAAAACATACTTCACTTTGAATGGCTGAGTAAGGAGTCAGTAAGTTATACCTTATTGACTCTTGAGATGCATTCTTGTGACCTGGTACATCATAAACTTCTTAATTATGGAATCTCTTCAGAGACGAACAGAAGTGTTACAGTCTTGGGAATTTGACTCTAAAAGACCCTTATTTTTCTTCTTTTAGTTGTTTTTGTTATTTTTGTTTTAAATGCTACTCAGGTGTTGGGATTTTTCAAGGTCTGATGCGGCATTGACTGTGTGTTTCTTTTCTACTTGACGTTGACTCACTCCACATCAGGTTGTGTTGCTCTTTTTTTACCCTTATTTATATCTCTTTCACATTGAGGACAATGTTTATATTAAGTGTGGGGGGTGGTAATGTACTCTGTTAAAAAAAAATTTCATAACTAATGAACACTTGAGTAATGCTGGAAATTGAGCTGGAATTGTGTGTTAATTGCTTGATTTATTCTGAGCTAATAGAAATATGTTTGACAGGGGAATTCATTGATCATGAGACTATTTTGTGTGAAGCAATCTTGTTCAATTAAGAAAAGTGAAATTCAGCATCTTTGTTGGAAATTAGTCATGTCTGCTTGTTTCTGTTTTCTTTATCAACTTAACCAGAAAGTGAGTTTTGAGCTTTTCTGATTCTATTTCCTTTTGGAATGAATTTTCTCTTGATTGATGTGCGCTAGAACTTGCTTTGATACCTTGTTGAAACTTTAATGATTCACATACATGCTTGAATATGATTGAGGCAATTAGGCTTTATTCTTTCTTGACTTTCAGAGTTGTATTGATAAATTTAGCATCTTAGTTGCCCCATTTGAGCCTGAATTTGATTTCTTTGAATATCCAATTGAATAATCAGGTTGAATTCTTTCGAGTATCGGATGTGTTGATCAGAAGTCTTGAAAGTTGTTGTTTTGTCTTCAAGGGTATATATATATATAAAATAAAATAAAAATTTGAAAAAAATGAAAAAAATGAAAAAAAAAGAGAGAAAAGAATTATTAGTGAAGAATAATGAAAACATTAGGTTGAAATTGAGAATTGTTTAAATCCTTGAGCATCATGAGTTATCTTTTCGACCTGACTCTGCTTTGTATTGATAGTTCTTTACCTTATTCACCATTTTTTCTACCTTTCATTGTTAGCCTTGGCCCTGTTACAACCAGATGAAGTCCTTTTGATTCTTGCTATGTATGTGAACTTGAAAGTGGATATGAGATTGATTGGCAAGCCTATGGTTTTGCATTTTTCATGAGAAATTTGAGTGATCTCTTTGTCCTTAAACACTTGAGAGATGGAAAGTTGAGTGATCTCATATGTTTGGTGAAGAAAATAGTTGCAAGCTAGGCTAAAACATCTTATTGTTTAAATTGTTGAATGATCCTGACTGATTAGATTTGATTGCTGAACTTGAACTTTTTAATTTTGAAATTTCCCTTGATTCATGTTTTTGGAAGTTGAGTTTGATCTTGCTGTTGATTCCTATTCTTTGCTTGAGGACAAGCAAAAATTCAAGTGTGGGGGTGTTAATAATTATGATTTTTAACGTATTAATTATCCACATAATTACCTTATTAATAATGTCCAGGTTGTAATTAAGTGATCTCAGCACCTATTTTAATCATTGGCATGAATTGGGCTTTAAAGCAATTTAATCATTAATTTTTGGATTTTAATGCATATTTACATTAGTTGAGTATTTTGGCCATAACTTGAGTTGTAGATCTCTGATTTTTATGTTCTTTATATGCTAGGAAAGATGAGAAAAAGATCTACAAGTTTTGTGAAATGTCAAATTGGAAGATTCTAGCATTTAAGTGGTCAAAAATAGCCTTGAAGTTAGTCTAGCGGTGCTGTTACGAATATCTGGACATACCTTCACCATTTTGGGCATATCTCACTCATTTCAAGCCCAAATTAAGCATATGAGCACTCCTTGGAAAGCTTATTTCAAAGGCTATCTAATGGGATTAAGCTTAGTTTGAAGTTGTGACAGAAATCCAGACTAAAGAGAAGGCATAAAAGTGGAAATTAGGTGGAAGAATTATTAGCAAAAGTGGTTGAACCACTTTCATGATGGAGTTGGTGGACAAGATGGAGTTGGTGGATATGATGGAGTAGGTGGACATAATGGAGAAGGTGGGAGACATGCTTTAATGATGGAGTAGGTGGACATAATGTAGGTGGACATAATGGAGAAGGTGGTTGAACCACTTTAATGATGGAGTTAGTGAACATAATGGAGAAGGTGGTTGAACTACTTTCATAATGGAGCAGGTGGAGGATGACAATATGTATTGTATTATAGGAGATTTGCATTCATATATTTAAGGAGTTTGTTAGTCTTAGTTTGGGGACTGGGCTTCTCCTCCTTTCCTCCTTTCCTCCACTCCTCCACTCCTTCCTTCCTTCAGTTTTTCTTCTTCTTCTACATAGTTTTTCATAGTTCTTGTATCTTTTGATAATTTCTTTCATTGTAATGGAGAGCGAAGTTACTTCTAGTCAATTTAGGACTCTTGAAGAGATTGTGGTTTGGATTCTTGAGACCTTGGTTATGTAATGTATTTGATTTATATTTGAATTCTTCTTCTTCTATTTTCTTGATCTTGAATACATGAATGGTGATTCTGTTTATGTTTGATCTGATTTGATCTTGGTTTAAGATTAAGTATTGTGATGAAACTTAGAACTGATTGATTTAAACTAATCATATAATTGAAGAGGTTAGGTTACTGATTGGTGCCTAGGTTAATTGAATTCGGTGCTTGAATTGACATATATCTACATGAATGGTGCGATTGCAGATTTGTGTTTATCACTTGTCAATTGAATTCTGGATCTGATGCTATGATCTCGGTTAGATCCAAGTTAACCATTCAAATGTGCTTCAAGTGTTTGTTGAAAGGTTTATGATTGAATCCACCCAATCTCGGATAGATTTCTGAATTGACAGTTCTTCTAATTGTTATTTCTCTTTAAATCTTGTCACTATGATCCTTGAACCATCAAAACCCCCCATTTTCTAACTTAACTTAATTTGATCAAATTGCATTTACGATCCTTGAGGAGACAATCCGGTGTTGTTCACTATACTACAAGTTTAGGTAATAACTTCGGTTATAATTTTGACTGAGTTCGGCGCTCGTCAGTTTTCAAAGATGGAAAACTAATTTCTTAAGTTAGATTCTTGTCTTCATTGTTTGAATTGGTTGTTTCACATTAATGAGAGCAAGATAGTTGGTTTTTATCCATAGATAACATTAGTTGGTTCTTGAGTATTGAACCCAGGTCATGAACCAAAGGGGTGATTTTTGGTGTTTGATCTAAATTAAGAGAATTAATAGGTTGCAAAAGTGTTACAACATATTTAGAAGATGTTGATGCAACTAGAAATCACCTAGGAACCAATTGTTGAGGATTGGAAGCTAAGATAAATTTAATGGAACAATGCATGGTTTTTGCAGAATTCTGTAGAAACCATGTTCTTCAGTGGAAGCCACAACGTGGGCAATGGCATGCCGCAACGTAGGATGCAAAATCAGTCCAGTAGTTTCACTTGAGAGCAGGGCGCCGCGGCGTGAGACACTGAAGGTCCAAAATGTCATTTTTGGATGTTTTGAGTTCTTTAGTTGATATAATCCTTTGTTTATGCCTTTTCAAGAGTGTTAAGGCACTAGAGAGGTTATTTCTTGGAGAGAAAAACCTAGTGGCATACAAGGGAAGATAAAAGAAAAGTGAGTGCATCCATTGGACATGGATTTCCATAGACCAAGAGTTTTGTTTCTTAAGCAACCTAAAGTTGCACAGATGTCACAAGAGAGGTGATAAGAAAGTTAAGAAGGTAGATGGAAAAAGTTGAGTGCCATAGACCCTAGTTGGCAAGGGTGAATGCCACAGTGTGTGAAAGCTCTTCAAGAGTGAAGTAGAGTTAGTAATGAAAAGGTAGTAGTGTACTAAGTCTAGTTAGCATTGGTTAAATATCGTAGTGCATGAAGTTCTCTCACAGAGAAGAGGTAAAGCTAGTAATGCAAAGGTGGGCTTAGTATAAGGTTATGGTGATTATATTAGAGTTAGGATATAATTCCGCATTTACACACACATCACTTTCACATATACTTGTTATTCCTAGATAGCAGTTAATGGACGCATCCACTCAGTTTTAGTAGCAATATCCACCCAGTTTATGGTAGGTTATAGGACGTTATGTGATATGATAGCAGATTCCCTCCCTACATGTAATAACCTTAAACACATGTTAGACTGGTAAATGGTTTCCAAAGGTAGCATTTGACTTGTTTAGCATGCCAGTGAAGTTTTGCAACAAACTGAGTTCATTTAGGCATTTCGTTGCAACACAGAAGTTGAAAAGTAGCTTAAAATGACTCAGATAATAGTATAAGTAGCTAAGTTGAGAAAAATAAACATAGAGAGTTTGTTTCTAGGTCACAAATAAGCCAAGTAAGATATGATAAAGTTTCAAGAGAATCATATTTAGTTTGGTATTTTTAGGCATACTGGTTGTGCATTTTAATACCAAATGACTAGCAATAGATATAGAAAATGATGAAAATGATGAAAATGGTGAAACGATAATTTAGATGAATCCTATGATTTATTCTAAAGTTGTTGGAAACTGGAAAACTTGAATTAGTGTGATTCAAGTGTCCTTAGCAGATATAAGTTTCAGCACAGAAACTTAAGTTAATCTTTTCCCAAAATTTCCTCCATGCCCCACCTCCTTATTTCTCCTTTCTCATGGTAGAGAAATGCAGAAACAAAGAAAGAAAGAAAAGGGAGAAAAAGAGAAACGGGAAGAAAGGAAGAAGGAGAGGAAGAAGATCCAAGGAGCAAGCTCAAAGATCAAGTTCAAGGCTTCAAGATCAAGAGTCTTCAAGAGGTAGGGGTTTATGATTTCTATTCATCTTTTTTCTCTATTCTCTTCATTTATGCACCTAAACAACCTAATAGGCCAAATTGAGTTCTAAGTGAATTTGATGTGTTTAGCTTGCATGGTTATATTTGTTTGGTTGTTTATGACTTGTCCAAAGCATAAACTGATTTTAGAAGCTTAGAATACTTATTTTGGACCATTGATGCTCATTTTGGGGTCCTAGGTCAAGCATGTGTGTTCTTGGTTCATAAATCCAAATCAAGAGGTTTAAGATAGTGATTAAAGTTTCCTATATGTTAATGAACTAGTTAGGGACTTTGGATTACCAAGAAACTGATTGAAAATGGCCAAAATCAAGAAATTGGACTAGTGGAACAGTACCATGCCTGCTGAATTACGCAGAATTGTGATTCTATCATGTGCACCGCGGCGTGATAAGGGTGGTGCCGCGGCGCGCTACCCTGAAACCAAAAAAATGGTTTTTTTCACCATTTGATGTGCTACCTTTGATGGATCCATATGTATATGTTTCCTAAGTATGTTGAGGCATTAATAGGGGTATTTTTCCTTAGGGAAACTATCACCTAGAGTTGAGAGAATTGTTTTAGTTTTTAGTTATCTAAGAACAAGAGAATGACATGGAAGATGTCAAGCATGTTAAGAGAGGTAGTCCAACAAAAAGGATGATTCCTTTGATATGCATATGTTAGAACGAACTTTAAAGCAACCAAGAGCAAGAGTTTGCTATAGAAAAGTGTCTTTCACCTGTGGTAATTTGTTATTACTTAGTTTCACTAAAGATGTGATAATGAGTAGTGCCTGATACAAGTATATTTGGATGGACTAGTAGTATTCCCTCTAATAAGTATGAGAAATGTATGAATCCTAGGAGATCCAAGAATAGTAGATTATCTGGGGAAGGTACCTAGAACTTTAAGCAACAAATAGTTGCAAGTAAGAACCACATCTGCATTAGATTAACTTGAGTGGAGATAAGGTTGTGTATTTAGTTTTGAAAGGGGAATATTATGTACTAAGTCTCTAATTAAGTGGGACCTTGTGCATTGTAGAATACACAAAAGGATGAATGTGGACTTGTAAGCTTGTTACATTCATTAAGTATGCAAAGTTTTAGAGAAATGCTCATTTATTTCCTTAAGTAAGGTTGAATGAGGCAATAGCTAAGATAAACTCTTTCACTAGGATGAGTTGAGTCTATAGGAAAGTTAAGATGGTGTTTATATAAGAGATAAATATAACACTATGCTTTTCACACACTAGTTAGTTAATCTAATATGTATGTGAAGAGTAAGAATCTTAGTGCAACCAAGATTAGTGGTTTGCCATAGGTGAGTACCTAACACCTCAACAACATAGTATTGCATTAGAAATCACTAAGAGATAAGAGTGACGAGGTGGTGTCTAAGTACAAGTATGAGGAATAGTCTGGTAATGTTTACCTGAGAATGTGACTTTATATGGCATAAGGTCATTTAGCTAAGAAGGTAAGGAATTAAAGAAGTTCCTAAGGGGACAGTATTTCTAACCACCGAATAAGGTTGCATGTAGTGCAAAAATTTATATTTCTTATCTATAAGGGGGTAAACATGAGAAACTAGGATTTCTAAGTACGCAAGTCTATAAATCAGTTCATAGTAAACTTCTTTGTTTTTAACATAAACTTCTGCATGTATTTTAAAACAAAACCCTGTATATGCCTTTCATTCACATACTCTTAGGATCTTCTTAGACATATTCATATTACATATCATTCTCATTGCATTTACGAACAATTGTATGGGCATTATCTGTCACTATTGGTATTTACAATTGTATGGGTGTTGTATATATTAACTGTGTAACATCCCAAAAAATTATAATTTCAGGATAAATGATCGTTTTACAATATTTGAAATTTTTAGGAATTTTTCTGGATTTTTCTGAGAACACGGAATATTTTAGTATTATTTCTCGTCTACGCGCACATTGAGCAGAATTGGCAGAACGACTATAACGCTCCCAAAGTTGGAAAATTTTATTACGAATAGTCATTTTCTAATATTTGTGATTTATGTGAATTCTTTCAGAATTTTTCGGAACCGACAAATATTTTAATATATTCCTCATTTTGCGTGCACACTGAGCCGAACCGGGGAAATGAAATATTTTTCCCGAGAACCTTGTGTTGGTGTATGCCCTAGTGGCCAATACATTTTGTTTGTATTTACATACATTATATTATGTTATTTTATATGAGGCATTTCATTTATTGTGTTCTTTTTGGTAGACATAATAAAGTCCTTAGAATAGTAAGTTTGATACCATAGGACATCAAGTGGATGACTTGATCGTGAGATCCTATTGGATAAAACACTATTCTTAAATGTCCCTAGTCAAGTATTATTGTTAATTAGGACAACAATAATACATTGAGGCTAGTATGTGAGTAGACTGATGACCACATCTCACGGGTCATGGATATGAGATATCAAGTCTACACAAGGATACATATTAGAGTAATGATGTATTGGACAGACCCGCCATGAGAACGCTACGTGGATCGTTACGTGAGTGTCATAAGCGATTCTCATAGTGATAATGGTGTATGTGGTCCTTTGACTTGAAATCACTACGATTCCTACATGAGGAGTTGTGTGTTTTAATGCCATCAAACGTCATCTATAACAAGATGATCATAACGTTGGTTATTAGACATGCCGCAATACATGTGGAGGAATGTGAGTGACCTAGATGGGATTTGTTCCTCCTACATAACAGGAGCGATATCTTCGGGCCCCCTGATTGAGTGAGACTACGAAATGCATGGCCATGCTCAAATAAGTCAATATGAGATATTGATCTTATTTGCTATTACTATGTCTACTCGGCAATCGAAATCAAGATTGAACTAAACAAGGGTGACACATTCCATGCCTTGTGTTCAATCTGGATATTTGGACAAAGGGACTAAACTACACAGAAACATTGGTCACGAGATAGGTTATGTCAAATCACCGACATTCTCATTACTTGGGTAGCAGTGATGTGTGTTGCTAGATACACGTCATCGTTTGTAATATTAAAATGAGATTTTAATATTACTACTAACGTCATGAGAACCTGCAGGGTCGCACACTTAGAACAGACTAAATTGGAGTAATCGAATCCAAGTTGGACTCGGATTCAACTTTTGGCCCAAATCCATGACAGATGGGTTTAGGGTTGCACCACTTACCTTGCTACTGCTCACACTCACTTAAGGCAGCCTTTGTTATAAATAATACTTGCTAAGGGGGCTGCTACCAGTTACATCACAACCCTAGCCGCACCTACAAAAAGTGAGTGAGAGATAGTGAGGTCTTCTTCTCCTCTCTTCGCAGCTAGCACTACGAAAACAGAGGCGTGACTCCTTTTGCAAGTCTGTTCGTGTGGATACCGCAGAAACATCGTCGCTATTACGGTGTTGGTGATTCACCTCGCTTGTGTCTATCACGCTTCAAGAGGTAAAAAATTTAAAAACTCGGATTATGGATTTTTCGCATGGATCCTGTGAGGGAATTCTGTTATTCCGCTGCGAGACTTTTGATCCGCAAATTCCCAACACCTTGAACTATGGAAATGTCGACGGGGGATCTTACAAAACCCGAGGCCAGACACAGTTTACAAGGTTTTATATTTTTCGAGAAGATTCAACAGACGAAATAATAAAACGCTGTATAAATTTTATCTCGTCGATATAATTAATACCGACTTCTAAACTGTAACTATTGTCCAATAAATAATAACATGTAATAAAAATCCTATCACATTATTCAAAATTTACCTTGTGTCAAATCCATTAGCTTTATTTTCAAAATAAAGATTAAATTAATTTAAGCTTGCCAAGGGAAGCTTCCTAGAAATTTCCTAACTAATTACATTTCTCTCTTTCCTCCTCCCTTTTCTCCACTAAGCAGAGACCACATTGGAAGCCAAATAATTACTTTCATCTTCCTAATATTCCCTCTTTTCTCATTCTCATTCTCATTCTCATTCTCTTCTCTTTCGTCTTCTTCTTCTCTTCTTCCTCCTCCACCGTCCACCCTCACCATTTCCCCCTTTCATTTTCTTGCTTCCCCATTCCACATCTAGCCTTCTTCCATCATTCCATGACCATTTCCATTGTGGCCATCCTTGGTTCTTCTTCTTCTTCTTCTTCTTCTTCTTCTTCTTCTTCTTCTTCTTCTTCTTCTTCTTCTTCCATTTTTCACCATTGAAGCTAAAGCTTGGAGCTTTTGAGGTAAAGTCTTCACCTTTCTTCTATCTCCTTCTCATTTTCGTTTTATTGGTCACCTATGTGGCCAAGGAGTCATTTTTTCATGATTGGGGTGAACACTTTGGGAATTTCTCACCCTAGGGTTTTCTTGAAGGGGGAAAACGAAAATCAAGAGCAAAAAGGAGAAGCATCCTTGTGATTGTCTTCATTTAGGTAAGAGGGAGATGATCCTCTTCAACCAATCTTGGTAGTAAGGAAATGTCTTGTGTATAGTGTTGATGAGGGAATCCATGTTGGATTTCCCCCTTTGTAATGTTGTGTCATTTCCATGATGTTGTAGTTGTTTGATTGGTATAAATGTATGGATGTATATTGTGTGCTTTGATGATCATGAACATATATATTGTTATTTTGTATTTAGAGGACATGAATCATGCTTTGGATTGTGGAAAATAAATGAGAAACTATGATAAAGGATGGGCCGGGCTTTACTGAAACGATTTTTCTCAGAACCCTGTTAATGCACTACGCCTCGCCGTGCTTAAAGCGCCTAGGCGCTCCATGCCCGTCAAATCTCATCTGGTAACCGTGAGATAAAGCTAAGTAATTGGAGATGTTGTTGGGAATTTGCGGATCAAAGTCTAGCAGCGGAATAACAGAATTCCCTCACAGGATCCATGCGAAAAATCCATAATCCGAGGTTTTAAAATTTTACCTCTTGAAGCGTGACAGACACAAGCGAGGTGAATCACCAACACCGTAATAGCGACGATGTTTCTGCGGTATCCACACGAATGTACTTGCAAAAGGAGTCACGCCTCTGTTTCGTAGTGCTAGCTGCGAAGAGAGGAGAAGAAGACCTCACTATCTCTCACTCACTTTCTCGTAGGTGCGGCTAGGGTTGTGATGTAACCTAGTAGCAGCCCCCTTAGCAGTACTATTTATAATAGTGGCTGCCTTAAGTGAGTGTGAGCAAGTAGCAAGGTAAGTGGTGCAACCCTAAACCCATCCGTCATGAGTTAGGCCCACAATTGAATCCGAGTCCAACTTGGATTCTCGATTACTCCAATTTAGTCTGTTCTAAGTGTGCGACCCTGCAGTTTCTCATGACGTTGGTAGTAATATTAAAATCTCATTTTAATATTACAAACAAGTGAGCTGGTATCTAGCAACACATCACTCTACCCAAGTAATGAGAATGTCGTTGATTTGACATAACCTATCCGTGACCAATGTTTCCGTGTAGTTTAGTCCCTTTGTCCAGATATCCAAATTGAACACAAGGCATGGAACGTGTCACCCTTGTTTAGTTCAATCTTCGCTTTCGATTCCCGAGTAGACATAGTAATGACAAATGAGATCAATATCTCATATTGACTCATTTGAGCATGGCCATGCATTTCATAGTCTCACTCAATCGGGGGCCCGAAGATATCACTCCCGTTATGTAGGAGGGACAAATCCCATCTAGGTCACTCACATCCCTCCACATGTATCGCGGTATGTCTAATAACCAACTTTATAATCATCTTGTTACGTATGACGTTTGATGGCATTAAAACACACAACTCCTCATGTAGGAATCGTAGTGATTTCAGTCAAAGGACCACATACACCATTATCACTATGAGAATTGCTTATGACACTCACGTAACGATCCACGTAGCGTTCTCATGGCGGGGTCCGTCCAATACATCATTACTCTAATATGTATCTATGTGTAGACTTGATATCTCATATCCATGACCCGTGAGATGTGGTCATCGCCCACGCACATACTAGTCTCAAAGCATTATTGTTGTCCTAATTAACAATAATACTTGACTAGGGACATTTAAGAATAGTGTTTTATCCAATAGGATCTCACGATCAAGTCATCCACTTGATGTCCTATGGTATCAAATTTACTATTCTAAGGACTTTATCATGTTTACCAAAAAAAAAACACAAAAATGAAATGCCTCATATAAAATAGCATAATATAATGTATGTAAATACAAACAAAACGTATTGGCCACTAGGGCATACACCAACAATCTCCCACTTGCACTAGAGCCAATCGTGCATATTTCTAATGCCTAAAGACCTAGTGTGACCCTCATGCTTCTCGTGCAGCCGTGCAAGAGGCTTCGTCAAGGATCAAGAATGTTATCATCTCGTTGGTACTCGCATATCTTCACATCTCCTCTATCAATGATTTCTCGAATGAGATGGAAGCGCCTAAGTATATGTTTGGATCGGGCCGGTGTGATCTGGGCTCCTTAGCTTGTGCAATGGCTCCATTATTATCACAATAGAGGTCCACCGGGTCCACAATGCTAGGAACTACACCAAGCTCAATAATGAACTTTCTAATCCAAACGGCCTCCTTTCGCATTGGAGGCAAAGAATATACTCACCCTCGTGGTAGAATCGCCGATCGTCTCCTCGCTTTGAACTCTTCCACTCACACACCCCACCATTCAGTGCAATAAACAAAACCCGATTGCGATCCGGAGTCGTCCTTATCGCTTGGAAGCTAGCATCGTGTAACCCTTTACTACTAGTTCCTCTTCTGGCCCATATACCAAAAACGAATCCTTAGTTCTTCTCAAGTACTTAAGGATGTTTTTGACAAAGACTCAGTGACTCTCACCGGATCGATCGGTACCGCCGTCATGCTCAAAGCATACGAGATATCCGGGTCGAGTACATAACATGGCATACATGATAGATCCAATTGCGTATGCATATGGAATCTTACTCATGCGATCCCTCTCATCCCGGGTGGAAGGGATCGAGCCTTAGATAGGCTTATACCATGCGACATAGGCAAGAGTCCTTTCTTGGATTCATGCATGTTAAATCGTCTTAACACTTTGTCTATGTATGTACTCGACTTAGACCAAGCAATCTCTCGCGACCTATCTCTATAGATCCCGATACCTAATACATAGGTGGCTTCGCCTAAGTCCTTCATAGAAAAGCACTTCCCTAACCAAGTCTTTACTTGACCGTAGGGTAGGGATGTCATTTCCAATTAGTAGTATGTCATCTACATACAATACTAGAAAGACAACTCGTGTTCCCACTAACCTTCTTGTAGACACAAGATTCTTCTTCATTTTTGATGAAACCAAACCGTTTGATTGTATCATCAAAACGAAGATTCCAAATTTCCGGAAGCTTGCTTCAATCCATAAATAGATCGTTGCAACTTGCATACCTTTGTAGCATCCCGTGGAGTGGCAAAACCCTCGTGTTGTGTCATGTACACATCCTCGAGAAGATTTCCATTAAGGAAAGCAGCTTTGACATCCATTTGCCGATTTCATAATCATGGTATGCCGCAATAGCAAGCAAGATCCGAATGCATTTAAGCATCGCAACCGGGGAAAAAGTCTCATCATAGTCTACACCATGAATTTGCTTGAAACCTTTAGCCACCAATCGCGCCTTAAAGGTATGCACATTACCATCCATGTCGCTTTTCTTCTTAAAAACCCACTTGCACCCAATGGGTTTTATCCCTTCAGGGGTCAACCAAGGTCCATACCGGTTGGTATACATGGATTCCATTTCGATCTCATGGCCTCAAGCCATTTTTCGATTCTGGGCCAATAATGGCTTCCCGGTAAGTCACAGGCTCATCTTGATCCATGAGTAATACGTCACCTTGTTGAGTCATGAGAAATCCATATCTCTCTGGTTGACGACGTATCCTGTTAGACCTACGCGGGTCTTGTGCTACTAGAGCAGATTGTGGTTCCACAACGACTTGTGGAGGCTGCTCTATTTCCACCATTGGTTCGCTGCTACTTTGTGAACTTTGAATTTCTTCAAGTTCTACTTTCCTCCCACTGATTCCTTTGGAGATAAACTCCTTTTCTAGGAATACAGCAGTCCGTGCGACAAACACTTTGCCCTCGGTAGGATTATAGAAATAGTATCCCTTGGTTTCCTTAGATACCCCACAAAGAAGCATTTATCTGATTTTGGGCCAAGCTTATCAGAAACTTGACGTTTCACATAAGCTTCGCAACCCCAAATCTTCATAAAAGACATACTGGGTCGTCTCCCAGTCCACATCTCATATGGTGTCTGTTGAACCGTCTTAGATGGAACACGGTTAAGTGTGAAAGCCGCTGTGTAACACAGCATGTCCCCGTAAGGAGCCCGGAAGGTCTCGCATGACTCATCATAGATCGGACCATGTCCAACAAGGTCCTGGTTCCTCCTTTCGTAAACACCATTCCATTGTGGTGTTCCAGAGGAGTGAGTTGAGATATTATCCCACACTCTTTCGTATGATCATCAAACCGTTGGCTTAAGTATTCACCTCCTCGATCCGATCGAAGGATTTTAATACTCTTGCCAAGTTGGTTTTGTACTTCATTCTTGAACTCTTTGAACTTTTCAAAGGATTCTGATTTGTGCTTCATAAGATATACAAATCCATATCTACCGAAATCATCAAGAAATGTAATGAAGTACGAAAACCGCCTCTAGCTAGTGTGTTTAGTGGCCCACATACATCACTATGTATGAGGCCCAAAAGATCACTAGCCCTTTCACCTTGTCCAAAGAATGGGGCCTTAGTCATCTTTCCCAATAAACAAGATTCACATGTCTCATATGATTCGTAATCAAACGAGTCCAAGAATCCATCTTTATGGAGTTTGGAAATGCGTTTCTCATTTATATGGCCCAAACGACAATGCCGAGATAAGTCGGGTTCATATCATTTGACTTGAACCTCTTTGTATTTACGTTATAAATGGGCGTTTCGAGATCAAGGACATAAAGTCCATTACTCAAATGTGCACTACCATAGAAAATATCATTCAAATAAAGAGAACAACTTTTGTTCTTAATTATAAAAGTAAAACCCTTCTTGTCCAAACAAGAAACAGAAATGATATTCCCGCTAATAGCAGTGCACAAAATAACAATTATCCAATTCAATTACAAGCCCAGTTGGCAAAGCTAATAAATAAGTCCCTACGGCTAGTGCAAAGAACCTTTGCTCCATTTCCCACTCGTAGGTCGACTTCGCCCTTAGTCAATGGTCTACCGCTTTTTAGATCCTCGCACATTTACACAAATGTGAGATCCACATCCAAGATCTAATACCCATGATGCAAAAGTAGATAAATTGACTTCTATAACAAAAATACCCGAAGTGGAAGTCTCACTTCCCTTCTTCTTCTTGAGCTCCTCTAGGTACTTGGCACAGCTCCTCTTCCAATGTCCTGGTCGACCGCAAGTGGAAGCATGTACCTTCCTTAGCCACTCCACCCACCGGTTTTCAAGCCGTAAAGTACTAGGCTTGGACTTTTCCTTGCCCTTACCCTTCCACTTGTCCCGGGGCTTTTTCTCGCTGTTTCTTGCCCTTATTCTTATGGACCATCATTATGGCCTTTCCTTTGCCTTTGTTTATGTTCTCGCTCAAATAGCTTCAACATGCTTAGCAGCTCTGTAGTGATTTGTCAATTTCATTCATGTTGTAGTTCATGACAAATTGACTAAAACTCTCCCAAGAACGATTGCGTAGACTAAGTCAAGTGGCCAACTCTTGGCCCATAGAAAACCGAGTCTCTCAAGGTTTTCAATGTACCCAATCATCTTGAGTACATGAGCACCAACAGGGCTTCCTTCTACCAGCTTGCACTGAAAGAGTGCTTTGGAGACCTCATATCTCTCATGTCTAGCCTCGCTTCTTGATAGAGCTTTTTGAGGTGTACGATCATATCGTAGGCTTCCATGTTCTCGTGTTGCTTTTGGAGCTCGTAGTTCATGGTGGCTAGCATTAGACATCCAATGTCCAAGGCATCATCTTGATGCTTCTTATAAGCATCTCTTTCACTTCTAGGGGCATTAGCAAAGCAGTGGTGGTTCAGAATAGGTTGTTCTAAAACATACAACTTTTTCTCTTGCTTGAGGACAATCCTCAAGTTCCCGTACTCAGCCTAGGAAATTTGTCCTGCATAACTTGTCCTTCTCAAGGACCGATCGCAATGATAAGTTACTTGATGTGTTTGTTGCCATGGTAATCTATCAACGTAAATATGCAAAATATAAGTATTATGCTATAAACATATTTAACAAGGTCTTTTAATTAAATACGTCTCCCACTATTTTATTCAAATCAATGACCCTCAAGATTGACTTGGAAAATCCCATTGGAAGATTTCCTAGTGGGCCAAGATCCATATTTCACCTAGTTTTGAGTCGCCTTTGGCCGATCGCCCAAAATTCAGCTTATTTAGGTAGGAAACTCTTTCCAATTACATCACATGCAACTCTTGGATAGTTGGGTGAATAACACTTATTCTAATCCATCTAATGGACTAAAGCCCAACTTCATGCCTCTAAGCCTTCAATCCTATTGAAATGGCCTAGTTAAGTCAAACCCAATGGTTGACAATTGGATATTACTATTATCCTATCGCATCTTACTAATATAGATAAAGGCACCCCGCTTTGGCAGACCTACACTTGATCGATATTAGTCTTGACGAGTGCCACGCATTGGAAGGCATCACATAATGACTTAATATTTTCTTTGAGGGAATTTTATTATTAGATCTCACCATTTATTAAACTTGTTAATCATACCATAAACATTATCCATGCATCTCATACATATAAAGCATATAATAAATGTGACATGGTTATGGCCTCTAAGAGAGTAACATTAATAAATGTCACTTCACCAAGCGTCTCCCACCAACGTTCTCACTTGATGTCGTCTCCTTGTCTCCACATGAAGATTACATTATAGAAACCTCTTTTACATTCGAGGGGAGTTAGATGAGAAGAGAATGTACAATCGAATGTAGAGAGAAAGGCACGACACGCAGTCGTATTTAAAATAACCAAAATAACATAAAATAAAGACTAAGGCCATAACCATGCACCATGCATCTCTAATAATACATAAACACAAGGCAATAACACATTATTATTTTGTGAATTATAAAAATAGTTTTGAATATTGCACTTTCGAATATCACACACCACGAACGGGGTTCGGGCAATACCGACGGGTCCCGCCGCCTTGGCCACGGGCGGGTCAAGGGGAGGCCGCCCTTTGGGGGTGCGGGGCAGCGCCCGCCTCAAAATTTTTCATTCATGTACCACCACCGGTTACTTGAACAAAAATTCGAGTTGGACCCCTCCCGCTCTCTATGACGGCTAGGGCAACAACACTTGAACCCTAAGGCCCGCAAACACATGAACGCTTCATGTGCCGCAGGGGTTCCTCACACCGCATCGCCTATCCAAACAAGGTTTCCAGAATGCGTGAAGACATGAACACTTCATGTCATGAGGAAGCTTCATGGCCGTCGCAAACGGAAACAAGGTTTCCAAACCTTGTGTCGCGTACAGTATATCGCATTCATACATAAAATATGCAGAAATAGAAAGCATTCAAAACAAGTTTTCGTAGAAAATACATATCACATATGTATATACCAAAAACGCAAAAACAGAAAAGCATTCAAAACGATTTTCATTCATACATATCACATATATATATACCGTAAAAATGCGTAAAAACAGTAAAGCTTTCGTAATAGCTTTTCGCAAAAACATATGAACATCTTCACGGTTTCAGAAATAACATATAAAGATCATATCTTTTATAAAAAAAAAAAGGAAGTAACGAATCATGTTATCGCATATAACAAGAAAAGCAGAAAACCGAATCATGGTTTCGCAAGTGGCTCTGATACCACTGTTGGGAATTTGCGGATCAAAGTCTCGCAAATGAATAATGTAATTCCCTCACAGATCCATGCGAAAAATCCATAATCCGAGGTTTTAAAATTTTACCTCTTGAAGCGTGATGCATACACAAGCGAGGTGAATCACCAACACCGTAATAGCGACGATGTTTCTGCGGTATCCACACGAATGTACTTGCAAAAGGAGTCACGCCTCTGTTTCGTAGTGCTAGCCGCGAAGAGAGGAGAAGAAGACCTCACTATCTCTCACTCACTTTCTCGTAGGTGCGGCTAGGGTTGTGATGTAACCTAGTAGCAGCCCCCTTAGCAAGCACTATTTATAATAGTGGCTGCCTTAAGTGAGTGTGAGCAAGAGCAAGGTAAGTGGTGCAACCCTAAACCCATCCGTCATGAGTTAGGCCCACAATTGAATCCGAGTCCAACTTGGATTCTGATTACTCCAATTTAGTCTGTTTCTAAGTGTGCGACCCTCGCAGTTCTCATGACGTTGGTAGTAATATTAAAATCTCATTTTAATATTACAAACAAAGGAGCTGGTATCTAGCAACACATCACCGCTACCCAAGTAATGAGAATGTCGTTGATTTGACATAACCTATCTCGTGACCAATGTTTCCGTGTAGTTTAGTCCCTTTGTCCGATATCCAAATTGAACACAAGGCATGGAACGTGTCACCCTTGTTTAGTTCAATCTTCGCTTCTGATTCCCGAGTAGACATAGTAATGACAAATGAGATCAATATCTCATATTGACTCATTTGAGCATGGCCATGCATTTCATAGTCTCACTCAATCGTGGGGCCCGAAGATATCACTCCCGTTATGTAGGAGGGACAAATCCCATCTAGGTCACTCACATCCCTCCACATGTATCGCGGTATGTCTAATAACCAACTTTATAATCATCTTGTTACAGATGACGTTTGATGGCATTAAAACACACAACTCCTCATGTAGGAATCGTAGTGATTTCAGTGTCAAAGGACCACATACACCATTATCACTATGAGAATTGCTTATGACACTCACGTAACGATCCACGTAGCGTTCTCATGGCGGGTCTGTCCAATACATCATTACTCTAATATGTATCTATGTGTAGACTTGATATCTCATATCCATGACCCGTGAGATGTGGTCATCGCTACGCACATACTAGTCTCAAAGCATTATTGTTGTCCTAATTAACAATAATACTTGACTAGGGACATTTAAGAATAGTGTTTTATCCAATAGGATCTCACGATCAAGTCATCCACTTGATGTCCTATGGTATCAAATTTACTATTCTAAGGACTTTATCATGTTTACCAAAAAAAAAAAAAAAAAGAACATAATAAATGAAATGCCTCATATAAAATAGCATAATATAATGTATGTAAATACAAACAAAACGTATTGGCCACTAGGATTCTTGTTCTAAGAATAGAAAATCTTGAATAAGAACGCATAATGGACCCTAAAAGTATATTACCTTATTTGATTTCAATATTATGATATTGTGGGTCCATATGAGTGACCAATGTTGTATTAATGCTTATTTGAGCCAATTATGGCATATTATGGAATAGTATGTAATGTTGATCATACATATTCATGCATAGAGTCTTATGCATTGTGAATGTCCTTGTGGACTATTGTAAGGCCATGTTGCCTAGGAGATTGAACACACCTTGGTGCGGGTGCGAATAGACAAGTGTAGGTCGTGTGATGACCTTGGGGGCGTCGGGGTGCGGGTCCTTCACAATGGGCAGTTGGTAGCTCTTCTGTTCGTGGGGTAGACTAGTGCAAACGCACCGACGATCCGAACCGAGACACTGTCCTATGTCGTGATCGAGCGTGGACTGTCTGTACAATGCCTGATGTGCACATGGAAAATATTGATTATAGCACTTTGGCCGCGGCAGCCGAGTTACAGACACATCTCCTGGTCTTTCTCTCCGACTGTTTGAGTCTAGCTCTATGGAGTAGGAATTGGGAAAGCATGCATTGTGCATCGTTCATTACTGGTCTTATAAACTGTTGAGCATGAATACCTGCAAATGATTATCTGATTGTTGTGCTGATTTCTGGAAATACTATTGTGATCTGCCTGCTATTGCTTACTGTTGTTCTACCTTTACCATAAACATCACTGTTATTATTGACTCTAATTATTGCTTAGAATTGAATTGCTTTTATTATAAATTCTGTTGTTGCTATTGATGCATATATGAACTGTATTGCTTGGTGGGCGCTTTGCATCGTGCTATTTTCTTACTGCCAATAGTGGTAATGAATGACGGGTGTCTCACCTCTTTCCTATATTTCTGCATTCTCTGTTTTATATTCATATTTGATAAAAGATCGTGAAGAAGATGATGAGGAATCACACCTTGCCGATGGGGTTGGGAACCTAGACAATATTTCTTCGATTTTCCTAGGAGTGCATCAGCATGGAGGCATTGATGCCTGTTGTATCAACCGGGACGCTGAATGTCATGCGCATATGGGGTTGCGGACTTGTCTGCTGGTAGTACCCATCCCTGGGTTACTACTCCTCCCCTTTGATGTTTTTATTTCCGCTGTATTTTATTTGACTCTGTAATTATTATATTCTATGTCATCAGTGATTCGTGTAAGTTGGTTATGAAATATATATATAAGGAACGTGACGTCATTTCATTGGTTGTATTAAGGGTTGAATACATTTACATTTCATTCATGGCTCGTATTTTCTATTTATGCATAAATGTGAAAAACAGAAATAAACTTGTAAATTTTGAAACTACCGCTGGTATGACTGTGACGCACCTGGATCTAGTAACTGTGGTGTAATGACGATTGCGCTGTAGTTGGTATATTCAGGGGCATTACATTAGGTGGTATCAGAGCAGTTCATCCTATTGAGCCAGGGTATGGACTTGCTATGTTTAAGCATATTAGAATTTGGTCTGTTGTGCACTTCCTTGTCTCTTGATTGAGATGATGGGAAAGGAATGCATGGCGTGCCGTAGGTTGAATGTTGATTGCTACTGTTATACAGTTGCATGATATTGAGGACTGGCCTACTCAATATGTAATGTTCTGTGTGTACAGGAAACTATGACTTCACCTAGGCGTACTGTGTTAGGAAAATAGGAATTCTTTTGTGAGGAGATCAAAGGGTTTTGGAAAACCGATCTTCTGGAGAAAGAAATAGTTGGTGTAAACTAGGTTCGAGAAGTAGTTTGGAAGTTGACGGCTTATGAGGGATTATGCTGTGGAAGCATAACGAAGAAGTTAGAGCTAGAGATCGTTAGGATTCGTGGATTGACTTGTCTTGTTTGAATTGTGTGATTTTGTGGGTTTAGTTTCCGAGAGGAGACAATGTTGATTGAAATAATTATGTTTGTTTCATTGTGTCATGCTTTGTCCGTCTTCGAAGAAAGTCAATCGCTCGTGACGGACGTACGCATGTGAGCGCAGGACAAGATAATAGGAGTATGGCTGCGACTGCAGAAGAAAGGCAAATGATAGCTGAGATGATAACTTACCAGGATCAGAGGATCACGCAACAACGAGAATTGGAACTTGAGGTTCAGAATCTGTTGGAGGAAAGCCGACTTTGGGGCAACCTTGGACTGCCTAGATTCCAAAAGAGGAATAATAGGAAAGTTAACCAGTTTATGTGGAAACCATACGCATGGGTATCAGGGAAACAACAACAACTAACTCCTGGACAAAGTACTAATGGTGGTGTATCCAGTCAGACCCCGACATCTTCGCCAAGATGTATGAAGTGTGGAAAGAACCACTTCACAAGAGAGTATAAGATCAAGAGTATAATCTGTTTTAAATGTGGAAAGCCTGGACACGTTTCTCGTAACTACAACCCAACAAAGGCAAAGTCTTCAATCGATGCTGCAAGAGCTGTGAAACCACAAGCAGAAATCAGAACTTATACCTTGGGTGGTGTTGAGACCTCGACATTTGGAAATCTAAACAAAGGAAGTTACGCCTCAAATGACGATCCTGTAATCGTGCTGTATAATTCTGGGGGTAACCCTTCCTTTTACAATTTGTAACTTTATGGATCATTGGGATTCATCTGTATCTTTCTTATCTTCAACTTAAGTTATTTCCATTTCTGTTACTAAGACTTGTCATGGACACCTAAGTTGTGTAATCTATCCTATTTCTACTAAAGATCGAGTCTTTTGTTGACCTATCTTACTTACTTCAAATCATATCTATTCGAGTTCATGATTTTAGAGATTGATCAGTCGTTTCCTGATTATTATCTGCTAGGTCGTTCCGATAAAAACCTTAACGATTTTTGAGGCTAAGACTTTTGGATTTGTAACGACTGACAAAGTCTAAGCTTTGTGAGGGAAAGGAATTTGAGGGTACATGTTAATGCTTTCCGTAGAGAACCAAGAGTAAAGGGAATATAGATGCCGCTCTTGTAGTCGAAGAGTGTCACATGTCAAACTACGATGCTGTTGGTTAAGGAGAGGAATGAAATTTCTCGATGAGACGGGGACCGTCACAAAATAAACAAGGCTTCAATCATGGATGAGTGTCCTCGGGAAAGATGAGCAATTCAATGGGCTGGTGAGGAAAGAGTCATTGTTCCCTCCAAAATCGATGTATGACCTGGTCATCGATGGATTCGTGGAAATTGAGAATGTTCCCAAAATGATTCTTTCGAGTGTGCTTTCAACATTATGGGTATTCCGTGATGTCAATCGGAGTAACAAACGCTCCTATTGTATTCATGGACAACATGAATTGTATTTTCTATCCTCACCTAGAACAGAATTGTCGTTGTCATTAATGATGACATTCTGATCTATTCTCGAAGATATGAAGAGATACGTTGGACATCTCGATGTAGTTTTCCTGACTTTAAAGAAGGGGGGATTAAGTGCCAAAGTATCAGAGTGCGGATTCTCGTTTAAGGAGATTCCGTTTTGGATCATGAAATTCCAATTGGAGGAATCGTGTGGATTCACAAAAAGGTTGAAGCAATTCTTCAAAAGGAAAGATCGGAAACCGTGAGGGAGATTCATAGCTAGTGGGATCAGTTGATTTTATCGAAGGAGTATCGACAGATTCTCGAAGATAGTAGGACAACTTACTCCGATTACAAAAGGAGAATCAAAACTTTTACGGACTATCACAGGCGGAGAAAGTTTTTCAAAGATTGAGGAAATATTCCGATTTCGATACTGCCCGATCCCAGTGAAACATTCGAAGTGTTTTTTTTGGGATGCTTCACATCAAGGTTTAGGATATGTGCTCATGCAAGGCTGGGAAGTTGTGGCTTACGCCTCAAGATAGTTGAGGGTGCGTGAGAAGAATTACCTGACCCGTAACTTGTAATTAACTGCTGTTATATTTGCTTTGAGAATATAGAGACACTTTCTATATGGAGCAATGTTCAACACCCTTAGCTGTCACAAGAACCTGAAGTACTTAATCGACGAGAAGGAACCAAACATAAGGCAGAGAAGGTGACTAAAGATTTTGAAGGAACATGATCTCTAACTTTAAAGTCATCTTGGAAAAGAAAACGCCATGGCGGACGCTTTGGAATCAGAAACTGCCTAATGCCTTCATTATGAGGGTTGATAAGAAGGAATTAGTAGAGTAATTGGAGGACAAGTGGCTGTCATTGGAAATGACACCGGATGAGGTATGTCTAGATATAATCGTTATTTCGAATGATCTGTTAGGAAGAATTCGAGAGAAGTGGAAACAATGACCAATTTCTACAAGACAAGAAAGAGCTATTAAGACAAGGCATGGTGTCAAAATATGAGGGAGGAACTCACCGGAATCTTAATGTTCATGAGCGATAGTTGCATACCAAATGATTCAGAACTTAAGGAGTTTATTCCCAATGAAACTCACTAGAGTAAACCGAGTTTATACACACCGGAGCGATCAAGGTATATCAAAATCTAAAACAGAAGTAATGGTAACAAGGGATGAAGAAAGGCGTTGCTAAATGTGTGTAATCTTATTTAAGTTGCCGACAAACTCACTCTTAAATTCTACGGACTATCCTAAATTCTTTTTCGGACTGTTTCGGTATCCATAACTAATCTTTACTATCTTTTCTTTTTAAATCTTCATGATATCTTCCGTATGTCATGATCACGAAAGTATATCCTTGGACCCAGCCATGTTATCGAACGGGACACAGTACGATTGAAAGAAAGTTTGACCCATGGGATGCTTCCTGTAAGATCGAGAATAGAATAGCAAAGCAACATGGAGGCAGGGAGATCACATTAATAAGAGTGATTAGAATTGACGTGACTAGAAATGCGACATGGAGGTCAAAAGACAAGATGAAGAAACAACGTTGATATTTATCCTAAGGAATGAAAATTTTGAGGACGAAATTTCTATTTGAAGGGGAGTGTTGTAACATCCTAAAAATTTATAATTTCAGGATAAATGATCGTTTTACAATATTTGGAATTTTTAGGAATTTTTTTGGATTTTTCTGAGAACGCGGAATATTTTAGTATTATTTCTCGTTCTACGCGCACATTGAGCAGAATTGGCGTAACGATCCGTAACGCTCCCAAAGTTGGAAAATTTTATTACGAATAGTCATTTTCTAATATTTGTGATTTATGTGAATTCTTTCAGAATTTTTCGGAACCGATGAATATTTTAATATATTCCTCATTTTGCGTGCACACTGAGCCGAACCGGGGAAATGAAATATTTTTCCCGAGAACCTTGAACTATGGAAACGTCGACGGAGGATCTTACTAAACTCGAGGCCGGACACAGTTTACAAGGTTTCACATTTTTCGAGAAGATTCAACAGACGAAATAATAAAATGCTGTATAAATTTTATCTGTCAGATAAATTAATACTGACTTCGGTCAATTGTAACTATTGTCCAATAAATAATAACATGTAATAAAAATCCTATCACATTATTCAAAATTTACCTTGTGTCAAATCCATTAGCTTTATTTTCAAAATAAAGATTAAATTAATTTAAGCTTGCCAAGGGAAGCTTCCTAGAAATTTCCTAACTAGTTACATTTCTCTCTCTTCCCTCCTCCCTTTTCTCCACGACAGAGACCACATTGGAAGCCAAATAATTACTTTCATCTTCCTAATATTCCCTCTCTTCTCATTCTCATTCTCATTCTCATTCTCTTCTCTTCTCTTCTTCTTCTTCTTCTTCTTCTCCTCCTCCATCGTCCACCCTCACCATTTCCCCTCTTCTTCATTTTCTTGCTTCCCATTCCACATCTAGCCTTCTTCCATCATTCCATGACCATTTCCATTGTGGCCATCCTTGGTTCTTCTTCTTCTCCTCCTCTTCTTCTTTTCTTCTTCTTCTTCTTCTTCTTCTTCTTCTTCTTCTTCTTCTTCTTCTTCTTCTTCTTCTTCTTCTTCTTCTTCTTCTTCTTCTTTCTTCTTCTTCTTCCATTTTTCACCATTGAAGCTAAAGCTTGGAGCTTTTGAGGTAAAGTCTTCAACTTTCTTCTATCTCCTTCTCATTTTCGTTTTATTGGTCACCTATGTGGCCAAGGAGTCATTTTTTCATGATTAGGGTGAACACTTTGGGAATTTCTCACCCTAAGGTTTTCTTGAAAGGGGAAAATGAAAATCAAGAGCAAAAAGGAGAAGCATCCTTGTGATTGTCTTCATTTAGGTAAGAGGGAGATGATCCTCTTCAACCAATCTTGGTAGTAAGGAAATGTCTTGTGTATGGTGTTGATGAGGGAATCCATGTTGGATTTCCCTCTTTGTAATGTTGTGTCATTTCCATGATGTTGTAGTTGTTTGATTGGTATAAATGTATGGATGTATATTGTGTGCTTTGATGATCATGAACATATATATTGTTATTTTGTATTTAGAGGACATGAATCATGCTTTGGATTGTGGAAAATAAATGAGAAACTATGATAAAGGATGGGCCAGGGCTTTGCAGAAACGAATTCTTCAGAACCCCTGTTAATGCACTAGCGCCCAGGCGCTGTGCTTAAAGCGCCTAGGCGCTCCATGCCTAGAATGTTTTCCCTGTGACGCGGCCTGGTTAGCGCTCAGGCGCTTCGTGGTCAGCGTCCAGGCGCTCCACCAGCGCTCAGACGCTACAGATATGGCGCCTAAGCGCCCAGAACAGAACCAACTAAGTAACTGTGAGATGAAGCTAAGTAATTGGAGATGTGAATGTTAATGTTGGAACTTGAGATGGAGAGTTTTAAGGGTTATTTAACTCAATTTGAAGTTACGGTTTTAGATGGAAATTATAAGGAATTGGAATGAACTTAGTGAACTAAAACTTAAGTAGGAGATATCAAGAAATCAATGCATAAAATGGGAGAAATTGATGTTAGTAGTGGACTTTAGGAAGCCACGATTTGGATCATGGATTTTAGGAATTGGATTAATCCCATGTAGAATAAAAACTAAGTGATTGGTATCAAGAGACTTGAGCATAACGCGAGTTGGAAACTTACTTAGTGATGGATTCTTGTAAGAATAGAAAATCTTGAATAAGAACGCATAATGGACCCTAAAAGTATATTACCTTATTTGATTTCAATATTATGATATTGTGGGTCCATATAAGTGACCAATGTTGTATTAATGCTTATTTGAGCCAATTGTTGCATATTATGGAATAGTATGTGATGTTGATCATACATATTCATGCATAGAGTCTTATGCATTGTGAATGTCCTTGTGGACTGTTGTAAGGCCAAGTTGCCTAGGAGATTGAACACACCTTGGTGCGGGTGCGAATAGACAAGTGTAGGTCGTGTGATGACCTTGGGGGCGTCGGGGTGCGGGTCCTTCACAATGGGCAGTTGGTAGCTCTTCTGTCCGTGGGGCAGACCGATGCAAACGCACCGACGATCCGGACCGAGACACTGTCCTATGTCGTGATCGAGCGTGGACTGTCTGTACAATGCCTGATGTGCACGTGGAAAATATTGATTATAGCACTTTGGCCGCAGCAGCCGAGTTACAGACACGTCTCCTGATCTTTCTCTCCGACTGTTTGAGTCTAGCTCCATGGAGTAGGAATTGGGAAAGCATGCATTGTGCATCGTTCATTACTGGTCTTATAAACTGTTGAGCATGAATACCTGTAAATGATTATCTGATTGTTGTGCTGATTTCTGGAAATACTATTGTGATCTGCCTGCTATTGCTTACTGTTGTTCTACCTTTACCATAAACATCACTGTTATTATTGACTCTGATTATTGCTTAGAATTGAATTGCTTTTATTATAAATTCTGTTGTTGCTATTGATGCATATATGAACTGTATTGCTCGGTGGGCGCTTTGCGCCGTGCTATTTTCTTACTGCCAATAGTGGTAATGAATGACGGGTGTCTCACCTCTTTCCTATATTTCTGCATTCTCTGTTTTATATTCATATTTGATAAAAGATCGTAAAGAAGATGATGAGGAATCACACCTTGCCGATGGGGTTGGGAACTTGGACAATATTTCTTCGATTTTCCTAGGAGTGCATCAGGATGGAGGCATTGATGCCTGTTGTATCAACCGGGACGCTGAATGTCATGCGCATATGGGGTTGAGGACTTGTCTGCTGGTAGTACCCATCCCTGGGTTACTACTCCTCCCCTTTGATGTTTTTATTTTCGCTGTATTTTATTTGACTCTGTAATTTTATTATATTCTATGTCATCAGTGATTCGTGTAAGTTGGTTATGAAATATATATATAAGAAACGTGACGTCATTTCATTGGTTGTATTAAGGGTTGAATACATTTACATTTCATTCATGGCTCGTATTTTCTATTTATGCATAAATGTGAAAAACAGAAATAAACTTGTAAATTTTGAAACTACCGCTGGTATGACTGTGACGCACCTGGATCTAGTAACTGTGGTGTAATGACGATTGCGTTGTAGTTGGTATATTCAGGGGCATTACAAACTGTGTGTAGGCTATCAGTTGATATCACACTACTTGGTAGTATGCAGCTATGAGAAAAAAGGAGGAAACTCCTATGTTAGAAGTTATAGCAATTGTTATATAATTATTATATACAATGTTATAGTTAGCTGGTATTGGAACTGCTTTTACTGAGAATGTTAATTCTCACCCCATTTGTTCTTCCATGTAAATCTAGGTACAGACCCTGTTAAGGGAATGAAGGTGAAGCATGAAGACTAATTTAGTTTTATATGCTTCAATAGACAAAACTTATGTATAAGTTTATATTTGCTTTGTATGTTTTGAGTAGTATGTATTACAATATGCCCTTTTGTGGCTAAGTTTATATATATATATATATATATATATATATATATATATATCAGTTTAAGTTTTTTCGTAATCTCTCCAGGCTTTCTATGATTACTCAGTTGTGATTATAGATATATATCATTAGTTAGTTATGTAGAGGTGACATTTCTAGTACCATTATCTTTATTTATTGTTGTGTAACTATGATATACCCAGATATATGTATTAGGATGTTACACTACATAGTAGGTTATAGGAGGTTACTTATTATTGTACCAGATTCCCTCCCTACCTAGAGAAATAGTTAAGTTTCATGACATTGCACCTACACTATCATACATTTTTCTTTGAACATAAACATACCTTATTTCATTATTTCTTTATTTAATACTTGTTTGGTTTGGAATTGTATTCTTGTGGTGTATATTTTGTTATTGTATTGTGCCTTCGGTGACAGTTGTATGAGCAGTTGTCTAGTCTATGATTTCAAATGATTGTATGGGTAGTTTTTGATATCATCGTGGTTTCGGTTATGAGAATAGAAACATAGTTTGCTTAGAAATGTTACATAGAAAGGAAGTTTGTAATTATTTCTTATGCATGAAGTATTAGTTTGTTTACTAGTTTCAGTGAGGTTTATTTTTTGTGAAAGTTTAAACTGCTGGTTTTGTTATATTTATACTGAGAAATGCAATTTTTCACCCCATTTGTTTCCATGTAATTCCAAATGGAAGTTCATCCAAAGGTAAGAAGAAAAAATATGAAGACTAGGATAGTTTTTATTTATTTTTGCTATTTTTAGTTTGTTCAGAAAAGTTTATGTATACCATGAACCCTTTTGAGGCAATGTTATATGTATAACTTCTAGTTTTCTCAAGGCATGGAACATGTCACCCTTATATAGTTCAATCTTTTGTTTCCTAATACTCAAGTAGACGTAGTAATAATAAATGAGATCAATATCTCATATTGACTCATTTGAGCTTTGTCATGCATCTCGTAATCTCACTTAATCAGGGGGGCCCGAAGATATCACTCATGTTATGTAGGAGGTATAAATCCCATCAAGGTCACTCACGTTCCTTCATATGATTCGTGGTATGTCCAATAACTAACTTTATAATCAACTTGTTACAGATAACGTTTGATGACATTAACAACTCCTCAAGTAAGAATCATAGTGATTTCAGGTCAAAAGACCACATACACCATTATCACTATGAGAATCGCTTATGACACTCACGTAACGATCCACGTAACATTCTCATGATGGGTCAGTCCAATACATCATTACTTTAATATGTATCCATGTGAAGACTCAATGTAACACCCCAGAAATTGCTTATTTTCTGTTATATATGCTTTTAATAATATTTGTGAATTTTTGTGAATTATTTGGGTGATTTTGATTATTTTATTATATTTCTCAATTTACGTGCGCATTAAGCGGGGTCAAAAAAATAAAATATTTCTCTGAGGCCGAAAAATTTTGGTCTGTGAAATGGGGCCGGGGGATCTTACTAAACCTAAAGCCAGACACAGTTTACGAAGTTTTCAATATTTGAGATTTTATCTAATAAATAAAATCACGGTACCTTTATTATCCATTGAACGATAGATACTAGTTTTGGTTAATTGTAACTTTTGTCCGTTGGGTAATAGTTTATTGTGGATGGTTCTAGATGTAATCTTAGTCATCTTTTTCTAAAAGCCTTCCTTGATGACATCATCCATGTGACATCACTTAGGTGATATCACCTTTGACTTTCTAAAAGGTGAAATTTGGCTTCCTCAATAAGCTTTGTAACAAGCTTGTTGGAGAAGCCTCTTTTTCTCTCACCTTGGGGGAAGCCCATGGTTTTGGGGAGGAAAAGATGACAAAGTTGTCATCTTTTCACTTAAGCTTCATTCACAATTTAATTTCAAAAAGTTTCACTTTTCTCTCTCAATTTTTCTCTTCTCATTTTCTCTCTACACCTCACAGCCACCACCCTCCAAATTCCCTCTTCCATTTTGTTTGCTCCAATCAATTATACTCCTTGAATCTACACACCCTTTGGATTATTTTCTATGTTGTGATCATCATCTAATTCTCCCATCTCCATCATCATTTTTTCAAGCCCTAACTTGAAGCTCTTAAGGTAAGATTCTTGATCCTCTTTTTTCTCTTCTCTTTTTCATGTTCAAGGCCATCAGCTTGACCATTGGTCTTCTCTTTTCAAGCTTTAGGTGTTGATCTTATGAGTTTGAAACTTCTAGGGTTTGGTTGGAGGTGTTGGACGAAAATTCCAAGAGCATCAAGGAGCTTTCTTTTCTTGTCATATCTTTAGGTAAGAGGGAGATTTATCCTCTTCAACCACCCATAGTGGTGAGGAACGAATTTTGTGTGTGTGTGTGAATAATCCACGTGTGGATTCATTCACCTGTTGTATAAGTTCAATGCTTTGTGATTATTTGCTTTATTTGATTTTATTGCTTTGAATATTATGCATGACTTGCTAGAATAGAAATATGATGATTGTTACATGTTGTATAATGTGAATCACTTGGAAAGGAAAAAGATTTTTAGTCCCATGAACCTTGAGGCTCACGGTCAAGTAGGTAAAAATAGGATGTCCAAGACAAAATTTTGCATCAATTGGGGATTTAATAAATTAAGTGATTAATGATTCATGAAACGAAGGAAATTTTGGGTTCCTAGACCCTTAAGGTTCACGGCCATGTATAGAATCTAAGGCTAAGGAAATTTTGTATCAAGTTGGAGCTTCGATAATTAGGTAATTAGAGACATAATTAGGGGCTCATAAAATAAAAAAGAGGAGAATAAAATTTTATCCTTACATCAAGAATGACTTTCGACCAAAGTGGTTAAAAATGGATTTGAATAATATTTAAGAACTTAATAAATTAAGTGATTAGTGATTTATAATATTAAGGTATTCTAATCAAGAGAGTTTTCTAAAGGTAATGGAAAAAGGGCTTTTGTAAATTAAAGTAATACGAACTTTGGTGAGTAATGTTAGAAAAAAATCTTTCCTTGAAAGGTTTTATCCTGATGGGCATTGGAAATTGAGGTTGACTTCTATTTAGAGTTTTAAAAGTTTCAAAATGGCGTTTTAAATTTGCAATAACGATGTTGCGTAACTGAAAATAAATGGCGATTTTTGTTGTCGTGTCCACAAAAGGGGGACTCGGACTTGTTGATGATTGTTATGGCCAAATTGTGGCGTATGGTTACGGAGAGTCATTCATCATACATTGTGAAAGTTCGTTGGACTTTGTTTTGTTGAGGCTGTAAGCCTAGGAGATGAATTACACCTTTGTACGGGTGTGATATGCATAGTGTAGGTAATTGTTTGACCTTGGGGGCATTGGGGTGCGACTTATCCTACAAGTGGCCAATTGGTAGCTCCACTGTGTCGTGGTACAGACCAATGCAAACACACTAACGATCTGGACTAAAACACTATCCTTAATCACGATATAGTGTAGACTGTCTTGTATAAGTCATGTTGCGCAAATTGAGAAAAATGAAAGCACTTGAATTTAGGCTGACGAGATACAAACAAATATCTTCTAGATCATTCTCTCTAAAATTGTGTTTAGCTCTATGGAGTAAGAAAAATGGTCCATTGTGCATATGCATAGTTAGTCGACATCTCATTGTGACATTTACATATTTGTTAAATTATCTATTGAATTATCCATTGGAATATTTATTGAATTATTTGTTGTATGAAACAATGATTATATGTGTATTTCTATATTTTGAATGCCATTACTGTCATTGTTGTTTCTATGCTGCCATGTTGGTATTGTTGTAGGAGATCTCACCTCTTCATGGTGTTGTTATATTTTATGTTTATGTTTGATAAAGACTGTGGAGGGGGACGAGGTTGAATCACCTGGATTTTGATTAGGTTGACTTCTTGATTCCTATGATGGCATCTGGACAGGGTTTCTTGGGTTACGTGTGGATACAGCTTCACTGGGGCATTGATGTCGGGCGTGTCGACCGAGGCACCGAGCGTTTTGTATATATGTAGAATGTATTTTTCTTTCAATAGATGTATTTTAGAGTTGTGTACTATACATATTTCATTCGTGGCTCATATTTTCTATATACGCATAATGGTAATATTTGAAAAATGTGTTGTTGCTTAGTAGCAAGCCTGAATTTAGTGACTGTGGTATAATGACGATTATACCATGGTTATTAAATTTGGGATGTTACATTCTTGGTATCAGAGTAGTTTATCTTGTTGAGCCGAGGTATGGACTAACTATGCTTAGATATGTTAGAAGTTTCTCTTTGTGTTGTGCACTTCCTTATCTCTTGGTTTAGATGTTGGAAAAGGAATGCATGGCTTGCCATATGTGGAATGTTAGTAGCTACTGTTACACAGTTACGTGATATTGAGGATTGGCCTACTCAGTATGTAAGGTTCTATGTGGAAAGGAAACTATGACTTCACCTAGGTGTACTAGGGGAATAAGAGTTCTTTAGTTAGGAGTGTAGCTGGTATGACTAAACTCGTTTAGGATTTGCTTACATCTACACCTTTTGTTGTGATATCCCTAGAGTTCCCGAGTTCAAGTCTTTTGGGCTTGTGGTTAAGTTTATCTTGTTTGTGTTACATGATTATTTATGTTTGGTTTCTAGAATGAGACAATATTATTTGAAAGGGGTTACAATAGGTTTTCATTATGTTTTGATTTGTCTGTCTTCGAATGAAAGTAATGGCTCGTGGTAGAGGTGCGTGTGTGGGCATGGGATGAGACAATAAAAGTATGGTTACAGCTACTGAAGCAATGCAGAGGATGGTTAATGTAACAGTACAACAGAAGGCCACTCAACAGTAGGAAGCGACAGCCGAGGTTCAAAATCTGTCAGAGTCGGATCAGTCTCAGAATACCAGACCCCGTAACTTTGGACCATCTCAGTTCCAAAGAGGGAGGAAGTGTAAGGTCAATTGATTCTAGCGGAAACCGCATTCACGGCCATCAGGGAAGCAATAGCAACAGCAAACATGCAGAGGAAGTGCTAGTGGTAGTAGACCCAGCCAGACCTTGGCATTTTCACCAAGATGTAAGAAGTATGGAAAGGACCACTTAACCAAGGAGTGTACAATCAAGGGGATCATTTGCTTCAAATGCGGGAAGCCCAGCCATATCTTCAGAGACTGCAATCACCCCAAGGTGGAGCCTTCTGTCGAGAATGTGCAAGCTGTAAGACCTCGGGCAGGAGGAAGAGTTTATACTATGTGTAACACCCCCAAAATTTATTTATTTTATTATAAATATTTATTTTATAATATTTGTGATTTTTGAAAAATTTTTTGGATTTTTCAGAGAACATAGAATATTTTAATATTATTCCTCATTTTGCTTGCAAACTGAGCTGAGCCGGGAAAGTGAGATATTTTTCTCGAGAACCTTGATCTGTGAAAATGTCGATAGGGGATCTTACTAAACCCGAGACTGGACACGGTTTACGATATTTCATATTTTTCAAGAAATTTTATTTGATAAAATAATAAATCGCTGCGTAACTTTTATTCGTCAAACAATTAATACTAATTTTTGTCAACTGTAACAATTGTCCATTGGATAATATCATGTATTAAAAACCCTATCACATTATCCTAATGTAATCCACTTTATGTTTAATCAAATCCACTTTAATTCAAATATATTGTATTTTAATCAAAACTTCTTTGAGAAGCTTTGACCACCAAATGACTCATGTGCCCTTGGCTTGTTGGAAAGCCAATTTTCCCCCTTCTCTCTCTCCCATTGCCGCGGCAATGCATGCCCAAGGGGAGCAAATTTTTGCTCCCCCACTTAACACATTTTATCAAAATATCTCTCATTTTATCCTACACTTTCTCTCTCCTCAAGTTTCATCTTTATTTCTCTCCACCTTCTCTCTTCTTCTTCTCCTTCCCTCACGGTTTTGGCAGCCAATTGGTGACCATTTTCTTTCACTTTTTCACCTCACTAACATCATTTCTACACTCCCCTCATCATCCTCTACACTTTCTATTTGGAAAGTTTCTTCAAAATCTATCATCTCCTCCATTGTCTTCCAAGAGCAAGCTGTGAATGCTTATGTCATGAAGCATATCAAATAAGTTTTTGATGATAACAAAGCCAAGAGAAGAAAACCAAGATCAAAAGAAAAGACCAAGATCAAAAGAAAAGACCAAGATCAAAAGAAAAGTTCAAGATCAAAAGAAAAGATCAAGACCAAGAGAAGAAGACCAAGATCAAAAGAGGTATATTAGATATAGGTCTTAGAACATCAATGTGAAATGCTCTCAAGGTATCTCAATTATATTCAAATGGTTTTTCAAAGATCTTATAAATCAACTTGTTTTCAAAGTTCATATTTTAAAGAAATGTTGATTTCAATCTTGGATTATGGTAAACATTTGTAAATCTTGTTTTGTCCAAGTACCCAAATGATAAAAATGGCCTAGAGACTTAATTTGGATTGAAAAATGTGTTCAAAGTGGAAAGTAATCGATTACACACTCTTGGTAATCGATTACCAGCAAGTCAGAGAACTTGTAATCGATTACAGCATCCATGTAATCGATTACCATGTTCCTAGAAATCCAAGAACACGATCAAAAAGGCCATGTAATCGATTACATCAATATTGTAATCGATTACCGAAAAAATCGAGAGGCGTGTAATCGATTACACGAGTCTTGTAATCGATTACCACAAACCCATAAAGCCAAGAACACGTTTTAATTGTCATGTAATCGATTACCAGATCCCTGTAATCGATTACCAGCATTCTGACAAGCCCAACGGCTATATTATTTGGCTTTTAATGATGCCCATTAAAGCCCCCAACGGCTCTTTTGTTCCAACAACTTATAAATACTCATCTTGGGGCATCATTTGTGGTTGAACAACACTTGAGAAACATCTTTCAATCACTATAATCCGAGATTCATCCTTAAATCACTTTTGCTCTGTTTTTGTATATATTGTTGAGATATTCTTGAAGAGCATTATAGGGCTTCAATTTGTATCATCTACTCTTGTGAGAGTTTTCATTTCATAAACACTTTGATTCTTTGTAAAGGGGTGAGGCATCCTCTAGAGAAAAGAGAGTGAGGTATCTCTCTAGGTTTGTAAAGGGTGAGGTATCCCTTGTTGAAGGTGAGGCATCCTTCAAAGGTTGTAAAGAGGGTGAGGTATCCTCTAGTGAAAAGGGTGAGGCATCCCTGGTTTGAGGCTCAAGCTCAAGGGTGAGGCATCCCAAGGAGTTGAGTGCTCTTTTGTGTAAAGGTTTTCAAGCACCCGTTCAAGCTTGAAGTTTAGTGGAAAATCTCGAGTGGTTTGCTTGAGGACTGACGTAGATCACAAGTGGATTGGTGATCGAACCAGGATAAATCTTGTGTTTGTTCCTCTTAACTCTATCTCTTTACTTTGTGCTTTAACTATATTTGCTTAAGTTGAGTTCGATATTTTGCTTTGCTTGAATTCTTTCTATCTTGAGTTGTTTATTTGTGAGTGAAGTATTCAATCTCGTTTATCTATTCACTTCAATCATCCAATAGCTTCAACGAAAATTGTTAATCAAACGTTTTGCGAAAGATTTACGAAAATATTTTACATACTCAATTCACCCCCTCTTGAGTATTGAGGCCACTTGGTAACAAGTGGTATCGAGCTGGCTCTTGTGTAAAGAGCTTAGCAGCTTCAAGAGAAAGTGATGGCCTCTTCAAATGATTTTTATGAAAGTTCTTCTATTTATAGACCTCCCTTTTTCAATGGGGATGGGTATGCTTATTGGAAAGAAATAATGAAAATTTTTATTGAAGCTATTGACTTGGATGTGTGGGATGCTATTGAAAATGGTCCTTTTGTCCCCACACAAGTTGTAAATGGTGTAAGGATTAATACACCAAGAAGTGAATGGACGAATGATGATAAAAAGAAGGTCCAATATAATTTGAGAGCCAAAAATATCATTACCACTGCTTTGGGGTATGATGAGTTTTTTAGAGTCTCAAATTGTAAATCTGCCCAAGAAATGTGAGACACCTTACAAGTAACTCATGAGGGTACTAGTGAAGTGAAAAGATCAAGGATAAATACGCTCACTCATGAGTATGAACTTTTTAGAATGAACCAACATGAAAGCATTCAAGAAATGCAAAAACGTTTCACACATATTATAAATCATCTTGCTTCATTGGGGAAGACTTTTCCTAATGAAGATCTTATTAACAAAGTGTTGAGATGTTTGAGCGAGGATTGGCAACCTAAAGTGACGGCTATTTCGAATCAAGAAAACTAGCAACAATGACACTAGCCACACTTTTTGGCAAGCTTCAAGAACATGAATTGGAATTGAATAGACTCAACCAAAATGAGGAGCTTGACAAGAAAAAGAAGGGAATTGCTCTCAAGGCCACCTCCTCTTTGATCAATGATGATGATGATGATGATGGAGATGGCTTGGAAATTAGTGAAGAGAATCTTGGCCTACTAGTAAAGAAGTTTGGAAGATTCTTCAAAAAGAATGGAGCACAAGGAAGACCTCTCTTTCCCTCAAAGAATGCCTATCACAAAGGGGAAGGAACCTCAACCACTCCTAAATGCTATGAATGTGGAGAATTGGGACACATGAAGATGGAGTGCCCAATCTATCAAAGGAAAGTGGAGAAGTACGAAAAAGGTACTCAAAGGAAAAGAAAGAAAGAAGAGCCTACATAGCTTGGGATGATAATGACATGGATTCAACCGATAGTTCGGACAATGAGGAAGCCAATCTATGTTTCATGGCTAGAGGAGAAGAGGAAGATGAAGACGACATGGAGGTAACATCCTCAAATTTTGAATCTAATTCTTCTCCTTCCTATGATGAATTGCAAGATGCATTTGAAGAATTGCATAATGAATCTATAAGACTTGCAAAACTTGTTTCATCATCCAAGAAAACAATTTCCTCTTTTGAAAACAAAATCTCTATTTTAAACAAGGAAATTGAGGAACTTAAAATTGAAAATGAAACTCTTGGACTCATTGATGCAAATTCCTCATGCTTAACATGTTCCTTACGTGATAATGCATCTACATCCTTTTCTTGCTCATCATGCAAAACTTTTGAAAAGAAAATTGAAGAGTTAAAAAATACTCTTTCAAAATTTACCCTTGGAAGAGATAATTTGAACATATTGCTTGGGAATCAAAAATGTGTGTTTCAAAAGGCTGGTTTAGGGTACAATCCCAAAAATCAACAAAAACTTTATAAGAATTTCTTTGTTCCCTCAAATTCATCAACAAGTCCTTTTATAAAATGTTTTCATTGTGGCAAGAAAGGACATAGTGCATCAACTTGTAATGTAAGGAAGAATATCAATAACAAGATTGGAACTAAAATGGTTTGGGTTCCCAAAGGCACCTTGCCTAACACTAACACACAAGGACCCAAGAGAATTTGGGTACCAAAATCCAAAAATTGAAGTGTGTTGTAGGTGTGCTTGAAAGGCAAGAATGGTCTTTGGAATATCAAAAATGGCTGCTGCAAGCACAAGATCAGAATTTACTCCAAGTTCTCTTCCTTGTCTCCAAGAAGCTTGGACTTATAATCTTTGGATAAGTGGAGATATGTTTTTATGCTTTAACTTGTTTTAAAATTGTATTTCTCTAAGCTTTATATCTTGAAAATATCTTTATATACAATAATATGCTTGATAGGTTCTTTTCTTGTTTGAAATAGCATATTTGATATAAAACATCTTTGAACTTGGCATATTGGATCAATCATGCATCTAAACTCTTGTAACACTATTTTGATGCATAATTTTCTACATAATGTGTCATATGTTGTATAATCTATGATTTTCTGCAAAATGATGCATAACTTGTCTCTTGTATGGCACAAAGTCACAATCTTCCGCATAATCTCATTTCTGCTGCATAATGAACTCAATTGCTGCATAAAATGCACCTTTTCTGCACAATGCATGATCTTAAATGTATAATCTGTTTCTTTTGCTGCATAATGTGCTATTGTGATGCATAACATGCTACTTTGCTGCATATCATGATGGTTCTTGATCATATTTGAATCCAATACTGACTTGAGCGTTGGAGATTCCCCTTTAGCTATTTTGCAGGTACTACATTATGCCAAAGATCCTCAAAAAGCTCAAAAACTTCACCAATCCATCAAAATGATGTAATTCTTGGTAAAAATAACAAATTTGCATAATTATGTGTTTTGGATCACAATCTAGTTGGATTATATGCCTACATGCTGTTTGAAATTGATTTGGAATGCTTTGGAACAAATTTGAAAGGTTTAAAATTGATCTTTTTCTGTTTAAAATGCAAAATCTGAGTTTTAGTGAACTGGTAATCGATTACAACATCTTTGTAATCGATTACAAAGGCTCTGCTAAGCGTTCCAAGCCAAGTCAGAAAGCAGGTAATCGATTACACCTCCAATGTAATCGATTACAACAATTCCAGAAGGCATGTAATCGATTACACCACATATGTAATCGATTACCAGGAATCCAGAACATGCGTAATCGATTACACACACATTGTAATCGATTACACAGGCTTTAAAAATGAGTTTCAGTGCGCAAAAAGCCATATTTCCTTTGTTACTCACATTTTCTCTTAGTATGTGCTTAATAATCAATGAAATGAAATACTTTTGCCCTTGTGAACTCATTTATTATTATTTGCTCATAAGTTTGGTATAATGACTAACCTCTATGGATCCAAAATTAGTGGATACCAAAGAAAGTTCTTTGAATTGTGTTGTAGGGTGACTATTTACTCAAGCATGCATTGAAGTGAAATACAACTACGTCACTTGAGGTTGGAAAAATTTGAAATGGTCCAAGTTCTCCAAGAATGATGAAAATATAAAAAGAATGGCATGGAGAACCACAACATTCTCAAGGAGCCTTGAGGCATGGAAGTTGGAATCACCTACAAAAACTCAAAGAATACACTTTTGGTGACATCAATCTCTTATCCTCTTCTATGCTTTAAATTGAATATCATATGATATTTGGAGAAGTAGAGAGCTGTTTTTACTTGCCTTACATGATCATTGTTTGCCCCAAAATGCTTATATATGTTTTGATGATGATCATGTCTTTCTTGACAAACTTGAATCTTGCTTTGAAAATGGTTAAACTATGCTTTTGGATTCAAGTGCATATGTTCTTCCTTTATTCTTGTTAAAGCAAACATTGCATGGTTGATAATGTGGTACATGTTTTACATTGTATATCAACCTAAATTATGCTTGTAAATAAGTTTAAATGATATTTGATGTTAACCCATGTTTTAGAGAACTTTTGAAATATAGTCATCAAATATTGAAATATCAAGCACATGTGGATAAATGAGAAATGTTGAAGGAAGAGGAACATGAGGAGACTTTCTTCAAGTGAAATGGAATGAAATACTCAATGGAAGAAAGTACAAACTCAAAGAACCTATAAATGAAGAACATTCTAAAGAAGCATCACTCTCTCAATAAGTATCTCTATCCCTAAGCTATTGTGGTATTCTATATGTTATGGATTGTATGATATTTGTTGATAAATTGATCTTAAATGATTTGATGCTTTCCTTACATGAGAAGTATGTTTTGCATTGACAAAGTGCCTAATTGGATATTAACTTGCTATTTTTTGTCATTGCATATAGGGTGGATGATATTAGTACTATATATACTTTGATCCTTATAGTATATTTCCTCAATGTGAATGTTTGATTTCTTAGTGGTATAAAACCTATGAGAATTTTGCTCTTGTATATGACTCTGAATTCTGTTGGCATAAATGATAATTATTATCTACAATTTCTTTTTCATATGCATTTGCTATTGGCATCCCAAATTGTTATGCTAAATCATTCATACTCTGATATTGATCCTGCTGGGCTGAAATGTTTATACAATGCTGAATGCTTATGTTATTTTTGATAATGCCAACGGGAGAGATTAGTGAAATATGTTGCATGTGTACGGGGAGCTTTGTGCTTTTACATGAAAATCATTTATCCTATCTCATGCATACATTACGGGGAGAGTTGCGCTTAATCTCGATAGATAAATGAATGCAAATATTTCTCTATTTTCAATGTTTATTTTGTCATCATCAAAAAGGGGAGAATGTGAATGCTTATGTCATGAAGCATATCAAATAAGTTTTTGATGATAACAAAGCCAAGAGAAGAAAACCAAGATCAAAAGAAAAGACCAAGATCAAAAGAAAAGTTCAAGATCAAAAGAAAAGATCAAGACCAAGAGAAGAAGACCAAGATCAAAAGAGGTATATTAGATATAGGTCTTAGAACATCAATGTGAAATGCTCTCAAGGTATCTCAATTATATTCAAATGGTTTTTCAAAGATCTTATAAATCAACTTGTTTTCAAAGTTCATATTTTAAAAAATGTTGATTTCAATCTTGGATTATGGTAAACATTTGTAAATCTTGTTTTGTCTAAGTACCCAAATGATAAAAATGGCCTAGAGACTTAATTTGGATTGAAAAATGTGTTCAAAGTGGAAAGTAATCGATTACACACTCTTGGTAATCGACACAAGAAAGTCGAGAGAACTTGTAATCGATTACAAAGATCCATGTAATCGATTACCATGTTCCCAAAATCCAAGAACACGATCAAAAAGGCCATGTAATCGATTACATCAATATTGTAATCGATTACCGAAAAATCGAGAGGGCGTGTAATCGATTACACGAGTCTTGTAATCGATTACCACAAACCCGTAAAGCCAAGAACACGTTTTAATCGTCATGTAATCGATTACAATGTGATCCCCGTAATCGATTACAAGATTCGACAAGCCCAACGGCTATATTATTTGGCTTTTAATGATGCCCATTAAAGCCCCCAACGGCTCTTTTGTTCCAACAACTTATAAATACTCATCTTGGGGCATCATTTGTGGTTGAACAACACTTGAGAAACATCTTTCAATCACTATAATCCGAGATTCATCCTTAAATCACTTTTGCTCTGTTTTTGTATATATTGTTGAGATATTCTTGAAGAGCATTATAGGGCTTCAATTTGTATCATCTACTCTTGTGAGAGTTTTCATTTCATAAACACTTTGATTCTCTGTAAAGGGGTGAGGCATCCCTCTAGAGAAAAGAGAGTGAGGTATCTCTCTAGGTTTGTAAAGGGTGAGGTATCCCTTGTTGAAGGTGAGGCATCCTTCAAAGGTTGTAAAGAGGGTGAGGTATCCCTCTAGTGAAAAGGGTGAGGCATCCCTGGTTTGAGGCTCAAGCTCAAGGGTGAGGCATCCCAAGGAGTTGAGTGCTCTTTTGTGTAAAGGTTTTCAAGCACCCGTTCAAGCTTGAAGTTTAGTGGAAAATCTCGAGTGGTTTGCTTGAGGACTGGACGTAGATCACAAGTGGATTGGTGATCGAACCAGGATAAATCTTGTGTTTGTTCCTCTTAACTCTATCTCTTTACTTTGTGCTTTAACTATATTTGCTTAAGTTGAGTTCGATATTTTGCTTTGCTTGAATTCTTTCTATCTTGAGTTGTTTATTTGTGAGTGAAGTATTCAATCTCGTTTATCTATTCACTTCAATCATCCAATAGCTTCAACGAAAATTGTTAATCAAACGTTTTGCGAAAGATTTACGAAAATATTTTACATACTCAATTCACCCCCCCTCTTGAGTATTGAGGCCACTTGGTAACACAAGCTTCAAACTTTAAGGTAAAGTTTCCATTTTTTCTTTTCCTTTTCTTCATTTTCGTGTTCCATGGTCTCATTGGAGACCAAAGATCCATCTTTTTATAAGCTTGATGTTGATTCTTTATGTTTGAAATTTCTAGGGTTTTTGGACCCCAAAACCGAAACCACTAAGAAGCAACTAGGAGGCCATTTTCGTGTTCTTCCTTTAGGTAAGAGGGAGATTTACTCACTTCAACCATTATTGGTGGTGAGAAGACCCTTGTGTGATTGTTGATGGAGAACACCATATTTGAATGCTTACTTTGTTTGATGATTTTGCATGTTTATATGTTTTTGATTGAGGTTGATGATTGAATGATGATTTTGAATGCATTCGGGATGTTGGAATGTTTGATAATGTTAGAATTAATAAATAGAAAATTTGAGGGTTTCCTATACTAATGTGAGGCCACGGTTTTGGCCGTGGATTTTAAGGGATTGGATTGATTTTGTGTGAGATAGGATTTGAGTGATTAGGTATCAAGTGATTAATGCATAAAATGAAAAGAAATTGGAACTTTGAAGACCTAGGGAGGCCACGATTTTTAGAGAAAATTTTGGGTTCAAATGATGCCTTGGTGCATCTTTGGAAATTAAGGACTTAGAGATATATATAATCCATAATGAGATGGAAGAATTAAATTGAGTAATAACTCTTAAGAGAGAGCCACAATTTCTAAGGGTTATTTAACTTAAAATTCTCATAATTGACTAAACCTTAACACATTGGAAATGTGGATCCATAGGATGGACTTTTGATAATTGATGAACCATATATAAATAAATGTTGATGTTGAGAATTAGTTCTATGTTATTTTGAGTCCTTATGTGGGACTAAGTACCTAATGAAATTATGACATGTTGATGTTGAGAAATGATCATATGCCATTGTGGTATGCTTTATGATTAATGTATCATTGATAAACATACATGATGTACATTGCTTTGTCATGCATATGTGTTGTCTATTGGACATTTTGGGAAAGGCGATGTATGCCTAGGAGATTGAATAACACCTATGTGCGGGTGCGAGTAGACTAAGTGTAGGGTCATAGTGGTTAGCCTTGGGGGCGTCAGAGTACGAGTGTCTCACAATAGACAGTGGTAACTCCATTGGGGCCGTGGGATAGATCGATGCAAACACATCGACGATCTGGACTGAGACGCTGTCCTATATCGCGATCAACTATTGAGGTGCCATGTATAAGCCGTATTGGGCAAATATTTTTATGAGATAAAGCACATTATTTTTTTAAGGCTAACGAGATGCTAGCATGACTCTTTGATCATTCTTTCCGAAATATTGATGTCTAGCTCCATGGAATAGGATTTTTGGTACCGTAATTCATTGTGCACTGTCAGTTGTCAGCCTCATATCGCATTGAGTATGAGCACTTATGATTGTTGAAATATCTACTTTTACTGTTGATATAACTACCTGGTTTCATAAACTGTTTACTGCTTGGGATTCTGCTATTATTTCTCTTTTATTGCTTACTTGATTATTACTATTATTTTTAATTATTCTGTTGATAAATATATGTATTGTAATGTTATGTGAGCGTCCACCGCCATTCTGTTTTCTTGCTGCCATTTTGGTAATGAAAGTTGGGTGTCTCACCTTTTTTTCTGTATATCTGTACTTCTGTTTTAAATTATGTATTACCGAGAAGACGCTTGCGAGGAAGAAAGGAAAGCGCCTGAGTTTCCTGGCTTCTGGCCCGACTACGATTAGTGTGGATTGGAGATGTCTTCGCGTCTGCGCTGATTTTTAGGGTATGCTAGGATGACCTTTCATGGAGGACCTAACTATTGGCATATTAACTTGAGCATAGATTGATGCATCTATCACGGGGAGCTGACTATATCTTTGGCGTGGGGCCGCTACGACTCACCTATTTTTGACTTCATAACCTTTGTTCATTTAGAATTTTACCTGCCTGTTAGAGATTTGTGAGATGATCTTTATTATACCCCACAAGAAGACTCTTTCCTCTCCACTGCTCGGGCTTCTGCTCGAAATTCGATTGCTCTGATGGAGATATCATCGGATGAGGAGGAGCTTGCTACGGTCCCTTCTCGTCAGTCTTAGGAGCTGATACTGTCGATGGCTACTAATGGCTAACCATTTATCTTTTTGGGAAGCCTGACGTTTTGCTGTACTTGATGGGTGTATATTTGTATCATCTCGGGTGGGTACATCTTTTGCTTTTTTTTGTATAATTTTTGATGTAATTAAATAGGCTGATGCATATAAATACATAAATATAAATGTTATATATTAATGTATGGTTTAATTTATGTCAGTTTTCACTGCGACTGTTTTAACTATTATCTCGCTACGAAAAGAATCTTTAAGTTAACTCTTTTGACACTACTTGGTAATAATACAATTTATTACAAAAAAATAAAATAATATATAATGCCATTTAAAAGCAACCTTTACACCTATAAAATGAATCGAGTCTTAATCTACAACATAATTATTTTCCCCAATTTATTTCGTTCTCACTTCACTATGGTGTGACGTTCCTTCTTCGTGAGATAAGACAAAGGGGTGTTACACTGTCTTGGTATTAGAGCCCCAGTTTAAGTTTTCTTTTGGGTCTTGTGATTTTGGACTGTCTTGTTTGTGCTGTGTAATTCTCTGTGTTTGGTATTCTGTAAGGGTACATCTGACTTTCTCTGTGTTTTGTATAGCTTAATCTAAAAGGAGGCATGGCTCGTAGAGGAGATACGACTGCTACAATTGAGGCAATTTAGAAGATGGCCGAGGTCATGCTGCAACAAAACCAGCAGATGGCTCAACAACAAGAGAGAACTGCACAATAGCTTGAAGCTACAGCAAATGCCCAAAACTTGGCGAAATTTCGTCATACTAACCCTCCACAATTGAAAGGAGAATTGATCCTGAGAAGGCTACTCTGTGGATCAAGGAACTGGAAAAGATATTCACGGGCATGAACTGTGCTAACGACAAGAAGGTGACTTATGCGGCATTTGTGCTTGTAGGAGACATAGAAGATTGGTGGACTGGAGAACAGAGACTGCTAGAGGAAGAAGGTCAAGAGATTGCTTAGGCAGTATTCAAGGAGAGATTCTTGAATAAATATTTCCCAAAAAGTGCCAGACATGCTAAGGAGATGGAGTTTCTGGGTTTGTGGCAAGGAAATATGATTGTAAGTGAGTATGTTGTAAGGTTTGAGAGCTTGTCGAGGTTCTCAACCTACTTTCAATACCAACTGAACGAAGCATGGAAATGTCAAAAGTTCGAGGAAGGCCTAAGACACGATGTGAAGAGGGCAGTTATCACTCTGAAGATTCACCAGTTTTTTGAGCTGCTTGATACGTGTTGCCGAGTGGAAGACTTAGACCAGGCACGGGATACAAGAAACCGCAACTTTGGACCTGTTTGGTCTCAAAGAGGAGGAAGCAATAATGCTAATTGTTACTAGAAGAAGCCTTATTCCAGACCACCTGGAAATCAGCAATAGAGACCGCAAGGTGGAAGTCTTGGAGGAAGTCCAGGTAGAACGGGTCAAATAACGGCGTCTACACCGAGATGCATCAAGTGCGGGAAGGAGCACTACATGATAGATTGCACGATCAAAGGGATCATTTGTTTTAGATGCGGGAAGGTCGGACATGTATCTCGCGATTGTAATCAACCTAAGGCGGAGCCTTCCGTCAATGCTGCTAGAACTGCTAAACCGCAAGCTGGAGGTAGAGTTTACACCCTGAGCGGTGCTGAAGCCTCTCAATCCAAAGATCTTATACAAGGGGAAGGTGTCATAGAAGGTAATCTTTTAATTGTACTGTATGACTCTGGTGCAACTCATTCTTTCATTTCCTATGACTATGTGAAAATGTTTGGTTTACCTGTGTCTTCTTTGCCTTTTGATTTGACTGTTTCGACCCTTACTTCTAAACTTGTTGTTACGACCAAAGTCTGTCTAGATTGTCCCTTGATTGTTGAAGGTTGAATCTTTTATGTTGATTTGATCTGTTTACCATTATCTCAATTAGATGTGATCTTAGGAATGGATTGGTTATCTACTAACCATGTCCTATTAGATTATTCTAGAAAAACCATAGTTTTCCCTTTGGATGAGAATTTTAGATTTTTAACGGCCAACCAAGTTCAAGCTTTCTTGAAAGGAGGAGCTCAAGGATACATGCTATTGTCTTCTTTGAAAGTCGAGAATGAGGTAGATGTGAACACACTTCCAGTGGTTCGAGAATTTCCTGAAGTCTTTCCTGAAGATGTACTTGGTTTACCACCGGAACGGGAGATCGAGTTTACCATTGACCTTGTACCTGGAGCTGGTCCTATTTCCATAGCACCCTATAGAATGTCACCAGCAAAGCTAGTTGCGCTCAAGAAGCAATTGGAAGAGCTTTTGGAGAAACAATTCGTTAGACCCAGTGTATCGCCTTAGGGAACACCAATATTGCTAGTTAAGAAGGAAGACGGTACTTCAAGATTGTGTGTGGATTATTGTCAGTTAAACAAAGTCACAATCAAGAATAAGTATCCATTGCCAAGGATAGATGACCTAATGGATCAACTAAAAGGAGCAGCGATGTTTTCTAAGATCAATTTGCAATTGGGCTACCATTAGATCAGAGTAAAAGTGGAAGACATTCCCAAAACGACTTTTCATACTCGTTATGGACACTACGAGTACTTGGTGATGCCTTTTGGTGAGACTAATGCACTTGCTATTTTCATGAATTATATGAATAGAATCTTCAGTCCTTATTTGGACAGATTCGTCGTTGTCTTCATCGACGACATCTTGATTTATTCGCAAAATCAGGAGGATCATGTTGAACATCTCAGTATAGTTCTTCATATTTTGAAGGAGAAAGAGTTGTACGCCAAGTTATCGAAGTGTGAGTTTTGGTTGAACGAAGTTAAATTCTTAGGCCATGTGATTTCAAAGGAAAGAATTGTTGTAGACCCATCAAAAGTGGAAGTTATTCTGCAATGGGAAAGGCCGAATACGGTGACAGAAATCCGAAGCTTTGTGGGATTAGCTAGATATTATAGGAGATTCATCGAAGGATTCTCTAAGATTGCTGGACCTCTCACTCAACTCACGAGGAAGAATCAAGCTTTTGAGTGGATGGATGCTTGTGAAGAAAGTTTTCAAGAGCTGAAAAGGAGACTAACTACTTCACCAGTGTTAGTTCTGCCTGACCCAAGCGAACCATTCGAAGTATACTATGATGCTTCATACCAAGGACTAAGGTGTGTCCTTATGCAAGGCGGAAAAGTGGTGGCTTATGCCTCGAGACAATTGCGAGTGCATGAGAAGAACTACCCAACACACGACTTGGAGTTAGCTACTGTTGTATTTGCTTTGAAGATATGGAGACTTTTCCTCTATGGAGCAACGTTCAACGTCTTCAATGACCACAAGAGCTTGAAGTATTTGAATGACCAGAAAGAGTTGAACATGAGGTAGAGAAGATGGTTAGAATTCCTAAAAGACTATGATTTCCAACTTTAGTATCACCCTGGGAAGGAAAATATTGTGGCTGATGCCTTAAGCAGGAAAATGATCAGTGTTTCTTCCATGATGATTAGAGAAAAGGATTTGATAGAACAATTCAGAGACGTGTGGTCTTTTGTGGAATTAATGCCAGGTAAAATCTGCAAGAACATGTTTCGAATGATTTGATGGAAAATATTCGAAAAAAGCAGAAGGTTGACAAATTCTTGAAAGAAGAAAGGGAACTGATGAAGCAGGGCGGTATATCAACATTAAAGGAAGGAAATGATGCAATTTTAAGATTCCAAGGTAAAGTCTGTGTGCCTAAGGATGAGGAACTCAGGAAGTACATACTCGAACATGCTTATATGAGTCAATTGAGTATGCATCCTGGAATAACCAAAATGAACCAAGATTTAAAGAAGTTATTTTGGTGGCATTGAATGAAAAGAGATATTGCGAGATGCGTATCTTCCTGTTTAGTTGTCAGAAAACAAAGATCAAACATCAAAGACCATCTAGAATGTTACAACCCTTAACTATTCCCGAATAGAAGTGGGATAATAATGTCATAGGCTTTGTTGTCAGAATGCAAAAGACCAGAAGAGGATATAATTCAATATGGGTATCCTAGATTTCTTGGCGATCAACATAAGATATCTATTGGAGAAGTTGACTCAGTTGTACATCGGTGAAATTGTCACACTACATGGTGTGCCTACAAGTATCGTTTCTGACAGAGATCCCATATTTACATTGAAATTTTGGCAAAGTCTTCAAGAAGCAATGGGGACAAAGCTACGTCTGAGTTCTGCTTACCATCCTTAGACTGACAGTCAATCAGAGAGGACAATTCAATCATTGGAAGATTTGCTGAGAGCTTGTGCCATAGAACAGACTGGAAGTTGGGATGAAATTTTACTGTTGGTAAATTTTACCAACAACAACAGTTACCATTCAAGTATAGGGATGGCTCCCTACGAGGCTCTATATGGGCGAAAGTGCATAACACCTTTATGTTAGTATCAAGATGGAGAGCGGCTCACAGTTGGACCTGATCTTATTCAACAGACGACTGAGAAGGTTAAGATGATTCAAGAGAAGATGAGAATGGCTCAAAGTCCACAAAAGAGCTATGCGGACAAAAGGAGGAAACCTCTTGAATTTGAGGAAGGAGAGCATGTGTTTTTGAAAGTCGTGCCTACGACTGGGGTCGGTCGAGTTCTCAAATCTAGAAAGCTTACTCCTAAATTCCTTGGACCTTATCAAATTCTTCATTGGATAGGTCTAGTTGCTTATCAAATAGCTTTACCACCTTTTCTTTCAAACCTCCACAATGTTTTCCATGTGTCACAACTTCAAAAATATATTCCCAGCCCTGATCATGTCATAGCACCTGATTCAGTACAGTTAAAGGAAAACTTGACTTATGAAATGACTCCTGTAAGGATTGAGGATAGGAGAATAAAGCAACTCAGAGGAAAAGACATTTCATTGGTGAAAGTGATTTGGAACGAAAGAACTGGAGATGCGACGTGGGAACTAGAAGACAAGATGAAGGAGCAATACCCACAATTATTCTAAGGTATAAAAATTTCGAGGACGAAATTCTTATTTGATGGGAAGAGTTGTAACACCCCAAAATTTATTTATTTTATTATAAATATTCATTTTATAATATTTGTGATTTTTAGAAATTTTTTTGGATTTTTCTGAGAACGTAGAATATTTTAATATTATTTCTCATTTTACGTGCAAACTGAGCGGAGCCGAAAAAGTGAGATATTTTTTCCGAGAACCTTGATCTGTGGAAATGTCGACGGGTGATCTTACTAAACCCGAAACTAGACACGATTTACGAAATTTCATGTTTTTTGAAAAAATTTATCTGATAAAATAATAAATCGTTGTGTAAATTTTATCTGCCGGATAATTAATACTAGCTTCTGTCAACTATAACAATTGTCCATTGGATAATAGTATGTATTAAAAATCCTATCACATTATCCTAATGTAATTTACTTTATGTCTAATCAAATCCATTTTAATTCAAATATATTATATTTTAATCAAAGCTTCTTTAAGAAGCTTTAACCACTAAATGACTCATATACCCTTGGCTTGTTGGGGAAGCCAATTTTCCTCCTTTTCTTTCTCCCATTGTCGCGGCAATGCATACCCAAGGGAAGCAAGTTTTTGCTCCCCCACTTAACACATTTTATCAAAATATCTCTCATTTCATCCTACACTTTCTCTCTCCTCAAGTTTCATCTTCATTTCTCTCCACCTTCTCTCTTCTTCTTCTCCTTCCCTCACAATTTTGGCAGCCCATTGGTGACCATTTTCTTTCACTTTTTCACCTTACCAACATCATTTCTACACTCCCCTCATCATCCTCTACACTTTCTATTTGGAAAGTTTCTTCAAAATTCATCATCTCATCTATTGTCTTCCAAGACCTAGCTTCAAACTTTAAGGTAAAGTTTCCATTTTTTCTTTTCCTTTTCTTCATTTTTGTGTTCCATGGTCTCATTGGAGACCAAAGATCCATCTTTTTCTAAGCTTGGTGTTGATTCTTGTGTTTGAAATTTCTAGGGTTCTTGGACTCCAAAATCGAAACCACCAAGAAGCAACTAGGAGGCTATTTTCATGTTCTTCCTTTAGGTAAGAGGGAGATTTACTCACTTCAACCATTATTGGTGATGAGAAGACCCTTGTGTAATTGTTGATGGAGAAATCCATATTTGAATGCTTACTTTGTTTGATGATTTTGCATGTGTTATGTGTTCTTGATTGAGGTTGATGATTGAATGATGATTTTAAATGCATTGGGGGTGTTGAAATGTTTAATAATGTTAGAATTAATAAATAGAAAATTTGAGGGTTCCCTACACTAATGTGATGCCATAGTTTTGGCCTTGTATTTTAAGGGATTGGATTGATTTTGTGTGAGATAAGATTTGAGTGATTGGGTATCAATTGATTAATGCATAAAATGAAAAGAAATTGGAACTTTGAAGACCTAGGGAGGCCACGGTTTTTAGAGAAAATTTTGGGTTCAAATGATGCCTTGGTGTATCTTTGGAAACTAAGGGCTTAGAGATATACATAATCCGTAATGAGATGGAAGAATTAAATTAAGTAATAACTCTTAAGAGAGAACCACGATTTCTAAGGGTTATTTAACTTGAAATTCTCATAATTGACTAAACTTTAAGACATTGGAAATGTGGATCCATAGGATGGACTTGTGATAATTCATGAACCATATATAAATAAATGTTGATGTTGAGAATTGGTTCTATGTTATTATGAGTCCCTATGTGGGACTAAGTACTTGATGAAATTATGACATGTTGATATTGAGAAATGATCATCTGCCATTATGGTATGCTTTATGATTAATGTATCATTTATAAACATACATGATGTATGTAACACCCTCCCCAGGTATCACATTTCCAACTCCCAACTCATAATCTGTAAAGAAGTTCGTAAACAAGGTTTGAGTTATAAAAGATGGGTTTTAAAATTTCTTTTCTTGCTGAAGACGGAAACATAATCTTACTGATATTTATAAGTAATACTGAAAATTAAATTTAAACTGTTTAATATACAATATTGACACTAATTAATATTTAACAATTTAAAGATAAATATAAAACTAACAGACTCTCTTTTTTTTTAACAGTAGCAAACCCTATGACAGGTCCTACTTAATAGCATGGTACAACACTAACAAAAAAAACTTTACATATGTATTCTGTTGTGTATCCATCTTGATGCATCAGACATCTGTTCTACATTTGTTCTTTGTCCTCAGACATCTCTTCTTTGTCAACACTATAAGCATCTAGAAAGGTCATTCTTTGATGTTGTCTCCAAACGCAGAGGTATTTGTCACCCATTATGTCTAAGACAACTCGTTCCATCTATTATAGTTTTTACAACACCAAGTCCAACCACACAATATAACAAAGAGGTGAGATCACCTACGCCAATACCAACATGGTAGCACAGAGATAACACAAACAGCATACCATACAGATATGTCATACCATAATTTCAATAATGCACTCAACATTAATCAATTATCATCATTCAAATATTTATCAGTTCAAATCATACGATAATAACAATAATGGCATCAACATTATTTATCATCATCATCATCCAAGTATTCAAAACAATTGTTATAGTCAATATTCCTCAATTAATATATCATACAGATATAAATGCTTAGATTCATGCATGCGCACATAGACTCAATGTCCTACTCCATGGAGCTAATACTCAGTTCGGAGAAGTCGATCTGAAAGATCTGTCTGTACCAAAATGCCTCAGACCAAGTGCTATAATCCTCATTTTGATTTTTGCATATCTAGCATATACACGACAGTTTTTACGAGATCATGATTAAAAATAGTGTCTCAGTCAGGATCATCAGTGTGTTGCATCGGTCTAACCTACGGGAAGAAGTGCGACCAACCACCCATGTAAGCAACCCGCACCCCGATGCCCCCAAGGTCAACAAGCGACTTACACTACGCATATCGCACCCACTCAAGAGGTGTACGTCTCTCCTAGGCAAATAGCCTCATACAGTCCCTCGGACCTTTCCAATGCATGTTTCAATGCACCAATGCCAATCATAGGCAAAATTTATTATTTTCTTATACAGTGTCCATACACTAGTTTATGCATATAAAATGCACCAATGTCAATCACAGGCAAAATTCACCATTACATATTCAGGATCCACACATTGGCCCATTCTCAGTTTAATTTCATAATCTCAAAATCAAGGTCCACACACTGGCCCAACAGTAATAATACTGTATTTTCAACAGCAAAATCATATTATCGCGTTTTCATAGTCATAAAACACTTTCATCATATTTTCACAATCGTGCAACATTTCTGTTACGTTTTCACAATTTTGCAATGTTTCTATTGCGTTTTCAAATCACGTAGTGGTTTGTCAATGTTTTCTCAATCACGTAAAATCATTTACACGTTACTCAAATCGCGTAGCGATTTTCCTACCATTTTCACAATCGCGTAACTTAAAAATCATTCTTTTAAGTCGCGTAAACCATTTTTCATCATTTTCAAAATATTTAAACGCTTTCCAAATTGCGTAGAAATATTTCAATATTTTTCAAATCGCGTAGCTTAAAAATCACGTTTTTAATATATGTAAAACATTTTTCACCATTTTACAACCACGTAAAATATTCCTCAATATTCCAAACATTATTTTGGACTTCCAAACAAATTAATATCATCTCTAACATCATTTTTCCATTACGAAAAATATTTCTCAACCTTCAAAAGTTCCATTTCAACCTTTCTCAAAATATTATGACTTTGTACTTCCTTTTCCATATTTTCTTACTCAAGAAAATCTTTTTCCACATTTCTTTACTCAAGAAATCTTTTTCCACAACATGATCCGCAAAACAAAAGCCTTTTCCAAAATATCCACAAAATCACTTTTCTATTGATATAAATCAATGTTTCAAATCGTAAAATTTTACTAACGCTCTCCAAAATCCAAAGAATGAGTTGCACGTTGGAAAATATCAAATCACTATTATATTCTCTATTTTTCCCAAATCAATTCCAAAATCAATTCTCTTCAAAATAAATTGAGGTGTGTTTGAACCTCTCTTTTCCATTTACATACTGAAATTCATTTCTCAAGTGATAAAATACTCTGATTCCCTTTTCGAATTCCTTGTACTAATTCATTTTGTTCAAACATTTTGTTTCCACTTTGAAATCACTTTGTTTCATAAAACCAAAACTATTCCAATCTCTCAAAACACCGTGAAGTCTTTGGCCATTGAAGCCATCATATACTTTTCCTTTATAAAATCAAGGTATTCCCAAACCTTCAAAACCGTGGTACTTGTTTTCAAATGGTCATCAAATATTTTTCCTTCTAAATTGATATGGTTTTACACAAACAAAACCATTAAAAATTCTTTACAAAAACAGTGAGCACTTGGTCTTTGAAATCAAATCATTTGTTCATTTTCATTTTTCACTTTCTTTGCAAATCCTTAAAATCATCAACTCATTGCTCTTTTCATTTAAAACTCTTGTTTAGTAAAATACTTAGAGACTTTTTACACAAAATAAATCAATAAAAATCCTTCTAAAATCGTGTTCATGTACTCTTTGAAAAATAAACCCTTTGTTTATTTTCCTTGTTTTTCTAAACATCTCATTTCATCATTCATGAAAATATTAATTTGTGACACCTATCTTGAGGTGTCTTGGCCAAAATTCACCATTTTCTAGGGACCAAAAATTAATTCCCTTGTTCTTGAAAAATTTCAACATAAACCCTCATCATGGGTATCAAAACCGTAGCCCTCTTCCTTTGGCCATTGGAGCCAAAAATTGATTTCTTTTCCATCATCTCATCATGGCATACATATACATAATTTCAACATATTCTCATCTTGCATATTATAAGCATACCATATTATCATCTCGCATGTTATAAGCATACCATATAAGCCATAAAATCATGCAAAGCATATCAAGCATAGGCAAATAATCAAAGCACATAAACACCCATAAATTATTACATGACCATGGATATGAATCCTCACATGGATTCACCATTCATCAAATACACAAATCATCTCTCACCACCATACTTGTTTGGTGAGATGAATCTCCCTCTTACATCTTGAAGATCCTCAAAAGTTCCTTGTTTTGCTTCTCTTTCCAAGTCCTTCACCACCAAGGGCTTCTCAAATACAAAACAAAACATATATTTATTAGTAAATCAAGCTTGAACAAGATAAACCATGGATCAAACATGGCTTAGAACCTTGAAAATCAAAAGAAAAGTGAAGATTAATAAACTTCACCAATAAAGCTTCAATCTTTAGCTTGAAGAACAAGGTCGAAGATGAATGATTTAGAGAAAGTCTCCAACATGAACGTTGCTTAGAATATCATGTAGATTTAAGATCTATGGTTGGATGAAATTAAAAGAGCTTGGAGAGTGGTTTTGGGTGTCTTGGCCGAAATTCCTCTTGAAGAACAAGGATGAAGTTTTTGATTTTTGTGAAAGAAAGGCTTCTTAGACTTGGTTAAGGTAAAGAATGAAGTGAAAACACTTGGTTTCCCTTCCTATCAATTTCGTGGAGTTCCTTAGAAAATCCCTAAAAATTATAAACAAATCTTAAAATCAATATCAAGTGAAAGAATAGGCAAACCATGATTCAAGCATGGCTTAGAAAATCAAAACTAAAAGATTGGGTGAAGAAATATGAACTTTACCATTTTTGGCAGAAATTTGAAGCTTGGATTTGAAACTCAAGATGAATGATTTGGTAAAAACTCATAACTAGAGATGTTCTTAGAATGATGTAAGGATTCAAGAAACTAGGTTGGATAAAATTTTTGAGTTATGGAGGGTAATCTTAGGTGCTTTGGCTGAATGGTGTTTCTTGGAGAAGAGAATGGAGTTTTTGTGTTTTGTTTTGGAGAAGATGATGAATAGAAAGACAATTATGATACAAATAATAGAAACCAACAATTTTGGCCCCCTTTAGAGTGCATGGCCATAGCTATGCTTGGAGAAAAAGAAGAGAATATTTTTGCTTTAGGAAAGTGATCAATAATGATGTATAATTGATCAAGACATCTAATATTGTCATAAAGTTTTTCTTTAGCTCCAAAATGAAGCACAAAACCGTCCCCCCTCCATGCATGCATTCTATAATGTTGTCATCTTTTTCAAGCCATCATTTAGAGTATTTTAGGCCATTGATTAGATCAATGGTTAGGATTTAGGTAGACTTTTGATTAGAAGACTTAATCTAGGCCATTAGATCTTTCTCCTTAAAATTCTAGCCATTAGATCCATCTCCAAAAATAAAGGGTCAAGATTACTTCTTCTTACTTTTAATCGAAGGGTCATAATTAGTCATAGCCATTTTAGAAGACCAAATGTCCACCATTGACTAAATCCAAATCCAATGGTCACAAATGATCGATCTCCACCATTGATTTAATCCAAATCCAATGGTCATGAATGGTCCTAGCCACTTTATAAGATCAAATCTCCACCCTTGATTTAATTCTTCATCCAATGGTTCTAAATGGTCATAGCCATTTTATTAGACTAATCCTACACCGTTGATTAAATCGACGGTTGATATCAAAGTCTTCAATATTAGACTTGCTTCCTATTGGTCCGTCAAAAGAATTAAACTTGTTTCCTATTGGTCCATCAAAAGTTGTCATAACCACTATTGTTGACTTAAGCTGTATAATATCTGCTAAAACCCCATGAAAGAATATATTTACTGTATTTTTATCGCCTGATAATTAAATACAGTACCAAACACAGTACAAGAAATTTTTTAAAAACTATTTCTAGATTCAGGTTTAGTAAGATCCCTCGTCTCTGTCTAAACAGTACAAATTTTTTTATCCACAGAAAAATTTTCATGTTTTGAGACTCACTCCGGACCCACATAGGACCACTGGGGCCCACAAAAGTCCAAAAACGATTAGAGAAATATAAAAATTTATAATTATCCATAAAAATCACAAATATTAGAAAACGTATGGAAATCAAATCAGATTGTTAAAAATAATTAACAGTCAAGAGAAATAAATACATAAAGATTTTCCCCGGCCTGAAAATTATCATTTTCCTAACACAGAGTAAATCACTCAAAACAATCAAATACACTAACAGAATAATCAAAATAATTTTACAGCGCACATAAATTACTAAACAGTAGAATTCTATTAACTGTCAAAATTACTGTCAACTATTTAGGAAGTTTGGGGTGTTACAATGTACATTGCGTCGTCATGCATATGTGTTATCCGTTGGACATTATGGGAAAGGCGATGTATGCCTAGGAGATTGAATAACACCTATGTGCGGGTGCAAGTAGACTAAGCGTAGGGTCATAGAGGTTGGCCTTGGGGACGTTGGGGTGCGGATGCCTCACAATAGACAATGGTAGCTCCACTGGGGCCGTGGGATAGACCGATACAAACACACCGACAATCCGGACTGAGAAATTGTCCTATATCACGATCAACTATTGAGGTGCCATGTATAAGTCGTATTACGCAAATATTTTTATGAGATGAAGCACATTATTTTTTTAAGGCTAACGAGATAATGGCATGACTCCTTAATCATTTTCTCTTAAATATTGATGTCTAGCTCCATGGAGTAGGATTTTTGGTACCATAATGCATTGTGCACTGTTAGTTGTCAGTATCATATCACATTGAGCATAAGCACTTATGATTGTTGAAATATCTGCTTTTATTGTCGATATGACTACCTGGTTTGATAAACTATTTACTGTTTGAGATTCTACTATTATTTCTCTTTTATTGCTTACTTGATTATTACTGTTATTTTTAATTATTCTATTGATAAATATATGTATTGTAATGCTATATGGGCGTCTAGCACCGTTCTATTTTTTTGCTGTCATTTTAGTAATGAAACTGGGTGTTTCACCTCTTTTCTGTATATCTGTACTTCTGTTTTAAATTGTGTATTACCGAGAAGATGCTCACGAGGAAGAAAGGGAAGCGCCTAAGTTTCCTAACTTTTGGCCTGACTATGATTAGGGCTGATCAGAGATGTCTTCGCGTCCGCGTCGATTTTTGGGGTATGCTAGGATGACCTTTCATGGAGGACCCGACTGTTGGCATATTAACTTGAGCACGGACCGTACATCTATCACGGGGAGCTGACTGTGTCTTTGGCGTGGGGCCACTACGACCCGCCTGTTTTTGACTTCACAACCTTTGTTCATTTAGAATTTTACTTGCCTGCTAGAGATTTGTGGGATGATCTTTATTATACCCCATAAGAGGACTCTTTCCTCTCCACTGCTTGGGCTTCTGCTCGAAATTCGGTCGCTCTGATGGCGATATCATCAGATGAGGAGGACCTTGAGGAGGACCCTGCTACTGTCTCTTTTCATCATTCTTAGGGGTTGATACTGTCGGTGGCTACTGATGGCTAACCATTTATCTTTTTGGGAAGCTTGACGTTTTGCTGTACTTGATGGGTGTATATTTGTATCATCTTAGGTGGGTACATCTTTTGCTTTTTTTGTATAATTTATGATGTAATTAAACAGGCTGATACATATAAATATATAAAAATAAATGTTATGTATTAATGTATAGTTTAGTTTATGTCGGTTTTCACTGCGACTATTTTAACTATTATCTCGCTACGAAAAGAACCTTTAAGTTAACTCTTTCGACACTACTTGGTAATAATACAATTTATTACAAAAAAAAATAAAATAATATATAATGTCATTTAAAAGGAACCTATAATGAACCGAGTCTTAATCTACAACGTAATTATTTTTCGCAATTTATTTCGTTCTCACTTCACTATAGCATGACGTTCCTTCTTCATGAGATAAGAAAAAGGGCCATTACACTATGAGTGGAGCGGAAGCCTCCAAATTCGAAGATCTGATAAAGGGAGATTGTGCTATAGGATGTAATCTTTTATCTGTACTGTATGACTCGGGGGCGACCCATTCTTTTATTTCCTATGATTGTGTGCATCGATTGGGATTACCTGTCTCTTCTTTACCTTATGATTTGAGTATTTCTACCCCTACTGTTGAACCTATTATTACTACTCAAGTTTGTTTGAACTGTCCTATAACTGTTGATGATCGAATCTTTTCTGTTGATTTGATCTGTTTACCTCTTTCTCAAATAGACATAATCTTAGGAATAGATTGATTATCTTCTAACTATATCTTGCTGGATTGTTCTAGTAAAACCCTAGTTTTCCTAAGATTGAAATTTATGGATTTTTTACGGCCAACCAAGTTAAAGCTTTCTTGAGAGAGGGAGCTTAGGGATACATGTTGTTGTCTTCCTTAGAAATCAAGAGTGAGATGGATGTGAATGTTATTCCAGTAGTCAATGAGTTTCCTAAAGCCTTTCCTGATGGTGTACCTAGTTTACCATCGAAGCATGGGATAGAGTTTATTATCAATCTTGTACCTGGATCTAGTCATGCATCCATAGCACCATACAGGATGTCGCCATCAGAGTTGGTTGAACTCAAGAAGCAGATGGTGGAACTTTTAGAAAAGCAATTTGTCAGGCCTAGTGTATCACCCTAGGGAGCGCCAGTATTGTTAGTCAAGAAGAAGGATGGAACTTCTCAATTATGTGTAGATTATCGCCAGTTGAACAAAGTCACAATCAATAACAAGTATCCACTCCCGAAGATAGATGATTTGATGGATCAGTTGAAGGGAGCTGCTATTTTCTCCAAGATTGATTTGCATTCTAGCTATCATCAGATCCGAGTGAAGGTAAAGGATATTCCCAAAACTGTTTTTCGAACACATTACGGGCATTATGAGTATTTTGTGATGTCGTTTGGAGTAACGAATGCTCCTACAATATTCATGGATTACATGAATAGGATCTTTCGTCCTTATCTAGAAAGATTTGTCGTTATCTTTATCGATGACATTCTGATCTATTCTCAAAATCAGGAGGAACATGCTGTATATCTCAGTGTAGTTCTTCAGATCCTAAAGGAGAAGAAGTTAAGTTTTTGGGTCATGTGATTTCGAAGGCAGGAATTGCAGCGGATCCGTCAAAGGTTGAAATAATTCTTCAATGGGAAAGGCCAAAGACTATATTAGAGATTCGTAGTTTCATTAGATTAGCCGGTTACTGTCAAAGGTTTATTGAGGGGTTTTCCAATATAGCAGGACTTCTCACCCAGCTTACACGAAAGAATCAACCTTTTGTATGGACTGATGCATGCGAGAAAAGTTTTCAAGAGTTAAAAAGATGATTGACTACGTCGCTAGTGTTGATTCTACCTGATCCCAATGAACCTTTTGAGGTGTATTATGATGCTTCGTATCAAGGTTTAGGTTGTGTACTTATACAAAACTAAAAGGTTGTGGCATATGCTTAGAGGCAATCAAAGGTGCATGAGAAAAATTACCCTACTCATGATTTAGAATTGGTAGCTGTTGTGTTTGCGTTGAAGGTCTGGAGACATTTTCTTTATGGGGCGATGTTCAATGTCTACAGCGATCACAAGTGCCTGAAGTATCTGTTTGACCAAAAAGAGCAGAGGCGATAGTTAGAATTTTTGAAGGACTATGATTTTCAACTACAGTATCATCCCAGAAAGGCAAATGTCATAGCAGATGCCTTGAGTAAAAAGATGCTTAGTGTTTCTGCTATGATGGTCAAGGAAAGTGAATTGATAGAACAATTAAGGGATATGAGGTTGTCTATAGAATTGACGCCTAAGAAAGTTTGTCTGAGCATGGTCACTATTTCTAATGGTTTAATAGAGGAAATCAGAGAGAAGCAGAGAAGTGATCAGTATTTGCAAAATGAAAAGGAGTTGGTAAAGCAAGGTGTTGAATCAGCATTTAGGGAAGGACTTGATGGGATCCTAAGGTTTGAAGATTTGATTTGTGTACCCAGTGATCCATAACTTAGGAGATTGATTCTCGATGAAGTCCATAGGAGCAAGTTGAGTATACATCTAGGAATGACTAAGATTGATCAAGATTTGAAGCGATTGTATTGGTAGCAAGGGATGAAAAGAGATGTTGCTAAATATGTATCATCCTATTTAGTTTGTCAGAAAGCTAAGGTTGAACATCAATGACCTTCTGGAATGTTACAACCTTTGGCTATTCCCAAATGGAAATAGGATGGCATTGCAATGGATTTTGTTGTAGGACTACCAAAGACTAGAAGGGATTATGATTCTATATGGGTAATTGTTGATCGACTTACGAAGTCTGCACACTTCCTACCGATTAACATAAGGTATTTGATGGAGAGGTTGACTCAACTATATATTGGTGAAATTGTTAGACTTCATGGTGTACCTTCTAGTATTATTTTTTTATAAAGATCTAAGGTTTACCTCAAGGTTTTTGCAAAGTCTACAAGAAGCAATAGGAATGAAACTTCATTTAAGTTCCGCTTATCATCCACAAATAGATGGTCAATCGGAGACGACAATTCAATCGTTGGAAGATTTGCTGAGAGCTTGTATTTTAGAACAACCTAGAAGTTGGGATGAATTTTTACCTCTGATAGAGTTCACCTACAACAACAATTTTCACTCAAGCATAGGGATGGCACCCTATGAGGCTTTATATGGACAACGATGTATAACACCTTTATATTGGTACCAAGATGGAGAACATCTTATGATAGGGCATAATCTTGTGCAACAAACAACGAAAAAAGTTAAAATGATTCAGGAAAAGACGCGGACGACTCAGAGTCAACAAAAAAGTTATACGGACAAGAGAAGAAAACCTCTTGAGTTTGAAGAAGATGAGCATGTGTTTTTGAAAGTCACACCTATGATTGGGGTCAGTCGAGTTCTTAAGTCTAGAAAAATCACTCCTAAATTCATCAGACCTTATCAAATTCTTCGTCGAATAGGTCCAGTAGCCTACCGAATAGCTTTACCACCTTTTCTTTCTAACCTTCATAATGTCTTCCATGTGTCGCAATTGTGAAAGTATATTCCTGATTCAACCCATGTCATAACACTAGATACAATACAATTGAAAGAGAATTTAACCTACGAGACGCTTCCTATAAAGATCGAGGATAGGAGAGTGAAGCAACTCAGAGGAAAAGAAATTCCATTGGTAAAGGTGATCTGGAATGATGTGACTGGAGACGCAACATGGGAGCTAGAGGATAAGATGAAGGAACAAAATCCACATCTATTCTAAGGTATGACAAATTTCGAGGATGAAATTTCTTTTTAGAATGGGAGAGTTGTAACACCCTGGAAATCGTTTGTTTTCTGTTATATATGATTTTTATAATATTTATGATTTTTGTGAATTTTTGTGAATTATTTGGGAGATTTTGATTATTTTATTATATTTTTTGATTTGCATGTGCATTAAGCGGGGCCTAAAAAATAATATATTTTTCCGAGGCCAAAAAATTTTGGATGGTGAAACGGGGCCAGGGGATCTTACTAAACCCGAAGCCAGACACAATTTACGAAGTTTTATTATCTGAGATTTTATCTGATAAATAAAATCACAGTACATTTTATCCATTAGACGATAGATACTGGTTTTGGTTAATTGTAACTTTTGTCCATTGGATAATAGTTTATTGTGGATAGTTCTAGATGTGATCTTAGTCATCTTTTTCTAAAAGTCTTCCTTGATGACATCACCTATGTGGCATCATCTTTGACTTTCTAAAAGGTGAAATTTAGCTTCCTTAACAAGCTTTGTAACAAGCTTGTTAGAGAAGCCTCTTTTTCTCTCACCTTGGGGGAAGCCCACGGTTTTAGGGAGGAAAGGATGACAAAGTTGTCATCTTTACACTTATGCTTCATTCACAATTTCATTTCAAAAAGTTTCACTTTTCTCTCACTTTTTCTCTTCTCATTTTCTCTCTACACCTCACGACCACCACCCTCCAAATTCTCTCTTCCATTTTGTTTGCTCCAATCAATTATACTCCTTGAATCTACATACCCTTTGGATGATTTTCTATGTTGTGATCATCATTTAATTATTTCATCTCCATCATCCTTCTTTCAAGCCCTAACTTGAAGCTCTTAAGGTAAGATTCTTGATCCTTATTTGGGTCTTCTCTTTTTCGTGTTCAAGGCCATCATCTTGACCATTAGTCTTCTCTTTTCAAGCTTTAGGTGTTGATCTTGTGAATTTAAAACTTCTAGGATTTGGTTGGAGGTGTTGGACAAAAATTCCAAGAGCATCAAGGAGCTTTCTTTTCTTGTCATCTCTTTAGGTAAGAAGGAGATTTATCATCTTCAACTATCCATGGTAGTGAAGAACGGATTTTGTGAGTGTGTGTGAATAATCCATGTGTGGATTCATTCACTTGTTGTATAAGTTCAATGCTTTATGATTATTTGCTTTATTTGATTTTATTGCTTTGAATATTATGCATGACTTACTAGAATAGAAATATGATGATTGTTTTATGTTGTATAATGTGAATCACTTGGAAAGGAAAAAGATTTTTGTTCCATGGACCTTGAGGCTCATGGCCAAGTAGGTAAAAATAGGATGTCCAAGACAAAATTTTGTATCAATTGGAGATTTAATAAATTAAGTGTTAGTGATTCATAAAACGAAGAAAAATTTGGGTTCCTAGACCCTTAAGGTTCATGGCCATATAGGGAATCTAAGGCTAAGGAAATTTTGTATCAAGTTAGAGCTTAGATAATTAGGTAATTAGAGACATAATTAGGGACTCATAAAATGAAAAAGAGGAGAATAAAATTTTATCCTTACATCAAGAATGACTTTCGGCCAAAGTGGTTAAAAATGAATTTGAATGATGTTTAAGAACTTAATAAATTAAGTGATTAGTGATTTATACAATTAAGGTATTCTAATCAAGAGAGTTTTCTAAAGGTAATGGAAAAAAGGTTTTTGTAAATTAAAGTAATACGGACTTTGAAAACAATCTTTCCTTGAAAGGTTTTATCCTGATGGGCATTGGAAATTGAGGTTGACTTCTATTTTGAGTTTTAAAAGTTCCAAAACAGAGTTTTAAATTTGCAATAACGATGTTGCGTAACTGAAAATAAATGGCAATTTTTGCTATCGTGTCCACAAAGGGGGGACCCAGACTTATTGATGATTGTTATGGCCAAGTCGTGGCGTATGGTTATAGAGAAATCATAACATTGTTGAATGTGCATGCATTGAGTCATTCATCATACATTGTCAATGTCTGTTGGACTTTGTTTTGTTAATGTTGTAAGCCTAGGAGATGAATTACACATTTGTGCAGGTGCGATATGCGTAGAGTAGGTCATTGGCTGACCTTGGGGGCGTCGAGGTGCGACTTATCCAACAAGTGGCGAGTTGGTAGCTCCACTGCGCCGTGGTATAGACCGATGCAAATGCACCGACGATCCGGACAGAGACATTATCCTTAATCACGATCTGGTATAGACTATCTTGTATAAGCCATGTTGCGCAAATTGAGAAAAATGAAAGCATTTGAATTGAGGCTGACGAGATACAGACAAATGTCTTCTAGATCATTCTCTTTGAAATTGTGTTTAGCTCCATGGAGTAGGAAAATTAGTCCATTGTGCATATGCATAGTCAGTCAACATCTCATTGTGACATTTACATATCTGTTAAATTATCCATTGGAATATTTATTGAATCATCTGTTGTATGAAACAATGATTATATGTGTATTTCTGTATTTTGAATGGCATTACTGTCACTGTTGTTTCTACGCTGCCATGTTGGTATTGTTGTAGGAGATCTCACATTTTTATTGTATTATTCTGTTTTATGTTTATGTTTGATAAAGACTGTGGAGGGGGACAAGGTTGAATAGCCTAAATTTTGTTTGGGTTGACTTTCTGATTCCTGTGATGGCATTTGGACGAGGTTTCTTAGGTTACGTGCGGATGCAGCTTCACTGCGGCATTGATGTTGTGGTGTCCCGGGGTTGATGAGGGCGGGGAGTGGATGCCGGTGCATGAGAAGCACGTACAAGGAGCAGCTCCTGGCATGCTTCTAGGCGAAGGGTCCTATGAATGAACTGAATACGCACCGGAATGAGAGGGATTCAAAGACTGTGCAGGTATGGGACTGCATAGTTGAGGATGGCTTAAAGGAATTAATTAGGCGTAGCCATATCAACAAGTTGCAACTTCTTTTCGGGAGCCTAGAACATAAGAACTCCATTGTTAAGCGTGCTTGACCTAGAGCAATTGTGGGATGGGTGACCTCCTGGGAAGTTTCCTAGGATGTGTGTGAGTGAGGACAAAGCACGCTGAAAAGACTCGTGTTGGTTTGTGGAGACACTCGTCAATTCTGCAGGCAGTCCCGGGATGTTACAGATGGTATCAGAGACAGGACCTCTCCCAGTACGGTGTGGTTCGGGGACGAACCAAGAGGAAGCTGGTGGGCATGTGGTGTCCCGGGGTTGATGAGGGCGGGGAGTGGACGTCGGTGCATAAGAAGCACGTACAAAGAGCGGCTCCTGGCATGCTTCTAGGCAAAGGGTCCCATGAATGAACTAAATACACACCGGAATGAGATGGATTCAAAGACTGTGCAGGTATGGGACTGCATAGTTGAGGATGGCTTAAAGGAATTGATTAGGCGTAGCCATATCAACAAATTACAATTTCTTTTCGGGAGCCTAGAACAGAACTCCATTGTTAAGCGTGCTTGACCTAGAGCAATTGTGGGATGGGTGACCTCCTGGGAAGTTTCCTAGGATGCGTGTGAGTGAGGACAAAGCATGCTGAAAAGACTCATATTGGTTTGTGGAGACACTCGTCAATCCTGTAGGCAGTCCCGGGATGTTACAGATGTCGGGCGTGTCGACCAGAATGTCTTTTCTACACAATCTACCTCGGATTCAAACAGAAAATGATGCTAATTGGGTTGGTCTAAAAATATTAAATTTTTACTACAAGAAGTCTTGTGTCTTAGCTTTCAAATGCCACAAGAATTAGGTCAATTTGATGTTCGTAGCTCAAGTTATGCAACAAACTTCACTAACTGTCAGGATAACCTATTTTGTTGGTCTTTGGCTATTTTTAAGAGTGTCGCGACTCCCCTTTTTGTGCTGCAGCCCCAGCCTCTCGGAACACATTTCTTGAGAAATAGAAAGGGAGTGTCGCAGCTCCATATGGGAAGTGTTGCGACTTCCCCTGAAAACTTTGGTTTCTGCAGAAACCCACTCGAAAACCACCACTCCAAACCATTCCAAAGGGTTTTTCACCCCTAAACTGATTTCTAATCATGTTAAAATCATCAAACACTAAATTCAACTTATCAAACTTATATTATGATCAAAGTTAATCAATCACAACCTATTTCTCATCTTTTTCCCAAACCATTACCAACTTCATCATCCATGAACCAAAATAGTTTGGTTAAGCCATAATTGGCCATTTAACACTCATTAAGCTAAAACTATCCTAACTTAATCCTTGGAGACAAGAATCAAGCTTAGAACATGGATTTGACTATCCAAACCCCTTTTCTATTCAAGATTACCCCTCTCCATTAAAAAGGAAACAAGAGGAAAAGATGAATAGAAATCTCCTACCTCTTGTAGACAAATTGATCTTCAAGCTTTGGCCTTTGATCTTCCTCTTTGGTCCTTCTTCTTTTCCTCTTCTTTTCTCCCTTTTTTCTCTTTTATTTCTTCATTTTTTTGTTCTGTTTCTCAGCCGTGAGAATAGAGAGAAATAAGAGAAAGAGACAAGGGCAAGACAAACTTGTCATTTTGACATTTTTCTGTAACTTCTTGATCTATTAAGAACACTTAGATCACACCAAATCAAATTTTCTAACTTCCAACAGATTTGAAATAAATCCTAAGATTCATTAAAAAAACATGTTTCACCACTTCTCTAATTTTTCATATCTGTTGGGGGTTAATTCGACATTAAAAGCACAACTAGTATGCTTAAAAATACCAAACTAACTCTGATTATTCTCAAATTTTAACTGCACCTTACTTAACTTATTTCTGACCTAGAAACAAATTATTCATACATGTTTCCCTCAACTTAGAAATTTATGCTACTATTTGAGTCATTTTAAGCTACTTTTCAACTTCTATGTTGCAGCAAAGTGCCTAAACTAACTCAATTTATCACAAAACTAAACTTGCATGTCAAGCAAGTATTAGGTTACCTCTGTAATCATTTACAAGCCTAACATGTTATTGAGGGTGTTACAACCTACACTACCTAGAATGGCCCTAAGAGTGTCATCATGAGTGGTCTCCAGTATGTCCCGAGAAGAGATGAGACCAACTTCTTCAACCCATATACTAAAGAAATCAACATACTCAATCTCATCAGTATCCAGTTAGGGTTTTTCTGTTTCAATCGTTTGAATAGGAACGTGTCATGCCCCCTCATTCTAGTACATGATTAACTTAGTCTCCCCATTGTTATCCAGCCAAAAGGAGCGAGTGCCGAGAACTGCCATTAATTTAGAGAACTTCTCCTTGAAGTCCTTGTAACTGTCTTGGTAGACATAGAAGACCTTTCAACCCTGTCCTGCCCATACCGAAAGCTAGGTCTTTTGAGTAGCATTGTTGCCCTGCAAACAGAACCGGGTATGGAAATAGAAAAATGTTTTCTCTGACAACCGTAACCCTACCAACTAGCATACTATCTCGAATGCAAGAATGTTCACCTAACCATTCAGATGGATTAGGGTCAGAGTAGTTTGAAGAGTCTGGAGGACGACTAGCTAAAGTCATTGAAGGGAAGCTGGAGTCCAAATTGGACAAAAAAGTCCTCGTACATGAACATATAATGTGCTCCCGCCTGCTGTGTAGAGCACACGCTTTCATTTTCCGGTGATAGAACTTGGAACTCATGATCTTGACTCCCATTCTCACTTAACATCAAGTAACCTTGGAGTTTCTCAAGCTCTCTACTAGGTTGAAATTGGGATATCCGATCATAGGTATCATTCGCGACCCATGGGTATACCAATCCTAGGCCACGTCGAATTCAGATAGGGTCCTATAACACCCTGAAAATTGTTTGTTTCATGATAAATAGTCATTTTATATTTTTTGTGAATTTTTGTAGATTTTTTCAGAAATGTTGATTATTTTAATATATTTCTCAATTTACGTGTGCATTAAGCGGGGCTAGAAAAATAAAATATTTGCCCCGAGACTGGAAAACCTTGAACTGTGAAAACGTCAATGGGGGATCTTACTAAACCTGAGGTTGGGAACAGTTTACGAGGTTTATATTTTTTGAAATTTTTATCTGATAAATAAAAATCGCAGTATATTTTATTATCTGTTAGACAATAAATATTGATTTTGTTAACTGTAACATTTGTATATTGGATAATAGCTTGTAGTAAATTGCAAAACATATTTTCAAGAGTGTCCACTTTATGTCACACCAAGTTGACTTTTACAAAAGCTAACAAAGCTTCTCAAGGAAGCTTTGCCCAAGCTTCTAGAAGAATCTTCCTTCCCCATCTCCTTTGTAACTCCACGGCAATGTGGAGGGAAATATGACAAATTTTGTCACATTTCCACTTATTCTATTCACTCATTCACTTTTTCAAAAAAAATTCCCTGAAGACTTATTTATCACTTTCTCTCTCCATTTTCTCTTCTCACTTTTCTCTCAAACCCCTCTCCTCTCCATTTTCTCTTCTCTTCCACGGTAGCCCCACACCATTTCCCTTCCATGTTTGTTGATTTCAAGCCAACAAATTTGTTTGAAGCTACTTTCCTTTGAAGGTTTTCATTCTTGTTGGAAAACCATCTTCAAGAAGCTCACTTTTCTCTCCATTTTCTCCTCTCTTCCATAGCCAAGAAGCATCATTTTTGGCCATCCACATTTTCTTGCTCAACCAACCTTGTTTCCTACCTCTTCTCATCATTTTGAACCTTTTCTCTTTTGTGACCATCACCTAGATCCACCATTTTCATCTTTTTCCATAAAGCTCTAAAGTTTGAAGTTTTGAGGTAAAAGTTCATGACTTTTCCATTTTCTTTTCTCATTTTCATGATCCTTGGTCATCTTGGTGATCAAGGGTTCCTTTTCTAAGTTTTGATTGTTGATTTTTTTGAGTTTGAATATCCTAGGTCCCTAGCTCCCTTAGAGCCCACGGTCTCTTAAGGAAAATAATGGCAAAATGTTGTGTTAAAGTAGAAACTTAGTTGATTACATAATTAGAGGTTGATTAGGGATCCATAAAATGGAAAGAACAAAGAATAAAATTTTATTCTATAACTTAGAATAATTTTGATCAAGGAAAGAACATGAGTGTAAGTGAGATGTTGAGCAACTTAAATTAAATTACCCTAAGTGAATTAAGTTTAGATTCAAGTAAAGAACTTATTTAATTTGAGTAACAAAGATTAGATAAAAAATACAAGAGAATTCCTCTAGAGAAAGACTTTATAGGAAATGTTAAATTAAAGTGAAATTCCATAATAAACCTTAAATGTGTGTTTTCACATTTGAAAACTTGATAATGTGTTGTTGTGGGTTCATAAATGGGACCAAGAATCTGTTGGTAATGAAATTGGCCACTCGTGGCATAATTATGGGAAAGTATATGATTATTGAATATGCATTGAGACATCATGCATCATAAAAAGTCTGGTGGACTTTGTTGCAAGGCTTTATGCCTAGGAGATTGAATCACACCTTAGTGTGGGTGCAAATAGACTAGTGTAGGTCACTCATTGACCTTGGGGGCGTCGGGGTGCCGATATCTCGCAATGGGCAGTTGGTAGCTCCTCTGTACCATGGGATAAACCGATGCAAACGCACCGACGATCCGAACCGAGACATTGTCCTATAGCACGATCTTGTGAAGAATGTCTTGTATGAGCCATGTTGCACAATTTTATTGAGATTGAAACACTTGATTTGAGGTCGATGATATATAGACATGTCTCCTCGATCATTCTCTCCAATGTTGTATTTTAGCTCTATAGAGTAGGGTTTTGGTATTTTGTGCATGTGCATGGTCAGTCATTATTTTTACTTGGCTTACATTTATATGGTTATGAAATTGTTTCTTTTATGATGTTATGACTGCCTGGATTATTAAATTGTTTATTATTTGACCTTGATGTTGTTTACTATTTTACTGCACTGCTTGGCGTTATGCGCTGTTTATGCTTTTTTACTGCCATAATTGGTAATGATGTTGGATATCTCACCTCTTTGTTTTGTTATTCTAGTTATATCTGTGTTTCTGTAAAGACCAAGGCGTGGATGAGCTTGCGTTTCTTGGATTTTTGTCAAACTAGTTTCCTGTTCTGCGATGGCATCTGGCGAGGCTTTTTGGGGTATGCCAGATTGAGGTTCCATGGAGGTGGTGATAGTTGGCACGTGGATTTCGATACCGAGCGTTTTGTTTATATAGGAGACGTGACTGTGTCTCTAGCTTGGGGTCGTTATGACCCCCCTGTTTTCTCTTTCGATTTCCATGTTTGGTTGGAGTTCTACATGCCTATGCGAGAGGTGTAGGGTGAGCGTGTGTATACCCCAAGCAAGGATTCAAATTCGTTTTTGTCCTCCGCACGAGCTCCCGGTCGTGGATCAGCTGTTCCAATAAGGATTTCCTCTTCTGAGGAAGATCCTGAGGAAGACCCATCTGAGGCTCTTTCTTAGTTGTTCATAGAAGCATGGCCCTTTTTGGTAGCCCTTTTGGGTGGCTGGCTGTATATCGCTTTGGGGACCTGATGTTTTGTCTTTTTTGTGGGTTGTATTATGTATATTCTTTTTGGGGCATGTAAAGCTTATGCTTCCTTTGTTTAACTGTTGATGTATTTAAACACGTATGATATATATATATATATAATATATATATATATATATATATATATATATATATATATATATGATGTATGAATGTATGGTTTAGTCCTCATGTTAATTTCTGTTGTAATTATGTTTTATCCTCTTACCAAAAAAAAAAGGAAATCACCAAATTATTATACGCTTCTAAATGAACAGGCTATTATCTACTTGTAAATGAATTGGGTCTTAATTTTTAATTTCATTTTCCGTTCGTCTTTTTGGTGTGACTATCCCTCTCCAAAAGGGGCATCACACTAGTTGACAATGAAATTGGCCACTTGTGGCGTAATTATGGGAAAGTATATGATTATTGAATATGCATTAAGTCATCATGCATCATAAAAAGTCTGGTGGACTTTGTTGTAAGGTTTTATGCCTAGGAGATTGAATCACACCTTAGTGCGGGTGCGAATAGACTCATGTGACACCCGGGGCCGACGAGGGCGAGGAGTGGTCAGCGGTGCAAAAATATGAAGCACGGACAAGGAGCGGCTCCTACCAGGCTTCTAGGCGAAGGGACACATGAATGAACTGAATACACACCGGAATGAGAGGGATTCAGAGACTGTGCAGGTATGTGACTGCATAGCTGAGGATGGCTTAAATGAATTGATTAGCACCACCCATATCAACAAGATGCATTTTCTTTTCGGGAGCCAAGAAAATAAGTACTCCATGGTTAAGCGTGCTTGACTTGGAGCACTTGTAGATGGGTGACCTTCTAGGAAGTTTTCTAGGATGCGTGTGAGTAAGGACAAAGTACGCTGAAAAGACTCGTGTTGATTTGTGGGGACACTCATCAATCCTGCAGGTAGTCCCACAATGTTACAAATGGTATCAGAGAGGGACCTCTCCCAGTACGGTGTGGTTCGGGGATGAACTATGCAGAAGCTGGTGGGCATGTGACACCCGGGGTCGATGAGGGCGGGGAGTGGTCGCCGGTGCAAAAAGATGAAGCACGAACAAGGAGCGGCGCCTGGCAGGCTTCTAGGCGAAGGGACACATGAATGAACTGAATACACACCGGAAAGAGAGGGATTTAGATATTGTGCAAGTATGGGACTGCATAGTTGAGGATGGCTTAAAGGAATTGATTACACCACCCATATCAACAAGATGCATTTTCTTTTCGGGAGCCAAGAACACAAGTACTCCATGGCTAAGCGTGCTTGACTTGGAGCACTTGTGAGATGGGTGACCTCCTGGGAAGTTTTCTAGGATACGTGTGAGTGAGGATAAAGCACGCTAAAAAGACCCATGTTGATTTGTGGGGACACTCATCAATCCTGCAGGCAGTCCTAGGATGTTACAAATGGTATCAGAGAGGGACCTCTCCCAGTACGGTGTGGTTCGGGGACGAACCATGCGAAAGCTGGTGGGCATGTGACACCAGGGGCTGACGAGGGCTTGGAGTGGTCGCCTGTGCAAAAAGATGAAGCACAGACAAGGAGTGGCTCTTGGCAGGCTTCTAGGCGAAGGAACACATGAATGAACTGAATACACACCAGAATGAGAGGGATTCAGAGACTGTGCAGGTATGGGACTGCATAGTTGAGGATGACTTAAAGGAATTGATTAGCACCACCTATATCAACAAAATGCATCTTCTTTTCGGGAACCAAGAACATAAGTACTCCATGGTTAAGCGTGCTTGACTTGAAGCACTTGTGGGATGAGTAACCTCTTGGGAAGTTTCCTCTGATGCGTGTGAGTGAGGACAAAGCACGCTAAATGTAACATCCCGAATTTCATTTTTTTTTTGCATAAATATGAATTTTATAATTTTTAGGATTTTGAGAATTTTTGTGGATTTTTTTGATATTGTGATTATTTTAATATTATTTCGGACTGTTTGTGGGCCCAGGGTGGGTCCGGAAAAATAAATTTTTTTTAGGGCCAGAAAATTTTGTACTGTTAATGTGGGCACAGGGGATCTCACTAAACCCGAAACTAGACACAGTTATCAAAATTTTCTTTTACTATGATTTTACTATTCATTAGACAATAATTACTGATTTGTGAGTAGTAATTTTTATTCTATGAGTAATAAATTCATATAGCTTGTAGCCATGAGATACTAGTGTAACACTCTCCCTAGGGTATCACATGTCTGACTCTCGACTCATAATCTGAAAAGAAGTTCACACAAAGTTTGAGTTATAAAAGATGGGTTTTAAAATTTCTTTCTTACTAAAACATAAACTTACTAAAATCCATAAGTATTACTGAAAATATATTTTAACTGATTAATATACAATATTGACACCAATTAATATTTAATACTTTAAAGAGAAATATAAAACTAACAGACTCTTTTTTCTTTAACAGTAGCAAACCCTATAACGGGTCCTACTTAATAGTATGGTACAATACTAACGAGAAACTTCAACATACTTATTCCTTTTTCTGTCCATCTTGATGCATCATACATTTGTTCCACATCTGTTCTTTGTCAACACTACACACCTTCGAGTCCTGAATGTCCACTCCTTATTGTTGTCACCCATCTCAGAGTATTCATTGGCCGTTATGTCTAAGACAACTCGATTCTTCTATTATTTGATTTTAACAGTACAGATACAGCAAAACAACATAACAAAAAGGTGAGATCACCTACGCCAATACCAACATGGCAGCACAGAGATAACACAAACAACATATCATACAGATATATCATACCAGAATTCCAATAATGCACTCAACATTAATCAACTATCATCATCATACCATTAACATTATTATCATCACACAATAATGCCATCAACATGATTATCATCATCATCATCCAAATATTCAAAACAATTGTCATAGCCAATATTCCTCAATTAATATATCATACAGATATAAATGTCAGATTATGCAAGTGCACAAAAACTCAGTTTTTCAAAAACAACTCCATGGTGGTTTTCACAATTTTGAAGAGAATGCTCTGTCAATTGTCGGCCTTAGCCCAAAGACAATCTTCCAGTTGTTGAAAAGAATCGTGTTCTTGTCGGGTATCGTCAATGCATTGCAACGGATTCTATCGCCAAGTGGCACAGGGCACTCGCCAGCTATCCACTGGCCGACCGCCGTGCCTTGACGCCCCCAAGATCCATCATAGACCTCACTATCAATTCTCATTCCCTCTTCAACCACAAGGGCCATACAATGCACGAATATATCGGTGTAAGTCCAACCCCAAAGGGCCAAATCTTTTCAATTTCATTAGTTCAATGTATCATATGCCTCAACACATGTTTTTCCAATGCATGTATAATGCACCAAATCCAATAATAGGCATCTCTTTCCAATGCATATAAATTGTACCAAATTATATTGTATTTTCAACAGCAAAATCATGTTATCACATTTTCATAGTTATACAACACTTTCGTCGTGTTTTCACAAAATTGTGCAACATTTCCGTTACGTTTTCACAATTTCAAAACGTTTTTGTTACATTTTCAAAATATCGTAACACTTCTGTTACGTTTTCAAAATTCTGAAACTATATTTTCACAATACCGTAACACTTCTGTTACATTTTCAAAATGCCGCAACTCTTCTGTTGCGCTTTTAAATCACGTACCAATTTTTCAATGTTTTTCTCAATCGCATAAAGATATACGTTTCTCAAATCCCATAATATTTTTCCACTGTTTCAAAATCACGTAACTTAAAAATCATCCTTTTAAGTCGTGTAAATCATTTTCTTTTATTTTCAAAATATTTAAAATACCTTTCAAATCACATAATGATATTCCGCCATTTTCATAATCACGTAAAAATAATTCATCACTTTTCCATCATGTAGTGATTTTTCAATAGTAATTCAAATTACGTAAAATATTTAAACGTAATTCAAATCGCATAAAAATATTTCAGCGTATTTAAAACTACGTAGAAGTATTTTACTATATTTCCAAACACTTAGAAATATTTTACTGTATTTCAAACCACGTACTTTAAAATTACGTTTTTAAGATACGTAAATAATTTTTCACCACAATTTCATTACAGAAAATATTTCTTAACCTTCAAAAATTCCTTTTTAACTTTTCTCAAAATAATATGACTTTGTATTTCATTTTTCACATTTTCTTACTCAAGAAAATCTTTTTCCACATTTCTTCACTCAAGAAATCCTTTTCCAAAATATAATCCACAAAAATCACTTTTCCATTGATATAAATCAACGTTTCAAAATTTAACATTTTCTAACGTACTTTCAAAACTCAAAAATAAGTTATACGTTAGTAACTTTTCAAATTGCCATTATATTCTCTATTTTTCTCAAATCACTTCCAAAATCAACCTTCCTCAAAATAAATTGAAACTCAAACGTTTTCAACCTCTCTTTGTTTCCCATTACGAAAGTTTCTATTCTCTCAAGTGATAAAATGCTCTAATTCCCTTTCCAAATTCTTGTATTAAATCAATTATATTTCCACTTGGAAAATCACTTTGTTTCATCAAAATCAAGGCATTACAAGCCTTCGAAAACGTGGACATGACTATTGAAAATTATCAAAACATTTTTCCTTCTAAGTCAATATGGTTTTACACAAGCAAAACCATTAAAATTTTGCTTTCAAAACCGTAAGACTTATGGTCATAAAAACCAAACCCATTTGTTCAAATTCATTTTTACTTTCTTTGCAAATCCTTAAAATCAACGTTTGCCCGTTTTATTCAAAACTCATATTTAGAAAAACACTTAGGATCTTTTTACACAAAATAAATCAATAAAAATCCTTCAAAACCATGTTCTTGTTCTCTTGAAAAACATATCCTTTGTTCATTTTCCATGCTTTTCAAATCAATACAATTTTATTCTTCCATGAAAATATTAAGTTATAAACACCTATGTTGAGGTGTCTTGGTCGAAATTCTCAATGTTCTAGGGACCCAAAAATTAATTCCCTTGTCTTAAAAATTTTCAACATAAACCCTCTTCATGGGTATCAAAACCGTATTTCCTTTCCTTTGGCCATTGAAGCCAAAAATTGATTTTCTTTCCATCATCACATCATGGCATACATATACATAATTTCAACATATTCTCATCATGCATATTATAAGCATACCATATAAGCCATAAAATCATACAAAGCATATCAAGCATAGGCAAATAATCAAAGTTCATAAACACACACAAATAATTTACATGACCATGGATATGAATCCTCACATGGATTCACTATCCATCAAATATAAGACCATCTCTCACCACCATGCTTGGTTGGTAAGATGGATCTCCCTCTTACCTCTTGAAGATCCTCAAAAGCTCTTTGTTTTGCTTCTTTTTCCAAGTCCTTCACCACCAAGGGCTTCTCAAATACAAAACAAAATACATAAAAATTAGTATACTAAGCTTGATTAAGAGGAACCATGGATCAAACATGGTTTAGATCATGAAAAAGAATAGAAGAAATGAAGTTTCCTTACACTTCACCATAAATACCCCATAACTTTGATCTTGAAGAAAGTCCATGAAGATAAATGATTTAGAGAAAGTCTCCAACATAAAAGTTGCTTAGAATATCACGTAGATTCAAGTTCTATGGTTGGATGAAATTAAAAGAGATTGGATGGTGGTTTTGAGTGTCTTGACCCAATGGTTTCTCTTGAAACACAGATAAAATTTTTTATTTTGATAGAAACTTGAAGCTTGGATTTGAAGTACTAGATGTTGGATTTTGAAGAAATCTTCAACATGACAGTTGTTTAGAATAAGGTAAGGATTCAAGAAACTAGGTTGGATGAAATTTTTGAGTGATGGAGGGTGTTCTTGGAGTGCTTGGCCGAAATCTAGAGGAGAAGAGAAAGGAGAGAAAATTTTGCTTCTTGAAAATGAACAATAATGGCCAAGAATGACCAAGACCACTAATAATGGTCTTCAAACTTTTTCCTATGTCCAAAAGTCTCTCAAAACCGTAGCCCCCCTCCAATGCATTCTCTTTGAGTGCTAATTGATCAATAATGATCAATTATGATGAAACATTGACTAAGACCAATAATAATGACATAAAACTTTTTTCTTTGGCCTAAAAAGCCTACTCAAAAATATCTCCTCCTTCAAGTAGTCTTCAAAACCGTCCCCCACCTTCTCTTGCTTCTTTAAAATGTGACAAATTTTACTAACCTTTATTTGAAGCCATTTAAGCCATTGATTAGATCAATGGTTAGGATTTAGGTAGACTTTTGATTTAGAAGACTTAATCTGGCCATTAGATTTTTTTCCTTGAAATTCTAGTCATTGGATGTGTCTCCAAAAATTAATGGTCAAGATTGCTCCTTCAAACTTTAAATCCAAGGGTTATAATTAGTCTTTGTCACTTTTTAAGACTAAATCTTCACCATTGATTAAATTAACATCCAATGGTCATAAATGGTCCTTGTTACTTTACAAGACCAAATCTCAACCTTTGATCAATTGTAAATCCAATGGTTGTAAATGGTCATAGCCACTTTATATGACTAAATCTCTACCCTTGATTTAATCTCCATCTAATGGTTATAAATGATCTTATTCACTTTTAAGATCAAATCTCCACCGTTGATTAAATGAAGATCAAGTCTCCATCATTAATTAAATCAATGGTGGATATCCAAACCACCAATATTGACTTAAGCAATATAATTTATATTTTTATCTGCTAAAATCCCACGAAAGAATATATTTACTGTATTTTTATCGCCCGATAAATTAAATACAATATAAAACACAGTACAATAAAATTTTCTAAAACTGTTTCTGAATTCAGGTTTAGTAAGATCCCCTATCTCCGTCTATCAGTATAAATTTTTCTATGCGTAAAAAAATTTTCACTTTGCGGGACCCGCCTGGGCCCATGTATGGCCACCTGGGCTCACATAGGACCACCATACAAGAAAAAAACATAATCATCCATAAAAATCACAAATATTAGAAAACGCACAAATATCAAATCAGATTACGTAAAATAATTACCTAACGGTAAAAATTAAATTACGTAAAGTTTTTCCCGGCATTGAAAATTTTTATTTTCCTGACACGGAGTAAATCACTCAAAATGATCAAATACGGCCGACGGAATAAACAAAATAATTTTACAAAGGCACGTAAATTACTAAATAATAAAATTACATTAATCATCCAAAATTACTTGTTTAAGAGATACGAAATTTGGGGTGTTTCAATACTCCCTCTTTACAGAAATTTCGTCCTCGAAATTTCATGACCATGATTTCACACCCTCGGAATAAATAATGATATTATTCCTTTATCTTTTCTTCAGTTCCCATGTAGTTTCACCTTTTACGTTATTCCAAACGATTCTAAACCATTGAAAGTTCTTTATCTCTTGTTCTCTTCTCCTGATCAAACAAATATCTTAATAATTTTTTTTTCTACGGTTTTCCATTATCGTCTTAACTTTTCCCATAGACAGACTTCTTCAATTTTTGAAGAATCTACCACGCTTCTACTGCGCCACTTTGATACTCTGACTTGGATATAAATAGAAATTTTCTCTCTTGCAAGATATTCGTTCAATTGCAGTAGATGAAAGAAAACATCATGGAAAAGAACAAAATGAATTGAATATGTTATCAAACATATTCAACAAAGAATTGGATGTAACTCGATCTTCAAGAATGAATTCTCTGATACCAATACAGCGGCTACCAACCTTCATTCATGCCTAGAATAGTTTTTCTCAGATAACTTCCAACTAATGTAATGTATTACTTAAAATTTTCTTATCCTCATATCACTTTATTCTCCAGCTTTAGCTTCTTTAACAGGAAATATCTCACTAACCGAGTTCTTCTTTCAACCGCATTTTATACCAGATACTATGACATGGATTTTAAATAGGAATATCCTTTCTTGCAAAATATTCTTTCTTGCAAATGCAATATATGAAAGAACATTATAGAGGTTTAGGAAGAAAAAGTAACGAAATGATCTGATATGTTACCAAACATATTCAACAAGAATTTGATTTTGCCTGATTTTCAGGAATGAATTTTTTTTTTGAAATACTAACACTGTATTGAGACAATCTCATAGGATATGGTTGGAAAATAACCAATCCATTTTCAAAGATCACGTCTATTTATAAAACAGATCAAACTAACACAAAGTTTTGAGTTTTGAAAGATCACATCTATTTAGGAAACAGATCAACCTACATAAAAATTTTGAACGACAGATCAAACTAACACAAAGATTTGATCCATAACAACAATTTGAATAACTTGAGTAGCTCGATAGGCTAAGAATAGAAACAGAAATAAACAAAACAGAAGTAAACAAATCAGAGGATTACAGATAACTCTAAAATATAATTGATCTACTCAATCATATTACACAAAGAACATGTTTCCTCACAAAGATATACGCTATGATCAAAGAATTACCTCTTGTAGTACAGTCTCCCTTGTTTAGGTCTTCAGCTCAGAACACCCCTGTTCCATTCAGAGTAACAACTTCCTTTACTATCTAAAATTTTACTAACAGAAAACTCTGTTTTCAATAGAACACAATCTCTGGGAAAATGTGTCCAACTTTTCTGCAAATTGTTTTCTTGACGTACATTCCTTCATTGAGTACCTTCTTTCACATCACTTACTGCCTTTGGTTTCCTCAATGGTTGTAAATACATCTTTCGTCGAAATCAATCACTTTTCCAATATCCCTAAGAAAACACCAAGTTCCAAAATTACGAAATCTTATATTCCAAGACTGATTCTCTTCCATCAGATCCTGAACTTCAACTTTCATTTTCCCACTGAACAGCGGTCCTTTGTTCCTGCAGTTATCCTTCTACATTGCTCCCGTTGCTCCCGTAGCTGCAACTGCATTACTAGTAACATGTTTCGCTTTCACACGCGTACAACTATCCCAGGCCATTTTTTTTTTCATCTCGAGGTGTGCGGATCGAAATACAATGGATTTGATATCCATTGCAAACAATATTGTTTCCTTTCAGAAAACAAAAACACAGAGATCACAACACAAGCAAAACAGACCTAACCACAAACCCTAAAAGACTCAAACCGTGCTCTGATACCAACTAATGTAACACCCTCCCTAGGGTATCACATGTCTTACTCCCGACTCATAATCTGAAAAGAAGTTCGCACAAAGTTTGAGCTATAAAAGATGGGTTTTAAAATTTCTTTCTTACTGAAACATAAACTTACTGAAATCCATAAGTATTACTGAAAATATATTTTAACTGATTAATATATAATATTGACACCAATTAATATTTAATAATTTAAAGAGAAATATAAAACTAATAGACTCTTTTTTCTTTAACAGTAGCAAACCCTATAACGGGTCCTACTTAATAGCACGGTACAACACTAACGAGAAACTTTAACATACTTATTCCTTTTTCTGTCCATCTTGATGCATCATACATCTGTTCCACATCTGTTCTTTGTCAACACTGCACACCTTCGAGTCCTGAATGTCCACTCCTTACTTGTTGTCACCCATCTCGAGTATTCATTGGCCGTTATGTCTAAGACAACTCGATTCTTCTATTATTTGATTTTAACAAGATCTGGACACGAAAAACAACATAACAAAGAGTGAGATCACCTACGCCAATACCAACATGGCAAAGACAAAGATAACACAAACAACATATCATACAGATATATCATACCATAATTCCAATAATGCACTCAACATTAATCAACTATCATCATCATACCATTAACATTATTATCATCACACAATAATGCCATCAACATGATTATCATCATCATCATCCAAATATTCAAAACAATTGTCATAGCCAATATTCCTCAATTAATATATCATACAGATATAAATGTCAGATTATGCAAGTGCACAAAAACTCAGTTTTTCAAAAACAACTCCATGGTGGTTTTCACAATTTTGAAGAGAATGCTCTGTCAATTGTCAGCCTTAGCCCAAAGACAATCTTCCAGTTGTTGAAAAGAATCGTGTTCTTGTCGGGTATCGTCAATGCATTGTAACGGACTGTATCGCCAAGTGGCACAGGGCACTCGCCAGCTATCCACTGGCCGACCGCCGTGCCTTGACGCCCCCAAGATCCATCATAGACCTCACTATCAATTCTCATTCCCTCTTCAACCACAAGGGCCATATACAATGCACGAATATATCAGTGCAAGTCCAACCCCAAAGGGCCAAATCTTTTCAATTTCATTAGTTCAATGTATCATATGCCTCAACACATGTTTTTCCAATACATGTATAATGCACCAAATCCAATAATAGGCATCTCTTTCCAATGCATATAAATTGTACCAAATTATACTGTATTTTCAACAGCAAAATCATGTTATCACATTTTCATAGTTATACAACACTTTCGTCTTGTTTTCACAAAATTGCGCAACATTTCCGTTACGTTTTCACAATTTCAAAACGTTTTTGTTACATTTTCAAAATATCGTAACACTTCTGTTACGTTTTCAAAATTCTGAAACTATATTTTCACAATACCATAACACTTCTGTTACATTTTCAAAATGCCGCAACTCTTCTGTTGCACTTTTAAATCACGTACTAATTTTTCAATGTTTTTCTCAATCGCGTAAAGATATACGTTTCTCAAATCCCATAATATTTTTTCACTGTTTCAAAATCACGTAACTTAAAAATCATCCTTTTAAGTCGTGTAAATCATTTTCTTTTATTTTCAAAATATTTAAAATACCTTTCAAATCACATAATGATTTTCCGCTATTTTCACAATCACGTAAAAATAATTCATCACTTTTCCATCATGTAGTGATTTTTTAATAGTAATTCAAATTACGTAAAATATTTAAACGTAATTCAAATCGCATAAAAATATTTCAACGTATTTAAAATTGCGTAGAAGTATTTTACTATATTTCCAAACACTTAGAAATATTTTACTGTATTTCAAACCACGTACTTTAAAATTACGTTTTTAAGATACGTAAATAATTTTTCACCACAATTTCATTACAGGAAATATTTCTTAACCTTCAAAAATTCCTTTTTAACTTTTCTCAAAATAATATGACTTTGTATTTCATTTTTCACATTTTCTTACTCAAGAAAATCTTTTTCCACATTTCTTCACTCAAGAAATCCTTTTCCAAAATATAATCCACAAAAATCACTTTTCCATTGATATAAATCAACGTTTCAAAATTTAACATTTTCTAACGTACTTTCAAAACTCAAAAATAAGTTATACGTTAGTAACTTTTCAAATTGCCATTATATTCTCCATTTTTCTCAAATCACTTCCAAAATCAACCTTCCTCAAAATAAATTGAAACTCAAACGTTTTCAACCTCTCTTTGTTTTCCGTTACGAAAGTTTCTATTCTCTCAAGTGATAAAATGCTCTAATTCCCTTTCCAAATTCTTGTATTAAATCAATTATATTTCCACTTGGAAAATCACTTTGTTTCATCAAAATCAAGGCATTACAAGCCTTCAAAACGCGATGACATGACTATTGAAAATTATCAAAACATTTTTCCTTCTAAGTCAATATGGTTTTACACAAGCAAAACCATTAAAATTTTGCTTTCAAAACCGTAAGACTTATGGTCATAAAAACCAAACCCATTTGTTCAAATTCATTTTTACTTTCTTTGCAAATCCTTAAAATCAACGTTTGCCCGTTTTATTCAAAACTCATATTTAGAAAAACACTTAGGATCTTTTACACAAAATAAATCAATAAAAATCCTTCAAAACCATGTTCTTGTTCTCTTGAAAAACATATCCTTTGTTCATTTTCCATGCTTTTCAAATCAATACAATTTTATTCTTCCATGAAAATATTAAGTTATAAACACCTATGTTGAGGTGTCTTGGTCGAAATTCTCAATGTTCTAGGGACCCAAAAATTAATTCCCTTGTCTTAAAAATTTTCAACATAAACCCTCTTCATGGGTATCAAAACCGTATTTCCTTTCCTTTGGCCATTGAAGCCAAAAATTGATTTTCTTTCCATCATCACATCATGGCATACATATACATAATTTCAACATATTCTCATCATGCATATTATAAGCATACCATATAAGCCATAAAATCATACAAAGCATATCAAGCATAGGCAAATAATCAAAGTTCATAAACACACACAAATAATTTACATGACCATGGATATGAATCCTCACATGGATTCACTATCCATCAAATATAAGACCATCTCTCACCACCATGCTTGGTTGGTAAGATGGATCTCCCTCTTACCTCTTGAAGATCCTCAAAAGCTCTTTGTTTTGCTTCTTTTTCCAAGTCCTTCACCACTAAGGGCTTCTCAAATACAAAACAAAATACATAAAAATTAGTATACTAAGCTTGATTAAGAGGAACCATGGATCAAACATGGTTTAGATCATGAAAAAGAATAGAAGAAATGAAGTTTCCTTACACTTCACCATAAATACCCCATAACTTTGATCTTGAAGAAAGTCCATGAAGATGAATGATTTAGAGAAAGTCTCCAACATAAAAGTTGCTTAGAATATCATGTAGATTCAAGTTCTATGGTTGGATGAAATTAAAAGAGATTGGATGGTGGTTTTGAGTGTCTTGACCGAATGATTTCTCTTGAAACACAGATAAAAATTTTTATTTTTGATAGAAACTTGAAGCTTGGATTTGAAGTACTAGATGTTGGATTTTGAAGAAATTTTCAACATGACAGTTGTTTAGAATAAGGTAAGGATTCAAGAAACTAGGTTGGATGAAATTTTTGAGTGATGGAGGGTGTTCTTGGAGTGCTTGGCCGAAATCTAGAGGAGAAGAGAAAGGAGAGAAAATTTTGCTTCTTGAAAATGAACAATAATGGCCAAGAATGACCAAGACCACTAATAATGGTCTTCAAACTTTTTCCTATGTCCAAAAGTCTCTCAAAACCGTAGCCCCCTCCAATGCATTCTCTTTGAGTGCTAATTGATCAATAATGATCAATTATGATGAAACATTGACTAAGACCAATAATAATGACATAAAACTTTTTCTTTGGCTAAAAAAGCCTACTCAAAAATGTCTCCTCCTTCAATTAGTCTTCAAAACCGTCCCCCACCTTCTCTTGCTTCTTTAAAATGTGACAAATTTTACTAACCTTTATTTGAAGCCATTTAAGCCATTGATTAGATCAATGGTTAGTGATTTAGGTAGACTTTTGATTTAGAAGACTTAATCTGGCCATTAGATTTTTTCCTTGAAATTCTAGTCATTGGATGTGTCTCCAAAAATTAATGGTCAAGATTGCTCCTTCAAACTTTAAATCCAAGGGTTATAATTAGTCTTTGTCACTTTTTAAGACTAAATCTTCACCATTGATTAAATTAACATCCAATGGTCATAAATGGTCCTTGTTACTTTACAAGACCAAATCTCAACCTTTGATCAATTGTAAATCCAATGGTTGTAAATGGTCATAGCCACTTTATATGACTAAATCTCTACCCTTGATTTAATCTCCATCTAATGGTTATAAATGATCTTATTCACTTTTAAGATCAAATCTCCACCGCTTGATTAAATGAAGATCAAGTCTCCATCATTAATTAAATCAATGGTGGATATCCAAACCACCAATATTGACTTAAGCAATATAATTTATATTTTTATCTGCTAAAATCCCACGAAAGAATATATTTACTTGTATTTTTATCGCCTAGATAAATTAAATACAATATAAAACACAAGATAATAAAATTTTCTAAAATCAAGCGTTTCGAATTCAGGTTTAGTAAGATCCCTATCTCCGTCTATCAGTATAAATTTTTCTATGCGTAGAAAAATTTTCACTTTGCGGGACCCGCTTGGGCCCATGTATGGCCACTGGCTCCACATAGGACCACCTGGGCCCACATACAGAAAAAAAAATACATAATCATCCATAAAAATCACAAATATTAGAAAACACACAAATATCAAATCAGATTACGTAAAATAATTACCTAACGGTAAAAATTAAATTACGTAAAGTTTTTCCTGGCCCGAAAATTTTTATTTTCCTGACACGGAGTAAATCACTCAAAACGATCAAATACGCTGACGGAATAAACAAAATAATTTTACAGTCTTACGAAATTACTAAACAATAAAATTCTATTAATCACAAAATTACTTGTTTAAGAGATACGTAAATTTGGGGTGTTTCAATACTCCTCTTTACGAAATTTCGTCCTCAAAATTTCATGACCATGATTTCACACCCTCGGAATAAATAATGATATTATTCCTTTATCTTTTCTTCAGTTCCCATGTAGTTTCACCTTTTACGTTATTCCAAACGATTCTAAACCATTGAAAGTTCTTTATCTCTTGTTCACTTCTCCTGATCAAACAAATATCTTAAAAAAAAAATTTCTACGATTTTCCATTATCGTCTTAACTTTTCCCATAGACAGACTTCTTCAATTTTTGAAGAATCTACCACGCTTCTACTGCGCCACTTTGATACTCTGACTTGGATATAAATAGAAATTTTCTCTCTTGCAAGATATTCCTTCAATTGCACAGTAGATGAAAGAAAACATCATGGAAAAGAACAAAATGAATTGAATATGTTATCAAACATATTCAACAAAGAATTGGATGTAACTCGATCTTCAAGAATGAATTCTCTGATACCAATACAGCGGCTACCAACCTTCATTCATGCCTAGAATAGTTTTTCTCAGATAACTTCCAACTAATGTAATGTATTACTTAAAATTTTCTTATCCTCATATCACTTTATTCTCCAGCTTTAGCTTCTTTAACAGGAAACATCTCACTAACCGAGTTCTTCTTTCAACCGCATTTTATACCAGATACTATAACATGGATTTTAAATAGGAATATCCTTTCTTGCAAAATATTCTTTCTTGCAAATGCAATATATGAAAGAACATTATAGAGGTTTGGGAAGAAAAAGTAACGAAATGATCTGATATGTTACCAAACATATTCAACAAGAATTTGATTTTGCCTGATTTTCAGGAATGAATTTTTTTTTTTGAAATACTAACACTGTATTGAGACAATCTCATAGGATATGGTTGGAAAATAACCAATCCATTTTCAAAGATCACGTCTATTTATAAAACAGATCAAACTAACACAAAGTTTTGAGTTTTGAAAGATCACATCTATTTAGGAAACAGATCAACCTACATAAAAATTTTGAACGACAGATCAAACTAACACAAAGATTTGATCCATAACAACAATTTGAATAACTTGAGTAGCTCGATAGGCTAAGAATAGAAACAGAAATAAACAAAACAGAAGTAAACAAATTAGAGGATTACGGATAACTCTAAAATATAATTGATCTACTCAATCATATTACACAAAGAACATGTTTCCACACAAAGATATACGCTATGATCAAAGAATTACCTCTTGTAGTACAGTCTCCCTTGTTTAGGTCTTCAGCTCAGAACACCCCTGTTCCATTCGGAGTAACAACTTCCCTTACTATCTAAAATTTTACTAACAGAAAACTCTGTTTTCAATAGAACACAATCTCTGGGAAAATGTGTCCAACTTTTCTGCAAATTGTTTTCTTGACGTACATTCCTTCATTGAGTACCTTCTTTCACATCACTTACTACCTTTGGTTTCCTCAATGGTTGTAAATACATCTTTCGTCGAAATCAATCACTTTTCCAATATCCCTAAGAAAACACCAAGTTCCAAAATTACGAAATCTTATATTCCAAGACTGATTCTCTTCCATCGATCCTGAACTTCAACTTTCATTTTCCCACTGAACAGCGGTCCTTTGTTCCTGCAGTTATCCTTCTACATTGCTCCCGTTGCTCCCGTAGCTGCAACTGCATTACTAGTAACATGTTTCGCTTTCACACGCGTACAACTATCCCAGGCAATTTTTTATTTCTTCTCGAGGTGTGCGGATCGAAATACAATGGATTTGATATCCATTGCAAACAACATTGTTTCCTTTCGAAAAACAAAAACACAGAGATCAGAACACAAGCAAAACAGACCTAACCACAAACCCTAAAAGACTCAAACCGTGCTCTGATACCAACTAATGTAACACCCTCCCTAGGGTATCACATGTCTTACTCACGACTCATAATCTGAAAAGAAGTTCGCACAAAGTTTGAGTTATAAAAGATGGGTTTTAAAATTTCTTTCTTACTGAAACATAAACTTACTGAAATCCATAAGTATTACTGAAAATATATTTTAACTAATTAATATATAATATTGACACCAATTAATATTTAATAATTTAAAGAGAAATATAAAACTAATAGACTCTTTTTTCTTTAACAAGAATAAAACCCTATAACGGGTCCTACTTAATAGCACGCGACAACACTAACGAGAAACTTTAACATACTTATTCCTTTTTCTCAATCCATCTTGATGCATCATACATCCGTTCCACATCCGTTCTTTGTCAACACTTGCACACCTTCGAGTCCCGAATGTCCACTCCTTACTTGTTGTCACCCATCTCGAGTATTCATTGGCCGTTATGTCTAAGACAACTCGATTCTTCTATTATTTGATTTTAACAGTACAGACACAACAAAACAACATAACAAAGAGGTGAGATCACCTACGCCAATACCAACATGGCAAAGACAGAGATAACACAAATAACATATCATACAGATATATCATACCAGAATTCTAATAATGCACTCAACATTAATCAACTATCATCATCATACCATTAACATTATTATCATCACACAATAATGCCATCAACATGATTATCATCATCATCATCATCAAATATTCAAAACAATTGTCATAGCCAATATTCCTCAATTAATATATAATACGATATAAATGTCGATTATGCAAGTGCACAAAAACTCGCTTTTTCAAAAACAACTCCATGGTGGTTTTCACAATTTTGAAGAGAATGCTCATTAATTGTCGACCTTTTAGCCCAAAGACAATCTTCCAGTTGTTGAAAAGAATCGTGTTCTTGTCGGGTATCATCAATGCATTGCAACGGACTGTATCGCCAAGTAGCACAGGGCACTCGCCAGCTATCCACTGGCCGACCGTCGTGCCTTGACGCCCCCAAGATCCATCATACACCTCACTATCAATTCTCATTCCCTCTTCAACCACAAGGGCCATATACAATGCACGAATATATCAGTGCAAGTCCAACCCCAAAGGGCCAAATCTTTTCAATTTCATTAGTTCAATGTATCATATGCCTCAACACATGTTTTTCCAATACATGTATAATGCACCAAATCCAATAATAGGCATCTCTTTCCAATGCATATAAATTGTACCAAATTATACTGTATTTTCAACAAAGAAAATCATGTTATCACATTTTCATAGTTATACAACACTTTCGTCGTGTTTTCACAAAATTGCGCAACATTTCCGTTACGTTTTCACAATTTCAAAACGTTTTTGTTACATTTTCAAAATATCGTAACACTTCTGTTACGTTTTCAAAATTCTGAAACTATATTTTCACAATACCATAACACTTCTGTTACATTTTCAAAATGCCGCAACTCTTACTGTTGCACTTTTAAATCACGTACTAATTTTTCAATGTTTTTCTCAATCGTGCAGTAAAGATATACGTTTCTCAAATCCCATAATATTTTTTCACTGTTTCAAAATCACGTAACTTAAAAATCATCCTTTTAAGTCGTGTAAATCATTTTCTTTTATTTTCAAAATATTTAAAATACCTTTCAAATCACATAATGATTTTCCGCTATTTTCACAATCACGTAAAAATAATTCATCACTTTTCCATCATGTAGTGATTTTTTAATAGTAATTCAAATTACGTAAAATATTTAAACGTAATTCAAATCGCATAAAAATATTTCAACGTATTTAAAATTGCGTAGAAGTATTTTACTATATTTCCAAACACTTAGAAATATTTTACTGTATTTCAAACCACGTACTTTAAAATTACGTTTTTAAGATACGTAAATAATTTTTCATCACAATTTCATTACAGAAAATATTCTTAACCTTCAAAAATTCCTTTTTAACTTTTCTCAAAATAATATGACTTTGTATTTCATTTTTCACATTTTCTTACTCAAGAAAATCTTTTCCACATTTCTTCACTCAAGAAATCCTTTTCCAAAATATAATCCACAAAAATCACTTTTCCATTGATATAAATCAACGCGTTTCAAAATTTAACATTTTCTAACGTACTTTCAAAACTCAAAAATAAGTTATAAGCGTTAGTAACTTTTCAAATTGCCATTATATTCTCCATTTTTCTCAAATCACTTCCAAAATCAACCTTCCTCAAAATAAATTGAAACTCAAACGTTTTCAACCTCTCTTTGTTTTCCGTTACGAAAGTTTCTATTCTCTCAAGTGATAAAATGCTCTAATTCCTTTCCAAATTCTTGTATTAAATCAATTATATTTCCACTTGGAAAATCACTTTGTTTCATCAAAATCAAGGCATTACAAGCCTTCGATGGACGATGACTATTGAAAATTATCAAAACATTTTTCCTTCTAAGTCAATATGGTTTTACACAAGCAAAACCATTAAAATTTTGCTTTCAAAACCGTAAGACTTATGGTCATAAAAACCAAACCCATTTGTTCAAATTCATTTTTACTTTCTTTGCAAATCCTTAAAATCAACGTTTGCCCGTTTTATTCAAAACTCATATTTAGAAAAACACTTAGGATCTTTTTACACAAAATAAATCAATAAAAATCCTTCAAAACCATGTTCTTGTTCTCTTGAAAAACATATCCTTTGTTCATTTTCCATGCTTTTCAAATCAATACAATTTTATTCTTCCATGAAAATATTAAGTTATAAACACCTATGTTGAGGTGTCTTGGCCGAAATTCTCAATGTTCTAGGGACCCAAAAAATTAATTCCCTTGTCTTAAAAATTTTCAACATAAACCCTCTTCATGGGTATCAAAACCGTATTTCCTTTCCTTTGGCCATTGAAGCCAAAAATTGATTTTCTTTCCATCATCACATCATGGCATACATATACATAATTTCAACATATTCTCATCATGCATATTATAAGCATACCATATAAGCCATAAAATCATACAAAGCATATCAAGCATAGGCAAATAATCAAAGTTCATAAACACACACAAATAATTTACATGACCATGGATATGAATCCTCACATGGATTCACTATCCATCAAATATAAGACCATCTCTCACCACCATGCTTGGTTGGTAAGATGGATCTCCCTCTTACCTCTTGAAGATCCTCAAAAGCTCTTTGTTTTGCTTCTTTTTCCAAGTCCTTCACCACCAAGGGCTTCTCAAATACAAAACAAAATACATAAAAATTAGTATACTAAGCTTGATTAAGAGGAACCATGGATCAAACATGGTTTAGATCATGAAAAAGAATAGAAGAAATGAAGTTTCCTTACACTTCACCATAAATACCCCATAACTTTGATCTTGAAGAAAGTCCATGAAGATGAATGATTTAGAGAAAGTCTCCAACATAAAAGTTGCTTAGAATATCATGTAGATTCAAGTTCTATGGTTGGATGAAATTAAAAGAGATTGGATGGTGGTTTTGAGTGTCTTGACCGAATGGTTTCTCTTGAAACACAATAAAATTTTTTATTTTTGATAGAAACTTGAAGCTTGGATTTGAAGTACTAGATGTTGGATTTTGAAGAAATCTTCAACATGACAGTTGTTTAGAATAAGGTAAGGATTCAAGAAACTAGGTTGGATGAAATTTTTGAGTGATGGAGGGTGTTCTTGGAGTGCTTGGCCGAAATCTAGAGGAGAAGAGAAAGGAGAGAAAATTTTGCTTCTTGAAAATGAACAATAATGGCCAAGAATGACCAAGACCACTAATAATGGTCTTCAAACTTTTTCCTATGTCCAAAAGTCTCTCAAAACCGTAGCCCCCTCCAATGCATTCTCTTTGAGTGCTAATTGATCAATAATGATCAATTATGATGAAACATTGACTAAGACCAATAATAATGACATAAAACTTTTTCTTTACTAAAAAGCCTACTCAAAAATGTCTCCTCCTTCAATTAGTCTTCAAAACCGTCCCCACCTTCTCTTGCTTCTTTAAAATGTGACAAATTTTACTAACCTTTATTTGAAGCCATTTAAGCCATTGATTAGATCAATGGTTAGGATTTAGGTAGACTTTTGATTTAGAAGACTTAATCTAGCCATTAGATTTTTCTCCTTGAAATTCTAGTCATTGGATGTGTCTCCAAAAATTAATGGTCAAGATTGCTTTTCAAACTTTAAATCCAAGGGTTATAATTAGTCTTTGTCACTTTTTAAGACTAAATCTTCACCATTGATTAAATTAACATCCAATGGTCATAAATGGTCCTTGTTACTTTACAAGACCAAATCTCAACCTTTGATCAATTGTAAATCCAATGGTTGTAAATGGTCATAGCCACTTTATATGACTAAATCTCTACCCTTGATTTAATCTCCATCTAATGGTTATAAATGATCTTATTCACTTTTAAGATCAAATCTCCACCGTTGATTAAATGAAGATCAAGTCTCCATCATTAATTAAATCAATGGTGGATATCCAAACCACCAATATTGACTTAAGCAATATAATTTATATTTTTATCTGCTAAAATCCCACGAAAGAATATATTTACTGTATTTTTATCGCCCGATAAATTAAATACAATATAAAACACAGTACAATAAAATTTTCTAAAACTGTTTCTGAATTCAGGTTTAGTAAGATCCCCTATCTCCGTCTATCAGTATAAATTTTTCTATGCGTAGAAAAATTTTCACTTTGCGGGACCCGCCTGGGCCCATGTATGGCCACCTGGGCCCACATAGGACCACCTGGGCCCACATACAGTAAAAAAATACATAATCATCCATAAAAATCACAAATATTAGAAAACACACAAATATCAAATCAGATTACGTAAAATAATTACCTAACGGTAAAAATTAAATTACGTAAAGTTTTTCCCGGCCCGAAAATTTTTATTTTCCTGACACGGAGTAAATCACTCAAAATGATCAAATACGCTGACAGAATAAACAAAATAATTTTACAGTGCACAGAAATTACTAAACAGTAAAATTCTGTTAACTGTCAAAATTACTGTTTAAGAGATACAGAAATTTGGGGTGTTTCAATAATCCCCCTCTTTACAGAAATTTCGTCCTCGAAATTTCATGACCATGATTTCACACCCTCGGAATAAATAATGATATTATTCCTTTATCTTTTCTTCAGTTCCCATGTAGTTTCACCTTTTACGTTATTCCAAACGATTCTAAACCATTGAAAGTTCTTTATCTCTTGTTCACTTCTCCTGATCAAACAAATATCTTAATAATTTTTTTTCTACGGTTTTCCATTACCGTCTTAACTTTTCCCATAGATGACTTCTTCATTTTTTGAAGAATCTACCACGCTTCTCTTCTGCGCCACTTTGATACTCTGACTTGGATATAAATAGAAATTTTCTCTCTTGCAAGATATTCCTTCAATTGCAGTAGATGAAAGAAAACATCATGGAAAAGAACAAAATGAATTGAATATGTTATCGAACATATTCAACAAAGAATGGATGTAACTCGATCTTCAAGAATGAATTCTCGATACCAATACAAAGGCTACCAACCTTCATTCATGCCTAGAATAGTTTTTCTCGAGATAACTTCCAACTAATGTAATGTATTACTTAAAATTTTCTTATCCTCATATCACTTTATTCTCCAAATTTTAGCTTTTTAACAGAAACATCTCACTAACCGAGTTCTTCTTTCAACCGCATTTTATACCGATACTATGACATGGATTTTAAATAGGAATATCCTTTCTTGCAAAATATTCTTTCTTGCAAATGCAATATATGAAAGAACATTATAGAGGTTTAGGAAGAAAAAGTAACGAAATGATCTGATATGTTACCAAACATATTCAACAAGAATTTGATTTTGCCTAATTTTCAGGAATGAATTTTTTTTTTTTTTGAAATACTAACACTGTATTGAGACAATCTCATAGGATATGGTTGGAAAATAACCAATCCATTTTCAAAGATCACGTCTATTTATAAAACAGATCAAACTAACACAAAGTTTTGAGTTTTGAAAGATCACATCTATTTAGGAAACAGATCAACCTACATAAAAATTTTGAACGACAGATCAAACTAACACAAAGATTTGATCCATAACAACAATTTGAATAACTTGAGTAGCTCGATAGGCTAAGAATAGAAACAGAAATTAAACAAAATGTAGTAAACAAATCGAGGATTACGGATAACTCTAAAATATAATTGATCTACTCAATCATATTACACAAAGAACATGCTTCCTCACAAAGATATACGCTATGATCAAAGAATTACCTCTTGTAGTACAGTCTCCCTTGTTTAGGTCTTCAGCTCAGAACACCCCTGTTCCATTCAGAGTAACAACTTCCCTTACTATCTAAAATTTTACTAACAGAAAATTCTGTTTTCAATAGAACACAATCTCTGGGAAAATGTGTCCAACTTTTCTGCAAATTGTTTTCTTGATGTACATTCCTTCATTGAGTACCTTCTTTCACATCACTTACTGCCTTTGGTTTCCTCAATGGTTGTAAATACATCTTTCGTCGAAATCAATCACTTTTCCAATATCCCTAAGAAAACACCAAGTTCCAAAATTACGAAATCTTATATTCCAAGACTAATTCTCTTCCATCAGATCGTGAACTTCAACTTTCATTTTCCCACTGAACAGCGGTCCTTTGTTCCTGCAGTTATCCTTCTACATTGCTCCCGTTGTTCTCCGTAGCAGCAACTGCATTACTAGTAACATGTTTCGCTTTCACACGCGTACAACTATCCCAGGCCATTTTTTTTTCTTCTCGAGGTGTGCGGATCGAAATACAATGGATTTGATATCCATTGCAAACAACATTGTTTCCTTCCTGAAAACAAAAACACAGAGATCACAACACAAGCAAAACAGGACCTAACCACAAACCCTAAAAGACTCAAACCGTGCTCGATACCAACTAATGTAACACCCTCCCTAGGGTATCACATGTCTTACTCCCGACTCATAATCAAAAGAAGTTCGCACAAAGTTTGAGTATAAAAGATGGGTTTTAAAATTTCTTTCTTCTTGAAACATAAACTTACTTGAAATCCATAAGTATTCTTGAAAATATATTTTAACCGATTAATATATAAAATTGACACCAATTAATATTTAATAATTTAAAGAGAAATATAAAACTAATAGACTCTTTTTTCTTTAACAGTAGCAAACCCTATAACGGGTCCTACTTAATAGCACGGTACAACACTAACGAGAAACTTTAACATACTTATTCCTTTTTCTGTCCATCTTGATGCATCATACATCTGTTCCACATCTGTTCTTTGTCAACACTGCACACCTTCGAGTCCTGAATGTCCACTCCTTACTGTTGTCACCCATCTCAGAGTATTCATTGGCCGTTATGTCTAAGACAACTCGATTCTTCTATTATTTGATTTTAACAGTACAGACACAGCAAAACAACATAACAAAGAGGTGAGATCACCTACGCCAATACCAACATGGCGCACAGAGATAACACAAACAACATATCATACAGATATATCATACCAGAATTCCAATAATGCACTCAACATTAATCAACTATCATCATCATACCATTAACATTATTATCATCACACAATAATGCCATCAACATGATTATCATCATCATCATCCAAATATTCAAAACAATTGTCATAGCCAATATTCCTCAATTAATATATCATACAGATATAAATGTTAGATTATGCAAGTGCACAAAAACTCAGTTTTTCAAAAACAACTCCATGGTGGTTTTCACAATTTTGAAGAGAATGCTCTGTCAATTGTCAACCTTGCCCAAAGACAATCTTCCAGTTGTTGAAAAGAATCGTGTTCTTGTCGGGTATCGTCAATGCATTGCGACGGACTGTATCGCCAAGTGGCACAGGGCACTCGCCAGCTATCCACTGGCCGACCGCCGTGCTTTGACGCCCCCAAGATCCATCATAGACCTCACTATCAATTCTCATTCCCTCTTCAACCACAAGGGCCATATACAATGCACGAATATATCAGTGCAAGTCCAACCCCAAAGGGCCAAATCTTTTCAATTTCATTAGTTCAATGTATCATATGCCTCAACACATGTTTTTCCAATGCATGTATAATGCACCAAATCCAATAATAGGCATCTCTTTCCAATGCATATAAATTGTACCAAATTATACTGTATTTTCAACAGCAAAATCATGTTATCACATTTTCATAGTTATACAACACTTTCGTCGTGTTTTCACAAAATTGCGCAACATTTCCGTTACGTTTTCACAATTTCAAAACGTTTTTGTTACATTTTCAAAATATCGTAACACTTCTGTTACGTTTTCAAAATTCTGAAACTATATTTTCACAATACCATAACACTTCTGTTACATTTTCAAAATGCCGCAACTCTTCTGTTGCACTTTTAAATCACGTACTAATTTTTCAATGTTTTTCTCAATCGCGTAAAAAAATATACGTTTCTCAAATCCCATAATATTTTTCAACTGTTTCAAAATCACGTAACTTAAAAATCTTCCTTTTAAGTCGTGTAAATCATTTTCTTTTATTTTCAAAATATTTAAAATACCTTTCAAATCACATAATGATTTTCCGTTATTTTCACAATCACGTAAAAATAATTCATCACTTTTCCATCATGTAGTGATTTTTTAATAGTAATTCAAATTACGTAAAATATTTAAACGTAATTCAAATCGCATAAAAATATTTCAACGTATTTAAAATTGCGTAGAAGTATTTTACTATATTTCCAAACACTTAGAAATATTTTACTGTATTTCAAACCACGTACTTTAAAATTACGTTTTTAAGATACGTAAATAATTTTTCACCACAATTTCATTACAGGAAATATTTCTTAACCTTCAAAAATTCCTTTTTAACTTTTCTCAAAATAATATGGCTTTGTATTTCATTTTTCACATTTTCTTACTCAAGAAAATCTTTTTCCACATTTCTTCACTCAAGAAATCCTTTTCCAAAATATAATCCACAAAATCACTTTTCCATTGATATAAATCAACGTTTCAAAATTTAACATTTTTAACGTCTTTCAAAACTCAAAAATAAGTTATCGTTAGTAACTTTTCAAATTGCCATTATATTCTCCATTTTTCTCAAATCACTTCCAAAATCAACCTTCCTCAAAATAAATTGAAACTCAAACGCGTTTTCAACCTCTCTTTGTTTTCCGTTACGAAAGTTTCTATTCTCTCAAGTGATAAAATGCTCTAATTCCCTTTCCAAATTCTTGTATTAAATCAATTATATTTCCACTTGGAAAATCACTTTGTTTCATCAAAATCAAGGCATTACAAGCCTTCGAAAACGTGGACATGACTATTGAAAATTATCAAAACATTTTTCCTTCTAAGTCAATATGGTTTTACACAAGCAAAACCATTAAAATTTTGCTTTCAAAACCGTAAGACTTATGGTCATAAAAACCAAACCCATTTGTTCAAATTCATTTTTACTTTCTTTGCAAATCCTTAAAATCAACGTTTGCCCGTTTTATTCAAAACTCATATTTAGAAAAACACTTAGGATCTTTTTACACAAAATAAATCAATAAAAATCCTTCAAAATCATGTTCTTGTTCTCTTGAAAAACATATCCTTTGTTCATTTTCCATGCTTTTCAAATCAATACAATTTTATTCTTCCATGAAAATATTAAGTTATAAACACCTATGTTGAGGTGTCTTGGTGAAATTCTCAATGTTCTAGGGACCCAAAAAATTAATTCCCTTGTCTTAAAAATTTTCAACATAAACCCTCTTCATGGGTATCAAAACCGTATTTCCTTTCCTTTGGCCATTGAAGCCAAAAATTGATTTTCTTTCCATCATCACATCATGGCATACATATACATAATTTCAACATATTCTCATCATGCATATTATAAGCATACCATATAAGCCATAAAATCATACAAAGCATATCAAGCATAGGCAAATAATCAAAGTTCATATACACACACAAATAATTTACATGACCATGGATATGAATCCTTACATGGATTCACTATCCATCAAATATAAGACCATCTCTCACCACCATGCTTGGTTGGTAAGATGGATCTCCCTCTTACCTCTTGAAGCTCCTCAAAAGCTCTTTGTTTTGCTTCTTTTTCCAAGTCCTTCACCACCAAGGGCTTCTCAAATACAAAACAAAATACATAAAAATTAGTATACTAAGCTTGATTAAGAGGAACCATGGATCAAACATGGTTTAGATCATGAAAAAGAATAGAAGAAATGAAGTTTCCTTACACTTCACCATAAATACCCCATAACTTTGATCTTGAAGAAAGTCCATGAAGATGAATGATTTAGAGAAAGTCTCCAACATAAAAGTTGCTTAGAATATCATGTAGATTCAAGTTCTATGGTTGGATGAAATTAAAAGAGATTGGATGGTGGTTTTGAGTGTCTTGACCGAATGGTTTCTCTTGAAACACGATAAGAAGAAATTTTTTATTTTTGATAGAAACTTGAAGCTTGGATTTGAAGTACTAGATGTTGGATTTTGAAGAAATCTTCAACATGACAGTTGTTTAGAATAAGGTAAGGATTCAAGAAACTATGTTGGATGAAATTTTTGAGTGATGGAGGGTGTTCTTGGAGTGCTTGGCCGAAATCTAGAGGAGAAGAGAAAGGAGAGAAAATTTTGCTTCTTGAAAATGAACAATAATGGCCAAGAATGACCAAGACCACTAATAATGGTCTTCAAACTTTTTCCTATGTCCAAAAGTCTCTCAAAACCGTAGCCCCCTCCAATGCATTCTCTTTGAGTGCTAATTGATCAATAATGATCAATTATGATGAAACATTGACTAAGACCAATAATAATGACATAAAACTTTTTCTTTGGCTAAAAAGCCTACTCAAAAATGTCTCCTCCTTCAATTAGTCTTCAAAACCGTCCCCCACCTTCTCTTGCTTCTTTAAAATGTGACAAATTTTACTAACCTTTATTTGAAGCCATTTAAGCCATTGATTAGATCAATGGTTAGGATTTAGGTAGACTTTTGATTTAGAAGACTTAATCTAGGTCATTAGATTTTTCTCCTTGAAATTCTAGTCATTGGATGTGTCTCCAAAAATTAATGGTCAAGATTGCTCCTTCAAACTTTAAATCCAAGGGTTATAATTAGTCTTTGTCACTTTTTAAGACTAAATCTTCACCATTGATTAAATTAACATCCAATGGTCATAAATGGTCCTTGTTACTTTACAAGACCAAATCTCAACCTTTGATCAATTGTAAATCCAATGGTTGTAAATGGTCATAAGCCACTTTATATGACTAAATCTCTACCCTTGATTTAATCTCCATCTAATGGTTATAAATGATCTTATTCACTTTTAAGATCAAATCTCCACCGTTGATTAAATGAAGATCAAGTCTCCATCATTAATTAAATCAATGGTAGATATCCAAACCACCAATATTGACTTAAGCAATATAATTTATATTTTTATCTGCTAAAATCCCACGAAAAGAATATATTTATTGTATTTTTATCGTAGATAAATTAAATACAATATAAAACACAAGATCTGATAAAATTTTCTAAAATTGTTTCTGAATTCGGTTTAGTAAGATCCCTATCTCCGTCTATCGGTATAAATTTTTCTATGCGTAGAAAAATTTTCACTTTTATGGGACCCACTTTGGGCCCATGTGTATGGCCACCTGGGCCCACATAGGACCACCTAGGCCCACATACAATAAAAAAATACATAATCATCCATAAAAATCACAAATATTAGAAAATGCACAAATATCAAATCAGATTACGTAAAATAATTACCTAACGGTAAAAATTAAATTACGTAAAGTTTTTCCCGGCCTGAAAATTTTTATTTTCCTGACACGGAGTAAATCACTCAAAATGATCAAATACGCTGACGGAATAAACAAAATAATTTTACAGTGCACAGAAATTACTAAACAATAAAATTCTGTTAACTGTCAAAATTACTGTTTAAGAGATACAGAAATTTGGGGTGTTTCAATACTCCCCCTCTTTACAGAAATTTCGTCCTCGAAATTTCATGACCATGATTTCACACCCTCGGAATAAATAATGATATTATTCCTTTATCTTTTCTTCAGTTCCCATGTAGTTTCACCTTTTACGTTATTCCAAACGATTCTAAACCATTGAAAGTTCTTTATCTCTTGTTCACTTCTCCTGATCAAACAAATATCTTAATAATTTTTTTTTCTACGGTTTTCCATTATCGTCTTAACTTTTCCCATAGACAGACTTCTTCAATTTTTGAAGAATCTACCACGCTTCTACTGCGCCACTTTGATACTCTGACTTGGATATAAATAGAAATTTTCTCTCTTGCAAGATATTCCTTCAATTGCAGTAGATGAAAGAAAACATCATGGAAAAGAACAAAATGAATTGAATATGTTATCGAACATATTCAACAAAGAATTGGATGTAACTCGATCTTCAAGAATGAATTCTCTGATACTAATACAGCGGCTACCAACCTTCATTCATGCCTAGAATAGTTTTTCTCAGATAACTTCCAACTAATGTAATGTATTACTTAAAATTTTCTTATCCTCATATCACTTTATTCTCCAGCTTTAGCTTCTTTAACAGGAAACATCTCACTAACCGAGTTCTTCTTTCAACCGCATTTTATACCAGATACTATGACATGGATTTTAAATAGAATATCCTTTCTTGCAAAATATTCTTTCTTGCAAATGCAATATATGAAAGAACATTATAGAGGTTTAGGAAGAAAAAGTAACGAAAATGATCGATATGTTACCAAACATATTCAACAAGAATTTGATTTTGCCCGATTTTCGGGAATGAATTTTTTTTGAAATACTAACACTTTGTATTGAGACAATCTCATAGGATATGGTTGGAAAATAACCAATCCATTTTCAAAGATCACGTCTATTTATAAAATGATCAAACTAACACAAAGTTTTGAGTTTTGAAAGATCACATCTATTTAGGAAACAGATCAACCTACATAAAAATTTTGAACGACAGATCAAACTAACACAAAGATTTGATCCATAACAACAATTTGAATAACTTGAGTAGCTCGATAGGCTAAGAATAGAAACAGAGATTAAACAAAGCAGTAAACAAATCAGAGGATTACGGATAACTCTAAAATATAATTGATCTACTCAATCATATTACACAAAGAACATGTTTCCTCACAAAGATATACGCTATGATCAAAGAATTACCTCTTGTAGTACAGTCTCCCTTGTTTAGGTCTTCAGCTCAGAACACCCCTGTTCCATTCAGAGTAATAACTTCCCTTACTATCTAAAATTTTACTAACAGAAAACTCTATTTTCAATAGAACACAATCTCTGGGAAAATGTGTCCAACTTTTCTGCAAATTGTTTTCTTGACGTACATTCCTTTATTGAGTACCTTCTTTCACATCACTTACTGCCTTTGGTTTCCTCAATGGTTGTAAATACATCTTTCGTCGAAATCAATCACTTTTCCAATATCCCTAAGAAAACACCAAGTTCCAAAATTACGAAATCTTATATTCCAAGACTGATTCTCTTCCATCGATCCTCGAACTTCAACTTTCATTTTCCCACGAACAAATGGTCCTTTGTTCCAATGAGTTATCCTTCTACATTGCTCCCGTTGCTCCCGTAGCAAGAATCGCATTACTAGTAACATGTTTCGCTTTCACACGCGTACAACTATCCCAGCCATTTTTTTTTTCTTCTCGAGGTGTGCGGATCGAAATACAATGGATTTGATATCCATTGCAAACAACATTGTTTCCTTTCGGAAAACAAAAACACAGAGATCACAACACAAGCAAAACAGACCTAACCACAAACCCTAAAAGACTCAAACCGTGCTCTGATACCAACTAATGTAACACCCTCCCTAGGGTATCACATGTCTGACTCCCGACTCATAATCTGAAAAGAAGTTCGCACAAAGTTTGAGTTATAAAAGATGGGTTTTAAAATTTCTTTCTTACTGAAACATAAACTTACTGAAATCCATAAGTATTCTTGAAAATATATTTTAACCGATTAATATATAATATTGACACCAATTAATATTTAATAATTTAAAGAGAAATATAAAACTAATAGACTCTTTTTTCTTTAACAAAGAAGCAAACCCTATAACGGATCCTACTTAATAGCACTGAACACTAACGAGAAACTTTAACATACTTATTCCTTTTTTGTCCATCTGGATGCATCATACTACGTTCCACATCTGTTCTTTGTCAACACCGCACACCTTCGAGTCTGAATGTCCACTCCTTCTTGTTGTCACCCATCTCGAGTATTCATTGGCCGTTATGTCTAAGACAACTCGATTCTTCTATTATTTGATTTTAACAAAGATCTGAACACAAAGAAAAACAACATAACAAAGAGGTGAGATCACCTACGCCAATACCAACATGGCACACGGAGATAACACAAATAACATATCATACAGATATATCATACCAGAATTCCAATAATGCACTCAACATTAATCAACTATCATCATCATACCATTAACATTATTATCATCACACAATAATGCCATCAACATGATTATCATCATCATCATCCAAATATTCAAAACAATTGTCATAGCCAATATTCCTCAATTAATATATCATACTGAGATATAAATGTCGACATGCAAGTGCACAAAAACTCGCTTTTTCAAAAACAACTCCATGGTGGTTTTCACAATTTTGAAGAGAATGCTCTCAATTGTCGGCCTTAGCCCAAAGACAATCTTCCAGTTGTTGAAAAGAATCGTGTTCTTGTCGGGTATCGTCAATGCATTGCAACGGACTGTATCGCCAAGTGGCACAGGGCACTCGCCAGCTATCCACTAGCCGACCGCCGTGCCTTGACGCCCCCAAGATCCATCATAGACCTCACTATCAATTCTCATTCCCTCTTCAACCACAAGGGCCATATACAATGCACGAATATATCAGTGCAAGTCCAACCCCAAAGGGCCAAATCTTTTCAATTTCATTAGTTCAATGTATCATATGCCTCAACACATGTTTTTCCAATGCATGTATAATGCACCAAATCTAATAATAGGCATCTCTTTCCAATGCATATAAATTGTACCAAATTATACTGTATTTTTAACAGCAAAATCATGTTATCACATTTTCATAGTTATACAACACTTTCGTCGTGTTTTCACAAAATTGCGCAACATTTCCGTTACGTTTTCACAATTTCAAAACGTTTTTGTTACATTTTCAAAATATCGTAACACTTCTGTTACGTTTTCAAAATTCTGAAACTATATTTTCACAATACCATAACACTTCTGTTACATTTTCAAAATGCCGCAACTCTTCTGTTGCACTTTTAAATCACGTACTAATTTTTCAATGTTTTTCTCAATCGCGTAAAGATATACGTTTCTCAAATCCCATAATATTTTTTCACTGTTTCAAAATCACGTAACTTAAAAATCATCCTTTTAAGTTGTGTAAATCATTTTCTTTTATTTTCAAAATATTTAAAATACCTTTCAAATCACATAATGATTTTCCGCTATTTTCACAATCACGTAAAAATAATTCATCACTTTTCCATCATGTAGTGATTTTTTAATAGTAATTCAAATTACATAAAATATTTAAACGTAATTCAAATCGCATAAAAATATTTCAACGTATTTAAAATTGCGTAGAAGTATTTTACTATATTTCCAAACACTTAGAAATATTTTACTGTATTTCAAACCACGTACTTTAAAATTACGTTTTTAAGATACGTAAATAATTTTTCACCACAATTTCATTACAGGAAATATTTCTTAACCTTCAAAAATTCCTTTTTAACTTTTCTCAAAATAATATGACTTTGTATTTCATTTTTCACATTTTCTTACTCAAGAAAATCTTTTTCCACATTTCTTCACTCAAGAAATCCTTTTCCAAAATATAATCCACAAAAATCACTTTTCCATTGATATAAATCAACGTTTCAAAATTTAACATTTTCTAACGTACTTTCAAAACTCAAAAATAAGTTATCGTTAGTAACTTTTCAAATTGCCATTATATTCTCCATTTTTCTCAAATCACTTCCAAAATCAACCTTCCTCAAAATAAATTGAAACTCAAACGTTTTCAACCTCTCTTTGTTTTCCGTTATGAAAGTTTCTATTCTCTCAAGTGATAAAATGCTTTCTAATTCCCTTTCCAAATTCTTGTATTAAATCAATTATATTTCCACTTGGAAAATCACTTTGTTTCATCAAAATTAAGGCATTACAAGCCTTCAAAACGTGACATGACGTATTGAAAATTATCAAAACATTTTTCCTTCTAAGTCAATATGGTTTTACACAAGCAAAACCATTAAAATTTTGCTTTCAAAACCGTAAGACTTATGGTCATAAAAACCAAACCCATTTGTTCAAATTCATTTTTACTTTCTTTGCAAATCCTTAAAATCAACGTTTGCGTTTATTCAAAACTCGTATTTAGAAAAACACTTAGGATCTTTTTACACAAAATAAATCAATAAAAATCCTTCAAAACCATGTTCTTGTTCTCTTGAAAAACATATCCTTTGTTCATTTTCCATGCTTTTCAAATCAATACAATTTTATTCTTCCATGAAAATATTAAGTTATAAACACCTATGTTGAGGTGTCTTGGTCGAAATTCTCAATGTTCTAGGGACCCAAAAATTAATTCCCTTGTCTTAAAAATTTTCAACATAAACCCTCTTCATGGGTATCAAAATCGTATTTCCTTTCCTTTGGCCATTGAAGCCAAAAATTGATTTTCTTTCCATCATCACATCATGGTATACATATACATAATTTCAACATATTCTCATCATGCATATTATAAGCATACCATATAAGCCATAAAATCATACAAAGCATATCAAGCATAGGCAAATAATCAAAGTTCATAAACACACACAAATAATTTACATGACCATGGATATGAATCCTCACATGGATTCACTATCCATCAAATATAAGACCATCTCTCACCACCATGCTTGGTTGGTAAGATGGATCTCCCTCTTACCTCTTGAAGATCCTCAAAAGCTCTTTGTTTTGCTTCTTTTTCCAAGTCCTTCACCACCAAGGGCTTCTCAAATACAAAACAAAATACATAAAAATTAGTATACTAAGCTTGATTAAGAGGAACCATGGATCAAACATGGTTTAGATCATGAAAAAGAGTAGAAGAAATGAAGTTTCCTTACACTTCACCATAAATACCCTATAACTTTGATCTTGAAGAAAGTCCATGAAGATGAATGATTTAGAGAAAGTCTCCAACATAAAAGTTGCTTAGAATATCATGTAGATTCAAGTTCTATGGTTGGATGAAATTAAAAGAGATTGGATGGTGGTTTTGAGTGTCTTGACCGAATGGTTTCTCTTGAAACACAGATAAAAATTTTTATTTTTGATAGAAACTTGAAGCTTGGATTTGAAGTACTAGATGTTGGATTTTGAAGAAATCTTCAACATGACAGTTGTTTAGAATATGGTAAGGATTCAAGAAACTAGGTTGGATGAAATTTTTGAGTGATGGAGGGTGTTCTTGGAGTGCTTGGCCGAAATCTAGAGGAGAAGAGAAAGGAGAGAAAATTTTGCTTCTTGAAAATGAACAATAATGGCCAAGAATGACCAAGACCACTAATAATGGTCTTCAAACTTTTTCCTGTGTCCAAAAGTCTCTCAAAACCGTAGCCCCCCTCCAATGCATTCTCTTTGAGTGCTAATTGATCAATAATGATCAATTATGATGAAACATTACTAAGACCAATAATAATGACATAAAACTTTTTCTTTGGCCTAAAAAGCCTACTCAAAAATGTCTCCTCCTTCAAGTAGTCTTCAAAACCGTCCCCCACCTTCTCTTGCTTCTTTAAAATGTGACAAATTTTACTAACCTTTATTTGAAGCCATTTAAGCCATTGATTAGATCAATGGTTAGGATTTAGGTAGACTTTTGATTTAGAAGACTTAATCTGGCCATTAGATTTTTCTCCTTGAAATTCTAGTCATTGGATGTGTCTCCAAAAATTAATGGTCAAGAATGCTTTTCAAACTTTAAATCCAAGGGTTATAATTAGTCTTTGTCACTTTTTAAGACTAAATCTTCACCATTGATTAAATTAACATCCAATGGTCATAAATGGTCCTTGTTACTTTACAAGACCAAATCTCAACCTTTGATCAATTGTAAATCCAATGGTTGTAAATGGTCATAGCCACTTTATATGACTAAATCTCTACCCTTGATTTAATCTCCATCTAATGGTTATAAATGATCTTATTCACTTTTAAGATCAAATCTCCACCGTTGATTAAATGAAAATCAAGTCTCCATCATTAATTAAATCAATGGTGGATATCCAAACCACCAATATTGACTTAAGCAATATAATTTATATTTTTATCTGCTAAAATCCCACGAAAGAATATATTTATTTGTATTTTTATCGCCTTAGATAAATTAAATACAATATAAAACACAGTACAATAAAATTTTCTAAAACTGTTTCTGAATTCAGGTTTAGTAAGATCCCCTATCTCCGTCTATCAGTATAAATTTTTCTATGCGTAGAAAAATTTTCACTTTGGAGGACCCGTTGGGCCCATGTATGGCCACCTGGGCCCACATAGGACCACCTGGGCCCACATACAGTAAAAAAATACATAATCATCCATAAAAATCACAAATATTAGAAAACGCACAAATATCAAATCAGATTACGTAAAATAATTACCTAACGGTAAAAATTAAATTACGTAAAGTTTTTCCCGGCCTGAAAATTTTTATTTTCCTGACACGGAGTAAATCACTCAAAATGATCAAATACGCTGACGGAATAAACAAAATAATTTTACAGTGCACAGAAATTACTAAACAATAAAATTCTGTTAACTGTCAAAATTACTGTTTAAGAGATACAGAAATTTGGGGTGTTTCAATACTCCCCCTCTTTACAGAAATTTCGTCCTCGAAATTTCATGACCATGATTTCACACCCTCGGAATAAATAATGATATTATTCCTTTATCTTTTCTTCAGTTCCCATGTAGTTTCACCTTTTACGTTATTCCAAACGATTCTAAACCATTGAAAGTTCTTTATCTCTTGTTCACTTCTCCTGATCAAACAAATATCTTAATAATTTTTTTTCTACGGTTTTCCATTATCGTCTTAACTTTTCCCATAGCAGACTTCTTCAATTTTTGAAGAATCTACCACGCTTCTACTGCGCCACTTTGATACTCTGACTTGGATATAAATAGAAATTTTCTCTCTTGCAAGATATTCCTTCAATTGCAAGAGATGAAAGAAAACATCATGGAAAAGAACAAAATGAATTGAATATGTTATCGAACATATTCAACAAAGAATTGGATGTAACTCGATCTTTAAGAATGAATTCTCTGATACCAATACAGCGGCTACCAACCTTCATTCATGCCTAGAATAGTTTTTCTCAGATAACTTCCAACTAATGTAATGTATTACTTAAAATTTTCTTATCCTCATATCACTTTATTCTCCAGCTTTAGCTTCTTTAACAGGAAACATCTCACTAACCGAGTTCTTCTTTCAACCGCATTTTATACCAGATACTATAACATGGATTTTAAATGGGAATATCCTTTCTTGCAAAATATTCTTTCTTGCAAATGCAATATATGAAAGAACATTATAGAGGTTTGGGAAGAAAAAGTAACGAAATGATCTGATATGTTACCAAACATATTCAACAAGAATTTGATTTTGCACGATTTTCGGGAATGAATTTTTTTTTTGAAATACTAACACTTTGTATTGAGACAATCTCATAGGATATGATTGGAAAATAACCAATCCATTTTCAAAGATCACGTCTATTTATAAAACAGATCAAACTAACACAAAGTTTTGAGTTTTGAAAGATCACATCTATTTAGGAAACAGATCAACCTACATAAAAATTTTGAACGACAGATCAAACTAACACAAAGATTTGATCCATAACAACAATTTGAATAACTTGAGTAGCTCGATAGGCTAAGAATAGAAACAGAAATAAACAAAACAGAAGTAAACAAATCAGAGGATTACGGATAACTCTAAAATATAATTGATCTACTCAATCATATTACACAAAGAACATGTTTCCTCACAAAGATATACGCTATGATCAAAGAATTACCTCTTGTAGTACAGTCTCCCTTGTTTAGGTCTTCAGCTCAGAACACCCCTGTTCCATTCAGAGTAACAACTTCCCTTACTATCTAAAATTTTACTAACAGAAAACTCTGTTTTCAATAGAACACAATCTCTGGGAAAATGTGTCCAACTTTTCTGCAAATTGTTTTCTTGACGTACATTCCTTTATTGAGTACCTTCTTTCACATCACTTACTGCCTTTGGTTTCCTCAATGGTTGTAAATACATCTTTCGTCGAAATCAATCACTTTTCCAATATCCCTAAGAAAACACCAAGTTCCAAAATTACGAAATCTTATATTCCAAGACTGATTCTCTTCCATCAGATCCTGAACTTCAACTTTCATTTTCCCACTGAACAGCGGTCCTTTGTTCCTGCAGTTATCCTTCTACATTGCTCCCGTTGCTCCCGTAGCTGCAACTGCATTACTAGTAACATGTTTCGCTTTCACACGCGTACAACTATCCCAGGCCATTTTTTTTTCTTCTCGAGGTGTGCGGATCGAAATACAATGGATTTGATATCCATTGCAAACAACATTGTTTCCTTTCGGAAAACAAAAACACAGAGATCACAACACAAGCAAAACAGACCTAACCACAAACCCTAAAAGACTCAAACCGTGCTCTGATACCAACTAATGTAACACCCTCCCTAGGGTATCACATGTCTTACTCCCGACTCATAATCTGAAAAGAAGTTCGCACAAAGTTTGAGTTATAAAAGATGGGTTTTAAAATTTCTTTCTTACTGAAACATAAACTTACTGAAATCCATAAGTATTACTGAAAATATATTTTAACTGATTAATATATAATATTGACACCAATTAATATTTAATAATTTAAAGAGAAATATAAAACTAATAGACTCTTTTTTCTTTAACAGTAGCAAACCCTATAACGGGTCCTACTTAATAGCACGGTACAACACTAACGAGAAACTTTAACATACTTATTCCTTTTTCTGTCCATCTTGATGCATCATACATCTGTTCCACATCTGTTCTTTGTCAACACTGCACACCTTCGAGTCCTGAATGTCCACTCCTTACTGTTGTCACCCATCTCAGAGTATTCATTGGCCGTTATGTCTAAGACAACTCGATTCTTCTATTATTTGATTTTAACAGTACAGACACAGCAAAACAACATAACAAAGAGGTGAGATCACCTACGCCAATACCAACATGGCAGCACAGAGATAACACAAACAACATATCATACAGATATATCATACCAGAATTCCAATAATGCACTCAACATTAATCAACTATCATCATCATACCATTAACATTATTATCATCACACAATAATGCCATCAACATGATTATCATCATCATCATCCAAATATTCAAAACAATTGTCATAGCCAATATTCCTCAATTAATATATCATACAGATATAAATGTCAGATTATGCAAGTGCACAAAAACTCAGTTTTTCAAAAACAACTCCATGGTGGTTTTCACAATTTTGAAGAGAATGCTCTGTCAATTGTCAGCCTTAGCCCAAAGACAATCTTCCAGTTGTTGAAAAGAATCGTGTTCTTGTCGGGTATCGTCAATGCATTGCAACGGACTGTATCGCCAAGTGGCACAGGGCACTCGCCAGCTATCCACTGGCCGACCGCCGTGCCTTGACGCCCCCAAGATCCATCATAGACCTCACTATCAATTCTCATTCCCTCTTCAACCACAAGGGCCATATACAATGCACGAATATATCAGTGCAAGTCCAACCCCAAAGGGCCAAATCTTTTCAATTTCATTAGTTCAATGTATCATATGCCTCAACACATGTTTTTCCAATGCATGTATAATGCACCAAATCCAATAATAGGCATCTCTTTCCAATGCATATAAATTGTACCAAATTATACTGTATTTTTAACAGCAAAATCATGTTATCACATTTTCATAGTTATACAACACTTTCGTCGTGTTTTCACAAAATTGCAACATTTCCGTTACGTTTTCACAATTTCAAAACGTTTTTGTTACATTTTCAAAATATCGTAACACTTCATTACGTTTTCAAAATTAAAACTATATTTTCACAATACCATAACACACATTACATTTTCAAAATCACAACTCTTACATTTGCACTTTTAAATCACGTACTAATTTTTCAATATTTTTCTCAATCGCGTAAAGATATACGTTTCTCAAATCCCATAATATTTTTTCACTGTTTCAAAATCACGTAACTTAAAAATCATCCTTTTAAGTCGTGTAAATCATTTTCTTTTATTTTCAAAATATTTAAAATACCTTTCAAATCACATAATGATTTTCTGCTATTTTCACAATCACGTAAAAATAATTCATCACTTTTCCATCATGTAGTGATTTTTTAATAGTAATTCAAATTACATAAAATATTTAAACGTAATTCAAATCACATAAAAATATTTCAACGTATTTAAAATTGCGTAGAAGTATTTTACTATATTTCCAAACACTTAGAAATATTTTACTGTATTTCAAACCACGTACTTTAAAATTACGTTTTTAAGATACGTAAATAATTTTTCACCACAATTTCATTACAGAAAATATTTCTTAACCTTCAAAAATTCCTTTTTAACCTTTCTCAAAATAATATGACTTTGTATTTCATTTTTCACATTTTCTTACTCAAGAAAATCTTTTTCCACATTTCTTCACTCAAGAAATCATTTTCCAAAATATAATCCACAAAAATCACTTTTCCATTGATATAAATCAACGTTTCAAAATTTAACATTTTCTAACGTACTTTCAAAACTCAAAAATAAGTTATCGTTAGTAACTTTTCAAATTGCCATTATATTCTCCATTTTTCTCAAATCACTTCCAAAATCAACCTTCCTCAAAATAAATTGAAACTCAAACGTTTTCAACCTCTCTTTGTTTTCCGTTACGAAAGTTTCTATTCTCTCAGTGATAAAATGCTCTAATTCCCTTTCCAAATTCTTGTATTAAATCAATTATATTTCCACTTGGAAAATCACTTTGTTTCATCAAAATCAAGGCATTACAAGCCTTCAAAAACGTGGACATGACTATTGAAAATTATCAAAACATTTTTCCTTCTAAGTCAATATGGTTTTACACAAGCAAAACCATTAAAATTTTGCTTTCAAAACCGTAAGACTTATGGTCATAAAAACCAAACCCATTTGTTCAAATTCATTTTTACTTTCTTTGCAAATCCTTAAAATCAACGTTTGCCCGTTTTATTCAAAACTCATATTTAGAAAAACACTTAGGATCTTTTACACAAAATAAATCAATAAAAATCCTTCAAAACCATGTTCTTGTTCTCTTGAAAAACATATCCTTTGTTCATTTTCCATGCTTTTCAAATCAATACAATTTTATTCTTCCATGAAAATATTAAGTTATAAACACCTATGTTGAGGTGTCTTGGTGAAATTCTCAATGTTCTAGGGACCCAAAAATTAATTCCCTTGTCTTAAAAATTTTTAACATAAACCCTCTTCATGGGTATCAAAACAGTATTTCCTTTCCTTTGGCCATTGAAGCCAAAAATTGATTTTCTTTCCATCATCACATCATGGCATACATATACATAATTTCAACATATTCTCATCATGCATATTATAAGCATACCATATAAGCCATAAAATCATACAAAGCATATCAAGCATAGGCAAATAATCAAAGTTCATAAACACACACAAATAATTTACATGACCATGGATATGAATCCTCACATGGATTCACTATCCATCAAATATAAGACCATCTCTCACCACCATGCTTGGTTGGTAAGATGGATCTCCCTCTTACCTCTTGAAGATCCTCAAAAGCTCTTTGTTTTGCTTCTTTTTCCAAGTCCTTCACCACCAAGGGCTTCTCAAATACAAAACAAAATACATAAAAATTAGTATACTAAGCTTGATTAAGAGGAACCATGGATCAAACATGGTTTAGATCATGAAAAAGAATAGAAGAAATGAAGTTTCCTTACACTTCACCATAAATACCCCATAACTTTGATCTTGAAGAAAGTCCATGAAGATGAATGATTTAGAGAAAGTCTCCAACATAAAAGTTGCTTAGAATATCATGTAGATTCAAGTTCTATGGTTGGATGAAATTAAAAGAGATTGGATGGTGGTTTTGAGTGTCTTGACCGAATGGTTTCTCTTGAAACACAAATAAAATTTTTTATTTTTGATAGAAACTTGAAGCTTGGATTTGAAGTACTAGATGTTGGATTTTGAAGAAATCTTCAACATGACAGTTGTTTAGAATAAAGTAAGGATTCAAGAAACTAGGTTGGATGAAATTTTTGAGTGATGGAGTGTGTTCTTGGAGTGCTTGGCCGAAATCTAGAGGAGAAGAGAAAGGAGAGAAAATTTTGCTTCTTGAAAATGAACAATAATGGCCAAGAATGACCAAGACCACTAATAATGGTCTTCAAACTTTTTCCTATGTCCAAAAGTCTCTCAAAACCGTAGCCCCCCTCCAATGCATTCTCTTTGAGTGCTAATTGATCAATAATGATCAATTATGATGAAACATTGACTAAGACCAATAATAATGACATAAAACTTTTTCTTTGGCCTAAAAAGCCTACTCAAAAATGTCTCCTCCTTCAATTAGTCTTCAAAACCGTCCCCCACCTTCTCTTGCTTCTTTAAAATGTGACAAATTTTACTAACCTTTATTTGAAGCCATTTAAGCCATTGATTAGATCAATGGTTAGGATTTAGGTAGACTTTTGATTTAGAAGACTTAATCTAGGCCATTAGATTTTTCTCCTTGAAATTCTAGTCATTGGATGTGTCTCCAAAAATTAATGGTCAAGATTGCTCCTTCAAACTTTAAATCCAAGGGTTATAATTAGTCTTTGTCACTTTTTAAGACTAAATCTTCACCATTGATTAAATTAACATCCAATGGTCATAAATGGTCCTTGTTACTTTACAAGACCAAATCTCAACCTTTGATCAATTCTAAATCCAATGGTTGTAAATGGTCATAGCCACTTTATATGACTAAATCTCTACCCTTGATTTAATCTCCATCTAATGGTTATAAATGATCTTATTCACTTTTAAGATCAAATCTCCACCGTTGATTAAATGAAGATCAAGTCTCCATCATTAATTAAATCAATGGTGGATATCCAAACCACCAATATTGACTTAAGCAATATAATTTATATTTTTATCTGCTAAAATCCCACGAAAGAATATATTTACTGTATTTTTATCGCCTGATAAATTAAATACAATATAAAACACAGTACAATAAAATTTTCTAAAACTGTTTTCGAATTCAGGTTTAGTAAGATCCCCTATCTCCGTCTATCAGTATAAATTTTTCTATGCGTAGAAAAATTTTCACTTTGTGGGACCCTCCTGGGCCCATGTATGGCCACCTAGGCCCACATAGGACCACCTGGGCCACATACAATAAAAAATACATAATCATCCATAAAAATCACAAATATTAGAAAACGCACAAATATCAAATCGATTACGTAAAATAATTACCTAACGGTAAAAATTAAATTACGTAAAGTTTTTCCCTACACGAAAATTTTTATTTTCCGACACGGAGTAAATCACTCAAAATGATCAAATACGTGACGGAATAAACAAAATAATTTTACGATGCACGAAATTACTAAACAATAAAATTATATTAACTGTCAAAATTACTGTTTAAGAGATACTGAAAATTTGGGGTGTTTCAATACTCCTCTTTACAGAAATTTCGTCCTCGAAATTTCATGACCATGATTTCACACCCTCGGAATAAATAATGATATTATTCCTTTATCTTTTCTTCAGTTCCCATGTAGTTTCACCTTTTACGTTATTCCAAACGATTCTAAACCATTGAAAGTTCTTTATCTCTTGTTCACTTCTCCTGATCAAACAAATATCTTAATAATTTTTTTTCTACGGTTTTCCATTATCGTCTTAACTTTTCCCATAGACAGACTTCTTCAATTTTTGAAGAATCTACCACGCTTCTACTGCGCCACTTTGATACTCTGACTTGGATATAAATAGAAATTTTCTCTCTTGCAAGATATTCCTTCAATTGCAGTAGATGAAAGAAAACATCATGGAAAAGAACAAAATGAATTGAATATGTTATCGAACATATTCAACAAAGAATTGGATGTAACTCGATCTTCAAGAATGAATTCTCTGATACCAATACAGCGGCTACCAACCTTCATTCATGCCTAGAATAGTTTTTCTCAGATAACTTCCAACTAATGTAATGTATTACTTAAAATTTTCTTATCCTCATATCACTTTATTCTCCAGCTTTAGCTTCTTTAACAGGAAACATCTCACTAACCGAGTTCTTCTTTCAACCGCATTTTATACCAGATACTATAACATGGATTTTAAATAGGAATATCCTTTCTTGCAAAATATTCTTTCTTGCAAATGCAATATATGAAAGAACATTATAGAGGTTTGGGAAGAAAAAGTAACGAAATGATCTGATATGTTACCAAACATATTCAACAAGAATTTGATTTTGCCGATTTTCGGGAATGAATTTTTTTTTTGAAATACTAACACTTTGTATTGAGACAATCTCATAGGATATGGTTGGAAAATAACCAATCCATTTTCAAAGATCACGTCTATTTATAAAACAGATCAAACTAACACAAAGTTTTGAGTTTTGAAAGATCACATCTATTTAGGAAACAGATCAACCTACATAAAAATTTTGAACGACAGATCAAACTAACACAAAGATTTGATCCATAACAACAATTTGAATAACTTGAGTAGCTCGATAGGCTAAGAATAGAAACAGAAATAAACAAAACAGAAGTAAACAAATCAGAGGATTACGGATAACTCTAAAATATAATTGATCTACTCAATCATATTACACAAAGAACATGTTTCCTCACAAAGATATACGCTATGATCAAAGAATTACCTCTTGTAGTACAGTCTCCCTTGTTTAGGTCTTCAGCTCAGAACACCCCTGTTCCATTCAGAGTAACAACTTCCCTTACTATCTAAAATTTTACTAACAGAAAACTCTGTTTTCAATAGAACACAATCTCTGGGAAAATGTGTCCAACTTTTCTGCAAATTGTTTTCTTGACGTACATTCCTTCATTGAGTACCTTCTTTCATATCACTTACTACCTTTGGTTTCCTCAATGGTTGTAAATACATCTTTCGTCGAAATCAATCACTTTTCCAATATCCCTAAGAAAACACCAAGTTCCAAAATTACGAAATCTTATATTCCAAGACTGATTCTCTTCCATCAGATCCTGAACTTCAACTTTCATTTTCCCATTGAACAGCGGTCCTTTGTTCCTGCAGTTATCCTTCTACATTGCTCCCGTTGCTCCCGTAGTAGCTGCAACTGCATTACTAGTAACATGTTTCGCTTTCACACGCGTACAACTATCCCAGGCCATTTTTTTTTTCTTCTCGAGGTGTGCGGATCGAAATACAATGGATTTGATATCCATTGCAAACAACATTGTTTCCTTTCGGAAAACAAAAACATAGAGATCACAACACAAGCAAAACAGACCTAACCACAAACCCCAAAAGACTCAAACCGTGCTCTGATACCAACTAATGTAACACCCTCCCTAGGGTATCACATGTCTGACTCCCGACTCATAATCTGAAAAGAAGTTCGCACAAAGTTTGAGTTATAAAAGATGGGTTTTAAAATTTCTTTCTTACTGAAACATAAACTTACTGAAATCCATAAGTATTACTGAAAATATATTTTAACTGATTAATATACAATATTGACACCAATTAATATTTAATAATTTAAAGAGAAATATAAAACTAATAGACTCTTTTTTCTTTAACAGTAGCAAACCCTATAACGGGTCCTACTTAATAGCACGGTACAACACTAACGAGAAACTTTAACATACTTATTCCTTTTTCTGTCCATCTTGATGCATCATACATCTGTTCCACATCTGTTCTTTGTCAACACTGCACACCTTCGAGTCCTGAATGTCCACTCCTTACTGTTGTCACCCATCTCAGAGTATTCATTGGCCGTTATGTCTAAGACAACTCGATTCTTCTATTATTTGATTTTAACAATACAGACACAACAAAACAACATAACAAAGAGGTGAGATCACCTACGCCAATACCAACATGGCGGCGGAGATAACACAAACAACATATCATACAGATATATCATACCAGAATTCCAATAATGCACTCAACATTAATCAACTATCATCATCATACCATTAACATTATTATCATCACACAATAATCACAATAATGCCATCAACATGATTATCATCATCATCATCCAAATATTCAAAACAATTGTCATAGCCAATATTCCTCAATTAATATATCATACAGATATAAATGTCAGATTATGCAAGTGCACAAAAACTCAGTTTTTCAAAAACAACTCCATGGTGGTTTTCACAATTTTGAAGAGAATGCTCTGTCAATTGTCAGCCTTAGCCCAAAGACAATCTTCCAGTTGTTGAAAAGAATCGTGTTCTTGTCGGGTATCGTCAATGCATTGCAACGGACTGTATCGCCAAGTGGCACAGGGCACTCGCCAGCTATCCACTGGCCGACCGCCGTGCCTTGACGCCCCAAGATCCATCATAGACCTCACTATCAATTCTCATTCCCTCTTCAACCACAAGGGCCATATACAATGCACGAATATATCAGTGCAAGTCCAACCCCAAAGGGCCAAATCTTTTCAATTTCATTAGTTCAATGTATCATATGCCTCAACACATGTTTTTCCAATGCATGTATAATGCACCAAATCCAATAATAGGCATCTCTTTCCAATGCATATAAATTGTACCAAATTATACTGTATTTTCAACAGCAAAATCATGTTATCACATTTTCATAGTTATACAACACTTTCGTCGTGTTTTCACAAAATTACTGCAACATTTCACGTTACGTTTTCACAATTTCAAAACGTTTTTGTTACATTTTCAAAATATCGTAACACTTCTGTTACGTTTTCAAAATTCTGAAACTATATTTTCACAATACCATAACACTTCTGTTACATTTTCAAAATGCCGCAACTCTTCTGTTGCACTTTTAAATCACGTACTAATTTTTCAATGTTTTTCTCAATCGCGTAAAGATATACGTTTCTCAAATCCCATAATATTTTTTCACTGTTTTCAAAATCACGTAACTTAAAAATCATCCTTTTAAGTCGTGTAAATCATTTTCTTTTATTTTCAAAATATTTAAAATACCTTTCAAATCACATAATGATTTTCCGCTATTTTCACAATCACGTAAAAATAATTCATCACTTTTCCATCATGTAGTGATTTTTTAATAGTAATTCAAATTACATAAAATATTTAAACGTAATTCAAATCGCATAAAAATATTTCAACGTATTTAAAATTGCGTAGAAGTATTTTACTATATTTCCAAACACTTAGAAATATTTTACTGTATTTCAAACCACGTACTTTAAAATTACGTTTTTAAGATACTGTAAATAATTTTTCACCACAATTTCATTACAGGAAATATTTCTTAACCTTCAAAAATTCCTTTTTAACTTTTCTCAAAATAATATGACTTTGTATTTCATTTTTCACATTTTCTTACTCAAGAAAATCTTTTTCCACATTTCTTCACTCAAGAAATCCTTTTCCAAAATATAATCCACAAAAATCACTTTTCCATTGATATAAATCAACGTTTCAAAATTTAACATTTTCTAACGTACTTTCAAAACTCAAAAATAAGTTATACGTTAGTAACTTTTCAAATTGCCATTATATTCTCCATTTTTCTCAAATCACTTCCAAAATCAACCTTCCTCAAAATAAATTGAAACTCAAACGTTTTCAACCTCTCTTTTGTTTTCCGTTACTGAAAGTTTCTATTCTCTCAGTGATAAAATGCTCTAATTCCTTTCCAAATTCTTGTATTAAATCAATTATATTTCCACTTGGAAAATCACTTTGTTTCATCAAAATCAAGGCATTACAAGCCTTCGAAAACGTGGACATGACTATTGAAAATTATCAAAACATTTTTCCTTCTAAGTCAATATGGTTTTACACAAGCAAAACCATTAAAATTTTGCTTTCAAAACCGTAAGACTTATGGTCATAAAAACCAAACCCATTTGTTCAAATTCATTTTTACTTTCTTTGCAAATCCTTAAAATCAACGTTTGCCGTTTTATTCAAAACTCATATTTAGAAAAACACTTAGGATCTTTTTACACAAAATAAATCAATAAAAATCCTTCAAAACCATGTTCTTGTTCCCTTGAAAAACATATCCTTTGTTCCTTTTCCATGCTTTTCAAATCAATACAATTTTATTCTTCCAAGAAAATATTAAGTTATAAACACCTATGTTGAGGTGTCTTGGTCGAAATTCTCAATGTTCTAGGGACCCAAAAATTAATTCCCTTGTCTTAAAATTTTTTAACATAAACCCTCTTCATGGGTATCAAAACCGTATTTCCTTTCCTTTGGCCATTGAAGTCAAAAATTGATTTTCTTTCCATCATCACATCATGGCATACATATACATAATTTCAACATATTCTCATCATGCATATTATAAGCATACCATATAAGCCATAAAATCATACAAAGCATATCAAGCATAGGCAAATAATCAAAGTTCATAAACACACACAAATAATTTACATGACCATGGATATGAATCCTCACATGGATTCACTATCCATCAAATATAAGACCATCTCTCACCACCATGCTTGGTTGGTAAGATGGATCTCCCTCTTACCTCTTGAAGATCCTCAAAAAGCTCTTTGTTTTGCTTCTTTTTCCAAGTCCTTCACCACCAAGGGCTTCTCAAATACAAAACAAAATACATAAAAATTAGTATACTAAGCTTGATTAAGAGGAACCATGGATCAAACATGGTTTAGATCATGAAAAAGAATAGAAGAAATGAAGTTTCCTTACACTTCACCATAAATACCCCATAACTTTGATCTTGAAGAAAGTCCATGAAGATGAATGATTTAGAGAAAGTCTCCAACATAAAAGTTGCTTAGAATATCATGTAGATTCAAGTTCTATGGTTGGATGAAATTAAAAGAGATTGGATGGTGGTTTTGAGTGTCTTGACCGAATGGTTTCTCTTGAAACACAAATAAATTTTTTATTTTTGATAGAAACTTGAAGCTTGGATTTGAAGTACTAGATGTTGGATTTTGAAGAAATCTTCAACATGACAGTTGTTTAGAATAAGTTGTTTAGAATAAGGTAAGGATTCAAGAAACTAGGTTGGATGAAATTTTTGAGTGATGGAGGGTGTTCTTGGAGTGCTTGGCCGAAATCTAGAGGAGAAGAGAAATGAGAGAAAATTTTGCTTCTTGAAAATGAATAATAATGGCCAAGAATGACCAAGACCACTAATAATGGTCTTCAAACTTTTTCCTATGTCCAAAAGTCTCTCAAAACCATAGCCCCCCCTCCAATGCATTCTCTTTGAGTGCTAATTGATCAATAATGATCAATTATGATGAAACATTGACTAAGACCAATAATAATGACATAAAACTTTTTCTTTGGCCTAAAAAGCCTACTCAAAAATGTCTCCTCCTTCAAGTAGTCTTCAAAACCGTCCCCCACCTTCTCTTGCTTCTTTAAAATGTGACAAATTTTACTAACCTTTATTTGAAGCCATTTAAGCCATTGATTAGATCAATGGTTAGGATTTAGGTAGACTTTTGATTTAGAAGACTTAATCTAGGCCATTAGATTTTTCTCCTTGAAATTCTAGTCATTGGATGTGTCTCCAAAAATTAATGGTCAAGATTGCTCCTTCAAACTTTAAATCCAAGGGTTATAATTAGTCTTTGTCACTTTTTAAGACTAAATCTTCACCATTGATTAAATTAACATCCAATGGTCATAAATGGTCCTTGTTACTTTTTCAAGACCAAATCTCAACCTTTGATCAATTGTAAATCCAATGGTTGTAAATGGTCATAGCCACTTTATATGACTAAATCTCTACCCTGATTTAATCTCCATCTAATGGTTATAAATGATCTTATTCACTTTTAAGATCAAATCTCCACAGTTGATTAAATGAAGATCAAGTCTCCATCATTAATTAAATCAATGGTGGATATCCAAACCACCAATATTGACTTAAGCAATATAATTTTTATTTTTATCTGCTAAAATCCCACGAAAGAATATATTTTGTATTTTTATCGCCTAGATAAATTAAATACAATATAAAACACAAGATAATAAAATTTTCTAAAATCAAGTTTCTGAATTCGGGTTTAGTAAGATCCCATATCTCCGTCTATCGGTATAAATTTTTCTATGCGTAGAAAAATTTTCACTTTTGAGGACCTTTGGGCCATGTATGGCCACATGGCTCACATAGGCCACCTGGGCCCACATACAATAAAAAATACATAATCATCCATAAAAATCACAAATATTAGAAAACGCACAAATATCAAATCAGATTACGTAAAATAATTACCTAACGGTAAAAATTAAATTACGTAAAGTTTTTCCCTACCGAAAATTTTTATTTTCCTGACACGGAGTAAATCACTCAAAATGATCAAATACGCTGACGGAATAAACAAAATAATTTTACAGTGCATAGAAATTACTAAACAATAAAATTCTGTTAACTGTCAACATTACTGTTTAAGAGATACGAAAATTTGGGGTGTTTCAATACTCCCTCTTTCTGAAATTTCGTCCTCGAAATTTCATGACCATGATTTCACACCCTCGGAATAAATAATGATATTATTCCTTTATCTTTTCTTCATTCCCATGTAGTTTCACCTTTTACGTTATTCCAAACGATTCTAAACCATTGAAAGTTCTTTATCTCTTGTTCACTTCTCCCGATCAAACAAATATCTTAATAATTTTTTTTCTACGATTTTCCATTATCGTCTTAACTTTTCCTATAGACAGACTTCTTCAATTTTTGAAGAATCTACCACGCTTCTACTGCGCCACTTTGATACTCTGACTTGGATATAAATAGAAATTTTCTCTCTTGCAAGATATTCCTTCAATTGCAGTAGATGAAAGAAAACATCATGGAAAAGAACAAAATGAATTGAATATGTTATCAACATATTCAACAAAGAATGGATGTAACTCGATCTTCAAGAATGAATTCTCGATACCAATACAATGCGGCTACCAACCTTCATTCATGCCTAGAATAGTTTTTCTCAGATAACTTCCAACTAATGTAATGTATTACTTAAAATATGCTTATCCTCATATCACTTTATTCTCCAGCTTTAGCTTCTTTAACAGGAAACATCTCACTAACCGAGTTCTTCTTTCAACTGCATTTTATACCAGATACTATGACATGGATTTTAAATAGGAATATCCTTTTTTGCAAAATATTCTTTCTTGCAAATGCAATATATGAAAGAACATTATAGAGGTTTAGGAAGAAAAAGTAACGAAATGATCTGATATGTTACCAAACATATTCAACAAGAATTTGATTTTGCCTGATTTTCAGGAATGAATTTTTTTTTTGAAATACTAACACTGTATTGAGACAATCTCATAGGATATGGTTGGAAAATAACCAATCCATTTTCAAAGATCACGTCTATTTATAAAACAGATCAAACTAACACAAAGTTTTGAGTTTTGAAAGATCACATCTATTTAGGAAACAGATCAACCTACATAAAAATTTTGAACGACAGATCAAACTAACACAAAGATTTGATCCATAACAACAATTTGAATAACTTGAGTAGCTCGATAGGCTAAGAATAGAAACAGAAATAAACAAAACAGAAGTAAACAAATCAGAGGATTACGGATAACTCTAAAATATAATTGATCTACTCAATCATATTACACAAAGAACATGTTTCCTCACAAAGATATACGTTATGATCAAAGAATTACCTCTTGTAGTACAGTCTCCCTTGTCTAGGTCTTCATCTCAGAACACCCCTGTTCCATTCAGAGTAACAACTTCCCTTACTATCTAAAATTTTACTAACAGAAAACTCTATTTTCAATAGAACACAAATTCTGGGAAAATGTGTCCAACTTTTCTGTAAATTGTTTTCTTGACGTACATTCCTTCATTGAGTACCTTCTTTCACATCACTTACTGCCTTTGGTTTCCTCAATGGTTGTAAATACATCTTTCGTCGAAATCAATCACTTTTCCAATATCCCTAAGAAAACACCAAGTTCCAAAATTACGAAATCTTATATTCCAAGACTGATTCTCTTCCATCAGATCCTGAACTTCAACTTTCATTTTCCCAATTTGAACAGCGGTCCTTTGTTCCTGCAGTTATCCTTCTACATTGCTCCCGTTGCTCCCGTAGCAAAGAATCGCATTACTAGTAACATGTTTCGCTTTCACACGCGTACAACTATCCTAGGCCATTTTTTTTTCTTCTCGAGGTGTGCGGATCGAAATACAATGGATTTGTTATCCATTGCAAACAACATTGTTTCCTTTCGGAAAACAAAAACACGAGAGATCACAACACAAGCAAAACAGACCTAACCACAAACCCTAAAAGACTCAAACCGTGCTCTGATACCAACTAATGTAACACCCTCCCTAGGGTATCACATGTCTGACTCCCGACTCATAATCTGAAAAGAAGTTCGCACAAAGTTTGAGTTATAAAAGATGGGTTTTAAAATTTCTTTCTTACTGAAACATAAACTTACTTGAAATCCATAAGTATTATCGAAAATATATTTTAAGCCGATTAATATATAATATTGACACCAATTAATATTTAATAATTTAAAGAGAAATATAAAACTAATAGACTCTTTTTTCTTTAACAGTAGCAAACCCTATAACGGGTCCTACTTAATAGCACGGTACAACACTAACGAGAAACTTTAACATACTTATTCCTTTTTCTGTCCATCTTGATGCATCATACATCTGTTCCACATCTGTTCTTTGTCAACACTGCACACCTTCGAGTCCTGAATGTCCACTCCTTACTGTTGTCACCCATCTCAGAGTATTCATTGGCCGTTATGTCTAAGACAACTCGATTCTTCTATTATTTGATTTTAACAGTACAGACACAGCAAAACAACATAACAAAGAGGTGAGATCACCTACGCCAATACCAACATGGCAGCACAGAGATAACACAAATAACATATCATACAGATATATCATACCAGAATTCCAATAATGCACTCAACATTAATCAACTATCATCATCATACCATTAACATTATTATCATCACACAATAATCACAATAATGCCATCAACATGATTATCATCATCATCATCCAAATATTCAAAACAATTGTCATAGCCAATATTCCTCAATTAATATATCATACAGATATAAATGTCAGATTATGCAAGTGCACAAAAACTCGAGTTTTTCAAAAACAACTCCATGGTGGTTTTCACAATTTTGAAGAGAATGCTCATCAATTGTCACCTTAGCCCAAAGACAATCTTCCAGTTGTTGAAAAGAATCGTGTTCTTGTCGGGTATCGTCAATGCATTGCAACGGACTGTATCGCCAAGTGGCACAGGGCACTCGCCAGCTATCCACTGGCCGACCGCCGTGCCTTGACGCTCCCAAGATCCATCATAGACCTCACTATCAATTCTCATTCCCTCTTCAACCACAAGGGCCATATACAATGCACGAATATATCAGTGCAAGTCCAACCCCAAAGGGCCAAATCTTTTCAATTTCATTAGTTCAATGTATCATATGCCTCAACACATGTTTTTCCAATGCATGTATAATGCACCAAATCCAATAATAGGCATCTCTTTCCAATGCATATAAATTGTACCAAATTATACTGTATTTTCAACAGCAAAATCATGTTATCACATTTTCATAGTTATACAACATTTTCGTCATGTTTTCAAAAAATTGCGCAACATTTCCGTTATGTTTTCACAATTTCAAAACGTTTTTGTTACATTTTCAAAATATCGTAACACTTCTGTTACGTTTTCAAAATTCTGAAACTATATTTTCACAATACCATAACACTTTTGTTACATTTTCAAAATGCCGCAACTCTTCTGTTGCACTTTTAAATCACGTACTAATTTTTCAATGTTTTTCTCAATCGCGTAAAGATATACGTTTCTCAAATCCCATAATATTTTTTCACTGTTTCAAAATCACGTAACTTAAAAATCATCCTTTTAAGTCGTGTAAATCATTTTCTTTTATTTTCAAAATATTTAAAATACCTTTCAAATCACATAATGATTTTCCGCTATTTTCACAATCACGTAAAAATAATTTATCATTTTTCCATCATGTAGTGATTTTTTAATAGTAATTCAAATTACGTAAAATATTTAAACGTAATTCAAATCGCATAAAAATATTTCAACGTATTTAAAATTGCGTAGAAGTATTTTACTATATTTCCAAACACTTAGAAATATTTTCTTGTATTTCAAACCACGTACTTTAAAATTACGTTTTTAAGATACGTAAATAATTTTTCACCACAATTTCATTACGAGGAAATATTTCTTAATCTTCAAAAATTCCTTTTTAACTTTTCTCAAAATAATATGACTTTGTATTTCATTTTTCACATTTTCTTACTCAAGAAATTCTTTTTCCACATTTCTTCACTCAAGAAATCCTTTTCCAAAATATAATCCACAAAAATCACTTTTCCATTGATATAAATCAACGTTTCAAAATTTAACATTTTCTAACGTACTTTCAAAACTCAAAAATAAGTTATACGTTAGTAACTTTTCAAATTGCCATTATATTCTCCATTTTTCTCAAATCACTTCCAAAATCAACCTTCCTCAAAATAAATTGAAACTCAAACGTTTTCAACCTCTCTTTGTTTTCCGTTACGAAAGTTTCTATTCTCTCAAGTGATAAAATGCTCTAATTCCCTTTCCAAATTCTTGTATTAAATCAATTATATTTCCACTTGGAAAATCACTTTGTTTCATCAAAATCAAGGCATTACAAGCCTTCGAAAACGTGGACATGACTATTGAAAATTATCAAAACATTTTTCCTTCTAAGTCAATATGGTTTTACACAAGCAAAACCATTAAAATTTTGCTTTCAAAACCGTAAGACTTATGGTCATAAAAACCAAACCCATTTGTTCAAATTCATTTTTACTTTCTTTGCAAATCCTTAAAATCAACGTTTGCCCGTTTTATTCAAAACTCATATTTAGAAAAACACTTAGGATCTTTTTACACAAAATAAATCAATAAAAATCCTTCAAAACCATGTTCTTGTTCTCTTGAAAAACATATCCTTTGTTCATTTTCCATGCTTTTCAAATCAATACAATTTTATTCTTCCATGAAAATATTAAGTTATAAACACCTATGTTGAGGTGTCTTAGTCGAAATTCTCAATGTTCTAGGGACCCAAAAATTAATTCCCTTGTTTAAAAATTTTCAACATAAACCCTCTTCATGGGTATCAAAACCGTATTTCCTTTCCTTTGGCCATTGAAGCCAAAAATTGATTTTCTTTCCATCATCACATCATGGCATACATATACATAATTTCAACATATTCTCATCATGCATATTATAAGCATACCATATAAGCCATAAAATCATACAAAGCATATCAAGCATAGGCAAATAATCAAAGTTCATAAACACACACAAATAATTTACATGACCATGGATATGAATCCTCACATGGATTCACTATCCATCAAATATAAGACCATCTCTCACCACCATGTGCTTGGTTGGTAAGATGGATCTCCTCTTACCTCTTGAAGATCCTCAAAAGCTCTTTGTTTTGCTTCTTTTTCCAAGTCCTTCACCACCAAGGGCTTCTCAAATACAAAACAAAATACATAAAAATTAGTATACTAAGCTTGATTAAGAGGAACCATGGATCAAACATGGTTTAGATCATGAAAAAGAATAGAAGAAATGAAGTTTCCTTACACTTCACCATAAATACCCCATAACTTTGATCTTGAAGAAAGTCCATGAAGATGAATGATTTAGAGAAAGTCTCCAACATAAAAGTTGCTTAGAATATCATGTAGATTCAAGTTCTATGGTTGGATGAAATTAAAAGAGATTGGATGGTGGTTTTGAGTGTCTTGACCGAATGGTTTCTCTTGAAACACAGATAAAATTTTTTATTTTTGATAGAAACTTGAAGCTTGGATTTGAAGTACTAGATGTTGGATTTTGAAGAAATCTTCAACATGACAGTTGTTTAGAATAAGGTAAGGATTCAAGAAACTAGGTTGGATGAAATTTTTGAGTGATGGAGGGTGTTCTTGGAGTGCTTGGCCGAAATCTAGAGGAGAAGAGAAAGGAGAGAAAATTTTGCTTCTTGAAAATGAACAATAATGGCCAAGAATGACCAAGACCACTAATAATGGTCTTCAAACTTTTTCCTATGTCCAAAAGTCTCTCAAAACCGTAGCCCCCCTCCAATGCATTCTCTTTGAGTGCTAATTGATCAATAATGATCAATTATGATGAAACATTGACTAAGACCACTAATAATGACATAAAACTTTTTCTTTGGCCTAAAAAGCCTACTCAAAAATGTCTCCTCCTTCAAGTAGTCTTCAAAACCGTCCCCACCTTCTCTTACTTCTTTAAAATGTGACAAATTTTACTAGCCATTATTTGAAGCCATTTAAGCCATTGATTAGATCAATGGTTAGGATTTAGGTAGACTTTTGATTTAGAAGACTTAATCTGTAGCCATTAGATTTTTCTCCTTGAAATTCTAGTCATTGCATGTGTCTCCAAAAATTAATGGTCAAGATTGCTCCTTCAAACTTTAAATCCAAGGGTTATAATTAGTCTTTGTCACTTTTTAAGACTAAATCTTCACCATTGATTAAATTAACATCCAATGGTCATAAATGGTCCTTGTTACTTTACAAGACCAAATCTCAACCTTTGATCAATTGTAAATCCAATGGTTGTAAATGGTCATAGCCACTTTATATGACTAAATCTCTACCCTTGATTTAATCTCCATCTAATGGTTATAAATGATCTTATTCACTTTTAAGATCAAATCTCCACCGTTGATTAAATGAAGATCAAGTCTCCATCATTAATTAAATCCATGGTGGATATCCAAACCACCAATATTGACTTAAGCAATATAATTTATATTTTTATCTGCTAAAATCCCACGAAAGAATATATTTACTGTATTTTTATCGCCCGATAAATTAAATACAATATAAAACACAGTACAATAAAATTTTCTAAAATTGTTTCTGAATTCAGGTTTAGTAAGATCCCATATCTCCGTCTATCAGTATAAATTTTTCTATGCGTAGAAAAATTTTCACTTTGCGGGACCCGCCTGGGCCCATGTATGGCCACCTGGGCCCACATAGGACCACCTGGGCCCACATACAGTAAAAAAATACATAATCATCCATAAAAATCACAAATATTAGAAAACGCACAAATATCAAATCAGATTACGTAAAATAATTACCTAACGGTAAAAATTAAATTACGTAAAGTTTTTTCCGGCCTGAAAATTTTTATTTTCCTGACACGGAGTAAATCACTCAAAATGATCAAATACGCTGACGGAATAAACAAAATAATTTTACAGTGCATAGAAATTACTAAACAATAAAATTCTGTTAACTGTCAAAATTACTGTTTAAGAGATACAGAAATTTGGGGTGTTTCAATACTCCCCCTCTTTACAGAAATTTCGTCCTCGAAATTTCATGACCATGATTTCACACCCTTGGAATAAATAATGATATTTTTCCTTTATCTTTTCTTCAATTCCCATGTAGTTTCACCTTTTACGTTATTCCAAACGATTCTAAACCATTGAAAGTTCTTTATCTCTTGTTCACTTCTCCTGATCAAACAAATATCTTAATAATTTTTTTTTCTACGATTTTCCATTATCGTCTTAACTTTTCCTATAGACAGACTTCTTCAATTTTTGAAGAATCTACCACGCTTCTACTGCGCCACTTTGATACTCTGACTTGGATATAAATAGAAATTTTCTCTCTTGCAAGATATTCCTTCAATTGCAGTAGATGAAAGAAAACATCATGGAAAAGAACAAAATGAATTGAATATGTTATAGAACATATTCAACAAAGAATTGGATGTAACTCGATCTTCAAGAATGAATTCTCTGATACCAATACAGCGGCTACCAACCTTCATTCATGCCTAGAATAGTTTTTCTCAGATAACTTCCAACTAATGTAATGTATTACTTAAAATTTTCTTATCCTCATATCACTTTATTCTCCAGCTTTAGCTTCTTTAACAGGAAACATCTCACTAACCGAGTTCTTCTTTCAACCGCATTTTATACCAGATACTATGACATGGATTTTAAATAGGAATATCCTTTCTTGCAAAATATTCTTTCTTGCAAATGCAATATATGAAAGAACATTATAGAGGTTTAGGAAGAAAAAGTAACGAAATGATCTGATATGTTACCAAACATATTCAACAAGAATTTGATTTTGCCTGATTTTCAGGAATGAATTTTTTTTTGAAATACTAACACTGTATTGAGACAATCTCATAGGATATGGTTGGAAAATAACCAATCCATTTTCAAAGATCACGTCTATTTATAAAACAGATCAAACTAACACAAAGTTTTGAGTTTTGAAAGATCACATCTATTTAGGAAACAGATCAACCTACATAAAAATTTTGAACGACAGATCAAACTAACACAAAGATTTGATCCATAACAACAATTTGAATAACTTGAGTAGCTCGATAGGCTAAGAATAGAAACAGAAATAAACAAAACAGAAGTAAACAAATCAGAGGATTACGGATAACTCTAAAATATAATTGATCTACTCAATCATATTACACAAAGAACATGTTTCCTCACAAAGATATACGCTATGATCAAAGAATTACCTCTTGTAGTACAGTCTCCCTTGTTTAGGTCTTCAGCTCAGAACACCCCTGTTCCATTCAGAGTAACAACTTCCCTTGCTATCTAAAATTTTACTAACAGAAAACTCTGTTTTCAATAGAACACAAATTCTGGGAAAATGTGTCCAACTTTTCTGCAAATTGTTTTCTTGACGTACATTCCTTCATTGAGTACCTTCTTTCACATCACTTACTGCCTTTGGTTTCCTCAATGGTTGTAAATACATCTTTCGTCGAAATCAATCACTTTTCCAATATCCCTAAGAAAACACCAAGTTCCAAAATTACGAAATCTTATATTCCAAGACTGATTCTCTTCCATCAGATCCTGAACTTCAACTTTCATTTTCCCACTGAACAGCGGTCCTTTGTTCCTGCAGTTATCCTTCTACATTGCTCCCGTTGCTCCCGTAGCAGCAACTGCATTACTAGTAACATGTTTCGCTTTCACACGCGTACAACTATCCCAGGCCATTTTTTTTTCTTCTCGAGGTGTGCGGATCGAAATACAATGGATTTGATATCCATTGCAAACAACATTGTTTCCTTTCGGAAAACAAAAACACAGAGATCACAACACAAGCAAAACAGACCTAACCACAAACCCTAAAAGACTCAAACCGTGCTCTGATACCAACTAATGTAACACCCTCCCTAGGGTATCACATGTCTGACTCCCGACTCATAATCTGAAAAGAAGTTCGCACAAAGTTTGAGTTATAAAAGATGGGTTTTAAAATTTCTTTCTTACTGAAACATAAACTTACTGAAATCCATAAGTATTCTTGAAAATATATTTTAACCGATTAATATATAATATTGACACCAATTAATATTTAATAATTTAAAGAGAAATATAAAACTAATAGACTTTTTTTTCTTTAACAAGAGCAAACCCTATAACGGGTCCTACTTAATAAAGCACGGTACAACACTAACGAGAAACTTTAACATACTTATTCTTTTTCTCGTCCATCTTGATGCATCATACATCTGTTCCACATCCGTTCTTTGTCAACATTGCACACCTTCGAGTCCCGAATGTCCACTCCTTCTTGTTGTCACCCATCTCGAGTATTCATTGGCCGTTATGTCTAAGACAACTCGATTCTTCTATTATTTGATTTTAACAATGCTGAGACACGTGAAAAACAACATAACAAAGAGGTGAGATCACCTACGCCAATACCAACATGGCGACAAAGATAACACAAACAACATATCATACGGATATATCATACCGTAATTCCAATAATGCACTCAACATTAATCAACTATCATCATCATACCATTAACATTATTATCATCACACAATAATCACAATAATGCCATCAACATGATTATCATCATCATCATCCAAATATTCAAAACAATTGTCATAGCCAATATTCCTCAATTAATATATCATACGATATAAATGTCAGATTATGCAAGTGCACAAAAACTCAGTTTTTCAAAAATAACTCCATGGTGGTTTTCACAATTTTGAAGAGAATGCTCTGTCAATTGTCAGCTTTAGCCCAAAGACAATCTTCCAGTTGTTGAAAAGAATCGTGTTCTTGTTGGGTATCGTCAATGCATTGCAATTTGGATCAGACGCCAAGTGGCACAGGGCACTCGCCACTATCCACTGCCGATCATTGCCTTGACGCCCCCAAGATCCATCATAGACCTCACTATCAATTCTCATTCCCTCTTCAACCACAAGGGCCATATACAATGCACGAATATATCAGTGCAAGTCTAACCCCAACGGGCCAAATCTTTTCAATTTCATTAGTTCAATGTATCATATGCCTCAACACATGTTTTTTCAATGCATGTATAATGCACCAAATCCAATAACAAGCATCTCTTTCCAATGCATATAAATTGTACCACATTATACTGTATTTTCAACAGCAAAATCATGTTATCACATTTTCATAGTTATACAACACTTTCGTCATGTTTTCACAAAATTGCGCAACATTTCTGTTATGTTTTCACAATTTCAAAACCTTTTTGTTACATTTTCAAAATATCGTAACACTTCTGTTACGTTTTCAAAATTCTCAAACTATATTTTTACAATACCGTAACACTTCTGTTACATTTTCAAAATGCCGCAACTCTTCTGTTGCACTTTTAAATCACGTACTAATTTTTCAATGTTTTTCTCAATCGCGTAAAGATATACGTTTCTCAAATCCCATAATATTTTTTCACTGTTTCAAAATCACGTAACTTAAAAATCATCCTTTTAAGTCGTGTAAATCATTTTCTTTTATTTTCAAAATATTTAAAATACCTTTCAAATCACATAATAATTTTCCGCTATTTTCACAATCACGTAAAAATAATTCATCACTTTTCCATCATGTAGTGATTTTTCAATAGTAATTCAAATTACGTAAAATATTTAAACGTAATTCAAATCGCATAAAAATATTTCAACGTATTTAAAATTGCGTAGAAGTATTTTACTATATTTCCAAACACTTAGAAATATTTTACTGTATTTCAAACCACGTACTTTAAAATTACGTTTTTAAGATACGTAAATAATTTTTCACCACAATTTCATTACGTGAAAAATATTTCTTAACCTTCAAAAATTCCTTTTTAACTTTTCTCAAAATAATATGACTTTGTATTTCATTTTTCACATTTTCTTACTCAAGAAAATCTTTTTCCATATTTCTTCACTCAAGAAATCCTTTTCCAAAATATAATCCACAAAAATCACTTTTCCATTGATATAAATCAACGTTTCAAAATTTAACATTTTTTAACGTACTTTCAAAACTCAAAAATAAGTTATATGTTAGTAACTTTTCAAATTGACATTATATTCTCCATTTTTCTCAAATCACTTCCAAAATCAACCTTCCTCAAAATAAATTGAAACTCAAACGTTTTCAACCTCTCTTTGTTTTCCGTTACGAAAGTTTCTATTCTCTCAAGTGATAAAATGCTCTAATTCCCTTTCCAAATTCTTGTATTAAATCAATTATATTTCCACTTGGAAAATCACTTTGTTTCATCAAAATCAAGGCATTACAAGCCTTCGAAAACGTGGACATGACTATTGAAAATTATCAAAACATTTTTCCTTCTAAGTCAATATGGTTTTACACAAGCAAAACCATTAAAATTTTGCTTTCAAAACCGTAAGACTTATGGTCATAAAAACCAAACCCATTTGTTCAAATTCATTTTTACTTTCTTTGCAAATCCTTAAAATTAACGTTTGTCCGTTTTATTCAAAACTCATATTTAGAAAAACACTTAGGATCTTTTTACACAAAATAAATCAATAAAAATCCTTCAAAACCATGTTCTTGTTCTCTTGAAAAACATATCCTTTGTTCATTTTCCATGCTTTTCAAATCAATACAATTTTATTCTTCCACGAAAATATTAAGTTATAAACACCTATGTTGAGGTGTCTTGGCCGAAATTCTCAATGTTCTAGGGACCTAAAAATTAATTCCCTTGTCTTAAAAATTTTCAACATAAACCCTCTTCATGGGTATCAAAACCGTATTTCCTTTCCTTTGGCCATTGAAGCCAAAAATTGATTTTCTTTCCATCATCACATCATGGCATACATATACATAATTTCAACATATTCTCATCATGCATATTATAAGCATACCATATAAGCCATAAAATCATACAAAGCATATCAAGCATAGGCAAATAATCAAAGTTCATAAACACACACAAATAATTTACATGACCATGGATATGAATCCTCACATGGATTCACTATCCATCAAATATAAGACCATCTCTCACCACCATGCTTGGTTGGTAAGATGGATCTCCCTCTTACTTCTTGAAGATCCTCAAAAGCTCTTTGTTTTGCTTCTTTTTCCAAGTCCTTCACCACCAAGGGCTTCTCAAATACAAAACAAAATACATAAAAATTAGTATACTAAGCTTGATTAAGAGGAACCATGGATCAAACATGGTTTAGATCATGAAAAAGAATAGAAGAAATGAAGTTTCCTTACACTTCACCATAAATACCCCATAACTTTGATCTTGAAGAAAGTCCATGAAGATGAATGATTTAGAGAAAGTCTCCAACATGAAAGTTGCTTAGAATATCATGTAGATTCAAGTTCTATGGTTGGATGAAATTAAAAGAGATTGGATGGTGGTTTTGAGTGTCTTGGCCGAATGGTTTCTCTTGAAACACAATAAAATTTTTATTTTTGATAGAAACTTGAAGCTTGGATTTGAAGTACTAGATGTTGGATTTTGAAGAAATCTTCAACATGACAGTTGTTTAGAATAAGGTAAGGATTCAAAAACTAGGTTGGATGAAATTTTTGAGTGATGGAGGGTGTTCTTGGAGTGCTTGGCCGAAATCTAGAGGAGAAGAGAAAGGAGAGAAAATTTTGCTTCTTGAAAATGAACAATAATGGCCAAGAATGACCAAGACCACTAATAATGGTCTTCAAACTTTTTCCTATGTCCAAAAGTCTCTCAAAACCGTAGCCCCCCTCCAATGCATTCTCTTTGAGTGCTAATTGATCAATAATGATCAATTATGATGAAACATTGACTAAGACCAATAATAATGACATAAAACTTTTCTTTGGCTAAAAAGCCTACTCAAAAATGTCTCCTCCTTCAAGTAGTCTTCAAAACCGTCCCCCACCTTCTCTTGCTTCTTTAAAATGTGACAAATTTTACTAACCATTATTTGAAGCCATTTAAGCCATTGATTAGATCAATGGTTAGGATTTAGGTAGACTTTTGATTTAGAAGACTTAATCTAGGCCATTAGATTTTTCTCCTTGAAATTCTAGTCATTGGATGTGTCTCCAAAAATTAATGGTCAAGATTGCTCCTTCAAACTTTAAATCCAAGGGTTATAATTAGTCTTTGTCACTTTTTAAGACTAAATCTTCACCATTGATTAAATTAACATCCAATGGTCATAAATGGTCCTTGTTACTTTACAAGACCAAATCTCAACCTTTGATCAATTCTAAATCCAATGGTTGTAAATGGTCATAATGCGACTTTATATGACTAAATCTCTACCCTTGATTTAATCTCCATCTAATGGTTATAAATGATCTTATTCACTTTTAAGATCAAATCTCCACCGTTGATTAAATGAAGTTCAAGTCTCCATCATTAATTAAATCAATGGTGGATATCCAAACCACCAATATTGACTTAAGCAATATAATTTATATTTTTATCTACTAAAATCCCACGAAAGAATATATTTACTGTATTTTTATCGCCTGATAAATTAAATACAATATAAAACACAGTACAATAAAATTTTCTAAAACTGTTTCTGAATTCAGGTTTAGTAAGATCCCCTATCTCTTTCTATCAGTATAAATTTTTCTATGCGTAAAAAAATTTTCACTTTGCGGGACCCACCTGGGCCCACGTATGGCCACCTGGGCCCACATAGGACCACCTGGGCCCACATACAGTAAAAAAATACATAATCATCCACAAAAATCACAAATATTAGAAAACGCACAAATATCAAATCAGATTACGTAAAATAATTACTTAACAGTAAAAATTAAATTACGTAAAGTTTTCTCCGGCCCGAAAATTTTTATTTTCCTGACACAGAGTAAATCACTCAAAATGATCAAATACGCTGACGGAATAAACGAAATAATTTTACAGTGCACAGAAATTATTAAACAATAAAATTTTATTAACTGTCAAAATTACTGTTTAAGAGATACGAAAATTTGGGGTGTTACAACTAGCCTTTATTAATAGTCAAATTTAGTGGCTTGAAATGTCATAAGCCAATAGAATATTGAAAAGTCAACAAAAATGGCTAGGTTAGTTAGTTAAGAAACTAAATAATCTAATTTAGTTACTCTAATAGTCTAATTAGTAATCTATAGTTACTAGGAAATATCTAGAGTTATCTAGAAGGCATGACAAATGCATGACATGAGTTTGTAACTAGATAGTTAGTTATGTAACTAAATAATCAAATTAAGATAGCTTGAAAGTAATTAGATGAACTAATTACCTAAGCTAAGTGTAATTAGGAATTAAAGTGAAACAAAACTTAATTAGTTTTTCCATTGAGTCACATGGCCACCTAGGCTATTCTAGCATGTTCTTGAATTTTCTAATGACTAAAGGATGACTACATGATGACTTAGGCCATGTGAGACCATGTGAAGCCATGTGCACTTGTTTCTATCTTGCTAAACAAGCCTTAAACTTCCTTTCCTATGCATCACACGACTATACACTTGAGAAAGAAGGCATTTCACTTCATTTCTACACTTTGTGACAAAAGAAAACTATCATCTTTCCTTTCTTTTTCAAGAACTCCAAGAACAAAAACCAAGAACTCCATCTTCTTCCTTCTTGGAGTATTCGACCATTACTCTCAAAACCTACATCCAATCTTCCATAATTTTATCTAACTTCATATCTTGAATCTTCTCATCAATCCAAGACACTTTCATGTTGTGAACTTCTCAAGATTCATTCATCTTCACCTTTCTATCAAACAAAGAATACAAAATCTCTTACTTTTTCTCCTTGTGTTGCTACGGCCTCACTCTCTAAAATTGCCTTCAAATCACTCATAATTCCATCTAATCACATCACTTGATCCTAAACTTCATTCTAAGCAACTTTTATGTTGTGATCAAGACCTAATTCTATCATCTTCAAGCTTGATTCTTGGATTTAAATTCTAGGGTTCTAAGGTAAAAATCTTGAAACTTGATTTCTTACTTGACTTTGGGAATCCTAAGAACATGTTTGATCTTTGGTCATCTTAATCAAGCCTTAGATACTAATTTTTATGTGTTTGTTTTGATTCCAAGATCTACTTGGTAATACAAAGAGAGTTCTACAAGGAGCTAGGAGGCATCAATCAAGGTTAAAGGAAGATTAACCTCATCGGCCATATGTGGTGGTGAGGGAATGGATTTGTTTGTGTTTGTGAGTAGAAAATCCACGTGAGGATTTATTCACTTGAATTGTGTGGCTATTGGTTTATGCATGTTTGATTGTGTATAATTATATGATGTTGATTGTATGCATGAAATTGCCATGGTTGCTTTTTGATTATATGTGATTCTATTACTTTGATAATTAAGTATGATTTATATGTGAGATGGTATTATTTTGATTAGATTGTTATTGGATGCTTAATATGATTTTATTACTTTAATCGCAAGCATGAATATGTGATAGTGGAAAATATCATACGAGATATGTGGCATATGATAAGAATCATGTGGAAAGGAAAACTATGTTGTTTCCTAAGAACTATGGGGTACATGACCTCCATGAGGATTTTGAAACAAATCATTTGAAATATTTTACTAAGTGTGGATTTTAGATGATTAAGTAACAAGTAATCAGATTAAAGATTTTTATAAAGGAAAATGAGATAGGAAATGAATAAATATTTGGTTATGGAAAATAAATTGATTTTCGGCCAACATGTCAAAAATTGGTGTTTTAGATCAAAAATATTTTCTTCAGGGTAGTTTTGAATGATTTATTAACAATAACTTAATTTAGTGAATTTTGATATGTAAAAAGAAAGTAAACGAATTTTTAGAATTAAAAATTACTATAATTAGAGTATTATGTGAGATAAAAGTGAAAACTTGAAATTTACTGACGTATAGCTCGTCCTTTGGGTTTTGAAGCGCGTTTGGAAATTTTGAGCTATAATATTCTAAGTTAATCAAAGAAATACAGTTTTATGAAGAAAATACTAGAAAATATTATTTAGAGAAGTTCTAGCAAGGAAATGATTTCGAGGAGGGTTTGCAACTTAAAATATTTTATTTAAAGTGTTATTGAGAGTAAAGAACAAATGCTTTGAGATATCTTGAATTAATTTAAATAAGTTAAGTTTTATGGAAAATGTTTGAAAATATTTACTAAAGGAGGTTTAGTGAGAAAATGTTGGAAATATTAATTAACGATGATTTATTAAGGAAATATTGGAATTAAAGTCCAATTTTGATAATAAATGAGAAAAGTTTTAATGTAAGCTTAGAATATGATTAAAATATTTTAGGCGATCAAAAATACGCAGAAAAACTCTTACACGATTTAAAAACAATTATTTTTAGTTGCGCGATTGAGAGGAATAGCAAGTGGTGCTGTAGAGCCGACGTACTGTACCTAAGTAGTAGTGGTTTAGCATTGTGCTTATGGGACCGAGGTTCTAGACCCGTGTGGATCTTTGGTATTATGTAATTGTATGAGTGGTTATATAATATCCTTGATACTAATGGTATTAGACAATTGTATGGGTGGTTGCTTTAATATCATTGGGAACAGTTTAACGGTGGTTTGGTTTCATTGAATATGCATTTGAGCATTATATAGTTGATGGTTGTTGTGGTATTTTATGCCTAAAGAGTGAACGAGAACTTATAGGATAGTAGGATCTTTGATAGATCTTGGGGAACGTCAAAGCGCGGTGATTTACTTCGTGATGATGTTATCACGAGTGATTATGTTATCACTATATATATATATATACCCCTGGCCATGATGAACTGATTGCAATGCACTGATAGCCCGACAGACATTATTGCTTTTCATGATCCAACATAGACTGTCTTTTAAGGGGGATAGATCTTCTAGAATGTTCATCTCTGAATTTGAGTCTAAATCCATGGAGTAGGAACTGGTTGCATTATGTATAAAGATGGTCAACATACACATCATGCATATACACAATCAGCATTTACACTATTGTGATGTAATATTATTGTGGAGTTATCATTATGCCTGATATGGTGATACAAGTTTAGCGAATTATTTATTTATTAAATATCATGAAAATATTTACTGATTTTATGTTATTGTATAGATTTTATGTTGAACTATGTTGCCATGTTTATCGTTGCCTTGCTGCTATATTAGTATGTGATGTAGGGGATCTCACCTCTTTGCTGTATTGTTCTGTTTGTTTCTATTTTATGTCTATGTCGGTGAAGACTGCGATGACAGAAAGGAGGGATCAACTAGGTTTCTTTAGACTATAGTTTCTTAAAGGCGCTGCTGCTTGGTATGTTCATTGGGACTCTGAGTATATAGAATATTGTGGTGATATTACTTTATTTATATGTAGGACCTGCCATGGGGTCATTACTTCTTACTTTACGACTATATATGTAGAGTTCTCTTTACCTAACAGGGAATTGTGGAACGATCTTCACTATACTCCTAGGGATGACTCCGAGATATCTTTTGCTCGAATTTCTATCCATCGAGACATTCCCGGCTAGGGAATTTGTCTTTTGAGAAGGACTGTTGTTTTTAGAGGTTGTGAACTTGGGCCAGGTTGAGTTTTTATATGGCTTATGTAATAAAGATATTACGAATCCATGTTTATATAAGGAATATATTTTATCCAGTCTTTATATCTTGTGTTTTTCTAATTCAGTAAAGTTTATGTTACCCGCGAAAAAGAAATTTTGAAATCAGTATTGCAATAATATTTAAACATTTTATAACTTGGGTAAGGAAAATAAAAGGAGTTGGTCTGAAATATGATACCCTAAGGAGGGTGTTACACTGAAAAGACCCGTGTTGATTTGTGGGGACACTCATCAATCCTGCAGGCAGTCCTAGGATGTTACAAATGGTATCAGAGAGGGACCTCTCCCAGTACAGTGTGGTTCGGGGACGAACCATGCGGAAGCTGGTGGGCATGTGACACTCGGGGTCGACGAGGGCAGGAAGTGGTCGCCAGTGCAAAAAGATGAAGCACGGACAAGGAGCGGCTCTTGGCAGGCTTCTAGGCGAAGGGACACATGAATGAACTGAATACACACCGGAATGAGAGAGATTCAGAGATTGTGTAGGTATGAAACTGCATAGTTAAGGATAGCTTAAAGGAATTGATTAGCACCACCCATATTAACAAGATGCATCTTCTTTTTGGGAGCCAGGAACATAAGTACTCCATGGTTAAGCATGCTTGACTTGGAGCACTTATGGGAAGGGTGACCTCTTGGGAAGTTTTCTAGGATATACAAAGCACGCTAAAAAGACCCGTGTTGATTTGTGGGCATACTCATCAATCCTGCAGGCAGTCCCGGGACGTTACAAGATCTTTCTCAACTGACTCCCGAACTTCTGGAATCGGTGCTTCAGGTTTGGCATATTTCCTTCTCCTAGCCATTTAAGTTCCTGGAAACACCTGCAGAGGCTGGTGGTCAAAATCAACCAACTTTAAAGATTCAGACATAGAAGAGGACAAACAGAAAAGATTGCTCATGCCCACACACTGGCTTTCGTACCTACCAAGGCTAAAAGCCTCAGAAGGACCTCTTCACCGCATACAAAATGGTGGAGGAGATGCTCCATAGGGCAATGCCATTGAAGAGATACAAGAATTAATACTCCCAACTCCTTTTATTGAGAAAAAGTAGGGAAGTGTGCTCTAGAAAAAGAGCATACGACTACTCTATGACTCAAAAATAGCAGAAACAAGTGAAGAAAAGAAGAAATACCTTGGGGAAAGTGAGAATGGATGGTCAACTTAGAGCTTGAACTGTCATAAACTATTGGAAACTAGTCTCCTCTACTACAAAAATCACCGGAAATTGTCTCAGGCAACCAAATCCGAGAAAGGAAAACTTATTACTAATGCTCTCTCTTTATGATTGGTTACAGGAGCAGTGGACAATTGGGAAACAACATCAAACTGATATCCTCTCTTAAAGAATCTTTAATTGCCAATAAAGTCAAAGCAACAGTTTTTCAAGGAGGATCAAAATTATTATAATTCACAGAGCAAAGGCTGTAATAGCGGACAGAGACCCCATGAGCTATGCACGGGGGCAACAAAAGGCAAACCTTAGATGGCATAATGGCAATGCAAGCAGTAATCCATGATGGATTCTGACCTCATATGCCAACCTCGGAGATACTTAACATTTGACAATGGACCTCGGCCTTTTGCGTAAAACATCACGAGACCCGACATCAACGCTAAGGCTCCTGTGTTCTTCACATGAATGCGTTCCCATTATATACCTTGATGCTCAGCTATTCCATTTAAGCGCCAAGCTGTGGGCAATTGTTCTGGACCGTGATCTGGGATCTCGTTTAGTGGGATCAGACTCGGCACGTGTACCACCGGCCTTCGTTGTGAATACCTCGGTTAAGCCATGGTGATACGTGGTCAAGACCCTAGAACTGAAAGCTAACAGATTACAACATTGGACCATAATAACAAGATCACTAGATCTGCACAGTGGATATGCCCTAAGATATCCATAACTGCCAATTGAGATCCCATGAGATTATAGGACCCATAACTGCCTCAAACTACTGATTATAATATCCACGTTCCAATATTATAGGGATCTCCTCCAATAACAAAAGGAAAACAATTCCTAATAGGATACGAATCCTAAATATCTGCACTTAATACTGATCACATTATGATTCTATTCAGGCTCTATAAATACCAGACTAAGTCACTCTAATTAGGTATCTATTATCTGACTGCATAAATCTTACTTGTGCACTACCTAACTTAAGCGTTAAAGTCCCTTTATAGGTACCCACCCCCTGGTCTAACACGCTCTGCTACAACTACGTGAGAAGAAAACTACCGTAACATACTTATCTCAAATACCTTTCTGAATTCACTTCAGAATATACACATTTTATTACTTCCAATTACCCAAGACTGACACAGATATACATATATCATTTAATAACATATTTTAAATGTTCAATTAATCTAATTGTTTGATTAAAAGTTTTCATGAAGTAGATCAAGTTTACAAAATTTAATACATTTTAAAAATTAGTTGATACTTCATTGCGCAACTTTGTTTTGATACGTGTTTTGATATGCATGCTTCATTCCTTAAGTATGTATTAAATATACAGGATTTTTGACCAAATTGCCCTTTGTGGCAAAAATATTTACCAAAATACCACTATTTTCAAACTATTTTTTAGAATGCCATCATTTTAGCTACGGTGGCATTTTTTATTCTTTATTGGGCCACGTAGGATACGCCAGAACGCTTGGCGTATCCTATGTGGATAGGCCAAGTGTTCTGGTGTATCCCACGTGGATACGCCAAGCGTTCTAGCGTATCCCACTAGAGCCCCTATAACCCCACCTCCCCTCTCCCTCCCACGACAACTTCTCTCATTTAACAAATTTTCACCTTCTTTCTAGATTTCACTCTCTCTAAACTCTCTCTCGAACTCTTCTGTGGCTGTAAATTGTAAGAGAATCATATTTATAAGTATTTCTATCATTAGATTATTATTGTTATTGTTATATATATTGTTGAATATTTTAATTATTAGAATTATTGTTTATGTTTTTGAGTTATTATATAATTATGTTTTGTATATTTGTTTTATTTTTAGAATTATTATTTATGTTTTCGAGTTTTTATATTAATTGTGTGTTGTATATTTATTTTATTGTTAGAATTATTGTTTATATTTTTTTAGTTTCTATATTATTTATGTATTATGTATAGTTGTTTAATTGTTAGAATAATTGATTATTATTATTTATTATTATTACTTGATTATTATTATCTATTATTATTGTTGATTACTATTATTATTATTATTATTATTATTTGTTTTATTATTATTACTGAATTGTGTATTTATTATATATGTTTTATTGTTATTTAGTTGATTTTTAGAATTTGTTTGTACAAAATTGAATTGTTTGTATTGTTATTATTCAAAAGTGTAAGATGACCAAACACTTTGTTGTTCTCATTTACTACAATGGGAGAACGTATGAAGGTGAAGAGGGTCTAATGTACAAAGGTCCTCGTCTCAAGTCTATCATAATTCAACGTGATATGACTATTGAGCTTTTAAAAAGGAGAATTCATTTAAAATTAAGGCTCCAAGAAAATCAAGTGTGTATAGTGTTATGTACAGATTTTCACAATGGAGTAATGTTTTAAGATGGATAGTTCTTCCATTAGAAGATGATGAAGATGTTGCTTGCATGATTGATTGTTTTGATCAGTATCCTAACTTAACTTCTATGGAGTTATATGTCGAGACAGAAACAAGTGAGCACAATGAACATGCTGAAGCTCCTTCTAAAACAGAGTTACAAGCTGGTCCTTCTAATCTTGTTGAATCATCGTACCTTATCAACACTCAATTCTCCATGACACATGCTCCTGTCCTAGTACAATCTCAAGAAGTTGGTAAGTCTGCAATGCCTGAAGGGAGCTCATTTAGGTTGGACCTTGAAATCGATAACCCGCTTATGGCAGATGCATTATCTGACACAAGCGATGATGAAGGGGAGATGCCTAAGGGTGAAGATACAGACACCGACTTAGAAGAAGATCAATCTGGCCCTGAAGTAAATATACAACAACTAGTCCCTCCATTGGTAGTTGCTCCTAAATCTACGTATGTGCCTCCATGCCCTCAATTTTCTGAAATCAATTGGGATGCACTAAGTACACCTGATAATCTGCCTGAATTAGATTCTCGTGGTATTTGGAGTCCAGATGAAGAATTATATGTCGAGTTACAATTTCCCTCTAAAGATGCTGTTAATTTGGTCCTAAAACATTATTCCATTATTAGACATCAGAATTACAAGGTTAAGAATTCTGATACACAACGGCTAACTGTTAAGTGTCCCAAAGCTGCTGATGGTTGTAATTAGAGGGTCAGGGCCATTCTAAGCAAGAAATCAAACATGTGAGAAATTAGAAAATATAATGGGCCTCACAACTGTGTCAACCCAGCCATTTCACAAGATCATAAGAAGTTAGACTCTCATATGATCTGTTCTTATGTTCTTGCGATGGTTAAGCAAAAATCCGATGTACCTATATGCTTAATTATTGAAAGGGTTTGATGTCAATTCAGATATGACGTGTCCTAGCAGAAAGCTTGGAAGGCAAAACAAATTACCATTATGAAGGTATTTGGAGACTGGGATAATTCTTATGCGGTATTGCCTAGATGGTTACTTGCCATGCAAAGAGACATGTCAAGCATAGTGGTGGAGTTGCAAACTGTTGATTATGTTGAGGCCAATAGAGTTGACTGTTCAAAACTTGTATTCTATCACTTGTTTTGGACATTCAAACCATGTGTTGTTGGATTCCAATACTGTAAGCCCATTATTCAGATTGACGACACTCATTTGTATGGTAAATATCGTCATAAATTATTGATTGCAACAACACAGGATGATGATAGAAAACCTCTGCCCATTGCATTTGTCATTGTTGAAGGGGAAACAAAGGATGCTTGGAGTTAGTTCTTAGCATTGATTCGAACACATGTCACACAACAATAGGGTCTGTGCTTGATATCGAATCGACATCAAGGCATCATACAGTCAATGGCGAATCCACATTTGGGATGGTAGCCATCGTATGCGCATCATGTTTTCTGTATCCGGCATATTAGTAGTAATTTTAATAGCACCTTTCGCAACCTGACCCTAAAGAAATATCTGAGGTAGTTAAATATTTGACATTGTTTGTGAGTTTACTATACTAGTTATCAAACTACAATTTAGTTGCTAACAACAACTCATTTAATATTTTAATAGTAGGGTATGAACCAATGGCATACAAATTTGAGGCTAGGTTAGAAAAGTTGACTGCTACTCCCGAAATGGCAAATTGGATTAATTCGATTCTAAAAGAACAATGGAGTTTAGCATATGATGGTGGCCACAGATTTAGTCATATGACGACGAACTTATCTGAGTGTATGAATGGGGTGTTGAAAGGTGGCAGAAATGTACCAATAACAGCACTTGTTCAGATGACATATTACAAATTAGTAGAATACTTTGTTAATCAAAAGGATGACGCAAACGAGAAACTTGTTGATGGGGTAGATTGGTCTAATGATTTTATAAAAAGTTAGAATGTCCATGTGCTCAAGGCAAGCTCTCACCAAGTCCGTCGATTTGATATATAGTCAACTAGATTTTTAGTCGAAGAGGCATTTAACCTTATAACACAGCAGGGTGGAGTTAAATATTCCCTAAACCTTCAAGAAGGCACGTATGACTGTGGCCTATTTCAAGCGTTGTATTCTCCTTGCTCTCATGCAATAGCAACATTTTCTTCTAGGAGAATTGACGTTTTTCAATATATGCATAGTATTTACAAAATGCATACTTGGTACAAGGTGTATGAGGTTAATTGGGGTATCATTAAGGATGAACCATGGTGGCCACCAGCACCGACGATTACATTGGTACCCGGTCATCAATTGCTTCGATCTAAAGGTCGACCCAAATCAACTCGACTTAAAAATGAGATGGATTGATGTGAACCAGGACTGGGACAAAGATATAGAAAATGTGGTGAATCTAGACATAATTCTCGTAGTTGTCGTCATGGTGGATCGACTTCTTTGAGGAATGACCAAGCAGGGCCATCTACTTGATTAGGACATAATTTAATACCTATTGTATTGTAATGGATGACTATCTATATGTAATTGAAGATTTTCAGTGTGTAATTTGATCATCTACGTGATTATTTTTTATTCATATCATTTTGATATTGTGCTTTTACTAGTGTCTATTAATTTATGCTTAATACACTCATGTTTAATATGTATATTTGATTCTATAGTATGTTTTATTATTTAAAGACTTACCCAATGTTCTTGTCTGTTGCTTGATTATAGCGTGAGACATGGCATTCCACTTGCGCCCAGGTCTAGAGGACCTGTCAGTACTGGAGTTGCAGGACTTTCATGTTTCACAACATATATGGCAAGGAAGACCAGATCGTCATCTGCGTGTCAGACGTGCCCATAAATTCAGACATATGGACCCAAATGAGCGGATACTGCCATATCTAGAGCTGGCTGGTTTCGTGGGGGTTGTCCATGTGGGATATTACACCATCGATCACTCCCTCATTACAGCATTAGTTGAGAGATGGCATCCCAAGACACACACATTACATATGCCTACTGGAGAGTGCACCATCACATTGGAGGATATAGCTATTATCTCAGGACTTCCCAATGACGGCGATGTAGTTACTGGTCGTACATCCCGTCCATATTGGATGCAACTATGTGAGACCTTGTTAGGATCACAGCCACCTGAGTCACATGTATTAGGTGGATGTATTGATATGTCATGGCTTTAGAGCGCATTCCGTACACGACTTACCCAGGCTGACGGAGCTGATTATGTGATACATTGTGCATGGGCGTACATACTTTGATTGATCGGGGGATTACTATTTCCTGACCATTCTGGTAGATACGTGCACATGATGATGGAGACTAAGAAAGCTCAAGTGGCAGCCCAACGGGCCTAATGCCCAAAGATGCACTGTGAGGACTTGGAGGCCCAATGACAAGGTCAAGAGCTAAGAAGGCCAAGGAGGATTTGGACAAAGAAGTCAACCACTTTCTCTCACTCAAGCCCATTCCAGAAGAAGGAGCACTCAAGATTGTCCAAATGATCCAAGTTGATGAAAGGCCCAATGTGGGGGCATGATTTTTCTTAGTAAATTTTATTTAATTATGTATTTGAACCTTTTAATTTTCTCAGTTTTAGTTCTTATTTTCTTTTTTTAGGATAATTTTGTAATAAGGGCTTATTGTTTGGGCTTAATTTGAGCATAGCAGAGCTAGGGATAGGTGTTGCCTTCTAACTGGGCCTGGGCCACATTTGCGCTAAGGTTAGGATTAAAAAATGCATTAGCTTGCTGCATGCTTTAACTAAACCTAGCCGCATACCTAATGCCTATAAATAGGCTTGTGTTTACTGCATTTGACACTTTTGAATTTGAGAATATTATTGCACTCCTTTGTTAGTTTTGAGAGCATAGTTCTCTTGGGGCTCTTGGAAGACCCATCTTGGTTCTTATCAAAGATTTTCTTACCTTTGTGGCGAATCTTCGCTTGACTTATCACTCTCCAAGAGTGTGGCATCTTCTTCCTTCCTTTCCTTGTCTTTTTCTATTTTTTACTATTTATGGTACTGTTCATGATACTATTAATGTTACTATTCATCCTTCATCGTTTAATTCTTTAAAACACGAAATAAACATAAGGACGATCCGTAAAAAATAATATGCATCCAACTTGGATCATATCAGGCAACCACCTTCACCTTCCTTTCTTCATTGTAACAGTGATAGAAAAAGATTTGTTCTACCTTAGTTTCCCATTCTAAGTAGGCTTCGGGGTCAATCTTTCCTTGGAAAGAAGGTACTTGGGTCTTTACTCCTCCTAGGTCTCCTCCTCTTTCATCACTCCTATGTCTCCTATTCCTCCTTTCATAACTTCTTTCACTCCTTTCATGCCTCCTTCTCCTATCATGGTTCCTCCTAGTCCTCCTTTCCCTACCCGAATAATAGGTATCTTCATCTTCATGTGAGACTTCATGTTGAGAGTCTCTCCTCCTTTCATTATCGAGCCTTGTGTTTATCTCTACCCTAAACTTCTCTAGTTCTTTAGCTAAGGCTTGCATAAGGTTTACAGTCCTAGGGGATAAGGGTGTACTTCTTTCACTCATCTTTGCACAAGTAATAAGAATAATTCAAGATTGAAAGACCCTTACCACTCTTCTCACGTGTATACACTCTTAGATTGATTCCATTCGTGTTTCACACAATTAGGCTTTTGTTTAATGAAAACGCACTTGCTTTTTATCACTCAAGTTCTCTTTGCAAGTTCTTAAATAAACCCTCTCGCATTTCAATTATCAAAAGCTTACAAAAGTAGCGGTCCTCACAAGATTAAGCACTTAGAAGTTAAAGAAAGGATGAAACTCTATACAAAACTCAAAGGAATTTAAAAGACAAGCAAGAAAAGCTAATTAAAAAAAGATAAAACTCAAAAGAAATAAGAAGAAAAAGAAATGCGCAAGGTATGTAGAATAGCACCGCTTAATAAAATTCATAAGACATTCAAACTTAATCTTGCTTAAGTGCAAGGGCAGTCTCTTTTTTTTTTTAATAAACTTTTTTTCTTTTTTTTATATTATTTTTCACGCCCTTGTTCTCTTTTTGTACTTAAAAAAATCGATTCTTACAATTTTAGTTCCAAATGTTATTATGCCCAATTGTGTATTTAGGAGCTTCCTTTCAAATTATGGTGCTATAAAACATGTAACATCAATGGATATAGAGTTGATAAGATCAAAGCTATAAATATTGCACAGAAATTAAAAAACAGAAACTAAAGACAAAAAATAAAAGAACTAAAATTTAAATGGCAAAAAGTAAAGAACGGAAAGTAAAGAATGTTGTCAATTCTTAAGAATGGCAGAGATCAATGATGATCAAGGTTCTGTACAATTATGACATTCAAGCAATGATGCTTGATGTTTGGAAAGCAATAAGAATAAGTACAAAAAATACAAGAACTCTATCAACTCTAGGATCCGGGCTCTAGATACCACATGATATGATCCAAGTTGGATGCCTATTGTTTTTTACGGATCGTCCTTGAGTTAATTTCGTGTTTTAAAGAATTAAACGATGAAGGGTGAATAGTATTATAAATAGTATCGTGAACAGTACCATGAACAGTGTCGTAAATAGTACTATGAATAGTAAAAAATAGAAAAAGATGGAAAAAGACAAGAAAAGAAAGGAAGAAGACGCCACATTCTTGGAGAGTGATAAGTCAAACGAAGATTCGCTACAAAGGTAAGGAAACCTTTGATAAGAACCAAGATAGGTCTTCCAAGAGCCCCGAGAGAACTAAGCTCTCAAAACTCACAAAGGAGTGCAATAATATTCTCAAATTCAAAAGTGTCAAATGCAGTAAACACAAGCCTATTTATAGGCATTAGGTATGCAACTAGGTTTAGCTAAATGAGGCAACAAGCTAGCGCATTTTTTAATCCTAACCCTAGCGCAAATGTAGCCCAAGCCCAATTAGAAGGCAACACCTATCCCTAACTCTGCTATGCGTAAATTAAGCCTAAACAATAAGCCCTTATTACAAAATTATCCAAAAAAAAAAAAATAAGAACCAAAACTGAGAAAATTAAAAAGTTCAAATACATAATTAAATAAAATTTACTAAGAAGAAATCATGCCCCCACATTGGGCCCTTCATCAACTTGGATCATTTGGACAATCTTGAGTGCTCCTTCTTCTAGAATGGGCTTGAGTAAGAGAAAGTGGTTGACTTCTTTGTCCAAATCCTCCTTAGCTTTCTTAACTCTTGACCTTGTCATTGGGCCTCCAAGTCCTCGCAGTGCATCTTTGGGCATTGGGCCCATTGGGCTGCCACTTGAGCTTTCTTGGTCTCCATCACTGCCCTAGAATTTTTCGACTATGCCCTAATTTGGTGGAACCAAGTACAAAAAGAGAGGGAAAGGAATAGGGAATACCCCGTAGATACTTGGGAAGAGATGAAAAGTTTGATGAGGAAGAGGTTTGTCCCTCCATGGTACCATAGGGAATTACACAATAAACTCCAAAGACTTACCCAAAGAAGTAGAAGTGTGGATGAGTACTACAAGGAGATAGAGGTGGCCATGATAAGGGCCAATGTCAGTGAAAATAGGGAGGCTACCATGTCACATTTCCTTTATGGTTTAAACCGTGAGATAGGAGACATTGTGGAGTTGCACAACTATGAAGAGGTTGATGAGTTAGTCCACCAAGCTATAAAGGTGGAACAATAACTCAAAAGAAAGGGTGCATGGAAGAAGCCTTCTTCTAACCTCAAACCTCCCACTTGGAAGGACAAGGAACCAAAGGAAGACTCCTCTACACAATCCAAGGGAGGTATGACTTCTAAAAACTCTAATGTTTTTCCTTCCACTATTACTTCTTCCTCTTCTTCTTCTTCTAAAAATAGGAATATCAAGTGCTTCAAATGCTTGGGGAGTGGACATATAGCCTCCCAATGCCCAATCAAAAGGGCAATGGTGATAAGAGAGGGACACCTCTCTAGTGATTCATGTCCAAATTCTCCTCCCTCAAGTGAAGGAGAAGAAGAATGTGAGACCTATGCTCGTGATGGCGACTTGCTAATGATAAGGAGACTCTTGGGTAGCCAAGTTGTGGCAAGGGACCAAGACCAAAAGGAAAACATCTTCCACATAAGATGTGTCATCCAAGGCAAAGTGTGCTCATTAATTATTGATGGGGGAAGTTGCACCAATGTGGCAAGCACTCACTTGGTAAGCAAACTTGACCTTAAAACTACTCCTCACCCCCGACCATATAAGCTTTAATGGCTAAGTGAGAATGGTGAGTTGATAGTGAATCAACAAATATTAGTAAGTTTGTCAATTGGTAAGTATAATGATGATGTTTTGTGTGATATTGTTCCCATGGAGGCCGACCATATATTGCTTGGAAGGCCTTGGCAATTTGATAAGCATGTTGTTCATGATGGTTTCACTAACAAGTACTCTTTTGTTCATAATATCTTAAAGGTAACCCTTATACCCCTTACTCCTAAACAGGTTTGTGAAGACCAAGTGTCCTTGAAGCTAAGAAGGGAGCAAGAGAAGAAAGACGTAAAAGTAAAATCAGAGGGGGAAGCAGAGAATAAGGATCAAAAACTTATAAATGAAAAAAAAATTGAATGTTTAATTGCTAGGGAGAGTGAGATTAAAAGGACTTGCTTTGCAAAGCAAGAAATGTACATTTGCATATACAAGGACTTGTACTTAAATTGTAACTCTAACCCTCTACCTAGTGAAGTTGATTCTATTTTGCAGGACTTTGAAAGTGTCTTTCAAAAGAGTGTCCCTCCCGGACTACCACCCTTGAAGGAGATTGAACATCAAATGAACTTCATCCCGGGAGCCTCTTTGCCTTTGCCCCGCTCAAACAAAGGAAGAGACTCCATTTTTGTGGTAGTGGACAGATTCTCCAAGATGGCCCACTTCATTCCTTGCCATAAGGTGGATGACGTCATTCATGTGGCGAACTTGTTCTTCAAAGAAGTGGCGAGGCTTCATGGAATGCCCAAAAGCATAGTCTCAGATAGGGACTCAAAGTTCCTAAGCCATTTTTGGAGGACCCTTTGGAACAAGCTTGGGACTAAGCTACTCTTCTCTATCACTTACCACCCACAAACCGATGGACAAATTGAGGTGGTGAATAGGACCCTGTTAACGTTGCTGCGATTAATCATCAAGAGGAACATCAAAACCTGGGAAGAATGCTTACCTCTTGTTAGATTTGCTTATAATAGGATTGTGCATGCTACTACTAGCTTTTCTCCTTTTGAGATTGTATATGATTTTAATCCCCTCACCCCCTTTGATTTACTTTCTCTACCTAATGTCTCTTCTTTAATTCATATGGGTGGACATGCAAAAGCTGAATTTGTGAGGAAGCTCCATGAACAAGTCAAGACTAAATTGAAAAGAAGATAGAGCAATATGCTAGGGAAGCAAACAAGGAAATGAGGCAAGTTGTTTTTGAACCAGAAGATTGGGTGTGGGTGCACATGCGAAAAGAAATGTTTCCTTTGCAAAGGAAATCTAAGCTCTTACCTAGAGGAGATGGACCCTTTCAAATCTTAGAAAGACTCAATGACAATGCCTACAAAGTTAACTTACCAGGTGTGTATGAGGTTAGTGCAACATTTAATGTGGCTGACTTAAGTCCTTTTGATGTAGGTGATGAAGGATCAAATTCGAGGACAGATTCTTTCAAAGGGGGAGGGCATGATGGAGACCAAGAAAGCTCAAGTGACAGCCCAATGAGCCCAATTCCCAAAGATGCACTACGAGGACTTGGAGGCCCAATGACAAGGTCAAGAGCTAAGAAAGTTAAGGAGGATTTGGACAAAGAAGTTAACAACTTTCTCTCACTCAAGCCTATTCCAAAAGAAGGAGCACTCAAGATTGTCCAAATGATCTAAGTTGATGAAGGGCCTAATGTGGGGGCATGATTTCTTCTTAGTAAATTTTATTTAATTATGTATTTGAACCTTTTAATTTTCTCAGTTTTGGTTCTTATTTTCTTTTTTTTGGGATAATTTTGTTATAAAGGCTTATTGTTTGGGCTTAATTTACGCATAGCAGAGCTAGGGATAGGTGCTGCCTTCTAATTGAGCCTAGGCCACATTTGCACTAGGGTTAGGATTAAAAAATGCGCTAGCTTGCTGCCTCCTTTAGCTAAACCTAGCCGCATACCTAATGCTTATAAATAGGCTTGTGTTTACTGCATTTGACACTTTTGAATTTAAGAATATTATTGCAATCCTTTGTGAGTTTTGAGAGCTTAGTTCTCTTGGGGTTCTTGGAAGACCCATCTTGGTTCTTATCAAAGGTTTCCTTACCTTTGTGGCGAATCTTCGCTTGACTTATCATTCTCCAAGAGTGTGGCGTCTTCTTCCTTCCTTTCCTTGTCTTTTTCCATTTTTTTCTATTTTTACTATTCATGGTTCTATTCACGACATTGTTCACGGTACTGTTCATGATACTATTTATGTTATTATTCATCCTTCATCGTTTAATTCTTTAAAACACGAAATCAACTCAAGGACGATCCGTAAAAAATAATATGCATCCAACTTGGATCATATCATATGATGTTCCTTCCTCTGTTGGAGGACTTTACCGCTATCGGGAGATACAGTTGGGGATCTACGGTCTTGGCTTATTTGTATAGAGAGTTGTGTAAGGCCACGGATTACAGTGTGCACGAGATTGGAGGTACTTGCATACTGTTGCAGTACTGGGCATGACACAAATTTCCACCTCTTGTCCCTACGCTCGTGGATGATACTGATCCTATCCTTGTGGCTGCCTACGTTGATGCCCGTGGCCTACGTTGATGCCCGTGGTCCCCTACATCCATTGGGATTTCGGTGAGTTTCTCAACATATCTGTACATTAGTTTGTTATATATACTACTTGTGTTGACATCATAATATATATATAGGTGGCATAAACATAAGGTGTTGACTGAAACCCTAATGGGGGTGCTTCCGTATTACTGTCGGTTCTTTGATCAGATGAAGAGTGATGAGGTCAGTATCTGTTTATAGTGATTTAAAAAAGTTAATTGTCTTGCTTTCTAATCCTTTATACAATTGTGATTGCAGATAACATGACGGCTATATATGGATAAGATTGTGGCTTCACTGCCAATATTCTGTATTGTTGGTAGAGACATTATTGTGGCAGTGGTTCCACTTATCTTTTTCCACATTATTGAGTAGCACCAGCCAGACAAGGTGATGCGTCAGTTTGGTCTAGACCAACCAATACCACGGAGACCACACCAACCTGATGAGTTGCACTCGATTACATTAGCCGGACGTCACGACGAGGATTGGCGAGCCACACACCTTGCACACATAGCCATCTAGGATACGCGGCGGGATCGGTGTGTTATTGGTTGGCCTTTGGAAGCTCCCCTTACTGCGCAGTCTGAGTACATGCGCTGGTACAGATGGATTACCAGGCGTTGGATTTCCTGAACTGGTGCATCCATTGGGTTTGTGGTAAGTTTTTTACGAATATGTTCTCCTATTTGTTTTGTACATTTTGTATTTTATATTGATAATGACGTGTTATATTTGTATTTTAGGCTGACATTGCAGAGAACGTCCATGCGTCGACCAGGAACCCTAGTTCAGGATTTAGTATGGCTAGCCTTCAACAGTCCATGGAGGACATTTTATCTTCAGTGAGGGAGTATGATCGCATCACATTAGATCACCTTCATCCAGCTCCTCCTGCAGATGAGATTCCAGGACCATCCGAGCAGTCCGATGAGTAGAGGTCGTGCCGTAGACGGAGAGGGTTAGCCAGTACTCGATCACGACTACGTCTTCCAAATGACTCTGGTTCTTCTACTATGCCTAGTACTCAGTCACCGCCCACTTTTACTGCTACTTACCGACCGTCTCAGCCACCACCTCCATCGTACCCACCATATCCAGGTTATCCATCATCTACAACATACCCACGACCTACTTACCCTTACCCACCATATCCTTATACCTTTACCCTTACACTGTCATTTCCATATCCACCGTATACGGGTTACCCACCATATCCTCACCCTTCACAACAAAGACCTTCTTCTGATCCCCCTCACAGACCACCACATTCTGACCCTGTCCCTTCTCATTGATGTTTATGTACTACATTTTATTACATTTGCTTGATTTAGGATGATTGTATGTATATGTACCAGATTTTTCTGTTATGCTTATGCATCTTATACGTGTTTTGTTGATATGGATTCAATATACATAAATATGTTTCATTATATAGGGTGAAGTAATTTTGGGAACGTCTGAATTTTAGGGAAAATTCTGTCAAATTTTTTATAGAATCAGAATGTTTAAACTATTAAAGTTAATTGATTTTGTTACGCTCGCTTGACTAGTATTCTAGCCTATCAATTTAAAGTGTAAAGCTTGATTACAATACGTTAAGGGTGCTCACTGCTAGATTTAGCTAAGTTTAACTTCATAATTTCATAAACTCAATTTTCTAAACCTGGGCTCGCCTTAGATTTAATTGAGTCAAACATTTTAACTTAAGCATACTAAATGTCATAAGCTTTACTTGAATAACTATATCAAAACTGTTACCAAGTGGCTTCAATACTCAAGAGGGGGTGAATTGAGTTTATAAAACAAGTTCGCAATTCTTTTGCAAAACACTTGACTATTGAATTTCGTTGAAGCTATTGACTATTTGAAATGAATGAATTGATAAGAACAATAGATATTGCTTAATAATCAACCAAGAGAGAAGTAATCAAGCAAGAATATAAGCAATGCACAAATATATAAAGAGAAGGGTTCAGAGAATCAAACATAATAATTTATCCTGGTTCGGCCACCAATCCACTTGTGACCTACGTCCAGTCCTCAAGCAACCACTCGAGATTTTCTACTATATTTTCAAGCTTCAATAGGTGCTTGACTACCTTTACAAACTTGAGCACTCAACTCCTTGAGATGCCTCACCCTTAAGCTTGAGTCTCTTCAAACAAAAGGAAGCCTCACCCTTTACAAAATGAAGGGATACCTCACCCTCTCTTACAAAGCAATCAAGGTTGATATAAAGAAACTCTTACTAGAGTAAATGATACAAATTGAAGCTCTAGGAATGCTAATAAAACATATCTCAAAGATTAGTAAAAAACAGAGCAATGAGTGATTTCAAAGATTGATTCTCGTTTTGATGTGTTTCTAAGATGTTTCAGGTTCAAGAACAACCATCAATGATGCCCCAGCATTTGTATTTAAAGAGATATGTAGTTAAAGAGCCATTGGGAGTGATTAAAGCCAAGCATTTAATACACCTAATATAGCCGTTGGGCATGTCAGAACACTGGTAATCGATTACAAGACTCTGGTAATCAATTACATGGCAGTTAGAACGTTTTCTTAGCTTTCTGGGTTTGTGGTAATCAATTACAAGACTTGTGTAATCAATTACACGCCCTCTGACTTGATGGTAATCGATTACAAAATTAATGTAATCGATTACATGGTTGTTTTAAACGTGTTCTTGCCTTTCTGGGCTAATGGTAATCGATTACCAACTGGTGTGTAATCGATTACATGCCCTCTGACTTTTTGATAATCGATTACATAGATAATGTAATCGATTACAAGGCTTCTGTTTAGCTTGTAATCGATTACTACACATGTGTAATCGATTATATTACACTTTAAACTCATTTTTTAAGCCTGAAAGAGGATTCATGTCATTTCTAACTTTAGAAAACATGGATTTGAACAATATTGAACTTTGTTTGGCATGATCCAAGATTAAAGACAACCTCTTTTTAGAAAGTGAACTTTGAAAAACATATTTATTAAAAACATATTTGAAAAACCATTTGAGATATCTTGAGAGTATTTAACATTGATGTTCTAATTCCTATATCTAAACCTCTTGATTTTTTTCTTCGATCTTGGTTTTTTCTTTTGCACTTGATCTTCATCTTTGGCTTTGTTATCATCAAAAACTGATTGACATGCTTCAAGACACATGCATCTACAAAAACGGGCCATCACAGGCCATTTGGGTCGTCGTCCACTATTCTCTGGTCCCAATTAATTCCAGGCCATTCCCCAATTTAATTTATTCGAGCTGGGCCCCACTTTAAATTTATTCGGGGGCCCAAATCCATTAGGGCCTACCAATGATCGGACCGGTCCCAACCCAAATTTATTAGGGCTACCAACCAATTCGAGCCGGTCCCAAATTATTCGGGACGGGGCCCCCAAATTTACCCAATTAATTCGGGACCGTCTCAGCCTATTAGAGCCAGTCCCAGTCCAGCTTATTCGAGCTAGTCCCACCAAATTTATTCAATGTAGAACGCTGAAACTGACGATCCACGCGTGAGATCTGTGGCAGAACGCTTGGCGTATCCATGTGGGATACGCCAAGCATTCTAGCGTATCTCACGTGGATACGCCAACCGTTCTAGCATATCTTATGTGGTCCAACAAAGAATAAAAAATATCACCATAGTCAAAACGATGACATTCTAAAAAATAATTTAAAAATAATAATATTTTAATAAATATTTTTACTACAAAAAACAATTTGGTCAAAAATCCAAATATACACCAGAAGTTGCAATCTAGTTGCATGATCTCATTAATAAGCACGGATCCATATAACATTTTGCATTTCCCATGGGCATGAGTTTGAAATTTCTTTTATGATTTTGTCAAAAAGTGTTAATGATATCAAATAGAAAGTTTTTCATGAAATAAAAAGTATTTAATATATTGACTGATAATTAAAAAAACTTAACTTTTCATATAGAATTTTTTATTTTAAATTTTTTAATAAGTGTTTTAAGGATATTTATTAAAAAAATCTTTTATTTTAACTGATATTTTTGTTTGATATTTGTTCTTTTTTTCATGTGTCAATTGAGAGCAGCTTCGATTCCATTTTGGGAAAAATAAAATCTCGAACTTCTAAAATTCTAAACATGGCATTAACATATTTTTTTGGTACATGCACGAAACATGCCAATAATGAGTAATTAACCTATTCTTACTTATTTTTAAAATGATTAATATAATAAAAAGTTAAAATAAAAAGTTTTAAATAAAAAAATAAATATTTTTCAATTTTCAATTTACTGAGTGTTTTATTTTTATTTAAAATTTTTTATTTTACCTTTTTAATAAGTGTTATAAATCTATATAATATTTACATTTTGTCTAAAAATTTTAATAAATATGAATCTTAATTTAATTGTGGGAATACAATAATGAAAATATTAAAATATAAACATTAAAGTGTTATTAAAGTCTAAAAGTGATAATATCAAATAATCTATTCAATTTTAACTTGTATTAAAAACTAAAATTAACTTCTTTTGAAATAAATAAACGTTTGTTGTAAAATCAGAATGAAATTAAAGTAAATTTTAAAAAAATCTAATAATTTCAATAGTCAACTTTTATATTTTATACGTTTATCAGTCAAATTCAACCTCTCGTAAGTCATCCTTAATCAGTTAAGCCAAATCAAATTAAGTTAAGTTTAAACAAAATATATTTCGATGTTAATTTTACTAATTTAACTCACTTATTTTAATAAGTTTTTCGAATAAATTTATCTAATTTGAGTCATTTTGACAACGAATATATATATTTTTTGATACAATTGACAACGAATATTTGTTGACTTTGTTTAGTAAATTTCTTCTAAAATGGCATTTACCGATTTTTTTTTTTTTGACGTGATGGCATGGCATTAACGAAATTACACGAGAGAAGAGGGATTACATTACAATTATTATATCAAGTTATCAACAGAAAGGCGGTTTACATTACATTTACCAAAAATAAAAGAAGAAAAATAAAACAAGATTACTGCATATTTAAAAACTGCATTATTGAACTGTGACTTGGATAAATTTGGGGATACAACTCAGTGACTCATTGAGTGCCTTTTCTAGAGAGAGAAAATCTAGTCTTATGATTTAAAAGAGAAAAAAAAAAAAAAGCAAAATAGAGAGAGAAAATCTCAAGAAAGAGAAAGAGGGTGAGGGAAGGAAGGAGACGATGGACCAAGTGTCTGCGGAACAAGTTTGACCTTCTCCTTCCCTTTCCATCCCCTGCTTCCTCCATTCCTCTTTCCCAAAACCCTTCCTTAAATCATCTCTCAACCACCCCCCTTCTCATTTCTGTGCATTTTGTGTTTGTTCTTCATCTGGATTCATTTCCTCTTTCTTCCTTCAAACTCTCACTTTTTCTTCAATTTTCCCCATACCCATTTAGAAATAGTCAACTTTTTTCTTCCTCTTTGATAATCGTTACATTATTTTTGGGGAAAATTTTCCTGCATTCAATTTGGTGCCAAGAGCTTGAGATTTGAAGCTAAATCTCAAATTGAGAATCCCCATTTAATATGATATTCCCCTTATAGAGGTCAGATTTGAATGCATTGGACCTCTGTTGGGCCCAACTGATTGAATCTCATCGTCATTGTCATTGATCCTCCTCATTGATTCATGGGTAATTGTTGCGCAACACCATCGGGTAATCACCATAGATCTCAAATTGAGAATCCCCATTTAATATAATATTCCCCTTATAAGGGTCAGATTTGAATGCATTGGACCTCTGTTGGGCCCAACTGATTGAATCTCTTCGTCATTGTCATTGATCCTCCTCATTGATTCATGGGTAATTGTTGCGCAACACCCTCGGGTAATCACCATAAAAAGAACAAGAAGAAGAAGCAAAACCCCTTCGACGACGGAGTCAGCTACCATGGGAACAACCAGGGTAAAAAGCTCGTTGTCTTGAAGGAACCCACGGGCCGCGAGATCGAGCTGCGGTACGAGCTGGGCAGCGAGCTTGGGAGAGGGGAATTCGGGGTCACGTACCTGTGCATCGACAAGGAGACGCGTGAGCACTTTGCTTGCAAATCGATATCGAAGAAGAAGCTGAGAACTGCCGTTGATATCGAGGACGTGAGGAGGGAGGTCGAGATCATGAGGCACCTGCCCAACCACCCCAACATCGTGTCCTTGAAGGACACTTACGAGGACGACAATGCCGTCCATCTCGTCATGGAACTGTGCGAGGGCGGAGAGCTGTTCGACCGGATCGTCGCCCGCGGGCACTACACTGAGCGTGCGGCTGCCTTTGTCACCAGGACCATTGTGGAAGTTGTGCAGGTGAGGTTAGGAATTGTGCAAAGTTGTGAGAATAAGTTTCAATCTTTGGTTTTCGGTTGTTGCTTAGATTAGATCTGCTCGTGGCATAAATGATTTCATCTGTTTCAGTGTCGTGTTTTTTTATAACAAAACTAGATATAGAATTGGTTTATAAGATTCTGATGTTTAATGAAATTGGAGTGCCTGTATATTTAATAAGCTGAGTAATTGGACATGCCGATGGAAAAGTACATATGAAAACTATATTTTCTTTTGTTATGTTTTTGTTTCTTTTTTGTATAAATTTCCAATTTTGTCTGGGTATATATTATAAATGCCATTTACTATGTTATCTTTGGTGAAAGAGCCGTTTTGTGGATCGCACTTATCAAACTTTTTGCAAATAAATTATATGTTATATAAATGACATTAACCTTTGGAGTAAAGATGTTTGGCTAGGTATAATTTGTTTCTATGTATGAAGATTCTTTGCTCTTCATTGCACTGATGTGCTTGGAGTGTTTCTTTTTTTTTTTTTTTTTGATATTATAAAATTGGGATTTATTCATGATTATTTTGTATTTTATTGTGTTTCAGATGTGCCACAAACATGGTGTGATGCATCGGGATCTCAAGCCTGAGAACTTTTTGTTTGGAAACAAGAAGGAAACGGCACCTCTGAAGGCTATTGACTTTGGATTGTCAGTTTTCTTTAAACCAGGTAATGTTTTTGGCTAGTAATTGATTCTGTTGACGTTGTTGCTTGATTTTCATCTTTTTGTTGCTGCCATCCGTTTACAATTAGCTGAAGTTTGCCATTTTCTTCAGGTGAAAGATTTAATGAGATAGTTGGAAGTCCATATTACATGGCTCCTGAGGTATTAAAGCGAAATTATGGCCCTGAAGTAGATATCTGGAGTGCTGGAGTAATTCTTTACATCTTACTTTGTGGTGTACCACCGTTTTGGGCAGGTTGGTTTTGTTTTGTGAATGATGTTTTTGGCTTTTGTGAAATTGAAATCTTAAATAGCTAGGAATCCACTTTTATGTCGCCGTGGGGTTCAGCTACTAAATACTAATATACTAAATATATTTATAATAGTAATATAAACTTGTTAGAAGAAAAATAAATGCATATTTTTGAATTTCAGTTTGATCAAGAAAAAGTGGTTGTTTTGTTTCTAAATGAATAAATATTATTTTCTAGTCCATACTGGCTACCTGGACTGTGACAATAAAGAATGTCTTGGTTACACTTTCTTATTGACTAGTGATCTTGGACTCATCAGCATGGTCTATGTCCGAACATGAGATGCCTAGATGACTAATTGCATTACTAGTGATATTGGACTCCTCAACATGATTGTCTATTGGACTGATAGGTCATTAAAGAATTCAACCATTTTTTTCTTTCCATTTCTTTTTGGAGAGAATATATTTTAGTTACTATTTCCTGTTTTGAATGGGTCTCCTCATGAATTCATCTACCATGATCTTTTTTATGTGGATGAAGATGTTATTTTCATGTTTTTGTGTGGTAACATTTTCTTGTTTTATATTTTTCATACATTGTATTTACATTTGTATGTTTAATATAAGAGAAAGGATGGTAGTGGTATTATAAGTAATTTTTCATTTATTTTCCTTTGCATTGGTGTGATTTCTATTACATCATTATTTCTTACTTTCTTCTGTTTGATAAGTTTGATTCTAAATCTTATCTCTCTTCCTCTCTCTTAAAATGCAGAAACTGAACAGGGAGTTGCTCAAGCAATTATACGATCTGTTGTTGATTTTAAAAGGGAGCCATGGCCAAAGGTTTCTGATAATGCAAAAGACCTTGTGAAGAAGATGCTTGATCCTGACCCAAAGTGCCGGCTTTCTGCACACGAAGTGCTAGGTAATATGCAGTTCGTATAGAATGCTTAGGGAGATGAAGTGAAGTATAGATTGTCTGGATTGTGAAACATTTTCTGCTTAGCAGATGAACAATTTTTTTTTAATTGCACAATTGAAATGTCAGGATGGTAATGTTGCTTTTTCACTAAATGCAGATCATCCATGGTTACAGAATGCAAAAAAAGCTCCTAATGTTTCATTAGGAGAAACTGTTAGAGCTAGGCTCATGCAATTTTCTGTAATGAACAAGCTGAAGAAAAGAGCTTTGAGGGTAATGTTCTCAATTTGAATATCTCATGGGAAATCGTCTCCGAAATGTTTATTCATATATGACCCTTCTAATTCATATGTCATTGATTTTGTTCTGTTGATCTTTCACGTGAGCAGGTGATTGCAGAGCATTTGTCAGTAGAAGAAGTTGCTGGAATAAAAGAGGGATTCCAACTGATGGATACAGGCAATAAAGGCAAGATTAACATTGATGAGCTACGAGTTGGGTTGCATAAGCTAGGCCACCAAATTCCTGATGCAGATGTCCAAATACTTATGGAAGCTGTGAGTATTACCCTTTATCTGGAATCTTTTCTGTTTGTTCCACAATTGATAGGTGAAGAAAAAAGTAGTTTTGTCAAATTTGAGGTCTCGTTTTTCCAGAGTATTTTCTTTGTAATATATCAAACTAATTGCAAACATGGGTTATTTTACTTAGTATGATTGTATTAGTTCATATATGCCAGAAACAGATTTTATAAGTAGGTATGTTTGAACTAATAAATTGTCACAAGCAGACATTCTTAATTCTCTCAGTGCTATTTCCTCTCTCACTCAGAAAACATTATAATAGAAAATACTTTATGAATGTACTATTTATGCTAAACTAGTTTTACATGTATGCCCTTGGAAGGTTGTCTCTTCTACTTCTAATCTTTGGGGGCTGCTTTTACAGGGTGATGCAGACAAAGATGGGTACCTAGATTATGGAGAGTTTGTAGCCATTTCTATTCATCTGAGAAAGATAGGCAATGACGAGCACCTTCACAAGGCCTTCCAATTTTTTGATCAGAACCAAAGTGGGTATATTGAAATTGAGGAGCTACGTAACGCCTTAGCTGATGAGGTTGATACAAACAGTGAAGAAGTCATTAATGCAATTATGCATGATGTGGACACAGATAAGGTCAGTATATTTTACTTTTTTGATCAATTTTATTTTTTTTGGTTAAAATTTACATATATTCCCTTAGACCTTCGTTAATCTCATAAAATTTACACATAAGGATTATTTTTTAAATTAATTTTGTAACTTATCCCATTCCTCTACTTTAAATTTTACTTCCTAACAAGGAGAAAAGCGTTCCCTTCCTTTCCTTACTTACATCTAAACAGAGGGAAGTAACTTCCTCTCACTATCCATCTGCTAAAAAACTTCCAAACATTGGATAAGGGTGTCTTTTTGTCTTTGAACTTTGTGTTTTTGACTTTTCTTTGATGTTCTGCCCATGGCCATTCCAAGGGAGTTGCCATCTCCTTATGTTCAGAGATTGGGAAGCTTTGTCTCATTCTTCATTTTCTTTGTGTTCCTTTGTGTTTTTAGTTTTCTATGCTTTGGAGGATACCTGTTCCTCTCCCTCATTGTACTTTCCTCCTTTTCTGCTTTTCTTTTTTCTATCTGGAAGAAAAACTGAACTTATTAGTCATTTATGCATCTTCTGGGACACCTTTGGGTCCTTTCCTCTGGTGTTTTGTGGAACTCCAAGATGAATCTGTATGGATCTCCGTAGTGTTCTTGATCTGGATTTCGATAAAAAAAAATGCTTATAGATCTTTTGTCTTATTTGGAACCACTCTTTGATGATTGTCTTCATGAAATTGCAGGATGGAAGAATAAGTTATGAGGAATTTGCTGCAATGATGAAGGCTGGCACAGATTGGAGAAAAGCATCAAGGCAGTATTCGCGAGAGAGGTTTACTAGTCTAAGTTTGAAATTGATGAAGAACGGGTCATTGCAATTAAACAATGACAAACAGTGACAGTAGATGACTTTAGAAATGGCAAATTTTACTTGTGGAAAGGCAAATGTGATAAAGGAGAAGTCTTCCTTTTTTATTTTTCCTTCATTGTAATTCTTTTATCTAATTTTTCTTATATCCTTTCGAGAAACCCCATTTTTGGGGTGAAATAGGATATAGGCCTGAGCAGTGATGTTTGTGTGGTTTGAGTATGTTCTTTCTTTGGTTTGCTGAGGGTGTTGTTGGAGAAAGGAAGGGTGGGAGGATTGGAGGATTGGACAAGTCCTCATTTGTGGCTGTAAATATTTTCAAATTGTCACGCCTATATTATAATCATAATATGTCCACACGTAACGGATTTTAGAGGACCTCCACAAACACACAAGACAATCATTACTTTTAATGGACCAAATAAACAAAACGTGTATCACACATTGTGCAAAACATAAGCCAAAAGCCATAGAACAGCGTGAAGAAGCAGACAGTTCACTTCTAAAGCAAACATCAAACGTGGACTGCGGCAAGCCAAGGGAATGACTAGTTAGCGTCATCTCTTTGCCAAAGATGTTTGGGATGTTCCAAAAGTTGTCTCATAATTGAGTCAGCTTAAAACGAGCATTCAGGACACTTCTTTTAAGTTTTGATGATGAAAAATTTTTGTAAGAAAATTTATTGGGTTGATTGATAATTATGAATTTTTTTATCTATTAATTATCTTTTATTCATTTTAGTATAGAAGGAAAGGTTTTAAATTGAATTTTTTATAAAATATTTTTTTACTCATAATTTAATTTTCATTATTGTTAGAGACAAGTTATTTTATATAATTTTATGATTGGATTAAGCTCTTTTAAGTGTAAATAAATGTTATAATATTCAAAAAATTAAATGATATGCTATCATACATAAACCAAAGAAAATGAATGACTATTAGAGCAACTATTAGGTAAAGGAGCAACTACTAGAACATAATGAGCAATTATGCGTTTTTTACATGAAATTAATTCTCATAAATTAGAGGTTGATTTTTTTTTAATTTTCTCTGTCTCCAATGACTAAAAAAACTAGAGGAAACTTTTCACTATAAATATGAAGTATTGGAGAAGATCATCACACAAGAATGGCTCAAAACAAAAATAAGGAAGTGCTTCAACCTTGCAATCTTTATCTTTCTTTCCTCTTAGTTGATTCTATACTTGTGTATCCACTCTAGAAAGAGTCCAAAACCTATTGTAACTCATCGATAAGAGCAACCATAACCTTTGAGAGTTAAAGACTTGTTCTTGTGAGAAGAAAAGGGTGTGGGTGACCGAGCGTCGAACTCAATCGAAATTGTAATCGAGTTATACCTATAGCTTTTAGTATAGGAAACAACACCAGATCGTCTCTCAAGGATTTTAAATACAATTTGATCAGATCAAGCAACAAAGATTGGGTGAAGGAATTCAAGAACTCAAAGCATGTAAATAATAATATTGAAATGAGAAATTCAATTAAAAGAACAATCAATTCAGAAACTTATCCGAAATTGGGTTGATTCCATCATAGACCTTTCATCAAACAGTTGGAGTGCATTTGAATGGTTAATTCAGATTTAATCGAAATCTCTGCATTAAATCCAGAATTCATACTAGATAATCATCTATAATTCAATTAACAATTGACATACAAATTTGCAATCGCACAACTCATTTTAGATCTAAGTTAATTTAACAATTGAATTCAATTAACCTAGGCACAAATCAGTAACCTAAGCTTTGCAAATTCGTGATTAATTAAGATCAATCAATCATAAATCCATCATAATTCTCAATCTTAAATTAAAACCCAATCAGATCAAACATAAACAGAATTACCATTCATGCATTTGAAGAAGAAGAGGAATCTAAATGCAATTCAACACAAAAATAGAACCAAGGTCTCAAGAATCCAAACCACAATTTCTTCAAGAATCCCGAATTGATTACAGAGGTTTAGCCCTCCATGAGAATGGGAGAACTCCGAAAAAAAAAGAAAGAAAACGGAAATCTAGAGAGAAAGGAGAGGAAGAGAGTTCTAGAGAGAAGGTGAGAAAAGTATGGAATAAGGTGTGTCTCGGATTGCTACCCTCTCTGCCTATAGCTAATCCCAATTTTGGACTTACATAATTAAAAATCCATTAATTACAAAGTTAGGTCCATTATGAGCAATTGGACCCAAACCCCATGCAATTTGGAGGTCTACAACTTAAGTTATAGACAAAACAATATCAAAGGGTCTCTGAACTCGTGTTCTGACTTTCAGGCCCAATTAGGTCCACTAGACATCTGATTGAGACTTTGAGCTCTTCATCAAAGTTGTAGAGCTTCCTCTTAACTTTCCTATAAAGTAAAATGCATAATTTTTAGATATCTAGAACTCAAGTTGTGGTCAAAATATAGAAATAGCGTCAAAACTCATTAATGCTGGAAAATATCAATTAAGCCCAATTTGAGCCCAAACTTACAAAACATGACCAAGCTCAATCAATTAAGTACATGGAGAGTGTAAATGACTAAAAATAAGAGTTTATTAATGTATAAAATATGTGATTATTAGTGAGTAGCATTCCTTTGTTATTGTTACTCTTCTTCAGGTAGAAGTAGAGGGTGGTTTGGTGGTATCTTTGGTAAAAAAAATCATTGTAACTCTGTTTTGAGATTAAGGTAGAGGAAGGTTCGTCAGAGTCATTGTAAGAGAAAATTCGAGAAGTGAAGAAAATCTAGAGCATTTGCTTAGGGACTGGATGTAGGTCACGGATTGTGGCTGAACTAGTATAAAATTCGTTTGTGCATTTCTCTCAACCTTTTCCTCTTTATTTTCAATTTTTACTTGTGTTTATATTGCAATTGTTTTTTTTTTTTAAATCTATTATTGAACCCTATAGAACCAATTCACTACCCCTCTTGGTTCTGTCAATTGGTATCAAAGCTTAATTCTCTAGAAGGCCTAATCGCTTGAGAAGTCATTCCTTGAAGGTTCAATGGTAGAAAACTTGATGAACTCAAACATCATTGAAGAACAATCCATCTCAAGCCCTCCATACTTTGATGGGTCAAACTACACTTATTGGAAGGAGTGCATGAAAATAATCATTCAATCCCGTTGACTACAAATTATGGCTTGTGATAAAAAACGGACCATCCATTCCAAAGAAAGAGGTAGATGCTAAAGAAATGAAGAAGACTGAAGAGGAATTCAATAATGAAGACATGAAGAAGATGGAACAAAATGTGAAAGCCAAAAACATCTTCTACTGTGTCGTAAATCCAGACGATTTTAGAAAATCTCAAGGTGCAAAACGGCTAAGTAAATGTGGGATAAGTTAGAGGTGACACACAAAGGAACAACCCAAGTAAAAGAAGCGAAGATTGATATACTTGTTCATGAGTATGAGTTGTTTAACAAGAAAGAGGAAGAAAAGATTGATGAGATGTTCGAGAGATTCTCAAACATAGTCAACACCTTTGATGCTCTTGGGAAGGTCTACACAGATAAAGAATTAGCAAGGAAGATACTAAGAAGCCTCACCAAAGAATGACAATCAAATGTGGCCACGATTCAAGAAGGACGAGACCTCAACACCATTTCCTATGATGAATTAAGAGGTAATCTCATAACCTATGAATCAACTTTTCTTAATAGATTGCATGAAGAGAACACAACAAGGAAATGAGTTTCTCTTAAAGCCACATCAACCTCATACCAAGAGAAAGATGATGAAGGAACTCAAATGCGTAATGATGAAGAGACAACACTGCTAACTAAGAGACTCTAAAAACTTAACTAGCAAAAGTTTGGTTCAAGGAAGAGGCATCAATTCAAAAGGAATGATTTTAAAAAAAGATCAAATTGTGTGCTATGGATGTAGAAAGGTTGGTCACTACTAATCTGATTATGCTCTCACTAAGATGAAATTTCAAAAGAAGCCAAATAAGAAGAAAGCAATGATAGCAAGCTTCACTTGGAATGATTGCGATGACTCTTCATTGGAAAGCGAACATGAATATAAAGATGAGGTGACTCATATGTGTTTCATGGTAAGAAGTGATGGAGACCAAGGAAGCTCAAGTGGCAGCCGAACAGTCTCAATGCCTAAAGATGCACTGCGACGACTTGGAGGCCCAATGATAAGGTCAAGAGCTAAGAAGGCTAAGGAGGATTTGGATAAAGAAGTCAACAACTTTTTCTCACTCAAGCCCATTCCAGAAGAAGGAGTACTCAAGATTGTCCAAATGATCCAAGTTGATGAAGGGCCCAATGTGGGGGCATGATTTCTTCTTAGTAAATTTTATTTAATTATGTATTTGAACCTTTTAATTTTCTCAATTTTGGTTCTTATTTTCTTTTTTTGGGATAATTTTGTAATAAGGGCTTATTGTTTTGGCTTAATTTGCACATAGCAGAGCTAGGGATATGTGCTGCCTTCTAATTGGGCCTGGGCCACATTTGTGCTAGGGTTAGGATTAAAACATGCGCTAGCTTGCTGCTTCCTTTAGCTAAACCTAGCCGCATACCTAATGCCTATAAATAGGCTTGTGTTTACTGCATTTGACACTTTTGAATTTGAGAATATTATTGCACTTCTTTGTGAGTTTTGAGGGCTTAGTTCTCTTGAGGATCTTGGAAGACCCATCTTAGTTCTTATCAAAGGTTTCCTTACCTTTGTGGCGAATCTTTGCTTGACTTATCACTCTCCAAGAGTGTGGTGTTTTCTTCTTTCCATTCTTTGTCTTTTTTCATCTTTTCTATTTTTACTATTCATGGTACTGTTCACAACACTGTTCACGGTACTGTTCATATTACTATTCACCCTTCATCGTTTAATTCTTTAAAACATGAAATCAACTCAAGGACGATCCGTAAAAACAATATGCATCTAACTTGGATCATATCATGTGGTATCTACAGCCCGGATCCTAGAGTTGATAGAGTTCTTGTATTTTTTGTACTTGTTCTTATTGCTTTCCAAACATCAAGCACCATTGTTTGAATGTCATAATTGTACAAAACCTTGATCATCATTAATCTCTGCCATTCCTAAGAATTGGTAACATTCTTTACTTTCCGTTCTTTACTTTTTGTCATTTAAATTCTAGTCCTTTTATTTTCTGCCTTTAGTTTTTGTTCTTTAATTTTTGCGCAATATTTACAGCTTTGATCTTATCAACTCTATATCCATTGTTGTTACATGTTTTATAGCACCATAATTTGAAAGGAAACTCCTAAATACACAATTGGGCATAATAACATTTGGAACTAAAATTGCAAGAATCAATTTTTTAAGTGCAAAAAGAGAACAAGGGCATGAAAAATAATATAAAAAAAGGAAAAAAAGTCTATTAAAAAAAAAGAAAAAAGAGACTGCCCTTGCACTTAAGCAAGATTAAGTTTGAATGCCTTGTGAATTTCATTAAGCGGTGCTATTCTACATACTTTGTGCATTTCTTTTTCTTCTTATTTCTTTTGAGTTTTACCTTTTTTTTTTAATTAGCTTTTCTTGCTTGTCTTTTAAATTCCTTTGAGTTTTGTCTAAAGTTTCATCCTTTCTTTAACTTCTGAGTGCTTACTCTTGTGAGGACCGCTACTTTTGTAAGAGCTTTTGATAATTGAAATGCAAGAGGGTTCATTTAAGAACTTGCAAAGAGAACTTGAGTGGTAAAAGGCAAGAGCGTTTTCATTAAACAAAAGCCTAATTGTGTGAAACACGAGTGAAATCAATCTAAGAGTGTATACACGTGAGAAGAGTGGTAAGGGCCTTTTAATCTTGAATTATTCTTATTACTTATGCAAAGATGAGTGAAGGAAGTATACCCTCATCCCCTAGGACTGTAAACCTTATGCAAGCCTTAGCTAAAGAACTAGAGAAGTTTAGGGTGGAGATAAACACAAGGCTTGATAATGAAAGGAGAAGAAACTCTCAACATGAAGTCTCGCATGAAGATGAAGATACCTATAATTCGGGTAGGGAAAGGAGGACTAGGAGGAACCATGATAGGAGAAGGAGGCATGAAAGGAGTGAAAGAAGTTATGAAAGGAGGAATAGGAGGCATAAGAGTGATGAAAGAGGAGGAGACCTAGGAGGAGTAAAGACCCAAGTACTTTCTTTCCACGGAAAGAATGACCCCGAAGCCTACTTAAAATGGGAAACCAAGGTAGAACAAATCTTTTCCTATCACCATTACAATGAAGAAAGGAAGGTGAAGGTGGCTACCCTAGAATTTTCCGACTATGCCTTAATTTAGTGGAACCAAGTACAAAAAGAGAGGGAAAGGAATAGGGAATACCCCCTAGATACTTGGGAAGAGATGAAAAGTTTGATGAGGAGGAGGTTTGTCCCTTCATGGTACCATAGGAAATTACACAATAAACTCCAAAGACTTACCCAAGGAAGTAGGAGTGTGGATGAGTACTACAAGGAGATGGAGGTGGCCATGATAAGGGCCAATGTCATTGAAGATAGGGAGGCTACCATATCACGTTTCCTTCATGGTTTAAACCGTGAGATAGGAGATATTGTGGAGTTGCACAACAATGAAGAGCTTGATGAGTTAGTCCACCAAGCTATAAAGGTGGAAAAATAAGTCAAAAGAAAGGGTGCATGGAAGAAGCCTTCTTCTAACCTCAAACCTCCCACTTGGAAGGATAAGGAACTAAAGGAAGACTCCTCTACACAACCCAAGGGAGGTATGACTTCTAAAATCTCTTATGTTTTTCCTTCCACTAATACTTCTTCCTCTTCTTCTTCTAAAAATAGGAACATTAAGTGCTTCAAATGCTTGGGGAGTGGACATATAGCCTCTTAATGCCCAAAAAAAAGGGTAATGGTGATAAGAGAGAGACACCTCTCTAGTGATTAATATCCAAATTTCCCTCCCTCAAGTGAAGGAGAAGAAGAATGTGAGACCTATGCTCATGATGATGACTTGCTAATGATAAGGAGACTCTTGGGTAGCCAAGTTGTGGCAAGGGACCAAGACCAAAGGAAAAACATCTTCCACACAAGATGTGTCATCCAAGGCAAAGTGTGCTCATTAATTATTGATGAGGGAAGTTGCACCAATGTGGCAAGCACTCGCTTGGTAAGCAAACTTGACCTTAAAACTACTCCTCACCCCCGACCATACAAGCTTCAATGGCTAAGTGAGAATGGTGAGTTGATAGTGAATCAACAAGTGTTGCTAAGTTTGTCAATTAGTAAGTATAATGATGATGTTTTGTGTGATGTTGTTCCCATAGAGGCCGGCCATATTTTGCTTGGAAGGCCTTGGCAATTTGATAAGCTTGCTATTCATGATGGTTTCACTAACAAGTACTCCTTTGTTAATAATACCTTAAAGGTAACCCTTGTACCCCTTATTCCCAAACAAGTTTGTGAAGACCAAGTGGCCTTGAAGCTAAGAGGGGAGCAAGAGAAGAAAGATGTAAAAGTAAAATCAAAGGGGGAAACAAAAAATAGGGACCAAGAACTTGTAAATGAGAAAAAAAAAGAATGTTTAATTGCTAGGGAGAGTGAGATTAAGAGGGCTTGCTTTGCAAAGCAAGAGATGTACATTTACGTATACAAGGACTTGTACTTAAATTGTAACTCTAACCCTCTACCTAGTGAAGTTGATTCTCTTTTGTAGGACTTTGAAAATGTCTTTCCAAAGAGTGTACCTCCCGAACTACCACCCTTGAGGGGGATTGAACATTAGATGGACTTCATCTCGGGAGCCTCTTTGCCCAATAGGGCTGCCTATAGGACAAATCCTGAGGAAACTAAGGAAATTCAGAAACAAGTGGAGGATTTGATGCAAAAAGGATGGGTGGGGGAAAGTTTAAGTCCTTGTGCCGTGCTTGTCATATTTGTCCCTAAAAAGGATAATACTTGGAGAATGTGTACTGATTGTAGGGCTGTAAATAATATAACTATAAAATATAAGCATCCCATCCCTAGGCTAGATGATTTGCTTGATGAATTGCATGGTGCATGTTACTTTTCTAAAGTGGATTTAAAAAGTGGGTAGCATCAAATTAGGATAAGGGAAGGGGATGAGTGGAAGACAGCCTTTAAGACTAAGCATGGATTGTATGAGTGGTTGGTGATGCCTTTTGGGCTTACAAATGCGCCTAGCACCTTTGTGAGGTTGATGAACCATGTGTTGAGAGAGTTTCTAGGCAAGTTTGTAGTAGTGTACTTTGATGACATCCTAATCTATAGCATAACCTTAGAAAAGCACCTAGAACACCTTAGCGCTGTGATGAGTGTGCTTAGAAAAGAAAAGTTATATGCTAATTTAGAGAAGTGTGTCTTTTGCACCGACCATGTAGTGTTCCTAAGCTTTGTTGTGAGTGCTAAGGGAGTGCAAGTAGATGAAGAAAAGATAAAAGCCATTAGGGAGTGGCCTACCCCTAAGTCTATGAGTGAGGTAAGAAGCTTTCATGGGTTAGCTAGCTTTTATAGAAGGTTTGTAAAAGATTTCAGCACCATAGTCGCCCCTTTAAATGAAGTTGTTAAGAAAAATGTGAGTTTTAGGTAGGGGAAGGATCAAGAGACAAGTTTCAACACACTCAAAGATAGGCTCACTCATGTGTGTTTGCTATGCAACAATGAAGATGTATTTTGATGATAACAAACAATGTGTTTGCTATGCAACAATGAAGATGTATTTTGATGATAACAAACATGAGGATGATGAGAAGACCAAGTCCAAGTATTTAAAGATTAGCTTTAGGACTTAGGATCTATCATGTATGGAGCTGTTAATTAAATATCTCAAATGATTAAAGATAACCTAAACTGAAAGTTTTAAAAGATCAAATGTTTTAAAAGTTAAAAACAAGCATTTCGAAGCTTTTTGGAAAGGATTTTAAACTGTTTTTAACTGAGGTATTCGAATACCTCAATATGGTATTCGAATAACCTGATTCATATCTGATATTCTTCTGTTGTGCTAAAACAGAGGCATTCGAATACCCCATATGGTATTCGAAAACCCCAGTTTCAGAATGAACCGTTTTAAATGAGGCATTTGAATACCCCATATGGTATTCGAATACCCTGTTTTCTAAATATGCCTTATTTTAATGAGGTATTCGAATACCCTTGACTGGTATTCGAATAACTCTAACTTAAGCAGTTTTTTAAAAGAGTTTTTGACAGAGGTATTCGAATACCTCCTTCAGGCATTCGAATACCCCACGAGAAACAGAGCCACGTTTTTAAACAGCATACGAAGAATCAGAAAGTTTTTAATGTTATTAATTGCTCCCAACGGCCATATTCTTCCACGAGCTCTATAAATAGAGGCACGGACTTCTCTGAAAACTCCCTTTACATTGTGATCATTTTTGCTTGCTTGAAAAACGTGCTCTACCTTATTCTCTCTTTATTTTCTGAACTTATAATTGCTTAACTCTTGAGATATTTGAGAAACAGCTCCTTAGTGCTTCAATTTGTATTTATCTACTCTTAGCGAGAGTTTCACTTCATCTCTTTATCTATTTACGTATATTGAGGGTGAGGTATCCCCAAGGATTGTATAAGGGTGAGGTATCCCTTTTGTTTGATTGAGGCTTGAGCACAAGGGTAGAGTTTCCCTGTGTGTGAAAAGTGCTCCGTATTGTAAAGGTCGCAAGCACATGTTGTTTAAGCTTGTCTTGAATAGTGAAAAATCTCGAGCAGTGTTTCGGGGGAGCTGGACGTAGGCCACAAGTGGTTGGTGGTCGAACCGGGATAAATACTTGTGCTGTTTTTCTTTCCCTTATTCTCTTTATTTTATGCACGTTATTTATTGATTCCCATGAATTTATTTATTACTTGTATTCTTCTTTTTTTCTCATCTCTTCCACATTCTTTAATAATTATATTGAGCAAAATTTATTTGTGTAAAGCTTTTGCAAAAGTTTTTGTTACTCAATTCACCCCCCTCTTGAGTCTTGGAAGCCACTTGGTAACAAGTGGTATCAAAACTAGACTCTTGTATAAAGAGCTTAGCCGCTTCAAGAGAACATGGCTTCCTTAAATGGTTTTTCGAGGGATCTTCCATAAACCGACCACCCTTTTCAATGGGGATGGTTACGCATATTGGAAGGAAAGAATGAAAATCTTCATCGAAGCTATTGATCTAGATGTGTGGGATCTTTGTCAAAACGGCGCATTTATACCTACACGCGTTGTCGATGGTGTAAAAACCGAGACACCTAGAAGTGATTGGTCGATGAGGTTAAAAGAAAAGTCCAATATAATTTAAAAGCTAAAAACATCATTACCACTTTGCCTTGGGGTATGATGAGTTTTTAAATTTCTAATTGCAAAACCGCTAAAAAATGTGGGACACTTTACAAGTCACCCATGAGGGTACTAGTGAAGTTAAGAGGTCGAGAATCAATTCTCTAACTCGCGAATATGAACTGTTTAGAATGAACCAAGGAGAAAGCATTCAAGAAATGCAAAGAGGTTCACCCACATTGTTAATCATCTTGCATCTTTAGGAAAAAATTTTACTAACGAAGATTTGATTAATAAAGTGTTAAGGTGTTTAAGCAGATTTGGCAGCCCAAGGTGACAACAATTTCGAGAATCAAGGGACTTGACAACCATGTCATTAGCCACCCTTTTTGGAAAACTTCATGAGCACGAACTAGAACTGAGCAGATTAAGTCAAAGCGAAGAAAATGATAAAAAGAAAAAGGGGATAGCGCTTAAAGCCACTTCCACAACAATTGACAATGATGATGAAGAAGATGAGGAAAGCTCAGAAAACATTGAGGTAAACGAAGAAAATCTCAGTCTGTTAGTTAAAAAATTTGGTAAATTTCTCAAGAAAAAGGGAATGCAAAGAAGACCTCCCTTCCCTCCGAAGAAGACTCATTACAAAGGCGAAGGAGCTTCATCAACTCCTACTTGCTATGAATGTGGCAAGCCTGGTCACATGAAAATGGAATGCCCAGTTTACCAAAAGAAGAAAGAGAGACTTGAGAAGAAGCCCTTCAAAGAAAGAAAAGCAAGAAAAGCCTATATAGCATGGGATGAAAACGACATGGATTCAACTGACGGCTCAGATAGCGAAGAAGCTCAACTATGTCTCATGGCCAAAGGAGAAGAAGAAGAAAGCGAAAATGAGGTAAGTTCTAACTCTACTTTACTACCCTCTTATGATGAGTTACAAGATGCCTTTGAAGAATTGCATGACGAATCAATAAAACTCACAAAACAAATTTCTTCTTCTAAGAAAAAATTTTTCTTTAGAAAATAAAATTCTTATTTTAAATAAAGAGATTGAAGAACTAAAAATTGAAAATGAAACTTTGGGAATTATTGATGCATGCTCATCTCATCCTCACATGCTTCTACTTCTTATTCTTGTTCTTCATGTCACACACTTGAGAAAGAAATTGAAGACTTAAAAAATACCCTTGCCAAATTCACTTCTGGGAGAGATAATCTAAATATTATATTAGGGAAACAAAGGGTTGTTTTTGAAAAAGATGGAATTGGCTATAACCCGAAAAATCAACATAAATCTTATAAAAAATTTTTCGTTTATTCAAATACTTCCAGCAGTCCATTTATTAAATGCTTTTACTGTGGAAAGAAAGGTCATAGTGCTTCAACATGCAATGCTAGAAAGAATATTAACACAAAAATTGGGACAAAAATGGTTTGGGTTCCAAAGGGTACATTGCCTAAAATGACACTCAAGGACCCAAGAAAATTTGGGTACCAAAAGTTAAAAATTAAAATTGTGTTGTAGGTGTGCTTGAAAGCCGGGAGCTCAAATTGGTATCTCGACAAATAATTTGTTCCAAGCACATGACTGGAGACGACTCAAAATTTACCATGTTTATTCCCAAGAATCATGGACATGTTACTTATGGAGACAACAATAAGGGAAAAATTCTTGGAGTCAGAAAAGTTGGCAAGAATCCAAATTCCTCTATTGAAAATGTGTTGCTTGTTGAAGGCTTAAAACATAACCTTCTTAGTATTAGCCAATTATGTGACAAAGGTAACAAGGTAATTTTTGATTCAAATTATTGCATAATTGAAGATAAAAATGATAAACATGTTAAATTCATTGGTCATAGAATAAATAACATTTATATGATTAGCCTTGATGATATATCTTCAAATGATGCGAAATGCCTTTTAAGTAAGAATGATGATTCTTGGCTATGGCATAGGAGAATTGCACACATTCACATGGATCACCTAAGGAAGTTGGTCTCTAAAGAGCTAGTAATTGGACTACCAAAGCTTAATTTTGTTAAAGATAAATTATGTGATGCATGTCAAAAGGGTAAACAAATAAAGGTCTCTTAAATCAAAAAATATAGTTTCAACTACTAGACCTTTACAACTTTTGCACATGGATTTATTTGGACCCTCTAGAACTATGAGCTTTGGTGGGAATTACTATGCTTTAGTGATTGTGGATGATTTTTCTAGGTTTACATGGACTTTATTTCTTGCAAATAAAAATGATGCATTTCTAGCATTTAAAAGACTTGCCAAAGTTATTCAAAACGAAAAAGGTTTTCAAATTTCTTCTATAAGAAGTGATCATGGTGGCGAATTTGAAAACAATGTTTTTGAAAATTATTGTGATGAACATGGCATTAATCATAATTTCTCTGCCCCTAGAACTCCACAACAAAATGGAGTTGTAGAAAGGAAAAACCGTTCTTTAGAAGAAATGGCGAGAACTATGCTTAATGAAATTTGCTCTTCCTAAGTATTTTTGGGCGGATCTTTGTAAATACACTTGTTATGTTATGAACAGGGCCCTTATAAGGCCTATTTTAAAGAAAACCCCATATGAATTATACAAGGGAAGAAAGCCAAATGTCGCACATTTTCATGTTTTTGGTTGCAAATGTTTTGTTTTAAATAATGGAAAAGATAACCTAGGCAAGTTTGATGCTAAGTCGATGAAGGTATATTTCTTGGTTATTCAAATCATAGTAAGGCTTTTCATATATATAATAAAAGAACTATGACTATTGAAGAATCTATACATGTTGCATTTGATGAAACCGACCCAAATGGATCGAGAAAGGATCTTGTTATTGATGATGTTGCGAAGCCTTAGCGGAAACACATTTGGATAGCAAGGAAAAAGAAATCAAGGAGCAAGAAGATAAACAAAGACAAGAGGATTCACAAGCTTTGGAGCTTCCCAAAGAATGGCGTACCTCAAAGTATCATCCGCTTGATCAAGTAATAGGTGATGTATCCAAAGGTGTAAGTACTCGAAACTCCATTAGAAATGCATGTAACCACTTAGCATTTGTTTCTCAAATCGAACCTAAAGACATTAATGAGGCCTTTAATGATGAACATTGGTTTCTAGCTATGCAAGAAGAATTAAATCAATTTGAACGAAACCAAGTTTGGGAACTAGTTCCTAGGCCTAATAATCATCCTATTATCGGTACTAAATGGGTTTTTAGAAACAAACTTGATGAAGCGGCATAATAACAAGAAATAAAGCTAGACTTGTAGCAAAAGGCTATAATCAAGAAGAAGGTATAGATTATGAAGAAACCTATGCACACAGTAGCTAGATTAGAAGCTATTAGGATGTTACTTGCTTTTGCTTGCATCATGGATTTTAAATTATATCAAATGGATGTTAAAAGTGCGTTTTTAAATGGATTTATTCAAGAGGAAGTATATGTTGACCAACCTCCAGGTTTTGAAAATTATGATTTACCTAACCATGTTTTCAAATTGAAAAAGGCTTTGTATGGCTTAAAACAAGCTCCACGAGCTTGGTATGAAAAAGATTAAGTAAGTTCCTTTTAGAACACACGATTTTACAAGAGGTAAAGTTGACACAACTCTTTTTATTAAAAATAAAAACCATGATATACTCCTTGTACAAGTGTATGTAGACGATATCATATTTGGTGCTACTAACGAAAATCATGCAAGGAATTTGCCAAAATCATGCAAAGCGAATTCGAAATGTCCATGATGGGAGAACTCAATTTCTTCCTTGGACTTCAAATCAAACAAACAAGGAGTGGAACGTTCATTAGCCAAACAAAGTATTGCAAAGAACTTCTCAAGAGGTTTGGAATGGACAACTCAAAGCATATGGCTACACCAATGAGTACTTCGTGTTACTTGGATAAAGACGCAAGCGGGTAATTCACGTAGAAATCACTAAATATCGAGGTATGATCGGATCTCTTCTCTATCTCACTTTGCTAGTAGGCACGATATAATGTTTAGCGTATGCATGTGTGCTCGATATCAAGCTAATCCTAAAGAGTCGCATTTAAGTGCTTTGTAAAACGTATTATGAAATATCTAGGTGGCACTACACAAGTGGGCTTGTGGTACCCCAAAGGTGCCACTTGTAGTCTTATTGGTTATTCGACTCCGATTTTCTTTGGATGCAAATTGGATCGGAAAAGCACTAGTGGAACATGTCACACCTTGGCAATTCCTTAGTTTCTTGGCATAGCAAGAAACAAAATAAGTGGCTTTATCCACCGTGAGGCTTGAATATGTGGCGTAGGAAGTTGTTGTGCTCAAATTCTATGGATGAAGCAACAACTTTTAGACTTTGGTCTTGACTTAATCACATCCCTATAAGATGTGATAATACTAGTGCAATTAATCACAAAGAATCCCATTATGCACTCTAGAACTAAGCACATTGAGATAAGGCACCATTTTATACGAGATCATGTTCAAAAAGGTGATTGTGTGTTAGAATTTGTTGAAACCAATAATCAACTTGCTGATATTTTCACAAAACCTTTACCTAAAGATTCGTTCTTTCATTTAAGAAGAGCGCTTGGCATTTTGGATCAATCGTGTATTTAATTTGTTAAATTTAATACTCATTGTTTTATTGATTTTTAATTGTTACTGACTTGAGAGTCGGAGATACCCTCCATTCTGTTTTGCAGGTACTCATTTAATCGGGTAAGCTTTAATCTTCAAAATTGCTTCTGGACGTAATATTTGGTGTTTTTCTATCTAAGTTATTCGAATACCTTCATCTGGTATTCGAATACCATCATGCTTTCATGATTTATTAACCAGGAGTATTCGAATACCTTAGTGGTTATTCGAATACCCTGAAGCCTCTTGCTATCAGGCTTTTGTTCCTGTCTCTGGTGTATTCGAATACCCTAAGCAGTATTCGAATACCTGCTTATCTGGGCCAATCCTTTTTGGACAGTCTATTCGAATACCTACAGAGGTATTCGAATACCTTCTTTCAAGAGAGCCCTGACCTTTGCGTTTCCAAACAAGCGGTATTCGAATACCAATTGAGGTATTCGAATACCTCAGGTCTGAGCTTTATATAAGCCCCTTCGTTCACCCGTTCACTCATCTCATTTTTCATTTCTTCTCTCTCGTTTTTCATCTCCTATTCGAATACCTGATCCTCGTATCACCCAACCGTCACTCCCTCTCTTTTCAAACCCATTCCTCTCATCTTCAACCTTCATCCATGGCTTCCTCCTCCAAACGTGCTCGCACAAAAACCGCGCCTTGCAACAACCCATTGGATCTGCGAAGGCTCTCCTCTCACCCAGAAACTCTTGGCCGATTCATCTCTCATTTCCGAGAACGTAACCTTGTGCAGCCCAAGTACCTGGATTTGGCCTTCTTTGAAAAAGAAGGTGGCTTTGATTTCCTACACCAGCTGGACATCCAGGGCGTGCTACGTTTTTGCTCCTATAAGGAGGTCCTCTATCCCGATTTGGTCAAAATGTTTTACTGCAACTTGAGGATTGAAGGATTGGAACTTCATTCTGACGTCTGTGATCAGCACATTGTGATCACTCCTCAGGACCGGGTTCGCTTCTTCGGATTAGAATCTGCTGGCCGTAACAATGAAGACTGTGAAGAGTTTGTCCAGCGGTTCGACAAGATTCGAGCCATTGAAGATGTCCTTAGACCTGGGTTGGCATTACCTCCGACTCAAAAGGGAGTCAAAGGGGGCATGATGAAGAGCCAGGACAGGCTCTTACATTATGCTTATGCCCACATCTTAGCTCCTAGAGGTGGGAACTACGCCTACCTGAGTGAAGATGATGTGTTTATCTTTGTGGATCCTGAAGAAAGGATACCGGATAAAACGGCCCGTATTCATTATGAAGCATATGATGAGAGCTAAGGGAAAAGAACGCTCGAGCTACCTTATGGGGTGATCATCACTTTGCCTTCCTAGGCAAGTATCCGCAAATTGTGGAGGCCGAGCGAAAAACTCGGTGACCCACCATAATGTGTTTGGCTCTTATACGCCGAACCGAATGAAGATGATAAAGACGATGAAGGTGGGTATTCCCGATTGAAGTTGACGATGATGAGGACGACCCGGTGATCCTGCCGCCGCTGCCCTGCTGCTGCTGCCGTTCTTCTTTGCTCCGGTAGCCCTGGCCGCCGCCTGTCTCTTCGCTGGCCCTGCGCCCCCCTGCTGCTGGTTCGATCACTCTGGATCAAGTCATGGCCACTTTACAGGCCAACCGTGCTTACATGGAGGATAACCGAGCTTATTTGGAACACACCTTCTCAGTTCTGTTTGACAGACTTGATGGTGTTGAGCGTGAGCAAGCTGCTTTGCGGGCTTTGCTATCTTCACGGGGTTCTGAGTCCCCTCCTCCTCCGCCAGATGCCTCTTTCTAGGCTTTGTTCTTGTTTGGATGTTTTTTTTGTATTAGCTGTTAACTCTTTCATTACATTATGTATATCGGCTAAATTATTAATACAATCAGTTTCTCTTTATGCTTATTGCCTCCTTTATGCATTATATTTTGTTGTATCTTTTTGATTATGCCAAAGGGGGAGAAAAATATAACTATGAGAAAAGACAGGTTTAAAATAACTATTATTGGATTCCAACATTAAGGGGGAGCTACGCCACGCACATATTAGATATAAATGTAAGCCTCTTACTTTGTGAATTCCAATTATTTCTGTACTGATGCTTTTCTCTATGATAGTTTGTCATCATCAAAAAGGGGGAGAATGTGTTTGCTACGCAACAATGAAGATGTATTTTGATGATAACAAACAATGTGTTTGCTACGCAACAATGAAGATGTATTTTGATGATAACAAACATGAGGATGATGAGAAGACCAAGTCCAAGTATTTAAAGATTAGCTTTAGGACTTAGGATCTATCATGTATGGAGCTGTTAATTAAATATCTCAAATGATTAAAGATAACCTAAACTGAAAGTTTTAAAAGATCAAATGTTTTAAAAGTTAAAAACAAGCATTTCGAAGCTTTTTGGAAAGGATTTTAAACTGTTTTTAACTGAGGTATTCGAATACCTCAATATGGTATTCGAATAACCTGATTCGTAACTGATATTCTCTGCTGTGCTAAAACAGAGGCATTCGAATACCCCATATGGTATTCGAATACCCCAGTTTCAGAATGAACCGTTTTAAATGAGGCATTCGAATACCCCATATGGTATTCGAATACCCTGCTTTCTAAATATGCCTTATTTTAATGAGGTATTCGAATACCCTTGACTGGTATTCGAATAACTCTAACTTAAGCAGTTTTTTAAAAGAGTTTTTGACAGAGGTATTCGAATACCTCCTTCAGGCATTCGAATACCCCACGAGAAACAGAGCCACGTTTTTAAACAGCATACGAAGAATCAGAAAGTTTTTAATGTTATTAATTGCTCCCAACGACCATATTCTTCCACGAGCTCTATAAATAGAGGCCTGGGACTTCTCTGAAAACTCCCTTTACATTGTGATCATTTTTGCTTGCTTGAAAAACGTGCTCTACCTTATTCTCTCTTTATTTTCTGAACTTATAATTGCTTAACTCTTGAGATATTTGAGAAACAGCTCCTTAGTGCTTCAATTTGTATTTATCTACTCTTAGCGAGAGTTTCACTTCATCTCTTTATCTATTTCTGTATATTGAGGGTGAGGTATCCCCAAGGATTGTATAAGGGTGAGGTATCCCTTTTGTTTGATTGAGGCTTGAGCACAAGGGTAGAGTTTCCTTGTGTGTGAAAAGTGCTCCGTATTGTAAAGGTCAAAGCACCGTTGTTTAAGCTTGTCTTGAATAGTGAAAAATCTCGAATGGTGTTTCGGGGACTGATTTGACGTAGGCCACAAGTGGTTGGTGGTCGAACCAGGATAAATCTTGTACTGTTTTTTCTTTCCCTTATTCTCTTTATTTTATGCACGTTATTTATTGATTCCTGCAATTTATTTATTACTTGTTCTTCTTTTTTTCTCATCTCTTCCACATTCTTTAATAATTATATTGAGCAAAATTTATTTGTGTAAAGCTTTTGCAAAAGTTTTTGTTACTCAATTCACCCCCCCTCTTGAGTACTGGAAGCCACTTGGTAACATCATGCACCCATACTTGCATTGCCTAATTTTTCTAAATCTTTTGAACTTGAGTGTGATGCATCAAATGTTGGGATTGGGGCTATTTTATTACAAGAGGGTCACCCCATTGCATACTTTAGTGAGAAATTGCATGGAGCTGTTTTAAACTACTCCACCTATGATAAAGAATTATATGCACTCATAAGGGCTTTGCACACTTGGTAACACTACCTTTTGCCAAAAGAGTTTGTAATTCACAGTGATCATGAGTCACTAAAATATTTAAAAGGGCAAGGTAAGCTTAATAAGAGGCATGCCAAGTGGGTGGAATACCTTGAACAATTTCCCTATGTGATCAAACACAAGCAAGGAAAGGTAAACATAGTGGCTAATGCACTTTCTAGGAGGTATACCTTATTAGCTACTCTTGAAACAAAAAATGATTGGTTTTGAACACATAAAGGAGTTATATGTGCATGATGATGATTTCTCTAAGATGTATGCTGCATGTGAAAAAGGGGCGCATAGGGGGTGTAACATCCTGAAAAGTATCTGTTTAATTATAAATCATCATTTTATAATATTTTTTATTTTTAGAAATTTTTCTGGAATTTTTTCGGAAAATGATGAATATTTTAATATATTCCTCGTTTTACGTGCACACTGAGCTGAGAATTGCTGAGGTTGGTGTAACGCTCCGGAAATCATTTGTTTTACCACAAATAGTCATTTTCTAATATTTGTGATTTATGAGGATTTTTCTGGAATTTTTCGAGAACGATGAATATTTTAAAATATTTCTTGGTTTGCGCAAATATTGAGCAGAGTCGGGAAAACGACTGTAATGCTTCAAAAATTGGAAACTTATATGACGAATAGTTGTTTTATAATATTTGCAATTTTTGAGAATTTTCTGGCAATTTTCCAGAAACGTCGAATATTTTAGTATATTTCTCGTTTTACGTGCGTACTGAGTGGAACTGGAGAAACGCGATGTTTTCTCTGTGAACCTTGAACTATGGACATGTCGATGGGGGATCTTACTAAACCCGAGGCTTGACACAGTTTACGAGATTTCACAATTTTCGAGAAATCTTAACAGATAAAACAAACTAATACTGCAAAAAATTTATCTGTCAGATTAATTAAATACTGACTTATGTCAACTGTAACTATTATCCATTCGATAATAATGTGTAATAAAAATCCTACCACATTATCCCAATGCAATCTACTTTATGTCTAATTCATTCACTTTAATTCAAATTTAATGTTAAATAATCAAAGCTTCTTTGAGAAGCTTTGACCAAGCAATGACCAAATGGCCCTTGGCTTCCAAGAGAAGCCAACACTCTCCCTCTCTTCTCTCTCTATGCACGGCTGAATGCGGTCGAAAACAAAGGAGAATTTATTTTGATTCATTAATTCAATTTACTACACTTTATTCATAATTTACCAAAGCTTTCTCTCTCATCCTTTCTTCTTCTTCTCCATTTTCTTCTTCTCTTCCTTCTCTCTACCCTAAGCTACGGCCAGCCCCTTCTCCATCACCTCATCCATCACAAAAAAATTAAACCAATAACATTTCCTTAATCCTCTCATCATTCTAAACACTTCTTCTTCTTGGAGTTTCTTGAAAATCCATCATCTTCAACACTTTCTCCAAGCTTCAAGCTTTGACCTTTTTGGGTAAGTTTCAAGACCCTTCTTCCCTTCTCTTCATTTTCGTGGTTATGGTCTCCTTGGTGACCATCCATGCTTCATTTTTCAAGCATTGGTATTGATTTAACAAAGTTAAAATTTCTAGGGTTTTTGGAGGGTGCAATCTGAAATTACAAAGAAGATCTCTTGGTGTTTCTTTTGTTCTCTTCACTTTGGTAAGAGGAAGACACTCCTCCTCAACCTCTCTTAGCATCTAGGAACTTTGATTGTGTTGGTTGTGAAAAAATCCTAATGAGGGTTATTCTTTAATTTGAGGATTACTATGTTTAAATGTTGAAATTGTGATAATTGTGACCTTGGATTGATTTGTTGTATATAATGGTATATTGGATTGGATTATGTGATTGGAAATGGAAGAAAAACATTTGAGAACCTCTCTTGGAGGGCTACGGTTTTTAGGGTTGAAATTGGGTAAGTTATGATTAAGTTGTAATAAACATAAGACTAGAATTAATCAAGTGATAAAATGGAATTTAATGGAAGGAAAAACTTGAGATTGAAACTCATGGGATGGCCACGGTTTTGAGCCCAATGTTGGGGTTATGGGTGAGCCAATGTGACAAGTAAGAATTAAGTGAATTTAGAAGGTGATCTATAATGTGATGAATTGGAAAGGATTAGGAATTAAATTCCTAGTGAGGCCACGACCTCTAGGACCTTGTTAGGTGTAAATATGTAAATTTAGTAACTTGGAAGCATAAGCAATTATGTGATTAAAAACCTAAGTAATGAGATAGATAATTGAGAAATTAGAAGAATTTAATATAATCAAGATTTCATAAATTTTAAAGGACTAAGAATGAAATTGTCATAAGACTTAGGAAATTTCAAGTGAGTGAAGAACAAGAGAGTGTGAGGCCTAAGAGCTTAAAATAATTTATAAGTTATGAGAAATTAAATTGCCTTGGAAGATTAAACTAATTGTAAGAATTGGATTGGACATGAACCTTGAAAAAGGGAAATGGACCTAAGAACGTATCGTTTGATTTGATCTCTATATTATAATGTTATGGGTCCATGTGAGTGACCGTTTGTATATTGATGCTTATCTTGGCCAATTGTGGCATATTATGGAATTGTATGAAATTGTGAATCATATATGTTCATGCATAGAGTCTTATGCATTGTGAATGTCCTGTGGACTGTTGTAAGGCCAAGTTGCCTAAGAGATTGAACACACCTTTGTGCGGGTGCAAGTAGACTAGTGTGGGTCTTGTTATGACCTTGGGGGCGTCGCGGTGCGGGTCCTTCACAATGGGCAGTTGGTAGCTCCTCTGCCCGTGGGACAAACCGATGCAAACGCACCGATGATTCGGACTTGACACTGTCCTATATCGTGATCTAGCGCGGACTGTCTGTACAATGCCTGATGTGCACGTGAAAATTATTGATGTATAGCACTTTGGCCGCGGCAGCCAAGTTACAGACATGTCTCCTGATCTTTCTCTCCGACTGTTTGTGTCTAGCTCCATGGAGTAGGAATTTGGGAAAGCATGCATGTGCATCATGAAATAATCTGTTATTGTAAATCATTATTTTTTCGTAACTGTGAATTGTCTGATCATTACTGTAATGAATGTCTACCTAGAACTGTTTAATTGCTTACTGTTGGAATTACTGCTTATTATTTGGAAAAGATGTTTTGAATTGCTATCTGGGTGTGTTGCGCCGTTTTGTTTTACTGTTGGATCTAATGTTTATTAATAAGAAATGCTGTCTGAGATTGCTATTTGGGCACGTTGTGCCGTTTTGTTTCTAGCTGCTACAATTAGTAATGATGGTAGGATGTCTTACCTCTTTCTGTGTTTCTATTATTTGCCGCCTGTGTGTACACTGTATTGACCGAAGATGGCGGTAAGGAGACAGAAGATCCCGAGTTTCCCGACTTCTGGCCTGACCAAGATTTGCTTCTACTAAGACGATGGAGGCACGCATGTGCAGATTTCTGGGTGACGTGCGTCTGACCTTCCTCGGAGGGCCAGAGTGCTGGCATATTAACCTGAGTTCGGATCGTTGTGTTTATATGGGAGATGTATCCATTTCCCTGGCCTAGAGACGTCATGAGGCGCCTGTCCTCACCTAGCATGTCAGCCTGCGCCTGGAGTTCTACCTACCCATCCGAGAGATGTGGGGTGATCGTTACTACACCTCTTGGGAGGACTCTTCTGATTCTACTACTCAGGCTCCTGCCCGTGGTTCCCATGGAGGTTTCCTCTTAAGAGGAGGATCCTGCTGAGGACCTGGACACGGTCGCCCCTCATCTGAAGGACTGATTTTACTGGTAACTACTGATGGCTACCAGTGTTTTATTTTGGGGGCCTGATGTATTATTTTTGGTGAGCTGTATATCTTGATATCTCTGGGGTATATTCGTATAATCCTTTGGGGCATGTATAGTTTTGCTTTTTGGATATTTCAGGCTTGTATAAAAAATACAGTTGTTATTCAAAATATATATATATATATATATATATATATATATATATATATATATATATGCGTATTATTCAGATGTGAGTTTTGTTTCCTGTCTTACTTTTTGTCGTGGTTCAAGCTTTGTCATTTAGTTGTATTTATTAATTAACAAAAAAAATATACTGCCATTTTTATTCACGTATTAAAGTATCGAACAAGTTAATCTTAAATTAAATGAACCGGGTCTTAATTGTTCAAAATCTTATTTTTCGCATTTTCTTTTATTTGATAATGTGATGTTCCCTCCCAAAAAGGGACGTTACAATTAAGTTAGTATCAGAGCCCCGGTTTGAGTTACTTTAGGTCTTGTGTGTAAGTCTGTCTTGTTTGTGCTGTGTGAAATCTCTGTGATTTGTGTTTTGAAATGAATTCCTCTAACTTACCTTGTGGTTTTCAGTTAACCTGATTTGAGAAAGAGTAAGATGGCGAGAAGTGGAGAAATTGCAGCTGCTGTAGAGGCGATGCAGCGGATGACGGAAGTCATTACGCAGCAAAATGAGCGTGCAGCTCAACAACAAGAAAGAGCTACTCAACAGCTTGAGGCAACTGCTGATGCACAAAACTTAGCAGAGTTTCGTCGTCACAACCCTCCACAATTTAAGGGAGAATTTGATCCAGACAAGGCTAGTCTGTGGATCAAGGAATTAGAGAAAGTCTTTCGTGGCATGAACTGTGCCGAAGACAAGAAGGTGAATTATGCTACTTTCATGCTTGTGGGCAACACCGAAGACTGGTGGAACAGAGGTCAGAGAGCATTAGAAGCCAAAGGAACTGACATCACGTGGGACGTGTTCAAGAACAAGTTCTTAGACAAATATTTTCCTGCAAACGCGAGACATGCGAAAGAGATGGAGTTCCTCAACTTGAGATAGGGGAACATGACCATCAGTGAGTATGCAGCCAAGTTTGAGAACTTAGAGAAATTTTTGACGCACTATCAGCATCAGACAGACGAGTCTTGGAAGTGCTAGAAGTTCACCGAGGGATTGAGGTATGAGGTGAAGAAAGCTATGATCACCTTGAAGATGAAGGTATTCTCAGAACTGTTAGACACTTGCTGTGAAGTTGAAGCCTTGGAACAGGCTAGAGACTCGAGAAACAGGAACTTTGGGCCTGTACGGTCCCAAAGAGGTGGAGGCAGTGGTTTGAACCGCTTCCAAAAGAAGCCTTATTCCTGACCAACGGGAAACCCGCAACAAACTGGTGGAAATTCTGGTGGAGGTTCTACTGGGAACCGAACTGGTCAGAATGTGACATATCCCTCCAAATGCCTAAAGTGTAGGAAGGATCATCTCACAAGGGACTGCACGATCAAAGGAATTATCTGCTTCAGATGTGGCAAACTGGGCCACATATCTAGAGACTGCAATCAGGCGAAGGCTGAACCTTCAGTCAATGCGACTCGAGCCAAGAAACCGCAAGCCGGAGGTCGAGTTTACACCATGAGCGGAGCTGAAGCTTCCAAATCCAAAGACTTGATTCAAGGAGAAGGCACTATAGAAGGTAATCTTTTAAAAGTACTGTATGACTCTGGGGCAACGCATTCTTTTATATCGTATGACTGTGTGCTACGACTTGGCTTATCTGTGTCTGAACTACCTTTTGAACTGTCTGTTTCAACCCCTACTGATAAACCTGTAGTTACTACCAAAGTCTATCTAAAATGTCCCCTAGTTGTTGAAGGTCGAGTCTCTTCTGTTGATCTGATCTGTCTACCTTTGTCACAGTTAGATATAATCCTAGGGATGGACTGGTTATTTTCCAACCATGTTCTATTAGATTGTTCTAAAAAAACCATAGTTTTCCCTGTGGATGAGGATTCTAGATACTTGACGGCCAACCAAGCACGAGCTTTCTTGAAAGAAGGAGCTCAGGGACATATGTTGCTATCTTCTTTGAAAATCGAGAACGAGGCTGATCTGGACATTATTCCGGTAGTGAAAGAGTTCTCTGAAGTCTTTCCAGAAGAAGTACCTGGTTTACCACCGACACGTGAGATCGAGTTTGCTATTGATCTGGTATTGGGAGCTGGTCCCGTGTCTATAGCACCTTATCAGATGTCGCCAACGGAATTGGAAAAGCTCAAGAAACAGCTGGAAGAGCTTTTGGAGAAACAGTTTGTTAGACTGAGTGTGTCACCGTGGGGAGCACCAGCATTGTTAGTTCGGAAAAAGGACGGTACCTCAAGATTGTGTGTGGACTATAGGCAATTGAACAAGTTGACGATCAAGAACAAGTATCCACTCCCAAGAATTGATGATTTGATGGACCAACTGAAGGGAGCAGTAGTATTTTCGAAGATCGATTTGAGATCTGGGTACCATCAGATAAGAGTGAAAATGGAGGATGTACCCAAGACTAATTTTCGTACCCGATATGGTCATTACGAGTACCTTGTGATGCCGTTTGGTGTGACAAATGTGCCTGCTATCTTCATGGACTACATGAACAGGATCTTTTGTCCGTACTTGGACAAGTTTGTTGTCGTCTTCATCGATGATATTCTGATTTATTCCCCGAACCGGGAGGATCATGCTGAACACCTCAGCATAGTTCTCCAGATTCTAAAGGAGAAGGAACTGTATGCCAAGCTGTCAAAGTGTGAGTTCTACTTGATGAGGTGAAGTTTTTAGGCCATGTGATCTCGAAGGAAGGGATTACAGTGGATCCGTCGAAAGTAGAGGCAGTGCTATAGTGGGAAAGGCCGAAGTCAATGATGGAAATGCGTAGCTTCGTGGGATTAGCCGGATATTACAGAAGATTCATAGAAGGATTTTCCAAGATTGCTGGACTGCTCACTCATCTGACAAAGAAGGACCAAGCTTTCAAATGGACTGATAGCTGCGAGCAAAGTTTCCAAGAGTTAAAGAAACGACTAACTACCTCACTGGTGTTAGTGCTACCTGATCCAAATGAACCATTTGAGGTGTGCTGTGACGCCTCATATCAAGGATTGGGATCTGTTCTTATGCAGCATAGAAGAGTGGTAGCTTATGCTTCACGATAGTTGCGAGTGCACGAAAAGAACTACCTGACACATGATTTGGAACTTGCAGCCGTGGTCTTTGCTCTAAAGATATGGAGGCATTTTCTCTATGGAGCAACATTCAACATCTTCAGCGACCACAAGAGCTTGAAGTATTTGTATGACCAGAAAGAGCTGAACATGAGGCAGCGTAGATGGCTTGAATTCCTGAAGGACTATGATTTCCAGTTGTTGTATCACCCTGGCAAGGCGAACGTCGTGGCAGATGCCTTGAGCAGAAAGACTATTAGTGTTTCTGCCTTGATGATCAAGGAAAGAGACCTCATAGAACAGTTTAGAGATGTATGGTCATTTGTTAAGTTGGAACCCGGAAGAATTTGTATGAATATGGTCACCATCTCAAGTGAGCTAATGGATGACATACGGGAAAAGCAGAAAGCCGATGAATTCTTGCAAGAAGCGAGAGAACTAATAAGGCAAGGCAAAGAGATGGAATTTAAAGAAGGAATGGATAGAATTATGAGATTCCGAGGTAGAGTTTGTATTCCCCGTGACCAAGAGCTTAGGCGATATATTGTGGAACATGCTCACACCAGCAAGCTGAGTATGCACCCAGGCATAACTAAGATGTACCAAGATCTGAAGAAATTGTTCTAGTGGCATGGAATGAAGAGCAACGTCACTAGATGTGTGTCAACTTGTTTAGTTTGTCAAAAAGCTAAAGTGGAACATCAAAGACCAGCAGGTTGCTGCAACCATTGTCTATTCCTGAATGGAAATGGGACAGCATTGCAATGGATTTTGTTGTGGGTTTGCCAAGGACAAAGAAAGGACACGACTCGATATGGGTAATAGTGGATCGACTCACGAAGTCAACCCATTTTCTCCCGATCAACATAAGGTATAGTTTGGAGAAGTTGACCCAGCTTTATGCTGGAGAGATCGTTAGACTGCATGGTGTGCCTACGAGTATTGTTTCGGATAGGGACCCGAGGTTTACTTCAAAATTTTGGCAGAGTTTACAGGCATCGTTGGGAACAAAGTTATGTCTGAGTTCAGCATACCATCCACAAACCGATGGTCAATCAGAAAGGACGATCCAATCTTTAGAAGAATTGCTTAGAGCTTGTTCCATGGAACAGACTGGATGTTGGGATGAAGTTCTACCACTGATAGAGTTCACCTACAACAACAGTTATCATTCGAGTATAGGGATGGCACCCTATGAAGCTCTGTATGGACGACGGTGTCGAACACCATTGTGTTGGTACCAAGACGGTGAGCGTCTTACGATTGGACCAGATATCATTCAGCAGACAACTGAGAAAGTCAAGATGATTCAAGAGAAGATGAGAACTGCTCAGAGCCATCAAAAGAGTTATGCAGATAAGAGGAGAAAGCCTCTTGAGTTTGAGGAAGGTGAGCATGTGTTCTTGAAAGTCACACCCACGACTGGGGTCGGTCGGGCTTTGAAATCTAGAAAACTCACTCTAAAATTTCATGGACCTTACCAAATTCTTCGCCGGATAGGTCCAGTAGCCTACCAGATAGCCTTACCTCCTTTTCTTTCCAACATACACAATGTCTTCCATGTGTCACAACTGCGTAAATATTTACCTGACCCAAGTCATGTCATAGCACCGGACACAGTACAGTTAAAAGAGAACTTGACCTATGAGGCGCCTCCTGCGAGAATCAGGACCGACGGATAAAGGAACTTAGAGGCAAGGAGATCCCATTGGTGAAAGTGATTTGGAATGAAACAACTGGTGACGCAACTTGGGAACCAGAAGACAAGATGAAGGAGCAACATCCAGAACTATTTTGAGGTATGTAAATTTCGAGGACGAAATTCCTTTTTAGTAGGGCAGTGTTGTAACGTCCCGAAAAGTATCTGTTTAATTATAAATCATTATTTTATAATATTTTTTATTTTTAGAAATTTTTTTGGAATTTTTCTGAAAATACTGAATATTTTAATATATTCCTCGTTTTACGTACAGACTGAGCTGAGAATTGCTGAGGTCGATGTAACACTCTGGAAATCATTTGTTTTACCACAAATAGTCATTTTCTAATATTTGTGATTTATGATAATTTTTTTGAAATTTTTCTAGAACGATGAATATTTTAATATATTCCTCGTTTTGCGTGAATATTGAGCAGAGTCGGGAAAATGACTGTAATGCTTCAAAAATTAGAAAATTATATGAAGAATAGCCATTTTATAATATTTGCAATTTTTGAGAATTTTTTGGGAATTTTCCGGAAACGTCGAATATTTTAGTATATTTCTCGTTTTGTGTTCGCACTGAGCGGAACTGGAGAAACGCGATGTTTTCTCTGTGAACCTTGAACTATGGACATGTCGACGGGGGATCTTACTAAACCCGAGACTTGACACAGTTTACGAGGTTTCACAATTTTTGAAAAATCTTAACAGATAAAACAAAACCAATACTGCGAAAAATTTATCTGTTAGATTAATTAAATACTGACTTCTATCAACTGTAACTATTATCCATTGGATAATAGTGTGTAATAAAAATCCTATCACATTATCCCAATGCAATCTACTTTATGTCTAATCCATTCACTTTAATTCAAATTTAATGTTAAATAATCAAAGCTTCTTTGAGAAGCTTTGACCAAGCAATGACCAAATGGCCCTTGGCTTCCAAGAGAAGCCAACACTCTCCCTCTCTTCTCTCTCTATGCACGGCTGAATGCAGCCCAAAACAAAGGAGAATTTATTTTGATTCATTAATTCAATTTACTACACTTTATTCATAATTTAACAAAGCTTTCTCTCCCATCCTTTCTTCTTCTTCTCCATTTTCTTATTCTCTTCCTTCTCTCTACCCTAAGCTACGGCCAGCCCCTTCTCCATCACCTCATCCATCACAAAAAATTAAACCAATCACATTTCCTTAATCCTCTCATCATTCTAAACACTTCTTCTTCTTGGAGTTTCTTGAAAATCCATCATCTTCAACACTTTCTCCAAGCTTCAAGCTTTGACCTTTTTGGGTAAGTTTCAAGACCCTTCTTCCCTTCTCTTCATTTTCATGGTTATGGACTCCTTGGTGACCATCCATGCTTCATTTTTCAAGCATTGGTATTGATTTAACAAAGTTGAAATTTCTAGGGTTTTTGGAGGGTGCAATCCGAAATTACAAAGAAGATTTCTTGGTGTTTCTTTTGTTCTCTTCACTTAGGTAAGAGGAAGACACTCCCCTTCAACCTCTCTTAGCATCTAGGAACTTTGATTGTGTTGGTTGTGGAAAAACCCTAATAAGGGTTATTCTTTAATTTGATGATTGCTATGTTTAAATGTTAAAATTGTGATAATCGTGACCTTGGATTGATTTGTTGTATATAATGGTATATTGGATTGGATTGTGTGATTGGAAATGGAAGAAAAACATTTGAGAACCTCTCTTGAAGGGCTACGGTTTTTAGGGTTGAAATTGGGTAAGTTATGATTAAGTTGTAATAAGCATAAGACTAGAATTAATCAAGTGACAAAATGGAATTTAATGGAAGGAAAAACTTAAGATTGAAACTCATGGGATGGCCACGGTTTTGAGCCCAATGTTGGGGTTATGGGTGAGCCAATGTGACAAGTAAGAATTAAGTGAATTTAGAAGGTGATCTATAATGTGATGAATTGGAAAGGATTAGGAATTAAATTCCTAGTGAGGCCACGGCCTCTAGGACCTTGTTAGGTGTAAATATGTAAATTTAGTAACTTGGAAGCATAAGCAATTATGTGATTAAAAACCTATGTAATGAGATAGATAATTGAGAAATTAGAAGAATTTAATATAATCAAGATTTCATAAATTTTAAAGGACTAAGAATGAAATTGTCATAAGACTTAGGAAATTTCAAGTGAGTGAAGAACAAGAGAGTGTGAGGCCTAAGAGCTTAAAATAATTTATAAGTTATGAGAAATTAAATTGCCTTGGAAGATTAAACTAATTGTAGAATTGGATTAGACATGAACCTTGAAAAAGGGAAACCATTCTAAGTTAGGATTCATAATGGACCTAAGAACGTACTGTTTGATTTGATCTCTATATTATAATGTTATGGGTCCATGTGAGTGACCGTTTGTATATTGATGCTTATCTTGGCCAATTGTGGCATATTATGGAATTGTATGAAATTGTGAATCATACATGTTCATCCATGGAGTCTTATGCATTGTGAATGTCCTGTGGACTGTTGTAAGGCCAAGTTGCCTAGGAGATTGAACACACCTATGTGCGAGTGCAAGTAGACTAGTGTGGGTCTTGTTATGACCTTGGGGGCGTCGGGGTGCGGGTCCTTCACAATGGGCAGTTGGTAGCTCCTCTGCCCGTGGGGCAAACCGATGCAAACGCACCGACGATCCGGACTTGACACTGTCCTATATCGTGATCTAGCGCGGACTGTCTGTACAATGCCTGATGTGCACGTGAAAATTATTGATGTATAGCACTTTGGCCGCGGCAGCCGAGTTACAGACATGTCTCCTGATCTTTCTCTCCGACTGTTTGTGTCTAGCTCCATGGAGTAGGAATTTGGGAAAGCATGCATGTGCATCATGAAATAATCTGTCATTGTAAATCATTATTTTTTCGTAACTGTGAATTGTCTGATCATTACTGTAATGAATGTCTGCCTGGAACTGTTTAATTGCTTACTGTTGGAATTACTGCTTATTATTTGGAAAAGATGTTCTGAATTGCTATCTGGGCGCGTTGCGCCGTTTTATTTTACTGTTGGATCTACTGTTTATTAATCAGAAATGCTATCTGAGATTGCTATTTGGGCGCGTTGCGCCGTTTTGTTTCTGGTTGCTATAATTGGTAATGATGGTAGGATGTCTTACCTCTTTCTGTGTTTCCATTGTTTGCCGCCTGTGTGTACATTGTATTGACCGAAGACGACGGTAAGGAGATGGAAGATCCCGAGTTTCCCAACTTCTGGCCTGACCAAGATTAGCTTCTACTGAGACGATGGAGTCATGCATGCGCGGATTTCTGGGCGACGTGCATCTGACCTTCCTCGGAGGGCCAGAGTGCTGGCATATCAACCTGAGTTCGGATCGCTGTGTTTATATGGGAGATGTATCCATTTCCTTGGCTTGGAGACGTCATGTGGCGCCTGTCCTCACCTGCCATGTCAGCCTGCGGCTGGAGTTCTACCTACCCATCCGAGAGATGTGGGGTGATCGTTACTACACCCCTTGGGAGGACTCTTTTGATTCTACTACTCGGGCTCCTGCCCATGGTTCCGTGGTTTCCATGGAGGTTTCTTCTGAAGAGGAGGATCCTGCTGAGGACCCGGACACGGTCGCCCCTCATCTGAGGGACTGATTTTACTGGTAGCTACTGATGGCTACCAGTGTTTATTTTGGGGGCCTGATGTATTATTTTTGGTGAGCTGTATATTTTGATATCTCTGGGGTATATTCGTATAATCCTTTGAGGCAGGTATAGTTTTGCTTTTTGGATATTTCAGGCTTGTATAAAAAATACAGTTGTTATTCAATATATATATATATATATGCGTATTATTCAGATGTGAGTTTTGTTTCCTGTCTTACTTTTTGCCGTGGTTCAAGCTTTGTCATTTAGTTGTATTTATTAATTAACAAAAAAAAATATACTACCATTTTTATTCACGTATTAAAGTATCGAACAAGTTAATCTTAAATTAAATGAACCGGGTCTTAATTGTTCAAAATCTTATTTTCCGCATTTTCTTTTATTTGACAATGTGACGTTCCCTCCCAAAAAGGGGCGTTATAGGGGGTTCTTTAGGCAAGATGAGTATTTATTCAAAGAAAAATGTTTGTGTGTGCCTAAGAGCTCTTTGCGTGAATTATTGCTTAGGGAAGCTCATGAGGGGGGATTAATGGGTAACTTTGGGATCCAAAAGACTTTAGATGTGTTGCATGAGCATTTTTATTAGCCTGACATGAAGCATGATGTGCATAAACTATGTGATAGGTGCATTGTTTGTAAAAGAGCCAAATCAAAGGTAATGCCTCATGGACTCTATACCCCCTACCTATTCCTAATTCCCCTTGGACTGACTTGTCTATGGACTTTATGCTAGGTTTGCCCCGCTCAAAAAAAGGAAGAGACTCCATTTTTGTGGTGGTGGACAGATTTTCCAAGATGGCCTACTTTATTCCTTATCATAAGGTGGATGACGCCATTCATGTGGCAGACTTGTTCTTCAAAGAAGTGGTGAGACTTCATGGAATGCCCAAAAGCATAGTCTCAGATAGGGGCTCAAAGTTCCTAAGCCATTTTTGGAGGACCCTTTGGAACAAGCTTGGGACTAAGCTACTCTTCTCTACCACTTGCCACCCACAAACCGATAGGCACACTGAGGTGGTAAATAGGACCCTATCGATCTTGTTGCGATTAATCATCAAAAGGAACATCAAAACTTGGGAAGAATGCTTACCTCTTGTTGAATTTGCTTATAATAGGGTTGTGCATGCTACTATTAGCTTTTCTCCTTTTGAGATTGTATATGGTTTTAATCCCCTCACCCCTCTTGATTTACTGCCTCTACCTAATTTCTCTTCTTTAATTCATAGGGATGGACAGGCAAAAGCTGAATATGTGAGGAAGCTCCATGAACAAGTCAAGACTCAAATTGAAAGGAAAAAGGAGCAATATGCTAGGCAAGCAAACAAGGGAAGGAGGCAAGTTATTTTTGAACCAGGAGATTGGGTGTGGGTGCACATGCGAAAAGAAAAGTTTCCTTTGCAAAGGAAATCTAAGCTCTTACCTAGAGGAGATGGACCCTTCCAAATCATAGAAAGAGTCAATGATAATGCCTACAAAGTTGACCTATCAGGTGAGTATGAGGTTAGTGCAACATTTAATATGACTGACTTAAGTCCTTTTGAAGTAGGTGATGAAGGATCAAATTCGAGGACGAATTCTTTCGAAGAAGGAGAGCATGATGGAGACCAAGGAAGCTCAAGTGGCAGCCCAACGGGCCCAATGCCCAAAGATGCACTGCGAGGACTTGGAGGCCCAATGACAAGGTCAAGAGCTAAGAAGGCTAAAGAGGATTTGGACAAAGAAGTCAATCAATTTCTCTCACTCAAGCCCATTCCAGAAGAAGGAGCACTCAAGATTGTCTAAATGATCCAAGTTGATGAAGGGCCCAATATGGGGGCATGATTTCTTCTTAGTAAATTTTATTTAATTATGTATTTGAACCTTTTAATTTTCTTAGTTTTGGTTCTTATTTTCTTTTTTTGGGATAATTTTGTAATAAGGGCTTATTGTTTGGGCTTAATTTGCGCATAGCAGAGCTAGGGATAGGTGTTGCCTTCTAATTGGGCCTGGGCCACATTTGTGCTAGGGTTAGGATTAAAACATGCGCTAGCTTGTTGCCTCATTTAGCTAAACCTAGCCGCATACCTAATACCTATAAATAGGCTTGTGTTTACTGCATTTGACACTTTTGAATTTGAGAATATTATTGCACTCCTTTGTGAGTTTTGAGAGCTTAGTTCTCTTGGGGATCTTGGAAGACCCATCTTGGTTCTTATCAAAGGTTTCCTTACCTTTGTGGCGAATCTTCGCTTGACTTATTACTCTCCAAGAGTGTGGCATCTTCTTCCTTCCATTCCTTGTCTTTTTCTATCTTTTCTATTTTTTACTATTCATGGTACTGTTCACTTTGTAACATCCCAAAAAGTATCTGTTTAATTATAAATAATCATTTTATAATATTCTTGATTTTTAGGAATTTTTCTAGAATTTTTCGAAAACGATGAATATTTTAATATATTCCTCGTTTTACATGCACACCGAGCTGAGAATTGCTGAGGTCAGTGTAGCGCTCCGGAAATTAATTATTTTACCACGAATAATCATTTTCTAATATTTGTGATTTATGTGAATTCTTTCAGAATTTTTCGGAAACGACGAATATTTTAGTATATTCCTCGTTTTGCATGTGCATTGGGCAGAACTAGAGAAACACGATGTTTTCTCTGGGAACCTTGAACTATGGACATGTCGACGGGGGATCTTACTAAACCCGAGGCTGGACACAATTTACGAGGTTTCATAATTTTTGAGAAATTTTAACAGATAAAATAAAATAATACTGCGTGAAATTTATCTGTCAGATTAATTTAATACTGACTTCTGTCAACTGTAACTATTATCCATTGGATAATAGTGTGTAATAAAAATCCTATCACATTATCCTAATGCAATCTACTTTATGTCTAATCAATTCACTTTAATTCAAATTTAATTTAAAATAATCAAAGCTTCTTTGAGAAGCTTTGACTAAATAATGACCAAATGGCCTTTAGCTTCCAAAGGAAGCCAAAACACTCTCCCTCACTCCTCTCTCTATGCACAACAGCAGCCCACTTTGGGGAAGGAAAATGCTTTGCTTCATTTAATCAAATATACTACATTAATTTCCAAAATTCACCAAAACACTTTCTCTCTCTACCTTTCTTCTTCTTTCTCCATTTTCTTCTTCTCCTCCTTCTCTCTAGAGCTACGGCCAGCTCTCTTCTTCCCCACTCATCCATCACAAAAATTCAAACTAACTACATTTTCTTAATCCTCTCCTTCTTCTAAACATCTTTCTTGCTTGGAGCATCTTGAAATTCCACCATTTTCACCACCTTCTTCAAGCTTCAAGATTTGAGTTTTTGGGTAAGTTTCAAGACCCTCCTTCTCTTCCCTTCATTTTCGGTTTCAAGGGTGTTCTTGTGACCACCCACACTCCATTTTTCAAGTCCTTATGCCATTCTAACCAAGTTGAATTTTCTAGGGTTTGGTGGAACTCCAATCCGAAATTACAAGGAGATTCCTTGGTATTTCTTTTGTTTTCTTCACTTGGGTAAGAGGAAGACACTCCTCCTCAACCTCTATTAGCATCTAGGAACCTTGATTTTGTTGTTTGTAAGAAAAACCCTAATGAGGGTTATTCTTTAATTTGATGACTATTATGTTTACATGTTGATTTTAAGATATTCATGACATTGGATTGATTGATCTTGTATAATAATATATTGGATTGGATTGAATGGTTGAAAATGGAAGAAAAACAATTGAGAATCACCTTAGGGAGGCCACGATTTTTGGGCCAAATTTTGGGTAAATTGTGGACAAGTTGTAATAAGCATAAGACTTAAATTAATCAAGTGATGAAATGAAATCAATGGAAGGAAAAACTTGGAATTGGAACTCCTAAGGTGGCCACGGTTTTGAGCCCACAAATTTGAGGTTTTTGGTGAACCAATACAACAAGTGAAGGACTAAGTAAATTAAAGGTATAATTTACAATTGATGAATTGAAAAGATAGGGAATTGGATCCCTTGTGAGGCCACGGCCTCTAAGGCCATTGGAGGCATAACTATGCAACTTTTGGCAACTTTAAAACTTAAGCAATCAAGTGGCTAACTCTTAGATAATGAACTAGAAAATTATCAATTGAAAGAATTGAAGATAATTGGGAACTTCATAAATTTTAAAGAACCAAGAATGAGATTTTCATAAGACTTAGGGTAAACTCAAGAGAACAAGAACAAGAGAGTGTTAGATTTGGAGACCTTAGAATAGCCATTCTAAGTGTATGGAAATAAATTGCTTTAGGGAATTCAATTAATTATGGAAACTTACTTAGTAGTGGATTCTTGTAAGAATAATAAAACTTGAATAAGAAGGCATAATGGACCTTAGAAATGTATTACCTTAATTGATTTCAATATTATGACATTATGGGTCTATATGAGTGACCATTTATGTGTTGATGCTTATCTTGGCCAATTGTGGCATATTATGGAATAGTATGTAATGTTGACCATACATGTTCATGCATAGAGTCTTATGCATTGTGAATGTCCTGTGGACTGTTGTAAGGCCAAGTTGCCTAGGAGATTGAACACACCTTAGTGCGGGTGCGAGTAGACTAGTGTAGGTCGTGTTTGACCTTGGGGGCGTCGGGGTGCGGGTCCTCCACAATGGGCAGTTGGTAGCTCTCCTACCCATGGGGCAAACTGATGCAAATGCACCGACGATCCGGACCGAGACACTATCCTATATCGTGATCTAGCGTGGACTGTCTGTACAATGCCTGATGTGCACGTGGAAATTATTGATTTATAGCACTTTGGCTGCGGCAGCCGAGTTATAGACATGTCTCTTGATCTTTCTCTCCGACTGTTTGTGTCTAGCTCCATGGAGTAGGAATTTGGGAAAGCATGCATGTGCATCATGAAATAATGTGTCATTGAAAATCATTGCTCTCCGTAATTATGATTTGTCTGATCATTACTATAATGAATATCTGCCTGGAGCTGTTTAATTGCTTACTGTTGGATTTACTGCTTATTATTTGGAAATGATGTTCTGAATTGCTATTTGGGTGTGTTGCGCCCTTTTGTTTTACTGTTGGATCTACTATTTATTAATTGGAAATGCTGTCTGGAATTGCTATTTGGGCGCGTTGCGCCGTTTTGTTTCTGGTTGCTATAATTGGTAATGATGGTAGGATGTCTTTCCTCTTTCCTGTGTTTCTATTATTTGTTGTCTGTGTGTACACTGTGTTGATCGAAGACTACAGCAAGGAGGCAGAAGACCCCGATTTTCCTGGCTTCTGGCCTGAACAGGACTAGCATCTACTGAGATGATGGAGGCACGTATGCGCGGATTTCTAGGCGATGTGCGTCTGACCTTCCTCGGAGGGCCAGAGTGCTGGTATATCAACTTGAGTTCCGATCACTGCGTCTATCTGGGTGACGTGTTGATTTCTCTAACCTGGAGACGTCATGAGGCGCCGATCCTCACCTGCCATGTCAGCCTGCAACTGGAGTTCTACTTACCCATCCGAGAGATGTGGGGTGATCGTTACTACACCCCTTGGAGGACTCTTTTGATTCTACTGCTCGGGCTCTTGCCCGTGGTTTCGTGGTTCCCACGGAGGTTTCCTCTGAAGAGGAGGATCCTGCTGATGACCTGGATACGGTCCCTCCTCCACTGAGGGACTGAGTTTACTGGTAGCTGTTGATGGCTGCCCATTTTTTATTTTGGGGGCCTGATGTATTATTTTTGGTGGGCTGTATATTTTGATATTCTGGGGGATGTATATGTAAAATCCTTAGGCAGGTATAGTTTTGTTTTTTTTGGGAATTGCCGTGCTTGTATCCAAAATACGCTTGTTATTTAAATATATATATAATATATATATATATATATATATATATATGTGTGTGTGTGTGTGTGTGTGTGTGTGTGTGTATGTGTGTGTGTATGTCATTCAGATACGAATTTTGGTTGTTGTCTCACTTTTTGCTACTGTTCAAGCTTTGTCACTTAGTTGTATTTATTAATTAACAAAAAGAAAAAAAGTATACTGCCATTTTTATTCACGTATTAAAGTACCGAACAAGTTAACCTCAAACTAATGAACCGGGTCTATTATTTAGAAAAATTTTATTTTCCGCATTTTTATTTATGTTTAATACTGTGACGTTCCCTCCCAAAAAGGGACGTTACATTCACGACACTGTTCACAACACTATTTATGTTACTATTCACCCTTCATCATTTAATTCTTTAAAACACAAACTCAACTCAAGGACGATTCGTAAAAACAATATGCATCCAACTTGAATCATATCAAGAAGTGAACAAGATGGTGAGGTAAAAGACTTTGACAATCATTCTTCTTATGATGAACTAAATGACGAGTTTGAACAATTGTTAAAGGATTCTATTATGCTATATAAATCATATTTTGCTATAAAATCTAAGTATGATGATGCTTTTGTTGAGCTTGAGAAGTTAAGAAAAAAAGTTGTGTTAGGAATTACAGATACATCACGCAACAAAAAAACAAAAATTTCCACCAAGGATCCATGCGAAAAAGGCCATAATCTTTATTTTTTGAGTTTACCTCTTGAAGCGAGACGGAAAACGATCAAGCAAGTTACAAGCACCTCAACAACGACGATGCTTCTACGTTATCCACACGAACAGACTTACAAAACGTCCGTAGTCTTAGAATCCGACTTCTTTACCACAGTGCTAGCTGCGAAGAGAAGACAACTTGTCACTATCTCACTCACTATTTCTATCACACAGCACAAAGAAACACAGAGAATCACATAGCACAAACAAGACAATCCAATACCACATGACCCAAAAGAAAACTTAAACTGGGGCTCTGATACCAAGATAGTGTAACGCCCCTTTTTCTTCATGCGGCAAAGAAGGGACGATGCACCATAATATAAAGAAACGAAATAAAAACTTGCGGAAATAATAGTTACTTTGATTAATTTAGACCCGGTTCATTAATTAATGCTTGATTAAATAATTTGCATTCTTGGATTGTAAAATGATTGAATATTGAGATATATGTACACATTTTTTTTAAATAACGGTAAAAGATAGTATTAATTACAAATGCGGTAAAATTGACACAGTATTGAAATTCATACATACACAATATATATTATATGCATCAGCCTATTTAGTTACATTCCAGAATATACAAAAAAAAAAGTAAAAGATGTACCTACCCAAAGTGATACAAATATACCCCCATCATATACAACAAAACGTCAGGCTTCCCAAAAAGATAAATGGTTAGCCATCAGTAGCTACCAATAGTATCATCCCCTAAGACTGACGAGAAGAGACCGTAGCCGGGTCCTTCTCAGGGTCCTCTTTATCCGATGAAACATCCATCGAAGCGACAGAGCAACGGGCAGGAGCCCAAGCAGTGGACAGAAAAGAGTCATCATGTGGGGTGTAGTACATGTCAGCACACATATCCCTAACGGGAAGATAAAACTCTAACCAGACAAAAGCATGAAAATCAAAAATAGGGGCGTTATAACGACCCCATGCCAAGGACACCGTCAGCTCTCCATGGTACACGCAATGATTCGTCTGCACATTAATGTGCCACCAATTATGACCTCCATGAAAAGTGATCCGTGTGTAGCCCAAAAATCCACGAGGGCGCGACGTCATCCTTGATAAGCTTCAGTCGTAATATGGCCAGAAACCTGGAAACTCAGGGGCTCCCTCTTCCTTACACTCGTCTTCTCAAAAGTAAACAGACCGACAAAATACGGAAACACAATAATACAGAAAGAGGTGAGACACCCAGCTTTCATTACCAGTATGGCAGTAAGAAAACAAAACAGTGTTGGAGTCCCACATATAGCACAGTATATATATCTAATCACAACAATATTAAAATTAATAGTAAAAGCAGAACAACAATAATTAATTGTAATAATTGCGATAACAAGCAAACAACAGTTCAGATAACTAGACAATTATTGAAGTAATAAGAACAGTTATAAATGCTCATGCCCAATGGATTATGAGACTGACAATTCACAATGCACAAGGTACCAAAAATCCTACTCCATGGAGCTAGACATTAACATTTTCAGAGTGAATGATCAAGGAGTAATGCCAGTACATCGTTAGCCTTAAAAACAGTGTGCTTTATCTCATAAAATAGTTGCGCAAATGACTTATACGTGGCACCTCAATAGTTGATCGCAATATAGGACAGCGTCTCAGTCCGAATCATCGGTGTGTTTGCATCGATCTATCTCATAGCTCCAGTGGAGCTACCATTGTCTATTGTGAGACACCCGCACCCCGACGCCCCCAAGGGCAACCACTATGACCCTACACTTAGTCTATTTGCACCCGCACATAAGTGTTATTCAACTCCTAAGCATACACCGCCTTTCAAACAATGTCCAACAGACAACACATATACATGACGACTCAATGCACATCATGTATGTTTATCAATGATGCTTTCATTATAAGCATACCATCATGGCATATATATTCATTTTTCAACATCAACATGTTATCATGATTCATCAATTAACCCAAGTCCACATTATGGATTCACATTTGCAAAGTCTTACACTTAAGTCAATTATGAAAATTTTAGGGTAAATGCCCCTTCAAAATCGTGGCTTTCTAAAGTGTCATTATTCAATTTTAATTCTTCCACTTCATTAAGGATTATGCATGTCTCTAATTCTTAGTCTCAAAAGATGCACCAAGGCATCATTTAGCCTCAAGGTTTTCCCTCTAAAGCCGTAGCCTCACTAGGTTTCCAAGTTCCAACTTTCTTCCATTTTATGCCTTAGTTCTGTGATATCCAATCATTTAAATTTTAGTTCACCAAAATCAATCCAATCTCTTATGGTTTCAAGCCAAAACTGTGGTCTCCCTTTAAGGTATTAAACCCTTAAAACTTTCCATTCATTAACTTCAATGTTATCATTAAACACTTAATTACATAAGCTTTATTTATTTATGTACAAAAATTATCTTACACCCCTAAATTCTAGTCAAAATCGTGGCACCATATTAGGGTAGGAAACTCCAAATTTTCTGTTTAGCAACCCTAACATGATCAAGCATATTCAATACATCCAATGTATTCAAGATTTCCAATCAAGCATCAATTCCATTCAAGAATATATAAACATGCAAAATTACTAAATAAAGTGAGCATACAAAGATGAATTTCTCCATCAACAAGCACACAAGGTTCCCTTACCACCAAAAATTGGTTGAAGTGAGTAATCTCCCTCTTACCTAAGGAAGAATCACGAAAATGGTCTCCTTCTAGCTCCTTGGTGATTTCGGTTTTGAGCCTTCAAAACCCTAGGATTTTCAAGACAATGAATCAACTCTAATGGTTTAAAAAGAATAGGTCAATGGTCATCAAAGAAACCATGGAACACGAAAATGAAGAGAAAAGAGAAGAAAAATGAAAACTTCACCTGCTCTCTTTCCTCAAATTCAAGAGGCTTTCTTCTTTTGTCCGCATAACTCTTTTTTTGACTCTGAGCCATTCGCATCTTCTCCTGAATTATCTTGACCTTCTCAGTTGCCTACTGGATAAGATCAGGTCCGACTGTAAGCCACTCTTCATCTTGATACCAACATAATGGTGTTCTACACCTCTGTCCATATAGAGCTTCATAGGGAGCCATCCCTATACTTGAGTGATAACTGTTATTGTAGGTGAACTCTACCAATGGTAAAATTTCATCCCAACTTCCAGTTTGCTCTATAGCACAAGCTCTCAGTAGATCTTCTAATGATTGGATTGTTCTTTCTGATTGTCCATCAATTTGAGGGTGATATACAGAACTCAGACGTAGTTTTGTCCCCATTGCTTCTTGAAAACTCTGCCAAAACTTCGATGTAAACCTCAGATCTCTGTTAGAAATAATGCTTGTGGGCACCCTATGTAGCCTGACGATTTCACCAATGTACAACTGAGTTAATTTCTCCAACGAATATCTTATGTTGATCGGCAAGAAATGCGCTGACTTTGTAAGTCGGTCCATAATTACCCATATTGAGTCATATCTTTTTCTTGTCCTTGGTAATCCGATGACAAAGTCCATGGCAATGCTATCCCATTTCTACTAGGGAATAGCCAAGGGTTGTAACATTCCAGATGGTCTTTGATGCTCAATCTTCATTTTCTGGCAAACCAAACAAGAAGATACGCATCTAGCAATATCTCTTTTCATCCCATGCCACCAGAATAATTTCTTCAAGTCTTGATACATTTTAGTCATTCCAGGGTGCATACTCAACTTGCTTGTATGAGCATATTCTAGAATGTACTTTCTCAATTCTTAGTCCTTTGGTATACATACTCTACCTTGGAATCTTAAAATCCCATCACTTTCTTCCTCTAACGTCGATACACCACCTTGCTATATCAGTTCTCTTTCCTCTTGCAAGAACTTGTCAACCTTTTGCTTCTCTCGGATGTCGTCCATTAAGTCACTCGAGATGGTGACCATGTTTATGCAGATCTTGCCCGACATCAATTCCACAAAAGACCATATGTCTCTGAATTGTTCTATTAAGTCTCTTTCTCGGATCATCATGGCAGAAACATTAATCGTCTTCCTACTTAAAGCATCGGCCACAACATTCGCCTTCCTAGGGTGATACTAAAGTTGGAAGTCATAGTCTTTCAGGAATTCTAACCACCTTCGTTGTCTTATGTTCAACTCTTTCTGGTCATACAGATATTTTAAGCTCTTATGGTCACTGAAGACGTTGAACGTTGCTCCGTAGAGATAATGTCTCCATATCTTCAAAGCAAACACCATAGCAGCTAACTCCAAGTCGTGCGTTGGATAGTTCTTCTCATGCACTCGCAATTGTCTCGAGGTATAAGCCACTACTTTTCCACCTTGCATAAGCACGCATCCCAATCCTTGATATGAAGCGTCACAATACACTTCAAACGATTCACTTGGATCAGACAAAACTAACACTGGTGAAGTAGTTAGTCGCCTCTTTAGCTCTTGGAAACTTTCCTCGCAAGTGTCTGTCCATTCAAAAGCTTGATTCTTCCTCGTGAGTTAAGTGAGAGGTCCAGCAATTTTAGAGAATCCTTCAATGAACCTCCGGTAATATCCGGCTAACCCAACAAAGCTTCAGATTTCTGTCACCGTTTTTGGCCTTTCCCATTACAGAACAGCTTCTACTTTCGATGGGTCTACAACAATTCCTTCCTTTGAAATCACATGGCCCAAGAATTTCACCTCATCCAACCAGAATTTGCACTTTGCCAACTTGGCGTACAACTCTTTTTCCTTCAAAATCTAAAAAATTATGTTGAGATGTTCCGCATGGTCCTCTTGATTCTGTGAATAGATTAAGATATCGTCGATGAAGACAATGACGAATCTGTCCAAATAAGGACGAAATATCCTATTCATATAGTCCATGAATACAACAGGTGCATTAGTCATGCCAAAAGGCATTACCAAATACTCGTAATATCCATAACGAGTACGAAAAGCCATTTTAGAAATGTCTTCAGCTTCCACTCTGATCTGATGGTAGCCTGACCGTAAATCGATCTTAGAAAATACTGCCACTCCCTTCAACTGATCCATCAAGTCATCTATCCTCGGTAGTGGATACTTGTTCTTGATTGTGACTTTGTTTAATTGACGATAGTCCACACACAATCTTGAGGTACCGTCCTTCTTCTTGACTAGTAACACTGGTGCTCCCCAAGGTGATATGCTAGGTCTAATGAATTGCTTTTCCAAAAGCTTTGCCAGTTGCTCCTTGAGCTCAGCTAACTCCACTGGCGACATATGGTAAGGTGCTATGGAAATAGGACCAGCTCCAGGTACAAGGTCAGTGGCAAATTTGATTTCCCGCTCCAGTGGCAAGCTAGGTATATCTTCAGGAAAAACTTCAGGAAACTCCCTAACCATTGAGATTGCGTCCACATCTACCTCATTCTCGACTTTCAAAGAAGACAACAACATGTATCCCCGAGCCCCTTCTTTCAAGAAAGCTTTCTCTTGGTTGGCTGTCAAAAATCTAGAATTTTCATCCAAAAGGAAAACTATGGTTTTTCTAGAACAATCTAACAGGACATGGTTAACAGATAACCAATCCATTCCTAATATCACATCTAATTGAGATAATGGCAAACAGATCAAATCAACAGAAAAAGTTTGACCTTCAACAATCAATAGACAATTTAAACAAGCTTTGGTGGTAACAACAGGTTTAGCAGTGAGAGTTGAAACAGTTAAGTCAACAGGTAAAGAAGACACAGGTAAAGTAAGCCTTTTCACACAGTCATATGAAATAAAAGAATGAGTCGCACTAGAGTCATACAGTACAGTTAAAAGATTACCCTCTATGAGACTTTCTCCTTATATGAGATCTTTAGATTCGGAGGCCTCAGCACCACTCAGGGTGTAAACTCTTCCTCCAGCTTGTGGTTTCGTAGTCCGTGCAGCATTGACAGCAGGTTCAGCTTTAGGTTGGTTGCAATCATGAGAAATGTGTCTAGGTCTCTCGCATCTGAAGCAAATGATCCCCTTGATAGTGCAGTCTCTTGTATAGTGCTTCTTCCCGCACTTCAGGCATCTTGGCGTAGATGCTGCAACCTGACCAGTTCTTCCAGGGCCTCCACTTGGGCTTCCACCTTGTGGTCTTTGTTGTTGATTTCCAGGTGGTCTGGAATAAGGCTTCTTCTGGTAACGGCCAGCACTATTGCTTCCTCCTCTTTGAGACCGAATTGGCCCAAAGTTTCTGTTTCTCGCATCACGCGCCTGGTCCAAACCTCCCACCCGACAACAAGTGTTAATCAACTCCAAAAACTGAGTAATCTTTAGAGTAATAACAGCTCTCTTCACGTCGTGTCTCAGACCTTCCTCAAACTTCCGACACTTCCACGCTTTGTTCGGTTGATGTTGGAAGTAGGTTGAGAACTTGGACAAACTCTCAAACTGGGCAGCATATTCACTCTTAGTCATACCTCCTTACCTCAAGATAAGAAATTCCATCTCCTTAGCATGCTTAGCACTTTCCAGGAAATACTTGTTCAAAAACCTCTCCTTGAACACTTCCTAATTAATCGCTCGATTTTAAGCCTCCATTAATTTCCATTCTCCGGTCCACCAATCCTCTGCATCCCCGATTAGTATGAACGCAACATAAGTTACTTTCTTGTTATCGGTACAGTTCATGTCCGTAAATATCTTCTCCAACTCTTTGATCCACAAAGTAGCCTTCTCAGGATCATACTCTCCCTTAAATTGTGGAGGATTAGTGCGGCAAAACTCCGCCAGATTCTGGGCATCAACAGTTGCCTCCAATTGTTGTGCAGTCTGCTCTTGTTGTTGAGCAGCTTGTTGGTTTTGCTGCAGCAAAGCTTCAGCCATCTTCTGGATTGCTTCAATTGCAGCAGTCATGTCCCCTCGACGAGCCATACCTCCTTTCAAATCAAGCTATACGAAACACAGAGAAAAGTCAGATGGATCCTTGCGAAATACTAAACACAAAGAAACACAGAGAATCACACAGCACAAACAAGACAATCCAATACCACATGACCCAAAAGAAAACTTAAACCAGGGCTCTGATACCAAGACAGTGTAACACCCCTTTTTCTTCATGCCGCGAAGAAGGGACGTCGCACCATAATATAAAGAAACAAAATAAAAACTTGCGGAAATAATAATTACTTTGATTAATTTAGACTCAGTTCATTAATTAATGCTTGATTAAATAATTTGCATTCTTGGATTGTAAAATGATCGAATATTGAGATATATGTACACATTTTTTTTAAATAACGATAAAAGATAGCAGTAATTACAAATGCGGTAAAATTGACACAGTATTGAAATTCATACATACACAATATATATTATATGCATCAGCCTGTTTAGTTACATTCCAGAATATACAAAAAAAAAGCAAAAGATGTACCCACCCAAAGTGATACAAATATACCCCCATCATATACAGCAAAACGTCAGGCTTCCCAAAAAGATAAATGGTTAGTAATCAGTAGCTACCAATAGTATCAGCCCCTAAGACTGACGAGAAGAGACCGTAGCCGGGTCCTCCTCTGGGTCCTCTTCATCTGATGAAACATCCATCGAAGCAACAGAGCAACGGGCAGGAGCCCGAGCAGTGGACAGAAAAGAGTCATCACGTGGGGTGTAGTACATGTCAGCTCACATATCCCTAACGGGTAGATAAAACTCTAACTAGACAAAAGTATGAAAATAAAAAATAGGGGCGTTATAACGATCCCATGCCAAGGACACCGTCAACTCTCCATGATGCATGCAACGATCCGTCTGCACATTAATGTGCCAGCAATCGGGACCTCCATGAAAAGTGAACCGTGTGTAGCCCAAAAATCCACGAGGGCGCGACGTCATCTTAGATAAGCTTCAGTTGTAATATGGCCAGAAACCTGGAAACTCAAGAGCTCCCTCTTCCTTACACTCATCTTCTCAAAAGTAAACAAACCGACAAAATACGAAAACACAAAAATATAGAAAGAAGTGAGACACTCAACTTTCATTACTAGTATAGCAGTAAGAAAACAAAACGGCACTGGATGCCCACATATAGCACAGTATATATATCTAATCACAGCAATATTAAAATTAACAGTAAAAGCAGAACAACAATAATTAATTGTAATAATTACGATAACAGGAAAACAACAGTGAAATTCTTGGCAGTCAACAGTTCAGATAACCAGACAATTATTGAAGTAATAAGAACAGTTATAAATACTCATGCCCAATGGATTATAAGACTGACAATTCACAATGCACAAGGTACCAAAAATCCAACTCCATGGAGCTAGACATTAACATTTTCAGAGTGAATGATCAAGGAGTAATGCCAGTACATCGTTAGCCTTAAAAACAGTGTGCTTCATCTCATAAAATAGTTGCGCAAATGGCTTATACGTGGCACCTCAACAGTTGATCGCGATATAGGACATCGTCTCAGTCTGGATCATCGGTGTGTTTGCATCGGTCTATCCCATGGCTCCAGTGGAGCTACCACTGTCTATTGTGAGACACCCGCACCCCGACACCCCTAGGGCCAACCACTATAACCCTACGCTTAGTCTATTCGCACCCGCACATAGGTGTTATTCAACTTCTAAGCATACACCGCCTTTCAAACAATGTCCAACGGACAACACATATGCATGACGACTCAATGTACATCATGTATGTTTATCAATGATGCATTCATCATAAGCATACCACCATGGCATATATATTCATTTTTCAACATCAACATGTTATCATGATTCATCAATTAACACAAGTCCACATTATGGATTCACATTTGCAAAGTCGTACACTTAAGTCAATTATGAAAATTTTAGGGTAAATGCCCCTTCAAAACCGTGGATTTCTAAAGTGTCATTATTCAATTTTAATTCTTCCACTTCATTAAGGATTATGTATGTCTCTAATTCTTAGTCTCAAAAGATGCACCAAGGCATCATTTAGGGTAAATTGATTCCCTCTAAAACCGTAGCCTCACTAGGTTTCCAAGTTCCAAATTTTCTTCCATTTTCTGCCTTAGTTCTGTGATATCCAATCATTTAAATTTTAGTTCACCAAAATCAATCCAATCTCTTATGGTTTCAAGTCAAAACCGTGGTCTCCCTTTAAGGTATTAAACCCTTAAAACTTTCCATTCATTAACTTCAATGTTATCATTCAACACTTAATTATATAAGCTTTATTTATTTGTGTACAAAAACAATCTTACACCCCTAAATTCTAGTCAAAATCGTGGCACCATATTAGGGTAGGAAACTCCAAATTTTTCGTTTAGCAACCCTAACATGATCAAGCATATTCAATACATCCAATGTATTCAAGATTTCCAATCAAGCATTAATTCCATTCAAGAATATATAAACATGCAAAATCACTAAATAAAGTGAGCATACAAAGATGGATTTCTTCATTAACAAGCACACAAAGTTCCCTCACCACCAAAAATTGGTTGAAGTGAGTAATCTCCCTCTTACCTAAGGAAGAATCACGAAAATGGTCTCCTTCTAGCTCCTTGGTGATTTCGGTTTTGAGCCTTCAAAACCCTAGGATTTTCAAGACAATGAATCAACATTAATGGTTGAAAAAGAATAGATCCATGGTCATCAAAGAGACCATGGAACACGAAAATAAAGAGAAAAGAGAAGAAAAATGAAAACTTCACCTCAAAGTTAGAAGCTTTGCCTTGGAAGACAATGGAAGAAAGGTTGGATTTTGGACAAACTTTCTAAATGAAAGATGTAGAGGGGGTTAAGGTGAGTGTAGAAATGGTCTCTATGAATAGAAAAGTGAAGAAAAATGGTTGAAGGTAGGGGCTGCAATTTCGTATGGAGAAGAGGAAGAAGAGAGAAGGAGGAGAAAGATGAAGAAGAAAAGGTTAGAGAGAGAAGTGGATAGATGAAAATGAGTGAAAGTAACTAAGTGTGTGAAGTGTGTGGGAGTCAAATTTCTCCCCCTTGGGTAAGGGTGTGCCGCAGCAATTGGAGAGAGAAGAGGGAAAATTTTTAGCTTCCCCAACAAGCCAAGGGCAAGGTTGTCATTTGGCCAAAGCTTCTCAAAGAAGCTTCTTAGTTAAAGTACACTAATTTGAATTAAAGTGAGCTTGATTAGACATAAAGTAGATTACATTAGGATAATGTGATAGGGTTTTTGATACATGTTATTGTCCAATGGACAATTACTACAGTTGACAGAAGTCAGTATTAATTTATCTGAGAAATAAAATTTACACAGCGTTTTATTATTTTATCTGTTAAAATTTCTCAAAAAATGTAAAATCTCGTAAACCGTGTCCAACCTCGAGTTTAGTAAGATCCCCTGTCGATGTTTTCACAGATTAAGGTTCTCAAGAAAAATATTTTATTTTCCCGGCTTTGCTTATTTTGCACGTAAAAATGAGAAATAATATTAAAATATTCCGCATCCTCAGAAAAATCCAAAAAAATTCCCAAAAATTAAAAATATTAGAAAATGAATACTTATCATAAAATAAATAAAATTTGGGGTGTTACAGCGGCTAGGGTTTGTAATGCGTGCCTTGACAGCCCCTAAGCAGTGCTATTTATAATAGATGCTACCTTATGTGAGTGAGAGAAGGAGTAAGGTATGCTGTGCAACCCTAGACTCATTTGTTATGAGTTTGGTCCATGATTGAATCTGAGTCCAACTTGGATCCTTATTGCTCTAACTAAGTCTGCTCTAAGTGTGCGACCCTATAGATTCTCATGATGTTGGCAGCAATATTAAAATCTCATTTTAATATTACAAGCAGTGGGTGGTATCTAGCAACACATCGCTGCTACCTAAGTAATGAGGATGTCAGTGATTTGATATAACCTTTTCGTGATCAATGTTTCTGTGTAGTTTAGTCCCTTTGTCTAAATATCTAGATTTAACACAAGGCATGAAACGTGTCACCCTTATATAGTTTAATCCTCTATTTTCTGATACTTGAGTAGACGTGGTAATAACAAATAAGATTAATATCTCATATTGACTCATTTAAGCATGACCATGCATTTCGTAGTCTCACTCAATCAGGAAGCCTAAAGATATCTCTCCTATTATGTAGGAGGGACAAATACCATCTAGGTCACTCATATCCCTCTGCATGATTCGTGGTATATCCAATAACTAACTTTATAATCACCTTGTTACAGATGACGTTTGATGGTATTAAAACATATAACTCCTCATGTAGGAATTGTAGTGATTTCAGGTCAAAGGACCACATACACCATTATCACTATGAGAATTGCTTATGACACTCACGTAACGATCCACACAACATTCTCATGGCGGGTTAGTCCAATACATTATTACTCTAATATGTATCCATGTGAAGCCTTGATATCTCATACCCATGACCCGTGAGATGTGATAATTTTCAAAGTGTATTTTGTAGTAATAAACCAACCAAATGAATTTTTAAAGGAAAAACATAGAAAACATAATTTTAATAGATTTTATAGATAAAATACTATCAAAATTTATTAGAAACAGACAAATAAAAGAGAACATTTTATAATATATTCATAACGTAAGAAAAATATTCTATGTAGTTTAAAAGTATTAAAAATAGCTTACGCAGTTTTAAAATAGAGATTTTAAAGCTTTTCGGTTAAGAAATCGATTTAAAAATCTTACGCGATTGATAAAATGATTTAAAAACGCTACACAATTTAAAAAAACAGCAAAATATATTTACGAGATTTAAAAATGTTTGTAAAAGCGACGAGATTGTGAAAACGCAATAAAATTTCTACGCGATTAATTGGAACAGTGAGTTTTACTGTCGGGCCAAAGTGGTGGACCCAGACATGTTGAGATATGGTACTTTCAAGTGGTGACATACTATATATTGGAATGTTTGAGATTGAGGGCATTTTTGTAAATATGATAATATTTTGAGACTAAGGGTAATTTGATAATTATTGTTTTATTCATGCATTGGGTTGTGCCAATTTGGTTGATATTGGCGATTAATTGACAAGGCGAATTACACCGTGTTGTCGGTGTGATAAGCGTAGTGTGGTTCATTTCGTGTGGACTCGGAGGCATTAGTGTGCGGAGTACATTTGGTCGCTCCTCTGAGTCGTGGTAACTGGCAACACGCTAATGATCTGGACATGCACTATACTTAATCAAGATCTTGTGAAGACTATTTAGTACAATGCCTGTAGTGCACGATGTATTTTGGACTGTGTGCTACTACACGATGTTGGACTGTGGGCTATAGACACGACATTGGACAGTGGAATAGTTTGGTTGGGCAGCCTAAGGTACTGATAGATCTTTACGGGTCATTCTCTCTGATGTCTGTGTCTAGCTCCATGGAGTAGGAACAAGTCTTATTACATTTGCACTTGTGTCATGCATCATAACATTATTATTGGTGATATTATATGAGGTGTTGAATTGTGTTGTTATTTATGATAATGTATTATGTATTTCTTGTATTAAATTATGTTATTACTTATGATGTTATAGTATGCTTTATTGTATGAAACTGTGATATCTGTTGTATTGTCGTTTTCTTATTTGCCATACTGGTAATGATGTAGGTCGTCTCACCTCTCTATATGTATTGTTTTTTGTATTATTATTTATGTTTATAAAGAGTTTGAGGAAGAGGAGCAGCCTCTAGATTGTGTGTATCCTAAGGAGGAGGAGGAGCAGTAGACGGGTGATCAATTCGATGAGTGCGAGCCTTCCGATCATCCATATCCTTTAGACTGATTGGTGAGTATGGCGCTGCCGGGATTTCTTGGTTTCGTGAGACTTGAGTTTCATGGAGGTTCAGAGGCCTGGTGATTACGGGAGGATCGAGGATCGGTGATCTACTTGGGACGTCTGACTGTGTCCCTACGCGAAGAGTTTGATGCTAAGCTAGTTTTTAATACTACCTTATATCTACATTTGGAGATGCCGTTGGATCTAAGGCGTCATTGGGGAGGACTCTTTCGTGTTCTCAGTGAGATTAGTATAGTGTCAACAGCACGGACTCCTGTTTGTAGAACTGTGAGACATCCTGGATTTCTATCACCCAAGGTTTCATCTGAGAGTGATCCTTCGGAGGGTTAGGAATCTATGGTGTGCACTTGGGCACTTTATGTTGTCGTACTGTATATTAACTCTTTACTGCTTTATTTAAATATGTTGTAGTTGTAAATTATTTGTATAACTTAAGACAAAATTATATGTATATGATGTGTGTGATAATAGTTGTTTATGTTCCGTGTTATTTTATTTAAGGTTATTAGGTAAAAAAAGGAAAATTTTACCACTCATATTAATTATGTATCAAATATTTTTTAACTTGGGTAGATTTTATTTTATTGCATTCATAAATGTGACATCCCCACAAGGGTGTTACAAGAGTCCTTTATTAGATTTATGCATGTTAAACTGTCTTAACACTTTTTCTATGTATGTACTCTTACATAGGTCAAGTAGTACCTGTGATCTATCTCTATAGATCATGATGCCTAATACACGATAACTCCATAAAATGCAGTTATTTGTACCCCATATCTGTGCTTTCATTAATTGCTTAAATCCTCATTGTATGCATATTTGGAAGGTTTTGTGCTTATATTTGTTATATTCTATTTTTGATGCCTTTCCATTATGATATTGAGCAAACTGTGCGTACTATGTTAGTGATTAAGTGGATTTGTAACTGTTATTGACTTGGTGATTTCTCTATTATAGGAAGGGCTCCAAACAACATAATATATGGAGCATTTGAACTAAAAATTGGAAGAGAAAGCGAAAGAAGCATTCTGGCAGTTGATGCGACGCAGGTATATCAATGCCAGGGCATGGTGTAACACCCTAAACTTTTGGGTGAATTACCATTGTGTCCCGAATGTACTGTTTTCTGTTTTTTAACTTTAGGATAAATGACTGTTATGTCCTTTTTGTACTGTTTGTTATTTTTCTGTATGAAATACTGTTTTATTTTACTGTCTGTGATTTTATTTGAACTTTTTGTGTGATTTGCTCTAGGACAGGAAAATAATATTTTTCGGGCCGGGGAAATCTTATTTTAATTATTCGGAACTGAGGGATCTTACTAAACCCAATTCTGAATGATACGGTTAGTAATCTTTTAATTTTTAGGATTTAACTGTGCAATAAAATAATTTTATATTATTATAATATTATTTTATTAGTCAGTACAAATAAGCGGTAATGGACCCAGAAATGTTTTGCGGGACCCATGTTTAGCGAAACAGTTAACGTTTTGGAGTAGTAGCTTAATGACTAGGCTTAATTAGTGACAAGGCTTAATGACTAGGCTTAATGACAAGGCTTGGATTAGCCAATGAGAGCTAAGCTTGGTGATCAAGTTTTAATCCTCACCATTGATCATTTCTAAGGCTTGGATGGAGCCAACCAAGGGGACACCTCCCTTGCATGATGTCTACGGCCAAGTGCCCTTGGAGAGCCAAGAATCACTTCATTCTGTAACACTTTCTCTCTTCTCTCTCTTCCAAAAACACCAACCACCATTGATGCTACCTTGAAGGTCCATTCGGCCAAGAACCCTAGTTCACCATCCAACCACCCAAAATTTTATCCCACCTACTTTTCTAAACCTAAACACAATTCTAAGAACATCTCTAGTTGAGAGTTCTTGCAAAATCCATCATCTTGAGCTTGAAAAACTACTTGAGAGATTCTACCTAGAAGGTGAAAATCCTTGTTTTTCCTTTCTAAATTTTTTTTCAAAGTTCTAAGCCATGATTGATCCATGGTTTAAGCTCTCTTTCATGTTAATAACTTGTAGAAATTTGTTTGAGCTTGATAGGTGTCTTGGAGGGGTGAAAACCAAAACCCTAAAAAGGAGTGAAAGAGTGTTTGTCTTCACTTAAGGTAAGAGGAAGACTTGAATCTTATCATCCTTGGGTGGTGATAAGAAAATGGAATTGGTTGTGGTTGTAGAATCCATAAGGATTCTTTTGTGTTATTTGTTATTAGCTTTCCTATTTGTGAATTGTATTAAATTGCATGTCTACAAGCTTTAAATATATTGTATGTGCTAGAAATGCATGTATAATTAGTAGGATGTGAATAACATGTCAAGGATTGTATGAGTGTTCCAAAGAACACCAATGAAGGCTCACGGCCTCAACATCAAAGGAGAACCAAAATGTTATCATCAATTTTCCAAAAGTGTGATTTAATTAACTTAGGGGAATGGATAAGATATAAATTGTTTTAGAACAAGAAAAAAAACAAATTTAAAGATTAAATGTCAATTTTATATATTTCGGCCAACATGCCAAATGTGAATGTTTTTATTTCTAAAATTGTTTTTCAACAAAGGTTAGGTAATAATGCTAAAAGAAATTTTATTACAATGAATTTCAAGGAATAAAAATGATTAGATTAAGTTTAAAGAACTAAATCTAAGAGTTTTACCATTTAAAAGAAAATACAGTAGCTTTTGTAAAATTTCTAACGTAGAGCTCATTTTATATTTTGAAGCACGTTAGTAGTTTTCAAAAGTATAATTAATTGGTTATAATATAAATAAAAGGAATTTTTACGAAAACTTAGAAAACCATTGTTATACATTTTCTAAGCAAAATACTGTCAATTTTTTGCTAAAAACAGACAAATAAGAGAGAAAAGATATCTATTATATTATATATGATATGAAAAATATTTTACGTAGTTCAAACATATTAAATATTATTTTAATAGTGATTTTTAAGGAATTCGGACAAGAAAATGATTTAAAAATCTTACGCGATTAAGAAAACGTTTGAAAAACAGTACGTGATTTCAAAAATAGTAAAATATATTTACGCGATTTAAAAACGTTTGTAAAAATGATGAAATTTTGAAAATGCGATAAAATTTCTACGCGATTGACAAAAATAGCAGATTTTACTGTCGGGCCAAAGTGGTGAACCCGGACAGATTGTGGAACAGTATTGTCAGGTGGGACATACTATATATATTTGGAATTTTTGCCATTGAGGGCATATATGAGATTTTTGCCATTGAGGGCATATTTGGAATTTTTGCCATTGATGGCATATCTGAGATTTTTGCCATTGAGGGCATTTGCGTAAATACGTATATTTATACCATTGAGGGTATTCTGGTAATTTTTGTCATGCATTGAGTTGTGCCAGTTTGGTTGATAATTGGTGGATTGATTGACGAGGTGAATTACATCGTGTTGTCGGTGTGATAAGCGTAGTGTGGTTCAACCTGAATGAACTTGGAGACATTAGTGTGCGGATTATTCCATTTGTGGACAGTTGGTCGCTCCTCTGGGCCGTGGTAACTGACAACACACTAATAGACTCGACACGCACTATACTTAATCAAGATCTTGTGAAATCTATTTAGTACAAGCCTATAGTGACACGACGTTTTGACAGTGTGCTATACCACGACGTTATGATAGTGGGCTATAGACGCAACGTGAGACAGCGGAATAGCTTGGCGGTCGATGGTACTAATAGATTTTACGGGTCATTCTCTTTGAGGTCTGTGTTTTTAGCTCCATAGAGTAGGGTTGAGTCACATTTCATATACTTTTATGTCATACATTTTAATGCTATTTATCTATAACATTTTATCTATCTATACCACTATATGTTATTGTTACGTTGAGTTCTGTGTTATATTACATCCGTGTTATCTTGTATTTTTATTTATGCTATTATAGTATGCTATATTTTATGAACTGTTATACTTGTTGTATTGTCGTTTTCTTATTTTATCATATTTGTGGTGATATAGATTGTCTTACCTCTTTCTTGTATGTGTTATCTGTATATTTTAAATTATGTGATAAAGAGTTTGAGGAAGAGGAACAACCTCTTGAGTGTGAGTATCCAGAGAAGGAGGAAGAGCAGCAAGCCGAAGATCAGTTCTACGAGCAAGAACCATCCGATCATCCATATCCATTGGATTGATTGTGTGAGTATGACACTACCAGGATTCTTTGGATTCGTGCAACTTGAGTTTCACGGAGGCTCTAAAGCCTGGCGTCTGCGAGAGGATAGAGACTCGGTGACGTACGTAGGGCGTCTGAATGTGACCATACGTACGGAGTTTGATGGAGTGCCTATCTTTTCTACTTTGTTGTATTTACATATGGAGTTGCTGCTATCTCTTAGGCGTCATTGGGGTGGTATGTTTGATGCGCCTAGCGAGATCAGCAGTGTATCGACTGCACGGACTCATGTCCGTAGAGGGTCGAGGCATCCTGGATATCTATCAACTGAAGTTTCATCTGAGAGTGATCCTTCAGAGGGTTAGATATTTAAGATGTGTACTTGGGCGCATCTGCGTTTGTATATATTAACCTTTTACTGCTTTGTTTACTATTTTGGTTTTTAAATATTTGTAGTTGTACATTATTTATATAACCTATGATGGAACCATATGTATATTATGTGTGATAATAGTGTGCTTATTTTATGTTCCGTGTTATTTTATCTCGTAATATTCTGTTTAACCAGAAAAATTTTACAACCCGCATTAGTAAATAATAAATGTTTTACAACTTGGGTAGATTTTATTTATCTTTATTTTATTTTCTTTATAAATGTGACATCCCCATAAGGGTGTTACGCGTGGTGCATTCCCTATAATAGGCAGAGAGACCCGAGAGCAGAGCGCTGCGGTGCCAGTGACCTAATTGTCAGCGCGTCGCGGCGCCACATGGTTAACGCTACAACGTAACTCTGTTTTCTGTGCCTATAAATACATTTTTAACAAATTTTATGGGAGAGCTATTTAGGTTTAGAGAAGCTGCGACTTGTTCTTAATGTTTGGGACTGATTGGAGGCTTGGGGAGCCAAGGTTGTAGGCCATCTTCTTTATGGAAGGAGATTCAAGCATCAAAGCCATATCTATGAGCTTCCTTCCTCTTCTCCCTTCCCTCTTTCTTGAACATGTATTTTTGTGTATATTTTCATGTTCAATGATTAGCTGAGTTATGTTTAGGGACTACTTTGGATCTTTGTATGAATATTGATGTTTATGTATTACTTTGAGTATATATTGATGTTTGGTTATGTTCAATTATATAGATCTTAATGTTCTTAATAGTTTGATCAGCTGTTAATAGGTCTGTTGAAATCTGATGAACCTAGACATAGGAATTTGGATTTGAGATCGTATGTATGGTTGATGCATGTTCGATGAGTTCAATTGGCTTGGATAAGTTGATTTGCGAATGGGATAAAAATATACCTCTTAGCCATGCATAACATGTGTTTGAGAATAGATCGTTCATTAGTGGATTTCACTCTGGTTCTCATGGAAGCATAGTGAGCTAGGTGAAAGAAGCTAGGGTTAATTAACCTAGACATAGGCTTTTGACTAAATTAGTTTCTCAAGCTAACTTAACTAATCATTAATGTTGCTTGTAAGGAATGTATATCATTAGTTGAAGTATGAGGTGAAAAAAGATTTCGTAAATCTCTAAACTATTATGTTTACTTTTATTTATCGCTTTTCAATCTGTAGATTAGCTTTATTGCACTTTCTCCTATTTTATATGTTCTTGAATAGAATTTAGATAAGCTATTAGTTGATACTTAGTATTGGAAGCCAAACATCCTCGTGGGAACGAACTTTTACTTTGTATCTATATTACTTGAATGACCCGTGCACTTGCGACCTTAAAAAGAGACAAACAAGTTTTTGGCACCGTTGTCGGGGATGATGGTTTATTTCCATATAGTTTAGACTTATTCCTTGGCAATTGCCTGGAATGACGGTTTATTTCTATATTGCTAATATCAATAACAAACTTATTTAGTTCTAATTCAAGTTGTATAGTTCAAGTTTTCTTTTGTACAGTTTAACTTAGGTCTTCATTCTTTGTAATTTTAGGTATAATAAATGGAAGATGAGCTTAATCATTTGAGGCCTTTGAGGGAGCTCAAGAATCCCCAATGGAGAACCTCACTTAGGCAAAAGAAGGCCTACAATCCGATTCATCCATTTTGGGATCAAACCAGCCATACTCCAAGGAGATGCATATTAAAGTGCAGTTTAGCGGTTTGCCTTGTGAAAGTCTTGTCGGGACTATAACTCAGGCCCTTCTTGGGAGGGAAACTAGGTTTTTTTTTTGTTTTTTGTTAATTAGTATGTGTTTGTTAAGTTTTGAGTTATATATAGGTTAGTATGATTGATTTTTGTAGTTGTGTTAGTCTTTATGGTCTTAGTGAGTTTTAAGTTATATATATGTCAGTATGTAGGATTTTTGTAATTTTGTAGTTAGTATGTTTGATTGTTGTAAGTTTAGTTAGTTTTATTGTTTATGTTTAGTTTTAAGCCATATATAGGTTAATATGTTAATTTTGTAGTTTTGATAGTTTTTAGTTGTATATTTTATGTTTTAGCTATTTGGACAAGTTTTAGAGGTGTTGAGGACCTCTATGGATCAAATTCTGTAACAAAATTGAGTTTGCTACAAAATTCTGCAGGCTAACCTCTCACGCTGTGGCATAAATCTATTGCACACCGCGGCGTGACAGTTATTTTATGTGCATCAAGCTAAAATCCAGAGAGCTCAGTGGCGCAGCGTGGAAAGTTCAACGCCGCAAGGTGCCTTTTAAACTTGAGTAAAAAAAAAAAAAGAGATTTGATTTGAGTGCTGCTGAAAGCACCCATTCTGACCAAATGCCGCGGTATGCATGCTGTGTGCCGTGACATGCCATTCTGTAATGTATATAATGTACATAGTTAGTTTATTTTAAGTGTTTTTAAATGTTGTAGTATACTCAGCTCTCACATTTCAGTATGTTTATAGGCTCAGGTACCCTAGAAACCATGGAGAGTAAGGACATTATTTCAATTTGGCTTGGGGGAGTATCAGTACATGTTATATTATTATAATGTTGGATTTGTATAACATGTTTTGATATTTTAAGTATGTAGTAATGATAGTCATCATTTTTACATGATCATATGTTGAGGTTGACTATTACTGATGGGTTTCTGAGGAAATTTTTTCAATTTTTAATGCATGATTGAATTGATGCTAGTGTGGAATTGGTTGTCCAATGACATAAATGGTTGCGATTTGATTACTTTTAGCGAAATCATATGTGACCAGAAGCATGTAAAACAATTTAGTTACTTTTTATGTATGATTTACATCCCACTTAGATGTAAGTGTAACTTTGAATATGATAAGAGTGCATGTCTAGATAAAGTTTATGGATGTACATGTAGAGTTTCGATTATCCTAGAAGTTGTTTTTAAACTCTCTTGAGGCGAAATCCTAATTTGTGCATGATTGAGGAAGTGATCAGGGCATTCTTTGGACCGATTGAGCCTTAAAAAGCTTACCTTGACACGATCATATCCTTAGGTCCCCTTTGAAGCTTGAAATAATTGTTTGGCCTTATATGTTTTTCAATCCCTTGTGTTCATTAACATGTTAACCATTCTAATGCATGTGAAAGCATGGCATTTTCTTCCTACCATCAATGTTTGTTGAGTACGTGATGTGTTATTTCTTGAAGTGAGTCCAGTGGGTAAGGGTTTGTATGTTTAAGAAAAAATGAGCCTGAAGGAACCAAATGCAATCAAAAGAAAAAGAAATTGCTTTGTAGAAGTAAAAAGAAAAAAAATTGAGAAAAGAGAAAAGCAAAGCAAATAAAGAAAGAAGAAAAGTTAAAAAATGAAAAGTATTGCATGGTTCTGGCAAGTTGTGATCCTTCACTGTTGAATACCCTAATAATATCTCTTGATGGCTTAAGTCTTGAAATAACATGTTTATGCTTCTCAATGTTTGTTGTATATCATTTCCCGTCTTTTCATACGCCCATTACCATAGCCTGACATTACAAGCTGTTAAAGACCCTTTTGATCCTTAGTTATGTGTGGTTTACATTAGTGGAGAGAGAGTTTAGGATCAATTTTGTGGATTTTATGATTCATATGCATGTATGCTTACAAACTTATCCGAATTTGTATGATTTGAATAGGAGAAGTTTATCTTGCATGTTTGTGGAAAATGTGATTTGTATGAAAGGATGTTGGGTTGTTAACATGTTTAGAGTTGTGTATGTATAGAGTTGATTATGAGATTTTAGCATTCATTGAGGACTGATGCAATCATTCTACACTGGTTATATATTAAAGAGAAAATTGAAATTAAAAGTTGCTGAATGCATGTGAAATATAAATTATAAAGTAAGTTTACTTAATCATACTTTGTTTTGCTCGAGGATCAGCAAAAGTCTAAGTTTGGGGGTGTGATAACTCCATAAAATGCAGTTATTTTTGCTCCATATCTGTGCTTTCATTGATTGCTTAAATCCTCATTGTATACATATTTGGAAGGTTTTGTGCTTATATTTGTTATATTCTATTTTTGATGCCTTTCCATTATGATATTGAGCAAACTGTGCATACTATGTTAGTGATTAAGTGGATTTACAACTGTTATTGACTTGGTGATTTCTCTATTATAGGAAGGGCTCCAAACAAGATGATATATGGAGCATTTAAGCTAAAAATTAGAAGAGAAAACTAAAAAAGCATTCTGGCAACTGACGCCGCGATGCAGGCATATTAATGCCACAACGTGGTGCATTCCTTGTAATAGGCAGAGAGACTCGAGAGTAGAGTGTCGCGACGCCAGTGACCTAATTGTAAGCGCGTCACGGCGCCACATGATTAATGTTGTGGCGTGACTCTATTTTCTGGTCCTATAAATACGTTTTTAATAGATTTTACAGGAGAGCTGTTTAGGTTTAAAGAAGCTGTGGCTTGTTCTTCACATTTGGGACTGATTGGAGGCTTGGGGAGCTAAGGTTGGAGGCCATCTTCTTCATAGAAGGAGATTCAAGCATCAAAGCATATCTATGAGCTTCCTTCCTCTTCTCCCTTTGCTTTTCTCTCTTCCCTCTATCTTGAACATGTATTTTTGTGTATATTTTCATGTTCAATGATTAGCTGAGTTATGTTTAGGGATTACTTGGGATATTTGTATGAATATTGATGTTTATGTATTACTTTGAGTATATATTGATGTTTAGTTATGTTCAATCATATAGATCTTAATGTTCTTGATAGTTTGATCAGTTGTTAATAGGTCTGATGAAATCTGATGAACCTAGACATAGGAATTTGAATTTGAGATTGTATGTATGGTTGATGCATGTTCGATGAGTTCAATTGGCTTGGATAAGTTAATTTGATAATGGGATAGAAATATACCTCTTAGCCATACATAATGTGTGTTTGAGAATAGATCGTTCATTAGTGAATTTCACTCTGGTTCTCATGGAAGCATAGTGAGCTAGGTGAAAGAAGCTAGGGTTAATTGACCTAGACATAGGCTTTTGACTAAATCAGATTCTCAAACTAACTTAACTAATCATTAATTTTGCTTGTAAGGATTGTATATCAGTAGTTGAAGTATGAGGTGAAAAAAGATTTCCTAAATCTCTAAACCATTATATTTACTTTCATTTATCGCTTTTCTGTCTGTAGATTAGCTTTATTGCACTTTCTCCTATTTTATATGTTCTTGAATAGAATTTAGATAAGCTATTGGTTGATACTTAGTATTGGAAGCCAAACATCCTCGTGAGAACGAACTTTTACTCTGTATCTGTATTACTTGAATGACCCGTGCACTTGCGGTCTTAAAAAGGGACAAACAATATATAGATGGCTTCACCCAAGTCCTTCATGGAAAATCACTTCCCTAAACTAGTCTTTACAGACTGTAGGGTAGGGATGTCATTTCTAATGAGTAGTATGTCATCTAAATACATCACAAGAAAGACAATTGTGCTCCCACTAACCTTCTTGTAGACATAAGATTCTTCTTCATTCTTGATGAAACCAAATTGTTTTATTATACCATCAAAACGAAGATTCCAGCTTCTAAAAACTTGCTTCAATGCATAAATAGATCATTGCAACTTGCACACCTTTCTAGTATCCTGTGGAGTGGCAAAACCATCAGGTTGTGTCATGTACACATCCTCAAGGAGATTTTCATTAAGGAAAGAAGTTTTGACATCCATTTTCCATATTTCATAATTATGGTATACTGCAATAACAAGTAAGATCCGAATAGATTTAAACATAGCAATTGGGGAAAAAGTCTCATCATAGTATTCACCATGAATTTGCTTGAAACCTTTAGCCTCTAATCGCTCCTTAAAGGTATGCACGTTACCATCCATGTCAGTTTTCTTTTTGAAAACCCACTTGCACCTAATGGATTTTACCCCTTCAAGTGGGCAACCAAGGTCTATACCTAGTTGGTATACATTGATTCTATTTCAGATCTCATGGCCTCAAGCCATTTCTCAGATTTTGGGCCAATTATGGCTTCCTGGTAAGTCACAGACTCACCATGATCCATAAGCAATATGTCACCTTGTTGAGTCATGAGAAATCGATATCTCTGATTGATGACGTATCCTATTATACTTACATGGGTCTAGTGTTACTAGAGTAGATTGTGGTTCTATAATGATTTGTGGGGGCTGCTTTATTTCCACCATCGGTTCGCTGCTACTCTGTGAACTTTGAATTTATTCAAGTTCTATTTTCCTCCCCCTAGCTCCTTTGGAGATAAACTCCCTTTCTAGGAACATAGCAGTCTGTGCGACAAACACTTTGCCTTCGGTAGGATTATAGAAATAGTATCCTTTGGTTTCATTGGGATACCCCACAAAGAAGCATTTATCTGATTTGGGCCCAAGCTTATCAAAAACTTAACATTTCACATAAGCTTCGCAACCCCAAATCTTCTTGAAAGGCATACTGGGACGTTTCCCGGTCCATATCTCATATGATGTATTTTGAACCATTTTAGATGGAACATGGTTAAGTGTGAAAACTGCTGTTAATAAAGCATGTCCCCAGAAGGAGTTTGCAAGGTCTATATGACTCATCATAGATCGAACCATATCCAACAAGGTCCGGTTCCTTATTTCAGAAACACCATTCCATTGTGGTGTTCCAGGATGAGTGAGTTGAGATATTATCCCACACTCTTTCAGATGATCATCAAACTATTGGCTTAAGTATTCACCACCACGATCTAATCGAAGAACTTTTATACTCTTGCTAAGTTGGTTTTGTACTTCATTCTTGAATTCCTTAGACTTTTCAAAGGATTCTAATTTGTGTTTTGTAAGATACACAAACCCATATATACTAAAATTATCAGTAAATGTAATGAAATATTGAAAATCGCCACTAGCCAGTATGTTTAGGGGTCTACATACATCACTATGTATGAGGCCCAAAAGATCACTAGCCCTTTCACCTTGTCTAGTGAATGGGGCTTTAGTCATCTTTTCCATTAAACAAGGCTCAAATGTCTCATATAATTCAAAATCAAATGAGTCAAAGAATCCATCTTTATGAAGTTTGGAGATACGTTTCTCATTTATACGACCCAAATGATAATGCTAGAGATAAGTTGGGTTCATATTATTTGATTTGAACCTCTTAGTATTTATGTTATAAATGAACATTTAAAGATCAAGGACATAAAGTCCATTACTCAGTTGTGCACTTCTATAAAAAATATCATTCAATTAAATAGAACAACTTTTGTCCTTTATTATTAAAGTAAAACCTTTCTTGTCCAAACAAGAAACAAAAATGATATCCCTACTAATAGCAGGCACAAAATAACAGTTCTCTAACTCAATAACAAGCCTAGTGGGCAAAGATAATAAATAAGTCCCTACGGTTAAAACAACAACTTTTGCTCTATTTCCAACTTGTAGGTCGACTTCACCCTTAGCCAATGGTCTACTCCTTCTTAGATCCTGCACATTTACACAAATGTGAGTCCCACATCCAGTATATAATACCCATGATGCAAAAGTAGATAAATTAACTTCTATAACAAAAATACCTGAAGTGGAAGTCTCACTTCCCTTCTTCTTAACCTCCTCTAGGTACCTGTCATAGTTCTTCTTCCAATGTCAAGTCTGACCATAGTGGAAGTGTAACACCCCTTTGGAGGATGTCACACATAAAAGAAAATAAAAGAAATAGAAATAAAATCTACCCAAGTTGTGAAACATTTGTTAAATATTATTACGGGTTGTAAAATAATTCTTGATAGACAGAAATATGTAATAAAAAGATAATGCGGAAAATACGAAATAAAAAAAAAACATCATCACTAATAATATACATATGATTAAGTTATAAACTGTACAAATAATTTACAACTAAGACCACAACTATTTAAACAAAGACAGTAAAGAAAGCAATAAAGAGTTAATATATATATAGACATACGCTGACGCGCCCAAAAATAAACATCATGATTATCTAATCCTCTGAGGGATCACTCTCAGTATGAAAATGATCATCAGGAGATAGATATCCTGGATGTCTCGACACACAACGATAACGGGATCGCGCAGTCGATACAATACTTATCTCACTAGGCTCAGGGTTTTCAGCACCCCAATAACGCCTAATGGATAAGGGTAACTCTAAGTGCAGAAAAAGCGTCGTAGTCATGACAGGCTCTTCATCAAAACGATGACGTAGGATCACAGTCACACGTCCTGCATACGTCATAGAGTCACGATCTCCTCGTAAATGCCAAGCCAGAGCACCTCCATGAAATACCAACTCTATGAATCCCAAAAATCCTGGCGTCGCCATCCCTCACAATCAATCCAGAGGATATGGATGATCGGATGGTTCCTGATCGTCAAACTGATCGTCCTCTGCTTGCACGGTCTTCCTCCTCTTCAGGGTACACGATCTCAAGAGGCTATTCCTCTTCCTCGAAGTCTTTACCGCGTAAAATAAATAAACAGAAAATACATATAACAAAGAGGTAAGACAACATAAAATCATCACAACATGGTCAATAAAAAGACGGCAAACAATATACATACAGTTCATGCAATACATAAAGCTTTAACAATTATAATAACAGATTGAAGAAAATTTAGATATCATTACAATGTATCACATCACAAATAAAACTTCACGATAAAACAAGAAAGATAAGAATAAACAGATAAGATATAATAACCAAATATAATAACAATAACCGGATAAAATAAACAAATAAAATACGTATAAACAATAAATAGATAAGATGGAAACAATTAGACTTAGAGATAAATAAATAATACAACAAAACCCTACTCCATGGAGCTAAAAAAAAACACAAGTATCAGAGAGAGGAATGATTCGCAAAACCTAATAGTACCACGGCTGCCCCACCAACTATTGCGCTGTCACACGTTGCGTCTATAGCCCCACGACACAGGAATCCATCAATCCAGGCGTGGTGTAGTTCACGGTCTCACGTTGTGGCACTACAGGCAAATGTACTACTAGATTTCACAAATCTCGATTAAATATAGTGTACGTCGAGTACCATAGTGTGCTATCGGTTTACCACGGCCCAACGGAGCGACCAACTGTCCCACATGTGGGATCCCGTACACTAAAGCCTCCAAGTTCATTAGAACAATGAACCACACTATGTTTATCGCATCGACAACACGATGTGATTCGTCTCGTCAACAAATCCACCAAATACATGGCACACATAACGAGATAGATGGAAAGCACACGGGTTCACATTTTCGCGACAAAGAAATAATTCTCAAAAACACACGGGTTCACATTTTCCCGACAAGAAATAGATTTTCAAAAGCCTGTACGGGTTCACATTTTCCCGACAGCATATAGATTTTCAAAAAGCCTGTACGGGTTCACTTTTTCCCGACAGCATAAAATAATATAGTAACGGTCAATCGCGTAGAAATTTTATCACATTTTCATAATTCTGTCGTTTTTACAAACGTTTAAAAATCGGGTAAAGATATTTTTCTGTTTTTAAAATCGCGTAGCATTTTTAATACGTTTTCTCAATCGCGTAAGATTTTTAAATCATTTTCTCATTCGAATGCCCTTAAAATTATTGTTTAAACAGACAGAAATAGTACTTAGTATATTTAAACTACGTAGAATAATTTTTTTTCATACCGCATACTGTCATTAGGATATTTTTACTATCTTATAGGTTCATTTTTACTAAAAATTGACAGCATTTTGTTTATAAACTTATAATAATGGTTTTCTAAATTTTCCATAAAATTTTCTATTTACCTAATTTTTAACCATATCATTTAATTCTTTTTGAAATCTCTAACATGCTTCAAAACTTAAAGTGAGCTATATGTTAGAAAATTTCTCAAAATTTCTGTATTTTACTTCCTAATGATAAAATCACTAGTTTTAATCCTTTAAACTTAATTCTACTCAATTTGTTTCTTCAAAAATCATCATAGAAAATTTCCCCTTAACTTGTATTGTCTCTTTTTATTTGAAAAAGGTTTGGAATCAAGTTTTAGAAATCATAATTACCTATAGTGGCATGTTGGCCGAATTTTGTAAAACTTTTTCATTTGATTTCTAAATCATGTCAAAGGTATTATCTTATCTAAGTTCATTAAATCATGTTATAAAGTAATGATTTTAAATCAAATAAATCCTTTAGGCATGTTGGCCCAAAATTTACTAAATCTTTACCATTTGATTTCTAAATTCCTTTTTCTTTGATTAAAACAATTTGAAACCTTCTTATTTCTCCTAATTAATTAAGTTGCACTTTAGGAAAAATGAAGAGAACATTTTGGTCCTCACACTTAGGCATTGCCGTGAGCTAGGGAATGTGTTCTTTGGAACACTCATGCAAATTTACACATGTTATTCACATCCTAAACCTTATCATACAATTCTAACACATGCATTTATATTTCTAACACATGCAAAATATTTCTAACATATAAAACCTAAATTAAAGCATATAGACATACAATCAAAAGCTAATAAACATGCAAAATTATTACAATCACCAAACAAGAAAGCTACTAACATACAACACTTAAGCTACTAGCAACCACAAAAATTAACAAATACACACCAATAAACACACCACAACCGAATCCTTATGGATTCTACAAACAATCCATCTTCTTACCACCATCAAGGGATGATAAGAATTGTCTTCCTCTTACCTTAAATGAAGACAAAAAAACTTGCTTTCACTCCTCCTATGGTTCGGTTTTCACTCCACCAAATACCTAAAAATCTCAAATAAAATCTACATGTTATTAACCATGAAAAAGAAGCTAAACCATGGAGAAATCATGGTTTAGAACTTTGAAAAAGAAGAGAGAAAAGAAAAATATGATTTTTCACCTTCTAGGTCAAATTTACAAGGTTGATTTCCAAGCCTTAAATGGAAGATTTTGAAGAAACTTCCAACTAGAAAGGTTCTTAGAATAGTGTTTAGGTTAAGGAAACTTGGTTAGAAAAATTTTTGGATGGTTGGATGGTGTAGTTAGTGTCTTGGCCGAATGGAAGGGAAAAAGGAACAACAATGGTGGCTAGGGTTCTTGATGAGAGAGAAGAGAGAAAAACAAGGAAGACAAAGTGATTTTTGGTCCTCCCTCCTTCACTTGGCCGTAGCTCTCTAAGGGCATGCAAGGTGGCTCCTTGCTTGGCTTCATCCAAGCCATAGATTACATCAAAGGCTAAGATTAAGTCTTGGTGAGCAAGCTTGATTTTCATTGGTTGGCTCATGGTGACTCACCTTGCTTAGTCACACAGTGTAATAAATTCTCTGCTGAGTCAGCTAGCTGAGTCAGCCTGTTCTGGAAAGTTCTACTGCTTACGGTGATTAATTAAGCTACCGATCTAACCGTTCTGCTAATTGTGAGTCCCGCAAAATATTTCCGGGTCCACTGTCACTAAACTATACTAACTAATAAAATAATATTATAATAACATAAAATTATTTTATTTGACAGTTAAATCCTAAAAATTAAAAGATTATTTTTAGTCTCATTCAGAATCGGGTTAAGTAAGATCCCCCAATTCTAAATAATAAAATAAGATTTTCCCGCCCGAAAAATATTATTTTCCTGCCTCGGAGCAAATCACACAAAAAGTCCATATAAAATCACAGACAATATTTTCGTGGCATTAAATCAAGAAGAAAACAATTAAAAACAAAAAAATAGCGAAAAAAAAGATGACGTTCGGGACGTAACGGTCATTTTCTCATTTTTTCCCACAACGTAGGTAATCGTCCAAAACGTTCAAATAAAATATCCAGCAGTATTATATAGCTGTATATCTTTCAGAAAAATTAATACAGTAGCTCAGAAAAATTTTTATTTTACCGTCTCGAAGCAAACTACGTAAAACGATCAAATAAAATTTGAGCCTGTATTATCGTAATTGTTTTCATACAGAAATCGAGAACAGAAAAATAGGGACACAGCGGTCATTCATACAAAAGCATGAAAAACAGAAAACAGTACATTCAGAATATTTTCTAAAAATTGGGGCGTTACAACTCTCCCCAACAAATAAAAATTTCGTCCTCGAAATTCGATGTTCATCCAAACAAATGAGGATACTGATCCTTCATTTTATCTTCTAGTTCCCAAGTAGCTTCACCAGTCATATCATTCCATATGACTTTCACTAACTCGATCATCTTCCCTCGAAGCTGCTTTACCTTTCTGTCCTCTATCCTGACAGGTAAAGTTTCGTAAGTCAAATTCTCCTTTAACTGCACGTCATCTGGTTGTATAACATGTGTCGGATCTGGTATATACTTCCGCAACTGAGACACATGAAACACGTCGTGCAAATTGGATAGAAAAGGCGGCAAAGCAATCTGATATGCTACAGGACCTATACGTCGGATAATCTGATATGGTCCAATGAATTTAGGAGTAAGCTTCTTCGACTTAATCACTCTTCCGACACCAGTCGTAGGAGTAACTCTTAGAAATACATGCTCACCCTCCTTAAACTCAAGAGATCGTCTTCGTTTGTCCGCATAACTCTTTTGTCTGCTTTGCGCCGTCCTCATCTTCTCTTGTATCATCTTGACTTTATCCGTAGTCTGTTGTACAAGTTCCGGTCCAACAGTCATACTCTCCCCATCTTGATACCAACATAGCGGCGTTCGACATCGTCTTCCATACAATGCTTCATAAGGTGCCATTCCGATGCTTGCGTGAAAACTATTGTTGTAGGTGAATTCTATCAAAGATAAAAATTCATCCCAACTTCCCCGTTGTTCCAAAACACAAGCCCGCAACAAATCCTCCAAGGACTGTATAGTTCTCTCTGTCTGACCATCTGTCTGTGGATGATAGGCTGAACTTAATCGTAACTTGGTTCCCATAGCTTCTTGCAGACTTCGCCAAAATCTTGACGTAAATCTCGGATCTCTGTCAGAAACTATACATGTCGGCACTCCATGTAATCTAACAATCTCGCTGATGTACAACTGGGTTAATCTTTCCAATGAATATTTAATATTGATTGGTAAGAAATGAGCTGATTTCGTAAGTCTATCGACTATAACCCATATTGCATCATGACCTCTCCTTGTCTTTGGCAAACCAGTAACGAAATCCATAGAAATGTTGTCCCATTTCCATTCTGGAATCGATAATGGTTGCAACATCCCAGCTGGTCTTTGGTGTTCAACTTTTGATTTTTGACAAACTAGGCAAGTTGACACGCATCTAACCACATCACCCTTCATTCCATGCCACCAGAATAACTTCTTCAAGTCTTGGTACATCTTTGTTATGCCTGGATGCATACTTAATAGACTAGTATGGGCATGTTCCACAATATATTGCCTCAGCTCTCGGTCACGAGGAATACAGATTCTACCCCGAAACCTCAGAATTCCATCAGTTCCTTCTTTGAACTCTATTGCCTCGTTTTGCTTCACTTGCTCCCTTATTCCTTGTAAAAATTTATCGGCATTTTGCTTTTCCCTTATGTCTTCCATCAACTCGCTTGAGATAGTAACCATATTTATACAGATCTTTCCCGATTTCAACTCAACAAATGACCATTCATCTCTAAATTGTTCAATGAGCTCCTTTTCTTTAATCATCAGTGCAGAAACACTGATAATCTTCCTACTCAAGGCATCGGCCACGACATTCGCCTTACCAGGGTGGTACAAAAGTTGAAAATCGTAGTCGTTCAGAAATTCTAACCATCTTCGCTGCCTCATATTCAGCTCCTCATCCGTCGTACAAGTACTTCAAACTCTTGTGATCACCGAAGATGTTGAACGTTGCTCCATAGAGAAAATGTCTCCATATCTTCAAAGCAAAAACTACCGCAGCCAATTCCAAATCATGCGTAGGATAATTCTTCTCATGAACCTTCAATTGTCGAGAAGCATATGCCACCACGTTCGATCTTGCATCAACACGCATCCTAGTCCTTGATAAGAAGCGTCACAATACACATCGAAAGATTTCGTCGAATCGGTAGGATCAACACCGGTGCAGTTGTTAATCTCTTCTTCAACTCTTGAAAACTGGCTTCACGCTCTTCCGTCCATTCAAAAGCTTGACTTTTCCTCGTCAGTTGTGTAAATGGTCCAGCAATCTTGGAAAAACCTTCGATAAATCTCCGATAATAACCAAGCAAGTCCAACAAAACTTCGAACTTCACATTCTTGTCTTAGGTCTTTCCCATCGTAAAACAGTCTCCACTTTCGATGGGTCCACCGCAATACCTTCTTTAGAAATTACGTGACCAAGAAATTGGACTTCTTCCAACCAGAACTCACACTTAGCCAATTTCGCATACAACTGCTTCTCTCTCAAAATCTGAAGAACAACTTTCAGATGTTCAGCATGCTCTTCCTTCGATCTAGAATAGATCAGAATGTCATCGATAAAGACAACGACAAATCTGTCTAGATACGGACGAAATATCCTGTTCATATAATCCATAAATATGGCAGGAGCATTCGTCACCCCGAATGGCATTACTTGATACTCATAATGTCCATAACGAGTTCGAAAAGCAGTCTTCGGCACATCTTCCCCTCTTACACGAATCTGGTGATAACTCAATCGCAGATCTATTTTAGAAAATATCACAGCTCCTTTCAATTGATCCATCAAATCGTCGATTCTTGGAAGCGGATATTTATTCTTGATAGTCACCTTGTTCAACTGCCGATAGTCCACACAAAGTCGTGATGTTCCATCCTTCTTCTTGACCAAAAGCACAGGTGCACCCCATGGGGAAACGCTAGGTCGTACAAATTCTTTCTCCAACAGTTCCACCAATTGCTTTTTCAGCTCCTCCAACTCTACTGGTGACATACGATATGGTGCAATTGAGATAGGACCTGTTCCCGGTACTAAATCAATTGAGAACTCGATCTCCCGCTCGGGCGGTAAACCAGGTACATCTTCAGGAAAAACATTCGGAAAATCGTTGACAACAGGAATAGTATTCACATCCTTCTCATTCTTAACTTCTAGAGAAGACAATACCAGATATCCCTGTGCTCCATCTCTCAATAAAGACTTGACCTTAACAAAGGTTAAGAATCCAGACTCTTTTTCCTTAGGAAAAACTATAGTTTTCTTTGCACAATCTATAAGGATATGGTTAGAACATAACCAGTCCATCCCTAAGATTACATCTATCTCAATGAGAGGCAAACAAATCAAATTGACCAAAAACAAACGGCCCTTCACAATAATAGGACAATCCAAACAGATCTTAGAGGTAACTACAGGTTTAGCAGTTGGCGTAGATACACTCAACTTAACATTCAGAGAAGACACAAGCAACTTCAGTCTTTCCACACAATCATAGGCAATAAACGAGTGTGTAGCACCCGAGTCATACAATACGATCGAAAGGTTACCTCCAATGTCACCTTCTCCTTGAATAAGGTCATCCGATTGCGAAACTTCAGATCCCATCATTGTATAAACTCGCCCTCCAGATTTCGATTGAGTATTTCCAGGTTTTTGTTGATTAGTTCTAACATGACGAACAGCAGGTTTCTTCTCTGGTCGAGTACAATCCTTCGACATATGCCCAGTTGTCCACGCTTAAAACAGAGAGCTTCCCTTGATCGTACAATACGGAGATAGATGGCCCTTCTTACCGCACTTAAAACACGTCGGTGTAAACACCACTCTCTGTCCTGCTCCACCACTAGGTACACTTCCTCCAACTGACGGTCGTTGAGTCTGACTTCCTTGTGGTCTAGCATACGGCTTACGCAGAAACCGATTTGTATTGCTACCTCCACCTCTTTGAAACCTTGTCGGCCCAAAGTTCCGACTCCTCTGATCTCGCGACGGTTCAAGCTCCTCAAGCCGTGCACATGCGTCTACCAAAGTATGAAAATGATTCATCCTCAGAGATATCACTCCCCGCTTCAATTCTACTCTCAATCCAGACTCAAACTTCCGACATTTCCATACCTCATCTTGTCAATTTTGAGCATAATCTGAAAATTGAGACAAACTTTCAAATTTTGTAGCGTACTCATTCACTGCCATGTTTCCCTGTCGCAACCCAAGAAATTCCATCTCCTTGGCATGCTTAGCACTTGCAGGAAAATACTTATCCAGAAAAGTATTAGAAAACACTTCCCAGGTGATCTCAGTCCCTTCAGCTTGCAACACTCGGCGAACTCCTCTCCACCAATGTTCTGCATCTCCTCTCAGCATGAAAACAACATAAGTTACTTTCTTTTCATCCGTACATCTCATCCCCTCAAAGATTCTTTCTAAATCTTGCATCCATTGACTCGCTTTCTCCGGATCCACCTCGCCTCTAAACCGTGGCGGATTATGGCGCCTAAATTCGATAAATTTAGGGCATCAATCCGTAGCATCTCTTCTTTGGGTTGGTGCTCTCAAATTTTGCTTGAGTAATCACTTCAGCCATCTGCCGCATAGCTTCAGCAGCAACCAACATCGGGTCCTCATCACGATTTACGTTAGCACGTCCTCTACCTCTACCAGCCATCTTCTTTCTTCAAACATAACAAAACAAAGTTAAATACATCCTTCTAGATATTTCCGAAAGGATATAAATCACAAAGATCACAGAGAATCACACAGCACAAACAAAAACAGACCCAACCACAACCCCAAAAGACTCTAACTTGGGCTCTGATACCAACTAATGTAACACCCCTTTGGAGGATGTCACACATAAAAGAAAATAAAAGAAATAGAAATAAAATCTACCCAAGTTGTGAAACATTTGTTAAATATTATTACGGGTTGTAAAATAATTCTTGATAGACAGAAATATGTAATAAAAAGATAATGCGGAAAATACGAAATAAAAAAAAACATCATCACTAATAATATACATATGATTAAGTTATAAACTGTACAAATAATTTACAACTAAGACCACAACTATTTAAACAAAGACAGTAAAGAAAGCAATAAAGAGTTAATATATATATAGACATACGCTGACGCGCCCAAAAATAAACATCATGATTATCTCATCCTCTGAGGGATCACTCTCAGTATGAAAATGATCATCAGGAGATAGATATCCTGGATGTCTCGACACACAGCGATAACGGGATCGCGCAGTCGATACAATACTTATCTCACTAGGCTCAGGGTTTTCAGCACCCCAATAACGCCTAATGGATAAGGGTAACTCTAAGTGCAGAAAAAGCGTCGTAGTCATGACAGGCTCTTCATCAAAACGATGACGTAGGATCACAGTCACACGTCCTGCATACGTCACAGAGTCACGATCTCCTCGTAAATGCCAAGCCAGAGCACCTCCATGAAATACCAACTCTATGAATCCCAAAATCTGGCGGCGTCGCCATCCCTCACAATCAATCCAGAGGATATGGATGATCGGATGGTTCCCGATCGTCAACCGATCGTCGCTTGCACGGTCTTCCTCCTCTTCGGGGTACACGATCTCAAGAGGCTGTTCCTCTTCCTCGAAGTCTTTACCGCGTAAAATAAATAAACAGAAAATAAATATAACAAAGAGGTAAGACAACATAAAATCATCACAACATGGTCAATAAAAAGACGGCAAACAATATACATACAGCTTCATGCAATACATAAAGCTTTAACAATTATAATAACAGATTGAAGAAAATTTAGATATCATTACAATGTATCACATCACAAATAAAACTTCACGGATAAAACAAGAAAGATAAGAATAAACAGATAAGATATAATAACCAAATATAATAACAATAACCGATAAAATAAACAAATAAAATACGATAAACAATAAATAGATAAGATGGAAACAATTAGACTTAGAGATAAATAAATAATACAACAAAACCCTACTCCATGGAGCTAAAAAAAAACACAAGTATCGAGAGAGGAATGATTCGCAAAACCTAATAGTACCACGGCTGCCCCACCAACTATTGCTTGTTGTCACACGTTGCGTCTATAGCCCCACGACACAGAATCCATCAATCCAGGCGTGGTGTAGTTCACGGTCTCACGTTGTGGCACTACGAGCAAATGTACTACTAGATTTCACAAATCTCGATTAAATATAGTGTACGTCGAGTACCATAGTGTGCTATCGGTTTACCACGGCCCAAATGGGAGCGACCAACTGTCCACATGTGGGATCCCGTACACTAAAGCCTCCAAGTTCATTAGAACAATGAACCACACTATGTTTATCGCATCGACAACACGATGTGATTCGTCTCGTCAACAAATCCACCAAATACATGGCACACATAACGATAGATGGAAAGCACATGCGGGTTCACATTTTCGCGACAAAGAAATAATTCTCAAAAACTCATGCGGGTTCACATTTTCCCGACAAGAAATAGATTTTCAAAAGCACATGTACGGGTTCACATTTTCCCGACAAAGATATAGATTTTCAAAAAGCCTGTACGGGTTCACTTTTTCCCGACAGCATAAAATAATATAGTAACGGTCAATCGCGTAGAAATTTTATCGCATTTTCATAATTCCGTCATTTTTACAAACGTTTAAAAATCGGGTAAAGATATTTTTTTGTTTTTAAAATCGCGTAGCATTTTTAATACGTTTTCTCAATCGCGTAAGATTTTTAAATCATTTTCTCATTCGAATGCCCTTAAAATTAGTGTTTAAACAGACAGAAATAGTACTTAGTATATTTAAACTACGTAGAATAATTTTTTTTCATACCGCATACTGTCATTAGGATATTTTTACTATCTTATAGGTTCATTTTTACTAAAAATTGACAGCATTTTGTTTATAAACTTATAATAATGGTTTTCTAAATTTTCCATAAAATTTTCTATTTACCTAATTTTTAACCATATCATTTAATTCTTTTTGAAATCTCTAACATGCTTCAAAACTTAAAGTGAGCTATATGTTAGAAAATTTCTCAAAATTTCTGTATTTTACTTCCTAATGATAAAATCACTAGTTTTAATCCTTTAAACTTAATTCTACTCAATTTGTTTCTTCAAAAATCATCATAGAAAATTTCCCCTTAACTTGTATTGTCTCTTTTTATTTGAAAAAGGTTTGGAATCAAGTTTTAGAAATCATAATTACCTATAGTGGCATGTTGGCGAATTTTGTAAAACTTTTTCATTTGATTTCTAAATCATGTCAAAGGTATTATCTTATCTAAGTTCATTAAATCATGTTATAAAGTAATGATTTTAAATCAAATAAATCCTTTAGGCATGTTGGCCCAAAATTTACTAAATCTTTACCATTTGATTTCTAAATTCCTTTTTCTTTGATTAAAACAATTTGAAACCTTCTTATTTCTCCTAATTAATTAAGTTGCACTTTAGGAAAAATGAAGAGAACATTTTGGTCCTCACACTTAGGCATTGCCGTGAGCTAGGGAATGTGTTCTTTGGAACACTCATGCAAATTTACACATGTTATTCACATCTTAAACCTTATCATACAATTCTAACACATGCATTTATATTTCTAACACATGCAAAATATTTCTAACATATAAAACCTAAATTAAAGCATATAGACATACAATCAAAAGCTAATAAACATGCAAAATTATTACAATCACCAAACAAGAAAGCTACTAACATACAACACTTAAGCTACTAGCAACCACAAAAATTAACAAATACACACCAATAAACATACCACAACCGAATCCTTATGGATTCTACAAACAATCCATCTTCTTACCACCATCAAGGGATGATAAGAATTGTCTTCCTCTTACCTTAAATGAAGACAAAAAAACTTGCTTTCACTCCTCCTATGGTTCGGTTTTCACTCCACCAAATACCTAAAAATCTCAAATAAAATCTACATGTTATTAACCATGAAAAAGAAGCTAAACCATGGAGAAATCATGGTTTAGAACTTTGAAAAAGAAGAGAGAAAAGAAAAATATGATTTTTCACCTTCTAGGTCAAATTTACAAGGTTGATTTCCAAGCCTTAAATGGAAGATTTTGAAGAAACTTCCAACTAGAAAGGTTCTTAGAATAGTGTTTAGGTTAAGGAAACTTGGTTAGAAAAATTTTTGGATGGTTGGATGGTGTAGTTAGTGTCTTGGCCGAATGGAAGGGAAAAAGGAACAACAATGGTGGCTAGGGTTCTTGATGAGAGAGAAGAGAGAAAAGCAAGGAAGACAAAGTGATTTTTGGTCCTCCCTCCTTCACTTGGCCGTAGCTCTCTAAGGGCATGCAAGGTGGCTCCTTGCTTGGCTTCATCCAAGCCATAGATTACATCAAAGGCTAAGATTAAGTCTTGGTGAGCAAGCTTGATTTTCATTGGTTGGCTCATGGTGACTCACCTTGCTTAGTCACACAGTGTAATAAATTCTCTGCTGAGTCAGCTAGCTGAGTCAGCCTGTTCTGGAAAGTTCTACTGCTTACGGTGATTAATTAAGCTACCGATCTAACCGTTCTGCTAATTGTGGGTCCCGCAAAATATTTCCGGGTCCACTGTCACTAAACTATACTGACTAATAAAATAATATTATAATAATATAAAATTATTTTATTTGACAGTTAAATCCTAAAAATTAAAAGATTATTTTTAGTCTCATTCAGAATCGGGTTAAGTAAGATCCCCCAATTCTAAATAATAAAATAAGATTTTCCCCGGCCCGAAAAATATTATTTTCCTGCCTCGGAGCAAATCACACAAAAAGTCCATATAAAATCACAGACAGTATTTTCAGGCATTAAATCAAGAAGAAAACAATTAAAAACAAGAAAAAACAAATAAAACAAGACGTTCGTTCGGGACGTAACGATCATTTTCCCGTTTTTCCCACAACGTAGGTAATCGTCCAAAACGTTCAAATAAAATATCCAAAGAAGTATTATATAGCTGTATATCTTTCGAAAAAATTAATACAGTAGCTCGAAAAAATTTTTATTTTACCGTCTCGAAGCAAACTACGTAAAACGATCAAATAAAATTTGAGCCTGTATTATCGTAATTGTTTTCATACAGAAATCGAGAACAGAAAAATAGGGACACAACGGTCATTCATACAAAAGCATGAAAAACAGAAAACAGTACATTCAGAATATTTTCTAAAAATTGGGGCGTTACAGGAAGCACACACCTTCCTTAGCCACTCTGCCCGTAGGTTTCAAGTAAGAAGTTATGGGCTTAGATTTCTCCTTACCCTTGCCCTTCCATTTGTCCTTGGGCTTCTTCAGCTGGTTTTTTTCCCTTAGCCTTTTGGACCATCATAATGGCCTTTTCTTTTCCTTTATTAATGTTTTGCTCAATAGTTCTCAATATGCTTAGCAGCTCTGGTAGAGATTTGTCAATTTCGTTTATGTTGTAATTCATGACGAATTGACTAAAAACTTTCTGGCAACGATTGTGGGACTAAATCAGTGGCCAACTCTTAGCCCAATAGGAAACCAAGCCTCTCTAGGTTTTCAATGTAACCAATCATTTTGAGCATATGAGCACCAACAAGGCTTCCCTCTACCAGTTTGCACTGAAAAAATGCCTTAGAGAATTTGAATCTCTCATGCCTAGGTTGCTTTTGATAGAGCTTCTTCAAGTGGACGATCATATCGTAAGCATCCTTTTCAACTCTCGGAGAATTTGCAGCTGGTGGCTCGGGAATGGGCTGCTCTAAAACATACATCTTTTTCTCATGTTTGAGGATAATCCTCATATTCCTATATTGTGAATGCTTATGTCTTGAACATATCAAATGAATTTTTGATGATAACAAAGTCAATATGAAGACCAAGATCAAAAGAAAAGACCAAGATCAAAAGAAGAAAACCAAGATCAAAAGAGGTATATTAGATATAGGTTACTGGTCATAGAATTTCAATATGAAATGTTCTTAAGGTATCTCAATTATATTGAAATGATTTTTCAAAATCTTTTTAAATCAACTTGAAATTCAAAGTTCATATTTTAAAGAAATGTTGATTTCAATCTTGGATTTTGTAAAACATATATTAATCTTGTCAAATCCAAGTTTCTCTAAGTTAAGAATGGCCTGCATACTTAATTGGGCTTGAAAAATGAAGGTCAAAGTAATCAATTATACAAGTGTTGTAATCGATTACAAGTCAAACAGAGGCCTTATAATTGATTACATTGAGCATGTAATCGATTACAAGCATGGAAGAAGCCTTGTAATCGATTACACTAAGGCTGTAATTGATTGCAAGTCTAGCAGAGGCAATGTAATCGATTACACAAGGCTAGTAATCGATTACATCTTGCTCAGAAAGCCAAGAACATGTTCAAACAACCTTGTAATCAATTACAAGCTTGTGTAATCGATTACAATTGGTCTGACATTGACAACAACTATATTAGTTGCATTTAATGCTGCCCATTAAAGCCCTCAACGGCTCTATTGATCAAAAACTCTATATATACTTAAGTTGGGGCATCATTAATGGCTAACCATTAACTTGAAACTTACTTCTATCAATCTAATATGAGAATCAATCTCTAAAACCCTTATTGCTCTGTTTTAGCAAAATCACTTAAGATATTCTTGAAGAGCATTGTTAGGACTTCAATTTGTATCAATTACTCTTGTGAGAGTTTCATTTTATCAACCTTGATTATTCTGTAAAAGATAGTGAGATATCCCTCCAATTGGTAAAGGGTTAGGCATCCCTTAAAAGTAAAGGCTCAAGCACAAAAGGTGAGGTTTCTCATGGTATTGAGTGCTCCAGTTTATAAAGGTTGTCAAGCACCTATTAAAGCTTAAAGATATAGTGAAAAATCTCAAGTGGTTGCTTGAGGACTAGATATAGGTCACAAGTGGATTAGTGGTTGAACCAGGATAAACCTTATGTTTGATTTTCTTAACCCTACTCTTTTACTTTTGTGCATTGATTATATTTGTTTGCTTGAATACTATCTTGTTTAGTTTTTTTGTGAGTGAAAGTATTTAATTTTCATTAGTCATTCATCTCTATCAATCAATAGCTTCAACGAAAGTCAATAATCAAGTGTTTTGCGAAAAATTTGCAAACTTATTTTATAAACTCAATTCACCCACCTCTTAAGTATTGAGGCCACTTGGTAACACGTGGTATTAGAGCTAAACTTTTGTGTAAAGAGCTTAGCAGCTTCAAGAGAAAAGATGACTTCAAATGGTTTTTCTAATGAAGGTTCCTTTATAAATAGGCCTCCTTTTTTCAATGGGGATGGTTATGCCTATTGGAAAGAAAGAATAAAAAATTTTATTGAAGCTATTGATTTAGATGTGTGGGACGCCGTTGAAAATTGTGCTTTTATTCCCGTACGTACTATTAATGGTATAAGAACTAATACACCAAGAAGTGAATGGACGAATGGGGACAAAAAGAAGGTTCAATACAATTTGAGAGCTAAGAACATCATCACCACATCCTTGGGGTATGATGAATTATTTAGGGTGTCAAATTATAAAACTGCCAAAGAAATGTGGAATACTCTACAAGTAACCCATGAGGGTACAAGTGAAGTAAAATGATCAAGACTAAATACTCTCATTCATGAATATGAATTGTTTAGAATGAATCAAGGAGAAAACATTCAAGAAATGCAAAAGAGATTCACACACGTTGTAAATCATCTTATTTCTTTGGGAAAAAATTTTCCAAATGAAGATCTTATTAACAAAATTTTGAGATGTTTGAGCAGGAATTAATAACCCAAAGTAACGGCTATTGCAGAATCAAGGGATTTATCAACAATGTCTCTAGCCACTCTATTTGGAAAGCTCCAAGAACATGAGTTGGAGCTCAATAGGCTAAATCAAAGTGAGGAGCATGACAAAAGAAAAAAGAGGATTGCTCTCAAAGCCACTTCATCCACAATTGAAGATGATGATGAAGATGGAGTAGGAAACCTTGAGCTGAATGAAGAAAATCTTAGTCATCTTGTGAGAAAGTTTGGAAGATTTATTAAGAAGAAAGGAATTCAAAATAGGTCACCTTTCCCTCCTAAGAAGACCTATCATAAAGGGGAAGGAACCTCATCTACTCCAACATGTTATGAATGCGGTAAACCAGGGCATATGAAGATGAAATGTCCCATATATCTTAAGAAGATGAAGAAGTTTGAAAAGAGACCTTCTAAAGAAAGGAAAGAATGACTTACATAGCTTGGGTGGACAACGATATGGATTCCATCGATAGCTTAGAAAATGAGGAAACCCATCTATGTCTTATGGCTCAAAGAGAAGAAGAAGATGAGAGTGACACTAAGGTAACTTCTTCTAATCTAGACTCTTCACCCTCCTATAGTGAATTAGAAGATGCTTTTCAAGAATTATATGATGAATCCTTGAGACTCACAAAAATGGTTTGATCCTCTAACAAAACAATCTCCTTATTAATAAACAATTTTCCATTTTAAACAAGAAGATTAATGAACTCAAAATTTAGAATGAGACTCTAGGACTTATTGATGCTAACTCATCATGCATAACTTGTTCCTCATATGACAATGCATCCATTCAATTACCTTGCTCATCATATGAATCATTTTAAAAGGAGGTTGAAGATTTGAAAAATACTCTTGCCAAATTTACCTTTGGAGGAGACAATTTGAATGTGTTACTATAGAAACAAAGATGTGTTTTTCAAAAAGCCAGTTTGGGGTATAATCCAAATAACTAACAAAAATCTTACAAGAATTTCTTTGTTTCCTCAAGTACATCAAGTAGCCCCTTTTTCAAGTACTTTCATTGTGGGAAGAAAGGTATAACACCCCAAAAATTACTTGTTTCGTGATTTATATTCATTTTATAATATTTGTGATTTTTGTGAATTATTTCGGTGACTTTGGTTATTTTATTATATTTGTTGATTTGCGTGCACGTTAAGCGGGGCTGAAAAAATAATATTTTTATGAGACTAGGAAACGGGGCCAGGAGATCTTACTAAACCCAAAGCCGGACATAGTTTATGAAGTTTTGTTTTTTGAGATTTTATCTGACAGATAAAATTCGGGTTTGTCCTATTATCTAACAGACAATAAATACTGATTTTATTAACTATAACTTTTGTCCATTAGATAATAACTTTTAGTAAAGTACAAGTCATCTTTCTAGAAGGTTCACTTTATGACATCACATGGATGACATCATCCTTGACTTTTTCAAAAAGTAACACCAAGCTTCCTTAAGAAGCTTCATCAAAACTTAATGGAGAAGTTTTCTATCAAGCTTGTTTAAGAAGCTTCTTTCTTCTCTCATTTGCAAGTAGCCCATGGTTTTGTGGGGGGAAAATGATGACCACTTTATCATCTCTCACTTAAGCTCATTTCATTTTTTTTCATATCAAAAGTTTCCACCTTTCTCTCTCTCTTTTTCTCTCACATTTTCTCTTCTCTCTTTTCTCTCCATTCTCATGGCTACAACCCCTTTCCCCACCATCCATATTTGTTTTTCCAAATCACTTCTAGTTCTTGAAATCTACTCATCACTCGGAAGCTTTTCATTGTTGGGATCACCACTAATTTGTTCTTCCATCTTCATCACTTTCTTCTAAGTTTTAACTTGAAGCTTTTGAGATAAAATCTTTGATCTTCCATTTCTTTTCTCTTTTTCATGATTCAAGACAATTTCCTTGGTCATTGGTCTTCTCTTTTTCAAGCTTTATGTGTTAATATTGTGAGTTGAAAATCCTAGGGTTTGGTGGTGGTGATTGGACAAAAATCATCAAGGAGGTTCTAGAGCAAGCTTGGATGACCAAATGGTAATGTAGTCTCACTTTGTTCATTTCCCTTCTCACTATTAATAAACAAAACAAAAGCTATCACCTTTCTCTCCTAAACCCAGCAAAGCATCGTCTTGGAGGGTTCAAGACTTAGTTTTTATTTATTCATCTTTATTCTCACTTTCTTAAAGCCAATAACACAAAATCCTCTCACCTTTTCTCTTGGAGGAGCTTACGGCCAAGACAAGAAATCCACCATCCAAGCTTTAATAATTCAAGCCAACCCTACATCTTGCATTCTTGCATCATTCTAAGACATTTTTGTGTTGAGACCAAGATCCAAATCGTCCATCTTCAAGGTTTTCTTCAAAACTCAAGTTCTAGGGTGATCATACGACTTTAACTTGGTTTGTGTTTATTTAGCTTTATGTTGTTATATTATGTTGATAATATGTATGAATCGTTATGCTTGCTTATTGTCTATATGTGGTTGTGATAATATACATGACACTATTACGGTAGAATTTTTATGGTTGAATTAATGCTATGAATCATTTGAGAAAGGAAAGAAATTTTGGTCCTAATGACCACCAAGGCTCACGACCTCTATGCCTATTTTGGGTGATCTAAGTTAAAAATATTTGGTTAGCTATGAATTCATAAGATTAGGCAACTAGAAATTGGATTAAGGATTTACAAAGTAGAAAAAGAAATGAATAAGGTTTTATAATTTAAAAAGGAAGTGATTTTCAATCATGGAGACTAATTTAGGATGAATGTTTGAAACTTAAAGTATTTTGTTTAAAAGGATTTTTAAGAGGAATATAGAGCGTATAACTTTTATTGGATAAATAATGATTTTTAGTACTAGAAATGGAAAAGGTGTTTTAAAAGGTGATTTGAGACTTAAAATATTTTATTTGAAAGTTTAACACTCCAAAAATCATTTATTTCATTATAAATATTCATTCTACAATATTTGTGATTTTTGAGAATTTTTCTGGATTTTTTTGAGAACGTGAAATATTTTAATATTATTTTTCGTTTTACATGCAAACTGAGCGGAGCCGAGAAAATGAGATATTTTTTCCGAGAACCTTGATCTGTGGAAACGTCAACGGAGAATCTTATTAAACCAGAGACTAGACACAACTCACAAGGTTTCATATTTTTCGAGAAATTTTATCCGACAGAATGATAAATCGCTATGTAATTTTATCCGCTGGACAATTAATACTGACTTCTGTCAACTGTAAGAATTGTCCATTGGATAATAGCATGTATTAAAAACCCTATCACATTATCCTAATGTAATCCACTTTATGCCTAATCAAATCCACTTTAATTCAAATATATTGTATTTTAATCAAAGCTTCTTTGAGAAGCTTTGACCACCAAAAGACTAGTATGCCCTTGGCTTGTTGGAGAAGCCTTTTCACCCCTCCCTCTCTCTCCTATTGCCGCGGCTTGTTGGTGTCCTTGGGGAAGCAATTTTTGCTTCCCACACTTAATACATTCACTCAAAAATATCATTTTTCATTTAACACTTTCTCTCTCTAGTTCCATCTTCATTTTTCTCTCCACCCTCTCTCTTCTTCTTCTCCTTCACCCACGGTTTGCAGCCCCTATTAGTGATCACTTCTTCTCATTTTCCAACTTCATTAACACCATTTCTGCACTCCTTCCATCCTCCTCTACACTTCCTATTTGGAGAGTTTCTTCAAAATCCATCATTTCCTCTATTGTCTTCCAAGACCAAGCTTCAAACTTTAAGGTAAAATTTCCATTTTTTCTTTTCTTTCTCTTCAATTTCGTGTTCTATGGTTTCATTGGAGACCAAAGATCCTTCTTTTTCTAAGTTTGATGTTAATTCTTTGTGTTTGAAATTTCTAGAGTTTTTGGACCCCAAAATCGAAACCACCAAGAAGCAACTAGGAGGCCATTTTCGTGTTCTTCCTTTAGGTAAGAGGGAGATTTACTCACTTCTACCATTATTGGTGCTGTGGAGACTTTGTGTGATGGTCGATGGAGAAATCCATATTTGAATGCTTACTTTGTTTGATGATTTTGCATGTTTATGTGTTCTTGATTGAGGTTGATGATTGAATGATGATTTTGAATGCATTGGAGGTGTTGGAATACTTGATAATATTAGGTTTACTAAATAGAAAATTGGTAGGTTTCCTACACTAAAGTGAGGCCACAGTTTTGACCTTGGAATTTAAAGGATTGGATTGATTTTGGGTGAAATAAAATTTGAGTGGTTAAGCATCAAGTGACTAATGCATAATATGTAAAGAAATTGAACCTTGATGGCCTTGGGAGGCCACGGTTTTGGCTTCAAATTTCTAGGGTTGGAATTGAGTTATGAAAAATAAAACTTATGTAATTAATTATAAAAATGATTAAGGCATGAAATAGAAATTTTGGGGGTTTTCTACTCTCTTGGGGAAGCCACAGTTTTGGCATAAATGATGAGTGTTTGAATTAAGTTACGTGTAACAAAACCTAAGTAATCGAACATTAGAAATTGATACTTATAATGGAAGTAATTAAGTTAATCATGGTCATTAGAGGCCACAATTTTGAGGGATTTATTAGCCCAAAAAATCTCATAATTGATCAAGACTTAGGACATTGAAAAATGTAGGATCCATAATATGGAATTTGTGGTGTGTGTTGAACAATATTTATGTATATGGTGATATTGAAAATTGGTTTATGTTATTGTGAGTCCCGATGTGGGACTAAGTATTTGATGAAATTATGACATGTTGATATTGAGAAATGAATATATGCCATTATGCTATGTTCCATGAGAAATGTTTTGTTGATGAATATGCATGTGATACATTGTTTATGAGGAACATATCATTGATACACATACATGATTGAAATTGAGTCGTCATGCATATATGTGTGGTCCGTTGGACTATTTTGAGAAAGGCAATGTATGCCTAGGAGATTGAATAACGCCTTTGTGCGGGTGTAAGTAGACTAAGCGTAGGGTCATAATGGTTGAACCTGGGGGCGTCGGGGTGCGGGTGTCTCACAATAGACAGTGGTAGCTCCACTGGGGCCGTGGGATAAACCGATGCAAACACATCGACGATCCGGACCGAGATGCTGTCCTATATCGCGATCAACTATTGAGGTGCCATGTATAAGCCGTATTGCACAAATATTTTTATGAGATGAAGCACACTATTTTTAGGCTATCGAGATACTGGCATAACTCCTTGATCATTCTCTCTGAAATGTTAGTGTCTAGCTCCATGAAGTAGGAACTTGGTACCATACGCATTGTGAATTGTCAGTCTCATAATCCATCGAGCATGAGCATTTATAATGGTGAAAATATTTGTTCTTACTACTACAATAATTATCTAATCTGTAGATTGTTGATTGTTGGGGATATTACTGCTATCTGCCTGTTATGGTAATTCTTATTATTATTCACTGTTGTTATGCTTTTACTGTCAATTTTATTATTACTGTGGATGAATATATATGTTGTAATGCTATGTGGACGTCCAGTGCCGTTCTATTTTCTTACTGCCATTTTGGTAATGAAAGATAGGTGTCTTACCTCTTTCCGTATTTTGATATTCCTGTTTATTTATGTACTTCTGAGAAGACATTCGTGAGGAAGAAAAGGAAACACTTGAGTTTCTGGGTTTCTAGCCATATTACGACTAATGCTGGTTGAAGATGTCTTCACGTCTGCGTCGATTTTTGGGGTATGCTAGGATGACCTTTCATGGAGGACCCGATTGATGGCACAGTAACTTGAGCACGGACCGTTGCATCTATCACGGGGAGCTGACTGTGTCTTTGGTGTGGGGCCACTATAACCCTTCTGTTTTTGACTTCACAACCTTTGTTCATTTAGAATTTTACCTGCCTGTTAGAGATTTGTGGGAAGATCTTTATTACACCCCATAAGAGGACTATTTCCTCTCCACTGCTCGGGCTTCTGCTCGAAATTTGGTCGCTCCGATGGCAATTTCATCGGATGAGGAGGACCCTGAGGAGGACCCGGCTACAGTCCCTTCTCGTTAGTCTTAAGGGTTGATACTATTGGTGGCTACTGATGGCTAACCGTTTATTTTTTTGGGAAGCTTGACATTTTGCTATATTTGATGGGTGTATATTTGTATCATCTCGGGTATGTACATCTTCTGCTTTTTGTATAACTCATGATGTAATTAAATAGGCTGTTGCATATATATATATATATATATATATATATATATATAAATGTTATGTATGGATGTGTGGTTTATTTTTATGTCGGCTTTACTGCAACCATTTTAATTATTATCTTGCTACGAAAGGAACCTCTAAATTTATTCTTTTGACACTACTTGTTAATAATAATAATAAAAAATATATGTAATGTCATTTAGAAAAGAACCTATACATCTATAAAATGAACCGGGTCTATAAGGTTTAAAATAATTATTATTTTTCACAGTTTATTCCATTTTATGTTTCAAATTATTATTATGGTGTGACATTCCTTCTTCGTGAGACACAAGAAAAAGGGGCGTTACATTGTCTTGGTATCAGAGCCCCGGTTTAAGTTTTCTTTTAGGTCTTATGGTTTTGGACTGTCTTGTTTGTGCTGTGTGATTCTTTGTGCTTGGTATTCCGAAAGGATACATCTGACTTTCTCTATGTTTTGTATAGCTTAATCTGAAATGAGGCATGGCTCGCAGAGGAGATATGACTGCTGCAATAGAAGCAATTCAGAAGATGATTGATGCTATGCTGCAACAAAACCAGCAGACGGCTCAATAGCAAGAGAGGACTGCACAACAGCTTGAAGCTACGGCAAATGCCCAAAACTTGGCTGAATTTCATCGTACTAACCTTCCACAATTTAAAGGAGAATTTGATACTTGTAACACCCCAACTTTAGGATAAATGACTGTTATATCCTGATTGTGCTGTTCTATGTTTTTTTGTATGATATAAAATTTATTTGACTGTTTCGTGTTCATATTTGAGTGTTTTGTGTGATTTACTCCGAGTCAAGAAAATAATAATTTTCGGGCCGGGAAAAATCTTATTTTAATTTTCGGAGCTGGGGGATCTTACTAAACCCAATTCTGAATGATACGTGTATCAGTCTTTTAATTTTTAGGATTTAACTGTGCAATAAAATAATTTTATATTATTATAATATTATTTTATTAGTCAGTATAAATAAAACGACAATGGACCCGAAAAGGTTTGTGGGACCCACTTTTAGTTTGTAGGACCCACAATTGATTTGCGGGACCCACGTTTGGAAAAAGTAGTCAACGTTAGTGGCTTGATTTATTTTAAGCCAATAGGGATTAAGTCAACAAAGAGGGCTTGACTTGATTTGCACCGTTGGATGAAGAGGTTTAGTTTTGAATATCAACCATTGATCTAATCTATGGTTGTAAAGATAAGCTTAATAATGAAGGCTTTGGATATCCGTCGTTGATCAATTGTACAGTGGAGATTGGTCTCACAAAAGTAGCTGGAATCATTTGTGACCATTGGATGTGAAGAATGTAGAAAAGATCTTGACCTTTTATTTTTGAAGATGAATCTAATGGCTAGCATTTCAATGGAGATGAGATCTAACGGCTTAGATTTGATCATATTATTACCTAATACCAACCCTTGATTTAATCAATGGTTCTTGAGGCTTAGATTACAAGAATGCTAATTAATTAGTAATGTAACCAATTAACCTAATAAAGCTAGATTAAGTGTGCATAGAAGCTTAATAGGATTAGTAGCTTAATTAGTGATCACCATTAGGGAAGAACATTCAAGAACATGTGACAAGGCATGTGACAAGGCTTGAATGAGCCAATAGGAGGCAAGCTTGGAGGGCAAGCTTTGATCTCAACCTTTGATCACATCTAAGGCTAGGATGGAGACTTGGAAGGTCAAACAAAGTGGCCACCTTTTCTCTATTGAGGTCCACGCCATGCACCATTAGGAGAGCATTTTACACTTCAATTTCTATCACATGGCTTACACTTTCTCTCTTCCAATAACACAAACCACCATTGTTGTTCTTCTTGGAGACCATTCGGCCAAACCATATACCTTACCATCCATCCATCTAAAATTTCATCTAACCTACTTTTCCAAACCTAAACACCATTCTAGGAACATCTCTAGTTGAGGATTCTTCCAAAATCTATCATCTTTTGCTTGGAAAATTTCTTTGGAGGTTTTTCCTAGAAGGTGAAAATCTTTGTTTTTCATTTCTAACATCATTTCTAAGGTTCTAAGCCATGATTGATCCATGGTTTATGATTTTCTCTTATAGTTATAACTCTTTAAATTTTTGTTTAAGATCTTTTAGGTTTCTTTGAAGAGTCACGAAATCACTAGAAGAAGGAGTGAAAGAGTTTATCTTCCTTAAAGGTAAGAGCGAGATTTAATCTCATCAACCAAGTGTGGTGATGAGAAAATGGATTGTATGTGTGTGAAGAATCCATAAGGATTCACTTGTGTTGATTGTTTAAATGCTTTTCTATTTGTGTTTGATATTGTTTGTATGCATGTCTACAAGCTTTAAAATATATTGCATGTGTGATATATGCATGATTATTACTTAGGATGTGAATAACATGTAAGGGTTGCATGAGTGTTCCAAAGAACACAAAGAGGGGCTCATGGCCTCAACAAGAAAAAGGGGACCAAAATGTTCTCAACCATTTTCAAAAGAAAGGACTTAGTGGAATTAGGTAAATGAATGAATTTCAAAATGGTTTAGAAAGTAGAAAATGATCCAAAGATCAAATGCCAATGTTTTACCAATTTCGGCCAACATGTATAATAAATGTATAATCAATTCAAAACTTATTTTCTAAAGTGTAGAGTTGATGTTTTACCTAAAAAGAATGCATTTATAATGAATTTCCAAGATTTAAAGAAGTAAACCAATTTTTATTAGAAATGTGATATAGAAGAAAAATGAATAAAACCCTTGAAAAATACTTACTTTTGAATTTTAAAGTATAGTGATAATTTACTAAAGTGGATTTAGTAATAATAAACTAAGTAAACGAATTTTTAGAGTAAAAAAGTAGAAAGTACATTTTTTTAATAGATTTTATAAACAAAATGCTGTCAAAATTTTATTAAAATAGATAAATAAAAGAGAACATTTTATAATATATTTATAACGTAAGGAAAATTATTCTATGTAGTTTTAAAGTAGTGAAAATAGCTTACGTAGTTTTAAAACAGAGATTTTAAAGCTTTTCGATCAAGAAAACGATTTAAAAATCTTACGCGATTGAGAAAATGACTTAAAAACGTTATGCAATTTTAAAAACAGTAAAATATATTTAAGCGATTTAAAAACGTTTGTAAAAACAACAAAATTGTGAAAACGCGATAAAATTTCTACGCGATTAATTGAAACAATGAGTTTTACTGTTGGACCAAAGAGGTGGACCCGGACATGTGGAAATATGGTACGTCATACTGTATTTTGGACATGTGGAAATATAGTACGTCAGGTGGGAACGTGTTGTATTTAAGATTTTTGCCATTGAGGGCATTTGCATAAATATGAGAATATTTTGAGACTAAGGGTAATTTAGTAATTATTATTTTTATTCATGCATTGAGTTGTGCCAATTTGATTGATAATTGGTGATTTGATTGACGAGGCGAATTACACCATGTTATCGGTGTGATAAGCGTAGTGTGGTTCATTTCTTCATATGGACTTGGAGGCATTAGAGTGCGGAGTATTCCACATGTGGACAGTTGGTCGCTCCTCTGAGCCGTGGTAACTGGCAATACACTAGTGATTTCGACATGTACTATACTTAATCAAAATCTTGTAAAGACTATGTTAGTACAATGCCTGTAGTTACACGATGTTTGGACTGTGTGCTACTACACGATGTTTGGACAGTGGGCTATAGACACAACGTTAGACAGTGCAATAGTTTGGTTGGGCAGCCTGAGGTACTGATAGATCTTTACGGGTCATTCTCTCTGATATCTGTGTCTAGTTCCATGGTGTAGGAACGAGTCGTATTGCATTTGTTTCATGCATCATAACATAATTACTTGTGATATTATATGATACTGTTGTATTAAAATTTCTGTATTAGATTATATTATTATTTATGAAGTTATGGTATACTATATTACATAAATTGTGATATCTGTTGTATTATCATTTTCTTATTTGCCATGCAGGTATTGATGTATGATTATCTCACCTCTCTATATGTATTGTTTCTGTATTATTAAATTATGTTGTAAAGAGTTTGAGGAAGAGGATCAGCCTCTTGAGTATGTGTATCCTGAGGAGGAGGAACAGCAGCAGATGGAAGATCAGTTCGACGAGTGCGAACCTTCTGATTATCCATATCCTTTGGACTGATTGTGTGATCATGACGTTGTCGGGATTTCTTGGTTTCGTGAGGCTAGAGTTTCACGGAGGTTCTGAAGCCTGGCGATTGCGGGAGGACAGAGGATCGGTGACCTACTTGGGACATCTGACTGTGTCCCTACGAGCAAAGTTTGATGCTGAGCCTGCTTTTACTACAACTTTGTATCTATAGTTGGAGATGTCGTTGGATCTAAGGCGTCACTGGGGAGGGATGTTCCGTATCCCTAGTGAGATCAGTATAGTGTTGACAACGCGGACTCATGTCCGTAGAGCTGGGAGACATCTGGATTTTCTATCGTCCGATGATCCATCGGAGGATTAGAAATCTATGATGTGCACTTGGGCACTCTATGATGTTGTATTGTATATTACTCTTTACTGTTTTGTTTAAATATTTTGTAGTTGTAAATTATTTGCATAACTTAAAACAAAATCCTATGTATATTATGTGTGTGATGATAGTTTATTTTATTTCCTGTTCTGTGTTATTTTAATTAAGGTTAATATATATAAAAAAATTTTTTTGCAACCCATATTATTTATGTAACAAATGTTTTACAACTTAGGTAGATTTTATTTTATTGCATCATAAATGTGACATCCCCACAAGGGTGTTACATTAGTTGGTATCAGAGCCCAAGTTAGAGTCTTTTGGGGTTGTGGTTAGGTCTGTTTTTGCTTGTGTTGTGTGATTCTCTGTGATTTAATTCCGAAAGGTTATATCTAATTTTATTTTGTTGTGAATGAAGAAAGAAGATGTCTGGTGGAAGAGGAGCATGTGTGAATGCAAACCGTTAGCAGAGTTAGTTGACCTCAAGAAGCAATTAGAAGAACTTTTGGAGAAACAATATCACCTTGAGGAGTGTCGGTACTGCTAGTTAAAAAGAAAGATGGTACTTCACGATTGTGTGTGGACTATCGTCAGCTGAATAAAGTTACAATCAAGAACAAATATCCATTGCCAAGGATAGATGACCTAATGGATCAACTAAAAAGAGCGGCGATGTTTTCTAAGATTGATTTGCGATCGGGTTACCATCAGATCAGAGTAAAAGTGGAAGACATTCCTAAAATGACTTTTCGTACTCGTTATGGACACTACGAGTACCTGGTGATGCCTTTTGGTATGACTAATGCACCTGCTATTTTCATGGATTATATGAATAGAATCTTCCGTCCTTATTTGGACAGATTCGTTGTTGTCTTCATCGACGATATCTTGATTTATTCGCAAAATCAGGAGGATCATGCTGAACATCTCGGTATTGTTCTTCAGATTTTGAAGGAGAAAGAATTATACGCCAAGTTATCGAAGTGTGAGTTTTGGTTGAACGAAGTTAAATTCTTAGGCCATGTGATTTCAAAGAAAGGAATTATTGTAGACCCATCGAAAGTGGAAGCTGTTCTGCAATGGGAAAGGCCGAAGACAGTGACAGAAATTCGAAGTTTTGTCGGATTGGCTGGATATTACCGGAGATTCATCGAAGTATTCTCTGAGATTGCCAGACCTCTCACTTAACTCACAAGGAAGAATCAAGCTTTTAAGTGGACGGATACTTGTGAAGGAAGTTTTCAAGAGCTGAAAATGAGACTAACTACTTCACCAGTGTTAGTTCTACCTGATCCAAGTGAACCATTCGAAGTGTACTGTGATGCTTCATATCAAGGATTGGGCTGTAGGCAAGGTGAAAAAGTGGTGGCTTATGCTTTGAGACAATTGCGAGTGCATGAGAAAAACTACCCAACACACGACTTAGAGTTAGCTGCTGTTGTATCTACTTTGAAGATATGGAGACAATTTCTCTATGGAGCAACATTCAACGTCTTTAGTGAGCACAAGAGCTTGAAGTATTTGTATGATCAGAAAGAGTTGAACATGAGACAACGAAGATGGTTAGAATTCTGAAAGATTATGATTTCCAACTTCAGTATCACCCTGGAAAGACCAATGTCATGGCGAATGCCTTAAGCCAAAAAACGATTAGTGTTTATACTATGATGATCAGAGAAAAGGATTTGATAGAACAATTTAGAGACGTATGGTCTTTTGTGGAATTAATGGCAGGAAAAATCTGCATGAACATGGTCACAATCTCAAACGAGTTAATGGATGACATCCGAGAAAAGCAGAAAGTTGACAAATTCTTGCAAGAGGAAAGAGAGCTGATGAAGCAAGACGGTGTATCAACGTTAGAGGAAAGAAGTGATGGAATTTTAAGATTCCGAGGTAGAGTTTGTGTGCCTAAAGATCAAGAGCTTAGGAAGTATATTCTTGAACATGCTCACACAAGTAAGTTGAGTATGCACCCTGGAATGACCAAAATGTACTAAGATTTGAAGAAGTTATTTTGGCGGTATGGAATGAAAAGAGATATTGCTAGATGTGTATCTTCTTGTTTAGTTTGTCAGAAAACAAAGATTGAACATCAAAGACAATCTGGAATGTTACAACCCTTGAATATTCCCGAACAGAAATAGGATAGTATTGCCATGGACTTTGTTGTCGGATTGCCAAAGAACAGAAAAGGAAATGATTCGATATGGGTAATTGTGGATCGACTCACGAAGTCAGCACATTTCTTTCCTATCAACATAAGGTATTCATTGGAGAAGTTGACTCAGTTGTATATTGGTGAAATTGTTAGACTACATGGTGTGCCTACAAGTAGCATTTCTGACAGAGATCCCAGATTTACGTCAAAATTTTGGCAAAGTCTTCAAGAAGCAATGGGGACAAAGCTACGTTTGAGTTCTGCCTATCATCCTCAGATCGACGGTCAATCATAAAGAACAATTCAATCATTGGAAGATCTACTTAGAGCTTGTGCTTTAGAGCAGAATGGAAGTTGGGATGAAGTTTTACCGTTAATAGAGTTCACCTATAATAACAGTTATCATTCGAGCATAGGGATGGCTCCTTATGAGGCTCTATATGGGTAAAGGTGCAGAACACCTTTATGTTGGTATCAAGATGGAGAACGACTTACAGTTGAACTTGATCTTATTCAGCAGATAACTGAGAAGGTCAAGATGATTCAGAAAAAGATGAGAACGGCTCAAAGTCGACCAAAGAGCTATGCAGACAAAAGGAGGAAACCTCTTGAATTTGAGGAAGGAGAGCATATGTTCTTGAAAGTCACGCCTATGACTGGGGTCGGTCGGGTTCTCAAATCTAGAAAACTTACTCCAAAATTCCTTAGACTTTATCAAATTCTTCATTGGATAGGTCCAGTTACTTATCAGATAGCTTTACCACATGTTTTTTCAAATCTTCACAATGTTTTTCATGTGTCACAACTCTGAAAATGCATTCCAAGCCCTGATCATGCCATAGCACCTGATTCAGTACAATTAAAGGAAAACTTGACTTATGAAACAACTCCTGTAAGGATTGAGGATAGGAGAATGAAGCAACTCAAAGGGAAAGACATTCCATTGGTGAAAGTGATATAGAACGAGACAACCGGAGATGTGACATGGGAACTTGAAGACAAGATGAAGGAGTAATACCCACAATTATTCTAAGGTAAGAAAATTTTGAGGACGAAATTCATATTTGATGGGGAGAGTTGTAACACCCCAAAATTTATTTATTTCATTATAAATATTCATTTTATAATATTTGTGATTTTTGAAAATTTTTCTAGATTTTTCTGAGAATGTGGAATATTTTAATATTATTCTTCATTTTGCATACAAACTGAGCAGAGCCGAGAAAATGAGATATTTTTCTTGAGAACCTTGATCTGTAGAAACGTCGATGGGGGATCTTACTAAACCTAAGACTGGACACGGTTCACAAGGTTTCATATTTTTTGAGAAATTTTATTCGACAGAATGATAAATCGCTGTGTAATTTTATATGCTAGATAATTAATACTGACTTCTGTCAACTATAACAATTGTCTATTGGATAATATCATGTATTAAAAATCCTATCTCATTATCCTAATGTAATCCACTTTATATCTAATCAAATCCACTTTAATTCAAATATATTGTATTTTAATCAAAGCTTCTTTGAGAAGCTCTGACCACCAAAAGACTAGTATGCATTTGGCTTGTTGGAGAAGCCTCTCCACCCCTCCCTCTCTCTCCTATTGCCGCGGCTTGTTGGTGTCCTTGGGGAAGCAATCTTTGCTTCCCACACTTAATACATTCACTTAAAAATATCATTTTTCATCTAATACTTTCTCTCTCTAGTTTCATCTTCATTTTTCTCTCCACCCTCTTTCTTCTTCTTCTCCTTCACCCACGGTTTGCAGCCCCCATTAGTGATCACTTCTTCTCATTTTCCAACTTCATTAACACCATTTCTACACTCCTTCCATCCTCCTCTACACTTCCTATTTGGAGAGTTTCTTCAAAATCCATCATTTCCTCAATTGTCTTCCAAGACCAAGCTTCAAACTTTAAGGTAAAGTTTTCATTTTTTTTTCTTTCTCTTCAATTTCATGTTCTATGATTTCATTGGAGACCAAAGATCCTTCTTTTTCTAAGCTTGATGTTGATTCTTTGTGTTTGAAATTTCTAGGGCTTTTGGACCCCAAAATCGAAACCACCAAGAAATAACTAGGAGGCCATTTTTGTGTTCTTCCTTTAGGTAAGAGGGAGATTTACTCACTTCTACCATTATTGATTATGAGGAGACTGAGTGTGATGGTCGATGGAGAAATCCATATTTGAATGCTTACTTTGTTTGATGATTTTGCATCTTTATGTGTTCTTGATTGAGGTTGATGATTGAATAATGATTTTGAATGCATTGGAGGCGTTGGAATACTTGATAATATTAGGTTTACTACATAGAAAATTGGTAGGTTTCCTACACTAAAGTGAGGCCATGGTTTTGGCCTTGGAATTTAAGGGAATTGGATTGATTTTGGATGAAATAAAATTTGAGTGGTTAGGCATCAAGTGACTAATGCATAATATAAAAAGAAATTGAACCTTGATGGCCTTGGGAGGCCACGGTTTTGGCTTGAAATTTCTAGGGTTGGAATTGCGTTATGAAAAATAAAACTTATGTAATTAATTATAAAAATGATTAAGGCATGAAATAGAAATTTTGAGGGTTTTCTACTCTCTTGGGGAGGCCACGGTTTTGGCATAAATGATGAGTGTTTGAATTAAGTTGTGTGTAACAAAACCTAAGTAATCGAACATTAGAAATTGATACTTATAACAGAAGTAATTGAGTTAATCATGGTCATTAGAGGCCACGGTTTTGAGGGATTTATTAGCCCAAAAAATCTCATAATTGTTCAAGACTTAGGACATTGAAAAATGTAGGATCCATAATATGGAAATTGTGGTGTGTGTTGAACAATATATATGTATATGTTGATATTGAAAATTGGTTTATGTTATTATGAGTCCCTATGTGGGACTAAGTATTTGATGAAATTATGACAGGTTGATATTGAGAAATGAATATATGTCATTATGCTATGTTCCAAGAGAAATGTTTTGTTGATGAATATGAATGTGATGCATTGTTTATGAGGAACATATCATTAGTACACGTACATGATTGAAATTGAGTTGTCATGCACATGTGAGGTCCGTCGGATTGTTTTGAGAAAGGCGATGTATGCCTAGGAGATTGAATAACACTTTTGTGCGAGTGTGAGTAGACTAAGCATAAGGTCATAGTGGTTGACCCTGGGGGCGTCGGGGTACGGGTGTCTCACAATAGACAGTGATAGCTCCATTGGGGCCGTGGGATAGACCAATGCAAACATACCAACGATCCGGACCGAGACGTTGTCCTATATCACGATCAACTATTGAGGTGCCATGTATAAGCCGTATTGCGCAAATATTTTTATGAGATGAAGCACACTATTTTTAGGCTATCGAGATACTAGTATAACTCCTTGATCATTCTCTCCGAAATGTTAGTGTCTAGCTCCATGGAGTAGGAACTTGGTACCATACGCATTGTGAATTATCAGTCTAATAATCCATCGAGCATGAGCATTTATAACTGTGAAAATATCTGTTCTTACTACTGCAATAATTATCTGATCTTTAGACTGTTGACTACTGGGGATATTACTGCTATCTGCCTGTTATGGTAATTCTTATTATTATTCACTGTCGTTCTACTTTTGCTGTCAATTTTATTATTACTGTCGATGAATATACAACCCCGGTAATCCTACCGCGTATAGTACCAACACCCATCTCAACACTGGGTACTATTTATGGGGCCCACCCGTGAACAGTACCAAATCATGCTTCTGTTTCCTGTTTTTTTTTAGTATGTTCATTAACCAACTTCTCTACGTCGTTAACCACTTTTTTGTTATTCGTTAACTAACTTATTTCATGAGCATAGAAACCATGTGGTAAAATCTTGTGTCATTAACTAACTTCTATATGTAATTAACCATTTTTTTGTTCTTCATTAACTAACTTTTTTCACGAGTATAGAAACAAAGTTGGTTAATGAAGAACAAAAAAGTGGTTAATTACATATAGAAGTTGGTTAATGACAGAAGATTTTACCACATGGTTTCTATGCTCGTGAAATAAGTTAGTTAACGAAGAACAAAAAAGTGGTTAACTACGTAGAGAAGTTGGTTAATGGACATATACTAAAAAAAAAAAGAAGACAGAAGCATGATTTGGTACTGTTCACAGGTGGGCCCCATGAACAGTACCTGGTGTTGAAATGGGTGTGGTCACTGTACGTGGTAGGATGATAATTTTCCATGAATATATATGTTGTAATTCTATGTGAGTGTCCAGCACCGTTCTGTTTTCTTATTGCCATTTTGGTAATGAAAGATGGGTGTCTCACCTTTTTCTGTATTTTGATATTCCTGTTTATTTATGTACTTCTGATAAGACATTCGTGAGGAAGGAAAGGAAACACCTGAGTTTCCGGGTTTCTGGCCATATTATGACTAGTGCTAGTTGAAGATGTCTTCGTGTCTGCGCCGATTGTTGGGGTATGCTAGGATGACCTTTCATGGAGAACCTGATTACTGGCACATTAACTTGAGCACGGACTGTTGCATCTATCACGGGGAGCTGACTGTGTCTTTGGCGTGGTGCCGCTACGACCCGCCTGTTTTTGACTTCACAACCTTTGTTCATTTAGAATTTTACCTACCTGTTAGAGATTTGTGGGAAGATCTTTATTTCACCCCACAAGAAGGCTCTTTCCTCTCCACTACTCGGACTTCTGCCTAAAATTCAGTCGCTCTAATGGCAATTTTATCAGATGAGGAGGACCCGGCTACGGTCCCTTTTCATCAGTCTTAAGGGCTAATACTGTCAATGGCTACTGATGGCTAACTGTTTATCTTTTTGGGAAGCCTGACGTTTTGCTATATTTGATGGGTGTATATTTGTATCATCTTGGGTGGGTACATCTTCTACTTTTGTATAACTCATGATGTAATTAAACAGTGTTTGCATATATATATATATATATATATATATATATATATATATATATATATATATTGTATATGGACGTGTGGTTTATTTTTACGTCAGCTTTACTGCGACCATTTTAATTATTATCTCGCTACGAAAAGAACCTCTAAATTTATTCTTTTGACACTACTTGTTAATAATATATATATATGTAATGCCATTTAGAAAAGAACCTATACATCTATAAAATGAACCGAGTCTATGAGGTTTAAAATAATTATTATTTTTCGCAGTTTATTCCTTTTTATGTTTAAATTGTTATTATGGTGTGACGTTCCTTCTTCATGAGACACAAGAAAAAGGGGCGTTACAGAAAGGGATGGAGCAAAGTTTTTATTTTTATTAGATGTGAGGGATTTTGATTATGATGATGGAAAATAAGTTTTTGAACGTGATTTGGAACTCAAAGTATTCCATTTAAGAGAATTTTAGTAAAGGTAATGGAGAAAGTTTTCAGTAAATTCATATAATGCGGATTTTGGGGAGAACATTGGAAAATGTTTACATGATTGTGAAAATACTGGTTTGCTGTTGTGCCGATGTGCTGGACCCAGGTGGGTCAGTGTTGTTATGTAATTGTATGAGCGGTTATATAATATCATTGATACTAATAGTATTAGACAATTGTATGGGCAATTATTTTGATATCATTAGGAACAGTACAATAGTGGCTTGGGTTATGCATTAAGTTATCATGCATTGAACATCATGCAGTCAGTGTCTATATGACTTTTGTTGCCTAGGAGTGAATGAGAATTGAGTAGTGTGATCCAAGGGAAAGATCTCAAGGTGTGTCAGGGCGAGGTGATTCATCTAGTGACATAGTTGTCACACTATATACCTCTGGCCACGAAGAACCATTGCAATGCACTGACGAGGAACTGACAAGCACTATTTCTTTTCGCGATCGAGCATAGACTGTCATTGAGGGTGACAGATCTTCTGGAACGTTCATCTCTGAATTTGAGTATTAGCTCCATGGAGTAGGAACTGGTTCAGTATGCATACACATGGCCAGTACACATATTGTCATGGCATGGTCAATATACACATCATGGTGGCATAATCATTATATATCTATGGTGGATATCTGTTGTTATAGTGCTATTAATGTTTATATTATTGTGGGATATGTTTTCTGATGATATTTATAAAATTGATAACTTGAATATATTTGCAATATCTGTATGTATGGAATGACTTTGTCATTCGTATCATTTTTCTTCGCTGCCATTTTCGTATGCGATGTAGGCGATCTTACCTCTTTGTTGTATTGTTCTGGGTTATAATTATGTTGAAGAAGACTGTGAACGAAGGCGAGGTTGAATCGTCTGGATTTTTGTGGATTGGCTTCTGATTACGGTGGTGGCGTCTGGACGAGATTTCTTTGGTTACGTGTAGGTACGACTTCAAGGAGGCATCGATGCCTGGTGTGTCGACAGTGACATTGAGCATTTCGTGTATAGAGGAGAGGTGACTCTGCTTAGGAGTAGTACCTATCTTGGGGTTACTACTTTCACCTTCAATGCTTTTGAGCATGTGGATTTCTCTATGCCCATTAGAGACCTGTGGGGCGATCGACATTACACCTCTAGGGAGGATTCTATGGAGTCGACTGCTCGGACTCCTATTCATCGCAACATGCCTCAATTGGGGAATTTGACCGTTCTAGTTCCAGAGGAAGACCAAGTGAGAGATATTACCCTTCAAGTGTTTGAACTTGGGCTGGGTCGAGTTTTTATATGGTAGTTGTACACATCTTCTGTTTTATGTTACCAATACTTTATGTTAAGGATATATCTGAATATATGGAATGTATTTTCTTTCGGTGGTTGTATTTTAGGAGCTTTGTACTAAATATTCTTCATTCGTGGCTCATATTTTCTTTATATGCACAATGATTAATTTGGAAAACTGTTGTTGAGTTGTAGCAAACCAAAATTTAGTGGTCGTGGTATAATGATGATTGTGTCATGGTTATTAAATCAAGGGGTGTTACAAAAGGGCATAGTGCATTTACATGTAATGTTAGAAAGAACATAAACACCAAGGTTGGAACTAAAACAGTTTGGGTTCCTAAGGGCACCTTACCTAACTCTAACATACAAGGACCCAAGAAAATTTAGGTACCAAAGGTTAAAACTTGAATGTGTGTTGTAGGTGTGCTTAAAGACTGAAAGTTCAAGTTGGTATCTTGATAGTGGATGCTCCAAGCACATGATGGGTGATGGTTCTCAGTTCTTCTTTCTTGCACCAAAGAAGCATGGTCATGTCAGATATTGGGACAACAATAAAGGAAGAATCTTTGGTATTGGAAAAATTGGTAAGAATTTCTCCACCTCAATTGATAATGTCTTGTATGTTGAAGGACTCAAACATAACTTGCTAAGCATTAGTCAATTATGTGATAAAGGTAATAGAATTATATTTGATTCTAATTGTTGCATAATTGAAGGTAAGGATGACAAGCAAGTCAAGTTTATTGGTCATAGAATTAATAATATATATATGATTAACCTTGATGATATTACCTCTCAAAATGTAAGATGCCTTATGAGTAAAGAGAGTGATTCATGGATATAGCATAGGAGAATCGCTCACATTCATATGGATCACCTAAACAAACTTGTTTCTAAAGATTTGGTGATTGGTTTTCCAAAGCTCAAATTTGAGAAAAATAAACTGTGTGATGCATGTCAAAAGGGTAAACAAGTAAAGGTTTCTTTCAAAGCTAAAAATATTGTTTCCTCTACTAGACCTTTACAACTTTTGCACATGGATCTATTTAGACCACTGAGAACTATAAGCTTTGTGGATAACTATTATGCTTTTGTAATTGTGGATGATTAATCTAGACTTACATGGACACTTTTCCTTGCCTATAAGAATGATGCCTTTCATGCATTTAGAAAACTTGCAAAGGTTATTTAAAACGAAAAGAATTGCAGCATTGCATCCATAAGAAGTGATTATGGTGGAGAGTTTGAAAATTATGAATTTGAAATGTTTTGCAATGAAAATGGCATTGAACATAATTTTTCTGCTCCTAGAACTCCACAGCAAAATGGAGTGGTTGAAAGAAAAAATTGATCTTTACAAGAGTTAGTAAGAACTATGCTCAATGAAATAAGCCTTCCTAAGTATTTTTGGGAGGATGCGGTAAGTATCGCTTGCTATGTTATGAATAGGGTTCTAATAAGACCTATTTTACAGAAAACCCCCTATGAATTATATAAAGGAAGGAAACTAAATATTTCCCACTTTTATGTCTTTGGTTGCAAATGCTTTGTTTTAAATAATGGAAAAGATAACCTAGGCAAGTTTGATGCTAAATCCGATGAGGGAATATTTCTTGGTTATTCACTTAGTAGTAAATCTTTTTGAATTTATAACAAGAGAACTATGACTGTTGAAGAATCAATACATATTACTTTTGATGAAACTAACCTAAATGGCCTGAGAAAGGAGTTTGTTGATGATGTTACAGAAATCTTGGCAAGAACACACTTGGAGAATCAAGAGAAAGAGCCCAAGAAGCAAGAAGAAAGATCCTTTAATCCCTCAAGGCAAGAGAATTTAGAAACCATGGACCTACCCATGGAATGGAGAGCATCAAGATATCATCCTCTTGACAAGGTGATAGGTAATATATCAAAATGGGTAATCACTAGAAACTCTCTTAGAAATGCATGCAACCATATGACCTTTGTCTCCCAAGTTGAACCTAAAGACATAAATGAGGTCATTGATGATGAATATTGGATCTTCGCCATGCAAGATGAACTAAACAAATTTGAAAGAAATCAAGTTTAGGAATTAGTTCCAGGGCCTAATGATCATCCCATAATTGGCACCAAATGGGTCTTTAGGAACAAACTTGATGAAACGTACTTAATAATAAGAAACAAAGTTAGGCTTGTTGCTAAAGGTTATAATCAAGAAGAAGGAATAAATTATGAGGAAACATATGCTCCCGTAGTTAGATTAGAAACCATTAGAATGCTCCTTGCATATGCATGTATCATGGATTTCAAACTTTACTAAATAGATGTTAAAAGTGTTTTTCTGAATGGTTTCATACAAGAAGAAATATGTGGAACAATGTCCCAGTTTTAAAAACTTTGAACTGCCCAACTATGTTTTTAAATTGAAAAATGTCTTGTATGGCTTGAAACAAGCCCCTAGAGCTTAGTATGAAAGGTTGAGCAAGTTCCTTTTGGAAAATGAGTTCTCTAGAGCAATGGTTCACACCACTCTTTTCATTAAGCATAAAAAGCATGATACACTTCTTGTTTAAATATATATTGATGATATTATATTTAGTGCTACTAATGAATCTCTTTGCAAGGAATTTGCTAACATTATGCAAAGTGAATTTGAGATGTCTATAATGGGTGAGCTCAACTTCTTCCTTGGACTCCAAATCAAATGAACAAGGGATATGACTTTCATAAGTCAATCCAAATATTACAATGAACTGCTCAAAAAGTTTGGAATGGACAATGGCAAGCATATGGCTACCACAATGAGCACTTCTTGTTGTTTGGACAAGGATGAATGAGGTAAATCTGTAGAAATCTCAAAATATAGAGGTATGATTGGCTCACTCCTTTATCTTATCGCTAGTAGGCTAGATATCGTGTTTAGTGTATGCATGTATGCTAGATTTCAAATGAATCTTAAAGAATCTCACATTTGTGTTGTAAAAAGAATTATGAAATATCTAATAGGCACTTCACAAATATGTTTGTGATACCCTAAGGGTGCCTCGTGCAGCCTAATTAGTTATTCTGATTCTGATTTTGCTGGATGCAAAATGGATAGGAAGAGCACTAATAGGACATGCCATTTGCATAGTTGGGAGTTATAGTAAGAAACAAAATAGTGTGACATTATCTATAGCTAAAGTTGAATATGTTGTAGTTGGGAGTTGTTGTGCTCAAATCCTTTGGATGAAGCAATAACTTTTAGACTATGGTCTTGAGCTTGATCACATCCCTATAAGGTGTGATAACACTAGTGCAATCAATTTGTCTAAAAATCCCATTTTGCACTCAAGAATAAAGCACATAGAAATAAGGCACCATTTCATAAAGGATCATGTTCAAAAAGGTGATTGCATGCTTAAGTTCGTTGAAGCCACTAAATAATTAGCTGATATCTTTACTAAGCCCTTGACAAAAGAAGCATTCTTCTATATAAGAAGTGAACTTGGCATATTGAATCAATCATGCATATAAACTCTTGCTATTCAACTTTGCTGCATAATGTAATATCCTTAAACATATGTTAGACTGGTAAATGGTTACCAAATGTAGCATTTGACTTGTTTAGCATGCTAGTGAAATTTTGTGACAAATTGAGTTTGTTTAGGTGTAACACCCCTAAAATTGATAATTTTGTGATAGATAGTCGTTTTATAATATTTGTGATTTTTGTGAATTTTTCTAGATTTTTTCAGAGACATGGAATATTTTAATATTATTCCTCGTTTTGCATGCGCACTGAGCGGAGCAGGGAAAATGAGATATTTTTTCCTAGAACCTTAAGCTGTGAAAACATCGATGGGAGATCTTACTAAACCCGAGGCTAGACACGATTTACGAGGTTTCATATTTTTTGAGATTTTTTTTTGATAAATAAAAATTGCAGAATAATTTTATTATCCGTTAGACAATAAATACTGATTTTTGTTAACTATAACTGTTATCCACTAATAATAAATCTGATACAATGTTAGTCATATTTTAGAGAACACTTTAATGACATCGCAATGGTGACATCATCACCATGACATCACTTTGACTTTTCAAAAGGTGGAAGCTTAGCTTGTTGGAGAAGCTTGGAGGAAGCTTCCTAGCAATTTCCTCATGACTTGTAGGAGAAGCCATATTTTCCCATCTCCTCCTCTCCACCACACAATTTTGGGGGCTCTTTGTGGCCACTCATTTTATTCCATGCATTTACACAAAATACACTTAAGTCACATTTCATTTCATTTTAAATTTTGCTATCACTTTCTCTCTCTACCTTTCTCTCCTCTCACTTTTTCTCTCACATTTTCTTCTTCCTTCTTCCTTCTTCCTCCTCTCTTCCATGGCTACACCCTTCATTTTCTTCTCATGGATGCTTGATTTCAAGCTTCAACCATGCTTAAATCTACACTTCTATTGAGGATCTTTCTTTCTTGTTGAAATCACCTACAAGGAACTCACTTTTCTTCTCCATTTTCTCACCATCTCCATGACCTCACCCCTCTAAACCACTCATCCATCTTCTTTAATTCCAACCAACTCTTGATCTTGAATCTAGATACCATTCAAAGCAACTTTCATGTTGTGACCGTCACCAAAATCCACCATTTTCATTTTTGTTCCATCACGCTTCAAAGTTGGAGACTTTAAGGTAAAGTTCATAGCTTTATCACCTTTCCTCCCCATTTTCGTGATTCTCGATCTCTTAGGTGATCAATGGTTCCTTTTCTAAGCTTTGATGATGATTTTGGTGAGTTTTGATGTCCTTAGGGTTTTCTTGAAGGTGGAAAACGAAAATCAAGAACAAAGGAGCTTACTTTCTTGTGTTGTCTTCAATAGGTAAGAGGGAGATTTACTCACTTCAACCTTTATTGGTAGTGAGGGAACCTTTGTGTGTTGTTGATGGAGGAATCCTCAATGGATTGCTCTCTTTGTATGCTTATTTTTCATGTTATGTGTTTACTTGACTTATATGAAAGTGTTAGTTGTTTTGAATGCTTTGATGATGTTGGATTGCTTGGATTAGATGAATGGAAATTTGAGGGTTTCCTACCCTTTGGGGGAGGTCACGGTTTTGACCCTAATTTTAGCGGTTTGGATTTGATTTTGTATGAAATGAAACTTAGGTAATTAGGTATTAAAGGTTTGATGCATGAAATGGAAAAATTGTGTTTTGATGTTGTAAGGAGGCTCACGGCCTCTAAGGGGATTTTGGAAAAATTGTGTTTTGATGTTGTAAGGAGGCTCACGGCCTCTAAGGGGATTTTGAGTCTAAGTGGTGCTTTTGTGCATCCTTGAGAATTAAGCAATCTAGGCATATGTAATTAATAATGTGATGGAAGAAATTGATTGAGTATTGGTTCTTGAGAGGGGCCATGGTTTCAAGGGTTTCCTTGACCCAAAATTTGTAAAATTGATCAAGCCTTAGGAAATTAGGAATGTTGGATTCATAAAGTGAAATTGTGATTTAAGTTGAATATTATAAATGTATGATATTCTTGAGGATTGATTATATGCTATTGTGAGTCCATGTATGGGACTAAGTACTTGTTGATGTTTAATTGATGAAATTGTGGCATGATGTTGTTGAGGGTTGACTATATGTCATTATGGTATGTTCCATGAGAAATATATTATTAATAAAGAGGCATGAAATGCATTGTGTTATGAGGAATATATCATTGATGAACATACATGATGTACATTGAGTCATCATGCATTTGTGAATGTTCGTTAGACTTTGTTGGAAAGGCGATGTATGCCTAGGAGATTGAATTACAGCTTAATGCAGGTGCGAATAGACTAAGTATAGGTCATGTGTGTTGACCTTGGGGGCGTCGGGGTGCGAGTGTTTCACAAGGATAGTTATGAGCTCCTCTGTGCCGTGGGATAAACCGATGCAAACACACCGACGATTCGGACTGAGACGCTGTCCTATATCGTGATCTTGTTGAAAGTGCCATGTATAAGCCATGTTGCACAAAAGATTATTTTTATGATGAGCACTTTATTTTTAAGGCTAACGAGATACTGGCATGTACTCCTTAATCATTCTCTCTGAATGTTTATGTCTAGCTCCATGGAGTAGGATTTTGGTACCATATTTATTATGCATTGTCAGTCTCATATTTCATCTAGCATGAGTACTTACAACTATTAAATTATCACTTTTTATGTTGTAAAAATTTTCTGATTGTTGAACTATTTACTGCCTAAGATATTATTGTTGTTCCTCTTTTATTACTTATTTTATTATTACTTATGGTTGTTTCTCTCTTATTGCTTATTTCATTATTACTGTTGATGAATATATGTGTTGTGATGTTATGTGGGCGTCCTACACCGTTCTGTTTTCTTGCTGCCGTATTGGTATTGAATGCTGGGTGTCTCACCTCTTTCTTGTATCCCTGCATTTCTGTTTTATATTATAGTTGATAAAAGATCATGAGGAAGAAGATGAGGGACAACACCCTTACTGATTGAATTGGACGGATTCATTATTTTCGATATGGCGTCTGTACGAGATTTCTTCAGTTACGTGCAGGTGCAACTTCATGGGGGCATTGATGCTTAGCGTGTCGATTGGGACACCGAGCGTCACATATATAAGGGTTGTGGCTTTGTCTGCTAGTAGTACCTATCCCAGGATTACTACTTTCACCTTTAGTGCTTTTGTACTCATCATCTTTTATTTGAATATGTAAGTACTATGTTTCGTGTTATCAGTGTTGTGTTAAGGATGAATATATTATATATGAAATATATTTTTCCTTCAGTAGTTGTATTTTATATGGTCAAGTACTAAATATGTTTCATTCAGGGCTCATATTTTCTATTTATGCACAATGAATTTTTTTGAAAAGATCTATGTTGAGGTTATGACACGCCTGGATTTAGTGACTGTGGTGTAATGACGATTGTGTCGTAGTTATTAGATCTAGGGGTGTTACATTAGGTACTTAGTTGCAACACAGAAGTTGAAAAGTAGCTTAAAATGACTCAGATAATGGCATAAGTTATTAAGTTGAGAGAAATAAACATATATAGTTTGTTTCTAGGTCACAAATAAGCCAAGTAAGATGTGGTAAAAGTTTCAAGAGAATCAAAGTCAGTTTGATATTTTTAGGCATACGTTGTGTATTTTAATACCAAATAACTAGCAGTAGATATAGAAAATCATAAAATTAGTGAAACAATAATTTAGATGAATCCTAAGATTTATTCTAAAGTTGTTGGAAGCAAAAAAACCTGAATTAGTATAATTCAGGTGTTCTTAGCAGATAAGGATGTTTCAGTAAAATATCATAAGGGACGTGATGGTCATTTTCTCGTTTCCCTCTCATTGTTAAAAATGTAGCTAAGCTGCAGAGAAAAGAAAAAGAAGAAAACGAAGGAGGAGAAGGGAGAAAGGGAAAGAAGGAGAACGAGGAATAGCAAAGGAAGATCAAGATCAAAGCATAGAGCTTAAAGATCTTCATCTCATCTATCAAAAGGTAGGGGTTTAGAGCTTTTATTTATCTCTTTTCTTTTATTTTCTCCATGGATGCACATAAGGTGCATAATAGGTCAAATTTAGTTCTAGAGATGCTAGTTGTGTTTGGCTTGCATGGATGTGTTTCTTTGGTCATTTATGACTTGTTCATAGCATAAGTTTAAGTTAGAAACTCAAAATAACTCATTTAGACCCTTGATTCACAAAGTGAGCTTTAGGTCAAAGAATGAGGGATTTTGATCCATAATCCAAATTAAGAGGTTTAAGTTAGTGATTGTTGTTTCCTATGTGTTAATGAACTGATTAGGGACTTAGAATCACTTAGAAATTGATTTGAAATGGCCAAAATCCAATAAAATGACCAATGGAACAATATCATGGTTCTACAGAATCTGGTTTCTGAAATGAGCACCGCGGCATGAGAACGTCGTGCTGTGGCATGAGAACTTCGTGTCGTGGCCTGAGTATGAGTTTGCTACGTGCATCGCGGTGTGCACAAAGTTGTTCCGCAACGTGAGGGTGCTATATTGTCCAGTTGTGAAACCTATGGCTAGAGCACCGCGGCGTGCATAGAGTTGTGTCGCGACGTGGAGCCTAGGAACCTTACAAGTGTCATTTTTTATGTTTTGAAGTTCTGGAGTAGATGGAATCATTTATATATATTTCCAAATGTGTATTAAGGCAAAAATAAGAATGTTTTTAAGAGAAAAATTAGTACCTACCAAGTATGAGAAAGCATAGGCCGTTGAGTATCCTAAAGGAAAAGTTTGCTTTAGGAAATGACATAGCACCTTAGGCAACTTAACGTTGCAATAGATATCACTCGAGATATGATGAGATGGTGTGATGGAGACATGTATACTAAGATGAATTGTAAGATTCACTCTAGTAAGTATGAGAAAAGTATGAACCTTACGAGACCTAAGAGTAGTGGATTATCTTGGAAAGGTACCTAGAACTTTAAGCAATAAAGAGTTGCAAGTAAGGACCATTCTTGCATTAGATTCACTTGAGTGGAGATAAAGTTGTGTATTTAGTACTAAAGAGGGATTGTTATGTACTAAGTCTCTAATTAAGTGGGACCTTGTGCATTATAGAATACACAAAATGATGAATATTGACTTGTAAGCTTGTTACATTCATTAAGTATGCAAAGTTTTAGAGAAATGCTCATTTATTTTCTCAAGTAAGGTTGAATGAGGCATTAGCTAAGATAGACTCTTTCACTATGATGAGTTGAGTCTATAGGAAAGTTAAGATGGTGTTTATGTAAGAGATAAACACAACACTATGCTTTTCACACACAAGTTAGTTAATTTAATATGTATGTGAAGAGCACGAACCTTAGTGCAACCAAGATTAGTGGTTTGCCATAGGTGAGTACCTAACACCTCAGCAACATAGTGTTGCATTAGAAATCACTTAAGAGATAGGAGTGACGAGGTGGTGTCTAGGTATAAGTATGGGGAATGGTCTGGTATTGTTTACTTGAGAATGTAACTTTATATGGCACAAGGTCATTTAGCTAAGAAGATAAGGATTCAGAGAAGTTCCGAATAGGACAGTATTTGTAACCACCGGCTAAGGTTGCATGTAGTGCGAAAATTTATATTTCCTATCTATAAGGGGGTAAGCATAAGAAATCAGGAATCCTAAGTATGCAAGTCTATGAATCAGTTCATAGTAAACTTCTTTGTTTTTAACATAAACTTCTGTATGTATTTCAAAACAAAACCCTGCATATGCCTTTCATGCACATACTCTTAGGATCTTCTTAGACATATTCATATTACATATCATTTTTATTACATTTATGAACAATTCTTTGGGCATTATTCGTCACTGTTTGTATTACAGCTGTATGAGTTTTGTATATATTAATAATGTGTAGGCTATCGGTTGATGTCATACTACTAGGTAGTATGCAGTTATGAGAAAAGAGGAGGAAACTCTTATGTTAGGAATTATAGCAATTGTTTTATAATTGTTATATACATTGAGTTTGTTGATATTGGAATTGGTTTTATTGAGAATGTTAATTCTCACCCCGTTTGTTCTTCCATGTAAATCCAGGTACATACCCTATAAAGGGAATGAAGGTGAAGCATGAAGACTAGTATAGTTTTATATGCTTCAATAGACAAAGCTTATGTGTAAGTTTATATTTACTTTATACGTTTTGAGTAGTATCTATTACAATATACCTTTTTGTGGATAGTGTTGTATATATATGTATTAGTGTACGTTTTTTCTCAATCTCTCAAGGCTTTCTATAATTACTCAGTCGTGATGATGGATATATGTTAGCATGTAGTATGTTGAAGTAACGTCTCTAATACTGGTTATCTTTATATATCTTTGTATATCTAGGATATATTTAGATATTTGTATTAGGATGTTACATTATGGTATCAGAGCAGTTCATCCTGTTGAGCCGGGGTATGGACTGACTGTACTTAGGCACAAGTAGCAATTTCATAGAATGTTATGCATTCTTTTTATCTCTTTATGAGATATGCAAATGGAATTGCATGACTAGCCTTAGGTACGGATGCTATTGGCTACTATTGCACAATTACATGATATTGAGCTTAGCTAACTCAATATGTAATGTTCTGTGTGTATAGGAAACTGTGGCAATTACTAGGCGAACCTATGAGACTAGAAGACTGATAAAGGAGGAGATAACCAGAGCTCTTAGAGAAATGGCTGTTGTATTGAGAGAGCAGGCTGCCATTAGTAGAAGCTTATTAGAAGCCATAAAATAGTACTAGTGTAGTTAGTTGCGGGGAAGAGAAGGAACTTATGAGAGATCAGTATTTCTCAGATTTCAGGAAAGTTACTCCTTTGTTCTTAAAGGGAGAGTTTGGTTCTGTCTAAGTCAAAAGGTGGTTTCACATGATGGAAAAGATCCTTAAGGTTATGCTATGCGCTGATGGATAGAAGGTGACCTTGCTTCGTAAGGGTTAGTAGGAGAAGCCGAAAGCTGATAAGATGAAGCAAAGAAGTTACTAGAGATGGTTAGTACTCAAATCGCCTGAGAGGTATTTAGAGTTACTTTCTTAGACAAGTATTATTCCATTAAGTTTGGAAATGAAGAGAAATTTGAATTTTCTAAGGTCCGAGCAAAGGGATATTACTGTAGATTAGTATGCAGAGCAATTCAACGAATGTTAGAAGTTCTTTTCTTATTTTATGTCCAATCTAGATGAAGACTAGAAGTGAGTAATGTTTGAAGTAGAACTTGGAGAGGGCATTAGAAGAGTTACGAAGCAAAAGGAGGTTAGGGACTTCTTCACTCTAGTCAATGACTGCAGAGTTGTAGAAGTAGATGATCTCAGAGCCTCGTTAGAACAAGAGTTAGAAGGTTCCTAAAGAGGAAAAGTTCAGATGTTGAGATCAGTAAGGGTGCCTCTTGATCTCAATTTATATTTGAGCTACGAAGTGGAAACTTAGAGTGGTGATAAGTATAAGTAGAGTGCTTTTAGATGAGCAACCCTAAGGAAAAAGGTAAATCGAGCTTCAAGTCACCAAGATGTGCTAGATGTGGTAAGATACATAGATGTAGACTATGCTTGGCGAGTAATCCGTGTGCTACATAAGTGAGTAACTAAGACATCGTAAGGGAAATGATTCTTGGAAAAAGGAAGCGACGAAATCTTCCAACTTGGTATGAGATGAGAACACATATAAATAGAAATCTTTCAAGGTGTGTATAAGGAGAGAATATATTTACTTTGTAGATCATGTTGATTTACTTTGTGAATCTAGTTTGCTTACCTTGTTGGTATGGTTTGGTCGTTTTAGAGAGACAAATGATGTTATGTTCTTGTTTAGTTGGTGTGTGAGACTATGCCTTAAGTTAAAGGCAAGTTGAACAAAGGGATTATCAAGAATAAATGTCTTTGTCTAAGAGAAGGATGATCAGGTAGATCAGCTGAAAGAAGCTTTGAATTTTCTCAGGAAATGATCTAAGACTTAGTTGTCATAGAAACAGAGTGAAGAATAACAGATCTTTGAGAGTTTTCTAGGATTATGAAAGGACATGAAGAGTATGTCAAGGGTAGTTTTGGAAACTTTTAGAAAAGAAGTGGTTAAGTGCCAAGTAAGCCGAAAGTCAGTTTTGGATTACAAGTGGTACAGTTTAAGGGCCATGTAATTTCTCAAGACAGAAATTGCAGAGAATTCTAGTAGAGTTTAAGTAGAGGTACAACGAGTAGAGTAGCCATTGTATCCAAGAGCAGAGAATCTATCAGTGGATTTTCTCAGTTAGTGCTACCTGGTTTAGGCCAGTTAAGGGAGATAGTACTTAGTAGTGGACTCTAGATGATGAGTTTGTCTTCCGAGAGTTGAAGAGAAGGTTGATTACTACATTAGTATTGGTAATTCCAAATTCCTGGGAGAACTTTGAGGTAGTCAGATATACTTCGAAGATGAGACTAGGGTGTGTTCGGATGCAATAGAGGTAGGTAGACGCCTACGCATCAAGGCAGTTAAATTTGCAAGAGAAGGACTACCCTAGGTATGATTTGGAATTAGCCACAATGGTGATTACCTTATAGTTTTGGAGATATAACTCATAAGGAGTTTATTTTGACATGCTCGGCGATCGTGATAGCTCAAGATGCTTGTTGATCATAAGAAGCTGGACATGAAGCAGAATAGATGGATAGAGTTTTTCAAGGCTCATAACCTTGAGTTGAGATATCATTCGAGTAAGGCTAGTGTAGTGGTTGTCCTAGATGATAGTCTAAGAGAGAGTGAATTTCTTGAGAGTTTTCAAGAATTTGAGTCAAGTGGTGACTATGATTCTAGATAGTCTCTTAGTGAGCAAAGTGGACATAGTAAGAGGCCTAAAGACTTAGATTTCTTTGAAGCTCAGAGGGAGAATGAAGCCTTAAGGGACAAGAGTGAGCAGATCTTCTAAGGAACCCTAAAGGATTTTGTTATGACTAAGTGGGAACGACGAAGTTTAGAGATATCTTTGTATTCCAAGAGGGTCAAAAATTAAGAAAGGGATTCTGGAGGAAGCTCACCAGAGAAAGTATACCATCTATCAAGAGACTAATAAGGTTTTCCAAGAGTTAAGAAAGATGTATGGTGGCCTAGTATGTTAAAGAACATAATAGAATATGTTGAGCTACTGGTAAGGGTGGAGGGATTAGGTAATCTGCCAATCTTTCGCCACATACAATTGGCTATTTTCTAGATAAGGTAGTTCAACTACTTTTGAAAGAAATAGTCAGGATTCATGGAGTTTTAGTGAATATGGTGTTCGATAGAGATACTAGATTCACACCAGGTTTTGGAAGCCTTATAAGAAGGAGTTCAAAGTTAAGTTATATTTTAGTACAACTTACCATCCAAAAGCATAGGGATCAAGAGCTTTAAAGTAAGCAGGTCTCCTCGAGAGAAGGTGGTTGGGAGAAGCTGGTACTGAAAAAAGACTGCGTGGAAGCAAAAGTTCCATGTAAAGTTTGGTTTAACCAGAATTTTTTATTTGAGGTGAGCAATTTTGAGGACAAAATTTTTAAAAAGGTAGGGAGAAATGTAATACCCTTAACACATGTTAGACTGGTAAATGGTTACCAAAGGTAGCATTTGACAAACTGAGTTCGTTGTTGCAACACAGAAATTGAAAAGTAGCTTAAAATGACTCAGATAATAGCATACGTTGCTAAATTGATGGAAATAAACATAGAGAGTTTGTTTCTAGGTCACAAATAAGCTAAGTAAGATGTGGTAAAAGTTTCAAGAGAATCAGAGTTAGGTTAGTATTTTTAGGCATACTAGTTTTGCATTTTAATATTGAATGACTAGCAGTAGATATAGAAAATCATAAAGATGGTGAAACAATAATTTAGATGAATCCTATGATTTATTCTAAAGTTGTTGGAAGTTGAAAAACTTGAATTAGTATAATTCGGGTGTTCTTAGCAGATAAGGATGTTTCAGTAAAATATCCTAAGGGACGTGATGGTTATTTTCTCATTTCCCTTTCTTTGTTAAAAACGTAGTTAAGCTGCAGAGAAAAGAAAAAAAAAGAAACAAAGGAGGAGAAAGGGGAAAGGGGAAGAAGGAGAAGGGGGAAAAGCTAGGGAGGATCAAGATCAAAGCATAGAGCTTGAAGATCTTCATCTCATCCATCAAAAGGTAGGGGTTTAGAGCTTCTATTCATCTTATTTCTTATTTTCTCCATGGATGTACATAAGGTGCACAATAGGTCAAATTGAATTCTAGAGATGCTAGTTGTGTTTGGCTTATATGGATGTGTTTCTTTGGTCATTTATGACTTGTTCACAACATAAGTTTAAGTTAGAAACTTATAACAACTCATTTAGACACTTGATTCTCAAAGTGAGCTTTAGGTTAAAGAATAAGGGATTTTGATCCATAATCCAAATTAAGAGGTTTAAGTTAGTGATTGTTGTTTCCTATGTGTTGATGAACTAATTAAGGACTTAGAATCACTTATAAATTGGTTTGAAATGGCCAAAATCCAAGAAAAATGACCAAAGGAACAATATCACTGTTCTGCAGAATCTAGTTTCTGATATGAGCGCCGCGGCGTGAGTATAATTTTGCTACGTGTGCCGCGGCGTGCACAAAGTAGTGTCATGGCATAAAGGTACTGTATTGCCCAGTTGTGAAACTCGTGGCTAGAGTGCCATGACGTGCACATAGTTGTGCCATGACGTGGAGCCCTGGCACCTCAAAGTGTCATTTTTTATGTTTTGAAGTTTAGGAGTAGATGGAATCATTTATATATATTTCCTAAAGTGTTTTAAGACACAAATAGGAATATTTTCAAGAGGAAAATTGTTACCTATCAAGTATGAGAAAGCATAGGCCTTTGAGTATCCTAAAGGAAAGGTTTGCTTTAGGTAATGACATAGCACCTTAGGCAACTTAATGTTGCAATAGATATGACTCGAGATATGATGAGATAGTGTGATGGAGACATGTATACTAAGATGAATTGTAAGATTCATTTTAGTAAGTTTGAGAAAAGTATGAACCTCAGGAGACCTAAGAGTAGTGGATTATCTTGGAAAGGTACCTATAACTTTAAGCAACAAAGAGTTGCAAGTAAGGACCACTCTTGCATTAGATTCACTTGAGTGGAGATAAGATTATGTATTTAGTTCTAAAGAGGAAATGTTATATACTAAGTCTCTAATTAAGCGGGACCTTGTGCATTGTAGAATACACAAAAGGATGAATGTTGACTTGTAAGCTTGTTACTTTCATTAAGTATGCAAAGTTTTAGAGAAATGCCCATTTATTTCCTCAAGTAAGGTTGAATGAGGCATTTTCTAAGACAAACTCTTTTGCTAGGATGAGTTGAGTCTATAGGAAAGTTAAGATGGTGTTTATGTAAGAGATAAACACAACACTATACTTTTCACACACTAGTTAGTTAATCTAGTATGTATGTGAAGAGCAAGAACCTTAGTGCAACCAAGATTAGTGGTTTGCCATAGGTGAGTACCTAACACCTCAGTATCATAGTGTTGCATTAGAAATAACTTAAGAGATAGAAGTGACAAGGTGGTGTCTAGGTACAAGTATGGGGAATGGTCTGGTATTGTTTACCTGAGAATGTAACTTTATATGGCGCAAGGTCATTTAGCTAAGAAGGTAAGGAATCAGAGAAGTTCCTAAGGGGACAATATTTCTAACCACCGGCTAAGGTTGCATGTAGTGCAAAAATTTATATTTCCTATCTATAAGGGGGTAAACATGGAAACCAGGAATCCTAAGTACGCAAGTCTATGAATCAGTTCATAGCAAACTTCTTTGTTTTAAACATAAACTTCTACATGTATTTCAAAACAAAACCCTGCATATGCCTTTCATCCACATATTCTTAGGATCTTCTTAGACATATTCATATTACATATCATTCTTATTGCATTTACAGATAATTGTATGGGCATTGTCCATCACTGTTTGTAATACAACTATATGGGCATTGTATATATTAACAGTGTGTAGGCTATCAGTTGATATCACACTACTAGGTAATGTGCAACTATGGGAAAAGAGGAGGAAACTCCTATGTTAGAAATTATAGTAATTATTATATACAATGTTATAGTTAGCTAGTACTGGAATTGCTTTTACTGAGAATGTTAATTCTCACCTCGTTTGTTCTTTCATGTAAATCCAGGTACAGACCCTGTTATGGGAATGAAGGTGATGCATGAAGACTAGTATAGTTTTATATGTTTCAATAGACAAAGCTTTTGTATAAGTTTATATTTACTTTATACGTTTTGAGTAGTATCTATTACAATATACCCTTTTGTGGCTTCCACAATCTCTCAAGAGTTTCTATAATTACTCAGTCGTGATTATGGATATATGTTAACATGTAGTATATTGAAGTAGCATCTCTAATAGTGGTTATCTTTATATATATATGTATATCTAGGATATATTTAGATATCTGTATTAGGATGTTACACATAAACTATCATAAGTTGGTCATTTGTTGCATAAAGCCACATATTTGCTGCATAAGTTAGTCATTTGCTGCATAAAGTCACACATTTGTTGCATGAATTGATTATTTGCTACATAAACCTATAATTTGCTGCATAATATGTTGTATTGTTGCGCAATTATCTTGTTATTAATAACTTTTTGAATCCAATACTAACTTGAGTGTCGAAGGTTCCCCCTAAGTTGTTTTGTAGGTTCTCCATCATGACTAAGTCCTCCAAGTAGCTCAAAATGCACCATTCCTGTCAAAATGGTTTAATCTTTAGTAAAAATGGCAATTTGGAAAGAACATGTGGTTTGGATGAAGAAATGATCAATTTTTATACTTACATGAGGTTGGGAATTAATTTGGTAAGTTTTGGAACTGTTTTGGAAGTTTTTGAATTAGTCTTTTACTGTTTGAAAGTGCAAAAACTGAGTTTAGTAAGCTTGTAATCGATTACAAGACTTTTGTAATTGATTACAACGGCTCTGTCAAGCAAGTAATCGATTACACATCACATGTAATCGATTACATCAACCCTATAATTGATTACAAGGAACCCAAAACATGTGTAATCGATTACGCCCTAATATAATCGATTACAAAGGGGTTTTAAAAGGGTCTCAGACATGCGAATGACCATTTTTGCCTGGAACCTCTTCTTTCTCTCTCTAACCCACAATACCCCTCATCCCTAAATCCCTAATTTTTTTTCTCAAAACTCAACCAAATCACCCCATTCCACCTCCCATTCACTCGAAATTCTACTCTCCACAAAACCCCTTCATCAAATCTCATAAAAAACCACTAAAATCACCACCCAAATCCCCTCACCCATTCATCTCTCTATTTCTCTTCACCCATGAACCAAACCACCAGAAATCCTCTTTTTGGTTTTCTATCACCTCCTTCACCCACACATTTCCAAACACCTTTCCCCTTCACCCTCTTTCAACCCATTACTCTTCAATGGCTGAATCTTCTAGGCACACTAAGAAACCAAGAATAGGGGCCTCTGTAGGAACGTCTTCTAGCGCTTCTCCACTCATTATTTCAGGGTTGGATCTCACCCAATACTTTGGCACTGCTAAGAAGGGTGAGCACTTATGGAAAAACTTTCAACTTCAAAAAATCATCTCCCCCAAGCATCTCACACTGAACTTTTACTTTAGTGAGCACTCAGAAAGTTTTAGGCTAATAGAGAGACTAGGACTGCTAGATTTTCTGAGCATCAAGAAAGAAATATATCTTGATCTTGTTAAAGTCTTCTATGCAATTTTAAAGTATGAGGATAATTTCCTGATCTTGGAAGTAAAAAAGAAACCAATTATTGTCACTAGAGAGCTATGGTATAGGTTGACTAAGTTATTATCTGATGGTACAAAGTTCTATGGAGGTGAGAATGCATGTGGAATTGAATATGAGTATAAAGATGCCTTAATTTCCTTGCTAAGAATTGGCTGTATTATTCCTAGAGATAACAAAAAGAGGGTGATGGCTACTAGACTGATTATGGAGAATAGGGTGCTACATTACCTTGTAGCTAGGAGATCAGTTCCTAGTGGAGGAAGCTACTCCCAATTGTTTAGAGATGATATGATGATCTTATGGGCTATAAACACTAAAAGGCCAATCAATTGGGCCTACTTCATGATATAGCACATATTGGAAGCCCGAAAGAAAGCACATGCTCTGCCCTATGCCATGCTGGTAACGGGCATTCTAGAACCTTTCCATATTCCTTTGCCTGGGGAGACAAGGGTTACTAGTTCCAAAGGACCACAGTCCATTAGTGTGCATACTCTACACAAGCTTCAACTGAGAAAAATGGAGGATAAATGGTACTATCTCCTTCATAGGAGTTATGGAAACATCCCTCATGAGGTTGAAGATGCTGATAAGGATGACGACCAACCCCAGCCTGCTCCCATAGCCACTTTGAAACTATTGCTTCAGGAAATGCACAGCTTGTGAATAGGGATGAAGTGTCTTGAGCAAAAAGTAGACCATCAAGGACTGGAGTTGGCTTCCATATGATCTTTTCTAGACGGTCCCGGTTATGTACCAAGGAGAGATGCCAGTGCTCCCACCTCCTCTGCTGCACCTCTTGCTCCCATCTCCTTTGCCGGTCATTCTAGTGCTACCGCTGGAGTTCCTAATGACAACAAGGAGATTCTTAGTTCTGAGGATGATCTGGCCACTGATAATGATGATGTAGATCTTGGAGATGTGGCTGGTGGCACTGATAGTGATAGCAAGGCTACTGATAGTGACCATGGGGCTTAGTTATGATGATTCATTATTTATATATTGTCTAACCCCATAGTACTTTTATATTTATATATGACTTTGGATCTTTTTGGTATTAATAAGTATAAAATCTGATATATTGTTTCTCATATACATTTGTTGTTATTGTTTGATAACTTTGCTATTACTTTGATCTAGTTGGTTATACTCTGATTGTTGATATATTAGTATTGATTATACTCTAATTTGAATAGGCTGAAATGGTTATATCCTATTATTTCCTATTGATCTGTTGATTTTTTTTTGGATCATGAAATCCTGCTGAAATGCTACCGAAATTTTAACTGAATGCTTATTTGTTTTTTATAATGCCAACAGGGGAGAGATTAGTGAAATATTAAATTAAAAGATGTGTGCTACATGTGTTTGGGGGAGCTTTGCGCTTTTACATAAAAATCATTTATCCTATCTCATGCATACATTACAGGGGAGAGTTGCACTTAAATCTCTGATAAATAAATGAAAATATTTCTCTCCTTTTCAATGTTTATTTTGTCATAATCAAAAAAGAGGAGAATGTGAATGCTTATGTCTTGAAGCATATCAAATGAATTTTTTATGATAACAAAGTTAAGATGAAGAAAAAAATCCAAAGAAAAGACCAAGATCAAAAGAGGTATATTAGATATAGTTTACTGGTCATAGATTTTCAATGTGAAATGCCCTCAAGGTATTTCAATTATATTCAAATGGTTTGTCAAGATCTTTTTAAATCAACTTGAAATTCAAAGTTCATATTTTAAAGAAATGTTGATTTCAATCTTAGATTTTGTAAAACATATGTTAATCTTGTCAAATCCAAGTTTCTCTAAGTTAAGAATGGCCTGCATACTTAATTGGGCTTGAAAATGTGTTCAAGGGCCAATGTAATCGATTACACAAGTGTTATAATCGATTACAAGTCAAACAAAGGCCTTGTAATCGATTACATTAAGCATGTAATCGATTACAAGCATGGCAGAAGCCTTGTAGTCGATTACACTAAGGTTGTTTTCGATTACAAGTCTGGTAGAGGCCATGTAATCGAATACACAAGGCTGGTAATCAATTACACCCTGCCCAAAAGGCTAAGAACATGTTCAAACAACCTTGTAATCAATTACAAGCTTGTGTAATCAATTACAACTGGTCTGACATTGCCCAACGACTATATTAGTTGCATTTAATGTTGCCCAATAAAGCCCCCAACGGCTCCGTTGATCAAAAACTCTATATATACCTAAGTTGAGGCATCATTAATAGCTAACCATCAACTTAAAACTTACTTCTATCATTCTAATCCGAGAATCAATCTCTAAAACCCTTATTGCTCTGTTTTAGCAAAATCACTTGAGGTATTCTTGAGGAGCATTGTTAGGACTTCAATTTGTATTAATTACTCTTGTGAGAGTTTTATTCTATCAACCTTGATTGTTCTATAAAAGAGGGTGAAGTATCCCTCCAATTTGTAAAGGGTGAGGCATCCCTTGAAAGTAGAGTGTAACACCCTCCCTAGGGTATCACATTTTCGACTCCCGACTCATGATCTGAAAAGAAGTTCGCACAAAGTTTGAGTTATAAAATATGGGTTAATTTCTTCTTTACTGAAAACGTAAACTTTCTGAAATTCATAAGTAATACGGAAAAACATACTGAAACAGACTCATATACAATACTGACACCAATTAATATTTAACAACTTAAAGAGAAATATAAAAATAACAGACTCTTTTTTTTTTCTTTTAACAGTAGTAACCCTATGACATGTTCTACTTAATAGCACGGTATAACACTAACGTTAAAACTTAACATACTTATTCTCATGTATCCATCTTGTTGCATCAGACATCTGTTCTACATCTGTTTTTGTCAACATTGTACACCTTCGAGTCCCGAATGTCCACTCCTTATTGTTGTCACCCATCTCGGAGTATTCATTGCCCGTTATGTCTAAGACAACTTGATCCTTCTATTATTTGATTTTAACAGTACTGACACAACAAAACAACATAACAAAGAGGTGAGATCACCTACGCCAATACCAACATGGCAGTATAGAAATAACACAAACAACATATCATACGAGATAGATCATACCATAATCATGCTATCGGCATTAATCAACTATCATCATCTAATCATTTATTAGTTTAATTATCATAAACAACAAATTATAATAATGTTCTAATTATCATTATCATCATCCAAGTATTCAAAACAATTGTCATAACCAATATCCCTCAATTAATATATCATGCAGATATAAAATGTTCGATTATGCATGTGCACAAAGACTCAACTTTTCAAAAACAACTCCATGGAGGTTTTCACAATTTCGAGGAGAATGCTCTGTCAATTGTCAGCCTTAGCCCAAAGACAATCTTCCAGTTGTTGAAAAGAATCATGTTCTTGTCGGGTATCGTCAATGCGTTGCAACGGACTGCATCGCCAAGTGGCACAGGGTACTCGCCAGCTGTCCACTGGTCGACCGCCGCGCCTCGACGCCCCCAAGATCCATCATAGACCTCACTATCAATTCTCATTCCCTCTTCAACCACAAGGGCCATATACAATGCACAAATATATCCGTGCAAGTCTAACCCCAAAGGGCCAAATCTTTTCAATTTCATTTGTTTAATGTATCATATGCCTCAACGCATATTTTTTTTCCAATGCATGTATAATGCACCAAATCCAATCACAAGTATCTCTTTCCAATGCATATAAAATGCACCAAATTATACTGTATTTTCAACAGCAAAAATCATGTTATCACATTTTCATAGTTATAAAACACTTTCGTCGTGTTTTCAAAATTGCTTAATATTTCCGTTTCATTTTCACAATTCCAAAACGTTTCTGTTACGTTTTTACAATTCCAAAATGTTTATATTACATTTTCAAAATATCGTAACACTTATGTTACGTTTTCAAAATTCTGAAACGTTTCTGTTATATTTTCACAATACCGTGACATTTCTGTTACATTTTCACAATACAGTAACATTTCTGTTACGTTTTCAAAATATCGCAACTCTTCTGTTGCACTTTTAAAACACGTACTAATTTTTTTTAACGTTTCTCTTAATCGCGTAAAAATATACATTTCTCAAAATCGCATAGTATTTTTCCACTATTTCAAAATCGCGTAACTTAAAAATCATTCTTTTAAGTTGCATAAATCAGTTTCCGTCATTCTCAAAATATTTAAAACACTTTTCAAATCACATAACGATTTTTCGCTATTTTCACAATCACGTAAAAATAATTCATCACTTTTCCATCACGTAGTGATTTTTCAATAGTAATTCAGATTATGTAAAATATTTAAACGTAATTCAAATCACGTAGAAATATTTTAACGTATTTAAAATCACGTAGAAATATTTTTCCATATTACGTAACTTAAAAATCACATTTTTAAGATACGTAAATAATTTTTCACCACAATTTCATTACAGAAAATATTTCTTGACCTTTAAAAATTCATTTTTAACTTTTCTCAAAATAATATAACTTTACACTTCATTTAATATATTTTCTTACTCAAGAAAATATTTTTCCACAGTTCTTTACTCAAGAAATTCTTTTTCAAAATATAATTCTCAAAATCACTTTTTCATTGATGTAAATCAACGTTTCAAAACTTAACATTTTCTAACGTATTTCAAAACTTGAAAATAAGTTATACGTTAGTAAATTTTCAAAACACCATTATATTCTCCATTTTTCTCAAATCAATTCTAAAATCAATTCTCTTCAAAACAAATTAAGATTCAAACCCTTGTAACTTTTCTTTTTCATTTTCATATGAAAGTTCATTTCTCAAGTGATAAAATACTTTGATTTCCCTTTCCAAAATCCTTATACTAAAACATTTTGTTCAAACATTTTGTTTCCATTTTAAAATTATTTTATTTCATAAAAACCAAAATTATTCCAACCTCCAAAAATCGTAGAGTCTTTGGCCATTGAAGCCATCAAATATTTTCCTCCTAAATTGATATGGTTTTACACAAACAAAACCATTAAAAATTCTTTATTTTCAAAATCGAAATACCGATGGTCATAAAAACCAAACCCATTTGTTCAAATTCATTTTTACTTTCCTTACAAATCCTTTTTCACTTTCTTTACAAATCCTTAAAATTATCATTGCTATTTTCATTTAAATCTCATGTTTAGTAAAACACTTAGAAACTTTTTACACAAAATAAATCAATAGAAATCCTTCTAAAATCGTATTCATGTACTCTTTGAAAAATAAATTTTTTGTTTATTTTCCTTACTTTTCTAAACATCCATTTTCATCTTTCATGAAAATATTAATTTGTGAACACCTATTTTGAGGTGTCTTGTTCGAAATCCACCATGTTTTAAGTACTCAAAAATCAATTCTTTTGTTCTTGAAAATTTTCAACATGAACCCTAATCAAGGGCGTCAAAACCGTAGCTCTTCCTTGGCTATTGGAGCCAAAAATCAATTTCCTTTCCACCATCAAGTCATGGCATATACACATATATTTCATCATAAATAATATAAGCATACCATCAAAGCCATAAAAGCATGTATAGCATATCAAGCATATCATCAAAACTATAAAATCATGCAAAGCATATCAAGCATAGAAAATTAATCAAAGCTCATAAACACCCACAAATTAATTACATGACCATGGATATGAATCCTCACATGGATTCCACATCCATCAAATAAAATACCATCTCTCACCACCATGCTTGGTTGGTGAGATGGATCTCCCTCTTACCTTTTGAAGATCCTCCAAAGCTTCTTGATTTGTTTCTTTTTCCAAGTCCTTCACCACCAAGGGCTTCTCAAATACAAAACAAAACACAAGTTAATTAACATATCAAGCTTGATTAAGAGGAACCATGGATCAAACATGGTTTAGATCATGAAAAAGAGAGAAGAAAATGAAGTTTCCTTATACTTCACCTCAAAAATCCAATAACTTTGATCTTGAAGAAACTCCTTGAAGATGAATGATTTAGAAGAAGTCTTCAACATGAAAGTTGCTTAGAATATCATGGAGATTCAAGATCTAAGGTTGGATAAAATTAAAAGAGCTTGGATGGTGATTTTAGGGGTTTTGACTGAATGATATCTCTTGAAGAACAAAGATGAAATTTTTTATTTTTGATATAAACTTGAAGCTTGAATTTGAAGCTCAAGATGAATGATTTTGGAAAAACTCATAACTAGAGATGTTCTTAGAATGGTGTTTAGGTTTAGAAAATCAAGTTGGATGAAATTTTTGAGTGATGGAGGGCATTCTTGGAGTGCTTGGCCGAATGGTGTGCTTAGGGAGAGAAATAGAGTTTTCTTTGGTTTTGCTTCTTGAAACTTGAAGGAAAAGATGAAGATGTAATAATAGAAAGCATGAAAATGAATTCTTTGGTCTTCTTAAGAGTGCATAGCCGTAGCCTCACTTGGAGAGAAAGAAAAGAATATTTTTGCTAAGTTATTTTGCATACAACTTGTAATAATGGGAAAAGGTGATAGATTCTTGTTTTCATTTTTTTCTTTGGCCTAAAAAGCCTACTTCAAAATGTCTCCTCCTTCCTTTTCATCTTCAAAACCGTCCCCCCTCCAAGCCATCTCCTAAGGATGCAAACAAAGAAATAATGAAACAAAATTGACTAAAGCAAATCATAATTGACATAAAGCATCAATTAATGTATTTGAAACTTTTCCTTTGTCTTCTAAACACTCCAAAACCATCACCTTCTCTTCATAATGCATTCAATAAAGTTGTCTTCATTATTTGCCACCCTTTGAAGCATTTCTAGCCATTGATTAATTCAATGGTTAGGATTTAGGTAGATTTTTAATTTTAGAAGACTAAATCTAGGCCATTGGATTTTTCTCCTTTAAATTCTAGCCTTTAGATGTGTCTCCAAAATTAAGGGTCAAGATTACTTTTTCAAACTTTTAATCCAAGGGTCTTAATTAGTCTTAACCATTTTAGAAGACCAAATCTCTACCCTTGATTAATTCTTCATCCAATGGTCATAAATGGTCTTTGTTACTTTTTAAGATTAAATCTCCACCCTTGATTACATCTATGGTTGATATCAAAGTCTTCCTAACCAAGCTTATTCTAACACCATTGATTAAATCAATGGTTATTATCCAAGGCTTCTTTATTAAGTTTGTTTCTTAACCTTTGATTAAATCAATGGTTAATATTCAAACTAAGTATTCTCATCCAAGGGTATAAATCAAGTCAAGCTCTCTTTGTTGACTACGCAGTATAATATTTATTCTTGTATCCTACAAATAATATTTTTACTGTATTTTTATCATCCGATAATTAAATACAGTACAAAACACAGTACAATAAAATTTTAAAAACTGTTTCCGGATTCAGGTTTAGTAAGATCCCCTGTCTCCGTCTAAACAGTACAAATTTTTCTATGCGTAGAAAAATTTTTGCTTTGCGGGACCCACCTGGGCCCACGTATGGCCACCTGGGCCCACATAGGACCACCTGGGCCCACATACAGTAAAAAAAATACATAATCATCCACAAAAATCACAAAAATTAGAAAACGCACAAATATCAAATCAGATTACGTAAAATAATTACCTAACGGTAAGAATTAAATTACGTAAAGTTTTCCCCGGTCCGAAAATTTTTATTTTCCTGACACGGAGTAAATCACTCAAAACGATCAAATACGCTAACGGAGTAATCAAATTAATTTTACAATGCTCAGAAATCACTAAACAGTGAAATTCTGTTAACTGTCAAAATTACTGTTTAAGTGATTGGAAATTTTGGGGTGTTACATAGAGGCTCAAGCACAAAGGGTGAGGTATCCCAAGGTGTTGAGTGCTCCTGTTTGTAAAAGTTATTAAGTACCTATTAAAGCTTGAAGATATAGTGAAAAATCTTAAGTGGTTGCTTAAGGGCTGAACGTAAGTCACAAGTGGATTAGTGGCTGAACCGAGATAAACCTTGTGTTTGATTTTCTTAACCCTACTCTTTTACTTTTGAGCATTGATTATATTTACTTGCTTGAATACTATCTTGTTTGGTTCTTTTGTGAGTGAAAGTAAGCAATCTTCATTAATCATTCATATCTATCAATCAATAGCTTCAACGAAAATCAATAATCAAATGTTTTGCGAAAGATTTGCGAACTTATTTTATAAACTCAATTCACCCCCCTCTTGAGTATTGAGACCACCTGTAACACCCCAAAATTTTTTATTTTACAGTAATAACTGAATTGTACTGTTTTGTGATTTCTATGTGCTGTAAAATTATTTTGACTGTTCTGTGACTATATTTGATCATTGTGTGTGATTTACTCTGAGTCGGGAAAATAATAATTTTCAGCTGAAGAAAATCTTTACTGATTTATTTGGAGTCGGAGGATCTTACTAAACCCGAATCCGAGAGATAAGTGTCATGATCTTTTAATTTTTAGAATTTATCTATGAAATAAAAATATTCTATATTTTTATTATACAGCAGACAAATACTTACTGACTTGTGAGCAATATGTTCTGTCCATTGAGTAACAATTTCTATAACTATTATCCATTGGATAATAGTTTGTAGAGAAAGTTGTTAGGATTTATTTTGGGAACCAATTAAAATATTTGAAGCTTGATGAAAACTAATAGAAAATGGTCAACGAAAATGGCTAGACTAGTTAGCTATATAACTAGATGAAACTAGATGATTTAAACTAAGCTAACATAAAGCCTGTGTAGTAACTAAATGAAACAAACTTAGTTTACTACTCATTAAAGCTTATGGCTACCTGAGTGTTCTAGTGTCTTCTAGAAGATTTGTGAGTCACATTTAAGTAACTAGGTAGCTAGCAAAGAAACTAGAAAATCTAACTAAGTTAGCTTAATTTAGTTATGAATCAATTGAATTAGAAACTTGGTTAGTTTTCCATTGAACTCCATAGTTAGCAAACTTCAAGTATCATCTAGAAACTAGGTGATTCATTTATCTAAACCTATAGAAAGCAAGCTTAGAGGTGAAGACTTTGGATATCAACCCTTGATTCAATCTATGGTTGTTAAGAGTCTCACAAAGTGGCTAGGGTGAACTTAGACACTCCCTTGGTGTCCAAGGGGGGCTCACGACCAAAGAGGTTTAGGAAGGTCAAAAGATGACAATTTAATCACTTGATCACATCTTCATCATTTCCATATAGCAAAATTTCACAAAACTCTCTTCATCCTTCTCTAGAGCACCTCACGGCCAAGCATAGAAGAACCATTCTCCAATCTTCAATAATTTCTATCAATCTTACTTCTTAAATCCTCTCATCATTTTAAGGCTCTTTGTAGTTGGAGTCTTAGCCTAAATCATCCATTTTCATCTACTTTTTTCAAGATCAAGTTCTAAGGTTTTAAGGTGAAGATTATGAAAACTTCACTATTGGTTTCATCTTCATACTCTAGGACCATACTTTGATCCATGGTCTTTTTATTCAAGCTTTAGGTACTCATATACTTGTTTTTGTTTTTGTTTGTAAGAATCTTGTGGTGGTGAAGGACTAGTTCAAGAAGAAAAGTAAGGAGCTTTGGAGGCTTCACCACAACGTAAGAGGGAGATTTATCTCACCAACCAAGTATGGTGGTGAGAGATGAACTTGTATTTGATGGGTGGTGAGTCCACGTGAGAATTCATTCCCATGGTTATGTAATTTGTTTATGTGTTTATGTGCTTTAAATTTATTTATTTATGCTTTCATGCTTTATATGATTTTAATGCTTTAATGGTATGCTTGATATATGTTATAGTATAATATGATGATTATATGCCATGTATGTTATGATATGTGTTGGAAAGGAAATAATTTTTGGTTTCCAATGGCAATGAGGCTTACGACTTCTACACCTCAAAATAGATGTTCCAAGCTAATATTTTTATGAATGGTAAAATTTGATGTTTAGGAAAACAAGGAAAAGAATTAATGATTTGGTTCCAAAGACCATGAAAGTCATGACCATAATGCATTTAATATGGTATTTTGTTACAAAAATTTATTTGTTAAGTGTAACATAGATGGTTAAGCATAAAAGGAATTAAATCAAGGATTTATGAAATATAATATTAAAGGATTTCAAATAAGAGATTTTGAGACCTATGAATAAGAAAAGCTTATTTTTGGAATTAATTAGACTAGTGGATTTAGCTTATAAATGAGAAATAAATTGGTAACTTGAAGTTTACTAACGTATAGCTCACCCTTTGTGTTTTGGAGCGCGTTAGGAAATTTTAAGTTATAACAATTAATTAATGAAAAAGCAATTTTGTGGGAAATAGTACAAAAATTACGGAAAAAATTTCTTAAGTAAAAAAATGTGAAAAATGAAGTTAGAAAGTGTATTAACTTTTGGAAAGTCCAAAATGATGTTTAGAATATTGAAAATTATTTTACGCAGTTGAAAAATAAAGAAAAATCTTTTACGTGACTTAAAAATGTGATTTTTAAGCTACGCGATTTCAAAAATATTGAAAAATCGCTACGCGATTGGAAAACGTTTAAAGATCTTTACGCAATTAAGAAAATGTTGAAAAATAATTATGCAATTTGAAAACACAACAAAAATGTTGCGCGATTGTGAAAATGCAATAAAATAACTACATGATTTAAAATACAGTAGAATTACTGTTGGGTAAACGTGTGGGACCCGTATATGTGAAATTATGATTTTGGCCTGGAATTGGCCTAAGTGGACTATGTCAAGGCCGATGGCCTAGGAGTTGAATAACACCTTTGTGGATGCGATAGGCATAGTGTAGGTCACTTGTTGACCTTGGGGGCGTCGGGGTGTGGGTTTTCCACAATGGGTAGTTGGTAGACCTACTGTACCATGGATCAGACCGATGATCCGGATCGAGATACTATTCTTAATCAAGATCTGATGTAGACTGTCGTGTATAATATCAGATGTGCAATAATGATGAAAATTATAACACTTGTTCTGAGGCAGCCGAATTACCGACAAATATTCTAGATCATTCTCTCCGACTTGTGTTTAGCTCCATAAAGTAGGAAATTGGGTCAGTATGCATGTGCATAGTCTCGTGAATATATATATATATATATATATATATATATATATATATATATATATATATAATATCGGATGTGCAATAATGATGAAAATTATAGCACTTGTTACGAGGCAAATTAATTACCGACAAATATTCTAGATCATTCTCTCCGACTTGTGTTTAGCTCCATAAAGTAGGAAATTGGGTCGGTATGCATGTGCATAGTCTATGAATATATATATATATATATATATATATATATATATATATATATCTTTGTGATATTTTATTTGTTAAATGTTGATTTATGATTAATGTCATGACTATATTCATTATTTGCTATATCTGTATGACATTACTGTCATTTCTATCTCTTCACTGCTATGTTGGTATTGGTGTTGGTAGTCTCACCTCTTTGTGTGTTATTCTTGTACTGTATTTGTATTTGGTAAAGACAGTGAGGAAGGTGGCGAAAAGTAGATTGTGACACCCTTTTTTGGAGAGGGAACATCACACCAAACCACGAATGAAAAACAAAATATAAAGTAAGACCCGGTTCATTTACATGTAGATAATAGCCTGATCATTTATAAGCGTATAATAATTTGGCGCTTTTTTTTTGTAAGAGGATAAAACGCAATTACATTAGAAAATTAACATGAGAATTAAACCATATATATATATATATATATATATATATATATATCATACGTGTTTAAATACATTAAGAGTTAAACAAAGGAAACAGAAGATTTACATGCCCCAAAAAGAATATACATAACACAGCCCACCAAAAAGACAAAACATCAGGCCCCTAAAGTGCTTCAATCTCAGTAAAGTTGCACAATATGGCTTATACAAGACATTCTTCACAAGATTGCGATATAGGACAGTGTCTCGGTCCGGATCATCGGTGCGTTTGCATCGGTCTATCCCACGGTACAGAGGAGCTACCAATTGTCCATTGCGAGATACTCGTACCCCGACACCCCCAAGGTCAATGAGTGACCTACACTAGTCTATTCGCACCCGCACTAAGGTGTGATTCAATCTCCCAGACATAAAGCCTTACAACAAAGTCCACTAGACTTTTTACGATGCATGATGACACAATGCATATTTATATATATCCAATAATCAGATACTTTTCCATGATCATGCCATGGGTGGCCAATTTCATTATCAACAAATTCTTGGTTCCACTTATGGACCCACAACAACACATTATCAAGTTCTCAAACATGAAAACACACCTTTAAGGTTTATTATGAAATTTCACTTTAACTCAACATTTCTCATAAAGTCTTTCTGTAGAAGAATTCTCTTATTTTTTTTATCTACTTTTTATTACTCAAATTAAATAAGTTCTTTACTCAATTTTAAACCTAATCCACTTAAGGAAATTTTAACTTAAATTACCCAATATCTCACTCACACTCATGTTCTTCCCTAACCCAACATCTCACTCATACTTATGTTCTTCCCTTAGTCAAATTTATTCTAAGTTATAAAATAAAGTTCTATTCTTTGTTCTTTCCATTTTATGAATCCCTAATCAACATCTAATTATCTAATTAACTAAGTTTCCATTGTAACACAACATTTTTACCATTACTTTCCTTAAGAGACCGTGAGCTCTAAGGAACACCCCATTTTATTAATCACTTGATTAGTCAATCTCCCAACTAGTTATAAGATTTTAACCATGAACGCCCCATTGAAGGGTATTTGGCCATGAGCCACAAAAGAGGGCAAGGAGCCCTTGATTCTTATATATAAATCCAATCCATTCAAATACTTTAAAAATCCATCAAGATACATAATGACAACCAATAAAGTTATACAAGATAAAAATTAATACAAAAGTCATAAAAAATCACATAACAAAGAAAGCAACCCGAACATGGATTTCTCACAACCAACACATAAACAAACTCCTTACTACCAAGATAGGTTGAAGTGGATGATCTCCTTCTTACCCAAAGAAATACACAAGAAAACGAACTACTTTTTGCACTTGAAATTCGTCTTCCACCACCACAAAACCCTAGAAAGTCCATCTCATAAAAGTCAACAACCAAATCTTGGAAAAAGAGTCCTTGATCACCAAGGTGACCAAGGACCGTGAAAATGAGAAGGAAAAATCGAAAAGTCATGAACTTTTACCTCAAAACTTCAAACTTTAGAGCTTCATGGAAGATAATGAAAATGATAGATCTAGGTGTTGGTCACAAAAGAGAAAAGCTTTAAGATGATGAGAAGATGTAGGAAACAAGGTTGGTTGAGCAAGAAAATGTGGATGGCCAAAATGGTGCTCCTTGGTTGTGGAAGAGAGGAGAAAATGGAGAGGAAAAAGTGAGCTTTTTAGATAATGGTTTCAACAAAAAAGATAGATCTTCAAAGAAAGAGTAGATTCAAGCAAGGTGGTTGCTTGAAATCAAGCATCCATGGAGGGGAAATGGAGGGGTGTGCCGTGGAGGAGAGGAAGAGGAGAAAAGTTTGAGAGAAAAGTGAGAGGAGAGAAAATAGAGAGACAAAGTGATAGAAAAGTGTTTAGGAATTTTTGAAAAGGGAAATGATGGATGGTATAAGTGGAAATATGACAAAATTTGTCACATTTCCCTCGACATGGCCATGGAGTTATAAGAGAGAGGGGGGAAGGAAGCTTCCTCTAGAGCTTTGTTAGCTTTTTGCAAAAGCATGATGTGACATAAAGTTGACACTCTTAAAAAGATGATGAGCATTTTATTACAAATTATTATCCAATAGACAAATGATACAGTTAAAAAAAATAGTATTTATTATCCAACGGATAATAAAATATACTATAATTTTTATTTATCAGATAAAAATCTTGAAAAACGTAAATCTCGTAAATTGTATCCGGCCTCAGGTTTAGTAAGATCTCCCGATGACATTTCCACAGTTCAAGGTTTTCTAGTCTTGGGAAAAATATTTTATTTTTCTGGTTCCGCTCAATGTGCACGTAAATCGATAAATATATTAAAATAATCAACATTTGTGAAAAAATTTAAAAAAATCACAAATATTATAAAATGACTATTTATCATGAAACAAACAATTTTCAGGGTGTTACAACTCTCCCCTTATAAGAAGAAATTTCATCCTCAAAATTTTCATACCTTAGAATAGATGTGGATGGTATTCCTTTATCTTATCTTCTAACTCCCACGTTGCATCTCTGGTTATGTCATTCTAGATCACTTTCACTAACGGAATTTCTTTCCCTCTAAGTCGCTTCACCTTCCTATCTTTGATCTTTACAGGAGGTGCCTCATAGGTCAAATTCTCTTTTAATTGTATTGTATCAGGTGCTATGACATGGTCTGGACCAGGAATATATTTTTGCAATTGCGATACATGAAAGACATTGTGAAGGTTGAAAAGAAAAGGTGGTAAAGCTACTTGGTAAGCTACTGGACCTGTCCGACGAAGAATTTGATAAGGTCCGATAAATTTAGGAGTGAGTTTTCTAGATTTAAGAACTCGGCCGACCCTAGTCGTGGGTGTGACTTTCAAAAACACATGCTCACCTTCCCTAAACTCAAGAGGCTTTCTCCTTTTATCTGCATAGCTTTTCTATCTACTCTACGCAGTCCTCGTCTTTTCTTGAATCATCTTGACTTTCTCAGTCATTTGTTGTACAAGATCAGGTCCAATAGTAAGGTGATTTCCGTCTTGGTACCAACACAAAGGTGTTCTGCACTGTCATCCATATAGAGCCTCATAGGGTGCCATCCCTATGCTCGAGTGAAAACTGTTGTTGTAGGTGAACTCTACCAATGGTAAAACTTTATCCCAACTTCCCATATGTTCTAAAGCGCAGGCTCTAAGCAAATCTTCCAATGATTGAATCATCCTTTCTGATTGACCATCGGTTTGAGGATGATAAGCAGAACTCAGACAAAGCTTCATTCCCATCGCTTCTTGAAGACTTAGCCAATATCTTGATGTGAACCTCAGATCTCTATAAGAAATGATATTGGAAGGCACACAATGCAGTCTAACGATCTCACTAATATACAGCTAGGTCAACTTCTCCATGTTGTACCTTATGTTGATTGGTAAGAAATATGCTGACTTCATAAGCCGATCAACGATTACCTATATTGAATCGTAATGCTTTTTGGTCTTTGGTAACCCAACCATGAAATCCATCACAATACTATCCCACTTCCATTCGAGAATAGCTAGGGGTTGCAATATTCCTGACGGTCTCTGGTGTTCAACCTTTGCTTTCTGACAAACTAAGCAAGATGACACATGTTGAGCTACATCTCTCTTCATTCTAGGCCACCAAAACAGCCATTTCAGATCTTGGTGCATTTTAGTCATTCTACGATGCATACTTAACCTGCTGGTGTGAGCTTCATCAAGAATTACTTTCCTAAGCTCCGGATCATTGGGTATACAGATCCTTCCCTTGAACTTTAGGACTCCATCATGTAAATGGTAATGGTCTTGGTTTTGATGATTAACAAACAAGAAAGCAATGAAGTGCAAAGATCAAGTCCTAAGGTCTTTCAAGAATAGCTAGTAGGACTTAGATCATATGTAAAGGTATAATGGACTCACACAAAAGCTCATTTCTTGGTTCAAAACTCATTTCAAAATAGCTTTGCATAATCATGTTTTCATCTTGTGAAAAATATGTTTAAGATTGAGTAAAATGCGTTTAGAAAGCTTGGAAATATTTTGGATATCCTTGGTTGAGAATTTCTTTGAAAATCCTATGTTTCTAAACACTGCATAATAGATTATAGATTCTACATAATAGGTTATGGACCAAGTCAGAGGCTTTCCTACGTTTTTACAAAAGTCTCATAATCGATTATATGCATTTCTCATAACTAGTTATATGACAAGTCAGGAAGTGTTTTAGACTCTCCACATAGCTATAATCGATTAAGCCTATTCCATAATAGGTTATATGGAGCTAACAGAACATCCACTTTATGTTTTAACTACTTCCATAATCGATTATGCCATTATTGTAACAGGTTATGAAATGTTTCATAACCAATTATGAGAAAAGTCATAATAGGTTATGACTATTTATAACAGGTTATGAAAACTCCATAACCGATTATGAAAAAGTCATAATAGGTTATAAAGTTAGATAAAAGCCCAAGATAACGTGATTGTAAGCCATAATCGATTATGGTTATGCCATAACAGGTTATGGACTCTTACAGAACTCTTTCATGATAGCTCTTTCAAGAGCATTTAATGCCCCCAACTACTTCTGACGTCTCTTAAATGATATGGGCTATAAATGAAAGTGTTTGTGCATTGATTAGAGGTTTGAAAACATTCTGAAAAACATCCTTGAGCATTAAATACGAGTTTTCTCATCATTTTCATCACATACTCTGTTTTGAGCTTAAAAGTGTGAATCGTTCGTACTGATAGTTCTTCAATTTGTATTATCTGCTCTAAAAAGAGTTTCTTTCATCTAAATCTTGTATAATCTGTTAAGCGAGGGTGAGGTATCTCTCAAAACAGTTAGGGTGAGGTATCTCAAAGTATGTTGAGTGCTTCAAATTTGTAAAAGTTGTCAAGCACCTGATTTCAAGCTTGAAGATATAGTGGAAATCTCGAGTGGTTGCTTGAGGACTGGACGTAAGCCACAAATGGATTGGTGGCTGAACCAGGATAAAGCTTGGTGTTTGTTTTCCTAACTTAACCTCTTTGTATTGTGCACTATTTCATTGATTTACTTGAATACTATCTTCCTTGTCTTTTTTATTTATGTGCAATATCTTTCTATCTCATTCATTCATTCATTTCTATCAATTAATAGCTTCAACGAAAATTGATAAACAAAGGTTTTACGAAAGATTTGTGAAAATATTTTATAAACTCAATTCACCCCCGCTTGAGTTTGAGGCCACTTGGTAACAAATGGTATTAGAGCTAGACTCTTGTATAAAGAACTTAGCCACTTCAAGAGAAAAAATGACTTCAAATGGTTTTTCTAATGAAGGTCATTCTATAAATAGACCTCCCTTTTTCAATGGGAATGGTTATGCATATTGGAAAGAAATGATGAAGATTTTTATTGAAGCTCTTAATATTAATGTGTAGGATGCTATTAAAAATGACCCTTTTGTCCCCACATTTCTAGTTGATGGTATTAGAACAAATACACCAAGAAATGAATGGACCAATGATGACAAGAAAAAGGTCCAATATAACTTGAGAGCCAAGAACATCATCATCACTTCTTTGGGGTATGATGAATTCTTTAGGGTGTCAAATTATAAGACCGCTCAAGAAATATGGGATACATTGCAAGTAACCCATAAGGGCACAAGCGAAGTGAAAAAATTTAGAATAAATACACTCACTCATGAATATGAATTGTTTAGAATGAACCAAGGGGAAAACGTCCAAGAAATGCAAAAATGATTTACTCATATAGTTAATCATCTTGCTTTATTGGGAAAAACCTTTGCCAATGAAGATCTTATTAACAAAGTTTTGAGATGCTTGAGCAAGAGTTAACAACCCAAAGTGATGGTCATATCAGAGTCAAGGAATCTAGCCACAAAGACCTTGGTCACCCTCTTCAGAAAGCTTCAAGAGCATAAGTTGGAGCTAAATAGATTAAGTCAAAATGAGGAGCAAGATAAGAAGAAAAAGGGGATTGCTCTCAAAGCTACTTCTTCCTCAATTGAATATGAAGATGAAAATGATGGAAATCATCTTGATAATATTGAGATAAATGAAGAGAATTTTAGCCTCCTTGTGAAAAGGTTTGGAAGATTTATCAAGAAGAAAGGAAATCAAAGAAGACCTCATTTTCCTCCTAAGAAGTCATACCAAAAGGGAGAAGGAACTTCATCTACTCCAACTTGCTATGAATGTGGAAAACTGGGGCATATCAAGATGGAATGTCCAGTTTATCAAAAGAAGATGGAGAAATTTGAAAAGAAGCTTTTTAAGGAAAGAAAAGGAATGAGAGCATACATTGTGTGGGAAGACAACGATATGGATTCCACCGATGATTCGGAGGATGAGGAAGCCCATCTTTGCCTTATGGCAAATGGAGAAGAAGAAGAAAAAAGTGAAACCGAGGTAACCTCATCTAATCTTGAACTCTCTCCTTCATATAGTGAATTACAAGATGCATTTCAAGAATTACATGATGAATCCATGAGGCTCACTAAAATGGTTTTAACTTCTAACAAAATAATCGCCTTAATGACTAACAAAATTTCTATTTTAACTAAGGAGATTGAAGAACTCAAAGTTAAAAATGAGACTCTTTGACTTATTGATGCTAACTCATCATGCATGATTTGTTCGTCACATGATAATGCAACCACATCCTCATCTTGTTCATCATGTAAATCATTTGAAAATGAAATTGAGGATTTGAGAAACACACTTGCAAAATTCACCTTTGGAAGAGACAACTTGAATGTATTACTAGGGAAACAAAGATATGTTTTCCAAAAGGCCGGTTTAGGGTATAATCCCAATAATCAACAAAAGTTTCTCAAAAATCTCTTTGTTTCCTCAAGTACCTTAAGTAGTCCCTTTATTAAATGTTTTCATTGTGGAAAGAAAGGGTATAGTGCATCAACATGTAATGTAAGTAAGAAAATTAACACAAAGGTTGGAACTAAAATGGCTTGGGTCCCTAAGGGCACCATGCCTAACACTAACACACAAGGACCCAAGAAAATTTGGGTACCAAAGGTTAAAATCTGAATGTATGTTGTAGGTGTGCTTCAAGACCAAGAGTTCATGTTAGTATCTTGATAGTGGATGCTCTAAGCACATGACCGGTGATGGCTCCAAGTTTTCCTTCCTTGTACCTAAGAAGAGTGGTCATGTAACATATGGTGACAACAACAAAGGAAAGATCCTTGGAGTTGGCAAAGTTGGTAAGATCCTTTCCTCATCCATTGATAATGTTTTACTTGTTGAAGGACTAAAACATTACTTGCTTAGCATTAGTCAACTATGTGATAAAGGAAATAGAATAATATTTGATTCTAATTGTTACATAATTAAGGGTAAGGATGATAAGCATGTTAATTTGTTGGTCACAAGATCAATAACATATATATGATTAGCCTTGATGACATTTTCTCAAATGATGCTAAATGTTTTATCAGTAAAGAAAGTGATTCATGGTTATGGCATAGAAGAATTGCTCACATTCACATGGATCACTTAAACAAATTAGTTTCTAAAGAACTAGTAATTGGACTTCCAAAGCTTAAATTTGAAAAAGATAAACTTTGTGATGCATGTCAAAAGGGAAAACAAGTAAAAGTCTCTTTTAAAGCTAAAAATGTGGTTTCAACTTCTAGACCTCTACAACTTTTGTACATGGATCTTTTTGGTCCCTTTAGAACTATGAGCTTTGGTCGGAATTACTATGCATTGGTGATTATGGATGATTTTTCTATGTTTACATGGACTTTATTTTTGTCTCACAAAAATGATGCTTTTCAATCATTCAAAAAGCTTGCCAAAGTTATCTAAAATGAAAAAGGTTTTTGTATTGCATCCATAAGAAGTGACCATGGTGGTGAGTTTGAAAACCATGAATTTGAAATCTTTTGTGATAAAAATGGCATTGAGCATAATTTTTCTGCCCCTAGAACACCACAACAAAATGGTGTTGTAGAAAGAAAAAATCGATGTTTAGAAGAAATGACAAGAACTATGCTCAATGAGGCAAATCTTCCTAAGTAGTTTTGGGTGGATGCGGTTAACACCGCTTGTTATGTTATGAATAGGGCTCTAATAACGCCAATTTTAAAGAAAACCCCCTATGAATTATACAAAGGAAGGAAGCCAAATGTTTCACATTTTCATGTCTTTGGATATAAATGCTTTGTTTTGAATAATGGAAAGGATAACTTGGGGAAGTTTGATGCAAAATCTGATGAGGGAATATTTCTTGGCTACTCTATACATGGTAAGACCTTTAGAGTTTATAATAAACAAACTATGACCATAGAAGAGTCTATACATGTTGCATTTGATGAAACTAATCCACATGAGTCGAGAAAGGAGTTTATTGATGATGTGGTAGAAAGTTTGGCAAGGACTCACCTAGAGAACAAAGGAAAAGAAGTCAAAAAGCAAGAAGAAAGCCCATATGGCTCTCCAAGGCAAGAGGATTCTCAAATCATGGACCTTCCCAAGGAATGGAGAACATCAAGATATCATCCTCTTGACAAAGTCATAGGTGAGGTATCAAAAGGGGTAATCACTCGTAACTCTCTTAGAGATGCATGTAATCATATGGCTTTTGTTTCTCAAGTTGAACCTAAAGACATATGTAACGTCCCGAAAATTAATAATTTCAGGATAAGGCTTTGTTTCTCGTTTTGCGTGCGCACTGAGCTGAGAATTGCTGAGGTCAGTGTAACGCTCCGGAAACTAATTATTTCACCGCCAATAGTCATTTTCTAATATTTGTGATTTATGTGAATTTTTCTGGAATTTTTCGGAAACGACGAATATTTTAATATATTCCTCGTTTTGCGTGAATATTGAGCAGAGTCGGGAAAACGACTGTGGTGCCTCAAAAATTAGAAAATTATATGACGAATAGTCGTTTTATAATATTTGCAATTTTTGGGAATTTTCTGGGAATTTTCCGGAACCGTCGAATATTTTAATATATTTCTCGTTTTGCGTGCGCGCTGAGCAGAACCAGAGAAACGCGATGTTTTCTCTGAGAACCTTGGACTATGGACATGTCGACGGGGGATCTTACTAAACCCGAGACTTGACACAGTTTACGAGGTTTCATAATTTTCGAGAAATTCTAACAGATAAAAATAAATCAATACAGCGAAAAATTCATCTGTCAGATTAATTAAATACTGACTTCTGTCAACTGTAACTATTATCCATTGGATAATAGTGTGTAATAAAAATCCTATCACATTATCCAAATGTAATCTACTTTATGTCAAATCTATCTACTTTAATTCAAATTTAATGGTTAAATAATCAAAGCTTCCTTAAGAAGCTTTGACCCAAACATTGACCCATGTGCTTTGGCTTCTCTTGGAAGCCAATTTTCACTCTCTCTTCTCTCACCATTCACGGCTGGAATGCAGCCAAGGGGAAGGGAAATTGCTTCATTTCAATTATTCAATTATCACTTTAATTCATTAATTTCAAGACACTTTCTCTCTCTTCCTTCTTCTTCTTCTTCACTTTTCTTTTCTCCTCCTTCTCTCTACCTCCACCATGAGCATGAAATTGCAGCCCCTCCTTCCTCCATTTTTGTTCATCTTTTCTCCTCTCCAAGCCCATTTCTACACTTGTTTTCACCTCCTCTACCTTCTTTGTGTAGAAAGTTTCTCCATTTTCCATTTCTATCTCCATTTTCTCTCCACCTCTTCTCTTCTTCCTCCTCTTAGATCCGAAAATTCCAGCCACCATTAGAGAGTCTCTTCTTCACTTTTCTCTCCATAAACACCATTTCTAGACTTCTCTTAACCTCCTCTATACTTTCTCTTTAGAAAATCTTTTCAAAAATCCATCCTTTCTACCCCTCCTTCTTCAAATCCGAAAATCACTCCTCCATGGATGGCCAAGCTTTTTGATTTTTCTCTCCACTAAACACATTTATACACTCATCTTCATCTTCTCTACAAGTTTCGTTTGGAAGGTTTGCTCAAAATCCAACTTTGTCTCCATTGTCTTCCAAGGTAAAGATTCTTGATTTCTCTCCATTTTCTTCTCATTTTCGATTTCCTTGGTTACCTATGTGACCAAGGATCATTCTTTTCAAGCTTTAAATTTGTAAATATGAGAATTTGACCACTTTATGGTTCTCTTGAAGGTGGAATCCGAAAATTACAAATCAAGGAACCAAGGAGTTATTTTCTTGCATTGTCTCCTCTAGGTAAGAGGGAGACTACTCACTTCAACCACTTATGGTGGTGAGAAGACTTTGTGTGTGTGTGTGTGTTGATGGAGAAATCCATCCTTGTATGCTCTTTGTATGCTTGCTTGAATTATAAATTTTGTATAATTTAGTATTCTTGAATTTGATTGATACTTGATTATGCTATTGAATATGTTTGATATATTAATTGTGCTTGATCATGTTGGGGTTGCTAAATGGAAAATTTGGAGTTTCCTACCTCAACATGGTGCCACGGTTTTGATTAGAAATTAGGGGTGAATATTGGTTTTGTATACAAGTGAAATAAGACTTATATAATCAAAGATTGAATGATAGTATTAACACTAACGAATGGAAGACTTTGAGGGTTTAATATCCAAGAGGGGTGCCACGGTTTTGGTCTTGGTAAAGAGACAAATGGATTGATTTTGATGATCTAAATTTAAGTGAATTAAGAGTGTAACATATAATGTGATAATTGTGACCTTAGATTGATTTGTTGTATATAATGGTATGTTGGATTGGATTATGTGATTGGAAATGGAAGAAAAATATTTGGGGAATCTCTCTTGGAGGGCTACGGTTTTTAGGGTGAAAATTGGATAAATCATGGTTAATGTGTAATAAGCATAAGAATAGAATTAATCAAGTGACAAAGTAGAATTTAATGGAAGAAAAGTTTGAGATTGAAGCCTAAATGATGGCTACGGTTTTGAGGCATAAAGATTAGGGTTCTTGGTGAACTAATTTGATAAGTGAACACTTAAATGAATTAAGGGAATGACATGTAGTATGATGACTTGAGAGAATTTGGGATTGTAACCATTGTGAGGCCACGACCTCTAGGGCAAATTTTAGGTAAGTATGTGGTTTTGATAATTTGGAAGCATAAGAGATTAGGTAATTAGAAACCTATGTAATAAATGGACAACTAATAAATTGGAAGAATTTAGTGTAGTCAAGACTTCATAAATTTTAGAAGACTAATAATGGGACCATTGTAAAACTTAAGGTGATTCTAAATGAGTGAAGAACAAGAGAGTGTGAGGCTTAATAGCTTAATTAATTTACAAGTTATAGGAAATCGGATTGCCTTGGAATATTAAATTGATTTCAAGTATTGATTTTGAACATGAACCTTGAAAAGGGAAACAAATTCTAAGTTAGGATTCATAATGAACCTAAGGACGCATCAATTGACTTAATCCTTGTATTATGATGTTATGGGTCCATGTGAGTGACCATTTGTATATTGATGCTTATATTGGCCCATTGTGGCATTTTATGAGATTGTATGAGATTGTGGATCATACATGTGCATGCATAGTGTCTTATGCATTGTGATTGTCCGTGTGGACTATTGTAAGGCCTAGTTGCCTAGGAGATTGAACACACCTTAGTGCGGGTGCGAATAGACAAGTGTGGGTCGTGTTATGACCTCGGGGGCGTCGGGGTGCGGGTCCCTCACATGGACAGTTTAGAGCTCCTCTGTGCCGTGGGGCAAACCGATGCAAACACACCGACGATCCGGACTTGACACTGTCCTATATCATGATCTAGTGTAGAATGTCTGTGCAATGCCATGATTGTGCACGAGAAAATTTATTGATAGCACTGGCCTTGGCAAAATGTAAGTCACGTACATGTCTCCTGATCTTTCTCTCCGACTGTTTGGGTTTAGCTCCATGGAGTAGGACTTTGGGAAAGCATGCATATGAACTATGATATATTCTGTCATTATTAATGTTTATTTCCTGTAACTGTGACTGATTTGATTATTATTACTGTGATGATTGTCTGATTGTTGTGTTGATTCTTGGAAATACTATTGTGATCTGTCTGCTATTGCCTGTTGTTGTTCTACTTTACTATAAATATCGTTGTTATTATTAATTCTTATTATTGCTTACAATTGCATTGCTTTTGTTATAAATTCCGCTGTTGCCGTTAATAAATATATGAACTGTATTGCTTTATGGGCGCTCTGCGCCGTGTCGTTTTCTTACTGCCATAATGGTAATGAAGGATGGGTGTCTCACCTCTTTCCTATATCCTTGTATGTCTGTTTTATACTTATATTGATAAAAGATCATGAGGAAGATAAGGAGGGACCACACTTTGGTTGATTGGATTGGGCGTTTGGACAAGGTTTCTTCGGCTACGTACGAGTGCAGTTGCGTGGAGGCATTGATGCCTGACTTGTTGACTGGGACTCCGAGCGTCGTATGTGTATATGGGGTTGCGGCTTTGTCTGCTAGTAGTACCTATCCCTGGGTCACTACTTTTCCCCCTTTTAGTGTTTTATTCCCGCTGTATTTTATTGGACTCTGTAATTGTTATATTCTATGTCATCAGTGATTTGTGTAAATTGACTATATATATATATGTATAAGAGATATGATTTTATTTCAGTGGTTGTATCATGGCTTGAATACATTTATATTTCATTCGAGGCTCATATTTTCTACCTATGCAAATTGTCAAAAAAAATATAGACTCTTGAGAATTTAAGTTACTGTTATCATGACTGTGACACACTTGGATTTAGTAACTGTGGTGTAATGACGATTATGCTTCGGTTGCTACATCAAGGGGTGTTACAACATAAATGAGGCCATTAATGATGAACATTGGATCTTGGCTATGCAAGATGAACTAAACCAATTTGAGAGGAATCAAGTTTGGGAATTAGTTCCAAGTCCTAATGATCATCCCATAATTGGCACCAAATGGGTCTTTAGGAACAAACTTGATGAAATAGACTTAAAAATAAGAAACAAAGCTAGACTTGTAGCTAAGGGTTATAGTCAAGAAGAAGGTATAGATTATAAAGAAACATATGCTCCCGTGGCAAAATTAGAAGCCATTAGAATGCTACTTGCATATGCATGCACCATGGATTTTAAGCTTTTTCAAATAGATGTTAAAAGCGTTTTTTTAAATGATTTTATACAAGATGAGGTGTATGTGGAACAACCTCCTGGTTTTGAAAACTTTGAACTGCCCAACCATATTTTTAAATTGAAAAAGGCCTTGTATGATTTGAAACAAGCTCTTAGAGCTTGGTATGAAAGGTTGAGCAAGTTTCTTTTAGAAAATAGCTTTTCTAGAGGAAAGGTTGACACTACTCTCTTCATCAAGTATAAAAATAATAATATCCTTCTTGTTCAAATATATGTTGATGATATTATTTTTGGTGTTGCTAATGACTCTCTTTGTAAGGAATTTACAACTATTATGCAAAGTGAGTTTGAGATGTCTATGATGGGTGAGCTCAACTTTTTCCTTGGTCTCCAAATCAAGCAAACAAAGGATGAGACTTTTATAAGTCAATCCAAATATTGCAAGGAGCTTCTCAAGAAGTTTAGAATGGAAGGTGCCAAGCAAATGGCTACACCAATGGGCACTTCTTGCTACTTAGACAAGGACGAAGAAGGTAAATCGGTAAAAATTACGAAATATATAGGTATGATTAGCTCACTCCTTTATCTTACTGTCCATAGGCCTGATATCATGTTTAGTATATGCATGTGTGCTAGATATCAAGCTAATCCTAAAGAATCTCACCTATGTGCTATTAAAAGAATCATGAAATATCTAATAAGCACTTCACAAATAGAATTGTGGTACCCTAAGGGTGCTTATTGTAGTCTAATTGGTTATTCCGATTTTGATTTTGTTGGATGCAAAATGGATAGGAAAAGTACTAGTAGGACATGCCACTTGCTTGGAAGCTCATTAGTTTCTTGACATAGCAAGAAGCAAAATAGTGTGGCATTGTCAACAACTAAAGCTGAATATGTAGCAGCTGGTAGTTGTTGTGTTCAAATCCTTTGGATGAAGCAACAACTTCAAGACTATGATCCTGAGCTTGATCACATTCCCATAAGATGTGACAACACTAGTGCAATCAATTTGTCTAAGAATCCCATTTTGCACTCAAGAATAAAACACATTGAAATTAGACATCACTTTATTAGAGATCATGTTCAAAGGGTGACTGCATGCTTGAGTTTGTGGAAACAACTAAACAACTAGCTGATATCTTCACAAAACCCTTGAACAAAGAAGCATTCTTTTATATAAGAAGTGAATTAGGTATATTGGATCAATCTTGCATTCATATTTGAAAGATAACCTTGCTACATAATCTGTTATATTATATAATATTCTTGCTTAAAAAATATTTTTGAATCCAATACTAACTTGAGCATCGGAGTTTCCCTAAGTCTGTTTTGCAGGTACTTGATCCATGCTCAAGTCCCTCAACCATCCAATCTTAAGTTCTTATTAAAGAAATTGGATTCAAGCTCCTTCAAAGAAGTATAATCAGTTTGTGAGTTATATTTAAGGTGTTTAGAAGTGATGGAAACATGGCCAAGTCAAGTAACTACTTAAGGATGGAATAAGCTGCCGATATATTAAAGGATGCACTCTTGAAGACTTTTCTAGTTTGTTGGTGAAAGGCATGTTCTGATAGTCTTAAAGGATGGATTCTCGAAGGATTTTCTGGTTTTGTCTTAGAAATAAAGAGCTGAGAAATGGACAAAATCTATTATGGAATTGGTATAATCTGTCATTAGTGTCTAAAGATGTTTTGGCAAGTTAAACTTGATCTCTGTCAAGTCAAATAATTGATTATGACCTCACATATTCAGTTATGGGCTAGTATTATGTCTCTGGGAATTAAGTCAGCTCATGGAAATGGTCTCTGGACGCAAGGAATAACCAATTATTACATCCATATAATCGGTTATATAGTTTTTCTTCTTAACTTTGTGGTCTCTGGGAGCAAGGAATAACCGATTATTACATCCATATAATCGGTTATATGGTTTGTCCTCACAACTTGGTGGTCTCTGGAAGAAAGAACTAACCGGTTATATGTACATACGTAATCGGTTATTCACTCAAAACCTTGAGCATGTCTTTGTTATTCCCACACTCATAACCAATTACATGTTTCAACATAATTGATTATGGCTCTTCCTCAAAAGCAAACCGAGGAGCTCACGAAATAGCCCACTTCACTATTATCATCTTCTTCCCTTTCTTCTCTCCAACACCCACTCATACCCACTCACTCAAACACCTCTCCCACTCCAAATCCAACCAAAATCTACCACTAAAACTCAATATCCATCATTTTCCACTAGTTTTCACCGATCAAAACCTCTATTTTCATCCAATTTCTCACATCACCTTTCACTTTCTCTCTCCTTCAAACGTACCCTAACTCCATTGTTGACCATGACCAGCAACTCATCTCATATTCCACGAAATCTCGCACAAAGAATCCTAATGTACCAAAGGAAACTCCTCCCCAAGACAACTCCAACGTCAACCTTAACCTTGGAAGGTATTTCTCAAATTCGAAGCAGAAAAGTACGTATCATTTAAAGTTTCATGGAAGAAACATTATTCAGCCCAAGTATGTGTATTGGGAATTCTTCATTCAACAAGGATTCACCTCCCTCACTGACGTCTTGGATTTTTATGGGCTAAAAGCATTTGTAACCGCTCCTTGTAAGTACTACTGCCTTGAAACTAGCAAAGTCTTTTTCTGTAATATGCACTTTGCTGGAGCAAATTTGATTTCTGAAGTTAGTAAACATAAGATAATTGTCACACCAAAACATTGGCATATTTTGTTTGGTATGAAATATTCTGGGGCAAAGTTCATAGAGGAAAGTCACACAGAATGGGAAAATTATGATAAAATAGTAGCCATTCAGGATATGATTCAACTTGGAATCCTAACTCCAACCACCAAAACTTTCACTACTGGATATTTGAAACCACAAGACCGTCTTCTTCACTTTCTGTTAGTTCATATTTTAGTTCCAAGGGCTGGCAATTATGCCCTGGTTGAAGAGGAAGATATCTTCTTCATGTGGGCAATGAAACAAAGAATGCATATCCATTAGCCCGCTCTCATCATGCATTACATGATGAAGGCAAAAGACAAGTTTATGATGGATCTCCCCTATACTCTGATTATTGCTGCAATCCTGGACCATTATGACTGAGAAGGTAATTTTTTACAAGAAGATGGTATGATTGAGCTTACTAGAAATAACAAATTTGGGAAAGCCACCTTCAACTACATGTAAATCAGGAAAGCTAATGGTGCTTGGGTATATGGAAGAGGACGAGAGGCAACAAGTCCTGATGCCCTTGGGGAGAATGACCTTGCAAACAACAAAAAATGCCTTCTCGTTGTTCTTCAAGACATTCAAGCTCAAAATGAAAGGATTGAAACCAGGCTTACAAATCTTCAAGCTTATCAGGAAAATAGCAACATAGCAATCTATGATCGCCTCAGTGCCATAGAAGGTCGTCTGGACAAACTTGAGTGACGCTTTTCAGAGGATCATGGGTCTTGAGTTTGGATTCATTTCTACTTATCAATAGGTTTGTTGTAACTATAACTCTGTCTTGCTCTGTTTAGCTAATATCATAAGACATGCTACATAACTCTGTTAATGGTTAGTTTATATTCTTGCCTTGACTATTATGACGCTAATGATCTTTTGTGGAAATCTATTTATCTTTTTAATGATACTGTTGCTCATTTTTTTTCTTCATATTAATTAGTAATGGTTTTGCACCATCTCTTCTCTCTTTGTCAAAATATATGGCATATCTTTTCTTATCATGACAAAAAGGGGAGAAGAAAATTGTTGAGAAAAGGTAAACAAAAGGTATAAAATCAATGATTCTGGGATTCAAATATCAAGGGGGAGCTATACAAACTCTGAACTTGTCACCTTTTGAAAAACAGAGGGGGAGTAAGTTTTATTTTAATACCTTGTGTGAAACCAATTTAATTGAACAAATGCTTTTCTCAAATGTTTATTTGTCATCATCAAAAAGGGGGAGAATGTGAATGGCAATGGTCTTGGTTTTGATGATCAACAAATAAGAAAGTAATGAACTGCAAAGATCAAGTCCCAAGGTCTTTGAAGAATAGCTAGTAGGACTTAGATCATATATAAAGGTATAATGGACTCACACAAAAGCTCATTTTTTGGTTCAAAACTCATTTCAAAATGGCTTTGCATAATCATGTTTTCATCTTGTGAAAAATGTGTTTAAGATTGAGTAAAATGCGTTTAGAAAGCTTGGAAATATTTTGAATATCCTTGGTTGAGAATTTCTTTGAAAATCCTATGTTTCTAAACACTCCATAATAGATTATAGATTCTGCATAATAGGTTATAGACCAAGTCAGAGGCTTTCCTACATTTTTCCAAAAGTCTTATAATCGATTATATGCATTTCTCATAACTAGTTATATGACAAGTCAGGAAGTGTTTTAGACTCTCCACATGTCTATAATCGATTAAGCCTATTCCATAATAGGTTATATGGAGCTAACAGAACATCTACTTTATGTTTTAAGTACTTCCATATTCGATTATGCCATTATTGTAATAGGTTTATGAAATGTTTCATAACCGATTATGAGAAAAGTCATAATAGGTTATGACTATTTATAACAGGTTATGAAAACTCCATAACCGATTATGAAAAAGTCATAATAGGTTATGAAGTTAGACAAAAGCCCAGGATAACGTGATTGCAAGCCATAACCGATTATGGCTATGCCATAACAGGTTATGGACTCTTACAGAACTCTTTCACAACAGCTTTTTCGAGAGCATTTAATACCCCCAACTACTTCTAACGCCTCTTAAATGATATGAGCTATAAATGAAAGTATTTGGGCATTGATTAGAGATTGGAAAACATTCTGAAAAACATCCTTGAGTATTAAATACGAGTTTTCTCATCATTTTCATCACATACTCTATTTTGAGCTTAAAAGTGTGAATCGTTCATACCGATAGTTCTTCAATTTGTATTATCTGCTCTAAAGAGATTTTCTTGCATCTAAATCTTGTATAATCTGTAAAGAAAGGGTGAAGTATCCCTCAAAATAGTTAGGGTGAGCTATCCCTTGGATATAGAGGCTCAAGCATAAGGGTGAGGTATCCCAAGGTGTGTTGAGTGCTTCAAATTTGTAAAAGTTGTCAAGCACCTGATTTCAAGCTTGAAGATATAGTGGAAATCTCGAGTGGTTGCTTGAGGACTGGACGTAAGCCACAAGTGGATTGGTGGCTGAACCAGGATAAAGCTTGGTGTTTGTTTTCCTAACTCAACCTCTTTATATTGTGTACTATTTCATTAATTTACTTGAATACTATCTTCCTTGTCTTGTTCATTTATGTGTAATATTTTTCTATCTCATTCATTCATTCATTTCTATAGATTAATAGATTCAACGAAAATTGATAAACAAAGGTTTTACGAAAGATTTACGAAAATATTTTATAAACTCAATTCACCCCACTCTTGAGTTTGAGGCCACTTGGTAACACATCAGGTCCTTCCTCCACTATTGTCACACTGTCTTGCCTCATTAGCTCTCTTTCTTTTCACAAAATTCATCACTTTCTTACTTTTCGCGTATTTCTTTCATTAAATTATTCAGAATAGTAACCATGTTTAAACGAATTCTTCCCAGTGCCAATTCGATAGACAACCACATGTCTCTGAATTGCTCTATTAGATCCTTCTCCTTAATCATCATGCAGACATACTAATCATCTTTCTACTCAGAGCATCTGCCACAATGTTTGCCTTCTCGAGATGATACTGGAGTTAAAAATCATAGTCTTTCAAAAACTCCAACCATCTTCTCTGCCTCATATTCAGCTCCTTTTGCTCAAATAGGTACTTTATACTTTTGTGGTCACTAAAGATGTTGAACGTTGCCCCATATAGGAAGTGTCTCTATATCTTCAGAGCAAACACGATAATTGCTAACTCCAAGTTATGCGTAGGATAATTCTTTTCATGCATTCTCAACTGCCTCGAAGCATATGCCACCACTTTCTTATCTTGCATGAGCACACATCCTAAGCCTTAGTGTGAAGCATCACAATATACATCAAAGGATTCATTTTGATCGGGTAGAATCAAAATTGGCGCCGTAGTCAATCGTTTCTTCAACTCTTGGAAACTTTCTTCACAAGCATCGGTCCACTCAAAAGCTTGGTTCTTCCTTGTGAGTTGAGTGAGAGGTCCTACTATCTTGGAAAATCCTTCAATGAATCTTCGATAATATCTAGTTAACCCCACAAAGCTTCGAATCTCAGTCATGGTCTTCGGCCTTTCCCACTGTAGAACTGTTTTGACCTTTGACGGATCCACTGCAATTTCATCCTTCGAGATTATATAACCCAAAAACTTGACTTTTTCCAGTCAGAATTCACACTTTGACAACTTGGCATACAACTCCTTCTCTTTTAGGATCTGGAGAACTGTCCTGAGATGTTCAGCATGTTCCTCCTTATTTCGAGAATAGATCATAATGTCATCGATAAAAACAATGACAAATCTGTCTAGGTAAGGACGAAAGATCCTATTCATGTAATCCATGGATATGGCAGGTACATTCGTCACTCTAAACGACATCACGAGATACTCGTAGTGCACATAACGTATATGAAAAGCTGTCTTGGGAATATCCTCTGCCTTCACTCGGATCTGATGATAGCCAAAATGTAGATCTATCTTTGAGAAGGCTACATCTCCTTTCAGTTGATCCATTAAATCGTCTATCCTCGGAAATGGATACTTGTTCTTGATTGTGACCTTGTTCAGCTGATGATAATCTACACACAATCGCGAAGCTCTATCCTTTTTCTTAACCAATAACACTAGCGCTCCCTAGAGTGACACACTGGGTCTGACAAATTGCTTTTCCAGAAGCTCCACCAACTGCTTCTTAAGTTCAACTAATTCCGATAGTGACATCATGTACAGTGCTATGGATACAGGACTAGATCCAAGTACAAGATCAATGATGAACTCTACCTCCTGCTCTGGCGGTAAACTAGGTACATCCTCAGGAAAGACTTCGGGAAACTCGTTGACTACCGAAATTGCATTCACATCTACCTCGCTCTTGACTTCTAAGGAAGTCAAAAACATGTATCCCTGAGCTCCTTCTCTTAAGAAAGCTTTTACTTGGTTGGCCATCAAAAATCTAGAAACTTCAGACTTTGGGAAAACTAGAGTTTTATTGGAACAATCTAACAGGATATGGTTAGAAGATAACCAATCCTTTTCGAAGATTACATCTATTTGGGAAAGAGGTAAACAAATCAAATTAATAGAAAAGAGTCAACCTTCAACAGATAAAGGACAGTTCAAACAGACTTTAGTAGTAATAACAAGTTTAGTAGTAGGGGTAGAAACACTCAAATCAAAAGGCAAAGAAAACACAAGCAAACCTAGTCGACGCACATAGTCATAAGTAATAAAAGAGTGGGTTGCCCTAGAGTCATACAGTACAGATAAAAGATTACCTCCTATGGTGCCATCCCCCTTTATCAGATCATGAGACTAGGAGGCTTCTGCGCCACTCATCGTGTAAACTCGGCCTCCTACCTGAGGCTTAGCTGCTCGTGCATTGTTAACAGAAGGCTCCACCTTGTTTTGGTTGCAATCTTGGGAGATATGTCTAGGCTTCCCGCATCTAAAGCAGATAACTCCTTTGATTATGCACTCCCTCGTCAGGTGATCCTTTCCACACACTTTGGTGTAGATGCCACAGTTTGACCAGCTCGATTTCTACCAGAACCTCTGCTGGGACCTCCACCTTGTGATTATTGCTGACTTCCTGGTGGTCGGGAATAGGGCTTCCTCTGGAAATGATTCACATTGCTGCCACCTCCTGTAACACCCCGAAAACTATTTATTTTATGATACATATTCATTTTATAATATTTGTGATTTTTAGGAATTTTTTTGGAATTATTTGAATTACTTTATTATTTTAATATTTTTTCTCAATTTGTGTGTGCACTGAGCGGAGCTAGGAAAATGAAATATTTTTCCTGAGGTTGGTAAACCTTGAACTGTGGAAACATCGACGGGGATCTTACTAAATCCGAGGCTGGGCACAATTTACAAGGTTTGTGTTTTATGAGATTTTTATCTGATAAATAAAAATCGCAGAATAATTTTATTATCTGTTGGACAATAAATACCAATTTTTGTTAACTGTAACTTCTGTCTACTGATAATAAATTTGATACAGTGTTAGTTATATTTTAGAGAACACTTTAATGACATCACAATGGTGACATCATCACCATGACATCACTTTGACTTTTCAAAAAGTGGAAACTTGGCTTGTTGGAGAAGCTCAGAGGAAGCTTCTAAGCAACTTCCTCATAGCTTGTTGGAGAAGCCAATTCTCTCCCCCTCCTTGTAGCTCCATGGGAATGTGGAGAAAAATATGACAAAATGTCACTTTTTCCATTTCACCTATCACACTTCACTTTCATTTCAAAACACTTTTCTATTTCTTTCTCTCTTCACTTTCCATTTTCTCTCATTTTCTCTTCTCTTCTTCTACCTCATGGTCACCACACCCTTTGCCACCTTCACCATTGCAAAAATTTCATCCAATCACATTTGCTTAATCATTACATTCTAAACACTTTTCTAGTTGAAACCATTTCCAAAATCTTCCATATTCATCATCTTTCTTCAAGAGCAAAGCTTGAAGCTTTTGAGGTGAACTTTTGATCTTCACTTTTCATCTTCATTTTCGTGTTCATGGTCTTTCTTGTGGCCATTGATTTACTTTTTTCAAAGCTTGGAATATTGATTGGTGAGGTAAAAATTCTAGGGTTTGTTGGAGGCTTGGACGAAATCTTCACAAGGAAGCATTTTTCTTTTCATTTTCTTTGGTAAGAGGGAGAACATTCTCATCAACCACACATGGTGGTGGGGGACAAATTTTGGTGTTGATGGTGGAGGATCCATATGGTGATCTCTCCACTTGAATGTTTGTTTTCAATGATTTATTGTTATGTGATTGTATGGTGTTGTTGTATGAGGTTGATATATTATGTGTTATTGATATTTTGTGATGTATTGTATACTTGAAATCATATTTGAAAGATTAAGAACACGTTGTTTCTTGATGTGTGGCTCACGGCATTGTGGCCTTAAAATGAGAACCAAAATGAAATTATTTCCCTAAATTGGAACTTGATGAGTTAATGGATGAAGTGATGAAAAATGTGGACTTGAGACCTTGGTATAGTTCACAGCTAAGAGGAGGAAAATTAGGAAAACTTATGACTAAATTGGTAATGACTTGGAGCTTTTGAGCTTAAGTGAAAAATGAGTTGATTAAGGAATTAAAATGATGGATTAAGAAGATGAAAATGAAATTCTTTGAACCTAGGGTTCACAGTTAAGAAGAAGGAAAAATGGAAGAGTTGGATAAATATTAAAGTAATTTGGAATTTAGAAGAATTATGTTAAAAGTGAGATAATTAAAGAATTGAAATAAATAAGTACGAAGAGGAATTTTGGAACTTAAGAATATTAGTATTTTTGGACATCTAGGATAATCAAGAGGAAAATTTGTAATCAAAGTGAAACTTGAATAATTAAGTGACTAAATACTAAATTGGGAATTCATAAGATGGAAAAATAAAAGGAATAAGGACTTTGATGTAATACCATAATGATTTATGGCCTTTAAAGGAAAATGAGTTTAAGGGAGACTTTGGGACTCATAAGACTTTAAATAAACAAATTTTGTTAGTGACAAAGAGAAATGTAAATTTGAATAGAGAAACAAGAATCCAAATGATAATATTATTATCGTGCCCGTAAGTGAAATCTTGATTTATTGATAATTACTATGAATTATGATGGTGTATGATCATAGATTGCATGACATTGATGATATTATGTATGCATGTGTGCATTGTGTAACACCCCAAAAATTGATAATTTCATGATAAATAGTCATTTTATAATATTTGTAAATTTTTTTGGATTTTTTCAGAAACGAAGAATATATATTTTAATATATTCTTCGCTTTACGTGTGCACTAAGCGGAGCCGAGAAATAAGATATTTTTCTCGAGAACCTTGAACTATGGAAACGTCGACTAGGGATCTTACTAAACCTGAGGCCATACACGGTTTATAAGATTTTATGTTTTTTGATATTTTATCTTATAAATAAAATCACGGTACGTTCTGACAAATAAAGATTTGTTGGTGTATGCCCTAGAGGCCAATACATTCTATCTGTATTTACATACATTGTATTATGCTATTTTTAATATATAAGGCATTTCATTTATTGTGTTCTTTTTTGATAAACATAATATAGTCCTTAGAATAGTAAGTTTGATACCATAGGACATTAAGTGGATGACTTGATCGTGAGATCCTATTGGATAAAATACTATTCTTAAATGTCCCTAGTCAAGTATTATTGTTAATTAGGACAACAATAATGCCTTGAGACTAGTATGTACGTAGACAGATGATGAAAATGAGATATCAAGTCTTCACATGAATACATATTAGAGTAATGATGTATTGGACAGACCTGCCATGAGAATGTTACGTGGATCGTTACGTGAGTGTCATAAGCGATTCTCATAGTGATAATGGTGTATGTGGTCCTTTGACCTGAAATCACTACGATTCCTACATGAGGAGTTGTGTGTTTTTAATGCCATCAAATGTTATCTGTAACAAGATGATTATAAAGTTGGTTATTAGACATACCGCGATTCATGTGGAGGGATGTGAGTGACCTAGATGGGATTTGTCCATCCTACATAACAAGAGTGTTATCTTCGGGTCCCCTAATTGAGTGAGACTACGAAATGCATGGTCATGCTCAAATGAGTCAATATGAGATATTGATCTCATTTGTTATTACTGTGTCTACTCGAGAATCAGGAAACTGAAGATTAAACTAAACAAAGGTGACACGTTCCATGCCTTGTGTTCAATCTAGATATCTAGACAAAGGGACTAAACTACACGAAAACATTGGTCACAAATAGGTTATGTCAAATCACTGACATTCTCATTACTTGGGTAGCAGTGATGTGTTGCTAGATACCGCTCACTATTTGTAATATTAAAATGAAATTTTAATATTACTACCAACATCATGAGAACCTGCAAGGTCGCAAACTTAGAGCAGACTAAATTGGAGCAATAAGGAGCCAAGTTAGACTCAGATTCAATTGTGGTCCTAACTCATGATAGATGAGTTTAAGGTTGCTCAGCTTACCTTGCTACTGCTCACACTCACTTAAGGCAACCACAATTATAAATAGTAATGCTAAGGGGGCTGCTACGTACATAACATTACAACCCTAGCCGCAACTAAGAAAGTGAGTGAGAGACAGTGAAAGGTTTTCTTCTCTTCTCTTCGCATCTAGCACTGAGAAACAGAGGCGTGACTCCTTTTGCAAGTCTGTTCGTGTGGATATCACAGAGACATCGTCGCTATTACGGTGTTGGTGATTCACCTTGCTTGTGTTTATCACACTTCAAGAGGTAAACTTTTAAAAACTCAGATTATGGCCTTTTCGCATGGATCCTGTGAGGGAATTTTTATTATTCTGTTGCATGACTTTTGATTCGCAATTCCTAACAGTGGTATCAGAGCCACTTGCAAAACCATGATTCAGTTTTTTTGCTTTTCTTGTTATATGAGATAATATGATTCGTTGCTTTCTTTTCATAAAAGATATGATCTTTATATGTTGTTTTTGAAATCGAAATAATGCTTTATAAAACCGTGTTCTGCTTGTTTTGTTGTTTACGGAACATGTTGATGTTTTTGAAACCATGAAGATGCTCATATGATTCTATGAAAAATGTTTTGAATGCTTTCTATTTCTGCGTTTTTTGGTATATATATATATATATATATATATATATATATATATATATATATATATATATATATATATATATATATGTGTGTGTGTGTGTGTGTGTGTGTGTGTGTGTGTGTGTGTGTGATATGTATGATTCTGTGAAAATGTTTTGAATGCTTTCTATTTCTACATTTTTCTGGTATATGTATATATGTGATATGTATGATTTTGTGAAAATCGTTTTGAATGCATTCAATTTCTGCGTTTTTCTGGTATATGTATATATGTGATATGTATGATTCTGTGAAAATCGTTTTGAATGTTTTCTGTTTCTGCATTTTTCTGGTAAAAATGCGATATATACACAGCAACGTTACACAAGGTTTTGGAAACCTTGTTTCCGGTTTGCGGCAGCTATGTAGCTTCCTCATGACTTGAAGTGTTCATAACTTCACGTGATCTAGAAACCCTATTTCTGGGTAGGTGATGGCGGCTGTGAGGAACCCCTGTGGCACATGAAGCGTTCATGTGTTTGCGAGCCTTAGGGTTCAAGTGTTTTTGCCCTAGCCATCACAGAGGGAAAAAGGGGCAGCCTCCCCTTGACCCTCGCCCACTGACCGGGCAGCGGGACCCCTGTCGGGGCGCTGCCCCGAACCCTGTTGCGTGGTGTGTGATATTCGAAAGCGCGATATTCAAAACCATTTTTATAATTCACAAAATAATAATGTGTTATTGCTTTGTGTTTATGTATACTTAGAGATGCATGGTGCATGGTTATGGCCTTAGTCCTTATTTTTATGCTATTTTGGTTATTTTAAATACGACCTGCATGTCGTGCCTTTCTCTCTACATTCTGATTGTACATTCTCTTCTCACCTAACTCCCCTCGAATGTAAAAGAGGTTTTTATATAATGTAATCTTGATGTGGAGGCAAGAAGACGACATCAAGTGAGGACATTGGTGGGAGATGCTTGGTGAAGCTGGCTTAGTTAATGCTACTTTCTTAGAGGCCATAACCATGTCACATTTATTATATGCTTTATATATGTATGAGATGCATGGATGATGTTTATCGTATATTAAACAAGTTTAACAAAAGATGAGATCTAATAATAAAATTCTCTCAAAGAAAATATTAAGTCATTATATGATGCTTTCCAATGCGTGGCACTCGTCAAGACTAGTATCAATCAAGTGTAGGTCTGCCAAAGCAGGGTGCCTTTATCTATATTAGTAAGATGCGATAGGATAAGAGTAATATCCAATTGCCAACCATTGGGTCTGACTTAACTAGGCCATTTCAATAGGATTGAAGGCTTAGAGGCATGAAGTTGGGCTTTAGTCCATTAGATGGATTAGAATAAGTGTTATTCACCCAACTATCCAAGAGTTGCATGTGATGTAATTGGAAAGAGTTTCCTACCTAAATAACCAAATTTTGGGTGATCAGCCAAAGCTGACTCAAAGCTAGGTGAAATATGGATCTTGGCCCACTAGGAAATCTTTCGATGGGATTTTCTGAGTCAATGTTGAGGGTCATTGATTTGAATAAAATAGTGGGAGACATATTTAATTAAAGACCTTGTTTAAGATGTTTATGGCATGATACTTATATTTTACATATTTCTATTGATAGATTACCATGGCAACAAATACTTCAAGTAACTTATCATTGTGATCAATCCTTGAGAAAGACAAGTTGTCTGGGACAAATTTCCTAGACTGGTACAGGAACTTGAGGATTGTCCTCAAGCAAGAGAAAAAGTTGTATGTTTTAGAATAGTCTATTCCTGAGCTACCTGCTACTAATGCCCCTAGAGCTGAAAGAGATGCTTATAAGAAGCATTAAGATGATGCCTTGGACATCGGATGTCTAATGCTAGCCATCATGAACTTTGAGCTCCAAAAGCAACATGAGAACATGGATGCCTACGATATAATCGTACACCTTAAAAAGCTTTATCAAGAATAGGCTAGACATGAGAGATACGAGGTCTCTAAAGCACTGTTTCAGTAAAAGCTGGTAGAAGGAAGCCCTGTTGGTACTCATGTACTCAAGATGATTGGGTACATTGAAAACCTAGAGAGACTTGGTTTTCCTTTGGGCTAAGAGTTGGCCACTGACTTAGTCCTGCAATCGTTGCCAGAGAGTTTTAGTCAATTTATCATGAACTACAACATGAATGAAATTGACAAATCACTACTAGAGCTGCTAAGCATATTGAGAACTGCTGAGTAGAACATAAACAAAGGCAAAGGAAAGGCCATAATGATGGTCCATATGAATAAGGGCAAGAAACAGTAGAAAAAGCCCAAGGACAAGTGGAAGGGTAAGGGCAAGGATAAGTCCAAGCCTAGCACTTCTAGCTTGAAACCAATGGGTGGAGTGGCTAAGAAAGGTACATGCTTTCACTACAGTCAGACTGGACATTGGAAGAGGAATCGTGCCAAGTACCTAGAGGAGCTCAAGAAGAAGAAGGGAAGTGAGACTTCCACTTCAGGTATTTTTGTTATAGAAGTCAATTTATCTACTTCTGCATCATGGGTATTAGATACTGGATATGGATCTTACGTTTGTGTAAATGTGTAGGATCTAAAGAGCAGTAGACCATTGACTAAGGGCGAAGTCAACCTACGAGTGGGAAATAGAGCAAAGGTTACTGCACTAGCTGTAGGGACTTATTTATTAGCTTTGCCCACTGGGCTTGTAATTGAATTGGATAATTGTTATTTTGTGCCTACTATTAGTAGGAATATCATTTCTATTTCTTGTTTGGACAAGAAAGGTTTTACTTTTATAATAAAGAACAAAAGTTGTTCTCTTTATTTGAATGATATTTTCTATGGTAGTGCATATCTGAGTAATGGACTTTATGTCTGTGATCTTGAAACACCTATCTATAACGTAAATACAAAGAGGTTCAAGTTAAATGATATGAACCCAACTTATCTCGGGCATTGTCGTTTGGGCCACATAAATGAGAAACGCATCTCCAAACTCCATAAAGATAGATTATTGGACTCGTTTGATTTCGAATCATATGAGACATGTGAATCTTGTTTATTGGGAAAGATGACTAAGGCACCATTCACTGGACAAGGTGAAAGGACTAGTGATCTTTTGGGCCTCATACATAGTGATGTATGTGGGCCACTAAACACACTAGCTAGAGATAGTTTTTAATATTTCATTACATTTACTGATGATTTTAGTAGATATGGATTTATATATCTTATGAAGCATAAATCAGAATCCTTTGAAAAGTTCAGAGAGTTCAAGAATGAAGTACAAAACCAACTTGGCAAGAGTATTAAAATCCTTCGATCAGATCGATGAGGTGAATACTTAAGCCAACAATTTGATGATCATTTGAAAGAGTGTGGGATAATATCTTAACTCACTCTTCTTGGAAAACCACAATGGAATGATGTTTCTAAAAGGAGGAAGCAGACCTTATTGGACATGGTCTGATCCATGATGAGTCATGCAGACTTTCCAGGCTCCTTCTGGGGATATGCTCTGTTAACAGTAGCTTTCACACTTAACCGTGTTCCATCTAAGATGGTTCAACAAACGCTATATGAGATGTGGACTGGGAGACGACCCAGTATATCTTTTATGAAGATTTGGGGTTGCAAAGCTTATATGAAACGTCAAGTTTCTGATAAGCTTAACCCTAAATCAGATAAATGCTTCTTTGCAGGGTATCCCAAGGAAACCAAGGGATACTATTTCTATAATTCTACCGAGGGCAAAATGTTTGTCGTACAGACTGTTGTATTCCTAGAAAAGGAGTTTATCTCCAAAGGAATCAGTGGGAGGAAAGTAGAACTTGAAGAAATTCAAAGTTCACAGAGTAGCAATGAACTGATGGTGGAAATAGAGTAGCCTCCATAAGTCGTTGTGGAACCACTATCTGCTCTAGTAGCACAAGACCTGTGTAGGTCTAACAGGATACGTCATCAACCAAAGAGATATGGATTTCTCATGACTCAGCAAGGTGACGTATTGCTTATGGATCAAGATGAGCCTGTGACTTACCGAGAAGCCATTATTGGCCTAGAATCTGAAAAATGGCTTGAGGCCATGAGATCTAGAATGGAATCCTTGTATGCCAACCAAGTATGGACCTCGGTTGATCCATCTGAAGGGGTAAAACCCATTGGGTGCAAGTGGGTTTTCAAGAAGAAAACCGACATGAATGGTAATGTGCATACCTTTAAGGCGCGATTGGTAGCTAAAGGTTTCCAGCAAATTCATGGTGTAGACTATGATGAGACTTTTTCCCAAGTTGCGATGCTTAAATCCATTCGGATCTTGCTTGCTATTGCAGCATACCATAATTATGAAATCTGGCAAATGGATGTCAAAACTGCTTTCCTTAATGGAAATCTTCTCGAGGATGTGTACATGACACAACCTGAGGGTTTTGCCACTCCACAGGATCCTAGAAAGGTATGCAAGTTGCAATGATAGAATCTTCGTTTTGATGATATAATCGAATAATTTGGTTTTATCAAAAATGAAGAAGAATCTTGTGTCTACAAGAAGGTTAGTGGGAGCATAGTTTTTTTTTAGTGTTGGATGTAGATGACATACTACTAATTGGAAATAACATCCCAACCCTATAGTCTGTAAAGACTTGGTTAGAGAAGTGCTTTTCTATGAAGGACTTGGGCGAAGCCACCTATGTAATAGGTATCAGGATCTATAGAGATAGATCGCAGAGATTGCTTGGCCTAAGTCAGAGTACATACATAGACAAAGTGTTAAGACGATTTAACATGCATGAATCCAAGAAAGGACTCTTGCCTATGTCGCATGATATAAGCCTGTCTAAGGCTCATTCCCCTTCCACCCAAGATGAGAGGGATCACATAAGTAAGATTCCATATGCATCTGTAATTGGATATATCATGTATGCCATGTTATGTACTCGACCTGACATCTTGTATGCTTTGAGCATGATGAGCAGGTACCAGTCTGATCCCGGTGAGAGTCACTGGAGTGTTGTCAAGAACATCCTTAAGTACTTAAGAAGGACTAAGGATTCGTTCTTGGTATATGGAGCCGAGGAGGAACTAGTTGTAAAGGGTTACACTGATGTTAGCTTCCAAACCGATAAGGACGATTCCAGATTGCAATCGGGTTTTGTTTTTTGCCTAAATGGTGGGGCTGTGAGCTCGCCGATTCTACCACAGAGGCTGAGAATATTACTGCCTCCAATGCAGCAAAGGAGACTGTTTGGATTAGGAAGTTCATTATTGAGCTTGGTGTAGCTCCTAGCATTGTGGACCCAGTGGACCTCTATTGTGATAATAATAGAGCCATTGCATAAGCTAAGGAGCCCAAATCTCACCAGCAATCCAAACATATACTTAGGCGCTTCCATCTCATTCGAGAAATCATTGATAGAGGAGATGTGAAGATATGCAGAGTACCAACAAATGATAACATTGTTGATCCACTGATGAAGCCTCTTGCATAACAGAAGCATGAGGGTCACACTAGGTCTTTAGGCATTAGATATATGCTTGATTGGCTCTAGTGCAAGTGGGAGATTGTTAGTGTATGCCCTAGAGGCCAATACATTTTGTCTATATTTACATACATTGTATTATGCTATTTTTAATATATAAGGCATTTCATTTATTGTGTTCTTTTTTGATAGACATAATAAAGTCCTTAGAATAGTAAGTTTGATACCATAGGACGTTAAGTGGATGACTTGATCGTGAGATCCTATTGAATAAAACACTATTCTTAAATGTCCCTAGTCAAGTATTATTGTTAATTAGGACAACAATAATGCATTAAGAATAGTATGTATGTAGACTGATGACCACATCTCATGGGTCATGGATATGAGATATCAAGTCTTCATATGGATACATATTAGAGTAATGATGTATTGGACAGACCCGCCATGAGAACGCTACATGGATCGTTACGTGAGTGTCATAAGTGATTCTCATAGTGATAATGGTGTATGTGGTCCTTTGACTTGAAATCACTATGATTCCTACATGAGGAGTTATGTGTTTTTAATGCCATCAAATGTCATCTGTAACAAGATGATTATAAAGTTAGTTATTAGACATACTGTAATTCATATGGAGGGATGTGCGTGACCTAGATGGGATTTGTCCCTCCTACATAATAGGAGTGATATCTTCGGGGCCCCTGATTGAGTGAGACTACGAAATGCATGGCCATGCTCAAATGAGTCAATATGAGATATTGATCTCATTTGTTATTACTGTGTCTACTCGAGAATCAGGAAACTGAAGATTGAACTAAACAAGGGTGACACGTTCCATGTCTTGTGTTCAATCTAGATATCTAGACAAAGGGACTAAACTACACGGAAACATTGGTCACAGATAGGTTATGTCAAATCACTGACATTCTTATTACTTGGGTAGCAATGATGTGTTGCTAGATACCACTCACTATTTGTAATATTAAAATAAAATTTTAATATTACTACCAATGTCATGAGAACCTGCAAGGTCGTACACTTAGAGCAGACTAAATTGGAGCAATAAGGATCCAAGTTGGACTCGGATTCAATTATGGGCCAAACTCATGACAGATGAGTTTAGGGTTACACAGCTTACCTTGCTACTGCTCACACTCACATAAAGCAACCACTATTATAAATAGTACTGCTAAGGGGGCTGCTACATATGTAACATTACAACCCTAGCCGCACCTAAGAAAGTGAGTGGGAGACAATGGAAGGTTTTCTTCTCTTCTCTTCGCATCTAGCACTACGAAACAGAGGCATGATTCTTTTTGCAAGTTTGTTCTTGTGGATACCACAGAGACATCGTCGCTATTACGGTGTTGGTGATTCACCTTGCTTGTGTTTATCATGCTTCAAGAGGTAAACTTTTAAAAACTCGGATTATGGCATTTTCGCATGGATCCTGTGAGAGAATTTTTATTATTCTGCTGCGTGACTTTTGATCCACAATTCCTAACAAGATTTTTGCGATACGCTCTATTACCTGTTGGACAATTAATACTGGTTTTGTTAATTATGACAATTGTCCATTGGATAATAGATAGTAGTAGAAATCCAATCACCTTATCTAAAGAAAATCCATTTTATGTCACATCAATCTCCTTTATTTCAAAAAGAATGATTTATTTAATCAAAAGCTTCTCAAGGAAGCTTCTTAGAAATTTCCTATGCATGCATGAAGCTCACTTTTCCCTCCTCTCTTTCCTTGTTTCAACGACAATGCACCACTTTGGGGAGCGAAAATTTGTGTTTTCATTTCATTACATTTTCATTTACTCGTTTCAAAAGCTATCACTTTCTCTCTCCATCCTTTCTTCCTCTCTTTTTCTCTGAAGTTCTGTAACACCCCAAAATTTTTTTATTTCATTATGAATATTCATTTTATAATATTTGTGATTTTTGAAAAAAATTTTGGATTCTTATGAGAACACAGAATATTTTAATATTATTTTTCTTTTTGTGTGCAAATTGAGCAGAGCCGGGAAAATGAGATATTTTCTCGAGAACCTTGATTTGTGGAAACATCAACGAGGGATCTTATTAAACCCGAGACCGGACACAATTTACAAAGTTTTACATTTTTTGAGAAATTTTATCAGATAAAATAATAATCGTTGTGTAAATTTTATCTGTCAGACAATTAATACTGACTTTTGTCAACTGTAACAATTGTCCATTGGATAATAGTATGTATTAAAAATTCTATCACATTATCATAATGTAATCCACTTTATGTCTAATCAAATCCACTTTAATTCAAATTTAGTGTATTTTAATGAAAGCTTCTTTGAGAAGCTTTGACCACTAAATGTCTAAGTTATCCTTGGTTTGTTGGAGAAGCCTCTCCACCCCCTTCTCTCTCTCCATTGCCGCGGCACCCATAGCCCAAGGGGAGCAAAATTTTGCTCCCACACACTTAACACACTTAATCACATTTCACTTATGTTTCATCTATCCATTTCTCTCTCTAGTTTTCATCTTCATTTTCTCTCCTCTTTCTCTCTTCTTCTCCTCCTTGACCACGGTTTGCAGCCCCTATTAGAGACCACTTCTCCTCACTTTTCTCTTCATTAACACCATTTCTACACTCCTCTCAACCTCCTCTACACTTCCTATTTAGAAAGTTTCTTCAAAATCCATCATCACCTCCATTGTCTTCCAAGACCAAGCTTCAAACTTTAAGGTAAAGTTTCCAGTTTTTCTTTTCCTTTTCTTCATTTTCGTGTTCTATGGTTTCATTGGAGACCAAAGACCCTTCTTTTTCAACCATTGGTGTTGATTCTTTGTGTTGAAATTTATAGGGTTTTGGAAGCTCAAAATCGAAACCACCAAGGAGTAAATAAGAGACCATTTTCGTGTTCTTCCTTTAGGTAAGAGGGAGATTTACTCACTTCAACCATTATTACTGGTGAGGAGACCTTGTGTGATTGTTTGATGGAGAAATCCATATTTCTATGCTTACTTTGTTTGAAGATTTTGCATGTGTACATGTTCTTAATAGAGATTCATGATTGAATAATGATTTTGAATGCATTGGTAGTGTTGAAATATTTAATAATGATAGAATTAATGAATGGAAAATTTTGAGGGTTTACTATCCATTTTAGAGGCCACAGTTTTGGCTTGGAATTCTTAGGGTTGGAATTGATTTGTATAAGATAAAAATTTATGTGATTAATTATAAGATAATTAAGGCATGAAATGAAAATTTTGAGGGTTTCCTACCCTAATGTGAGGCCACAGTTTTGGCTTGGAATGTAAGGGGTTGGATTGATTTTGGGTGAAATAAAATTTAAGTGATTAGGTATCAAGTAACTAATGCATAATGTGAAGAAAAATTGGAACCTTGGTGACCTTGGGAGGCCACAGTTTGGCCGTAATTGTTAAGGGTTAGAATTAAAATTTTGAGTAATAAAACCTATGTAATTGGACATTAAAGGATTGATACTTATAATGGCCTTTGGAGGCCACAGTTTTGAAGGGTTTCGTTAGCCCAAAGAATAATCTCATAATTAATCAAGATTTAGGATATTGAAAAATATAGGATCCATAATATGGAAATTGTGGTATGTGCGGAACAATGTATATGTATATATTGATATTGAGAATTGGTTGATGTTATTGTGAGTTCCTATGTGGGAATAAGTCCTTGATGAAATTATGATATGTTGATATTGAGAAATGAATATATGCCATTGTGGTATACTTTATGATAAATGTATCATTGATAAACATACATGATGCACATTGCGTCGTCATGCATATGTGTTGTCCATTGGACATTGTTGGAAAGGCGATGTATGCATATGAGTTTGAATAACACCTATGTGCGGGTGCGAGTAGACTAAGTGCAGGGTCATAGTGGTTGGCCCTGGGAGTGTTGGGGTGCGGGTGTCTCACAATAGACAGTGGTAGCTCCACTGAGGCTGTGGAATAGACCGATGCAAATACACCGACGATCAGGACTGAGACACTGTCCTATATCACGATCAACTGTTGAGGTGCCATGTATAAGCCGTATTGCGTGTAACACCCACCGTAGGGTACCACATTTATGATACTTAATTACCAAATTAGCCCCAAGTTATTACAATTTGACGTTGTAATAAAATATGAGTTGTAATTTTTTTTTTCTTTCTTCCTTGATAACTATAAAATAAACTTAGCGGAAAGTAAAATATTATACATCATCACACATAATTTACATCATTATACATTACACACGTACTGTCCAGATTATTTATATACAGACATTTCTCAAAAACTAGATAACATACTTAAATATATATAGACATAGTTTGTAACATAGTTTAGACTCGCCCAAGTCTAACTAAGCAGCAGAACCCTCAGACAGGTCCTCCTCAGACTCCTCAGCAGGTAGGAATCCGATTTGACGCAAAACCCTACGGACAGGTGTCCGAGCGGACGACATAATACTAATTTCTGTTGGGACATAGTTTCTCGTATCCCAATGCCGCCTAATAGATAGTAAAAATTCCACATGTACAAAAATAGTTACAGAGAAAAACGGATCCCCATGAAATACTCTACTAAAGTTTTCTGTTAGATGCGCCTCATAAATAAGTCCCCTCTCATTGGGACTTGTCCTCCAAGCTCCAGCTCCTCCGTGGAACTGCAAATGCACGTACCCGAAGAAACTTGACCTTGACGCCATGCTATCAAAACTCTGCGTTCCCAGAAGTAAGGAGTAGTTCCTCTTCCCCTTCTTGTACGACTTTTTTCTCAACGTCTTTATCAAATATAAATACCATACACACATATACATACAAAGAGGTGAGATCACCTACGCCATTGCCAATATGGTAGCACAGAGATAATACATACAACATACTATACAGTTATATCATACCATAAATACAAATATGCCATCATCATAATGTATTCAAATAACAAATACAATAAATAACATTTACCATCATGCCATTAACAGTATTATCATCCAAGTATTTCAACAGTTCAATTATCATAACCAATGCTCAATAAAGATGCATATGTTATGCATGTGCACATAGACTCAATGTTCCTACTCCATGGAGCTAATACTCAGTTCAGAGAAGTTGATCCAAAAGATCTGTCTGTACCAAAATGCCTAAGACCAAGTGCTACAATTCTCATTTGTATTTGCACATCTAGCATATACACGACAGTCTTTACAAGATCTCGATTAAGAATAATGTCTCGGTCAGGATCATCAGTGCGTTGCATCGGTCTAACTTACGGGAAGAAGAGCTACCAACCACCCATGTAAGCAACCCGCACCCCGATGCCCCCAAGGTCAACAAGTGACTTACACTACGCATATCGCACCCACTCAAGAGGTGTACGTCTCTCCTAGGCAATTAGCCATATCCAATCCATCAGACCATTTTTCCATGCATGTATAATGCACCAATTACCAACCAAAGGTAATTCACATAATTTCTCATACAGTGTCCAAACACCATTTCATGCATATAAAATGCACTAATGCCAATCACAGGCAAAAATTATCATTTTCTCAGACAGTGTTCATCCACTGGTTCAACAGTAATTTTACTGTATATTTAATCGCGAAAATTATTTTATCACGTTTTCATAGTCGCGTACTACTTTTGTCGCGTTTTCACAATTTAGTAATATTTCTGTTACGTTTTCAAATCACATATAGATTTTTCAACGTTTTCATCAATTACGTAAAAATATTCCACCATTTTTAAATCACGTAGTGATTTTTCAACAACATTTCAATCACGTAAAAATATTTAAACGCTTTCCAAATTTGCGTAGAAATATTTCAACGTTTTCCAAATCGCGTGAAAATATTTAAACGTTTTTCCAATCGTGTAGCTTAAAAATCACGTTTTTAAGTTATGTAAATCATTTTTCACTGTTTTTCAGCTTCATAAAATATTTCTCAACTGTTTAAAAATTCCTTTTCAACATTTTTCAAAATAATATGACTTCTCACATTATTTTACACATTTCTTACTCAAGAAAATACTTTTCGTAATTTATTCCATAAAATCATCATTTCATTGAATTAAATCAATGTTTTTAACTTTAAAATTTACTAACGCTCTCCAAAACCCAAAGAATGAGTTTTAAGTTAGAAAACCCCAATTCTCAAATGTTAAAACACTCTGATTCCCTTTCCAAATTTCTTTTATATTTCCACTTTGAAAATCACTTTGTTCATAAAGATCAAAGCATTACAAGCCTTCAAAATCGTGGACATGACCATTGAAATCATTCTTGTATTTTTCCTTCTAAATCAACTAAGTTCCATTCTTGTTTTTACACAAAATAAATTAATAAAAATACTTCTCCAAAACTGTGTACATTGTTTCTTGAAAATCAAACCCTTTGTTTATTTTCCTTACTTCCCAAATCATTCAATTTTATCATTCATGTAAATATAAATTTGTGAACACCTAATTTGAGGTGTCTTGGCTGAAATTCACCTTAGTTTAGTGACCAAAAATTATTTCCCTTATTCTTGAAAAATTTCAACATGAACCCTAATTTTTAGAGCTCAAAACCGTAGCCTCCTCCATGGCCTTTGGAGCCAAAATTGTTTGTTTCAACATACATCCACCATAATATATTCAACATGCTTTCATCATGCATATTATAAGCATACTATATAAGCAATAAAATCATGCAAAATCATGCAAATCATATCAAACATAGGAAAATAATCAAAGCACATAAATACACACAAATTATTACATGACCATGGATATGAATCCTCACATGGATTCACTATCCATCAAATATAAAACCATATCTCACCACCATACTTGGTTGGTGAGATGGATCTCCCTCTTACCACTTGAAGAACCACAAAAAGTTCCTTGCTTTGTGTTTTGAACAAGATCTCCACCAACAAAAGTCTCTTGAACACAAAACAAATACAAAGAAATTAGCATATTAAGCTTGAATAAGAGGAACCCTGGATCAAACATGGTTTAGAACATGAAAAAGAAGAGAAAAAATGAAGTTTTCCATAACTTCACCTTAAGAACCCTAAAACTTGTTCTTAGAAAAACTCCTTCAAGATGTAAGATTTAGGACTTGGTGTAAACTTCAAAGTGTCTTAGAAATAGGTAAGGATTCAAGAAATATGGTTGTTTGAAATTAAAGAGTGACGGAAAGGTGGTTTAGAGTGCTTGGCCGAAACCTTGTTTGGAGAGAAATGGAGAGAAATTTTTTTCTAAGTCTTGCTTTAGGAAAGATGAAGAATGATTCAATAATGACCAAAGGTGATCAATTATGGTCTTCCAATGTTACTTTAGCTCCTAAATGCAACACCAAAACCGTCCCCCCCATCCATGCACTCTTCAAAATGCAACAAATCTCCTAGCCATCATTTTAGGTCATCTTAACCATTGATTAGATCAATGGTTAGGATTTAATGTAGCTTCTAGGTTTAGGCTTAGATAGAAGACTTAATTTAAGCCATTGGATCTTTCCTCCTTGAAATCCTAGCCATTAGATGTGTCTCCAAAATGAAGGGTCAAGATTACTCCTTCAAACTTTACATCCAAGGGCTATAAATGGTCCTAGCCACTTTATAAGACTAAATCTCAACTGTTTGATTAAATCAAGATCAAGTCTCTACCGTTGATTACATCAATGGTAGATATCCAAGCCACTAATATTGACTTCGCAGTACAATATTTATTTTTGTATCTGCTATTGCCATTCAAATAATATTTTTACTGTAATTTTATCACCCAATAATTAAATACAGTGCAAAACACAGTAAAAGAAAATTTTAAAAACTATTTTTGGATTCAGGTTTAGTAAGATCCCCCGTCTCCGTCTCAATAGTACAAATTTTTTTAATTATAGAAAAAAATTTACCTTTCTGGACCCATGTGGGGCCCACATACGACCTCCCTGGGCTCACAGATGGCCCACGTATAACGCTAAAATAAACAGTGTAATATAAAAATTTCATAATCACCCACAAAATCACAAAAATTAGAAAATGCACAAATATCAAATCAGATTACGTAAAATAATTAAGACTTGACAGTAATAATTAAATTACGTAAAATTTTCCCTGGCCCGAAAATTATTATTTTCCTGACACGGAGTAAATCACTCAAAATGATCAAAAGCAGTCACAGAATAATCAAAATAATTTTACAGTACACAGAAATCACTAAACAGTAAAATTCTGTTAACTGTCAAAATTACTGTCTTTTATTTAGGAAGTTTTGGGGTGTTACATTGTGCAAATATTTTTATAAGATGAGCACACTATTTTTAAGGCTAATGAGATACTGTCATAACTCCTTGATCATTCACTTCGAAAATATTTATGTCTAGCTCCATGGAGTAGCATTTTTGGTACCATAATGCATTGTGCATTGCCCATTGTCTGTCTCATATTTCATTGAGCATGAATATTTTTGACTGTTGAAACATCTGTTCTTACTGTCAACCTATTTATCTGGATGATAAACTGTCACTGCCTGAGATTCTGTTGTTATTTCTCTTTTATTGTTTAATTGATCATTACTGTTATTTTTAATTACTCTGTTGATGAATATATGTACTGTAATGGTACATGGGCGTCCAGTGCAGTTTTGTTTTCTTGCTGCCATTTTGGTAATGAAAGTTGGGTGTCTCACCTCTTTCTGTATTTTGATATTTTTGTTTATTCGTATACTTCTGAGAAGACGTTCGCGAGGAAGAAAAGGAAGCGCATGAGTTTCCTGGCTTTTAGCCCGACTACGATTAGTGCTGATCAGAGATGTCTTAGCGTCCGCGCCTATTTTTGGGGTATGCTAGGTTAACCTTTCAGAGAGGACTCGACTGTTGGCACATTAACTTGAGCACGGACCGTTGCATCTATCATGGGGAGCTGACTGTCTCTTTGGCGTAGGGCCGCTACGACTCGCCTGTTTTTTATTTTACTACTTTTGTCCACTTGGAATTTTACCTGCCTGTTAGAGATCTGTGGGATAACCTTTACTACACCCCACAAGAGGACTCTTTCCTCTCCACAGCTCGGGCTTCTGCCCGAAATTCAGTCGCTCCGATGGCAATTTCATCGGATGAAGAGGACCTTGAGGAGGACTCGGCTACGGTCCCTTCTCGTCAGTCTTAGGGGTTGATACTATCGATGGCCACTGAGGGCTAACTGTTTATCTTTTTGGAGAAGCCTAATGTTTTACCGTACTTGATGGGTGCATATTTGTATCATTTTGGGTGGGTACATCTTTTGCTTTTTGTGTAAATCATGATGTAATTAAACAGGCTAATGCTTATAATATTATATATAAATTATGAATGTATGACTTTCAATTCTGTATTGATTCTATTGCATCTATAATTATTATTATCTCTTTATCGTTATTTCAAAAAAAATGTACACATATTTCAATACTCAAATTACTTTACAATCCAAGAACGCAAACTATTTAATCACGTGTTAAAAATGAACTGGGTCTTAATTAATCAAAGTAATTATTGTTTTCCGCATTCTCGTTTTAATTTTATTATGGTGTGATGTTCTTTCTTCGTAAGACAAGAAAAAGGGGCATTAAATTATCTTGGTATCAGAGCCCCGGTTTAAGTTTTCTTTTAGGTCTTGTGGTTTTGGACAGTCTTGTTTGTGTTGTGTGACTCTCTGTGTTTGGTATCCCGAAAGGATACATCTGACTTTCTCTGTGTTTTGTATAGCTTAACTTGAAAAAGGATTATGGCTCATAGAGGAGACATGACTGTTGCAATCGAGGCAATTCAGAAGATGGCTGAAGCTATGCTGCAACAAAACCAGCCAACGACTCAACAACATGAGAGGACTACACAACAATTGGAGGCTACTACTGATGCCCAGAATCTGGCGGATTTTTATCGCATTAACCCTCCACAATTCAAAGGAGAATATGATCCTGAGAAGGCTACTCTGTGGATCAAAGAGCTGGAGAAGATATTCATGGGCACTAATTGTGCCAACGACAAGAAGGTGACATATGCTGTGTTTGTGCTTGTTGGAGACGCAGAGGATTGGTGGACCAGAGAGCAGAGGTTATCGGAGGCTGAAAATCGAGCAATTAATTGGGAATTGTTCAAAGAGAGATTCTTAAATAAATATTTCCCAGAAAGTGGGAAATATTTATGAAGTGCAAGAAGGAGAACTACACGAGGGACTGCACTATTAAAGGAGTTAGCTGCTTCAGATGCGGGAAACCTAGACATGTTTCTCGTGATTGCAATCAACCTAAGGTGGAACCTTCAGTCAATGCTGCTAGAACTGCTAAACCACAGGCTGGAGGAAGAGTTTACACCCTGAGTGGTGCTGAAGCCTCTGAATCCAAAGATCTTATACAAGGGGAAGGTCTCATAGAAGGTAATCTTTTGACTATACTGTATGACTCTGGTGCAACTCATTCCTTCATTTCCTATGACTGTGTGAAAAGACTTTATTTACTTGTGTCTTATTTGCCTTTTGATTTGACTGTTTCAACCCGTACTGCTAAACCCGTTGTCACTACCAAAGTCTGTTTAGATTGTCCCTCGATTGTCGAAGGTTGAATCTTTTCTGTTGATTTGATCTATTTGCCACTATCTCAGTTAGATGTGATCTTAGGAATGGATTAGTTATCTTCTAACCATGTCTTGTTAGATTATTCTAAAAAAACCATAGTTTTTCTCTTGGATGAGAATTCTAGATTTCTGACGGCCAACAAAGTGAAAGCTTTCTTGAAAGAAGGAGCTCAGGGATACATAATGTTGTCTTCTTTGAAAATCGAGAATGAGGTGGATGTGAACACACTCCCAGTGGTTCGAGAATTTCTTGAAGTCTTTCCTGAAGATGTACCTGGTTTACCACCGGAGCGAGAGATCGAGTTTTTCATTGATCTTGTACCTGGAGCTGGTCCTATTTCCATAATGCCTTACAGAATGTCACCAACAGAGCTAGTTGAGCTCATGAAGCAATTAGAAGAACTTTTGGAGAAACAATTTGTTAGACCTAGTGTATCACCTTAGGGAGCACCAATACTGCTAGTTAAGAAGAAAGACGATACTTCGAGATCGTGTATAGATTATCGTCAGTTGAACAAAGTCACGATCAAGAACAAGTATCCATTGCCAAGGATAGATGACCTAATGGATCAATTGAAAGGAGCAGTGGTGTTTTCAAAGATCAATTTACAATCGGGTTACCATCAGATCAGAGTAAAAGTGGAAGATATTCCTAAAACGACTTTTCGTACTGGTTATGGACATTACGAGTATCTGGTGATGCCTTTTGGTGTGACTAATGCACCTGCTATTTTCATGGATTATATGAATAGAATCTTCCATCCTTATTTGGACAGATTTGTCGTTGTTTTCATCAACAATATCTTGATCTATTCAAAAAATTAGGAAGATCATATTGAACATCTCAGTATAGTTCTTCAGACTTTGAAGGAGAAAGAGTTGTATACTAAGTTATCGAAGTGTGAGTTTTGGTTGAACGAAGTTAAATTTTTGGGCCATGTGATTTCGAAGGAAGGAATTGTTGTAGACCCATCAAAAGTGGAAGCTGTTCTACAATGGGAAAGGCCGAAGACGGTGATAGAAATCCGAAGCTTTATTGGATTAGCCAGATATTATAGGAGGTTCATCGAAGGATTTTCTAAGATTGCCGGACCTCTCACCCAACTCACAAGGAAAAATCAAGCTTTTGAATGGACAGATGCTTGCGAAGGACGTTTTCAAGAGCTGAAAAGGAGACTAACTACTTCACCAGTGTTAGTCCTACCTGATACAAATGAACCATTCGAAGTATATTGTGACGCTTCATATCAAGGATTGGGCTATGTCCTTATGCAAGGCGGAAAAGTGGTGGCTTATGCCTCGAGGCAATTGCGAGTGCATGAGAAGAACTACCCAACACATGACTTGGAGTTAGCTGCTGTTGTATTTGCTTTGAAGATATGGAGACATTTTCTCTATGGAGCAACATTCAATGTCTTTAGTGATCACAAGAGCTTGAAGTATTTGTATGATCAAAAAGAGTTGAGTATAAGGTAGCGAAGGTGGTTAGAATTTCTGAAAGACTATCATTTTTAACTTCAGTATCACCCTGGAAAGGCCAATGTTGTGGCCGATGCCTTAAGTAGGAAAACAATCAGCGTTTCTACCATGATGATCAAAGAACATGATTTGATAGAACAATTCATGGACGTATGGTCTTTTGTGGAATTAATGCCAGGAAAAATCTGCATGAACATGGTTATTATTTCGAATGATCTAATGGAAAATATCTAAGAAAAGCAGAAGGTTGACAAGTTCTTGCAAGAGGAAAGAGAGCTGATGAAGCAAGGCGGTATATCAACATTAGAGGAAGGAAGCGATGGAATTTTAAGATTCCAAGGTAGGGTCTGTGTGCCTAAGGATGAAGAACTCAGGAAGTATATACTCGAACATGCTCATAAGAGTCAGTTGAGTATGCATCCTGGAATGACCAAAATGTACCAAGATTTGAAAAAGTTATTTTGGTGGCATAGAATGAAAAGAGATATTGCTAGATGTGTATCTTCCTGTCTAGTTTGTTAGAAAACAAAGATTGAACACCAAAGACTGTCAGGATTGTTGCAACCCTTGACTATTCCCGAGTGGAAATAGGATAGTATTGCCATGGGATTTGTTATTGGATTGCCAAAGACCAGAAGAGGATATGATTCAATATGGGTAATTGTGGATCGACTTACGAAGTCAACACATTTCTTGCCGATCAACATAAGATATCCATTGGAGAAATTGACTTAGTTGTACATCGGTGAAATTATTAGGCTACATGGTGTGCCTACAAGTATTATTTCTGATAGAGACCCCAGATTTATATCTAAGTTTTGGCAAAGTCTTCAAGAAGCAATGGGAACAAAGTTACGTTTGAATTCTGCATATCACCCTCAGACCGATGGCCAATCAGAGAGAACAATTCAATCATTGGAAGATCTACTTAGAGCTTGTGCTTTGGAACAAACTGGAAATTGAGATGAAATTTTACCGTTGGTAGAATTTACCTACAACAACAGTTACCATTCAAGTATAGGGATAGCACCCTATGAGGTTTTATATGGACGAAGATGCAGGACACCTTTATGTTGGTATCAGGATAGAGAGCGGCTTACAGTCGGACCTGGTCTTATTCAGCAGACAACTGAGAAGGTCAAAATTATTCAGGAGAAGATGAGAACGGCTCAAAGTTGACAAAAGAGCTATGCGGACAAAAGGAGGAAACCTCTTGTATTTGAGGAAGGAGAACATGTGTTCTTGAAAGTCACGCCTACGACTGGGGTCGGTCAGGTTCTCAAATCTAAAAAGCTCACTCCAAAATTCCTTGGACCTTATCAAATTCTTCGTCGGATAGGTCCTGTTGCTTATCAGATAGCTTTACCACCTTTTCTTTCAAATCTCCACAATGTTTTTCATGTGTCACAACTTCAGAAATACATTCCAAGTCTTGATCATGTCATAGCACCTGATTCGGTACAATTAAAGGGAAACTTGACTTATGAAACAACTCCTGTAAGGATTGAGGATAGGAGAATGAAGCAACTCAGAGGAAAACAATTCCATTGGTGAAACTGATCTGAAACGAAACAACCGGAGATGCAACATGGGGACTAGAGGACAAGATAAAGGAGCAATACCTAGAATTATTCTAAGGTATGAAAATTTCGAGGACGAAATTCTTATTTGTTGAGGAGAGTTGTAATACCCTAAAATTTATTTATTTCATTATAAATATTCATTTTATAAAATTTATGATTTTTGAGAATTTTTTGGATTTTTCTGAGAATGCGGAATATTTTAATATTATTTCTCATTTTGTATGCAAATTGAACAGAGCCAGGAAAATGAGATATTTTCCCGAGAACCTTGATCTATGGAAACGTCGACGAGGGATCTTACTAAACCCGAGACTGGACACGGTTTAAGAGGTTTCATATTTTTCGAAAAATTTTATCAGATAAAATAATAGCCGTTGTGTAAATTTTATCTATCGGATAATTGATACTGACTTCTGTCAACTGTAATAATTGTCCATTGGATAATAGTATGTATTAAAAACTCTATCACATCATCCTAATGTAATCCACTTTATGTCTAATCAAATTCACTTTAATTTAAATTTAATGTATTTTAATCAAAGCTTCTTTGAGAAGTTTTAACTACCAAATGTCTAAGTTACTCTTGGCTTGTTGAAGATGTAACACCCTAATGAGGATGTCACATTTCAGAATAATTAAAATAGACATTACCTAAGTTATAAATCATTTCTTAATATATAATAATATAAGTTGTAAAAACTTTCTTTTTAAACTTTATATTATAAAATAAAATAAACAGAACATGAAATAAAACAAACCATTATATACACACTATAATTATACATATGATTTTGTTTTTAATAGGTACAAATAATTTACACACTACAAACTATTTAATAAAACCGTAAACTGTTTGGTTTAAAGCAAACATAAACTAGCCCAAGTATAACATAAAAAGTTCGGATCCTCCAAAAGATCCTCCTCTGGGAGATCATCAGAAGACAGAAAACTTCGGTAAAACCATACTGAGTCGCAATCAATCCAAATGATATGGATGATCTCGAGGCTCGCCCTCCTCAAACTGCTCGATCGGTTGCTACTCCTCCTCCAGGTATAAACAATCTAGAGGCTGCTCCTCTACCACTTCCTCTTCCTCAAAATCTATACGAAACATAAAAATAATACAAAAATTACATATAAAGAGGTGAGATAACCTACATCATTACCAACACAACAGTAAAGAAAACAACAATACAAACAAATATCACATTTAATACAATAATCCATATTATCACATCATGCATAATATCTCACATTAACACATCATACATAATATCATGAATTACTGTAAACAATCATATTATGATACAAACCATAGATGCAAATGTACACCAACTCATTCCTACTCCATGGAGCTAAACACAACATCAGAGAGAATGATCCGAAAGAACTATTTGTACCTTAGGCTGCCCCAACCAACTATTACACAGTCAAAATTTGTGTAAATAGTACACAATCAAATCGTCGTGTAGTTAGTACACAGTCAAAACATCGTACATAACAGGCATTGTACCAAACAGTCTTCATAAGATCTTGATTAAGAATAGTGTTTGTCGAGATCATTAGTGTGTTGCCCATTACCACGGCCCAGAGGAGCTACCAACTGTCCATATGTGAAATTCTCTGCACACTAACGCCTCTAAGTTCACTCAATGAACCACACTACGCTTATCACACCCCCAACACGGTGTAATTCATCTCGTCAGCTAATCGGTAATTCCAACCAAATTGACACATCTCTCAATGTGTGTATATGAACCATAATTACACAAATACCCTCTTTATTGATATTTCCAAATATAATGAGCCATAATTATAGAAATACCCTTATTATTAATATTTTCTAATATAATAAATCATAATTACATAATTACCCTCATTATCAATATAATGAGTCATAATTACATAATTACTCTCATTATCAATATTTCCAAATATAGTACGTCTCCATTTGACAGTACTATTTCTCAACATATCCGGCTCTACCACTTTGGCTCGACAGTAAAATTACTGCTCTTCTCAGTCACATAAACATTTTATCGCGTTTTCACAATCGAGTCACCTTTTTCAAATGTTTTCAAATTGTGTAAATATTTCTTGACGTTTTTAAATTCGCGTAGTATTTTTAAATCATTTTTTAAATCGCGTAGTTTAAAAATCATTATTTTAAATATGCGTAAGGTATTTTTAATACTTTTCAACAACGCAAAATATTTCTTTATATTCTAAATTATATTTTGATTTTCTCCATTATATATTTATTTTATAAATTTATTTACAGCATTTCCTTCTAGAAAATTTATTAAGTAATATTTTCTACGTTTTTTGCTAAAAATTTCCTTTCTTGATCATTACCAATATTTACATCTCGAAACTTGCTAACGTGCTTCAAAACCCAAAAGGTGAGCTATACGTTAGTATTTTTTCAGTGTTCATTATATTTTTCATTCATACTTAATTTTTCTAATTAAGTTTCTAAAATAACTTCATTTATTTTATTCTCTAAAATTCATTAAAATTGAGCTCTCTTTAATTTAATTACATAGTCTACACTTAGCAAAATAATTTTAGATTAAAGGTATCACAAAGGCATGTTGGCCGAAATTTGCTATATCCTCCATAAATCATCTTTAATTTATTTTCTATTATCTAAGTCCTTGTAAAAATCATTGATCCAATTAAATTAATTAATCCATACCTTAGAAAAATATTTGAGAACATTTTGGTCCTCTTTGAAATGATGAAGCCGTGAGCTTCTTTGTGTTCTTTGGAACACTCATGCAAATCCTCACATGTTATTCACATCCTACAATAATTATCATGCATCTATAAACACATACAAAATATATCAAAGCTATAGACATGCTTGCAAACAAATCAATCACAAATAGAAACAACTTTAAAACAACCAAGTGAATGAATCCTTATAAATTCTTCACCACAAACACATCCATTTTCTCACCACCATACATGGTTGATGAGATTAAATCTCCCTCTTACCTATAAGGAAGACAAAACCTTCTTGGATTTCTTCCTATGGATTTCGTTTTGGCTCCAAGAAAACCCTAACAAACTTAAACAAATTATAAAGTCATAAACTATGGTTGAAAAAGAAAAACCATGGATCAATCATGACTTAGAACTTCAAGAATCAAGTTAGAAACAAGAAACTAAGATTTTTACCTTGTAGGAAAGAAACTTCAAAGTTGTTTTCCAAGCTTCAAATGGATGATTTTGAAGAAACTCTCAACTAGAGAAGTTCTTAGAATGATGTTTAGGTTTAGGAAATGGTGTTGGATGAAAATTTAGAAGAGTGGAGTTATGAGAAGTAGTGATGGCTGAATTACTCAAGAACGAGAAACTATGAAGTTTTCTGTGTTCTTGAAAGAAAGAGAAAGGAGAAAATAGATTAGAATGATTGAAATGATGATAATGAAGTGAAAAATAGTCCCCCCATAATGCATGGCCGTGGAGTTCAATCAAAGAAGATAGCCACTTTAGTTGACATTCAAGAGCTCCTAATGGCCTTAGATGAGTTCAAGGGTGGATCTTCAACATGTCACTAAGTGTCTAGCACCTTCTTGAATACTCTTGGATGTGCTATAGCCGAAATTCACTTAGGGAAGACTAATCAAGTCTTAATTCATTTTAGTCTCCTAATTATGTTTAAGCCATTCTAGTTAGGTTTAGGTAAATTTAGTTAGTTTTCTTTGTTATTTAGTTAATCATCTAGTTACTTAGAATCACTAATGGCCTTCTTGATTATGCTATGACATTCTCTAATTAAAATTTTAATAAATGACTAACTAGGTTTAATCCATTTGATTACTACTTAAACACTTTAGATTAACTTAATTAGGTTTTAAACTAACTAATCTATTAAGTCCAACCATTTTTGTGGACTTTCCTCCTATTGGTTTAAAATTTCTAAGCCATTTATGTTAACTCCTTCTTATTGGCTTAGAAATAATCAAGCCATTTATATTGACTAAATCCTATTGGTTTAGAAATTATTCAAGCCATTAATGTTGATTGATTTCCAAATGTGGGTCCCATAAACCAAATGTAGGTCCCACAGACTTTTCCGGATCCAAGGTCCGTTTAGTTAGTACTGACTAATAAAATAATAATATAAAATATAAAATATTTTTATTTTACAAATAAATTCTAAAAATTAAAAAATTAATACACGTATTATTCGGAATTAGGTTTAGTAAGATCCCCCAGCTCCAAATAATCAAACAAAGAATTTTCCCAGGCTTGAAAATTATTATTTTCTTGATTCAGAGTAAATCACACAAAATAATCAAATACAATCATGAAACAGTCAAATTAATTTTATAATACACAGAAAACAGTACATTTAGGACAAAATCATAATTTAGCCAAAAGTTGGGGTGTTACAACTCTCCCTTACTAATAAAATTTCATCCCCGAAATTTATCGTACATTAGAAAATTTGAGGATGTTGCTCCCTCATTTTGTCTTCTAGCTCCCATGTAGCATCTCCTGTTACCTCGTTCTATACTACCTTTACTAACTCAATCATCTTCCCCCGAAGCTGCTTCACTCTCCTGTCTTTAATCTTAACAGGAAGTGTCTCATATGTCAAATTATCTTTTAGTTGTACTTCATCGGGTTGAATGACATGCGTTGGATCAGGAATATATTTTCTCTGTTGAGACACATGAAATACATCATGAAGATTGGATAGAAAATGTGGTAAAGCTATTTGGTAGGCTACGAGACCTATCCAACGAATGATTTGGTAAGGTGTGATGAATTTAGGAGTGAGTTTTCTGGATTTGATAACTTTTCTGACACCAGTCATAGGGGTTACTCACAAAAACACATGCTCACCTTCCTTAAATTTAAGAGATCTCCTCTACTTGTCAACATAGCTTTTCTGCCAGCTTTGAGTCGTCCTCATTTTCTCTTGAATTATTTTCACCTTTTCCATAGTTTGTTGTACAAGATCAGGTCCAATGGTCATACTCTCTCCATCCTGATACCAACACAAAGGTGTTCAGCATCGCCGACCATATAGTGCTTCGTAGGATGCCATCCCTACTTGAATGAAAACTATTATTGTAAGTGAATTCTATCAAAGACAATAATTCATACCAACTCCTTTGTTGTTCCAACACACAAGCTCGCAATAGATCCTCCAATGATTGGATAGTCCTCTTTGTTTGGCTATCAGTTTGCGGATGATAAGCAGAACTCAAACGTAACTTGGTCCCCATGGCTTCTTGCAAACTCCGCCAGAACCTCGACGTAAACCTCGGATCTCTATCAGAAACTATACTTGTGGGTACACCGTGAAGTCTAATAATTTCACTAATGTACACCTGGGTTAATCATTCTAACGAATACTTGATATTAATCGGCAAAAAGTGTGCTGACTTCGTAAGCCTATTAACTATAACCCATATAGAATCATGACCTTTCCTCGTTCTTGGCAATCCAGTAACAAAATCCATCGAGATACTATCCCATTTCCATTTGGAATAGTTAAAAGTTATAACATACTGGCAGGTCTTTGATGTTCCACTTTTGCCTTCTGACAAACAAGGCAAGATGCCACACGTTCCGCAACATCTCTCTTCATTCTTGGCCACTAAAACATCTGCTTTAAATCTTGATACATCTTAGTCATTCCAGGATGCATACTTAAACTACTAGTATGGGCTTCATCCAAAATTGCTTGTTTCAGATCGGGATCATCAGGTATACAAATTCTTCCCTCAAATCTTAAGACTCCATCAGATCCCTTGTCAACCGTCGCTTTATGACCTTGTTTCAAAAATTCATTTTCATTCTATAAAAATGGATCCTCATCCTGTTTTTCTCGAATTACATCTATCAAGTCATTCAAAACCACAACCTTACTTACACAAATCTTTCCTGGTACCAATTCCACTGACAACCACAGATCTCTAAATTGGTTGATCAATTCCTCCTCTTTTATCATCATGGTAGAAACACTGATCACCTTCCTACTTAAGGCTTCTGCCACCACATTCTCCTTTCCTAGATGATATTGAAGCTGAAAATCATAATCCTTCAAGAACTTTAACCACCGCCTTTGTCTCATGTTTAGTTCCTTCTAATCAAACAAGTATTTTAGACTCTTGCGATCACTGAAGACATTGAACATAGCTCCATATAGAAAATGCCTCCACACTTTCAATGCAAAAACCACTGCGGCTAGCTCCAAATCGTGTGTTGGGTAATTCCTCTCATGTACCTTCAACTGTCATGAAGCATACGTTACCACATTCCTATTCTGCATCAACACACATCCTAACCCTTGGTAAGAAGCGTCACAATACACCTCAAAAGACTTGTTAGAATCTGGCAAAATCAGCACTGGTGTAGTCATCAATCTCTTTTTCAACTCTTGGAAACTTGCCTCACATTCATCTGTCTAATCAAAAGCTTGATTTTTCCTTGTGAGTTGTGTAAGAGGTCCGACTATCTTGGAAAAACCTTCAATAAACCTCCGATAATATTCGGCCATTCCAACAAAACTCTGGATCTCCGTCATTGTCTTTGGTCTTTCCCATTGTAAAATAGTTTCCACCTTCGATGGGTCCACCGCAATACCTTCCTTGGAAATCATGTGACCCAGAAATTGAACTTCTTCCAACCAAAACTCACACTTCGCCAACTTCGCATACAACTTCTTTTCTTTCAAAATCTGAAGAACTATACTGAGTTGTTCAACATACTCTTCCTGATTTTGAGAATAGATCAGAATGTCATCAATAAAAACGACGACAAATCTGTCTAAGTATGGATAATAAATCTCGTTCATGTAATCCATGAATATAGCAGGAGCATTCATCACTCCAAACGTCATCACTTAATACTCATAATGTCCATAACGAGTTCGAAAAGCTGTCTTAGGTATATCCTCTACCTTGACATGAATTTGATGATAACCTGATCACAAATCTATCTTCGAGAAAATAGCCGCTCCTTTCAATTGGGCCATCAAATCATCAATTCTTGGAAGTGGATATTTATTCTTTATCGTAACCTTATTCAGCTGACGATAGTCCACACAATGACGAGAAGTTCCATCCTTCTTCTTGACTAGCAGCACTGGTGCTCCCCACGGTGAAACACTCGGTCGCACAAACTGTTTTTCCAACAACTCCTCCAATTATCTCTTTACCTCTACAAGCTCCGATGGCGACATCCGATATGGTGCAATCAAAATAGGACATGCTCCGGGTACCAAATTGATAGAACATTCTATCTCCCTCTCGGGTGGTAAACCGGGTATCTCATCGGGAAAAACCTCAGGAAACTCGTTAACGACAGAAATAGCATTCACATCTTTTTCAATCTTGACTTCCAAAGAAGACAGTAGCATGTATCCTTGAGCTCCATCGCTCAACAATGATTTGACTTTGACGGCAGTTAAAAATCCATAATTCTCATCCTTAGGAAAACTATGGTTTTATTGGCACAATCTAGTAGGATATGGTTAGAAGATAACCAATCCATTCCTAATATTACATCTATTTCAACAAGAGCTAGGCAAATTAAGTTAACAGAAAATACTCAATTATTTATGGTAATGGGACAGTTCAAACATGCTTTAGATGTAATAACAGGCATAGTAGTTGGTGTAGAAATAATTAATTGGAAACTCAGAGAAGACATAGGTAATTTCAACCGATCCACACAGTCATATGCAATAAATGAATGCGTTGCACCCGAATCATATAGTATAGTCAAAAGATTACCTTCAATGACACCTTCTCCCTGAATAAGATCTTCAGACTGAGAAGCTTCAGCTCCAGTCATAGTGTATACTCGCCCTCCAGATCACGGCTGAGTAGCACGAACATTACTCATAGCTGGCTTCCTTTCTGGTTGATTGCAATCCCTAGAAACATATCCAGGTTTTCTGCAGTTGAAACAAATTGTCCCCTTGATTGAACAATCTCTAGATATGTGGCCGCCTTTTCCACATTTAAAACATTTTGGCGTAAACGCCACATTTGGACCAACTCTATTACCACTAGAACTTCCCCTAACAGATGGACGTTGAGACTGACTTCCTGGTGGTCTCGAATAAGGTTTACGTTGAAACTGGCTATTATTGTTGTTACCTCCTCTTTGGAACCTAGTCGGTCCAAAGTTACGATTTCTTGGATCTCTTGATGGCTCCAACTCCTCAAGTCGTCGACATGTATCCATCAAAGTAGGAAATTTGTTCATCCTCATGGGTAGCACTCCTCGTTTAAGCTCTACCCTCAGTCCTTCCTCAAACTTGTGACACTTCCATGCCTCATCAGGTTGAATTTCAAAATACCTTGAGAATTGTGACAAGCTCTCAAATTTGGCATCATATTCACCAACGGTTATATTGCCTTGACGTAAACCAAGGAAATTCCATTTCCTTGGTATGTTGGGCACTGGCAGGAAAGTACTTCTCTAGAAATACTTCACAGAATACCTCCCAGGTAATTTCAGTTCTCTCAGCTTGCTGTAGTCGCCGAGTTCCTCTCCACCAGTTCTCACCATCTCCTCTCAACATAAAAGTAGCATACATCACCTTTCGATCATCAGCGCACCCCATTCCTTCAAATATCCTTTCTAAGCTTGTATCCAAAGACTCGCCTTCTCAGGATCAAATTCGCCTCTAAACTGTGGTGGATTATTACGCCTAAACTCAGACAAGTTCAAAGCGTCAATGGTCGTATCTTGCTGTTAGGCTGCTCGTTGATTTTGTTAGGTAATCACCTCCACTATGCGCTGCATAGCCTCAGCAGTTGCAGTCATCGGATCAACATTGCGTTCCACGTTCGCATGTGTTCTTCTGCCGCCAGACATCTTTTTCTTCAATTAAACAAACAAGACAAAGCAAAGTCAGATGTAACCTTTTCAGAAACAAATCTCAGAGAATCACACTACACAAGCAAAAACAGACCCAACCACAACCCTAAAAGACTCTAACTTGGGCTCTGATACTAACTAATGTAACACACTAATGAGGATGTCACATGTAGGAATAATTAAAATAGACATTACCCAATTTATAAATCATTTCTTAATATATAATAATATAAGTTGTAAAAACTTTCTTTTTGAACTTTATATTATAAAATAAAATAAATAGAATATGAAATAAAATAAACCATTAAATACACACCATAATTATACATATGATTTTGTTTTTAATAGGTACAAATAATTTACACACTACAAACTATTTAATAAAATCATAAACTGTTTGGTTTAAAGCAAACCATAAACTAGCCCAAGTATAACATTAAAAGTTCAGATCCTCCGAAAGATCCTCCTCTGGGAGATCATCGGAAGACAGAAAACTTCAGTAAAACCATACTGAGTCTCAATCAGTCCAAATGATATGGATGATCTCGAGGCTCACGCTCCTTAAACTGCTCGTTCGGTTGCTCCTCCTCCTCCAGGTATAAACAATCTAGAGGCTGCTCCTCTACCATTTCCTCTTCCTCAAAATCTTTACGGAACATAAAAATAATACAAAAATTGTATATAAAGAGGTGAGACAATCTACATTATTACCAGCACAGCAGTAAAGAAAACGACAATACAAACAGATATCACATTTAATACAATAATCCATATTATCACATCATGCATAATATCTCACATTAACACATCATACATAATATCACGAATTACTGTAAACAATCACATTATGATACAAACTATAGTTGCAAATGTACACCAACTCATTCCTACTCCATGGAGCTAAACACAATATCAAAGAGAATGATCCGAAAGAACTATCTATACCTCAGGCTGCCCCAACCAACTATTACACAATCAAACGTCATGTAAATAGTACACAGTCAAATCGTTGTGTAGTTAGTACACAGTCAAAACATCGTGTATAACAGGCATTGTACCAGACAGTCTTCACAAGATCTTGATTAAGAATAGTGCTTGTCGAGATCATTAGTGTGTTGTCCATTACCACGGCCCAAAGGAGCTACCAACTGTCAATATGTGGAATTCTCCACACACTAACGCCTCCAAGTTCACTCAATAAACCACACTACGCTTATCACACCCCCAACACAGTGTAATTCATCTTGTCAGCTAATCGCCAATTCCAACCAAATTGACACATCTCTCAATGCGTGTATATGAACCATAATTACACAAATACCCTCTTTATCGATATTTCCAAATATAATGAGCTATAATTACAGAAATACCCTTATTAGTAATATTTTCCAATATAATAAACCATAATTACATAATTACCCTCATTATTAATATAATGAGTCATAATTACATAATTACCCTCATTATCAATATTTCCAAATACAATACGTCTCCACTTGATAGTATTATTTCTCAACATATTCGGGTCTACCACTTTGGCCCGACAGTTAAATTACTGTTCTTCTCAGTCGCGTAAATATTTTATCGCATTTTCACAATCGTGTCACCTTTTTCAAACGTTTTCAAATTGCGTAAATATTTCCTGACATTTTTAAATTCGCGTAGTGCTTTTAAATTATTTTCTCAATCGCGTAGTTTAAAAATCATTATTTTAAATACGCGTAAGATATTTTTAATACTTTTTAACTACGTAAAATATTTCTTTACGTTCTAAATTATCTTTTGAGTTTTTCTCCATTATATATTTATTTTCTAAATTTATTTACAGCATTTCCTTCTAGAAAATTTATTAAGTAATATTTTCTACGTTTTTTGCTAAAAATTTCCTTTCTTGATCATTACCAATATTTACATCTCGAAACTTGCTAACGTGTTTCAAAACCCAAAAGGTGAGCTATACGTTAGTATTTTTTCAGTGTTCATTATATTTTTCATTCATACTTAATTTTTATAATTAAGTTTCTAAAATAACTTCATTTATTTTATTCTCTAAAATTCATTAAAATTGAGCTCTCTTTAATTTAATTACATAGTCTACACTTAGCAAAATAATTTTAGATTAAAGGTATCACAAAGGCATGTTGGCCGAAATTTGCTATATCCTCCATAAATCATCTTTAATTTATTTTCTATTATCTAAGTCCTTGTAAAAATCATTGCTCTAATTAAATTAATTAATCCATACCTTAGAAAAATATTTGAGAACATTTTGGTCCTCTTTGAAATGATGAAGTCGTGAGCTTCTTTGTGTTCTTTGGAACACTCATGCAAATCCTCACATGTTATTCACATCCTACAATAATTATCATGCATCTATAAACACATACAAAATATATCAAAGCTATAGACATGCTTGCAAACAAATCAATCACAAATAGAAATAACTTTAAAACAACCAAGTGAATGAATCCTTATAAATTCTTCACCACAAACACATCCATTTTCTCACCACCATACATGGTTGATGAGATTAAATCTCCCTCTTACCTATAAGGAAGACAAAACCTTCTTGGATTTCTTCCTATGGATTTCGTTTTGGCTCCAAGAAAACCCTAACAAACTTAAACAAATTATAAAGTCATAAACTATGGTTGAAAAAGAAAAATCATGGATCAATCATGGCTTAGAACTTCAAGAATCAAGTTAGAAACAAGAAACAAGGATTTTTACCTTGTAGGAAAGAAACTTCAAAGTTGTTTTCCAAGCTTCAAATGGATGATTTTGAAGAAACTCTCAACTAGAGAAGTTCTTAGAATGATGTTTAGGTTTAGGAAATGGTGTTGGATGAAAATTTAGAAGAGTGGAGTTATGAGAAGTAGTGATGGCTGAATTACTCAAGAACGAGAAACTATGAAGTTTTCTGTGTTCTTGAAAGAAAGAGAAAGGAGAAAATAGATTAGAATGATTGAAATGATGATAATGAAGTGAAAAATAGTCCCCCCCATAATGCATGGCCGTGGAGTTCAATCAAAGAAGATAGCCACTTTAGTTGACATTCAAGAGCTCCTAATGGCCTTAGATGAGTTCAAGGGTGGATCTTCAACGTGTCACCAAGTGTCTAGCACCTTCTTGAATACTCTTGGATGTGCTATAGCCGAAATTCACTTAGGGAAGACTAATCAAGTCTCAATTCATTTTAGTCTCCTAATTATGTTTAAGCCATTCTAGTTAGGTTTAGGTAAATTTAGTTAGTTTTCTTTGTTATTTAGTTAATCATCTAGTTACTTAGAATCACTAATCACCTTCTTGATTATTCTATGACATTCTCTAATTAAAATTTTAATAAATGACTAACTAGGTTTAATCCATTTGATTACTGCTTAAACACTTTAGATTAACTTAATTAAGTTTTAAACTAACTAATCTATTAACTCCAACCATTTTTGAGGACTTTCCTTCTATTGGTTTAAAATTTCCAAGCCATTTATGTTGACTCCTTCTTATTGGCTTAGAAATAATCAAGCCATTTATATTGACTAATTCCTATTGGTTTAGAAATTATTCAAGCCATTAACGTTGACTGATTTCCAAATGTGGGTCCCATAAACCAAATGTGGGTCCCATAAACCAAATGTGGATCCCACAGACTTTTTCGAGTCCATGGTCCATTTGGTTAGTACTAACCAATAAAATAATAATATAAAATATAAAATATTTTTATTTTACTGATAAATTCTAAAAATTAAAAGATTAATACACATATTATTCGAAATTGGGTTTAGTAAGATCCCCCAGCTCCAAATAATCAAACAAAGATTTTTCCTGGGCCTGAAAATTATTATTTTCTTGACTCAGAGTAAATCACACAAAACAATTAAATACAATCACGAAACAGTCAAATTAATTTTATAATACATAGAAAACAGAAAACAATACATTTAGGACAAAATCCTAATTTAGCCAAAAGTTGGGGTATTACAGGAGAAGCCTCTCCACCCCCTTCTCTCTCTCCATTTCCGCGGCACCCATAGCCCAAGGGGAGCAAAATTTTGCTCCCACGCACTTAACACACTTAATCATATTTCACTCATTTTTCATCTATCCATTTCTCTCTCTAGTTTTCATCTTCATTTTCTCTCCTCCTTCTCTCTTCTTCTCCTCCTTGACCATAGTTTGCAACCTCCATTAGAACCACTTCTCCTCACTTTTCTCTTCATTAACACCATTTCTACACTCCCCTCAACTTCATCTACACTTCCTATTTAGAAAGTTTCTTCAAAATCCATCATCACCTCCATTGTCTTCCAAGACTAAGCTTCAAACTTTAAGGTAAAGTTTCCATTTTTTCTTTTCTTTTTCTTCATTTTCGTGTTATATGGTTTCATTGGAGACCAAAGACCCTTCTTTTTCAACCATTGGTGTTGATTCTTTGTGTTGAAATTTCTAGGGTTTTGGAAGCTCAAAACCGAAACCACCAAGGAGCAAATAGGAGACCATTTTCGTGTTCTTCCTTTAGGTAAGAGGGAGACTTACTCACTTCAACCATTATTGGTGGTGAGGAGACCTTGTGTGATTGTTTGATGGAGAAATCCATATTTATATGCTTACTTTGTTTGATGATTTTGCATGTGTACATGTTCTTAATTGAGATTAATGATTAAATAATGATTTTAATGTGTTGGTGGTGTTGAAATATTTAATAATGGTAGAATTAATGAATGGAAAATTTTGAGGGTTTACTATCCATTTTAGAGGCCACAGTTTTGGCTTGGAATTCTTAGGGTTGGAATTGATTTGTGTAAGATAAAAATGTGTGTGATTAATTATAAGATGATTAAGGCATGAAATGAAAATTTTGAGGGTTTCCTACCCTAATGTGAGGCCACGGTTTTGGCTTGGAATGTAAGGGATTGGATTGATTTTGGGTGAAATAAAATTTAAGTGATTAAGTATCAAGTAACTAATGCATAATATGAAGAAAAATTGGAACCTTGGTGACCTTGGGAGGCCACGGTTTGGCCCTAATTGTTAAGGGTTAGAATTAAAATTTTGAGTAATAAAACCTATGTAATTGGACATTAAAGGATTGATACTTATAATGGCCTTTGGAGGCCATTATTTTGAAGGGTTTCGTTAGCCCAAAGAAAAATCTCATAATTGATCAAGACTTAGGATATTGAAAAATGTAGGATCCATAATATGGAAATTGTGGTATGTGCGGAACAACGTATATGTATATATTGATATTGAGAATTGGTTGTTGTTATTGTGAGTTCCTATGTGGGACTAAGTCCTTGATGAAATTATGATATGTTGATATTGAGAAATGAATATATGTCATTGTGGTATACTTTATGATAAATGTATTATTGATAAACATACATGATGTACATTGCATCGTCATGCATATGTGTTGTCCGTTGGACATTGTTGGAAAGGCGATGTATGCCTAGGAGTTTGAATAACACCTATGTGCGGGTGCGAGTAGACTAAGTGTAGGGTCATAGTGGTTGGCCCTAGGGCATCGGAGTGTGAGTGTCTCACAATTATAATGCCCTTGTGGGGATGTCACATTTTTAATGCAATAAAATAAAACCTTACCCAAGTTATAAAACATTTGATACATAATTGATATGAGTTGTAAAATTTTTCCTTTTATACTGGATATCATTAAATAAAATAACACGGAACATAAAATAAAACAAACTATTATCACATACCATAATGTACATATGACTTTGTTTTAAGTTGTACAAATAATTTACAACTACAAATATTTAGTAAAGCAGTAAAAAGTCAATACAGTACTAAAACATAAAGTGCCCAAGTGCACATCAAAGATTTCTAACCCTCCGAAGGATCACTCTCAGATGGATCATCGGATGACAGAAATCTAGGATGTCTCACAGCTCTACGGATAGGAGTCCGTGCTGTCGACACACTACTTATCTCACTAGGCGCATGGAAAATTCCTCCCCAATAACGCCTAAGAGTCAAAGGCATCTCAAGAGGTAAATACAAAGTAGTAGTAAAAATAGGCTCCCCATCAAACTCTCCACGTAGGGTTACAGTCAAATGCCCTACGTAGACGACCGAACCTCTATCCTCACGCAGTCGCCAGGCCTCTGAACCTCCGTGAAAATTGAGTCTCACAAAACCAAGGAATCCAGGCAATGCCATAATCACAAGATCAATCCAAATGGTAAGGATGATCTGACGGCTCGCACTTGTTGAATTGATCACCCGTCTACTGATCCTCAGGGTACAAAATCTCTAGAGGTTGTTCCTCTTCCTCTTCCTCAAACTCTTTACAGAATATAAATAATAATACAGAAAATGCATACAAAGAGGTGAGATAATCTACATCATTACCAGCATGGCAATAAAGAAAACGACAATAGAACATATATCACTATTTAACATAATAATGCATATCATAAACAATAACACAATTTAACACATCATACATAATATCATAAATAATAACATTATGATGCATACCATAAATGCAAATGTATAACGACTCGTCCTTACTGCATGGAGCTAAACACAGACATCAGAGAGAATGATCCAAAAAGAACTATCAGTACCTCAGGCTACCCAACCAAACTATTACACTATCCAACGTCATGTCTATAGCCCACAGTCCAAAACATCGTGTAGTAGTACACAGTCCAAATACATTATGCACTACAGACATTGTACTAAACAGTCTCCATAAGATCTCAATTAAGAATAGTGCGTGTCGAGATCATTAGTGTGTTACCAGTTACCACGCCCCAGAGGAGCGACCAACTGTCCGCATGTGGAATACTCCGCACACTAATGCCTCCAAGTCCACTTAATGAACCACACTATGCTTATCACACTGACCACACAGTGTAATTCATCTCGTCAATCAATCGCCAATTTCAACCAAATTGACACAACTCTCAATGCATGAATAAGAACCATAATTACAGAAGCATCCTTGGTCTCAATATGTTATCATATTTACAAAAATACCCTCAGTCTCAATATCTCCAAATATAGTATGTCTCCACTTGACAGTACCATATCTCAACATGTCCGGGTCTACCACTTTGGCCGGACAGCAAAACTCACTGTTCCAATTAGTCGAGTAGAAATTTTATTGCATTTTCACAATCGCATCACTTTTACAAACGTTTTTGAATCGCATAAATATATTTTGACATTTTTGAAATCACGTAATGTTTTTAAATCATTTTCTCAATTGCGTAAGATTTTTAACTCGTTTTCTTAACCGTAAAGCTTAAAAATCATTATTTTAAATAAGCATAAGCTCTTTCTAATACTTTTAAATTACATAGAATATTTTCCTTACGTTATAATTGTATTATGAAATTTTCTCTTTTCTTTATCCGTTTTTGGTAAATTTTGACAACATTTTGTCTATAAAATTCATTAAAAAGGTATTTTCTACGTTTTTATTTAAAAATTAACTTGCTTTAATTATAACCATTATTTACACTTTGAAACTCACTAACGTGCTTCAAAACCCAGAGTGAGCTCTGCGTTAGCATTTTTCAAGTATTTACTGTATTTCTCATTTATAGTAAAATCCTCTAATTTTAGTTTCTAAAACCAAGTCATTCATTTTATTCCCCAAAGATTCATTGAAATTAAATTCTCTTGTAATTAACTACTTAATCTTCCTTGGAAAATAATTTTAGAAATCAAATATACATTATATGGCATGTTGGCTGAATTCAACAAAATCTTTGCATTTGATCTTTAAATCATTTTCCATCTTCTAAATCCTTTTGGAATTCATTAATTTACCTAAATCTATTAAATCCTTCTTTTAGAAAATGGTTGAGAATATTTTGGTTCTCTTTTTCTTGGAGAAGTCGTGAGCTTCTTTTGTGTTCTTTGGAACACCCATGCAATCCTTACATGTTATTCACATCCTATATTAATAATCATACATCTATAAACACATGCAATATATTTTAAAGCTATAAACATACATGCAAACATAATCAATCACAAATAAGAAAGCATTAAACAACCAAACAAATGAATCCTTATGGATTCTTCACCACACATACAATCCATTTTCTTATCACCACACAAGGTTGATGAGATTAAATCTCCCTCTTACCTTAAAGGAATACAACTCCTTCTAACTCTCCTCGTATGGTTTTCGTGTGACCTCCAAGAGAAACCTAAAATCTTAAACAAAATTTAAAGAGTCATAACTATAGGAGAAAAACATAAACCATGGATCAATCATGGCTTAGAACCTCAAAAATCATGTTATAAGTAAGAAACAAGAAGTTTCACCTTGTAGGGAAAATCTCCAAAGTGATTTTCCAAGCTCAAGATGAATTTTTTTGGAAGAACTCTCAACTAGAGATGTTCTTAGAATGTTGTTTGGATTTGAGAAGTTAGGTTAGATGAAAATTTAGATGAGTATAGGTGTGGGAAATGGTGTTGGCCGAATGGCTCAAAGAAGGAAGCAAGAGAGTTGTTTTTGGTGTTCTTGTTTTTGGAGAAGGTTGAAATAAAAATGGCTAAGTAAAATGCTCTCCTTTCCTCTACTTGGCCGTGAACCTCATCCAAGGAGGTGGCCTCCTTTGTTGACTCATCCTAACACCTAATGGCCTTAGATGTAATCTAGGGTTGATATTCAAGGCTTTGGCTCCAAGCTTGTTCCTAATTAGTGTAGAAAAACCAAGTCATCAATGACTAGGCCTTCTTGAAAGTTCTTAGCCGAATGGCCCTAATGGAGAGCAAACCAAGTTTGTGCTTCTTCATGCAATCTAGTTACACTTAGGTGCATTTAGTTAGTTTACTTAGTTACTTAGTTAGCCATTTAGTTAGCTAGGATGACTAACCATTTTCTTGATCCTTCTAGAACTTTCTCTAACTAGTACTTAAATTGATAGCTAACTAGGTTTACTTCACTTAGTTACTACATAAGCTTCTTATACTAACTTACTTAGGTTTAAGCTAACTTGGTTAAGTTTTCTATTTTCATCTTAACAAGTCCAACCACTTTTGTGGACTTGATTTCTATTAGTTTAGAATTTTCAAGCCACTATTGTTGACTAGTTCCTATTGGCTTAAGATTTAATCTAGTCAGAAACATTGACTGGCTCTCTAAACGTGGGTCCCACATACTTTTCTGAGTCCATGGTCATTTTGGAGTAGATTTCTATTGTTTTTGAGATAGTAGGTATTGTCAAATAAAATAATATTATGATAATATAAAATTATTTTATTGCACAGTTAAATCCTAAAAATTAAAAGAATAATATACATATCACTCGAAATTGGGTTTAGTAAGATCTCCCAGCGCTAAATAATTAAAATAAGATTTTTTCAGTCAGAAAATTATTATTTCCTTGACTTGGAGCAAATCACACACAACGATCAAATACAATAACGAAACAATCAAATTCAATTTATGACTTACAGAAAATATAAAATAGTATATTTAGGACAATATCGTTATTTATCCAAAAGTTGGGGTGTTACAACTCTCCCCCACTAATAAAAATTTCGTCCCCGAAATTTGTCGTACCTCAGAATAGTTGAGGGTATTGCTCCCTCATCTTATCCTCCAGCTCCCAGGTAGCATCTACTGTTGCATCATTCCATATTACCTTTACTAGCTCAATCATATTTCCTCGAAGCTGTTTCACTCTCTTGTCCTTAATCTTAACAGGAACTGTCTCATACGTCAAATTATCCTTCAGTTGCACTTCATCTGGCTGTATAACATGCGTCGGATCGGGAATATATTTTCTCAATTGAGATACATGAAATACATTATGGAGATTGGATAGAAAAGGTGGTAAAGCTATTTGGTAGGCTACAGGACCTATCCGACGAATAATTTGATAAGGCCTTATGAATTTAGGAGTGAGTTTTCTGGATTTAATAACCCTTCCGACACTAGTCGTAGGTGTTACTCTTAAGAATACATGCTCACCTTCCTCAAATTGAAGAGGTCACCTTCGCTTATCAGCATAGCTCTTCTGTCTGCTTTGAGTCGTCTTCATCTTTTCTTGAATCATCTTCACTTTTTCTATAGTCTGTTGCACAAGATCTGGTCCAATGGTCATACTTTCCCCATCTTGATACCAGCACAAAGGTGTTCGGCATCGTCGTCTATATAGTGCTTCATAGGGTGCCATCCCTATACTTGAGTGAAAACTATTATTGTTGGTGCATTCTATCAAAAATAAAAATTCATCCTAACTCCCTTGTTGTTCCAACACACAAGCATGCAACAAATCTTCCAACGACTGGATTGTTCCCTCCGTTTGACCATCAGTCTGTTGATGATAAGCAGAACTCAATCGTAGTTTAGTTCCCATGGCTTCTTGCAAACTTCGCCAGAACCTTGATGTAAACCTCGGATCTCTATCAGAAACTATACTTGTGGGTACCCCATGAAGTCTAACAATCTCGCTGATATACATCTGGGTTAATCTTTCCAACGAATACTTAATATTAATCGGCAAGAAGTGTGCTGACTTCGTAAGCCTATCAACTCTAACCCATATAGAATCATGTCCTTTCCTCGTTCTTGGTAATATGGTAACAAAATCCATCGAGATACTATCCCATTTCCATTTGGGAATAGTTAGAGGTTGTAACATACAGGGAGGTCTTTGATGTTCCACTTTTGCCTTCTGACAAATGAGACAAGACGCCACACGTTCCGCCACATCTCTCTTCATTCTTGGCCACCAAAACATCCGTTTTAAATCTTGATACATCTTAGTCATTCCTGGATGCATACTTAAATTACTAGTATGGGCTTCATCCAAAATTACTTTCTTAAGGTCGGAATCATCAGGTATACAAATTCTTCCCTCAAATCTTAAGATTCCATCAGACCCTTCCTCCACTGTCGCCTTATGACCTTGCTTCAAAAATTCTTTTTCATTTTGTAAAAATGAATCCTCATCTTGTTTTTCTTGGATTACATCCAACAAGTCATTCAAAATTACTACCTTACTTAGACAAATCTTTCCTGGCACCAATTCCACTAACAACCATAGATCTCTGAATTGGTTGATCAACTCCTCCTCCTTTATCATCATGGTAGAAACACTAACTACCTTTCTACTCAAGGCATCCGCCACCACATTCGCCTTTCATAAATGGTATTGAAGTTGGAAATCATAGTCCTTCAAGACTTCTAACCATCGCCTCTGCCTCATGTTCAATTCCTTTTGATCAAACAAGTATTTCAAACTCTTGTAATCGCTAAAGACCTTGAACATAGCTCCATACAGAAAATGCCTCCACACTTTCAATGCAAAAACCACTGCGACTAGTTCTAAATCTTGTGTTGGATAGTTCCTCTCATAGACCTTCAATTGTCTTGAAGCATAAGCCACCACATTCCTGTTTTGCATTAAAACACATCCTAACCCTTGGTAAGAAGCGTCACAATACACCTCAAAAGATTTGTTAGGATCCGGCAAAATTAGCACTAGTGTAGTCGTCAATCTCTTCTTCAACTCTTGGAAATTGCTTCATGTTCCTCCATCCAATCAAAAGCTTGACTCTTCCTTGTGAGTTGTGTAAGTGGTCCATCTTTCTTAGAAAAACCCTCAATAAACCTCCTATAATATCCGGCCATTCCAACAAAACTTCAGACCTCCATTACTGTCGTAGGCCTTTCCCATTGTAAAATGGTCTCCACCCTCGACGGGTCTTCTGCAATACCTTCTCTAGAAATCACGTGACCTAGGAATTAAACTTCCTCCAACTAGAACTCACACTTGGCCAGCTTCGCATATAGCTTCTTTTCTTTCAAAATCTAGAGAACTATACTAAGATGTTCAGCATGCTCTTCCTTAGATTGAGAATAGATCAGAATGTCATCGATAAAGATAACGACAAATCTGTCTAGATACAGATGAAAAATTCTATTCATATAGTCCATGAATATTGCAGGAGCATTCGTCACTCCGAATGGCATCACTTGATACTCATAATGCCCATAACGAGTCCGGAAAGCTATCTTAGGTACATCATCTACCTTGACACGAATCAAATGATAACCTGATCGCAGATCTATCTTAGAGAAAACAACTGCTCCCTTCAACTGGTCCATCAAATTGTCAATTCTTGGAAGTGGATACTTGTTCTTTATCGTAACCTTGTTCAACTGACAATAATCTACACAAAGACGAGAAGTTCCATCCTTCTTCTTGACTAGTAGTACTGGTGCTCCCCACGGTGAAACACTAGGTTGCACAAACTATTTCTCCAACAGTTCCTCCAATTGCTTCTTCAACTCTACCAACTTTGATGGCGACATCTGGTATGGTGCAATCGAAATAGGACCTACTCCTGGTACTAAATCGATAGAGAACTCGATCTCCTTTTCCAGTGGCAAACTGGGTACATCATCAGGAAAAATCTCTAGAAACTCATTAACGACAGGAATAGCATTCACATCTTTCTCGCTCTTAACCTCCATAGAAGATAACAACATATAACCTTGAGCTCCATCTCTCAACAATGATTTGACTTTAACAGCAATAAAAAATCCAGAACTTTCCTCCTTAAGAAAAATTATGGTTTTGTTTGCACAGTCTATTAGGATATGATTAGAAGATAACCAATCCATTCCTAATATTACATTTATCTCAACAAGAGGTAAACAAATTAAATTGACCGAAAACACACGATCATTTATAGTGATAGGACAATTCAAACATATCTTAGATGTAACAACAGGCTTAGCAGTCGGGGTAGAAACAATCAACTGGAAACTCAAGGAAGACACAGGCAGTTTCAACCGTTCCACACAATCATATGCAGTAAATGAATGTGTTGCACCCGAATCATATAGCACAGTCAGAAGATTACCTTCAATGACACCTTCCCCCTGAATAAGATCTTCAGACTGAGAAGCTTCAGTTCCCGTCATTGTATATACTCGCCCTCCAGATCGTGGCTGAGTAGCCCGAACATTACTCACAGCAGGCTTCCTTTTCGGCTGAGTGCAATCCCTAGAAACATGTCCAGGTTGTCTGCAATTAAAACAGATCGTTTATCTGATTGAACAATCCTTATATATATGGCCACTCTTTTCACATTTAAAACACCTTGGCGTAAACGCCACATTTTGACCAGCTCTGTTACCATTAGAGCTTCCCCCAACAGGTGAACGTTGAGGTTGACTCCCCGGTGGTCTCGAATAAGGCTTGCACTGAAACCGGTTATTGCTGATGTTGCCTCCTCTTTGGAACCTAGTCGGTCCAAAGTTGCGATTTATGGGATCTTGTGACGGCTCCAACTCCTTGAGTCGTCGACAGGTATCCATCAAAGTAGGAAATTCATTCATTCTCATGGGAAGCACTCCTCGCTTCAGCTCTACCCTTAGTCCTTCCTCAAACTTATGGCATTTCCATGCCTCATCAGGTTGAATTTGAAAGTACCTTGAGAACTGTGACAAGCTCTCAAACTTAGCAGCATACTCCCCAATAGTCATGTTACCCTGACACAAACTAAAAAATTCCATCTCCTTGGCATGTCGGGCATTGGCAGGAAAGTACTTCTCCAGAAATACTTCACTAAACACTTCCTAGGTAATCTCAGTTCCTTCAGCTTGTAATAATCGATGGGTTCCTTTCCACTAATTTTCGCCATCTCCTCTTAACACAAAAGTAGCATACGTCACCTTTCTAATATCGGCGCACCCCATTCTTTCAAATACTATTATCGCCCTCTTAGCGTCAAACTCGCCTCTGAACTGCGGCGGGTTGTTGTGCCTGAACTCAAATAAATTCAGAGCATCAGCAGTCACATCTTGCTATTGAGCTGCTACTTGATTTTGTTGAGTAATCACTTCTGCCATTCGCTGCATGGCCTCAACAGCTGCAGTCATTGGGTCCACATTACAATCCACGTTCGCACGCATTCTTCTTCCGCTAAACATCTCTTTCTTCACTCATAACAAAACAAAGTTAGATGTATCCTTTCGAAAATAAATCTCAGAGAATCACACCACACAAGCAAAAACAGACCTAACCACAAACCCAAAAGATTCTAACTTGGGCTCTGATACCAACTAATGTAACACCCTTGTGGGGATGTCACATTTTTAATGCAATAAAATAAAACCTTTCCCAAGTTATGAAACATTTGATACATAATTAATATGAGTTATAAAATTTTTTATTTTATACTGGATATCATTAAATAAAATAACACGGAACATAAAATAAAACAAACTATTATCACATACCATAATGTACATATGACTTTGTTTTAAGTTGTACAAATAATTTACAACTACAAATATTTAGTAAAACAGTAAAAAGTCAATATAGTACTAAAACATAAAGTGCCCAAGTGCACATCAAAGATTTCTAACCTTTCGAAGGATCACTCTCAGATGGATCATCGGATGACAGAAATTCAGGATGTCTCGCAGCTCTACGGACAGGAGTACGTGCTGTCGACACACTACTGATCTCACTAGGCCCATGGCAAATTCTTCCCCAATAATGCCTAAGAGTCAAAGGCATCTCAAGATGTAAATATAAAGTAGTAGTAAAAATAGGCTCCCCATCAAACTCTCCACGTAGGGTCACAGTCAGATGCCCCACGTAGACGACTGATCCTCTATCCTCATGCAGTCGCCAGGCCTCCGAACCTCCGTGAAAATGGAGTCTCACAAAACCAAGGAATCCAGGCAATGCCATAATCACAAGATCAATCCAAATGGTATGGATGATCGGATGGCTCGCACTCGTCGAACTGATCACCCGTCTACTGATCCTCAGGGTACAAAATCTCTAGAGGTTGTTCCTCTTTCTCTTCCTCAAACTCTTTACAGAATATAAATAATAATAAAGAAAATGCATACAAAGAGGTGAGACAATCTACATTGTAACACCCTCATACAGATATCTAGATATATCTTAGATAGATAGAGATATATAAAGATAACCAGTACTAGAGACATCACTTCTATACTATATACTCACATATATCCATAATCACAACTGAGTAAGTATAAAAAGCTTTGAGAGATTGCGGAAAAACTTAAACTTTATACATATATATATATGCAAACTTAGCCACAGGAGGGCTTATTGTAATACATATAACATAAAACTTACAGAACAAATATAAACTGATTACATAAGTTCTGTCTACTTAAAGTAATAAAAAACTACTCTAGTCTTCATGCTTTCTCTTCTCACCCTTAGCAGGGTTTGTACCTCTGTACCTGTGCCTTTGCCAGCATCTGTGCCTGCATCTGGATTTACATGGAATAGCAACTGGGGTGAGAAATAACATTCTCAGTAAAAGCAATTCCAATACCATCTAACTATAACATTGTATATAACAATTATATAACAGATGCTATAACTCTAATTTATGAGTTTCCTCCTCTTTTCTCATATCTGCACACTTTCTTATAGCCTGATATCAACTGATAGCCTACACACTGTTAATATATACAATGCCCATATAGCTGTAAATACCAACAGTGACGGACAACGCCCACACAACTGCCCATGTATGGAATGAGGATGATATGTAATATGAATATGCCTAAGAAATCCTAAGAGTATGTGGATGAAATGCAAATGCAGGGTTTTGTTTTTAAAAATATGCAGAAATTTATTTTGAAAAAAAGAAAGTTTGCTAGGAACTAGTCAGTATATCATCCAGTGGTAATTAGACGGAAAGCTCATCCTCGCATTACACATATCTTGGCACGCTGAGAAATTCAGGCTTCATCCTTGCTCAAAGAGCGTCTTTGGATTTCCCACTTATCTCCCTTGGCCTTGGTACTGTCGAGACATCAGGGTTATGTCCTTCTTAAAAGTCCTTCAGACACCCATCCATCTCCTTTTGCCTCCATGAATGAACATCAAAGGATATTCACCAAGATCGATACTACTTGACTAATTCGTAGACTTACATAAGTACTTATATACTTAGTTCCTTTACGAGCTAAGCATATTCTACTAGGAACTTTGGCTTCTTATGTTTACCCTTTGTAATGAGGAGAATTTGTAACCTCATACTACATGTAACCTTAGCATTTAGTTATAAATACTTGTCCCCTTAGGAACTTATCTGATTTCTTACCTTCTTAGCTAAATGACCTCCGTCATATAACGTTACATTCTCAGGTAAACATTACCAGATCATTTCTCATACTTGTACCTAAACTCGACCTCTCACTCATATCTTTTAAGTGATTTCTAACGCAACATTATATTGTTGAGGTGGTAAGTACTTACCTATAGCAAACCACTTTTCTTGGTTACACTAAGGTTCTATTTCTTCACATACATACTAGATTAACTAACTAGTGTGTGAAAAGCTTAGTGTTATGTTTATCTCTTACATAACCACCATCTTAACTTTCCTATAGACTCAACTCATCCTAGTGAAAGAGTCTATCTTAACTAATGCCTCATCTACCCTTGCTTAAGGAAATAAATGAGCACTTCTTTAAAACTTTGCATAATTAACTCAACTTTAATTAAAATGAGTAATTCATGCGTCTAAGTAAGTATAATATACTTATTCTGGTTGTATCTAGCTTTCCCTTCTATCACACTTCTGGTAGTAACTTATACTACAGTTGTGTGCTTAAGGTTCCAGATACCTCTTTAATTATTCCAAACTCATGGAATGCTTAAGAACTTAACTTCTATACTTTTGTTAGTATCTAAGGAAGTAAATTCCCTTTATCTTGCACTTCTAACTCATCTTTGCTAATACATGAGTTATTGCACATTTCTACTCTACTTTATGATTATGACATCTTCTTAGTCACAATTCATCTTATTGTGTATTTAGCAATACACAAAGTCCCACTTAACTTGAGACTTAGTACCTAAACATTCCCTCCTTGGGACTAATACACAATCTTGTCTCTACTCAAGTGAATCTAATGCAAGAGTGGTTCTTACTTGCAACTCTTTGTTGCTTAAGGTTCTAGGTACCTTCCTAAGGTAATCCACTACTCTTGGATATCCTAAGGTTCATACCTTTCTCATTCTCTACTAGAGTGAATACTATTATTCATCCTAGTATACTTATCTCCATTGCACTATCTCATCACATCTTGAGTGATATCTATTGCAACGTAAGTTGCCTAAGGTGCAATGTCATTACCTAAAGCAAACCTTTCCTTTAGGATGCTTAAAAGCCTATGCTTTTTCATACTTGATAGGTAAATATTTTCCACTTGAAAATATCTCCATTTGTGCCTTAACACACTTTAGGAAACATATATAAATGATTCCCTTTACTTTAGAACTTCAAAACATCCAAAAATAACATTTTGGATCTTCAGGGTCTCACGCCGCGACACGACATTGGCACGCCACGGCGCCCTGCTCTCGGGTGCTAATACTGGGCTATTTTTGGTCTCACGCTGCGGCGCCACACACCCCATGTCGTGGCGCCCATGACAGAACATCAGTTCTGCATAATTCTGCAGCTACGAGTTTATTGCTCTATTGGTCATTTTCTTAGATTCTGGCCATTTCAATCCAAATTCTAAGTGATTCTAAGTCCCTAAACAGTCCTTTAACACATAGGAACAACAATCACTACTCAAACCTCTTAATTTGGATTATGGATCAAAATCTCTCATTCTTTGACCAAAGGCTCACTTTGTGGATCAAGGGTCTAAATGAGTTGTTCTAAGTTTCTAACTTAAACTCATGCTATGAACAAGTCATAAATGACCAAAGAAACACGTCCATGCAAGCCAAACACATCAAACTCATCTAAAACTCAATTTAGCATATTAGGTTGTTTATATGCATACATAGAGAATCTAGAAAGAATAGATGAGTAGAAGTCTTAAACCCCTACCTCTTGAAAACTCTTGATCCTGAAGCTTGATCCTTGATCTTCTTCCTCTTCTTCTTCCCTTCTTCCCTTTTTTCCTTCTTCTTCTTCTCCCCTTTCTCCCTTTTCATTCTTTTCTTTCTCTGTTTTTTTCGGTTATCTGCTGAGGGAGAAGAGAGAAATAGGGGGTGAGATGTGGAGGGAATTAAGGAAAAAGATTAACTTAAGTTCTACACTGAAACTTATATCTGTTAAGGACACCCAAATTATACTAATTCAAGGTTTCCAGCTTCCAACAACTTTAGAATAAATCATAAGATTCATCTAAACTGTTGTTTCACAATTCTCATCATTTTCTATATCTGCTACTAGTCATTCAGTATTAAAATGCACAACCAGTATGCCTAAAAATACCAAACTGACTCTGATTCTCTTGAAACTTTTACCACATCTTACTTGGCTTATTTGTGACCTAGAAATAAACTCTCTATGTTTATTTCCTTTAACTTAGCAACTTATGCTAATATCTGAGTCATTTTAAGCTATTTTTCAACTTCTGTGTTGCAACTAAATGCCTAAATGAACTCAGTTTGTCACAAAACTTTACTGACATGCTAAACAAGTCAAATGCTACCCTTGGTAACCATTTACCAGCCTAACATGTGTTTAAGGGTATTACATTTCTCCCCTCCTATTTAAAAATTTTGTCCCCAAAATTGTTCACCTCAAGTAAACAATTCTGGTTAAACAAAACTCTACGTGGAACTTCTGTTTCCACGCAGTCCTTTTTGAGTACCAACTTCTCCCATCCACCTTTTCTTGACGAGATCTGCTTACCTTAAAGCTCTTGATCTCTATGCTTATGGGTGGTAAGTTGTACTAAAACATAACTTAGCTTTGAACTCTTTCTTATAAGGTTTCCAAAACCATGTGTGAATCTAGTATCTCTATCAGACACACTCAAACACCATGAATCCTGACTATTTCTTTCAAAAGTAGTTGAACTACCTTATCTAGAAAATAACTAACTATTCTTGGCAAAAGATTGGTAGATTACTTAATTTCACCACCTTTACCAACAGCTCAACATATTCTATTTTGTTCTTTAACATATTAGGCCACCATACATCTTCCTTAACTCTTGGAAAACCTTAGTAGCCTCTTGATAGATGGTTTACTTTCTCTGGTGAGCTTCCTCCAGAATCCTTTTTCTTGATTTTTGACCCTCTTGGAAAACAAAGTTGTCTCTAAACTTCGTCATTCCCTCTTAGTCATAACAAAATCATTTACGATTCCTTAGAAAATCTGCTCACACTTGTCCCTTAGAGCTTCATTCTCCTTATGAGCTTCAAGGAAATCTGAGTCTTTAGGCCTCTTACTATGTCCAACTTGCTCACTGAGAGACTATCTGGAATCATAGTCACCGCTAGACTCAAATTCTCAAAATCTCTCAAGAAATTCACTCTCTCGGACTATCATTTAGGACACCTATAGGAATTTCCTACCTAGTGCATCAACCACTTCTTTGGCCTTACCTGAATGATATCTCAACTCAAGGTTATGAGCCTTGAAAAACTCTATCCATCTATTCTGCTTCATGTCCAGCTTCCTCTGATCAATAAGCGTCTCAAGCTATCATGAACGCTGAGCACCTTTAACTAGACTCTTTATGAGTTATGTCTCCAAAATTATAAGGTAATCACTACTGTGGCTAATTCCAAATCATACCTAGGGTAGTCCTTCTCTTGCAGACTTAACTGCCTTGATGTGTAGGCATTTACCTACCTCTATTGCATCGAACACACCCTAGTCCCATTTTCGAAGTATATCTAACTACCTCAAAGTTCTCACGGGAATTTGGAATTACCAATACTAACATAGTAATCAACCTTCTCTTCTACTCTTGGAAAACAAACTCACTATCTAGAGTCCACTGCTGAGTACCACCTACCTTAACTGGCCTAATCCAGGTAGTACTAACTGAGAAAATCCACTGATAGATTCTCTATTCTTGGATACAATGGCTACTCTACCCATTGTACTTCTAATTAAACTCTACTAAAATTCTATGCAATTTCTATCTTGAGAAAGTACATAACTCTTAAATAGTACCACTTGTAATCCAAAATCGACTTTCGGCTTACTTGGCACTTAATCACTTCTTTTCAAAAGTTTTCAAAACTACCTTTGACATACTTTTCATGTCCTTTCGTAATCCTGGAAAACTCTCGAAGATCTGCTCTTCTTCACTCTGTTTCTATGATGACCAAGTCTTAGATCATCTCCTGAGAAAATTCAAAGCTTCTCTCAACTGATCTACCTGATCATCCTTCTCTTAGACAAAGACATTTATTCTTGATAATACCTTTGTTCAGCTTGCCTTTAACTTAAGGCACAGTCTCACACACCAACTAAACAAGAACATAACATCATTTGTCTCTCTAAAACAACCAAACCACACCAACAAGGTAAGCAAACTAGATTCACAAAGTAAATCAACATGATCTACAAAGTAAATCTATTCTCTCTTTATACACACCTTAAAAGATTTCTCTTTACATGTGTTCTTATCTCATACCAAGTTAGAAGATTTCATCATTTCCTTTGTCCAAGAATCATCTCCCTTACGATGTCCTGGTTACTCACTTATGCAGCACATGGATTACCCATCAAAAATGATCTGCATCCATGTATTTTACCACATTTAGCACGTCTTAGTGACTTAAAGCTTGATATACCTCTTTCTTTAGAGTTGCTCATCTAAAAGCACTCTACTTATACTTATCATCACTCTAAGCTTTCACTGTGCAACTCTGATACAAATTGAGATCAAAAGGCACCCTTACTAATCTCAACATCTGATCTTTTCCTCTTTAGGAACTTTCTAACTCTTGTTCCAACGAGGTCCTGAGATTATCTACTTCTACAACTCTACATTTACTGACTAGAGCGAAGAAGTCCTTAACCTCCTTTTGCATCGCAATTCTTCTAATGCCCTCTCCAGGTTCTACTTCAAATTTTACTTACTTCCAGTCTTCATCTGGATTGGACGTAAAATAAGAAAAGAACTTCTGACATTCTTTGAATTGCTTCGCATACTGGTCTTCAATAATATCCCCTTGCTCCAACTTTAGGAATTCCTATTCCTTTGCTTTCTAAATCTCAAGGGAATAATACTTATCTAGGAAAGTAACTCTAAACACCTCTCAGGTGGTTTTGAGTACTGACCATCTCTAGTAACCTCTCTGCTTCATCTCATCAGCTTTCGGCTTCTCCTACTAACCCTTACGAAGCAAGGTCACCTTCTGTTCATCAGTGCACAACATGACCTTAAGGATCTCTTCCATCATGTGAAGTCATCTTCTGGCTCTGAATGGACCAAACTCTCTCTTGAAAACAAAGGAGTAACTTTCTTGAACTCTAAGAAATACTGATTCCTCAAAAGTTCCTTCTCGTCCCCGCAATTAACTATGTGAGTCCTATTCTATCGCTTCTGATAGACTTCTACTAATGGCAGTCTGCTCTCTCAATACAGCAGCCATTTCTCTAAGAGCTTTGGTAATCTCCTCCTTACCAGACTCCTAGTCTTATAGGTTCGCCTGGTAGTTGCCATAGTTTCCTGTACATGCAGCACAATGCATATTGAGTTAGCTAGGCTCAATATCATGTAACTGTGTGACAGTAGCTATTAGCACATATACCTAAGGCTAGTCATGTAATTCCATCTGCATATCTCATAAAGAGATAAAAGAATGCATAACTTTCTACTAAACTGCTACTCATGCCTAAGCATAGTCAGTCTATACCCCAGCTCAACAGGATGAACTGCTCTGATACCAGAATGTAACACCCTAATACAGATATCTAGATATATCTTAGATAGACAGAGATATATAAAGATAACCAGTACTAGAGACGTCATTTCTATACTACATACTCACATATATCCATAATCATAACTGAGTAATTATAGAAAGCCTAGAGAGATTGCAGAAAAACTTAAACTTTATACATATATGTATACAAACTTAGCCACAAGAGGGCTTATTGTAATACATATAACATAAAACTTACAGAACAAATATAAACTGATTACATAAGTTCTGTCTACTTAAAGCAATAAAAAACTACTCTAGTCTTCATGCGTTCTCTTCTCATGCTTAGCAAGGTCTGTACCTCTGTACCTGTGCCTTTGCCTGCATCTGGATATACATGGAATAGCAATTGGGGTGAGAATTAACATTCTCAGTAAAAGCAATTCCAATACCATCTAACAATAACATCGTATATAACAATTATATAACAGATGCTATAACTCTAACTTAGGAGTTTCCTCCTCTTTTCTTATATCTGCACACTTTCTTATAGTGTGATATCAACCGATAGCCTACACACTGTTAATATATACAACACCCATATAGCTGTAAATACCAACAGTGACGGACAATGCCCATACAACTGTCCGTGTATGCAATGAGGATGATATGTAATATGAATATGCCTAAGAAATCCTAAGAGTATGTGGATGAAATGCAAATGCAGGGTTTTGTTTTTAAATACATGCAGAAGTTTATTTTGAAAACAAGGAAGTTTGCTAGGAACTAGTCAGTATATCATCCAGTGGTAATTAGAGGGAAAGATCATCCTCACATTACACATATTGTAACGCACCTAAATATACCAACTGCAGCGCAATCGTCACTACACCACAGTTGCTAAATCCAGGCGTGTCACAGTCATGATAACAGTAGTTTCAAAATTAACGAGTTTATTTTTGTTTTTCGCATTTATGCATAAGTAGAAAATACGAGCCATGAATGAAATATAAATATATTCAACCCTTAATACAACCATTGAAATAAAATCACATTCCTTATATATATATCTCATAGCCAATTTACACGAATCACTAACAACATAAAATATAATGATTACAGAGTCAAATAAGATACAACGGGAAATAAAACATAAAAGAGGAGAAGTAGTAACCTAGGGATGGGTACTACCAGCAGACAAGGCCGCAACCCCATATGCACATGACACTCAGCGTCCCAGTTGACACAGCGGCATCAATGCCCCCACGCTGCTGCACTCCTGCGAAATCGAAGGAATCTTGTCCAGATTCCCAACCCCATCGGCAAGGCGTGGTTCCATATCATCTTCGTCCAGGTCTCTTAACAAGTATGAATATAAAACAGCAATACAGAAATATAGGAAAGAGGTGAGACACCCGTCTTTCATTACCACTATGGCAGTAAGAAAATAACACGGCGCAAAGCGCCCATGAAGAAATGCAGTTCATAGATTCATCAACAACAGCCATGGAATTTACAACACAAGCAGTCAAGTTACAAACAATAATAAGAATCAATAATAACAATACTCTAGGTAGTCAGCAAGGTCTCAGATACTGAACAGTTAAAACACTTCAGGTAATCATAGCATCAGGATCTCAATAGTTTATTCATCATATAAAAGAGTGACACATGACATGTGGACTCACAATGCTGACCCTCAATGCCAACTTACAATGCTGACTCACAATGCCAACTCACAATGCTAACTCACAATGCTTGTGCACTTGGTACCAAGATTTTCCATTTTAAAACATGAACGTTCTGGTAGTCTCTGCCCCCCTAAACAGTCTATACCAGACCACGAAAAGAATAGTGCTTGTCGGTTCCTCATCAGTGCATTGCAATCGGCTTTCCGGCCAGAGGTATTTCACAATGTGATATCATCATCACCAAAAGGATCACCGCACCCTGACGCACCTAGAGATCCATCATAGACCACACTATCCAATCCTCGTTCATTTACCATAAAAAGAATAGTGATTTGTCAGGCTCGTAATGCGTGCAATCGGCATACACCGCACCTTACACCCCTCTAAGATCCATCACAGACCTCACTATTTAATTCTCATTAATTCACTGCATAAAGAATGATGATTTGTTAGGCCCGTAATGCGTGCAATCGGCATACACCGCGCCTTACGCCCCTCCATAGGTCCATCGTCGACCACATCATTCGGTTCGCATTCATAGGCCCATACAGCCCTTTAACAGTCACCGACTGAGCAATTTGTTCAATGCATGCGGGTTAAATGCATAATCATAGGCTCATCTAGCCTTTTAACAGTCACAGACTGAGCAAATTGTTCAATACGTTAACTTAATTCAAAATCAGAGGCTCATCCAGCCTTTTAACAGTCCTTGACTGATCAGTTTATAAAATACATGCTGACTCAATGAATGATCCTAGGCTCATTCAGCCCTTTAACAGTCATTGACTGAGCAAACATCTAATGCATGTTGACTCCGTGCATAAACATGTTCACAAATATTTCACAATACACAGTCTTCCATAATATGCCACAATTAGGTCAATCCATCCATTAATAAGTCTTATGGGATTATCGTAAAGTCTTACTCAAGTTATCATCCCTTATAAATTCATTTTCTAGATAAACTTCTCTTGAAGTCCTTTTCCAACTTCATTCCTTAGGGTTGATCAAGTCCCTTAACCTAGTCAATTGTGCTCACTTAAAATTCACTCGCAGGTTTTATAAGTCTCACAACTCTCTTGTTCTTCCTCCATGTTCAAAATTATTTAACTTCTATTTTACCCTAAATCGGCCAAACTTCCTAAAATCCGTGATCAAAACCATGGCTTCCCAAAGTCCATTACTAACATCAATTTCTCCCATTTTATATATCGATTTCTTGATATTCTTTTACTTAAACTTTAGTTCACCAAGTTCATTCTAATTCCTTGTAGTCCCAATCTAAAACCGTGGCTTCAAGTTGAGTTAATAAACCCTTAAAACTTTCCATCTCAAATCCCAACCTTAACCTTCAAATCTCCAATTACATAGCTGCATCTCGCAGTTACCTAGCTGGTTCTGCTATGGGCGCCTAGGCGCCACATCTGGAGCGCCTGAGCGCTGATGGAGCACCTGGGCGCTGACCACGAAGCGCCTGAGCGCTCACCAGGCCGCGTCACAGAGAAAACTTCCTGGGCACAGAGCGCCTAGGCGCTATATGCACAACGCCTGGGCGCTAGTGCATAATAGGGGTTCTGCAGAATTCGTTTCTGCAGAGCCCTGGCCCATTCGCTATCCAAAATCCCTCATTCATTTTCAACCATTCCAAAATGTGATACATGACATATAATTACAAAATAGCAACATATGAGTTCATAATCATCAAATCACATAATGTACATCCATACATCCATGCAAATCAAACAACTACAACATCATGGAAATAACCCAATATAACAAAGAAGGAAATCCAACATGGATTCTCTCATCAACAACAACACACAAGACATTCCCTTACTACCAAGATTGGTTGAAGAGGATTATCTCCCTCTTACCTAAATGAAGACAATCACAAGAATGCTTTCCCTTTTTTTGCTCTTGATTTTTGTTTTCCCTTCAAGAAAAACCCTAGGGGAGAAATTCCCAATGTGTTCACTCCAATCATAGAAAAATGACTCCTTGGCCACATAGGTGACCAATAAAACGAAAATGAGAAGAAGATAGAAGAAAGCTGAAGACTTTACCTCAAAAGCTCCAAGCTTTAGCTTCAATGGTGAAAAATAGAGGAAGAAGAAGAAGAAGATTCAAGGAAGGCCACAAGGAAAATGGTCTTGGAATGATGGAAGAAGCTAGATATGGGTTTGATTTAGCAAATCATGAAGATGGTGAATGGTGAGGGTGGACGGTGGAGAAGGAAGAAGAAGAAAAGAAGAAGAAGAAAAAAAAAAGAAACGTAGAAGAGAAGAAGAGAGAAAGAGAGAGAAGAAGAAGAGATAAAAATGAAAATGTGGTTATGGGCTTTCAAGGGCCATCTGCCGTGTAAGAAGAGTGGAGAGGGGAGAGAGAGAAAATGTGAAATGGGAGGAAGTTTCCTAGAAGTTTCCCAAATAAGCTTTTGAATTAATTTAACTTTTATTTTGAAAATAAAGCTAAAGGGGCTTGGCACCAGGTAAATTTTGAACAGTGTAATAAGATTTTTATTACATGTTATTATTCAGCGGACAATCGTTACAGCTGACCGAAGTTATTATTAATTTACTTGACAGATAAAATTTATACAGCGATTATAATTTTATCTGTTAAAATTTCTCAAAAAAAAATGTGAAACCTTGTAAACTGTGTCTGGCCTCGGGTTTAGTAAGATCTCCCGTCGACGTTTCCATAGTTCAAGGTTCTCGGGAAAAATATTTCATTTTCTCGGTTCGACTCAGTGTGTACGCAAAACGAAGAATATATTAAAATATTCGTCGTTTCCGAAAAAATTCTGAAAGAATTCTCATAAATTACAAATATTAGAAAATGACTATTCGTAATAAAATTTTCCAACTTTGGGAGCGTTACAGTCGTTTTTGCCAAATCTGCCCAATGTGCGCGGCAGAATAAGGAATAATATTAAAATATTCCGCGTTCTCAGAAAAATCCAGAAAAATTCCTAAAAATCCCAAATATTGTAAAATGATCATTTATCCTGAAATTATAAATTTTTGAGATGTTACAACACTCCCCTTCAAATAGAAATTTCGTCCTCGAAATTTTCATTCCTTAGGATAAACATCGACGTTGTTTCTTCACCTTATCCTCTGACCATCATAATGAAGGTATTGGGTAGTTTCCGATTCAAAGCGTCCGCCATGGCGTTTTCTTTTCCAAGATGACTCTAAAGTTAGAGATCATGTTCCTTCAAAATCTTTGGTCACTTTCGCTGCCTCATGTTTGGTTCCTTCTCGTCGAATAAGTACTTCAAGTTCTTGTGACTGCTAAGGGCATTGAATTTTGCTCCATATAGAAAGCGTCTCTATATTCTCAGAGCGGATACGACAACGGTTAATTACAAGTCACAAGTCGGGTAATTCTTCTCACGCACCTTCAACTACCTTGAGGCGTAAGCCATAACTTCCCAGCCTTGCATGAGTACACATCCTAAACCTTAATGTGAAGTATCACAAGGTATTTCAAACGGTTTCTCGAGATTAGGTAGAAGCAAGACTAGTGAGCATCTGAATATCTCCTCAATCCTTGGAAAAGCCTTCTTTACCTGTGTCCGCTCGTAGAAATTTAATCCTCTTCTTGTAAGCTACGTAAAAGATTCTACCATCTTGGAGAACTCATCAGCGCTCCTTCGATAAAAACCAACTAATTCCATCAGCTATGAGTCTCCTTTACGATTTCTAGTCTTTCCCTTTGAAGAACTACTCCAACCTTTGGTGAATTCACGACAATTCCTCCATTTGGAATTGCATGATCCAAAACGGAACCTCCTTAAACGAGAATTCGCCCTCTGATACTTTGGCATTTATTTCCTCTTCTTTAAAGTCAGGAAAACTATACCGAGATGTCCGACGTATCTCCCCATATCTTCGAGAATAGATCAGAATGTTACAATTAATGACAACGATAATTCTGTTCTAAGTAAGGATAGAAAATACAATTCGTGTTGTCCATGAATACAATAGGGGCGTTTGTCACTCCGATTGACATCACAGAATACTCATAACGTCGAAAGCACGCTCGAAAGAATCATTTTGGGAACATTCTCAATTTCCACGAGTTCATCGATGACCAGGACGTACATCTATCTTGGAGAGAACAACGACTCTTTCCTCACCAGCCCATTGAATCACTCATCTTTCTCTGAGGACACTCATCCTTGATCGAAGCCTTATTTATTTTGTGACGGTCCTTGTCTCACTGAGAAATTTCATTCTTCCCCTTAACTAACAGCATCGTAGCTTGACATGTGGAACTCTTTGGCTATTAGAGTGGCATTTATACTCTCCTTATTTTTGGTCCTTTACGAAAGACACCAACATGTACCCTTAAGCTTCTTTCCTCACGAAGTTTCATTTTGTTGGCCATTACGAACCTAAGAGTCTTAACTTTCACAAATCGTTGGGGTTTTTATCAGGATGCTCAAGCAGATAACAACCAGAAAACGACCGGTCGGCTTCTAAAATCATGAACCCTAATAGACATGATTTGAGGTGGCAAGATAAATCAACGAAAGATTCAGTCTTTAGTAGAAATAGAACAGATTGCATAAACTTAGGTGTCAACGACAAGTCGTAGTAATAGAAATGGAAATAACTTAAGTTGAAGATAAGAAAGATACAGATGAATCACAATGATCCATAAGGTTACAAATTGAAAAAGAAAGGGTTACCCCCCAGAATTATACAGCACGATTATAGGATCGTCATTTGAGGCGTAACTTCCCTTGTTTAGATCTCCAAATGTTGAGGTCTCAGCACCACCTAAGGTATAAGTTTTGGCTTCTGCCTGTGGTTTCACAGTCCTTGCAGCATCGATTGAAGACTTTGCCTTTGTTGGGTTGCAGTTACGGGAAACGTGTCCGGGCTTTCCACATTTAAAACAAATTATCCCTTTGATCTTACACTCCCTTGTGAAGTGTTCCTTTCCGCATTTCTTACATCTTGGCGAAGACGTCGGGGTCTGGCTGGATACACCACCACTAGTACTTTGTCCAGGAGTTGGTTGTTGTTGTGGTTTCCCTGATACCCGTGCGTATGGTTTCCGCTTAAACTGGTTAACCTTTCGATTATTCCTCTGGAATCTAGGCAGATCCAAGGTTGCCCCAAAGCCGACTTTCCTCCTACAGATTTTGAACCTCAAGTTCCAATTCTCGTTGTTGCGTGGCCCTTTGATCCTGGTAAGTTGTCACCTCGGCCATCATTTGCCATTCTTCTCAGCAAATCACCATACTCCTACTGTCTTGTCCTGCGCTCACATGTGTACGTCTGTCACGAGCCATCGCCCTTGCATGTCTTCTACGAGCCATTGAATTGCTCTGAAGATGGACACAAATACAACAAATACAAAATTACTTCAAACAGCGTTATCTCCCTATGAAAACCAAATACAGAGAGTCACACAATTCACACAATTCAAGCAAGACAAGTTCAATTCCATACATCCTAACAATCTCCAGCTCGAACTTCTTCATTCTGCTTCCACAGCGTAATCCTTCGTAAGCCGTCAACTTCCAAACTGCTTCTCGAACCTAGTTTACACCAACTATTTCTTTCTCCAGAAGATCGGTTTTCCAAAACCTTTTGATCTCCTCACAAAAGAATTTCTATTTTCCTAACACAGTACGCCTAGGTGAAGTCATAGTTTCCTGTACACACAGAACATTACATATTGAGTAAGCCAGTCCTCAACATCATGCAACTGTATAACAGTAGCCACTAACATTCAACCTACAGCAAGCCATGCATTCCTTTCCCATCATCTCAATCAAGAGACAAGGAAGTGCACAATAGACCAAATTCTAATATGCCTAAACATAGCAAGTCCATACCCCGGCTCAACAGGATGAACTGCTCTGATACCACCTAATGTAACGCACCTAAATATACCAACTGCAGCGCAATCGTCACTACACCACAGTTGCTAAATCCAGGCGTGTCACAGTCATGATAACAGTAGTTTCAAAATTAACGAGTTTATTTTTGTTTTTCGCATTTATGCATAAGTAGAAAATACGAGCCATGAATGAAATATAAATATATTCAACCCTTAATACAACCATTGAAATAAAATCACATTCCTTATATATATATATATATCTCATAGCCAATTTACACGAATCACTAACAACATAAAATATAATGATTACAGAGTCAAATAAGATACAGCGGGAAATAAAACATAAAAGGCGAGAAGTAGTAACCTAGGGATGGGTACTACTAGCAGACAAGGCCGCAACCCCATATGCACATGACACTCAGCGTCCCAGTTGACACAGCGGCATCAATGCCCCCACGCTGCTGCACTCCTGCGAAATCGAAGGAATCTTGTCCAGATTCCCAACCTAATCGGCAAGGCGTGGTTCCATATCATCTTCGTCCAGGTCTCTTAACAAGTATGAATATAAAACAGCAATAGAGAAATATAGGAAAGAGGTGAGACACCCGTCTTTCATTACCACTATGGGAGTAAGAAAATAACATGGCGCAAAGCGCCATGAAGAAATGTAGTTCATAGATTCATCAACAACAGCCATGGAATTTACAACACAAGCAGTCAAGTTACAAACAATAATAAGAATCAATAATAACAATACTCTTGGCAATCAACAAGGTCTCAGATACTGAACAGTTAAAACACTTCAGGTAATCATAGCATCAGGATCTCAATAGTTTATTCATCATATAAAAGAGTGACACATGACATGTGGACTCATAATGCTGACTCTCAATGCCAACTCACAATGCTGACTCATAATGCCAACTCACAATGCTGACTCACAATGCTTGTGCACTTGGTACCAAGATTTTTCATTTTAAAACATGAACGTTCCGGTAGTCTCTGCCCCCGTAAACAGTCTATACCGGACCACAAAAAGAATAGTGCTTGTCGGTTCCTCGTCAGTGCGTTGCAATCGGCTTTCCGGCCAGAGGTATTTCACAATGTGATATCATCATCACCAAAAGGATCACCGCACCCTGACGCACCCAGAGATCCATCATAGACCACACTATCCAATCCTCGTTCATTTACCATAAAAAGAATAGTGATTTGTCAGGCTCGTAATGCGTGTAATCGGCATACACCGCACCTTACACCCCTCTAAGATCCATCACAGACCTCACTATTCAATTCTCATTAATTCACTGCACAAAGAATGATGATTTGTTAGGCCCGTAATGCGTGTAATCAGCATACACCGCGCCTTACGCCCCTCCATAGGTCCATCGTCGACCACATCATTTGGTTCGCATTCATAGGCCTATACAGCCCTTTAACAGTCACCGACTGAGCAATTTGTTCAATGCATGCGGGTTAAATGCATAATCATAGGCTCATCTAGCCTTTTAACAGTCACAGACTGAGCAAATTGTTCAATACGTTAACTTAATTCAAAATCAGAGGCTCATCCAGCCTTTTAACAGTCCTTGACTGATCGGTTTATAAAATACATGCCGACTCAATGCATGATCCTAGGCTCATTCAGCCCTTTAACAGTCATTGACTGAGCAAACATCTAATGCATGTTGACTCCGTGCATAAACATGTTCACAAATATTTCACAATACACAGTCTTCCATAATATGCCACAATTAGGTCAATCCATCCATTAATAAGTCTTATGGGATTATCGTAAAGTCTTACTCAAGTTATCATCCCTTATAAATTCATTTTCTAGAGAAACTTCTCTTGAAGTCCTTTTCCAACTTCATTCCTTAGGGTTGATCAAGTCCCTTAACCTAGTCAATTGTGCTCACTTAAAATTCACTCGCAGGTTTTATAAGTCTCACAACTCTCTTGTTCTTCCTCCATGTTCAAAATTATTTAACTTCTATTTTACCCTAAATCGGCCAAACTTCCTAAAATCCGTGATCAAAACCATGGCTTCCCAAAGTCCATTACTAACATCAATTTCTCCCATTTTATATATCGATTTCTTGATATTCTTTTACTTAAACTTTAGTTCACCAAGTTCATTCTAATTCCTTGTAGTCCCAATCTAAAACCGTGGCTTCAAGTTGAGTTAATAAACCCTTAAAACTTTCCATCTCAAATCCCAACCTTAACCTTCAAATCTCCAATTACATAGCTGCATCTCGCAGCTTACCTAGCTGGATTACGCTATGGGCGCCTAGGCGCCACATCCGGAGCGCCCGAGCGCCGATGGAGCACCCGGCGCCGACCACGAAGCGCCTGAGCGCTCACCAGGCCGCGTCACGGAAAACTTCCTGGGCACAGAGCGCCTAGGCGCTATATGCACAACGCCTGGGCGCTAGTGCATAATAGGGGTTCTGCAGAATTCGTTTCTGCAGAGCCCTGGCCCATTCGCCATCCAAAATACCTCATTCATTTTCAACCATTCCAAAATGTGATACATGACATATAATTACAAAATAGCAACATATGAGTTCATAATCATCAAATCACATAATGTACATCCATACATCCATGCAAATCAAACAACTACAACATCATGGAAATAACCCAATATAACAAAGAAGGAAATCCAACATGGATTCTCTCATCAACAACAACACACAAGACATTCCCTTACTACCAAGATTGGTTGAAGAGGATTATCTCCCTCTTACCTAAATGAAGACAATCACAAGAATGCTTTCCCCTTTTTGCTCTTGATTTTCGTTTTCCCCTTCAAGAAAAACCCTAGGGGGAGAAATTCCCAATGTGTTCACTCCAATCATAGAAAAATGACTCCTTGGCCACATAGGTGACCAATAAAACGAAAATGAGAAGAAGATAGAAGAAAGCTGAAGACTTTACCTCAAAAGCTCCAAGCTTTAGCTTCAATGGTGAAAAATGGAGGAAGAAGAAGAAGAAGATTCAAGGAAGGCCACAAGGAAAATGGTCTTGGAATGATGGAAGAAGCTAGATATGGGTTTGATTTAGCAAATCATGAAGATGGTGAATGGTGAGGGTGGACGGTGGAGAAGGAAGAAGAAGAAGAAGAAGAAGAAGAAAAAGAAAAAAAGAAAAGTAGAAGAGAAGAAGAGATAAAAATGAAAATGTGGTTATGGGCTTTCAAGGGCCATCCGTAAGTGTAAGAAGAGTGGAGAGGGAGAGAGAGAAGTGAAATGGGAGGAAGTTTCCTAGAAGTTTCCCAAATAAGCTTTTGAATTAATTTAACTTTTATTTTGAAAATAAAGCTAAAAGGGCTTGACACTGTAAATTTTGAACAGTGTAATAAGATTTTTATTACATGTTATTATTCATGGACAATCGGACAATCGTTACGGTGACCGGAAGTTAGTATTAATTTACTTCGACAGATAAAATTTATACAAATGATTATAATTTTATCTGTTAAAATTTCTCAAAAAAATGTGAAACCTTGTAAACGTGTCCGGCCTCGGGTTTAGTAAGATCTCCGTCGACGTTTCCATAGTTCAAGGTTCTCGGGAAAAATATTTCATTTTCCCGGTTCGACTCAGTGTGCACGTAAAATGAGAAATATATTAAAATATTCGTCGTTTCCGAAAAAATTCTAAAAGAATTCTCATAAATTACAAATATTAGAAAATGACTATTCGTAATAAAATTTTCCAACTTTGGGAGCGTTACAGTCGTTTTTGCCAATTCTGCCCAATGTGCGCGCAGAATGAGGAATAATATTAAAATATTCCGCATTCTCAGAAAAATCCAGAAAAATTCCTAAAAATCCCAAATATTGTAAAATGATTATTTATCTTGAAATTATAAATTTTCGGGATGTTACACATATCCTGGCACGCTGAGTAATTCGGGCTTCATCCTTGCTCAAAGAGCGTCTTTGGATTTCCCACTTATCTGCCTTGGCCTTGGTACTGTCGAGACATCAGGGTTATGTCCTTCTCAAAAGTCCTTCGGACACCCATCTATCTCCTTTTGCCTCCATGAATGAACATCAAAGGATGTTCACCAAGATCGATACTACTTGACTAATTCGTAGACTTACATACGTACTTATATACTTAGTTCCTATATGAGCTAAGCATATTCTACTAGGAACTTTGGCTTCTTATGTTTACCCTTTGTAATGAGGAGAATCTATAACCTCATACTACATGTAACCTCAACATTTGGTTAAAAATACTTGTCCCCTTAGGAACTTCTCTAATTTCTTACCTCCTTAGCTAAATAACCTCGCGTCATATAACGTTACATTCTCAGGTAAATATTACCAGATCATTTCTCATACTTGTACCTAAACTCCACCTCATCACTCATATCTTTTAAGTGATTTCTAACGTAACACTATGTTGCTGAGGTGTTAGGTACTTACCTATGGCAAACCACTTTTCTTGGTTGCACTAAGGTTTTATTTCTTCACATACATACTAGATTAGCAAACTAGTGTGTGAAAAGCTTAGTGTTATGTTTATCTCTTACATAACCACCATCTTAACTTTCCTATAGACTCAACTCATCCTAGTGAAAGAGTCTATCTTAACTAATGCCTCATCTACCCTTGCTTAAGGAAATAAATGAGAATTTCTCTAAAACTTTACATAATTAACTCAACTTTAATTAAAGTGAGTAATTCATGCATCTAAGTAAGTATAACATACTTATTCTGGTTGTATCTAGCTTTCCCTTCTATCACACTTCTGGTAGTAACTTATACTACACTTGTGTGCTTAAGGTTCCAGATACCTCTTTAATTATTCCAAACTCAAGGAATGCTTAAGAACTTAACTTCCATACTTTTGTTAGTATCTAAGGAAGTAAATTCCCTTTATCTTGCACTTCTAACTCATCTTTGCTAATACATGAGTTATTGCACATTTCTACTCTACCTTATGATTATGACATCTTCTTAGTCACAATTCATCTTATTGTGTATTTAGCAATGCACAAAGTCCCACTTAACTTGAGACTTAGTGCCTAAACATTCCCTCTTTGGGACTAATACCCAATCTTGTCTCTACTCAAGTGAATCTAATGCAAGAGTGGTTCTTACTTGCAACTCTTTGTTGCTTAAGGTTCTAGGTACCTTCCTAAGGTAATCCACTACTCTTGGATATCCTAAGGTTCTTACCTTACTCATTCTCTACTAAAGTGAATACTATTATTCATCCTAGTATACTTATCTCTATTGCACTATCTCATCACATCTTGAGTGATATCTATTGCAATGTAAGTTGCCTAAGGTGCAATGTCATTACCTAAAGCAAACTTTTCCTTTAGGATGTTTAAAGGCCTATGCTTTTTCATACTTGATAGGTAAATATTTTCCACTTGAAAATATCTCCATTTGTGCCTTAACACACTTTAGGAAACATATATAAATGATTTCCTTTACTTTCGAACTTCAAAACATCCAAAAATAATATTTTGGATCTTCAGGGTCTCACGCCGCGGCACGGCATTGGCACGCCGTGGCGTTCTGCTCTCGGGTGCTAATACTGGGCTATTTTTGGTCTCACGTCGCGGCGCCACACACCCCATGCCGCGGCGCCCATGACAGAACAACAATTCTGCATAATTCTGCAGCTACGGGTTCACTGCTCTATTGGTCATTTTCTTGGATTCTGGCCATTTCAATCCAAATTCTAAGTGATTCTAAGTCCCTAATCAGTCCTTTAACACATAGGAACAATAATCACTACTCAAACCTCTTAATTTGGATTATGGATCAAAATCTCTCATTCTTTGACCTAAGGCTCACTTTGTGAATCAAGGGTCTAATTGAGTTGTTCTAAGTTTCTAACTTAAACTCATGCTATGAACAAGTCATAAATGACCAAAGAAACACGTCCATACAGGCCAAACACATCAAACTCATCTAAAACTCAATTTATTTATATGCATACATAGAGAATCTAGAAAGAACAGATGAGTAGAAGTCTTAAACCCCTACCTCTTGAAGACTCTTGATCCTGAAGCTTGATCCTTGATTTTCTTCCTTTTTCTTCTTCCCTTCTTCCCCTTTCTCCTTCTTCTTCTCCCTTTTCTCCCTTTTCTTTCTTTTCTTTCTCTATTTTTTTCGGTTCTCTGCCGAGGGAGAAGAGAGAAATAGGGGGTGGTGTAACGCCCCTTTTTGGGAGGGAACGTCACATTGTCAAATAAAAGAAAATGCGGAAAAGTAAAGTTTTAACATTTCAATACTCGGTTCATTCGTTTAAGTTTAACTTGTTCAATTCTTAAATACGCGAGCAGAATAGCAGAAATATACAATTTTTTTTTGTTTTGATAATCATTTTAGCCATGCGGAATATAAATGACGGTGAAAGATAAAATAGTAGACAAAATTCTCATCTGGATAACATGCATATAGATATATATATAAAATGTACTGATATCATTTATACTTAGATACAAGCCTGAATTACCCAAAAACAAAACTATACCTGCCCCAAAAGATTATACAAATATGCCCCAGTGATACCAAAATATACAGCCCACACAAAAATACATCAGGCCCCAAAATAAAACACTGGTAGCCATCAGTAGCTACCAAGAACTCAATCTCTCAGATGAGGAGGGACCGTATCCGGTCCTCGGCGGATCCTCCTCTTCAGAGGAAACCTCCATGGGAACCACAGAACCACGGGCAGGAGCTCGAGTAGTAGAATCAAAAGAGTCCTCCCAAGGGGTGTGGTAACGGTCACCCCACATCTCTCTGATGGGCAAGTAAAACTCCAGTCGCAGGCTGATGTGGCAGGTGAGGACAGGTGCCTCATGACGTCTCCAGGCTAGGGCGATCGACACATCTCCCAAGTAGACGCAGCGATCGCAACTCAAGTTAATATGCCAACACTCTGGCCCTCCGAGCAAGGTCAGACGCACATCCCCAAGAAATCTACGCATACGTGCCGCCATCGTCTCGGTAGAAGCTAGTCTCGTTCGGGCCAGAAGCCGGGAAACTCGGGATCTTCCACCTCCTTACTGTCGTCTTCGATCAATACAGTATACACACACATAGCAAGTAACAGAGATACAAGAAAGAGGTAAGACATCCTACCATCATTACCAATTATAACAGCTAGAAACAGTACGATGCCACGCGCCCAAATAGCAATTCAGAATATCACATTCAATTAATAAGCAGAAATTCCAACAGTAAGCAAATAAACAATTCCAGGCAGATAGTCATCTCAGTAATAACCAAATCAGTCATAGATATGGAAAAATAAATATTAACAATGACAATGTATATCATGACTCACATGCATGCCTTCCCAAATTCCTACTCCATGGAGCTAGACTCAAACAGTCGGAGAGAAAGATCAGAAGACATGTCTGTAACTCGGCTGCCGAGGCCAATGCTATCAATAAATGTTCTCGTGCACAATCATGGCATTGTACAGACATTCTACACTAGATCACGATATAGGACAGTGTCAAGTCCGGATCGTCGATGCGTTTGCATCGGTTTGCCTCACAGGCAAAGGAGCTACCAACTACCCATTGTGGAGGACCCGTACCCCGACGCCCCCAAGGTCATAACAAGACCCACACTTGTCTACTCGCACCCGCACTAAGGTGCGTTCAATCTCCTAGGCAACTTGGCCTTACAACTGTCCACAAGGACATTCACAATGCATACGATACTATGCATGGACATGTATGATTCACAATTTCATACCATTACATAACATGCCACAATAGGCCAATATAAGCATCAATATATGTTCCTTATCACACACATACCACAATTTTCATGTCATGGATCCAAGAATTTCCATTTTCAAAATCATTTCTTCTCTATCGGTATGAATACATATTCTTATCACTTTTAAGTAAAGTAAAATCCTTGAATCCAGGGTTTTTAGGTTATGTTTGAGTTACAAAGAACAAAGAACCATAATTTCAATCATTTCCAGCTCAAAAATCTCATTTTTGGGTCTTGTGTCGATTACATCACTCTGTAATCGATTACAAATAAACAAATCCACATGTCGATTACAATCCCATTGTAATCGATTACACGATTTCCAGAACTACGATTCTTAACTTCAAGGACCTGGTAATCGATTACACAGCCGTGGTAATCGATTACCAATCAGACAGAACCTCCGTAATCGATTACCCACAAGTTGTAATTGATTATGTGATTCCCAGAAGCATCATTTCGTGACATCAGAGGCTTGGTAATTGATTACACCATTCTTGTAATCGATTATAAGCTAGACAGAATCTCTGTAATCGATTACACACAAGATGTAATCAATTACCAGATTTCCAGAATCACGATTTAGTACCCTTAAGAGCTTGGTAATCGATTACAAGCCCCGTGTAATCGATTACCACGCGTAAACTTGCAGAAAACAGAGTTCTCAGGTCCTTTAACTCAAACAAACCAATCATTATCATATTTAATCAACAAGTTACTCAAATATACCTTCAAATCATGCAAGAGGCATCAATAAATCATACAACAAATCAATCCAATAGCATAAATCAATTAAAATCAACACATAGACATAGTAATCACAAAATCAAAGGATAACCCTCATTAGGGTTTTTCCACCAACAACACAATCAAGGTTCCTAGATGCTAAGAGAGGTTGAGGAGGAGTGTCTTCCTCTTACCTAAGTGAAGAAAACAAAAGAAGAACACCAAGAACCTCCTTTGAATTTCGGATTTGAGCTCCAAGAACCCTAAAAATGGTGACTTTGTTAGAATCAATACCAAGGCTTGAAAAATAAGCCATGGATGGCCAACATGAAAACCATGACCATGAAAATGGAGGAGAAAGAAGAGAAGTCTTGAGTCCTACCCAAAAAGCTCAAAGCTTGGAGCTTGAAGAAAATAGTAAAAATGTGGAATCTCAAGATGCTCCAAACAAGAAGGATGTCTAGGAGAGGAAGAGGGTTAAGAGAGTGTGGTTGGAAGAAAATTTGGTGATGAATGAGGGGGAAGGGCTGCTGGTGCCGTGGGATTTCTGGAAAGAGGGAGGAGAAAATATCATGAGGAAGAAGCAGAAGAAATGAGAAGTAAAGGAATGCTTAGGAAATAAAATCAAATTTCCCCCTAAAATGTTGTCCAGCCGTGCATGAAGGAGAGAGAGGAGAGAATGGACTACTTTTGTATGGGGAAGGAGGAAGAGGAAATTTCTAAGAAGCTTCCTCCAAGCTTCCATGAGAAGCTTCGCACATTTCTCGATAAAGTGAAAGTAAAGTTGTTTCCTAATTGGGCACACTAACACAGATGAATATTTACACTGTCAGTATTATTTTTCCTCCAGTGCAGAAGAGTTACTGATGATGAAAATAATATTTCATTATTCATCAAATGATTTTACAATACCGCGATTTCATTTATCGAGTAAAATCTCGTAAAATGTAAACTTCGTAAATTATGCCCGGTCTCGGGTTTAGTAAGATCCCCCGTCGACAAGTCCACAATTTAGACTTTACCAGCCATAGAGAAGACATCGCATCTTCCCGGGTCTGCACAACGCATACGTAAAACGAGGAATATATTAAAATATTCGATGTTTCCAGAAAAATTCTGAAAGAATTCACATAAATCACAAATATTAGAAAATGACTATTGGTGGTGAAATAATTAACTTCCGGAGCGTTACACTGACCTCAGCAATTCTCAGCTCAGTATGCACGTAAAACGAAGAATATATTAAAATATTCATCGTTTTTGAAAAAATTCTAGAAAAATTCCTAAAAATCAAGAATAATATAAAATGATCATTTATACTTAAACAAATATTTTTCGGGATGTTACAACACTCCCCTACTAAAAGGAATTTCGTCCTCGAAATTTACATACCTCAAAATAGTTCCGGATGTTGCTCTCTCATCTTGTCTTCTGGTTCCCAAGTTGCATCACCAGTTGTTTCATTCCAGATCAATTTTACTAATGAGATCTCCTTTCCTCTAAGTTGTTTTATCCGTCGGTCCTCAATTCTCGCAGGAGGCGCCTCATAGGTCAAGTTCTCTTTTAACTGTACTGTGTCCGGTACTATGACATGACTTGGATCAGGCAAATACTTACGAAGTTGTGACACATGGAAGACATTGTGTATGTTGGAAAGAAAAGGGGGTAAGGCTATCTGGTAGGCTACTGGACCTATCCGGCGAAGGATTTGGTAAGGTCCAAGAAACTTTGGAGAGAGTTTTCTAGATTTCAAGGCCCGGCCGACCCCAGTCGTGGGTGTGACTTTCAGGAATACATGCTCACCTTCCTCAAATTCAAGAGGCTTTTTTCTCCTATCTGCATAACTCTTTTGCCGGCTCTACGTAGTTCTCATCTTATCTTGAATCATTTTAACCTTCTCAGTCATTTGCTGAATGATATCTGGTCCAATCGTAAGGCGCTCTCCGTCTTGGTACCAACACAACGGTGTTCGACACCGTCGTCCATACAGAGCTTCATAGGGTGCCATCCCTATACTCGAATGATAACTGTTGTTGTAGGTGAACTCTATCAGTGGTAGAACTTCATCCCAACATCCAGTTTGTTCCATAGTACAAGCTCTAAGCAAATCTTCTAAAGATTGGATCGTCCTTTCCGATTGACCATCGGTTTGTGGATGGTACGCTGAACTCAGACGTAACTTCGTTCCCAATGATGCTTGTAAACTCTGCCAAAATTTTGAAGTAAATCTCGGATCCCTATCCGAAACAATACTCATAGGCACACCATGTAGCCTAACGATCTCACCAATATACAACTGGGTCAACTTCTCCAAACTGTACCTCATGTTGATCGGGAGAAAATAGGTTGACTTCGTGAGTCGATCCACAATTACCCAAATCGAATTGTGTCCTTTCTTCATCCTCGACAAACCCACAACAAAATCCATCGCAATGCTGTTCCATTTCCATTCAGGAATAGATAATGGTTGTAGCAATCCCGTTGGTCTTTGATGTTCCACTTTAGCTTTTTGACAAACTAAACAAGTCGACACACATCTAGTGACGTCGCTCTTCATTCCATGCCACCAGAATAATTTCTTCAGATCTTGGTACATCTTAGTTATGCCTGGGTGCATACTCAGCTTGCTGGTGTGAGCATGTTCCACAATATATCGCCTAAGCTCTTGGTCACGGGGAATACAAACTCTACCTCGGAATCTCAGAATTCCATCCGTTCCTTCTTCAAATTCTGTCTCTTTGCCTTGCCTTATCAATTCTCTCGCTTCTTGCAAGAATTCATCACTCTTTTGCTTTTCCCGTATGTCATCCATTAGCTCACTTGAGATGGTGACCATATTCATACAAATCCTTCTGGGTTCCAACTTAACAAACGACCATACATCCCTAAACTATTCTATGAGGTCTCTTTCCTTGATCATCAAGGCAGAAGCACTGATAGTCTTTCTGCTCAAGGCATCAGCCACGACGTTCGCCTTGCCAGGGTGGTACAACAACTGGAAATCATAGTCCTTCAAGAATTCTAGCCATCTCCGCTGCCTCATATTCAGCTCTTTCTGATCATACAAATATTTCAAGCTCTTGTGATCACTAAAGATGTTGAATGTCGCTCCATAGAGAAAATGCCTCCATATCTTTAGAGTAAAGACCACAGCCGCAAGTTCTAAATCATGTGTAGGGTAGTTCTTTTCGTGTACTCGCAACTGTCGCGAAGCATAAGGTACAACTTTTCTATGTTGCATAAGAATACATCCCAATCCTTGATACGAAGCGTCACAGTACACCTCGAATGGCTCATTCGAATCAGGTAACACTAACACTGGTGAGGTAGTTAGTCGTTTCTTCAACTCTTGAAAACTTTGTTCGCAACTATCAGTCCATTCAAAAGCTTGGTTCTTCCTTGTCAACTGAGTGAGCAGTCCAGCAATCTTGGAAAATCCTTCAATGAACCTTCTGTAATATCCAGTTAAACCCACAAAGCTACGAATTTCCGTCACTGACTTCGGTCTTTCCCACTGTAACACTGCCTCAACTTTCGACGGATCCACTGCAATCCCTTCCTTTGAGATCACATGGCCTAAAAACTTCACCTCATCAAGCCAAAACTCACATTTCGACAGCTTGGCATACAGTTCTTTCTCCTTTAAAATCTGAAGAACTATGCTGAGGTGCTTAGCATGATCCTCCTGATTCTGGGAATATATCAGGATATCATCAATGAAGACGACAACAAACTTGTCCAAGTAAGGACGAAAGATCCTGTTCATGTAGTCCATGAAGATAACAGGTGCATTCGTAACACCAAACGACATTACAAGGTACTCATAATGACCGTATCGGGTACGAAAAGCAGTCTTGGGCACATCCTCCATTTTCACTCTTATCTGATGGTACCCAGATCTCAAATCAATCTTTGAAAACACTGCTGCTCCCTTCAGTTGGTCCATCAAATCATCAATTCTTGGGAGTGGATACTTGTTATTGATCGTCAGCTTGTTCAATTGCCTATAGTCCACACACAATCTTGAGGTACCATCCTTTTTCCGAACTAACAGTACTGGTGCTTCCCACGGTGACACACTCGGTCTAACAAACTGTTTCTCCAAAAGCTCCTCTAGCTGTTTCTTGAGCTCGGCCAATTCGGTTGGCGACATACGATAAGGTGCTATAGACACGGGACCAGCTCCAGATACCAGATCAATGGCAAACTCGATCTCACGTGTCGGTGGTAAACCGGCTACTTCCTCTGGAAAAACTTCAGAGAACTCTCTCACAACCAGAATAGTGTCCAAGTCAGCCTCGCTCTCGATTTTTAAAGAAGATAGTAGCATGTACGCCTGAGCTCCTTCTTTCAAGAAAGCTCGTGCTTGGTTGGCCGTCAAGTATCTAGAATTCTCATCCATTGGGAAAACTATGGTTTTTCTGGAACAATCTAACAGAACATGGTTGGAAGATAACCAGTCCATCCCTAGGATTATATCTAACTGTGACAAAGGTAGACAGATCAGATGAACAGAAAAGGTTCGACCTTCAACAATTAAGGGACACTTCAAACAGACTTTGGTAGTAACTACAGGTTTATCAGTGGGGGTTGAAACAGTCAATTCAAAAGGTAGATCAGACACAGGTAAGCCAAGTCGTAGCACACAGTCATATGATATGAAGGAATGGGTTGCCCTAGAGTCATATAATACTTTTAAAAGATTACCTTCTATGGTGCCTTCTCCTTGAATCAAGTCTTCGGATTCGGAGGCTTCTATGGTGCCTTCTCCTTGAATCAAGTCCTTGGTTTCTTGGCTCGAGTCGCATTGACTAAAGGTTCAGCCTTTGCTTGATTGCAGTCTCTAGACATGTGGCCCGGTTTGTCACATCTGAAGCAGATGATTCCCTTGATCGTGCAATCTCTCGTGAGATGATCCTTTCCACATTTCAGGCATTTTGAAGGATAGGTCTCATTTTGGCCAGTTCGGTTCCCAGAAGAACCTCCACCAGAACTTCCACCGGTTTGCTGCTGACTTCCCGCTGGTCGGGAATAAGGCTTCTTTTGGAAGCGGTTTGAACCACTGCCTCCACCTCTTTGGGACCGTACAGGCCCAAAGCTCCTATTTCTCGAGTCTCTAGCCTGTTCCAAGGCTTCAACTTCACAGCAAGTGTCTAACAATTCTGAGAATACCTTCATCTTCAGGGTGATCATAGCTTTCTTCACCTCGTACCTCAATCCCTCGGTGAACTTCCAACACTTCCAGGCTTCATCGGTTTGGTGTTGATAGTGCGTTGAGAACTTCTCCAGGTTCTCAAATTTAGCTGCATACTCACTGACGGTCATGTTCCCTTGTCTCAAGTTGAGGAACTCCAGTTCTTTCGCATGTCTCGCATTAGCAGGAAAATATTTGTCCAAGAACTTGTTCTTGAACACATCCCATGTGATGTCAGTTCCTTCGGCTTCCAATGCTCTCTGAGCTCCGTTCCACCAGTCTTCGGTGTTGCCCACAAGCATAAAGGTAGCATAATTCACCTTCTTGTCTTCGACACAATTCATGCCATGGAAGACTTTCTCTAATTCTTTGATCCACAAACTAGCCTTGTCAGGATCAAATTCTCCCTTAAACTGAGGAGGGTTATGATGACGAAACTTCGCCAAGTTCTGGGCATCGGCAGTCGCCTCAAGCTGTTGAGCAGCTCTCTCTTGTTGTTGAGCCGCACGCTCATTTTGCTGCGCGATGACTTCTGCCATCCGCTGCATTGCCTCAACAACAACTGCAATTTCTCCACTTCTCGTCATCTCACTCTTTCTCAAATTAGGTTGACTGAAAACCACAAGGTAAGTTAGAGGAATTCATTTCAAAACACATACCACAGAGATTTCACACAGCACAAACAAGACAGACTCACACACAAGACCCAAAGAAAACATAAACCGGGGCTCTAATACCAACTTAATGTAACGCCCCTTTTTGGGAGGAAACGTCACATTGTCAAATAAAAGAAAATGCGAAAAAGTAAAGTTTTAACATTTCAAGACCCGGTTCATTCGTTTAAGTTTAACTTGTTCAATTCTTAAATACGCGAGCAGAATAGCAGAAATATACAATTTTTTTGTTTTGTTTTGATAATCATTTTAACCATGCGGAATATAAATGACGGTGAAGGATAAAATAGTAGACAAAATTCTCATCTGGATAACATGCATATAGATATATATATAAAATGTACTGATATCATTTATACTTAGATACAAGCCTGAATTACCCAAAAACAAAACTATACCTGCCCTAAAAGATTATACAAATATGCCCCAGTGATACCAAAATATACAACCCACACAAAAATACATCAGGCCCCAAAATAAAACACTGGTAGCCATCAGTAGCTACCAGTAAACTCAGTCTCTCAGATGAGGAGGGATTGTATCCGAGTCCTCAGTAGGATCCTCCTCTTCAGAGGAAAACTCCATGGGAACCACAGAACCACGGGCAGGAGCTCGAGCAGTAGAATCAAAAGAGTCCTTCCAAGGGGTGTAGTAACGGTCACCCCACATCTCTCTGATGGGCAAGTAAAACTCCGGTCGCAGGCTGATGTGGCAGGTGAGGACAGGTGCCTCATGACGTCTCCAGGCTAGGGCGATCGACATATCTCCCAAGTAGACGCAGCGATCGAAACTCAAGTTGATATGCCAACACTCCGGCCATCCGAGCAAGGTCAGACGCACATCCCCAAGAAATCCGCGCATACATGCCGCCATCGTCTCGATAGAAGATAGTCTCGTTCGGGCCAGAAGCCGGGAAACTCAAGATCTTCCGCCTCCTTACCATCGTCTTCGATCAATACAGTATACACACATATAGCAAGTAACACAAATACAAGAAAGAGGTAAGACATCCTACCATCATTACCAATTATGGCAACTAGAAACAGTACGGCGCCACGCGCCCAAATAGCAATTCAGAACATCACATTCAATTAATAAGCAGAAATTCCAACAGTAAGCAAATAAACAATTCTAGGCAGATAGTCATCTCAGTAATAACCAAATCAGTCATAGATATGGAAAAATAAATATTAACAATGACAATGTATATCATGACTCACATGCATACCTTCCCAAATACCTACTCCATGGAGTTAGACTCAAACAGTCGGAGAGAAAGATCAGGAGACATGTCTGTAACTCGGCTGCCGAGGCCAATGCTATCAATAAATGTTCTCGTGCACAATCATGGCATTGTACAGACATTCTACACTAGATCACGATATAAGACAGTGTCAAGTCCGGATCGTCAGTGCGTTTGCATCAGTTTGCCCCACAGGCAAAGGAGCTACCAACTACCCATTGTGGAGGACCCGCATCCCGATGCCCCCAAGGTCATAACAAGACCCACACTTGTCTACTCGCACCCACACTAAGGTGTGTTCAATATCCTAGGCAACTTGGCCTTACAACAGTCCACAAGGACATTCACAATGCATATGACACTATGCATGGACATGTATGATTCACAATTTCATACCATTACATAATATGCCACAATAGGCCAATATAAGCATCAATATATGTTCCTTATCACACACATACCACAATTTTCATGTCATGGATCCAAGAATTTCCATTTTCAAAATCATTTCTTCTCTATCGGTATGAATACATATTCCTATCACTTTTAAGTAAAGTAAAATCCTTGAATCCAGGGTTTTTAAGTTATGTTTGAGTTACAAAGGACAAAGAACCATAATTTCAATCATTTCCAGCTCAAAAATCTCATTTTTGGGTCTTGGTAATCAATTACATCACTCTGGTAATCGATTACCAGTGAAACAGAATCCCTGTAATCGATTACAATCCCATTGTAATCGATTACACGATTTCCAGAACTACGATTCTTAACTTCAAGGACCTGGTAATCGATTACACAGCCGTGGTAATCGATTACCCACAAGTTCTAATTGATTATGTGATTCCCAGAAGCATCATTTCGTGACATCAGAGGCTTGGTAATTGATTACACCATTCTTGTAATCGATTACAAGCTAGACAGAATCTCTGTAATCGATTACACACAAGATGTAATCGATTACCAGATTTCCAGAATCACGATTTAGTACCCTTAAGAGCTTGGTAATCGATTACAAGCCCCGTGTAATCGATTACCACGCGTAAACTTGCAGAAAACAGAGTTCTCAGGTCCTTTAACTCAAACCAAACTAATCATTATCATATTTAATCAACAAGTTACTCAAATATACCTTCAAATCATGCAAGAGGCATCAATCAATCATACAACAAATCAATCCAATAGCATAAATCAATTAAAATCAACACATAGACATAGTAATCACAAAATCAAAGGATAACCCTCATTAGGGTTTTTCCACCAACAACACAATCAAGGTTCCTAGATGCTAAGAGAGGTTGAGGAGGAGTGTCTTCCTCCTACCTAAGTGAAGAAAACAAAAGAAGAACACCAAGAACCTCCTTTGAATTTCGGATTTGAGCTCTAAGAACCCTAAAAATAGTGACTTTGTTAGAATCAATACCAAGGCTTGAAAAATAAGCCATGGATGGCCAACATGAAAACCATGACCATGAAAATGGAGGAGAAAGAAGAGAAGTCTTGAGTCTTACCCAAAAAGCTCAAAGCTTGGAGCTTGAAGAAAATGGTGAAAATGTGGAATCTCAAGATGCTCCAAACAAGAAGGATGTCTAGGAGAGGAAGAGGGTTTAAGAGAGTGTGGTTGGAAGAAAATTTAGTGATGAATGAGGGGGAAGGGCTGCTGGTGCCGTGGCATTTCTGGAGAGAGGGAGGAGAAAATATCATGAGGAAGAAGAAGGAAGAAGCAGAAGAAATAAGAAGTAAAGGAATGCTTAGGAAATAAAATCAATTTTCCCCCCCAAAATGTTGTCCAGCCATGCATGAAGGAGAGAGAGGAGGGAATGGGCTGCTTTTGCATGGGGAAGGAGGAAGAGGAAATTTCCAAGAAGCTTCCTCCAAGCTTCCATGAGAAGCTTCGCATGTTTCTCGATAAAGTGAAAGTAAAGTTGTTTCCTAATCGGGCACACTAACACAAATGAATATTTACACTGTCAGTATTATTTTTCCTCCAGTGTAGAAGAGTTACTGATGATGAAAATAATATTTCATTATTCATCAGATGATTTTACAATACCGCGATTTCATTTATCGGGTAAAATCTCGTAAAACGTAAACTTCATAAATTGTGTCCGGTCTCGGGTTTCGTAAGATCCCCCATCGACAAATCCACAATTTAGAGTTTATCAGCCACAGAGAAGACATCGCATCTTCCCAGGTCTGCACAGCGCACATGCAAAATGAGGAATATATTAAAATATTCGACGTTTCCAGAAAAATTCTAAAAGAATTCACATAAATCACAAATATTAGAAAATGACTATTGGTGGTGAAATAATTAACTTCCGGAGCGTTACACTGACCTTAGCAATTCTCAGCTCAGTGTGTACGTAAAACGAGAAATATATTAAAATATTCATCATTTCCAAAAAATTCTAGAAAATTTCCTAAAAATCAAGAATAATATAAAATGATCATTTATACTTAAACAAGTCAAATGCTACCCTTGGTAACCATTTATTCTCAATGCATGAATAAGAACCATAATTACAGAAACATCCTTGGTCTCAATATGTTATGATGTGAGCCCACTAAGGAGCATGGATCAAGGAGCACTACAAGGACTTGGTGGACTTATGACAAGAGTTAGGATCAAGAAAGCCCAAGAAGTCCTAAATCAAATGGTGATAACTTTAATTGAAGCAAGCCCAAATTCAAGTTTTGATGGAGTGGAGCCCAAATTAGTCACTTATCTCATCCAACTTGAAGGCCCATGATGGCTTGGACGTGCACCTCTCTAAAGTGACATTTTCTAGCTTATTTCTATTAAATAAAGTGTAATAAACTATGTGTGTGGATGGTGCACATTTTTATTAAGCTTCTTGGGAGGGCAACCTTTGGCTTGCATGCCTAGGTAACTCCTTTTTAAGTTATGAAACCACTTTTATTATCCATTTAGTTTTCATTAGTTACGTTAATTAGCCACTTAGTGGACTAGTTAATGCTTTAATTAGTCACTTAGTGGATTAGTTATTGCTTTTATGGGGAATTTATCACATTATAATGACCTTTTGTATGCATATTCTATGCACCTTATTTTCCTATATGTATGCGCCTAAAACATGAATGAAGGGATTTTTGGATGTTGAATTTGGATTAAATCCATTGTGAGAATTTCGTTCTCTTTGGTTCTTTGTTGAGCCACCCTTGTTCTTATCAAGAATCCAAGATTCTTGTGGCGAACTTCACTTGGCTTATCAAACTCCTTGGTTTGTGGCGCCATCCATCTCTAATCTTCGCCCCATCTTCTTTTCTTTTCTTCCTATCTTGAAATGAACACAAAATGTTTAATCTAAGCATGCTTGAAACTGAACAAAGTGTTCTTGAAAATTCAACTTAAGATCATCAAAAAGACAACCTATCCATTTGGTTGTCATCAAGTGGCATCAAAGCTCAGGTTTGGTTGAATTACTTGTTTGTGTTCTTCATTTTTCTTCTTTATCTTCTGCCTTTCTTGTTTCTACCCAAAAAAAAAAACCAAAACGAAAAAAAAATATAGAAGACAGTGCATGATAAGTGAAGGAAAAGAGAAGAGAAAATCCAATTTGGGCAATTTCTGTCCTTGAAAAAGTTTCCCTTCTTCCTTGATTTCATTATTCCTAAAGTTTTCCTTTTTCTAGCCTTTCCTTTTGTTTTCCTTTGTTTTGATAAGTTTTGTGATTTTTGTTACTTGATTTTGGATATTTTGTGTGGATTGGTGTTTGACTCCTCTAAGACCTAAAAGAGAACAATTTGAGTGGAAAGAGGCAAGAGTGAAAATTACATCTTGTATGGAAAAAGCCTATTTGAGTGAAATACACATTGTGTGCACACGTGAGGGAGTGTGGTGAGGATTTATACTATCTTGTTATTTTTGATATTGTGTGTTTCAAGATGATAGTCCACCTCTTTCTCCAAGGTCTATGGTTCTTCATGCTAGGATGACTACTTAAATACAAATCCTTGTAAGGTAAATAGAGCAAATGAATGCAAACTTCAATGAACAACTTGCCAACCTCTGAAATCGAGAAGAGTCAAATCATGGAAGTGGTTATGAAAGTGAGGATAGACCTAGACATGGACCATGTAGAGGAAGGAGACGTGATAGAGAAGATAGAATTGAAGAGGTCAAAATCAAAGTTCCTACCTTTCATGGGAAGAGTGATCCAGAAGCCTACTTGGAGTGGGAGATGAAGATAGAGCAAGTGTTTGATTGCAACAATTACAATGAAAGAAAGAAAGTGAAGGTAACCGCTCTTGAATTCAAAGACTATGCACTTGTTTGGTGGGATCAAATGCAAAAGGAGAGAAGAAGGCATGAGGAGGAGCCTATTGAGACTTGGGCAAAAATGAAACAAGTCATGAGAAAGAGATTTGTTCCAAATCACTACCATAGGGATCTTCACAACAAATTGCAAAGATTGACCCAAGGATCCAAAAGTGTTGATGAGTACCACAAGGAGATGGAGTTGGCCTTGCTTAGGTCCAACATTAATGAAGACAGGGAGGCAACTATGGCTCGGTTCTTACATGGGATGGATAAAGACATTCAAGACAAAGTGGAGCTTTAAAACTATGTGGAGCTTGAAGATTTGGTCCAACAAGCCATAAAGGTGGAGCAATAACTCAAGAGAAAGAAGTCCAAATTTCCTTCTTCTTCTAAGTTTTCATCTTCAAGTTGGAAGGACAAATCAAATAAGGAGGGTACTTCATCTTCAAAGGAGGTCGTGCCTACATCTCATGAAAAGAAGCCTATGGAAGTATCTCCTAGAAACCGTGATGTGAAGTGTTTCAAGTGCTTGGGTCATGGACATATTGCATCTCAATGTCCAACTAAAAGGACCATGGTATCAAGAAATGGAGAAGTTGTCACACAATTCGAGGCTTCTAGTGAAGAAGAAAGTGGGGGAGAAGTAGTTCCAGAAGGAGGAGATTTGCTCATGGTGAGGAGACTTTTGGGAAGCCAAGCCAAGGAGCATGATGAGAGCCAAAGAAAAAATATCTTCCATACTAGATGCATGATCCAAGGGAAGGTATGTTCTTTAATTATTGATGGTGGGAGTTGTACTAATGTTGCTAGTACTAGAATGGTTTCTAAATTGAATCTTGTGACTAAGCCACACCCACGACCATATAGACTTCAATGGCTTAGTGAAGTTATGAGTTGACCGTGAACAAGCAAGTTGAAGTTTGTTTCTCCATTGGAAAGTATCATGATAGTGTTCTATGTGATGTGGTACCCATGGAGGCAAGTCATATGTTACTTGGGAGGCCTTGGCAATTTGATAGGAAGGCCAAACATGATGGATTCACTAATAAATTCACTTTTGTACATCATGACCGAAAGGTCACTCTTTCACCCTTGTCCCCAAAAGAAGTAAGTGAGGACTAACTTAAGATAAGAGAAAAGAAAGAGCAAGAGGAAAAAGAAAGAGGGAGTGAAAAGAAGAGTGATGACAAAGTGAAAAAGAATAAAAATAGTGAGAGAAAAGAGAGTTATTTGGCAACAAAAAGTGAGGTGAAGAGGGCTTTGATTTCAAGACAGCCCCTATATGTGCTTTATTTTAAAGAATTCTATTTGAATGCTAATGCTCCTAACGAACTCTCTTTGCCTAGTGGTGTTAAAACTATTTTGCAAGAATTTGGTGATGTGTTCCCAAAAGAAGTGCCTTATGGCCTACCTCCTTTAAGGGGGGATAGAACACCACATTGACCTCATTTCGGGTGCATCATTACCCAATAGGCCAGCCTATAGGAGTAATCCTCAAGAGACCAAAGAAATACAAAAGCAAGTGGAGGAGTTGATGCAAAAAGGATGGATGCAAGAAAGCTTAAGTCCATGTGCTGTCCCGGTTATCCTAGTTCCTAAAAAGGATGGAAGTTGGAGGATGTGCACAGATTGTAGGGCTGTGAACAACATCACAATCAAGTATAGACATCCTATCCCTAGACTTGATGATTTACTTGATGAATTATATGGTGCTTGTTTGTTTTCTAAAATTGATTTGAAAAGTGGGTACCATCAAATTAGGATAAGGGAATGGGATGAATGGAAAACTGCCTTTAAAACTAAATATTGATTGTATGAATGGTTGGCAATGCCTTTTGGTTTAACAGATGCACCTAGCACTTTCATGAGGCTTATGAACCATGTCCTAAGGAATTTTCTAGGCAAGTTTGTTGTTGTGTATTTTGATGATATCTTGATATATAGCAAAAGCCTAGATGAACATCATGAACACTTAAGGGTTGTTTTGCATGTGTTAAGAAAAGAAAAGTTTTATGCTAATTTGAAAAAATGTACGTTTTGTACTGATCGTGTGATCTTCCTTGGTTTTATTGTAAATTCAAAAGGGGTTCATGTTGATAAAGAGAAAATTAAGGCCATTCAAGAGTGGCCAACCCCCAAAAATGTGAGTGATGTGAGGAGTTTTCATGGCTTGGCTAGTTTCTATAGGAGGTTTGTTAAAGACTTTAGTACATTGGCTGTACCTCTTAATGAAATTGTCAAGAAAAATGTTGTGTTTAGATTGAAGGAGAAACAAAGAGCATGCATTTAATGAGCTTAAGGAAAGACTTACTCATACACCAATACTTGCTTTGCCTAATTTTGCTAAATCTTTTGAAATTGAATGTGATGCTTCTAATGTTGGTGTTGGGGCTGTTTTAATGCAAGAAGGGCATCCAATTGCTTATTTTAGTGAGAAATTAAGTGGTGCTGCCCTTAATTATCCCACCTATGATAAGGAATTATATGCCTTGGCGAGGGCTTTGCAAACATGGCAACATTATCTTTTGCCAAAAGATTTTGTTATCCATAGTGATCATGAGTCCTTAAAGTACTTGAAAGGACAAGGAAAGTTGAATAAGAGGCATGCCAAGTGGGTTGAGTTTCTCGAACAATTCCCATATGTCATCAAGCATAAGAAAGGTAAGGCCAACATAGTGGTGGATGCACTTTCAAGAAGGTATACCTTACTCTCTACCCTTGAAACAAAATTGTTTGAACTTGAATGCATTAAAGAATTGTATGAGTATGATAAAGATTTTTCCCATATCTATGCTAATTGTTTGCATTCGGCTCAAAATGGGTATTTTAGGCACCAAGGGTTTTTGTTTAAAGAAAAGAGATTATGTGTGCCCAAAAGTTCCATAAGAGAGTTGCTTGTGAGGGAGGCGCATGAAGGTGGATTAATGGGGCATTTTGGGGTTCAAAAGACTTTAGACATGTTGCACGAACATTTTTATTGGCCACACATGAAACATGATGTGCAAAAGTTTGGTGAAAAATGCATTGTTTGTAAAAAGTCTAAATCTAAAGTGTTGTCTCATGGACTTTATACTCCTTTGCCTATTCCTGATTTTCCTTGGATAGATTTGTCAATGAATTTTGTTGTAGGACTGCCTCGGACAAAGAATGGTAAGGATTCAATTTTTGTGGTTGTGGATAGGTTTTCTAAAATGGCACATTTTATACCATGTAAAAAAGTTGATGACGCTTGTCATGTTGCTGAATTGTTCTTCAAAGAAGTGGTAAGGCTTCATGGCCTTCCAAGAAGTATTGTTTCAGATCGTGACACAAAGTTCTTAAGTCACTTTTGGAGGACTTTGTGGGGCAAGCTGGGTACAAAGCTTCTTTTCTCCACTACTTGCCATCCCCAAATGGATGGGCAAATTGAGGTAATCCATGGCTTTTTCCTTTTCCCCCCTCATTTTTGTAATCCATGGTCACTTTGGTGAACATGGATACCTTTTTCAAGTCTTGATTGTGTTTCTTATGAGTTTGATGTTCTTAGAATTTCTTGAAGGTGGAGGATGAAATTTCAAAGGAGAAAGGAGCTTGCTTTTGTGTTGTCTTCTCTTGGTAAGAAGGAGACTATCCACTTCAACCTCTATTGGTGGTGGGAAACTTGTTTGTATGTGGATTGTGAGAAACCCTAACATGGGTTGCTCTCTTGATTTTATAGTTTTCTATTGATTCTTTGGATTTAATGTACTTTTGTGTGATTTTGTGGGTGTATTAGTGTATGTTGGTAATCTTGGTTTGTTTGTAATAAATTGGAATTATGAATGAGAAGCAAGGGTTCCTTGCACTTCCACTTGAGGCTTACGGCCATGTGCCCTAAAATAGGGTGTCTAAGATTAAAACATTGATGTAAGTTGGAAGACTAACTAATTAAAGGATTATTGATGAATTGAGAAATGAAAATTTTGGGTTTCTAAACCCTTAGAACTCACGGCCACATGCTCTCACCTAAGGTGATAATGGTTGAAATTTTGTAACAAATTGGAAAGATAACTAATCAAGTGAACAATGATTTAAAGGAACAATGAGAATTTCAAACCCCTAACCTCCTTGAGACCCATGGCCTCTTAAGGAAAAATGCCACAAAATGTAGTGCTAAAGTGAAGACTTAGATGATTGAAAAATTTTAGACTCCTTAGGAGTTCATAAAATGAAAAGAATAAAGAACAAGACTTTAACTTATGACTTAGAATGATTTTGAACATAAGGGAAGAACAAGAGAGTTTGTGAGACTTGTAAAACCTTGGAGTGGATTTTAAGTAAGCATAATTTGATTGGACTAAAGAACTTGACTAATCTAAAGGAATGAAGATTGAATAAGGATTTCAAGAGAATTCCTCTAGAAAATGAATTCATATGAAATGTTAATTAAAGTGAAACCTTGTAATGATTTCATAATAAATGTTAATTAAAGCGAAACTTTGTAATGGTTTCATAAGAATTGTTAAGTTAAAGTGAAACCCCGAAATGAACCTCAAAAAGTGTGTTATAACTCTTGAGAACTTAATACTATGGTATTATGGGTCCGTGTTTGGGACTAAAATTCTATTGATGTTTAACTTGGCCAAATTGTGGCATGTTATGGAAAGTATATCATTATTGTTGAATATACATGATTACGCATTGAGTCAACATGCATTGGATAATTGCTCAGTCGATGACTGTTAAAAGACTACTTAAGCCTATGAGTTGAGCGAGAATCAGATAGTGAGATCTATGATGGATCTTCGGGGGACATAAGGCAAAGTGATTCATTTCATGATGATGTTATCACATTATATACCCCTGGCCATGATAATTGCAACGCATTACAAGCCTGACAAGCACTATTCTTTTCGCGGTCCGGCATAGACTGTCATTGAGGGGGCAAATCTTCTGGAACGCTCATCTCTGAAATTTGGTTTAGCTCCATGGAGTAGGATTTTTGGTACCATGTGCACGTGCATAGTGAGTCGACATATTATTTGGAACTTATTTATATGATGATTGGACTATTGTTTTAATGATGTTATGATTATTTGAACTGTTTTATTATTTATTATTTGAGACTCTGTTGCTATTTCTTTTATCCTATGTGATTATTGTTGCTTTACTATGTGGGCGTCCTGCGTCGTTTTGTTTCTTTACTGCCATAATTAGCAATGAAAGTAGGTTGTCTCACCTCTTTGTTGTATTACTCTGTTTTGTGCTTATGTTTGGATAAAGACTGCAGAAAGAGCAAGTTGGATTCACTTAGTTTAGTTGTGGTTGATTTTTGTCTATTTGCGATGGCATCTAGACAAGCTTCCTTCAGTTGCATGTGGATACGGTTCCATGGAGGCATGGAAGCCTGGCATTCTAACCGTGATGCAGAGCATTTTATATGCATAAGGGATGTGACCCTAATTTGGAATAGTAATGATCCTGGAGCTGCTACGAGCATCTTTCATACTTTTATGCATGTAGAGTTCCCTATACCCATTGGGGAGCTATGGGATGATCCCCAACTCTTTCCTAGAGAGGTTTCGGTTGTGTCATTTATTTAGGTTCCTATGCATCATGACGTGTTTCAAGGGGGAAGTTCATCTATTGGAGATCCGAAGGGGGATCAAGTGCAGGACCCTTCTCTCCAGGTGTCTGACTTTGGGAGAGGCCGAACTTTTATATGGTAGTTACTCTATGTAAACTTATGTTTAACATTGTTATATGTTATTTTTACAAATAGATTGTGGAAATGTATCTTTATTTAAGTTGATGTTATGTTTTGGATTTGAGTAAATATAAATATATTTCATATCGAGGCTCATATTTTCTATATATACACAATAATTAAATTTTATGACTTGTGGTTGAGTTGTAGCACTACTAGATTTAGTGACTGTGGCTTAATGACAATTGTGATGTGGTTATTAAATTAATGGGTGTTTCACATTGAGGCATTTATCATACCTTATGAAGTCATGTGGACTATTGTTATAGCTGTATGAGCCTAGGAGTTGAATTACATCATTGTGTGGGTGCGATGGGCCTAGTGTAGGTCTTTATTGACCTTGGGGACGTCGAGGTGTGGGGTGTCTACAATGGCCAGCTGGTAGCTCCCCTGGGCCGTGGACCAGACCAATGTAAACACACTGATGATCCGGACGAAGACACTCACCCCAATCAGGATCTAGTATAGAATGTCTTGTGTAAAGCCTTGTTGCGCAAACATTGATTTTTATTGAAAGCACTTAATTTATGGCTGACGAGATACAAACATATCTTCCGATCATTCTCTCTGAAATATTTGTCTAGCTCCATAGAGTAGGAATTGAGTACATTGTGTACATGTATAGTGAGTCTGCATACCCTTATGACATTTTAGATATGTTTATTTATTTGATATTGATTGACTTATTGAATTGTTATATTATAAATATTATTCCTACTGTTGATATTTGATATTGCTATCAACATTTTATAAATATTATTGAACTGGTATTTCTGTCCGTACTGTCTTTACACTGCCTATTGGTAATGATGTCGAATTTCTCACTTCTTTGTGGTGTTGTGTTATTTCACTGTATATTCTGATTAATTAAAGACCAAGAAGGACTTGAGGAGGAACTACCCCCTCTTGAGTTGTGATAGCTGCTTCACTAAGATGACGTCAAGACTGCGTATTTTGGGTTATATGCGTGTGTACTTTCATGATGGAGCAGACGCGTGGTCAGTCAACTTTGCTAATGAGAGAGTTACCTACACTGGAGAGCTGACTTTGGTTTTTCGTGGGGATCTTCAACACCCCCTGTCTTATCCTTTTCTGTATCTATTCAGTTAGTGTTTAACATACCTATCCGGGAATGGTCGAGTAACTTCCACTATATTCCTTGTGAAGACAATGTTGTGTCCTCTGGGTGGATGCCTGTCTGTCTGGGTATACCTCCTACTATGGTCATTTCTTCCGAGGAATCGGAAGAGGATCCCTTTAAGGACCCTATGGTTTAGGTATGTAGGACTTGGGCTAGTCCTGTCTTTTTACTAGTCAGTCTTCATTGATCACCTGTACATTTTGAGTGCGCATATGTATTTGGAGCTCCATTCTTTTTAGTAAATATTTTGGGGTACAAATTTGTATATGTTCTACACGAACCAGATGATATGAACACCTATGCAAATGCAATATATATGTATGCTTATTAATGATGCTTTATGATTTAATTGTTTGTTTGATCTGTTATCCACAAGTAAAAGAATATTTATGTTGAATATTATGGTTTTACTAATTACTGATTTTATAACTTGGGTTAAATTTACTTTATATTCCGCAATAATTTGATTTGAAATTTTGAATTCGTAAAGCCGTGATGCCCTCCTTATTTTAATGAGGGAAGGGGGGGTGCGTCACACTGGTTTGGTATCAGAGCCTAAGTTTGAGTCTTCTTTTGGGATTTGTGGTTAGGTTTATCTTGTTTGTGCTGTGTGATTCTCTGTGGTTGGTATTCCGAAAGGATACATCTAATTTTCCATGTATTTTGTATAGCTTGATTTGAAGAGAAACGATGGCACGTAGATAAGAAGTTGAAAGTATGGTTACAGCTGCCGAAGCGATGCAACGAATAGCGGACATTATCGCATAACAAACTGAGAGAGCTACTCAGCAGCAGAAAATAGCTGCACAACAATTGGAAGTGTCTGCTGAAGCTCAAAATCTATTAGAGTTTCGTCGTAACAACCCTCCTCAGTTTAAGGGAGAATTTGATCCGGAGAAGGCTAGTTTGTGGATCAAGGAGCTGGAGAAAATTTTCAAAAGAATGAACTATATGAATCACAAGAAGGTAACCTATGCCACTTTTATGCTGATTGGAGATATAGAAGAGTGGTGGAATAAAGCACAAAGATTGTTAAAAGCTGAAGGTTGAGTAATCACCTGGGAGATATTCAAGGACAAATTTTTGGAGAAGTATTTTCCAGCGAGTGCAAGACATGCAAAAGAGATGGAGTTTCTCAGTCTAAGACAAGGGAATATGACTGTCAGCGAGTATGCTGCGAAGTTCAAGAGCCTGTCCAAATTTTCAACATATTTCCAACATCAGTCGAATGAGGTGTGGAAGTGTCAGAAATTTGAAGAAGGATTGAGGCATGACGTGAAAAGAGCGATCATAACCTTGAAGATCAACCAGTTTTTAGAACTGTTGGATATGTGTCGCTGGGTGGAGGATTTGGATCAAGCGCGGGACAAGAGGAATCATAACTTTGGGCCATCTAGGTTCCAAAGGGGAGGAAATAACAACAACCGGTTTCAGCGAAAACCATATTCCAAACCATCGGGAAGTCAACAGCGACAACCTCATAGAGGTAGTCCTAGTGGTAATCGAACTAGTCTGATTGGAACATTTTCTTCAAAGTGTCTCAAGTGCGGAAAGGATCATCCTATAAGAGATTGTGCGATTAAGGAGATTATTTGCTTCAGATGTAGGAAGCCTGGACATCTATCCAGAGATTACAACAATCCCAAGGTAGAACCCTCTGTTAGCAATATATGTATGGCAAGACCTCAAGCTGGAGGAAGGGTCTATAGCTTGAGCGGAGTTGAAGCCTCGAATTATGAAAATCTAATTACGGGAGATGGTGACATAGGAGGTAATCCTTTAATTGTACTGTATGACTCTGGGACAACGCATTCTTTTATTTCTTATGACTGTGTGAACTGATTGGGATTGTCTGTCTTCTTTACTTTTTGATCTAACTGTTTCTACTCCTACTGCTAAACTTGTCACTACTACAAAAGTTTGTCTGAATTGTCCTATTTCTGTCGAAGGTTGAACCTTTTCGGTTGATCTGATTTGTTTGCCTTTATCCCAAATAGATGTGATTCTAAGAATAGATTGGTTATCTTCTAACCATATCTTGTTAGATTGTTCCACTAAGACCTTAGTATTCCTTGATTCTGAGATTTTTGGATTTATAACTACCAACCAAGTTAGAACTTTCTTGAAAGAAGGAGCCCGAGGATACATGCTTTTATCTTCTTTGAAGGTTGAGCGTTAGGTCGATGTATGAGCTATTCTAGTGATTAATGAATTTTCTAAAGTATTCTCTGATGATATACCTGGATTTCCACCTGAAAGAGAAGTGGAATTCTCCATAGACATTGTACCTGGATCTGGTCCTGTATCTATGACACTATATCGAATATCGCCAGTAGAGTTAGCTGAGCTCAAGAAACAATTGGAGGAACTGCTAGAAAAGTAGTTTGTAAGACCTAGTGTTTCACCTTAGGGAGCCCCAATGTTGTTAGTTAAGAAGAAGGATAGAACTTCTCCATTGTACGTGGACTATCGTCAGCAGAACAAGATCACAATCAAGAATAAGTATCCACTTTTGAGAATTGATGACTCGATGGATCAGCTAATGGGATCTGCTATTTTCTCTAAGATTGACCTATAATCTAGCTACCATCAGATTCGTGTGAAGGTGGAGGATGTTTCCAAAATAGCTTTTCGTACACGCTATAGACACTACTGTTGAATCCGAAAATCAGCAAGCGCACGAGTCGACAAGTAATATATATTTGAGATTAGAGTATCGTGTCCCAAGGGATTGACATTTAGAAGAATGCTAGAACTTAATCAATATACACAAAATTTTAACCAAGCAATCGAAATATGAGAGTGTTGCAATTAAAATAACAATTTAAAAGAAACAAAATAAGAAAACACTAAACACCAATTCTACACGAGAAGATGAGAATGATTAAAGCCTAGGAGTCGCTATTCACTTGCTACTTCAATGAATAATTACAATTAACAAGCACCCATCAATGAAATGATGTTTGTTAGCTAAAAACCAATAATAGATAAGAGTCTATGTCTAGGACAATTACCCATGTGAAACCTAACTAATCCACTATATGTCCATGTGAGTTAACATAAGAATCACTCATTGAGACCAATTATCAAACACTTTCCATGCATGACCAAAAGGTATGTGTCCATCCTCTTAGTTAATCAATACACCCATACCAGTAGAATGTAATTGAACATACATCAACCATACCATATCCAGATTCACAACACCCTATTTCTAGTTCAATTGGAATATTAAAATCATGCAATTGATGGCCAATCAATAACAAACACTAAGCATAGATATGGATGAACAAAACCAATTTCATTGAAAGGATACTCAACTAATTACAAGTTAATCAAATCCATAGCAAGATCTAAGAGAGCCCCTAGATTAGAGTTTAGTTATGCATCATGAAAGAGGAGAAAACAAATGAAATCAAATGATCTATCAAGTTACAAATCAAGAGGGAAAAAGGAAAAAAATGAACAAGAATGGTGAGATTCCAAGCTTGAACTTCCTCCTTGATCTTGATTCTCCCTTGAGTCACCTCCAATCCAAATGGATTCCTCCTCCTCTCACTTGCTCTCTGGATTTTGTGCTTAGGTCAAAACTGAAGATACCCTCATTCTCTAAAAAATCATAATATAAGGGTAAAACTCGTGTGCCAAAATTTTTCCCATGCCTAGGCATGCCTTTCCCACACCTAGGTGTGGTTAAGACTCACGTGCTGTTAGGTGTTGTTCACGCCTAGGCGTAACTTTACCACACCTAAGTGTGTGGGTCTCTGTCTGAAAACTCTGAAAAACTGAACTTGGCATGGCTTTTCCACGCCTAGGCATGGATGTCTCTGCCTGGGATTCTTGAGAAACTGCAAGGGCCACGCCTAGGCGTGGATTTGTCACTCCTATGCGTGTGTTGGCAGCACCTTCTCTTGATGTTTTCTTCACAATTTGATCTTCTCTTCACTTTCCTTATCCCTTCTAAGGCCTTTCCTATCTTGAATAAATATATCAAAACAATGTTAAAGTCCATCAAACCCTAATCCATCCCACTTCTATAAACAAGATCTTCAAAAATTCAATTCTTAATCATTTGAATTAACAAGCTTAATTCACCAAAGTCATTTAATAATTGAACCTATGGCCTTGAATACTTAAGGATAGCATGCTCAAATACAATCAAATTCAAGTGAATTAACTTCATTTTCTGAAGTTATCACACCCCAAACCCAAAGTTTTGCTAGTCCTCGAACAAACTAATCCAAGCTGGAAAAGAAATTACAATCCAATCCAAAGGTCAAGAAACATGAGGCAAATTGAACTAGGGCAAATCTAGCTTCTAATTATCATTCATACCCTCGGAAATCACATTACAACCTCACAACAAGGTCCATACATGCAAGAACTTCCCAACTATCATGATTACCCCTGAATGTCATTTTTGTGCATGAAAGATTTTCCAAGCTCATGTGTTTAAGACCCTATCCTAATCATGAAGAGAAAGATGGATGGATTTATAAAATGCACATACACTCTCAAAAGAATGTCCTTCATCCCTTTCTCCACTAATGTAGGCAAGACAGACTCAAAGATCATGAGGATCTTTTAAGCTTGTAATGTAAGGCTAAGGGCAGTGGCTAAGAAATAAGGGAAATGATTTGAATTCAAATATCAAACACATAATCAACCACTTCCATTGAATCAAGCTAAGCATGCAGATGCATAAACAGAATCCAATTGAAGAATTAACCTTCTTTATTCCATTTTCTCATCATTTCTTTTTTATAAATTTCTAAGAACATAAGTACATCCTTATTTTCATTACAAAAGGGCTTCAATTTTCACAACAGCCCACTTATTCACTTTCTTTCTTTCTTTTTGAATGAAAGTTAGTAACCACAAATTCCTAGATTCTTATCATCATGCAAAACACTTTGGCTCAAACCAATAGAACTGCTCAATCATGTGTTCAACAAGGGACATGTAATGAGGGGAAGAGATTTTCTTTTTACCAGCATGGTTGAAGAGGGTGGAGAGTTTAGGTTTAAAGAAGGAAAAATCAGGCCACACATATGCATACTAGGCTTCAAAGGGGGCACTAGGGATATCATTCAATCAAGGTTAGCTTGAAAAACTCAATTGGTCCAAACAAATGCCCTAGTCATTTCCTTGAAAAAGCATTGCCTAGGATTTCGCTTCAAAAGGGAATCAAATAAGCTTCTAAGATGCAAATAGACTTTACATATACCAATCATAAATTTCTCCAATCATGCATTTCATTCATATTCCAGAATTCACCACACATGCAATAAGAAAATTCTCTTATACACAGTTATGGCAATAAGTGTAAGCACAAAATTCTGAATTTTTACAAGTGATTTCCTAAGCAGTGAGGTGTATATTTGATCCACACAATCATCAGATATTCAAATTAGAAATCTGGCATGCACAAACTCAACTTGCCTCAAAGCACACTCATCAATTCAATTCATAATTCACGCAACCCTCAAGTCATAATCAAGCTCACTCAGATCCGACATTTGGGAACAAAGAATTTAAGCAAAAGCAAAGGAAATAGAAAGGAGTCAATATAAATATGTCCAAACAATGATTCAACAAGCAATCACCAAAAGATCATAATTCCCCCCCCAAACCTAAGACATTCAGTGTCCCACTGTATCCAAAAGAACTAAAGTTTCCAAAAAAATTTAAAAAAAAATGTATAGCGGACTAAAAGTAAAGACAGAAAAATAAAGCAGAAAGAGCAAGAAAATAATAGGCCTTGACACCTCAAAACATGTCCTCCTCATCAAACAGGTCATCTTCCTCGGCGCCCATCTCTGTATCATCCGCAGGTGGAGGTGAAGGTGAAGCTGCAACTGGTGGAGCTGCAAATGGAGGAAATGCAAGAAAATCATCCATTGGGCGTCCCTGACCCAATGCCATCCAGTGAATGCTCTGGTAAATCGTAGCTAGCATCTCTTACTGCGTAGCCAACATTTCTTATTGCCGATCTAGACCCTGATCAACAGAGGCAGCCCAAGCAGCATCAAAGACCAGAGCAGGCTGTGGGACTGGTGCAAGGGCAGGCTATGGAGCTGGTACAGGAGCAGGCTCGGGATCTGCAGCTGGGGGCTGAGCTGGGGCTTACCTGCGCTTCTCCTAGGCAGTCATGTTTGTTTGAACTACCTTCTCTGTCATAGGAGTCTTCAGTTTCACACGCACCTCAATATCTTTCCATTTGACATGAGCTCTCTCACAAAGCCGACATATGAGAAAAGGGAAGAAAAGTGATTTGAGCTGGGAAGTGATGCACAGTCTGATCTGATCATAAAGTATCTGAGCAATGTCCACTTAGTGTAGACTATGGATCGCATACAACATGTACGCCCATTCAGAATAGATCTCTGACCTATGTTCAATAGGGAGCAAGCAGGAACATACAAAGTGATTCCAAGAGTGCAGCTCACAGTGCAAACTCTCCTGTTTGATGAATCTAATGGAGCGATCTGAGTTCGACTGAACCTGAATAGGGAAGGCCAGATCACAGATGCTGGCCATGACTGTGCTGAATAGGGTTCCTCCCTCCTCTTCAGGTAACTGTAAAGTCCGGTAAGCACACTGAAGAGGAGGAGAGCCAAGGTCCATAATCTGGCGAATGCGCTCTACAAAATAATCAACCACCTTTCTTCTGACCCTGGTAGTTGTAGAAGAACGCTTCTCAGTATGAGCATTAGCATAGAATTCCTTGACTACAGCAACCACATGCTCCTCAGTGGGATGCTCAGTAAAGGTCTTCCAGTGGAGTGCTTCAGTGGCATTGGAAATGGCTAGATAGCATGCCATAGTGATACCATGGAAGCCCCTCTCTGGTATGATGTTAATCTTGTACAGATCCTGCCAGAAGTAGTCAAAGGCATCCTGCGATGTAAAGTAAGCTGGGTCAAAGACCGGAATCTCATCAACTTCCTCAGCCTGGCTTGGTCCAGCCTTAACAGTTTTTCTTGGACGCTTTGACATGATCAGAGGATACCTAAAAAGAAATAAATCCTAGTTATGACCATTGAACAAGAATCAAGCAATGAACGTAAGCAACCATACCCAGTAAGAAACAGTTTGCAATGCAATCAACAAGCCCAATCATTCACAATGGTCACTCATGCAACTTACATAGCTCAAAGCGCACCCAAATCAACAATCACAACTAAATCAATTTGTAATTGGCTAGCTATCATTAATTATGGTTTTGATGATAATAAACATAATGAAGATGATGGCAAAACCAAGTCCAAGACTTTCAAGAATAGCTTTAGGACTTAGGATCTTATGTACGGAGCCTTTCTGGATATCTCATTGTTTTTGCATGAAAAGATGAAAATGGTTTTAAATTAAATATCCAAAAATTCAAATCATGGTTTTTGAAAGCATTTAAAAGTGTTAAAAGTTGTTTTTCAATAGAGGTATTCAAATACCATTTAGAGGTATTCGAATAACATCCTTCTAAATCATTTTTACAAAGCTTTTAAAATAGAGGTATTTGAATACCTCTAATGGTATTCGAATACCCCCTGATGGTATTCGAATACCACAGGAATCCTGGTTTAGAAACTAACGAACATATTTCAAATTTAATATACATTCAATGATCCAAACGGCTCTTTTTGTCAAATGCTCTATAAATAGAGACCTTGGGTCTCTTCTAAATGTTGCCCAACCACTTGAATTATTTTTGCTTGTGTCAAAAACGTGATTCACTATTTTCTCATATTTTCTGTGCTCTCTTTGCCAAAATCTTGAGATATCCTTAGAGAGCTCCATAGTGCTTAAACTTGTGATATTTACTCTTTGTGAGAATTTATTTTTCATCTATTCTCTACTGTATTTCTGAGAGGGTGAGGTATCCCTCGAAGGCTTTTGTAAAAGGGTGAGGTATCCCTTAGTGAAATTGTGAGGGTGAGGTATCCCTCAGTAAAAGGGTAAGGTATCCCTTATTGTAAAGAAGGTGAGGTATCCTTCATAGGGGGTGAGGTATCCCTTTAGTAAATAGGGTGAGGTATCTCTGTTGTGTAAAGGTTGCAAGCACCTGTTTTAAGCTTGTATTGAATAGTGAAAAATCTCGAACTGTGTTTCGGGGACTGGACGTAGGCCACAAGTGGTTGGTGGTCGAACTTGGATAAATATCGTGCCTGCTTTTCTTCTTTTTATCTCTTTATTTATTGTAATTTATTTATCATTGTTTAATTGTTTATTTTCTGTTCTTAAAACATTTTATCATCTTTATATATATTCATTATATTGCTTCGAGAAATTCGTGTTAAAAAAGATTTGCAAAAAAGTTTTAATTACTCAATTCACCCCCCTCTTGAGTACTGAAGCCACTTGGGTAACAAGTGGTATCAGAGGTAGACTCTTGTATAAAGAGTTTAGCCGCTTCAAGAGTACATGGCTTCATCAAATGATTTTTCAGAAGCAACTTCCATAAATCGACCACCCTTTTTCAATGGGGATGGTTATGCATATTGGAAGGAAAGAATGAAAATCTTTATCGAGGCTATTGATCTAGATGTGTGGGATGCGGTCGAAAATGGCGCATTTATACCTACACGAGTTGTTGATGGTGTAAAAATCAAGACACCTAGAAATGGTTGGTCTAAAGATGATAAAAGAAAAGTTCAAAATAACTTGGCAGCCAAAAACATCATTACCGCAGCTTTAGGGCATCATGAATTTTTTAGAATTTCAAATTGCAAAACTGCTAAAGAAATGTGGGACACTTTACAGGTTACCCATGAGGGTACTAGTGAAGTTAAGAGGCCGAGAATTAATTTTCTAACTCGTGAATATGAATTATTTAGAATGAACCATGCTGAAAGCATTCAGGAAATGCAAAAGAGGTTCACCCACATAATAAATCATCTTGCATCATTAGGAAAGAATTTTTCTAATGAAGATTTAATTAACAAAGTGTTGAGATGTTTAAGCAGGATTTGGCAACCAAAGGTAACATCAATTTCAGAATCAAGGGACTTGACAACCATGTCCTTAGCTACCCTATTTGGCAAACTTCAAGAGCACGAATTAGAACTCAACAGGTTTGACCAAAGTGAGGAACATGATAAGAAAAATAAAGGGATTGCACTTAAAGCCACCACCTCCACTATCAATAATGAAGAAGAAGACGATGGAGATGACATGGACAACATTGAGTTAAATGAAGAAAACCTCAGTCTTCTAGTGAAGAAATTCAGAAAGTTTCTTAAAAAGAAAGGAACTCAAAGAAGATCGTCTCTTTCCCCAAAGAAATTTGAAAAGAGGCCTTCAAAGGAAAGAAAAGGAAGAAGAGTCTACATAGCTTAGGATGACAATGACATGGACTCATCTGACAGCTCAGATAGTGAGGAAGCCCATCTATACTTTATGGCCAAAGGAGAAGAAGAAGAAGAAAACGACACTGAGGTAATTTCTAACTTTGACTTATCTCCTTCTTATGATGAACTTCAAGAAGCTTTCGAAGAATTGCATGACGAATCGATAAGGCTCACAAAATTATTTTTTTCATCTAAGAAAATTATTTCTTCTTTAGAAAATCAAATTCTAATTTTAAATGAAGAAATTAAAGAATTAAAAATTGAAAATGAGACATTAGGATTAATTGATGCATGCTCATTTCATTCCTCACATGCTTCTACTTCTTCGTCTTGTTCTTCATGTCATTTGCTTGAAAAAGAAATTGAAAATTTAAATAACATTCTTGCTAAATTCACTCTCGGAAGAGATAATTTAAATATCATATTAGGAAAATAAAGGGTTATTTTTGAAAAAGCTGGAATTAGTTATAACCCGAAAAATCAGCACAAACCGTATAAAAATTTCTTTATTTATTCAAGTACTTCTAGTAGCCCATTCACTAAATGTTTTTATTGTGGGAAAAAGGGTCATCGTGCATCAACATGCAATGCAAGGAAAAACATTAATACAAAAATTAGAACTAAAATGGTATGGGTTCCTAAGGGTACTATACCCAAAACTAACATTCAAGGACCTAAGAAAATTTGGGTACCAAAAGCCACAAATTGAAATGTGTTGTAGGTGTGCTTGAAGGCCAAGAGCTAACGATGGCATTTTGAAAGTGGTTACTGCAAGCACAAAACCAGAAATATTTTCAAGCTCTCTTTCTTATTCTCGTGAAGCTTAAAGTTGCAATCATGAAATAAGCTCTTCATCATTAGGTAATAAGTTTCCCTCTCCCAGAATGCACTTCAATATGTGTTAATCTTGTTTTTCTGATAAAGTTATTCGAATACCTCCCTATGGTATGCGAATACCATTGCATTTGTACGTAAAAATCTATGTTTTTCTGATAGGTCTATTCGAATACCATCATAAGGTATTCGAATACCATATATCAGTACAGCAATATTATGTTTTTATAAGTTGGTGTATTCGAATAACTCAACAGGTATTCGAATACTTGCTCTTGCTTTGTTCATAATTTTGTGGTGGGTATTCGAATACATTAAGAGGTATTTGAATACCACATGGCTGAAAGCCAAATTTACAGCACGATCTCTGTTCTGTTTCTATTCTTTTTTATGCAAATGCAATGTAAAAATATTTGACTCTTTGGATGATATGCTTTTGATGAAATATATCTTATTTCTTTTGAGCCTAAATTTATGCCTTAAATGAAAATTACATGATGTTCTTAAATGCATATTTCTTAACTTGTTCTTGCTCCTTCTTTTTCTCAAGAATATGCTGTACTTTTAAATTCTTTGTAAGGTAAATGTTTAATGTAATTGGCTACTGTTTTAATAAATATATGAACAAGTGCAACAAGTGGTATCAAACAAAGTGGTATGAACGTAATAACCAGTAGTAACAAGTGGTAACAAACAAGTGGTTAATTGGCCAAATTAATCGATGAAATATCTTTTGCCCTTGTGAACTCATTTGTTATTTTGCCTTATTATTTTGAATGATTATTTGCTTATGAGTTTGGCTAACCTCTATGGATCCAAAAAATTAATAGATACCAAAGAAAATGCTTTGAATTGTTTTGTAGGGTTATAACTACTTCAAGCAAAATTTTAAATGAAAATTATTCAACTTGAGGGAAAATGGATGAAGAGGACATGAAGAGACTTTCTTCAAGTACATTGAAATGAAATACTCAATGGAAGAAAGCTCAAGACTATCTTAAATGACTATATATTTTTTTACATGAGTAGCATACTTAGCATTGACAAAAGTGCCAAATTGGATTTTTTTTTTGTCATTGCATATAGGGTAAATAATGCTAGTTCTATACATTGCTCTGATCCCTATAGCATATTTCATCAAGCAAAATATTTAATATCTATGATTCTCTTGATATATGGCAGATTTATAAGAAATTGACAACAAGTGGTTATATTTGATAACAAGTGGTAAATGTTTTACATTTTGATAACAAGTGGCAAATGTTTTATATTTTGATAACAAGTGGTATCAAATATAAATGAATCTCTTGGTAAATGTACATGACTATTGTGATGACTACACAATGCAGTTGGTCGATCTATAAATGAATATATCTTTGCTCATGTGCTGAATATTGTGCTTATCTTGCTAAATTTATAAAATAATACTTTGTTGTTATTCTTGTATGCTATGAATGAACATATCTTGTTGGACTGGAATATATTCTGTTTAGCCTTATGCTTTATCTTGCCCCATCTTTTTTATCATGACAAAAGGGAGAGAAAAAGCTTGAATTCTTTGTTTGAGAAAAGCCAGGGGCAAAAAAAGTAAAAGTTCGGTAAGACAAAAATGGAAATTGGATTCCAAAAGTAAGGGGGAGCTGCTGTGCATATCTCTGATATAAATCACCTCTTATGAAAAAAAAGGGGAGTAAGTATCTCTAAATAACTTTGTGAATTCCAATTTATATGAACTAATGCTTTTCTCAAATGTTAATGTAATTGGCTAGCTATCATTAATTATGATTTTGATGATAACAAACATGATGAAGATGATGGTAAGACCAAGTCCAAGACTTTCAAGAATAGCTTTAGGACTTAGGATCTTATAAATGGAGCCTTTCTGGATATCTCATTGTTTTTGCATGAAAAGATGAAAATGGTTTTAAATTAAATATCCCAAAATTCAAATCATGGTTTTTGAAAGCATTTAAAAGTGTTAAAAGCTGTTTTTCAACAGAGGTATTCGAATACCATTTAGAGGTATTCGAATAACATCCATCTAAACCATTTTTACAAAGCTTTTAAAATAGAGGTATTCGAATACCTCTAATGGTATTCGAATACGGTATTCGAATACCCCCTGATGGTATTCGAATACCACAGGAATCCTGGTTTAGAAACTAACAGACATATTTCAAATTTAATATACATTCAATGATCCAAACGGCTCTTTTTGTCAAATGCTCTATAAATAGAGACCTTGGGTCTCTTCTAAATGTTGCCTAACCACTTGAATTATTTTTGCTTGTGTCAAAAACGTGATTCGCTATTTTCTCATATTTTCTGTGCTCTCTTCGCCAAAATCTTGAGATATCCTTAGAGAGCTCCATAGTGCTTCAACTTGTGATATTTACTCTTTGTGAGAGTTTATTTTTCATCTATTCTCTACTGTATTTTTGAGAGGGTGAGGTATCCCTCGAAGGCTTTTTGTAAAAAGGTGAGGTATCCCTTAGTAAAATTGTGAGGGTGAGGTATCCCTCAGGAAAAGGGTGAGATATCCCTTGTTGTAAAGAAGGTGAGGTATTCTTCATAGGGGGTGAGGTATACCTCTAGTAAATAGGGTGAGGTATCCCTGTTGTGTAAAGGTTGCAAGCACATGTTTTAAGCTTGTATTGAATAGTGAAAAATCTCAAACTGTGTTTTGGGGACTGGACGTAGGCCACAAGTGGTTGGTGGTCGAACCAGGATAAATATCGTGCCTGCTTTTCTTCTCTTTATCTCTTTATTTATTACAATTTATTTATCATTGTTTAATTGTTTATTTTCTATTCTTAAAAAATTTTATCATCTTTATATATATTCATTATATTGCTTCAAGAAATTCATGTTAAAAAGGATTTGCGAAAAAGTTTTAATTACTCAATTCACCCCCCCTCTTGAGTACTGAAGCCACTTGGGTAACACAATTCGCAGCCATACCAATTCAAGAGTTCACTAAGAATGAAAATTAGATCTTAGCATGCAACAGCCACAACAATCACAACCTCAAACCAAGCATTGCCAATTTACAGCTTAGCAAAATTAAATCATAACTCAATCAATTCAAAAACCAACTAAAGCACATCCCAACCAGTCCAAAAATCAAGCAATTGCACAGGCCAACTTAATCAACATGATGACACTAAAATAGGGTAAAACCAAGCATCATAACATGTAATAGCACAATGACACAACTAACAGTCAGTAAAGAACATGATCAATGAGTAATCATAATATTCAAGTAGTCCAATATTGAAACAACCAAATCATTAACAATCAGCATCCCAGCAACCACACATTAATCACAAAGTAATAGCAACACCCATTGATTCAAATATCAATCCAATCATAGACCAAACTAGTTCAAAAACAAATGAATTACAATCCAACCTCAAAAGTGACAACAGATCTATCAGAAAAATCAAAATGGTAATTCAAAATGAATACAAAGCTCAAGCATGATAACACAAAAATGAACATCCTCCAATCTCATCACAGCATCACCACATCAATCATGCACATCCTAGTTAACTATTAGCTGATGCAATTGACTCATACTATTAACAGAGCATATCAGACCCAAGTTATTCCAAGTGAAGCATAGCACAACCAATATATTCGCATGGTGAACAATTTAATCACAACGAAATAGCCACAACAATTAAACAACTTGGAAGTCAAAAATATGGAACTCACCGTGAATGAAGCACAAATGGTACAAAACACCCAAAACCACGTAGTAGAGAAGACAAAAACAAAACCACACCAAAACCAACAAGAATAGGGGAGTGGGATTATGGAAAATGGTAGCAAGAAGAAGGGTGGAGAGGAAGTGATGGGGTTCGTAGGAGAGGGTTGGTACGATGGGTGGGTTGTGGTTGTGGTTGTGGGTAATGGAGTGAGTTGGATGAAGAAGAAGAAGATGAGAGTTTGAGAGGTAGGGGGCTACGGTGGTGAGGGTGAGGATGTGGGGAAAGAGGAAGGACATACGGTGGAGAGGGAATGGTGGGGAGAAAGTTACGGTGGTGGTTGGGTGGGGGAAATGGAGATGGAGAAGAAGATACGGTGGAGATATGGGATGGTGGGGAGGAAACTACGGTGGCTATAGGGTAAATGGAGGGGTGGCTATGGTGGTGATTAGGAAGGGGAGAAAGAGTACGGATGCTATGTGTACGAAGGGGTGGGAGAAGAAGAAAAGGGGGGGTTAGGGCTTTTAGAGAGGGAAAAAGAAAGAAAAGAAGGAGTTGTTGCGTTTTGTGCAGTAGCAGACACATCACGCCTAGGTGTGACTTTTCTATGCCTAGGCGTGGTTATTAATTTGATTTTTTTTAAACAACAACACCACACCTAGGCGTGAAACATCCACGCCTAGGCGCGAACCTTGTAGGTCAGAAATGCTGAAAACATAGAGAGGACCACGCCTAGGCGTGAAACATCCACGCCTAGGCGTGAAACTCTCTGGAAATTTCCCCTTGTTGCAGTTGAGACCTCCACGCCTAGGCGTGGATTTTTGGGCCTCAAATTTGAACCAAACAGCCAGAACACCCAACTTTTCATGCATCCAACACATCTTTCTCATTTTCAAACAATATGGGAATGTCAACAACTATCAATGCATCAAATTGAAAAATAAACACTATAAATCAATCAAAAACAAAAACAAAACGAGAAGAAAAAATGAAAAATCATGCATAAAAATGTCCTAAGCTAAGAGATAAGGTTAAGAAATTGGGTTGCCTCCCAATAAGTGCCTTATTTATAGTCCTGGATGGACTTTGCAGACTCTCAAGATTGAGGAGTGAGGGTGAGTGAGATTTTGTGCCTCTCAACCTCACTACCTAAGTAGGGCTTGAGCCGCTGACCATTGACCTTGAAGGACTTTGAAACTGGGTCTTCCAAGGTTACGACACCATGAGGAAACACTTCCACAACCAAAAATGGACCTGACCATCTAGATTTGAGCTTGCCAAGAAATAGTTTAAGCCTTGAATTGAACAGGAGAACCTTCTGGCCTGGTGCAAAGTTTCTTGGGATAATACGATTGTCATGCCACTTCTTCACCTTGTCCTTGTATATCTTAGCATTTTCATATGCTTGTAGACGGAATTTCTCAAGTGCATTGAGTTGCAGCAATCATTTCTCTCCATAGGTTTCAGAAACCCAATTTAGTTTCTTGATGGCCTAGTAAGCATGGTGCTCAAGCTCAACAGGAAGGTGATATGCCTTGCCAAAAACTAGTTGATAGGGGGACATGCCAAGAGGGGTTTTGTAAGTAGTGTGATATGCCCAAAGAGCGTCGTCCAACTTCTTTGACCAATCCTTCCTAGAAGGGCTCACAGTTTTCTCCAGAATCCGCTTCAACTCTCTATTAGAAACCTCTGCTTGGCCACTTGATTGTAGATGGTAGGTTGTGGCTACTCTATGTGTCACCCCGTATTTGGCAAGTAATGCAACAAAGTACTTGTTGCAAAAATGAGATCCCTCATCACTAATAATAGCACGAGGGGTGCCAAACCTCGAGAAGATGTTCTTTTTCAGAAAAACCAAGATCACCTTGGAGTCACTAGTGGGTAAAGCACATGCTTCCACCCACTTCGACACATAATTCACCGCTACAAGAATATAATGATTGCCAAAAGATGATACAAAAGGTCCCATAAAGTCTATGCCCCACACATCAAAGAGTTCCACTTCGAAAATGGAGTTCAAGGGCATCTCATTCCTCTTTGAGATATTACCAATCCGTTGACAACTGTCACAGTTAGCTGCGTAGGAGTAAGAATCTCGAAACAAAGAAGGCCAATAGAAGCCTGATTGCAACACCTTAGCCACTGTCCTTTCACCCCCATAGTGGCCTCCATATGGTGAAGCATGACATTACTCAAGTATTGCACTAGTCTCCTCCATAGGAATGCATCTCCTAAGCACTTGATCAACATACTATTTAAAGAGAAATAGCTCATCCTAAATAAAATATCTGACATCATGAAGAAATTTCTTTTTCTGATGATAAGACATTTTAGATGGCACCAATCCACTCACTATGTAGTTAGCAAAATCAGCATACCATGGATCTGAACTAGTAAACACAGCAAATAATTGTTCATCTGGAAACCTCTCACCAATCAAGGTTTGGTCTTGCTGATACTTCTTATTCTCTAACCTGGAAAGATGATCAGCCACCTGATTTTAAGCACCCTTTCGGTCTCTGATCTCAAGATCAAACTCTTGTAATAATAACACCCAGTGAATCAACCTTGGCTTGGCATCCTTTTTGCTTACAAGATACTTGATGGCAGAGTGATCTGTGAAGAATATGACTTTAGTGCCAACCAAATATGCTCTGAACTTGTCAAAAGCAAACACTACTACAAGGAGCTCCTTCTCAGTGGTGGTGTAGTTCAACTGAGCATCATTGAGTGTCTGGCTTGCATAATAGATAGAATGAAAGATTTTGTTCTACCTTTGGCCCAACACTGCTCCAATTGCATAGTCACTGGCGTCACACATGAGCTCAAATGGTAAGGTCCAATTTGGAATAGAGATAATGGGTGCTGAGACAAGCCTCTTCTTCAATTCCACAAAGGCTTACATACAAGCTTCATTAAACTTGAAAACCACATCCTTTTCCAGCAAGTTACACAATTGTTTAGCAAGCTTGGAGAAGTCCTTGATGAATCGTTGGTAGAATCCAGTATGTCTAAGGAAGCTCCGAACTCCCTTCACTAAAATTGGTGGAGGAAGTTTCTCAATCACTTCAATTTTAGCTCGGTCCACTCCATTCCCTTAGGTGACACTCTATGGCCAAGTACTATTCTCTCTTGGACCATAAAATGGTACTTCTCCCAATTAAGCACCAAATTGGTTTCCTCGCACCTTTACAACACTAGGGCCAAGTTTTGAAGACAACCATCGAAGGAAACACCAAAAACAGAGAAATCATCCATGAATATCTCCAAGTAGTTCTCCACCATATCAGTGAAAATGGCCATCATACACCTTTGAAAAGTAGTAGGGGCATTGCAAAACCTGAAGGGCATTCTTCTGAAAGCATAAGTACCATATGGGTAGATGAATGTTGTTTTCTCTTGATCATCCAGGGCAATCGCAATCTGATTGTAGCCCGAGCACCCATCTAAGAAACAGTAAAGCTCATGACCTGCCAACCTATCCAGCATCTGATCAATAAATGGCAATGAGAAATGATCCTTACGGGTTGTAGTGTTAAGCTTCCTGCAATCCATGCATATGCGCCATCTAGTGACAGTCCTAGTGGGAATCAAATCATTATTCTCATTTGTTACAACTGTCATTCTACCTTTCTTGGGCATGCACTGAACTGGGCTTACTAATTTGCTATTAGAAATAGGGTATATGATACCCACATCCAGCCACTTGATAATCTTCTTTTTGACAACCTCCTTCATGATGGGATTTAGGCACCTCTGATGTTCAATGGTTGGCTCATAGTCAGCTTCCAACAATATTTTGTGCATGCAGATGGTGGGGCTAATACCTCTGATATCCGCAATGGACCACCCCAAGGCTTGTTTGTATTCCATGAGCACTTTGAGCAACTTGGATTCTTGCTCTTCTGATAAGGATGAGGAGATGATAAATGGCAATGTGGACTCCTCCCCTAGGTATGAATACCTCAAATGATCAGGCAGTGGCTTGAGCTCCAGCTTGGGTGGAACTATGACAGAGGGCAGGAGACTGAGCTTATCAGAAGGTATGTTCAACGGTTCAAAACCTGGTCTCTTGTAAAACTTAGCAGATGCATCAAGCAGTTTAATACATTCCATCACATCATCCTTATCTACATGCTTATGTATGGATGTTAATGATAAAGCAAGAGGATCATCAGTGAAATTAGTATGGAATGCAGTATTAACTACTTGATCAATCATACCCAGGTAAGAACATTCTTCATGATCATTGGAAAATTTCATGGATTTGTAAATGTTAAAAGTTACCTTATCCTCATTGACCTGCATTGTAAGCTCACATTTTTGGACATCGATCATAGTCTTACCCGTGGCCAGGAAAGGTCTCCCAAGAATCAAGGATACATTGCGATCCTCTTCCATGCCTAGAATGATGAAATCCGCTGGAAAGATGAACTTGTCCACCTTGACTAAAACATCTTCTATGACGACTTTAGGGTATGTGAGAGAACGGTTAGCCAGTTGCAAGGTAACTGAAGTCGGCTTCGGCTACCCCAAACCTAGCCTTTGAAAAATGGATAAAGGCATCAAGTTTATGCTTGCCCCTAGATCACACAAGGCTTTTCCAAAGAATTGGCTCCTGATTATGCATAGAATGGTGAAGCTCCCAAGGTCTTTCAATTTGGGAGGTAGTTTATTCTACAAGATTGCACTATACTCCTCTGTGAGAGCCATGGTCTCATAATCCCCCAATTTCCTCTTCTTGGACAAGATGTCCTTCATGAACTTCACATAACTCGGCATTTGTTCTAACGCCTCAGCAAATGGAATGCTAATGTGAAACTTCTTGAAAATTTCCAAGAATTTTTGGAATTGAGCATCAAGCTTCTGTTTTGCTAGCCAGTTAGGAAAAGGTGGAGGTGGTGTTATGGGCTTGTCTTCTTGTCTTCAACCCTTTCCCTAGCAATTTTCTCATTTTTCTTAACCTCATTGCTCACAACATCTTGAGTCACCTCCGTTTCTTCTTCAAGCAGTTTGATCATTGCATTACCTTTTATCTCTTTCCCACTCCTTAATAAGATAACCTTGCAATGCTCATTAGATGCACCCTTGGGATTGTTGATGATGTCACTTGGGAAATTCCCTGGGGGCCTGTTATTTGGAGCTTGGGCAAGTTAGCCCACTTGAGTCTCAAGATTCCTCAATGAAGCTGCTTGGCTTTGCATTAATGCATCGTGGGATGCTAGCCTTAAATCAGTCTTAGTCATGTAATCTTGTTGACTGGTCATAAACTGAGCAAACATCTTCTCCAAATTAGAAGTTGAAGTTGATGTTGAAGTTTGGGCTTGAAGGGGGCTCTGTTGTTGAAAACCTGGAGGAGCACAAGGTGCTTGATTATGCTGATAAGATGAGGAAGAGCTTTGAACATTTCCACCCATGAGAGATTAGGATGGTTCTCCAACTGGGGTTATAAGTATTACCAAACGCAGTGTTGTGACCAGGTTGACGGAATTGACTAGCATATTGTACACTCTCCAAGCTAGCCGTACAATTAGCAGTGGAGTGGTGATCCTCACAATGATCGTAAATTTATGCTGAACTATTAGCTCCACTGGTTACTGAATTTACTCCCATGGTGTCAATTTTTTTAGAAAAAGCAGCCACTTGAGCTGAAAGTGAAATGAGAGCATCCACCTCATGTATGTCGGTAATTGTTCTCCTAGGAGTAACCCTTTCTGTTGGCCACTAATAGTTGTTGTTAGCCATTTCTTCCAACAAGTCATAGGCTGCATCCACTGTCTTGCTTATAATAGCCCCTCCAGCTGCTGCATCAATTATAGATTAAATAGATGTTGTCAAGCTATTGTAGAAGGTATGTACTAACATCCATTTTGCAATACCATGATGTGGGCACTTCCTTAACAACTCCTTGAATCGCTCCCATGCCTCATACAAGGTTTTTCTTTCAAACTGCTTGAAGGACAAGATGTCATTCCTGTACTTCATTGCCTTCATGGGAGGAAAGAATCGATCCAAGAACTTTTGAGCTAGCTCTTCCCAAGTAGTGATAGAATGCTCCAGTAAGGAATGAAGCCATGCCTTGGCCCTATCCCTCAAAGAAAAAGAGAAGAGCCTCAAGCGAGCTGCATCATCAGTCATCCCATGATGCTTGAAAGTATCACATATCTCCAGGAAGTTGGCTAGATGAGCATTAGGATCTTCATGGGGCAAATCTCCAAATTGCACATTATTCTGAACCATATGGATAATAGTAGGCTTGATCTCAAAAGTTTGTGCTTGGACAGCTAGTCATCTAATGCTAGATCAAATTTCTCTAGCATTTGGGGTGGCATACTCCCTCAAGGGTCTTTCAGCATTTGTTTCCTCCGTCATCTCAGATTTGTCAACCAAAGTTAGTGCTTGTGCTTGTACTTGTTGTTCTCCGCCATGTCAGGATTGTAAGGAAATCGAGACACACTTTGAGTTCTTCACATACAAGAGCCAAGTACTTGAAAATAAAAAAAAAATGCAAAACAAAACAAACGAAACTTGAAATAAGAATTGTGAATAGATGTAAGAAATAACACAAATCTAAACTCAATCCCCGGCAACAGCACCAAAAACTTGTTGTATCCGAAAATTCGCAAGCGCACGGGTCAACAAGTAATATATATTTGAGAGTACAGTATCGTGTCCCAAGGGATTGACAATTAGAAGAATGCTAGAACTTAATCAATATACACAAAATTCTTAATCAAGCAATCGAAATGTGAGAGTAGGTTGCAATTAAAATAACAATTTAAAAGAAACAAAATAAGAAAACACCAAACACCAATTCCACAAGAAAAGATGAGAATGATTAAAGCCTAGGGGTCCCTATTCACTTGCTACTTCAATGAATAATTGCAATTAACAAGCACCCATCAATAAAATGATATTTGTTAGCTAAAAACCAACAATAGATAAAAACCAACGTCTAGGACAATTGTCCATGTGAAACCTAGCTAATCCACTATGTGTCCATGTGAGTTAATATAAGAATCACTCATTGAGACCAATTATCAAACACTTGCCATGCATGACCAAGAGGTATGTGTCCATCCCCTTAGTTAATCAATACACCTAAACCAATAGAATGTAATTGAACATACATCAACCATACCATATCCATATTCACAACACCCTATTTCTAGTTCAATTGGAATATTAAAATTATGCAATTGATGGTCAATCAATAACAAGCACTAAGCATAGATATGGATGAATAAAACCAATTTCATTGAAAAGATACTCCACTAATTACAAGTTAATCAAATCCATAGCAAGATCCTAGAGAGCCCTTAGATTAAAGTTTAGTTACACATCATGAAAGAGGAGAAAACAAATGAAATCAAATGATCCATCAAGTTACAAATCAAGAGGGAAAATGGAAAGAATGAACAAGAATGGTGAGATTCCAAGTTTGATCTTCCTCCTTGATCTTGATTCTCCCTTGAGTCACCTCCAATCCAAATGGGTTCCTCCTCCTCTCACTTGCTATTTGGATTTCGTGCTTAGGTCAAAATTGAAGATACCCCCTTCTCTCAAAAATCAGAATATAAGGGTAAAACTCGTGTGCCAGGATTTTTCCCACGTCTAGGCGTGCCTTTCCCACACCTAGGCATGGTTAAGACTCATATGTTGTCAGGTGTTGTTCACGCCTAGGAGTAACTTTACCACACCTAGGTGTGTGGGTCTCTATCTGAAAACTCTGAAAAACTAAACTTACCACGCCTAGGCGTGGATGTCTCTGCATAGGATTCCTGAGAAACTGCAAGGGCCACGCCTAGGCATGGATTTGTCATGCCTAGGCGTGTGTTGGCAGTATCTTTTCTTGATGTTTTCTTCACAATTTGATCTTCTCTTCACTTTTCTTATCCCTTCCAAGGCCTTTCCCATCTTGAATACCTGTATCAAAATAATGCTAAAGTCCATCAAACCATAATCCATCCTACTTCTATAAACAAGATCTTCACAAATTCAATTCTTAATCATTTGAATTAGCAAGCATAATTCACCAAAGTCATGTAATAACTGAACCTATGGCCTTGAAAACTTAAGGATAGCATGCTCAAATACAATCAAATTCAAGTGAATTAACTTCATTTTCTGAAGTTATCAACTATGAGTACCATATGATGCCGTTTGGAGTAACAAATGCTCCTGTTATATTCATGTATTACATGAATCGGATCTTTCATCATTATTTGGATAGATTCATTGTTGTCTTCATTGATGACATTTTAATCTATTCGCGAAGTCAGGGGGAACATGCTAAACATCTCAAGATAGTTCTCCAAATTTTGAAAGAGAAAAAGCTATATGCCAAGTTGTCAAAATATGAGTTTTGGTTAGAAAACGTCAAATTTTTGGGGCATGTGATTTCAAAGGAAGGAATTGTCGTAGATCCATCAAAGGTTGAAGCGGTTCTTTAATGGGAAAGACGCAAGACTGTGACGGAGATCCATAGCTTCGTGGGATTAGCCGGATACTACCAAAGATTCATTGAAGGATTTTCCAAGATAGCAGGACCTCTTACCCAGCTTACGAGGAAGAATCAAGCTTTCGTGTGGACGGACGCATGTGAAGAAAGTTTCCAAGAATTAAAGAAGGGACTAACTTTTGCACCAATGTTGATTTTACCTGACCCTAATGAACCATTTGAAGTGTATTGCTATGCTTCGTATCAAGGATTATGATGTGTGCTTATGCAAGATAAGAAGGTTGTAACCTATACTTTATGACAACTGAGAGTACATGACAAGAATTACCTAACACATGACTTGGAGTTAACCGCAGTGGTCTTTGCTCTGAAAATATTGAGACATTTTCTGTATAGAGCAACATTCTACGTCTTCAGCGATCACAAAAGCCTGAAATACCTGTTTAAACAAAAGGAGCTTAACATGAGGCAGAGGAGATGGCTAGAGTTTTTGAAGGATTATGACTTCCAACTTTAATATCATCTTGGAAAAGCGAATGTCGTGGCTGACGCCTTGAGTCAAAAGATGCTTAGCTTTTCTACCATGATGGTTAAGGAAAAAGAATTAATCTAGCAATTTAGAGATATGTGGTTGTCTTTGGAAATGACACCGAAGGAAGTTTGCCTAGGTATGGTTACTATTTCGAATGATCTAATGGAACAGATTCGAGAGAAATAGAAGAGTGACCAATTTTTGCAAGATGAAAGAGAATTGATAAAGCAAGGCAGGATGTTAATAGTTGAGGAAGGACCTGATGAGATTATGATATTCCAAGGTAGAATATGTGTACCTGATGATCCATAACTTAGGAGGCTAATTCTTAAGGAAGCCCACACAAGCAAGTTAAGTATGCATCCTGGAATGACCAAGATGTATCAAGATCTGAAATAGATGTATTAGTGGCATGGAATGAAAATAGACGTCGCCAAGTATGTGTCATCTTGCTTAGTTTGTCAAAAGGCTAAGGTTGAACACCAGAGACCTTTCGGAATGTTACAACCTTTGACTATTCTTGACTGGAAATGAGATAGTATTGCAATGGATTTTGTGACTGGATTGCCAAAGACCCGAAGAGGATGTGACTCAATATGGGTAATTGTTGATCGGCTTACAAAGTCTGCACACTTCTTACCGATTAACATAAGATACTCAATGGAAAGGTTGACTCAGGTAAATATTGGCGAGATTGTTAGACTTCATGGTGTATCTTCCAACATCATTTCTGATAGAGATCTGAGGTTTACATCAAAGTTTTGGAAAAGTCTACAAGCAACTATGGGAACAAAGCTTTGTTTGAGTTCTGCATATCATCCGCAAACGGATGGACAATCTGAGAGAACAATTCAATCTTTAGAAGATTTGTTAAGAGCTTATGTTTTAGAGCAAAGAGGAAGTTGGGATGAAATCTTACCCTTAATTGAATTAACTTACAACAACAACTTTCACTCAAGTATAGGGATGGCACCCTATGAAGCCCTATATAGGTGATGTTGTAGAATGCCTTTGTGTCAGTACCAAGATGGGGAACATCTTACGTTGGGGCCCGATCTTGTACAACAGACGACAGAAAAGATTAAGGTGATTTAGGAGAAGATAAGGACAACTCAAAGTAAGCAAAAAAGCTATGCAAACAAAAGACGGAAGCCTCTAGAGTTCAAGGAAGGCGATCATGTGTTTCTAAGGGTTACACCTATGACGGGTGTTGGATGAGTTATTAAGTCTATAAAACTCACTCTTAAATTCATTGGACCATACCAAATTCTTCGTCGTATAGGTCCAGTAGCCTACGAAATGGCTTTGCCACCTTTTCTTTCTAACCTACACAGTGTCTTCCATGTGTCACAATTACGAAAATACATTCCTGATCCAACCCATGTCATTGAACCAGACACAGTGCAATTAAAAGAGAATTTGACCTATGAAATAATTCCTGTTAAGATGGAGGATAGAAGGGTGAAACAACTCTGAGGCAAGGAGATTACATTGGTGAAGGTAATCTGGAATGACGTCACTAGAGATGCAATGTGGGAGATGGAGGATAAGATGAAGGAACAATACCTACAACTATTCTAAAGTATGAAAATTTCGAGGACGAAATTTCTTTTTAGAAGGGGAGAGTTGTAATACCCCGAAAATTATTTATTTTATGATAAATATTCATTTTATAATATTTGTGATTTTTAAGAATTTTTTTGAAATTATTTGAATTACTTGATTATTTTAATATTTTTCTCAATTTACGTGCGCACTGAGCAGAGCTGGGAAAATGAAATATTTTCCCTAAGGCTAGTAAACCTTGAACTGTGGAAACGTCGGCGAGGGCTCTTACTAAACCCGAGGCCGGACATAATTTATGAGGTTTACGTTTTACGAGATTTTTATCCGTTGGATAATAAATACCCGTTTTTGTTAACTGTAACTTCTGTTCACTGATAATAAATTTGATACAATGTTAGTCATATTTTATAGAACACTCTAATGACATCACAATAGTGACATCATCACCATGACATCACTTTGACTTTTCAAAAAGTAGAAAGTTGGCATGTTGGAGAAGCTTGGAGGAAGCTTCCAAGCAACTTCCTCATGGCTTGTTGGAGAAGCCAATTCTCTCCCCTTCCTTGTAGCTCTATGGCAATGTGGAGAAAAATATGACAAAATGTCACTTTTTCCATTTCACTTATCATACTTCACTTTCATTTCAAAACACTTTTCTATCTCTTTCTCTCTCCTCTTTCCATTTTCTCTCTTCTTCTTCTCCTCTTCTACCTCATGGCCACCACACCATTTGCCACCTCCACCATTGCAAAAATTTCATCCAATCATATTTTCTTAATCTCCATTACATTCTAAAGACTTTTCTAGTTGAAACCATCTCCAAAAGCTTCCATCTTCATCATCTTTCTTCAAGAGCAAAACTTGAAGCTTTTGAGGTGAACTTTTGATCTTCACTTTTCTTCTTCATTTTTGTGTTCATGGTCTTTCTTGTGACCATTGATTTACTCTTTTCAAAGCTTAGAATATTGATTTGTGAGGTGAAAATTCTAGGGTTTGTTGGAGGCTTGGACGAAATCTTCAAGGGCCATCAAGGAAGCATTTTTCTTTTCATTTTCTTTGGTAAGAGGGAGAACATTCTCATCAACCACACATGGTGGTGGGGGATGAATTTTGGTGTTGATGGTGGAGGATCCATGTGGTGATCTCTCCACTTGAATGTTTGTTTTCAATGATTTGTTGTTATGTGATTGTATGGAGTTGTTGTATGAGGTTGATATATTATGTGTTATTGATATTTTGTGATGTGTTGTATACTTGAAATCATATTTAAAAGATTAAGAACAACTTGTTTCTTGATGTGTGGCTCACGACCTTGTGGCCTTAAAATGAGAACCAAAATGAAATTATTGCCCTAAATTGGAACTTAATGAGTTAATGGATAAAGTGATGAAAAATGTGGACTTGAGACCTTGGTATAGGTCACGCCAAGAGGAAGAAAATTAGGAAAACTTATGTCCAAATTGGTTATGACTTGGAGCTTATGAGCTTTGTAACACCCTTGTGGGGATGTCACATTTATGATGCAATAAAATAAAAATAAATAAAACCTTACCCAAGTTATAAAACATTTGATACATAACTAATATGAATTGTAAAATTTTTCCTTTTTATACATAATAACGTTAAATAAAATAACACAGAACATAAAATAAAACAAACTATTATTACACTCCATAATATATATATGATTTTGTTTTAAGGTATATAAATAATTTACAGCTACAAATATTTAATAAAGCAGTAAAGAGTTAATATAATACAAACCATAGATATGCCCAAGTGCACATCAAAGATTTCTAACCCTCCGAAGGATCACTCTCAAAGGAAACCTCGGGTGATAGAAATCCAGAATGTCTCACAGCTTTACAGACAGGAGTCCGTGCTGCTGACACTATACTGATCTCACTAGGTGTACGAAAAAGTCCTCCCCAATGACGTCTCAGCTTTAAAGGCATCTCTAAATGTAAATATAAAGTAGTAGTAAAAATAGGCTCTGCATCAAACTCTCCACGCAGGGACACAGTCAGACATCCCAAGTAGATCACTGATCCCCGATCCTCGCACAGTCGCTAGGCCTCCGAGCCTCCATGAAACTCAAGTCTCACGAAACTAAGAAATCCAGGCAACGCCATGATCACAAGATCAGTCTAAATGGTATGGGTGGTCCAACGGCTCGCCGTCCTCGCACTGTTCACTCAGCTGATAGTCCTCGGGATACTGAATCTCAAGAGGCTGTTCCTCTTCCTCCTCCTCAAACTTTTTACAGAATATAACAATAATGCAGAAACACATACAAATAAAGAAGTGAGACGACCTGCATCATTACCAGCATGGAAAATAAGAAAATGACAATACAACAAATATCATAATTTAATACAATAATGCATAATACAATATCATGAAAACAAGAACTCAATTTAACATAATAATACAGACCACAGTATCATAAATAATAATACAATTTGACATGTCATACACATTATCACAAATAATAACGTTATGATGCATGCTACAATGCAAATGCATATGACTCATTTCCTACTCCATAGAGCTAGATACAGACATCAGAGAGAATGACCTGGAAGAACTATCAGTACCTCAGGCTACCCAACCAAACTATTGCACTGTCCAACGTTGTGTGGTGTGGTGTGGATCGTGATTAAAATTTAGAATGAAAATCAGTTGCCAAGTTCCACCAAAAATAAAAACCTTGCAATCAGTTGTAGTTAGCAAGGGTCGATCCACAAAGAACTAATTCAATTAACACTATAATTTGAATCCTAATTTAAACACTCAAAAACAGTAAACAATGAAACAGAAGTTTTGTTTGTTGAAATTAAAAAAGAGAAATTGAATCCAAAACAAAAATAGTAAATATAATTTGGAAAATCAATTAAAAGATAATGGTTAAGAGATGGAATCCACCACTAGATTTATATGATTATGCTAGCTCACATATCCTTTATACCAACATGGTCAATTATGTTTTTATATGATTGTGAGATTAATTCTCTATTTTCCTTAAGTTTTGGTTAATTCAGCAACCGCTCAAATCAATCCCTAATCAATAATTATTTGTAAAGCAACTGCTCTTACACCTACTTATTGATTGCATTAAGATTTAGAAAACCAATCACACTAAGATCCAATCTCACACCGGGATTAAATTACTTAGATCATATGCCTCACTAGTCCTACCACCGCAACTGCGCATAGCAATCCTAGTTTTACCACTTTCGAAATTGGCAAAGAGTATAAAAACCTTTATACTAAATTAAGAACAGAAACATATGAATAAAAACACAATTGTATTGATATAAGGAAATATGCAAGAATCACATAATCAAAACTAGGGTTTCATCTTCCCTTAACCATATAAGAAAACTAGCCACACATGGCAAATTCAAAACCAAAAGAATAACAGAAGAAAAACATTGTCAAGAATAGAAGTGCAGAAGAAAACGAAAGATCAAACTAGTTTCTAAAGGTTGGGGATGATTAATCTCCAATTGTTCGAACTCGAGACTCCAATCTTCGATCCAATCTCCTTCTCCCTTGTTCTTGGTCTTCTCCTTAGCCTCTTGGCAGTTTCCCAGTCCAAACTCCCTTCTTATGACCCTAGGCAACCCTATTTATATTTTTGGATACCTAACACATCATTAGAATTCGTATCTAATGTTCTGATGCGATGACACGGGCCGTGTCATTTGACACAGCCTACCCCGTGTTAGATTCTGTCAACACAAATTCAAGTGTTTTGCAAGTCAGAGAGAAACACAGCCTACCCCGTGTCATTTGACACGGGCCGTGTTGATAGTCAAGCTCAAAACTGGATCCTCTTGTGAAGTCAGAGATGTACACGGCCTAACCCGTGTTATATGACACGGGCCGTGTTGTTGGTCAGGTCCATGTTGAAAATCCAGAGAAGGACACGGCCCACCCCATGTCATGTGACACGGGCCATGTCACTTACTTTCTTTAAATTCTTCTCTCTTTCTTTGCTTCTAGGGGTGATATTGATCTCCTGAAAAACACAATGCAATTATGAGTGCTTATAAACACACTTAAGCATAGTTTCACAATAAAGATCTGATTAAACTTCATATCCAGAAACTTAGCTAAAAGTTAACAATTAAGCACACATGAAGTCCAATTAGATCAAATATAAGACACTCAAGATATGAAAATAATCCACAGATCAAATACCCCCACACTTAGCCTTTTGCACTCTTGGGCAAAACATAAGACTGAACCAGGGAACAAAGAAAAACAAAAACAAAACTAAAAACTTTAAAAGGTTCAATTTCCAATGATATTCAAGAAAGACCAAAATTTGTAAACAAGAAGAGCAAGAAAAGATTCAAGGGGTCAAAATATTCAAGAGATAACAAATTTTCACATCTCAAACCAACAAGCAAGGTATCTTCAATTTGAAAAGCATGAATCAAGAATGATAGATCCTCACAAGATACACTCTCAATCTCTCAAGTGTTTACAAGGTAAGTATCTCACTCAATTCAACCCATGAAAAATGTACTACCATAAGCTTGCTTATCTTCTACTTCTCCACTACTCAAACACATGCACACAAAAATCAAGAGGACTTTGTTCAAGGTTGTAATGGGGCCAAGGTAAGGGAAGGAAATAGTATGGATATGGCAAGATAAATACTAAAGAGAATAAAAGAATATTGGGGAGGAACTCAAATGACAAATAACAAGCATGAAAATTTTCCCCCAAATCTATATAATGCACATTCTCTTCACATATTCCTTTCCTTTTACAACCTTTCTTGCATTTATTCTTTTTCTTTGCATTTTCTTTTTCAACCAACACTTTGCATATTGTACATCAAGAACACAACCCCCACACTTGTACTATACATTGCCCACAAGTAAAAGAGCTCCTCCAATGAAAATGAACCAATATTCTCCCATTCTCTAAGGTAAGGTGAAATCATGGTTTTTCACATAAGGCATATAATGAGATAAGACAAAGAATAGGCAATAGGCTCAAGGGGTTAATCAAAGGAAGATGATGCAAGGTTAGCTATTTGGCCAAAGTAGTTACTCAAGAAAGAATAAAGAAGGCCTCAATCATGTTTATGCATGCAAGTGAAAATGTAGCCTCAAAAAGAATCAAAGCAAGTTCTAGAGTGATCAAATGACATGAGTGAAAATCACACAAGAAAAAGGAGAATGGCATAAATGCTAAATTCATCCATCAATAGGCTCAAAATCTCACAAGGTATGCATCTATCAATCCCAATCCACCAATCAAACATTCAAAACCAAGCATGTCAAATTCAAGATGGAAGAAGAAATTTATAAAACACACCCTTAATTTCACTTGCTTCAAACTCAAACTTCACAAATCTTAAAACATCATTGGAATTTAATCAAAAACACACTTTTTTAATCAAATAAAAATTAAAACAGAAAATAGAATGTAAACTCTTCCTCCACACTTAAATTCTACATTGTCCTCAATGTAAAGCTCAAAAGAAAATAATTATCAATTACTCCAGGACAAGTAAAATAAAAGAAAGAGAGAAGAAGCATCCTTATCAAATGAGGAGACTTCCACCAGGGTCCCATTGCTTGAAATGTAATGACCAACTTATGCTTGAAGTTGCATGAGAGCTTCCACCGGGGTCCCATTGATCCTTCTTAATTTCTTTGGACTTCATTAAAGCGTTATCACTGGGATCCCAAGCTTTCTTATGCCCCTTAAAAATTTGTAGCAATCTCTCCTCCTGTTCAGCAAGGAGGTTCTTGGTCACGAACACAGAAAGTTGTTTATCATTCACTGAGTATGCATACTTCCAATGTTCGTATAATGACTTCAGCTTCATCTCCCTTTGTGTCTTAAATTCTGCAATAGTGTCATGAACATTATTGATAGATCCTTCAATATTATTAGCTGCTGCATGAACAGAATCATCAACTTTCAAGTATATAGAAATCTCAGCACAAATAGCACAAGTCATATCACCATCACAATCAGCACATGCATTGCTAAGGATAGAATCATTGAAACCAATAAGATCAGGAAATTCAGCACACACATCAGCATAAGTTCCCTCAACTAATTCAGTAAGTAAATCAATATGAAAAACTGAATGCTCCTCCACGGGATGCTTCATAGCATCAAAAATATTAAACTGAACAATTGAGTCTCCAAACTCCATGGATAGAGTTCCTGCATGCACATCTATTTTGGTCCTCGCTGTTTTGAGGAATGGCCTCCCTAGAATGAGTGGAGCTTTGTTGGATGGAGACTCCCCTTCCATCTCTAGAACATAGAAATCTGCAGGAAAGATGAGCTCATCAACCTTCACTAACACATCTTCAATCAACCCAACTAGACGTGCAGTGCTCCTATTAGCCAGCTGGATCACTATACCTGTAGAGTGCAAAGGGCCAAGTCCAAGAGAGTTAAAAATAGACATGGGCATTATATTAATAGAAGCACCTAAATCTAGCATGGCATGCTCAAATCTATAATTACCTATAACACATGGAATGGTAAAAGTCCCTGGATCTTTGCATTTCTGAGGCATAGGTTGAATGAGGGCTGAAACATTTTGGTTCATATTAATTCTCTCATCACCCTTCAGCCGCCTCCTCTGGGTGCATACTTCCTTAAGAAACTTGGCATATTTTGGGATTTGCTTAATTGCATCCAGCAAAGGAATATTGACTTCCACTTTCCTGAAAGTCTCAAGAACATCTCTATCCTTTTCACCCTCATCTTTCTTGCTCTTCACTAGCCGACTAGGGAATGGAGCCTTAGTGATATGCCTAGGATGTAGTTCAGGGATACTTACCTTGGGGGCCTTGGAGTGTTGCCCCTCTTCATTTACCTCCTTAGGCTCTTGCTCTTTCTCTTTAGTAGCTTGTGGGAGAGATGGAAGTTCATCTAACCTCTTTACACTTCGCAATGTGACAGCACTCACATTTTCCCTCGGAGTCACATCTGGTTGTGGGAAGTCTCCCAGAAAGTTGGCTCTGAACCTTATTGATCTCTGTGGCCAATTGCCCCACTTGGCTCTGCAAGTTATGAATAGTGGCCTTTGTCTCTTGCTGAAACTGAATATTATTAGTGGCTATTTACTTCACCAACTCCTCTAGTGAAGGCTCAGATTGCCTAGGAGCTTGAACTTGTTGATGCCTCGGAGGAAAAGGTGCTTGCCTCTGCTGAAATCCTGGAGGTCCATAGGTTAGAGGTTGATTATGGGGCTGCTTTCCATAGCTTAAGTTAGGATGATCCTTCCACCCCGGATTATATGAGTTCGAGTAGGGGTTGTAGTTGTTAGAAGATCCAGAATATCCCCCTACTATTTTTACCTCCTCATTTGTGTCCTCTTGAAGAGTGGGGCACATATCAGTGGGATGCCCTGAAGAGCAACAAATCCCACAAGCATTCACCGCTGCTTTTCCATTGTCCATTAACCATTGAACCATGGCAGTCAATTGGGTCATTTGTTGTTGCAGACTGGTCATTTCTACCTCTTTTACTGCTCGCACTCCAGTATCATTTCGAGTGAAAAATTATTGAGTGTTCACAGCCATTCTTGAGATCAAATTCCTGGCCTTTTGAGGAGTCTTATCAACCAATGCTCCTTCACTAGCAGCATCAATCATATTACGATCCATCACTAGCAGACCCTCATAGAAGTACTGAATCAAAAGTTGTTCACTAATTTGATGTTGAGGGCAACTAGCACATAGCATCTTAAACCGCTCCCAGTAATCATGAAGTGATTCCCCATGCCTTTGCTGGATGTCGCAGATTTCTTTTCGGATGGTTGCGGCCTTTGAGGCAGGGAAATATTTGTCTAGGAAAGCTCGAGCCATATCCTGCCATGTTTGGATGGATCCGGGTGGCAAGTAGTATAGCCACTCCTTTGCAGAATCTTTCAAAGAGAATGGGAATGCCCTTAGCTTGACTTGATCCACTGGAATTCGTGCAGGCTTCATGCTAGAGCACACCACATGGATTTCCTTCAGGTGCTTGTTGGGGTCCTCTCCGGCTAATCCATTGAAATATGGTAAAAGATGGATTAAGCCATACTTTAACTCAAATGCCTCCTCATTTATTGGAATTTCTATGCATAGAGGCTGTTGATCTACATTTGGAGCACCCAACATCCTTAGAGTAGATTCTGCCATCACCACTTCTTCAGGTGTCTCCTCAGATATCTCAGAATTTGATAGATCTATGTGGCGGGTAGCTTCGATGTCAGCAGGTGTGAATTAAAGAGGAAACTGTGAGCTGACTTGTTCAAAGTAATGCCTTAGGTTCCTCAATTGCTCGTTTACGTCACCACTGGACATGAACACCTGCAAAATAGTCGGAAAGGAGGAAGAAGAGAATTAAAAAAAATGAAATAAAAACAGAGTGAAAAAAATAGGAAACAAACTAATAGCGCAATTGAACAATTAGTTCCCCGGCAACGGCGCCAAAATTTGGTGTGGTGTGGATTGTGATTAAAATTTAGAATGAAAATCAGTTGCCAAGTTCCACCAAAAATAAAAACCTTGCAACCAGTTGTAGTTAGCAAGGGTCGATCCACAGAGAACTAATTCAATTAACATTATAATTTGAATCCTAATTTAAACACTCAAAAATAGTAAACAATAAAATGGGGGTTTTGTTTGTTGAAATTAAAAACAGAAATTGAATCCAAAACAAAAACAGTAAATATAATTTGGAAAATCAATTAAAAGACAATGGTTAAGAGATGGAATCCACCACTAGATTTATATGATTATGCTAGCTCACATATCCTTTATACCAACATGGTCAATTATGCTTTTATGTGATTGTGAGATTAATTCTCTGTTTTCCTTAAGTTTTGGTTAATTCAGCAACCGCTCAAATCAATCTCTAATCAATAATTATTTCTAAAGCAATCGTTCTTACACCTACTTATTGATTGCATTAAGATTTAGAAAACCAATCACACTAAGATCCAATCTCACACCGGGATTAAATTACTTAGATCATATGCCTCACTAGTCCTACCACCGTAACCGCGCATAGCAATCCTAGTTTTACCACTTTCGAAATTGGCAAATAGTATAAAAACCTTTATACTAAATTAAGAACAGAAACATATGAATAAAAACACAATTGTATTGATATAAGGAAATATGCAAGATTCACATAATCAAAACTAGGGTTTCATCTTCCCTTAACCATATAAGAAAACTAGCCACACATGGCAAATTCAAAACCAAAAGAATAACAGAAGAAAAACATTGTCAAGAATAGAAGTGCAGAAGAAAACTCAAGATCAAACTAGTTTCCAAAGGTTGGATATGATTAATCTCCAATTGCTCGAACCCGAGACTCCATTCTTTGATCTAATCTCCTTCTCCCTTGTTCTTGGTCTTCTCCTTAGCCTCTTGGCAGTTTCCCAGTCCAGACTCCCTTCTTATGACCCTAGGCAACCCTTTTTATATTTTTGGATACCTAACACATCATTAGAATTCGTATCTAATGTTCTGATGCGATGACACGGGCCGTGTCATTTGACACGGCCTACCCCGTGTAAGATTCTGTCAACACAAATTCAAGTGTTTTGCAAGTCAGAGAGAAACACGGCCCACCCCGTGTCATTTGACACGGGCCATGTTGATAGTCAAGCTCAAAACTAGATCCTCTTGTGAAGTCAGAGATGTACACGGCCTAACCCGTGTTATATGACACGGGCCGTGTTGTTGGTCAGGTCCATGTTGAAAATCCAGAGAAGGACACGGCCCACCCCGTGTCATGTGACACGGGCCGTGTCACTTACTTTCTTTAAATTCTTCTCTCTTTCTTTGCTTCTAGGGGTGATATTGATCTCCTGAAAAACACAATGCAATTATGAGTGCTTATAAACACACTTAAGCATAGTTTCACAATAAAGATCTGATTAAACTTCATATCCAGAAACTTAGCTAAAAGTAAACAATTAAGCACACATGAAGTCCAATTAGATCAAATATAAGACACTCAAGATATGAAAATAATCAACAGATCATTGTGTCTATAGCCCACAGTCCAAAACATCGTGTAGTAGCACACAGTCCAAATACGTCGTGTACTACAAGCATTGTACTAAACAGTCTTCCCAAGATCTTGATTAAGAATAGTGTGTGTCGAGATCATTAGTGTGTCACCAGTTACCACGGCCCAGAAGAGCGACCAACTGTCCACATGTGGAATACTCCGCACACTAACGCCTCCAAGTCCAATCAATGAACCACACTACGATTATCATACCGACAACACAGTGTAATTCGTCTCGTCAATCAATCATCAATTTCCAACCAATTAACAAGATTCTCAATGCATGAATATAATTATAAATTACCCTTGGCCTCAAAATGTTACCATATTTATAAAAATGCCCTCAATCTCAATATTCCCAAATATAGTACGTCTCTACTTGACAGTACCATATCACAACATGTCCGGGTCTACCACTTTGGCCTGACGGCAATACTCACTGTTCCAATTAATCGCGTAGAAATTTTATCGCATTTTCACAATCGCATCACTTTTACAAACGTTTTAAAATCGCGTAAATATATTTCGCTGTTTTTAAAATCGCGTAGTGTTTTTAAATCGTTTTCTCAATCGCGTAAGATTTTTAAATCATTTTCTTAACCGTAAAGCTTTAAAATCTTTATTTTAAAACTGCAAAAGCTATTTCTAATACTTTTAAACTGCATAGAATATTTTTCCTTACTTATAAATATATTGTGAAACTTTCTCTTTTATTTGTCTGTTTCTAGTAAATTTTGACAGTATTTTGTCTAGAAAATTAATTAAAAAGGTGTTGTCTACGTTTTCCTTTAAAAATTAATTTTCTTTAATTATAACCATTATTTATACTTTGAAACTCACTAACATGCTTCAAAACCCAAAGTGAGCTCTACGTTAGCATTTTTCAAGTATGCACTGTATTTCTCATTTATAGTAAAATCTTTTAGTTTTAGTTTCTAAAACTAAGTTCATTTATTTTATTCCCCAAAGATTCATTGAAATCAAATTCTCTTGTAATTAACTACTTAATCTACCTTGGAAAATAATTGTTTTGCAATCAAATATGTGTTATTAGGCATGTTGGCCGAATTCCCCAAAATCTTTGCATTTGATCTTTAAATCATTTTCCATCTTCTAAATCATTTTGGAACCTATTAATTTACCTAATTCCATTAAATCCTTCTTTTAGAAAATGGTTGAGAACATTTTGGTTCTCTTTTTCTTGGAGAAGCCGAAAGCCTCTTTTGTGTTCTTTGGAACACTCATGCAATCCTTACATGTTATTCACATCTTATGTTAATAATCATGCATTTATATACACATGCAATATATTCTAAAGCTATAAACATATATACAAACCAAATCAAACACAAGTAAGGAAAGCATTTAAACTACCAAACAAGTGAATCCTTATGGATTCTTCACACACATATAATCCATTTTCTCATCACCACACAAGGTTGATGAGATCAAATCTCCCTCTTACCTTAAAGGAAGACAACTCCTTCTAACTTTTCCTAGTTGATTTCGTGGGGTCCTCCAAAGAAACCTAACATGCTCAAATAAATTTTTAAGAGTTATAACTATAGGAGAAAAATACAAACCATAGATCAATCATGGCTTAGAACCTAAGAAATGAAATTAGAAGTAAGAAACAAGAAGTTTCACCTTGTAGGAAAAATCTCCAAAGTGATTTTCCAAGCTTAAGATGAAAGATTTTGGAAGAACTTTCAACTAGAAATGTTCTTAGAATGTTATTTGGGTTAGAGAAATAAGGTTAGAGAAAATTTTAGATGAGTATAGGTGTAGGAAGTGGTGTTGGCCGAATGGCTCAAAGAAGAAAGGCTACGGACTTGGTGTTCTTGATGAGAGAAAAGTGAGATTTTGAGTGATAGTAAGAAATAAGAATGAAGAGAAAAATGGTCTCCTTTTCTTATGCATGGCCGTAAGGCTCCTTCAAAGAAGGTGGCCTCCTTTGTTGACTCCTCCAAGACCACTTAACCACCTTAGATGTGATCAAGGGTGGAGAACAAAGGCTTTGACTCCAAGCTTGTCTCCAATTGGTTTAGTAAAACCTAGTCATCCAATGACTAAGCTTTCTTGATGCTTCTTGAAAGCTCTAGCCGAATTGCTCCAAGGAGGGAGTAACTAAGTTTGTGTTCACTTATGAAATCTAGTTACATTTAGGTGCATTTAGTTAGTTTGTTTAGTTACTTGCCTACCTATATAGTTACTTAAGTTAACTAGGTTAGTCTTGATATTTTTAGAACATCATCTAACTAAAACCTAAGTAGACAACTAACTAGGATTACTTCATTTAGTTACTAAACAAGCTTCCTATGTTAACTTAGTTAAGTTTAAGCTAACTTAGTTAAGCTTTCTAGTTTGATCTTAACAAGTCCAACCACTTTTGTGGACTTGATTTCTATTAGTTTAGAACTTTCAAGCCTACATTGTTGACTTGTTCCCATTGGCTTAGAATTTAGTCTAGCCAGAAACGTTGACTGGTTTGCTAAACATGGGTCCCACAGACTTTTTCGGGTCCATGGTCTTTTTGGAGTAGATTTCTACTGTTTTTGAGACAGTAGGTACTGTCAAATAAAATAATATTATAATAATATAAAATTATTTTATTGCACAGTCAAATTCTAAAAATTAAAAGATTAACATTCGTATCACTCGGAATTGGGTTTAGTAAGATCCCCTAGCTCCGAGTAATTAAAATAAGATTTCTCCGGTCCGAAAATTATTATTTTCTTGACTCGGAGTAAATCACACAAAACAGTCAAATTAATTTTATATCATACAGAAAAATATAAAACAGTACAATCGAGACAAAATAGCTATTTCTCCAAAAGTTGGGGTGTTACAACTCTCCCCCACTAACAAAAATTTCGTCCCCGAAATTTGTCGTACATCAGAACAGTTAAGGATATTGCCCCTCATTTTGTCTTCCAGCTCCCAGGTAGCATCACCTATTACGTCATTCCATATTACCTTCACCAATTCGATCATCTTCCCACGAAACTGTTTCACTTTCTTGTCCTCAATCCTAACAGGAAGCGTCTCATACGTCAAATTATCCTTCAGTTGCACTTCATCTGGCTGTATAACATGCGTTGCATCTGGGACATATTTCCTCAACTGACACACGTGAAATACGTCATATAGGTTGGATAGAAAAGGTGGTAAGGCTATTTGGTAGGCTACAAGACCTATTCGGCGAATAATTTGATAAGGCACAATGAACTTAGGAGTAAGCTTCTTAGATTTGATAACCCTTCTGACTCTAGTCGTAGGTGTTACTCTTAAGAACACATGTTCACCTTCCTCAAATTCAAGAGGTCGCCTTTGTTTATCAGCATAGCTTTTCTGTCTGCTTTGGGTCGTTCTCATCTTCTCTTGTATCATCTTCACCTTTTCTGTTATTTGTTGCACAAGATCAGGCCCAATGGTCATACTTTTCCCATCTTGATACCAACACAAAGGTGTTCGGCATCTTTGTCCATATAGAGCTTTATAGGGTGCCATCCCTATACTTGAGTGAAAACTATTATTGTAGGTGAATTCTATCAAAGATAAAAATTCATCCTAACTCCCCTATTTTTCCAACACACAAGCACACAACAAGTCTTCCAACGACTGGATTGTTCTCTCCGTTTGACCATCAGTCTATGGATGATAATCAGAACTCAATCGCAGTTTAATTCCCATGGCCTCTTGTAAACTCCGCTAGAATCTTGACGTAAACCTTGGATCTCTGTCAGAAACTATACATGTAGGTACACCATGAAGTCTAACAATTTCACTGATGTAAATATGGGTTAATCTCTCCAATGAATACTTAATATTGATTGGTAAAAAGTGTGCTGACTTCGTAAGCTTATCAACTATTATCCATATAGAATCATGACCTTTCCTTGTTCTTGGTAATCCGGTAACAAAATCCATCGAGATACTATCCCATTTCCATTCTGGAATAGTCAATGGTTGCAACATTCTAGTAGGTCTTTGATGTTCCACCTTTGCCTTCTGACAAACCAAAAAAGACACCACACGTTCAGCTATATCTCTTTTCATCCTTGGCCACCAAAACATCCGCTTTAAGTCTTGATACATCTTAGTCATTCCCAGATGCATACTTAAATCACTAGTATGAGCTTCATCCAAAATTACTTTCTTAAGATCGGAATCATCAGGTATACAAATTCTTCCTTCAAATCTAAAGATTCCATCAGATCCTTCATCCACCATCGCCTTATGACCTTTCTTCAAAAATTCCTTTTCATTCTGAAAAAACGAATCCTCATCCTGTTTGTCTCGAATCATATCCAACAAGTCATTCAAAATCACAACTTTACCTAGACGAATCTTTCCTGGCACCAACTCCACCGACAACCATAGATCTCTGAATTGGTTAATCAGCTCCTCCTCTTTTATCATCATGGTAGAAACACTGATCACCTTTCTACTCAAGGCATTCGCCACCACGTTTGCCTTTCCTGGATGATATTGAAGTTGAAAATCATAGTCCTTCAAGAATTCCAACCATCGCCTTTGCCTCATGTTCAATTCCTTTTGATCAAACAAGTATTTCAAACTCTTGTGATCGCTAAAGACATTGAATATAGCTCCATACAGAAAATGTCTCCACACTTTCAATGCAAAAACTACGGCGGCTAATTCCAAATCATGCGTTGGATAGTTCCTCTCATGTACCTTCAATTGTCTTGAAGCATACACCACCACATTCCTGTTCTGCATCAACATGCTTCCTAACCCTTAGTAAGAAGCATCACAATACACCTCAAAAGATTTGTTAGAATCCAACAGAATCAACACTGGTGCAGTTGTTAATCTTTTCTTCAACTTTTGGAAACTCGCTTCACATTCCTCAGTCCAGTCAAAAGCTTGACTCTTCCTTGTGAGCTGCGTAAGTGGTCTAGCTATCTTGGAAAAACCTTCAATAAACCTTCAATAATATCCAGCAATTCCAACAAAACTCCGGACCTCCGTCACTATTTTAAGTCTTTCCCATTGTAAAATAGTCTCCACCTTCGATGGGTCTACTGTAATACCTTCCTTGAAAATTACGTGGACTAGAAATTAAACTTCCTATAACCAAAACTCGCATTTTGCCAACTTCGCATACAGCTTCTTTTCTTTCAAAATTTGGAGAACCATACTGAGATGTTTAGTATGCTCTTCCTTGGTTTGAGAATAGATCAGAATGTCATCAATAAAGACGATGACAAATCTGTCTAGGTACGGTCGAAAAATCCTATTCATATAGTCCATGAATATTGCAGGAGCATTTGTCACTCCAAACGGCATCACTTGATACTCATAATGTCCGTAACGAGTTCGGAAAGCTGTCTTAGGCACATCATCCACCTTGATATGGATTTGATGATAACCTGATCGCAGATCTATCTTAGAAAAAATAGCTGCTCCTTTCAACTGGTCCATCAAATCGTCAATTCTCGGAAGTGGATACTTGTTCTTTATCGTGACCTTGTTCAACTGGCGATAGTCCACACAAAGACGAGAAGTTCCATCTTTCTTCTTGACTAGAAGCACTAGTGCTCCCCACGGTGAAACACTCGGTCGCACAAACTGCTTCTCTAACAGTTCTTCCAATTGCTTTTTCAACTCTACCAACTCCACTGGTAACATCCGATGGTGCTATCGAAATAGAAACTGCTCCCGGCACCAAATCGATAGAGAACTTGATCTCTCTTTCCAGTGGCAAACCGGGTACATCATCAGGAAAAATCTCTGGAAACTCATTGACGACAGGAATAGCATTCACATCTTTCTCACACTTGACTTCTAGAGAAGATAGTAACATATATCCCTGAGCTCCATCTCTCAACAAAGACTTGACTTTAACAGCAGTCAAAAATCTAGAATCTTCTTCCTTAGGAAAAATTATGATTTTGTTTGCACAGTCTATTAGGATATGGTTAGAAGATAACCAATCCATTCCTAATATTACATCTATTTCAACAAGAGGTAAACAAATCAAATTAACCAAAACTACACGATCCTTTATAATAACAGGACAATTCAAACATATCTTGGATGTAACAACAGGCTCGACAGTTGGTGTAGAAACAATCAATTGAAAACTCAGAGAAGACACAGGCAGTTTCAATCGTTCCACACAATCATATGCAATAAATGAATGTGTTGCACCCGAATCGTATAGCACAATCAGAAGATTACCTTAAATGGCACCTTCCCTTTGAATAAGATCCTCAGACTGAGAAGCCTCAGTTCCAGTCATTGTATACACTCGCCCTCCAGATCGAGGCTGAATAGCACGTACATTACTCATAACTGGCTTTCTCTCCGGCTGAGTACAATCCCTAGAAACATGTCCAGGTTGTCTGTAATTAAAACAGATCGTTCCTTTGATTGAACAATCCTTAGATATATGGCCACTTTTTCCACATTTGAAACACCTTAGCGTAAACGCCATATTCTGACTAGCTCTGTTTCCACTGGAACTTCCCCCAACAGGTGGACGTTGAGGTTGACTTCTTGGTGGTCTCGCAAAAGGCTTTCACTAAAACCGGCTATTATTACTGTTGCCTCCTCTTTGAAACCTAGTCAGTCCAAAGTTACAAATTTCTTGGGTCTCGTGACGACTCCAACTCCTCGAGTCGTCGACAGGTATCCATCAAAGCAGGAAACTGAGTCATCCTCATAGGTAGCACTCCACGCTTTAGTTCTACCCTTAGTGCTTCCTCAAATTTATGGCACTTCCATGCCTCATTAGGTTGAATTTGAAAATACCTTGAGAACTACGACAAGCTCTCAAATTTAGCTGCATACTCCCCAACAGTCATATTACCCTGACACAGACCAAGAAATTCCATCTCCTTGGCATGTCGGGCACTAGCAGAAAAATACTTCTCCAGAAACACTTCACTAAACACTTCCCATGAAATCTCAGTTTCTTCAGCTTGCAATAATTGGTGGGTTCCTCTCGACCAATTTTCACCATCACCTCTCAACATAAAAGTAGCGTACGTCACCTTTTTATCATTGGTGCACCCCATTCCTTCAAATACTCTTTCCAAGTCTTGTATCCAAAGACTCGCCTTCTCAGGATCAAACTCACCTCTGAACCGTGGCGGGTTATTATGCCTAAACTCAGATAAATTCAGCGCATCAGCAGTCGCATTCTGTTACTGAGTTGCTCGCTCATTGTGTTGGGTAATCACCTCTACCATTTGCTGCATAGCCTCGACTGCTGCAGTCATTGGATCCATATTACGATTATCATTCGCACGCGTTCCCCTTCCGCCAGACATCTTCTTTCTTCAATCATAACAAAACAAAGTTAGATGTATCTTTTCGGAAGTAAATCTCAGAGAATCACACAAAACAAGCAAAAACAGACCCAACCACAACCCCAAAAGACTCTAACTAGGGCTCTGATACCAACTAATGTAATACCCTTGTGGGGATGTCACATTTATGATGCAATAAAATAAAAATAAATAAAACCTTACCCAAGTTATAAAACATTTGATACATAATTAATATGAATTATAAATTTTTTCCTTTTTATACATAATAACGTTAAATAAAATAACACGGAACATAAAATAAAACAAACTATTATTATACTCCATAATATACATATGATTTTGTTTTAAGTTGTACAAATAATTTACAGTTACAAATATTTAACAAAGTAGTAAAGAGTTAATATAATACAAACCATAGACATGCCCAAGTGCACATCAAAGATTTCTAACCCTCCGAAGGATCACTCTCAGAGGAAACCTCGGGTGATAGAAATCTAGGATATCTAACAGCTCTATGGACAGGAGTCCGTGCTGTTGACACTATACTGATCTCACTAGGTGTACGAAAAAGTCCTCCCCAGTGACGTCTCAGCTCTAAAGGCATCTCTAAATGTAAATATAAAGTAGTAGTAAAAACAGGCTCTGCATCAAACTCTCCATGCAGGGACACGGTTAGACGTCCCAAGTAGATCACTGATCCTCGATCCTTGTAGTCGCCAGGCCTCCGAGCCTCTATGAAACTCAAGTCTCACGAAACCAAGAAATCCAGGCAACGCTATGATCACAAGATCAGTCTAAATGGTATGTGTGGTCCAACGGCTCACCATCCTTACACTGCTCACTCGGCTGATAGTCCTCGAGATACTGAATCTCAAGAGGTTGTTCCTCTTCCTCATCCTCAAACTCTTTACAGAATATAACAATAATACAGAAACACATACAAATAAAGAGGTGAGACGACCTACATCATTACCAACATGGCAAATAAGAAAACGACAATACAACAGACATCACAGTTTAATACAATAATGTATAATACAGTATCATGAAAACAAGAACTCAATTTAACATAATAATACATACCACAGTATCATAAACAATAATACAATTCGACATGTCATACACAATACCACAAAAAATAACGTTATGATGCATGCTACAATGCAAATGCATATGACTCATTTATTACTCCATGAAGCTAGACACAAATATTAGAGAGAATGACCTAGAAGAACTATCAGTACCTCAGGCTGCCCAACCAAACTATTGCACTGTCCAACGTTATGTCTATAGCCTACAGTCCAAAACATCGTGTAGTAGCACACAGTCCAAATACGTCGTGTACTACAAGCATTGTACTAAACAATCTTCCTAAGATCTTGATTAAGAATAGTGTGTGTCGAGATCATTAGCGTGTTGCCAGTCACCACGGCCCAGAGGAGCGACCAATTGTCTGCATGTGGAATACTCCGCACACTAACGCCTCCAAGTCTAATCAATGAACCACACTATGCTTATCTCACCGACAACACAGTGTAATTCGTCTCGTCAATCAATCGCCAATTTCCAACCAATTGACAAGACTCTCAATGCATGAATATAATTACAAAAATACCCTTGGCCTCAAAATGTTACCATATTTACAAAAATGCTCTCAATCTCAATATTCCTAAATGTAGTACGTCTCCACTTGACAGTACCATATCACAATAAGTCCAGGTCCACCACTTTGGTCCGACAGCAAAACTCACTGTTCCAATTAATTACGTAGAAATTTTATCGCGTTTTCACAATCGCGTCACTTTTACAAACGTTTTTAAATCGCGTAAATATATTTCGCTGTTTTTAAAATCGCGTAGTGTTTTTAAATCATTTTCTCAATCGCGGTAGATTTTTAAATCATTTTCTTAACCGTAAAGCTTTAAAATCTTTATTTTAAAACTGCATAAGCTTTTTCTAATACTTTTAAACTACGTAGAATATTTTTCCTTACTTATAAATATATTGTGAAACTTTCTCTTTTATTTGTCTGTTTCTAGTAAATTTTGACAGTATTTTGTCTAGAATTTTAATTAAAAAGGTGTTGTCTGCGTTTTCCTTTAAAATTTAATTTTCTTTAATTATAACCATTATTTATACTTTTGAAACTCACTAACGTGCTTCAAAACCCAAAGTGAGCTCTACGTTAGCATTTTTCAAGTATGCACTGTATTTCTCATTTATAGTAAAATCTTTTAGTTTTAGTTTCTAAAACTAAGTTCATTTATTTTATTCCCCAAAGATTCATTGAAATCAAATTCTCTTGTAATTAACTACTTAATCTACCTTGGAAAATAATTGTTTTGCAATCAAATATGTGTTATTGGGCATGTTGGCCGAATTCCCCAAAATCTTTGCATTTGATTTTACATCATTTTCCATCTTCTAAATCATTTTGGAACCTATTAATTTACCTAATTCCATTAAATCCTTCTTTTAGAAAATGGTTGAGAACATTTTGGTTCTCTTTTTCTTGGAGAAGCCGAAAGCCTCTTTTGTGTTCTTTGAAACACTCATGCAATCCTTACATGTTATTCACATCCTATGTTAATAATCATGTATTTATATACACATGCAATATATTCTAAAGCTATAAACATATATACAAACCAAATCAAACACAAATAAGGAAAGCATTTAAACAACCAAACAAGTGAATCCTTATGGATTCTTCACACACATACAATCCATTTTCTCATCACCACACAAGGTTGATGAGATCAAATCTCCCTCTTACCTTAAAGGAAGACAACTCCTTCTAACTTTTCCTAGTTGATTTTGTGTAGTCCTCCAAAGAAACCTAACATGCTCAAATAAATTTTTAAGAGTTATAACTATAGGAGAAAAATACAAACCATGGATCAATCATGGCTTAGAACCTAAGAAATGAAATTAGAAGTAAGAAACAAGAAGTTTCACCTTGTAGGAAAAATCTCCAAAGTGATTTTCCAAGCTTAAAATGAAAGATTTTGGAAGAACTTTCAACTAGAGATGTTCTTAGAATGTTATTTGGGTTTGAGAAATAAGGTTAGAGAAAATTTTAGATGAGTATAGGTGTAGGAAGTGGTGTTGGCCGAATGGCTCAAAGAAGAAAGGCTATGGACTTGGTGTTCTTGAAGAGAGAAAAGTGAGATTTTGAGTGATAGTAAGAAATGAGAATGAAGAGAAAAATGGTCTCCTTTTCCTATGCATAGTTGTAAGGTGATAACAATGTATTTTATGCATTTAATAATCCTCTAACTAGGCTTCTTAAGGTTCAATTTGGCTTAATTAAGTTGATTTTGTCACATTTTATGAAATTAAGCTTAATTGGATCATTGAAGAAATTATTGCTTGAATTATCATTAATTTGGGTGATTGCATTCTTAAGTAAAGTGGCCACAACTTGAGTTGTAATTATCTGATTAATGTGATTTTGGTCTTGTTGGAAAGTTAAGATAATTCTCTAATAACTATTCACTTGATAGCAAGAGCCACATTAATAGCAATATATTTCATTCATTGTATAACCTTCTCACTTGGCTTTTTCAGTAAACTAGCTATAATTTGAGTTACAAATATCCGATGGATGTGATTTTGGTCTTGTTTTTAAGCTAAGATAAATTTCTACAACTTTCATGAAGGCCTCAAGACCAGAAACACATGTTTGGATAACTCAAATAAGAGTTGAAGCAAAATCTAGCGTTTTGAACCTGACACTTTGACCTTTATGCACTCATTAGGCTATATCTCAGGCTATATGAGTTGAGCAATTCTGAAAATTTGACAGTAGAAGGTTAAGACCCATATCTACAACTTTCATGAAGAACACAAAAGCTAATTCAGATTTCTTGAAGGTGATATTGGGCTTGGAAGTCAGAACAAAGGTGCTGGATTTGGGCCTGACCCATGAGCAGTAATTGAGCCATATCTCAGGCTGTGGTTATTAGATTTGGCTAAACTTGGTGTCTCTAGAAAGTTGAGACAATTTCCTACAACTTTCATGAAGACCACTTAGCTCAATTCTGATGCATGCCATGAGCTAAGAGCAGAGACATTTCAGAGACAAGAAAGTCCATAATTTCAGCTCATTCATCATCTATTTTGATTTTACTTCTTATCATCAAACAACTCCATTGTCTTCTTACACTCCTTGAACTCTATAAAATGAGGCAAAGGCTGAACATTTGAGGGTGTTAGTTAGCTTAGAGTTTAGTTTATGCTATTGTATTATTAGTTTTTCTTTGTGTAGTTTTCTATTGTTCTTAATTGAAGTTATGTTCATCATCTTCTTCGTCTCTCTTTCTTTCTTCTTGTCTATGACTAACTAAATCTTCATCTTGTTTGGATGAAAAGGTAAAGCTCTTGGTAATAAGTTAAGGTTAGATTAATTTCTTTCTTGTGCTTTAAATGATATATTTTTATGTGATCTTTATATGAGTTGTAGTTGTTTCCAATTAATTTAGAAACTCTTCTTGTATAATGAATATCTTGATCCATTGTAGACAATAGGATTGGCACAGCGGATGCTTTTGACGATTCACAAGTATTGGTAGATAATTATTGGAACCATTATATGATTACATGATTGAACTTTGAATGTTAAATCTTCCGATTGGAATTTTCATTATGCATGATTTCAATTGAGTTATAAAACGAAATAATCTTGTTCTTAATTTATTACCAAGAATGGATCTCCCAACCCAAGTAAATCTTTTTCATCTATGAACAACTTATATCATTTTTAGTATTGTGACAAATCTTCTTCGTACCTTAAATAATTTTCTCTTCATCAATTCCCTGTGGATCGACCTCGGACTCTCGAGAATTTACTACTTGAAACAACCTGCACTTGGGTTTGAAACTGTATAATTTTATCCCATCAAGTTTTTGGTGCCGTTGCCAGGGACTTGATTTGAAGTTCTAATTTATTGAGGTTCTCTTTCTGTAAGTAAACTTCATTATCAGGTATATTCTTCCTCTACTCTTTTCATTTTTATTTATCTATTTACTAACTTAATAACTTACTTATTAACTAACTTTTATATTTACGTCATTTATTTACATTTTTTTATTTATTTTTGTTTTATTTTTTATTTTATTTTTTTTATTTACGCTTTTTGTTATTATTATTATTATTATTATTTACGCTTTATGCTTACTAACTATCTAACATTTAAATTCTGTCATTTATTTTCTGCATCTAACTTTTAAATTCTGTCATTTATTTTTCCGCAATCTAACATTTAAATTCTGTCATTTATTTTATGCATCTAACTTTTAAATTCTATCATTTATTTTTCGTATCTAACTTTTAAATTCTGTCATTTATTTTTTCGCAATCTAACTTAATGAAATAATTTTTCTTCTTCTCTTCTCTTTCGCCGGCTCTGTGGGGCTCTACCACTCTCCGGTTTTCATATTTTAAATTTACGTTCGCACTTTATTTTCTCGTATTTTATTTTCTGCACTTTATTTTTTGCATTTTTATTTTTATTTTTATTTTTGGGTGGCTGGTTTATACCACATACTTCTTAATATTTAACGACCGGTGTCTACCGCCTACTTGTACATTATTTTTATTTTATGTTACTAATTTATGCTTAACTGGTATCGTGATTCAAATTCTGGACGTTTGGTTAAAATTAATCCTAGTAATTTGTATATTGATTTATTTGAATCATAATCACACACAATTAACACAATGGCTGAATTTGAAGGTGCACATGTTGAACATGATAATCAAAGACAACGAGCTGAAAATGAAAGTATACGTGTTGAACATGGAAATCAACCATTGTGAACTATGCGTGCATATTTGCAACCACCTCAAAATTCTAGTCCATCATGTTTTATCTTTCCACTTACTGCTAATAATTTAAGATTTAAGCCGAGTATGATTTCTTTATTTCCTAATTTCCATAGTTTAGAATCTGAAAGCCCGTATTTACATCTAAAAGAATTTGAGGAAGTCTGTATTGCTTTTAATGATCAAAATTGCACTGAAGAGATTGTTAAGCTTAAATTGTTTCCTTTTTCTTTGAAAGATAAAGTAAAAACTTGGCTTAACACTTTGAAACCAAGATCAATTAGCACATAGAAAGAAATGCAAGGTGAGTTTTTAAAGAAATTTTTTCCAACACATAAAACCAATGCTTTGAAAAGACAAATCCAAATTTTTTTCCAAAATTCAAATGAAGCGTATTTTCAAAGTTGGGAACGTTTTAAAGATTTGTTAAATTCTTGCCTACATCATGGTTTTGAAAAATGGCAGACTATAAGCTTCTTTTATGAAGGTTTAACACCTGAAACTAAACAATTTGTGGAAACGATCTGTAATGGCGAGTTTCTTGATAAAGAACCCGAAGAAGCTTTAGATTATTTAAATCATTTGACTGAAAATTCTTAATCTTGGCATGGTACTAATCTTTCTGAAAATTCAATTAGATATAGCCTTGTAAATGCAGGAAAAGGAAAATACCATCTTAGTCAAGAAGAAGATCTAAATGCAAGGTATGTTAGTTTGGCTAGAAAGGTTGAATCCATGGAATTAGGAAAAGTAAAAGAAGTCAAATCTATGTAAAATGAAGAAATTTGTAGCATTTGTGATGAATTAGGACACTCGACAAATGAATGTCCTAATATTCCTGTTTTTAAAGAAGTTGAGCATGAGCAAGTAAATGCAATGAACAATTTTAAAAAGTCATTCACCTCTTCTTTTTCAAATTCTTATAATCCAAGATGGAGAAATCACTCAAACTTCAGTTGGAGGAATAATAATCAAGCACAATTTATGCAACCACCACCTCCTTAGGAACAACAGGATTCTCAAAATTCTCAAGGATATGCACCTTATGTCCCACCATATAGGAAAAACCTTGAAGGAACATTGAGTGCATTCATAGAAAAGTAAGAGGCCATCAATAAACACAACACTCAAACCATGATAGACATAAAAGACACTCTTTCCAAACTTACTTCTGCACTACCATTCACGAGAAAGGAAAATTTCCTTCTCAACCTCAACCGAATCCCAAAGGTCAATATAGTCAAAATGAGGGTAGTTCAGAAAACCAACAAATAAATCAAGTCAATTATGTGATAACTCTTAGGAGTGGAAAAGTTGTTGAAAAAGAAATTTCTGAACCTTGTGAGAAAGATGGTGAATCAATTCCCCAAGATAAGGAAGAGGTTGATAAGTCATCTGGCCAAAATGAAATTAAACTCTCGTCTCCTCCACTTTCATTTCCTCAAGCATTAAGCAAACCAAGGAAATTGGACCACCAAACTGAAATTTTTGAAATTCTTAAATAAGTGAAGGTCAATATTCCATTGTTAGATACTATCAAACACTTTCCTTCTTATGCCAAATTTTTGAAAGACTTATGCACTGTTAAAAGGAAAGTAAATGTGAAAAAGAATGCCTTTTTGACCGAACAGGTAAGTTCCATTATTCAAAGCAATAATGTTTTGAAACATAAAGACCCTGGTTGTCCTACAAATTCATGCATTATTGGAGAACATATGATTGAACAAGCTTTACTTGATCTTGGTTCTAGTATTAATTTGCTTCCATATTCAGTTTATCAACAACTCAATCTAGGTTAGTTAAAACCAACTTCTGTAACACTTCTACTTGCTGATAGATCAATTAAAATTCCAAAAGGAATAGTGGAAGATGTGTTAGTACAAGTTGATAAATTCATTTATCCTGTGGATTTTATTGTCTTGGAAACTGAACCTATGATTAATTGTTCCAAGTCAATTCCTATTATTTTAGGTCATCCATTTTTAGCAACATCCAATGCTTTGATAAATTGTAGAAATGGATTGATGAAGCTAACATTTGGAAACATGACACTTGAGCTTAATGTTTTCAACTTATGCAAACAACCACATGAAGTCAATGATGAAAATGAGGAAGCTGACGGGATTGAGGCCATTGTAGATGATCATCTTCTAAAAGGGAGTTCTTTTGACCCATTAGAAGTTTGTTTAATTAATTCATTTGATTCAGATATGAAAGTAGATGGTGATATTTCTGAAATATGCTCTTTGCTTGATTGTACACAAGCAATGATATACAAAGGATGGAAGCCGAGATTCGAAGAGCTACAACCCATGAATGATAATATTCATAAAGAAGTACCTACACTGGAACTAAAGCCATTACCTTCTGGGTTGAAGTACACATTTTTGGGAGAAGACCAAAGCTTTCCAGTAGTAATTTCATCAATCCTTACTGAAGAACAAGAAGGTATGTTGATAGAAGTACTTAAAAGGCATAAAAGTGCAATTGGATGGACATTAACAGATATAAAAGGCATTAATCCATTAATTTGTACACATAGAATACATTTAGAGGATAATGCTAAAACATCACAACAACCTCAAAGAAGATTAAATCCACACATGAAAGAGGTAGTTATGGTTGAAGTTCTTAAATTACTTGATGTTGGAATTATTTACCCTATTTTTGATAGCCAGTGGGTAAGCCCTACACAAGTTGTGCCTAAGAAATCTGGAATAACAGTGGTTAAAAATGAAAAAGGTGAGTTAATACCTATGCGAATTTCATCTAGTTGGCGTATGTGTATTAATTTTAGAAAATTGAATACAGCCACTAGGAAAGATCATTTCCCCTTACCATTTCTTTATCAAATTCTAGAAAGAGTAGCAGGACATCCTTACTATTGTTTTCTTGATGGTTATTCGGGGTATAATCAAATACTAATCGCATTAGAGAATTAAGAAAAGACTACTTTTACGTGCCCCTTTGGCACTTTTGCATATAGAAGAATGTCTTTCGGTCTTTGTAATGCTCCAGTAACTTTTCAAAGATGCATGCTAAGTATTTTTAGTGACATGATTGAGCATTATTTAGAGGTTTTCATGGATGATCTAACAATTTTTGGAAATTCTTTTGAAAATTGTCTTGATAATTTGGATAAAGTTCTTAAAAGATGTGAAGAAAAAGGATTTGTTTTAAATTGGGAAAAATGTCATTATATGGTTACTTCAGGAATCGTGTTAGGTCATGTGATATCTTCTGAAGGAATTGAAGTTGATAAGGCCAAAGTTGAATTAATTGCTCATTTGCCTTCCCCAAAAACAGTCAGAGAAGTTCATTCCTTTTTAGGACATGCAGGATTTTATCGAAGATTCATTAAGGACTTTAGTGTCATATCTAGACCATTATGCAATCTTCTGATAAAAGATGCACCATTTGATTGGACTTAAGAATGCCAAAAATCTTTTAAAAAATTAATTGGTCTTCTAACATTGGCTCCTATCATGCAATCCCCTGACTGGTCTTTGCCTTTTGAATTAATGTGTGATACAAGTGATTTTGCTGTTGACACTGTTTTAGGCCAAAGAAAGGAAGGTAAGCCTCATGTGATTTGTTACGCAAGTAGAACTTTAAATAGTGCACAAATGAATTACACCACTACTGAAAAAGAACTACTTGCTGTAATTTTTGCATTGGACAAATTTTGAGCTCATTTAATTGGTTCTTCTACTATTATTTCACTGATCATGCTGTTGTTAGATATTTAATGTCTAAGCAGGATGCCAAACCTAGGTTGATACGGTGGATCTTGTTGCTTCAAGAATTCAACATCACAATAAAAGATAAGAAAGGAGCTGAAAATGTTGTCGCAGATCATTTGTCCAAACTCACAACAGGCTTATCTTTTGATAACACACCTATCAATGATTCTTTTCCTGATGAGTTTTTATTTTCTGTCAATTCCATGCCTTGGTTTACGAACATAGTCAATTTTCTTGTAACAGGAAAGATGTCGCCTCAATGGTCACATCAAGACAGAAAAAAGTTTTTGACTAAGGTGAAAAATTTTTATTGGGATGACCCATATTTGTTCAAATATTCTCCTGATCAAATCTTTCGAAGATGTGTACCCAACAATGAGGTAGGTAGTGTCATTAAATTTAGTCACTCAGAAGCATGTGAAGGTTATTTTTCTTCAAAGAAAACAGCTGCGAAAATCCTGCAGTGTGGATTTTATTAGCCCACTTTATTTAAAGATAGCCATACCTTTTGCAAAAGTTGCGAAAATTGTCAGAAATTAGGGTTCATTCTAAAAGAAATATGATGCCTCTGAACCCTATCCTTGTCATTGAAATTTTTTATTGTTAGGGAATTGATTTCATGGGTTAATTTCCATCCTCATTTGGATATGTGTATATTTTGGTTGCAGTTGATTATGTCTCAAAATGGATTGAGGCGATTACATGTTGACAAAATGATCATAAAACTATTCTCAAATTTTTAAAAGAAAATATCTTAAGTCGATTTGGAATCCCTCGAGCTATCATCAGTGATGGGGGAACACATTTTTGTAAAAAACCATTTGAATCTTTAATGAAGAAATATGGTATTACCCATAAAGTTGCTACCCCTTATCACCCTCAGACAAGTGGACAAGTAGAATTAGCAAATAGGGAAATTAAACAAATTTTAGAAAAAATGGTTAACCCAAATCGTAAAGATTGGTCTTTAAGACTAAACAATGCACTTTGGGCTTACCGTACTGCTTTTAAAACATCTTTAGGCATGTCACCCTATCGGTTAGTCTATGGAAAACCTTGTCACTTGCCTGTAGAATTGGAGCATAAAGCATTTTGGGCCATTAAAGCTTTCAATTTAAATCTTGATGATGCTTGCAAGTTACGCAAATTGTAAATAAATGAACTTGAGGAATTGAGAAATGATGCATATGAAAACTCAAAAATTGATAAAGAAAGAACAAAAGCTTTTCATGACAAATCTATTTTGAGGAAATCTTTTGAAATTGGTCAAAAAGTTTTGCTTTATAATTCTCGTCTTCACCTATTCCCTAGAAAATTGAGATCTAGGTGGACTGGTCCTTTTATTGTCAAACATGTATATCCTTATGGGGCATAGACATTGAGAATCCTAGGAATGGTAATGTGTCTAAGGTCAATGGACAAAGAATTAAACCATTTCTAGAAAATCAAGCTGCTGAGGTAGAATTCATTTCCCTTTCTGATCCTTGTTATGTGAATAATTTACTCTAATTTTGTAGCTTTATTTTGTTTTGTAGCTCTTTAGCTCCCTGGTAAAATGGCGGATGACGGTATTCCGTGACTCTCAAGTCGGTTTGCTCTCTTTTAGTTTCCAAAAATAACTGATTTCTTCTTCTTCAAAATGGATATCATTCTCTCAAACCTGAGAAAACATCTTCCTTCTCTTCCTCAAAATGTTCTAACAAAAATTTACAAGGCTAGATGTGAAAGATTGAGATTGTTAATACACAAAGGTATACCAGAAGATGTACGTTGGATAATCGAAGCAAAGGTCCGATTAGCAGGTGAGTCTTCAATTTCATTTGACTCATACATGCCAGGTCTTGGTAGAAGTTCATATTCTAAAAGGAGAAGAGCAAAAAGATTACAAGTCTGTCACATATGTAGACGATGGAATTGTAACAAGCGATGTCATTCTTTGGGGATGGTTTCCAAAAACAGAGAAGATAAAATTTTCTTCATTAAGAATGCACTGAGTAAGGAGTCATTAGATGATATCTTATTGACTCTTGATATGCATTCTTATGGTCTTGTGCATCGTGAACTTCTTAATTTGTGGAATCTCTTCAAGGATGAACAAAAGCAATACAGTCTTGGGAATCTGACTCTAAAAGATCCTGTTTTCCAATTTATAAGAAAATTAGATGGGAAGCTTATCCTCTACTCATAGAAGGCGTTTAAGTCGTTTCTGGACGTGAAACCAGAGGTAGATGTGAGCAACATCCACAACAACATGTACATATTTTCTTCTTTTTCTTTTTCTTCTTCATGTTAAAAAGAAAAAAAAGAAAAAAAGTATGTATACATCTTGAGTTTGGCTTTGGTAACACAAAACGTGAATGGGGAAATGCATGCATCCTGATCCAGCCTTCTTAATTGAAAAACAAAGAAGGTAGATTGTATCCCACATGTGAGACAGCCAGTCGTATTATGGCCACTTGTCCTTTTTGGGAGCCCTATGTTGCGCTGGTCTTGAATGGGTCTAATACTAGTCAACAATGCTTTGGCACAAAGCCAAAAGAGCAGACTACCTCCATCCCAATCTCAAGTGAGTGTACACCCATCTTTCATCAGGTTTCTAACAACTTGAAAAAAAAATAGAGGGCGAAACTACGATTGTACTTGGTCTTTAATTAGATTAGGAGCCCTGGACGGATGCCCATCCTGTCATAGACTTAGGAGGAGACCTTCACACACCAGTATGTAAATAAAGTTAGTGTGCTATGCTCTGTAGAGAGCCGTGTGCTACATTCCCAGTTCTTGGAACCAAGGCTCTGTAGTGCTAATGGACAGAAAGAAGCGTCCTGTCTTTACAGTGAACGAAAACTGTTAACTGAGTTGTATACTTACTTTAATTAGTAGGCCTCTATGGCGAGTTCTAACTGGCTGTGGTCAGGTACCATCTTCTTAGAATACAGGCCTTTAATTAGGTTTGCAGGAAGATAGAGGGTTGTTCTTCCGTAAGCAGGACGGAAAGGATTCAAAGGTTCTTATTGTCGGTTCGGCAATCCTTGTGGAGTTCTTATGTTGCACTGGTGACACGCAACTCAAATACATGCCACTACTACATTCATGACATGCAGAGTAAAGATACGCCATGAAAACTGAACATACAGGTATGTCTTTGTTTATTATTATATTTCTTTTATCTTTGTATGATTTTGTTGTATTTTGATTTTTGGACAGACGATCCTTTGAGTAGGATCTTTCAGGGGTTTCTAGACTTCTTTACCCTGATGGTTTTCTTGAAGTTAAAAAAAAAGTTAAAAAAATAAAATTTCTGTGTTTCTTAATTTCAAACTTTTCTGAAAACAGCCAACCTACCCTTATAGGTGTTATCATTTCTCTCTCCATTCTTTTCCTTATTTAAACACTTCATTTTCTCCATTTTCCTCTAACTCAGAAACATTCAAAGGGAGGAAGAGTATAGAAATGGGGCCTCCTATTCGTAACCTTAAAAATGTCTGTGTTTTTTGTGGGTCAAGTTATGGGAAGGGTTTAGAGTTTGTAAATATAGCAAGCGCTCTTAGTCGAATACTTGCTACAAGAAATATTCATGTTGTATATGGGGGTGGTTGTTGTGGGTTAATAGGGGCTGTATCACTCTCTGCATTTGTAGGAGGCAGTCAAGTTTTAGGTGTCATTCCTAAACCTTTAGCTCAAAATAATATTACTGGAAAGACAGTTGGAGAAGAAATTCAGGTATCATCTATGCATGGCCGAATGAAAAAATGCTTGACAACTCTGATGCATTCATTGCCTTACCAGGTGGTTTTGGTACTTTGGAAGAAATTTTTCAAATTGTCTCTTAGGCCCAAGTGAACATCCACCATAAACCCATTGATTTGTTGAATGTTAATAATTTCTTTGATCTTTTGTTATTTTTTCTTGATAAAGCTGTGGAACAGAAATTTATCACTCCTTCGGCAAGAAAACTTCTTATCTCTGCCTCCACTATTGATGAGCTGATTGATAAATTAGAAGCTTTTGTTTATGAACCTGATAAAGTCCTAGCTCAGATAGATTGGTCATCAGGAAGCAGTGCGGGAAGCAGCATGCAAAGAAAGCCAGATCTGACACTTCATCTTTAACTTTCCTTTACCTTTGATTTTATTTATTGTACTTTATTTCTGTTTAAATTTGTGTCAGATTTCTCCAGCAGGTACTATCTTCTATCCTTTACTCATCTATATTTTAACATTGCGGACAATGATGTGATCTAGTTGGGGGGAAGGATAGTTAAAAAAAAAGTAGGGAAGTATGATATGATTTTCATGAACTTGCTAAACCAATGAATATTGGTAGAGTAAGGAGTAATTTTACTCCTGAGATGCATTTTAGTTGAAGAAAGTATGTTTAGTGAGATGACTGTCAGAAACCTACAACAAAACCAATTAAGGATGGCAGAGTAAGGAGTGAATTTTGCCAAAGAGGTAATTTTACTTTTGAGACGCATCATAGTTGAGAAAAAAATGGTTTTAGAAGTAGCAAAAAGCATATCTTGGGTCATAGCATAAATTTTCTTCTTTCTTATAAATCACATGCTTGGATATGAATGTTGAATTGATGGATTGAGAATCATAGAAATATGCCTTATGAGATTTAGAGCCTATTGATGAATAGATTGAATATTTGTACCATTCTCTTCTTTCTTGTGTGATTTTCACTTGTGAAATTGTTACTCTAGTACTTGCTTTGATTCTTTTTGAGGCTACATTTTCACATGCATACATAAATATGATTGAGGCATTTTAAAATAGCTACTTTGATCAAATAGTCATCCTTGTATATTTTCCCTTGTGTAACCCCTTTGAGCTTATTTGGCCAGTTCTTATTTTTAGCTTATTACGTGCCTTTAAAAAAAAAGAACATGTTTTTACCTGACCTTAGGGAATAAGAGAGCATTGACTTTGTTCTTAAACAAGTGTGGGGGTGTGTGTGTAAAAAAAAAGGAAAAAAAGGAAAAAAAAAGCAAAAAAAACGAGAAAAAAAAGAGAGAAGAAGAAAGAAAAAGAAAAGAAAAGAAAGAAACAACTGACCACTTAATACACTATGTGACATATCCATATCTAGAATAAAGATGGATGCTTGGAAACAACAGGAAGAGAAGGAGAAAGTTTATGCCTAACAATGAATTCAACTCATTAATTTGGGATTAATCTTCAACAAAACATTAGTCAAATATTGGTCATTGTCCTTATTAATGAATGTTCTCAAATATCTTTTCCACTCTAACTGTACCATAATGCTCTTTTATTCTCTTTGGTATTTATCTTCTTATATCCATATTATCCTTCCTTCTTTACCATGACCCCATTATAACCTTGAATAAAGTCCTCTTGATTTTTGTGTGCATATGTTCTGAGTAGTAGAGAAGTAGAAGATAAGCAAGCTTATGGTAGTGCAATTTTTCATGAGTTGAATTGAGTGAAATATCTATCATTTTAAACAGTTGAGGGATTGAGAGTGAATCCTGTGAGGATCTTTCATTCTTGATTCGTTCTTTTTAACTAAAGTTTCCTTGCTTGATGGTTTGAGATATGAAGAAATATTACCTTAAAAAATGCTTTGTTCCCTTGAATGACTGTTTGCTCTTCTTGTTTCATTAAATCTTTTAGAGTTTTTAGCTTTTGAGTCTGTGTCATTTTTTCTTTGTTCCTTAGTTTTTGTTCTTATGTGTTTTGCCCGGGAGTGCAAAAGTTTAGTGTGAGGGAATTTGATAACAATATATTTTATGCATTTTATAATCCTCTAACTAGGTTTCTTAAGGTTCAATTTGATAACAATGTTTTTATTGCTTGAATTATCATTAATTTGGGTGATTGCATTCTTAAGTAAAGTGGCCACAACTTGAGTTGTAATTATCTGATTAATGTGATTTTGGTCTTGTTGGAAAGTTAAGATAATTCTCTAATAACTATTCACTTGATAGCAAGGGCCACATTAATAACAATATATTTCATTCATTGTATAACCTTCTCACTTAGCTTTTTCAATAAACTAGCTATAATTTGAGTTACAAATATTCGATGGATGTGATTTTGGTCTTATTTTTAAGCTAAGATAAATTTCTACAACTTTCATGAGGCCTCAAGACCAGAAACACATGTTTTGATAACTCAAATTGGAGTTGAAGCAAAATCTATCATTTTGAACCTGACAGTTTGACCTTTATGCACTTATTAGGCTATATCTCGGGCTATAGGAGTTTAGCAATTATGAAATTTTGATAATGGAAGGTTAAGACCCATATCTACAACTTTCATTAGAACACAAAAGCTAATTCGGATTCCTTGAAGGTGATATTGGGCTTGGAAGTTAGAACAGAGGTGCTGGATTTGGGCCTGACCCATGAGCAGTAATTTGGCGATATCTCGGGCTATGGTTATTAGATTTGGCTAAACTTGGTGTCTTTGGAAAGCTGAGATAATTTCCTAGAACTTTCATGAAGACCACGTGGCTCAATTCTGACACATGCCATAAGCTAAGAGCAAAGACATTTCGGAGACAAGAAAGTCCATAATTTCAGCTCATTCATCATCTATTTTGATTTTACTTCTTATCATCAAACAACTCCATTGTCTTCTTACACTCCTTGAACTCTATAAAGAAGGCAAAGGCTGAACATTTGAGGGTGTTAGTTAGCTTAGAGTTTAGTTTATGCTATTGTATTATTAGTTTTCCTTTGTGTAGTTTTCTATTGTTCTTAATTGAAGTTATGTTCATCATCTTCTTCTTCTCTCTTTCTTTCTTCTTGTCTATGAGTAACTAAATCTTCATCTTGTTTGGGTGAAAAGGTGAAGCTCTTGGTAATAAGTTAAGGTTAGATTAATTTCTTTCTTGTACTTTAAATGATATATTTTCATGTGATCTTTATATGAGTTGTATGTTGTTTCCAATTAATTTAGAAACTCTTCTTGTATAATGAATTTCTTGATCCATTGTAGATAATAGGATTGGCGCAATGGATGCCTTTGACGATTTATAAGTATTGGTAGATAATTATTAGAACCATTATATGATTATACTTTGAATGTTAAATCTTCCGATTGGAATCTTTATTATGCATGATTTCAATTGAGTTATAAAACGAAATAATCTTGTTTTTAATTTATTACCAAGAGTGGATCTCCCAACCTAAGCAAATCTTTTTCATCTGTGAACAACTTATATCATTTTTAGTGTTGTGACAAATCTTCTCCGTACCTCAAATAATTTTCTCTTCATCAATTCCCTGTGGATCGACCTCGGACTCCCGAGAATTTACTACTTGAAACAACCTGCACTTGAGTTTGAAACTGAATAATTTTATCCCATCATAAGGCTCCTTCAAAGGAGGTGGCCTCCGTTGTTGACTCCTCCAAGACCACTTAACCACCTTAGATATGATCAAGGGTGGAGAACAAAGGCTTTGGCTCCAAGCTTGTCTCCAATTGGTTTAGAAAAACCTAGTCATCTAATGACTAAGCTTTCTTGATGCTTCTTGAAAGCTCTAGCCGAATTGCTCCAAGGAGGGAGTAATTAAGTTTGTGTTCACTTATGAAATCTAATTACATTTAGGTGCATTTAGTTAGTTTGTTTAGTTACTTGCCTACCTATATAGTTATTCAGGTTAACTAGGTTAGTCTTGATATTTTTAGAACATCATCTAACTAAAACCTAAGTAGACAACTAACTAGGTTTACTTCGTTTAGTTACTAAACAAGCTTCCTATGTTAACTTAGTTAAGTTTAACTTGGTTAAGCTTTCTAGTTTGATCTTAATAAGTCCAACCACTTTTGTGGACTTGATTTCTATTGGTTTAGAACTTTCAAGCCTACATTGTTGACTTGTTCCCATTGGCTTAGAATTTAGTCTAGCCAGAAACATTGACTAGTTTGCTAAATGCGGGTCCCATGGACTTTTCTGGGTCCATGGTCGTTTTGGAGCAGATTTCTACTGTTTTTGAGACAGTAGGTATCGTCAAATAAAATAATATTATAATAATATAAAATTATTTTATTGCATAGTTAAATTCTAAAAATTAAAAGATTAACATTTGTATCACTCGGAATTGGGTTTAGTAAGATCTCCCAGCTCCGAATAATTAAAATAAGATTTCCCCGACTCAAAAATTATTATTTTCTTGACTCGGAGTAAATCACACAAAACAGTCAAATAAAATCACGAAACAGTCAAATTAATTTTATATCATACAGAAAAATATAAAACAATACAATCGGGACAAAATAGTTATTTCTTCAAAAGTTGGGGTGTTACAAGCTTTAGTGAAAAAAGAGTTGATTGAGGAATGAAAACGATGGATTAAGAAGATGCAAATGAAATTCCTTGAACTTAGGGCTCACGGTTAACAAGAAGGAAAAATGGAAGAGTTGGATAAATCTTAAAGTAATTTAGAATTTAGAAGAATTAGGTTAAAAGTGAGATAATTAAAGAATTGAAATAAATAAGTAAGAAGAGGAATTTTGGAATTTAAGAATATTAGTATTTTTGGATATCTAGGATAATCAAGAGGAAAATTTGTAATCAAAGTGAAGCTTGAATAATTAAGTGACTAAATACTAAATTGGGAATTCATAAGATGGAAAAATGAAAGGAATGAGGACTTTGATGTAATACCATAATGATTTATGGCCTTTAAAGGAAAATGAGTGTAATAGAGACTTTGGGACTTATAATACTTTAAATAAACAAATTTTGTTAGTGACAAAGGGAAATGTAAATTTGAATAGAAAAACAAGAATCGAAATGATAATATTATTATCGTGCCCATAAGTGAAATCTTGATTTATTGATAATTACTATGAATTATGATGGTGTATGATCATGGATTGCATGACATTGATGATATTATGTATGAATGTGTGCATTGAGGCATTCACCATACCTTATGAAGTCATGTGGATTGTTGTTATGGCTGTATGAGCCTAGGAGTTGAATTACACCTTTGTGCGGTGCGATGGGCCTAATGTAGGTCTTTATTGACCTTGGGAACGTCGGGTGTGGGGTGTCCGCAATGGCCAGCTGGTAGCTCCCCTGGGCCGTGGACCAGACCAATGCAAACACCCCGACGATCCGGATCAAGACACTTACCCCAATCAGGATCTGGTATAGAATGTCTTGTATAAAGCCTTACTGCGCAAACATTGATTTTTATTGAAAGCACTTGATTTATGGCTGACGAGATACAGACATATCTTCCGATCATTCTGTCTGAAATATTTGTCTAGCTCCACGGAGTAGGAATTGAGTACATTGTGTACATGTATAATGGGTCTGCATACCCTCATGACATTTTATATATGTTTATTTATTTGACATTGATTGACTTATTGAACTATTATATTATTAATATTATTCCTACTGTTGATATTTGATATTGCTGATTCCTGTATTTGGATGGTATTTCTATTCATACTGTCTTTACACTGCCTGTTGGTAATGATGTCGAATTTCTCAGCTCTTTGTGGTGTTGTGTTATTTCACTGTATATTCTGATTAATTAAAGACCAAGAAGGACTTGAAGAGGAACTACCCCCTATTGAGTTATGATAGCTGCTGCACTAGGATGACGTCAAGACTGTGTATTTTAGATTATGTGCGTGTGTACTTTTATGATGGAGCAGATGTGTGATTAGTCAACTTGGCTAATGAGAGAGTTACCTACACTGGGGAGCTGACTTTGGTTTTTCGTGGGGATCTTCAACACCCCCTTGTCTTATCCTTTTTTGTATCTGTTCAGTTAGTGTTTAATATACCTATCTGGGAATCGTGGAGTAACTTCCACTATACTCCTAATGAGGATAGTGTTGTGTCCTCTGGGCGGATTCCTGTCTGTCTGGGTATACCTCCTACTGTAGTCATTTCTTCCAAGGAATCGGAAGAGGATCCCTCTAAGGGCCCTATGGTTTAGGTATGTAGGACTTGGGTTGGTCGTGTCTTTTACTAGTCAGTCTTCATTGATCACGTGTACATTTTGAGTGTGCATATGGAGCGCCATTCTTTTTAGTAAATATTTTAGGGTACAAATTTGTATATGTTCTACACGAACCAGATGATATGAACACCTATGCAAATGCAATATATATGTATGCTTATTAATGATGCTTCATGATTTAATTGTTTGTTTGATCTGTTATCTGCAAGAAAAAGAATAGTTACGTCAAATATTATGGTTTTACTAATTACTGATTTTATAACTTGGGTTAAATTTACTTCATGTTCCGTAATAATTTGATTTGAAATTTTGAATTGGTAAAGTCGTGACGCCCTCCTCCTTTTAATGAGGGAAGGGGGTGGCGCGTCACACCTCCCTTCTGGAACCTAGAAGGCCCAAAGTTGCGATTCCTCGTGTCTCTTGACTGATCAAGCTCTTCAATTCTTTTACACTTGTCTAGCAAGGCTGGGAATTGGTCAATCCCCAAAGGCAATGTTGCCCTCTTCAGATCGTGCCTCAGTCCTTCTTCGAATTTGCGGCATTTCCACTCCCCGTCAGGTTGGAGCAAAAAATACCTTGAAAACTTAGACAAGCTTTCAAATCTTGCAGCATATTCAATGACCGTCAGGTTTCCTTACTTCAGGCTAAGAAATTCTATTTCCTTGGCATGCCTTGCGCTTGCAGGAAAATACTTCTCCAAGAATCTGTCTTTGAAGGCTTCCCATGTAATTGTCGTTCCCTCGACTTCCATCAATCTCTGCGCTCCATTCCACCAGTCTTCTGCATCTTTGACCAGCATGAAAGTAGCATAGGTTACTCTCTGATCATCAGCACAACTCATCTCTCAGAATATCTTCTCCAGTTCCTTGATTCAAAGACTAGCCTTCTCCTGATTGAACTCTCCTTTAAACTGAGGTGGGTTATTGCAGTGAAACTCTGATAAATTCTGGGCATCTGCCATCGCTTCTTGCTGTTGTGCAGCTCTTTCACCTTGTTGTGCAATAACATCTGCCATCTGCTGCATGGCCTTAACCGCTGCAGCAATACCTCCACCGTGAGCCATCATTCCTTTCAGATGTAAGCTGAGCAAAACATAAGAAAAGTTAGATGTAACCTTTCAGAAAACAAACACAGAGAATTATACAGCACAAACAAGACAGACCTAACCACAAAGACCCAAAAAAAAACTTAAACCAGGACTTTGATACTAAACTAGTGTGATGCCTCTTTTTGGAGAGGGACCGTCACACCAAACCACGAACGGAAAACAAAATATAAACTAAGACCCGGTTCATTTACATGTAGATAATAACCTGATCATTTATAAGTGTATAACAATTTGGCGATTTCTTTTTTTTTTTTTTTGCAAGAGGATAAACCACAATTACAACAGAAAATTAACATGAGAACTAAACCATACTTTTATACATCATATATATATATATATATACACACACACACACACGTATATATATATATATATATATATATATATATATATATATATATATATATATATATATATATATATATATATATATATATCTCGTGTGTGTGTGTGTTATACTTGTTTAAATACATTAATAATTAAACAAAGGAAATAGAAGTTTTACATGCCCCAAAAAGAATATACATAGCACAACCCACCAAAAAGACAAAACATCAGGCCCCCAAAGTGATATACATCCAGCCACCCAAAAAGGCTATCAAAAAGAGACATGCCTCCCTGAACAACTAAGAAGGAGCCTCAGATGGGTCCTCCTCAGGATCTTCCTTAGAAGAGGAAATCCTTATAGGAGCAGCTAACCCACGAGTGAGAGCTTATGCGGAGGACAGAAATGAATCTGAATCCTCGCGTGGGGTATACACACGCTCACCTCACACCTCTCGCACAGGCATGTAGAACTCCATCCAAACATAAAAATCAAAAGAGAAAACAGGGGGATCATAACAACCCCATGCTAGAGACACAGTCATATCTCCAACAAAAACAAAATGCTCGGTATCGAAATCCACGTGCAAGCTATCACCACCTCCATGGAAACTCAATCTGGCATACCCCAAAAAGTCTCGTCGAGATGCCATCACAGAACAGGAGACTAATTGGACCAGAATCCAAGAAACTCAGACTCGTCCACACCTTGTGTTGGGAATGCGGATCAAAAGTCTTGCAGCGGAATAATAGAATTCCCTCACAGGATCCATGCGAAAAAGTCCATAATTCGAGTTTTTAAAAATTACCTCTTGAAGCGTGATAATCACAAGCGAGGTAAATCACCAATACCGTAATAGTGACGATGTCTCTGCGGTATCCACATGAACAGACTTGCAAAAGGGAGTCACGCCTCTGTTTTCGTAGTGCTAGCAGCGAAGAGAAGAGAAGAAGACCTCACTATCTCTCACTCACTTTCTGTAGGTGCGGCTAGGGTTGTGTTGTAACCTAGTAGCAGCTCCCTTAGCCGTACTATTTATAATAGTGGCTGCCTTAAGTGAGTGTGAGTAGTAGCAAGGTAAGTTGTGCAACCCTAAACCCATCTGTCATGAGTTAGGCCCACAATTGAATCCGGGTCCAACTTGGATCCTTATTACTCCAATCAAGTCTATTCTAAGTGTGAGACCCTGCAGGTTCTCATGATGTTGGTAGTAATATTAAAATCTCATTTTAATATTACAAACAGTGAGCGGTATCTAGCAACACATCACTGCTACCCAAGTAATGAGAATGTCAGTGATTTGACATAACCTATCCGTGACCAATGTTTCCGTGTAGTTTAGTCCCGTTGTCCAGATATCCAGATTGAACATAAGGCATGGAATGTGTCACCCTTGTTTAGTTCAATCTTCAGTTTCCTGATTCCTGAGTAGACATAGTAATAACAAATGAGATCAATATCTCATACTAACTCATTTGAGCATGGCCATGCATTTCGTAGTCTCACTCAATCAGGGGGCCCGAAGATATCACTCATGTTATATAAGAGGGACAAATCCCATCTAGGTCACTCATATCCCTCCACATGTATCACGGTATGTCTAATAACTAACTTTATAATCATCTTGTTACAAATGACATTTGATGGCATTAAAACACACAACTCCTCATGTAGGAATCGTAGTGATTTCAGGTCAAAGGACCACATACACTATTATCACTATGAGAATCGCTTATGACACTCACGTAACGATCCACATAGCGTTCTCATGGCGGGTCTGTCCAATACATCATTACTCTAATATGTATCCATGTGTAGACTTGATATCTCATATCTATAACCCGTGAGATGTGGTCATCAATCTATGCACGTACTAGTCTCAATGCATTATCGTTGTCCTATTTGACAATAATACTTGACTAGGGACATTTTAAGGATAGTACTCTATCCAATAGGATCTCACGATCAAGTCATCCACTTGATGTCCTATGGTATCAAACTTACTATTCTAAGAACTTTATTATGTCTACCAAAAATAACACAATAAATGAAATGCCTCATATATCAAAAAATAGCATAATATAATGTATGTAAACATAGACAAAATGTATTGGCCTCTAGGGCATACACCAACACCTTGGTCTTTACAGAAAAACAGACATATCCAGAATAAGAAAAACAAAGAGGTGAGATATCCAACATCATTACCAGTTATGGTAGTAAAGAAGCATAAACAGCGCATAACGCCAAACAACACAGTAAGAATAATAAATAGAATCGAGATTCAGATAATAAATAATTTAATAATCCAGACGGTCATAGCATCATGAAATAAATTGTCTTATAATCATATAAATATAAGCCAGATAAACATAATGACTGGCCATGTACATGCACAAAGTACCAAAACCCTACTCCATGGAGCTAAATACAATGTTTGAGAGAATGATCGAGGGACATGTCTGTATATCATCGACCTCAAATCAAGTGCTTCAATCTCAGTAAAATTGCACAACATGGCTCATACAAAACATTTTTCACAAGATCGCGATATAGGACAGTGTCTCGGTCCGGATCATCGATGCATTTGCATCGGTCTATCCCACAGTACAGAGGAGCTACTAATTGTCCATTGCGAGATACCCGCACCCTGACACCCCCAAGGTCAACGAGTGACCTACACTAGACTATTCACGCCTGCACTAAGGTGTGATTCAATCTCCTAGGCATAAAGCCTTACAACAAAGTCCACTGGACTTTTTACGATGCATGATGACACAATGCATATTCATATATATCCAATAATCAGATACTTTTCCATGATCATGCCACAGGTGGCTAATTTCATTATCAACAAATTCTTGGTTCCACTTATGGATCCACAACAACACATTATCAAGTTCTCAAACGTGAAAACACGCCTTTAAAGTTTATTATGGAATTTCACTTTAACTTAACGTTTCTCATAAAGTCTTTCTCTAGAAGAATTCTCTTGTATTTTTATCTACTCTTTATTACTCAAATTAAATAAGTTCTTTACTCAATTTTAAACCTAATCCACTTAGGAAAATTTTAACTTAAATTACCCAACATCTCACTCACACTCATGTTCTTCATTTAGTCAAATTTATTCTAAGTTATAAAATAAACTTCTATTCTTTGTTCTTTCGATTTATGAATCCCTAATTAACCTCTAATTATCTAATTAACTAAGTTTCCACTGTAACACAACATTTTTTTCATTACTTTCCTCAAGAGGCCATGAGCTCTAAAGAAGCGAGGGACTTAAATTTTTATTACTCCATTAGTTATTAATCACTTAATTAGTCAATCTCCCAACTTGTTATAAGATTTTAACCATGAACACCCCATTGAAGAGTATTTAGCCGTGAGCCACAAAAGAGGGCAAGGAGCCCTTGTGTAACATCTCAAAAATTAATAATTTTATGACAAATAATCGTTTGATAATATTTGTAATTTTTGAGATTTTTTTTAGATTTTTCTAAGAATGCGGAATATTTTAATATTATTTCTCATTTTGCATGTACACTAAGCAGAGCCGAGAAAATAAGATATTTTTTTCGAGAATCTTGAACTGTGAAAACATCGATGGGGGATCTTACTAAACCCGAGACCAGACACGATTTACGAGGTTTTACATTTTTCGAGAAATTTCATCTGACAGGATGAAAAATCACTGTGTAAAATTTTATCTGTTGGATAATTAATACTGACTTCTATCAACTGTAACAATTGTCCATTAGATAATAGTATGTATTAGAAACCCTATCACCTTATCCTAATGCAATTTACTTTATGTCAAATTAAATCCACTTTAATTCAAATTATTGTACTTTCATCAAAGCTTCTTTGAGAAGCTTTAGCCACAAATGACCAAGCTACCCTTGGCTTGTTGGGGAAGCCAAAAATTCTCCCCCTCTCTCCCTCCATAGCCGCGGCAATGCTTGCCCTTGGGAGGCAAAAATTTTGCCTCCTCACCTAATACACATCACTCAAAATATCTCTCACTTTTCACAACACTTTCTCTCTCTAGTTTCTTCTTCAAGATTTTCCTCTTCCTTCTCTCTTCTTCTCCCTTCTTCTCTAGGAAAATCCAGCCACCATTAGAGACCATTCTCTTCACTTTTCTCTTCATAAACACCATTTCTATACTTCCCTCAACCTCCTCTGCACTTCCTATTTGGAGGGTTTTCTTCAAAAACTAACTTTTTCCTCCATTGTCATCCAAGACAAAGCTTCAAGCTTTGTGGTAAAGGTTGCATTTTTCTTCCTTCTTTCTTTATTTTCGTGTTCCATGGTCTCTTTGGTGGCCATGGATCTCTTCTTTTTCAACATATGATGTTGATTCCTTGTCTTGAAATTTCTAAGGTTTTGGAAGCTCAAAATCGAAATCTTCAAGGAGGAAGTAGAAGCCCATTTTCGTGTTCTTCCTTTAGGTAAGAGGAAGATTTACTCACTTCAATCATTATTGGTGGTGAGGAGACTCTTGTGTGGTTGTTGATGGAGAAATCCATCTTTGTATGTTTACTTTGTTGGGTGATTTTTCATGTTTAAGTATTCTTAATTGAGATTGACACTTGTATAATGATCTTGAATGTCTTGGATATGTTGAAAATGCTTGATCATGTTAGAGTTGTTAAATGGAAAATTTGGAGTTTCCTACCCTAATGTGAAGCTACGGTTTTGACTAGGATTTTGAGGTATGAATTGGTTTTTGTACACAAATAAAATGAAGCTTATGTAATTAAAGGTTGAATGATAATGTTGGAAATTAATGGATGGAGATTTTTGAGGGTTTCCTTGTAACGCCCCAATTTTTAGAAAATATTCTGAATGTACTGTTTTCTGTTTTTCATGCTTTTGTATGAATGACCGCTGTGTCCCTATTTTTTTGTTCTCGATTTTTGTATGAAAACAATTACGATAATACAGGCTCAAATTTTATTTGATCGTTTTATGTAGTTTGCTTCGAGACGGTAAAATAAAAATTTTTCTGAGCTACTATATTAATTTTTCTGAAAGATATACAACTATATAATACTGCTGGATATTTTATTTGAACGTTTTGGACAATTACCTACGTTGTGGGAAAAAATGGGAAAATGACCGTTACGTCCCGAACGTACTGTTTTCGCTGTTTTTGCTGTTTTTAATTGTTTTCTCCTTGATTTAATGCCTAAAAATACTGTCTGTGATTTTATATGGACTTTTTGTGTGATTTGCTCCGAGCGGAAAATAATATTTTTCGGTCGGGAAAATCTTATTTTATTATTTAGAATTGGGGGATCTTACTTAACCCAATTGAATGAGACTAAAAATAATCTTTTAATTTTTAGAATTTAATCACAAATAAAATAATTTTATATTATTATAATATTATTTTATTAGTCAGTATAATTTAGTGACAGTGGACCCGAAAATATTTTGCGGGACCCACAATTAGCAAAACGGTTAGATCGGTAGCTTAATTAATCACTGTAAGCAGTAGAACTTTCCAGAACAGGCTGACTCAGCTAGCTGACTCAGCAGAGAATTTAATGAGCTGTGTGACTCAGCATGTGAGTCACCAAGAGCCAACCAATAGGAATCAAGCTTGCTCACCAAGACTTAATCCTAGCCTTTCATGCATCCAATGGCTTGGATGAAGCCAAGCAAGGTGCCCACCTTGCACCCCACTTGAGTGCTACGGCCAAGAGGTCTTGGAAGACCAATCCTCACTTTGATTTTCATGCATTCTCTCTTCTCTCTCTTCCAAAGAAAACCTAGCCACCATTGTTGTTCCTTTTTCTCCTTCCATTCGGCCAAGCTTGTTTCTTGACCATACAACCATCCAAAAATTTTTCTAACCAAGTTTTCCTAATCTAAACACCATTCTAAGAACCTTTCTAGTTGGAAGTTTCTTCAAAATCTTCCATTTAAGGCTTGGAAATCAACCTTGTAAATTTGACCTAGAAGGTGAAATATCATATTTTTCTTTTCTCTCTTCTTTTTCAAAGTTCTAAGCCATGATTTCTCCATGGTTTAGCTTCTTTTTCATGGTTAATAACATGTAGATTTTGTTTGAGATTTTTAGGTATTTGGTGGAGTGAAAACCGAACCATAGGAGGAGTGAAAGCTAATCATTTGTCTTCATTTAAGGTAAGAGGAAGACAATTCTTATCATCCCTTGATGGTGGTAAGAAGATGGATTGTTTGTAGAATCCATAAGGATTCGGTTGTGGTGTGTTTATTGATGTGTATTTATTAATTTTTGTGGTTGCTAGTTGCTTAAGTGTTGTATGTTAGTAGCTTTCTTGTTTGGTGATTGTAATAATTTTGCATGTCTATTAGCTTTTGATTGTATGTCTATAAGCTTTAATTTAGGTTTTATGTGTTAGAAATATTTTGCATGTGTTAGAAATATAAATGCATGTGTTAGAATTGTATGATAAGGTATAAGATGTGAATAACATGTGTAAATTTGCATGAGTGTTCCAAAGAACACATCCAATAGCTCACGGCAATGACAAGTTTAGAGGACCAAAATGTTCTCTTGATTTTTCCTAAAGTGTAACTTAATTAACCTAGGAGAATCAAGAAGGTTTCAAATTGATTTGATCAAAGAAAATGAACTTGGAAATCAAATGGTAAAGACTTAGTATTTTGGGCCAACATGCCTAAAGGATTAATTTAACTCTTACTAACTATTTTCTAATATGATTTAATGAGCTTAGACAATATAATATATTTGAAATGATTTAGAAGGTGAAAAACAATTTAGAAATCAAATGCAAAAGTTTTATGAAATTTGGCCAACATGCCACTATAGGTAATCATGATTTCTAAAACTTGATTCCAAACCTTTTTCAATCAAAAAGAGACAATACAAGTTAAGAAGAAATTTTCTATAATGATTTTTGAAGAAACAAATTGAGTAGAATTAAGCTTAAAGGATTAAAACTAGTAATTTTATCATTAGGAAGTAAAATACAGTAAATTTGAGAAATTTTCTAACATATAGCTCACTTTAGGTTTTGAAGCATGTTAGAGATTTCAAAGAGAATTAAATGATATGGTTAAAAAAAAAATTAGGTAAAAGGAAATTTTATGGAAAAATTTAGTAAACCATTATTATGATATTTTAAACAAAATACTGTCAATTTTTAGTAAAAATGAACCAATAAGATAACAAAAATATCCAAAAGACAGTATGCGGTATGAAAAATTATTCAACGTAGTTTAAATGTACTAAGTACTATTTCTGTCTGTTTAAACAGTAATTTTAAAGGCATTCGAATAAGAAAATGATTTGAAAATCCTACGCGATTGAGAAAACGTATTAAAAATGCTACACGATTTTAAAAACAGAAAAATATCTTTACCCGATTTTTAAACGTTTGTAAAAACGACAGAATTATGAAAACGCGATAAAATTTCTACGCGATTGACCGTTACTATCTTTATGCTGTCGGGAAAATGTGAACCCGTACAGGCTTTTGAAAATTTATATGCTGTCGGGAAAATGTGAACCCGTACAGGCTTTTGAGAAATTATTTGCTGTCGGGAAAATGTGAACCCGTACAGGCTTTCCATCTATCTGTTATGTGTGCCATGTATTTGGTGGGTTGGTTGACGAGACGAATCACATCGTGTTGTCGATGCGATAAACGTAGTGTGGTTCATTGTTCTAATGAACTTGGAGACTTTAGTGTACGGGATCCCACATGTGGACAGTTGGTAGCTCCGCTGGGCCGTGGTAAACCGATAGCACACTATGGTACTCAACACACACTATATTTAATCAAGATTTGTGAAATCTAGTAGTACATTTGCCTGTAGTGCCACAACGTGAGACCGTGAACTACACCACGCCTGGATTGATGGATTCCTGTGTCGTGGGGCTATAGACGCAACGTGTGACCGCGGAATAGTTGGTTGGGCAGCCGTGGTACTATTAGATTTTGCGAGTCATTCCTCTCTCTGATACTTGTGTTTTCTTTAGCTCCATGGAGTAGGATTTTGTCATATTATTTATCTCTATGTCTATTTGTTTACATCTTATCTATTTATTGTTTTTCTGTATCTTATTTGTTTATTTTATCTGGTTACTGTTACTATATTTGGCTATTATATTTTATCTGTTTATTCTTATCTTTCTTATTTTATCTGTGAGGTTTTATCTGTTATGATATATATTGTTATGATATCTAAATTTTACTTCAATTTATCATTATAATTGTTAAAGCTTTATATATTGCATGAACTGTATATATGTTGTTTGTCGTCTTCTTATTGGCCATGTTGTGATGGTTTTATGTTGTCTTACCTCTTTGTTATATGTATTTTCTGTTTATTTATTTTACGCGGTAAAGACTTCGAGGAAGAGGATCAGCCTATTGAGATCGTGTACCTTGAGGAGGAGGAAGATCGGCAGTGCGGACGACCGGTTTACGATCAAGAACCATCCGATCATCCATATCCTCTGGATTGATTGTGTGGGATGGCGACGCCAGGATTTTTGGGATTCATAGAGCTGGTATTTCATGGAGGTGCTCTGGCTTGGCACTTACGAGGCGATCGTGACTCTGTGACGTATGCAGGACGTGTGACCGTGATCCTACGTCATCGTTTTGATGAAGAGCCTGTCATGACTACGACACTTTTTCTGCACTTAGAGTTACCCTTATCCATTAGGCGTTATTGGGGTGCTGAAAACCCTGAGCCTAGTGAGATAAGCATCGTATCGACTGCGCGATCCCGTTATCGCCGTGTGTCGAGACATCCAGGATATCTATCTCCTGATGATCATTTTCATGCTGAGAGTGATCCATCAGAGGATTAGATAATCATGATGTTTTTTTTGGGCGCGTCAGCGTATGTCTGTATATATTAACTCTTTTATTGCTTTCTTTACTGTTTTTGTTTAAATAGTTGTAGTCTTAGTTGTAAATTATTTGTACAGTTTATAACTTAATCATATGTATATTACTAGTGATGATGTTTTTTTTTATTTCTTATTTTCCGCATTGTCTTTTTATATCATATTTCTGTCTATCAGAAATTATTTTACAACCCGTAATAATATTTAACAAATGTTTCACAACTTGGGTAGATTTTATTTCTATTTCTTTTATTTTCTTTTATGTGTGACATCCTCCAAAGGGGTGTTACATTCCTAACCTAATGTGAGGCTACAGTTTTGGCTTGGAATTTAGGGAAATGGGAATGATTTTGTGTGAACTAAAATTTGAGTGATTATATATCAAGAAATTAGTGTATAAAAAGGAAATAAATAGAAACTTTGAAGACTTGAGAGGTCACAGTTTTTGTGAGAAAAATTGGAGTTCAAATGATGCTTTAGTGTATCCTTGGAATTTAAGAATTTAGAGACAAACATAATCTATAATGAGATAGGAGAATTAAATTGGATGATAACACTTATGAGGCCTCGGTCCTTGCTTGAAATCTCTAAGGTTGGAATTGAATTGTGTAAGACGAAATCTATGTGATTAGTTATGAAATGAGTAAAACATGAAATGAAAATTTTGGGGGTTTCCCACCCTAATGTGAGGCTACGGTTTGGCTTGAACCTTGAGAAAATGAATTGATCCCATGTGAAATAAGAGCTAAGTAATTAGGTATCAAGAGACTAGTGCATAAAATGGAAGGAAATTTAGAACCTTGAAGTCTTGTGAGGCCACAGTTTTAAGGGTTATTTAACCTAGGGAATTTCATAATTGATCAAGACTTAAGTTATTGGAATCGATGGACCCTTAATGGGGAATGGTGATAAATGATGGACCGTAAACATACATTGACGTTAGGAAGTAGTTCTATATTGTTGTAAGACCTTAAGTGGGACTAAGTATTTGTTGATGAATTTCTTGAAGAGATTATGATATATTGACATTGAGAATGATTATATACCATTGTGGTATTGCACATGATAAATGTATAATTGATATGATTTATTGACATTGAGAATGAATGTATATGCCATTGTGGTATGCTTATGATGAATGCATCATTGATAGACATACATGATTGGACATTGCGTGGTCATGCATATGTGTTGTCCGTTGGACATTGTTGTAAAGGCGGTGTATGCCTAGGAGTTGAATAACACCTATGTGTGGGTGCGAATAGACTAAGCATAGGGTCATAGTGGTTGGCCATGGGGGCATCGCGGTACGGGTGCTTCACATGGACAGTTATGAGCTCCTCTATGTCGTGGGGTAGACCAATGCAAACACACCGACGATTTGGACTGAGATGTTGTCCTATATTGCGATCAACTGTTAAGGTGCCATGTATAAGCCATTGTTGCGCAAATATTTTTATGAGATGAAGCACATTATTTTTAAGGCTAACAATATACTGGCATTAGTCCTTGATCATTCACTCCGAAAATGTTGATGTCTAGCTCCATGGAGTAGGATTTTGGTACCATGATGCATTATGCAGTGTTCATTATCGGTCTCATAAATTGTTGAGCATGAACACTTGTGACTGTGAATATATCTGTTTTAATTCCATAATAATTATCTGGATATTGTGTTGATTGCTTGAGATATTATTGCTTATAATTGTACTACTTTGCTATAAATTCTACTGTTACTATTAATGAATACATGGACTGTGTTGCTATGTGGGCACTCTGCGCTGTGTTGTCTTCTTACTGCTATAATGGTAATGAAAGTTGGGTGTCTCACCTCTTTACTGTATTACCATGTTTTATGTCGTATTAGATAAAGACAGTGAAGAACGCAAATTGAGTTTGATTAGTTAGGTTTTAAGGATCGACTTCTGTTTCCTTGTGATGGCATCTGCACAACCTCCTCTGTTTCTCACGTGGATACAGTTTCATAGTGGCTTGGAAGCCTGGCATTTCGACCGTGAAGCGGAGCGTGTTACTTACATTGGGGATGTGACCCTAGTTCAGTGTGGTAATGAACTTGGAGCTGGTACGAACATATCTTATGTTCCTATACGTATGGAGTTCTCTATACCTATTGGGGAGATGTGGGATAACCGCCGCCTCTTTCCTAGAGGGGTTTCGATTATAACGCATGTTCGTACTCCCATCCATCTAGAAGTGTCGCAAGGGTGAGTATTCCCTATCTGAAACACTGAAGAAGATCAGGTGCAGGACCATTCCTTACATGTGTTAGACTTCGGGGAAGGTCGAGCATTTATATGGTAATTATGTTATGCTATGTAAAACCTACATTTTATATTATTGTACGTTAATTTATGTAAGGATGATGGATGTGTACTCTGTATTAAGCTAATGTTGAAGTATTTTGTGTTGCGATACAATATAATTATATTTCATATCGTGGCTCGTATTATCTATTTATGCATAATGAAAAAATATCTCTAATTATTTTATAAATCTAAATTTGAAAATACTGGATATTTGACACTATGACATGTCTGGACCTAGTGACTGTGATATAATGACGATTGTGCTGCGGTGGCTAGATCTAGGTGCATTACACCTTGATTCTCATTCTTAAATCCAATCCATTCAAATACTTTAAAAATCGATCAAGATACATAATAACAACCAATAAAGTTATACAAGATAAAAATTAATACAAAAGTCATCAAAAATCACATAACAAAGAGAGCAACCCTAACATGGGTTTCTCACAACCAACATATAAATAAGCTTCTTACTCAAGATAGGTTGAAGTGGATGATCTCCCTCTTACCTAAAGAAATAAACAAGAAAGCAAGCTCCTTTTTGCACTTGAAATTCGTCCTCCACCACCACAAAACTCTAGAAAGTCCATCTCAGAAAAATCAACAATCAAAGCTTGGAAAAGGAGTCCTTGATCGCCAAGGTGACCAAGGACCACAAAAATGAGAAGGAAAAATGGAAAAGTCAAGAAATTTTACCTCAAAGCTTCAAACTTTAGAGCTTCATGGAAGATGATGAAAATGATAGATCTAGGTGTTGGTCACAAAAGAGAAAAGCTTTAAGATGATGAGAAGATGTAAGAAACAAGGTTGGTTGAGCAAAAAAATATGGATGGCCAAAATGGTGCTCCTTGGCCGTGGAAGAGAGGAGAAAATAGAGAGGAAAAAGTGAGCTTTTTAGAGAATTGTTTCAACAAGAAAGATAGATCTTCAAAGGAAGAGTAGATTCAAGTAAAGTGGTTGCTTGAAATCAAGCATCCATGAAGGGGAAATGGAGGGGTGTGCTGTGGAGGAGAGGAGAAGAGGAAGAGGAGAAAAGTGAGAGGAGAGAAAATAGAGAGATAAAATGATAGAAAAGTGTTTAGGGATTTTTGAAAAGGGAAAGGATGGATGTATAAGTGGAAATATGACAAAATTTGTCATATTTCCCTCCACATGGCCATGGAGTTACAAGAGAGAGGGGGAAGGAAGCTTCATCCAGAAGCTTGGGCAAAGCTTCCTTGAGAAGCTTTGTTAGTTTTTTGGAAAAGTCAACATGACATGACATAAAGTTGACACTCTTGAAAAGATGATGAGCATTTTACTACAAATTATTATCCAACTGAAAAATGTTATAGTTAACAAAAATCAGTATTTATTATCTAATGGATAATAAAATGTACTACGATTTTTATTTATCAGATAAGAATTTTGAAAAACATAAACCTTGTAAACGATGCGTAGCCTCAGGTTTTGTAAGATCCCTTGTCGAAGTTTCCATAGTTCAAGGTTTTCTAGTCTTGGGAAAAATATTTTATTTTCTTGGCTCCGCTTAATGTGCACGTAAATTGAGAAATATATTGAAATAATTAATATTTTCGAAAAAATTCACAAAAATTTAAAAAAATCACAAATATTATAAAATGACTATTTATCATGAAATAAACAATTTTCGAGGTGTTACACAAATTCTTATTGTGGACGTTGATTTCTGATTTGATAGCGTCAAGGTATAGTTTTTTTGGTTACGTGAGACTGCTATTTCGTGGTGGCCCTAGAGCCTAGCATATTAGTCCTGATGAAGAGGGTATTATTTATCAGGGAGAGTTGACCGTCTCTATGAGTAGGATCTACCACGGAGATCCTTTCTTTTCTGTTAATATATATGTACATCTAGAGTTTCTATTATCTATTAGACAATATTGGGGTGGTCGTTACCATATCTTTAATGAGATTAGTATTGTATCGTCTGCTTGGACACTTGTCCGTAGGAGCACACGTTATCCGGGATTCCTATCTTTTGAGGAGTCTGAGGAATATCCTGAGGAGGACCCGTTTGAGGGTTCTGTTCCATAGGTGTGTACTTAGGTTAGTGTAGTAGCTATAGTAATATTTATTACTTTTGAGAACTCTGTATGGATATATTTAAGCTTGACAGTACTTATGTTATGTAGATGATGTATATTATTTTGTGATACGATTTGGGTATTTTTATATTCTGCTAAGTTTATATGATCAATATCAAGAAATTTTATAACTCATATTTATGTTATAAAAATATTATTTTGTAACTTAGGGTAATTTGGTAGTAATTAATATAAAATGTGATACCCTACAGTGGGTGTTACATTAGTTGGTATCAGAGCCCAAGTTAGAGTCTTTTGGGTTTGTAGTTAGGTTCTTGATTGTGTTGTGTGATTCTCTGTATTTGGTTTCCGAAAGGAAACAATATTGTTGAAATGATTGTACTTGACTTCTATTTTGTATTGTTTAGTTTGATTTATGAGAATTACGATGGCTGGATGTCGAGGTGGACGTAAGAATGCGGCACGTGAGAATGAAAGTATTGTTGCGGCTGCTGAGGCTATACAAAGGATGGCAGATGCCATCGTGCAACAGAATCAAAGAGCTGCGTAGCAACAAGAAGCAACTGCGGAGGCTCAAAATCTGTCCGAATTTTGTAGAAATAATCCGCATAATTCAATGGAGAATTTGACCTAGAGAAAGCCAATCTTTGGATCAAAGAACTAGAAAAAATATTCAGTGGTATGGGTTGTGCTGATGAAAGGAAGGTCACTTATGCAACCTTTATATTGGTTGGTGATGGTGAAGATTGGTGGGCAGGAGCCCGAAGATTACTGGAAGTTAAAGGGAGAGTTGTAACCTAGGAACTCTTCAAGCAAAGATTTTTGGGAAAGTATTTCCCAACTAGTGTTAAACATCCTAAGGAGATAGAATTCCTTGGCTTGAGGTAGGGAGTAATGTCTGTGAGTGAGTATGCTACGAGGTTCGAAAGCTTATCTAAGTTTTCGAGATTTTTTCAGTTGCAACCGGATGAAGAATGGAAGCGTAGGAAGTTTGAAGAAGGATTGAAGCATGACATAAAAAGGGAAGTAGTACTATTGGGAATTGATCAGTTCCTAACACTATTAGACAAATGCTAAAGAGTTGAGGAGTTAGATCAACACCGTGATACTAGAAATAGGAACATTGGACCTACTTGGTTCCAAAGAGGAAAAGGTAGCGATGGCAACTGTTATTAGTAGAAACCATATGCTAGACCATCAGGAGGTCAGACTCGACAACAATCCTATGGAGGAGGTTCTGGTGGCAACAACTTTGGTCAAACTAGGACTTCTATGTCCAAATGTTTTAAGTGTGGAAAGGACCATTTGACTAAAGACTGCACTATCAAAGGAATTATATGCTTCGGATGTGGGAAACATGGACATCTCTCAAAGGACTACAATCAACTGAAGATGAAACCCTCTGTAGGAAACGTCCGTACAACTAGACCACAGGCAGGTGGTCGAGTATATACTATGAGCGGGGAGGAAGCCTCGAAGTCAGAGGATCAAATTATGGAGGAGTGTGCCATTGAAGGTAATCCTTTAACCGTATTATATGATTCAGGAGCAACCCACTTTTTTATTACTTGTGATTGTGTGGAGCGTTTGGGATTATCTGTGACTACATTGCCTTTTGACTTGGGTGTTGCTTCTCCTTCTGATAAGCCTGTGATTACTACAAAAGTTTGCTTGAATTGCCCTATTTATATTAGGGATAGAATCTTTTATGTTGATTTGATCTGTTTGCCTTTTTCCAAGATTAATGTAATTTTAAGAATGGATTGGTTATCTTCTAACCATATCCTGATAGATTGTTCCAATAAGACATTAGTTTTCCCGATGCTAAGAATTCTAGATTCCTAATGGCAACTCAAGTCGAAGCTTGTTTGAAGGAAGGAGCTCAAGGATACTTATTGTTGTCTTATTTGGAAGTTCAAAGTGAAGATGCTATGAAAGATATTTTCATAGTCAATGAATTTCCTGAAATTTTTCCTGATGATATACTTGGATTACCACCAATAAGAGAGATAGAATTTGCTATTGATCTGGTACCAGGAACTGGACCTATATCTATGGCGCCCTACAGGATGTTGCCTTCAGAACTAGCGGAGCTTAAGAAATTGTTGGAGGAATTGTTGGAGAAGTAATTCGTGAGACCTAGTATGTCACCATGGGGAGCCCCAGTGCTGTTAGTCCAGAAGAATGATGGGATTTCTCACCTATGTGTGGACAACTGACAGTTGAACAAGATTACGATTAAGAATAAATATCATCTTCCAAGAATAGATGATCTGATGGATCAACTGCAAGGAGCTGCAGTGTTTTTCAAAATTGATTTACATTCTAGTTATCACCAGATTCATGTGAAGGTGGAAGATATGCCCAAGACAGTATTCCAGACGCGTTATGGGCATTACGAGTATTAAGTGATGTCGTGGTGTGATGAATGCACTTGCCATATTCATGGATTTCATGAATAGGATTTTTTGTTCTTATCTAGACAAGTTTGTAGTTGTCTTTATTGACAACATTCTAATCTTCTCTCGAAGTTAGGAGGAACATGCTAAACATCTCAGAGTGGTTCTCCAGATTTTGAAGGAAAATAAGCTATACGCAAAGTTGTCCAAATGTGAATTTTGGTTAATCGAGGTTCAATTTTTGGGGCAAGTGATATCAGAGGAAGGGATTGAAGTTGATGCTTCAAAAGTGGAGATAGTTCTCCAGTGGGAAAGGCCAAAGATTGTATTAGAGATCCGTAGTTTCATCAGATTAGCCAGTTGCTATCGACGGTTTATTGAGGGGTTTTCCAAGATAGCAGGACCTCTTACCTAACTTACATAGAAAAATCAACCTTTCGTATGGACTGATGCATGCAAAGAAAGTTTTCAAGAGTTGAAAAGATGATTGACTACTTCACTGGTGTTAATTATACCTGATCCTAATGAACCTTTTGAAGTATATTGTTATGCTTTGTACCAAGGGTTAGGTTGTGTACTTATGCAAAACCGGAAGGTTGTGGCATATGCTTCAAGGTAGTTAAAGGTACATGAGAGGAATTATCCCACTCACGATTTGGAGTTGGCAGTTATGGTGTTTGCATTGAAAGTGTGGAGACATTTTCTATATAGAGCAAATTTCAATGTCTTTAGTGATCATAAAAGCTTGAAGTATCTGTTTGACCAAAAAGAGTTGAACATGAGGCAGAGGTGTTGGCTAGAATTTCTGAAGGATTATGATTTTCAATTACAGTATCATCCCGGGAAGGTGAATGTTGTAGCGAATGCTTTAAATAGGAAAATGCTTAGTGTTTCTGTTATGATGATCAAGGAGAGCGAATTGATAGAAGAATTTTGAGATATGCGGTTATTTGTGAAGTTGACGCCGAGAAAGATGTGTTTGAACATGATCACTATCTCAAATAGTTTGATAGATGAAATCTGATAGAAACAAAATGATGACCAATATTTGCAAGAAGCGATGAAACAAGGAACAATGTTAGAATTTAAAGAAGGAACAAATGGAATTTTGAAATTCAAAGGAAGGATTTGTGTGCCCAACGATCAAGGACTTAGGAGATTGATTTTGGATGAAGCTCATAGAAGTAAGCTGAGTATGCATCCATGAGCCACAAAAATGTATCAAGACTTGAAGCAATTGTATTGGTGATAAGGGATGAAAAGAGACGTCATTAAGTATGTATCATCCTGCTTAGTCTGTCAGAAGGCTAAAGTTAAGCATCAAAGACTTTTTGGAATGTTGCAACCTTTGTCTATTCTTGAATGGAAATGGGATGATATAGCCATGGACTTTGTGACTGGATTACCAAAGACTAAAATAGGTCATGATTCTATTTGGGTAGTTGTTGATCAGCTTACGAAGTCGACACACTTTTTTCCAATTAACATTAAGTACTCAATGGAGAGGTTGACTCAAGTGTACATCAGTGAAATCATTAGACTTCATGGTATACCTTCCAGTATAATTTCATATCGAGATCTGAGATTCATGTCGAGATTTTGGCATAGTTTGCAAGAAGCGATGGAAATGAAATTACATCTAAGTTCTACTTACCATCCAAAAACAGATGGTCAGTCGAAAAGAATGATTCAGTCGTTTGAGGATTTATTGAGGGTGTGCATTTTGGAACAGTCAGGATGTTAGGATGAATTCTTATTGTAACGCCCCATTTTCTAGGAAAAGAAGGAACGTCACACCATAATAAAATACAATAAAATGTGAAAAATAAATAAATCATAAATTAAGACCCGATTCATTTTTATATATGAATAAACATCTTCGATCATAATTGTATAGTAATCGGGTATTGAAATATATGTATTTTATTTTATTTTTGTTATGAGAATAATAAAACGTAATTACAGTAAAAATCAACATGAAAGGAAATCATACATCCACATATTATATATATATATATATATATATATATATATATATATATATATATATATATATATATATATATATATATATATATATATATATATATATATTTGCATCAAGCATGTTTAATTACATCATCAAATATACAAAAAGTAAAAGACTTTACCCACCCCAAGATGTTTACAAATGTACAGCCCATTAAAATAGCAAAACATCAGGCTTCCCAAAAAGATATACAGATAGCCATCATAATGACCCCAAGCTAATGACACCGTCAAGTCCCCATGATAAATGCAACGATCCATGCACATGATTATATGCCAACAGTCAGGACCTTCGTGGAAGGTCATCCTCGCATAGCAGAAATCTACGTGAATGAGATGACATCTTCAAGCAACACTAGTTGTAATCAGGCCAGAAACCAGGGAACTTAGGCGCTTCCCCTTCTTCACGGATGTCTTCTCAAAAGCATATAAATAAACAGAAATATAGGGATACAGGAAAGAGGTGAGACAGCCAGCATTCAATACCAATATGGCAGTAAGTGTTGGTGTATGCCCTAGAGGCCAATACATTCTGTCAGTATTTACATACATTGTATTATACTATTTTTAATATATGAGGCATTTCATTTATTATGTTCTTTTTGATAAACATAATAAAGTCCTTAGAATAGTAAGTTTGATACCATAGGACATCAAGTGGATGACTTGATCGTGAGATCCTATTGGATAAAATACTATTCTTAAATGTCCCTAGTCAAGTATTATTGTTAATTAGGACAACAATAATATATTGAGACTAGTATGTGCGTAGACTGATGACCACATCTCACGGGTCATGGATATAAGATATCAAGTCTACATATGGATACATATTAGAGTAATGATGTATTGGACAGACCCGCCATGAGAACGCTACGTGGATCGTTACGTGAGTGTCATAAGCGATTCTCATAGTGATAATAGTGTATGTGGTCCTTTGACCTGAAATCACTACGATTCCTACATGAGGAGTTGTGTGTTTTAATGCCATCAAATGTCATTTGTAATAAGATGATTATAAAGTTAATTATTAGACATACCGTGATACATGTGGAGGGATGTGAGTGACCTAGATGGGATTTGTCCCTCCTACATAACATGAGTGATATCTTCGGGCCCCCTGATTGAGTGAGACTACGAAATGCATGGCCATGCTCAAATGAGTCAGTATGAGATATTGATCTCATTTGTTATTACTATGTCTACTCGGGAATCAGGAAACTGAAGATTGAACTAAACAAGGGTGACACATTCCATGCCTTGTGTTCAATCTGGATATCTGGACAAAGGGACTAAACTACATGGAAACATTGGTCACGGATAGGTTATGTCAAATCACTGACATTCTCATTACTTGGGTAGCAGTGATGTGTTGCTAGATACCGCTCACTGTTTGTAATATTAAAATGAGATTTTAATATTACTACCAACGTCATGAGAACTTGCAGGGTCACACACTTAGAATAGACTAATTTGGAGCAATAAGAATCCAAGTTGGGCTCAGATTCAATTGTGGGCCTAACTCATAAGGTAACCACTATTATAAATAGTACTGCTAAGGGGGCTGCTACGTACGTAACATTACAACCCTAGCCGTACCTTAGAAAGTGAGTGAGAGACAGTGAAAGGTCTTCTTCTCTTCTCTTCGCCGCTAGCACCGCAAAACAGAGGCGTGACTCCTTTTTGCAAGTTTGTTCGTGTGGATACCATAGAGACATCATCGTTATTACGGTGTTAGTGATTTACCTCGCTTGTGTTTATCATGCTTCAAGAGGTAAACTTTTAAAAACTCGGATTATGGACTTTTCGCATGGATCTTGTGAGGGAATTCTATTATTCCGTTGCATAATTTTTAATCCGCAATTCCCAATAGTGGTATCAGAGCCACTTGCGAAACCATGATTCGGTTTTTCTGCTTTTCTTGTTATATGCGATAACATGATTCATTGCTTTCTTTTCATAAAAGACATTTATATGTTATTTCTGAAATCGAAATAATGCTTTATGAAACCGTGTTCTATTTGATTTGTTGTTTTCAAAACATGTTGATGTTTTTGAAATCATGAAGATGTTCATATGATTCTGTGAAAAACCATTTTGAAAGCTTTTTATTTCTGTGTTTTTCTGCTATATATATATATATATGATATGTTTGATTCTGTGAAAACCGAATTGAATGCTTTTTGTTTCTGTATTTTCCTGGTATATATATGAGATATGTATGATTATGTAAAAATCGAATTGAATGCTTTCTGTTTTTTGCATTTTTTTGGTATATATGCGATATAAACATAGCAGCGCGGCGCAAGGTTTTGGAAACCTTGTTCTTGGTTTGTGGTGGCTATGAGGCTTCCTCATGATATGAAGTGTTCATATTTCACGCGTTTTAGAGACCCTATTTCTGGAAAGATGATGATGGCTGTGAGGAACCCCTGCGGCACATGAAGCATTCATGTGTTTGTGGGCCTTAGGGTTCAAGTGTTATTGCTTTGTGTTTATGTAAACTTTGAGATGCATGGTTCATGGTTATAGCCTTAGTCCTTATTTTTATGCTTTTTTGGTTATTTTAAATACGACCTGCGTGTCGTGCCTTTCTCTCTACATTCTGATTGTACGTTCTCTTCTCATCTAACTCCCCTCGAATGTAAAAGATGTTTCTATATAATGTAATCTTGATGTGGAGGCAAGAAGATGCCATCAATTGAGGACGTTGGTGGGAGACGCTTGATGAAGCTAGCTTAGTTAATGCTACTCTCTTAGAGGCCATAACCATGTCACGTTTATTATATGCTTTATACGTATGAGATGCATGGATGATGTTTATGGTATGTTAAACAAGTTTAATAAATGGTGAGATCTAATAATAAAATTCCCTCAAAGAAAATATTAAGTCATTATATGATGCTTTCCAATGCGTAGCACTCGTCAAGACTTGTATCGATCAAGTGTAGGTCTGCTAAAGCAAGATGCCTTTATCTATATTAGTAAGACACGATGGGATAAGAGTAATATCCAATTGCCAACCATTGGGTATGACTTAACTAGGTCATTTCAATAGGATTGAAGGCTTAGAGGCATGAAGTTGGGCTTTAGTCCATTAGATGGATTAGAATAAGTGTTATTCACCCAACTATCCAAGAGTTGCATGTGATGTAATTGGAAAGGGTTTCCTACCTAAATAAGCAAATTTTGGGTGATCAGCCAAAGTTGACTCAAAGTTAGGTGAAATATGGATCTTGGCCCACTAGGAAATCTTTCGATGGGATTTTTTGAGTCAATACTGGGGGTCATTGATTTGAATAAAATAGTGGGAGGCATATTTAATTAAAGACCTTGTTAAATATGTTTATGGCATGATACTTATATTTTGCATATTTCTGTTGATAGATTACCATGGCAACAAACACATCAAGTAACTTATCATTGCGATTAGTCCTTGAGAAGGACAAGTTGTCTGGGACAAATTTCCTAGACTGGTACAGGAACTTGAGGATTGTCCTTAAGCAAAAGAAAAAATTGTATGTTTTAGAATAGCCTATTCTTGAGCCACCTGCTACTAATGCCCCTAGAGCTGAAAGAGATGCTTATAAGAAGCATCAAGATGATGCCTTGGACGTTGGATGTCTAATGCTAGCCACCATGAACTCTGAGCTCTAAAAGCAACACAAGAACATGGATGCCTATGATATGATCGTACACCTCAAAAGGCTCTATCAAGAGTAGGCTAGACATGAGAGATACGAGGTCTCTAAAGCACTGTTTCAGTGCAAGCTGGTAGAAGGAAGCCCTATTGGTGCTCATGTACTCAAGATGATTGGGTATATTGAAAACCTAGATAGACTTTGTTTTCCTTTGGGCCAAGAGTTGGCCACTGACTTAGTCCTGCAATCGTTGCCGGATAGTTTTAGTCAATTTGTCATGAATTACAACATGAATGAAATTGACAAATCACTACCAGAGCTGCTAACCATTTTGAGAACTGCTGAGCAGAACATAAACAAAGGCAAAGGAAAGGCCATAATGATGGTCCATAAGAATAAGGGCAAGAAATAGTAGAAAAAGCCCACGGACAAGTGGAAGGGTAAAGGCAAGGATAAGTTCAAACCTAGCACTTTTGGCTTGAAACCAGTGGGTGGAGTGGCTAAGGAAGGTACATGCTTCCACTGCGGTCAGACTAGACATTGGAAGAGGAACTGTGCCAAGTACCTAAAGGAGCTCAAGAAGAAGAAGGGAAGTGAGACTTCCATTTCAGGTATTTTTGTTATAGAAGTCAATTTATCTACTTCTGCATCATGGGTATTAGATACTGGATGTGGATCTCACATTTGCGTAAATGTGCAGGATCTAAAGAGCAGTAGATCATTGACTAAGGGTGAAGTTGACCTACGAGTGGGAAATGGAGCAAAGGTTGCTGCACTAGCCGTAGGGACTTATTTATTAGCTTTGCCCACTAGGCTTGTAATTGAATTAGATAATTGTTATTTTGTGCCTGCTATTAGTAGGAATATCATTTCTGTTTCTTGTTTGGACAAGAAAAGTTTTACTTTTATAATAAAGAACAAAAGTTGTTCTCTTTATTTGAATGATATTTTCTATGGTAGTGTACATCTGAGTAATGAACTTTATGTCCTTGATCTCGAAACACCCATCTATAACGTAAATACAAAGAGGTTCAAGTCAAATGATATGAACCCAACTTATCTCTGACATTGTTGTTAGGGCCACATAAATGAGAAGCACATCTCCAAACTCTATAAAGATGGATTCTTGGACTCGTTTGATTTCGAATCATATGAGAGATGTGAATCTTGTTTATTGGGAAAGATGACTAAGGCCCCATTCACTGGACAAGGTGAAAGGGCTAGTGATCTTTTAGGCCTCATACATAGTGATGTATGTGGGCCCTTAAACACACTAGCTAGAGACGGTTTTCAATATTTCATTACATTTACTAATGATTTTAGTAGATATGGATTTGTATATCTTATGAAGCACAAATCAAAATCCTTTGAAAAGTTCAAAGAGTTCAAGAATGAAGTACAAAACTAACTTGGCAAGAGTATTAAAATCCTTCGATCAGATCGAGGAGGTGAATACTTAAGCCAACAGTTTAATGATCATCTGAAAGAGTGTGAGATAATATCTTAACTCACTCCTCTTGGAACACCACAATGGAATGGTGTTTCTGAAAGGAGGAACCGGACCTTGTTGGACATGGTTTGATCTATGATGAGTCATGCAGACCTTCCAGGCTCCTTCTGGGGATATGCTCTGTTAACAACAGCTTTCACACTTAACCGTGTTCCATCTAAGACGGTTCAACAAACACCATATGAGATGTGGACTGGGAGACGACCAAGTATGTCTTTTATGAAGATTTGGAGTTGCGAAGCTTATGTGAAATGTCAAGTTTCTGATAAGCTTAGCCCTAAATCAGATAAATACTTCTTTGTGGGGTGTCCTAAGGAAACCAAGGGATACTATTTCTATAATCCTACCGAGGGCAAAGTGTTTGTCGCACGGACTGCTGTATTCCTAGAAAAGGAGTTTATCTCTAAAGGAATCAGTGGGAGGAAAGTAGAACTTGAAGAAATTCAAAGTTCACAGAGTAGCAGCGACCCGATAGTGGAAATAGAGCAGCCTCCACAAGTCGTTGTGGAACCACAATCTGCTCTAGTAGCACAAGACCCACATAGGTCTAACAAGATACATCATCAACCAAAGAGATATGGATTTTTTATGACTCAGCAAGGTGACGTATTGCTCATGGATCAAGATGAGCCTGTGACTTACCAGGAAGCCATTATTAGCCCAGAATCTGAAAAATGGCTTGAGGCCATGAGATTTGAAATGGAATCTATGTATGTCAACCAAGTATGGACCTTAGTTGACCCACCTGAAGGGGTAAAACCCATTGGGTGCAAGTGGATTTTCAAGAAGAAAATCGGCATGGATGGTAATGTGCATACCTTTAAGGCACGATTAGTGGATAAAGGTTTCAAGCAAATTCATGGTGTAGACTATGATGATACTTTTTCCTCGTTGCGATGCTTAAATTCGTTCGGATCTTACTTACTATTGTAGCATACCATGATTATAAAATCTGGCAAATGGATGTAAAAACTGCTTTCCTTAATAGAAATCTTCTCGAGGATGTGTACATGACATAACCTGAGGGTTTTTCCACTCCACGGGATGCTAGAAAGGTATGCAAGTTGCAACGATCTATTTATGGATTGAAGCAAGCTTCCAGAAGCTGAAATTTGATGATACAATCAAACAATTTGGTTTCATCAAGAATGAAGAAGAATCTTGTGTCTACAAGAAGGTTAGTGGGAGCATAATTATTTTTCTGGTGTTATATGTAGATGACATTCTACTCATCGAAAATGACATCCTTACCCTACAGTCTGTAAAGACTTGGTTAGGGAAGTGCTTTTCTATGAAGGACTTGGGCGAAGCCACCTATGTATTAGGTATCAGGATCTATAGAGATAGATCGTAGAGATTGCTTGGCCTAAGTCAGAGTACATACATAGACAAAGTGTTAAAACGGTTTAACATGCATGAATCCAAGAAAGGACTCTTGCCTATGTCGCATAGTGTAAGCCTATCTAAGGCTCAATCCCCTTCCACCCAGGATGAGAGGGATCACATGAGTAAGATTCCATATGCATCTGCAATTGGATCTATCATATATGCCATGTTATGTACTTGACCAGACATCTCGTATGGTTTGAGCATGACGAGCAGGTACCAGTCTGATCCCAGTGAGAGTCACTGGAGTGCTGTAAAGAACATCCTTAAGTACTTAAGAAGGACTAAGGATTCGTTCTTAGTATATGGAGCCGAGGAGGAACTAGTTGTAAAGGGTTACACTGATACTAGCTTCCAAACCGATAAGGATGACTCCATATCGCAATCGAGTTTTGTTAATTGCCTGAATGGTAGGGCTGTGAGCTGGAAGAGTTCAAAGCAAGAGACAGTCGCCGATTCTACCACAGAGGCTGAGTATATTGCTGCCTCTAATGCAGCAAAGGAGGCTGTTTGGATTAGGAAGTTTATTATTGAGCTTGGTGTAGTTCCTAGCATTGTGGACCCAGTGAACCTCTATTGTGATAATAATGGAGCCATTGCACAAGCTAAGGAGCCTAGATCTCACCAACGATCTAAACATATACTTAAGCGCTTCCATCTTATTCGAGAAATCATCGATAGAAGAGATGTGAAGATATGCAGAGTACCAACAGATGATAACATTGCTGATCCACTGACAAAGCCTCTTGCACAGCAAAAGTATGAGGGTCATACTAAGTCTTTCCGAATTAGATATATGCCTGATTGGCTCTAGTGCAAGTGGGATATTGTTGGTGTATGCCCTAGAGTCCAATACATTTTGTCTGTATTTACATACATTGTATGATGCTATTTTTAATATATGAGACATTTCATTTATTGTGTTCTTTTTGATAAACATAATAAAGGCCTTAGAATAGTAAGTTTGATACCATAGGACATCAAATGGATGACTTGATCGTGAGATCCTATTGGATAAAATACTATTCTTAAATGTCCCTAGTCAAGTATTATTGTTAATTAGGACAACAATAATGCATTGAGACTAGTATGTACATAGATTGATGACCACATCTCACGGGTCATGAATATGAGATATCAAGTCTACACATGGATATATATTAGAGTAATGATGTATTGGACAGACCTGCCATGAGAATGCTACGTGGATCGTTACGTGAGTGTCATAAGCGATTCTCATAGTGATAATGGTATGTGGTCCTTTGATATAAAATCACTACGATTCCTACATGAGGAGTTATGTGTTTTAATGTCATCAAACGTCATCTGTAACAAGATGATTATAAAGTTAGTTATTAGACATACTGCGATTCATGTGGAGGGATGTGAGTGACCTAGATGGGATTTGTCCCTCCTACATAACAGGAGTGATATCTTTAGGCCCCCTGATTGAGTGAGACTACGAAATGCATGGCCATGCTCAAATCAGTCAATATGAGATATTGATCTAATTTGTTATTACTATGTCTACTTGAGAATCAAGAAACTAAAGATTGAAACTAAACAAGGGTGACACATTCCATGCCTTGTGTTCAATCTAGATATCTGGACAAAGGGACTAAACTACACAGAAACATTAGTCACGGATAGGTTATGTCAAATCACTGACATTCTCATTACTTAGGTAGCAGTGATGTGTTGTTAGATACCGCTTACTGTTTATAATATTAAAATGAGATTTTAATATTACTACCAACGTCATGAGAAACTGCAAGGTCACACACTTAGAACAGACTAAATTGGAGCAATAAGGATCCAAGTTGGACTCGGATTCAATTGTGGGCCTAATTCATAACAGATGAGTTTAGGGTTGCACAGCTTACCTTGCTACTGCTCACACTCACTTAAGGCAGCCACTATTATAAATAGTAATGCTAAGGAGGCTGCTACATACGTAACATTACAACCCTAACCGCACCTAAGAAAGTGAGTGAGAGACAGTAAAAGGTCTTCTTCTTTTCTCTTCGCAACTAACACTGCGAAACAGAGGCATGACTCCTTTTTGCAAGTCTGTTCGTGTGGATATCGCAGAGACATCGTCGCTATTACGGTGTTGGTGATTCACCTCGCTTGTGTTTATCACGCTTCAAGAGGTAAACTTTTAAAAACTCATATTATGGACTTTTCGCATGGATCTTGTGAGGGAATTCTATTATTCCGTTGCGCAATTTTTAATCTGTAATTCCCAATAGTAAGAAAACAAAATGGCGCATGACGCCCATATGATATATATATATATATATATATATATATATATATATATATATATATATATATATATATATATATATATATATATATATATATATATATATATATATATATATATATATATACCAATTGTAATAATAAAATAAGCAATAGCAGGGAAACAACAATAATATCTCAGGCAATAAGCAGTTCATCAAGTAGATAATTATTTCAACAATTAAAAGGAGATAATTAAATAGTTATGGACAATCATGCCAGAAGAATTATGAGACAGACAATACATAATGCTTGAGGTACCAAAAATCCTATTCCATGGAGCTAGACATAAACATTCGGAGAGAATGATTAGGGAGTCATGCTTGTATCTCGTTAGCCTAAAATTAAAGTGCTTATAAAAAAAATAATATTTTTTGCAACATGGCTTATACATGGCACTCTCAACAAGATCGCAATGTAGGACAGTATTTCAGTCCAAATCGTCGGTGTGTTTGCATTGGTCTATCCCACGACGCCAGTGGAGCTACCACTGTCTATTGTGAGACACCTGTACCCCGACGCCCTCAAGGCCAACAATATAACTTACACTTAGTCTACTCGCACCCGTACTAAGGTGGAATTCAATCTCCTAGGCATGCACCGCCTTGACAAAATGGTCCAACAAACTTTCACAAATGCATGATGACTCAATGCATATCATGTATATTCATCAATAATATACTTCTCATGAAACATACCACAATTTGGTTAAATCAAATATCAACAAGTCTTTGGTCCCACACATGGACTCATAATAGCATATAATCAATTCTCAATAACAACATACATTTATAAGGTTCAACATAACCGCAATTTTATTTTATGAATCCATAATCTCTAATTACCTAAGTCTTGATTAATTACACAAGTCTAGGTCAAGTAGACCCTTGAGGCCGTGGCCTCTCAAAGACAAAATCCAACCATTTTTCTTCCATCACATTATTGATTTCATATCTCTAAATTGCTTAAATCACAAGGATGCACAAAAGCACCACTTGGACCCCAAAAACCCCTTAGAGGCCGTGAGCCTCCCAAGAGCATCAAAACCCAATTTTTTCCATTACATGCATCAATCCTTTAATACCTAATTACATAAGTTTCATTTTATACAAAAATCAAATTCAAACCCCCAAACTATAGTCCAAAATCATGACCTCCCCAAAGGGTAGGAAACTCTATATTTTTCCATTCATCCAATCTAAGCAAGCCAACATCATCAAGGCATTCAAAGCAACCAACATTTTCATATAAATCAAGTATACACAAAAACATAAAAAACAAGCATGCAAAGTGAGCAATCCATTATGGATTCCTCCATCAACAACCATTCAAAAGTTCCCTCACCACCAATAAAGGCTGAAGTGAGTAAATCTCCCTCTTACCTAAAGGAAAAACACGAAAATCACTCCTTGAAGTGCTTGTGAGATTTTCGTCCAAAGCTCCGCCAAACCCTAAGAATCATAACTCAAAGAATCAACACCAATGGCTTGAAAAGAAAGGATCCATAGCCATGAAAATGACTATAGAAATGAAAAAGAAGAAGAGAAAATAAGAAATTAAAGGTTTACCTCAAAAGCTTCAAGCTTTGTTCTCGAAGAAAAGTGAAGATGATGGATTTGGAAGATAATCTCTAAAGAGAAAAAGTTTAGAATGAGAAGAGGAATGTAGAAATAGTGGTAGTGAAGCAAACAAATGAAGATAGCCACTTGGATGGGGCTGCTGCCGTGTAAAAGAGAAAAAGGAAGAAGAAAAGAGAGAAAAATGTGAGAAGAGGAAATAAAGAGAAAATGTTGATAGCTTTTTGTGATTTAGGATTTTGGAGTAAAATGATATGGTAAAAAATCAAATTTTTGGCTCCTCCTAAGGCCCTAAGCCGCGGCATCAAGAGAGAAGGAGAGGGTGAGATTGACTTCTCTTGCAAGTTTCAGGCATTATGGTCATTTTTGGTCAAAGCTTCCTTGAGAAGCTTTGATTAAAATACATTTTTTTTTAATTAAAGGTGATTTCATTTGACATAAAGTGGATTTCCTTTGGATAAGATAAGATTTCTACTACAAGCTATTATCCAAGCTATATATTGCAGAAAATTGCGGAAAATAATAAGTGTGTTAATTAATTAAGAATTCGGTTCATTTTAGCACGTGATTAAATAGTTTGCACTCTTGAATGATAAAATAATCGAGTATTGAAATATATATATATTGTTTTGGTTTGAAACAACGATGAATAAATAATAATAATCATAGGTATAATAGAATCGACACTGAATTTAAAATCATACATTCGCAATATATATATATATATATATATATATATATATATATATATATATTATATGCATCAACCTATTTAATTACATCACAAATTACACAAAAAGCAAAAGATGTACCCACCCGAAGAGATACAAATATACACCCATCAAATACGGCAAAACATTAGGTTTCCCCAAAAAGATAAACGGTTAGCCATCAGTAGCCACCGACAGTATCAGCCCCCTAAGACTGACGAGAAGGAGCCATAGCCGGGTCCTCCTCAGGGTCCTCTTCATCCGATGAAATTGTCATCAAAGCGATCGAGTTTCGGGCGGAAGCCCGAGTAGTGGAGAGGAAAGAATTCTCTCGTGGGATGTAGTAAAGGTCATCCCATAGATCTCTAACAGGTAAGTAAAATTCCAAATGGACAAAAGTAGTGAAATCAAAACAGGCGTGTCATAGCGGCCCCACGCCAATGATACAATCAGCTCTCCATGATAGATGCAACGATCTGTGCTCAAATTGATATACTAGCAATCGGGTCCCCTGTGAAAGGTCATCCTAACATACCCCAAGAATCACCGTGGATGCGAAGACATCTTCAGCAGACTCTAGTCGTAGTGCGGCCAAAAGCCTGAAAACTCAGGTGTTTCATTTTCTTCCTCACGAACGTCTTCTCAGAAGTACACAAACAAACAGAAATACAAAAAATACAGAAAGAGGTGAGACACCTAACTTTCATTACCAATACGGTAGTAAGGAAATAGACGGTGTTGGACGCCCACATATCAACACAGTTCATATATCTAGTCATAGTAATAATTAAAATTAACAGCAAAAGCGGAATAAAAGCAAATAACAATAAAAAATTATCAATAACAGGTAAATAGTATTAATATATCTAATAGTCAATAGTTCAAGCAATCAGATAATTATTGCAGTAAGAAAACATATATTTTTCCACAATTATAAATGCTCATGCTCAATGAATTATGAGACTGACAGTTCACAATGCAAATGGTACCAAGTTCCTACTCCATGGAGCTAGACATAAACATTTTTGGAGTGAATGATCAAGGAGTAATGCCAGTATTTCGTTAGCCTTAAAAATGGTATGCTCATCTCATAAAAATATTTGCGCAAAATGGCTTATACATGGCACCTCAACAGTTGATCGCGATATAGGACAACGTCTCAGTCCGGATCGTCGATGTGTTTGCATCGGTCTATCCCATGGCCCCAATGGAGCTACCACTGTCCTTTGTGAGACACCCGCACCCCGACGCCTCCAGGGCCAACCACTATGACCCTATGCTTAGTCTATTTGCACCCGCACATAGGTGTTATTCAAATCCTAGGCATACATCTCCTTTCCAATAATGTCCAATGGACAACACATATGCATGACGACACAATGTACATGATGTATGTTTATCAATGATACATTTATCATAAAGTACATCACAATGGCATGTATTTATTTCTCAGTATCAACATATCATGATTTCATTAAACACTTAGTTCCACGTAGGAACTCACAACATCATAGAATCAATTCTCAACATCAACATTTAAACACATATGGTCTATCAAGTATTACAAGTCCATATTATGGATTCATATTTCCAAAGTTTTAAGCTTTGATCAATTATGAAAAGTTTATGTTAAATAACCTTTAAAAACTGTGACTTTCTTAAGAGTATTCACTCAATTTAATTCTTTCATCTCATTATGGATTATGAATGTTCCTAAATTCTTAATTTCCAAGAATGCATCAAGGCTTCATTTAACCTAAAAATTATCTCTAAAAACCGTGGCCTTCCTAGGTCTTCAAGTTCCAATCTCGTTCCATTTTTATACATTAATTACTTGGTATTTAATCAGTCAAATTCTATCTCATACAAAGTTATTCCATTCCCCTAAAATCCTAGCCAAAACTGTGACTTCATCTTAGTATAGGGAATACTCAAAATTTTTATTCCATATCTTAATCATTTTATAACTAATCACATAAGTTTTACTTTACACAAATCAATTCCAACCCTAGGAATTTCAAGCTAAAACTGTGGCCTCTAAAATGGATAGTAAACCCTCAAAATTTTCATTCATTAATGGTAACACTTATCAAGCATTTCAATACCACCAATGCATTCAAAATCATGATTCAATCATCAAATCTCAAGTCAAGAACACATAAGCATACAAAATCATCAACAAAGTAAGCATACAAATATGAATTTCTCCATCAAACAATCACACAAAGTCTCCTCACCACCAATAGTGGTAGAAGTGAGTAAATCTCCCTCTTACCTAAAGGAAGAACACGAAAATGGTCTCCTATTAGCTCCTTGGTAGTTTTGGTTTTGAGCTTCCAAAACCCTAGAATTTTCCAACACAAAGAATCAATGTTAAGCTTGGTAAAAGATGGTTCTTTGGTCTCCAATGAAACCATAGAACACGAAAATGAAGAGAAGAAAGAAGAAAAATAGAAACTTGACCTTAAATTTAGAAGCTTTACCTTGGAAGACGATGGAGGTGAAGATGGATTTTGAAGCAATTTTCTAAATAGAAAATGTAGAGGAGGTTGAGGTGAGTATGGAAATGGTGTTAATGAAGAGAAAAGTGAAAAATGGTGGTCACTGTTACCAAGTGGCTTCAATACTCAAGAGGGGGGGTGAATTGAGTTTGTAAAACAAGTTCGCAATTCTTTCGCAAAACACTTGACTATTGATTTTCGTTGAAGCTATTAACTAATTGAAATGAATGAATTGATAAGAACAATGTATATTGCTTAATAACCAACCAAGAGAGAAGTAATCAAGCAAGAGTATAAGCAATGCACAAATATAAAGAGAAGGGTTTAGAGAATCAAACACAGTGATTTATCCTAGTTCGGCCACCAATCCACTTGTGACCTACGTCCAGTCCTCAAGCAACCACTTGAGATTTTCCACTATATCTTCAAGCTTCAATAGGTGTTTGACTACCTTTACAAACTTGAGCCCTCAACTCCTTGGAATGCCTCACCTTTGAGCTTGAGTCTCTTCAAACAAAGGGATGCCTCACTCTTTACAAATTGAGGGATGCCTCACCCTCTATCTTATACAGCAATTAAGATTGAATTTGAGAAGCTCTCACTAGAGTAGATGATACAAATTGAAGCTCTAATAATGCTCACAAAGATATCTCAAAGATTGGACAAAAACAGAGCAAAGAATGATTTCAGAGTTTGATTCTCGTATGATGTGTTGCTATGATGTTTTTAGGTTCAAGAACAACCCTTAATGATGCCCCAGCAATTGTATTTAAAGCCAATTCATTAAAAGAGCCGTTGGGGGTGGTTAAAGCCAAGCATTAAATGCATTCAATATAGCCGTTGGGCATGTCAGAACCTTGGTAATCGATTACATGGTTTTGGTAATCGATTACATGGAAAATAGAACGTGTTCTTGGCTTTCTAGGCTTGTGGTAATCGATTACATGGCTTGTGTAATCGATTACATGCCCTCTGACTTCATGGTAATCGATTACAATATTGATGTAATCGATTACATGGCCCTTTTGGTCGTGTTCTTGGCTTTCTGGGAACATGGTAATCGATTACATGACTTGGTGTAATCGATTACACGTTCTCTGACTTTCTGGTAATCGATTACAGGGATGGTGTAATCGATTTCAAGGCTTCTGTTTGGCTTGTAATTGATTACTAAACCTTGGTAATCGATTACACTATACTTTAAACTCATTTTTCAAGCCTTAAAACAGATTTATATCATTCCTTAACTTTAGAAAACATGGATTAAAAAATATAGAACATTGTTTGGCATGATCCAAGGTAGAGGAAGTTCTCTTTTAGGAATTGATCTTTGAAAACCATATTGATTCAAATCATTTTTGAAAAATCATTTGAGATATCTTGGGAGCATTTAACATTGATGTACTATAATGCCTATATCTAAACCTCTTGATTTCTTCCTTTGATCTTGGTTTTCTCTTTCGCTCTTTGATCTTCATCTTTGTCTTTGTTATCATCAAAAACCATTTGACATGCTTCAAGACACATGCATTCATATTCTCCTCCTTTTTGATGATGACAATCTGAACATTGAAAGGAAGAGAAACAATTGCATATATATATATATATATATATATATATATATATATATATATATATATATATATATATATATATATATATATATATATATATATGTATCGAGATTTAAAAGCAACTCTCCCCCGTAATGTATGCACAATATAGGGTTAGTGAAATATTTATGTAAGAGCGTTAAATCGAACTCCCCCGTACTAATGCAAGTCACTAATCTCTCCCCCGTTGGCATTATCAAAAACACATTATCATTAAGCGGAAATTTGGACAGCATTTCCTCTGTTTTTCATGATTTCCCAACAACAACAGTTGACAGAGAACAATGTGGCTTAGACAAGCAGATCATAATCAATCATTCATATGTATATAAACAATAATATATCAAGATGATTCAGAAAAGCAATAAACATCAAAAGAACCAACTGATTTTTATATATAAATGTATTTCCAAATTCCATATACAATCAAAAAACAAAGAAACTATCATGGCAGAGGTCCATGATCACTATCAGTGGCCTCGCTATCGCTCTCAACATCAACAGCAACATCTCCAAGGTCCACGTCATCGTCTCCAGTATCAAGGTCGTCTTCAAAACCAAGGAGCTCCTCATTCTCAGCAGGAACTCCAGCTGGAGTGGCAGAGGGATCAGCAAATGATAGTGGAGCAGCAGGAGGAGCAGAGGAGGTGGATGGTGCAGCGTGTCTGGGGCCCTCCAGATGCGAACGAATGGCAGCAAGCTCCTGATCGGGGTAGTCCATCCTAAGCTCGAGGTGATCCACCTTCTGCTCAATGCGGTCCATCCTGGCATCCACCGTGGTAGCCAAACTCCGCATCACTTGCAGTAGAAGCTCCAATGTGGCTGAAACTGGTGGAGCTGGTGCAGGCTGTACGTCCTCATCCTCATCATCACTCTTCGGACCATGAGGAATGTGCCCATAGCTACCATGTGCCAAATAGTACCAGCATCCATCGACCTTGCTCAGCTGAAGCTTCTTCAAGGTGTGCAGGCCAATGGATTGGGGTCCCTTGGAGCTGGTATCCTTGGATTCTTCAACCAAGGAGATGCGACAGTGCTCCAGGATAGCAGTCACCAACATGGCATAGGGCAGGGCAGAGTTTTTCTTCTTCTTCACATCCAAATGTGCTTGAATGATGTAATTAGCCCGAGTTGATTGGCCTACCGGTGGTCATGGCCCACAAGACCACAACATCATCCCGCAAAACCTGAGAATAATTCCCGCCTCTGGGAATCAAGCCTCTAACCACCAAATAATGGAGTACCCTGTTCTCCATTGTTAGGCCAGTCGCCATAACTCTTTTGTTGTTCCTGGGAAGCACGTAGCCGAAGCGAATTAGGGACATCAGAGCACTCTTATACTCAAACTCATCACCCCAAGCATTTTCGTTGCCATAGAAGCTTGTCCCATCATACACAAGCTTGGTCAAGCGACACAATCATCCCTTGTGATCTTAATCTGAGTTTTCTTCACCTCAGATATCAGGCAATGATCTTCATACCTCAAGTTTGCATAGAACACACAAACCAGGTTGGGATAAATGGCTTTCTGAATGCTGAAGAACCAAAGCAAGCCCAGCCTCTCAATCAGTTGGAAACACTCCAGGGGTTCACTGGTGCAGAAGGATTGTGTGAGATACCTCGGGGAGATGAGCTTCCTCAGCTGGAAGTTCTTCCTGAAGAGTTCAGCCTTCTTGGTGGTGGAGAAGTGCCTCGTGAGGTCCAAGCCATAAATGTTCCGTGGAGGAGCACTGGAGGACTCACCAACAGTGGTCCCTGTCCTTGCACGTTTGGCACGTTGGGAGGGGTCAGCCATGGATGAGTGTTTGGGGGTGTGTAGTTCATGGGGGACAAAGAGAAGAAGAACGAAGGTGGTGGGTGAGAGAAAGAGTGGATTATGATGGGATTTGATGATGGGGATGTGTGAGGAGAGGGATTTCGAGTGAGAGGAAGGTGATTTTGGAGGGTTTGATGGAGGTTTGAGTGAAAAGGAGAGAGTTGAGAGAGGAGAGCTTCGTGAGAGCAGAGGAGAGAAAAAGGTGGAAAGTTTAGAATGAGTGACCTTTCGCGCGTCAGAAGCCTTTTAAACCCCTCTGTAATCGATTACAATTTCAGTGTAATCGATTACCAACTTTCTGTGTGCCCCTGTAATCGATTATAATTCAAATGTAATCGATTACCACCTTTCTGGAAACCTTGTAATCGATTACAGTATATGTGTAATTGATTACCTGAGTTCTGGATTCAATGTAATCGATTACCAGTTTTGAGTAATCGATTACTGGCTTGACAGAACCTTTGTAATCGATTACAAAGGTCTTGTAATCGATTACCAGACTACTAAAACTCAGTTTTTGCATTTTAAACAGTTAGGGATCAATTTTAAATCATTCAAGTTGATTGTAAAGCATCTTAATGTTGGTGTATGCCCTAGTGGCCAATACGTTTTGTTTGTATTTACATACATTATATTACGCTATTTTATATGAGGCATTTCATTTATTATGTTCTTTTTTTTTTTGGTAAACATGATAAAGTCCTTAGAATAGTAAATTTGATACCATAGGACATCAAGTGGATGACTTGATCGTGAGATCCTATTGGATAAAACACTATTCTTAAATGTCCCTAGTCAAGTATTATTGTTAATTAGGACAACAATAATGCTTTGAGACTAGTATGTGCGTAGATCGATGACCACATCTCACGGGTCATGGATATGAGATATCAAGTCTACACATGGATACATATTAGAGTAATGATGTATTGGACAGACCCGCCATGAGAACGCTACGTGGATCGTTACGTGAGTGTCATAAGCAATTCTCATAGTGATAATGGTGTATGTGGTCCTTTGACATGAAATCACTACGATTCCTACATGAGGAGTTGTGTGTTTTAATGCCATCAAACGTCATCAGTAACAAGATGATTATAAAGTTGGTTATTAGACATACCGCGATACATGTGGAGGGATGTGAGTGACCTAGATGGAATTTGTCCCTCCTACATAACAGAGTGATATCTTCGGGCCCCCCGATTGAGTGAGACTATGAAATGCATGGCCATGCTCAAATGAGTCAATATGAGATATTGATCTCATTTGTCATTACTATGTCTACTCTGGGAATCGAAAACGAAGAAGATTGAACTAAACAAGGGTGACACGTTCCATGCCTTGTGTTCAATTTGGATATCCGGACAAAGGGACTAAACTACACGGAAACATTGGTCACGATAGGTTATGTCAAATCACCGACATTCTCATTACTTGGGTAGCAGTGATGTGTTGCTAGATACCGCTCATTTGTTTGTAATATTAAAATGAGATTTTAATATTACTACCAACGTCATGAGAACCTGCAGGTCGCACACTTAGAACAGACTAAATTGGAGTAATCGAATCCAAGTTGGACTCGGATTCAATTGTGGGCCTAACTCATGACAGATGGGTTTAGGGTTGCACCACTTACCTTGCTACGCTCACACTCACTTAAGGCGCCACTATTATAAATAGTATTTGCTAAGGGGGCTGCTACTAGGCTACATCACAACCCTAGCCGCACCTATAGAAAGTGAGTGAGAGATAGTGAGGTCTTCTTCTCCTTCTTCGCAGCTAGCACTACGAAACAGAGGCGTGACTCCTTTTGCAAGTCCGTTCGTGTGGATACCGCAGAAACATCGTCGCTATTACGGTGTTGGTGATTCACCTCGCTTGTGTCTGTCACGCTTCAAGAGGTAAAATTTTAAAACCTTGGATTATGGATTTCTCGCATGGATCCTGTGAGGGAATTCTGTTATTCCGCTGCGAGACTTTGATCCGCAAATTCCCAACACTTAAATCAATTTCAAACATCATTTAGGCAAGTAATTCACACAGATTTTGATCCAAAACACTTAATCATACAAGATTGCTACTTTTACCAAGAATTACCCCATTTGGATGGATTTGTGATGTTTTTGAGTTTCTTGGAGAGTTTTGACATGAAGGAGCACCTGCAAAACAACTTTGGGGAAATCTCTGACGCTCACGACAGTATGGAATTGAAAATCAATATTTATGCAATAAAGAACCATGATTATGCAGAAAAGGGCTTGATTATGCAGAGAAAGATTCTTTATGCAGCAAAATGGTGGATTATGCAGCAATTTAGTTTATACATGATTGATCTAATATGCCAAGTTCATTTCTTATATAATAGAAGGCTTCTTTTGCTAAAGGTTTAGTGAAAATGTCTGCTAGTTGCTTAGTGGTTTCCACAAATTCAAGCATGCAATCACCCTTTTGAACATGATCTCTTATGAAATGATGCCTTATTTCAATGTGCTTTGTTCTTGAGTGTAAAACGGGATTCTTAGATAGATTGATTGCACTAGTGTTATCACATCTTATGGGGATGTGATCCAGCTCAAGACCATAGTCTAGAAGTTGTTGCTTCATCCAAAGGATTTAAGCACAACAACTCCCAGCTGCAACATATTCACTTCATTCACCGTTGACAATGCCACACTATTTTGCTTCTTGCTATGCCAAGAAACTAATGAGCTTCCAAGCAAGTGACATGTCCCACTAGTACTCTTCCTATCCATTTTGCACCCAAAGAAAATCGAATCGAATAACCAACCAAACAACATGAAGCACCCTTAGGGTACCACAATCCCATTTGTGAAGTGCCTATTAGATATTTCATAATACGTTTTGACAAAGACTTAGGTGTGATTCTTTAGGATTTGCTTGAAATCTTGCACACATGCATACACTAAACATGATATCCGGTCTACTTGCGGTAAGATAAAGGAGTGAGCTAATTATACCTCTATACTTAGTGATTTCTATCGATTTACCTCCTTCATCCTTGTCCAAGTAACAGGAAGTTCCCATTGGTGTAGCCATTTGCTTTGCTCCTTCCATTCCAAACTTCTTGAGCAACTCCTTGCAATATTTTGATTGACTTATGAAGGTCCCATTTCTTGTTTGCTTGATTTGAAGCCCAAGGAAGAAGTTGAGCTCACCCATCATGGACATCTCAAACTCACTTTGCATGATATTAGCAAATTCTTTACAAAGAGAATCATTAGTAGCACCAAATATAATATCATCAACATATATTTGAACAAGTAAAATGTCATGCTTTTTATGTTTGATGAAAAAAGTTGTGTCAACCTTTCCTCTAGAGAAACCATTTTCCAAAAGAAACTTGCTCAACCTTTCATACCAAGCTCTAGGAGCTTGTTTTAAGCCATACAAGGCCTTTTTAAGTTTAAAGACATGGTTGGGCAACTCAAAAGTTTCAAAACCGGGAGGTTGATCAACATATACTTCTTCTTGTATAAAACCATTTAAAAAGGCACTTTTGACATCCATTTGAAAGAGTTTGAAATCCATGATGCAAGCATATGCAAGTAACATTCTAATGGCTTCTAGTCTAGCTACGGGAGCATACGTTTCTTCATAATCTATACCTTCTTCTTGATTATAACCCTTAGCTACAAGCCTAGCCTTGTTTCTTATTATTAAGCCTGTTTCATCAAGTTTGTTCCTAAAAACCCATTTGGTGCCAATTATGGGATGATCATTGGGCCTTGGGACTAATTCCCAAACTTGATTCCTCTCAAATTGGTTTAGTTCATCTTGCATGGCCAAGATTCAATGTTCATCTTTAATGGCCTCATTTATGTTTTTAGGTTCAACTTGAGAAACAAAAGCTATATGATTACATGCATCTCTAAGAGAGTTACGAGTGATTATCCCTTTTGATACATCACTTATCACTTTGTCAAGAGGATGATATCTTGATGTTTTCCATTCCTTGGGAAGATCCATGATTTGAGAGTCCTCTTGTCTTGGGGAATCATATGGGCTTTCTTCTTGCTTCTTGACTTCTTCTTCTTGATTTCCAAGGTGAGTTCTTGCAAGGATTTCTGCAACATCATCAACAAGCTCCTTTCTTGGCTCGTTTGGGTTAGTCTCATCAAATGCAACATGTATGGACTCTTCTATGGTCATAGATCGCTTATTATAAACCCTAAAGGCCTTACTATGTATAGAATAACCAAGAAAGATTCCCTCATCAGATTTTGCATCAAACTTCCCCAAGTTATCCTTTCCATTATTTAGAACAAAACATTTACATCTAAAAACATGAAAATGTGAGACATTTGGTTTCCTTCCTTTGTATAATTCATAGGGGGTTTTCTTTAAAATTAGCCTTATTAGTGCCTTATTCATAACATAACAAGCGGTGTTAACCGCATCCGCCCAAAAATACTTAGGAAGGTTGGCCTCATTGAGCATAGTTCTTGCCATTTCTTCTAAAGATTGATTTTTTCTTTCTACAACACCATTTTGTTGTGGTGTTCTAGGGGCTGAAAAATTATGCTCAATGCCATGTTCATCACAAAACGTTTCAAATTCATGGTTTTCAAATTCACCACCATGATCACTTCTTATGGATGCAATACAAAAACCTTTTTCGTTTTGGATAACTTTAGCAAGCTTTTTGAATGATTGAAAAGCATCATTTTTGTGAGATAAAAACAATGTCCATGTAAACCTAGAAAAATCTTCCACAATCACTAAGGCATAGTAACTCCCACCAAAGCTCATAGTTCTAGAGGGACCAAAAAGATCCATGTGCAAAAGTTGTAGAGGTCTAGAAGTTGAAACCACATTTTTAGCTTTAAAAGAGACCTTTACTTGTTTTCCCTTTTGACATGCATCACAAAGTTTGTCTTTTTTAAATTTGAGCTTTGGAAGACCAATTACTAGTTCTTTAGAAACTAATTTGTTTAAGTGATCCATGTGAATGTGAGCAATTCTTCTATGCCATAACCATGAATCATTTTCTCTAGTCATAAAGCAATTAGCATCATTTGAGGAAATGTCATCAAGGCTAATCATATATATGTTATTGACCCTATGACCAACAAACCTAACATGTTTATCATCCTTACTCTCAATTATGCAACAATTTGAATCAAATATAACTCTATTGCCTTTATCACATAATTGACTAATACTAAGCAAATTATGTTTAAGTCCTTCAACAAGCAAAATATTATCAATAGATGATGAAGGAATCTTACCAACTTTGCCAATTCCAAGAATCTTCCCTTTGTCGTTATCACCATATGTGACATGACCATGTTTCTTGAGAGTAAGGGAGGAGAACTTGGACCCATCACCGGTCATGTGCTTGGAGCAACCACTATCAAGATACCAATTTGAGCTCTTGGTCTTCAAGCACACCTACAACACACATTCAAGTTTTAACTTTTGGTACCCAAATTGTCTTGGGTCCTTGTGTGTTAGAGTTAGGCATGGTGCCTTTAGGAACCCAAACCCTTTTTATTCCAACTTTAGTGTTTATATTCTTTCTAACATTGCAAGTGGATGCACTATGCCCTTTCCTACCACAATGAAAACATTTGACAAAGGGGCTACTTGAAGTTTTTGAGGAAACAAAGAAGTTCTTATAAGATTTTTGATGGTTGTTTGGATTAAATCCTAAACCGGCTTTTTGAAAAACACATTTTTGTCTCCCTAACAACACATTCAAATTGTCTCTTCCAAGGGTGAATTTCGCAAGAGTGTTGTTCAAGTCTTCAATTTCTTTTTCAAAAGCTTTACATGATAAACAAGGTAATGATATGGATGCATTATCATGTGAGGAACAAGTCATGCATGATGAATTAGCATCTATGAGTCCTAAGGTCTCATTTTCAATTTTAAGTTCATTTATCTCCTTAGTTAAAGTAGAAACCTTGTTTGTCAATAGGGAGATTGTTTTATTTGAAGACAAAATCATTTTAGTGAGTCTCAAAGATTCATCATGCAATTCTTGAAAGGCATCTTGCAATTCATCATAAGTAGGTGGAGGTTCTAGGTTAGAAGAGGTTACCTCGATGTCGCTTTCTCCACTTTCTTCTCCTTGAGCCATGAGGCAAAGATGGGCTTCTTCATTTTCTGAGTCGTCGAAAGAACTTAAGTCATTGTCCTCCCAAGCTATGTATGCTCTTCTTCCTTTCTTTTCCTTGGAGGGTCTTTTCTCAAACTTCTCCGTCTTCTTGAGATATGTAGGACACTCCATTTTCATATGCCCCGATTTTCCGTATTCGTAGCATTTTGGAGGAGTAGTGGATCCTTCTCCTTTGTGATATGCTTTCTTTTGAGGAAAGGGTGGTCTTCTTTGAAGTCCCTTTTTCTTTAGGAATCTTTCGAATTTTCTCACAAGGAGACTAAGATTCTCCTCACTTAGTTCAATATTTTCAGCATCCTCTTCACCATCTTCATCATCATCTTCAAGTATGGAAAAGGTGGCTTTGAGTGCAATTCCCTTTTTCTTCTTATCTTGCTCCTCATTTTGACTTAATCGGTTTAGTTCCAACTCATGCTCTTGAAGCTTTCCAAAGAGAGTGGCCAAAGTCATTGTGGCAAGATTTCTTGATTCCGATATTGCCGTCACCTTGGGTTGCCAATTTCTGCTCAAACATCTCAAAACTTTGTTAATAAGATCTTCATTAGCAAAAGTTTTTCCCAATGAAGCAAGATGATTAATTATATGAGTAAAACGTTTTTGCATTTCTTGAATGCTTTCCCCTTGGTTCATTCTAAACAATTCATATTCGTGAGTGAGTGTGTTAATTCTAGATCTTTTTACCTCACTTGTACCTTCATGAGTTACTTACAATGTATCCCACATTTCTTGAGCGGTCTTACAATTTGACACCCTAAAGAACTCATCATATCCTAAAGAGGTAGTAATGATATTCTTGGCTCTCAAGTTGTATTGAACCTTTTTCTTGTCATCATCGGTCCATTCATTTCTTGGTGTATTTGTTCTAACACCATCAACTAGACATGTGGGGATAAAAGGACCATTTTCAACAGCATCCCACACATCAATATCAATAGCTTCAATAAAAATCTTCATTCTTTCTTTCCAATATGCATAACCGTCCCCATTGAAAAAGGGAGGCCTATTTATAGAAGAACTTTCATTAGAAAAACCATTTGAAGCCATCTTTACTCTTGAAGCGGCTAAGCTCTTTATACAAGAGTCTAGCTCTGATACCACTTGTTACCAAGTGGCTTCAATACTCAAGAGGGGGGGTGAATTGAGTTTGTAAAAGAAGTTTGCAATTCTTTCGCAAAACACTTGACTATTGATTTTCGTTGAAGCTATTGACTAATTAAAATGAATGAATTGATAAGAATAATGTATATTGCTTAATAACCAACCAAGAGAGAAGTAATCAAGCAAGAGTATAAGCAATGCACAAATATAAAGAGAAGGGTTTAGAGAATCAAACACAGTGATTTATCCTGGTTCGGCCACCAATCCACTTGTGACCTACGTCCAGTCCTCAAGCAACCACTTGAGATTTTCCACTATATCTTCAAGCTTCAATAGGTGCTTGACTACCTTTACAAACTTGAGCCCTCAACTCCTTGGGATGCCTCACCCTTGAGCTTGAGTCTCTTCAAACAAAGGGATGCCTCACCTTTTACAAATCTCACCCTCCTATACAAAGAATTAAGATTGAATTTGAGAAGCTCTCACTAGAGTAGATGATACAAATTGAAGCTCTAATAATGCTCACAAAGATATCTCAAAGATTGGACAAAAACAGAGCAAAGAATGATTTCAGAGTTTGATTCTCGTATGATGTGTTGCTATGATGTTTTTAGGTTCAAGAACAACCCTTAATGATGCCCTAGCAATTGTATTTAAAGCCAATTCATTAAAAGAGCCATTGGGGGTGGTTAAAGCCAAGCATTAAATGCATTCAATATAGCCGTTGGGCATGTCAGAACCTTGGTAATCGATTACAAGGTTTTGGTAATCGATTACATGGAAAATAGAACGTGTTCTTGGCTTTCTGGGCTTGTGGTAATCGATTACATAGCTTGTGTAATCGATTACACGCCCTCTGACTTCATGGTAATCGATTACAATATTGATGTAATCGATTACATGGCACTTTTGGTCGTGTTCTTGGCTTTCTGGGAACATGGTAATCGATTACATGACTTGGTGTAATCGATTACACGTTCTCTGACTTTCTGGTAATCGATTACAGGGATGGTGTAATCGATTACAAAGGCTTTGTTTTTGTAATCGATTACTAAACCTTGGTAATCGATTACACTATACTTTAAACTCATTTTTCAAGCCTTAAAACAGATTTATATCATTCCTTAACTTTAGAAAACATGGATTAAACAATATAGAACATTGTTTGGCATGATCCAAGGTAGAGGAAGTTCTCTTTTAGGAATTGATCTTTGAAAACCATATTGATTCAAATCATTTTTGAAAAACCATTTGAGATATCTTGGGAGTATTTAACATTGATGTACTATAATGCCTATATCTAAACCTCTTGATTTCTTCCTTTGATCTTGGTTTTCTCTTTCGCTCTTTGATCTTCATCTTTGTCTTTGTTATCATCAAAAACCATTTGACATGCTTCAAGACACATGCATTCATAGTCACAATGGGGGGGCTGCAAACCGTGTTCAAGAAGGGGGAGAAGAGAGAAGGAAGAGAGAAAATGAAGATGATCTTGAAGAGAGAGAAAGTGTTGATGACAAATGAGATATTTTGAGTGATAGTTCATTAAGTGTGGAGGCAAATTTTTGCCTCCCTAAGGCTAGCATTGCCGCGGCAATGGAGAGAGAGAAGGGGAAAATTTTTGGCTTCTCCAACAAGCCAAGGGTAGCTTGGACATTTGGTGGTCAAAGCTTCTCAAAGAAGTTTTGATTAAAATACAATAAATTTGAATTACTCTGGGTTTGATTAGACTTAGAGTAGATTACATTAGGATAATGTGATAGGATTTTTAATACATGTTATTATCCAATGGACAATTGTTACAGTTGATAGAAGTCAGTATTAATTGTCCAGCAGATAAAATTTATACAGCGATTTATTATTTTATTAGATAAAAATTTCTTAAAAAACGTGAAACCTCGTAAATTGTGTCCAGCCTTGGGTTTAGTAAGATCTCCCGTCGATGTTTCCACAGATCCAGATTTTCGAGAAAAATATCTTGTTTTCCTGGGCCTTCTCAGTTTGCACATAAAACGAGAAATAATATTAAAATATTCTACATTCTTAGAAAAATTTTTAAAAATCACAAACATTATAAAATGAATATTTATAATAAAATAAATAAATTTTGGGGTGTTATAGTCACAGTTGACAGAAGTCAGTGTTAATTGTCTAACAGAAAATAAAATACACAACAATTTTTATTTATCTGAAAAAAATTTCAAAAAACGTGAAACCTTGTAAATCATGTCCAACCTCAGGTTTAGTAAGATCCCCCGTCGACGTTTCCACAGATCAATGTCCTCAAGGAAAAAATCTCATTTCCCCGGCTCCGCTCAGTGTGCACGCAAACGAGGAATAATATTAAAATATTCCATGTTCTCAGAAAAATCCAAAAAATTCACAAAAATCACAAATATTATAAAACGACTATTTATCATAAAATTATAAATTTTCAGGGTGTTACAACTCTCCCCTTTAAATAAAAATTTCGTCCTCAAAATTTTCATACCTTAGAATAGTTGTGGGTATTGCTCCTTCATATTGTCTTCTAACTCCCGCATCACATCTCCGGTTGTTTCGTTCCAGATCACTTTTACTAATGGGATGTCTTTTCCTCTGAGTTGCTTCATCCTCTTATCCTCAATCCTTACAGGGGTTGTCTCATAAGTTAAGTTTTTTTTTAATTGTACCGTGTCAAGTGCTATGACATGATCAGGGCTAGGAATATATTTTCGAAGTTGTGACACAAGAAAGACATTGTGAAGATTATAAAAGAAAGGTGGTAAAGCTATTTGGTAAGCAACTGGACCTATCCGGCGAAGAATTTGGTAATGTCCAAGGAATTTAGGAGTAAGTTTTCTAGACTTAAGAACTCGGCCAACCCCATTCGTAGGCATGACTTTCAAAAACACATGCTCTCCTTCCTCAAACTCAAGAGGCTTTCTCTTTTTATCCACATAGCTCTTTTGTCGACTCTAAGCCATTCTCATCTTCTCCTGAATCATCTTGACTTTTTCAATTGTCTGCTGTATAAGATCAGGTCCAACAGTAAGTTGCTCTCCATCCTGGTACCAACACAAAGGTGTTCTGCAACTTTGCCCATACAGAGCCTCATAGGGCGTCATCCCTATGCTCGAATGATAACTGTTGTTGTAGGTGAACTCTACTAATGGTAAAATTTCATCCCAACTTCCAGTTTGTTCCAAAGCACAAGCTCTTAGTAAGTCTTCCAATGATTGAATTGTCCTCTCCGATTGGCCATCGGTTTGGGGATGATATGCAGAACTTAAACGTAGCTTTGTTCCCATCGCTTCTTGAAGACTTTGTCAAAACTTTGATGTGAATCTTAGATCTCTATCAGAAATGATACTGGTAAACACACCATGCAGTCTGACAATTTCACCAATGTACAGTTGGGTTAGCTTCTCCTATGAATACCTAATGTTGATTGGCAAGAAATGTGTTGACTTCGTGAGTTGATCCACAATTACCCATATCGAATCATAACCCTTTCTAGTCTTTAGCAATCCAACCACAGTCCATTGCAATATTATCCCACTTCCATTTGGGAATAGCTAAGGTTTGTAACATTCCAGATGGTCTCTGATGTTCAACCTTCACTTTTTGAAAAACTAGACAGGAAGACACATATCTGGCAATATCTCTCTTCATTTCGTGCCGCCAAAATAACTTCTTCAAATTTTGGTACATCTTGGTTTCCTAGGTGCATACTCAACTGACTCGTGTGAGCATGTTCGAGTATATACTTCTTGAGTTCTTGATCCTTAGGCATGCATACTCTACCTCTGAATCTTAAAATTCTATCGTTTCCTTCCTGTAATGTTGTTACACTACCTTGCTTCATCAGCTCCCTTTCTTCTTGTAAGAACTTGTTAACTTTCTGCTTCTCTCAAATATCTTCCATTAAGTCATTTGAGATTGTGACCATGTTTATACAAATTTTTCCCAGTGCCAATTCCACAAAAGACCATACATCTCTGAATTGTTCTATCAAATCTTTTTCTTTGATCATCATAGTAGAAACATTGATCATTTTCCAACTTAAGAGATCAGCCACAACATTTGCCTTTCTAGGGTGATATTAAGTTGAAAATCATAATCTTTTAGGAATTCCAACCACCTTTGTTGTCTCATATTCAACTCTTTCTGATCATACAAATACTTCAAGATCTTGTGGTCGCTACAGACGTTAAACGTCGCTCCATAAAGAAAATGCCTTCATATCTTCAAAGCGAATACAACAACTGCTAACTTCAAGTCGTGTGTTAGGTAGTTTTTCTCATGTACACGCAACTGTCTCGAAGTATAAGCTACCACTTTTCCACTTTGCATAAGGACACACCCTAACCCTTGGTATGAAGCATCGCAATACACTTCGAAAGGTTCATTTGGGTTAGGTAAAACTAACATTGGTGAAGTAGTTAGTCACCTCTTCAATTCTTGGAAACTTTCTTCGCAAGCATCCATCCATTCAAAGGCTTGATTTTTCCTTGTGAGCTAAGTGAGAGGTCCAACTATCTTAGAGAATCCTTCAATGAATCTCCGGTAATATCCAGCTAATCCCACAAAGCTTTGAATTTCCATCATTATTTTCGGCCTTTCCCATTACAAAACAACTTCTACTTTTGATGGGTCTACAGCAATTCCTTCCTTTGAGATCACATAGCCTAAAAACTTGACCTCGTCCAGCCAGAATTCACACTTTGATAGTTTGGCGTACAACCTCTTTTCCTTCAGAATCTAAAGAACTATGCTGAGGTGTTCAGCATGATCCTCCTGATTTTGAGAATAGATTAGGATATCATCGATGAAGACAACAACGAATCTGTCTAAATAAGGATGGAAGGTTCTATTCATATAGTCCATGAATATAGCAGGTGCATTCGTCACTCCAAAAGGCATCACCAGGTACTCGTAGTGACCATAACAAGTACAAAAAACTGTTTTGGGAATATCCTCCACCTTTACTCTAATTTGATGATAGCCCGATTGCAGATTGATCTTAGAAAACACCACGGCTCCCTTCAATTGATCCATCAAGTCATCTATCCTTGGAAGTGGATACTTATTCTTGATTGTGACTTTATTCAACTAGCAATAGTCCACACACAATCATGAAGTACCATCCTTCTTCTTGACTAGTAATACTGGCGCTCCCCATGGCGACACACTGGGTTTAACAAACTGTTTCTCCAGGAGTTCTTCCAATTGCTTCTTGAATTCAACTAGCTCTGCTAGTGACATTCTGTAGGGCGTTATAGAAATGGGACCAGATCCAGGCACAAGGTCAACGGTTAACTCGATCTCTCGCTCGGTGGTAAACCAGGTACATCTTCAGGAAAAACTTCGGGAAACTCTCTAACCACTAGAATTGTGTTCATATATACCTTATTCTTTACTTTTAAAGAAGATAATAGCATGTATCCCTGAGCTCCCTCTTTTAAGAAAGCTTTTACTTGGTTGGCCATCAAAAATCTAGAATTCTCATCCAAAGGGAAAACTATGATTTTTCTAGAACAATCTAACAGGACATGGTTAGAAGACAACTAATCCATCCCTAAGATTATGTCTAATTGGGAAAGAGGTAAACAGATCAAATCAAAAAAAAAAAAGATTCAACCTTCAACAATCAAAGGACAATCTAAACAGACTTTGGTGGTAACAATAGGTTTAGTAGTAGGGGTTGAAACAGTCAAGTCAAAAGGTAAAGAAGACACAGGTAAACCAAGTCTTTTCACACAGTCATAGGAAATAAAAGAATGGGTTGCCCCAGAGTCATACAGTACAGTTAAAAGATTTTCCTCTATGATTCATTCTCCTTGTATGAGATCTTCGGATTTAGAGGCCTCAGCTCCACTCAGGGTGTAAACTCTACCTCCTGCCTGTGGTTTCGTAACTCTCGCAGCATTGACTAAAGGTTCTACCTTGGCTTGGTTGCAGTCGCGGGAAACATGTCCAGGCTTCCCATGCCTAAAGCAAATGACTCCTTTAATTGCATAATCCCTCGTGAAGTGCTCCTTCCCGCACTTTAAACATTTTGGCAAAGATGCCATAGTCTGACCAGTTCTACCAGGACTCCCACCAAGACTTCCACCTTGAGATTGTTGTTGCTGATTTCTAGGTGGTCTTGAGTAAGGCTTTCTCTGATAGCGATTAGCACTGCTGCTGCCTCCCCTCTGGGATCAAAAAGGCCCAAAGTTGTGGTTCCTCGTGTCCTGCGCTTGGTCTAGGTCTTCTACCCGGCAACATGTATCTAGCAACTCTGAAAAATTGGTTAATTCTCAAAGTTATAACCGTCCTCTTCACATCATGCCTCAAACCTTCTTCGAACTTCCGACATTTCTACACCTCATTCGGATAGTGTTGGAAATAAGTTGAGAATTTAGACAAGCTTTCAAACTTCGCGGTGTACTCACTGACCGTCATATTCCCCTGTCTCATGTAACACCTTGGAAAAACATGTTAGGCTTGTATATAGATATGAAAGTAGCCTAATACTTGCTTAACATGTCTGTTAAGTTTTGTGACTGTCTGAGCATGTTTAAGCACTTTACTGCAACGCTATGTGTGAAAAATATCTATTTTTAGCTCCGGAAGTGGCTTAAATTGCTTAGTTTGTGGAAATAAATACGAAGAGTTTATTTCTAGGTCACAAATGTGTGAACTGTGCTACAGTTAAAATTTGATATTTATCAGGGTTAATTTGGTATTTTTAAGCATACTGGTTGTGTGTTTTAATACCAGATTGACAACCAGCAGATATGGAAAAATATGGAAATGGTAAAAACAGATTTTTAATGAATCATAGGATTTATTTTAAGTCTGTTGGAGGTTAGCGAATTGGATTTGGTGAAATATGAGTGTTCTTAGTATATCAAGATTTTTGGTACCACACTAGTGGCTGCTTTTAAGTAGCAAAATTAGACTTTGCTACCAAAGGAGCTCCACGGCAGAGAAGAGAAAACAGAAAAGAGAAGAGAGAAAAGAGAAAAGAAAGAAGGAGAAAGAAGAAAAAGAGAAAAGGGAAAGGAAGAAGACCAAAGGGAAGGATCTTCCATGGCCATCCTTGGCTTCATCTTCATCTTGTCTACAAGAGGTAGGGGGAAAACTTGATTTTACTTCTTGAATCCATCTTCTTCATTTGGTTTATGGGGACCTAATGGAGGAAATGGGGTTTTGAAGTGTGAGAATTGTATTTATGTTAGTAAATGTATGAATCTTGTTAGAAAGCTAGAGAATAGCATGTTTTTGGTTTGATGGAAGCAAGAAGTTGGATTTTTAGCCTTGGAATACCTTGATTCCCATTTTAGGTCATATTTGGGAGTTTATGTTAAGTGTGGATTTTGATTCACAAAGTGGTATGATTGAGTGAAATTAAAGTGGTTTAAGAGTTTAAATGTGTTAATGGATCTTATTTGATGCTGGATATCACTTAGAATTGAGTTTTGAGTGATTTGAGGAGGATTTTGTTCCAATGGAACAGTAACCTGTGACTACAGAATTCTGCAGAATTCATGTTCTGATGTTGGTGCCGCGGCGTGTAACATCCCGGGACTGCCTGCAGGATTGACGAGTGTCTCCACAAACCAACACGAGTCTTTTCAGCGTGCTTTGTCCTCACTCACACGCATCCTAAGAAACTTCCCAAGAGGTCACCCATCCCACAATTGCTCCAGGTTAAGCACGCTTAACAATGGAGTTCTTATGTTCTAGGCTCCCGAAAAGAAATTGCAACTTGTTGATATGGCTACGCCTAATCAATTCCTTTAAGCCATCCTCAACTATGCAGTCTCATACCTGCACAGTCTCTGAATCCCTCTCATTCCGGTGCGTATTCAGTTCATTCATGGGACCCTTCGCCTAGAAGCATGCTAGGAGCCGCTCCTTGTACGTGCTTCTCATGCACCGGCATCCACTCCCCGCCCTCATCAACCCCGGGACACCACATGCCCACCAGCTTCCGCCTGGTTCGTCCCCAAACCACACCGTACTGGGAGAGGTCCCGTCTCTGATACCATCTGTAACATCTCGGGACTGCCTGCAGGATTGACGAGTGTCTCCACAAACCAACACGAGTCTTTTCAGCGTGCTTTGTCCTTACTCACACGCATCCTAGGAAACTTCCCAAGAGGTCACCCATCCCACAATTGCTCCAGGTCAAGCACGCTTAACAATGGAGTTCTTATGTTCTAGGCTCCCGAAAAAAAGTTACAACTTGTTGATATGGCTACTCCTAATCAATTCCTTTAAGCCATCCTCAACTATGCAGTCCCATACCTGCACAGTCTCTGAATCCCTCTCATTCCGGTACGTATTCAATTCATTCATGGGACCCTTCGCCTAGAAGCATGCCAGGAGCCGCTCCTTGTACGTGCTTCTCATGCACCGGCGTCCACTCCCCGCCCTCATCAACCCCGGGACACCACACGGCGCAAGATTTCACGCCGCGGCGTGAGACTGATGCACTTTCAATATTGGAAACCGAGAGTAAGGCACCGCGGCGTGGCACAGTGGGTGCCGCAGCGTGAGCTCAAGAATCTTCAAAAATGTGTTTTTGATGTTTTTGGAAGTTCCTTAGTGTTGGGACCTTTCATGTATGTCTTTACAAGTGTGATGAGACCTTAATAAGTGTATTTAATGACGTCAGAATGTGATAAATCAAAGTGATTTGTAATTCTAATTATGTAAGGTAATTAGGCATGAATATACACATGTATATTGTGAAATGTGATTTAAGAAAGTGAGTTTCCCTAAGTGTTAGAATCACTCATGTTTACTCTTTTGAGAGTGTTGAATTACTTTTAAGAGTATTTGGATAAAATGTGTTACAAAATGAACTTGAAGTGCATATAAATCAATTGTGGAACTAATTATGTGATGTAATTAGTAATTGTTTTGCATGATATGATTGTGAAACATAGTTGAGGTGAATGGTATACTCTTTATGTTTGTGTTGTTAAGGATGGATTTCCTTATGGTTCCGAGGATGGACTTCCTCTCCATTTTTGAAGACCGTGTAGTTGATGGATTTCACTACCCGAAATGTTATTTTCTGGATGGACTTCCAGTGCTTGTCCAAGGTTATGGATGTAACTTCCATTACTTTGTTCAAGACTCATGCATTCATGGCATTACCATGGACTTGGTATCATGCATTATTCATTTCATACTTAAGTTATTGCATGGGCATATACATTAGACATACCTTAGCATAACATGGCAATTGTATGGGCAGTTGCTATCATGACATAAACTCATAAACATTGCAATTGTATGGGTGATTGCGTGTCTCTGAGATGGAGATGTTGTTATTACGTATCTCTAAGATGGAGATGTTGTTGTTGCATAATTCTGAGATGGGAGTGTTATTGTGCTTCTGTGAATGAAGTGTATTCGTGATACATATAAATCAATTGTTATCTTAATTATTGTAGGTAACTAGGGATTGTATGGTATAGTTTGACTAGTTGAGGTGTAACGCTTCTCCTAGTTGTTTGATGGGGTAAGATACGTCATTGTAAAAGAGTAGTTGAAGATGGGCATCCCTTCTTTACTCTTGGCGACCCAGAGTAGTCGAGGTAGGGCGACGTCCTCACTACATATGATGAGTAGTTAGGGTGGATTTATCCTCACTACGACTCATATATGCGTGACAATAGTATATGATGGTATGGACAGTTGTATATTATTGTTGTTTGCTTCTGGGAATGAAATGTAGTTTACTTCTGTGATGTGAAGTGTAATTTTATTAGTTACATATGGAAATGAGTTTTCTATACAACTTATAAAATGGGATTCTATTTCGGGAAGAGAAAGCACATGATTTTGGCTTTTGTCACCTTTCTAGTAATATTGTGTTTTCACTTGATGTTTTTCCCCGAAATAGTTAGAATGATTATGATGGCATGTTTTAACTGCGTGGAACTGCTGAGAATGCGTGATTCTCACCCCCAGTGTGTGTTCCATGATGATTCCAGGGAGGAAGCTTTGTGGGAAATGAAGCGATCGAAGTCAGGAGGTTGGAGTGCTTAGCTTAGTGTAGCTAGGTAGTTTATTTTGAAATGATGTATGTATAGTATTTATGAGGAATACTGTTGTGGTGTAATATATATATATATATATATATATATATATATATATATATATATATATATATATATATTCATTCATGACTCATATTTCCTATATAATGTCATTATGTTATATTGAAAATCGCATAGCTGTTAAGTAGAAGGTCTGAATCTAGTGACTGTGGTAGTATACTATGGTTATTAAATTCAGGATGTTATATCTCAGGCTAAGAAATTCCATCTCTTTAGCATGTCTGGCACTTGTAGAGAAATATTTCTCCAAGAATTTCTCCTTGAATACCTCCCAAGTAATTGGTCGACCTTCAATTTCCAGCAATCTCAATTCTCCAGTCCACCACTCTTCTGCATCTCTAACCAACATAAACGCAGCATAAGTCACCTTCTTATCATTAGCATAGTTCATGCCTCTGAAGACTTTCTCCAGCTTTTTGATCCAAAGAGTAGCCTTCTCCTGGTCAAATTCTCCCTTGAATTGAGGTGGGTTGTTGCGACGAAATTTAGCCAAGTTTTGAGCATCGGCAGTAGCTTCCAACTATTGTACAACTCTCCCTTGCTGTTGAGTAGTCTACTGGTTCTGTTGCAACATGACCTTAGCCATCTTTTGAATCTCCTTGATCGCTATAGTCATATCCCTTCTACGAGCCATATCTCTTTTCAAGGCAAACTATACGAAACACAGGAAAAAGTCAGATGCATCCTTTCAGAATACCAAACACAGAGAATCACACAGTACAAATAAGACAGTCCTAACCACAAGATCCAAAAGAAAACTTAAACTGGGGCTCTGATACCAAACCAGTGTAACACCCCTTTTTTCTAGGAGAAGAAAGAACGTCACACCATAATAAAATACAATAAAATGTGAAAAATAAATAAATCGTAAATTAAGACCCAGTTCATTTTTATATATGAAAAAACATCTTCGATCGTAATTGTATAGTAATCAGGTATTGAAATATATGTATTTTACTTTTTTTGTTATTGTGAGAATAATAAAACATAGTTATAGTAAAAATCAACATGAAAGGAAATCATACATCCACATACACACACACACACACACACACACACATATTTGCATCAAGCCTGTTTAATTACATCATCAAGTAAACATAAAGTAAAAGGCTATACCCACCCCAAGATGTTTACAAATGTATAACCCATCAAAATAGCAAAACATCAAGCTTCCCAAAAAGATATACGGATAGCTATCAGTAGCCATTGACAGTTCCAGCCCCCTAAGACTGACGAGAAGAAACCGTAGCAGGATCCTCCTCTGGGTCTTCCTCGTCAAATGAAATCATCATCAGAGTGACCGAAGTTCGAGCAGAGGCTCGAGTAGTAGAAAGGAATGAATCCTCCTGTGGGGTGTAATAGAGATCATCCCACGGATCTCAGACAGGTAGGTAAAACTCCAAATGAACAAAAGTAGTAAAATAAAAAAACAGGCAGGTCATAGCGACCCTAGGCTAACGACACCGTCAAGTCCCCATGATAAATGCAACGGTCCCTGCACAGGTTTATATGCCAACAGTCAGGACTTCCGTGGAAGTTCATCCTCGTATAACCCAGAAATCTATGTGGATGAGACGACATCTTCAAGCAGTACTAGTTGTAATCAGGTCAGAAAGTAGGGAACTCAAGCGCTTCCCCTTCTTCACGGATGTCTTCTTAAAAGCATATAAATAAACATAAATATAGGGATACAGGAAAGAGGTGAGACACCCAACATTCAATACCAATATGGCAGTAAGAAAACAAAACGGCGTAGGACGCACACATAACATCACAATATATATATATATATATATATATATATATATATATATATATATATATATATATCAATAGTAATAATAAAACAAGCAATAACAGGGAAACAACAATAATATCTCAGGCAATAAGTAGTTCATAAATCAGACAATTATTTTAATAATTAAAAGGAGATAATTAAATAGTTATGGACACTCATGCTAGAAGAATTATGAGGTAGACAATGCATAATGCTTGAGGTATCAAAAATCATACTCCATGGAGCTAGACATAAACATTCGGAGAGAATAATCAGGGAGTCATGCCGGTATCTTATTAGCCTAAAAATAAACTGCTTATCAGAAAAATAATATTTTGCACAACATGGCTTATACATGGAACTCTTAATAAGATAGCGATATAGAACAGTGTCTCAGTCTGGATCATCAGTGTGTTTGCATTGATCTATCCCACGGCTCCAGTGGAGCTACCATTGTCTATTATGAGACACTTGCACCCCGACGCCCCCAAGGCCAACAATATGACCTATACTTAGTCTACTCACACCCTCACTAAGGTGTAATTCAATCTCCTAGGCATGCACTGCCTTGACAAAAGGGTCTAATAGACTTTCACAAATGCATGATGACTCAATGCATATCATGTATATTCATCAATAATATACTTCTCATGAAATATACTACAATTTGGTCAAATCAAATATCAACAAGTCTTTGGTCCCACATATGGACTTACAATAACATATAATAAATCCTCAATAACAACATACATTTATAAGGTTCAACATAACCACAATTTTATTTTATGAATCTCTAATTACCTAAGTCTTGATTAATTACACAAGTCTAGGTCAAGTAGACCCTTGAGGCCATGGCCTCTCAAAGACAAAATCCAACCATTTTTCTTCCATCACATTATTGATTTCATATCTCTAAATTGCTTAAATCACAAGGTTGCACAAAAGTACCACTTGGACCCCAAAAATCCCTTAGAGGCCGTGAGCCTCCCAAGAGCATCAAAACCCAATTTTTTCTATTATATGCATCAATCCTTTAATACCTAATTACATAAGTTTCATTCTATACAAAAATCAAACTCAAACCCCCAAATTATAGTCCAAAACCGTGACCTTCCCAAAGGGTAGGAAACTCTATTTTTTTCTATTCATCCAATCCAAGCAATCCAACATCATTAAGGCATTCAAAGCAACCAACATTTTCATATAAATCAAGTATACACAAAAACATGAAAAATAAGCATGCAAAGTGAGCAATCCATTATGGATTTCTCCATCAACAACCACACAAAAGTTCCCTCACCACCAATAAAGGTTGAAATGAGTAAATCTCCCTCCTACCTAAAGGAAGAACACGAAAATCACTCCTTGAAGTGCTTGTGAGATTTTTGTCCAAAGCTCTACCAAACCCTAAGAAACATAACTCAAAGAATCAACACCAATGGCTTGAAAAGAAAGGATCCATAGCCATGCAAATGACTATAGAAATGAAAAAGAAGAAGAGAAAGTAAGAAATCAAAGGTTTACCTCAAAAGCTTCAAGCTTTATTCTTGAAGAAAAATGAAGAAGATGATGGATTTGGAAGATAATCTCTAAAGAGAAAAGGTTTCGAATGAGAAGAGGAGTATAGAAATGGTGGTAGTGAAGCAAACAAACGAAGATAGCCACTTGGATGGGGCTGCTACCGTGGAGAAGAGAAAAAGAAGAAGAAGAAGAGAGAAAAATGTGAGAAGAGGAAATGAAGAGAAAATGTTGATAACTTTTTGTGATTTAGGATTTTGGAGTAAAATGATAAGGTAAAAAATCAAACTTTTGGCTCCTCCTAAGGCCTTAAGCCACGACATCAAGAGAGAGGGAGAGGGTGAGATTGGCTTCTCTTCCAAGTTTTGGGCATTATGTTCATTTTTGGTCAAAGCTTCCCAAGGAAGCTTTGATTAAAATACATTATTTTTGAATTAAAGGTGATTTGATTTGACATAAAGTAAATTTTTTTTGGATAAAATAAGATTTCTACTACAAGCTATTATCCAATGAACAATTGTCACAGTTAACAGAAGTCAGTGTTAATTGTCCAACAGATAATCAAATACATAACAATTTTTATTTATCAAATAAAAATCTCAAAAAATATAAAATCTCGTAAATCGTATCCAACTTCAGGTTTAGTAAGATCCCCTGTCGATGTTTCCACAGATCAAGGTCCTCGGGAAAAATATCGCTTTTCCCCAACTCCGCTTAGTGTGCACGCAAAACGAAGAATAATGATAAAATATTCCACGTTCTCAGAAAAATCTAGAAAAATTCACAAAAATCACAAATATTATAAAATGACTATTTATCATAAAATTATAAATTTTCGGGGTGTTACACTTACCTCTAATAGAATTCACCAACAACAACAGTTTTCAATCAAGCATAGGGATGACACCTTGTGAGGCGTTGTATGGGAGATGATGCAGGACACCAATGTGTTGGTATCAAGATGGTGAAAGTGTTGTTTTAGGACCTGAGCTTGTGCAACAAATGACAGATAAAGTTAAGATGATTTAGGAGAAGATGCGAATCACTCAGAGTCGACAGAAAAGCTACGCAGACAAGAGGAGAAGGTCGCTTGAGTTTGAAGAAGGTGACCATATATTTTTGTGAGTAACACCTATGACCGGAGTCAGGCGAGTGACTAAGTGTAGAAAGCTCACTCCAAAGTTTATCGGGCCGTATTAGATTCTTCGTCGGATAGGTCCGGTAGCTTATCATTTTGCGTTACCACCTTTTCTTTCGAATCTACACAATGTATTTCATGTATCGCAATTGCGAAAGTACATTCCTGATCCCACTCATGTTATTGAACCAGATACAGTACAACTAAAGAAGAATTTAGCCTATGAAACATTTCCCGTCAAGATCGAGGATCAGAGGATAAAGCAACTCAGAGGTAAAAAAATTTCATTGGTTAAAGTAGTCTGGAATGACGTAAGTGGAGAAGCAACATGAGAGTTAAAGGACAAAATAAAAGAGTAGTATCCGTATTTGTTTTAATATATGTTTAAGTTTCGAGGACGAAACTTCTTTTTAGAGGGAGAGAGTTGTAACACCTTAAAATTTGCTATTTTATAGTAATGACTGAATTGAAGTATTTTGTGATTTCTGTGTGCTGTAAAATTATTTTGACTATTTTGTGACTGTATTTGATCGTTGTGTGTGATTTACTCCGAATTAAGAAAGCAATAATTTTTGAGCCGGGAAAAATCTTTACTGATTCATTTAGAGCTGGGAGATCTTACTAAACCTGAATCTAAGAGATACGTGTCATAATCTTTTAATTTTTTAGAATTTATCTATGAAATAAAAAAATTTGTATTTTTATTATACAGGGGACAAATACTTATTGACTTATGAGCAGTATGTTATGTCCATTGAGTAATAATTTCTGTAATTATTATCTATTTGGATAATAGTCTGTAGAGAAAGTTGTGAGGATTTATTTTGTGAACCAATTAGAATATTTGAAGCTTGATGAAAACCAATAGAAAATGGTCAACGAAAATGGCTAGACTAGTTAGCTATGTAACTAGATGAAACTAGATGATTTAAACTAAGTTAACATAAAGCCTATGTAGTAACTAAATGGAACAAACTTAGTTTACTACCCATTAGAGCTTATGGTTACAAGAGTGTTCTAGTGTCTTCAAGAAGATTTGTGAGTCACACTTAAGTAATTAGTTAGTAAGCAAAGAAACTAGAAAATCTAACTAAGTTAGCTTACTTTAGTTAGGAATCAATTGAATTAGAAACTTGGTTAATTTTCCATTGAACTCCATAGTTAGGAAACTTCAAGTATCATCTAGAAACTAGGTGATTCATTTATCTAAACCTATAGAGAGCAAGCTTAGAGGTGAAGACTTTGGATATCAACCCTTGATTCAATCAATGAGTCTCACAAAGTGACTAGGATGAACTTGGACACTCCCTTGGTGTCCAAGGGGGGCTCACGACCAAAGAGGTTAAGGAAGGTCAAAATATGACACTTTAATCACTTGACCACATCTTCATTGTAACACCCCAAAAATTGATAATTTCATGATAAATAGTTATTTTATAATATTTGTGATTTTTGTGAATTTTTGTGGATTTTTTCAGAAATGTTAAATATTTTAATATATTCCTCGTTTTGCATGCGCACTGAGTGGAGCTGGGAAAATGAAATAATTTTTCCCTTGGCTGGTAAACCTTGAACTGTGGAAACATTGACGGGGAATATTACTAAACCCGAGGCCAGACACAATTTACGAGGTTTATGTTTTTTGATACTTTTATCTGATAAATAAAAATCATTGTACAATTTATTATCCATTGAATAATTAATACTGATTTCTGTTAACTGCATTGCCCATTGTATAATAACTTGTAGTAAAAATCCTTATCACCTTATCTAGAAATCTACTTTGTGTCTAATCATGTTGACTTTTTCAAATTTCTAACAAAACTTCTCAAAGAAGCTTTGTATCAAGTTTCTCATGTAAGCTTTACCAAGCTTCTAGAACACACTTTCCCTCCTCTCTCTCTCCCCCCACACTCCACGACAATGGCCACATTTGGGGAGCCAAAAATTTGCTTATCACTTATCATTTTTTCATTTCTAATTTCAAAACACAAAAGCCATCACTTTCTCTCTCCATTTTGCCTCTTCTCTCTCTTTTCTCTCAAACCCTTCTCTTCTCTTTTCTCTCAAACACTTCTCTTCTCTTTTCTCTCCTCTCCTCCACGGCAGCCTCACCATTTTCTCACCATGGTTTGCTTGATTTCAAGCAACCATCTTACTTGAAACAACATTTTCTTTGGAGATCATCCTTTCTTATTGAAGCTACACTAAAAAAGGAGCTCACTTTCTTCTCCACTCCCTCCTCAACCTCACGGCCAAGGCACCTTTTTTGGGCCATCCAAGCTTTTTCACTCAACCAACCTTATTTTCTACATCTTCTCATTATCTAAAGCATTTTCTCTTTTGTGACCATCTCTTGAATCCACTATTTTCACCATCTTCCATTCAAGCTCTAAAGTTTGAGACTTTAAGGTAAAAGTTCATAGCTTTTTCATTTTTCCATCTCATTTTCGTGATCCATGGTCACTTTGGTGATCATGGATGCCTTTTTCAAGCCTTGATTGTGATTCTTGTGAGTTTGATGTTCTTAGGGTTTTTGGAGGAGCTTGGATGAAATTCCCAAAAAAAAAAGGAGCTTGCTTTCTTGTGTTGTCTCCATAGGTAAGAGGGAGATAATCCCCTTTAACCTATCTTGGTGGTAAGGAAACGTTTACTTGGTGTTGTTGATGAGAGAATCCATGTGGGATTGCTCTCTTTGTTGTGTTATTTTTCATGATTTTGTTGCTATTTTGATTTGTATGAATCTATTGATTGTCATTGTGTATCTTGATGACTATCGACCATGTATTGGATTGCTTGAAATTGATGAGAAACCTTGAATTAGGAACATGATTTTGTAGAAATGAGTTCTGCAGAATCCTTGCTGTTGCACGAGCGCTCAGGCGCTAGAGTTGGATGCCTAAGCGCCCAACGCCCCAGGAAAAATTTCTTGTAACGTAGATTGGTTAACGCTCAAGTGCTGAAGAGATGGCGCCTAGGCACCCAGACCAAAATCAGCCAATTATATGTAAGATATACCAAGATTTCAGTATTAGGATGATATAATTAAACTAAAGTAAAGAACTTGATTAACTAAGAGAAATAAAGATTGAATGAGAATTCCTCTAGAGAGAGATTTTATAAGAAATGCTAAGTTAAAGTGAAATTCCATAATGAACTTTAAGAAGTATATTCTCATATTTGAGAATTTGATAATATGTTATTATGGGTCCATATGTGGAACTAAAATTCTGTTGATGTTTAACTTGGCCAAAATGTGGCATGTTATAAGAAAGTATATTATTGTTAAATATACATGCATATGCATTGAGTCATCATGCATTGTGAAAGTCTGGTGGACTTTGTTGTAAGGTTGTATGCCTAGGAGATTAAATCACACCATAGTGCGGGTGGAAATAGACTAAGTGTAGGTCATATCATTGACCTTGGGGCCGTTGGGGTGCAGGTGGTACTGGGCCGTGGGATAGACCGATGCAAGCGCACTAATGATCTGGACCAAGACACTGTCTTATATCGCGATCCTGCGAGAATGCCGCTATATAAAGCCTTGATGCACAAATGATTGATTTTTTGGAAAGCACTTTATTTTTATGCCTGACGAGATACTGGCATGTCTCATTGATCATTCTCTTCGATGTTTTTGTTTAGCTCCATGGAGTAGGATTTGTAGTACCGAATGATGGATTTTGGTACCGTATACACGTGCATAGTGAGTCAACATATTATTTGGCATTCATTCATATGATGATGGAACTGTTATTTATTTATGTATAACTGCCTAGATTTTTCAATTTATTTATTTTATGAATCTTGATGCTGATTATTATTCTTGCTATGCTATGTAGGTATCCTGCACCATTCTATTTTCTTTACTGCCTAAAATGGTACTAAATGTAGGATGTCTCACCTCTTTTCTGTATTTCTACTATTATGTATATTTATGTGTTTCTCTGAAGACGTTGGTGAAGAAGAGGAAGTGCACGAATTCCTCGGTTTCTGGCCTGATTTCGATTAGTACCTGTTTGGAGCATGACATCCTGTCCACGTGGCTTTTTGGGTTATGTTCGACTGACTTTTCATGGAGGTCCGGACTGCTGGCACATCAACTTGTGCACGTCCGTGTCTACCACAGAGATGTGACCATGTCTCTGGCATGGGTCGGTACGATCCACCTATCTTTAATTTGAATGCACATGTTTATTTAGAGTTTTACTTGCCCATTCGTGACATGTGGCGTGATCCTGACTACACTCCATGAGAGGATTTGTTTTTATCCCCTACACGAGCCCATGCTCATAACTCGGTTGCTCCGATGATGATTTCCTCTAACGAGGAAGACCCCGAGAAGGATCCAGCCACGGTTCCTTCTCATTAGTTTTAGGGGTTGATGTTGTTAATAGCTGTTGATGGCTATCTCTTGGAGAAGTATTTCCCAGTGAGTGCAAGACATGCATAAGAAATGGAGTTCCCCAGTTTGAGACAAGGGAACATGACTGTCAGCGAGTATGTTGCAAGGTTCGAGAGGTTGTCCAAATTTTTAACTTATTTCCAACATTAGCCAGATGATGTGTGGAAGTGTCAAAAATTTGAGGAAGGATTGAGGCATGACGTAAAAGAGGCAGTCATAACTTTGAGGATTAATCAGTTTTCAGAACTGTTGGATACGTGTCATCGAGTGGAAGATCTAGATCAGGTGCGAGATGTAACGCCTCTGAATATACCAACTACAACGCAATCGTCATTACACCACAGTTACTAGATCCAGGTGTGTCACAGTCATAACAACAGTGGTTTCAAAATTTACGAGTGTACTTTTGTTTTTCACATTTATGCATAAATAAAAAATACAAGCCATGAATGAAATATAAATGTATTCAACCCTTAACACAACCAATGAAATGATATCACATTCCTTATATATATATATATATATATATATATATATATATATATATATATATATATCATAGCCAACCTATATTAATCACTGATGACATAGAATATAATAATTACAGAGTCAAATAAAATACAGCGAAAATAAAAACATTAAAGGGGAGAAGTAGTAACCCAGGGATGGGTACTACCAGTAGACAAGTCCGCAACCCCTTGTGCGCATGACACTCAGCATCCCAGTTGGTACAACCGGCATCAATACCTCCACACAGCTGCACTCCTAGGAAAAACAAAGAATATCGTCCAGGTTCCCAACCCCATCGGCAAGGTGTGGCTCCTCATCATCTTCTTCACGATCTTTTATCAAATATGAATATAAAACAGAAAACACAGAAATATAGGAAAGAGGTGAGACACCTGTCATTCATTACCACTATTGGCAGCAAGAAAATAGCATGGCGCAAAGCGCCCACCAAGCAATACAGTTCATATATTCATCAATAGCAACAACGGAATTTATTATAAGAGCAATCCAATTCTAAGCAATAGTCATAGTCAATAATAACAGTATTATTTATAGTAAAGGTAGAACAACAGTAAGCAATAGCAGGCAGATCACAATAGTATTTCCAGAAATCAGCACAACAATCAGATAATCATTTACAGGTATTCATGCTCAACAGTTTATAAGACCAGTAATGAATGATGCACAATGCATGCTTTCCCAATTCTTACTCCATGGAGCTAGACTCAAATAGTCGGAGAGAAAGATTAGGAGACATGTCTGTAACTCGGCTGCCGAGGCCAGTGCTATCAATAAATTTTCTTGTGCGCAATCATGACATTGTACAAACATTCTACACTAGATCACGATATAGGACAGTGTCAAGTCCGGATCGTCGGTGTGTTTGTATCGGTTTGCCCCATGGCACAGAGGAGCTCTAAATTGTCCATGTGAGGGACCCGCACCCCGACGCCCCCAAGGTCATCACATAACCCACACTTGTCTACTCGCACCCGCACTAAGGTGTGTTCAATCTCCTAGGCAACTTGGCCTTACAACAGTCCACAAGGACATTCACAATGCATATGACACTATGCATGAACATGTATGATTCACAATCTCATACCATTGCATAACATGCCACAATAGGCCAATATAAGCATCAATATATGTTCCTTATCACACACATACCACAATTTCCATGTCATGGATCCAAGAATTCCCTTTTCAAAATCATTTCTTCTCTATTGGTATGAATACATATTCTTATCGCATTTAAGTAAAGTAAAATCCTTGAATTCTAGGGTATTTAGGTTATGTTTGAGTTACAAAGGACAAAGAACCATAATCTCAATCATTTCCAGCTCAAAAATCTCATTTTTGGGTCTTGGTAATCGATTACATCACCATGGTAATCGATTACCATCGAAACAATCCTCATGTCGATTACAATCTCATTGTAATCGATTACATGATTCCCGAATCACATTTCGTAACTTCAAGGCCCTGTAATCGATTACAGTCATGGTAATCGATTACCAATTGACAACCCCGTGTCGATTACCCACAAGTTGTAATCGATTACGTGATTCCCGTAAGCACCATTTCATGAGATCATAGGCTTGGTAATCGATTGCACCATTCTTGTAATCGATTACAAGCTAGACAGAATCTACATGTCGATTACACACAATATGTAATCGATTACAGTTTCCGAATCATGATTTCGTACCCTTAAGAGCTTGGTAATCGATTACAAGCCCCGTGTAATCGATTACCACGCGTAAACTTGCAGAAAACAGAGTTCTCAGGTCCTTTAACTCAAACCAAACCAATCCTTATCATGTTTAATCATCAAGATACTCAAATATACCTTCAAATCATGCAAGAGGCATCAATAAATCATACAAACCTGAACGAAATGCACTATCATGAAGAACAACATAAAAATGAGAGAACTTTATACATGGATTCAGAATCAATAACAACACATACAAGACATTCCCTTACTACCAAGATTGGTTGAAGAGGATCATCTCCCTCTTACCTATTTGGAAGACAACACAAGGTGTTACCTCTTCTTGCCCTAGATTTTCGTTTTCCCCTTCAAGAAGAACACCAATATGAGTGATTTCCATAATGTCCCCTCAAACCATGAGAAAAAGAGTTCTTGATCACATAGGTGACCAAGAAAAACAAAAATGAGAAGATAGTGAAAGAAAGGTTAAGACTTTACCTCCAAGCTCAAAGCTTTAGCTTCAATGGTGAAAAATGGAGGACAAAGAAGAAGAACCAAGGATGGCCACTTGGAAAATGGTATTGAAATGATGAAAGAAAGCTAGATATGAGTTTAGTTGTAGCAAACAATGGAGATAATCTCCAATGAGAGGGTGTGTACGGTGGAGAGGAAGAAGAGAAGAGAAGAAGAAGAAGAAGAGAAGAAGAAGAAAATGTGATTATTGGCTTAAATGCCATCTGCCGTGTAAAAGGGGTGAGGAGGGAAGAGAGAGAAAAATGTGTCCACAAGGAAACTTCTTGGAAGCTTCCTACAATGGGCTTTTAATTAACTCTATTTTTATTTTGAAAATAAGGCTAAAGGAGCTTGACACAAGGTAGATTTTTGAATAGTGTGATAATATTTTTATTACATGTTATTATTTATTGGACAATAATTATAGTTGGCAGAAGTCAGCATTAACAAATTTGACAGATAAATTTTTGCAGTGTTTTATTATTTCATCTGTTAAGATTTCTCGAAGGACGTGAAACCTTGTAAACTGTGTCCGGCCTCGGGTTTAGTAAGATCCCCCGTCAACGTTTTCATAGTTCAAGGTTCTCAGAAAAAATATTTTATTTTCCCGACTCTGCTCAATATGCACGTAATACGAGAAATATATTAAAATATTCATCATTTCCGAAAAATTCTGAAAGAATTCACACAAATCACAAACATTAGAAAATGACTATTCGTAATAAAATTTTCCAACTTTGGGAGCGCTACAGTCGTTTTGCCATTCTGCCTAATGTGTACGTAGAACGAGAAATAATATTAAAATATTCTGCGTTCTCCGAAGAATCCAGAAAATTCTTAAAAATCCCAAATATTATAAAATGATCATTTATTCTAAAATTATAAATTTTCGGGATGTTACACGAGACATGAGAAATCGTAACTTTGGACCTACTAGGTTCCAAAGAGGAGGTAGCAACAATGTAAACTACTTTCAGAAGAAACCATATTCCTGACCACCGTGAATTCAGCAACAGTCACCTGGTAGAGGTCCTAACAGAGGTTTTGGTGGAAATCAAACTGGTCAGAATGTGGCATCTACGCCGAAGTGTATGAAATGCAGGAAGGATTACCTAACGAGGGATTGCACCATCAGAGGAATCATCTGTTTTCGATGCGGAAAGCCTGGGCATATCTCTCGTGACTGCAACCAAGCTAAGGTAGAGCCTTCGGTCAACACTGCACAAGTTGCAAAACCGCAAGCAGGAGGCCGAGTCTACACCATGAGTGGAGCGGAAGCCTCCGAATATGAAGATCTGATACAAGGAGAGGGTACCATAGGAGGTAATCTTTTGACTATACTGTATGACTCTGAGGCAACCCACTCTTTCATTTCTTATGATTGTGTGCGATGACTTGTTTTACCTGTGTCTTCCTTACCTTTTGACTTGACTATTTCTACCTATACAGTTAAACCTGTTATTCCTACCAAAGTTTGTTTAGATTGTCCTTTAATTGTTGAAGGTCGAATCTTTTCTGTTGATTTGATATGTTTACCTTTTTCCCAGTTAGACGTAATTTTAGGAATAGATTGGTTGTCTTCTAACCATGTCCTATTAGATTGTTCTAGTAAGACCATAGTTTTCCCTATGGATGAAGTTTCTAGATTTTTTACGGCTAACCAAGTTCAAGCTTTTTTGAAAGAAGGAGCTCGGGGATACATGTTATTGTCTTCCTTAAAAGTCGAGAGTGAAGCCGATGTGAATGCAAATGCAATGGTTAACGAGTTTCCCAAAGTCTTTCCTGATGATGTACCTGGTCTACCGCTGGAGCGGGAGACAAAGTTCACCATTGATCTTGTGCCTGGATCTGGTCCTATTTCTATAGCACCCTACAGGATGTCTCCATCAGAATTAGTTGAGCTCAAGAAGCAGTTACAAGAACTCTTGGAAAAGCAGTTTGTTAGACCCAGTGTATCGCTATGGGGAGCACTGGTATTGCTAGTCAAAAAGAAAGATGAGACTTCACGATTGTGTGTGGACTATCGCTAACTGAATAATGTCATTATCAAGAATAAGTATCCACTCCTGAGGATAGATGACTTGATGGATCAATTGAAAGGAGCAGTAGTGTTCTCTAAGATCGATCTGCCATCGAGCTACCATCAGATTCGAGTAAAGGTGGAAAATATTCCCAAAACGGCTTTTCGTACCCGTTACGGACATTACGAATATCTTGTGATGCCATTTGGTGTAATGAATGCCCCTGCCATATTCATGAATTACATGAATAGAATCTTTCATCCTTACTTGGGCAGATTCGTTGTTGTCTTCATTGACGATATTCTAATCTACTCTTGAAATTAGGAGGATCATGCTGAACACCTCAGTATAGTTCTCTAGATTCTAAAGGAGAAGTAGTTGTACGCCAAGCTGTCGAAGTGTGAGTTCTGACTAGAAGAGGTCAAGTTTTTGGGCCATGTAATCTCGAAGGAAGGGATTGAAGTAAATCCGTCGAAAGTGGAAGCGATTCTGTAGTGGGAAAGGCCGAAGACAATGACAGAAATTCAGAACTTTATGGGATTACCTGAATATTATCAAAGATTCATTGAGGGATTCTCTAAGATAGCATGGCCTCTCACTTAGCTCACGAGAAAGAATCAAGCCTTTGAGTGGACTAATGCTTGCGAAGAAAGTTTCCAAGAATTGAAGAAATGACTAACTACTTCACCAGTGTTAGTTCTACCCGATCCAAGTGAACCTTTCGAAGTGTATTGCGATGCTTCATACTAAGGACTAGGGTGTGTGCTTATGTAAAATAGGAAAGTGGTGTCTTATGCTTCGAGACAATTGTGAGTGCATGAGAAGAACTGCCCAGCACATGACTTGGAGTTAGCAGTTGTGGTATTCGCTTTGAAGATATGGAGGCACTTTCTTTATGTGGTGACGTTCAACGTCTTTAACGACCACAAGAGCTTGAAGTACCTGTATGACCAAAAGGAGTTGAATATGAGACAACAAAGGTGGTTGGAATTTCTGAAAGATTATGATTTTTAACTTTTGTATCACCCTGGAAAGGCAAACGTCATGGCAAACGCTTTGAGCAGGAAGATGCTCAGTATCTCTGCTATGATGGTAAAGGAAAAGGATTTGATAGAGCAATTCAGGGATGTATGGTCCTTTGTGGAATTAGCACCGGGGAAGACATGTATGAACATGGTCACTATCTCAAATGACTTAATGGAAGACATTCAAGAAAAATAGATAGTTGACAAGTTTTTGCAAGAAGAAAGGGAGCTGATGAAGCAAGGCGGAGTGACAACATTAGAGGAAGGAACTGATGGAATTCTAAGGTTCAGAGGTAGAGTTTGTGTACCCAAGGATCAAGAACTCAAGAAGTATATTCTCGAACACGCTCACACGAGCCAGTTGAGTATGCATTTGAGAATAACCAAGATGTACTAAGATCTGAAACAGTTATTTTAGTGTCACAGAATGAAGAGTGATATTTCCAGATGTGTGTCGTCTTGTCTGGCTTATCAAAAGGCAAAGGTTGAACACTAAAGACATTTTGGAATGTTGCAACCCTTAGCTATTCCCAAATGGAAGTGAGATAGTATTGCAATGGACTTTGTGGTTGGATTGCCAAAGATCATAAAAGGTTACGATTTAATATGGATAATCGTTGAACGACTTATAAAGTCAGCATATTTCTTACCCATCAACATAAGGTACAACATGGAGAAGTTGACCCAGCTGTATATTGGTGAAATTGTTAGGCTGAATGCTTTGCCTACCAGTATCATTTTCTGATAAAGATCCAAGGTTCACATCAAAGTTTTGGCAAAGTTTGCAAGAAGCGTTTGGAACTAAACTTTGGTTGAGTTTTGCTTATCATCCTCAAACCAATGGTCAATCGGAAAGGACGATTCAATCATTGGAAGATTTGCTCAGAGCTTGCGCTTTAGAACAAACTGGAAGTTGGGATAAAGTTTTGCCATTGGTAGAGTTCACCTACAACAACAGTTTTCATTCGTGCATAGGGATGGCACCCTATAAGGCTCTATACGGATGATGGTGCTGAACACCTTTGTGTTGGTACCAAGATGGCGAGCACCTTACTATTGGACATGATCTTATTCAACAAACGACTAAGAAAGTCAAGATGATTCAGGAAAAGATGAGGACAACTCAGAGTCGACAAAATGTAATTGGCTAGCTGACATGGATAATAATTTTGATGATAACAAACATTAAGATGATGAGAAGATCAAGTCCAAGGTTTTCAAGATTAGCTTTAGGACTTAAGGTCTTTGTAAGGAGACTTATTGGATATCTCATTGATTTTGGACACAAAGAAATATTTTCAAAATTGTTTTAAATTAAATATCACAAATCCAAATCATGATTTTGAAAGCATTTAAAAGTGTTAAAAGCCTTTTTTCAAGAGAGGTATTCGAATACCATTTAAAGGTATTCGAATAACATTCTAGTATCACGTTTTTACAAAGCTTTTTAATCAGAGATATTCGAATACCTCTGATGGTATTCGAATACCAATACCTCCTGATGGTATTCGAATACCACAGGATTTCTGAAATAGAAAGAAACGGCTATAATTCAAATTTAAATGGATATTAATTGTTTAAACGGCTCTTTTTCTCAAATGCTCTATAAATAGAGACCTTGGGTCTCTTCTAAAGGTTGCCCAACCACTTGAATTATTTTTGCTTGTGTCAAAAACGTGATTCACTATTTTCTCTTATTTTCTGTGCTCTTTTCGCCAAAATCTTGAGATATCCTTAGAGAGCTCCATAGTGCTTCAAGTTGTAATATTTTGCTCTGAGTGAGAGTTTCTCTTCTTCATCTATTTCTCTGATATACTGTATTGTGAGGGTGAGGTATCCCTCAGTAAAAGGGTGAGGTATCCCTTGTTGTAAAGAAGGTGAGGTATCCTTCAAAGGGGGTGAGGTATCCCTCTAAGGTTTGTGTAAGGGTGAGGTATCCCTGCAAGTGAGGCTTTAGCACAAGGGTAGAGTTTCCCTGTGTGTGAAAAGTGCTCTATTGTGTAAAGGTTGCAAGCACCTATTTTTAAGCTTGTATTGAATAGTGAAAAATCTCGAACTGTGTTTCGGGGGACTGGACGTAGGCCACAAGTAGTTGGTGGTCGAACCAGGGATAAACATCGTGCTCTGCTTTTTTCTCTTTCCTTAATCTTTTGTCTTTCTGCACTTTATTTATTATATCTTGCAATTTAATTTCTAGTTGTTCTTCTTATCTTCATCTTATTCACGTCTTTTATTATTTAAATTCAGCATAGTTTATTTGTTTAAGGCTTTTGCGAAAAATTTTTAAATACTCAATTCACCTCCCTCTTAGTACTGAAGCCACTTGGGTAACAAGTGGTATCAGAGCTAGACTCTTGTATAAAGTGCTTAGCCGCTTCAAGAGTACATGGCTTCATCAAATGTTTTATCAGAAGCAACTTCCATAAATCGACCACCCTTTTTCAATGGGGATGGTTATGCATATTGGAAGGAAAGAATGAAAATCTTTATAGAGGCTATTGATCTAGATGTGTGGGATGCTGTCGAAAATGGCGCATTTATACCTACACGCGTTGTCAATGGTGTAAAAATCGAGACACCTAGAAGTGATTGGTCTAAAGATGATAAAAGAAAAGTTCAAAATAACTTAGTAGCCAAAACATCATTACCTCACTTTGGGACATGATGAATTTTATAGAATTTCAAATTGCAAAACTGCTAAAGAAATGTGGGACACTTTACAAGTTACCCATGAGGGTACTAGTGAAGTTAAGAGGTCGAGAATCAATTCTCTAACTCGTGAATATGAATTATTTACAATGAACCAAGGAGAAAGCATTCAAGAAATGCAAAAGAGGTTCACCCACATTGTTAATCATCTTGCATCATTAGGAAAGAATTTTACTAACGAAGATTTGATTAACAAAGTGTTGAGATGTCTTAGCAGGATTTGGCAACCAAAAGTAACAGCAATTTCAGAATCAAGGGACTTGACAACTATGTCATTAGCAACTCTTTTTGGAAAACTTCACGAGCACGAATTGGAACTAAACAGACTAAGTCAAAGTGAAGAAAATGACAAGAAGAAAAAGGGAATTGCACTCAAAGCCACCACCTCCACTATCAATAATAAAGATGAAGACGATAGAGATGACGTGGACAACATAGAATTAAATGAAGAAAACCTCAACCTTTTGGTAAGAAAATTTAGTAAATTTCTCAGGAAAAAGGGAACTCAAAGAAGACTGTCTGTTCCCCTAAAGAAAATTGAAAAGAAATCCTCCAAGGAAAGAAGAGTCTACATAGCATGGGATGACAACGACATGGACTCCACTGATAGCTCAGATAGCAAAGAAGCCCATCTATGTTTTATGGCCAAAGGAGAAGAAAAAGAAGAAAGCGACAACGAGGTAAATTCTAACTTATCTCCTTCTTATGATGAATTACAAGATGCCTTTGAAGAATTGCATGACGAATCAATAAGGCTCACAAAATTGATTTCTTCATCTAAGAAAACTATCTCTTCTTTGGAAAATCAAATTCTAATTTTAAACAAAGAGATTGAAGAATTAAAAATTGAAAATGAAACTTTGGGAATTATTGATGCATGCTCATCTCATCCCTCACATGCTTCTACTTCGTATTCTTGCTCTTCATGTCATTTGCTTGAAAATGAAATTGAAAATTTAAAGAACACCCTTGCCAAATTCACATTTGGAAGAGATAATTTAAATATTTTATTAGGAAAACAAAGGGTTGTTTTTCAAAAAGCTGGAATAGGATATAACCCGAATAATCAACACAAATCCTATAAAAATTTCTTTGTTAATTCTAGCATTTCATGTAGCCCATTTATTAAATGTTTCTATTGTGGGAAGAAGGGTCACAGTGCTTTAACATGCAATGCAAGAAAGAATGTTAACACAAAAATTGGGACAAAAATGGTTTGGGTTCCAAAGGGTACATTGCCCAAAACTGACACTCAAGGACCCAAGAAAATTTGGGTACCAAAAACAAAAAATTAAATTGTGTTGCAGGTGTGCTTGATAGCCAAGAGCTAACTTTGACATTTTTGAAAGTGGTTGCTGCAAGCACAAGACTATAATAAATTCCAAGCTCTCCTTATTGTCTCTATCAGGCTTGGACTTGCATTCATATGAGTATTTCCATCAAAAGGTAAGCTTTCTTATCTCAAATATGCCTTCTGGATGCAAAATATATGCTTTTATGTTTGAGTTATTCGAATACCTCCCTGTGGTATTCGAATACCATTGCATCTGTACGTGAAAATCCATGTTTTTCTGATAGGTCTATTCGAATACCCTCCCATGGTATTCGAATACCATACATCAGTACAAAGTTTTAGTGGTTTTATTAGCTGGGGCATTCGAATACCCAAATGTGTATTCGAATAACCTGAAAAATCTTCATCAGTACTTGTTACATGTTATCTGGAGTATTTGAATACCTTACAAGGCATTCGAATACTTGCTCCTTCTGGAGTTTATAAAATGTGATGGGTATTCGAATACAAAGAAGAGGTATTCGAATACCACATGGTTGAAAGCAAGTTTTTCATCGTCCTCTCTATTTCGTTTCTGCTTCTATTCTTTTTTCTTGCATATGCAATGCAAATAACATGTTTTTAATCTTATTTCATCAAGCCTTCATTTATGCCTTATATGAAAATCACATGATGTTCTTAAATGCATATTTCTTGGCTTGTTCTTGCCCTTTTATTTTTTTAAAAATATGCTCAATGTAATTGGCTATTGTTTTGATATACGAACAAGTGCAATAAGTGGTATATGAAATATTTAATATCTATGTTTTTATTGACATATGTCAGATTTATAAGAATTTGTTAACAAGTGATATCAAACAAGTGGTAAATGCTTTACATTTTGACAACAAGTGATATCAAAGTGGTATGAACATAATAACAAGTAATAACAAATGATAACAAATGATATCAAACAAGTGATTTCTTGGCCAAATTAATCGATAAATATATTTTTGCCCTTGAGAATCATTTGCTGCTTTTGCCTCATTGTTTTAAATGCTTATTGGCTTATGAGTTTGACTAACCCCTATGGATCCAACATTAATGGATACCAATGAAAGCACTCTGAATTTTGTTGTAGGGAGAACACTACCTCAAGCATAAATTTAAATGGACAAAATTCATTCAACTTGAGGACATGCATATATTGTTTAATATGATAAAATGGGAGAGAAAAATACTTGCCCCATCTTTTTGATCATGACAAAAGGGGGAGAATGGTATCAAATGTACAAAAGGGGGAGAACAAGTTTAAATGTCTTTGTTTGAGAAAAGTCAAGAAAAAAAAAAGTCAAAACAAAAATAGAAATTGGATTCCAAAAGTAAGGGGGAGCTGCTGTGCACATCTCTGATATAAATCACCTTTTATGAAAAAGAGGGGGATTTGTCATCATCAAAAAGGGGGAGAATGTAATTGGCTAGCTGACATGGATAATGATTTTGATGATAACAAACATTAAGATGATGAGAAGATCAAGTCCAAGGTTTTCAAGATTAGCTTTAGGACTTAAGGTCTTTGTAAGGAGACTCATTGGATATCTCATTGATTTTGGACACAAAGAAATATTTTCAAAATTGTTTTAAATTAAATATCACAAATCCAAATCATGATTTTGAAAGCATTTAAAAGTGTTAAAAGCCTTTTTTCAACAGAGGTATTCGAATACCATTTAAAGGTATTCGAATAACATCCTAGTATCACGTTTTTACAAAGCTTTTTAATCAGAGGTATTCGAATACCTCTGATGGTATTCGAATACGATTCGAATACCTCCTGATGGTATTCGAATACCACAGATTTCGAAATAGAAAGAAACGGCTATAATTCAAATTTAAATGGATATTAATTGTTTAAACGGCTCTTTTTCTCAAATGCTCTATAAATAGAGACCTTGGGTCTCTTCTAAAGGTTGCCCAACCACTTGAATTATTTTTGCTTGTGTCAAAAACGTGATTCACTATTTTCTCTTATTTTCTCGTGGCTCTTTTCGCCAAAATCTTGAGATATCCTTATAGAGCTCCATAGTGCTTCAAGTTGTAATATTTTGCTCGAGTGAGAGTTTCTCTTCTTCATCTATTTCTCTATATACTGTATTGTGAGGGTGAGGTATCCCTCGGTAAAGGGTGAGGTATCCCTTGTTGTAAAGAAGGTGAGGTATCCTTCAAAGGGGTGAGGTATCCTCTAAGGTTTGTGTAAGGGTGAGGTATCCCTGCAGGCTGAGGCTTTAGCACAAGGGTAGAGTTTCCCTGTGTGTGAAAAGTGCTCTATTGTGTAAAGGTTGCAAGCACCTATTTTTAAGCTTGTATTGAATAGTGAAAAATCTCGAACTGTATTTCGGGGACTGGACGTAGGCCACAAGTAGTTGGTGGTCGAACCAGGATAAACATCGTGCCTGCTTTTCTTCTTTCCTTAATCTTTTGTCTTTCTGCACTTTATTTATTATATCTTGCAATTTAATTTCTAGTTGTTCTTCTTATCTTCATCTTATTCACGCCTTTTATTATTTAAATTCAGCATAGTTTATTTGTTTAAGGCTTTTGCGAAAAATTTTTAAATACTCAATTCACCCCCCTCTTGAGTACTGAAGCCACTTGGGTAACACAAAAGAGCTATACTAACAAAAGAAGAAAGCCTCTTGAGTTTGAAGAAGATGAGCATGTGTTTTTGAAAGTCATGCCTACGACTAAGATCGGCCGAGTTCTGAAATCTAGAAAACTCACGCCCAAATTCCTTGGACCTTACCAAAATCTTCGCCGGATAGGTCCAGTAGCTTACCAAATAGCCTTACCACCTTTTTTTTCTAACCTTCACAATGTTTTCCATGTATCGCAATTGTAAAAATATATTCCTGACCCGAGCCATGTCATAGCACCGGACACAGTATAATTGAAAAAGAACTTGACCTATGAGACAACTCCTGTATGGATTGAGGATAGGATGGTAAAGAAACTCAGGTGGAAGGAGATCCCATTGGTAAAAGTAATCTGGAATGACGCAACTGGAGATGCAACATGAAAATTGGAAGAAAAGATAAAGGAGCAACATCCACAACTATTTTAAGGTATGAAAATTTCAAGGACGAAATTTCTTTTTAGAAGGGGAGAGTTGTAACACCCTGAAAATTGATAATTTCGTGAAAATAGTCATTTTATAATATTTGTAGTATTTGTGAATTTTTGTTGATTTTTTCGAAAATGTTGAATATTTTAATATATTTCTCATTTTGTATGCGTGTTGAGCAGAGTTGAAAAAATGAAATATTTCCCCTTGGTTGGTAAACCTTGAACTGTGAAAACATCGACGGGGGATCTTACTAAACTCAAGGTCGGGCACAATTTACGAAGTCTATGTTTTTCGAGATTTTTATTTGATAAATAAAAATCATTGTACAATTTATTATCCATTGGACAATAAATACTGATTTCTGTTAACTGTATTAATTGCCCATTGAATAATAACTTGTAGTAAAAATCCTTATCACCTTATCTAGAAATCTACTTTATATCTAATCATGTTAACTTTTTCAAATTTCTAACAAAGCTTCTCAAAGAAGCTTTGTATCAAGCTTCTCATGTAAGCTTTACCAAGCTTCTAGAACACACTTTCCCTCCTCTCTCTCCCCACACACTCCACGGCAATGGCCACTTTTGGGGAGCCAAAAATTTGCTTATCACTTATCATCTTTTCATTTCTAATCTCAAAATACAAAAGCTATCACTTTTTCTCTCCATTTTCTCTCTTCTCTCTTCTCTCTCTTTTATCTCAAACACTTCTCTTCTCTTTTCTCTCTTCTCTTCCATGGCAGCCTCTTCTCACCATGGTTTGCTTGATTTTAACCAACCATCTTGCTTGAAACAACATTTTCTTTGGAGATCATCCTTTCTCGTTGAAGCCACACTCAAAAAGGAGCTCACTTTCTTCTCCACTCCCTCCTCAACCTCACGGCCAAGGCACCATTTTTGGGCCATCCAAGCTTTTTCACTCAACCAACCTTATTTCCTACATCTCCTCATTATCTAAAGCATTTTCTCTTTTGTGACTATCTCTTGAAACCACCATTTCCACCATCTTCCATTCAAGCTCTAAAGTTTGAGACGTTAAGGTAAAAGTTCATAGCTTTTTCATTTCTCCATCTCATTTTCGTGATCCATGGTCACTTTGGTGATCATGGATCTCTTTTTCAAGCCTTGATTGTGATTCTTGTGAGTTTGATGTTCTTAGGGTTTTTGGAGCAGCTTGGACGAAATTCCCAAAGATAAAGGAGCTTGCTTTCTTGTGTTGTCTTCCATAGGTAAGAGGGAGATTATCCTCTTCAACCTATCTTAGTGGTGAGGAAACGTTTTCTTGGTGTTATTGATGAGGGAATCCATGTGGGATTGCTCACTTTGTTGTGTTGTTTTTCATGATTCTGTTGCTATTTAGATTTGTATGAATCTATGGATTATCATTGTGTATCTTGATGACAATGGACCATGTATTAGATTGCTTGAAATTGATGAGAAACCTTGAATTGGGATGAAGATTTTGCAAAAACGAGTTCTGCAGAATCCTTGTTGTTGCACGAGCGCTCGGGTGCCGGAGTTGGACGCCTAAGCACCTAACGCCTAGGAAAATTTCCTATAACGCAGACTGGTTTGCGCTCAGGCACTGCGTAGAGAGTGCCTAGACGGTAAACTAGCGCTCAGGCGCTGAAGAGATGGCGCCTAGGCGCCCAAAGCAAAATTAGTCTGTTATATATAAGATATACTAGGATTTCAGTATTAGGATGATATAATTAAACTAAAGTAAAGAACTTGATTAATTAAGAGAAATAAAGATTGAATGAGAATTCCTCTAGAGAGAGATTTTATAAGAAATGCTAAGTTAAAGTGAAATTCCATAATGAACTTTAAGAAGTATATTGTCATATTTGAGAATTTGATAATATGTTATTGTGGGTCCATGTGTGGTATTAAAATTCTGTTGATGTTTAACTTGGTCAAAATGTGGCATGTTATGAGAAAGTATATTATTGTTAAATATACATAGATATGCATTGAATTATCATGCAATGTGAAAGTCCAGTGGACTTTGTTGTAAGGCTGTATGCCAAGAAGATTGAATCACACCTTAGTGCGGGTGCGAATAGACTAAGTGTAGGTAATATTGTTGACCTTGGGGGCGTCGGGGTGTGGGTGTCTCACAAATGGACAGTTGGTAGCTCCTCTAGGCCATGGGATAGACCGATGCAAGCGCACCAACGATCCGGACCGAGACACTGTCCTATATCGCAATCTTGTGAGAATGCCGCTATATAATGCCTTGATGCGCAAATGGTTGATTTTTTGGAAAGCGCTTTATTTTTATGGCTGATGAGATACTGGCATGTCTCCTTGATCATTCTCTTCGATGTTTTTGTTTTGCTCCATGGAGTAGGATTTGTAGTACCGAATGTTGGATTTTGGTACCATATGCACGTGCATAGTGAGTTAACATATTATTTGGCATTCATTCATATGATGATGGAACTATTTTTTATTTATGTATAACTGCTTGGATTTGTTAATTTATTTATTATATGAATCTTGATGTTGATTATTATTTTTGCTATGCTATGTGGGCGTCCTGCGCCATTCTATTTTCTTTACTGGCATAAATGGTACTGAATGTAGGATGTCTCACCTTTTTTCTGTATTTCTGCTATTATGTATATTTATGTGTTTCTCTAAAGACGTTGGTGAAGAAGAGGAAGTGCAGGAATTCCCCAGTTTCTGGCCTGATTTCTATTAGTACATGTTTGGAGCATGACGTCCCATCCACGTGGCTTTTTGGGTTATGTTCGACTGACTTTTCATGGAGGTCCGGACTGCTGGCACATGAACTTGCGTACGGACCGCTGTGTCTACCACGGAGACATGACAGTGTCTCTGGCATGGGGTCGATATGATCCACCTGTCTTTAATTTGAATGCACATGTTTATTTAGAGTTTTACTTTCCCATTCGTGACATGTGGAGTGATCCTGACTACACTCCACGAGAGGATTCATTTTTATCCTCTGCACGAGCCCCCACTCGTAACTCAGTTCCTCCGATGATGATTTCCTCTGACGAGGAAGACCCCGAGGAGGATCCAGCCACGGTTCCTTCTTGTTAGTTTTAGGGGTTGATGTTGTTGATAGCTACTGATGGCTATCTGTAATTCTTTTGGGGGCCTGATGTTTTCTTTTTAGTGGGCTGTATATGTGTACTCATTTTTAGGGCATGTAAAGCTTTTTCTTTTTGTATATCTGCTAATGTAACTAAACAACTATGGTATAAATGCATGCGTGATGTATGGTTTACTTCTTATATTAATTTTCCGCTATAACCATGTTTCATCATTTTCTTTTAAACAAAAAAAAAAACAAATCACTAAATTAATTATACGTTTATAAATGAACAAGCTTACCTATATTAAAATGAACCGGGTCTTAGCTTGTATTTTATTTTTTTGCATTTTGGTCTTGGTGTGACGTTCCCTCCTCAAAAAAGGGGCGTTACATTCATCATTTTCATATAGCAAAATTTCACAAAACTCTCTCCATCCTTCTCTAGAGCACCTCACGACCAAGCATAGGAGAACCATTCTCCAATCTTCAATAATTTCTATCAACCTTACTTCTTAAATCCTCTCATCATTCTAAGGCTCTTTGTAGTTGGAGCCTTACCCTAAATCATCCATTTTCATCTACTTTCTTCAAGATCAACTTCTAAGGTTTTAAGGTAAAGATCATGAAAACTTCACTATTGGTTTCATCTTCATACTCTAGGACCATACTTTGATCCATGGTCTTTTTATTCAAGCTTTAGGTACTAATATACTTGTGTTAGTTTTTGTTTGTAAGAATCTTGTGGTGGTGAAGGACTAGTTCAAGAAGAAAAGCAAGGAGCTTTGGAGGCTTCACCACAAGGTAAGAGGGATATTTATCTCACCAACCAAGTATTGTGGTGAGAGATGAACTTGTATTTGATGGGTGGTGAGTCCATGTGAGGATTCATTCCCATGGTTGTGTAATTTGTTTATGTGTGTTTATGTGCTTTAAATTTATTTATTTATGCTTTCATGCTTTATATGATTTTAATGCTTTAATGGTATGCTTGATATATGTTATAGTATAATATGATTATTATATGCCATGTATGTTATGATATGTGTTGGAAAGGAAATAATTTTTGGGTTCCAATGGCCATGAGGCTTACAGCCTCTACACCTTAAAATAGGTGTTCCAAGCTAATATTTTTATGAATGGTAAAATTTGATGTTTAGGAAAACAAGGAAAAGAACTAATGATTTGGTTCTAAAGACCATAAGAGTCACGACCATAATGCCTTCAATATGGTATTTTGTTACAAAAATTTATTTGTTAAGTGTAACTTAGATGGTTAAGCATAAAAGGAATTAAATCAAGGATTTATGAAATATAATATTAAAGGATTTAAAATAAGAGATTTTGAGACCTATGAATAAGAAAAGCTTATTTTTGGAATTAATTAGATTAGTGGATTTAGTTTATAAATGATAAATAAATTGGTAACTTGAAGTTTACTAATGTATAACTCACCTTTTAGGTTTTGGAGTGCGTTAGGAAATTTTAAATTATAACAATTGATTTAAATCAATGAAAAAGCAATTTTGTGGGAAATAGTACAAAAATTACGAAAAAGATTTCTTAAGTGAGAAAACGTGAAAAATGAAGTTAGAAAGTGTATTAATTTTTGGAAAGTCCAAAATGATGTTTAGAATATTGAAAATTATTTTACGCAGTTGAAAAATAAAGAAAAATCTTTTACGCGACTTAAAAATGTGATTTTTAAGCCACGCAATTTCAAAAAAGTTAAAAAATTACTACACGATTGGAAAATGTTTAAATATCTTTACGCGATTGAGAAAATATTGAAAAATAATTACGCGATTTGAAAACGCAACAGAAATCTTGCACGATTGTGAAAATGCGGTAAAATAACTATGCGATTGAAAATACAGTAGAATTACTGTTGGGTCAACGTGTGGGACCCGTATATATGAAATTATGATTTTGGCCTAGAATTGGCCTGTATGCATTTATTATGTATTGGGAAAGTCCGGTGGACTATGTCAAGGCCGATGGCCTAGGAGTTGAATAACACCTTTGTGGGTGCGATAGGTATAGTGTAAGTCACTTCCTGACCTTAGGGGCATCAGGGTGTGGGTTTTCCACAATAGGCAGTTGGTAGCCCCACTGTACCGTAGATCAGACCAAAGCAACGCATTGACGATCCGAATCGAGACACTATTCTTAGTTAAGATCTAGCGTAGACTGTCGTGTATAATATCAGATGTGTAATAATGATGAAAATTATAGGACTTGTTTTGAGATAGCTAAAATACCGACAGGTCTTCTAGATCATTCTCTCCGACTTGTGTTTAGCTCCATGGAGTAGGAAATTGGGTCAGTATGCATGTGCATAGTCTGAGAGTATATATATATATATATATATATATATCTTTATGATATTTTATTTGTTAAATGTTGATTTATGATTGATGCCATGACTATATCAACTGTTTGCTATATCTGTATGACATTACTATCATTTCTATCTCTTCACTGCTATGTTGGTATTAGTGTTGGTAGTCTCACCTCTTTATCTGCTGCTCTTGTACTATATTTGTATTTGGTAAAGACAGTGAGGAAGGCGGCGAAGAGCAGATTCCTGTTGTGGACGTTGATTTCTAATTTGATGGCGTCAAGGCATAATTTTTTTGGTTACGTTAGACTGCTATTTCGCGGTGGCGCTGGAGCCTGGCGTATTAGTCCTGATGAATAGGGTATTATTTATCAGGGCAAGTTGACCGTCTCTATGAGTAGGATCTACCACGGAGATCCTTTCTTTTCTGTTAATATATATGTACATCTAGAGTTTTCATTATCTATTAGATAGTATTGGGGTGGTCATTACCATATCTCTAATGAGATTAGTATTGTGTCGTCTACTCGAACACCTATCTATAGGAGCACGCGTCGTCCAAGATTCCTATCTTCTGTGGAATCTTAGGAAGATCCCGAAGAGGACTCATCTGAGGGTTCTGTTCCATAGGTGTGTACTTGGACCAATGTAGTAGCTATAGTAATATTTATTACTTTTGAGAACTCCATCTACATATATTTAAGCTTGACAGTGCTTATGTTATGTAGATGATGTATATTATTTTGTGATACTATCTGGGTATTTTTATATTCTGCTAAGTTTATATTATCAATATCAAGAAATTTTACAACTCATATTTATGTTATAAAAATATTATTTTATAACTTTGGGTAATTTGGTAGTAATTAATATAAAATGTGATACCCTACGGTGGGTGTTACACCACTTGGTAACATGTACCAGTCTAGGAAATTTGTCCCAGACAATTTGTACTTCTCAAGGACGGATCATAATGATAAGTTATTTAAAGTATTTATTGCTATGGTAATATATCAACAGAAACATGCCAAGTATAAGTATCATGTCATAAACATATTTAACAAGGTCTTTAATTAAATATGTCTCCCACTATTTTACTCAAATCAATGACCCTCAGCATTGACTCGGAAAATCCCATTGTAAGATTTCCTAGTGGGCCAAGATCTATATTTCACCTAGCTTTGATTCAGCTTTGGTTGATCGCTAAAAGTTTGGTTATTTTGGTAGGAAACATTTTCCAATTACATCACATGTAACTCTTGGATAGTTAGGTAAATAACACTTATTCTAATCTATCTAATGGACTAAAGTCTAACTCTATGCCTATAAGCCTTCAATCCTATTAAAATAGCCTAGTTAAGTCAGACCTAATGGTTAACAGTTGGATATTACCTTTATCCCATCGCGTCTTACTAATATAGATAAAGGCATCATGCTTTGGTAGACCTATACTTAATCGATACTAGTCTTGACGAGTGTCACACATTGGAAGGCATCACATAATGACTTAATATTTGCTTTGAGGGAATTATAATTATTATTAGATCTCACCATTTATTAAATTGTTTAACATACCATAAACATCCATGCATCTCATACATGTAAAGCATAAAAAAATGTGACATCGTTATAACCTTTAATGCATTGATTATCCCAAGCCAATGAGAGTATCAATAACTAAACTTAGGGAGTGAACCAACTTCACTAAGCATCTCCCACCAATGTCCTCATTTGATGTTGTCTTCTTGCCTCTACATCAAGATTACATTACATAGAAAACTCATTTTACATACAAGGCATTTAAGCAAGAAGAGAATGTATAACCAGAATGTAGAGAGAAAGGCACAACACGCATGCCATATTAAAAATAACCAAAAAAGCATAAAAAAAGGACTATGGTCATAACAACAGACCATATACCACAAACACATATAAACTCAAAACAATAATACACTATTATTTTGTGAGTCATAAAAATTGAATTGAATATTGCACTTTTGAATAATACACACTACGCAACGGGAGTCCCGCTGCCTGGTCAGCAGGCGGGGCTGAACCTCTTGCGCCTCCTTGACGGCTAAGGTATCAACACTTGAACCCTCATAACTGCGAGGACATGAACACTTCATGTCGCGAGAACCCTTGCGCCATTGTGCAGAAACAAGGTTTGCTTGACATCAACACTTGATGACGCCGCAGACCAATAACAAGGATTTCAAAACCCTTGCGCAGTGTCGTTGGATATATCACATATATACCAAAAAACTTCGTAAAAACATACATGCATATAAACCAATTTTCACAGTTAACATATGAACATCTTCATGGTTTCAAAAACAACATCACAATTTCGCAAACAACATATCAAACAGAATATGTTTTTGCAAAGGATTCATATGTTTTTCTGAAATAACATATTAAAGATCATACTTTTATCAAAAGGAGAACAACTAATCATGTTATTTCATACAACATGTAAACAACAAAGACCGAATCATGGTTTCGCAACCAGTCTCTGATACCACTATTGGGAATTGCAGACACATCACGCAACGGAAAAATAAAAATTCCTACTAAGCATCTATGTGAAAAAGACCATAATATATGATATTCGAGTTTACCTCTTGAAGTGAGATGGAAAAACAATCAAGCAAATCACAAGAACTGTTACAATGACGATGCCTCTACATTATCCACACGAACAGACTTGTTAAACATCCAATGTCTGCAGTCTTGGAGTCTGACCTCTTTGCCATAGTGCTAGCTGTGAAGAGAAGAGCAACCTGTCACTCTCTCACTCATTGTTTTTGTCAAGTTCGGCTAGGGTTTGTAATGCGTGTCTTGACAACCCCTAAGCAATGTTGTTTATAATAGTTGCTGTCTTATGTGAGTGAGAGCAGCACCAAGGTAAGTTGTGCAACCCTAGACTCATCTGTTATGAGTCTAGCCCATAATTGAATCTGAGTCCAACTTGGATCCTTATTGCTCTAACTAAGTTTGCTCTAAGTGTGCGACCCTGTAGGTTCTCATAACGTTGGCAACAATATTAAAATCTCACTTTAATATTACAAGCAATGAGCGATATTTAGCAACACATCATTGCTATCCAAGTAATAAGAATGTCAATGATTTGACATAACCTTTCTGTGATCAATGTTTTCGTGTAGTTTAATCCCTTTGTCCAGATATCTAGATAGAACACAAGGCATGGTACGTGTCACCCTTGTATAGTTCAATCTTCTGTTTCCTGATACTCAAGGAGACATAGTAATAACAAATGAGATCAATATCTCATATTGACTCATTTGAGCATGGCCATGCATTTTATACTCTCACTCAATCAGGGGGCCCAAAGATACCAGTCATGTTATGTAGGAGGGACAAATCTCATCTAGGTCACTCACATCCCTCCACATGATTCGCGATATGTCCAATAACTAACTTTATAATCACCTTGTTACAGATGACGTTTGATGACATTAAAACATAGAACTCCTCATATAGGAATTGTAGTAATTTCAGGTCAAAGGATCACATACACCATTATCACTAAGAGAATCACTTATGACACTCACGTAATGATCCACGTAGCGTTCTCATGCCAGGTTAGTCCAATACATCATTACTTTAATATGTATCCATGTGATGACTTGATATCTCATATCTATGACCCGTGAGATGTTGCCATAAGTCTATGCACATACTAGTCTCAATGCATTATTATCGTCTTGATTAACAATAATATTAGACTAGGGACATTTAAGAATAGTATTTTATTTCTATAACATAAAACTTACTATTCTACGAACTTTATTGTGTTTATCATAAATAACATACAATAAATGAAATGTCTTATATATTAAATAAATAGCATAATACAATGTAAACTAGTGCAGTCAAAATAAATTGGCCTCTAGGGCATACACCAACAAGTTGAGCTTTTAAAGTTAGAAAATGTTTCAAATGAACAAAAATTGATTGCTGAAAATATTTTATTAAATGAAAAGGTTAACGAGCTTATTAAAGATCTTGCAAAATTTGTAAAAGAAAAAGCAAACCTATATATTCTTTTAGGAAAACAAAAGTGTTTTTTTTATAAAGTTGGAGTTAGATTTAATGATCGTAAAAGTGAAAAGTATTACAATTTTTTTATTTTTTGTGAAAGCAAGTGTTTCTACAACTTCATATATGACTTGTAACTATTATGGACAAAAAGGACACATCTCACATGCATGTGCTATGAAGAAAAATGCTTCTATGGTGATGTGGATTCCTAAAGTCACTAAGGTTAGTTCTTCATGTTGGTGTATGCCCTAGAGGCTAATTTATTTTGAACATACTAGCTTACATTATATTATGCTATTTATTTAATATATAAGATATTTCATTTATTGTGTGTTATTTATGATAAACATAATAAAGTCCTTAGAATAGTAGGTTTTATGCCATAAGGCATCAAATGGATGACTTGATCATGAGATCCTATTGGATAGGAATAGAACACTATTCTTAAATGTCCCTTGTCAAGTATTATTGTTAATCAGGACGATAATAATGCATTGAGACTTGTATGTGCGTAGACTGATGGCCATATCTCACGGGTCATGGATATAAGATATCAAGGCTTCACATGGATATATATTAGAGTAATGATGTATTGGACTAACTCGTAATAAGAACACTACATGGATCGTTACATGAGTGTCATAAGCGATTCTCATAGTGATAATGGTGTATGTGGTCCTTTGACCTGAAATCACTACAATTCCTACATGAGGAGTTGTATATTTTAATGTCATCAAACGTTATCTGTAATAAGGTGATTATAAAGTTGGTTATTGGACATACCGCTAATCATGCAGAGGGATGTAAGTGACCTAGATGGGATTTGTTCCTCTTACATAACAGGAGTGATATCTTCGGGGCCCCTGATTGAGTGAGACTACGAAATGCATGACCACTCAAATGAGTCAATATGAGATATTGATCTCATTTGTTATTATTACGTCTACTCAAGTATTAGGAAACATACGAATAACTATATAAGGGTGACACATTCCATGCCTTATGTTCAATCTAGATATCTGGACAAAAGGACTAAACTACACGGAAATACTGATCACGAAAAGGTTATGTCAAATCACTGACATTCTCATTACTTAGGTAGCAGTGATATATTGCTAGATATAACTCACTACTTGTAATATTAAAATAAGATTTTAATATTACTGCCAACGTCATAAGAACTTGCAGGGTCACATACATAGAGTATACTAAATTAGAATAATAAGAATCCAAGTTAGGCTAGGATTCTATAGTGGGCTTAACTCATAACAGATGAGTCCAAAGGCTGCATAGCTAACCTTGCTGCTACTCACACTCACTTAAGGCAGTCATTATTATAAATAGTACTATTAAGAGGCTACTAAGTATGCATAACATAACCCTAGTTGTACCTTCAGAAATAGTAAGTAAGAGTGTGACAAGTTTCTCTTCTTTTCGCAGCTAGCACTATATCAGAAACATGAGACTCCATTTGGTGGGAATTTTTGTTTTTCCACTGCGTGATGTATTTGCAATTCCAAATAGTGGTATCAAATCCACTTGAGAAACCATGATTCGGTCTTTGTTGTTTACGAGTTGCATGAAATAATATGATTAGTTGTTCTCTTTTTAGTAAAATGTATGATCTTTAATATGTTATTTCAGATAACGAATGAATCCTTTGTGAAAACATATTCCATTTGACATATTGTATGCGAAACCATGATGATATTTTTGAAACTATGAACATGTTCATATGTGTTTATATGTTTGTATGTCTTTGTGAAGTTTTATGTGTTTATATGTTTATATGTTTATATGTTTAAATCTGGAACCTTGTTTATGGTCTACGACGGCATCAAACATTGATGTCAAGAATACCTTGCTTCCAAATAGCAGTGTGGTGTAAGGGTTCTGGAAACCTTATCTTGGTCTGCGGCGGCATCAATTATTGATGTCAAACAAACCTAGTTTCTAGATAGCACAATAGCTGCGTTAGGGGCTTTCCTGCGACATGAAGTGTTCATGTCCTTGAGACTATGAGGGTTCAAGTGTTGATACCCTAGTCGTCAAGGAGGCACAAGAGGTTCAGCTCTTATTTAGGATTCAAATTTTCTAGTAGCAGAACCCCCGTTGCATAATGTGTGTTATTCGAAAGCACAATATTCAATTCTATTTTTATGACTCACAAAATAATAATGTATTATTGTTTAGAGTTTATATGTTCTTTGTGGTATTTGGTGCATAGTTATGGCCTTAGTCCTCTTTTTATGCTCTTTTGGTTATTTTTAAATACGGCTTGCATGTTGTGTCTTTCTCTCAACATTCTGGTTATACATGCTTTTCTCACCTAACTCCTCTCGTATATAAAATGAGGTTTCCCTGTAATGTAATCTTAAAGTGGAGGCAAGAAGACGACATCAAATAAAGACGTTGGTGGGAGATGCTTGGTGAAGCTGGTTCGCTCCCTAGGTTTAATTATTGATACTCTCATTAGCTTGGGAGAATCAATGTGTTAAAAGCCATAACCATGTCACATTCTTTTATACTTTACATGTATGAGATGCATGAATGTTTATGGTATGTTAAATAGTTTAACAAATGGTGAGATCTAATAATAATTATAAAAATTCCCTCAAAGCAAATATTAAGTCATTGTGTGATGCCTTCTAATATGTGGCACTCATCAAGGCAAGTATCAATTAAGTGTAGGTCTGCCAAAGCAAGATGCCTTTATCTATATTAGTAAGACGTGATGGGATAAAGGTAATATCCAACTGTCAACTGTTAGGTCTGACTTAACTAGGTCATTTCAATAGGATTGAAGGCTTTGAGGCATAGAGTTAAGCTTTAGTCTATTAGATGGATTAGAATAAGTGTTAGTCACCCAACTATAATGTAATTGAAAAATGTTTCCTACCAAAATAACCAAACTTTGAGCGATTAGCCAAAGCTAAATCAAAGCTAGGTAAAATATGGATCTTGGCCCACTAGGAAATCTTACGATGGGATTTTTCGAGTCAATGCTGAGGGTCATTGATTTGAATAAATAAGTGGGAGGCATATTTAATTAAATACCTTGTTAAATATGTTTATGGCATGATACTTATACTTTACATATTTCTGTTGATAGATTTCCAAGCTAGCAAACACTTTAAATAACTTATCATTACGATCCGTCCTTGAGAAGGACAAATTGTTTAGGAAAAATTTTCTAGACTGATACAAGAATATGAGAATTGTCATCAAACATGAGAAAAAGTTGTATGTTCTAGGAGCCATCAGCTGCAAATGCCCTTAAAGCTAAAAAAGATGCTTAAAAAAAACATCAAGATGATGCCTTGGACGTCAGATCTCTTATGCTAGCCACTATGAACTCTGAGCTTCAAAAGCAATATGAGAACATGGATGCTTATGATATAATCATGCACTTGAAGAAGCTTTATCAAGAGCAAGCTAGGCATGAGAGATTCGAAGTCTTTAAGGCACTTTTTCAGTGAAAATTGGTAGAGGGAAGCCTTGTTGGTGCTCATATACTCAAAATGATTGGGTACAATGAAAATCTAGAAAGAGTTAGTTTCCCAATGGGTCAAGAGTTAGCCACTAATTTAGTCCTGCAATCATTTCCAGAAATTTTCAATCAATTCATCATGAATTACAACATGAACGAAATTGACAAATCTCTACCAGAGCTGTTAAACATGTTGAGAACTGCTGAGCAAAACATTAATAACAGAAAAGGAAAGGCCATTATGATGGTCTAAAAAGCTAAGGGAAAAAACCAGCTGAAGAAGCCCAAGGACAAATAGAAGGGCATGGGTAAGGAAAAATCCAAGCCCAACACTTCTAGCTTGAAACCAACGAGTGGAGCAGCTAAGGAAGGTGTGTGCTTCTACTGTGGTCAGACCAGACATTGGAAGATGAACTATAGCAGGTACCAAGAGGAGCTTAAGAAGAAGGGAAATTAGACTTCCACTTTAGGTGTTTTTGTTATTGAAGTCAATTTATCTACTTCTGCATCATGTGTATTAGATACTGGATATGGGTCTCACATTTGTGTAAATGTACAAAATCTAAAAAGGAGTAGACCATTAGCTAAAGGTGAAGTCGACCTACGAGTTGGAAATGGAGCAAAAGTTGCTGCTTTAGCTGTAGGGACTTATTTATTATCTTTGCCCACTAGGCTTATTATTGAGTTAGAGGACTATTATTTTGTGCCTGCTATTAGTAGGAATATCATTTCTGTTTCTTGTTTGGACTAGAAAGGTTTTACTTTTATAATAAAGGATAAAAGTTGTTCTATTTATTTGAATGATATTTTTTATGGTAGTGCACAACTGAGTAATGGATTTTATGTCCTCGATCTTGAAATGCCCATCTATAACATAAATACTAAGAGGTTAAAATCAAATAATATGAATCTAACTTATCTCTGGCATTGTCGTTTAGGTCATATAAATGAGAAATGCATCTCTAAACTTCATAAAGATGGATTATTGGATTCATTTGATTTTTAATCATATGAGATATGTGAGTCTTGTTTATTGAGCAAGATGACTAAAGCCCCATTCACTGGACAAGGTGAAAGGGCTAGTGATCTTTTGGGCCTCATACATAGTGATGTTTGTGGACCCCTAAACACATTGGTTAGAGGAGGAACCAGACCTTGTTAGACATGGTCCGATCCATGATGAGTCATGTTGACCTTTCAAACTCCTTTTGGGGATATGTTGTATTAACAGCAGCTTTCACACTTAACTATGTTCCATCTAAAATGGTTCAAAAGGCACCATATAAGATATGGACTGGGAAACGACCTAGTATACATTTTATGAAGATTTGGGGTTGCGAAGCTTATGTGAAATGTCAAGTTTTTGATATGCTTAGGCTCAAATCAAATAAATGCTTCTTTGTAGGGGTATCTTAAGGAAACCAAGGGATACTATTTCTATAATCCTACCAAAGGCAAAGTGTTTGTCGCACGAACTACTGTGTTCCTAGAAAGAGAGTTTATCTCCAAAGGAACTAGTGGAAGGAAAATAGAACTTGAATAAATTCAAAGTTCACAGAGTAGTAACGAACCGATAGTGGAAATATAGCAGTCTTCACAAATCGTTGTGGAACCACAATATGCTCTAATAGCACAAGACCCACGTAGGTCTAACATGATACGTCATTAACCAGAGATATAGATTTCTTATGACTTAACAATGTGACGTGTTGCTCATGGATCAAGATGAGTTTGTGACTTACTAGGAAGCCATAATTGGCCTAGAATATGAGAAATGGCTTGAGGCCATGAGATTTGAAATGGAATCCATGTATACCAAATAGGTATGGACCTTGGTTGACCCACCTGAAGGGGTAAAACCCATTGGGTGCAAGTGGGTTTTCAAAAAGAAAACTGACATGGATGGTAATGTACATACCTTTAAGGCGCAATTGGTGGCTAAAGGTTTCAAACAAATTCATGGTGTAGACTATGATGAGACTTTTTCCCCAGTTGCTATACTTAAATATGTTCAGATCTTGCTTGTTATTGCAGTATACCATGATTATGAAATCTGGAAAATGGATGTCAAAACTGCTTTCCTTAATGGAAATCTCCTCGAGGATGTGTATATGACACAACCTGAGGGTTTTTCCACTCCACAAGATACTAGAAAGGTGTGTAAGTTACAACGATCTATTTTTGGATTAAAGTAAGCTTCTAGGAGATGGAATCTTCATTTTGATGATACAATAAAACAATTTGGTTTCATCAAGAATGAAGAAGAATCTTGTGTCTACAAGAAGGTTAGTGGGAGCACAATTGTCTTTCTAGTGTTGTATGTAGATGACATACTACTCGTTGAAAATGACATCCCTACCCTACAGTCTTTAAAGACTTGGTTAGGGAAATGCTTTTTCATGAAGGACTTACGCAAAGCCACCTATGTATTAGGTATCAAGATCTATAGAGATAGATCACAGAGTTTGCTTGGCCTAAGTCAGAGTACATACATAGACAAAGTGTTAAGACAACTTAACATGTACGAATCCAAGAAAGGACTCTTGCCTATGTCACATGGTGTAAGCCTATCTAAGGCTCAATACCCTTCCACCCAGGACGAGAGGGATCGCATTAGCAAGATTCCATATGCATTTGTAATTGGATCTATCATGTATGCCATGTTATGTACTCGACCAGACATCTCATATGCTTTAAGCATGACGAGTAGGTACCAGCCTGATCCCGGTGAGAGTCACTAGATTACTGTCAAGAACATCCTTAAGTACTTGAGAAGGACTAAGGATTCGTTCTTGGTATATGGAGTCAAGGAAGAACGAGTTGTAAAAGGTTATATTGATGCTAGCTTCCAAACCAATAAGGATGACTCCATATCGCAATCGGGTTTTGTTTATTGCCTGAATGGTGGGGCTGTGAGCTGGAAAAGCTCAAAGCAAGAGACAATCACCGATTCTATCACTGAGACTGAGTATATTGCTACCTCCAATGCAGCAAAGAAGGTCGTTTGGATCAGGAAGTTCATTACTGAGCTTGGTGTAGTTCCTAGCATTGTGGACCCAGTAGACCTCTATTATGATAATAATGGAGCCATTGCACAAGCTAAGGAGCCTTGATCTCACCAGTGATCTAAACATATACTTAGGCGCTTCCATCTCATTCGTGAGATCATCGATAGAGGAGATGTAAAGATATGTAAAGTACCAATAGATGATAACATCGCAGATCCACTGTAACACTCTGAAAATTAATGATTTCATGATAAATAGTCGTTTTATAATATTTGTGAATTTTGTGAATTTTTTGAATTTTTCCAGAGACGTGGAATATTTTAATATTATTCTTCATTTTACGTGCATGCTAAGCGGAGCTAGAAAAATGAGATATTTTTTCCGAGAACCTTGAGTTGTGGAAACGTCGATGGGGGATCTTACTAAACCCGAGGCTAGACATGGTTTACGAGGTCTCACTTTTTTGGAGATTTTTATCTAATAAATAAAAATCACAGAATTATTTTATTATCTGTTAGACAATAAATACCAGTTTTTGTTAACTACAACTTCTATCCACTGATAATAAATTTGATACAGTGTTAGTCATATTTTAGAGAACACTTTAATGACATCATAATGGTGACATCATCACTATGACATCACTTTGACTTTTCAAAAGGTGGAAGCTTAGCTTGTTGGAGAAGCTTGGAGGAAGCTTCCTAGCAATTTCCTCATGGCTTGTAGGAGAAGCCATATCTTCCTCTCTCCTCTTCTCCACCACACAATTTTGGAGGCTCTTTGTGGCCACTCATTTTATTCCATGCATTTACACAAAATACACTTAAGTCACATTTCATTTCATTTCAAATTTTGCTATCACTTTCTCTCTCTACCTTTCTCTTCTCTCACTTTTTCTCTCACATTTTCTTCTTCCTTCTTCCTCCTCTCTTCCACGGCTACACTGTCCATTTCCCCTCCATGAATGCTTGATTTCAAGCTTCAACCTTGCTTGAATTTACACTTCCATTGAAGATCTTCCTTTCTTGTTGAAATCACCTACAAGGAACTCACTTTTCTTCTCCATTCTTTCACCATCTCCACTGCCTCACCCCTCAAAACCACTCATCCATCTTCTTTAATTAACCAACTCTTGATCTTGAATCTCAACACCATTCTAAGCAACTTTCATGTTGTGACCATCACCAAAATCTACCATTTTCATTTTGTTCCATCAAGCTTCAAAGTTGGAGACTTTAAGGTAAAGTTCATAGCTTTTTCACCTTTCCTCCCCATTTTTGTGATTCTTGATCTCTTTAGGTGATCAAGGGCTCCTTTTCTAAGCCTTGATGATGATTTTGATGAGTTTTAATGTCCTTAGGGTTTTCTTGAAGGTGGAAAACGAAAATCAAGAATAAAGGAGCTTACTTTCTTGTATTGTCTTCAATAGGTAAGAAGGAGATTTACTCACTTCAACCATTATTGGTGGTGAGAGAACTTTTTTGTAGTTGTTGATGGAGAAATCCATAATGGATTGCTCACTTTGTTTGATTGTTCTACTTGTTTTGTGTACTCTTGATTTAGATTAAAATGTTAGTTATTTTGAATGCACTAATGATGTTGGAATGCTTGAACTTGATGAATGTAAAATTTGGGGGTTTACTACCCTATTGAGGAGGCCACGGTTTTGGCCAAAAATTTTAAGAGTTTGAATTGATTTTGTATGAAATGAAACTTAAGTAATTAGGCATTAAAGGATTGATGCATGAAATGGAAAAATTTGAATCTTGATGCTTTAGGGAGGCTCACGGCCTCTAAAGGATTTTTTTTTAATCCAAGTGGTGTTTTTCTATATCCTTGGGAATTAAGCAATCTAGACATATGTAATTTATAACGTGATGGAAGAAATTGATTTAGTAATGGTCCTTGAGAGACCATGGTATTTGAAGGGTTTCTTTGACCCAAAATTTGTGAAATAAATTAAGACTTAGGAAATTAGGAACGATAAATTCATAATATGAAATTGTGGTATGCGTTGAACCATATATATGAAATGTTGATATTGAGAATGGATTGTATGATATTATGAGTCCATGTGTGGGACTAAGTACTTGTTGATGTGTACTTGACCAAATTGTAGCATGAAGTTATTAATGATTGATTATATGCCATCGTCGTATGTTTCATGAGAAATATATATTGTTAATGAATATGCATGATATGCATTGTGTCATGAGGAACATACAATTGATGAACATACATGATGTACATTGAGTCGTCATGTATATGTGATGTCCTTTGGACTTTGTTGGAAAGGCGATGTATGCCTAGGAGATTGAATTTCACCTTAGTGTGGGTGCGAGTAGACTAAGCATAGGTCATGTGTGTAGACCTTGGGGGCATCAGGGCGCAGGTGTTCCACATGGATAGTTATGAGCTCCTCTGTGCAGTGGGATAAACTGATGCAAACACACTGACGATCCAGACCGAGGTGCTGTCCTATATCGCGATCTTGTTGAGAGTGCCATGTATAAGCCATGTTGCGCAAAAGATTATTTTTATGATGAAACACCTTATTTTAAGGCTAATAAGATACTGGTATGTACTCCTTGATCATTCTCTCCGAATGTTGATGTCTAGCTCCATGGAGTAGGATTTTTGTACCATATGTATTATGCATTGTTAGTCTCATATTTTATTTTGCATGAGTGTCCATAACTATTAAATTATCTCTTTTAATGTTGTAATAATTATCTGATTGTGGAACTGTTCACTGCTTGAGATATTATTGTTGTTTCTCTTTTATTGCTTATTTTATTACTACCTATTGGTGTTTCTCTCTTATTGCTTACTTCATTATTACTGTTGATAAATGTATGTGTTGTGATGTTATGTAGGCGTCTTGTGTCATTCTGTTTTCTTACTGTCGTATTAGTATTGAATGTTGGGTGTCTCACTTCTTTCCTGTGTCCCTGTATTTCTGTTTTATATTTATATTTAGTAAAAGATTGTGATGAAGATGAAAAGGGACCACACCCTTGCTGATTGGACTGGGTCGATTCATTATTTTCGATATGGCGTCTAGACAAGATTTTTTCAGTTACGTACAGGTACAACTTCATGGGGGCATTGATGCCTGACGTATCAATTGGGACACTGAATGTCACATATTTTGGGGTTACGACATTATCTGCTAGTAGTACCTATCCCAGGGTTACTATTTTTCCCTTTAGTGCTTTTGTACCCATCGTATTTTATTTGAATATGTAAGCATTATGTTTCGTGTTACCAGTGCTTGTGTCAAGGATATGTAATTATATATGGAATATGTTTTTCCTTCAGTGGTTGTATTTTAAATGGTTGGGTACTAAATATGCATTCTTCGGGGCTCATACTTTCCATCTATGTATAATGGAGATTTTTGAAAAGATTCTTGTAGAGACTGTGACACGCCTAGATTTAGTGACTATGGTGTAATGACGATTGTGCCATAGTTATTAGATCTAGGGGTGTTACATCCACTGACAAAGCCTCTTGCATAGCAAAAGCATGAAGGTCACACTAGATCTTTAGGCATTAGACATATGCCTGATTGGCTCTAGTGCAAGTGGGAGATTGTTGGTGTATGCCTTTTAGGCCAATTTATTTTGATCGTACTAGCTTACGTTGTATTATGTTATTCATTTAATATATGAGACATTACATTTATTGTGTGTTATTTATGATAAACATAATACAGTCCTTAAAATAGTAGGTTTTATGCCATAGGACATCAAGTGAACCACTTGATCGTGAGATCCTGTTGGATAGAAACAGAACACTATTCTTAAATGTCCCTAGTCAAGTATTATTGTTAATGAAGACAACAATAATACATTGAGACTAGTATGTGCATAGACTGATGGTCACATCTCACGGGTCATGGATATGAGATATTAAGTCTTCACATAGATACATATTAGAGTAATGATGTATTGGACCGACCCACCATGAGAATGTTACGTGGATCGTTACATGAGTGTCATAAGCGATTCTCATAGTGATAATGGTGTATGTGGTCCTTTGACTTGAAATCACTACGATTCCTACATGGGGAGTTATATGTTTTAATGCCATCAAACGTCATCTGTAACAAGATGATTATAAAGTTAGTTATTGGACATACTGCGAATCATGTGAAGGGATATGAGTGACCAAGATGGGATTTGTCCCTCCTACATAACAAGAGTGATATCTTCGGAGCCCCTAATTGAATGAGACTTTGAAATGCATGGCCATGCTCAAATGAGTTAATATGAGATATTGATCTCATTTGTTATTACTATGTCTACTCGAGTATCAAGAAATAGAAGATTGAACAAATAAATCCTACGATTCACCTAAATCCTAGTTTCACCATTTTCATAATTTTTCATATCTGCTACAAGTCATTTCATTATTAAAATGCATAACCTATGTACTTCAAAATACCAAATCAACTCAGTTTGTCTTGAAACTTTAACTACACCTTATTTCATGCATTGGTGACTTCAAAATAAATTTTTCATATTTATTTCCCTTATCTATGCAATTTTTGCATTTTTCCGAGTTAAAATAGTCATTTTGTACGTTATGTGTTGCAGCAAAGTACCTAAATAAACTCAAATAGTCACATGATTACTCGGACAGGTTAGGCAAATATTATAGCTCATTTCTATCCATAAACATTACTAACATGTTAAGGAGGATGTTACATTTCTCCCCCCTCTATTTTAAAATTTTGCCCTCAAAATTGCTTACCAAGTCAAAAAGCTCTGGATAATCCTCCCTCATGTAGGACTCTAACTCCCAAGTAGCCTCTTCTGAACCAACACCATTCCAAATAACCTTTACCAAAGTAATTCGCTTACCTCTGAGCTCTTTGGCTCCCTCGTCCAAGATCCTCACAGGTTTTATTGCATATGTTAAGTCATCTTTCAATTGTATTAATTTACGTTCCATAATGTGTGAAGGATCAGAATTATACTTTTGAAGCTGTGACATATGGAAAACATCATGAAGGTTTCACAGATTTGGTGGAAGGGCTACCTGGTAAGCTATTGGCCTAACTCTTTTTAAAATTTGGTAAGGACCAAGGAATCATGGGTTTAACTTTCATGCTTTCAAAACTCCTCCAACCCCTGTAGTAGGAGTGACTCTTAAGAAAACATGTTCTCCTTCCAAGAACTCTAGAGGTCTTCTCCTCCTATCAGCATAAATCTTTTGCCTACTCTGAGCTGTAACTAATTTATCACTGATCATCTTAATCTGATTTGTTGTTTGTTGCACTAATTCAGGTCCTAGAATGGTTTGCTCGGCTACCTCATACCAACATAGAGGCGATCTACATTTCTACCATACAATGCCTCATAAAGTGCTATACCTATGTTGGAATGATAGCTATTGTTATAGACAAATTCTACCAAAGGCAAGAACCTATCCTAACTATCCTTTTGTTTTAACATATATGTTCTCAGCATATCTTCCAAGGTTTGGATGGTTCTCTCAAACTGTCCAATAGTCTTTGGATGGTAGGTTGTGCTAAAATACAACTTGATCCCAAAAGCTTGATGCAAAGCTCCCCAAAATCTAGAGGAAAACCTAAGATCTCTGTCTGACACTATACTGGTGGGGACTCCATACAACCTCACTATTTCTTACAGATACAATTAGGCTAGTCTGATTAAAGAAAAGTTGGCTATAATGGGCAAAAAGTGACAGAATTGGTTAACCTATCCACAATCACCCATGTGGCATTAAAACCCTATTGAGTTCTTGGTAATGCCATAACAAAATCCATTATGATACATTCCCACTTTCACTCTAGAATTATAAGGGGTTATAATGGCCCTGAAGGTTTCTGGTGTTCTATTTTGACTTTTTGACAAACTAGACACCTAGACACATAATCTGCTATGTCTGTTTCATTCATAACCACCAAAACATTCTTTTGAGATCTTGGTGCATCTTAGTTTCTCCAGGATGAATGGTATAGTTACTCTTATGTGTTTCCTCTAAAATCTTCTCTCTAAGGTCATCCACCTTAGGAATACAAATCTTATCTCCAAACATAATGATTCCATCATTTCCTATACTAAACCCTTTAGGTTCACTTGACAAGATTTGCTCCCACACTTTCCTCAAGTAATTATCTCTTTCTTGAGCATCCTTAATTTGAGTCCTTAAGTCACTAATGATGTCCACCTTACTCATAAAAAGACTGTGTGGAGACATAGTTATCATTATACTCAAATCCCTAAATTTTTTTAAAAGATCTGCTTCTTGAATCATCATCCAGGACACATGTAGGGATTTCTTACTAAGTGCGTCATCCACCACATTGGCTTTACTTAAATGATATTTCAACTCAAAGTCATAATCCTTAAGGAATTCCGTCCATCGCCTTTGTCTTATATTAACTCCTTTTGATCAAACAAATACTTTAAGCTCTTGTGGTCACTAAAACTTCAAACTAAACACCATAAAGGTAATGTCTCCAAATTTTCAAGGCAAACACCACCGCTGCCAATTCCAAATCATGAATGGGGTAATTCTCTTCATGTGGTCTTAATTGTCTAGATGCATATGTAACTACCTTTTTATTCTGCATAAGGACATAACCTAACCCCATTCTTGAAGCACCACAACATACTTTAAAACCTTTATGAGGATTTGGAATAACTAAAACAGGTGTCATAGTTAGCTTTAACTTCAATTCCTAGAAACTATTCTCATAAGCTTTTGTTCACACAAAAGGACTAACCTTCCTAGTTAACTTGGTTAAAGGTAAAGCTAGTAGGGAAAATCTCTTTATAAACCTTCTATAATATCCGGCCAAACCCAAGAAACTCCTAATTTCTGTTACTGTTGTGCGTCTCTCCCATTGCAACACTGCTTCAACTTTACTAGGATCAACATATATTCCTTCCTTGGATATCACATGTCCTTAGAACTGCACCTTTTCCAATCAAAACTCACATTTCGACAATTTAGCAAATAATTTCTTTTCTTTTAGGATTTCTAGAACTATCCTAAGATGTTCTTCATGCTCCTTAATTGTCTTTGAATAAATGAGAATATTTTCTATAAAGACAACTACAAATTTATCCAGATACGGTCTAAAAATCCTATTCATATAATCCATAAACAGTACTGGTGCATTGGTAGACTAAAGGACATTACAAGATATTCATAATGTCCATAACGAGTCCTAAAGGCAGTTTTAGGGATATCTGATTCCCTAACTCTAATTTGATGGTATCTTGATCTCAAATCTATCTTTGAAAATGTAACATCCTAAATTTAATAACAACAGTATAACCAGTATTATACCACAATAATTAAATCCAAGCATGTTACTAACTACTAAACCATTTCTAATATAACATATTCATATTATAAGAAAATATAAGCCACAAACTAACAAATACATACATAGCGTTGGTATTTCTCATAAATACAAACTATGTACAAAAATAGTAAACTAGGCATCTCAAGGCACAAAAGATACAATTTTTATCCATAAAAATTATATAAACTATATTAGTCTTTATACATCTTCTACTTCCCTTTTGAAGAACTCATACTTAGATTTAGATGGCAACACAATCGAGATGAGAAATCACAATTCTCAGTAGAAGTATTCCAAAACCAGTATTTTATACAATCATCAAGAATACGCAACTGCCCATACAATTGCAATGTCATGAGTTTAAATGCCATGGTGGTAACCGCCTATACAATCGCCATGTTATGCTAAATTATGTTTAACAATTATGCCTATGTAATATCCTAAGTATGTAATGAATAATGTCATGACACCAAGTCCATGGAAATGTCTTGTCATGCATGAACCTTGAACAAAACAAAGGAAGTCCATCCCAAGTCTTGAACAAGCACTGAAACCAAGTTCCAACAGTCTTCTCTCTGGGTAGTCAAGTCCATTAACTACACGGTTTTCAATAACTCTGGATAATGAGGATAAAGACCACCTCAACTGCCCTATGTATTCCAAAGTTAGGATCACCTCTGGTAGTAAGGAATGCACCTCAACTACTCTCCATTTAGGATAACTAATATGGAGGGAGTTACATGTTCTTACACTATCAAAAATTTATCTATAAATATGAAGATCACATCCTTCAACAATCACATACATAAATGTATAAGCATATCTAATTACTTCACATAATTAGCATTACATATCCATTTAATTCATCAATAATGAGGACTCAACCTCATCAACATAGTTATGAAAAATAATGATGCCAATCACTACCATAACTAGCATGCCAATTGGTTTATATTCATAACTATAAACATGAAATACAATGATATTAAATATCATAATAAATAACATACCAATTGATTTACATTCATCACATAAACACTTCATTAAATACTCCTATTAAAGTCTTATCACTCTTTAAGAAGCATAAAAGAAGAAACTACGCCTTTAAAAGGCTCTATTGTATCACACAACAAATTCTATCCAAATTTGGGACTCACGCTTCAGCATGCCAAAGCCACGCCGCGGCATGATACTCTCGGGAAAAAAGGCTAGAATGTCATTTTCAACCTACACCCTGGTGTGAAGCTTCCACGCTGTGACATACTGCTCTGGTTCACTCATGCCTTGGCGTGGCACACTTACGTCGCAGCGTGAAGTGCATTTTGTAGAATTCTGCAGGTGCGGGTATTGTTCCATTGGAATTTACCCCTCCTCCAATCACTCAAAACTCAATTCCAAGTGATTTTCAACCTCACACAAGGTCCATTTACACATTGCAACTCATAAGCAACTTCAATTTCATTCAAACATGAATCAATGCATCATTCATTACCTCAAAAACCTAAAATCCCTTTTTTAACTCAAGTGAGGTTACAAGTGTTCAAGAGATGAAAAATGCATCACCAAGCATCCAACAACTTAGAAACAAGCCATCCTCAAGTTCTCCAACAAGATTCAACCCAAAAACACCATTTTGACACTTCAAGCCCATAACCCCCATTAAGCCCCTCATGAACAAAGATGAATGAAATGAACACAAAGTACCAATACCCAAAACAAGTTTTCCTTTGCCTCAATGGCCAAAAATGAAGTCACTAAGCAGCTCATTTCCAAAATCTTCTTCTTCCTCCTCTTTGGTGGTTGATTCTCTACCTTTTGCTCCTTACTTCCCTTTCCCTTTGTCTTTCTTTGTTGCAGCTGTGAAAAGAGTGAGAAATGAGAGAAATATCTCATTTAGGGAGGAATATATAGTCAAGGCATAAAAGAAGCAATTGTGAGGCAATTGGCCTTTTAATGCCTACACTAATATCCTCGATCTATTAAGAACACTTAAATTTCACTGAGTCAAGTTTTCTAGTTTCCAACAAGTTTAAAATAAATCCTAAGATTCATCACAAATCTTGTTTTACTATTTTGATATTTTTTCATATCTACTAGTAGTCAATCCGGTATTAAAACTCATAACTAGTATGCTTAAAAATACCAAACTAACTCTGATAAATCTCAAATTTTAACCATACCATCTTCAACACATTTGTGACCTAAAAATAAATCCTCCACATTTATTTCATTAACTAGGCATTTTAAGCTAATTTCGAGGCTAAAAGCACTTATATTTCACACATAACGTTGTAGCAAAGTGACTAAATGTGATCAGAAAGTCACAAAATTCAACAGGCATGTTGAGAAAGTATTATGCTACCTCTGTATCCATATACAAGCATAACATGTTTTGCAGGGTGTTACAGAAAACACCATTGTCCCTCTTAGCTAATCCATCAAATCATCTATCCTAGGCAATGGTTACTTATTCTTAATTGTAACCTTATTCAACTGTTTGTTGTAACACTTATCATAGGATATCACATTTTATATTAATTATTACTGAATTACTTCCCAAGTTATAAAATAATATTGTTTAATAAAATACAAGTTGTAAAATTTCTTAATATCAATAAAATAAACTTAGCAGAAAATAAAAATATTAACATCATTACAAATAATTTACATTATATACATCACATAAGTATTGTCAAACTTATTTATATACAGACCAAGTTCTCAAAAGTATTTAAACACTATTGTATTATCATACTGGCCCAAGTACATCTAGACAGTAGAACCCTCAGACGGGTCCTCCTCGGCATCAGCCTCAGATTCCTCAGAAGGTAGGAATCCAATTTGACGTGTCGTCCTATGGACTGGTGTCCGAGCAGACGATGCAATGCTAATCTTTGTTAGGACATGGTAACGACGGCCCCAATATTGCCGAATAGATAAAGGAAATTCTACATGTACATATATAGTAACAGAAAAGAAAGGATCTCCGTGAAAGATCCTTCTCATATTAACTGTCAGATGTCCCTGATAGATAAGTCCCTCCTTATTAGGACTAACACACCACGCACCAGCTCTTCCATGAAACTGTAGTCTCACATACCCAAAGAAACTTGACCGGGTTACCATCAAATCAGAACTCAGCCTCCTCAGTAGGAATCTGTTCCTCTCCTCCTTCTTGCTCAATACTTTGCTCAACGTCTTTACCAAATATAAATACAATACAAGAATAGGCATACAAAGAGGTGAGATTATCTACGCCAATACCAACATGGTGGCACAAAGATAACATAGGAAATACATCATACAGATATATCATTCAATAATATAGATATAATAAACAATAACATAATCATTCCATTCAACATTCATCAACATTTAACAAATAATGTATCATTAAATATTCAAACATGTTCAAGTTATGCACATGCTCACTGACTCATTTTCCTACTCCATGGAGCTAAACACAGGTCAGAGAGATTGATCTAAAAGATCTGTCTATACCAACATGCCTCAGACCATGTGTCACAATTCTCATAAGTGTTTGCACATCTAGCATATTCATGACAATCTTTACTAGATCTTGATTAGGAATAGTGTCTCGGTTCGGATCATCAGTGTATTGCATCGATCTAATCTACGGTACAGAAAAGCTACCAACTGCCCATTGTGGACAACCTGCACCCCGACGCCCCCAAGGTCAACAAGTGACTTACACTACGCATATCGCACCCACTCAAGAGGTGTAAGTCTCTCCTAGGCCATTAGCCTTAACATAGTCCATCGGACTTTTTCCAATGCATGCTCAATGCATACAAACCATTCTCAGTCCAAATTCATAATTTCACATACATGGTCTGCACACTAGCCCAACAGTATTTTTATTGTATTTTCAATCGCGTACACATTTTACTGAGTTTTCTCCATTGTGCAACATTTTTGTCCCATTTTCAAATCGCGTATTGTTTTTTTAATATTTTCTCAATCGCGTAAAAATATTCAAACGTTTTCCTAATTGCGTAGCAATTTTTTAACATTTTTGAAATCGCGTAACTTAAAAATAACGTTTTTAAGTTACGAAAAGCATTTTTCATCATTTTTCTACTGCGTAAAATATTTCTTAACCTTCTAAACCACATTTTAGAGGTGGCAAAATGGGCTAACCCGCCCCGTCCGACCCGCCCCGCATTCAACCTGCCAAAATACGAGGCAGGGCAGGTTAGCCCATTTTAAAAAATGGGTTGGAAGAGCCAACTCACCCTGCTTTAGTATGGGTTGGCGGGTTGACCCGCATAAAGAAAAAAATGAAAAAAAAAGTAAGTGAGTTTATCCTAAAAAACAAAACAAAATGTATAAAAAATAAATAAAAAATCATAAAAATTAAGTTACGAAAAGCATTTTTCATCATTTTTCCAATGCGTAAAATATTTCTCAACCTTCTAAACCACATTTTAGAGGTGGCAAAATGAGCTAACCCTCCCCGTCCGGCCCGCCCCGCATTCAACCTGCCAAAATACGGGGCAGGGCGGGTTAGCACGTTTTGAAAAATGGGTTGGAAGAGCCAACTCACCCAGCTTTAGTATAGGTTGGCGGGTTGACCCGCATAAAGAAAAAAAATGAAAAAAGTAAGTGAGTTGATCCTAAAAAACAAAACAAAATGTATAAAAACTAAATAAAAAATCATAAAAATTAAAAAATAGAAAAATTATAATTTATAGAGATTAAAAATAAATAAATAAAATAAATTTAGTATCACACCCATAAAAATATCACAAACACAAATAATAAGACTAATTTGTAACATTTTTTTAAAAAAACTCAACTCGACGGGCCAACCCGTGTAACGCCCCTTTTTCTATAAATATCCGCAAAGAAGGGACGTCGCACTATAACTATAATAATAATTTGTAACATAAAGTGAAGTAAATTAAATTACGAAAAACAGTAATTATTTTTAAAACTCGTAGTCCCGATTCATTTTATGGTTATTTAAGTTCCCTTACAAATGTCACCATTTTTTTTTTGTTAAGATTATAGATCATTACCCAGTGGCGTTAAGGGAGTTAAATTAGAATCCATTACGTATAGAAATCATAAATAAAACAATTGCCATAAATAAAACTTACAATGCAAAATGAACCATACACAATATATATAGATATTCACAAGCCTGTTTAATTACATTCCAACATATACCAAAAAGCACCCACCCAAAGATATACAAATATACCCCAGCATGTACATCAAAACGTTAGGCCTCCCAAAAAGATAGACGGTTAGCCATCAGTAGCTACCAATAGTATCAGCTCCTATTGTGTTTGCTACGCAACAATGAAGATGTATTTTGATGATAACAAACATAAGGATGATGAGAAGACCAAGTCCAAGTATTTAAAGATTAGCTTTAGGACTTAGGATCTATCATGTATGGAGCAGTTAATTAAATATCTCAAATGATCAAAGATTACCTAAACTAAAGGTTTTTAAAAGATCAAATGTTTTAAAAGTTAAAAACAAGCATTTCGAAGCTTTTTGGAAAGGATTTTGAACTGTTTTTAACCGAGGTATTCGAATACCTCAATTTGGTATTCGAATAACCTGATTCGTAAACTGATATTTGCTGCTGTCAAAACAGAGGCATTCGAATACCCCATATGGTATTCGAATACCCAGTTTCAGAATGAACCATTTTTTAAATGAGGCATTCGAATACCCCATATGGTATTCGAATACCCTGCTTTCGAAATATGCCTTATTTTAATGAGGTATTCGAATACCCTTGACTGGTATTCGAATAACTCCAACTTAAACAGTTTTCTGAAAGAGTTTTTGACAGAGGTATTCGAATACCTCCTTCAGGCATTCGAATACCCCACGAGAAACAGAGCTACGTTTTAAACAGCATACGAAGAATCAGAAAGTTTTTAATGCTATTAATTGCTCCCAACGGCCATATTCTTCCACGAGCTCTATAAATAGAGGCCTGGGACTTCTCTGAAAACTCCCTTGACATTGTGATAATTTTTGCTTGCTTGAAAACGTGCTCTACCTTATTCTCTCTTTATTTTCTGAACTTATAATTGCTTAATTCTTGAGATATTTGAAAAACAGCTCCTTAGTGCTTCAATTTGTATTTATCTACTCTTAGCGAGAGTTTCACTTCATCTCTATATTTATTTCGTGTATTGAGGGTGAGGTATCCCCAAGGATTGTATAAGGGTGAGGTATCCCTTTTGTTTATTTGAGGCTTGAGCACAGGGTAGAGTTTCCTGTGTGTGAAAAGTGCTCCGTATTGTAAAGGTTGCAAGCACCTGTTGTTTAAGCTTGTCTTGAATAGTGAAAAATCTCGAACGGTGTTTCGGGGACTGGACGTAGGCCACAAGTGGTTGGTGGTCGAACCAGGATAAATACTGTGCCTGTTTTTCTTCCCTTATTCTCTTTATTTTATGCACTCTATTTATTGATTCCTGCAATTTATTTATTACTTGCTCTTTCTTTTTCTCATCTCTTTCATATTCTTTAATAATTATATTGAGCAAAATTTATTTGTTTAAAGCGTTTGCAAAAGTTTTTGTTACTCAATTCACCCCCTCTTGAGTCTTGGAAGCCACTTGGTAACAAGTGGTATCGAGCTAGACTCTTGTATAAAGAGCTTAGCCGCTTCAAGAGAACATGGCTTCCTTAAATGGTTTTTATGAGGGATCTTCCATAAACCGACCACCCTTTTTCAATGGGGATGGTTACGCATATTGGAGAAAGAATGAAAATCTTCATCGAAGCTATTGATCTAGATGTGTGGGATCTTTGTCGAAAACGGCGCATTTATACCTACACGCGTTGTCGATGGTGTAAAAATCGAGACACCTAGAAGTGATTGGTCTGATGAGGATAAAAGAAAAGTCCAATATAATTTAAAAGCCAAAAACATCATTACCACTGCTTTGGGGTATGATGAGTTTTTTAAATTTCTAATTGCAAAACCGCTAAAGAAATGTGGGACACTTTACAAGTTACCCATGAGGGTACTAGTGAAGTTAAGAGGTCGAGAATAAATTCTCTAACTCGCGAATATGAACTGTTTAGAATGAACCAAGGAGAAAGCATTCAAGAAATGCAAAAGAGGTTCACCCACATTGTTAATCATCTTGCATCTTTAGGAAAAAGTTTTACTAACGAAGATTTGATTAATAAAGTGTTAAGGTGTTTAAGCGATTTGGCAGCCCAAGGTGACAAAGCAATTTCAGAATCAAGGGACTTGACAACCATGTCATTAGCCACCCTTTTTGGAAAACTTCATGAGCACGAACTAGAACCGAGCGTATTAAGTCAAAGCGAAGAAAATGATAAAAAGAAAAAGGGGATAGCGCTTAAAGCCACTTCCTCAACAATTGACAATGATGATGAAGAAGATGAAGAAAGCTCAGAAAACATTGAGGTAAACGAAGAAAATCTCAGTCTGTTAGTTAAAAAATTTGGTAAATTTCTCAAGAAAAAGGGAATGCAAAGAAGACCTCCCTTCCCTCCGAAGAAGACTCATTACAAAGGCGAAGGAGCTTCATCAACTCCTACTTGCTATGAATGTGGCAAGCCTGGTCATATGAAAATGGAATGCCCAGTTTACCAAAAGAAGAAAGAGAGACTTGAGAAGAAGCCCTTCAAAGAAAGAAAAGCAAGAAAAGCCTATATAGCATGGGATGAAAACGACATGGATTCAATGACAAATTTCGGATAGCGAAGAAGCTCAACTCGTCTCATGGCCAAAGGAGAAGAAGAAGAAAGCGAAAATGAGGTAAGTTCTAACTCTACTTTACTGTCCTCTTATGATGAGTTACAAGATGCCTTTGAAGAATTGCATGACGAATCAATAAAACTCTCAAAACAAATTTCTTCCTCTAAGAAAAAAATCTCTTCTTTAGAAAATAAAATTCTTATTTTAAATAAAGAGATTGAAGAACTAAAAATTGAAAATGAAACTTTGGGAATTATTGATGCATGCTCATCTCATCCCTCACATGCTTCTACTTCTTATTCTTGTTCTTCATGTCACACACTTGAGAAAGAAATTGAAGACTTAAAAAATACCCTTGCCAAATTCACTTACGGGAGAGATAATCTAAATATTATATTAGGGAAACAAAGGGTTGTTTTTGAAAAAGTTTGGAATTGGTTATAACCCGAAAAATCAACATAAATCTTATAAAAATTTTTTCGTTTATTCAAGTACTTCCAGAGTCCATTTATTAAATGTTTTTACGTGGAAAGAAAGGTCATAGTGCTTCAACATGCAATGCTAGAAAGAATATTAACACAAAAATTGGGACAAAAATGGTTTGGATTCCAAAGGGTACTTTGCCTAAAACTGACACTCAAGGACCCAAGAAAATTTGGGTACCAAAAGTTAAAAATTAAAATTGTGTTGTAGGTGTGCTTGAAAGCCGGGAGCTCAAATTGGTATCTCGACAAATTTGTTCCAAGCACATGACCGGAGACGACTCAAAAATTCACCATGTTTATTCCCAAGAATCATGGACATGTTACTTATGGAGACAACAACAAGGGAAAAATTCTTGGAGTCGGAAAAGTTGGCAAGAATCCAAATTCCTCTATTGAAAATGTGTTGCTTGTTGAAGGCTTAAAGCATAATCTTCTTAGTATTAGCCAATTATGTGACAAAGGTAACAAGGTAATTTTTGATTCAAATTGTTGCATAATTGAAGATAAAAATGATAAACATGTTAAATTCATTGGTCATAGAATAAATAACATTTATATGATTAGCCTTGATGATATATCTTCAAATGATGCGAAATGCCTTTTAAGTAAGAATGATGATTCATGGTTATGGCATAGGAGAATTGCACACATTCACATGGATCACCTAAGGAAGTTGGTCTCTAAAGAGCTAGTAATTGGACTACCAAAGCTTAATTTTGTTAAAGATAAATTATGTGATGCATGTCAAAAGGGTAAACAAATAAAGGTCTCTTTTAAATCAAAAAATATAGTTTCAACTACTAGACCTTTACAACTTTTGCACATGGATTTATTTGGACCCTCTAGAACTATGAGCTTTGGTGGGAATTACTATGCTTTAGTGATTGTGGATGATTTTTCTAGGTTTACATGGACTTTATTTCTCGCAAATAAAAATGATGCATTTCTAGCATTTAAAAGACTTGCCAAAGTTATTCAAAACGAAAAAGGTTTTCAAATTTCTTCTATAAGAAGTGATCATGGTGGCGAATTTGAAAACAATGTTTTTGAAAATTATTGTGATGAACATGGCATTAATCATAATTTCTCTTTTTCCTAGAACTCCACAACAAAATGGAGTTGTAGAAAGGAAAAACCGTTCTTTAGAAGAAATGGCGAGAACTATGCTTAATGAGGCTGCTCTTCCTAAATATTTTTGGGCGGATCTTTGTAAATACACTTGTTATGTTATGAACAGGGGCCCTTATAAGGCCTATTTTAAAGAAAACCCCATATGAATTATACAAGGGAAGAAAGCCAAATGTCGCACATTTTCACGTTTTTGGTTGCAAATGTTTTGTTTTAAATAATGGAAAAGATAACCTAGGCAAGTTTGATGCTAAGTCGATGAAGGTATATTTCTTGGTTATTCAAATCATAGTAAGGCTTTTCGTATATATAATAAAAGAACTATGACTATTGAAGAATCTATACATGTTGCATTTGATGAAACTGACCCAAATGGATCGAGAAAGGATCTTGTTATTGATGATGTTGCGAAGCCTTAGCGGAAACACATTTGGATAGCAAAGAAAAAGAAATCAAGGAGCAAGAAGATAAACAAAGACACGAGGATTCACAAGCTTTGGAGCTTCCCAAAGAATGGCGTACCTCAAAATATCATCCGCTTGATCAAGTAATAGGTGATGTATCCAAAGGTGTAAGTACTCGAAACTCCATTAGAAATGCTTGTAACCACTTAGCCTTTGTTTCTCAAATCGAACCTAAAGACATTAATGAAGCCTTTAATGATGAACATTGGTTTCTAGCTATGCAAGAAGAATTAAATCAATTTGAACGAAACCAAGTTTGGGAACTAGTTCCTAGGCCTAATAATCATCCTATTATCGGTACTAAATGGGTTTTTAGAAACAAACTTGATGAAGCTGGCATAATAACTAGAAATAAAGCTAGACTTGTAGCAAAAGGCTATAATCAAGAAGAAGGTATAGATTATGAAGAAACCTATGCACTGTGTAGCGAGACTAGAAGCTATGATGTTACTTGCTTTTGCTTGCATCATGGATTTTAAATTATATCAAATGGATGTTAAAAGTGCTTTTTAAATGGCTTTATCCAAGAGGAAGTATACGTTGACCAACCTCCAGGTTTTGAAAATTATGATTTACCTAACCATGTTTTCAAATTGAAAAAGGCTTTGTATGGTTTAAAACAAGCTCCACGAGCTTGGTATGAAAGATTAAGTAAGTTCCTTTTAGAACACAATTTTACAAGAGGTAAAGTTGACACAACTCTTTTTATTAAAAATAAAAACCATGATATACTCCTTGTACAAGTGTATGTAGACGATATCATATTTGGTGCTACTAACGAAAATCATGTGCAAGGAATTTGCCAAAATCATGCAAAGCGAATTGAAATGTCCATGATGGGAGAACTCAATTTCTTCCTTGGACTTCAAATCAAACAAACAAGGAGTGGAACGTTCATTAGCCAAACAAAGTATTGCAAAGAACTTCTCAAGAGGTTTGGAATGGACAACTCAAAGCATATGGCTACACCAATGAGTACTTCGTGTTACTTGGATAAAGACGAAGCGGGTAATTCTCGTAGAAATTACTAAATATCGAGGTATGATCGGATCTCTTCTCTATCTCACTTTGCTAGTAGGCCTGATATAATGTTTAGCGTATGCATGTGTGCTCGATATCAAGCTAATCCTAAAGAGTCGCATTTAAGTCTTTGTAAAACGTATTATGAAATATCTAGGTGGCACTACACAAGTGGGCTTGTGGTACCCCAAAGGTGCCACTTGTAGTCTTATTGGTTATTCGACTCCGATTTTGCTTTGGATGCAAATTGGATCGGAAAAAGCACTAGTGGAACATGTCACTTGCTTGGCAATTCCTTAGTTTCTTGGCATAGCAAGAAACAAAATAGCGTGGCTTTATCCACCGTGAGAAATGAATATGTGGCAATAGGAAGTTGTTGTGCTCAAATTCTATGGATGAAGCAACAACTTTTAGACTTTGGTCTTCACTTAATCACATCCCTATAAGATGTGATAATACTAGTGCAATTAATCGACAAAGAATCCCATTATGCACTCTAGAACTAAGCACATTGAGATAAGGCACCATTTTATACGAGATCATGTTCAAAAGGTGATTGTGTGTTAGAATTTGTTGAAACCAATAATCAACTTGCTGATATTTTCACAAAACCTTTACCTAAAGATTCGTTCTTTCATTTAAGAAGAGAGCTTGGCATTTTGGATCAATCGTGTATTTAATTTGTTAAATTTAATACTCATTGATTTATTTATCTTTAATTGTTACTGACTTGAGCGTCGGAGATACCCTCCATTTTGTTTTGCGGTACTCATTTAATCGGGTAAGCTTTAATCTTCAAAATTGCATTACGGACGTAATATTTGGTGTTTTTCTATCTAAGTTATTCGAATACCTTCATCCGGTATTCGAATACCTCGCATGCTTTCATGATTAATTAACCGGGAGTATTCGAATACCTTAGTAGTTATTCGAATACCACAAGCCTCTTGCCATCGGGCTTTTGTTCTTGTCTCCGGTATATTCGAATACCTAAGCGTATTCGAATACCGCTATCTGAGTCAATCTTATATGGACGAGTATTCGAATACCCTAGGCGTATTCGAATACCATCTTTCTAAATTGCCCGACCTTTGCGTTTCCTAACAAGACGGTATTCGAATACCAACCGAGGTATTCGAATACCTCAGTCTGAGCTTTATATAAGCCCCCTCGTTCACCCGTTCACTCATCTCATTTCCCATTTCTTCTCTCTCGTTTTTCATCTCCTATTCGAATACCATCTCCCTCGTATCACCCAACCGTCACTCCTCTCTTTTCAAACCCATTCCTCTCATCTTCTACCTTCATCCATGGCTTCCTCCTCCAAACGTGCTCGCACAAAGACCGCGCCTTGCAACAACCCATTGGATTTGCGACGGCTCTCATCTCACCCAGAAACTCTTGGACGGTTCATCTCTCATTTCAGAGAACGAAACCTTGTGCAGCCCAAGTACCTGGATTTGGCCTTCTTTGAAAAAGAAGGTGGCTTTGATTTCCTACACCAGCTGGACATCCAGGGCGTGCTACGTTTTTGCTCCTACAAGGAGGTCCTCTATCCCGATTTGGTCAAAATGTTCTACTGCAACTTGAGGATTGAGGGACTGGAGCTTCATTCTGACGTCTGTGATCAGCACATTGTGATCACTCCTCAAGACTGGGTTCGCTTTTTTGGTTTAGTATCCGCTGGCCGTAGCAATGAAGACTGTGAAGAGTTTGTCCAGCGGTTCGACAAGATTCGAGCCATTGAAGATGTCCTTAGACCTGGGTTGGCATTACCTCCGACTCAAAAGGGAGTCAAAGGGGGCATGATGAAGAGCCAGGACAGGCTCTTGCATTATGCTTATGCCCACATCTTAGCTCCTAGAGGTGGGAACTACGCCTACCTGAGTGAAGATGATGTGTTTATGCTGTGGATCCTGAAGAAAGGATACCAGATAAACTGGCCCGTCTTCATTATGAAGCATATGATGAGAGCTAAGGGAAAAGAACGCTCAGAGCTACCTTATGGGGTGATCATCACTGCCTTCCTAGGCAAGTATCCATGGTTGTGGAGACCGAGCGAAAAACTCAGTGACCCACCATAATGTGTTTGGTTCTTATACGCCGAACCGAATGAAGATGATAAAGATCGATGAAGGCTGGGTATTCCGGTTGAAGTTGACGATGATGAGGACGACCCGGTGATCCTGCCGCTGCCCCGTTCTTTGCCGTGCTTCTTTGCTCCGGTAGCCCCTTGCCTCTGTCACTGCCGGCCTGCTGCCCCGCCCGCCTGCTTCGCTTGGTTCGATCACTCTGGATCAAGTCATGGCCACTTTACATGCCAACCGTGCTTACATGGAGGATAACCGAGCTTATTTGGAACACACCTTCTCAGTTCTGTTTGACAGACTTGATGGTGTTGAGCGTGAGCAAGCCGCCTTGCGTGCTTTGCTATCTTCACGGGGTTCTGATTCCCCTCCTCCTCCGCCAGATGCCTCTTTCTAGGCTTTGTTCTTGTTTGGATGAATTAGCTGTTTACTCTTTCATTACATTATGTATATTGGCTAAATTATTAATAAAATCAGTTTCTCTTTATGCTTATTGCCTCCTTTATGCATTATATTTTGTTGTATCTTTTTGATTATGCCAAAGGGGGAGAACAACAATATAACTATGAGAAAAGACAGGTTTAAAATAACTATTATTGGATTCCAACATTAAGGGGGAGCTACGCCACGCACATATGAATGTAAGCCTCTTACTTTGTGAATTCCAATTATTTCTGTACTGATGCTTTTCTCTATGATAGTTTGTCATCATCAAAAAGGGGGAGAATGTGTTTGCTACGCAACAATGAAGATGTATTTTGATGATAACAAACATAAGGATGATGAGAAGACCAAGTCCAAGTATTTAAAGATTAGCTTTAGGACTTAGGATCTATCATGTATGGAGCAGTTAATTAAATATCTCAAATGATCAAAGATTACCTAAACTAAAGGTTTTTAAAAGATCAAATGTTTTAAAAGTTAAAAACAAGCATTTCGAAGCTTTTTGGAAAGGATTTTGAATGTTTTTTAACCGAGGTATTCGAATACCTCAATTTGGTATTCGAATAACTTTGATTCAAATGCCGATATTTTCTTTTGTCAAAACAGAGGCATTCGAATACCCCATATGGTATTCGAATACCCGATTTCAGAATGAACCATTTTTAAATGAGGCATTCGAATACCCCATATGGTATTCGAATACCACCTTCGAAATATGCCTTATTTTAATGAGGTATTCGAATACCCTTGACTAGTATTCGAATAACTCCAACTTAAACATTTTTACGAAAGAATTTTTGTGAGTATTCGAATACCTCCTTCAGGCATTCGAATACCCCACGAGAAAAGAGCTACGTTTTAAACAGCATACGAAGAATCAGAAAGTTTTTAATGCTATTAATTGCTCCCAACGGCCATATTCTTCCACGAGCTCTATAAATAGAGGCCTGGGACTTCTCTGAAAACTCCCTTGACATTGTGATAATTTTTGCTTGCTTGAAAACGTGCTCTACCTTATTCTCTCTTTATTTTCTGAACTTATAATTGCTTAATTCTTGAGATATTTGAAAAACAGCTCCTTAGTGCTTCAATTTGTATTTATCTACTCTTAGCGAGAGTTTCACTTCATCTCTATATTTATTTCTGTGTATTGAGGGTGAGGTATCCCCAAGGATTGTATAAGGGTGAGGTATCCCTTTTGTTTATTTGAGGCTTGAGCACAAGGGTAGAGTTTCCCTGTGTGTGAAAAGTGCTCCGTATTGTAAAGGTTGCAAGCACCTGTTGTTTAAGCTTGTCTTGAATAGTGAAAAATCTCGAACGGTGTTTCGGGGACTGGACGTAGGCCACAAGTGGTTGGTGGTCGAACCAGGATAAATACTGTGCCTGTTTTTCTTCCCTTATTCTCTTTATTTTATGCACTCTATTTATTGATTCCTGCAATTTATTTATTACTTGCTCTTTCTTTTTCTCATCTCTTTCATATTCTTTAATAATTATATTGAGCAAAATTTATTTGTTTAAAGCGTTTGCAAAAGTTTTTGTTACTCAATTCACCCCCCCCTCTTGAGTACTGGAAGCCACTTGGTAACACCTATGACTGACGAGAAGGGACCGTATCCGAGTCCTCCTCGGGTCCTCTTCGTCCGAGGAAACATCCATCGGAGCGACAAAGCAATGGGCAGGAGCCCGAGCAGTGGACAGAAAGGAGTCATCACGTGGGGTGTAGTACATATCAGCCCACATGTCCCTAATGGGCATGTAAAACTCCAACCAGACAAAAGCATGAAAATAAAAAATGGAGGCGTCGTAACGACCCCATGATAGGGACATTGTCAACTCCCCATGATATATACAGTGGTCCGTCTGCACGTTAATGTGCCAGCAATCAGGACCTCCGTGAAAGTTGATCAGCACGTAGCCAAAGAAACCACGAGGGCATGACGACATCCTCAAACAACTTTAGTCGTAATTTGGCCAGAAGCCTGGAAACTCAGGAGTTTCCTTGTCTTCCTCATGAACGTCTTCTCAAAAGTGCACGATCCAACCAGAATATAAAAATAAAAGAATTACAGAAAGAGGTGAGACACCCAGCTTTCAGTACTAAAATGGCAGCAAGAAAACAGAACGGTGCTAAACGCCTACATATAATACAATTCATACATTTAATTATAGTAACAATAGCAATCGACAGTAAACACAAAATAACAACTAATAACAGTAAGTATTATTAACAGAGATAAAAGGCATCCACAATTCAAGAATTAAATGACTATTGCAATTATAATATTAAACATGTTTTACAATTATAAATGTCCATGCTCAATGAATCATGTGATTGACAATTCACAATGCAAAAAGGGTACCAAAAATTCCTACTCCATGGAGCTAGACATAAACATTTTCGGAGTGAATGATCAAGGAGTAATTTTAGTATATCGTTAGCCTTAAAAATATAGTGTGCTTCATCTCATAAAAATATTTGCGCAATGGCTTATACATGGCACCTCGACAGTTGATCGCAATATAGGACAGCGTCCCAGTCAGGATCGTCGGTGTGTCGCATTGGTCTATCCCATGGTCCCAGTGGAGCTACCACTGTCTATTATGAGAAACCCACACCTCGACGCCCCCAGGGTCAACAACATATGACACCTACGCTTAGTCTATTCCCACCCGCACAAAGGTGTTATTCAAACTCCTAGGCACACATAGCCTTTACAACAATGTCCAACGGACAACACATATGCATGACGACGCAATGTCAAATCATGTATGCTCATCATAATTATGTCACTATGGTACATAAACATACATGTACACATACATTTTCATTTCTCAATATCACCACATCATGGTATACTCAATATCAATATATATAATCATGCATTGTTCATTAATTCTCACAACTACATGTCAATGAGTGTTTTGCCCACATAGGGGTCCTCGATAGCATAGAATTAATTTCCATGCCAACATATATTTCAAGTGTTTATCCACCATCCCAAATCCACATTATGAATTTCCTTTTTCAAAGTCTTATGCTTGATTAGGTATGACAAATTTTAGGTAAATTGCCCATTCAAAACCGCGGCCCTCTAAGGGTTATTATCCAATTCAATTCTTCCACTTGATTAAGAGTTATGCATGTCTCTAAATTCTTAAGTCTCCAAAGATTTATCAAGGCTTCAATTACCCCTAATTTTGTCTCTAAAACCGTGGCCTTCATGGTCTTCAAGGTCCTATGTTTCTTTCCATTTTTATGTATTAGTTTCCTTAGTATCAATTTACTTAAATTTCTAGTTCATCAAAGTCAATCCATTCCCTTCTTGTCTAAGCCAAAACCGTGGCCATCATTAGGTCTTCAAGTCCAACATTTCTTTCCATTTATATACATTAGTTATATTAATATTAATCCACTTAAATTTTTGTTCATCAAGATTAATCCATTTCCTTATTTATTAAGGTCAAAACCATGGCTTTAAATTAGGTTAACAATCCCTTAAAATTTTTTATCTCAAAATTCCAACATTAACATTAAATTTTTAATTTCATAGCTTCAATTAATTATGTACAAGAAACCAATGTCCAAGCCAAAATCTTCTCAAAACCGTGGCCTTCATGTTAGGGTAAGGAACTCCACTTTTCCCATTTAACAACCCTAACATGATCAAGCTCATTTAACACTTACAATCCATTCAAAATCACAAATCAAACATTGGTCAATTTTAAGAACATATCAACAAACAAAAATCACAAAATACATGAACACACAATGGTTCCCTCACCACCAAAATTGGTTGAAGTGAGTAGTCTCCCTCTTACCTAAAGGAGAAAAATGAAAATGACTCCTCTAAGCTTCTAGGTGAATTCAGTTTCAAGGGCTCCAAGAACCCTAATTTTTCAATCATCAAAATCAACCATTAGTCATGTAAAAGAATAGATCCATGGTGACCCAAGAAGCCATGGAATACGAAAATGAGAAGAAAAGAGAAGAAAGGTTGAAGCTTGACCTTAAAGATGAAGACTTTGTCTTGGAAGACAATGGAGAAAAGTTAAGTTTTTGAAGAAACTTTGTGAATAGAAGTTGTAGAGGAGATGAAGATGAGTGTAGAAATGTGATTAGTGAAGAGAAGAAGTGAAGAAAATGGTGGAGGAAGGGAGGGCTGCAACCGTGGCTATAGAGGGGCTTTAGAGACAAGGAAGAGCAAATGTGAAGGAGATGAAGTTTAGAGAGAAGTTGATACTTGGAAATGAATTAAAATGCAACTAAGTGAGTTAAGTGGGAGCAAAATTTCACTCCCCTTTGGGCTTGGTTGCCGCGGCAAGAGAGGAGAGGAGAGAGGGAATTTTGTGGCTTCTCATGTAAGCCAAGGGCATTGTAGTCTTTAGTTGGTCAAAGCTTCTCAAAGAAGCTTTAATTATAATACTATAAATTTGAATTAAAGTAAGTTAATTAGACATAAAGTAGATTGCATTAGGATAATGTGATAGGATTTTTAATACATGCTATTATCCAATGGATAATAGTTACAGTCGACAGAAGTCAGTATTAATTAATCTGACAGATAAATTTTTTGCAAAGTTTTATTATTTTATCTGTTTAAGATTTTCTTGAAAAACATGAAATCCCGTAAACCATGTCCAGCCTCGGGTTTAGTAAGATCCCTGATCGACGTTTCCACAGATCAAGGTTCTCAGAGAAAATATCTCATTTCTCCAGCTCCGCTCAGTGCGCATGCAAAATGAGGAATATATTAAAATATTCAACGTTTCTGGAAAAATCCCAGAAAATTTCCAAAAATCACAATTATTATAAAACGACTATTCGTCATAAAATTTTCTAACTTTCGAAACATCACAGTCGTTTTCCCGACTCTGCCCAATATGCACGCAAAAGGAGAAATATATTAAAATATTCTGCATTCTCAGAAAAATCCAGAAAATTTTAAAAAATCACAAATATTATAAAATGGATATTTATAATAAAATAAATAAATTCTGGGGTGTTACAACCCACACTCGCCCCACTTAACCCACGGGTTAAGCGGGACAGGTTAGCGGGTTGGAAATTAAAAGTGGGTTGAAATCTTGAACCCAACCAGCAAAAAAATAGCGAGTTAGCAGACCAACCGAACGGGTTGAACCCGTTTTGCCACCTCTACCACATTTTGGCCTTTCTAAAAATTTATATCATTTCTTATTTTGCTTTTCTATATTTTCTCACTTAAAATTTCCTAACGCACTCAAAAACCCAATGAGTGAGCTATACATTAGTAAATTTCAAGTCACCAATGTAGTCACCAAAATAATTAGATCAATTCTAAAAATTAGTTCTCTTTAAAACAAGTTGAGGTTCAAACACTTTTAACATCTCTTTTTCCTTTCATAAACGAAATCTTAATCTCTCAAGTGACAAAGTATTTCTTTTTCATTTCTTAAATCCTTTTATTAATTTCTTGCACTAAATTAATTAACTTTCCATTTCTAAATCATAATTTTACAAAGAGTAAAATCATTTCAAACCTTCAAAATCGTAACTACATAATTATTAGAACCATCATATCTTTTCTTTTCCTTTTCCATCTAATCATCCAATTTTATTATTTATGGAAATCTTAGCTTGGAAACACCTATTTTGAGGTGTTGAGGCCGTGAGCCTCTTGGTCATTAGAACCAAAATTATTTTCCTTGTTCACAATTATCATAGCATACATAATATATTCACATCATACATATCATAAGCATACCATAAAAAACAATAAATCATGCAAAGCATATAAAACACAAACAAATAAATCAAAGCACATAAACATCCATAAATAAGTTATACAACCATGAATATGAATCCTCACATGGATCCACCATCCATCATAAATAATTTCACCTCTCACCACCATACTTGATTGGTGAGATAAATCTCCCTCTTACCTTAAGTAAGATCAAACTCTTCTTGGATCCTTCTCCTAAGAATTTCGTATAGCTCCAAGAAAAATCCTATCAAGCTTAAACAAAGCACAAATCACAAACTAAGCTTTGAACAAGAAGAACCATCGATCAATCATGACTTAGAGAAAATAAGAACCAAACTTTGAGTCAAAAACAAAGTCTTTACCTCTTTGAATAGAAACTTCAAGCTTGTTTTCCAAGCTAAAGATGGATGATTTAGAAGAAACTCACAACAAGAAAGATGTTTAGAATGGTATTTAGGTTTAGGAAATGATGTTGGATAAAATTATAGGTGAGTGGAGGTTGTTAAATGGTGTGGCTGCCAAGAGCTCTCCAAAGAGCAACAATGGAGTTTTTGATTTTTGTAAGAGAAAAATTAGAGAGAATAGGCTTCTTAGACTTGGTTAAGGTGAAGAATGAAGTGAAAACACTTAGTTTCTCTTTTATGATGGCCGTGGAACTCACCAAAAGAGGTGGCCACTTTCTTTGACCCTCCAAGACTTCCTAATGACCTTAGATTGAATATAGGGTGGAGATTTCAAGCCTTAGCCACCAAGCTTGCTCATGAAGGTCCTAGAACCACCAAGTGGCCGTGGGACTCCAAGGAGAAGTAAACCAAGTTCTTGGTTCAATTGGTTTCTTAGTTAGTTTCAAGTGAATCTAGTTAGTTTACTTAGTTCATTAACTACCTATTTAGTTACTTTGCTAAGTATCTAGTTACATTGAAGTTAGTCATCAATTCTAGGACATGATAGAACCTTCTTGTAACTAGGCTTCAAAGAGTAGCAAACTAAGTTTACTTCTATTTAGTTACTTCCTAAGCTTCTTAGAATAACCTAGTTAGATTTAGACTAAGTTAGATTTTCTAGTTTCTTTCTAACTAGTCCAACCACTAAATAAAGTAAAGGACTTGATTTATTAAGAGAATTCCTCTACAGAGGAGGATTTTATAAGAATGAATAATCTAAAGTGAAATTCCATAATGAACCTTAAGAAGTGCTTTACCACTTGAGGACTTAATGCTATGTTATTTTGAGTCCATAAATGGAACTAGGGAATTATGGGTGTCTAAGTTGTATGAATTGTGACATGTTACGAATGAATATATTATTAAATACACATGAATATTGTTGGTGTTTCTCATGGACACAATGTGGTATGTTATGGATAAGTACATTATTGATGAATGCATATAATATGCAATGTTTATGAGAAACATATCATTGATAAACATACATGATGGGCATTGCATCGTCATGCATATGTGTTGTCCATTGGACATTGTTGTAAAGGTTATGTGTGCCTAGGAGTTTGAATAACACCTTTGTGCGGATGCGAATAGACTAAGCGTAGGTGTCATATGTTGTTGACCCTAGGGGCATCGAGGTGTGGGTGTCTCACAATAGACAGTGGTAGCTCCACTGGGGCCGTGGGACAGACCAATGCGACACACCGATGATCCTAACTAGGACGCTGTCCTATATCGCGATTAACTGTTGAGGTGCCATGTATAAGCCATTGCGCAAACATTTTTATGAGATAAAGCACACTATATTTTAAGGCTAACGATGTACTGGCATTACTCCTTGATCATTCACTCCGAAAATGTTTATGTCTAACTCCATGGAGTATGAATTTTTAGTACTCTTTTTGCATTGTGAATTGTCAGTCACATGTTTCATTGAGCATGAGCATTTATAACTGTAAATCATATTTAATATTACAATTGCAATAGCCATTTAATTCTTGAACTTTGGATGCCTTTTATCTCTGTTAATAATACTTACTGTTATCAGTTGTTATTCTGCATTTACTGTCGATTGCTATTGTTACTATAATTGAATGTATGGATTGTGTTATATGTGGGCGTCCAGCGCCGTTCTATTTACTTGCTGCCATTTTGGTACTGAAAGTTAGGTGTCTCACCTCTTTCTGTAATTCTTTTATTTTTATATTTTGGTTGGATCGTACGATTTTGAGAAGACGTTCGTGAGGAAGACAAGGAAGCTCCTGAGTTTCCAGGCTTCTGGCCAGACTACGACTGAAGTTGTTTGAGGATGTCATCGCGCCCCTGTAGTTTCTTTGGCTATGTGCGGATCAACTTTCATAGAGGTCCTGATTGTTGGTATATTAACGTGCGGACAGATTGCTGTGTATATCATGGGGAGCTGACGGTGTCCCTAGCATGGGGTCATGATGACGCCTCCATTTTTTATTTTCATGTTTTCGTCTGGTTGGAGTTTTACATGCCCGTTAGGGACATGTGGGCTAATATGTACTACACCCCACGTGATGACTCCTTTTTATCCACTGCTCGGGCTCCTGCCTATTGCTCTGTCTCTCCGATGGATGTTTCCTCGGACGAAGAGGACCCCGAGGAGGACCCGACTACGGTCCCTTCTCGTCAGTCATAGGAGCTGATACTATTGGTAGCTACTGATGGCTAACTGTCTATCTTTTTGGGAAGCCTGATGTTTTGATGTACATGCTGGGGTATATTTGTATATCTTTGGGTGGGTACACATTTTTCTTTTTGGTATATGTTGGAATGTAATTAAACAGGCTTATAAATATATATATATATATATATATATATATATATATATATATATATATATATATATATATATATATGTATGTATGGTTCATTTTACGTTGTAAGTTTTATTTATTGCAATTGTTTTATTCATGATTTCTATACGTGATGGATTCTAATTTAACTCCCTTAACGCCACTTGGTAATGATCTATAATCTAAAACTTTGAAAAAAAATGGTGACATTTGTAAGGGAACTTAAATAACCATAAAATGATTCGGGACTATGAGTGATAAAAGCAATTACTGTTTTTCGCAATTTAATTTACTTTGCTTTATGGTACAACTTATGTTATTGTAGTTATAGTGCGACGTCCCTTCTTCACGGCTATTTATAGAAAAAGGGGCATTACACTCCCCCTCTAAAAAGAAGTTTGTCCTCTAAACTTAACATACATTCAAAACAAATACATATATTGTTCCTTTATTCTATGTTTTAGTTCCCATGTAGCTTCACCACTTATATCATTCCACACCACTTTAACCAATGAAATTTCTTTACCTCGAAGTTGCTTCATCCTTCGATCCTCGATCTTGACTGGAACTGTTTCGTAGGTTAAGTTTTCCTTCAACTACACTGTGTCTGGTTCAATAACATGGGTAGGATCAGGAATATATTTCCGTAGTTACGATGCGTGAAATACATTATGAAGATTCAACAAAAAGGGTGGTAACGCAATTTGATAAGCCACCGAACCTATCCGTCGAAGAAGCTGATAAGGCCCGATAAACTTTGGAGTGAGCTTTTTAGACTTAAGCACTCGTCCAACCCCAATTGTAGGTGTCACTCGCAAAAATACATGGTCACCTTCTTCAAACTCTAACAGTCTCCTTCTTTTATCAGAATAGTTCTTTTGTCGAGTTTGAGTTGTCCTCATCTTGTCTCGAATCATCTTTACTTTTTTTGTATTCTGTTGGACAATCTCTGGTCCTAGAATAGCACTCTCACCGTCCTGATACTAACATAACGGCATTCTGCATCGTCTCCCATACAATGCCTCATAGGGTGCCATCCCTATGCTCAAATGAAAACTGTTGTTGTAAGTGAACTCTATCAGTGGTAAGAATTCATCCCAACATCCAGTCTGTTCCAAAACGCATGCTCTCAATAAGTCCTCTAATGACTGAATTGTCCTTTCTGACTGACCATCTGTTTGTGGATGGTAAGCAGAACTTAGACGTAACTTTGTCCCCAATGCTCCTTGTAGACTATTCCAAAATCTCGACGTGAATCTCGGATCTCAATTCGAAATAATACTGGAAAGTACACCGTCAAGTCTGATGATTTCACCGATGTACACTTAAGTTAACCTCTCTATTGAGTACTTAATATTAATCAGCAAAAAGTGCACTAACTTAGTAAGTCGATCAATAATTACCCAAATGGAATCGTGACCTTTCCGAGTCTTTGGTAGTCCTGTTATGAAATTCATCGCTATGTCATCCAATTTCCATTCAAGAATAGGCAAAGGTTGCAACATTCTTGAAGGTCTTTGGTGTTCAACCTTAGCCTTCTGACAGACTAAATAGGATGATACATATTCAGCGACATCCTTCTTCATTCCTTGCCACCAATATAACTGCTTCAAATCTTGATACATCTTTGTGGCTCCAGGATGCATACTCAGTTTACTTCGATGAGCTTCATCCAATATTAATCTCCTAAGTTCTTGATTGTTTGGCACACAAACCCTTCCTTTAAACTTCAGAATTCCATCAGCACCTTCATTGAATTCTACCTCTACACCTTGACTTCTTGCTTCCTTTACTTCTCATAAATACTGGTCACTGCTCTGTCCTTCTCGTATTCTGTCCATCAAACTATTTGAAATAGTGATCATGTTCAAACGCATCCTTCCCGGTGTCAGCTTCACAGATAACCGCATATCCCGAAACTCTTCTATCAATTCTCTCTCCTTAATCATCATAACAAAAGCACTAAGCATCTTCCTACTTAAAGCATCCGCTACGACATTCACCTTTCCGGGATGATACTGTAACTGGAAATCGTAATCCTTCAAGAATTCCAGCCAACATCTCTACCTCATATTCAACTCTTTCTATTCGAACAAATACTTCAAGCTTTTATGAACACTAAAGACATTGAAAGTCGTACCATATAGAAAATGCCTCCATACTTTTAATGCAAACACTACAGCTGCCAATTCCAAATCGTGAGTAGGATAATTCTTCTCATGTACTTTGAACTACCTTGAAGCATAAGCCACAACCTTCCGATACTGCATGAATACACAACCTAATCCCTGGTACGAAACATCACAATATACTTTGAAAGGTTCATTCGGATCAGGTAGAATCAATACTGGTGAAGTAGTCAGTCATCTTTTCAATTCCTGAAAACTTTCTTCACATGCATCAATCCATGCAAATGGTTGATTCTTCCGTGTAAGTTGGGTAAGAGGTCCTGCTATCTTAGAAAACCCCTCAATAAACCGTTGATAGTAATCGGCTCATACGATAAAACTACGGATCTCCGATACAGTCTTCGGCCTTTCCCATTTAAGAATCATCTCCACCTTTGAAGCATCAACTTCAATTCCTTCTTCCGATATTACGTGTCCTAAAAATTAAACTTCGCTTAGCCAAAATTCACATTTGGACAACTTTGCATACAACTTGTTCTCTTTTAATATCTGGAGAACTACTCTGAGATGCTCAGCATATTTCTCCTGACTTCGAGAGTAGATTAAAATGTCGTCAATAAAGACAACAACAAACTTGTCCAAGTACAAACGAAAATTTGTATTCATGAAATCCATGAATATGGTAGGCACATTCGTCACACCAAACGACATCACTTGATATTCGTAATGCCCATAACGCGTCCGAAATACAGTTTTGGGAATATCCTTCACCTTCACACGAATCTGGTGAAAACCAGAACGTAAATCAATCTTGGAAAATATCGCAGTTCCTTGCAATTGATCCATCAGATCGTCAATTCTTGGACGTGGATATTTATTCTTAATCGTGATTTTATTCAACTGTCGGTAGTCTACACATAGACGAGAAGTCCCATCCTTCTTCTTAACCAACAATACTAGAGCTCCCCAAGGTGACACACTAGGTCTCATGAATTACTTTTCTAACAACTCCTCCAGCTGTTTCTTGAGTTTTGCCAACTCTGCTGGTGCCATCCTATAAGGCGCCATCCATATAGGTCCAGCTCCAGGTACTAGATCAATAGTAAACTCGATTTCTCTTACTGGCGGTAGTCCAGGTATATCTTTAGGAAAAACTTCAAGAAATTCATTGACTACGAAAATATCCTTTAAAACATCTTCGCATTGAACCTCCAAAGAAGATATCAATAAGTATCCCTAATCTCCTTCCTTCAAACAAGATTCTACTTGAGTAGCCATTAGGAATCTAGAATCCTTAGCCTCAGGAAAAACTAGTGTCTTACTAGAACAATTTAGTAGGATATGGTTAGAAGACAACCAAGCCATTCCTAAGATTACATTGATCTTTGAAAGAGGCAAACATATCAAGTCCATATAAAATATTCTATCCCTAACACAGACAGGGCAATTCAAGCATACTTTTGTAGTAATCACAGGCTTATCAGTAGGAGTAATAACACTCAAGTCATAAGGCAATGTAGTCACAGTTAATCCAAAACGCTCCACACAATCACATGCAATGAAAGAATGTGTTGCTCCAGAATCATACAATACGATTAAAGGATTACCTTTATTGGCACACCCCTTCATAATCAAGTCCTTTAACTTCGTGGCGTCCTCCCCGCTCATGGTATACACACGACCACCCGTCTGTGGCCTCGCAGTACGGACGTTCCCTATAGAGGGTTCTGCCTTTAGCTGATCACATTCTCTAGATAAATATTTAGGCTTTCCACATCTATAACAGATAACTCCTTTGTGTTGGCAATCTTTAGTTAGATGGTCCTTTCCATACTTAAAGCATTTAAGTGAAGAAGTTTCAGTTTGACTTGTCTTGCTACCCCCAGAACTTCCCATCAAAGATTGCTGCCGAGACTGACCTCCCGATGGTCTCGCATACAGCTTCTACTGATAACGATTGCTACCGCTACCCTTTCCTCTTTGGAACCGTGTAGGTCCAAAGTTCCTATTCCTCGCCTCGCATTGATGATCAATTTCCTCAACCTTTTGACATTTGTCTAACAATGCTGGAAGCTGATCAATCTCCAAGGTTGCCACAACTCGCTTAATGTCAAGTTTCAATTCCTCTTCAAATTTTCTGCACTTCCATTCCTCGTCCAGGTGCATCTAAAAATACTTCAAAAACTTAGACAAGCTTTTGAATTTTGTAGCATACTCACTTACGGACATCACCCCTTGTCTCAAACTAAGGAATTCCATTTCCTTAGCATGCCGAACACTAGCTGGGAAATACTTCCCTAGAAATTTCTACTTAAAGAGTTGCCACGTAACAACTCTTCCCTTAGCTTGCATCAATCTTCGGGCTCCTGCCCACCAGTCTTCTCCATCTCCTACTAGCGAAAAATATCTTTTCTAGTTCTTTGATCCACAAATTAGCTTTCTCTGGGTCAAATTCTCCATGAAACTTTGGTGGATTATTGTAACACCCCAAATTTCCAATCTCTTAAACAGTAATTTTGACAGTTAACAGAATTTCATTGTTTAGTGATTTCTGTGCACTATAAAATTATTTTGTTTATTCCGTTAGCATATTTGATCGTTTTGAGTGATTTACTCCGTGTCAGGAAAATAAAAATTTTCGGACCGGGGAAAAATTTACGTAATTTAATTTTTACCGTTAGGTAATTATTTTACGTAATCTGATTTGATATTTGTGCATTTTATAATTTTATGGATGATTTTGAAATTTTTCCTGTCTGTGGGCCCCGCAAGGTGTATGTGGGCCCAGGTGGCCATACGTGGGCCCAGGTGGGTCCCACAAAGTGAAAAAATTTTCTACGCATAGAAAAATTTGTACTGTTTAGACGGAGACAGGGGATCTTACTAAACCTGAATCTGAAACAGCTTTTAGAAAATTTTATTATATCAGTGTTTTGTCTTGTATTTAATTATCGGATGATAAAAATACAAGAAAAAATATTATTTGTAGGATACAAGAATAAATATTATACTCACGTAGTCAACAAAGAGAGCTTGACTTGATTTATACCCTTGGATGAGAATACTTAGTTTGAATATTAACCATTGATTTAATCAAAAGTTAAGAAACAAACTTAATAAAGAAGCCTTGGATATTAACCATTGATTTAATCAATGGTGTGAGAATAAGCTTAGTTAGGAAGGCTTTGATATCAACCATAGATGTAATCAAAGGTGTAGAATTGATCTTGAAAAATGACAAAGACCATTTATAACCATTGGATTTAGATTAAATCAAGGGTGGAGATTTAATCTTAAAATGTAACAAAGACCATTTATGACCATTGGATGAAGAATCAATCAATGGTGGAGATTTGGTCTTCTAAAGTAGCAAAGACAAATTAGGACCCTTGGATTTAAAGTTTGAAGGAGCAATCTTGACCATTAATTTTGGAGACACATGTAAGGGCTAGAATTTAAAGGAGAAAGATCCAATGGCCTAGATTAAGTCTTCTAACCTACCTAAATCTACCTAAATCCTAACCATTGAATTAATCAATGGCTAGAAATGCTTCAAATGGTGGCAAATAATGAAGACAACTTTATTGAATGCATTATGAAGAGAAGGTGATGGTTTTGGAGTGTTTAGAAGACAAAGAGACAAGCTTTATGTCATTTTTGCATGTCTTGGTCAAGTTAGACATCATAATGGCTTACTTTTGATTTTTGCACTCCAAGGAGAATGCTTGAAGGGGGGTACAGTTTTGGTGCTGCATGAAGGAGTTTGGAAGACCATAATTTCATGCTTTAGTCATTATTGTCTTCCTTGGTCTTCATTGATTCATTTTCAAGAAGGAAACTAAGAAAATTTTCTCTCCATCTCCTTTCTCCTCTAGGTTTCGGCCAAGCCCTCCAAGAGCACCTTCCATCACTCAAAAATTTCATCCAACTTGATTTTCTAAACCTAAACATCATTCTAAGAACATCTCTAGTTATGAGTTTTTCCAAAATCATTCATCTTGATCTTCAAATTCAAGCTTCAAGTTTTTATCAAAAATCAAAAATTTCATCTTTGTTCTTCAAGAGATATCATTTGGTCAAAACCTCTAAAATCACCATCCAAGCTCTTTTAATTTCATCCAACCTTAGATCTTGAATCTCTATGATATTCTAAGCAACTTTCATGTTGAAGACTTCTTCTAAATCATTCATCTTCAAGGAGTTTCTTCAAGATCAAAGTTATTGGATTTTTGAGGTGAAGTATAAGGAAACTTCATTTTTTCTCTCTTTTCATGATCTAAACCATGTTTGATCCATGGTTCCTCTTAATCAAGCTTGATATGTTAATTAACTTGTGTTTTGTTTTGTATTTGAGAAGCCCTTGGTGGTGAAGGACTTGGAAAAGAAACAAATCAAGAAGCTTTGGAGGATCATCAAGAGGTAAGAGGGAGATCCATCTCACCAACCAAGCATGGTGGTAAGAGATGGTATTTTATTTGATGGATGTGGAATCCATGTGAGGATTCATATCCATGGTCATGTAAATAATTTGTGGGTGTTTATGAGCTTTGATTAATTTTCTATGCTTGATATGCTTTGCATGATTTTATAACTTTGATGATATGCTTGATATGCTATACATGCTTTTATGGCTTTGATGGTATGCTTATATTATTTATGATGAAATATATATGTATATGCCATGACTTGATGGTGGAAAGAAAATTGATTTTTGGCTCCAATAGCCAAGGAAGAGCTACGGTTTTGATGTCCTTGATTAGGGTTCATGTTGAAAATTTTTAAGAACAAAAGAATTGATTTTTGAGTACTTAGAACATGGTGGATTTCGAACAAGACACCTCAAGATAGGTGTTCACAAAATTAATATTTTCTTGATTGATGAAAATGGATGTTTAGAAAAAAGCAAGGAAAATAAATAAAGAGTTTATTTTTCAAAGAGTACATGAACACGGTTTTAGAAGGATTTTTATTGATTTATTTTGTGTAAAAAGTTTCTAAGTGTTTTACTAAACATGAGATTTAAATGAAAATAGCAATGATGATTTAAAGGATTTGCAAAGAAAGTGAAAAAGAATTTGCAAAGAAAGTGAAAATGAATTTGAACAAATTGGTTTGGTTTTTATGACCATGAATCACACGGTTTTGAATACAAAATTTTAATGGTTTTGTTTGTGTAAAACCATATCAATTTAGAAGAAAAATATTTGATGGCTTCAATGGCCAAAGACTCTATGATTTTTTGGAGGTTGGAATAATTTTGATTTTATGAAACAAAGTAATTTTAAAGTAGAAACAAAATATTTGAACAAAATATTTTTGTATAAGGATTTTGGAAAAAGAAATCAAAGTATTTTATCACTTGAGAAATGAACTTTCATATGAAAATGAAAAAGAAAAGTTGCAAGGGTTTGAATCTTAATTTGTTTTGAAGAGAATTGATTTTAGAATTGATTTGGGAAAAATGGAGAATATAATGGTGTTTTGAAAATTTACTAACGTATAACTTATTTTCAAGTTTTGAAATACGTTAGAAAATGTTAAGTTTTGAAACGTTGATTTACATCAATGGAAAAGTGATTTTGTGAATTATATTTTGAAAAAGAATTTCTTGAGTAAAGAACTGTGGAACAATATTTTCTTGAATAAGAAAATATATTAAATGAAGTGTAAAGTTATATTATTTAGAGAAAAGTTAAAAAGGAATTTTTTTAAAGGTCAAGAAATATTTTTTGTCATGAAATTGTGGTGAAAAATTATTTACGTATCTTAAAAATGTGATTTTTAAGTTACGTAATATGGAAAAATATTTCTACGCTATTTTAAATATCTTAAAATATTTCTACGCGATTTGAATTACGTTTAAATATTTTACGTAATCTGAATTACTATTGAAAAATCACTACGTGATGGAAAAGTGATGAATTATTTTTACGTGATTATGAAAATAGTGGAAAATCATTATGTGATTTGAAAAGTATTTTAAATATTTTGAGAATGATGGAAAATGATTTATGCGACTTAAAAGAATGATTTTTAAGTTACACGATTTTGAAACAGTAGAAAAATACTATGCGATTTTGAGAAACGTATATTTTTACGCGATTAAGAAAAACATTAAAAAAATTAGTACGTGTTTTAAAAGTGCAACAGAAGAGTTGCGGTATTTTAAAAACATAACAGAAATGTTACTGTATTGTGAAAACGTAACAGAAGTGTCACGGTATTGTGAAAATATAACAGAAACGTTTCAGAATTTTGAAAACGTAACATAAGTGTTACAATAGTTTGAAAACGTAATATAATCATTTTGGAATTGTGAAAACGTAACAGAAACGTTTTGGAATTGTGAAAATGAAACGAAAATATTACGCAATTTTGAAAATACGACGAAAGTGTTTTATAACTATGAAAATGTGATAACATGATTTTTGCTGTTGAAAATACAGTATAATTTGGTGCATTTTATATGCATTGGAAAAAGATGCTTGTAATTGGATTTGGTGCATTATACATGCATTGGAAAAAAATATGCGTTGAGGCATATGATACATTGAACAAATGAAATTGAAAAAATTTGGCCCTTTGGGGTTGGACTTGCACGGATATACTCGTGCATTGTATATGGCCCTTGTGGTCGAAGAGGGAATGAGAATTGATAGTGAGGTCTATGATGGATCTTGGGGGCATCGAGGCGCGGTGGTCGACCAGTGGACAACTGGCGAGTACCCTGTGCCACTTGGCGATGCAGTCCGTTGCAAAGCATTAACGATACCCGACAAGAACACGATTCTTTTCAATAACTGGAAGATTGTCTTTGGGCTAAGGCTGACAATTGACAGAGCATTCTCCTCGAAATTGTGAAAACCTCCATGGAGTTGTTTTTGAAAAACTGAGTCTATGTGCACATGCATAACATATGCATAAATTTGAGTGTCCATATCTGCATGATATATATTAATTGAGGAATATTGGCTATGACAATTGTTTTGAAATACTTGGATGATGATGATGATAATCATGTTGATGGCATTATTGTGACTATTGTGTGATGATAATAATGTTAATAGTATGATGATGATAGTTGATTAATGTTGAGTGCATTATTGAAATTCTGGTATGACATATCTGTATGATATTGCTGTTTGTGTTATCTCTGTGCTGCCATGTTGGTATTGGCGTAGGTGATCTCACCTCTTTGTTATGTTGTTTGCTGTGTCTGTATTGTTAAAATTAAACAGTAGAAAGAATGAGTTGTCTTAGACATAACAGACGATGAATACTCTGAGATTGGTGACAACAATAAGGAGTGGACATGCAAGACTCGAAGGTGTGCAGTGTTGACAAAGAATAGATGTAGAACAGATGTCTGTTGCAACAAGATAGATACACAACAGAATAAGTATGTTAAGTTTTAACGTTAGTGTTGTACCGTGCTATTAAGTAGAACCCGTCATGGAGTTTGCTACTGTTAAAAAAAAAATCTGTTAATTTTATATTTCTCTTTAAATTATGAAATATTAATTAGTATCAATATTTCATAATGAATAGTTGAAATATGATTTTCAATATTACCTAATATTTTCAGTAAATTTATGTTTCAGTAAAGAAGAAATTTTAAAACCCACTTTTTATAACTCAAACTTTGTGCGAATTTCTTTTCAGATTATGAGTCGGGAGTCAGACATGTGATACCCTAGTGAGGGTGTTACATTAATTGGTATCAGAGCATGGTTTGAGTCTTTTGGGGTTTGTGGTTTGGTCGTTTTGCTTGTGTTATGTTCTCTGTGTTATTGTTTTCCGAAAGGAAACAATGTTGTTTATAATGGATATCAGATCCATTGTATTTCGATCTGCATGCCTCGAGAGAAAAAAAAAAGAGAAATGGATCGGGATAGTTGTACTTGTGTGGAAGTGGAACATGTTACTAGTAATGCAGTTGCAGCTACGAAAGCAACAGGAGCAATGTGGAAGGATAACTGCAGGAACAAAGGACTGCTGTTCAGTGGGAAACTGGAAGTTGAAGTTCAGGATCTGATGGAAAAGAATCAGTCTTAGAATATAAGACTACATAATTTTAGAACCCGATATTTTTAAGGATATTTGGAAAGTGATTGATTTCAATGGAAGATATATTTACAACCATTGAGGAAACCAAAGGTAGTAACTGATGTGAAAGAAGGTATTTAATGAAGGAATGTATGTCAAGAAAACAAATGTTTATTTGAAATGGTTACATCTGGTTTCCATTTTATTTTGATTCGTCCATCATTGAAGAAAAAAAATGACTCGTGATAGACATACGCGTGTAGAAGCGAGACATAATGGTGGTGATATGACTACAACTTTGGAAGTAATACAAACAGTGGCTGAAGCAATTATACAGCAAACACAGAAGATTATTCTGCAGCAAGAATCGATTTCTTAAGCTAAGATTTAGTTAGAGTTAAATCAATCTCAGGATGAGAGACCCTGTAACGTTGAACTATATTGGTTACGAAAAAGGGAAAATCGTAAGGTCAAGCGATTCTAACAGAAAACGTACTTGCAATCTCCAAGAAGTCAACAACAACAACAATCTTATGGAGAAAGTACTAGTAATGACAGGTTTAGTTTGACTGTGACATCTGCACCGAAATGTAAGAAGTGTGGAAAGGGGCACTTAACGAAAGATTGTACGTCCAAGGAAATAATTTGTTTTAAGTACGAGAAGTTTGGAACACAATCTTTGAAAATAGAGTTCCAATGAAAACAGAGTTTTCTGTTAGTAAAATCTTGGATAGTAGGGAAAGTCGTTGCTCTGAATGGAACGGGAGTGTTCGGAGCGGAAGATTTAAACAATGGAGATTGTGTCATTGGAGCTAATCCTATAAACCACACTGAATATTTCTGTGAATAACCTATTCCTTATGGCATATGATTGAGTAGATCAATTATATGTTAGAGTTATTCGTAATCCTCTGATTTGTTTACTTCTGTTTCTATTCTTAGCCTATCGAGCTACTCAAGTTATTCAAATTGTTGTTATGGATCAAATCTTTGGGTTAGTTTGATCTGTCGTTCAAAATTTTTATATAGGTTGATCCGTTTCCGAAGCAAATGTGATCTTTCAAAACTCAAAACTTTGTGTTAGTTTGATCTGTTTCATAAACAGACATGATATTTGAAAATGGATTGGTTATTTTCCAACCATATCCTATGAGATTGTCTCAATACAGTGTTAGTATTTCAGAAAAACTCATTCTTGAAAATCAGGCAAAATCAAATTCTTGTTAAATATGTTTAGTAACATATTAGATCATTTCGCTACCTTTTCTTCCTAAACCTTTATAATGTTCTTTCATATATTGCATTTGCAAGAAAGAATATTTTGCAAGAAAGGATATTCCTATTTAAAATCCATGTCATAGTATTTGATATAATGCGGTTGAAAGGAGAATTCGGTTAGTGAGACGTTTCTGTTAAAGAAGCTAAAAGCTGGAGAATAAAGTGATATGAGGATAAGAAAATTTTAAGTAATACATTACATTAGTTGGAAGTTATCTCGAGAAAAACTATTCTAGGCATGAATAAAGGTTGGTAGCTTGTATTGGTATCAGAGAATTCATTCTTGAAGATCGAGTTACATCCAATTCCTTGCTGAATATGTTCGATAACATATTCGATTCATTTTGTTCTTTTCCATGATGTTTTCTTTCATCTACTACAATTAAAGGAATATCTTGCAAGAGAGAATATTCCTATTTATATTCAGGTCAGAGTATCAAAGTGGCGCAGTGGAAGCGTGGTGGATTCTTCAAAATGTTGAAAAAGTCTGTCTATGGGAAAAGTTAAGACGGTAATGAAAAACCGTAGAAAAAAAAAATTATTAAGATATTTGTTTGATCAGAAGAAGTGAACAAAAGATAAAGAACTTTCAATGCTTTAGAATCGTTTGGAATAACGTAAGAGGTGAAACTACATGGGAACTGAAGAAAAGATAAAGGAATAATGTTATTATTTATTCCAAGGGTGTGAAATCATGGTCATGAAATTTCGAGGACGAAATTTCTGTAAAGAGGGGGAGTATTGTAACACCCCAAATTTCCAATCTCTTAAACAGTAATTTTGACAATTAACAAAATTTCACTGTTTAGTGATTTCTGTGCACTGTAAAATTATTTTGTTTATTCCGTTAGCGTATTTGATCGTTTTGAGTGATTTACTCCGTGTCAAGAAAATAAAAATTTTCGGGCCGGGGAAAACTTTACGTAATTTAATTTTTACCGTTTGGTAATGATTTTACGTAATCTGATTTAATATTTGTGCATTTTATAATTTTATGGATGATTTTGAAATTTTTCCTGTCTGTGGGCTCCGCAAGGTGTATGTGGGCCCAGGTGGCCATACGTGAGCCCAGGTGGGTCCCACAAAGTGAAAAATTTTTCTACGCATAGAAAAATTTGTACTGTTTAGACGAAGATAGGGGATCTTACTAAACCTGAATCTGGAAACAGTTTTAGAAAATTTTATTATACTGTGTTTTGTACTGTATTTAATTATCGGATGATAAAAATATAGTAAAAATATTATTTGTAAGATACAAGAATAATTATTATACTGCGTAGTCAACAAAGAGAGCTTGACTTGATTTATACCCTTGGATGAGAATACTTAGTTTGAATATTAACCATTGATTTAATCAAAGGTTAAGAAACAAACTTAATAAAGAAGCCTTGGATAATAACCATTGATTTAATCAATGGTGTGAGAATAAGCTTAGTTAGGAAGGCTTTGATATCAACCATAGATGTAATCAAAGGTGTAGAATTGGTCTTGAAAAATGACAAAGACCATTTATAACTATTAGATTTAGATTAAATCAAGGGTGGAGATTTAATCTTAAAATGTAACAAAGACCATTTATGACCATTGGATGAAAAATCAATCAATGGTGGAGATTTGGTCTTCTAAAGTAGCAAAGACTAATTAGGACCCTTGGATTTAAAGTTTGAAGGAGCAATCTTGACCATTAATTTTGGAGACATATCTAAGGGCTAGAATTTAAAGGAGAAAGATCCATGGCGCAGATTAAGTCTTCTAACCTACCTAAATCTACCTAAATCCTAACCATTGAATTAATCAATGGCTAGAAATGCTTCAAATGGTGGCAAATAATGAAGACAACTTTATTGAATGCATTATGAAGAGAAGGTGATGGTTTTGGAGTGTTTAGAAGACAAAGAGACAAGCTTTATGTCATTTTTGCATGTCTTGGTCAATTTAGACATCATAATGGCTTACTTTTGATTTTTGCACTCCAAGGAGAATGCTTGAAGGGGGGGCACAGTTTTGGTGCTGCATGAAGGAGTTTGGAAGACCATAATTTCATGCTTTAGTCATTATTGTCTTCCTTGGTCTTCATTGATTCATTTTCAAGAAGGAAACTTAGAAAATTTTCTCTCCATCTCCTTTCTTTTCTAGGTTTCGGCCAAGCCATCCAAGAGCACCTTCCATCACTCAAAAATTTCATCCAACTTGATTTTCTAAACCTAAACATCATTCTAAGAACATCTCTAGTTATGAGTTTTTCCAAAATCATTCATCTTGATCTTCAAATTCAAGCTTCAAGTTTCTATCAAAAATCAAAAATTTCATCTTTGTTCTTCAAGAGATATCATTTGGTCAAAACCCCTAAAATCTCCATCCAAGCTCTTTTAATTTCATCCAACCTTAGATCTTGAATCTCTATGATATTCTAAGCAACTTTCATGTTGAAGACTTCTTCTAAATCATTCATCTTCAAGGAGTTTCTTCAAGATCAAAGTTATTGGGTTTTTGAGGTGAAGTATAAGGAAACTTCATTTTCTTCTCTCTTTTTCATGATCTAAACCATGTTTGATCCATGGTTCCTCTTAATCAAGCTTGATATGTTAATTAACTTGTGTTTTGTTTTGTATTTGAGAAGCCCTTGGTGGTGAAGGACTTGGAAAAAGAAACAAATCAAGAAGCTTTGGAGGATCTTCAAGAGGTAAGAGGAGATCCATCTCACCAACCAAGCATGGTGGTGAGAGATGGTATTTTATTTGATGGATGTGGAATCCATGTGAGGATTCATATCCATGGTCATGTAATTAATTTGTGAGTATTTATGATCTTTGATTAATTTTCTATGCTTGATATGCTTTGCATGATTTTATAGCTTTGATGATATGCTTGATATGCTATACATGCTTTTATGGCTTTGATGGTATGCTTATATTATTTATGATGAAATATATATGTATATGCCATGACTTGATGGTGGAAAGAAAATTGATTTTTGGCTCCAATAGCCAAGGAAGAGCTACGGTTTTGATGCCCTTGATTAGGGTTCATGTTGAAAATTTTTAAGAACAAAAGAATTGATTTTTGAGTACTTAGAACATGGTGGATTTCGAACAAGACACCTCAAGATAGGTGTTCACAAAATTAATATTTTCTTGATTGATGAAAATGGATGTTTAGAAAAAAGCAAGGAAAATAAATAAAGAGTTTATTTTTCAAAGAGTACATGAACACGGTTTTAGAAGGATTTTTATTGATTTATTTTGTGTAAAAAGTTTCTAAGTGTTTTTTACTAAACATGAGATTTAAATGAAAATAGCAATGATGATTTAAAGGATTTGCAAAGAAAGTGAAAAAGAATTTGCAAAGAAAGTGAAAATGAATTTGAACAAATTGGTTTGGTTTTTATGACCATGAATCACACGGTTTTGAAAACAAAATTTTAATGGTTTTGTTTGTGTAAAACCATATCAATTTAGAAGAAAAATATTTGATGGCTTCAATGGCCAAAGACTCTATGATTTTTTGGAGGTTGGAATAATTTTGGTTTTATGAAACAAAGTAATTTTAAAGTAGAAACAAAATGTTTTAGTATAAGGATTTTGGAAAAAGAAATCAAAGTATTTTATCACTTGAGAAATGAACTTTCATATGAAAATGAAAAAGAAAAGTTGCAAGGGTTTGAATCTTAATTTGTTTTGAAGAGAATTGATTTTAGAATTGATTTGGGAAAAATGGAGAATATAATGGTGTTTTGAAAATTTACTAACGTATAACTTATTTTCAAGTTTTGAAATACGTTAGAAAATGTTAAGTTTTGAAACGTTGATTTACATCAATGGAAAAGTGATTTTGTGAATTATATTTTGAAAAAGAATTTTTGAGTAAAGAATCATGGAAAAATATTTTCTTGAGTAAGAAAATATATTAAATGAAGTGTAAAGTTATATTATTTTGAGAAAAGTTAAAAAGGAATTTTTTTAAAGGTCAAGAAATATTTTCTATAATGAAATTGTGGTGAAAAATTATTTACGTATCTTAAAAATGTGATTTTTAAGTTACGTAATATGAAAAAATATTTCTACGCGATTTTAAATACGTTAAAATATTTCTAAGCGATTTGAATTACGTTTAAATATTTTACGTAATCTGAATTACTATTAAAAAATCACTACGTGATGGAAAAGTGATGAATTATTTTTACGTGATTATGAAAATAGCGAAAAATCGTTATGTGATTTGAAAAGTGTTTTAAATATTTTGGGAATGATGGAAAATGATTTATGCGACTTAAAAGAATGATTTTTAAGTTACGCGATTTTGAAACAATAGAAAAATACTATGCGATTTTGAGAAACGTATATTTTTACGCGATTAAGAAAAACGTTAAAAAAATTAGTACGTGTTTTAAAAGTGCAATAGAAGAGTTGCGATATTTTAAAAACGTAACAGAAATGTTACTGTATTGTGAAAACATAACAGAAGTGTCACGGTATTGTGAAAATATAACAGAAACGTTTCAGAATTTTGAAAACGTAACATAAGTGTTACGATAGTTTGAAAATGTAATATAAACATTTTGGAATTGTGAAAACGTAACAGAAACGTTTTGGAATTGTGAAAATGAAACGGAAATATTACTTAATTTTGAAAACACGACGAAAGTGTCTTATAACTATGAAAACATGATAACATGATTTTTGTTGTTGAAAATACAGTATAATTTGGTGCGTTTTATATGCATTGGAAAGAGATGCTTGTGATTGGATTTGGTGCATTATACATGCATTGGAAAAAAATATGCGTTGAGGCATATGATACATTGAACAAATGAAATTGAAAAAATTTGGCCCTTTGGGGTTGGACTTGCACGGATATACTCGTGCATTGTATATATACCCTTGTGGTCGAAGAGGGAATCGAATTGATAGTGAGGTCTATGATGGATCTTGGGGCGTCGAGGCGCGGTGGTCAACCAGTGGACGGTGGGCAGTACCATGTGCCACTTAGCGCGATGCAGTCCGTTGCAAAGCATTAACGATACCCGACAAGAACACGATTCTTTTCAACAACCGGAAGATTGTCTTTGGGCTAAGGCTGACAATTGACAGAGCATTCTCCTCGAAATTGTGAAAACCTCCATGGAGTTGTTTTTGAAAAACTGAGTCTATGTGCACATGCATAACATATGCATAAATTTGAGTGTCCATATCTGCATGATATATATTAATTGAGGAATATTGGCTATGATAATTGTTTTGAAATACTTAGATGATGATGATGATAATCATGTTGATGGCATTATTGTGATTATTGTGTGATGATAATAATGTTAATAGTATGATGATGATAGTTGATTAATGTTGAGTGCATTATTGAAATTCTGGTATGACATATCTGTATGATATTGTTGTTTGTGTTATCTCTGTGCTGCCATGTTGGTATTGGCGTAGGTGATCTCACCTCTTTGTTATGTTGTTTGTTGTGTCTGTATTGTTAAAATTAAACAGTAGAAAGAATGAGTTGTCTTAGACATAACGGGCGATGAATACTCTGAGATTGGTGACAACAATAAGGAGTGGACATGCAAGACTCGAAGGTGTGCAGTATTGACAAAGAATAGATGTAGAACAGATGTCTGGTGCAACAAGATGGATACACAACAGAATAAGTATGTTAAGTTTTAACGTTAGTGTTGTACCGTGCTATTAAGTAGAACCCGTCATGGGGTTTGCTACTGTTAAAAAAAAAGTCTATTAGTTTTATATTTCTCTTTAAATTATAAAATATTAATTAGTATCAATATTGCATAATGAATAGTTGAAATATGATTTTCAATATTACCTAATATTTTCAGTAAATTTATGTTTCAGTAAAGAAGAAATTTTAAAACCCACTTTTTATAACTCAAACTTTGTGCGAATTTCTTTTCTGATTATAAGTCGGGAGTCAGACATGTGATACCTAGGGAGGGTGTTACAATTATTCCTACAAAATTTCGACAAGGTTTGAGTGTCCTCATTCGCTCTTTGGGTTTGCTACACAATGACATCAGTCATCCATTGCATTGCTGCTATCGCTGCAGCCATGTTTTGGTTGTCGTCGCCAAGATTTCCAATTCCTACTCTAGTATTTACGCGTCCTCTTCCTCGTACAGCCATTATGTTTTCTCTAAATCAAATTGGACAATACAAAGAAGAGTTAAAGTCAATCTTTCAAACAATATTGTTTCCATTGGGAAATCAATCACAGAGAATCACACAACACAAACAAGATAGACCTAACCATAAACCCAAAAAGACTCTAACTTGAGCTCTGATACCAACTAATGTAACACCCACCGTAGGGTATCACATTTATGTTACTTAATTATCAAATTACCCATACGTAATGAAAATATGATTTGTAATGTAAATATAAGTTATAAAATTTCAAAAATTATTAATAAAATAAACTTAGCAAAATATAAAATCCTAATCAGCATCATAAATAATTTACATCATATACATAAGTCTCAGTACTGACATACTTAAATATTTACAGACATAGTTCTCAAAAGTATTTGAATATTATTTAAACTAACATACTTACCCAAGTATGACTAGACAGCAGAACCCTCAGACAAGTCCCCCTCAGATTCCTCAGCAGGCAGGAATCCAACTTGACGTGAAGTCCTACGGACTGGTATCTGTGCAGACAACACTATACTGATCTCTGTTGGGACATGGTACCTACCACCCCAATACTGCCTAATCGACAGCGAAAATTCTACATGTACATAAATAGTGACGAAAAAGAACGGATCTCCATGAAACATCATGCTCATGTTCACCGTCAAATGCCCCTGATATATTAGTCCCTCCTTATTGGGATTAATCCTCCAAGCACTAGCTCCTCCATGGAACTGTAGTCTCACATATCCAAAGAAACTTGATCGGGTCGCCATTAAATCAGAACTCCGCTTTCTCGGTAGGAATCTGTTCCTCTTCACCTTCTTGTTTGGTACCTCGCTCAGTGTCTTTATCAAAATATAAATACAATACCAAATAATATACGAAGAGGTGAGATTACTTACGCCAATACCAATATGGTAGCACAGAGATAACACAGATAATACATCATACAAATATATCATTCAATGATACAGATATAGTAAACATTAACATAATCATTTTATTTTAACATTCATCAACATTTGATAGATACTATATCATCGAACATTCAGACATGCCCAAGTTATGCATGTGCTCACTGGCTCATTTTCCTACTCCATGTAGCTAAACTCAAGTCGGAGAGATTGATCCAACAGATCTGTCTGTACCAACATGCCTCAGACCATATGCCACCATTATAATAAGTGTTTGCACATCTAGCATATATGCGACAATCTTTACAAGATATTGATTAGGAATAGTGTCTCGGTCTAAATCGTCGGTGCGTTGCATCGGTCTAATCCACGGTACAGAAAAGCTACCAACTGCCCATTATGAACAACCTGCACCCCGACGCCCTCAAGGTCAACAAGTGACTTATACTATGCATATCACACCTACTCAAGAGGTGTATTCTTCCCTAGGCCAATGGCCTTATCCAGTCCATCAGACCTTTCCAATGCATGTTTAATGCACCAAAGCTAATCACAGGCAAAACTCATTATTTCTCATACAGGGTCCATACATTGTTCCAATAGTAATCATACTGTATCTTTAATTGTGTAATCATATTATTGCGTTTTCTCAATCGCGTAACACTTTTGTCGCATTTTTTCTAATCGTGTAGCTATTTTTCATCGTTTTTCAATCGCGTAGCGATTCTTCGACGTTTTTGAAATCGCATAGCTTAAAAATCACATTTTTAAGTTACGAAAAGCATTTTTCACCATTTTTCCACTACGTAAAATATTTCTCAACCTTCCAAACCTTATTTTGGCCTTTCTAAAAATTATACCATCTCTTTATTTTTCCATACTTTCTCACTTAAAATTTCCTAACACGCTCAAAAACCCAAAGAGTGAGCTATACGTTAGTAAATTTCAAGTCTCCAATGTATTCTCCATAATTCTAAATCAATTCTAAAACTCAGTTCTCTTTAAAATAAAGTTGAGGTTCAAACACTTTCAACCTCTCTTTTTCCTTTATAAACGAAATCTTCATCTCTCAAGTGACAAAGTATTTCATAAATCCTTTTATTAATTTCTTGTACTAAATCAATTAACTTTTCATTTCTAAATCAAAATGTTACATAAAGTAAAACCATTTTCAAACTCACAAAAATTGTAACTACATGGTCATTGGAACCATCATATCTTTTCTTTTCTTTTTCCTTCTAATCATTCAATTTTACCTTTCATAGAAATCTTAATTTGGAAACACCTATTTTAAGGTGTTGTGGCCGTGAGCCTCTTGGTCATTGGAACCAAAATTATTTTCCTTGTTCACTTCCATCATGGCATATACAATATATTCACATCATATATATCATAAGCATACCATAAATAAAGTAATAAATCATGCATAGCATACAAAGCATAAACAATAAATCAAAACACATAAACACTCAAAAATAATTACATAACCATGAATAATGAACCCTCACATGGATTCACCATCCTTCACAAACAAATACATCTCTTACCATTATACTTGGTTGGTGAGATAAATCTCCCTCTTACCTTAAGGAAGATCAAACTCTTCTTGGATCCTTCTCCTAGGGATTTCGTGTGGCTCCAAGAAAATTCCTATCAAGCTTAAACAAATCACAAAGCACAACTAAGCTTTGAACAAGAAGAACCATGGATCAATCATGGCTTAGAGAAAATAAGAACCAAACTTTGAGTTAAAAACAAAGTGTTTACCTCTTTGAATAGAAAGTTCAAGCTTGTTTTCCAAGCTCAAGATGGTTGATTTTGAAGAAACTCACAACTAGAGATGTTCTTAGAATATAGTTTAGGTTTAGGAAGTGGGATTAGAAAAATTTATGGAAGGTTAGATGTTGGTGAATGGTGTGGCTGTCGAGAGCTTCTCAAAGAAGAGAAAATGGAGTTTTTGTGTTTTCTTGGAAGAAAGAGAAAGGAGAGAAAAGCTTAAGTGATAAGAATGATGAAGAATAAAATGATTTTAGTCTCCTATCTCTTGTGTTAGCCATGAGAGTGAAGGGAGTGAATGGGATGTTTTTTGTTTACTATTGGATCATTATGGAGGCTAGGATATTTAACAAGGCGATAAGCTCAAAATTTTGGAGCCTTGACGAGCGTCGAACTCAGTCAAAATTATAACCGAAGTTATTACCTAAACTTGTAGTATAGTGAACAACACTGGATTGTCTCCTCAAGGATCGTAAATGCAATTTAATGAAGTTAAGTTAGAAAAGGAGGGTTTTGATGGTTCAAGGATCACAGTGACAAGATTTAAAGAGAAATAACAATTAGAAGAACAGTCAATTCAGAAATCTATCCGAGATTAGGTGGATTCAATCATAAACCTTTCAACAAACACTTGAAACACATTTGAATGGTTATCTTGGATCTAACCGAGATCTCAGCATCAGACCCAGAATTCATACTAGACAATCGTCTAGAATTCAATTGACAAGTGATAAACACAAATCTGCAATCGCACCATTCATGTAGATATATGTCAATTTAAGCATCGAATTCAATTAACCTAGGCACCAATCAGTAACCTAACCTCTTCAATTACATGATTAGTTTAGATCAATCAGTTCTAAGTTTCATCACAAAACTCAATCTTCAGTCATGTGATTAGTTTAGATTAATCAGTTCTAAGTTTCATTACAAATCTTAATCTTAAATCAAGATCAAATCAGATCAAACATGAACAGAATCACCATTCATGTATTCAAGATCAAGAAAACAGAAGAAGAAGAAGAAGAAGAAGAAGAAGAAGAAGAAGAAGAAGAGAAGAAGAAGAATTCAAATATAAATCAAATACATTACATAACCAAGGTCTCAAGAATCCAAACCATAATCTCTTCAAGAGTCCCAAATTGACTAGAAGTAACTTAGCTCTCCATTACAATGAAAGAAATCATTAAAAGATACAGGAAATATGAAAAACTATGAAGAAAAACTGAAGGAAGGAAGGAATGGAGGAGTGGAGGAAAGGAGGAAAGGAGGAGAAGCCCCCGTCCAAACTAAGACTAACACCCTCCTTAAATATATGAATGCAAAGCTCCTATAATACAATATATATTGTCATCCTCCACCTACTCCATTATTAAAGTGGTTCAACCACCTTCTCCATTATGTCCACCAACTCCATCATTAAAGTGGTTCAACCACCAACTCCATCATTAAAGCATGTTCAACCACCAACTCCATCATGTCCACTAACTCCATTATTAAAGTATGTTCAACCACCAACTCCATTATTAAAATGGTTCAACCACTTTTGCTAATAATTCTTCCACCTAATTTCCACTTTTCTACCTTCTCTTTAGTCTAGATTTCTGTCACAACTTCAAATTAAGCTTAATCCCATCAGATAGCCTTTGAAATAAGCTTTCCAAGGAGTGCTCATATGCTTAATTTGGGCTTGAAATGAGTGAGATATGCCCAAAATGGTGAAGGTATGTCCAGAAATTCGTAACAGCACCGCTGGACCAACTTCAAGGCTGTTTTTGACCACTTAAATGCCCGAATCTTCCAATTTGACATTTCACAAAACTTGTAGATCTTTTTCTCATCTTTCTTAGCATATAAAGAACATTAAAATCAGAGATCTACAACTCAAGTTATGGCCAAAATACTCAACCAATGTAAATATGCATTAAAATTCAAAAATTAATGATTAAATTGCTTTAAAGCCCAATTCATCCCAATAATTAAAATAGGTGCTAAGATCACTTAATTACAACCTGGACATTATTAATAAGGTAATTATGTAGATAATTAATATGTTAAAAACCATAATTATCAACACCCCCACACTTGAATTTTTGCTTGTCCTCAAGCAAAGAATAGGAATTAACAGCAAGATCAAACTTAACTTCCAAAAACATGAATCAAGGGGAATTTCAAAATTAAAAAGTTCAAGTTCAGCAATCAAATCCAATAGTCAGGATCATTCAACAATTTAAACAATAAGATGCTTTAGCCTAGCTTGCAACTATTTTCTTCACCAAACATATGAGATCACTCAACTTTCCATCTCTCAAGTGATTAAGGACAAAGAGATCACTCAAATTTCTCATGAAAAATGCAAAACCATAGGCTTGCCAATCAATCTCATCTTCACTTTCAAGTTCACATACATAGCAAGAATCAAAAGGACTTCATCTGGTTGTAACAGGGCCAAGGGTAACAACGAAAGATAGGAAAAATGGTGAATAAGGTAAAGAACTATCAATACAAAGCAGAATCAGGTCGAAAAGATAACTCATGATGCTCAAGGATTTAAACAATTTTCAATTTCAACCCAATATTTTCATTATTCTTCACCAATAATTCTTTTCTCTCTTTTTTTTAAAATTTTTTTTTCAATTTTTTTTAATATATATATATATATATATACCCTTGAAGATAAAACAACTTTCAAGACTTCTGATCAACACATCCGATGTTCCAAAGAATTCAACTTGATTATTCAATTAGATATTCAAAGAAATCAAATTCAGGCTCAAATAGGGCAACTAAGATGCTAAATTTATCAATACAACTCTGAAAGTCAAGAAAGAATAAAGCCTAATTGCCTCAATCATATTCAAGTATGTATGTGAATTATTAAAGTTTCAACAAGGTATCAAAGCAAGTTCTAGCGCACATCAATCAAGAGAAAATTCACTCCAGAAGGAAATAGAATCAGTAAAGCTCAAAACTCACTTTCTGGTTAAGTTGATAAAGAAAACAAAAACAAGCAGACATGGCTAATTTCCAACAAAGATGCTGAATTTCACTTTTCTTAATTGAACAAGATAGCTTCACACAAAATAGTCTCATGATCAATGAATTCCCCTATCAAACATATTTCTATTAGCTCAGAATAAATCAAGCAATTAACACACAATTCCAGCTCAATTTCCAGCATTACTCAAGTGTTCATCAGTTGTGCAATTTTTTTTTTTTACAAAGCAACAGAGTACATTATCACTCCCCCACACTTAATATAAACATTGTCCTCAATGTGAAAGAGAGATAAATAAGAGTAAAGAAAAGAGCAACACAACCTGATGAGGAGTGAGTCAACGCCAAGCAGAAAAGAAACACACAGTCAATACCACATTAGACCTTGAAAAATCCCAACACCTGAGTAGCATTTAAAACAAAAATAACAAAAACAACTAAAAGATGAAAAATGAGGGTCTTTTAAAGTCATATTCCCAAGACTGTAACACTTATGTTCATCTCTGAAGAGATTCCATAATTAAGAAGTTCATGATGTACCAGGTCACAAGAATGCATCTCAAGAGTCAATAAGGTATAACCTCATCGACTTACTCACCATTCAAAGTGAAGTATGTTTTTATCTTCTCAGTTGCGAAACCATCCTCAAATTGTAACATGAAGGCAGATCTGGTTGGGTTGCCTCCCAATGAGCGCTTGGTTTAATGTCCTCAGCCTGACATTGTGATTCTCTTGTGTTATTCATAATGCGGATGGAGAAGGTTCATTTCCTCCACTTCTGCATTCTCTGGAAGTTCATGATACGGTTTAAGACGGTGTCCATTGACAATGAAAGCTTTAGTAGCATTCTGACTAATAACCTGCACAGCACCAGAAGGGAAAACCTTAGTAACAACAAATGGTCCATCCCATCTAGACCTTAATTTGCCAGGTATGAGTCTGAGGCGGGAGTTGTAGAGGAGAACTTTTTGACAAATCTCAAATGCTTTTCTCAAAATCATTCTATCATGGAAGGCTTTGGTCTTCTGTTTATAAATCTTGGAGCTCTCATAAGCCTCTAGTCGAATCTCCTCCAATTCCTGCAATTGTAACTTTCTCTCTATGCCCGCTTGGTCTAGATCCATGTTACATCTTTTCACTGCCCAAAAGGCACGGTGCTCAATTTCAACCGGAAGATGGCATGCTTTTCAAAAAATAATTCGATAAGGAGACATCCTAATCGGTGTCTTATAGGCAGTTCGGTAAGCCCATAAAGCATCCTCAAGCCTCTTGCTCCAGTCCTTTCTGTTTGACTGGACTGTCTTTTGAAGGATCTGCTTGATTTCTCTGTTAGAGACTTCAGCTTGCCCATTGGTTTAGGGGTGGTAAGGTGTAGAAACCTTGTGCAGGACTCCATACTTTTTCATCAAAGCTTCCATGCTCCGATTGCAAAAATGTGAACCCTGATCACTAATGATGGCCCTCGGGACTCCAAACCTACAGAAAATCTGTGATCTAACAAAATCTACAACTTTAGAATCATCAGTCCGAGCGGCCTTAGCCTCCACCCATTTAGATACAAAATCCACAGCAAGTAGAATGTAAACAAAACCAAATGATACAGGAAAAGGACCCATAAAATCAATACCCCATACATCAAATATCTCACAGAACAACAAAGGTTGCTGGGGCATCTCATTCCTATGAGAAATATTTCCTGTTCTTTGGCATTGTTCACAAGATTTACAAAATACATAGGCATCATGAAATAGAGTGGGCCAATATAATCCAGAGTCCAAAATTTTCCTAGCAGTCCGTTGGGGTCCAAAATGGCCGCCACATGAAAGTGTATGACAAAAGCTAAGAATAGAATGAAACTCATTATCAGGTGCACATCTCCTAATGACTTGGTCAGTACGAAATCTCCATAAATAAGGGTTGTCCCACACATAATATTTTGACTCACTTTTCAGTTTATTAATTTGTGCCTTTGTAAAATGTGCAGGTAGTGCTCTAACAACCAAGAAATTAACCAAGTCTGCAAACCAAGGGATGTTACCTTGCAGCTTGAAAAGCTGCTCATCAGGGAAAACATCGTGGATGAGAGGAGAATTTGCCTCTCTCACAATTCGACTTAGGTGATCAGCCACCAGGTTCTCTGCTCCACTCTTATCACGAATCTCAATATCAAACTCTTGGAGTAGCAAAATCCACCTAATCAATTGGAGCTTTGCATCGGGCTTCTTCAGGAGAAACTTCAAAGCTGCATGATTTGAAAACACAACCACTCTAGAACCAAGCAGATATGAGTGAAATTTATCTAAAGCGAAAACAATTGCTAAAAGTTCCTTTTCGGTTGTGGTGTAGTTGGCTTGTGCAGCATCTAAAGTCCTCGAAGCATAGGAGATGACATGAGGTACTTTGCCGACTCTCTGTGCAAGGACAGCTCCCAATGCATAATTAGAGGCATCACACATGAGCTCAAATGGGAGTGTCCAATCCAGTGGCTGGATGATAGGTGTACTGGTCAATGCTTGCTTCAGGTGATTGAAGGCATCCTGACACTTCTGGTCAAAGTGGAACTCTACATCTTTTTGCAGTAAGTTGGATAGTGGAAGGGCAATTTTGCTGAAATCCTTTATGAACCGCCTATAGAAACCTGCATGACCAAGGAAAGAGCGAACCTCCCGCACACTTGTGGGGTAAGATAAGCATGAAATAACATCTATTTTCGCAGGATCTACCTCAATACCCTTGCAAGATATTACATGTCCTAAAACTATACCTTGTTCTACCATGAAATGACATTTCTCAAAATTCAGAACAAGGTTAGTTTCAATACATCTATGTAAAACCTGAGCCAGACTATCCAGACATGCATCAAAGGAAGAGCCATAGACAGTAAAATTATCCATAAACACATCCATGCAATTCTCTAAAAAGTCAGAAAAGATACTTACCATATAACTTTGAAAGGTGCCCGGAGCATTGCACAGACCAAAAGGCATCCTCCTGTATGCAAATGTGCCAAATGGAAAAGTGAAAGTAGTCTTCTCTTGGTCTTCTAGGGCTATATGAATCTGAAAATAGCCCGAATATCCATCCAGGAGACAATAATGCGACTTGCTAGCTAGCCTCTCCAACATCTGATTAATGAAAGGAAGCGGAAAATGATCTTTTCTGGTAGCCTGGTTAAGCTGCCTATAATCAATGCAAACCCGCCAACTGTTCTGAACTCTTGTGGGTAGAAGTTCATTATTCTTATTCTCAACTGCTGTGACCCCAGATTTCTTGGGAACAACCTGCACGGGGCTTACCCATTTATTGTCTGATATGGGATAAATAATGCCAGCTTGAAGTAGCTTGGTCACTTCCTTCTTCACCACATCTAGAATCAAGGGGTTCAGTCTCCTTTGGGGTTGCCTTACTGGTTTCGTATCCTCCTCCAATAAAATCCTATGCATGCATGTGGAGGGACTAATACCAGGAAGATCTGCAAGTGTCCATCCGATGGCTTGCTTATTCTGCCTCAAAACCTGCAGCAATTTTTCTTCTTGCTCAGGTTGCAGATTCTTAGCAACAATCACTGGCAGCTTCTCACCATCTCCTAAATATGCATATTTAAGATGATCTGGCAAAGTCTTCAACTCTAAGGATGGGGGCTGTACAATGGAAGGCAGCATGCTATTTGAAACAATTAATTCAGCAACATTAAATTCAGTACAGTTCTGACTTCTATTTTCACATGCGGTATCATTCAAGTTAGTAGTTGCATCATCACTCTTACCAAAGATAAATCTCAAAGACATGCAAAGACATGGCTCAACATCACAAGCAAAGACATGTATCACAAGAAACAGAATCCGAAAGTCAAGAATATCGGGAATTCAAAGATATAAATCAAAGATAAATATCATCAACCAACATCTCAATCACATCAATATGGAAAACAGAATGCTCCTCTAGGGGATGTCTCATGGCATCAAAAATGTTAAACTGTACCAAATCATCGCCAAACTCCATAGAAAGGGTGCCAGCATGCACATCTATCTTGGTCTTGGCGGTCTTGAGGAATGGTCTGCCTAGAATCAATGGAGCATGGTTTGCTGAAGACTCATCTTCCATGTCCAAGACGTAGAAGTCCGCTGGAAAAATTAACTTATTCACCCAAACTAACACATCTTCCAGCACCCCTGCTGGATAAGTAGTGGTCCTATTCGCCAACTGAATCACGATAACAGTGGGTTGCAAAGTGCCAATGTTCAAGGACTTATAAACTGACATAGGCATGACATTGATTGAAGCACCCAAATCTAGCATTGCATGTTCAAATCTGGAGTTGCCTATCGTGCAAGGAATTGTGAAAGTTCCAGGATCTTTGCATTTCTGTGGCATGCTTGGCAGAATCATTGCAGAAACATTTCTGCCCATGCTAATCTTCTCATTTCCCTTCAACCTTCTCTTATGAGTGCACAACTCCTTAAGAAATTTAGCATACTTAGGAATTTGCTTGATTGCATTCAGGAGGGGAATATTGATTTCCACCTTTCTGAATGTCTCTATGACTTCCTTTTCCATTTTTGCTTGCATTGTCTGCTTGGACTGTGTGACCCTTTTTGGAAAAGGTAGTGGAATGGTTACATCTGAATTCTCTGCAATTTTCTTCTGTGTCACGGATTTCTGGACTAAGTTATCCACTTCTTGTTGTTTCCGGTCACTCTCTAGTTGTTGCATTGGTGACTCTGGTTGTGGTGATCTAGGTCCATCAACTTTTCTGCCACTTCTCAAAGAAATGGCACTTACATTGCCTCTTGGGTTATTGACTGTTTGAGAAGGTAATTGGCTTGACCCTTGACTTTTCAGCTTACTTACGATGGGTTGCCAACCGCCCAATCTGAGTCTCAAATTCTGAATGGTGGCGGTGACATTCTCTTTGGCCGAACCGAATGTTATTTGTGGCCATCTGTTTCATCAAATCTTCGAATGATGACTCGGTTGGAGTGGCTTGAATGGACTACTGCATAGGTTGTTGCTGTCTGAATGCAGGTGGTTAGTATTTGTTGCTTGGACCTGCAGCTTAGTATCTAAATTGTAGTTGCTGTTGTTGGTGGAGTTGTTGTTGCTGACCAGAATTCCCGTATCTTAGGTTGGGATGGTCTTTCCAACCAAGGTTATAAGTACTAGAAAATGGATCATATCTTGGTTGCTGCTGTGACTGCTGATATTGGGGTCTACCAGGAAAAATACTAGTTGCTGCAACACATTGATCTGGATAAACAGATCCATCATCCTGAAGTGTGGGGCATGCATCAGTAGGATGAGATGAACAAGAACAAATTCCACACACAGTAGCAACCATCTGCATAGGTGGTTGCTGACCCACTGCTATTTGTCTCACCAAAGTCGTCAATTCATCCAATTTGTGTTCCATTCTCTATTGGTCTACGTGAGACACTTGAACCTCATTAACTCCTCTTGTTGAGGTAATGATCCGTGAGCCGAATTGTTGAGTATTGGCTGCCATGTTCGCTATCAGATCTCTTGCTGCAGCAGGAGTCTTGTCTACTAAGGCTCCTCCAGAGGCAGCATCTATCATGCTTCTGTCATTTGGTAGCAAGCCCTCATAGAAATATTGAATCAAGAGTTGTTCACTGATTTGGTGGTGAGGACAACTCGAACACAACTTCTTGAATCTCTCCTAGTACTTATGCAAAGTCTCGCCTGACATCTTTCTGATGCCACATATGTCCTTCCTGATTGCAACAGCTCTGGAGGCAGGAAAGAATCTCTCCAAGAACAACATTTTCATGTTATTCCAACTTGTAACTGAACCTGGTGAAAGATAGAACAACCAACCCTTAGCTGCATCGGCAAGTAAAAAAGGGAATGCCCTCAGCTTGATGTGTTCCTCAGGGATGCCTTGTGGTCTCATGGTTGAGCACACGACATGGAACTCCTTTAGGTGTTTATGAGGGTCTTCACCTGCATAACCATAAAACTTGGGCAACAAGTGTATCAATTTAGATTTCAATTCAAAATCAACATTAAGATCAGGGTATCGAATACACAAAGATTGATAAGTAACATTAGGAGCAGCAAGTTCCTTAAGGGTCCTATTTTACATATTATCAGCCATAGGTTCAGAATTACACAAGATCTCAAGTTTAATCTCAAGTATCTCAGGTTCACGTTCAATTTCAAGATCAGAATTAGGTTTAGAAACAACACTTGCACTTAACCTACGAGTTCTAATTAATCTATGCAAGGTCCTATCAATTTCAGGATCAATATCAAGTAGGTTATCAAGATTAGACCTAGTCATGCATCATAGAAAGCACATAAAACACAAAAATTAACAAACAAGCAAAATACACTAGACAACTCTAAAAATCTACAAAAATAAATCTAATTAATTGTTTAAGCATAAATAAATAACTTAAAATAAATGATAAAAATAATGTACAAGTTGACAGTATGAACCAACCATTAAATATTAGCAAAGATGTGGTAGAAACCAACCACCAAGTAAAAATTAATAGTAAAAAGTTAGCAAGTGATAAATTAAAAAAAAATTAGTAAGTTAGAGACAAAAAGTAAATTACATAAAATAAAGTGCAAAAAGTAAATACGAAAAATTAAATTACAAAAAATAAAATACAAAAATTAAATACAAAAAATAAAGTGCAAAAAGTAAATTTAAAAGATGAAAACTAGAGAATCAAGAAGCCGATTTTTCGCTCTGCAAAAAAGGAAAAGAAAGAAATATTATTTTACTATGTTAGTGGGCATAAATAAATGATAGAAATTAAAAAGTTAGTAAGTTAGTAAGTTAGTAAGTTAAAAGAGTAGAGAAAGAAAAAGGAAAAAGAAAGAGTTAGTATGGTCACTTAAAATGATCAGATCACACTTACGTTGTCCCCAGGCAACGGCGCCAGAATTTTGACGAGCGCCGAACTCAGTCAAAATTATAACCGAAGTTATTACCTAAACTTGTAGTATAGTGAACAACACCGGATTGTCTCCTCAAGGATCGTAAATGCAATTTGATTAAGTTAAGTTAGAAAAGGGGGGTTTTGATGGTTCAAGGATCACAGTGACAAGATTTAAAGAGAAATAACAATTAGAAGAACAATCAATTCGTAAATCTATCTCGAGATTGGGTGGATTCAATCATAAACCTTTCAACAAACACTTGAAACACATTTGAATGGTTAACTTGGATCTAACCGAGATCTCAAAGATCGACCCGAATTCATACTAGATAATCGTCCAGAATTCAATTGACAAGTGATAAACACAAATCTGCAATCGCACCATTCATGCAGATATATGTCAATTTAAGCATCGAATTCAATTAACCTAGGCACCAATCAGTAACCTAACCTATTCAATTACGTGATTAGTTTAGATCAATCAGTTCTAAGTTTCATCACAAATCTCAATCTTCAGTCATGTGATTAGTTTAGATCAATCAGTTCTAAGTTTCATCATAAATCTTAATCTTAAATCAAGATCAAATTAGATCAAACATGAACAGAATCACCATTCATGTATTCAAGATCAAGAAAACAGAAAAAGAAGAAGAGAAGAAGAATTCAAATATAAATCAAATACATTACATAACCAAGGTCTCAAGAATCCAAATCATAATCTCTTCAAGAGTCCCAAATTGACTAGAAGTAACTTAGCTCTCCATTACAATGAAAGAAATCATTAAAAGATACAAGAAATATGAAAAACTATGAAGAAAAACTGAAGGAAGGAAGGAATGGAGGAGTGGAGGAGAGGAGGAAAGGAGGAGAAGCCCCCGTCCAAACTAAGACTAACACCCTCCTTAAATATATGAATGCAAAGCTCCTATAATACAATATATATTGTCATCCTCCACCTACTCCATTATTAAAGTGGTTCAACCACCTTCTCCATTATGTCCACCAACTCCATCATTAAAGTGGTTCAACCACCAACTCCATCATGTCCACCAACTCCATTATTAAAGTAGTTCAACCACCAACTCCATTATTAAAGTGGTTCAACCACTTTTGCTAATAATTCTTCCACCTAATTTCCACTTTTCTGCCTTCTCTTTAGTCTAGATTTCTGTCACAACTTCAAATTAAGCTTAATCTCATCAGATAGCCTTTGAAATAAGCTTTCCAAGGAGTGCTCATATGCTTAATTTGGACTTGAAATGAGTGAGATATGCTCAAAATGGTGAAGGTATGTTCAGAAATTCGTAACAGCACCGCTGGACCAACTTCAAGGCTGTTTTTGACCACTTAAATGCCCGAATCTTCCAATTTGACATTTCACAAAACTTGTAGATCTTTTTCTCATCTTTCCTAGCATATAAAGAACATAAAAATCAGAGATCTACAACTCAAGTTATGGCCAAAATACTCAACAATATAAATATGCATTAAAATCCAAAAATTAATGATTAAATTGCTTTAAAGCCCAATTTATCCCAATGATTAAAATAGGTGCTAAGATCACTTAATTACAACCTGGTCATTATTAATAAGGTAATTATGTATATAATTAATACGTTAAAAACCATAATTATCAAGCCTTGAACCTTCCTTGAAGACCAAGTGGCCATGAAAGTGTAATGGTAAGAACTAACCAAGTTTGGCTCCATTTAGTTACCTTGTGAAGCTTAGGCAAACCTAGTTAGCTTACTTAGTTCCTTAGCAAACTATCTAGTTACATTGGTGTTAGTCATTGATTCTTGAACATTGGAGAACCTTCTTGTAACTAAGAGTAACTAAGCTTCCTAATGGTTAGTAACTAAGTTTGTTTCTATTTGATTACTTCCTAAGCTTTTAGAATAACCTAGTTAGATTTAAGCTAACTTAGTTAGATTTTTCTAGTTTGTATCTAACTAGTCCAACCACTTAATTTGACTACATCTCATTGGTTTAGAAAGTCCTAGCCACTAACGTTGACTAGTTTCTATTGGTTTAGATATTTTCAAGTTAGAAACGTTGACTTGATTCCTATTTGTCCATTATCAGTAAGTCTTAAAGGCTTTACCAGTTCTTATTGTCCACTGGACAGAGGCTATTGCTCATAAGTCAGTAGGTATCGTTCACTGGATAATAAAATAATAATAAAAATATAAAATATTTTTATTACACAGATAAATTCTAAAAATTAAAAGATTAGGACACGCATCTCTCGGAATTGGGTTTAGTGAAATCTCTCAACTCAGAATAAATATGTAAAGATTTTTTCCGACAAGAAAATTATTATTTTACTGACACAGAGCAAATCTTTCAAAACACTCAAATACAATCACAGAACAATCAAAATAATTTTATAACACTCAGAAATCGCAAAACGATACAATTTCATTTCTATTGTGATAATGACTAATTTTCGGGGTGTTACACCTTGCTCTTGATCTTGGCTTGGATCCTCTTGCTTGGACCTTCCTCCATCTTTTCCTCTTCCCCTCTTTTCTTTCTTCCTTTTTCTCTTTTCTCCCTTTTCTCTCTTTTCTTTTCTATTTTTGCTTCTCTTAGCTGTGAGAAAGAGATAAGCAAGAGATAAGCAAGGGGCAAACTTGTCATTTTGATATTTTGTTGTAACTTCTTGATCTGCTAAGAACACTTAGATCTTACCAAATCAAGTTTTCTCACTTCTAACATATTTGAAATAAATCTTATGATTCATTAAAAATCATGTTTCAACTTTATTCTATTTTTTCATATCTGCTAGGGGTCAATCGGACATTAAAAGCATAACCAGTATGCCTAAAAATACCAAACTAACTCTGATTGTTCTCAAATTTTAACTGCACCTTATTTAACTCATTTATGACCTAGAAACAAGTTATCCATACTTGTTTCTGTGAACTTGGCAATTTATACTATTATTTGAGTTATTTTTGGCTACTCTTCAACTTCTGTGTTGCAACAAAGTGCTTAAACGTACTCCGTTTGTTACAAAACTAAACTGATATGTTAAGCAAGTATTAGACTACCTTTGTAACCTATTTACTAGCCTAACATGTTCTTGAGGGTGTTACAGTTCTCATATGTGACATGACCATGCTTCGTAGGTGTAAGAAAGGAGAACTTGGAGCTATCACCTGTCATGTGCTTGGAGCATCCACTATCAAGATATCAACTTGAGCTCACGATCTTCAAGCACACCTACAATACACATTCAAATTTTAACCATTGGTACCCAAATTTTATTGGGTCATTGTGTAACATCCTCTTTTTACACATGTTAGGCTTGTATAAGATTACAGAGGTAACTTAATACTTGTTTAATATGTCTGCTAAATTTTGTGACGTTTCGAATTAATTTAGATACTTTGCCGCAATACAGAACGTGCAAAATGACTATTTTTAATTCAGAAAAATAGTATAAATGTTATATTAAAGGAAATGGATATAGAAAAGTTATTTCTAAGTCACAAATGAGTGAAAGAGAATGTCGTTTATTTTTTAGGACAAACAAAGTCAGGTCGATATTTTTAAGGATACCGAGTGAGTGTTTGAGTACTAATCGGGTCACAACAGATATGGAAAATCATGAAAATGGTAAAATGAGAATTGAGACATATCTTAGGAATTATTTTAATTTTTTTGGAGGTTAAGAAACTTGATTTAATTAAATCAAAGTGTTCTTAACGGATATAAAATTTTAACGAAAGGACAAATTTGCACTTAATGTCTCTTGTTTTAAGTGAGATTGAATCTCACTTTGCCCCTTCGTTTTCACACATTCTGCCCAGCGAAAATGAAGAAGACGGAGACGAGACACAGAACAGAGAAGACTGAGGGAGAAATGGGAGAAGAAACAAGGAAAAATCAAAGAAAACCAAGCAGGAAACTCAAGTTAGAGGTAGGTGGGAAGCTTTCATAACTTACTCTCCATTTCTTTTGTATTCAGTTTGCTATTTTAAGCATAAAAAACGAATGGGTTTTAATATAAAAATGTGAACTCTGTAAGTGATTTTCGTTCCTTTAAGCTTGATAATGGTTTAGTTTGTTTATGGATGAGATTTAGAACAAGAATATGTTGTTGGTTTTCCTGATTTGTGGAGGAATGAAACTGGGTATGAAACCCACAAATGAATCACGGTTTTGATGATTATTTGAGTGCTTGATTGTTAAGATATGGTTGTGTGGGTGAATCATGTAGATTATGAAATAAGCATAATGGTAGGAAATGATGGTTATAAATACAGCCATGTATACATAAATATATGATAAGAAATAGGCATAATGGTAGGAAATGATGGTTATAAAATATATAGAGAATGAAAACGTTAATACAGAAAATGAAAACGTGAATTCAAAAGTAAGCAGATATAAGAATTATTTGAATAATACATGAGTTAGTTGAATGATTTTATTAAAGACGTGAAGTTGGAATCACGTGAATTCAAAAGTAAGAAGATATAAGAATTATTTGAATAATACATGAGTTAGTTGAATGATTTTGTTAAAGAAGTGAAGGACGAATCACGTGAATACCAGAATTCAGAATGGTGAAGGAAATAAATGGTATTTGAATAATTATATTAGTTATTCATGTAAATGTTTATTTGTTATAAATATATATGTAGTATAAATGTTTGGGTGATATAAAAGTGATATATTGTGACGCATCAATGTTGAATTGATGAGAGAAATTTTTAAATGCTTTTTATTATGTATTGATGAAAGTTGAGGCCTTGAGCCATGATATTGTGTAATGTAAAGAAGTATATTGATTTATACATGTTATCAAAAAAAAAATGTTGATGATCGTGATATTGGGAAGCAATATAAAATGATGGAAAATGTAGATGAGGTTGAATGAGTTCCTCTCTATAAGCATGTATGATAATGTATAAAGAGAAAGTTTAATGTTTATGGTATTGTTTTCCTATTATATAATGGAAGATATGATTAAGTAAAAGTTAAAGAAAGAAAGGTTTTAATATTATGCATTTTTTATTTTCAAACTTGTTATTTGATATTTTCATATATTGTAAATTTATAACTTGGACAAAAGGGCTCCAAGTAGCTTGGACAAAAGGACTCCAAGTGAGTAAAAATATTTGGTAGTGCATGGAACAAAAAGGTGTCCTGCCTACCCAAAAAAACAAAACAAGGAACAAAAGGGTTTCTTGAAAATATCAAATAATATGTGTTTTCTAAAATAAAATCTTTAAAAAAAATCATTACATGAACATACTTTAGGGTTCTCATTAGGCTTAATCATACATTATCATGCATTGCATAAAAATTGATAATTGTATTGGCAATTGTCTTGTTTGTATTAAATGTGAAGATTTAGGATAAAAGCAAGTTAGAAAAGGGTAGGAATAGTACTAAAATTATTTAAGGATTGTTCCTAGTATAATGATATATATTAATAGTATATGATGTTTAAATTGATTGTTATGTGATATTTACAGTATTTTGTAATTAAATGAACTGTCTGCTTTGGGATGGGAAAGGACTGAGATGTGGCTTATGTCACCTTCCCAAATAATTAAGTACAATTTTTGTTTTACCTCAAAGTAGTTGGATTTACCATGATGTCACGATTTGAATTTTATTATTGAGAATTGTTAATTCTCACCCCAGTTACTGTTTTGTGTTTTCCATGATAAATCCAGATGAGGACCAAAGCAAGCACAAGGCAAGGTGATGAAAATTTAGTTAAGTTTATAATGTAAATATTTTGGTGCTGTAATTATATTAATAGTTTTGTAATTAAATTTATACATACAATTTGTATAAGTTGTAATCTCAGACATATCAGATAGATTTCTAGTAGAGATCAAGTTTCCTAAAGTGTAAAATGTCTTGCTCTTACTTTTGTAAAGGCTCTATATATTTATTCGTTAAATAGCTACTGAACAGGTTGTAAATTACGCTTAAGTTAGAAAGTTGTATATTAATTCTATTTACTTAGTATACGTAAGTTATACTACAATATTTAGAATTGGGGTGTTACATTTTGGTATCAAAGAAGTTCTTCCTGTTGAGTCAGGGAATGGACTGACTATGCTTTTGAGCATGATTAGTAGTTTTTGTTATTGTCGTGCATTCTTTTATCTTAATATGAGGTATGTGAATATGATTGCATGATAGTCTTAGGATTGAATGTTAATAATTACTGGCACACTATTATATGATATCGAGTCTGGCCAACTCAATATGTAATGTTCTGTGTGAAAAGGAAATTATAACACTTCCTAGGTGAATATGGGAGAATATGATATGTCTAAGATTGTTAGACCGTTGATGAAAGTGAAGAGAGATTAGAGTGTCGCCTGTGACACTCGGGGCCCACGAGGACGGGGAGTGGTCGTCGATGCACAAAGATGAAGTACGGATAAAGAACGGCTCCTGGCAGGTTTCTAGGCGAAATGACATATGAATGAACTGAATATACACCGGAATGAGAGGGATTCAGAGACTATGCAGGTATGGGACTGCATAATTGAGGATGACTTAAAGGAATTGATTAGTACCGCCCATATCAACAAGATGCATCTTCATTTCAGGAACCAAGAACATAAGTACTCTATGGTTAAGCGTGCTTGACTTGGAGCACTTGTGGATGGGTGACCTCTTGGGAAGTTTCCTAGGATGAGTGTGAGTGAAGACAAAGCACGCTGAAAAGACTCGTGTTGATTTGTGGGGACACTCATCAATCCTGTAAGCAATCCAGGATGTTACACCGCCATCGGAGAATAAACAGAAGTTATTAATGGAATGATGTGGGAGTAGATTGAGGCTATTAGTAGCATGAAGAAAAGGAGATTAAATTCACCGATTGAGGATGACAATTTTGAGAGAAAGCACAAAATAGAGTTAGTAGTTAATTGATGTTGTTTTGTCAATGATGTGATAGAAGAGCTCAAGGTTTAAATTTGAATATGATGAAAGAACCAAAGAACTGAAATGTCAGCAAGAAACATGTTTCAAAGTTTTAAAGGACATGTAATTAGCTGAAATGTTGAAGTTTTAAAATAGAGATAGTACTAGTGATATGTTAAAAGAACTAAAATGGTGGTAACTGCTGTGGGGGAATAAATTGTTATTATTAATAAGATTTTTGTCAAGATGGAAGCCAATCTATCTTAAAATTAGGATCCGGACTCTTATGATTATTTGGAGCTTAAAAAAATTATTTGTTATTAATTGGAAAAGGATATAATATAGTGATAATCAAGGAACAACGTGAGTCAGTAAAGTCTTTAAAAGAGTAAAGAGTCAGATATGGAAGTTAGATCTTAATTTCTACAATATACAGGAAGGTAAATTTAAGTCGGAATAAGGGACTAGAAGTGTGCAAAAGTAAAAAGCAATATAGAAGTAAGTCAAGTTTGATTAGTCAGTTATTATGTTATATGAGTAGTAAAACAAGGAGATTAAATGGAGAATTTTCTTTAGAGGATTGTTTGTTAAGACATAGAATGGTATGATCTTTTTATCTGTTTTGAAGTAAACATTTTGTAGGTTATAACTTTCGAAGATCTAGTGGAGTTATGTTTTTTGAAGGTATATGGTAAAGATATGTTTATAAATATGGAAACATGTGAAAGTTGTTATTGAGATTCCACTCCCTTTTCGATATGAGATATGAGATTGTTAGATACTTGTAGAGAGTTAAGAAATTGGTGTAGAATTGAAAGAGCAGGAAAGTTGTAAGTTTGAGATATTAATTGGTTGAATTCGTAAGTTTTCAAAGATACATCAACCGTGAAAGGAAATGACAATTGTATTAGGAATGAGATTTTCATAGGTCACATGTATATCGCCAGCAAGTTTCTTTAGATGGGAGTTTGATGACAATGTTTTGAGTGTTAAAGTTGTTGGATAGAAGAATATAAGGAATTGTGAGACTAGGGTTCAAGAAGCTGATGTTTTGTATAGAAATTTGGAAAGGAATAAAGACTCAGTGACTTCTCTTGTGAAATGTTATCTTGTTAGAATGGAAGTATATTCTTCTGAAGATGTGAAGACATCTTACATTTTGTCAAATAAGACAATGTTTGAAGCTAGATCTTTATTCATGTATGCTTACATGTTAGTTACTATGGACAAATATACGGTTAGGATTTTTTCTATTCTGTCAATACCTTAACACTCAAAATTGACTTGATAACTATAAAGATTTAAGCTATTGAAGATGTATATTGCTAGTATGAAAATTGTAACATTGTATATGATAAGAAGAAGTCACGTATTCACACAGATAGAAGTCTTGGAAGATTTGATAATGTTTTGCTTTTGCAATGTAAGGAAAATAAAGTACTCAGAGAATAAATAAATTAAAGGAATTCCTAATATGGTTGAATTTTTAAGACAACGGACAAAGCAGAGTATTAGTAGAGGAGTTACATAAGACTATTGGGAGTTGTATGTATTTATGTAACGTGGGAGACATGTTCATTGTATAACATGAAGTGAAGTTTGGAGAACTTTTCAAGTTTTCCTCATATGTTAGGATCACTCCAAATGAAAACCAAAAGTATGTTAAGTTTGAATTGGATTAAAAGGATAGAATACAAGAGATTTGCTAAACTTATGGAGATTAAGAATTTTTCTCACCTTAGCTAGGAAGTGTAAAGCTTCACATTAATCAGAACATCACGAATTCTCAAAATAGGAAAGAGGATAGGTAATGAGAACAAGGAATGCGATACCTAGTGAAACACAAAATGGAAATGAGCCAAAAATCAAATGGAAACTATGGAGCCTGAATGCTCTAAGTGTGGAAAAGATAAAATGGTGATATACCTTATTTGGTATACTACGTATGTGATCAACTAGAGCGCTATGTCAATGGAGGTTAGTAAAGGCAGAAAGTTATACATAATCTTAGACTATAGGTTCCAGGAAAGGTATATACTTTAAGAAGATAAGAAGAGAAGTTCAATCTTCTGACTCTTTACAGGATAAATCATGTCAGAAATGAAAGACTATGAATATATTAGTTTGATTAAAAGTTGAAATGGATAAGATGGATACAGTGAAGAGACAACTATTATGGTTCCCTAAACCATTAGTATGAGCAGCTAAATTTTGGGGACAAAATTTTCAAAAGGAAGGGAGGATTGTAACGTCTTCTTTTTACACATGTTATGCATGTATAAGGTTACACAGGTAGCTTAATACTTATTTAACAAGTCTGCTAAATTTTGTGATGTTTCGAATTAATTTAGATACTTTGCCGCAACACAGAACGTGCAAAATGACTATTTTTAACTCAGAAAAATAGTATAAATGCTATATTAAAGGAAATGGATATAGAAAAGTTATTTCTAGGTGACAAATGAGTGAAAGAGGATGTGGTTAATTTTTGAGGACAAACGAAGTCAGTTTGATATTTTTAAAGATATCGAGTAAGTATTTAAGTACTAATTGGGTCATAGCAGATATGAAAAATCATAAAAATGGTAAAATGAGAATTGAGACTTATCTTAGGAATTATTTTAATGTTTTTGGAAATTAAGAAACTTGATTTCATTAAATCAAAGTGTTCCTAACAAATACAAAATTTTAACGAAAGGATAAATTTGCCCTTAATGTCTCCTGTTTTAAGTGAGAGTGAATCTCACTTTCCCCCTTCGTTTTCACCCATTCTGCCCGACGGAAATGAAGAAGACGGAGACAAGACACAGAACAGAGAAGACCGAGGGAGAAATGGGAGAAGAAACAAGGAAAAATCAAAGAAAACCAAGCAGGAAACTCAAGTTAGAGGTAGGTGGGAAGCTTTCATAACTTACTCTCCATTTCTTTGTATTCAGTTTGCTGTTTTTTAAGCATAAAAACTGAATGGGTTTTTGTATAAAAACGTTAACTCTGTAAGTGATTTTCGTTCCTCTAAGCTTGATAATGGTTTAGTGTGTTTATGGATGAGATTTAGAACAAGAATATGTTGTTGGTTTTCCAGATTTTTGGAGGAATAAAAATGGGTATGAAACCCACAAATGAATCACGATTTTGATGATAATTTGAGTGCTTGATTGTTAAGATATGGTTGTGTGGGTGAATCATGTGGATTATGAAATAGGCATAATGGTAGGAAATGATGGTTATAAGTACAGCCATGTATACATAAATATATGATAAGAAATAGGCATAATGGTAGGAAATGATGGTTATAAAATATTTAGAGAATGAAAACGTGAATACAGAAAATGAAAACGTGAATTCAAAAGTAAGAAGATATAAGAATTATTTGAATAATACATGAGTTAGCTGAATGATTTTATTAAAGACGTGAAGTTGGAATCACGTGAATTCAAAAGTAAGAAGATATAAGAATTATTTGAATAATACATGAGTTAGTTGAATGATTTTGTTAAAGAAGTGAAGGAGGAATCACGTGAATACAAGAATTCAGAATGGTGAAGGAAATAAATGGTATTTGAATAATTATATTAGTTATTCATGTAAATGTTTATTTGATATAAATATATATGTAGTATAAATGTTTGGGTGATATAAAAGTGATATATTGTGACGCATCAATGTTGAATTGATGAGAGAAATTTTTAAATGCTTTTTATTATGTATTGATGAAAGTTGAGACCTTGAGCCATGATATGATGTAATGTAAAGAAGTATATTGGTTTATACATGCTATCAAAAAAAAAATGTTGATGATCATGATATTGGGAAGTAATATAAAATGATGGAAAAGATAGATGGGGTTGAATGAGACCCTCTCTACAAGCATGTATGATAATGTATAAAGAGAAAGTTTAATGTTTATGGTATTGCTTCCCTATTATATAATAGAAGATATGATTAAGTAAAAGTTAAAGAAAGAAAGATTTTAATATTATGTATTTTTTGTTTTCAAACTTGTTATTTGATATTTTCATGTATTATAAATTTATGGCTTGGACAAAAGGGCTGCAAGTAGCTTGGACAAAAGGGCTGCAAGTGAGTAAAAATGTTTGGTAGTGCATGGAACAAAAGGACGTCCTGCCTATCCAAAAAAACAATATAAGGAACAAAAGAGCTTCTTGGAAATATCAAATAACTTGTATTTTCTAAAATAAAATCTTAAAAAAAATCATTACATGAGCATACTTTAGGGTTCTTATTAGGCATAATCATATATTATCATGCATTGCATAAAAATTGACAATTGTATGAACAATTGTCTTGTTTATCTTAATTGTGAAGATTTAGGATAAAAGCAAGTTAGAAAAGAGAAGGAATAGTACTAAAAGTTATTTAAGTATTGTTTCTAGTATAATGATATATGTTAAAAGTATATAATGTTTAAATTGATTGTTAGGTGACATTTAAATTTTTTTGTAAATAAATAAACTGACTGCTTTGGGAAGGAAAAGGACTGAGATTTGACTTATGCCACCTTTCCAAATAATTAAGTACAATTTGTATTTTACCCCAAAGTAGCTGAATTTACCATGAGGTCACGATTTAAATTTTATTACTGAGAATTGTTAATTCTCACCCCAGTTACTATTTTATGTTTTTCATGATAAATCCAGAGGAGGACCAAAGCAAGTGCAAGGCAAGGCGATGAAGATTTAGTTAAGTTTATAATGTAAATATTTTGGTGCTGTAATTATATTAATAGTTTTGTAATTAAATTTATATATACAATTTTTATAAGTTGTAATTTTAGACATATCAGATAGATTTCTACTAAAGAGTAAGTTTCCTGGGGTATAAAATGTCTTGCTCTTACTTTTGTAAGGATCTATATATTTATTCGTTAAAGAGCTATTGAACAGGTTGTAAATTATGCTTAAGTTTCGAAAATGGCGTACTAATTCTATTTACTTAGTATACGTGCAGTTTACTACAATATTTAAAATTGAGGTGTTACACATTGTGTATTAGATTTAGGCAAGGTGCCCTTAGGGACTCGAACCATTTTAGTTCTAACATTGGTGTTTATGTTCTTTCTAACATTGCATGTAGATGCACTATGTCATTTTCTTCTTCAATGAAAGCATTTAACAAAGGGGCTACTTGATGTAATTGAGGAAACAAAGAAATTCTTATAAGACTTTTGTTAATTATTGGGATTATATGATAAATTGACTTTTTGAAAAACACATTTTTGTTTCCCTAGTAACGCATTCAACTTGTAACACCCTCCCTAGGGTATCACATTTTCGACTCCCGACTCATAATCTGAAAAGAAGTTCGCACAAAGTTTGAGTTATAAAATATGGGTTTTAAAATTTCTTCTTTACTGAAACATAAATTTACTGAAAATATTAGGTAATATTGAAAATCATATTTCAACTATTCATTATGCAATACTAACACCAATTAATATTTCACAATTTAAAGAGGAATATAAAACTGACAGACTTTTTTTTTTTAACAAGATGAAACCCATGATGGGTCCTACTTAATAGCACTTTTCAGTACAACACCAACGTTAAAACTTAACATACTTATTCTCATTGTGTATCCATCTTGTTGCGTCGATTTGTTCTACATCCGTTTTTGTCAACACCGCACACCTTCGAGTTCGAATGTCCACTCCTTATTGTTGTCATCCATCTCGAGTATTCATTGCTCGTTATGTTTAAGACAACTCGATCCTTCTATTATTTGATTTTAATAATACGTACACAAAAAACAACATAATACGTGAGGTGAGATCACCTACACCAATACACATGGCGGCGTAGAGATAACACAAACAAAGAATATCATACGAGATATCATACCAAACTTCCAATAATATATTCAATATTAATCAACTATCATCATCAAATCATTTATCAATTCAATTATCATAAACAACAATTACGATAATGTCCTAATTATCATCATCATCATCCAAGTATTCAAAACAATTGTCATACCAATATTCCTCAATTAATATATCACACAGATATAAATGTTCGATTATGCATGTACACAAACTCGATTTCCTACTCCATGGAGCTAAAACTCAGGTCGGAGAAATGATCGAAAAGATCTGTCGGTACCTCATGCCTCAAACCACGTGCTATAATCCTCATTTTGATTTTGCACATCTAGCACATACAAGAGCATTTTATCAGATCTTGATTAAGAATAGTGTCTCGGTCGAGGATCATCGGTGTGTTGCATCGGTCTAACCTACGGGAAGAAGCGCGACCAACCACCCGTGTAGGCAACCCGCACCCCGATGCCCCCAGGTCAACAAGTGACCTACACTACGCATATCGCACCCACTCAAGAGGTGTGTTTCTCCTAGGCAATCGGTCATATCCCTTCTCATCGGACCATTCCAATGCATGTATAATGCACCAAATCCAATCACGCATACAAATATGTCATTTTCTCACAAAATGTTGGACACTCGGTTCAACAAGAATCATACTGTACTTTCAACAAATAAAATCATGTTATCACGTTTTCATAGTTATAAAACACTTTTACTGTATTTTCATAATCGCGTAACATTTCTGTTATGTTTTCACAATCCAAAAACGTTTCTGTTATATTTTCACAACACCATAACACTTTTTTTATATTTTCACAATACCGTAACACTTGTTACGTTTTTAAAATTCCAAAATGTTTTTATTATGTTTTTACAATACCGTAACACTACTGTTACGTTTACAAAATTTCGTAACATTTCTGTTACGTTTTCAAAATGTTGCAACTCTTCTGTTGCACCTTTAAACCACGTACTAATTTTTTTACGTTTTTCTTAATAAATATACGTTTCTCAAATCGCATAGTATTTTTCCACTTGTTTCAAAATCGCGTAACTTAAAAATCATTCTTTTACGTCCACGTAAATCATTTTCTATCATTCTCAAAATATTTAAAATACTTTCCAAATCTCATAACAATGTTCTATCATTTTCACAATCACGTAAAAATATTCTATCACTATTCAAATCAATGTGAGTGATTTTTCAACAATATTTCAAATCGCAGTAAAATATTTAAATGCTTTTCAAATCGTGTAGAAATATTTAAACATTTTTCAAATCGCGTAGAAATATTTTACTTGTATTTCAAATTGTTTTTAAGATACGTAAAATATTTTTCAACATTTTTCAATCACATAAAATATTCCTCAATATTCCAAACATTATTTTGACTTAAATAAATCAATATCATTTTTAACACATTGTTCAAAATTGCGTAGCTTAAAAATCACGTTTTTAAGATACGTAAAACATTTTTCATCACAATTTCATTACAGAAAATACTTCTTAACCTTCAAAAATTCCTCTTCAACTTTTTTCAAAATAATATAACTTTATATTTCATTTAATATATTTTCTTACTCAAGAAAATATTTTTCCACAGATCTTTACTCAAGAAATTCTTTTTCAAAATATACTTCACAGAAATCACTTTTCCATTGATGTAAATCAACGTTTCAAAACTTAACATTTTTCTAACGTATTTCAAAACTTGAAAATAAGTTATACGTTAGTAAATTTTCAAAATACCATTATATTCTTCATTTTCCCAAATCATTTCCAAACTCAACCTTCTTCAAAATAAATTGAAGTTTGAAAACATTTTCGTTTACAAAAACTTGATTTTTCTCAAGTGATAAATGCTTTCATTCCCTTTCCAAAATCCTTGTATTAAATCCAAGCACGTTTCCACTTGGAAATTCACTTTGTTCATAAAAAAATCAAGGTATTACAAGCCTAAAAAAAACGTGGACATGACTATTGAAACCATCAAATATTTTTCCTTTTAAATTGATATGGTTTTACACAACAAAACTATTAAAAATCCTTTACAAAAACGTAAGACTCATAGTCTTTGAAAATCAAATCATTTGTTCATTTTCAATTTTTCACTTTCTTTGCAAATCCATTTTCACTTTCTTTACAAATCCTTTTTCACTTTCTTTGCAAATCCTTAAAATCATCATTGCTATTTTCATTTAAATCTCATATTTAGTTAAACACTTAGAATCTTTTTACACAAAATAAATCAATAAAAATTCCTCCAAAAATCATATTCTTGTTCTCCTGAAAAACAAATCCTTTGTTTATTTTCCATACTATTCAAATCATCCATTTTCATCTTTCATGAAAATATTAATTTGTGAACACCTATTTTGAGGTGTCTTGTTCAAATCTACCATGTTCTAAGTACTTCAATTCTTTCGTTCTTGAAAATTTTCAACATGAACCCTAATCAAGGGCATCAAAACCGTAGCTCTTCCTTGGCTATTGCCAAAAATCAATTTCCTTTCCACCATCAAGTCATGGCATATACATGTATATATTTCATGATAAATAATATAAGCATACCATTAAAGCCATAAAAGCATGTATAGCATATCAAGCATATCATCAAAGCTATAAAATCATGCAAAGCATATCAAGCATAGAAAATTAATCAAAGCTCATAAACACCCACAAATTAATTACATGACCATGGATATGAATCCTCACATGGATTCCACATCCATCAAATAAAATACCATCTCTCACCACCATGCTTGGTTGGTGAGATGGATCTCCCTCTTACCTCTTGAAGATCCTCAAAAGCTCCTTGTTTTGCTTCTTTTTCCAAGTTTTTCATCACCAAGAGCTTCTCAAATACAAAACAAAATACATAAAAATTAGTATACTAAGCTTGATTAAGAGGAACCATGGATCAAACATGGTTTAGATCATGAAAAAGAGAGAAGAAAATGAAGTTTCCTTATACTTCACCTTAAAAACCCAATAACTTTGATCCTAAAGAAACTCCTTGAAGATGAATGATTTAGAAGAAGTCTTCAACATGAAAGTTGCTTAGAATATCATGTAGATTCAAGATCTAAGGTTGGATGAAATTAAAAGAGATTGGATGGTGATTTTAGGGTAGATAACCGAATGGTTTCTCTTGAAGCACAAAGATGAAATTTTTGATTTTTGATAGAAACTTGAAGCTTGGATTTGAAGATCAAGATGAATGATTTTGGAAAAACTCATAACTAGAGATGTTCTTAGAATGGTGTTTAGGTTTAGAAAATCAAGTTGGATGAAATTTTTGAGTGATGAAAGGTGCTCTTAGAGGGCTTGGCCAAAATCTAGAGAAGAAAGGAGATGGAGAGAAAATTTTCTAAGTTTCCTTCTTGAAAATGAATCAATGAAGACCAAGGAAGACAATAATGACTAAAGCATGCAATTATGGTCTTCCAAACTCCTTCATGCAGCACCAAATTCGTAGTCCCCCTTCTTGCATTCTTCTTGAGTAAAATCAAAAGTAAGCCATTATGATGTCTAACTTGACCAAGACATGCAAAAATGACATAAAGCTTGTTTTCTTTGTCTTCTAAACACTCCAAAAACCATCACTTTCTCTTCATAATGCATTCAATAAAGTTGTTTCATTATTTGCCACCATTTGAAGCATTTCTAGCCATTGATTAATTCAATTACATGGTTAGGATTTAGGTAGATTTAGATAGGTTAGAAGACTTAATCTGCGCCATTGGATTTTTCTCCTTTAAATTCTAACCATTAGATGTTCTCCAAAATTAATGGTTAAGATTGCTTCTTCAAACTTTAAATCCAAGGGTCCTAATTAGTCTTTGCCATTTTAGAAGACTAAATCTCTACCCTTGATTAATTCTTCATCCAATGGTCATAAATGGTCTTTGTTTACTTTTTAAGATTAAATCTCCACCCTTGATTTAATCTAAATCCAATGGTTATAAATGGTCTTTGTCATTTTTCAAGACCAATTCTACACCTTTGATTACATCTATGGTTGATATCAAAGCCTTCCTAACTAAGTTTATTCTCACACCATTGATTAAATCAATGGTTATTATCCAAGCGCTTTCTTTATTAAGTTTGTTTCTTAACCTTTGATTAAATCAATGGTTAATATTCAAACTAAGTATTCTCATCCAAGGGTATAAATCAAGTCAAGCTCTCTTTGTTGACTACGCAGATAATATTTATTCTTGATCCTACAAATAATATTTTTATTGTATTTTTATCATCCGATAATTAAATACAAGATAAAATACAAGATAAAGAAATTTTCTAAAACCGTCTCCTGGATTCAGGCTTAGTAAGATCCCCTGTCTCCGTTAAACAGCAAATTTTTCTACATGCGTAGAAAAATTTTTGCTTTTGAAGGACCCACACAGGCCCACATAAGGTCACCTGGCCCACATAGGACCACCTGGGCCCACATACAGATAAAAAAAATTCATAATCATCCACAAAAATCACAAAAATTAGAAAACGCACAAATATCAAATCGATTACGAAATTAATTACCTAACGGTAAAAATTAAATTACGTAAAGTTTTCCTACCAAAAATTTTTATTTTCCGACGCGAGTAAATCACTCAAAACGATCAAATACGCTGACGGAATAAACAAAATAATTTTACAGTGCACAGAAATTACTAAACAGTAAAATTCTGTTAACTGTCAAAATTACTATTTAAGAGATACAGAAATTTTGGGGTGTTACACAACTTATCTCTTCCAAAGATAAACTTTGAAAGAGTATTGTTTAAGTCCTTAATTTCTTATTCAAAAACTTTGCATGATGAACAAGATGAGGGTATAGGTGCATTATCATGTGAAGAACAAATCATGCATGATGAGTTAGCATCAATAAGTCATAAGGTCTCATTTTCAATTTGAAGCTCATTACTTTCCTTATTTAAAATAGAAACTTTGTTTACCAATAAGGAGATTGTTTTGTTGGAAGATAAAATCATTTTTGTGAGCCTCATAGATTCATTATGCAATTCTTCAAATGCATCTTGTAATTCATCATAGGAAGGTGAAGAGTCTAGGTTATAAGAAGTTACCTCGGTGTCACATTCTTCTTCTTCTTTCTCCTCTCCTTTGGCTATAAGGCATAGATGAGCTTCTTCGTTGTCCGAGCTATCGGTGGAGTCTATGTCATTGTCATCCCAAGCAATGTAAGCTTTCATTCCTTTCTTTTCTTTTGAGGGTCTCCTTTCAAATTTATCTATTTTCTTTAGATAAATGGGACACTCTATCTTCATGTGTCCCAATTTTCTACTTTCATAGCATGTTAGAGTATATGAGGTTCATTCCCCTTTATGTTAGGCCTTCTTAGTAGGGAAAGGTGACCTTATTTGAATTCATTTCTTCTTAAGGAATCTTTCAAACCTCCTTACAAGGAGACTAAGATTCTTCTCATTTAGTTCAAGGTTCTCTTAAACCATCTCTATCATCATCATCATTTGTGGAGGAAGTGGCTTTGAGAGCAATCTCCTTTTTCTTTTTGTCATGCTCCTCACTTTGATTGAGTCTATTGAGCTCTAACCCATGCTCTTGGAGCTTTCCAAAGAGAGTGACTAGTGATATTGTTGATAAATCTCTTGATTCCGCAATAGCCATTACTTTAGGTTGCTCATTCCTACTCAAGCATCTCAAAACTTTGTTAATAAGATCTTCATTAGGAAAAGTCTTTTCCAATGAAGTAAGATGATTTACAATGTGTGTGAATCTCTTTTGCATTTCTTAAATGTTTTCTCCTTGATTCATTCTAAATAATTCATACTCATGAGTGAGAATATTTATTCTTGATCGTTGTACTTCACTTATACCCTCATGGTTTACTTGTAAAGTATCCCACATTTCTTTAACAGTCTTACAATTTGACACCCTAAAGAATTCATCATACTCCAAGGATGTGGTAATGATATTCTTGGCTCTCAAATTATATTGAACCTTCTTTTTGTCTTTATCAGTCTAATCATTTCTTGGTGTATTGGTTCTTACACCATCAATCACACGTGTAGGAACAAGGGGGGCCATTTTCAATGGCATCCCACACATCAATATCAATAGCTTCAATAAAAATTTTAATCATTTCTTTCCAATAGGCATAATCATCCCCATTAAAAAATAGAGATCTATTTATAAAAGAACTTTTGGAAGAAAAACCATTTGAAGCAATATCTTCTCTTGAAGCTGCTAAGATCTTTATACAAGAGTCTAGCTCTGATATTACTCGGTACCAAGTGGCCTCAATACTCAAGAGGGGGTAAATTAAGTTTATAAAATTCTTTTGTAAATCTTTTGTAAAACACTTGATTTTCAATTTTCGTTGAAACTATTGTTTGTTAGAGATGAATGGATAGAGAAGATAGAATGCTTTCACTCACAAATAAATAAGTCAAGGATGATAGTATTCAAGTAAGCCAAAAAACTAGTTAACAAAAGTAAATGAGTTAAGTTTAGGAAAACAAACACAAAGCTTTATCCTGATTCAATCACTAATCCACTTGTAACTTACGTCCAGTCCTCAAGTAATCACTTGAGATTTTTCACTATATTTTCATGTTTCAACAGGTGCTTGAAAACCTTTACAAGCTGGAGCACTCAACATACCGTAAAATACCTCACCCTTGTACTTGAGCCTCAATTCCAAAGGGATACCTTGTAACACCCCAAAAATTACTATTCATTAGTAAATGTCTGATTTTACTATTTTGTGAAATGTGTGCTGTAAATTTATTTTGTCTGTTATGTGATTATTTTTTATCTTTGTGTGTGATTTACTCTGAGCTGTGAAAATAAAAATTTTCAGACCGGGAAAAATATTTGATGATTTATTTGGAGTTGGGGAAGCTTACTAAACCTGAATTTGAGTAGCACAGTTCTCAATTTTATAATTTTTAGAATTTATATGTCAAATAAAATTTTTTATATTTTATTATCCAGCGGACAATACTTACCAACTTGCATGCAGTATTTGCTGTCCATTAGGTAATAGTTTCTGAAACTATTATCCATTGGATAATAGCCTTTAGAGAAAGTCTTAATGACTTATTTTGTGAACTAATTAGAAGACTTGAAGTTTAATGAAAGCCAATAGAAACAAGTCAATAAAAATGGCTTGACTACTTAGCCATGAAACTAGATGAACTAACTAAATTAACTTAAGCTTAAGTAGTAACTAAATAGAACAAACTTGGTTGCCCTACACCATTAAGTTCCACAGCCAAGGAGGTTCTTGCACCTTCTAGGATGTGTGATTCATGCCATGATTCATTAAGCTCAAACCAATAGGAAATCAAGTGATCAAAGCATGATAATTTTGTGACATAAGCCATGTGTTAATCATAAATTTGTTAACAAAGTTTTGATTCTCCTTTTCTATGCACTTCCACGGCAAGCGCATGCAAAAGGTCATATTTCATTTCATCTTCACAATACTTTGTAACTTAAGCCATTCTCTCAATTCTCTCACTTCCAAACATAACCAAAAACTCCATTTCTTCTCTTGGTGAAGCTCTCGGCCAGCCACCTAAGGAGCACCATCCAAGCTTTCAAAATTTTATCTAACCTCATTTACTAAACATAAACATTATTCTAAGAACTTTTCATGTTGTGAACAAAGCCAAGTTAGTCCATCTACTACCTTGAAAATCAAGTTAGAGTTTTCTATTCTACAAGGTAAAATTCTTATCCTTGTTTCTAAGTTTGATTCTTGAGTTTCTAAACCATGATTGATATAACACCTCGGAAATTAATAATTTCATAATAAATAGTCGTTTTGTAATATTTGTGATTTTTGTGAATTTTTTTGGATTTTCTAGAAATGTGAAATATTTTAATATTATTTCTCATTTTGTGTGTACGCTGAGCGGTGCCGAGAAAATGAGATATTTTTCCTGAGAACCTTGAACTATGGAAACGTCGACATGGGATTTTACTAAACCCGAGATTAAACACAATTTACGAGATTTTACGTTTTTCAAGATTTTTATTAGATAACAATAAAAATCGATGTATATTTTATTACCCGTTGGATAATTAATACTGGATTTGCTATCTATAACAATTGTTCATTGAGTAATAACTTGTAGTAGAAATTCTATCACTTTATCCAAAGGAAATCTACATTATGTCACATCACCTTGACTTTTTAAAAAAAGTGAACTTTGGCTTCTTGAAGAAGCTTTGGAGGACACTTCCTAGAAATTTCCTAAGCATGCAAGGAGCTCACTTTTCCCTCCTCTTTCTCTCTTGTCCCACGGCTATGCACAATTTTGGGGTGCCAAAATTGCTTATCTCCATTCTTCCTTACCCATTATTCTCTCATTTCTAACTTTCACTCAATCTCCCATCACTTTTTCTCTCTACACTTTTTCTCTCAACCATTTTCTCCTCCTTCTCTCTTCTTGTTCCATGGCAATCACCACCATGGGAGGCCATCTTCATTAGCTTGCTAAACTCATCTTGATCCTTAAATCTACATAACACTTGAAGGTTTTCCTCTCTCTCACTTTTCTCTCATTTTTATTCTCTTCTTCTTTCCCTCTTCATGCTTCACGGCCTCACACCATTTTTGCACCTCCAAGTTTGCAAAAAATTCAAGTAACCACATTTCCTTACACTACATCACATTCTAAGACCTTTGCTTGTAGGAAGCTACCTAAAAAGCTCACATCTTCATCACCTTTCTTCAAGTCATAAAGCTTGAAGCTTTGAGGTAAAGCTCTCAATTTTTCCTCTTTTTCTTCTCATTTTCGTGTTTCTTGGCCACCTTTGTGACCAAGGATTCATCTTTTCAAAGTTTGGTTGTTAATTCTACAAAGTTTGATCATTCTATGGTTTCTTGGAGACTTGGACAAAATTTCGAGGAAAGAACCAAAAAGGGCTTGCTTTCTTGAGTTGTCTTCCATAGGTAAGAGGGAGATAATCATTTTCAACCTATCTTGGTGGTGAGGAAACATTTTCTATGTTGTTGATGAGGAATCCATGTGTGGATTGCTCTCTTTGTTGCATTATTTTTCATGATTTTATATTTATTTGGACTTGTATGAGTTATTAGTTGTCTTTGCATGTCTTGATGGTTATGGTTGTAACACTCTTGTGGGGATGTCACATTTCTGATGCAATAAAATAAAACCTTACCCAAGTTATAAAAACATTTGGTACATAATTAATAGAAGTTATAAAATTTTTCTTTTTATACATAATAGCATTAGATAAAATAAAACCAAGCATAAAATAACACAAACTATTATCACACACCATGATATACATATGATTTTATTTTAAGTTGTACAAATAATTTACAACTACAAATACTTAACAAAACAGTAAAAAGTTAGTACAATAATAAAACATAAACTTGCCCAAATACACATTAAAGATTTCTAACCCTCCGAAGGATCATCCTCAGATGGATCATCAGATGATAGAAGTCCTGGATGTCTCGCAGCTCTATGGACAGGAGTCCGTGCTGTCGATACACTATTGATCTCACTAGGCGCATGAAAAAGTCCTCCCCAATAACGCCTAAGAGTCAAAGACATCTCAAGATGTAAATACAAAGTAGTAGTAAAAATAGGCTCTCCATTAAACTCTCTACGTAGGGTCACAGTCAGATGCCCCACATAGACTACCGATCCTCTATCCTCACGCAGTCGCCAGGTTTCGGAACCTCCGTGAAACTCAAGTCTCACAAAACCAAAGAATCCAAGCAACACCATAACCACAAAATCAGTCCAAATGATATGGGTGATCTGACGGCTCGCACTCGTCGAACTGATCACTCGGTTGCTGTTCCTCAGGATACAGAATCTCTAGAGGCTATTCCTCTTCCTCTTCCCCAAACTCTTTATAGAATATAAATAATAATATAGAAAACGCATACAAAAAAGTGAGACAATCTACATCATTGCCAGCATGACAATAAAGAAAATGACAATACATACAAATATTACAATTATTTTACAATTCCATGTTATCTCATCATGCACAATATCTCATATAAATATAATATAAAATAATCACAAATAATCACACTATGATGTAGACCATAAATACAAATGCACATCGACTCATTCCTACTCTATGGAGCTAAAATCATACATTAGAGAGAATGATCCGAAAGAACTATCAGTACCTCAGGTTGTCCAACTAAACTATTACACTGTCCAACGTCGTGTCTATAGCCCACAGTCCAAAATATCGTGTAGTAGTACACAGTCCAAATACGCCATGCACTACAGACATTGTACTAGACAGACTCCACAAGATCTTGATTAAGAATAGTGTTTGTCAAGATCATTAGTGTGTTGCCCGTTACAACGGCCTAGAGAAGCTACCAACTGTCCACATGTGGAATCCTCCGCACACTAATGCCTCCAAGTTCAATCAATGAACACACTACGCCTATCACACCCACAACACAGTGTAATTCATCTCGTCAGCCAATCGTCAATTTTAACTAAATTGACATAACTCTCAATGCATGAATACAATCCATAATTATATAAATACCCTCAGTCTTAATATGTCACCATATTTACATAAATACCCTTAGTCTCAATATTTCTAAATATAGTACGTCTCCACTTGATAGTACTATTTCTCAACATGTCCGGGTCTACCACTTTGGCCCAACAGTAAAACTCACTGTTCCATTTAGTCGCGTAGAAATTTTATCGCGTTTTCATAATCGCGTCACTTTTACAAACATTTTTAAATCGTGTAAATGTATTTTGACGTTTTTAAATATCACGTAATGTTTTAAAATTAGTTTCTCAATCGCGTAAGATTTTTAAATCGTTTTCTTAATCGCGTAGCTCAAAAATCATTATTTTAAATATGCGTAAGCTATTTCTAGTATTTTTCAACTACGTAGAATATTTTCCTTACGTTATACATATATTATGAAACTTTATCTTTTATTTGTCCGTTTTTAGTAAATTTTGACAACATTTTATCTAGAAAATTCATTAAATGATATTTTCTACGTTTTTCTTTAAATACTACATATTTTAACCTTAACCATTATTTACACCTTGAAACTTGCTAATATGCTTCAAAACTCAAAGAGTGAGCTCTACATTAGTATTTTTCAAGTGTTTGCTTTATTTCTTACTAACAAATTCTTCTAATTTAGAATTCTAAAACTAAGTTCATTCATTTTATTTCCCAAAGATTCACTTAAATTAAATTCTTTTGTAGTTAACTACTCAATCTACCTTAGAAAATAATTTTTTGGAAATCAAATATACATTGAAGGGCATATTGGCCGAATTCAACATATCCTTTACAAATGGTCATTAAATCATTTTCCATCTTCTAAATCATTTTCCAATTCATTGTTTTACCTAATTTATTAAATCATTGTTTTAGAAAATTGTTGAGAACATTTTGGTTCTCTTTTTCTTTGGAGAAGCCGTGAGCTCCTTTTGTGTTCTTTGGAACACTCATGCAATCCTTACATATTATTCACATCCTACAATAATAGTCATACATCTATAAACACATGCGATATATTTTTAAAGTTATAGACATGCTTACAAATAAAATCAACCACAAATAGGAAAGCATTAAACAACCAAATGAATGAATCTTTATGGATTCTTCACCACACATACAATCCATTTTCTCATCACCACACAAGGTTGATGAGATTAAATCTCGCTCTTACCTTAAAGGAAAACAAACTCCTTCTAACCCTTCCTAGTGATTTCGTGTGGCTCCCAAAGAGTTCCTAACAAGCTTAAACAAATTTTAAAGAGTTATAACTATAGGAGAAAAATACAAACCATGGATCAATCATGGCTTAGAACATCAAAAATCAAGTTAGAAATAAGAAACAAAGATTTTCACCTTGTAGGAAAAATTTTCAAGATGATTTTCCAAGCTCAAGATGAATTTTTTTGGAAGAACTCTTAACTAGAGATGTTCTTAGAATGATGTTTGGATTTGAGAAATAAGGTTAGATAAAATTTTAAAAGAGTGGAAGTGTTGGTTGTAGGTGTTGGCCGAATGGCTCAATGAAGAAAGCTAGAGAGTTGTTCTTGGTGTTCTTGGAGAAAAGAAAGGAAATATTTAGTGATAGTAAAGTTTGAAGATGAAAATGACTAAGTGAAATGCTTTCTACCTCTCCTAGTCTCTACTGGGCCGTGGAGCTTCATAAAGAAGGTGGCCATTTTGCTTGACTTCTCCTAACTCCTAACAACCTTAGATTTGATCAATGGATGATATTCAAGGCTTTGTCTCCAAGCTTGTTTCTCATTGGTGTAGAAAAACCAAGTCACCAAGTGACTAGGCCTTCTTGAAAGTTCTTGGACAAATGGCCCTTAGGAATAGCAAACTAGGTTTTTGATTCATTTGGTTTCCTAGTTAGGTTTAGGTAAATTTAGTTAGGTTTCTTAGTTACTTAGTTAGCCATTTAGTTAGCTAGGATGACTAACCATCACCTAGATTTCTCTAGAACCTTCTCTAACTAGAACTTAAATAAATAGCTAACAAGGTTTCCTTCATTTAGTTACTAAACAAGCTTCCTATACTAACTTAGTTAGGTTTAAGCTAACTTGATTAAGCTTTCTAGTCACAAACTAATAAGTCCAACCACTTTTGTGGACTTTCTTCCTATTGGTTTAAAACTTTCAAGCCACTATTGTTGACTAGTTCTCATTGGCTTAGGATTTAATCTAGCCATAAACGTTGACTGGTTCTCTAAACGTGGGTCCCATAGACTTTTCCGGGTCCATGGTCCATTTTGGAGTAGATTTCTACTATTTTCGAGACAAGAGGAGATCTGTACAACAAAATAATATTATAATAATATAAAATATTTTTATTGCATAGTTAAATCCTAAAAATTAAAAGATTAATACACGTATCATTCAGAATTGGGTTTAGTAAGATCCTACAGCTCCGAATAATTAAAATAAGATTTTTTCGGCCAGAAAATTATTATTTTCTTAACTCGAAGCAAATCATACACAACAGTCAAATACAATCACAAAACAATCAAATTCATTTTATAACACACAAAAAACATAAAACAATCCAACCACTTTTGTGGACTTTCTTCCTATTGGTTTAAAACTTTCAAGCCACTATTGTTGACTAGTTCTCATTGGCTTAGGATTTAATCTAGCCATAAACGTTGACTGGTTCTCTAAACGTGGGTCCCATAGACTTTTCCGGGTCCATGGTCCATTTTGGAGTAGATTTCTACTGTTTTCGAGACAGTAGGTACTGTACAACAAAATAATATTATAATAATATAAAATATTTTTATTGCACAGTTAAATCCTAAAAATTAAAAGATTAATACACGTATCATTCAGAATTGGGTTTAGTAAGATCCCACAGCTCCGAATAATTAAAATAAGATTTTTTCGGCCAGAAAATTATTATTTTCTTAACTCGAAGCAAATCATACACAACAGTCAAATACAATCACAAAACAATCAAATTCATTTTATAACACACAAAAAACATAAAACAATACAATTAGGACAATATCGTATTAAACTCAAAAGTTGGGGTGTTACAATGGTTCTATATATATCTTGTTTGGATTAATGTATAGAAAAATGTAGGGTTTTCCTACTATTTTTAGGGATCACAGCCTTAAGGCAAATTTTTAGAGAATCAAGTGTGATTTTGGAGACATTGGAACTTAGGTAATTAGGTGTTAAAGAATTGATGATTGTAATGAAAAAATTTTGGGACTTCTCACCTTGGGAGGCTCACGGCCTCTAAGGGATTTATTGGTCCAAGTTGTGATTGTTGTGCAACTTTGGGACTTAAGTAATTAAGTGATAAGTGATTAATAATGTGGTGAAAGAAAAAGGGGTTGAACTTTTATTATAATGAGGCTCACGACCTCTTGTGGAAAAATACCACAAAACATAGTGCTAAAATGGAGACCTAGATGATTGAAAAAATTTAGATTCCTTAGGAGTTCATAAAATGGAAAGAATAAAGAATAAGACTTTATATTATGACTTAGACTGATTTTGAACATAAGGGAAGAACAATAGAGTTTGTGAGACTTGTAAAACCTTAGAGTAGTTTTAAGCAAGCATAATTTGATTAGATTAAAGAGCTTGACTAATCTAAAGAAATGAAGGTTGGATAAGGACTTCAAGAGAACTTCTCTAGAAAATAAATTCATAAGAAATGTTAATTAAAGTGAAACGTTATAATGATTTCATAATAGATGTTAACTAAAGAGAAACTTTATAATGATTTCATAAGAGACGTTAATCAAAACGAAACTTTGTAATGGTGTCGTGAGAATTGTTAAGTTGAAGTGAAAACTCGATATAAACCTCAAAAAGTGTGTTGTCACTCTTGAGAACTCGATACTATGCTTTTATAGGTCTGTGTTTGGGACTAAGATTTTAGGGATGTTTAACTTGGCCTAATTGTGGCATGTCATGGAACGTATGTCATTATTGTTGAATATACATGATTATGCATTGAGTCCACATGCATTGAATAATTGCTCAGTCGATGACTGTTAAAAGGCTGTATGAACCCATGATTATGCATTGAGTCAACATGCATTGAATACTTGCTCAGTCCATGACTGTTAAAAGGTTGTATGAGCCTATGAATGAGAAGTGAATAATGTGATCCAATGGAAGGATCTATGGGGGGCGTAAGGCGTGGTGTAAATCGATTGCATGCATTACGGGCCCAACAAATCGCTTTCACGATGAAAGAATGAGAATTGGATAGTGTGATCCCTGATGGATCTCAAGGTGCGTCAGGGCGCAGTGATCCCTCTAGTGATGATGTTATCACATTATATACCCTTAGCGGGAAAATCGATTGCAACACACTAACGAGGAACCGACAAGCACTATTCTCTTCGTGGTCCAGCGTAGACTGACATTGAGGGGGATAGATTTTCTGGAACGTTCATCTTTGAAATTGATAAAGCTCCATGGAGTGGGAATTCTTGGTACTAAGTGCACACACATTGTGAGTTGGCATTATGAGTCAGCATCAGCATTGTGAGTTAGCATAGTGAGGCAATATATCATTTGGCACTTATTTATATCATATCATTTAGTACTCATTTATTTGATGATTGGACTATTGCTTTAAATTGTGGTGTCCCGGGGCAGATGAGGGCGGGGAGTGGACGCCGGTGCGAATTGAGGCATGTACAATGGGCGGCTCCTGGCATGCTTCTAGGCGAAGGGTCCCATGAATGAACTGAATATGCACCGGAATGAGAGGGATTCAAAGAATTTGCAGTGTATGAGACTGCATAGTTGAGGATGGCTTAAAGGAATTGATTAGACGTAACCATATCAACAAGTTGCAACTTCTTTTCGGGAGCCTAGAACATAAGAACTCCATTGTTAAGCGTGCTTAACTTGGAGCAATTGTGGGATGGGTGACCTCCTGGGAAGTTTCCTAGGATGCGTGTGAGTGAGGACAAAGCACGCTGAAAAGACCCGTGTTGGTTTGTGGAGACACTTGTCAATCCTGCAAGCAGTCCCGGGATGTTACATAAATGATGTCATGATTATTTGATCTATTTTATTGTTTATTATCTGAGACTCTATTGCTGTTTCTTTTATTGTATGTCACTATTACTATTTAATATTGTTGCCTTGCTATGTGGGCATTCAGCGCCATTATGTTTCTTTACTGTCATAATTGGTAATGAAAGTAGGATGTCTCACCTCTTTGTTGTATTACTTTGTTTCATCCTATGTTTGGATAAAGACTGTGAAGTGGGCGAGTTGAATTAGCTTAGTTTAGTTTGGGATCAACTTTTGTCTCTTCACGATGGTATCTAGACAAGCTTTCTTCAGTTGCAAGTGGATACAGTTCCATGGAGGCTTGGAAGGCTGACATTCAGACCGTGATGCGGAGCATTTTACCTACATAGGGGATGTAACCCTAATTCAGTGTGGTAATGATCCTGGAGCTACTACGAGCATCTCTTATACTTTTATGCATGAGGAGTTCCTTATACCCATCAGGGAAATGTGGGATAATCGCCACCTCTTCCCAAGAGAGGTTTCGATTGTGTCACATGTTTAGGTTCCTATGCATCATGACGTGTCTCAGGGGGGAGGTTCACCTGTTGGAGATCCAGAGGAGGATCAAGTCCAGGACCCTTCTCTTCAGGTGTTTCACTTTGGAAGAGGTCGAAGTTTTATATGGTAGTTATTCTATGTAAAACTTATGTTTAATATTGTAGTATGTTACTTTAATGCATGGATTGTGAAATGTAACTTTATACTAAGCTGATGTTGTATTCTGCTTGGGAGTAAACATAAATATATATATTTCATATCGTGGCTCGTATTTTCTATATATGCACAATGACTAAATTTTTTAGACTTCTTGTTAAATTGTAGCACATCTTGATTTAGTGACTGTGGCAATAATGATGATTGTGCTACGGTTACCAAATTTAGGGGTGTTACAATTGATCCATGGTTTCTTATCTTCAAGCTTTGTTTGTGACTTTGGTTTGGTTTAAGTTTGTTAGGATTTTCTTGGAGTGATTCACGAAACCTATAGGAGACCAACCAAGAAGGATTTTTGTCTTCCTTGAGGTAAGAGGGAGATTAACCTCATCAACCATGTATTGATGGTGAGGAAATGAAATTGTTTATGGTGAAAAATCCATAAGGATTTATTCACTTGATTGTTTAAAGTTTTATTATTTGTGATGGTTTGATTGGTATGCTTTATAGCTTTAATTATATGCTTGAATATGTGATTATGAAAGTATGTTGATTATTGTATAAAGTAGAATGTGATTCACATGATGAAGAAGGGTATGAAGGTTCCAAAGAACCCTAGGGGCTCATGGCCTCAACATCAATTTTGAAGCAAAATGTTCTAAAATTATATTACTAATATGGATTAAGTGGTTTAATAACAAGAAATTGGATTAAAGGTTTTTCAAAGAATAATGAGATAGAAAATAAAGAAATAATATTTATGAAGCACAAATAGATTTTTGGCCAACATGCCAAGGTTTGGTGTTTTAGATCCAAAATTATTTTTCTAAGTATAGACTTAGGTAATTAATTAATAATAACTCAATTTAATGGGTTTCTAGAAGTAAAGAAAAGAAAATGAACTAATTTTTAGAATTAATTTAGTGTAATTAAGTGATGATGAGAAATAAAATTAAAACTTGAAATTCACTAACGTATAGCTCACCCTTTAGGTTTTGAAGCGCATTAGAAAATTTCGAGCTGTAATATCTAATTATACCAAAGAAGTGTAATTTTTGTAAGAAATAGTAGAAAATTTACTTAAAGGATTGTTAGTAAGAAAATATTATAAATAAGGTCAAAATGCCTACATTATGTAGATAATTTTATAAATGAGTTTAGAAAGCTAAGAAATATTTTACGCAAGTAAAAGATAATAGAAAAATCTTACGCGATTTCAAAATAGTGATTTTTAAGCTACGTGATTGAGAAAATGATTTAAAATCGCTATGCGATTGAGAAAAGGTTTAAAAATCTCCACGTGATTTAAAAAAAATGTTTTAAAATATTTCTGCGATTGCAAAAATGTTGAAAAATACTTGCGCGATTTGAAAACGTAAGAAAAATGTTACACGATTACGAAAACGGGATAAAATATTTACGTGATTGGAAATAACAACAGTTTATTGTCGGACTGTTATGGTGGGCCCAGATACGTTAGAAAGTGATACCGCCAAGTGATGGCAAGTATTTGTGAAAAATAGTGATAAAAATATTTGTATGTGTATTTTGGGTCACATATCATGCATTGAAAAACGCATAAGCTTTATTGGTAAAGGCAAGTTGCCTAGGAGTTGAATTTACACCTTTGTGCGGGTGAGAATTGCGTAGTTACGATTAGTTATTGATCTTGGAGGCGTCAGGGTGTGAAATGTCATTTGTGGCCAGATGGTAGCACCTCTGCATCATGGTATCCTATGCAAACGCACTGACGATCTTGACGGAGTTGCTACTCTTTTCGTGGTTGGTTGAGAGTATCTTGTATAAGCCATTTTGCTCATTTTGATATGATATCTTGGCATATGATTTGGGGCTAACAATATAAGATATGTACTCTCGATCTTTCTTTCCAAAATTGTGATTAGCTCTATGGAGTAGGAATTGGTCTGTGTATATATGCATAGTTGGTCTGCATATTGATATGATATTTATATTATCCAATATGTTACCTATGATGTGATAACATAATTCGATGTGTTAAATATTGTATCTGTATACTTTTACTATCATTTTCTATACTGCCACACTGGTATTGATGTAGGGGATCTCACCTCTTTGTTATATTGTGTTGCTTTATTATGTATGTTTAACGAAGATAGTGGAGACAACGAGGCAGGAAATTCTGTTTTCCATACTTGATAGTTTTGCATTGTGTTTGTTTTTTATGGAGGCGAGGTGTCAGGTGCTTGGTTTTGTTATAGCACAGTTCCATGGGGGAATTGATACTTGCAGGTTTGATATGGGTAATGAGCGTTTTATGTATAACGGGGACTTGACTATGAATCTTAGTGGAACATGTGATGGAGTTCCAGTCATGTCAATGAATGTTTCCGTTCATTTGGAGTTCTTGATGCCTATTTGAGAGCTTTATGGTGGTAGTGTCTATACCCCACAGGAGGATTCAATGGTGTCGTCTGTTAGGACACCAGCCCGGCGACGGATGTATCCGCCGAGGTTCTTTGGTGATGATACTGAGGAGGAGGATCCTTCCGAGGGCCCAAATCCTTAGTCTTTAGGAGTTTTAGTTAAGCAGTTATGTTTTGATGTATATATTATACATATTTATCTTTTGGAGTGGAATGTATTTATGTAAATTATTTGTGAACAAAGTTTCAATATCTATGTACATTATGGTGAGTTTTATTCAGTTATAATATTATTCTCATGTTTTATTTATTTTCAGTTATCCACAAATAAAATTTTGAAATCAGTATTTTTACAAGATTAATTTTTTTACAACTTGGGTAAGTTATATTAGTATTAGTCTTAAATGTGACACCCTATAGTGGGTGTTACATGCCTCACCCTTACAAATGTTTGAGGGATACCTCACCCTCTTTATAAAGAATCAAAGTGCATTGATGATGAAACTCTCTCAAGAGTGGATAATACAAGTTGAAGAACAATGGGTATCAAGGATTCACACTTCATAAGCTCAAAAACAGAGGATTCAAGGAAATGATAGTAAAACTCGTATTAATGCCCAACCAAGGTTTCAGATTGATTCTCTAACTTCCATAAATGACCAACAACTTATATTTATAGCCCATTAAAGATTAGAGCCATTGGGAAGTAGTTAGGAGCATTAATGGCAGCAAACTAGTCGTTAATTCTATTTTTGGAATAGGCATTTTTTGAATAACAAGTGTATTATTCGAATAAGCCTTCAAATTTCACGAAGGTTATTTTACCTCTGGAACACATTATTTGAATAACATTTACGTTATTCAAATAACCCTTGTAAAAATAGTTTTATGGAAAACTTATTATTCGAATAACCACATGGTTATTCGAATAAACCATTTAGGATCAGGTTTCTGGAAAACGTATTATTCGAATAACATTTTGGTTATTCTAATAAACCATATGCGGCTAAACTGATTTTAAACCTTTATTCGAATAAAATAGGATTTTATTCGAATAAAGCCTTATTTTATTCAAATAAAGCTTAACTAGATGGAATTTTTTGGCTTATCTGATTTTGGTTATTCGAATAAGGAGACTCTTATTGCCATTTGAAAATCATTTCATATAGCTTTTGAACATTGCCAATTGATTCCAAATAATCTTAGAAGCGTTTGGTCACTTAAAGGTTGTTTCTTTGGAAAACCAAAAACTATTTTGAAGCCTTGAAAACGTACATGCTATTTGGTTTCTTTGAAAAACAACTTTTAGAGCATTAATGTGAATCATGTTATACCTTTACATAATGGTTTAAGTCCTCAAACTAGTCTTGAAGGTCTCTGGACATGATCTTGTAACATCTTTATGTTTGTTATCATCAAAATAAAGTCTCCATAGGTCCATAGCCAATTATAATTGCTTCACCAAGTCTGCCAAGCTAGGTTATGAATTGCTACTTTGTTGCATGGATTGTTTCAATGGTTGTTGAAATTGTCGGTTGCTTGGGTTTGTTGTTGGTACTAAAATCATCCAGAATTGTTGTCATATTGTAGATTGGGATGATATCTCCATCCAGGGTTATATGTGTTAGAACAAGGGTTATACTTTGCTTGCTGCTAGTATGGTCTACCATGAAAGATGCCAGCCACTGCTTCACTACTTTCTTAGAGTGTATAACACTGATCTGTTAGGTGATCTGGCAAGGATCAGATTCCACAAAGTTTTGTTCGAGATTGGATTTGCCTTTGTCCTAATGCTAGTTGCCTAACCAAGGAGGTCAGCTCCTCCAATTTGTTCTCCATTTTCTACTGATAAGCATCATAAACCCTTACTTCATTGACTCCTCTAGTTGAGGTAATGACTCGTGTGCCAAATTGTTATACATTTGTTGCCATGTTTGCTAATAAATCTCTTGTTGCAGTAGGGGTTTTGTCCACCAAAGCTCCTCCAGAGGCATCATCTACCATGCTTCTCTTAATATCTGCCTTATGCCACATATATCCTTCCTAATGGCAGCAGGTCTGGAAGCAGGGAAAAACTTCTTTAGGAACAACCTCTTCATATCATTCTAGCATGTTATGGCAGTTGGTTGCAAGTAATACAACCAAACCTTGGCCGCTCCATCTAATGAGAAAGGGAAAGCACTTAATTTGATATATTCTTATGGAATTCCCTGAGGCTTCATGGTTGAACAAATCACATAGAACTCCTTCAAATGCTTATGAAGGTCTTCACTTGTAAGTCCATGGAACTTTGACAACAAGGGTATCAATCCAGATTTCAATTCAAAATTAGCATTTAAATCAAGATATTAAATGCACAAAGGCTAGTAATTCACATCAGGTGCTGCAAGTTCATTAGGAGTCCTAATATGCATATTTTCAGCCATGTTTGTAGTGTTATTTGTATTCTCAAGTTTAGAATCAGTATTATCAAACCATGGTTGCAGTGTTTACTTATATTCTCAGGTTCGGTTTCAATTTCAATGTTACTTTCAATTTCAGAAACTATCATTTCACTAAGCCTACGAGCTCTATTAAGTATATGCAAGGTCCTCTCAATATTAGGGTCTATGTCAAATTACTAGAAGACCTGGTCATACAGCATGCAAAAGTGTAGAAACACAAGATATGCAAAATGGATTACACAACACTAAAATTCTACCAAAATAACACTAGTTACCCTATCTACACAATTTTAAAAATTATGGGACCACCACAAGATAAAAAATACTAAGGTACTAAAAAATACAATAAAAAATCTTCAAAAATGGAAAAGTGGTCTAAAATGATAGAATTTGGCCGAGATAAGGTGGATCTCATTGCTAATCAGTGAGCCTTGTAGAACACACAATTTTCCTTCAACTAACCAATTTTCAAACCAATTTGAGCTTCTTTGTCTGTACAAAATTCCACTTGGAGACCAAAATTTAGTTAGAAACTACCTGAAACAAGGAAAATAGGGGTTAGTGAAGGGTTAGTAGCTAATTATACTCCTAGTATAATTAATTAAACTTAGATTGATCCCCGGCAACAACGCCAAAATTTGATAGTTGTCAAGGCTATCAAATTATATATATTAATTTGTAAGTCAATTCACCAAATTAATTATAGTATAAGGCATAATCGGGTCGAGTCATTGGATCAATCTAATTAATCAATTAGATTAAGAAGTTAACAAATGGTTGAAAAAAGTTGCAAAATTAATTAAATGGGAGCAATTAAAAAATGTATAAATAGAATTAAGTAAACAATTAATCCAAGGAAATCAACTAATCTTGAATTTAATCTATCATTAATCACTAGGAATCCATTCAATTGCTAATTATATTATTGGTCTTAGATCACATCAAGAAGTCTTAAGATGATCCATGAATTCTTAACTAGACAAGCATCCAGAATTTAATTAATCAAGGTTAAATGAATTAAGCACTCATCTAATCCTAAATTCATCTAAAACCCAGAACTCAACAAAGTTTAACAATCCATCAAACACCTTTGATGCATTCTTTAGTCTCTGTAATCCTCATTAAATGCATGGTAATTATGCAATTATCATATCAACATCTAAATCAAATTAAGCAATTTAATCTAGATTTAACAAAATCAAAAGAGGTAAAAGAGAAAATTAATTAATAAGTAAAAGAGAAACTTGATTAACAATTAAATATAAAATAATCAAAACAAGATCTCATAATTAAACATCGAGATTGTCAAACCCTAGGATTGATTGAAAAGGGTCTAGCTCTCCACGGTGTTAGGGAAGAAAAACATAAAAATAAGAAATCTAGAGAGAAGGGAGAGGTTGAGAGATGAAGAGAGAAAGTGCAAAAGCAAAAAAGAGAAAAATAGGGTTTTAGAGTTGTTGCCTCTCCTTAAATAATTGTCTCTAAAATTAAAAATCCAACTTTACCCATAGCTTAGGATTAATTCTCTTCCTCTTAACTTTAATTGGACACTTAATTTGCCTAATTTGGGCTTAGGATGAGAGAATTACGTCCATAATATTCTTAACAGTTCTTTGGACCCATTAACTGACTTCAAAGGACGATAACACCATCAAAACGTCACAATTTTTAAAGTGGTATTTATAAGGGTTGGAGATCTGTGTCTCAGCTTTCTAATGACACTTGTCTCGGCTCTATATGACTCTTACAACCAAAATTATGACTCAATCTTTGCTTATTATCCAAGTTCTCACGACAGCATCTCTGTTGTGACTTCTAGGCTCAATCTGACCTACTAGACATCCGATTCAGCCTTTGAGCTCTTGTCAAAGTTATAGAGCTTTTTCTTAGATTTCCTACAAGATAAAATTCATAATTTTTAGATGTTTAAAACTCAAGTTATGCCTAGAATACATAAATAATGTAAAATTTCCAATAATGCTAAAAAATACAATTAAGCCCAATTTGAGCCTAAACTTATAAAATATGGCCAAGAGCAATCAATTAAACATATAAGAAGTCTAAGAGATTAAATATGAGGGTTAACTAATGTATAAAAGTTGTGTTTATTAGTTAGCTCCATATTGGGAAGGTTCATACAAGATCGTATCCAAAACAAACATAGAAGCCTACACTCTGAAAACTCTCTCTAGCAAATTTATCAAGAATTTCTGAAATGCAGACAAGCTAAGGAAATATTATAGTTAAGTGTCTCTAAGTTGTTATTTTTTCATGTAAGTGACATGTTTTGACATGAATAAATCAATTATTATTTCTTCGACATTTGCTTGCTTTATTCATCTATGACTACTACAACCCACAAGGTTATCACACCTTAGAGAGATTTAAGGAATACAATGTCCAAAGATGATCAGATATTCCAATATTCGTATATGATAGCTAAATAGGGGAACCACTTGATTAGTTTCCAAGTTCAAGGAGTGCATTCAAGGGTTTTCACTCGTATCCTAATGAGCTTGACCTTAACCCATAAACTGAAAAGGTTTACTGAGGTTAAGCATATCCGACCATAGCCCGAGACAGTGAACTATACACTAAGAGGCTTTCGTATCAACCATACTCCACAATTTCAACATTAAACTTAACCCATAAACTTGAAAAAGGTTTAACGTGATTACAACATTAAGCCCAACACATAAGCCTGAAAAAGGTTTAACGTGGTTATGAGCATCAGACTATTGCTTGAGATAGTGGACACCATTCCAAGAGACTCTCGTGTCATAACTTTACACCAAAAATTTGACTGTGTCAAATATTTCTAAGCGAACCCGACTATTAAGATCGAGCTTTAGACTTATCTCGATTGGCAGATATAAATGTTCACTAAGTCTAAAATGGCCATCAAGATCAAGCGTTGGACCCATCTCAATGATAAAAACACGAGCATTTGCAAAGTGTAAAAGAAAAATACCGAGATCGAGCGTTGGACCCATCTCCACTGAACAAAGTCAAAGATATGCTAAGTATAAACAGAATCACTACGATCGAGCATTGGACCCATCTCGGCAAGGAAAGACAACAAAGATACAAAAAATGCTAAATACTTAAATTAAAGATGCCTGAGATTGGGACTTGTCCATTTACAAATATTATAAAACCCCACACACGGGGAAAATGAAAATCAAGAAATAAAATAAAAGTTTAATCAGACGTCCTTTGGGGTTCCTTCCACGATTGTCTCTAAGGTCCTCACCTTTGTTTGGATGTCCTTCAATGCCCCATCTTCCTCCTCTTCATTGGTATCCACCTTGGGAGTAACTTGGTCAATTGGACCAGTCGCGGGAACAACATATACAATTTGACCATCCTAGACTAACTTTATTGAATCAATTCCCTCTTCATTAAGATTCAAGTTCAAAAGGCGAAGTTGGGTGAGTGCATTCGCGAAAACAATTCATCCACAAACTTAGCCTATTATGTTGGTGTATGCCCTAGAGGTCGATACATTTTATCTATAATTACATACATTATATTATGCTATTTTTAATATATGAGACATTTCATTTATTGTGTTCTTTTTTATAAATATAATAAAGTCCTTAGAATAGTAAGTTTGATGCCGTAAGACATCAAGTGGATGACTTGATCGTGAGATCCTATTAAATAAAACATTATTCTTAAATGTCTCTAGTCAAGTATTATTGTTAATTAGGGCAACAATAATGCATTGAGACTAGTATGTGTGTAGACTGATGGCCATATCTCATGAGTCATGGATATGAGATATCAAGTCTTCACATGAGTACATATTAGAGTAATAATGTACTAGACAGACCCGCCATGAGAACGCTACATGGATCGTTACGTGAGTATCATAAGCGATTCTCATAGTGACAATGGTGTATATAGTCCTTTGACCTGAAATCACTACGATTCCTACATGAGGAGTTGTGTGTTTTAATACCGTCAAACGTCATATGTAATAGTGTAATTATAAAGTTAGTTATTGGACATACTGCGAATTATGCGGAGGAATATGAGTAACCTAGATAGGATTTGTCCCTCCAACATAACAGGAGCGATATCTTTGGGGCCCCTAATTGAGTAAGACTGTGAAAAGCATGGTCATGCTCAAATGAGTCGATATGAGATATCGATCTCATTTGTTGTTATTAAGTCTACTTGGGTATTAGGAAATGAAGGATGAAATATACAAGGGTGACACATTCCATACCTTGTGTTCAATCTAGATATCTAGACAAAAGGACTAAACTACACGGAAATATTGGTCACTGAAAGGTTATGTCAAATCACTAACATTCTCATTACTTGGGTGATAGCGATGTGTTTCTAGATACCACTCACTGCTTGTAATATTAAAATGAGATTTTAATATTACTACTAACGTTATGAGAACCTATAGTGTCGCACACAAAGAGCATACTAAATTAGAGTAATTAGGATCGAATTAGACTTAGATTCAATTGTGGGTCAGACTCATAATAGATGAGTCTAGGGTTGCACATCTTACCTTGCTACTGCTTTCACTCACTTAAGGCAATCAACTATTATAAATAGCAATACTAAGGGACTGTTAAGGGATGCATTAAAAATCCTAGCCGCACTTGACATAAACAGTGAGTGAGAGAGTGACAAGTTTCTTCTCTTCTCTTCGTCGCTAGCACTGTGTGAGAGAGGCGTGACTCTTTTTTGCGAACGTTGGACGTTCATGAGTCTGTTCATATGGATACTGCAAATACATCATCACTGTTACAGTGTTGGTGATTCATATCACTTGTTTTTATCACGCTTCAAGAGGTAAACATTTTTTAAAAACTTGGATTATGGCTTTTTCGTATGGATCCTTGGTGGGAATTCTGTTTTCTGTTGCGTGATGTATCCACGATTCCCAACACATTCATCTTCAAGAACTATGATTTCTTCATTCAACCTAGCTTCAATCTAGTGGAGAAGTTTGTTTTTAGCTCGGAGTGCGGTGATAGTAGACTCGATGGAAGACAAGTGTTCCTTAAAGGTATTCTCCCAAGCTACTCCCTCAGCGACTTGGACCCAGAGTGTGTTCACCTTAGCAACCTAAGATCAGAGATTAGCCACCTCGACAATATCCTTAGAAAGATGGGTAACCCTAAACTGGAGCCCAGCAATCTCGGCCCTGCACAACTCGAGCTCTTGAGTGACTTAAGCCAACTGCCCATCTCTTGTAGCAATAGACAACTCAAGACTCTATTTCTCACCCTGAAGGGCATTGATCTCTCTTTCAAACTATTGAGCCCCACGAATGGACTCAAAAGCCCTTTCCAGAAATCGAAGGAAAGAGGCATTGTGCAAGCACTAGACTTGAGCATCCTGGAGAAGCTTCATTATATCATGCTTTATTAGCATGTCTAAATCGACAGGAGATAGAAGGGCTGTGTCAATGATCCTTGCAGGATCAACCCCTCTGCCCCACACTTACCCAAGTTAAAAAAAGATTGGAATGCCCTCCAGGATAGCAGACCCTAGACGAGTAGGAACCTTGGCAGGAGCAGCTTCGGTAGCTGGATTCTTACCCCTCTGCTCCCTCATGTTGTCCACTTTTCTCTTATGAGTTCAGAGGGGCTGCGCTGGGGAACTAGGCTCTGCCTCTTGCACTGTCTCGGGTGGAGGTGGAGGAACTGCAACCGTAACCCTCAGAGTAGCAACTGGGGCCTGTGATCCAAAAGCTCCTGCTCTCCTGGCTGCCAAGCATTGGGCAAGAAGCTCAAGTCCACTAGGGATATCATGTTTTCTACAACAAGAAAACAAGGGTTACAATACTTAAGAAAAATTAGAAATATAAGTAAGATAGATATATGCAGGACAAGATACCTAATAGTGGCCTTATTGAGTCAGCGGGCTCGTCCAGGATATCTTTACAGTATGTGGCCACACTCGTGCCAGCCCATTCAACAAGAAAATAAAGGACCTCAGCCTCATCCTCAAGGAGCTCAGACATCGGAGTGTCTATCTCTTTTATCCTCTATTCTCATACAGCTTGAGTCTAGCATAGATAAAGATAGGGGTCGCTGTCCGAGGTAACGAAAAAAAGGTATTAACCCTGGAGCCCTCTCAATTATGAAGAAATCCTTCTTAAGGATTTTGAAGGATTCTTGATAGGGCTTGAACACTTTGCGTAAGGCTTGTGCTCGCAAAGATACCCACTTTTTTTTATGACTATTCCCGGAGGGTGAGAATTGAGTGAAGAAGAAGATGAAATATATGATAGAATATGACCATTCGAAAACCCGACACATGAGTTCGAAAGCCCAGATGAACCCCCATGCATTTGGGTGGAGCTGGCTTGGTGCCACATGCAAAAGGTTGAGGACCCCTATCTCAAACTCGGTGAATGGAAACCAGACCTCGATCCTTATAAATAGTGCCTTGTACATATAAATGAAGTGATCATCTTTCATCCAAGTTGAGCATACTATTTCTTCCTTAAGTGAATGGCGGATGGTGTATTCCCTATCTCATAATCCGTTCGTGATTAATTGCAAATATTGTTGCTTCTCGTATGCGTCCTTTGCGTACACAACTCTTGAGGGAATGCTCAAGACCTCTCAGTTGACCCATTAATATAGGCCGACGTCACAAGGGAAGATGAGTTCCTTATGCTCTGATGGAGCCATTCTTCGGGTTCAAGCTATATCGTCACCTAAAGAGGTCACACTCATGTTAGATTTAGAAGATGAATCACTAAGGTTCCCTAATTCTACCTTGAGCTCGAAGAGCAAACATGCAGGTTTTTTCCTTGCCAACTTTCTGGCACCATCCACCCTCTAGATTGCCTCTAAGATATTCATCCTAGTAACTGACCTCATACTACTATCAGACTCTCCACCGTGAGAATGATTTCTTCACTGTGACTATGGTGGTGGGGATGGCAGAGTATTAAGAATCTCTATAAACACATCGCTATTTTGCATTGTTTCCTCACTACTATTCCCTGATATTTTCCTCTCATAAAAAAATGTTTTTAGAATAAAAAAAAGGTGGAGGAGGAAAGTACCTTAAGTTTAAACAGTGGGAAAAGGTTGAGAAGAACTAGAAATCACTAACAACCACCGCTGGAGCTCGTTGGAAATCGCCTTTATTCGTCGGAGGGGAAGAACAGAAATGCTAGATAAGGAGACAAGTGGGAGGAAAAACCCCACACTCCTATTTATTGGTAAGGAAAATCTCCCCAACCGTTGTCATGAATAAGGGTAGAAGCGTCTCTTCTATATCATGATATTACGAATCCCAAACAGTGACTTCCATTATTCTTCAACCATGTGGCGTACTATTTCTGAACAAAAACAATTGAAAGGATAACACTTAGAACGTTCAAAATTGAAGCGACGCATGACGTTTCATAAAGACGCTCAAGCCGGTTCACGGACTATCATGGCAAAACCATAAAACGAATCTCGGTTTCAGACCAAATTAGACTCAAATTGGATGAGCCCCACAAACAAATCTATATAGGGGAAACCTACTACGTATCCCGTATAATGGTATGATGACTTAAACAGAGTGATCCTTTTCGGATCCCAGCCTTACTCATTAACATCGGGGGTATACTATGGCACATCACGGACCTCAACCCTTTAGAAAAAATATCGCGAGATCTGACATTTATTTTATGACTTAGATCCATTTTTCCTATGCGTGTTGTGTGCTCCTGCTAAACTCGGATATCTTGATACTTAGCTATCACATCTAAGCATCAAGTTAGGGGCAACTGTTCTGAACGGGCCTACCAGAATAGAATCCTAGATATTTATGCGCGCTATTAGATAAGTACATCTGCCTATTTATGAGGAGTAAATCTCTCACTGATTCCTTCATAGATTTGGACACTAATTACATCTCACATAAATAGAGAAATTAGTTATAAAAAATAACAATCTCATTAATTATAATTATAAATAATATCATTCAATTCAGATTGAACTACCATTCTAAACACCCAAGATGCTCATATAAATACCATGCAAGGTCTCAAAGGTATGCATCTAATTTCAAATACTACCAACCTTGTGCACGGTCTAACTTGAGTGTCGGAATGTCTTTTGCAGGTACATACCCCCTCGCACTACTGTTGCTACCACCGTACTACGAAGGATTCCATATTCAACCACATATTCAAATATTTCTCTAAACCTTGTTCAGAACAACTATAATGACAAATATAAAGAAAACTTACTAAAAATTGAAATGATCAATAAATATATAATTAAATGATATTCAATGCATTCAAGAATCTTAGCTTTTTATAACATATACATTTAGTTTACAAAATTTAGGTAGACTAAATAAAATAACACATTAGTTAAATCAATCAATTGACATATAACTTCCTATGTTCATTAATCTTGTTCTCTTTTACAAATCCAATTTATTTCAATATGACACGCAATAATAGTTTGCCCATTATATTTGCTTCATCAATGCTCCTGTTGAGATCAACTTCTTTCCTTATTTGTCCACAGAAACTATCTCAATTCTTACAAATAATTTCACTCAAAACATAAATGAAACCTTGATGTTATATGATACATGTTTTGCTCAATTACATTTAAACAGTCTTACTAAACAAACTTTATTATAAATATGAACTTTTCTATTGATTTTATATATTAATATTTTTTACGTAAAGTTTTCAATCCCAAGAAATATAAATCAATAATATTTAAATATTATATATATGAACAAAAACATTTAGAAAAATACTTAATATTTTTTTAGTTTCCTCCTAATAAGTAATAAATTATATTTAATTAATTTTACTATATTTTCATATAAAATTTTCACTCACGTGCAATGTACATAATGAAATTTTTTAAAATAATATAAAATAAATATATATGAATTAATATGATAATTTAAAAATTTAACTAATTAATTTAGTTTTCTAATAATAAATTTTATTTGAATCAATTTATTATGGTTTCTTATAAAATATTCAAACTCATATAAATATTAATGTATTTTTATGTAAAGTTATTAATCTAGTACAATGTGAATAAAAAATATTTAAATATAAAATAATAACATCACTTTTAATTAGTAGCTATATTTTATTTATTTAATCAAAGAAACAATTATCACCATGAAACATGCACTTAGTAATTTAAACAATACGAAATGATTAAATTCCTAACACTATATAGCTCTCTATATTCTTATGCTTCATTTAATCTATTGACATATGGTTTATTAGGTTTTTTAATCATGTTCTCTTTAGATACAACTATAGCTTGTTCATTACATTTTTTCCATCAATGCTCTCGTACGTTAATTTCTGGTCTTACTTGTCCACAAAAAATATCTCAACTCCAACAAACAATTACACTCAAAACATCAATGAAACATTGATGTTATATAATACATGTTTTGTCAAATGCATTTAAGCTATCTTACTAAATAAACTTTATTATAAATCTGTATTTTTCAATTGATTTTATCATGTTTTCTTCTAAAATTGTATTTCATATATATAAATATTAACATATTTTTATGTAAGTTTTTCAATCCCATGAAATATAAATATAAGATAGTTAGATATTATATATTATATATATGAATGAAAAAATTTAGAAAAAAATTAATAAATTTTTAGTTTCTTCATAATAAATTACATTTAATTAATTTTACTATATTTTCATATAAAGTTTTCATTCTCGTATGATGTACATATTCAAGTTTTTTAAATATTATTATAGAACAAATATATATATTTGGATATTTTAAATATTATATAGAACAAATAATAAATTTTATTTGAATCAATTTTATTATGATTTCTTATAAAATATTCAAACTCAGGTATATATTAATATATTTTTATGTAAATTTATTAATCTAATGCGACGTAAATAAAAAATATTTAAATATAAAATAATAACATCATTTTTATGAGAAGTGACTTGAACAATTTAAAAGGATTTTAAATTTCTAACAATATATGACTCCCTATTTTCATATACTTTATTCAATGTTAGAATAATTTAAAAATTTTAACACAATGTCAAAAGAACCATAATTTATTTAGAAGATAATAAAAAAAAAATTTCACAAACTTGCATTACTTCAAAATAATAGTAAAAAAGATATCCAACTAAAATGATCTAGAATTTATCTTAGAAATGAAATGATAACAATACTGTTATCATAAAATGTATTGAAGTGTTTGTAGTATAATAATAATAATAATAATAATAATGTACATATAAAAAAAATACAAAATTATAAAATATATAATTTATTATTTTTAAAATATATAATATTTTTAAAGTAATAGAAACTACCTCTTTATATGAAAGAATGATATGTTTTCTAGTAAATTTTTGAAAAAAAGAGAAGATGACGTGTTAAATTTATCTTGTAGTAAAACTTTTGAATAATAATAATAATAATAAATAGTAGATAAATAGTAAAAGTAGATAATAGATAATAAATAGCAGATAGATAGAAGATAAATAAAAAATTATAGTAGATAATTAGTAAATAATAAAAAAAAAGAGTACAAAATCGTAAAATGTGGAAGTGGCATGTGATAATATTGTAGCAATTACAGTAAAAAACTCCAAATGATGTTACTATAGATGCTACAATAGAAAAACTACCTTGCATTTGTATTATTTATTATTTATAGATAGATATAGATTAGTAATCCAATTTGATGTGACGCAAAAGAGAAAGAAAGTCACAATTACAGCTAATTGCTAAATGCTATGGCTGGTTTTAATGTAGTCCACTTTGGTAAGTGGAGTACCGGTAGAACATACCGGTTACATCAGGTTTCAAAAGATTCAGTTAATTTTTTCTTATTTTTTACTGTGGGTGCATTTTACGAAGTAGCTCCTGAGTGTGCGTTTAGCAGTATTGGAAAAACAGAGTTAGGTGGCAACCTACCATTGAAGCTACTACGACAATAAGAGTTAGGAGAGAGAGAGAAAGAGAGACAGCCAGTTGCATAGAGAGAGAGAAAAAACAAGAAGCTCACCCGAGAGAAAGAAAGAGAAAGAGAGAGAGTCCATTAATTTCAGTTAAAAAAAAAAAAAGCAATGGTTACAGATGAAGAAATGTCAGAAGCGGTGAAGTCCCTGTTTACAAAATCAAACCCCCAGAAAGCCGAACCTTCACCACGATGAACCAAGTGGTTCAGGACCTTCAGGCCAAGCTCGGTGGCCACGACCTCACCCACAAGCTTGATTTCATCACCCAACAGATCAACCTCCTCTTCGTATCCCAACAGCAACAAGTTTGAAGGACTTCAATTCCAAAAACTTAAGTTTGAAGGATGTACCTGCTAAGAAGGTTAGCTGTGCTCAATCGCATCCATCGATCTTTTTTTTGACACGTATCCAACGGTATGAGGTTAATGGTACACCGGTGCACCCCTTTCTACGGGGTGCACATTAAACGTCGTCAAATGCTTAACGCACGAGTAGTGGTAAGACGGCAAAACAAAAGAAAAGTAATGCACTGGCATGACAAGAAAAAGAAAGTAACGTGCCACAGCTACAGAAAAAAACGTGAAAGCGCGCAAAACTGAAAAGTAACTGCGCGCGAGAAATTTATTTTGTGAATTCAACGGAGAGCATGTTACGTGACAAATAGAGTTAATTCAATTAGCAAGAAAAGTTTTAAATAAATTAAAAAGGGCGTTTGCTAAGTATAGAGAGAGGCAATCCAATTAATAACATAAAAATTTACATAAATCGAAAAGAGAATTTCCCACATAATAGAGAAAAGTAATCAATTAATAATAAAAATAATGATTAGGTTCTTTCTAACCTGCGCCTGAAAGTGATTTTGTATCAAGAAAAACTAAGCTTGTACCAAAAAAAAAAGTAATAAAGAAGCATTTAATAATTTTTATTAATTCCTTTTAATTACTTTTATAGAAAAAATAATTGCAAAAAATATTTAATATCCTTTATTAAAACATCTTTTAATAGAAGTTGGCCACTTTTTATAAATATTATATTAAGCAAATAAATTTTATTGAATACACTTAATAGGCATTGATTAGTAATTAATTGAGTGCCGAATTTTGAAATCACTAATTTTATGATCACATTAAATAATTGTGCCGCACATTTACTTAATTTGTAATATAGTCAGTTATTTTTTAACCAAGAAAACCAAGCTCGTATAAATAAAAAAGGACAATAATTAAGAAGTATTTAATACTTTTTATTTGTTCTTTTTAATTACTTATAAAGAAGAGAGTATTGTAAAAGAAAACATTTAATGTCAATTATTAAAATCATTTTGAATAGAAGTTGGCTACTTTCAATAAGTATTTTATTAAGCTAATAAATTTCATTGAATACAATTTGTTAGCACCAAATTTTGTCTGCGATTTTTTCAAAACAATTTCAAAAGAAAAAAAATTTAAGAATTTTAAAAAAATGTTCAAAAAATCTGTCGTGGTCCAATTAAATTTTATGTATTAACCCAATTTATCTTGAACCTGATAAGTGTGTTCAAATTCATTGTATCTCTTTTTGACATGTGCTTTTTTTCCTGGTGGGAGTATTAAATAATTTAGGATTTGATTGAAAAGTATTAAGAGTTGATTGATTTAATTAAGGAATAAATTACAATTAGGTAAAAAAAAAGGGAAAATAACTTGTTATTAAACATTTTTCCAATTTAATTTTTAATGAATTGAAATTAACTAATGCAAACTTATGTTTTAAAGAACTACATGGATTTGATTCCTCGTTACACTCAAAGATATGTAGAAATGCAAGTCAAACCAAATTGTAAATTTTACAAAGATCGAATTGAATAACTCCACTATACCTCCTAACAAGATCACACTATAATTCATACATGACCAAGTAAGTTATATTGATCATCCTTTGCCTCTTAATAAATCTCATTTTGATTATAACATTAATTAAAAAAGCCTTATTGTCTCCTACTGTTCAATTCACCCTAATAATATTGTGGGGTGAGTTATTTTATTTTCAGTACACCTAAACATGGATCGTTAAATATGGAAATAGGAGTGTCAAAATAAGCCGAGTTCTATGGATATCAAATAATTCAACAAAATGTGTAGGCTAAGTTAAGAAAATTGAAGTTTGAATGTATTTTGGCCCGACTGGCCAGCTAGATTTTGGTTGGCCCACAATAGGCTGGTCAGGTTCTTTGACTCGATATTTAATTATTTAATTAATATTTTTTATGATATGTAAAAGATTTTACCTTTACTTTTTCTAATATAAATTAATATTTATATCATAAAAAGAAATTTTGTTTTATGTTTGTTGGTGTTTAAGTTATGCAAAAGAAAAATTTAGTGATTAAACATAAAAATAAAATTTTTAAGTGTTAAAAATATAACAAAAAAAGAAAAGATAATTTAGGCCAATGGCCGGTCCACACAACCTGCTACCAACATAAAGCTAGGTTATAGGTTAGCAAATTGTGACCCTAACCTGCTACCAACATAAAGCTAGGTTATAGGTTAGCAAATTGTGACCCTACAACAACTTTGACTCGACTCAGTTGGAAAATTAACTTGGTCCGCGTGTATTAACTTGAGTAGGTTCAGCCGATCCATTTTGACATCTCTATACGAGAAGATGACATGCACAAAACTAAAGAGAACATCATATCAATAAATATATCTATGAAAATGACAAATGACGAGAAATAGGGTTCAAAGTCGGTGTCCAAGGCTCAAGAGGAGACCCAACCATGCGTTAAACTTCAATTAATACAAAAGCAAAGGGGCATACCCTTAAAATTTAAAGCCACTGGCCATCGTTTGAAGTACCCTACAACGACCTTAATGGCCTAGAAAGCAACCGAAGAAATAATTACGTCATCAAACAAGGCATTCCTTATCTTTCATATCCACCTCAAGGTTGTTCCGCAGTGTCCTTGAATTCTCCATCCTCCTCTTAGCCCAAGCCTAAAACTTCATTACCTACAATGTCCTTCCAAAAACCAAGCCCCGCGACACTGATGGTCGAGTTCTTAAATTTAATAAGTTTCACTGCCAAACGAAAGCTCTCCTTGTAACGACTGACCAAATCATTTTTCAAGTCTTGGATTTGAACATGTATCATTTTCATGGCAGCCTAGTGCAGGTCTTCATTAGCTCTTGGTTTCTCTTCAGCGTCTTTGCCTTTATTCTCAACAACTACAACTTTCTCCTTTAAGACGCTTCTTATGCCGCCTTCCTTAAGCTATCCAGTTGATTTTTTGCTTCGCCCAACTTCACCACATGCCCCTCGTGCTCGACCACCTTATTGTCAGCTTGTCTTTGAGAATTGGTTAACTAGAGCTTGATCATGCGGTTGGTGGTAGCTAACCTAAAGGCATGCAACTGATTGCATCTGCATACGCTCAAGATGCTGGTGGTCTCAAATTTGGTCCAATTAGCATCATAAGTCAAGTGGGAATCAATAAACTCCTCACAATGGTAGTGTTTGTCCCATAACGACGAAATCTCTATCCCTACAAAAGTAATAAAGTCTTTAAACACTTTCAACACTTTTACTAGAATAGTTTCACAATATCAAAAATGGAAAAAACATGACCTTTTAGGACATCGGGCTGATCTGAAAAGATGGGCCATAATTAAGCACCAAGCTATCTAACTGAAGAGGGGTGGCAGCAGACCTTCCAGCTGAACAAGAAAGATCAACAACGACAGTCCTCCCAGCTAGACAAGGAGGCTCGAAAGCAACAGATAACCCAGGCATAGAATCAGGGTCCATGCTGCGACGTTGGACCTGTGGTCAGCTCTCTATGTCAGAAGATTTTCCTATGTGATCAATCAAAATAGGCATCTCAAAAACTCTTTTTTGCATGTGTATATTGCTTAGCCAACTCACGAGTGTTATACTTGGGCGCCATTTCCTTGCAACAAGCGAGAATCGGGTCAAATTTAGAAAAGAAGAATGAAATAAAATTACACTTTGGTAATAAAGACTTATAAAAATAATTTCTCAAGGCTGCATCATTACCCTTTAGCCTCAAGATCATAGACCACTCATAGGGTTGATATAGCTATCAAAACGGGTCAGTTTGATCTATTCGGGCACGGACCAAGCCAAATTTGGCTAAGTGAGTTTCAGGTTAATATTTTGTTAACTCTGTCTGCTTTTATGTAATGTAAATGGGTCGGGTTGGCCTGAACCGTTGCAGGCCGGCCCATTCGAGTTGAGCTAATTTAAGCTATTTTAGTTTTAAGTTGAAATTTTGTTAGCTCAACCCACCTATTTTGTCGGGCTATTCGGGCTGACTTGGGGCTTAACCCATTTTGATGGCTGTAACATCCTCTTCAACATGTTAGACTTGTAAATAGTTATAGATGTAGCTTAATACTTGCTTAACATGCCTGTTTAATTTTGTGACAATCTGAGTTAATTTAGGCACGTTACTATAGCCTAAAAGGTGAAAAGTAGCTTAAAATGACACAGATATTAGTATAAATGGCTTAGCTGATGGAAATAGATGTGAATAATTTATTTCTAAGTCGCAAATGTGTATTATGTGATGCGGTTAAAATTTAAGAATAATCAGAATCCGTTTGATATTTTTAGGCATACTGGTTGTGTGTTTTAATGTTAGAATGAGTAGTCATAAATATGGAAAATGATGGTTTTGGTGCAACAAGATTTTTGATGAATCTGATGATTTATTTTAAACTTGTTGGGTTCAATAAAACTAGATTTGGAGAAATTTAAGTGTTTTTAGCAGATTTGAAAATATCAGTATAGTAACTTATGGCCCTAAACACCCTACAGTTACCAGCCCCTATTTTTGACCTTTGTGTTGATATTTCAAGCCATTAGTCTTGTTTCTCATTCATTCTTCATGATTGAAAACAGAAGCAACATAGAAGGAAGAGAAAGAAGCAAATGAGGAAAGAAAGAAGAGGAAATCAAGAAGGAAAGGAAAGCTTGAAGATTTGTGATTAATTTCATCATCATCTCCATCACCATAGCAGCTAGAGAAGCTTATGGAAGGGATTCTTGAGTTAAAACTTCATCTTTTCTCATTTTTTCATATTAAGCTTGTTTGAGGTTTGATATGCCAATTTGAGTTCTTGAGCTGCTTGAAGTGATTTTCTTGTTTGGATAAGTTTTAAATGTGGTTTATGACTTGTTCATGCTAAGAGTTTGGATTATAAATTGAAAATTTTTCATTTGGACCTAAAATGCTCTAAGTGTTGATTTTAGGGGTTTGGATGAATGATTTAGTATTTTAATCCATTTTAGGTGGAATCAATTAGTGTTTTATGTTTCCTTCATGTTTTTGAACTTGTTTGGGACTTAAAATCATCAAGAAACGAATATGAGGTGATCAAATCTCGTATTTTTGGCCAATGAAATAGTGGCTCGGTTCTGTATAATTTTCTACAGTATGTCTGGCCAAGAGACATGGCCCGTGTCCTCAGACACGGGAGGGGGGTCGTGTCCTTTTCTAGCACATCAATTGGACGAGCATGATTGAAGACACAGTCTGTGTCCCTAGACAAGGGATGGGTCGTGTCCCTCTCTGCCTGTTCAATCTCGTGAAACCATGCTAACAAAACAAGACATGGGGTGGGGGGTCATGTCACCAAACACGACTTGTGTCTTTGGCCCAAAAAGTTATCAAGCCTATGCAAGAGTTCCGGAACTGAGCAAGAAATGTGCTCTTGATGTTTTGGGATTTCTTAAGTGATGAGATCACGTTTATATGTTTTCCTAAGTGTGTTGAGACACAAATGAGGGTAATTCTTGGAGAGAATAACCACTTGGCATATATCTAAAAGTTGTGAAACCTTAGGAAAATCTTTGAGTTTAGAATGTCTGAGGATTGTATCTAATACCTTACACAACATGAGGTTGTTTTGATATCATTTGTGAAGTGATAATGTGAGGTTCTAAATATGAGATACTAGTTACAAGGTTCTTACTACTTTGTTGGATAAGTGAGGCTAAGATTCATATGTATTAGTGTTTAAAAATGTGGCTTGAATATTTGGTTTTCAAACTTGATATTTGCTATTTTCCTACGTATTGTAACCTTAAATGGTGTGCACAACCATATGACTTGAGAATAAAGTGTTGGATTCGAACTCTCCTTGCATTTATGCTTGTATGGTCAGGGTTATCGGTATGGAGTTGGCATTAGTACTCTTACTTTTATGAGAAGAACGAGTCCACACATCACCAAGTAGTGTCATAGCTAAATTGCCTATCCTACCCATATACAAGGGAATGAAGGTTCCTGGGAAATAAGTAAGTAACTTGTGTTTTTAAAACTTAAAATCTGCATTATTATTTGCATAATCATTGTATTAGGACTTTGTTTGAGCATAATCATACCTCATAACATAAAGCATTACATGTTTGACAATTGTATGGACAGTTGTTATTGCTTGATCGGTTAATTCTTTGGTTGCTTGTTTGATAGTATCTTAGGATTGTATGAGCAATTCTTTAATGTTATTGATTTTCGGATATTATATTACATAGAGTGTTATTATGTGTTCAGTTGATTTATTTGTTTAAATGATTAACTGCTAGTCTTGGTATGCGAATACTGAGAAATTATGATTTTTCACCCCTGTGTGTTCCATGTAAATCCAGGTGAAGACCCTCTAAAGGGAAATAACAAGTAAAAGAAGAAGCAAAAGGCTTAGTTTAGCTACTTTATTTCTTTTTGAACCAGTTTGTATATTTGCACGTTTCTGGTAGTATGTAAAAGTTTATATATATAGTATGGCTTGTTAGCCAGTGATATATGTATATATATGATCTTTTTATCATTCGTGACTCTCTATAATGACTATACAAGTTATTTTGGGTTTTTATTATATGCATTTTTAGACGTGACATGCTTAATATGATTTATCTTGAAATATTCCATTTATTTTATGATAATTGCACTAGGGTGTTACAATGGCTCTAGGGTTGAGCTTCTAAAGATGCTCAATCTCTTTCCAATCATCATCTTAAAACTTGTTTGGGTTTATGGCCAAAGAAGCACCACCATCTTGGACCCGCCAGATCAAGAATTCGTCTTGGCTCATCATAGAAATTAGGAAGAACCTTGGGTTGGGGGCAAACCATAAATAATTGGATTTTAAAAGCTTTGTACAAAAGCTCAAATACATTTAAAATCTTCTTATATGAGACACTTGGAAATAAAATCCACCAAGATTTCCTCGACGGTTTGGAAGATCAAAGGAAGTAGAAGAAGTATGAAAACAATTGGCACAATACCAAGATTTCCACAAAGGAGTTATGTAACACCCCCAAAATTGTTTATTTTACGATAAATATTCATTTTATAATATTTGTGATTTTTAAGAATTTTTCTAGAATTATTTGAATTACTTGAATATTTTAATATTTTTTCTCGATTTACGTGCATATTGAGTGGAGCCGAAAAAATGAAATATTTTTCCCGGGACTAGAAAACCTTGAACTGTGGAAACGTCGACGGGAGATCTTACAAAACCCTAGGCCGGGCACAGTTTATGAGGTTTGCATTTTTTGAGATTTTATCTGATAAATAAAATCGCAATACATTTTATTATCCGTTAGACAATAAATATTTGTTTTGTTAACTGTAATTTTTGTCCACTGATAATAAACTTAATACAGTGTTAGCCATATTTTGGAGAACACTTTAATGACATCACAAGATGAGCTCACTTGATGACATCACTTTGACTTTTCAAAAAGTGAAAATTTAGCTTGTTGAAAAAGCTTGGAGGAAGCTTCCAAGTAACTTCCTATTGGCTTCTTGGAGAAGCCAATCTCCTCTCTCCCTTATGCAACTCCACGACAATGAGAAGGGAGGAGAGAACCAAAAGCTTCCATCTCACTTAAGTCACATTTCACTTTTCATTCAAACTTTCCTATCACTTTCTCTCTCTACCTTTCTCTTCTTCCATTTTCTCTCATTTTCTCTCTTCTTCTTCTCCTACCTCACGGCCACCACACCATTTTCCATCTCCACCATTGCAAAAATTTCATCCAATCATATTTTCTTAATCTCCATCACATTCTAAATACCTTTATAGTTGGTACCATTTCTAAAAGCTTCCAACTCCATCATCTTTCTTCAAGAACAAAGATTGAAGCTTTTGAGGTAAACTTTTGATCTTCACTTTCTCTTCTTCATTTTCGTGTTCATAGTTCTCTTTATGACCATTGATCCACTCTTTTTCAAGCCTAAAATGTTGATTTTGTGAGTTGAAATCCTTATGGTTTTGTGGAGAGCTTGGCCGAAATCTTCAAGGACATCAAGGGAGATCTTTTGCTTGCCATTTTCTTTGGTAAGAGGGAGAACATCCTCATCAACCACACATGGTGGTGGGGGATGAATTTTGGTGTTGATGGTGGAGGATCCATGTGGTGATCTCTCCACTTGAATGTTTGTTTTCAATGATTTGTTGTTATGTGATTGTATGGTGTTGTTGTATGAGGTTGATATATTATGTGTTATTAATAATTTGTGATGTGTGGTATACTTGAAATCATATTTGGAAGACCAAGAACACTTTATTTCTTGATGTGTGGCTCATGGCCTTGTGGCCTTAAAATGAGAACCAAAATGAAATTATTATCCTAAATTGAAACTTGATGAGTTAATGGATGAAATAATGAAAAATGTGGACTTGAGACCTTAGGTGAAGTCACGGCCAAGAGGAAGAAAATTAGGAAAACTTATGACTAAATTGGTAATGAATTGGAACTTATGAGTTTAAATGGAAAATGAGTTGATTGAGGAATTAAAACAATGGATTAAGAAGATGAAAATGAAATTCTATGAACCTAGGGTTCACGGTCAAGAAGAAAGAAAAATGGAAGTATTGGATAAATCTTAAAGTAACTTGGAATTTAGAAAAATTATGTTAAAAGTGAATTAATTAAAGAATTGAAACAAATAAGTAAGAAGAGGAATTTTGGAACTTAAGAATATTAGTGTTTTTGGACATCTAGGATAATCAAGAGGAAAATTCGTAATCAAAGTGAAGCTTGAATAACTAAATGACTAAATACTAAATTGGGAATTCATGAGATGGAAAAATAAAAGAAATGAGGACTTTAATGTAATACCATAATGACTTATGATCTTTAAAGGAAAATGAGCGTAAGTGAGACTTTGAGACTCATAAGACTTAAAATAAATAAATTTTATTAATGATGAGGAGAAATGTAAATTGGAGTAGAGAAACAAAAATCGAAATGATAATGGAAACCACAAGGTTGAGATTAAAGGACAATGTTATTATCGTGCTCATAAGTGGAATCTTGATTTGTTGACAATTGCTATGAATTATGATGGTATATGATCTTGGATTGCATGACATTAATGATATTGTGTATGTATGTGTGCATTGAGGCATTCATCATATTTTGTGAAGTCATGTGATCTGTTGTTATGGCTGTATGAGCCTAAGAGATGAATTACACCTTCGTGCGGGTGCGATGGGCCTCGTGTAGGTCTTTACACTGCAACAAAAGCGGAGTATAGCCACGGTTTAAACCGAGGCCAATGTACAAAAAAACCGTGACTAACTTAATTTTGCCATGTTTACTAACTCCGTGGCTAATCAAGGCATCGCCCCCACTTTAGCCATGGTTTTTTAAACCATGGTAACATTACTTTAGCTACGGTTATTGTAATACCCTTAAGTACATGTTAGACTGGTAAATGGTTACGAAAGGTAGCATTTAACTTGTTTAGCATGTCAGTCAAGTTTTGTGACAATCTGAGTTCATTTAGGCACTTAGTTGCAATATAAAAGTTGTAAAATGGCTTAAAATGACTCAGATAATAGCATAAGTTGCTAAGTTAAGAGAAATAAACATAGAGAGTTTATTTCTAGGTCACAAATAAGCCAAATAAGATGTGGTAAAAGTTTCAAGAGAATCGAGTCGGTTTGGTATTTTTAGGCATACGGGTTGTGCTTTTAATGCCGATTGATCCCTGCAGCAGATATAGAAAATAATGAGAAAAGAGAAGGAACAACTTAGATGAATCTTATGATTTATTCTAAGGTTGTTGGAAGCAGGAAACTCGAATTAGCATGATTCGGGTATCCATAGCAGATAGAAGTTTCGGTATTAATCTTTTCCCCGTAATTCCTCGCACGTCCCTTCCCCTTTATATTTGGTTCTCCTCGGCAGAGAGAGAAGAGAAACCGAAAACCAGAGAAGAAAAGAGAGAAAGGGGAGAGGAGAGAAGGGAAGAAGAAGGGAAGAGGAAGATCAAGCTTCAAGATTCAAGGCTTCAATCTTCAAGAGGTAGGGGTTTAGAGCTTTTATTCATCTCTATTCTCTATGTATGCATATAGATACATAATATGCTAATTTGAGTTTTAGAGATGTTAGAAGAGTTTGGCTTGCATAGAAGTGTTCCTTGGGTCATTTATGACTTGTCTATAACATCAACTTAAGAAAGAAGACCCTTGAATCACAAAGTGAGCCTTAAGTAAAGAATGAAGAATTCTAGCCATAATCCAAATTAAGAGATTTAAGAGAGTAATTGATGTTCCTAACTGTTAAAGAATTGATTAGGGACTTAGAATTACTTAGAATTTGGATTGAGATGGCTTGGAATCAGCAGAAATGATCAATAGAGCAAAGAAAACCCGCAGTTGCACTCTCAGAACCGTGGTTCTCGATGGCGCGCGCCGCGGCGTGGAGATAGTCACGCCGCAGCGCAGAGAGTTTCGCCGGAATGCCGCGGCGTGGAGGAAGCATGCCGCGGCGTGAGGTTAAAAATTAGCCCAAAGGAGCCCTCGAGAGAGGGCGCCGCGGCGTGCAAATCTTGCCGCGCGCACATGAGATCCTGAAGCTCCAAAATGATGTTTTTGGATGCTTTGAGGTGCCATAGTTAAGGGAATCATTAAGACATGTTTCCTAAGTGTGTTAAGGCACAAGATGGGATATTTTCAAGTGGAAAATATCTATCCATCAAGTATGAGAAAGCATAGGCTTTTAAGCATCCTAAAGGAAAGGTTTGCTTTAAGTAATGATATTGCACTTTAGGCAACTTAATGTTGCAACTGATATCACTTAAGATGTGATGAGATAGTGCAATAGAGATGAATAATAGTATTCACTCTAGTAGAGAATGATGAGAAAGGTATGAACCTTAGGAAATCCAAGAATAGTGGATTACCTTAGAAAGGTACCTAGAAGCTTAGGCAACAAAGAGTTGCAAGTAAGAGCCACTCTAGAGTTAGATTACATGAGTGGAGATAAGATTGTGTATGAGTTCCACAGAGGGGACGTTTAGGTACTTAGTCTCAAGTTAAGTGAGACTTAGTACATTGTTAAATACACAAGAAGAGGAATTATGACTAAGAAGATGTCATAAGCGAGAAAGTAGAACAGAAATGTACAACAACTCAAGTATAAGTTAAGATGAGTTAGAAGTACAAGATAAAGATAGCAGAAAGTAGAACAGTAAATGTACAACAACTCAAGTATAAGCTAAGATGAGTTAGAAGTACAAGATAAAGATAGCAGTAAAAGTAGAAATGTAAATGTACAACAACTCAAGTATAAGCTAAGATGAGTTAGAAGTACAAGATAAAAGAAGATACTTCCTTAGATGCAAGTAAAGCATGGAAGTTGAGTTTAGAATAAGTATGTTAGCACACAAGTGTAGTATACGCTACTACCGAAGTGTGATAGAAAAGGAAAGTTAGATGCATGAACTACTCTCTTTAGACAAAGTTGAGTTAATTATGCAAAGTTTTAGAGAAATGCTCTCGCTTCCTTAAGCAAGGTTAGATGAGGCATTAGTTAAGATAGACTCTTTCACTAGGATGAGTTGAGTCTATAGAAAAGAGTAAGATGGTGTTTATGTAAGAGATAAACATAACACTAAGCTCTTCACACACTAGATAGTTAAGCTAGTGTGAAGATGAAGAGAAAGGACCTTAGGGCAACCAAGATTAGTGGTTCGCCAAAGGTAAGTACCTAACACCTCAAAGCAACGTAAGGTTGCATTAGAGATCACTTAAGAGAAAGGAGTGATGAGGTGAAATTTAGGTACAAGTAAGAGACATAGTTTAGTAATGTTTACCCGAGAATGTAACGTTATATGACGTGAGGTCATTCACCGGAGGTAAGGGATCAGAGAAGTTCCTAAGGAACAAGTATTCCTAACCAAGTGCTAAGGTTACATATAGTATGAGGTTACAGATTCTCCTCATCACAAGGGGTAAACATAAGAAGACTAGAATATGCTTAGCTCTGAGCGGAACTAAGTATATAAGTATGTACGAAAGTCTATGAATTAGTCAAGTAGGATCGATCTAGTGAGTATCCTTTGATGTTAATCATGAAGGCAAAAAGGAGATAGATGGGTGTCCGAAGGAATTTTGAGAAGGACATAACCCTGATGTCGCGATGTGCCAAGGCCTAAGGAGATAAGTGGGAAATCCAGAGACGCTCTTTGAGCAAGGATGAAGCCCGAATTTCTCAATGAGCCAGGATACGTGTAAGATGAGGATGAGGTTTCCTCTATTTACCACTAGATGATATACTTGACTAGTTCCTAGCAAATTCCTTCGCTCCAAATCAAAACTCGCATTTGCATTTCATTCACATACACTTAGGATTCCTTAGGCATATTCATTACATATCATTAGCATTGCATTTACGGACGGTTGTATGGGCATTGTCCGTCACCGTTGTTATGTATGTACATGTATGGGCGCTTGTATATATTAACGGTGTGTTGACTCTTAATTGTTATCACACTATTAGAAAGTGTATAAGTTATGAGAATAGAGGAGGAAACTCCTAAGTTATGAGAAAAGAGGAGGAAACTCCTAAGTTATGAGAAAAGGGGACAAAGCTCCTAAGTTAGAATTATAGCATTTGTTATATATTTTGTTATATACAATGTTATAGAGAACTGGTATTGGAATTGCTTTTACTGAGAATGTAAATTCTCACCCCAGTTGCTATTCCATGTAAATCCAGATGCAGGTTCAGATGCAGGTACCGATAAAGATAAAGGTGCAGGTACAGAGATGCAAACCTTGCCAAGGATGAGAAGATAAAGCATGAAGACTAGAATAGTTTTTATTGCTTTAAGTAGACAGAACTTATGTAATAAGTTTATGTTTGTTCTGTAAGTTTTATGTTATATGTATTACAATAAGCCTCAGGTGGCTAAGTTTGTATATATATATGTATGAGTTTAAGTTTTTCCGCAATCTCTCAAGGCTTTCTATAATTACTCAGTTGTGATTATAGATATATGTTAGTATGTAGTATAGAAGTGACATCTCTAGTACTGGTTATCTTTATATATCTCTGTCTATCTAGGATATATCTAGATATCTGTATTAGGGTGTTACATTTTAGTATCAGAGCAGTTCATCCTGTTGAGCCAGGGTATGGACTGACCGTGCTTAGGCATAAGTAGCAGTTTAGTAGAAAGTTATGCATTCTTTTATCTCTTTTTGAGATAAGCAGATGGAATTGCATGACTAGGAGACTGGTAAAGAAAGAGAATACCAGAGCTTTTAGAGAAATGGCTGCTGTGTTGAGAGAGCAGACTGCCATTAGTAGAAGTCTATCAGAAGCGATAGAATAGAACTCGCTTAGCTAGTAGCGAAGACGAGAGAGAACTTTTGAGGAATCAGTGTTTCTCCGAGTTCAAGAAAGATACTCCTTTGTTTTCAAGGGAGCGTTTAGTTCAGGCAGAGTTAGAAGATGGTTTCATGTGATGGAAGAGATCCTTGAGACCATAGCAAGCGCTGATGAATAGAAAGTGACCTTGCTTCGTAAGGGTTAGTAGGTGAAGCCGAAAGCTGATGAGATGAAGCAGAGAGGTTACTAGAGATGGTTAGTACTCGAACCACATGAGAGGTGTTTAGAGTTACTTTCCTAGATAAGTATTATTCCTTGAGTTAGAGAAAGCAAAGGAAAGAAGAATTCCTAAAGTTAGAGCAAGGATATTATCAAGATTAGAATGCAAAGCAATTCAAAGAATGTCAAGAGTTCTTTTCTTATTTTACGTCCAATCCGTATAAAGACCGGAAGTGAGTAAAATTTGAAGTAGAACTTGGAGAAGACATTAGAAGAATTGCGATGCAAAAGGAGGTTATAGACTTCTCGCTCTAGTCGGTGCATGCGAGTTGTAGAAGTAGCCTCGATGGAACAAGAGTTAGAAAGTTCCTAATGAGGAAAAGATCGATGTTGAGGTCGGTGAGAGTGTCTTTTGATCTCAAGTTGTATCGAGTTGCACAGTGGAAGCTTGGAGTAATGATAAGTATAAGAAGAGTGCTTGTAGAGGAGCAACTCTAAGGAGAAAAGCAAATCAAGCTTCCAGTAACTAAGATGTGCTAGATGTGGTAAGATACATGGATGTAGACCATTTTGATGGGTAATCCATGAGCTACATAAGTAAGTAACCAGGACATCGTAAGAGAGATGGTTCTTGGACAAAAGAAAGCGACGAAATCTTCCAACTTGGTATGAGATGAGAACACATGTAAAGAGAAATCTTTTAAGGTGTGTATAAGAAGAGAATAGATTTACTTTGTAGATCATGTTGATTTACTTTGTGAATCTAGTTGCTTACCTTGTTGGTATGGTTTGGTTGTTCGAGAGAGAAGGATGATCGTGTAAGATCGGTTGAGAGAATCTTTGAATTTTCTCGGAGATGATCTAAGACTTGGTTATCATAGAAGCATAGTAAAGTAAAGCAGATTTTCGAGAGTTTTCCAGAATTACGAAAGGACATGAAAAGTATGTCAAAGGTAGTTTTGGAAACTTTTGAAAAGAAGGGGTTAAGTACCAAGAAAACCGAAAGTCAGTTTTGGATTACAAGTGGTACAGTTTAAGAGTTATGTAATTTCTTAAGACAAATTGCAGAGAACCCCAACAGAGGTTTAAGCAAAGTGGTACAATGGGCGAGTAACCATTGTATCCAAGAGCAGAGAATCTATCAGTAGATTTTCTAAGTTAGTGCTACCTGGTTTAGGCCAGTTAAGAGAGGTAGTACCCAGTAATGGACTCTAGATAGTGAGTTTGTTTTCCAAGAGTAGAAGAGAAGGTTGATTACTACGTTAGTTTTGGTAATTCCAAATTCTGAGAGAGAACTTTGAAGTAGACAAGTTATACTTCGAAGATGGGACTAGGGTATGTTAGATGCAATAGAGGTAGGTAGATGCCTACGCATCAAGCGCGATCACAAAGAGAAGGACTACCCTAGGTATGATTTGGAATTAGCCATAGTAGTGATACCTTATAGTTTTGGAGACATAACTCATAAGGAGTCTAGTTAGAGATGTTCACGATCATGATAGCTTAAGATGCTTGTGGATCGAGGAGAAGCCGGACATGAAGCGAATAGATGGAAAGAGTTTTCAAGGTTCATAACCTTGAGTTGAGATATCATTCGGGTAATGCCATGTAGTGGTTATCCTAGATGATAGTCCAAGAGAGAGTTGAATTCTTGAGAGTTTTCGAGAATTTGAGTCTAGCGGTGACTATGATTCCGATAGTCTTTCGGTGAGCAAGGTGGACATAGTAAGAGGCCTAAAGGCTCGATTTCTTTGAAGCTCGAGAAGGAGAATGAAGCTCTAAGGGACAAGTGTGAGCAGATTTTCAAAGGAACCCTTAAGGATTTTGTTATGACTAAGAGGGAATGACGAAGTTTAGAGATAACTTTGTCTTCCAAGAGGGTCAAAAATCAAGAAAAGGATTCCGTAGGAAGCTCACCAGAGAAAGTGTACCATCTATCAAGAGGCTACTAAGGTTTTCCAAGAGTTAAGGAAGATGTATAGTAGCATAGTATGTTAAAGAACATAAGAGAATATGTTGAGCGGCATAAAGGTGGCAAGATTAAGTAATCCACCAATCTTTTGCTAAGAACAGATAGCTATTTTCTAGATAAGGTAGTTCAACTACTTTTGAAGGGAATAGTTAGGATTCATAGAGTTTCAAAGAATATAGTGTCCGAGAGAGATACTAGATTCACACTTGGTTTGAAAGCCTTATAAGAAGGAGTTCAAAGCTAAGTTATGTTTTAGTACAACTTACCATCCATAAGCATAGAGATCGAGAGCTTTGAGATAAGCGGATCTAGTCAAGAGAAAGTGGTTGGGAGAAGTGGTACTAAAGAAGGATTGCATAGAAACAAGTTCCATGTAGAGTTTTGTTTAGCCGAATTGTTTACGTGAGGTGAACAATTTTGGGGACAAAATTTTAAAAAGGAGGGAGAAATGTAATACCCTTAAGTACATGTTAGACTGGTAAATGGTTACGAAAGGTAGCATTTAACTTGTTTAGCATGTCACCAAGTTTTGTGACAATCTGAGTTCATTTAGGCACTTAGTTGCAACATAAAAGTTGTAAAATGGCTTAAAATGACTCAGATAATAGCATAAGTTGCTAAGTTAAGAGAAATAAACATAGAGAGTTTATTTCTAGGTCACAAATAAGCCAAATAAGATGTGGTAAAAGTTTCAAGAGAATCAGAGTCAGTTTGGTATTTTTAGGCATACAGGTTGTGCTTTTAATGCCAGATTGATCCCTAGCAGATATAGAAAATAATGAGAAAAGAGAAGGAACAACTTAGATGAATCTTATGATTTATTCTAAGGTTGTTGGAAGCAGGGAAACTCGAATTAGCATGATTCGGGTATCCATAGCAGATAGAAGTTTCAGTATTAATCTTTTCCCGTAATTCCTTGCACGTCCCTTCCCCTTTATATTTGGTTCTCCTCGGCAGAGAAGAAGAGAAACCGAAAACCAGAGAAGAAAAGAGAGAAAGGGGAGAGGAGAGAAGGGAAGAAGAAGGGAAGAGGAAGATCAAGCTTCAAGATTCAAGGCTTCAATCTTCAAGAGGTAGGGGTTTAGAGCTTTTATTCATCTCTATTCTCTATGTATGCATATAGATACATAATATGCTAATTTGAGTTTTAGAGATGTTAGAAGAGTTTGGCTTGCATAGAAGTGTTCCTTGGGTCATTTATGACTTGTCTATAACATCAACTTAAGAAAGAAGACCCTTGAATCACAAAGTGAGCCTTAAGTTAAAGAATGAAGAATTCTAGCCATAATCCAAATTAAGAGATTTAAGAGAGTAATTGATGTTCCTAACTGTTAAAGAATTGATTAGGGACTTAGAATTACTTAGAATTTGGATTGAGATGGCTTGGAATCGCAGAAATGATCAATAGAGCAAAGAAACCCGCAGTGCTGAGACTTCAGAACTGTGGTTCTGGCGATGGCGCCGCGGCGTGGAGATAGTCACGCCGCAGCGCGAGAGTTTTCGCCGGAATGCCGCGGCGTGGAGGAAGCATGCCGCGGCGTGAGGTTAAAAATTAGCCCAGCAAGTAGCCCTCGAGAGAAGGAGCCATGGCGTGCAAATGCTTGTCTTGCGGCATGAGATCCTGAAGCTCCAAAATGATGTTTTTGGATGCTTTGAGGTGCCATAGTTAAGGAATCATTAAGACATGTTTCCTAAGTGTGTTAAGGCACAAGATGGGATATTTTCAAGTGGAAAATATCTATCCATCAAGTATGAGAAAGCATAGGCTTTTAAGCATCCTAAAGGAAAAGTTTGCTTTAAGTAATGATTTTGCACTTTAGGCAACTTAATGTTGCAACTGATATCACTTAAGATGTGATGAGATAGTGCAATAGAGATGAATAATAGTATTCACTCTAGTAGAGAATGATGAGAAAGGTATGAACCTTAGGAAATCCAAGAATAGTGGATTACCTTAGAAAGGTACCTAGAAGCTTAGGCAACAAAGAGTTGCAAGTAAGAGCCACTCTAGAGTTAGATTACATGAGTGGAGATAAGATTGTGTATGAGTTCCACGAGGGGACGTTTAGGTACTTAGTCTCAAGTTAAGTGAGACTTAGTACATTGTTAAATACACAAGAAGAGGAATTATGACTAAGAAGATGTCATAAGCGAAAAGTAGAACAAATGTAAACAACTCAAGTATAAGTTAAGATGAGTTAGAAGTACAAGATAAAGATAGCAGAAAGTAGAACAGAAATGTACAACAACTCAAGTATAAGCTAAGATGAGTTAGAAGTACAAGATAAAGATAGCAGAAAGTAGAACATAAATGTACAACAACTCAAGTATAAGCTAAGATGAGTTAGAAGTACAAGATAAAAAGAAGATACTTCCTTAGATGCAAGTAAAGCATGGAAGTTGAGTTTAGAATAAGTATGTTAGCACACAAGTGTAGTATACGCTACTACCAGAAGTGTGATAGAAAAGGAAAGTTAGATGCATGAACTACTCTCTTTAGACAAAGTTGAGTTAATTATGCAAAGTTTTAGAGAAATGCTCTCAGTTCCTTAAGCAAGGTTAGATGAGGCATTAGTTAAGATAGACTCTTTCACTAGGATGAGTTGAGTCTATAGAAAAGAGTAAGATGGTGTTTATGTAAGAGATAAACATAACACTAAGCTCTTCACACACTAGAGAGTTAAGCTAGTGTGAAGATGAAGAGAAAGGACCTTAGGGCAACCAAGATTAGTGGTTCGCCAAAGGTAAGTACCTAACACCTCAAAGAACGTAAGGTTGCATTAGAGATCACTTAAGAGAAAGGAGTGATGAGGTGAAATTTAGGTACAAGTAAGAGACATAGTTTAGTAATGTTTACACGAGAATGTAACGTTATATGACGTGAGGTCATTCAAACAGAGGTAAGGGATCGAGAAGTTCCTAAGGGAACAAGTATTCCTAACCAAGTGCTAAGGTTACATATAGTATGAGGTTACTGATTCTCCTCATCACAAGGGGTAAACATAAGAAGACTAGAATATGCTTAGCTCTGAGCGGAACTAAGTATATAAGTATGTACGAAAGTCTATGAATTAGTCAAGTAGGATCGATCTAGTGAGTATCCTTTGATGTTAATCATGAAGGCAAAAAGGAGATAGATGGGTGTCCGAAGGACTTTTGAGAAGGACATAACCCTGATGTCGCGATGTGCCAAGGCCTAAGGAGATAAGTGGGAAATCCAGAGACGCTCTTTGAGCAAGGATGAAGCCCGAATTTCTCAATGAGCCAGGATACGTGTAAGATGAGGATGAGGTTTCCTCTATTTACCACTAGATGATATACTGACTAGTTCCTAGCAAATTCCTTCGCTCCAAATCAAAACTCTGCATTTGCATTTCATTCACATACACTTAGGATTCCTTAGGCATATTCATTACATATCATTAGCATTGCATTTACTGGACAGTTGTATGGGCATTGTCCGTCACTTTGTTGGTATGTACAGATGTATGGGCGCTGTATATATTAACAGTGTGTTGACTCTTAATTGTTATCACACTATTAGAAAGTGTATAAGTTATGAGAATAGAGGAGGAAACTCCTAAGTTATGAGAATAGAGGAGGAAACTCCTAAGTTATGAGAAAAGAGGACAAAGCTCCTAAGTTAGAATTATAGCTTTTGTTATATATTTTGTTATATACAATGTTATAGAGAACTGGTATTGGAATTGCTTTTACCGAGAATGTTAATTCTCACCCCGATTGCTATTCCATGTAAATCCGGATGCGAGTGTTCGAGATGCAGTGTACAGTGTACCGATAAAGATAAAGGTGCGGGTGCAAGTACAGAGATGCAAACCTTGCCAAGGATGAGAAGATAAAGCATGAAGACTAGAATAGTTTTTATTGCTTTAAGTAGACAAAACTTATGTAATAAGTTTATGTTTGTTCTGTAAGTTTTATGTTATATGTATTACAATAAGCCTCAGGTGGCTAAGTTTGTATATATATAAGTATGAGTTTAAGTTTTTCCGCAATCTCTCAAGGCTTTCTATAATTACTCAGTTGTGATTATAGATATATGTTAGTATGTAGTATAGAAGTGACATCTCTAGTACTGGTTATCTTTATATATCTCTGTCTATCTAGGATATATCTGGATATCTGTATTAGGGTGTTACAGTTATGGTCCTCATTTGCCACGCTTTAACCGAAGGTAATTATCATAGAATGAATAGAAAAAATAAATTTTAGCCACGGTTAAACCGTGCTTAAAAATTAGACTTTTTGAATATTTTTTTTCCATTTATTTTGCAACGTTTTAACCGTGGCTAATTTAATAAATTCAGTTTACGTTTTAGCCACGGTGTAACCGTGGCTAATGTTATTTTTTATTTTTTAAATAATTCGTTGGTATTTTTCTTAATTCCCCCAGTTGATATCAATACATATTTGGAATGTTAAATGTAATATTAAAAGGCAAAACATTAACTAATAATAGTTAATCTCATATATATATGTATGTATGTATGTATGTATGTATGTATGTATGTATGTATGTATGTATGTATGTATGTATGTATGTATGTATTAATTAAATTATAAGCAAAAGCAAAATACTTAAAACATTTAATATTCATAATCACTTCTATAACTCTTATTAATAAATCAAAATGCAAAATAGAATACTAAAACTTGTTTAATGATATTTTAAGTAATAAACATGACTAAAAAGGTGAAACATCAAGTAGGTAACTCACTACCAAACTTGTCTTGTAAAAATTTGTGAAGAGTTGCCAATTGACTCTGAGTTTGTGCAAGTTGTTCCTTAGTTTCTGCAAGTTGTTCCTTAGTTTCTTCATATCCAGTCAGCTTTTCTTCCAAAGTTTCTACATGCTTCACCAAGTCTTCAAATTGTTGTTGGGATACATTAGTACTAGAACCACCAAAATTTACATAACTAATGGAATGTTTAGACTTTCCAAAAGCAGTAGAGGGGCAAATGCCAATGCCTAAACCACGCACGTGACCTGGATGCTCAGTTCCATAGACTTTTCCAATTGCATCATTGGGATGAGCTAATACCTTTGATGGAACCCCTATAGTAGCAGTACGCTCTTGATCTTGAGGTAAGTGGTTTGATATTTTGTCCTACAAGTAAAAATAAGACAAGTTAATAGAGAAAGAAATGCTGAAATTTTGTAATTAGTGTAATAGTGCATCAATCAACATTTCTTCTTTTTAAACTATTAGTGTAATAGTGCAATGCTGAAAGTTTGATATTTTGCCCTAACACAGGGTGCATAGCAGAGGCCTCCATATCACATTATCATTCATTTGCACACTGATAGGATATAACATGAAAATTGCATCAATTCATTTAGCATAATGCAAGAAGTTAATTGAGATGCCCATACTCATTGTCATGCAATTAATGACTTGTTTATGTGTGCACTTATATTTTTAATTACTTTCTGCAAACTGAATGAAAAATAAGCTAAATGCAAATGTATAAGCATGCAGAAGTCATAAACAAATTAAATTGCTTCAGTTTCTTCTGTACAGGCAATAAAGAAAGTATGCAAAGATGAATAGGATTCAAGTGCTGAAAAATAAGTAGAAAAAAAAGCTAATATAAGAGGCTATTATCTTTATTGGGCGCAACACAGCAGAAAGAAAACTTTTATGTCTTCACAACAACATTGAGTAATTGAGGTTCTTTAAGCTAACGTGGATTTCAATTACACAGGTAATAAATCAAATAGTCTATTTGTAATTTTGTATAGCAAAATTCTAGTAATGTATTCATTTTGAAGTTAAGTTCCTTTTTTTCTTTAATAGTTATGAAAGTTTCCACATAGAATTTGGATGAGGTTTATTTGTCTCTTCTCATTAAATTGATGATGCATTATTAACTTGCCTAGAGAAATCACGCTCTCTAGAAAGAAGTCACAAATAACCAACTGAAGCAGTATAAACACCAGAGAAGGAGTCATAGATTTAGTCTTTAATATTCACAAAGTCCAACAAATGACAAAAGGGACCACTATGGAACCATCTATCATACCAAAAAGACAAGTTCCCACGGTCCATTCTAAAAGCAAAACCATCCTTTAAAACATTACAAGCTTTAATAACACTTTTTCCAAATGTACGAAGCCTGTGCAGTAGCAACCCCATCTAAAATGGATTTTCCATGCAAGTACTTATGGGATAGAACTTGAGTCCATAATTTATTCATGTCATGCAATAAGTTACAAACCAGTTTATGTCATTACACACACTCCTAGGCAGCCAAAAGCATTGCACGGTATAGATATCAATTGAAGAAGTAACTGATTTTGCAAGGCATATTTTGCAAGGCATATTTTGCCTACCTTATTTAATAGCCTAACCTTCCAAGTAGCTAACCTCTTTTGAATATCACAGATTTGATATGCACAATCAATTCCAAAACTAGTTCAGAAATAAGCAAATAAGGATTACAAAGATTTGATATGCATAATCAATTCCAAAACTAGTTCAGAAATAAGCAAATAAGGATTTCAAAGTTAGACCATTCCTTTGCATTCTCGACTAGTTCATATGCACAATCAATTCCAAAACTAAATAAATAGTTCTTGACAACCAAAAGCAGTTCAAAGCAAGGAATCAACATTCCAATCAAACAACTAAATAAATAGTTTTTATTCATCATTAAGTAGCATTGATTCATTTAACATGCAAAATAAAAAATTAAACAAAGATAATTTACTTACAACCAATTGTTTTCCTTCATCATTCATATAATTTCCATCCTTTTTTAGCAAAGTGGACAAAATAACCTCACTTCGACATACAGGCCTTCCCAATTTTTGCTCCTAACAATATTAATAAAATGTAAGAACTAACAAATACGTGTCACATGTAGCACACTTAATTTGCTACAATAAGGCAATTCCCTAAGTAGAAACCAAACACAAAGCAACTTGCCATTTGGCAAGCTCTCCTTGCATTGCTTTTACTACCACCAGTATGCGGGACTTTAAGTTTCTTCCGATTTCTTGTGTTTTGTAAACTTTGTGCCTATAATTTTCAAATATGATAATCATTATATACCAACTTTTCTAGGACATGGAACAAAGTGAAATAATTTCCTACAAAGAATAATCACCTTCATCTTATTATCTTTATAGTGATGCACAAAAGCTGTCCAATCAACACAATCCACACCTGAAGGAGGATTGGCAAGAATCTCATCCTTACTTTTATTAGGGTAGAAGTGTTTACACCTTAACCTGTATTCGTGAGCCTTCCATCTTTCCCCTAAGGTACTCATAGCCCATTTGATGCCAACAGCATAATCAAACTCAAAATTTTCCTTCAAATATCATTATATTCATAAATAAATCCTTAATAATAATATAGACACTAAAGCAATTAAAGTTGTCAAAAATTTAGATAGTTACCTCAATATATTTCCATTGTTGGCAGTTATTGCCCTCTGGCATCCAATCCCATCTTTCAACTGATATAGGACAAATAGTTGAGTTTTGAGCAAGTTGATGAAGAAACCTCATAAGCAAGTTTGAACCATTGTTGTTGCCTTATCCGTCAGCATTGAGTTCCACAATAACTTTTTTAGTTTTTTCTAAATGCCAAACTTGATTTGCTTGCATTTTTTGATTTGTAATTTCTCTAGTAGAGGTATCTGCCAAAGCAAAGTTAAGATATATTTTTTAATACAACAACCACAAAATAAGATACTAAAATTAATGATATGTTGCTCTTACCTCTAACCTTGACAACTAAAGGCTCCTCTTTCTCTTGTGATTGAGTTTCATTTGGGCTTAAGGAAGAGCCTAAGTTGTCATCACTAGATGGAGGAGTTGTCATGTTCATATCTATAGGTTGGGCATCAAGCTAATCATCACTAATTTGTTGCTGCAAATCTTGGAAAGTTTCATTATTATTGCCACTTTGTTGTCCTCGCAGCTTTTCTAACATTGTTTGTCCTGAATCCTTACACTTTTGCCTCATCTTGAACTAAATCCCTACACAATTTGCTATCACAAACAACAAAAACATGGAAGCACAAAAAAGAAACACAAGATATAATTTAAATGCATTCAAGTACAAGATACAATTTAAGCACAAAAAGAAGCACGAGATATATTTAAGCACAAGATATAAGGGGGAAAAAGCACTTAAAGTTCTCAATTTAAAATGGTTTAAGAAGCACAAAAAGAACTATAATTTAAATTACAAAGTACATAACAAGAGACATTAAACTAGTCTAACATTCTTCCATCATCTCCATCACTACAGCTATTATGATCTTCATCATAATTTGGCTCATCATGTTCTTGTTCATTCACACCATCCCGCACTAATTGTAATTCTTCAATGTTCTCCAAATGTTGTTCACAAAAAGGTATATCCTCCATTGATGGATCTTCTAAATCCACTAAGTTCGCATCTCCCATATCATATGTGTCTTTAGGCTTTATATGACAAACACAACACCAACCTTGATCAATTGGATCATCAACATAATAAACCATTCTAGCATCAGTTGCAAGGATGAACGGTTCATCTGTTTCATGTACACCGGTGTGTATCAAGCGGGAAAAGTTTACACTTGTTATCCCAAATTGATCTATCTTGGTTCCCTTGTTAAGTGTAGTGTCTACCCAAACACATTTGAATAGCACAACCCTTAACTTATCATAGTAATCCAACTCTATGATATCAAACAATTTCCCATAGTACATATCATCACTTGATCTTTCAATAGAGTTACTACCACATGAAAATCTCTTAGTAACAACAGACATAACAACACCACTATTCTGCGTTCTCAACCCTTGCTCCTTTCTCTCAGTACGAAACTTAAATCCATGAATGTTATACCCATCAAATCTCCTTACAATATTATTTGGCCCTTTTGCAAGCCATTCAATTTCAGGTGTAATATCTGGATCATCCTTTCTTGCAACTTATTATTTTTTGAAATGCATTAGGACAATTATATATACTTATGAGCTTTTGAGATGAAAAAAAAAATAAGTGAAATTAAATATGTATATTCTTACATATTCTTTAAACCACTCATGGAAATGTTTGTGCACGTATTCTTCCATAGCTTTAGAGGAGTTTCTTTTTCCATGATGCATCCTAGTGACCTCGGTTCTACACTTACTGGAGGAAGAAGTCAAAAGATATTACATAGGGTAATGAAATGGATGGTAATAATAAAATCAACTATGAATAAGACCATATAACTTACTCGCGAAATGTATCAACTAATTCACAATTAGTTAACACATAACGGTGAGCTTGTATTTTCTCCAAGGGTGGTAGGGAAAAAATCTTGATAGCCCCAATAGGCCTGCCTAGTGCAGGAAATAAATTCGACAAAATCATAGATTCACTACTAGCATTAACCTCATTGTCATCGTCATTGCGTCTTGGTCGATTGAATCTTGTTTCAATGTCATCATCCTCTAAATATCTAGAACAAAAAGTGAGACATTCCTCAATAATGTACCCTTCAGCTATGCAACCCTCTGGTGCAGCCTTGTTACGAACATATGATTTTAAATGCCCAAGGGTCCTAACAGTAAAAAGAAATGAATCACATAATAGTAAAATCCATAATATATCATCAACTAAACATAATCAAGGATATACCTTTCAACAGGGTACATCCATCTATAATGCACTGGACCAGCAATCATTACTTCCTCTCCAAGATGAATGACTAAATGAACCATAACGGTGAAAAAAGGATGGAGGGAATATCATTTCCATGTGACAAAGGGTCAAAGCAATTCGATGTTGTAGTTTTTGTAAATGCTTCACATCTAAAACTTTGCTTGATACTTCTCTAAAGTAGTTACATAGCTCAATCAACACTGAAGTAACTTTTTTAGGAAGAGATCTTCTAAAGGCAATTGGCAAAAGATGCTCCATAAGAATATGTGAGTCATGGCTTTTTAGACCAGAGATCTTACGTTTCTTAAGATCAACGCATCTAGAAATATTTGATGAGTAACTATCTGGAAAAACCACACTTTTAAGAACTTTTAGGAAGATATCTTTCTCTGCATTTTTCATTTTAAAGCATGATGGAGGAAACTTAGAAGAATTAGGATATGGATGAAGCTTTTCTCTAATTCCCATCGCTTGTAAGTCTTACGAGCTTGAAAATTGTCTTTTGTTTTACTTTTGTCATCAAGTACTATGAACAATAAATTGTCACAAACATTTTTCTCTATGTGCATCATATCAAGGTAATGACGAATAAGATTATGCTCCCAATAAGGTAAATCCCAAAAGATACTTTTTTTCTTCCATTGTTGTGGCCCAACCTCACTTGTACCCTCATCATGAGACCTTTTGCGACTCTCTTCAATTTGTCTTAACATGGTTGAACCTGATGGTGGGATAGGTGCAGGTCTAAACTCAGTAGAACCATCAAAGGACTGTTTATTGTTCCTATACTTGTGATCAAGTGACAAATAACGACGATGTCTCATGAAACAATTTTTTCTACCAAACTTTAACCTTTTAGATTTTGTATCAAAATTACATGATGGACAAGCAAGCAATGTATGTGTGTTCCACCCAGACAAGTTATCAAGACCTAGAAAGTCACTAATAGTACAAAACAATGCAGCACGTAAGTGAAACGTTTCATTAGTAGAGGAGTCATAAACAACTACACCTGTCCACAATTCTTTTAACTCTTTAACTAGGGGCTGTAAGTACACATCAATATTATTGCCAGACATCTTAGGACCAGGAATTATCATTGACATGATAAGAGAAGTTTGCTTCATGCAACACCATGGTGGATAGTTGTAAATATACAACATCACAGGCCAAATGCTATTATTGGAACTTAGAGTTCCAAATGGATTGAAACCATCTGTAGCTAAACCAAGTCGTATATTACGAGGCTCTGAAGCAAAGTCTTCATACAATAAATCAAAGTCCTTCCACGCTTTACTATCCCTAGGATGCCTTAACAACCCATCTGGGTTAGACTCCAATGCATGCCATTTCAGGAGCTCAGCAGTTTTAGAGCACATGTATAGCCTTTGCATCTTAGGTATAAGTGGGAAGTACCTCAATACTTTTACTGGTTGAGATTTTTTTTCCTTTTGGCCATCGATCACATTACTCGCACCACCATTATTTTCCTTTGGTTTATACCTGGATGCATTGCACTTCATGCATTTATCTATATCCTTCTCCTCATAACGCCCCCGGAACAACATACAATTGTTCGGACATGCATGAATCTTATCATAGCTTAGACCTAAGCTCTTAATAATCCTTTTTGCCTCATAGAAAGATGCTGGTAGTTTAGCATGGGGAAAAGCATCACTTAAAAGGTCAATGATCATTGAAAATGTTTTATCAGTTGCACCACATAAGACTTTTATATGATACAAACAAATGATGAATGACAATTTGCTATATTTTGTGCAACCATGGTAGAGTTCTTGATTCCCATCCCTTAACAACTCCTTAATTTTTTCTAGCTCCTTATTACTTACATCTTCTATACCCCTAGGGTGGTCACCATTAGGTAGATTTGATGGACTAGAATCTTGAGTTCTGTAACATCCCGAAAAATCATGTTAGGCTTGTAATTAGTTACAAAGGTAATATATTACTTGTTTAGCATGTCGGTCAAGTTTGGTGACAAACTGAGTTAGTTTAGGCACTTTGTTACAACTCGGAGTGTGAAAAATTACCTAAAATGACTCGAAGAATAGCATAAACTGCTATTTGAAGGGAAACAGATTTAGATAATTTGTTTCTAGGTCACAAATAAGCCAAGTAAGATGTGGTAAAAGTTTCAAGAGAATCAGAGTTAGTTTGGTATTTTTAGGCATACTGGTTGTGCATTTTAATACTGGATTTACCCCTAGCAGATATGGAAAAATAGAGAAAAAGTACAACATGATTTTTAATGAATTCTAGGATTTATTTTGAGTTTGTTTGAGGTTAGAAACTTAGATTTGAAGAAATCTAAGTGTTCATAACAGATAGGGAACTTTAGTACCTATCTAGAAGAAGCAAAGTTAGACTTTGCCTCTTCATTTATATCCCACGGCAGAATGGGAGAAAAAGAAGCGAAAAAAAAAGAAAAAAGAAAGGAGAAGGCAGAAACCAAAGGAAGAAAGGAGAGAAAGATAAGAAGGAAAAGAAGGAAAGCTTGAAGATCATCATCCAAGACAAGAGGTAGGGGTATTTGCTATCTAGTTCTTCATCTTCTATTCCTTTCTTCATGTATGAGGCATATGGGTATTTAAGTTGTGATTCTTGGCCATAATTCATGCTAGATGAGTTAGGAGTCCATATGAAGGTTGCTATGTGGTTAGGAACCTTAGTTGTGATTGGAAATCACCTAAAATCCATGAGTTGAGGATTGGATCAAGTTTAGGAATTAATAGAACAGGAAATACGACTATTTTCTGCTCCAAGATTGCTATTCTGCAGTGCCGTATTCGAATACCAAGGTTGGTATTTGAATAAAGCATCACAGAGAGCTCCATTAAGTGAATTTTCATGGGTGGTATTCGAATACCACCAGAGGTATTCGAATAGACCCGAAACAGAGAGAAAACTCATTTCTGACAGCCTATAGTGTTTTTATCATAACTCGAGCTACCGATATCGAAATGAGTTGATTCCAGAGCCATTTGAAGACATAAGGCTATTTGCCTATAAAATTTTAGAATCATTGAAGTTAGGATGTACCTCTAGTGCATTTATGAAAATTAGCCTTTTTAAGGGTCCATAGTAGATTTCATCAAAGATGTTATTTTGATGATTTGAAATCCCTAGTTGTTAGGATCCTTTGTTTATGCCTAGTAAAGATTGTTGAGACACTTGAGAGGTTATTTCTTTAAGAGAAAGACCTAGTAGCATACAAAGGGAGATAAAAGAAAAGTGAGTGCATCCATTGGATATGGAGTGCCATAGACCAAGAGTTTAGTTTCTTAAGCAACTTAAAGTTGCACAGATGTCACAAGAGAGGTGATAAGAGATTTAAGAAACGAGATGGCAATAGTAGAGTGCCATAGTGCCTAAGTGGCAAGAGTAAGGGCCAAGGTGCCGAGATGACAATAGTAGAGTACCATAGTGCCTAAATGGCAAGAGTTAAGGGCCAAGGTGCCGAGTTGGCAAAAGTTAAGTGCCAAAGACCCTAGTTGGCAAGAGTAAATGCCATAGTGCATGAAGAGCTCTCAAAGAGTTAAAGAGAGTTAGTAATGCAAAGACAGCAGTGTACTAAGTCTAGTTGGCATTGGTTCAATGTCGTAGTGTATGAAATGCTCCCACAGAGAAGAGGTGGAGTTAGTAATGCAAGATGGACTTAGTATGAGATCATGTGGTGGTTATGTTAGAGTTAGGACATAACTCCACATTTACATGCACATCACACTTCACATATGCTTGCTATCCCTAGAGAACAGGTAGTGGAGGCATCCACTCAGTGGTATAGGAGGTCATGTGTTGTGATAACAAACTTCGTTCCTAAACAGTAGGTTATAAGGGGTCATATGTTGTCATGGCAGAATTCCTCTACGCCTAGGGTGTAGGAGGTCAGGTGTTGTGGTGACTGACTTCATTCCTAAAAGTAGGCTATAAGGGGTCACACATTACCATGACAGAATTCCTCTGCGCCTAGGGGGAATAGCTGAGTATTCATGACATTGCACCAACACTATCATACACTTTTCTTTGAGCATAAACATACATCATTCTATCATTGCATTATTTAATATTTTATTAGTTGTGAATATATTTGTGTAATTGTTGTGTATGTATTACTCTGTGTTATTGGTGACAGCTGTATAGGCGGTTTGTAACACCCCAAACTTCCTATGTATTAAACAATAATCTTGACAGTTAACAGAATTCTACTGTTTAGTGATTTCTGTGTACTGTAAAGCTATTTTGAATATTATGTCTGCATATTTGATCGTTTTGAGTAATTTGCTCTGTGTCAGGAAAATAATAATTTTCGGGCCGGAAAAATCTACGTAAATTAATTTTTACTGTTTAGTCTTAATTAATTTACGTAATCTGATTTGATATTTGTGAGTTTTGTAATTTTTATGATTTTATGTGTGATTTTAGAATTTTTACTGTTTGTGGGCCCCACGAGGTGTATGTGGGCCCAGGTGGCCATACGTGGGCCCAGGTGGGTCCCGCAAAATGAAAAATTTTTCTACGTATAGAAAAATTTATGTATTTTAGACGGAGACGAGGATCTTACTAAACCCGAATCCTAAACAATTTTAGAAAATTTCTTTTATTGTATTTTGTCTTGTATTTAATTATCGACGATAAAAATACAATGGTAATTATATTTTTGTGAGGTTATAATGGATAAAAATAAAATTCTATATTATTAAAATATTATTAAGATAACATTAGTGGTTTGGATATCCACTATTAATTTAATTACGATTAGACATTCGGTCTTGATTTAATTAACGGTGGAGATTTGATCTTAAAAGTAAATAGGATCAATTATAACCGTTGGATTGAAATTAAATCAAGGGTAGGGATTTAATCTTCTAAATGGCTATGACCATTATCAACCCTTGGATGTAAAATTAATCAATGGTGGAGATGGATCATTAATGACCATTGGATTTGGATTTAGATCAATGGTGGAGAATTGGTCATCAAAAATGATTACAACCATTTTGGACCCTTGGATGAAAAGTTTGAAGGTGTAATCTTGACCATTCATTTTTGGAGACACATCTAAGGGATGGGGTTTAAAGAGAGAAGATCCATGGTCCATAATAAGTCTTCTACCTATAATGCTTTTAATTAATACCTATTTTACCTATAATGTTTTAAATTAATATCTAAAATGACTAAAAACAAAATGACTATCAAATTGTCATATTTTTCCATGCATGAAGAAGGGGGGGACGGTTGAAGAAGCAAGGAAGGAAGGAGACCAAGATAGAATAGGCTTTTTAGGCCAAAGAAAAAAAAGGATAGAAAAGGTTAAGGAAAATTGCCAAGTGTTAAGACAATTTCCTATTGATCATCAATGCATATGTTTTTCAAACTTCACTTTTTCTTCTCCCTAATAGCATGCTACGGCAATGCTCTTCTTTGAAGACTAAAAACACTTTTTCTATATTTCCTAATACCATTTCTTCATTCTTCCACTTAAGTTTCAAGACCAAACCAAAGCAAACTCCATTTCTCTCCCAAAAACATACCATTCGGCCAAGTCTCCAATTCTCTCTTCCATCACTTTTTAATTTCATACAACCTAGTTTCTTGAATCCTTTCATCATTCTAAGAACCTTTGTAGTTCACACCAAGTTCTAATTCTTCCATCTTGAAGGACTTTTACCAAGATCAAGTTCTAGAGCTTTTGTTGGTGAAGTGTAAGAAAACTTCATTTATTCTTTTCTTTTTCATGTTCTAAACCATGTTTGATCCATGGTTCTTCTTGTTCAAGCTTGATATACTAATTTTCTTGTATTTGTTTCATGTTTAAGAACTTGTATTGGTGGAGATCTTGCTCCAAAGACAAAGCAACAAGCTCTTTGGTGGTTCTTCAAGAGGTAAGAGGGAGATTCATCTCACCAACCAAGCATGGTGGTGAGAGATGGTTTTATATTTGATGGATGGTGAATCCATGTGAGGATTCCTATCCATGGTCATGTAATAATTTGTGTGTGTGTTATGTGCTTTAATTATTTTTGCTTATGCTTGATAAATTTTGCATGATTTACTTGTGTTTGCATGCTTAGTAAAATTTTTAATTGCTTATATGGTAAGCTTATGATATGCATGATGATATATGTTGAATATATTATGATGGATGTATGTTGAAATAAGCAAAATTTTGGCTCCAAAGGCCATGGAGGAGGTCACGGTTTTGAGCTTCCAAGTTTAGAGTTTTATTAAAATTTTTCAAGAACAATGAAGTTGATTTTTAGTCCTTGAACTAAATAAATTTCAGCCAAGACACTAATTAAATTAGTGTTCACAAAAATGATATTTTCATAAGTGATAAAATTGGATGATTTGAGAAGTAAAGAAAATAAACAAGAGGGTTTGTAAAAAGAGTGTACACGATTTTAAGTAGTATTTTCATGAAGTTATTTTATAAAGAATGAAAATTATTTAAGATAGAAGAAAAATATTTCATGGTTCCAATGGCCATCTATAAGGTTTTGATAATTTAGAAAAAAAATGTTTTGATGCAATAAAATATAAGAATTTTCAAATAAGGACTTTGGAAAGGAATTTAAGTGTTGAACTTTAAATTATCTTAAGAAGAATTGATTTTTAGAAGTGATTTAGAAATATAAAAGAAAACGTTTGTAACTTAAACATAAAATTTGATTTAATGTTTAGAAATGATTTAGAAATATAAAAGGAAACGTTGTAACTTAAAATTTCTAACGTAGAAATTAAGTATTGGGTTTTGGAAAATGTTAGGAAATTTAAATTTTGAAATAGTAATTAAATCAATTAAATATGATTTGGTAAGATTAAATCAATAAAAAGTGATTTTGAGAAAATATAGTACGGAAGGGATTTTTGATTTAGAATAGAAAGAAAATAATGTAAGAAATTATATTTTTATGAGAAATGTTCAAAATAATATTTTTAAAGTTAAGAAATATTTTGTGAAGGGTAAAAACGGTGAAAAGCGATTTACGTAACTCAAAAACGTAATTTTTAAGTTACGCGATTTGAAAAACGTTAAATTATTCCTACGCGATTTGTAACACGTTTAAATATTGTGGAAACATTGCTATGCATTTTAAAAATAAAAGATTATTTTTACGCAATTTAGAATACAGTAGAAAATAGTTGTGTGATTTTTAAATGTAATTTAAAAATGTTACAAATCATTATTGAGGATTGGTTAAAAACGTAAATCTGAAAATATTTTGCGAATGAGAAAAACATAGTAATGTGATTTAACCGTGATATTGATTATACAAGAAACCTTACGCTTAAAAACAATATATGAATACTTGTTGTATAAGAAATTGAGAAGTTTGCATGTAATTGGCATTAATCCATTTTACGAACGAAAAACAAGATATCTGAATCGGAATGAGAAATTATGTGATTTACCTTTGGTTGGTAATTGGTGCATAACACATGCATTGAAAATGGTCCAACGGATTGAATATGGCTAATTGCCTAGGAGAAATGTACACCTCTTGAGTGCGTGCGATATGCGTAGTGTAGGTCACTTGGTTGACCTTGGGGGCATCGGGGTGCGGGTTGCTCGCAATGGGCAGTTGGTAGCTCTTCTGCACCGTGAGTTAGACCGATGCAACACACCGATGATCCGGACCGAGACACTATTCTTAATCGAGATCGACAAAGACATGCGTGTATGTGCTAGATGTGCAAGATATAATTATAGCACTTTTTTGCGAGGCACGAGATACCGGCATGATCTCTTTTCGATCAATTTCTCCGACTTGAGTATTAGCTCCATGGAGTAGGACATTGAGTCTATGTTCGTATGCATGAATTTAACATATACATATGTGGTAGTATTACTTGTAATTAATTGTGGTTTGAACAAAGTGATGATGGCATGATGGTAATTATTTTTACACTATGATGATGCCATAATTGTGATCATGATATGATATTTTTGCATAATATGTTGTCATTGTATTATCTCTGTGCTATCATCTTTGGTATTGGTGTAGGTGATCTCACCTCTTTGTATGTATATCTGTTTATTGTATTTATATTGGGTGAAGACGTTGAGAAAGATATGGTACTAGAAGGAGAAGAGGAATTACTTCTCACATCGTTGCAGAGTTCTAACAAGTATGACGTCAAGAGCCGGTTTCTTCGGATATGTACGTTTACAATTTCACGGAGGAGCCGGAGAATGGAGGACAAGTCCCGATGAGCGAGGACTTATTTACGAGGGGTACCGATGTTAGTATTAGTTTTAAATTATCGTGGGGATCCGTTTTTAAGATGTTGTGACGATCTTTGTTCATGTTGAATTTCCGTTGCATATCGGGCGACATTGGGACACTAGAAATTATGTCCCAACGGAAATCGACATAGTGTCGTCGGCCGGACACTGTCCGTTTTTGGCATATAAAGGGCTAATCGTCATAATGGATTCCTACCTGCCGAGGAACCCGAGGAGGACCCGTCTGGGGTTATCTAAGGGTCTTACCTTTCGTTAAGCTTTAGAGTGTGAACTCTGATATAAGTTATGTCTGTAATTATTTAAGTGTGTTTATTGTTTCAATAAATGGTTTGTAATAAATAAACCTGACAGCACGTGTGAAATATGTATATGATGTAATTTATGTGTGAGATTGTTGTATCATAGTTTTATTTTTCGCTAAGTTTATTTTATTGTTATTGTTAAAAAAAAAAATTTACAACTCATATTTTTATCACAATATCACACTTTATGACTATTGAGGGTATTTGGGTAATTAAAGTAACATAAATGTGACATCCTACGGTGGGTGTTACACGGTTGTCTAGCCGATGATTTCAAATAATTGTATGGGCGATTGTTTGATGTTATCGTGGTTTCGATTATCAGAACAGAATTATAGTCCACTTAAGAACATTACATAAAGAGAGAGTTGTAATTGTTTCTTATGCAGGAAGTGTTGGGAATTTGCGGATCAAAGTCTCGCAGCGGAATAACAGAATTCCCTCACAGGATCCATGTGAAAAATCCATAATCCGAGTTTTTTTAAAATTTTACCTCTTGAAGCGTGACAGACACAAGCGAGGTGAATCACCAACACCGTAATAGCGACGATGTTTCTGTGGTATCCACACGAACAGACTTGCAAAAGGAGTCACGCCTCTGTTTCGTAGTGCTAGCTGCGAAGAGAGGAGAAGAAGACCTCACTATCTCTCACTCACTTTCTTCTCCTGCGGCTAGGGTTGTGATGTAACCTAGTAGCAGCCCCCTTAGCGGTACTATTTATAATAGTGGCTGCCTTAAGTGAGTGTGAGCGTAGCAAGGTAAGTGGTGCAACCCTAAACCCATCTGTCATGAGTTAGGCCCACAATTGAATCCGAGTCCAACTTGGATTCGATTACTCCAATTTAGTCTTTCTAAGTGTGCGACCTGCAGGTTCTCATGACGTTGGTAGTAATATTAAAATCTCATTTTAATATTACAAACAGTGAACAGTATCTAGCAACACATCACTGCTACCTAAGTAATGAGAATGTCAGTGATTTGACATAACCTATCTGTGACCAATGTTACGTGTAGTTTAGTCCCTTTGTCCAGATATCTGGATTGAACACAAGGCATGGAACGTGTCACCCTTGTTTAGTTCAATCTTCAGTTTCTGATTCCCGAGTAGACATAGTAATGACAAATGAGATCAATATCTCATATTGACTCATTTGAGCATGGCCATGCATTTCATAGTCTCACTCAATCGGGGGCCCGAAGATATCACTCTGTTATGTAGGAGGGACAAATCCCATCTAGGTCACTCACATCCCTCCACATGTATCGCGGTATGTCTAATAACCAACTTTATAATCATCTTGTTACGAGATGACGTTTGATGGCATTAAAACACACAACTCCTCATGTAGGAATCGTAGTGATTTCGGTCAAAGGACCACATACACCATTATCACTATGAGAATTGCTTATGACACTCACGTAACGATCCACGTAGCGTTCTCATGGCGGGTCTGTCCAATACATCATTACTCTAATATGTATCTATGTGTAGACTTGATATCTCATATCCATGACCCGTGAGATGTGGTCATCGATCTACGCACATACTAGTCTCAAAGCATTATTGTTGTCCTAATTAACAATAATACTTGACTAGGGACATTTAAGAATAGTGTTTTATCCAATAGGATCTCACGATCAAGTCATCCACTTGATGTCCTATGGTATCAAATTTACTATTCTAAGGACTTTATCATGTTTACCAAAAAAAAAAAAAGAACATAATAAATGAAATGCCTCATATAAAATAGCATAATATAATGTATGTAAATACAAACAAAACGTATTGGCCACTAGGGCATACACCAACAATCTCCCACTTGCACTAGAGCCAATCGGGCATATTTCTAATGCCTAAAGACCTAGTGTGACCCTCGTCATTACTTTTGGCTGTGCAAGAGGCTTCGTCGGTGGATCAGCAATGTTATCATCTGTTGGTACTCTGCATATCTTCACATCTCCTCTATCAATGATTTCTCGAATGAGATGGAAGCGCCTAAGTATATGTTTGGATCGGCTGGTGTGATCTGGGCTCCTTAGCTTGTGCAATGGCTCCATTATTATCACAATAGAGGTCCCTTTGGGTCCACAATGCTAGGAACTACACCAAGCTCAATAATGAACTTTCTAATCCAAACGGCCTCCTTTCTTTGCATTGGAGGCGACAATATACTCGGCCTCGTGGTAGAATCGGATTGTCTCCCTGCTTTGAACTCTTCCACTCACATCCCCACCATTCGGGCAATAAACAAAACCCGATTGCGATCTGGAGTCGTCCTTATCGGTTTGGAAGCTAGCATCGGTGTAACCCTTTACTACTAGTTCCTCTTCGGCTCCATATACCAAAAACGAATCCTTAGTTCTTCTCAAGTACTTAAGGATGTTTTTGACAAGACACTCAGTGACTCTCACCGGGATCGGGCCCGGGTACTGCTCGTCATGCTCAAAGCATACGAGATATCTGTCGAGTACATAACATGGCATACATGATAGATCCAATTGCGGATGCATATGGAATCTTACTCATGCGATCCCTCTCATCCTGGGTGGAAGGGGATTGAGCCTTAGATAGGCTTATACCATGCGACATAGGCAAGAGTCCTTTCTTGGATTCATGTGTTTAAATCGTCTTAACACTTTGTCTATGTATGTACTCTGACTTAGACCAAGCAATCTCTGCGACCTATCTCTATAGATCCTGATACCTAATACATAGGTGGCTTCGCCTAAGTCCTTCATAGAAAAGCACTTCCCTAACCAAGTCTTTACTGACTGTAGGGTAGGGATGTCATTTCCAATTAGTAGTATGTCATCTACATACAATACTAGAAAGACAACTGTGCTCCCACTAACCTTCTTGTAGACACAAGATTCTTCTTCATTTTTGATGAAACCAAACTGTTTGATTGTATCATCAAAACGAAGATTCCAGCTTCTGGAAGCTTGCTTCAATCCATAAATAGATCGTTGCAACTTGCATACCTTTGTAGCATCCTGTGGAGTGGCAAAACCCTCAGGTTGTGTCATGTACACATCCTCGAGAAGATTTCCATTAAGGAAAGCAGTTTTGACATCCATTTGCCGATTTCATAATCATGGTATCTTTGCAATAGCAAGCAAGATCCGAACAGTTTAAGCATCGCAACCGGGGAAAAAGTCTCATCATAGTCTACACCATGAATTTGCTTGAAACCTTTAGCCACCAATCGCGCCTTAAAGGTATGCACATTACCATCCATGTCGGTTTTCTTCTTAAAAACCCACTTGCACCCAATGGGTTTTATCCCTTCAGTGGGTCAACCAAGGTCCATACCTGGTTGGTATACATGGATTCCATTTCGGATCTCATGGCCTCAAGCCATTTTTCGGATTCTGGGCCAATAATGGCTTCTGGTAAGTCACGGGCTCATCTTGATCCATGAGTAATACGTCACCTTGTTGAGTCATGAGAAATCCATATCTCTCTGGTTGACGACGTATCTGTTAGACCTACGCGGGTCTTGTGCTACTAGAGCGGATGTGGTTCCACAACGACTTGTGGAGGCTGCTCTATTTCCACCATTGGTTCGGCTTTGCTACTTTGTGAACTTTGAATTTCTTCAAGTTCTACTTTCCTCCCAACGATTCCTTTGGAGATAAACTCCTTTTCTAGGAATACAACGTCCGTGCGACAAACACTTTGCCCTCGGTAGGATTATAGAAATAGTATCCCTTGGTTTCCTTAGGATACCCCACAAAGAAGCATTTATCGATTTTGGGCCAAGCTTATCGAAACTTGACGTTTCACATAAGCTTCGCAACCCCAAATCTTCATAAAAGACATCTTGGGTCGTCTCCCGTCCACATCTCATATGGTGTCTGTTGAGCGAGTCTTAGATGGAACACGGTTAAGTGTGAAAGCTGCTGTATTAACGAGCATGTCCCCGAAGGAGCTTGGAAGGTCTGCATGACTCATCATAGATCGGACCATGTCCAACAAGGTCCGGTTCCTCCTTTCGAAACACCATTCCATTGTGGTGTTCCGGGAGGAGTGAGTTGAGATATTATCCCACACTCTTTCGGATGATCATCAAGCTGTTGGCTTAAGTATTCACCTCCTCGATCGATCGAAGGATTTTAATACTCTTGCCAAGTTGGTTTTGTACTTCATTCTTGAACTCTTTGAACTTTTCAAAGGATTCGATTTGTGCTTCATAAGATATACAAATCCATATCTACTGAAATCATCGGTAAATGTAATGAAATATTGAAAACCGCCTCTAGCTAGTGTGTTTAGTGGCCCACATACATCACTATGTATGAGGCCCAAAGATCACTAGCCCTTTCACCTTGTCCGATGAATGGGGCCTTAGTCATCTTTCCCAATAAACAAGATTCACATGTCTCATATGATTCGTAATCAAACGAGTCCAAGAATCCATCTTTATGGAGTTTGGAAATGCGTTTCTCATTTATATGGCCCAAACGACAATGCCGAGAGATAAGTCGGGTTCATATCATTTGACTTGAACCTCTTTGTATTTACGTTATAAATGGGCGTTTCGAGATCAAGGACATAAAGTCCATTACTCAAATGTGCACTACCATAGAAAATATCATTCAAATAAAGAGAACAACTTTTGTTCTTAATTATAAAAGTAAAACCCTTCTTGTCCAAACAAGAAACAAAATGATATTCACCGCTAATAGCGGCACAAAATAACAATTATCCAATTCAATTACAAGCCCGGTTGGCAAAGCTAATAAATAAGTCCCTACGGCTAGTGCGGCAACCTTTGCTCCATTTCCCACTCGTAGGTCGACTTCGCCCTTAGTCAATGGTCTCTTGCTCTTTAGATCCTGCACATTTACACAAATGTGAGATCCACATCCGATATCTAATACCCATGATGCGAAGTAGATAAATTGACTTCTATAACAAAAATACACGAAGTGGAAGTCTCACTTCCCTTCTTCTTCTTGAGCTCCTCTAGGTACTTGGCACAGTTCCTCTTCCAATGTCCGGTCGACCGCGGTGGAAGCATGTACCTTCCTTAGCCACTCCACCCACTTTGGTTTCAAGCCGAAGTACTAGGCTTGGACTTTTCCTTGCCCTTACCCTTCCACTTGTCCTGGGGCTTTTTCTGCTTGTTTCTTGCCCTTATTCTTATGGACCATCATTATGGCCTTTCCTTTGCCTTTGTTTATGTTACTGCTCGGCGAGTTCTCAACATGCTTAGCACTCTGGTAGTGATTTGTCAATTTCATTCATGTTGTAGTTCATGACAAATTGACTAAAACTCTCCGCAACGATTGCGGGACTAAGTCGGTGGCCAACTCTTGGCCCATAGGAAAACCAGAGTCTCTCAAGGTTTTCAATGTACCCAATCATCTTGAGTACATGAGCACCAACGGGGCTTCCTTCTACCAGACTTGCTTTGAAAGTGCTTTGGAGACCTCATATCTCTCATGTCTAGCACTTTGCTCTTGATAGAGCTTTTTGAGGTGTACGATCATATCGTAGGCTTCCATGTTCTCGTGTTGCTTTTGGAGCTCGAGTTCATGGTGGCTAGCATTAGACATCCAATGTCCAAGGCATCATCTTGATGCTTCTTATAAGCATCTCTTTCGGCTCTAGGGGCATTAGCGGCGGGTGGTTCAGAATAGGTTGTTCTAAAACATACAACTTTTTCTCTTGCTTGAGGACAATCCTCAAGTTCTGTACTAGTCTAGGAAATTTGTCCCAGACAACTTGTCCTTCTCAAGGACCGATCGCAATGATAAGTTACTTGATGTGTTTGTTGCCATGGTAATCTATCAACGAAATATGCAAAATATAAGTATTATGCTATAAACATATTTAACAAGGTCTTTTAATTAAATACGTCTCCCACTATTTTATTCAAATCAATGACCCTCAGCATTGACTTGGAAAATCCCATTAGAAGATTTCCTAGTGGGCCAAGATCCATATTTCACCTAGTTTTGAGTCGCTTTGGTGATCACCCAAAATTCGAGTTATTTAGGTAGGAAACTCTTTCCAATTACATCACATGCAACTCTTGGATAGTTGGGTGAATAACACTTATTCTAATCCATCTAATGGACTAAAGCCCAACTTCATGCCTCTAAGCCTTCAATCCTATTGAAATGGCCTAGTTAAGTCAAACCCAATGGTTGACAATTGGATATTACTATTATCCTATCGCATCTTACTAATATAGATAAAGGCACCTTCTGCTTTGGCGGACCTACACTTGATCGATATTAGTCTTGACGAGTGCCACGCATTGGAAGGCATCACATAATGACTTAATATTTTCTTTGAGGGAATTTTATTATTAGATCTCACCATTTATTAAACTTGTTAATCATACCATAAACATTATCCATGCATCTCATACATATAAAGCATATAATAAATGTGACATGGTTATGGCCTCTAAGAGTAACATTAATAAATGTTAGCTTCACCAAAGCGTCTCCCACCAACGTTCTCACTTGATGTCGTCTCCTTGTCTCCACATGAAGATTACATTATAGAAACCTCTTTTACATTCGAGGGGAGTTAGATGAGAAGAGAATGTACAATCAGAATGTAGAGAGAAAGGCACGACACGCGGTCGTATTTAAAATAACCAAAATAACATAAAATAAAGACTAAGGCCATAACCATGCACCATGCATCTCTAATAATACATAAACACAAGGCAATAACACATTATTATTTTGTGAATTATAAAAATAGTTTTGAATATTGCACTTTCGAATATCACACACCACGAAACGGGGTTCGGGGCAGCGCCCCGGCTCAAAATTTTTCATTCATGTACCACCACTGGTTACTTGAACAAAAATTCGAGTTGGACCCCTCCTGCCTCTATGACGGCTAGGGCAACAACACTTGAACCCTAAGGCCCGCAAACACATGAACGCTTCATGTGCCGCAGGGGTTCCTCACAGCCGTCATCGCCTATCCAGAAACAAGGTTTCCAGAATGCGTGAAGACATGAACACTTCATGTCATGAGGAAGCTTCATGGCCGTCGCAAAACGGAAACAAGGTTTCCAAAACCTTGTGTCGCGCTGCTGTGTATATCGCATTCATACATAAAATATGCAGAAATAGAAAGCATTCAAAACAGTTTTCGTAGAAACATACATATCACATATGTATATACCAGAAAAACGCAAAAACAGAAAGCATTCAAAACGATTTTCATTCATACATATCACATATATATATATACCAGAAAAATGCAGAAACAGAAAGCTTTCAGAACAGTTTTCGCAAAAACATATGAACATCTTCACGGTTTCAGAAATAACATATAAAGATCATATCTTTTATAAAAAAAAAGGAAGTAACGAATCATGTTATCGCATATAACAAGAAAAGCAGAAAACCGAATCATGGTTTCGCAAGTGGCTCTGATACCACTGTTGGGAATTTGCGGATCAAAGTCTCGCAGCGGAATAACAGAATTCCCTCACAGGATCCATGCGAAAAATCCATAATCCGAGGTTTTTAAAATTTTACCTCTTGAAGCGTGACAGACACAAGCGAGGTGAATCACCAACACCGTAATAGCGACGATGTTTCTGCGGTATCCACACGAACAGACTTGCAAAAGGAGTCACGCCTCTGTTTCGTAGTGCTAGCTGCGAAGAGAGGAGAAGAAGACCTCACTATCTCTCACTCACTTTCTGTAGGTGCGGCTAGGGTTGTGATGTAACCTAGTAGCAGCCCCCTTAGCAGTACTATTTATAATAGTGGCTGCCTTAAGTGAGTGTGAGCAGTAGCAAGGTAAGTGGTGCAACCCTAAACCCATCTATCATGAGTTAGGCCCACAATTGAATCCGAGTCCAACTTGGATTCTGATTACTCAATTTAGTCTGTTCTAAGTGTGCGACCTGCGAGTTCTCATGACGTTGGTAGTAATATTAAATCTCATTTTAATATTACAAACGATGTGGTATCTAGCAACACATCACTGCTACCCAAGTAATGAGAATGTCGGTGATTTGACATAACCTATCTGTGACCAATGTTTCCGTGTAGTTTAGTCCCTTTGTCCGGATATCCAAATTGAACACAAGGCATGGAACGTGTCACCCTTGTTTAGTTCAATCTTCGGTTTCTGATTCCCGAGTAGACATAGTAATGACAAATGAGATCAATATCTCATATTGACTCATTTGAGCATGGCCATGCATTTCATAGTCTCACTCAATCGGGGGCCCCGAAGATATCACTCTGTTATGTAGGAGGGACAAATCCCATCTAGGTCACTCACATCCCTCCACATGTATCGCGGTATGTCTAATAACCAACTTTATAATCATCTTGTTACGAGATGACGTTTGATGGCATTAAAACACACAACTCCTCATGTAGGAATCGTAGTGATTTCGGTCAAAGGACCACATACACCATTATCATGAGAATTGCTTATGACACTCACGTAACGATCCACGTAGCGTTCTCATGGCGGGTCTGTCCAATACATCATTACTCTAATATGTATCTATGTGTAGACTTGATATCTCATATCCATGACCCGTGAGATGTGGTCATCAGTCTACGCACATACTAGTCTCAAAGCATTATTGTTGTCCTAATTAACAATAATACTTGACTAGGGACATTTAAGAATAGTGTTTTATCCAATAGGATCTCACGATCAAGTCATCCACTTGATGTCCTATGGTATCAAATTTACTATTCTAAGGACTTTATCATGTTTACCAAAAAAAAAAAAGAACATAATAAATGAAATGCCTCATATAAAATAGCATAATATAATGTATGTAAATACAAACAAAACGTATTGGCCACTAGGGCATACACCAACAGGAAGTATTAGTTCAGTTGGGTTTATTCATTTTGAATGTTTAAACTGCTAGTTTTGGTATACTTATACTGAGAAATGTGATTTCTCACCCCGTTTGTTGCCATATAAATCCAGGTGAAGGTTCATCCAAAGGCAAGAAGAAAAAGTATAAAGACAAAGATAGTTTTTATACTTTCTAGTTTAAAGCTTGTATTTATCTACGTGCTTTAAGTTTGTACAAGAAGTTATGTATACAATGAGCCTTTAGTGGCGATGTTATATGTATAACTTTTAGTTTTCCGTAAGGCTCTCCATTATTATTTGTTTAAATGATATGGATTAGTATTATGTTAAGTTAGAAGTAGCATAACTAATACTGCTTATCCAGGTATATTCTGATATACTAGGTTACCGATATTAGGGTGTTACAAGTTCCATGATTATTAAAGATACCAAAAACATCATTTAACATATCTTGCATTGGATGTTGTCTAGCTGGTTCTTGTACTTGTGCTACTGATTCTACATTGGATTGAACATGTTTTTCCCCATGCATGTACCAAAATATGTACTTTCTTGGAAAGTCCTTTTGAAGTAGATGACTAAACACTTCAGCTCTATTGCCCATAAGACGAAATCCACATGTAATGCAAGGACACAAAATTTGTCCATTTATAGATGCATTTGAAAAGGCAAAGTCCAAAAATTGGATTACCCCATCCAAGAACTCATTCGATCTAATTGGTTTCTCAATCCAACTCTTGTTAATCATAATTGGAGGCATCTATTTTCAAGTTTAAATCAAATTGTTAAAGCATTTAAGACAATAAATAATATAATATGGAGAATATAGAATAAGTCCAAGTTAAAAATTTTGAGAAAGCAAAAAATAGAGGTACTTATTCACGTTCTAAATCTTTACTACACATAAGTTAGCACAAGTTTGAGTTTTGCATACATATCTCAATTATTGTCTCAAAAGTTATAGTTACTTATTCACATTCCAAATTACTATGATCTACAAGACACACAACTGCTCACACTAATCACAAAGACATAAAAGAGAAAGGGAGAAGATAAATATGGCAAAGGATAGTAAATAATAATAGTGAAGAGATAGTGGGAAAACCTTAGTGAGCAATTTGAGTTTTTCAATCCCAAAGTTTCTACCAGCAACAAGGATGTCCAAGGTAAGATTAGTGGTTGAGAAGCAATGTGTATATTGGCAGCCTCTCTTACCACAATTAGGCCTTGTAATGTTCTGCTTGCATATAATGACAAGAAACGAAGCCAAATCAATGGTACTTAACTAAGAGATAGTTAAATTATAGAAAAATTGTTAAATATGCAAGTCCAAATTAAGAGAATCAATTAAGCAAAATATATTGGGCAAATATAGTGTCAAACTGAATCAATAATGACTATGCCTTCACTACTCTTACTATTTCAAGTCTCTATGGTACACGCCCACAAAATCTTTAAGATTTCAATGACATATCAAACATATGTGCAACAAAAAGTGATTAGTGGGCTTACCTAGAGTCGAACAGAGCTGCAGAAGAGGAACCCCAATCAATCTCTAAAATAGAATAGTACCCTTATCAATCTTCACAACAGAATAGTACAATTAGAGATGACTTAAATTTAATTGAAATGGAAAAAAAAAACAGTCCTGAGCTTATAATAGCAACCATGTGAAGGTGCAGTGCAACTTATATATAGCTGATTTCTCAGCTGACCAAATGGCCATTTTATCTACTATGATTGACCAAACGAAAATTCTACAACAATTTATAAATAATCATAAAAAGTAAACCTGTGATAATTCATGTAAATTATTGAATAATTGAAGAGTAGTTTTTCTTGTCAAAGATTCATGGGATCTCTATTCACATGCAATATATAAATAAATTTAGAAGCTACTTCAATTTACTATGTTCACCAGATTTTGAACAACTGTTTCTCTTATCTCCGTAGGTTAATTCCATTATTTTGTAAAAGTTGGGGCAATTATTACTTTTTGTTAAGCACTTTTACAGTAGGCGTGCTAACAAAGCTCACAAATCTGTAAAATAACCCCCCACCCCCACAAAGAAAAGAAAAGAAAAGATCAGAAAAGAAAGAGCGAAAGAGAGAGAAGACAGACAAAATGAAAAAAACAAAATTAGCTTCATAAATTTATAAGTTGGATCAATGTGCTACTGGATGGAGGAGAAGCAGAGGGGTATATGGATAGGGGGCAAATGAAGCATAGCCTAAGTTCTTGACTTCTTGATAATTTCTACAAAATTCCTGCCTTTTTTCTCACCTTCCGTTGGATCCTAATTTTCTAAAGTTTATCCACTCTCCAAGGTTCCAGCCTACAAAAGTAGTTTAACCCAAAAAAAAAAAACACCTTTATTCTCTAAAATTTCAGGCCTATAACCAGTTAAACACACATTGAAACATTAAGCAAAAGACCTTGTGCATAGCTCCCAAACAAGACGACACCAAACATAACATATTTTGTTCCCTCATAGGTCAGATTTTCAAGTAATTAACAAATTTATAACAATTTCAAACCAATCACAACCACAATGAAACCAACCTTTTTATAAAGCAACCTGTCAAGGCCAACTGCAATGATGTGAGTCTTTATGGGACAAGTATCATACAAAAGAACAAGTACAAAGTGGAAATAACAGGTTGAACTCTAAAGCAAGCATTCCAAAAGCGGGAAGGCCATCATGTACCAAGAAAAGCAAGATTGAATCTGCATTTTTTATTATTAAAAGCCTTGTATGTAAGCATTCCAAAGAAACAAACATCACATGATTACAAGGTCGACAACCTGAGTTATAGATCAAACACTGCATGCTCCTATACAAACAGAAACTGCAGAATGAAGTCTAAATTTGAAACTAAACTGGCATCAAATGACAATAAGATAAAATCTGAAACTTTTACAGACACAAGGGTTGTATCTTAGCTTCCTAAAGAGATGGGAAATGTGTGATTGTGAATTTTCCAGCCTTAGTATGAAAATGTGAGTGCTGACCAAAACCAAGAACATGAAGAACAGAACTGACTTAAGAAAAAAAAAGACTGACACCGATCAAGAATGGGTTTAAATCTGAAATTTTTATGATTAAAAGCCTTATGTGTTAGCTTCCGAGGAAAAAAAAGGCACCCAAATCCAATGTTCCTAACACAAGTTATGAGTTAAAAAAAAAACAGGGGTTGTCAGAAATCATGAGAGTTATCATTCAAAAGTTGGATTTTATTTATCAACCTAATGATTTGATACAAATACGTAATTTCATAAAAGAAATTTCTGGGCTGTGAAATAATTATTAGTAGAAAAAAAATAGGGACCTCTATAGCAATGTTTTTTAATGTAGGAACTATTTCTCAAACAAGTGTTACTACATATCCTAAGACATAGACAAGTTATCAGCCCATTTGCAGAGCAGATGTAAGCAATATAGAGATAAGATAAAGAGAGGGACATCAATCATTGAGAAAAGAAAACCATCCATAAACAAAGGAGGAGAAGGTTGTGTCACTTACATTTTTGTGCAACCACATCTTCACAAAAAAGTTCTCCTGAAAAGTATAAAATAAAAAAAAATTCACATTTAAATAATTAGAAGAAACAAAAAGTCTGGGAACTAGAACAAACCAGTAAATATACCAAATTCTTAGCTATAATTGGCTATTGTCCTGACTCGAGACCTAAGTCCTCTTATGTCAATATACCAAAATTATTAGGCTATGTTCTTGCCTTACAGCATTTGACATGTCAATTTAATTTTTGACATTGCTTCATTTTCTTTCACAACTATGAGTACGAACTAAACGTTAATTATATATGTTCACAACATTGCACTGTAAAGATTGTCTAATATGGCTGAAAATTTAGTACAAGAACAAACATGTAAAATCATGTTCCACAATTGGGATGGTGTTAACGGGTTTGCATTTCCTCATCTTAAATGAAGCAGCAAGAGAGAATACCCTCATCTCCACTGCTGTATACAGTAGATTAATAAGAAGAAACCACCCAAAACAAAACAAATTAACATAAGTTCGTTCTTTGATGATAAAAAGGAAAAATAGAAATAAAATTATAAAATTCAATCTTGGTTTGCAGTTCTGATCTTCAACAAATGCGAGAAAAATGTATCAAATTTAACGTCAAAATGCAATTAGATATGAATATATGAACATTTCAAAGCAAAAGAAAAACTACTTGTTCTGTCAATTTATTCTCTGAAATGTAAAATTCTTAAGCCTCATTTCATTAAGAACACGAAAAAAAAAAACAAAACAAAGAGGTGCACACAGATTTCTATTGCTATGTATAGATTTCTATTACTGTTTAGAAAAAAATTAGATAAAAACATCACTTATCTCTCTGCCTATATAGAATCAAAATTGAAGTGTATAGAAAATGATATGGAACCAGATGATCAAACGGTCAAAATTGTACAATTGAGGTGATGCGAGTGAAAGTGTGTAGTTAGATTTACTCCTAAGTTTAATAGTAAGAGCAAGAAATATTTATTGTTCAAAGAACTGCTAAGAATTTTTCCTATAAGATCAACCAAACAGAAAAAAGGCGAACGAATCAAATCAATTTAGCGGCAGAAAAGAGAAAAATGCAGAAGCAGTTTCACAGTATAGTATTTATGTATAAGGCATATTATACATCGGTTAGTTTGTTAGCATATTTTGTTATCAGTTATAGTTAGTTACAGTTAGTTGAAATCTGTTAGTAGTTAGTATTGTATATAAGTTCATATCATCAGTTAATGAAGGATGAGCATTATTCACTCAATTCAAATTTGATTGGAAACATGTAAGAAAGTTCTAGAAATCAAAGAAAAAATGAAGAATCATTTACAAACTCCATGATCCAAACAATGTCAAAAGTAGCACACCAAGTGGTAATTACCTCTCAAATGTGGCTTTGGAGAACCAGAATGCAGCGTTGGTGGGAGGGAGAACCAGAATACCTCTCAAACGAAAGGTTCTAATAAACCAGAAGCTATTTTCTCATGAACAGCTCCAGAAAAGACTAACAGCTCACATATGCAAAATTATCAAACACATAGGCAAACTTAGAGTGGAAAACGTAGTGAAAGAGAGAGAAGAGAGAGCAAAAATGGAAGAAAGCTTCCAATGAGCTCTCTGTAAACATAGTCAGAAGTGAGATTGGGGAACACAATATATATGTTTGATAAAAAGACATATATTATCAATGTGTTTGACATGCATATAGCTAACCATCCTATCTGTCAATGTGTATTATTATTATTTTTTCAACCAAAGTTCTTTATAGCCCACCAAACAAATTGGTTTCAAGCATGATAGCCTACCAACTTTTTTCAATATGGCCAAATAAAAAATTCCACCACGATGATTCTTTTGAGTAGGCCAGCCAATCAAGGTCTCTTTCCATCTTAGGCAGAAAAGTTCATGATCTAGTACTACCAAATTCTGGGTTTTATTAATTGTATGAATAGATAATTGAAACTGCTTTTTGAATATTAGGAAGATTGGAATATTCAAAGTATAAGGCATTCTGTGAAGCTATCTGTCTTTCTTCCTTATGGTTTTATACCCTAGAATATTATTACTAACTAATCTTGGGGTTTTTGGACATAATATATATTAGTCATCTTTGTCTTTTTAGCCTTCATGTTTGTAACGCTCCTTTTTCTCCCTTGTATCATAATGGGTGAGAAGAAGGAACGTCGCACTATAGTGAAACAACACAAAAATGACTACGGAAAATTTGAGCATTTTTTTTTCTTTTTCTTTTAACATAGTTCCGGTTAAAACTTCCATCAATATACATATACATCTGTTTGTAAATATATCGCGTGATTGAGTTAAAATTAACAGTTCCTTTTTCATATAAAACTTCTTATCAAAAACGCCAAAGAGAAATCAACAGGGAATGAAACATACAGCCATACACAATATGGATAATTACATGTTTTATACCAGAAGCACGAGCCTGTTTAATTTACATTTCCAAAAAGATATACAAAAAAAAAACAAAATGTGTACCTACCCCAAGAGATACAAATATATCTACCTACTAATCCAGTAGTACGTCAGGCTCCCTCAAAATAAACGGATAGCCATCAGTAGCCATCAATTTACAACCAACCCTAAGACTGCCTGGAATGAGAAGGAACCGTAGATGGATCCTCCTCAGGGTCCTCTTCGTCCGACGAGACATCCATCTGGACGACAGAACAACGGGCAGGAGCCCGGGCAGTAGACAAGAAAGAGTTGTCACGTGGGTTATAGTACATATCCGCCCACATATCTCTTACAGGCATATAAAATTCTAACCACACAAAAGCGTGAAAGTCAAAAATAGAAGCAGTGTAACGTCCCTATGCCAAAGACACCGTCAATTCGCCATGGTACACACATCGGTCAGTCTGCACGTTGATATGCCAGCAGTCCGGACCACCATGAAAGTTGATCCGTACGTAACCAAAAAATCCACATGGGCGAAAAGACATTTTCAACAACTTCGGTCTTAATCGAGATAAGGCCAGAAACCTTGAAACTCAGTGGCTTCCTTGTTCTTCTCACGAGTGTCTTCTAGAGAGCATACAATTCAACCAAAATGCAAAATAAAGAAAAGTACCGAAAGAGGTGAGATTCCCAGCTTTCAGTACCAACAAGGCAGCAAGAAAATAAACGGCGTCGAACGCCCACATAAGACACAGTTAACACATACAGGTATAGTAATACATGAAAGCAATTAATAAGAGTAAAACAACAAAGAACAGTCGTTAACATCATCCATAGCCAACTAGCAACATTAGCATTACCAAGAATCAAATAAATATCACCGTCATAATAGTAAACACATTATCCAATCATGAATGCTCAATGGACCATGTGACTGACAACTCACAATGCAACAAGGGTACCAAAGTTCCTACTCCATGGAGCTAGACATAAACATTTTCGGAGTGAATGATCAAGGAGTAATGCCAGTGTATCGTTAGCCTTAAAAATATAGTGTGCTCATCACATAAAAACATTTGCGCAAAATGGCTCACACATGACACCTCAACAGTTGATCGCGACATAGGACAGCATCTCAGGCAGGATCGTCGGTGTGTTGCATTGGTCTATCCCACGGCCCCAGTGGAGCTACCACTGCCTATCAGAGACACCCACACCCCGACGCCCCGGGGTCAACAACATATGACACCTACGCTTAGTCTATTCGCACCCGCACATAGGTGTTATTCAAACTCCTAGGCAACATAGCCTTCTCAACAATGTCCCACGGACAATACACATGCATGATGACACAATGTCCAATCATGTATGTTCATCAATGATGCATTCAACATAAGCCTTTCCTCAATGGCACACAAGCATTATTCAATGTCCAACATGACATATCAACAATACATTTATTAAAACATTGCCTCAATGGCACATTATCATTCTTACCTCATTTTGCACTACATCAATAATTCTCAGCATCAACATGTATTCCTCATTACACACGTACCACAATTTTCCCTATCATGGATCCAAGAATTCTATATTCAAAATCATTTCTTCCCTATTGGAGTGAATGCACATTCCTATCACAATTTAGTAAAGTAAAATCCTTGAATCTAGGATTTTTAGGTTATGTTTGAGTTACAAAGGACAAAGAACCATAATCTCAATCATTTCCAGCTCAAAAATCTCATTTTTGGTCTTGGTAATCGATTACATCACCCTTGTAATTGATTACTTGAGAAACAGAACCTCTGTAATCGATTACAATCTCATTGTAATCGATTACGTGATTCCTAGAATCACGTTTCGTAACTTCAAGGCCCTGGTAATCGATTACATAACCGTGGTAATCGATTACCAATTGGACAGAACCTCCGTAATCGATTACCCACAAATTGTAATCGATTACGTGATTCCCAGAAGCACTATTTCATGACATCAGAGGCTTGGTAATCGATTACACTCCTCTTGTAATCGATTACAAGCTAAACAGAATCTCTATAATCGATTACACAGCAGGCGTAATCGATTACCAGATTTCCAGAATCACGATTTTGTATCTTTAAGAGCTTGGTAATCAATTACAAGCCCGTGTAATCGATTACCACGCATAAACTTGCAGAAAACAGAGTTCTTCAGGTCCTCTAACTCAAACCAAACCATTCCTCATCATATTTGATCAACAAGATACTCAAATACACCTTCAAATCATGCAAGAGACATCAATAAATCATACAAACCCAACAAAATACACTATCATCAAGAACAACATAAAAATGAGAGAACTTTATACATGGATTCAAAAATCAACAACAATACATATACAAGACATTCCCTTACTACCAAGATTGGTTGAAGAGGATCATCTCCCTCTTACCTATTTGGAAAACAACACAATGTGCCACTCCTTCTTGTCCTAGATTTTCGTTTTCCCCCCTTTAAGAAAACTCCAATGTGAGTGATCACCACAATGTTCACTCAAACCATGAAAAATAAGTTCTTGGTCACCAAGGTGGCCAAGAGAAAACGAAAATAGCAAGGAAATGGAAGAAAGTTGAAGACTTTACCTTAAAGCTCTAAGCTTTAGCTTTAATGGTGGAAGAGAAATGGAAGAAGAAGAAGAAGAGGAACCAAAAGATAACCACCAAGGTGAATAGTCTTGGAATGGTGGAAGGAACAAGAAAATGTGATTTGTTTGGCAAATAAGGAAGTTGGTCTCCAATGTGAGGGTGTGTGTGTGTGTACGGTGGAGAGGAAGGAAAATAGAGAAAATGGAGAAATGGGTAGTTGGGGTTTAGAGGAATGAGAATGCAATATTAAGACAATTGAGGGGAAATATTTGGGCTTCCCCCTTGTGGCTTATGCCGTAGAAGAGTGGAGAAAGGAGAGAGAGAAAATGTGTTACAAGGGAAATTGCTAGGAAGCTTCCCATAACAAGCTTGGATTAAATTTAATCTTTCTTTTAAAATTAAAACTAATAGATGTGATACAAAAATTAGATTTTGAATAATGTGATAATATTTTTAATACATGTTATTATTTATTGGACAATAGTTATAGTTGGCTGAAGTCAGTATTAATAAATTTGACAGATAAATTCTTCACAGTGTTTTATCATTTCATCTGTTAAGATTTCTCGAAAAATATGAAACCTTGTAAACTGTGTTCGGCCTCGGGTTTAGTAAGATCCTCCGTCGACGTTTCCATAGTTCAAAGTTCTCGGAGAAAATGTCTCATTTCTCCAGTTCTGCTCAGTACACATGTAAAACGAGAAATATATTAAAATATTTCGCGTCTTCAGAAAATTCCAAGAAAATTCCAGAAAATCATAAATATTTTTAGAATGAATCATGAGAGTAGAAAAGTAAATTTTGGGGTGTTACAACTCTCCCCAACAAATAGGAATTTCATCCTCGAAATTTTTCATACCTTAAAACAATTCAGGATATTGCTCCTTCATCTTGTCCTCCAGCTCCCACATCACATCTCCAGTTGCTTCATTCTAGATTACCTTCACTAGTGCAATGTCCTTTCCTCTGAGTTGCTTTGTCCTCATATCCTCAATCCTTACAGGAGTTGTTTCATATGTCAAGTTTTCCTTCAATTGTACAGAATCAGGTGCTATGACATGATTAGGATTTGGGATATATTTTCTGAGTTGTGACACATGAAAGACATTATGAAGATTTGAAAGAAAAGGGGGTGAGGCTATTTGGTAAGCAACAGGACCTACCCGACGAAGAATTTGGTAGGGTCCAAGGAATTTCGGAGTAAGTTTCCTAGATTTGAGGACACGACCAACCCCAGTCATAGGTGTGACTTTCAAGAAGACATGCTCTCCTTCTTCGAACTCAAGAGGTTTCCTTCTTTTGTCCGCATAACTCTTCTGCCAACTCTGAGCCATTTTCATTTTCTTCTAAATCATTTTAACCTTCTCAGTTGTCTGATGAATGAGTTCAGGTCCAACGGTAAGCCGTTCTCCATCTTGATACCAGCACAGAGGCGTCCGACACCTCCGCCCATATAAAGCCTCATAGGGCGCCATCCCTATACTTGAATGGTAACTGTTGTTGTAGGTGAATTCCACCAATGGTAAGATTTCATCCTAACCTCCAGTTTGCTCTATCGCACAAGCTCTCAACAGATCTTCTAACGACTGAATTATTCTTTCTAATTGACCATCAGTTTGCGGATGGTAGGCAGAACTTAACCGCACCTTTGTTCCCATAGCCTCTTGAAGACTTTGCCAAAACTTCGAGGTAAACCTCGGGTCTCTATCGAAAACAATACTCGTGGGTATCCCGTGAAGTCTAACAATTTCACCAATGTAAATCTGAGTCAACTTCTACAACGGATATCTTATGTTGATTGGCAGAAAGTGAGCTGACTTCGTAAGTCGATCCACTATTACCTATATTGAGTCATATCCTTTCCGAGTTCTTGGTAACCCGACAACAAAGTCCATGGCGATGCTATCCTATTTCCATTCAAGAATAGCCAAGGGTTGTAGTAATCCAGCTGGTCTTTGGTGCTCAATCTTCGTTTTCTGGCAAACCAAACAAGATGACACGCATCTAGCGATATCTCTTTTCATCCCATGCCACCAAAATAACTTCCTCAAGTCCTGATACATCTTGGTCATTCCAGGATGCATACTCAACTGACTAGAATGAGCATGTTCAAGTATGTACTTTCTGAGTTCTTCATCTTTAGGCACACAGACCCTTCCTTGGAATCTCAAAATCCCATCACTTCCTTCCTTCAATGTTGATACACCACCTTGCTTTATCAATTCTCTTTCTTCTTGCAGGAATTTATCGACCTTTTGTTTCTCTCGAATATCATCCATCAGGTCATTCGAGATAGTGATCCTATTCATGCAGATTTTACCTGGTGTTAACTTTACAAATGACCATACATCTCTGAATTGCTCTATCAAGTCCTTTTCTCTAATCATCATAGTAGCAACACTAATCGTCTTTCTACTCAAAGCATCGGCCACCACGTTCGCCTTTCCAGGATGATACTGAAGTTGGAAATCGTAATCTTTCAAAAATTCTAGCCATCTTCGCTGCCTCATGTTCAGCTCTTTCTGATCGTACAGGTACTTCAGACTTTTGTGATCACTAAAGACGTTGAATGTGGCTCCATACAAATAATGTCTCTATATCTTCAATGCAAACATCACTGCAGCTAATTCTAGATCGTGTGTTGGGTAGTTCTTCTCGTGCATTCGCAATTGTCTTGAAGCGTAAGCTACCACTCCTCCGTTTTGCATGAGAACGCACCCCAAACCTTGATACGAAGCGTCACAGTACACTTCAAATGGTTCACTAAGATTCGGTAAGACTAGCACTGGTGACGTAGTCAGCTTCCTTTTTAACTCTTGGAAACTTCCTTCACAGGAATCTGTCCATTTGAAAGCTTGGTCTTTCTTGGTGAGTTGAGTGAGCGGTCCAGCGATTTTGGAAAATCCCTCAATAAACCTCCGGTAATATCTGACTAAACCAATGAAGCTTCGGATTTCCGTCACTGTAGTTGGTCTTTCCCACTGTAGTACAGCTTCTACCTTTAAAGGATCCACTGCAATTCCTTCCTTTGTGATTACATGACCTAAGAACTTCACTTCATCTAGCCAAAACTCGCACTTGGATACTTTCATATATAGCTCTTTTTTCTTCAAGATCTGGAGAATTATGCTGAGGTGCTCAGCATGGTCCTCGCGACTTTGTGAATAGATTAGAATATCGTCGATGAAGACAACAACGAATTTGTCCAAGTAAGGACGAAAGATCCTATTCATGTAGTCCATAAATATCGCAGGTGCATTTGTCACACCAAAAGGCATCACCAGGTACTCGTAATGACCATAACGAGTACGGAAAGCCGTCTTGGGAATATCTTCCACTTTCACTCTGATTTGGTGATATCCCGATCGTAGATCGATCTTGGAAAACACAGCTGCTCCCTTCAATTGGTCCATCAAGTCATCTATCCTCGGCAATGGATACTTGCTCTTGATCATAACCTTGTTTAACTGACGATAGTCCACGCATAATCTCGAAGTCCCATCCTTCTTCTTGACCAACAATACAGGCGCTCCCCAAGGTGACACACTGGGTCTCACGAATTTCTTCTCTAGGAGCTCTTCCAACTGCTTCTTAAGTTCCACGAGTTCTGCTGGTGCCATACAGTAAGGCGCCATAGAAATAGGGCCAGCTCCAGGTACCAAGTCGATAGCAAACTCGACCTCACGTTCCGGTGGCAAACTAGGTACATTGTCAGGGAAAACCTCAGGAAAATCTCGAACAACAGAGATTGCGTCCACATCAACTTCACTCTTGACTTTCAAAGAAGATAACAACATGTTTCCTCGAGCTCTTTCTTTTAGAAAAGCTTTCACTTGGTTGGCGGTCAAAAATCTAGAATCCTCATCCAAAGGAAAAACTATTGTTTTTCAGGAGCAGTCTAACAAAACATGGTTGTCAGATAGCCAGTCCATTCCTAATATCACGTCTAGTTGGGATAATGGTAAACAGATCAAATCGACAAAAAAGATTCGACCTTCCACTATTAAAGGACAACCTAGACACACCTTAGTAGTGACTACAGGTTTTGCAGTAGGAGTTAAAACAGTCAAATCGAAAGGTAAAGAAGACACAGGCAATCCAAGTCTTTTCACACAATCATGTGAAATGAAAGAATGAGTAGCACCAGAGTCTTACAGTACAATTAAAAGATTACCTTCAATGATACCTTCTCCTTGTATCAGATCCTCGGATTCAGAGGCCTCAGCACCACTCAGGGTGTAGACTCTGCCTCCAACTTGTGGTTTAGAAGTCTTAGCAGCATTGACGGATGGTTCTACCATGGTCTGGTTACAGTCTCGAGAAACGTGACCAAGTTTCCCGCACCGAAAGTAAATAATTCCTTTGATTGTGCAGTCCCTTGTGAAATGCTCTTTCCCACATTTCATGCATCTCGGAGTAGTTGTAGCATTCTGACCCATCCTTCCAGGGCTTCCAGCTGGGCTTCCTCCTTGAAATTTTTGTGGTTGTTGGCTTCCAGAGGGTCTGGAATAAGGCTTCTTTTGATAACGACTTGCGTTACCACCACCTCCTCTTTGGGACCGAACGGGCCCAAAGTTTCTGTTTCTTGCCTCGCGTTCTTGTTCCACACTTTCCAATCGGCAGCAAGTGTCGAGTAACTCAGAAAACTGAGTGATCTTCAAAGCTATCACGATTTTCTTCACATCATGCCTCAGGCCTTCCTCAAACTTCTGACACTTCCAAGTTTCATTGGGTTGAAGTTGAAAATAGGCTAAAAATCTGGACAAGTTCTCAAACTTGGCGGCGTATTCACTCACAGTCATGCCTCCCTGTCGCAACCTCAGAAATTCCATTTCTTTTGCGTGCCTGGCACTTTCAGGAAAATATTTGTTCAAGAACCTTTCTTTGAACACTTCCCAGGTTATCACCCTGTTTGTGGCTTGCAGTAGCCTTTGTTCTCCCGTCCACCAATGTTCAGCATCTCCCATCAGCATGTATGCGGCATAGGTCACCTTCCTATCATCAGCACAATTCATACCCGTAAATATTTTCTCCAACTTATGAATCCACAATGTAGCTTTCTCCGGGTCAAACTCCACTTTAAACTGTGGAGGATTAGCGCGACGAAATCCTTCCAAGTTCTGAATATTCGCTGTAGCCTCTAGCTGTTGTGCAGTCCTAGCCTGTTGTTAAGCTGTCTGCTGGTTCTGTTGCAACATTGCCTCGGCCATCTTCTATATTGCCTCTATGGCAGCGGCCATATCACCCCGACGAGCCATTGTTCCTTCTCGGATTAGACTACGCAAAACACAGAGAAAGTCAGATGTATTCATTTGAATACCAAACAGCAAAATCACAGAGAATGACACAACGAAAATAAGACAATCCAAAACCACACGACCCAAAGGAACATAACCGGGAGCTTTGATACCAAGACAGTGTAACGCCCCTTTTTCTCCCTTGTATCATAACGGGTGAGAAGAAGGAACGTCGAAATATAGTGAAACAACACAAAAATGACTACAAAAAATTTGAGCATTTTTTTTTCTTTTTCTTTTAACATAGTTCCGGTTAAAACTTCCATCAATATACATATACATCTGTTTGTAAATATATCGCGTGACTGAGTTAAAATTAAAAGTTCCTTTTTCATATAAAACTTCTTATAAAAAATGTCAAAGAGAAATCAACAGGGAATGAAACATACAACCATACACAATATGGATAATTACATGTTTTATACCAGAAGCACGAGCCTGTTTAATTTACATTTCCAAAAAGATATACAAAAAAAAAACAAAATGTGTACCTACCCCAAGAGATACAAATATATCTACCCACTAATCCAGTAGTACGTCAGGCTCCCTCAAAATAAACGGATAACTATCAGTAGCCATCAATTTACAACTAACCCTAAGATTGCCTGGAATGAGAAGGAATCGTAGATGGATCCTCCTCAGGGTCCTCGTCGTCCGACGAGATATCCATCGGGACGACAGAACAGCGGGCAGGAGCCCGGGCAGTTGACAAAAAAGAGTCGTCGCGTGGGTTATAGTACATATCCACCCACATATCTCTTACGGGCATATAAAATTTCAACCACACAAAAGTGTGAAAGTAAAAAATAGAAGCAGTGTAGCGTCCCCATGCCAAAGACACCGTCAATTCGCCATACACACATCGGTCAGTCTGCACGTTGATATGCCAGCAGTCCGGACCACCATGAAAGTTGATCCGCACGTAACCAAAAAATCCACGGGGGCGAAAAGACATTCTCAACAACTTCGGTCTTAATCGAGTTAAGGCCAGAAACCTTGAAACTCAGTGACTTCCTTGTTCTCCTCACGAGTGTCTTCTAGAGAGCATATGATTCAACCAAAATGCAAAATAAAGAAAAGTACCGAAAGAGGTGAGATTCCCAGCTTTCAGTACCAACAAGGCAGCAAGAAAATAAATGACGTCGAACGCCCACATAAGACACAGTTAACACATACAGGTATAGTAATACATGAAAGCAATTAATGAGAGTAAAACAACAAAGAATAGTAGTTAACATCATCCAGAACCAACTAGCAACATTAGCATTACTAAGAATCAAATAAATATCACCATCATAATAGTAAACACATTATCTAATCATGAATGCTCAATGGACCATGTGACTGACAACTCACAATGCAACAAGGGTACCAAAGTTCCTACTCCATGGAGCTAGACATAAACATTTTCGGAGTGAATGATCAAGGAGTAATGCCAGTGTATCGTTAGCCTTAAAAATATAGTGTGCTCATCACATAAAAACATTTGCGCAATATTAAGACAATTGAGGGGAAATATTTGGGCTTCCCCCTTGTGGCTTCTGCCATAGAAGAGTGGAGAAAGGAGAGAGAGAAAATGTGTTACAAGGGAAATTGCTAGGAAGCTTCCCATAACAAGCTTGGATTAAATTTAATCTTTCTTTTGAAATTAAAACTAATAGATGTGATACAAAAATTAGATTTTGAATAATGTGTTAATATTTTTAATACATGCTATTATTTATTAGACAATAGTTATAGTTGGCTGAAGTCAGTATTAATAAATCTGACAGATAAATTCTTCACAGTGTTTTATCATTTCATCTGTTAAGATTTCTCGAAAAATATGAAACCTTGTAAACTGTGTCTGGCCTCGGGTTTAGTAAGATCCCCCGTCGATGTTTCCATAGTTCAAGGTTCTCAGAGAAAATGTCTCATTTCTCCAGTTCCGCTTAGTACACACGTAAAACGAGAAATATATTAAAATATTTTGCGTTTTCAGAAAATTCCAAGAAAATTCCAGAAAATCATAAATATTTTTAGAATGAATCCTGAGAGTAGAAAAGTAAATTTTGGGGTGTTACAGTGTTCCCTTTGGTCCTGCTAGTTTGCTAGCTTTTTGGTCTTTGAATAGAGAAAAAAAATAGAAAAAAAAATAGCATGCGCTTGGAATTTGGTAGATAAGGCAGTTGACAAAGACTTTGATATATGTCCAAATCTTGTTTCCATGTTATATAGGCCTTATCTAGACGAAGCAATTTCAAAAGCACAAGACATATACTGATAAGCTTCATCATTTGAAATTATCGCTAAGTTGAACAATAAATTAAAATAAGCTGCTCGAAGTGAAACATGATCTGCACATTTGAAAGAGGGTGTATGGATAACTAATATTCCAACCTTTATTTGTACTGCCTTATCTAAGTGAGAAATTTCCCCCCAATTAAACCGTAACTTATACCCATGTAGCGGAGCAACAACGAACACGGAGCAACGATGAACTTATACCCATGTAGCAGAGCAACGACGAACGACTGTAGCGGAGGCAGCAGCAGCTACTCCGATGGCTGATTGGAGAACGATGGGTTTCAGTGAGATTGGGGGAAGAGAGAGGGGGGACGAAGAGCAGTGGAGATGGAAAAAGAAACAAAGAAAATAAAAACAAATGTCGGGGAATAATAAGGAGGGAAATGGAAAAAGAAAAAAGAGGGAGTAATATTGGCGGGCTGCTTTGCCACGATGGCCTAATTTCGTAGCAAATGTGGGCAATATTAGTTTGGTTTGCTACGGTTATTATAACCGTGGCTAACAAACTGTGGCTAAATCCCGTGTTTCTGGTAGTGTTATTGACCTTGGGGATGTCGGGGTATGGGGTGTCTGCAATGGCCAGCTGGTAGCTCCCCTGAGCCGTGGACCGGACCAATGCAAACACACCGATGATCCGGACCGAGACACTCACCCCAATCAGGATCTGGTATAGATTGTCTTGTATAAAGCCTTGTTGCGCAAACATTGATTTTTGTTGAAAGCACTTGATTTATGGCTGACGAAATACAGACATATCTTTCGATCATTCTCTCTGAAATATTTGTCTATCTCCATAGAGTAGGAATTGAGTACATTGTGTACATGTATAGTGGGTCTGCATACCCTCATGACATTTCATATATGTTTATTCATTTGACATTGATTGACTTATTGAACTGTTATATTATTAATATTATTCCTACTGTTGATGTTTGATATTATTGATTTCTGTACTTGGATGGTATTTCTGTCCGTACAGTCTTTACACTGCCTGTTGGTAATAATGCCGAATTTCTCACCTCTTAATTATGTTGTGTTATTTCACTATATATTCTGATTAATTAAAGACCAAGAAGGACTTGAAGAGGAACTACCCCCTCTTGATTTGTGATAGTTGCTGCACCAAGATGACGTCAAGACAGCGTATTTTGGGTTATGTGCGCGTGGACTTTCAAGATGGAGCAGATGCATGGTCAGTCAACTTGGCTAATGAGAGAGTTACCTATACTGGGGAGCTGACATTGGTTTTTCGTGGGGATCTTCATCATCCTCCTATTTTATCTTTCTCTGTATCTGTTCAGTTAGTGTTTAATATACCTATCTGGGAATGGTGGAGTAATTTCCACTATACTCCTCATGAGGACAGTGTTGTGTCCTCTAGGCGGATGCCTGTCCGTCAAGGTATACCTCATACTGTGGTCATTTCTTTCGAGGAATAGGATGAGGATCCCTCTGAGGACCCTATAGTTTAGGTATGTAAGACTTGGGCTGGTCGTGTCTTTTTGCTAGTCAGTCTTCGTTGATCATCTGTACATTTTTGAGTGCGCATATGTATTTGGAGTGCCATTCTTTTTGTAAGTATTTTGGGGTACAGGTTTGTATATGATCCACACGAACCAGATGATATGAACACCTATGCAAATGCAATATATATATATATATGCTTAGTAATGATACTTTATGATTTACCTACTTGTTTGATATGTTATCCGCAAGTAAAAGAATATTTTTTGTCAAATATTATGGTTTTAATAATTATTGATTTTATAACTTGGGTTAAATTTATTTCATATTCCGTAACAATTTGATTGAAATTTTGAATTCGTAAAGTTGTGACGACCTCCTCCTTCTAATGAGGAAAGAGGGTGGCATGTTACAAGGTTTGGTATCGTAGCCCAAGTTTGAGTCTTCTTTTGGGAATTGTGGTTAGGTTTGTCTTATTTATGCTATGTGATTCTCTGAGTTTGGTATTCTGAAAAAATGCATCTAATTTTTCCTTGTATTTTGTATAGCATGACTGGAAGAGAGACGATGACAAGTAGACAAGAAGTTGAAAGTATGGCTGCAGTTGTAGAAGCGATGCAACGAATAGTTGACGTTATCGCACAACAAACTAAAAGAGCTGCTTAACAGCAGGAAATGGTTGCACAGCAGTTGAAAGCATCAGCGGACGCTCAAAGTCTGTCAGAATTTCATCATAACAACCTTCCTCAGTTTAAGGGGGAATTTGATCCAGAGAAGGTTAGTCTGTGGATCAAGGAGCTGGAGAAAATTTCCAAGGGCATGAACTGTGCGAATGACAAGAAGGTAACCTATGCCACTTTCATGCTGATCGGAGACGCAAAAGAGTGGTGGAACGGAGTACAGAGACTGTTAAAAGCTGAAGGCCGAGCAATCACCTGGGAGATATTCAAGGATAGATTCTTGGAGAAGTATTCCCCAGTGAGTGCAAGACATGCAAAAGAGATGGAGTTTCTTAGTCTGAGGCAAGGGAATATGACTGTCAACGAGTATGCTGCGAAGTTTGAGAGCTTGTCCAAATTTTCAACATATTTCCAACATCAGCCGAATGAGGTGTGGAAGTGTCAGAAATTTGAAGAAGGATTGTGGCATGACATGAAAATGGCAGTCATAACCTTGAAGATCAACTAGTTTTCAGAACTATTGGATACGTGTCACTGAGTGGAGGATTTGGATCAGGCGCGGAACACGAGGAATCATAACTTTGGGCCGTCTAAATTCCAAAGGGGAAGAAACAACAACAACCGGTTTAAGCAAAAATCATATTCCAGACCATTGGGAAGTCAACAGCAACAACCTCGTGGAGGTAGTCCTAGTGGAAATCGAACTGGTCCGACTGAAACATTTTCTTCGAAAAGGATCATCCTATAAGAGATTATATGATTAAGGGGATCATTTGCTTCAGATGTGGGAAGCCAGGACATCTATCCAGAGATTGCAACAATCCCAAGGCAGAACTCTCTATTAGTAATGTATGTACTACAAGACCTTAAGCTGGAGGAAGGGTCTATACCCTGAGCGAAGTTGAAGCCTCAAATTCTGAAAATCTGATTACGGGAGATGGTGACATAGGAGGTAATCCTTTAATTGTACTGTATGACTCCGAGGCAACACATTCTTTTATTTCCTATAACTGTATGAACCGATTAGGATTGTCTGTATCTTCTTTACCTTTTGATCTAACTGTTTCTACACCTACTGCTAAACCTGTCACTACTGCAAAAGTTTGTCTGAATTGTCCTATTTCTGTTGAAGGTCGAACCTTTTCGGTTGATCTGATTTGTTTGCCTTTATCCCAAATAGATGTGATTCTAGGAATGGATTGGTTATCTTTTAACCATATCCTGTTAGATTGTTCTACTAAGACCTTAGTATTCCCTGATTCTAAGATTTCTGGATTTATAACTACCGGCCAAGTCAGAACTTTCTTGAAAGAAGGAGCCCGAGGATACATACTTTTTTCTTCTTTGGAGGTTGAGTGTGAAGTCGATGTATGAGCTATTCCAGTGATTAATGAATTTCCTGAAGTATTCTCTGATGATGTACCTAGATTTCCACTTAAAAGAGAAGTGGAATTCTCCATAGACCTTGTACCTGAATCTGATCTTGTATCTATGGCACCATATCGAATGTCGCCAGTAGAGTTAACAGAGCTCAAGAAACAATTGGAGGAACTGTTAGAGAAGCAGTTTGTGAGACCTAGTGTTTCACCATGGGGAGCCCTAGTGCTGCTAGTAAAGAAGAAAGATAGAACTTCTCCATTGTGCATGGATTATCGCCAATTGAATAAGATCACAATCAAGAACAAGTATCCACTTCCGAGAATTGACGATTTGATGGATAAGCTAATGGGAGCTGCTATTTTCTCTAAGATTGACTTACAATCTAGTTACCATCAGATTCGTGTGAAGGTGGAGGATGTTTCCAAAATAGCTTTTGTACACGCTATGGACATTATGAGTATCGTGTGATGTCATTCGGAGTAACAAATGCTCCTGCTATATTCATGGATTACATGAATCGAATATTTCATCATTATTTGGATAGATTCGTTGTTGTCTTCATTGATGACATTTTAATCTATTCGCAAAGTCGGGAAGACAATGTTGAACATCTCAGGATAGTTCTCCAAATTCTGAAAGAGAATAGGTTATATGCCAAATTGTCAAAATGTGAGTTCTGGTTGGAAGAAGTCAAATTTTTGGGGCATGTGATTTCAAAGGAAGGAATTGTCGTAGATCCATCGAAGGTTAAAGCGGTTCTTTAATGGGAAAGACCCAAGACTGTGATGGAGATCTGTAGCTTCGTGGGATTAGCCGGATACTACCGAAGATTTATTGAAAGATTTTCCAAGATAGCGGGACCTCTTACCCAGCTTACGAGGAAAAATTAAGCTTTTGTGTGGATGGACGCATGTGAAGAAAGTTTCCAAGAATTAAAGAAGCGACTGACTTCTGCACCAGTGTTAATTTTGCCTAACCCCAATGAACTGTTTGAAGTGTATTGCGATGCTTCGTATCAAGATTAAGGTATGTGTTTATGCAAGATAAGAAGGTTGTAGCCTATGCTTCAAGACAACTGAGGTTACATGAGAAGAACTACCCAACGCATGACTTGGAGTTAGCCGCAGTGGTCTTTACTATGAAAATATGGAGACATTTTCTATATGGAGCGACGTTCAACGTCTTCAGCGATCACAAAAGCCTGGAGTGCTTGTTTAAACAAAAGGAACTGAGCATGAGACAGAAGAGATTGCTAGAGTTTTTGAAGGATTATGACTTCCAACTTCAATATCATCCTGGAAAAGCAAACGTCGTGGCAAATGCCTTGAGTCGGAAGATGCTTAGCGTTTCTACCATGATGGTTAAGGTAAAAGAATTAATCGAGCAATTCAGAGATATGTGGTTGTCCTTGGAAATGACACCGGAGGAAGTTTGTTTAAGTATGGTTACTATTTTGAATGATCTAATGGAAGAGATTCGAGAGAAACAGGAGAGTGACCGATTTTTGCAAGATGAAAGAGAACTAATAAAGCAAGACATGGTGTCAATAGTTGAGGAAGGACCTGATGAGATTCTGATGTTCCAAGGTAGAATATGTGTACCTGATGATCCAGAACTTAAGAGGTTAATTCTCGAAGAAGCCCACACAAGCAAGTTAAGTATGCATCCTAGAATGACCAAGATGTGTCAAGATCTGAAACAGATGCATTGGTGGCATGGAATGAAAAAAGACGTCGCCAAGTATATGTTATCTTGCTTAGTTTGTAAGAAGGCGAAGGTCGAACACCAGAGACCTTCCAAAATGTTACAACCTCTGACTATTCCCGAATGGAAATAGCATAGTATTGCAATGGATTTCGTGACTGGATTACCAAAGACCTGAATGGGATGTGATTCAATATGGGTAATTGTTGATCGGCTTACAAAGTCTGCACACTTCTTACCGATTAACATAAGATACTCAATGGAAAGGTTGACTCAAGTATATATTAGCGAGATTGTTAGACTTCATGGTGTACCTTCTAGCATTATTTCTGATAGAGATCTGAGGTTTACATTAAAGTTTTGGCAAAGTGTACAAGCAGCTATGGGAACAAAACTTCGTTTGAGTTCTGCATATCATCTGTAAATGGATGGACAGTCTGAGAGAACAATTTAATCTTTAGAAGATCTGTTAAGAGCTTCTATTCTAGAGCAAAGAGGAAGTTGGGATGAAATCTTGCCCTTGTTCGAGTTCACTTACAACAACAGTTTCCACTCAAGTATAGGGATGGCACCCTATGAAGCCCTATATGGACGATGCTGTAGAACATCTTTATGTTGGTACCAAGACGGAGAACATCTCACATTGGGGCCTGATCTTGTACAACAGATGACAGAAAAGATTAAGGTGATTCAGGAGAAGATGAGGATAGCTCAAAGTAGGCAGAAGAGCTATGCAGACAAGAGACAGAAGCCTTTAGAGTTCAAAGAAGGCGATCATGTGTTTCTAAGGGTTACACCTATGACGAGTGTTGGAAGAGTTATTAAGTTTAGAAAACTCACTCCTAAATTTATCGGACCATACCAAATTCTTCATCGTATAGGTCCAGTAGCCTACCAATAGCTTTGTCACCTTTTCTTTCTAACCTACACAATGTCTTCCATGTGTCACAATTATGAAAATACATTCCTGATCCAACCCATGTCATTGAACCAGATACAATACAATTAAAAGATAATTTGACCTATGAAACATTTCCTGTCAACATTGAGGATAGAAGGGTGAAACAACTCCGAGGCAAAGAGATTGCATTGGTGAAGGTAGTCTGGAATGATATCACGGGAGATGCACCGTGGGAGTAGGAGGACAAGATGAAGGAGCAATACCTACAGCTATTTTGAGGTATGAAAATTTCGAGGATGAAATTTTTTTTGTAAAAGGGCAGAGTTGTAACACCCTGAAAATTGTTTATTTTATGATAAATATTTATTTTATAATATTTGTAATTTTTAGGAATTTTTCTAGAATTATTTGAATTACTTGAATATTTTAATATTTTTTCTTGATTTACGTGCACAATAAGCGGAGCCAGGAAAATAAAATATTTTTCCCGGGGCTGGAAACCCTTGAACTGTGAAAACGTCGACGGGGGATCTTACAAAACCTCAGGCCGAACACAGTTTATGAGGTTTTGCATTTTTTTGAGATTTTATCTGATAAATAAAATCGTGATATATTTTATTATCCGTTGGACAATAAATATTTGTTTTGTTAACTGTAACTTCTGTCCACTGATAATAAACTTAATACAGTGTTAGCCATATTTTAGAGAACACTTTAATGACATCACAAGATGACCTCACTTGATGACTTCACTTGATGACATCACTTTGACTTTTCAAAAAGTGAAAATTTGGCTTGTTGAAGAAGCTTGGAGGAAGCTTTCAAGCAACTTCCTATTGGCTTCTTGGAGAAGCCAATCTCCTCTCTCCCTTATGCAACTCCACGACGATGAGAGGGGAGGAGGGAACCAAAAGCTTCTATCTCACTTAAGTCATATTTCACTTTTCATTCAAACTTTCCTATCACTTTCTCTTTCTACTTTTCTCTTCTTCCATTTTCTCTCATTTTCTCTCTTCTTCTTTGTCACGACAGAGATTGCGGCGGGATAACGACTTAAATTACAAAAAATTAGGAAGTCGCCACCAATTTTATTTTTATTGGGAAAAACTAGAAAACCTAAAAAGATGATCTACGTTCAAAAACTCAGGTCCATGAGTCTAATTATGCTCAGGGAAGGGTGGAGACTTAACCCCACAACACCCCTAATACATCCACCTCAAGACGGTTACCTTAAATCAGTTGTACTAATTTTTATAAATCTTAAAAATGTTTATTTTACCCATTTATTAAAAGATAAACTAAATAAACAAATAAATTATGAAAATTTAATTTTGGCTTGACAGAATTGATATTCTGCACCTACGTATCCTCTGATGCAATGAGGAATTCAAAGCCACGTCGTTCTTTAGAAAAACGATTATGAGTTAGCTATTTTTAATTTTTGAAAAGATTTTTATTTTGAAAACTCATTTAATTTTTTTATTTAGAAAAATGTTCGAATCATCTAGCTATCACAACTTAAATAATTGTAAAATCTACAAGATTAACAAGTTGTCACAACTCAGTTATTCTCATTTTATTTTTTTCAACAAGACTCAAACATTTGAATTTTTTTTTAGAAAAATAAATCATCAAGTTATCACAACTCAGATGATTCTAAAAGTTCTAGGATTAACAAGCTATCACAACTCAGCTAATCCCATTTAAAAAAAAACTTTCATTTGTAAAATTAATGCGAGATCACTATTTAAAACACAGATCAATAATGTAATAAACACATCAATTCAAAAAGTGAACAAAGAAAACAAAACAATTTTTTTTACTCTAATCTTGACCCAAATTATGTGACTAAAAAAAGTTTATAAATTTTCTAATTCATTTTTTTTCTTATTGTTTACTAAAAAAAAAGGAACTTGGTTTCAAATGTAACAATATACAAGCTTTAAGAAAGCTCATATTTATTTATTTTTTTTTTTTTTGCAGACTCTCAACTCCCTAACTTTTCTAGTTCTGGGCCAACTAAAAAAAAAAAACTACTAGCCCAAAGAATATAAACCTACAATAACTTAAAACTAAGCTAAATAACAAAAAAGAAAATAAAATAGATAAATAAAAAAAATAAAACAGGATGGCTCTCGTTTAGAGAGACCATCAACAAAAATAGAATCACATGATGTGGTTACGAACCAGTAACAAGGACGGCAGTGGGCAGCTTCAGAGACGACGTACGGCGGTGTGGATGAGGGAGTGTGTGGTGCGGCTGAGAGGGGGATATCTGGGTAGCGGTGCACGATTGGGTGTGGTTGGATGGTGGTGGATCTCGGCTGGTAGGCAGAATTAGGTTGAAGAGGAGGGGGCGGAGCAGGTGGCTGACGGCGTGGATGGTGGTTTGCACAGAGGACGAGCCGCGGGTTTGGGTCGTGGGTTTGGCTAGCGGCGAGATCCGGTGGTGTGGCTCATGGGTTCGGGTTTTCCGATGGCTGGGGAGTGATTGCGTGCGGCCTAGACATATAGTGGGTTTGGGGAAGAAGGAATAGTGGTTTGGTGGGTTGGATCTATGGTGGGCTAACCGTGGTGGACTTCATGGTGGCTCTCGAAGTGGTGGTTCGAGGTGCAGGTAGGAGGAATGGTGGTTTGGTGGCTGTTTGCTTGGGCTCTGTTTGGGCGAAGGCACACGACTGGGTGTGGTTGAGAATTTGGTGGTTCGTGCAGTTGGGGTGATTATGGTGAACACGGGGATGATCACAGTGTGGGGGTGGTTCACGGTTGTGAGGGCTTAAGATGGAGCTGTCCCGTGGTGTCCTGCGTGGGTGGTTTGAAGGAGGTGGCTTCACGACTGGTGGGGTCTGTTTTGTTTGAGAATGTGGGGATGATAGAGCTAGGTTTATGTAAGGGAATGGGTCTGGTTTTGGTTTTGGGTGAGGGTGAAGATGAAGGGTGAAAATGGTAAGGTTGAGGTGGGCTACAATGAAGGCTAAAAAAAAAAGGCTAGCTGAAGATTGAAGGGTGCTCCCTCCCTTTATGCTTTCTGCTTAGTCCAAATTGCGAACCAAAAAATCCAACTCCTTTTTGTTGAAAGAAAAAAAGAAAAAGAAATGGCTTTTGTGCCATATGGTTCCATGTGAATTTTGCAGAGAGGTTGCGTGAGAGTGAATGTGTGTTGAGTGAAAATTGTGTGTGAGTGAATGTGTGCAAAGTGAGTGTGAGTGGGAGGCAAAAAATATTGTCCCCTCTGATTGTTTGAGGTGCAGTAGTGCAGCGGTGGGAAAAAAGAAAGAAAAGCAGAAAGCATTTGGAGGCAAAACAAACTCAAACTCAAAATGGAGAAAAAACAAAAAGGAAGGAGCAAGAATGAGACCCAACGGCTGCCTCTTATTTTCTTTAATATTATTTTTGCTTTATTTTTTTGTTGTTGTTGTTTTCTTTTTTCTTTTTAATCATAATACCTATTGGGCTAAACAAAATTTTGGGCCAAACAGAGAAAAAAATTAGTCAAATAAATAAAGAACATTTATTGACATAATTAATTTTTATTTTTTTTAAAATTCCGTATTAAAATGTTTTAATGGCCCGGACAAAATTGAGTATTCACAGTTGCCCTTCTTTACTTGTTTCTTACTAGATATTAGGAATAACTATAGTTCTTCCTATTATCATCGTAAGAAACGAGTAAAGACGCGAACTTAAATTTTGTTCGGTCAATGCATGGGATAATATGAATGGACAAAGCAAAGATGTTGATTGAAAACTAGTGAGCTCAAATACGGATTTACTGGCTGTCGTAGCATCGTCTATCCTACCAAGGTGAAGCTTAGTGTAAAGCTTGAGACGTCACTATATTATCAATAAGCTGTCGCAACTCAATTGACGTTTATTGACTCAAAAGAGTTTTTTTTAAAAATTTCAAAGACGTTGGGTGATCTTGTGACTCGGAATGTAAAAGACAGTGGGCTTGACCTGAAATTCGAGAGGCAATGCATAAGATGGTGTGAATGAACTGACAAAGATGTTGATTGAAAACCAATGAGTTCAAAAGTGGATGTACAAGCTGTCGCAGCGTCATTAATCCTACCAAAGTGAAGCTCAGCGTAAAGCTAGAGACGTCACCATAATGTCAATAAGCTATCACAGCTCAATTGACGTTTACTGATCAAAAGAGTTTTTATTTTTATTTTGGAAATAATGTTGGGTGACCTTGTGACATGGAATTGTAAAAGATAATGGACTTGGCCCGAAATTTAAAAGACAATGGGTATCTGATGTCCCGAAATTTAAAAAGATAGTGGGCTTGGCCCAAAATTTAATAGGCGTTGGGTATCTAGCGTCCTGAAAATTAAAAAGCAGTGGGTATCTGGCGTCCTGAAAATTAAAAAGAAGTGGGTATCTGGTGTCCCGAAAATTAAAAGCATTGGGTATCTGGTGTCCCAAAAATTAAAAAGGCATTAGGTATCTGGCATCCCAAAAATTAAAATGCAATGGGTATCTGGCATTCTAAAAATTAAAAAAAAAACAGTGGATATCTGGCGTCCCAAAAATTTAAAAAGCACTAGGTATCTGGCGTCCTAAAAATTAAAAAGCATTGGGTATCTGGCGTCCCGAAAATTAAAAGGTAGTGGGTATCTGGCGTCCCGAAAATAAAAAACATTGGGTATTTGGCATCCCGAAAATTAAAAAATAGTGGGTATCTGGCGTTTCAAAAATGAAAAGGCAGTGGGTATCTGGTGTCCCGAAAATATAAAGCAGTGGGTATCTGGCGTCCCAAAAATTAAAAGACAGTGGGTATTTGGTGCCCCGAAAATAAAAAGCAGTGGGTATCTGACGTCCCAAAAATTAAAAAGCATTGGGTATCTGGTGTCTCGAAAATTAAAAAACAATAGGTATCTGGTGTTTCGAAATTAAAAAGCATTGGGTATCTGGTATCCCAAAAATTAAAAGACAGTGGGTTTGGCCCGAAAGGTTTTTTACTTTTCTTCTTCTTTTTTCCTTTTTTTTTTTTTTTTTAGGAAAGATCATTAGGTCATGGACCTAAATTTTGTAAAAACACGATCATCAAGTCAAGGACTTGAGATTATTATTTTTTGGTTTTTTTTTAAAAAGAGATCATTAGGCCATAGACCTAATTTTTTTGTGAAAGCCACCAAGTCAAGGACTTGGAATTTTTTGACATTTCACTAGGTCATGGACCTGGAAACTTTTTTTTTTAAGCTTCTGTTTATTCTTCTATAGTGTCTTGACATAAAAGCCAAAGACGTCACTTTCAAAGCTGTTGTAACTTATTATCTCATGAAAAGATGTTGTACTATTCATTCATGTAACTCAAAATCTAAAGATCCTGTTAATAGATTGAAAACATCATATCAAAATCTTTCACTTGCATTCTTGATGCTAATTGCTTTCTCGAAAAACTTGATCCATCAAACTCGAGTACAAACTCTCACAAACTAGGGCTTATCAACTTATTTCAAATTCCTTTGGATCTTCAAACATTGAGTATCTTTCCTTTCAAGTTTGATCCCTTTCTTCTTCCTAGCTTTCTTCACAGTCTTCACTTCCATCCTTTTTTTCGGGTACCTCCTTGAGATAACATTTCCCCTTCGATTAGAACTTACAATTTCTTTTCAATCTAAATTGCTCATCAAGGAGTTACTATTAGATGGTCAAATCATAGTATTGTACTCATGTTCACCTAATTTGAAGCATTACGTAACAGACATACGTGAATTCAAAAGTACAATAGGAAAGAAATGAACAACTTCTAGATTGGTCTTAGAAGTTTAACTACAGAGAGGGTATTTACAAAGGATGAGTATTTGGACAAATATACAAAAAATGACATGAGATTCAAATGGGTGTTGCCCTAGTATGGATTGGTTCGACCTTTATGAAAGTCATCTTTAGTTGCCTACTGGGCATTATGGCCAATGATTTCCTTCTGCTGAGCATGTACATCAAGCCAAATTGAACCAAAGAGAAATTTGCCCCAGTGTAAGTTAAATTGAACCGAAGAGAAATTTGCCCTAGTCTATGACTGAATTGAATAGGACAGACACCCAAATCACCATAAGATTTGCCCTAGCGTAGGTCAAATTGAACCAAGGAAAAAAAAATTGCCCCAATTTGGAATCGAATTGAACAGGGCAGAAACTTGTCCTAATGTAAGGCCAAGTTGAACCAAAAAATTTGTCCCAGTGTAGGCTAAACCGAGCTATAGAAAAATGCTCTAATGTAGAGTCAGCTCGACTATGGTAGAAACTTTCCCCTGGGTAAGTCCCTTTATTTTTATTTTTATTCTTTTTTTTAAAAAAAAGCAATGAACTAGATACTTAGATGAGCATAACCTTTTGTCTCAGAATTAAAGCTTATGAAAATAACAGCAATCATTCATTGATCAGAATGGACTTTTTAAGGGTTGTAACTTAGCCAAGGTTAATGGTTATGAAATGAAAGATATAAGGCTCAAACAAGTGTTTAAGGGTTAAATGAGACCAAGATCCTTATTCAAAATTTAACTTTGTCAACTACTTTTACACTTTCGAGCATACTTTTCTCTTATTGTTCTCTGTCTTTTCTTTTTTTTTTTCACTTCAATCATTTACCTTTGTCATGACCCATTTCATTTCCCCTTCTTTCTTTCTTTCCCTTCTATTCCTTTTTATGTCTTTTTTTTTAGTTTTTTCCTCAAGAGAAATTTTTCACTTCCTGCTGTAACATCCCAAAAATTTATAATTTCAGGATAAATAATCATTTTACAATATTTGGAAATTTTAGGAATTTTTCTGGATTTTTCTGAGAACGCGGAATATTTTAATATTATTTCTCGTTTTGCGTGTGCACTGAGTCGAGCTGGGAAAATGAAATATTTTTCCCGATAACCTTGAACTATGGAAACGTCGACAGGGGATCTTACTAAACCCGAGACTGGCACACAGTTTACAAGGTTTCACATTTTTCAAAGAATTTTAACAGATAAAAATTATAATCATTGTATCAATTTTATCTGTCAGATAAATTAATACTGACTTCGGTGAACTATAACTATTGTCTAATAAGTAATAACATGTAATAAAAATCTTATCACACTGTTCAAAATTTACCTTGTATCATGTCCCTTTAGCTTTATTTTCAAAATAAAAGTTAAATTAATTCAAAAACCTATTTGGGGAAACTTCTAGGAAGCTTCCTCCCATTTTATTTTTCTCTCTCTTCCCTCTCCTTTCTATTCACGGCAGAGACCACGTTGGAAGCCAAATTATCACTTTCATCTTCCTAATATTTCCTCTCTTCTCATTCTCCTCCTTCTTCTCTTCTTTTTAGTTTCTTCTTCTTCTCCACCACCGTCCACCCTCTCCACTCACCATTTTTATTTCCTTGCTTCACCACTTCCATATCTAGCTTCTTCCATCATTCCAAGACCACCTTCCTTGTGGCCTTCCTTGGTTCTTCTTCTTCTTCTTCTTCCCCCATTTTTCACCATTGAAGCTAAAGCTTGGAGCTTTTGAGGTAAAGTCTTCAACTTTCTTCCATCTCCTTCTCATTTTCATTTTATTGGTCACCTATGTGGCCAAGGAGTCATTTTCTATGATTGGAGTGAACACATTGGGGATTTCTCACCCTAGGGTTTTTCTTGAAGGGGAAAACGAAAATTAAGAGCAAAAAGGGGAAAGCATTCTTGTGATTGCCTTCATTTAGGTAAGAGGGAGATAATCCTCTTCAACCAATCTTGGTAGTAAGGAAATGTCTTGTGTGTTGTTGTTGATGAGAGAATCCATGTTGGATTTCACTCTTTGTTATGTTGGGTTATTTCTATGATGTAGTTGTTTGATTTGTATGGATGTATGAATGTATATTGTGTGCCTTGATGATTAAGAACTCATATGTTGCTATTTTGTAATTATATGTCATGTATCACATTTTGGAATGGTTGAAAATTGATGAGGGATTTTGGATAGTGAATGGGCCGGGGCTCTGCAGAAATGAATTCGCAGAACCCCGTTAATGCACTAGCGCCCGTGCACTGTGGCATAGAGCGCCTAGGCGCTCTGTGCCCAGGAAGTTTTCCCTGTGATGCGGCCTGGTGAGCGCTCAGGCGCTTCGTGGTCAGCGTCTAGGCGCTACACCAGCGCCCAGGCGCTACACCAGCGCCCAGGCGCTACGGATATAGCGCCTAGGCGCCCATAGCAGAACCAGCTAGGTAACTGCGAGATGCAGCTATGTAATTGGAGATTTGAAGGTTAAGGTTGGGATTTGAGATGGAAAGTTTTAAGGGTTTATTAACTCAACTTGAAGCCACGGTTTTAGATTGGGACTACAAGGAATTAGAATGAACTTGGTGAACTAAAGTTTAAGTAAAAGAATATCAAGAAATCGATATATAAAATGGGAGAAATTGATGTTAGTAGTGGACTTTGGGAAGCCATGGTTTTGATCACGGATTTTAGGAAGTTTGGCCGATTTAGGGTAAAATAGAAGTTAAGTAATTTTGAACATAGAGGAAGAACAAGAGAGTTGTGAGACTTATAAGACATGCGAGTGAATCTTAAGTGAGCATAATTGACTAGGTTAAGGGACTTGATCAACCCTAAGGAATGAAGCTTGGATAAGGACTTCAAGAGAAGTTCTCTAGAAAATGAATTTATAAGGAATGATAACTTGAGTAGAACTTTATAATAATCTCATAAAACTTATTAATGGTTGAATTGGCCTAATTGTGGCACATTATGGAAAACTTTGAGTTCCTATGTGGGACCAAGTTCTTAATGAAAATGTGATATGATAATATTGAGAATGAATATATATATATGCCATTGTGGTACTGTATAAGATGAATGCATCATTGATGAGCATACATGATTGGACATTGTGTCGTCATGTGTATGTATTGTACATGGTGATTGAATCATTGATAAACATACATGACTGGACATTGCGTCGTTATGCGTATGTATACCTAAGAGTAGAATAACACCTATGTGCGGGTGCGAATAGACTAAGCATAGGTGCCATATGTTGTTGGCCTTGGGGGCGTCGGGGTGCGGGTGCCTCACATGGACAGTTATGAGCTCCTCTGTGCCATGGGATAGACCGATGCAAACACACCAACGATCCGGACCGAGACGCTGTCCTATGTCGCGATCAACTGTTGAGGTGTCATGTATAAGCCACTGATGCGCAAATGTTTTTATGAGATGAAGCACACTATTTTTAAGGCTAACGAGATACTAGCATTACTCCTTGATCATTCACTCTGAAAAGGTTAATGTTTAGCTCCATGGAGTAGGATTGGGTACCATAATGCATTGTTCATCGTTCATTGTCAGTTTCATAAATCATTGAGCATGAGCACTTATAACTGGGAAAAATACCAATTGCTATTACCATAACAATCATGTGATTGCTTGAACCGTTGACGGCGTTAGTGACAACTATTATTGCTATTTATTATTGATCTATTTTTACTATTGATTTTAATTATTATTGTGATTGGACTATTGCTTTAAATGAAGTTATGATGGTTTGAATTACCTTATTGCTCATTATCTGAGATGTTGTTGTTGTCTCTATCTAAACTCTTAACTTTACTGCTACTATTGATAAATGTATGTGTTGTGATATTATTTGGGCGTCCTATGCCATTTTATTTTCTTGCTGCCATATTGGTATTGAATGATGGGTATCTCACCTCTTTCTTGTAATTTCTAGTGTTTCTGTTATAAATATATATATATATATATATATATTTGATAAAAGATCGTGAAGAAGATGATGAGGAACCACACCTTGCCGATGGGGTTGGGAACCTAGACAACATTTCTTGGATTTTCGTAGGAGTGCAGCTGCGTGGAGGCATTGATGCCTGTTGTGTCAACTGGGACGCTGAGTGTCATATGCATGGGGTTGCGGCCTTGTCTGCTGGTAGTACCCATCCCTGGGTCACTACTTCTCCCCTTTTATGTTTTATTTCCCGTTGTATCTTATTTGACTCTATAATTATTATATCTTATGTCGTTAGTGATTCGTGTAAATTGGCCATGAGATATATATATAAGGCACGTGATTTTATTTCAATGGTTGCATTAAGGGTTGAATATATTTATATTTCATTCATGGCTCGTATTTTCTACTTATGCATAAATGTTAGGAAAATAAATCCGTTAATTTTGAAACTACTGTTATCATGACTGTGAACGCCTGGATTTAGCAACTGTGGTGCGATGACGATTGCATTGCAGTTGGTATATTTAGGTGCGTTACACCTGCCCCTTTCACCTTTACTTCCTCTTTTTTTTTCATTATGCTTAAAAAAGGGATAACGAGAGATAGTGAAAAGATGAATTAATATGGTTGTGATGGTGAACACGGGGTTGATCACAGTGTGGGGGTGGTTCACGGTTGTGATGGCTTAATATGGAGCTGTCCCGTGGTGGCCTGCGTGGGTGGTTTGAAGGAGGTGGCTTCACGGTTGGTGGAGGTTGTTGTGTTTGAGAATATGGGGATGATGGAGCTAGGTTTGTGTAAGGGAATGGGTCTGGTTTTGGTATTGGGTGAGGGTGAAGATGAAGGGTGAAGATGGTAAGGTTGAGGTGGGCTACGATGAAGGTTAAAAAAAAATGGCTAGCTAAAGATTGGAGGATGCTCCTTCCCTTTATGCTTTCTGCTTAGTCCAAATTGCGAACCAAAAAATCCACCTCCTTTTTGCTGAAAGAAAAAAAGAAAAAGAAATGGCTTTTGTGCCATGTGGTTCCATGTGAATTCTGCAGAGAGGTTGTGTGAGAGTGAATGTGTGCAGAGTGAAAATTATGTGTGAGTGAATGTGTGCAGAGTGAGTGCGAGTGGGAGTCAAAAAATATTGTCCCCTTTGATTGTTTGAGGTGCAGTAATGCAGTGGTGAGAAAAAAGAAAGAAAAACAGAAAGCATTTGGAGGCAAAATAAAGTCAAACTTAAAATTGAGAAAAAGTAAAAAGGAAGGAGCAGGAGGGAGACCCAACGACTGCCTCTTATTTTCTTTAATATTATTTTTGCTTTATTTTTTTGTTGTTGTTGTTTTCTTTTTTTTTTAATCACAATACCTATTGGGCTAAACAAAATTTTGGGCCAAACAGAGAAAAAAAAATGAGCCGAATAAATAAAGAACATTTATTGACATAATTAATTTTTATTTTTTTTAATTCCACATTAAAATGTTTTAATGACCCAGACAAAATTGGGTGTTCACATTCTTCTTCTCCTACCTCACAGCCACCACACCATTTTCCACCTCCACCATTGCAAAAATTTCATCCAATCACATTTTCTTAATCTCCATCACATTCTAAACACCTTTCTAGTTAAGACCATTTCCAAAAGCTTCCATCTCCATCATCTTTCTTCAAGAACAAAGATTGAAGCTTTTGAGGTAAACTTTTAATCTTCACTTTCTCTTCTTCATTTTCATGTTCATGGTCCTCTTTATGACCATTGATCCACTCTTTTTCAAGCCTAGAATGTTGATTTTGTGAGTTGAAATCCTTAGGGTTTTGTGGAGAGCTTGGCCGAAATCTTCAAGGACATCAAGGGAGATCTTTTGCTTGCCATTTTCTTTGGTAAGAGGGAGAACATCCTCATCAACCACTCATGGTGGTAGGGGACGAATTTTGGTGTTGATGGTGGAGGATCCATGTGGTGATCTCTCCACTTGAATGTTTGTTTTCAATGATTTGTTGTTATGTGATTGTATGGTGTTGTTGTATGAGGTTGATATATTATGTGTTATTAATAATTTGTGATGTGTGGTATACTTGAAATCATATTTGGAAGACCAAGAACACTTTGTTTTTTAATGTGTGGCTCACGGCCTTGTGGCCTCAAAATGAGAACCAAAATGAAATTATTACCCTAAATTGGAACTTGATGAGTTAATGGATGAAATGATGAAAAATGTGGACTTGAGACCTTAGGTGAGGTCACGGCCAAGAGGAAGAAAATTAGGAAAACTTATGACTAAGTTGGTAATGAATTGGAACTTATGAGTTTAAGTGGAAAATGAGTTGATTAAGGAATTAAAACAATGGATTATGAAGATGAAAATGAAATTCTATGAACCTAAGGTTCACGGTCAACAAGAAGGAAAAATAGAAGTATTGGATAAATCTTAAAGTAACTTGGAATTTAGAAAAATTAGGTTAAAAGTGAGTTAATTAAAGAATTGAAATAAATAAGCAAGAAAAGGAATTTTGGAACTTAAGAATATTAGTGTTTTTGGACATCTAGGATAATCAAGAGGAAAATTCGTAATCAAAGTGAAGATTGAATAACTAAGTGACGAAATACTAAATTAGGAATTCATAAAATGGAAAAATAAAATAAATGAGGACTTTAATGTGATACCATAATGACTTATGATAAAGGAAAATGAGCGTAAGTGAGACTTTGAGACTCATAAGACTTAAAATAAATAAATTTTATTAATGTTGAGGAGAAATGTAAATTGGACTATAGAAACAAGAATCGAAATGATAATGGAAACCACGAGGTTGAGATTAAAGGACAATGTTATTATCGTGCCCGTAAGTGGAATCTTGATTTGTTGACAATTGCTATGAATTATGATGGTGTATGATCTTGGATTGCATGACATTGATGATATTGTGTATGTATGTGTGCATTGAGGCATTCATCATATCTTGTGAAGTCATGTGGTCTGTTGTTATGACTGTATGAGCCTAGGAGATGAATTACACCTTCGTGTGGGTGTGATGGGCCTAGTGTAGGTCTTTATTGACCTTGGGGACGTCGTGGTGTGGGGTGTCCGCAATGGCCAGTTGGTAGCTCCCCTGAGCCATGGATCGGACTAATACAAACACACCAATGATCCGGACCGAGACATTCACCCCAATCAGGATCTGGTATAGATTGTCTTGTATAAAGCCTTGTTGCACAAACATTGATTTTTTTTTAAAGCACTTGATTTATGGCTGACGAGATACAGACATATCTTTCGATCATTCTCTCTGAAATATCTGTCTAGCTCCATGGAGTAAGAATTAAGTACATTGTGTACATGTATAGTGGGTCTACATACCCTCATGACATTTCATATATGTTTATTTATTTGACATTGATTGACTTATTGAACTATTATATTATTAATATTATTCATACTATTGATGTTTGATATTGTTGATTTCTGTACTTGGATGGTATTTTTGTCCATATTGTCTTTACACTGCTTGTTGGTAATGATGCCAAATTTCTCACCTCTTAGTTGTGTTGTGTTATTTCACTGTATATTTTGATTAATTAAAGACCAAGAAGGACTTGAAGAGGAACTACCCCCTTTTGATTTGTGATAGTTGTTGCACCAAGATGACGTCAAGACTGCGTATTTTGGGTTATGTGCGCGTGTACTTTCATGATGGAGCAGACGTGTGGTCAGTCAACTTAGCTAATGAGAGAGTTACCTACACTGGGGAGCTGACATTGGTTTTTCGTGGGGATCTTCATCATCCCCTTGTTTTGTCTTTCTCTGTATCTGTTCAGTTAGTGTTTAATATACCTATCCAAGAATGGTGGAGTAACTTCCACTATACTCCTTATGAGGATAGTGTTGTGTCCTCTGGGCAGATGTCTGTCCGTCAGGGTATACCTCCTACTGTGGTCATTTCTTCCGAGGAATCAGAGGAGGATCCCTTTGAGGACCCTATGGTTTAGGTATGTAGGACTTGGGCTGGTCGTGTCTTTTTGCTAGTCAATCTTCATTGATCATCTGTACATTTTTTAGTGTGTATATGTATTTGAAGCGCCATTCTTTTTTTAAGTATTTTAGGGTACAGATTTGTATATGATCCATACGAATCAAATGATATGAACACCTATGCAAATGCAATATATATGTATGCTTAGTAATGATACTTTATGATTTACCTGCTTGTTTGATCTGTTATCCGCAAGTAAAAGAATATTTTTCGTCAAATATTATGATTTTAATAATTACTAATTTTATAACTTGGGTTAAATTTATTTCATATTTCGCGTTAATTTGATTGAAATTTTGAATTCGTAAAGTCATGATGACCTCCTCCTTCCAATGAGGAAAGGGGGTGGCGCGTTACAAGCTAAAATGAGTGAATAAAGACCCAATTATTAGGATGAAACTAATAGGCATGATATTGAGGACGTTCAGGACGTGTGAACACCCAATTTTGAAAGGGCTCCTAAAAAAATAAAAAAAATAAAAAAATAAAAAAAAACTAAAAAATAAAAAATTTAATTAATAATTGTCCATATTCTTGACCAAATCATCTAATCATGTTTTACCTCATTTATTTTCTCACTTTGTCCATTTTATTTTGAACAAAAAAATAAAAAAAAATAAAAAAATAATAATACAAAATTGTTTTCTGTAAAAAAAAAAAACTTTTCATAGGCTGCAATACACACACACTTACTTTCACCACTGCCTCATGTTACTCATTGCAACACATAACCCTCTACATAATTTCATTCACTGCACACACGCAACCACACTAAAAGGCACAAAAGAGCCATTTTGCTTAGTAAAAAAGAAGGGAGTTCAAGAATAAAAGGAGGATTAAAATTTGGAGAGAGATTGGGGGGGAAGGAGTTGGGAATTTTCGGATTTGTTTTCCAGAGAGCATTTTGGCAGAGAACCAATTTCTAACAACCAACAATCACCTTTAACCTTTCATCCTTCACCCACAATCCATAACCTCTTCATGACCATCTTCAACCTTCACTCATAACCTCTATAACCATCTTCTCACCACCATTAACAATAACCCATAACCTCCACCTTCACCATCTCCCACCACCATTAACAATAACCCATATCATCACCAATAACCATAAACCTCCATCAACACACATTTTTTATCATTTATATCACTCCACCCTCAACTTGAAGCCTCCTTCATCTTCACCACTGTCAACCCTCACTCAAAGACCACCCTTCATCCTCACCACCTTCAACACCCATCTTTGACCAACTCCATAACCACCATCACCACCACGTGACTCACCCACCACCATAATGACCTTCATCTTCAAACTTCAAACTCACTACCTCACCTTCACTACCGCCTTCATCTTCACCACATCACCTTTATTTCACCATCACATAAACCCATGCACCACCACAACCAACAACCCATGACCTAGCCCCACCAAACACCAAGTATCCAACCTTCACCACTCCACCCTTCACCTTCATCTCCACCACCATCAACCTCCACTCTCCATTTTTCAACCACTCCTCAACCATCTTGAAGACCCACAACCAACCCACCAAAGAACCACTCCACCATGTCCTAACCATCACCACCCATTGGCTCATCCTCTATCTCCACCTCACCTTCAACACCAAACCACACCATAACAACCATTACCTTTCACCACCACTGGTATAAACAGCAACCACCATTCCTATCCTCACTGTGAAAGCACCACAGACAACCACCCAACAACCTTGTGTCTTCAAACCAAACTCCTCACCATCCTTCCATCTTCATCACCTCTTCCATACGTTAAACAGCCACCCAAAACCCTGAACCACCTAGTGCCATAAAGCCACCAAAGAACCACTCCACCACGTCCTAACCATCACCATCTTCCTCCAAGCAACCTCCACCTTGACCCATCACCATCACCCAACCTTGACTCACCCCAAACTCACCTTCCCCACCAACACAGCCTCCATAACCAACCTCTACCTCGTCCACTCCCCATCTTGACTTCCCCTCTACCACTTTTAACCTTCACTTTCACAAACACCAAGCGGCCAACCTCACCATCATTACCATCAACCACCCTCCATCTCCACCACGCGACTCAACCCACCTTCATCTCCACCATGTGACTTACCCTACCAAAGAACACCACCTTGCACCACCACTCTCACCCGTAGCAACCATAGACCCCCTCAAGCACCATAACAACACCACCGTAGCTCCATCTTCAACCTCCATCCACCACGCTCCACACACCATCAACCTGTCTAGAAGACAGAGCAACCACCCAAATTGTTCAAACATAACCTCGGACCCAACTGTCGAACTCCGACTGACGCACCACCCTGACTGCCGCCCACCTGACCGTCGTCTGAATTGTGCACCACCGTCCATTGCGTTTTCACCGTCCAAACCATTTGTAACAACTTCAAACCAGTCCCCATTTTCATAAGCTATACTGTGTTTTATTTGATTTCTTAGTTTTGTTCTTTTTTTTTAATATATTTGCTGAAGTAAAGAAAATAATAACAATAAAAAAATTATTTTTTTTAAAGGGTGACAAAAAAGTTGGGCTGCTGCGTTTTTTTATATTTATTTATTTTGGGCCAATCTTGTTTTTATGTGGTGTTTGGGCTTGAGTCATTTTTTTTCTTTCTTTCGGTTAGGATTGTTTGGGCTAAAATTATTTTGGTTAGATAAATTTTAAAATGTTTTGTTAAGCTTTTAAAAAAAATAAAAAAATGAATAAATATATATATATATATATATATATATATATATATAAATCAATGCAATGACTAATGATGATGATTGAATAGCAAATGTTATCTTCAATGTCGTTTGGATCATAAGGGTTTATTGAGTAGCCTTGTACTAACTTGAACCCTGTGCAACGATGGGTTTGTTTTCAAACAAAATCATTTTTCAAAAATCTTTTTCTTAACTAAAATCAATCAACCTGCACTTATTTTCTAAAGAACTACATGACTTTGATTTCCTCATTGCACCGGAGGACACATAGGAGCAGAATCTATATTTTGTCAAGCCAAAATTAAATTTTTACAATTTGGTTGTTTCTTTTTTCTTTTTCTAAAATTAAAAAAATAATAAAAAATATATTTACAAAGTCTTTTTAAGAGGAGTAAAATAAATATAATTGAGATTATCAAGTTTTTGCATAACTGACTTAAGGTATCGTCTTAGGACAAGTGCGTTAGGAGTGCTGTAGGATTAAGTTTCTGCTCTTTCCAATCCATGATCGACTCCCGAATCCGATCTGGTTTTCAAAGACTATTTTCTAAGAATGATTTTTCAATTTTTTTTCAAATTTAAATAAAATTGGTGGTGACTTTATTTTTATTTTTAAAATCTTGTGAACTACTATTTCACCGCGATCCCGATCGCGACAGATGGCGACTCCACTAGGGAAACTTGGAGAGTGAAGCCTGTTATTGTTAGTTATGCAAATTATTAATAATTGTAACACCCACCGTAGGATGCCACATTTATGTTACTTAATTACCAAATTACCCCCAAGTTATAAAATGTGATGTTGTGATAAAAAATATGAGTTGTAAATTTTTTTCTTTTTTCTTTGATAACGATAAAATAAACTTAGCGGAAATTAAAATATCATACATCATCACATATAATTTACATCATCATACATTACAAACGTACTGTCAGGATTATTTATATACAGACCAAGTTCTCAAAGTATTTGAACATAATATAAAACTCACATACTGCCCAAGTCTTACTAAACAGCAGAACCCTCAGACGGTTCCTCCTCAAACTCCTCAGCTGGTAGGAATCCAACTTGACGCGAAGTCCTACAGACAGGTGTCTGAGCAGACGACACGATACTTATCTCACTAGGCGAACAGTAGTAGGTTCCCCAGTACTGCCTAATGGATAGTGGAAACTCTAACTATACATAAATATTGACAATAAAATAGGGGTTCCCTTGATAAAGTCTACTGTAGGTAATGTTCAGGTCCCCTATATAAAATATACACTGACGATCCAAATGAACATGCCACGCCTTCAGACCTTCGGGAAACTGTAACGTCATGTATCCTAGAAAGCTGGGCATTTCCATCTTCTCAAAACTCTGTTTCCTCCACAGGAGCTTGCTCTTCTTTACCCTCTTGTTCTATGCCTTGCTCAACGTCATTACCAAATATAATTACAGTACAAAATAAACATACAAAGAGGTGAGATCACCTACGCCAATACCAACATGGTAGCACAGAGATAAAATAGTATATCATAATTACAATTATGCCATCAACATTATTTATCATAACAGATACAATAAATAATAATTACCATCATGCCATTAACATTATTATCATCACACAATAATTACCATAATGCCATCACATTATTATCATCATCATCATCCAAGTATTCCTCAACAAAACAATTGTCATAGCCAATATTCCTCAATTAATATATCATATAGATATAAATGCTCAGATTCATGCATGCGCACATATACTCAATTTCCTACTCCATGGAGCTAATACTCAGTTCGGAGAAATTGATTAGAAAGATCTATCCGTACCAATATGCCTTAGACCACGTGCCATATTTCTCATATGTGTTTGCACATCTAGCATATACACGACAGTCTTTACTAGATCTCGATTAAGAATAGTATCTCGGTCAGGATCATCGGTGCGTTGCATTGGTCAAACTTACGAAAAGAAGAGCTACCAACCGTCCATGTAAGCAACCCGCAACCCGATGTCCCCAAGGTCAACAAGTGACTTACACTACGCATATTGCACCCACTCAAGAGGTGTACGTCTCTCCTAGGCAAATAGCCTCATACAGTCCATCGGACCTTTCAAATGCATGTTCAATGCACCAATGCCAATCATAGGCAAAATTCATATACAGTGCCCATACACCAGTTTATGCATATAAAATGCACCAATGCCAATCACAGGCAAAATTCATCATTTTCTCATATAGTGTTCATACACTAGTCCAACAGTAATCTTACTGTATATTTAATCGTGAAAATCATATTATCATGTTTTTATAGTTGTGCACCACTTTTGTCACATTTTCACAATTTTGAAACATTTCTGTTATGTTTTCAAATCACATATAGATTTTTCAACGTTTTCATCAATCACGTAAAAATATTGCACCATTTTTAAATCTCATAGCGATTTTTCAACAATATCTCAAACGCGTAAAAATATTTAAACGCTTTCCAAATTGCATAGAAATATTTCAACGTTTTCAAATCGCATGGAAATATTTAAACGTTTTTCCAATCGCGTAGCTTAAAAATCACGTTTTTAAGTTACGTAAATCATTGTTCACCATTTTTCAACTTCGTAAAATATTTCTCAACCTTCAAAAATTCCATTTCAAATTTTTTCAAAATAATATGACTTCTCACATTATTTTCCACATTTTCTTACTCAAGAAAATTCTTTTCGCAATTTATTCCATAAATTCACCATTCTATTGAATTAAATCGATGTTTCTAACTTTAAAATTTACTAACGTTCTCCAAAACCCAAAGGATGAGTTATACATTAGAAAATCCTAAGTCACCATCGTATTCTTTATAATTCCAAATCAATTCAAAAAAATCAATCCTCTTTAAAATAAATTGAGGTTCAAACACTTTCAACCTCTCTTTTCCATTCTCATATGAAAATTTCATTTCTCAAGTGATAAAACACTTTGATTCCCTTTCCAAAATCCTTGTATTAAATCAAGTTATATTTTCACTTTGAAAATCACTTTGTTTTCACAAAACCAAGACATTTCAAGTCTTGAAAACCGTGGACATGGCTATTGAAACCATTCTTATATTTTTCCTTCTAAATCATCTAAGTTCCATTCATGGTTTTACATAAACAAAACCATTAAAAATTCTTCACAAAACTGTGAGCTCCATTTCCTTGAAAACAAACCTTTTGTTTATTTTCCTTGCTTTTCTAAACATCCAATTTTATTATTCATGAAAATATTAATTTGTGAACACCTATTTTGAGGTGTTTGACCGAATTCACCATGGTCTTTGGAACCAAAAATTACTTTCCTTTCCATCATCAAATCATGACATACATATACATATTCAACATATATATCACAAGCATGTCATAATCAAAGCAATAAATCATGCAAATCATACCAAGCATGGGCAAATAATCAAAGCACATAAACACACACAAATTATTACATGACCATGGATATGAATCCTCACATGGATTCACCATCCATCAAACACACAAACCATTTCTCACCACCATACTTGGTTGGTGAGATGGATCTCCCTCTTACCTCTTGAAGAACCACAAAAAGCTCCTTGCTTTGTACTTTAATCAAGATCTCCACCAACAAAAGTTTCTTAAACATAAAACAAACACAAAGAAATTAGTATATTAAGCTTGAATAATAGGAACCATGGATCAAACATGGTTTAGAACATGAAAAAGAAGAAAAGAAATGAAGTTTCCTTACATTTCACTTTAAAACCCTAAAACTTGCTCTTGGAAAAAGTCCTTCAAGATGGAAGATGTAGAGCTTGGTGTAAACTACAAAGTGTCTTAGAATAAGGTGTAGATTCAAGAAATATATTTGTTTGAAATTAAAGAGTGGTGGAAGGTGGAGTATAGTGTTATGGCCGTGAGCTATGTATGGAGAGAAAGGAAAGAAAATTTTTGCTAAGCTTTGCTTTAGGAAAGTTCATGAAGGATGAAGAATGATCAATAATGACCAAGGTGATCAATTATGATCTTCAACTTGTGCTTTAGCTTCTAATGCAGCACCAAAAACCGTCCCCCCCCTCCATGCTCTCTTCAAAGAGTGACCAATCTCCTAGCCACCATTTTAGGCAATCTTAACCATTGATTAGATCAATGGTTAGGATTAATGTAGGTTTTTAAGTTTAGGCTTAGATAGAAGACTTAATATAGGCCATTGGATCTTTCCTCCTTGAAATCCTAGCCATTAGATGTATCTCCAAAATGAAGGGTCAAGATTGCTCCTTCAAACTTTACATCCAAGGGTTATAAATGGTCCTAGCCACTTTATAAGACTAAATCTCAACCGTTGATTAAATCAAGATCAAGTCTCCACCGTTGATTACATCAATGGTGGATATCCAAGCCACTAATGTTGACTTCGCAGTACAATATTTATTTTTGTATCTGCTATTACCCTTCGAATAATACTTTTACTGTATTTTTATCACTTGATAATTAAATACAGTGCAAAACACAGTAAAAGAAAATTTTTAAAACTGTTTCCGAATTCAGGTTTAGTAAGATCTCCCGTCTTCGTCTCAACAGTATGAATTTTTCTGGCTACAAAATTTTTTTTACCTTTCTGGACCCACGCGGGGCCCACATACGACCTCCTTGGGCCCACAGACGGCCCACAGATAACACTAAAATAATCGAGTAATATAAAAATTTCATAATCACCCATAAAATCACAAAAATTAGAAAATTCACAAATATCAAATCAGATTACGTAAAATAATTAAGACTTTTCAGTAATAATTAAATTACGTAAGATTTTCCCCGGCCCAAAAATTATTATTTTCCTAACACGGAGTAAATCACACAAAACGATTAAAAGTACTGATGGAATATTCAAAATAATTTTACAGTACATAGAAATTACTAAACAGTAGAATTCTATTAACTGTCAAAATTACTGTCAAATAGTTAGGAAGTTTGGGGTGTTACAATAATCTCTATTTATTTATTTTACACCTTTTTGTATTTATTTTCTTATTTGTTTGTAAATAGATTTTATCTAGTATATTTTATGTAAAAATATGATATCATTATCTTGTGTATATTTTGACTTGTATATATTTTTTATGCTTAGTTGTTGAAACCCTTGGGTAAATGATTGCTGGCTGACTGTTGTATATATGTTTTTGCAGGTTAGGGAGTAATTTTAGTCTTTTTTAAATTTTTGTACAAGTTGGTATACTCTCTCACGCGCATCACTATCATTTATCTCACACATTTTTTGGGCTCTATACCCGAGTTTGTGCGAATCCGAGGAATAGGAAGGGTCTCGACTTTTGTTATTGAGGGGCTTTATGCTCACTTGACATTGGTTGAGACACCACTTAGATTGTTATCAGTATCATGGACAAGTCATATTGAGAGGGTTTATCCCTACTTGTGATTAATTCATGAATTGGGTCCTCGTCTTTCGAGATAGGGGCAATCTGGGGACCATGACTTTTTAGAAGTTTATACCTATCCCAAAAACCTTGCACTAATAAATTGATCATAGTGGCTGCCAAAATTAGAGTCATGACCTTAAGGAAATCTAACCAACCCTTAGGTTCCACCTAACTATGGTACAACAAGAGTGTACTTCTTTATCTATCCATTTCTCATGTTATTCATTCTTGCATTCATTTTTTTTAAAAAAAATCAACATAAAAAAAAAGAAAAAAGAAACTTCATCTTGCATTATTCAGGGCTTGCATTTTCATAGTATTCTAAAAAAAATATTTTTGCATTTCTATGGCATTCATAGCATTTTTTTAAAAAAGAAAAAATATTAAAAAACAAAAATATATCATCTTGCATTTTTATGGCATTCTTAGCATAAAAAAAATCATCATGCATTTGTGTATATATTCACTTTAAAAAATATTTTTTATTCTATTAATATTAACATTCTTTTGCAAAAAAAAAACTTGAACCATTGCGCTTCTGAGGAAAAGGGATGGCAATAAAACACAAGATCATGAGACGAAATTGTAAACAACACTCATGCAAGTGATTGGAAGCGATCTAGGTTAAGAAGTATATGAAGTAAAGGAAAGATTGGATCGAATAAATGAAGGACAAGCGAGAATGTAAAGAGCAAAGATGGAGTTGGGGTCGAATGAATTAAATGAGAGCTTAACATACTCATGGACGATAACGACTCAGTAATCTATCCGGTTGTGTCAGGTGTTTCTACGCATGCTTATACTTATCTGGAATGGGAGCAAATGCTTACAAGGGAAACCTCAAAAGGCTCAATTGAATGATGATTTTTTTTAACTACTGAGAATGAACAATACTTTGCAATCCTCCAGCACTATGGAATTTCTGAGTAATCAGTATTCTAATTTGTTTATCAAGTTGTTACCATGAAGTGATGGTTTAATTGTACCAACCTCATGCATGTTCAATTATTTGAGTTTTGAACTTATGTAAACTTTCTTGAAGCATTAATGTAATGGATTTGCATGGATCTCAGCATACTTTGTTTCCTTTTCCTATGTTCTTGGCACTCATGTTCTTATCATGTCTTTCTTTTCTTTCCTTTACTTACTTTCTTTTGGTTCAAATCCCAGAGGACTCTCATGCTAGAACAACTTTGGTAGTCATAAAGCTTACATGTGCAGGTGTTATTTTCAAAAATAATTAAATAAATAAAAAGACAAAAGAATATAAAAAGAAAGAATTTAAAAAAATAAAATAAAAGTGAGCAAATAAGTTATCACTTTGTGTGCTGTAACACCCCAAATTTCCTAACTATTTGACAGTAATTTTGATAGTTAACAGAATTCTACTGTTTAGTGATTTCTGTATATTATAAAATTATTTTGAATATTCTGTGAGTACATTTGATCATTTTGTGTGATTTGCTTCGTGTCAAAAAAATAATAATTTTCGGACCAGTGAAAATCTTACGTAATTTAATTATTACTATTAAGTCTTAATTATTTTACGTAATCTGATTTGATTTTCGTAAGTTTTCTAATTTTTATGATTTTGTGGATGATTATGAAATTTTTATTTTTTTTATTATTTTAATATTATTTGTGGCCCCAAGGGGCTGTACGTGGGCCTAGGTGGGTCCAGAAAAATAAAAAATTTTCTACAGTTAGAAAAATTTGTACTGTTGAGATGGAGACAGGGAATCTTACTAAACCTGAATGCGGAAACAGTTTTTAAAATTTTTTTTTACTATGCTTTGTACGATATTTAATTATCGAGCAATAAAAAAAATACAGTAAAAATATTATTCGTAGGGTAATAGTAGATAAAAATAAGTATTATACTGCTTAGTCAACATTGGTGGTTTTGATATCCACCATCGATTTAATCAACGGTGGAGATTTGGTCTTAAAAAGTGACTAGGACCATTTATAACCATTGGATGAAGAATTAATCAAGGGTGGAGATTTGGTCTTCTAAAATAGCTATGACTAATTATGACCCTTGGATCTAAAGTAAGAAGGGATCTTGACCATTCATTTTTGCAGATGCCTCTAGTGGTTAGGATTTAAAGGAGGAATGAATCCAATGGTCCAAAATCAAAACTATCACTTAGAAACTCTCCAATAATTTGGTGCCTTTGACTAACACTAATAATTCACTCATTTCTCACTCACTCTCCACGACAATGCAAGGAAAAAGGGGGGCCAAAATCATTTCATGCATTTGCTATCTTACTTCATCACCTTTTCTCTCAAATGTTCTAGTACTTTGACCATCACTCAAATAATTCACTCTTCACTTTCCATCACTTCTACGGCCATGCATTGATTAGGAGACCAAATAATTCATTTTTACACTTCACATTATTACATCTTCATCTTTTCACTCAAGTTTCAAGAAGCAAACAAAAGAAAACTCCATTCTCTCTTCCTAAGAAGACCATTCGGCCAAGACACCTAAACCCACCCTCCAATCTCTTTTAATTTCATCCAACCATAGATCTTGGATCTACATGATATTCTAAGCAACTTTCATGTTGGAGACTTTCTCTAAATCATTTATTTTCAAGGACTTTCTTCAAGAGCAAAGTTATAGGGTTTTTGAGGTGAAGTGTAAGGAAACTTCATTTCTTCTTTTTTTTTTTTCATGTTCTAAACCATGTTTGACCCATGATTCCTCTTATTCAAGCTTAATATACTAATAAACTTATGTTTGTTTTGTGTTCAAGAAACTTTTGTTGGTGGAGAACTTAAGCAAAGTGCAAAGTAAAGAGCTTTTTGAGGTTCTTCAAGAGGTAAGAGGGAGATCCATCTCACCAACCAAGTATGGTGGTGAGAGATGTGTTTTGTATTTGGTGGATGGTGAATCCATGTGAGGATTCATATCCATGGTCATGTAATAATTTGTGTGTGTTTATGTGCTTTGATTTATTTATTTGTGATTTGTATGCTTTGCATGATTTTATTGCTTATATGGTATGCTTATAATATGCTTAATGAGTGTAACACCCTCCTTAGGGTATCACATTTCTGACTCCCGACTCATATTCTGAAAATCAATTCGTAAAAGGTTTGAGTTATGAAAATATGGGTTTCAAAATTTCTTTCTTGTTGAAATATAAACTTACTGAAATTTATATACAATACTGAAAAATATATATTGAAACAGATTCATATACAATATTGACACTAATTAATATTTCATAATTTAAAGAAAAATATAAAATTAACAGACTCTTTGGTTTTTTTTAACAGTAGCAAACCCCATGACGGGTCCTACTTAATAGCACGGTACAACACTAACGTTAAAACTTGACATACTTATTCTGTTGTGTATCCATCTTGTTGCATCAGACATCTATTCTACATCTGTTCTTTGTCAACACTGCACACCTTCGAGTCCTGAATGTCCACTCCTTATTGTTGTCACCAATCAGAGTATCCATCGCCCGTTATGTCTAAGACAACTCGATCCTTCTATTATTTTATTTTAACAGTACAGACACAGCAAACAACATAACAAAGAGGTGAGATCACCTACGCCAATACCAACATGGCAGCACAGAGATAACACAAACAGCAATATCGTATAGATATGTCATACCAGAATTTCAATAATGCACTCAACATTAATCAACTATCATCATCATACTATTAACATTATTATCATCGCACAATAATCATAAAAATGCCATCAACATGATTATCATCACCATCATCCAAGTTTTTCAAAACAATTGTCATAGCCAATATTCCTCAATTAATATATATATCATGCAGATATAAATGTCAGATTATGCATGTGCACGAAGACTCAGTTTTTCAAAAACAACTCCATGGAGGTTTTCACAATTTCGAGGAGAATGCTCTGTCAATTGTCAGCCTTAGCCCAAAGACAATCTTCCAGTTGTTGAAAAGAATCGTGTTCTTGTCGGGTATCGTCAATGCATTGCAACGGACTGCATCGCCAAGTGGCACAGGGTACTCGCCAGCTGTCCACTGGACGACCGCCGCGCCTCGACGCCCCCAAGATCCATCATAGACCTCACTATCAATTCTCATTCCCTCTTCAACCACAAGGGCCATATACAATGCACGAATATATCCGTGCAAGTCCAACCCCAAAGGGCCAAATCTTTTCAATTTCATTTGTTCAATGTATCATATGCCTCAACGCATATTTTTTCCCAATGCATGTATAATGCACCAAATCCAATCACAAGCATCTCTTTCCAATGCATATAAAATGCACCAAATTATACTGTATTTTCAACAAAAAAATCATGTTATCACATTTTCATAGTTATAAAACACTTTCATTGTGTTTTCAAAATTGCGTAATATTTCTCGTTTCATTTTCACAATTCCAAAACGTTTACATTACGTTTCACAATTCCAAAATGTTTATATTACGTTTTCAAAATATCGTAACACTTATGTTACGTTTTCAAAATTCTGAAACGTTTACATTATATTTTCACAATACCGCGACACTTCACGTTTTTTCACAATCATAACATTTCATTACGTTTTCAAAATACCGCAACTCTTCTCATTGCACTTTTAAAACACGTACTAATTTTTTTAACGTTTTTGTTAATCGCGTAAAAATATACGTTTCTCAAAATTGCATAGTATTTTTTCACTGTTTCAAAATCGCGTAAAAATATTTTAACGTATTTAAAATCGCGTAGAAATATTTTACTGTATTTTCAAACACTTAGAAATATTTTACTGTATTTCAAACCACGTACTTTAAAATTACGTTTTTAAGATACGTAAATAATTTTTTCACCACAATTTCATTACAGAAAATATTTCTTAACCTTAAAAAAAATTCCTTTTCAACTTTTCTCAAAATAATATAACTTTATACTTCATTTAATATATTTTATTACTCAAGAAAATATTTTTCCACAGTTCTTTACTCAAGAAATTCTTTTTCAAAATATAATTCACAAAATCACTTTTCCATTGATATAAATCAACATTTCAAAACTTAACATTTTCTAACGTATGTCAAAACTTGAAAATAAGTTATACGTTAGTAAATTTTCAAAACACCATTATATTCTCCATTTTTTCCAAATCAATTCTAAAATTAATTCTTTTCAAAACAAATTAAGATTCAAACACTTGCAACTTTTCTTTTTCATTTTCATATGAAAGTTCATTTCTCAAGTGATAAAATACTTTGATTTCTTTTCCAAAATCCTTATACTAAAACATTTTGTTCAAATATTTTGTTTCTACTTTAAAATTACTTTGTTTCGTAAAACTAAAATTTTTTCCAACCTCCAAAAATCGTAGAGTCTTTGGCCATTGAAGCCATCAAATATTTTCCTCCTAAATTGATATGGTTTTACACAAAAAAAACCATTAAAAATTGATTATTTTCAAAATCGAAATACCGATGGTCATAAAAACCAAACCCATTTGTTCAAATTCATTTTTACTTTCCTTACAAATCCTTTTTCACTTTCTTTGCAAATCCTTAAAATTATCATTTGTCTGTTTCATTCAAAACTCATGTTTAGAAAAACACTTAGGATCTTTTTACACAAAATAAATCAATAAAAATTCTTCCAAAAACTATGTTCATGTACTCTTTGAAAACAAACCCTTTATTTATTTTCCATACTCTTCAAATCATCCATTTTCATCTTTCATGAAAATATTAATTTGTGAACACCTATTTTGAGGTATCTTGACTGAAATTCACCATGTTTCTAAGGATCAAAATTAATTCCCTTGTTCTTGAAAATTCTCAACATGAACCCTAATCAAGGGCATCAAAACCGTAGTTCTTCCTTGGCCATTGGGACCAAAATTAATTTTCTTTCCATAATCAAATCATGGCATATACATATATATTTCATCATAAATAATATAAGCATACCATCAAAGCCATAAAAGCATGTATAGCATATCAAGCATATCATCAAAGCTATAAAATCATGGAAAGCATATCAAGCATAGAAAATTAATCAAAGCTCATAAACACCCACAAATTAATTACATGACCATGGATATGAATCCTCACATGGATTCCACATCCATCAAATAAAATACCATCTCTCACCACCATGCTTGGTTGGTGAGATGGATCTCCCTCTTACCTCTTGAAGATCCTCCAAGCTTCTTGATTTGTTTCTTTTTCTAAGTCCTTCACCACCAAGGGCTTCTCAAATACAAAACAAAACACAAGTTAATTAACATATCAAGCTTGATTAAGAGGAACCATGGATCAAACATGGTTTAGATCATGAAAAAGAGAGAAGAAAATGAAGTTTCCTTATACTTCACCTCAAAAACCCAATAACTTTGATCTTGAAGAAACTCCTTGAAGATGAATGATTTAGAAGAAGTCTTCAACATGAAAGTTGTTTAGAATATCATGGAGATTCAAGATCTAAGGTTGGATGAAATTAAAAGAGATTGGAGAGTGGTTTTAGGGGTCTTGACCGAATGATATCTCTTGAAGAATAAAGATGAAATTTTTGATTTTTGATAGAAACTTGAAGCTTGAATTTGAAGATCAAGATGAATGATTTTGGAAAAACTCATAACTAGAGATGTTCTTAGAATGATGTTTAGGTTTAGAAAATCAAGTTGGATGAAATTTTTGAGTGATGGAAGGTGCTCTTGGAGGACTTGGCCGAAATCTAGAGAAGAAAGGAGATTGAGAGAAAATTTTCTAAGTTTCCTTCTTGAAAATGAATCAATGAAGACCAAGGAAGACAATAATGACTAAAGCATGCAATTATGGTCTTCCAAACTCCTTCATGCAGCACCAAAACCGTGCCCCCCTTCAAGCATTCTCCTTGGAGTGCAAAAATCAAAAGTAAGCCATTATGATGTCTAACTTGACCAAGACATGCAAAAATGACATAAAGCTTGTCTCTTTGTCTTCTAAACACTCCAAAACCATCACCTTCTCTTCATAATGTATTCAATAAAGTTGTCTTCATTATTTGCCACCATTTGAAGCATTTCTAGCCATTGATTAATTCAATGGTTAGGATTTAGGTAGATTTTTAATTTTAGAAGACTAAATCTAGGCCATTGGATTTTTCTCCTTTAAATTCTAACCCTTAGATGTGTCTCCAAAATTAAGGGTCAAGATTGCTTCTTCAAATTTTAAATCCAAGGGTCATAATTAGTCTTTGCCATTTTAGAAGACCAAATCTCTACCCTTGATTAATTCTTCATCCAATGGTCATAAATGGTCCTTGTTACTTTACAAGACCAATTCTCCACCCTTGATCACTTCTAAATCCAATGGTTATAAATGGTCTTTGTTACTTTTTAAGATTAAATCTTCACCCTTGATTACATCTATGGTTGATATCAAAGTCTTCCTAACCAAGCTTATTCTCACACCATTGATTAAATCAATGGTTATTATCCAAGGCTTCTTTATTAAGTTTGTTTCTTAACCTTTGATTAAATCAATGGTTAATATTCAAACTAAGTATTCTCATCCAAGAGTATAAATCAAGTCAAGCTCTCTTTGTTGACTACGCAGTATAATATTTATTCTTGTATCCTACAAATAATATTTTTACTGTATTTTTATCATCCGATAATTAAATACAGTACAAAACATAGTACAATAAAATTTTCTAAAACTGTTTCCGGATTCAGGTTTAGTAAGATCCCCTGTCTCCGTCTAAACAGTATAAATTTTTCTATGCGTAGAAAATTTTTTACTTTGCGGGACCCACCTGGGCCCACATACACCCCCTGGGCTCACAAACAGTAAAAAAATTCATAATCATCCACAAAAATCACAAAAATTATAAAATGCACAAATATCAAATCAGATTACGTAAAATAATTACCTAACGGTAAAATTGAATTACGTAAAGTTTTCCCCGGCCCTAAAATTTTTATTTTCCTGACACGGAGGAAATCACTCAAAACGATCAAATACGCTGACGGAATAAACAAAATAATTTTATAGTGCACAGAAATTACTAAACAGTAAAATTCTGTTAACTGTCAAAATTATTATTTAAGAGATAGGAAATTTTGGGATGTTACAATGAGAATATGGTATGCTTATAATATACATGATGAGAATATGTGGAATATATTATGAAGGATGTATGATGGAACATGAAATTTTGGCTCCAATGGCCAAGGGAGGCTACGGTTTTGACACCCAAAAATTGGGGTTTCATGTTAAAATTTTTCAAGAACAAGGAAATTGATTGTTTAAAGAAACTATGAAGTGGAGAAATTATTTTGGTTCCAAAGACCAAGTGAGTTTTGCATTAGAAGGCTAAAATGAACAATTTTTGAATTAAAGTGTGGTTTATGAAAGGTAAATTAATTAATTAAATGTAAAGGAAATGATTTAAGGATTTATTAAAGGAAGGAAAATGATTTAAGGATTTATTAAAAGAAGAAGAAAATAAAGGATTTATTATTTAGAAAAACTGTGATTTCAGTTTTTAATAGAAAATGAGAAGAAAAATATTTTGAACATTAAAGGATTTTATAAAGAGTAAATTTGGATAGAATCATTTATTTATATAGTTGAAAAATGAATTGTTGGGAGACATTGAAAAAGGATAATTTTATTAAATGAGAAAATGTGGAAAAATGGTTTAGAAATTGAATTTATTTATGGAAAAGCCAAAATAAAATTTGGAAAATTGAGAAATATTTTATTAAGTTGAAAAATAATTTTTGTAATGAAAAAATGGTGAAAAACGATTTATGTAACTTAAAAACGTGATTTTTAAGCTACGCGATTTGAAAAAAAAATGTTTAATATTTCTACGTGATTTAGCAAACGTTTAAATATTTTTACGTAATTGAAATATTGTTGAAAAAATACTACGTAATTGAGAAATGGTAGAATATTTTTACGTGATTGAGAAAACGATGGAAAATCGCTATGCGATTTGAAAATGCAACAGAAATGTTGTGAAATTTTGAAAACGTAACAGAATTGTTGCGTGATTTTGAAAACATGACAAAAGTGTTTTGCGACTATGAAAACGCGATAATATGATTTCGCGATTGAATATACAGTAAGATTACTGTTGAACCATTGTATGAACACTGTATGAGGCATATGATGAAATTGAACAGTTGATATTAAACGATATATAGCTGATAGTTATTATGGCCTTTGTGGTTGAACTTGCATTGAGATATTCGTGCATTGAATTATAGCACTTGTGGTTGAAGAGAGAATGAGAATTGAAAAGTGAGGTCTATGATGGATCTTGGGGGCGTCAAGGCGTGATGGTTGATCCAATGGGCAGTGGCAAGTACCCTGTGCCACTTGGCGACGCAGTCCGTTACAACGCATTGACAATACCCGACAAGAACACGATTCTTTTCAAAGACTGGAGATTGTCTGTGGGCTAAGGCTGGACAATTAACCAGAGCATTCATCTCGAAATTTTGAAAACCTCCATGGAGTAGGAAATTAAGTTTTTGTGCACATGCATAATTATTGAGTATTGGTTATGATAATTGGACTGTTGAATACTTGGATAATGTTGAGGGCATTATCGTAAATATTGAATAGATTTTTCTAATTGAGGAATATTGGATGATGATGATGATAAATAATGTTAATGACATTATTGTAATTATCGTGTGTTTTGAATAATGTTAATGGCATTATGGTAATTATTATCTTTACATTATGATGATGGCATAATTGTAATTATGGTATGATATATCTATATGGTGTGCTATTTGTATTATCTCTATGCTACCATATTGGTATTGGCGTAGGTGATCTTACCTCTTTGTATGTCCATTTTGTATTGTAATTATATTTGTAAAGACACTGAGCAAATGATTGATCAAGAGGGTGAAGAAGAGCAGACTCCAGAGGAAGCGGAGTTTTGAGAAGATGGAAATGCCCAGCTTCCTAGGTCACATAACATTGTAGTTTCATGGAGGTCCGGAGGCGTGGCATGTTCATTTAGATCGGCAGTGTATATTTTATATAGGGGACTTGAACATTACCTGGAGTAGGCTTTATCAAGGGAACCTTTATTTTAGTGTCAATATTTATGTACAATTAGAGTTTCCAATATCCATTAGGCAGTACTGGGGTGCCTACTACCATACGCCTAGTGAGATTAGTATCGTATCGTCTACGCGGACACCTGTCCATAGGACTTCACATCAAAATGGATTCCTACCTGCTGAAGAATCTGAGGAGGACCCGTCTGAGGGTTCTACTGTTTAGTTTATACTTGGGCAAGTCTGTTGTTTAAATACTGTTTAAATACTTTTGAGAACCTGATCTGTATATAAATAATGCTAACAGTACTTCTGTAATGTATAATGATGTAAATTATGTGTGATGATGTATAATATTTTTAATTTCCGCTAAGTTTATTTTATCGATATCAAAAAGGAAAAAAAAATTACCACTCGTATTTTTATTTATAACATCATCTGTAATGAACTTGGGGGTAATTCGATAATAATGATGTTTAAATGTGGCACCCTACGGTGGGTGTTACATATGCATTAATTTTTTGTTTCTAAATTAAATTTTTTGAAAATGAGCAATCAAGATTTGAAATGAAGATTTGTCATCTTTCTCTCTCCTTCATAAGAATTCATCTTTATTATATCTTGTTACACCATTTTGAGCTTGAAAAATTTCTTTGAAAACCCTGGATAAGGATCACTCCTACACTAGGGGATATCACAAAACAAATGTTGATTGTCATGGTGACTATTTTGAAGCATAATGGAACAAGAGAAAAGGAAGAAAAATTGAAAGTGACAGAAAGTAAAAAAAAAAGATGAAAAATTAAAAAAAAATACAAAAAAAAGAAGAGACAGAAAGAAAAAAGAAAATGAAATGAAATGAGTCATGACAAAGGTGAATGATGAAAGTGAGAAGAAAAAGGAGAAGAAATGAAGAACAATAAGAGAAAAGTGTGCTTGAAAGCGAAAAAACAGTTGATAAAGTTTAATTTTGAACAAGGATCCTTAGTCCCATTCAACTCTTAAACACTTATTTGAGCCTTATATCTTTCATTTCACAACCACTAATCTTGGCCATGTTATAATCCTTAAAAAGTTCATTTCGACCAATGAATGATTGCTTTTATTTTTATAAGTTTTAATTTTGAGACAAAAGGTTATGCTCATACAAGTATCTAGTTCATTGCTCCTTAAAAAAAAGAAAAAAAAAAGACTTACACTAGGGCAAGTTTCTACCATGTTCAAGTTGACTCTACACTGGGGCAATTTTTTTTTCTCTCTAGCTCGGTTTGGCCTACACTGAGGCAAATCTCTCTTTGGTTCAATTTGGATTCGCACTAGGACAAGTAATTTCTACCCTGTTTAATTCGACTATAAACTGGGGCAATTTTTCTTTTCCCTAGTTTAATTTGACCTACACTGGAGCAAATCTTTTGGTTATTAGGGTTAATTTATACCTTATTCAATTTAGTCCCTAACTAGGGCAAATTTCTCTTTGGTTCAATTTGGCTTGACGTACATGCTCAGCAGAAAGAAATCATTAGTCATAATGCCTGGTGTAACGCCCCTTTTTCTCAATACCGCGAAGAAGGAACGTCACACCAAAATAAAGAAGAAATGAAATAAATTGCGAAAAATAATAGTTATAGTGATTAATTAAGACCCAGTTCATTATTAATATAAGATTAAATAGTTTTTCTTCTTGGATGATAAAATAATCGAGTATTGAAATATCTGTACGCATTTTTTTTGCCTGTTTAGTTACATCACAAAATATACAAAAAGTAAAGGCTTTACCCAACCAAGATAGTTACAAATTTACACCCATAAACTAGCAAAACATTAGGCTTCCCCAAAAAGATAAATGGTTAGCTATCAGTAGCCACCTATAGTATTAGCTCCTAAGACTAACGAGAAGGGACCATAGTCGGGTCCTCCTCAAGGCCCTCTTCATCTGATGAAATCACCATCGGAGCAACCGAATTTTGGGCAGAAGCCCGAGTAATAGAGAAGAAAGAGTCCTCTTGTGGAGTGTAGAACATATCAGTCCACATATCCCTCACGGGTAGGTAAAATTCCAAAATAACAAAAGCAGAAAAATCAAAGACAGGAGGGTCATAGCGACCCCAGGCTAAAGACATCATCAGCTTTACACGGTAGAGACACCGATCTGTCTGCACATGTAGGTGCTAGCAATCGGGTCCTCCATGAAAGGTCAACTTCACGTACCCCAAAAAGCGGCGTGGGCACGATGACATCCTTAGCAGCTTTAGTCGTAATGTGGCCAGAAACCCAGAAACTCAATTGTTTCCTTTTCTTCCTCACGAGCGTCTTCTCAAAAGTACATAGTCTGACAGAAATACAAAAAATGCAGAAAATATAGAAAGAGGTGAGACACCTAGCTTTTAGTACCAAAATGGCAGCGAGAAAATGAAACAGAGCTGGACGCCCACATGTAACACAAATCATACGTCCAATTACGGTAATAATTAAAATTAACAGTAAGAGCAGAACAATAATAAATAACAGTAAATATCATTAATAACAGGTAGACATCATTAACATTTCTAACATTCAACAGTCCAAGCAATTAAATAATTATTGCAGTAATAATAACATATACTTTTCATAATTATAAATGCTCATGCTCAATGAATTATGAGACTAACAACTCACGATGCAAATGGTACCAAAATCCCTACTCCATGGAGCTAGACATAAACATTTTCAGAGTGAATGATCAAGGACTAATGTCAGTATCTCGTTAACCTTAAAAATATTGTTCTCATCTCATAAAAAGTAGTTGCGCAATACAGTTTATACATGGCACCTCAATAGTTGATCGCGATATAGGATAGCATCTCAGTCCGGATCGCCGGTGTGTTTGCATCGGCCTATCCCACGGCCCTAGTGGAGCTACCACTACCCATTGTGAGACACCCGCACCCCGACGCCCCCGGGGCCAACCACTATGACCCTACGCTTAGTCTATTCGCACCCGCACATAGGTGTTATTCAAACTCCTAGGCATACACTGCCTTTTTAACAATGTCCAACGGACAACATATATGCATGACGACACAATGTACATCATACATGTTTATCAATGATGCATTCATCATAAGCATACCACAATGGCATATATATTCATTTCTCAACATCAATATGTCATAATTTCCTCGAGTACACAGTCAACAAGTACTTAGCCCACATAGGGGTTTCACAATAACATGGAATCAATCCTCAACATCAATATGTATTCATGGTTCATCAATTATCACAAGTCCATATTATGGATCCTCATTTTCAAAGTCTTAAGCTTTGGTCAATTATGAAAATTTTAGGTTAAATAACCCTTCAAAACTGTGGTCCTCTTAAGTGTTATTATTCAATTTAATTCTTCCACTTGATTATGGATTATGCATATCTCTAAATTCTAAATCTCCAAAGATGCATCAAGGCATCATTTAACCCCTAATTTTTCTCTAAAAACCGTGGCCTCACTAGGTTATCAAGGTTCCAATTTCTTTCTGTTTTATGCATTTACTACTTGATACCTAATTACTTAGATTTTATTGGACACCAAATCAATCCATTTCCTTAGGATCCAAAGCCAAAACCATGGCCTCACTTTAGGGTATTAAACCCTTAAAATTTTTCATTCATAAATTTTTAATATTATCATTCAACATTTAATCACATAAGCTTCATTTCATTGCATACAAAAACCAATTTATATTCCTAAATTCTAGTAAAAACCGTGGCCTCACATTAGGGTAGGAAACTCTAAATTTTTCATTTAACAACCCTAACATGATCAATCATTTTCAACACATCCAATATATTCAAGATCACCATTCAAACATTAATCCAATTCAAGAATACATAAACATACAAAATCACCAAAACAAAGTAAGCATACAAAGGTTCCCTCACCACCAATAATGGTTGAAGTGAGTAATCTCCCTCTTACCTAAAGGAAGAACAAAAAAAGGATCTCCTATTGCTTCTTAGTGGTTTCGGTTTTGAGCTTCCAAAACCCTAGGAATTTCAAGACAAGGAATCAACATCAATGGTTGAAAAAGAAGAGATCCATGGTCATCAAAGAGACCATGGAACACAAAAATGAAGAGAAAGAAGAAGAAAAATGAAAACTTTACCTTAAAGCTTGAAGCTTTGTCTTGGAAGACAATGGAGGTGAAGATGGATTTTGGAGAAAATCTCTGAATAGAAAGTGTAGAGGAAGTTGAGGTGAGTATGGAAATGGTCTTGATGAAGAGAAAAATCAAAGAAAATGGTCTCTAATGGGGCTACAATTTTCATAAGGAAGAAAGAGAAGAAGAGAGAAGGAATAGAGAAAATGAAGAAGACGAAGTTAGAGAGAGAAAGTGTTGTGGTAAAATGAGGTAATTTGAGTGTTATGCATTAAGTGAGGAGGCAAAATTTTGCCTCCCATGGGCAAGGTAGCCGTGGCAATGGAGAGAGAGAAGGGAGAGATTTTTGGCTTCGCCAACAAGCCAAGGGCATTCTTGTCCTTTGGTGGTCAAAGCTTCTCAAAGAAGCTTTGATTAAAATACAATAAATTCGAATTAAAGTGAGTTTGATTAGACTTAAAGTAGATTACATTAGGATAATGTGATAGAGCTTTTAATACATGTTATTATCCAATAGACAATTGTTACAGTTGACAGAAGTCATATTAATTATCCGATGGATAAAATTTTACACAGCTATTTATTATTTTATTTGTTAAAATTTCTCAAAAAACGTGAACCTCATAAATCGTGTCCGGCCTCGGGTTTAGTAAGATCTCCCATTGACGTTTTCACAGATCAAGGTTCTCAAGAAAAATATCTCATTTTCCCAAGTCCGCTGACGAGCGCCGAACTCAGTCAAAATTATAACCGAAGTTATTAACTAAGTTTGCAGTATAGTGAACAACACCGGATCGTCTCCTCAAGGATCGTAAATGCAATTTTATCAAATTAAGTTAAGTTAGAAAGGGGGGTTTTGATTGTTCAAGGATTACAATGACAAGATCTGAAGAAAAATAACAATTAAAAGAACAGTCAATTCAGAAATCTATCCGAGATTGGGTGGATTCAATCATAGACCTTTCAACAAACACCGAAATACATTTGAATGGTTAACTTGGATCTAACCGAGATCTCTCGCATCGATCCGAATTCATACTAGACAATCGTCCATAATTCAATTGACAAGTGATCAACACAAATCTGCAATCGCAATATTCATGTAAATATATGTCAATTTAAGCACCGAATTCAATTAACCTAGGCACAAATCAGTAACCTAACCTCTTCAATTACGTGATTAGTTTAGATCAATCAGTTCTAAGTTTCATCACAAATCTCAATCTTCAGTTATGTGATTAATTCAGATCAATCAGTTCTAAATTTCATCACAATACTTAATCTTAAACCAAGATCAAATCAGATCAAACATAAACAGAATCACCATTCATGCATTCAAGATCAAGAGAACAGAAGAAGAAGAGAAGAGGAATTCAAATATAAATCAAATACATTACATAACCAAGGTCTCAACAATCCAAGCCACAATCTCTTCAAGAGTCCCGAATTGACTAGAAGTGACTTAGCTCTCCATTACAATGAAGGAAAAATATACAAGAACTATGAAAAGCTATCTCTAACACTAAGTGTGTGTTGTGTTTAGAGCTCTCCACATGCTTCCTTTTATAGAGGATTCAGAGTAGTAGTAGATGGGTAGATGAGATTAGTAGGTGGAATTAGTAGGTGAGCTTGGTAGGTGAGATTGGTAGGTGAGCTTCCTTGTCTCCGAAAGTATTCATTGCTGAACTCATTGATTTCGTCATTTCTGAGCCAAGTGGTCTTCATCAAAGTTCTAGGAAATTGTCTAAGCTTTCCAATGGCTCTGGAAGCACTCAAAAATTCGTCCTACAGCCCAAGATATGACCCAATTACTACAGACTGTTCAGGACCAGTTTCAGCACCTCTGTTTTGACTTTCAGACCCAATATCTCCATCAAGGAGCCCGAATCAAGTTTTGTGCTTGACATGAAAGTTGTACATCTGGGTCTTAACTTTCAGATTACAAATTTTCAGCCCATTTTATATGCCCAAACTCGAATTATGTTCTGGTTACTACACACTGTTCGGGTTCTAGTCACAAATCCCGTATTCTGATTTCCATGCCCAATTAGCTCCACTAGATGTCTGAAATTGACTTTGAGCTCTTCATCAAAGTTGTAGAGCTCTCTCTTATCTTTCCTACAAGGTAAAATTCATAATTATCAGACATTTAGAACTCAAGATATGGCTAAAATACAGAAATAGTGTAAGACCCGAATAATGCTAAAAAATTAATTAAGTCCGATTCGAGTTCAAACTTACAAAACATAATCAAATTCAGTCAATTAAGTACATAAAGAGTGTAAATAACTAAACATAAGGGTTTCTTAATGAATAAAATATGTGATTATCAAATTCTCCCACACTTAGCTTTTTGCACTCCTGGGCAAAACATATAAAACTAAAGTTAGAAGACAAAGACAAACGACACAAACTTAAAAGCTAAAAACTCTAAAGGACTCAATGAAGCAAGAAGAGCAACAAGAAATTCAAGGGATCAAAGCATAAATGAGGTAAGATTTCTTCACATCTCAAACCAACAAGCAAGAAAACTTCCGTTGAAAAGAATGAATTAAGAATGATGGATCTTCACAAGATTCCCTCTCAATCTCTCAAGTGTTTAAAAGGTAGGTATTTCACTCAATTCAACCCATGAAAATTGCACTACCATAAGCTTGCTTATCTTCTACTTCTCCACTACTCAAAACACATGCACACACAAATCATGAGGACTTTATTCAAGGTTGTAGTGAGGTCAAGGTAACGAGAAGAGGATAAATGGATATGAGAAGATAAATACCAAAGAGAATAAAAGTAAATGAGAGAATTTGAGTTCAAATAACAAGCATAAAAGTTCATCTCAACTCTAATGTATATCCCTTTACATATTCATTTCCCAATCCTTTTCTCTCTCTTTTTTTATATATATATATGAACATAACTATATACATACATTTTTCTTTTTTTTTTTTTCTAGGCACTCTTTCTTTTCTTTTTTTTTTTTTTTTTTTCAACAACCATTTTGTACACACACCCCACACTTGTTCAAAAACTCATCCATTAACCAGGCTAATGTTCTTTTATTCCCTAAGGTAAAGTAAGAACACGATTTTTCATTTAAGGCACATAATGAGCTAGAAACAAGGAATGGTCAAATAAGCTCAAAGGGGTTAAGCAAAGGAAAATATATAAGGTTGGCAGGAATCAGAGAATTTTCGAGAGGTCAAAAGAGTGCTTGATATCATATTGAAAACAAGGTTGGCTATTTGGTTAAACTAGCTAAGAAATAGGGCCTCAATCATGTTCATGCATGCAAGTGAAATGTAGCCTCAAAAAGAATCAAAGCAAGTTCTAGAGTGGTCATTAACATGAGTGAAAATCACACAAGAAAGAAGAGAATGACATAAATGTTGAATCCATCCATTAGGCTCAAAATCTCACAAGGTATGCATCCATCAAACTCAATTCATCAATTCAATCATCCATCACTAAGCATATCAGTTCAAGAAGAGAGAAAAATTATTCAATCATGCAATGAACCTCCTTTTTTTAAAAAAAAAAAAAATTTTTTTTTAACAAACGAAAAGAAACAGAAACATGCTAAAATCTCTCCCCCACACTTAATATAACATTGTCCTCAATGTAAAAGAAAGAGATAGAAAAGAGCAACACAACCTGATAAGAAGTGAATCAATGCTAAGCAGAAAAGAAACACACTGTCAGTACTGCATCAGACCCTGAAAAGAAATCAAACAAGAAAACGTTAGTACTTCCATAATTCAATACTAATTAATTACTACCTAAAAAACTCCTTACTCTGCCACCAATTAAGATGCGTCTCAAGAGTAAAATTACTCCTTACTCTGCCATCACTAATTAGTTTAATAAGTCCATGACAATCATATCATACTAAACAAAACAACAACAATTTTTTTTTATCAAACCCATTAAAGAGAAAGTTTCAGATCGGGCTCTTGTTTCTTGTTACTTCCTTCGCTGCTTCCTGTTGACCAATCAATCTGAGCTAATACCTGATCAGGTACATACTCAAAAGCTTCTAATTTATCAATGAGCTCATCAATAGTGGAGGCAGAGATAAGAAGTTGTCTTGCCGAAGGAGTGATAAATTTCTGTTCCCACGGCTTTGTCAAGAAAAAATAACAAAAGATCAAAGAAATTATTAACATTCAACAAACCAATGGGTTTATGGTGGATGTTCGGTTCGACCAAGAGACAATTTGAAAAATTTCTTCCAAAGTACCAAAACCACCTGGTAAGGCAATGAATGCATCAGAGTTTTCAAGCATTATCTTCATGCGTTCATGCATTGATGATACTTTAAGTTCCTCCCCAATTGTCTTTCCATTGATGTTCTGTTGAGCTAAAGTTTCAGGAATGACACCTAAAACCTGACTGTCTCTTATAAAGGCAGCAAGTGATATAGCCCCCATTAACCCACGACAACCTCCCCCATATACAAGATGAATATTCCTCGCAGCAAGTGATCGACCAAGAGTGCTAGCTGCGTTTACAAACTCTAATCCCTTCCCATAACTCGACCCACAAAAAACACAGACATTTTTGAGGTTACGAATAGAATGCCCCATTCTATACTCTTCCTCCCTTTGAGTGTTTCTGAGTGTGAAGGAAAATGGAGAAAATGGAGTGTTTAAATAAGAAAAAGAATGGAAAGGGAAATAATTGCACCTATAAGGGTAGGTTGGTACATTGTCGAAAAAGGTTGAAATTAAGAGACACAGAATCTTTTTTTTTTTTTTTTTTTTTTTTTTGACTTCAAGAAAACCATCAAGGTAAAGAAGTCTAGAAACCCCTGAAGGACCATGCTCAAAGGATCGTCTATACAAAAATCAAAATACAACAAAATGATACAAAGATAAAAGAAATAGAAAATGATGACATACCTGTATGTACTCTCCATGGCGTATCTTTATACTTTAAGCGTCATGAGTGCGATGACATCACGTCCTTTTTTTTTTTTTTTTTTTTGAAATTGTTAGAAAAACTTGATGAAAGATGAGTGTATACTTACTTAAGATTGGGATGGAGGTAGTCTGCTCTTTTTCGGCTTTGTGCCAAAGCATTGTTGATCGAGATTCGACCCATTCAAGACCAGCGCAACATAGGGCTCCCAAAAGGGACAAGTGGCCATAATACGACTGGCTGCCTCACATGTGGGATACAATCTACCTTCTTTGTTTTTCAATTAAGAAGGCTGGATCAGGATGCATGCATTTCCCCATTCACGGTTTGTATTACCAAAGCCAACCCTAAGAAGTAGACTTTTTTTTTTCATTTTTTTTTGTTTGTTTGTTTTTTTTTTTGTTTGTTTTTTTTTTGAAAAATGACATGAAGAAGAAGAGGATGATATGTACAGATTGTTTGTGGATATGGCTCACATCTGCCTCTGGTTTAACGTCCAGAAACGGCTTAAACGTCTTCTATGAGTCGAGATAAGCTTCCCATCCAATTTTCTTATAAATTGGCAAACAGGTCTTTTAGAGTCGATTCCCAAGATCGTAGCGTTGTTCTTCATCCTTGAAGAGATTCCACAATTTAAGAATTTCACGATGCACCAATCCACAAGAATGCGTCTCAAGAGTCAATAAGATATCATCTAATGACTCCTTACTCGATCCATTCTTAATGAAGAAAATTTTATCTTCTCTATTTGCGGAAACCATCCCCTTAGTACGACATCGCTTGTTACGCTTCCATCGTCCACATTTGTGACGGACTTGTAACCTTTTTGCTCTTCTCCTTTTAGAATATGAACTTCTTCCAAGACCGGGCATATATGAGTCAAATGAAATTGAGGACTCACCGCTAATCGGACCTTTGCTTCAATTATCCAGCGTACATCTTCTCGGCATACCCTTGTGCATTAACATTCTCAATCTCTCACATCGAACTTTGTAGATTTTTCTCGAGCATTTTGAGGAAGAGAAGGAAAATGTTTTCTCGGGTTTGAAAGAATGACATCCATTTTGAAGGAGAAGAAGGATTCAGTTATTTTGGGAAACTGAAGAATAAACCGACTCAAGAGTCACGAGTACCGTATCCGCCACTTAACCGGCAACACAAAGAACTCAAGAACTTGGTTTTCCAGGAATGGTTGAGTCTTTGTCCATTAACTTAAGCGCAGTACCATTCCTAGGATCCTCAATATCTACGTCCCCAGAGTAGGTGCAGACGATAATCTCAAAGCAGAACTTTTTGACCAATTTCCGCAGCTTTTGCAAAAGGTGTAACAGACCTTTAATAAAGTAGGCCAATAAAATCCATACTGCAAGATTTTCGCAGTTGTTGTCGCTGAAGAAAAAATGACCTCCACATGCTTCTGAGCGACACTACCTACCTCATTGTCGGGCACACATTTTTTTCTTTTTTTTTTTTTTTTTTTTTTTTTTCTTTTTTTTTTATTCATAATGCGGATGGAGAAGGTTCATCACCTCCACTTCGCATTCTCTGAAGTTCATGATACTTGTTTGAGGCGGTGTCCATTTACGATGAAAGCTTTGGCAGTGACCTCACTTTTAATCTGAACAGCACCAGAAGGAAAAACATTAGTAACAATAAATGGTCCATCCCATCTAGACCTTAATTTGCCAGGCATGAGTCGGAGGCGGGAGTTATAGAGGAGAACTTTTTGACCAATCTCAAATGTTTTCCTCAGAATCAACTTATCATGGAAGGCTTTGGTCTTCTCCTTATAAAGTTTGGAACTTTCATAAGCCTCCAAGCGGATCTCCTCCAATTGTTGCAGCTGCAGCTTCCTCTCCATACCTGCTTGATCTAGGTCCAAGTTGCACCTTTTCACCGCCCAGAATGCTCGATGCTCAATTTCCACCGGCAGGTGGCATGCTTTTCCAAAAACAATTCGATATGGAGACATCCCGATTGGTGTCTTATAAGCAGTCCGGTAAGCCCATAAAGCATCCTCAAGCCTCTTGCTCCAGTCCTTTCTGTTAGGTTGAACTGTCTTCTAGAGTATCTGCTTAATTTCTCTGTTGGAGACCTCGGCTTGCCCATTGGTTTGGGGGTGGTAGGGTGTAGAAACCTTGTGTTGGACTCCATACTTCTTCATCAAAGCCTCTATACTTAGATTGCAAAAATGTGAACCTTGATCACTAATGATGGCTCTCGGGACTCCAAACCTACAGAAAATCTGTGATCTAATAAAATCCACAACAACTTTAGAATCATCAGTCCGAGTGGCCTTAGCCTCCACCCATTTAGATACATAATCCACAAAGCGAGAATGTAAACAAAACCAAATGATACAGAAAAGGACCCATAAAGTCAATACCCCAAACATCAAAAATCTCACAGAATAATAAGGGTTTCTGGGGCATTTCATTCCTACGAGAAGTATTCCCTGTTCTCGGCATTGATCACAAGATTTGCAAAACATATATGCATCATGAAATAGAGTGGGCCAATATAATCCGAGTCTAAAACTTTCCTAGCAGTCCGTTGAGGACCGAAGTGGCCGCCACATGCAAGTTTATGACAAAAGCTAAGAATGGAATAGAATTCATCATCAGGCACACACCTCCTAATTACTTGGTCACTGCAAAATCTCCATAAGTAAGGATCATCGCACACAAAATACTTTGACTCACTTTTCAATTTATCAATCTTAGCCTTAGTGAAATGTGCAGGTATTGCGTTAGCAACCAAGAAATTAATCAAATCAGCAAACCAAGGGATGTTGCCTTGCAGCTTGAAAAGTCGCTCATCGAGAAAACATCATGGATGGGAAAAACATCTGCCTCCCTTCAATTCGACTCAAGTGATCACCACCAAATTCTCCGCTCCACTCTTGTCACGGATCTCAATATCAAACTCCCGGAGGAGTAACATCCACCTAATCAACGGGGCTTGGCATTGGGCTTCTTCGGGAGAAACTTCAATGCCGCATGATCCGAAAACACAACCACTGGGAACCAAGCAAATATGATCGAAATTTATCTAAAGCAAAAACAATTGCTAAAAGTTCCTTTTCAGTTGTGGTGTAGTTGATTTGTGCAGGATCTAAAGTTCTCGAAGCATAGGAAATGACATGAGATACTTTACCGACCCTTTGTGCAAGAACAGCTCCCAATGCATAATTAGAGGCATCACACATCAGTTCAAATGGAAGTGTCCAATCCGGCGGTTGGATGATAGGTGTACTGGTCAATGCCTGCTTCAATTGATTGAATGCATCCTGGCACTTCTTGTCAAAGTGAAACTCCACATCTTTTTGCAGTAAGTTGGATAGCGGAAGTGCAATTTTGCTGAAATCCTTTATGAACCGCCGATAGAAACCTGCATGACCAAGGAAAGAACGAATCTCCCGCATGCATGTGGGGTAAGATAGGCATGAAATAACATCTATTTTTGCAGGATCTACCTCAATTCCCTCACAAGATATCACATGCCCTAAGACTATACCTTGTTCTACCATGAAATGACATTTCTCAAAATTTAGAACGAGGTTAGTCTTAATGCATCTATGCAAGACCTGAGCCAGACTATCTAAACATGCATCAAAGGAAGATCCATAGACAAGAAAATCATCCATGAATACGTCCATGCAATTTTCTAAAAATCGAAAAAGATACTTACCATACACCTCGAAAGGTGCCCGGAGCATTGCACAGACCAAAGGGCATCCTCCTGTATGCAAATGTGCCAAATGGACAAGTGAAAGTAGTCTTCTCTTGGTCTTCTGGGGCTATATGAATCTGAAAATAGCCCGAATATCCATCCAGAAAACAATAATGTGACTTGCCAGCTAACCGCTCCAACATCTGATCAATGAAGGGCAGCGGGAAATGATCCTTTCTGGTAGCTTGGTTGAGCGCCTATAATCAATGCAAACTCGCCAACTGTTTTGAACTCGTGTGGGCACAAGCTCATTGTTCTGATTCGCAACCACTGTGACCCCAGATTTCTTGGGAACCACTTGCACGGGGCTCACCCATTGACTGTCAGATATGGGATAAATAATGCCAGCTTGAAGTAGCTTTGTAACTTCCTTCTTCACCACATCTAGAATCAGGGGATTTAGTCTCCTTTGGGGCTGTCTAACTGGTTTGATCCCTTCTTCCAATAAAATCTTATGCATGCATGTGGAGGGACTAATACCAGGAATATCTGCAAGAGTCCATCCGATGGCTTGCCTATTCTGCCTCAAAATCTGCAAGTAATTTTTCTTCTTGATCAGGTTGTAGGTTTTTAGCAATGATCACCTAAGTGTCTCACCATCTCCCAAATATGCATATTTAAGATGGTCTCAGTAAAGTCTTCAACTCCAAGGATGGAGGTTGTACAATGGAAGGTAACAAGTGATCTGAAAAATGACTAACTCAAGAACATTAATTTCAACATGGTACTTGACTCTCATTCTCAATTATTGCATCATCGGCCAATTTGTATCATTACTCATAATGAGAATAAATCTCAAAGACATGCGAAAGACATGGTTCAACATCACAAGTGGCACATGTATCACAAGAAACAGAACCAAGATAGTCAACAATATCGGGAATTCAACATATAAATCAAGATAGACATCATCAACCAAATCTCAATCATATCAACATGGAAAATGAATGCTCCTCTGGGGGTGTCTCATGGCATCAAAAATGTTAAATTGTACCAAATCGTCGCCAAACTCCATAGAAAGTGTGCCAGCATGCACATCTATCTTGGTCTTGGCGGTCTTGAGGAATGGTCTACCTAGAATCAATGGAGCATGGTTTGTTGGAGACTCATCTTCCATGTCCAGAATGTAGAAATCTGCTGGAAAAATCAACTCATTCACCCGAACTAACACATCTTCCAGCACACCTGCAGGATGAGCAGTGGCTCTATTTGCCAACTGAATCACGATACCAGTGGGTTGCAAAGTACCAATGTTTAAACACTTATATACTGACATGGGCATGACATTGATCGAAGCACCCAAATCTAGCATTGCATGCTCAAATCTAGAGTTGCCAATTGTGCAAGAAATTGTGAAAGTTCCAGGATCTTTGCATTTACGTGGCATGCTTGCGAGAATCATTGCGAAACATTTCTTTCCATGCTGATCTTCTCATCCCCTTTCAACCTTCTCTTATGAGTGCACAACTCCTTGAGAAATTTAGCATATTTTGGAATTTGCTTGATTGCATCTAGGAGGGAATATTGATTTCCACTTTCCTGAATGTTTCCATGACTTCTTTTTCCATTTCTCGCTTGCATTGTTCTCTTGGATTGTGTGATCCTATTTGGAAAAGGTAATGGAATGGTAACATCTGAATTCTCTGCAATTTTCTTCAAGGGCATGCATTTCGGACTGAATTATCCATTTCCTGCCATTTTTGGTCAATTTCGATTCTTTGTAAGGTTGGAACATCAACTTCTTTGCCACTTCTCAAGGTAATTGCACTTACGTTGCCTCTTGGATTATTGACTTGTTTGTGAAGGCAATTAGCTAGAACCTTGACTCTTTAGCTCGCTCACGGTGGTTGCCACCGCCCGATTTGAGTTTGTAAATTCTCGAATGTTGGCACCGACGTTCACTGGGCCGAATGTTATTTGTGGCCATTTGTTTCATCGGTCTTCCAATGATGGCTCACCGGTGGAGTGGATTGACAGACTAGCTTTGAACAGTTCTTTCGTTGTCTCGAATGCGGGGGTATTTGTTGGTATTTGTTGCTTGGACCTGCACTTGGTATCTAAATTGTTGTTCTTCTTGGTGGGGCGGTTGTTGCTTTGCTAGGATTCCCATATCTCAAATTGGGATGGTCTCGCCAACCAAGATTATAAGTGCTAGAAAATGGATCATATCTAGATTGTTGTTTGTTGTTGCTTGATATTGGGGTCTACCACGAAAAACACCACCGTACAAACAACACATTGATCCGGAAAAGCGGAACCATCTTCCCGAAGTGTAGGGCATGAATCGGTAGGATGAGATGAATTAGAGCAAATTCCACACACCGATGCGGTCATCTCGCATGGGTGGTTGTTGACCCACTGCTATTTGTCTTACCAAAGAAGTCAATTCATCTAGTCTCGTGTTCCATTCTTTGTTGGTCCATATGAGATGCTTGAATTTCATTAACTCCTCTGGTTGCGGTGATGATCCGCGAGCCAAACTGTTGGGTATTGGCGCCATGTTTGCTATCGATCTCTTGCGGCGGTAGGAGTTTTGTCTACTAAGGCTCCTCCAGAGGCAAAGATCGATCATGCTTCTATCATTTGGCAAGAAGCCCTCATAAAAGTATTGAATCAAGAGTTGGTCACTAATTTGGTGATGAGGGCGGCTCGAACACAACTTCTTGAATCTCTCCCGGTATTCATGCAAAGTCTCACCGGACATCCGTCTCGATGCCACATATATCCTTCCTAATTGCGGCGGCTCTCGAGGCGGGGAAGAATCTCTCCAGGGAACAACCTCTTCATGTCATTCCAACTTCTAACTGAACCTGGTGAAAGATAAAATAACCAATCTTTGGTCGCATCGACAAGTGAGAAGGGAAATGCCCTTAACTTGATGTGTTCCTCGAGAGATGCCTTGTGGCTTCATGGTTGAACACACAACATGGAACTCTTTCGGTGCTTATGAGGATCTTCACCCGCAAGACCATGAAACTTTGGTAACAAGTGTATCAAACCAGATTTCAACTCAAAATCTGCATCAAGATCGGGATATTGAATGCACAAAGATTAGTAAGATACATCGGGAGCGAGAAGTTCCTTAAGGGTTCTATTATGCATGTTATCGGCCATGATTTCGGGATTACTTAAGTTATCGGTTCACTCCCAAAATTAGGTTCAAAATTAACTCTGGAATTTATCACACGAGATCTAATTAATCTATGCAAGGTCCTATCAATCTCAGGATCAAGATCAAACAAGATATCAGGATTGGACCTAGTCATGCATCAACTAAAGCACAAAAACACAAAAACTGCAACTAAGCAAAATACACTAAACAACACTCAAAATATGCAAAAATAAATCTAGTTAATATGTCTAAATATTTTTAAAAATTATAGAATCAACACAGAACAAAATCTACATAAAAATGAAACTAGAAAATGCAATAAAAAATAATAAAAAATTAAAAAAGTGGTCTAAATGATAGAATTTCGAAAAACCAGGGGTGACCTCACAGTTCATTGTGAGTCTTGTTTATCAGTTGTTTTCCTTCAACCGACCAAGTTTCACTCATTCTGGGCATGTTTCGATTCGAAAATTGCAATAGTTACCCGTAATCACCTGTTTTCCATCTTTCCTAAATCAGAAAAATTCAAAAGCTAAGATAAAAACGTTAGTATGGTATGAACAATGTTAGTAAATGAAAAATAACTGTTAGAATAGGTAAGAAAGAACAAAAATTAGTAAGGTTACTCAAAATGAAAAGATTACACCTACGAGTTCCCGTAAGAATGACGCCAAAATTTTGACGAGCCTTAGAACTCGATCAAAATTATAACCGAAGTTATTAACTAAGTTTGCGATATAGTGAACAACACCGGATCGTCTCCTCAAGGATCGTAAATGCAATTTTATCAAATTAAGTTAAGTTAGAAAGGGGGGTTTTGATTGTTCAAGGATTACAATGACAAGATCTCAAGAAAAATAACAATTAAAAGAACAAATCAATTCGAAATCTATCCGAGATTGGGTGGATTCAATCATAGACCTTTCAACAAACACCTGAAATACATTTGAATGGTTAACTTGGATCTAACCGAGATCTCTGCATCAGATCCATAATTCATACTAGACAATCGTCCAGAATTCAATTGACAAGTGATCAACACAAATCTGCAATCGCACTATTCATGTAAATATATGTCAATTTAAGCACCGAATTCAATTAACCTAAGCACAAATCAGTAACCTAACCTCTTCAATTACGTGATTAGTTTAGATCAATCAGTTCTAAGTTTCATCACAAATCTCAATCTTCAGTTATGTGATTAATTCAGATCAATCAGTTCTAAATTTCATCACAATACTTAATCTTAAACCAAGATCAAATCAGATCAAACATAAACAGAATCACCATTCATGCATTCAAGATCAAGAGAACAGAAGAAGAAGAGAAGAGGAATTCAAATATAAATCAAATACATTACATAACCAAGGTCTCAAGAATCCAAGCCACAATCTCTTCAAGAGTCCCGAATTGACTAGAAGTGACTTAGCTCTCCATTACAATGAAGGAAAAATATACAAGAACTATGAAAAGCTATCTCTAACACTAAGTGTGTGTTGTGTTTAGAGCTCTCCACATGCTTCCTTTTATAGAGGATTCAGGGTAGTAGTAGATGGGTAGATGAGATTAGTAGGTGGAATTAGTAGGTGAGCTTGGTAGGTGAGATTGGTAGGTGAGCTTCCTTGTCTCCGAAAGTATTCATTGCTGAACTCATTGATTTCGTCATTTCTGAGCCAAGTGGTCTTCATGAAAGTTCTAGGAAATTGTCTAAGCTTTCCAATGGCTCTAAAAGCACCCAAAAATTCGTCCTACAGCTCAAGATATGACCCAATTACTACAGACTATTCAGGACCAGTTTCAGCACCTCTGTTTTGACTTTCAGACCCAATATCTCCATCAAGGAGCCTGAATCAAGTTTTGTGCTTGACATGAAAGTTGTACATCTGGGTCTTAACTTTCAGATTACAAATTTTCAGCCCATTTTATATGCCCAAACTCGAATTATGTTCTGGTTACTACACACTGTTCGGGTTCCAGTCACAAATCCCGTATTCTGATTTCCATGCCCAATTAGCTCCACTAGATGTCTGAAATTGACTTTGAGCTCTTCATCAAAGTTGTAGAGCCCTCTCTTATCTTTCCTACAAGGTAAAATTCATAATTATCAGACATTTAGAACTCAAGATATGGCTAAAATATAGAAACAGTGTAAGATCCGAATAATGCTGAAAAAATTAATTAAGTCCGATTCGAGTTCAAACTTACAAAACATAATCAAATTCAGTCAATTAAGTACATAAAGAGTGTAAATAACTAAACATAAGGGTTTCTTAATGAATAAAATATGTGATTATCATCCGCTCAGTTTGCATGCAAAATGAGAAATAATATTAAAATATTCTGCATTCTCAAAAAAATCCAGAAATTTTTTCAAAAATCACAAATATTAGAAAATGAATATTTATCACAAAATAAATAAAATTTGGGGTGTTACAACTCTCCCCAACAAATAAGAATTTTGTCCTCAAAATTTTCATACCTTAGAACAGTTCTGGGTATTGCTCCTTCATCTTGTCCTCCAACTCCCATGTCGCATCTCCAGTTGCTTTGTTCTAGATCACTTTCACCAATGAAATGTCTTTCCCTCTGAGTTGCTTCATTCTCCTATCCTCAATCCTTACAGGAGTTGTTTCATAAGTCTAAGTTTTCCTTTAATTGTACTCAACCGGGTGTTATGACATGATCAGGACTCGAAATGTATTTTCGAAGTTGTGACACATGAAAAACATTGTGAAGATTTGAAAGAAAAGGTGCTGAAGCTATTTGGAAAGCAATAGGACCTATCCGACGAAGAATTTGATAAGGTCCAAGGAATTTTGGAGTGAGCTTTCTAAATTTGAGAACTCGACCGACCCCAGTCATAGGCGTGACTTTCAAGAAAACATGCTCTCCTTCCTCAAATTCAAGAGGTTTTCTTCTTCTACCCGCATAACTCTTTTGTTGACTCTGAGTCGTTCTTATCTTTTCTTGAATCATTTTAACCTTCTCAGTCGTCTGTTGAATAAGATCAGGTCCGACTGTAAGTCGCTCTCCATCTTGATACCAACATAAAGGTGTTCGGCATCTTCGTCCATACAGAGCCACGTAGGGTGCCATCCCTATGCTTGAATGATAATTGTTATTGTAGGTAAATTCTACTAACGGTAAAATTGTCCTAACTTCCAGTCTGCTCTATGGCACAAGCTGTCAACAAATTTTCCAATGATTGAATTGTTCTTTCTGATTGGCTATCCGTCTGAGGATGGTATGCAGAACTTAATCGTAGCTTTGTCCCCATTACTTCTTGAAGACTTTGCCAAAATTTTGATGTAAATCTCGAGTCTCTGTCAGAAATGATACTTGTAGGCACACTATGTAGTCTGACAATTTCATCGATGTATAACTGAGTCAACTTTTCCAACGGATATCTTATGTTGATTGGCAAGAAGTGTGTTGACTTCGTAAGTCGATCCATAACTACCCATATTGAATCATATCCTCTTCTGTTCTTTGGAAAACTGACAACAAAGTCCATGGCAATACTATCCCATTTCCATTTGGGAATAGTCAAGGGTTGTAACAGTCCAGATGGTCTTTGATGCTTGATCTTTGTTTTCTAGCAAACTAAACAAGAAGATACGCATCTAGCAATATCTCTTTTCATCTCATGCCACCAAAATAATTTCTTCAAATCTTGATACATTTTGGTCATTCCAGGATGCATACTCAACTTGCTAGTATGAGCATGTTCAAGGATGTACTTCCTGAGTCCTTCATCGTTAGGTACACAAACTCTACCTTGGAACCTTAAAATTCCATCGCTTCCTTCCTCTAATGTTGACACACCACCTTGCTTCATCAGCTCTTTTTCCTCTTGCAAGAACTTGTCAACCTTCTGCTTCTCTCGAATGTTATTAATCATATCACTCAAAATGGTGACCATATTCATGCAGATCTTTCCTGACATTAATTCCACAAAAGACCATATATCTTTGAATAGTTCTATTAAATCTTTCTCTGTGATCATCATAGCAGACACACCGATTGTTTTCCTACTCAAGGCATTGGCCATAACATTCGCCTTCCCAGGGTGATACTGAAGTTGGAAATCGTAGTCTTTCAAGAATTCTAACCATCTTCGCTGCCTCATGTTCAACTCTTTTTGATCACACAAATACTTTAAGCTCTTATGATCACTAAAGACATTGAACGTTACTCCATAAAGGTGATGTCTCCATATCTTCAAAGCAAATACAACAGCTAACTCCAAGTCATGCGTTGGGTAGTTCTTCTCATGCACTCACAATTGTCTTGAGGCATACGCCACCACTTTTTCACTTTGCATAAGGACACAACCCAATCCTTGGTATGAAGCGTCACTGTACACCTCGAATGGTTCACTCGGTTCAGGTAGAACTAACACTAGTGAAGTAGTTAGTCTCCTTTTCAATTCTTGAAAACTCTCTTCACAAGCATCCGTCCATTCAAAAGCTTGATTCTTCCTTGTGAGTTGAGTGAGAGGTCCAGCAATCTTAGAAAATCCTTCAATAAACCTCCTATAATATCTGGCTAATCCAATAATGCTTTGGATTTCAGTTACCGTCTTTGGCCTTTCCCATTATAGCACAGCTTCAACCTTTGATGGGTCTACGACAATTCCTTCCTTTGAAATCACATGGCCCAAAAATTTAACTTCGTCCAATCAAAACTCACACTTCGACAACTTGGCATATAGCTCTTTCTCCTTCAAAGTCTGAAGAACTATACTGAGATGCTTAGCATGATCCTCATGATTTTTCGAATAGATCAAGATATCGTTGATGAAAACAACGACGAATCTGTCCAGATAAGGACGAAAGATTCTATTCATATAATCCATGAAAATAGCAGGTGCATTAGTCACACCAAAAGACATCACCAGGTACTCGAAATGTCTATAACGAATACGAAAAGCCGTTTTAGGAATGTCTTCCACTTTCACTCTGATCTGATGGTAGCCCGATTGCAAATTGATCTTAGAAAACACCACTGCTCTTTTCAACTGATCCATCAGGTCATCTATTCTCAACAATGGATACTTGTTCTTGATCGTAACGTTGTTTAACTGACGATAATCCATGCACAATCTCAAAGTACTGTTTTTCTTCTTAACTAGCAATACTGGTGCTCCCCAAGGTGATACACTGGGTCTCACGAATTGCTTCTCCAAAAGCTCTTCCAGTTGCTTCTTGAGCTCAACTAGCTCTGCAGGTGACATCCGGTAAGGCGCTCTGGAAATAGGATCAGCTCCTGGTACAAGATCAATGGCAAATTCGATCTCCCGCTCCAGTGGCAAACCAGGTATATCTTCAAGAAAAATTTTAGGAAATTCTCGAACCACTGAAATTGCGTTCACATCAACCTCATTCTTGACTTTCAAAGAAGACAACAATATGTATCCCTGAGCTCCCTCTTTCAAGAAAGCTTTCACTTGGTTGGCTGTCAAAAATCTAGAATTCTCATCCAAAAGAAAAACTATAGTTTTTCTAGAACAATCTAATAGGAAATGGTTTGAAGATAACCAATCCATCCCTAAGATCACATCTAATTGAGATAGTGGCAAACAGATCAAATCAACAGAAAAGATTCAACCTTCAACAATTAATGGACAATCTAAACAGACTTTGGTAGTGACAATAGGCTTAGCAGTTGGAGTTGAAACAGTCAAATCAAAAGATAAAGAAGACACAGGCAAACCAAGTCTTTTTACACAGTCATAGGAAATGAAAGAATATGTTGCACCTGAGTCATACAGTACAGTTAAAAGATTACTTTCGATAAGACCTTCCCCTTGTATAAGATCTTCGGATTCGGAGGCTTCAACACCACTCAGGGTGTAAACCTGACCTCCAGCCTATGGTTTAGCAGTTCTAGCAGTATTGACGGAAGGTTCTGCCTTAGGTTGATTACAGTCACGAGAAATGTGTCATGGTGTCCCGCATCTGTAGTAGATCATTCCTTTAATAGTGCAGTCTCTCGTATAGTACTCCTTCCCGTACTTCATGCATCTCGGCGAAGACGCCGTTGTTTGACCAGTTCTGCCCGGACTTCCTCTAGGACTTCCACCTTGTGGCCTCTGTTGTTGATTTCCAGATGGTCCGGAATAAGGCTTCTTCTGGTAATAGTTAGCATTACTACTTCCTCCTCTTTGAGACCGAAAAGGCCCAAAGTTTCTATTTCTTGCATCACGTGCCTGGTCTAAGTCTTCCACCCGACGACACGTATCAAGTAATTCTGAAAACTGAGTAATCTTCAAGGTTATGACGACTCTCTTCACGTCATGTCTAAGACCTTCCTTGAACTTTCGACACTTCCATGCCTCGTTCGGTTGATGTTAAAAGTAGGTTGAGAATTTGGACAAACTCTCAAACTTGACAGCATATTCACTCACAGTCATATTTCCCTACCTCAAGCCAAGGAATTCCATCTCCTTAGCATGCCTAGCACTTTCCGGGAAATACTTATTCAAGAATTTCTCCTTAAACAATTCCTAATTGATTGCTCGATTTTCTGCCTCCAATACCCTCTGCTCTCCGATCCACCAATCCTCTGCGTCCTCAATTAGCATAAACGCAACATAAATCACTTTCCTATCGTTGGCACAGTTCATACCCGTGAATATCTTTTCCAGCTCTTTGATCCACAGAGTAGCCTTCTCAAGATCATACTTTCCCTAAATTGTGGAGGGTTAGTACGACGAAACTCTGCCAAATTCTAGGCATCAGCAGTAGCCTCCAATTATTATGCAATCCTCGCTTGCTATTGAGCTGTTTGCTAGTTTTGTTGCAGCATAGCTTCAACCATCTTCTGAATTGCTTCGATTGCAGCAGTCATGTCTCCTCGACGAGCCATAATTCTTCTCAAATCAAGCTATACAAAACACAAAGAAAGTCTGATGTATCCTTGCAGAATACCAAACACAAAGAGTCACACAGCACAAACAAGACAGTCCAAAACCAAACGACCCAAAAGAAAACCTAAATCGGGTCTCTGATACCATGACAGTGTAATGCCCATTTTTCTCAATACCGCGAAGAAGGAACGTCACACCAAAATAAAGAAGAAACGAAATAAATTATGAATAATAATAGTTACAGTGATTAATTAAGACTCGGTTCATTATTAATATAAGATTAAATAGTTTTTCTTCTTGGATGATAAAATAATCGAGTATTGAAATATCTGTACGCATTTTTTTTTCCATAACAATAAGGAAATAATAACAATTATAAATACAATAGAGTCGAAACAGAATTTATAATCATTCATTCACCATATATATATATATATATATATATATATATATATGAATATATAAAAAGTAAAGGCTTTACCCACCTAAGATAGTTACAAATTTACACCTATAAACTAGTAAAACATCAGGCTTCCCCAAAAAGATAAATGTTTAGCCATCAGTAGCCACCTACAGTATCAGCCCCTAAGACTGACGAGAAGGGACCGTAGTCGGGTCCTCCTCAGGGTCCTCTTCATCTGACGAAATCACCATCGGAGCAACTGAATTTCAGGCAGAAGCCCGAGCAGTAGAGAGAAAAGAGTCCTCTTGTGGAGTGTAGAACATATCAGTCCACATATCCCTCATGGGTAGGTAAAATTCCAAAATAACAAAAGTAGAAAAATCAAAGACAGGAAGGTCATAGCGACCCCAGGCTAAAGACACCATCAGCTCCCTGCGGTAGACGCACCGATCCGTCTGCACATGGAGGTACCACCAATCAGGTCCTCCATGGAAGGTCAACTTCACGTACCCCAAAAAACGGCGTGGGCGCGACGATATCCTCAGCAGCTCTAGTCGTAATGTGGCCAGAAACCCGAAAACTCAGTTGTTTCCTTCTCTTCCTCACGAGCGTCTTCTCAAAAGTACACAGTCTAACAGAAATACAGAAAATACAGAAAGAGGTGAGACACCTAACTTTCAGTACCAAAATGGCAGCGAGAAAATGAAACGGCACTAGACACCCACATATAACACAGATCATACGTCCAATTACGATAATAATTAAAATTAACAGTAAGAGCAGAATAACAATAACTAATAGAAAATATCATCAATAACAGGCAGACAACATTAACATTTCTAACATTCAACAGTCCAAGCAATCAAATAATTATTGCAGTAATAATAACAAATACTTTCCATAATTATAAATGCTCATGCTTAATGAATTATGAGACTGACAGTTCATGATGCAAATGGTACCAAAATCACTACTCCATGGAGCTAGACATATACATTTTCGGAGTGAATGATCAAGAAGTAATGCCAGTATCTCGTTAGCCTTAAAAATAGTGTGCTCATCTCATAAAAAATAGTTGCGCAATATGGTTTATACATGGCACCTCAACAGTTGATCGCGATATAGGATAGTATCTCAGTCCAGATCGCTAGTGTGATTGCATTGGTCTATCCCACGGCCCCAGTGGAGCTGCCACTGCCCATTGTGAGACACCCGTACCCCGACGGCCCCAAGACCAACCACTATGACCCTACGCTTAGTCTATTCGCACCCGCACATAAGTGTTATTCAAACTCCTAGACATACACCGCCTTTTTAACAATGTCCAATGGATAACACATATGCATGACGATACAATGTACATCATACATGTTTATCAATGATGCATTCATCATAAGCATACCACAATGGCATATATTTTCATTTCTCAACATCAATATGTCATAATTTCCTCGAGTACATAGTTAACAAGTACTTAGCCCACATAGGAGTTTCACAATAACATGGAATCAATCCTTAACATCAATATGTATTCATGGTTCATCAATTATTACAAGTCCATATTATGGATCCTCATTTTCAAAGTATTAAGCTTTGGTCAATTATGAAAATTTTAGGTTAAATAACCCTTCAAAACCGTGGTCCTCTTAAGTGTTATTATTCAATTTAATTCTTGTAACACACCTAGATCTAGCCACCGCAGCACAATCGTCATTATACCACAGCCACTAGGTCCAGGCGTGCCACAGTGTCAAATATCCAGTATTTTCAAATTTAGAATTTATAAAATAATTAGAGATATTTTTTATTATGCATAAATAGAAAATACGAGCCACGATATGAAATATAATTATATTGTCTCGCAACACAAAATACAATATTAGCTTAATACAGAGTACACACCCATCATCCTTACATAAATTAACGTACAACAATATAAAATATAGGTTTTACATATCATAACATAACTACCATATAAAAGTTCAACCTTCCCCGAAGTCTAACACATGTAAGGAATGGTCCTGCACCTGTTCTTCTTCAGTGTTTTCGATAGGGAATACTTGCCCTTGCGACACTTCCAGATGGATGGAAGCACGAACATGCGTTATAATCGAAACCGCTTTAGGGAAGAGGCAGCGGTTATCCCGCATCTCCCTAATGGGTATAGGGAACTCCACACGTATAGGAACATAAGATATGTTCGTACCAGCTCCAGGTTCATTACCGCACTGAACTAGGGTCACATCCCCAATGTAAGTAACACGCTCCGCTTCACGGTCAAAATGCCAGGCTTCCAAGCCACTATGAAACTGTATCCACGTGCGAAACAGAGGAGGTTGTGCAGATGCCATCACAAGGAAACAGAAGTCGATCCTTAAAACCTAACTAATCAAACTCAATTCGCGCTCTCCACTGTCTTTATCCAATACGACATAAAATAGGGTAATACAGTAAAGAGGTGAGACACTCAACTTTCATTACCATTATAGTAGTAAGAAGACAGCACGGTGCAGAGCGCCCACATAGCAACACAGTCCACATATTCATTAACAGTAATAGTAGAATTTATAACAAAGTAGTACAATTATAAGCAATGATATCTTAAGCAATCAGCACAATATCTAAATAATTATTACAGAAATAAAACAGATATTTTCACAGTCACAAGTGTTCATGCTCAACAATTTATGAGACCAACAATGAACAGTGCACAATGCATCATAGTACCAAAATCCTACTCCATGGAGCTAGACATCAACATTTTCGGAGTGAATGATCAAGGAGTAATGCCAGTATATTGTTAGCCTTAAAAATAGTGTGTTTCATCTCATAAAAATATTTGCGCAACAATGGCTTATACATGGCACCTCAATAGTTGATCGCGATATAGGACAGCGTCTCGGTCCGGATCATCGGTGTGTTTGCATCAGTCTACTCCACGGTACAAAGGAGCTCATAACTGTCCATGTGAGGCACCCGCACCCTGACGCCCCCAAGGCCAACCACTATGACCCTACGCTTACTATTCGCACCCACACATAGGTGTTATTCAAACTCCTAGGCATACACTGCCTTTACAACAATGTCCAACGGATAACACATGCATGACAACGCAATGTCCAATCATGTATGTCTATCAATGATACATTTATCCTAAGCATATCACAATGGCATATACATTCATTCTCAATGTCAATAAATCATATCAATGATACATTTATCATATGTAATGCCACAATGGTATATAATCATTCTCAATGTCAATATGTCATAATCTCTTCAAGAAATTCATCAACAAATACTTAGCCCCACATAGGGTCTTACAACAACATAGAACTACTTCTCAACATCAATATATATTTACAGTCCATCATTTATCACCATTCCCCATTAAGGGTCCAACGTTTCCAATAACTTAAGTCTTGATCAATTATGAAATTCCCTAGGTTAAATAACCCTTAAAACCGTGGCCCCATAAGCCTTCAAGGTTCTAAATTTCCTTCCATTTTATGCACTAGTCTCTTGATACCTAATTACTTAGCTTTTATTTCACATGGGATCAATTAACTTTCTCAAGGTTCAAGCCCAACCGTGGCCTCACATTAGGGTGGGAAACCCCCACAATTTCCATTTCATGTCTTACTCATTTCATAACTAATCACATAGATTTCATCTTACCCAATTCAATTCTAACCTTAAAGATTTCAAGCCAAGACCGAGGCCTCATAAGTGTTATCATCCAATTCAATTCTCCTATCTCATTATAGATTATGTTTGTCTCTAAATCCTTAAATTCCAAGGATACACTAAAGCATCATTTGAACTCTAATTTTTCTCACAAAACCGTGACCTCTCAAGTCTTCAAAGTTTCAATTTATTTCCTTTTTATGCATTAATTTCTTGATATATAATCACTCAAATTTTAGTTCACACAAAATCATTCCTATTTCCCTAAATTCCAAGCCAAAATCGTAGCCTCACATTAGGTTAGGAAACCCTCAAAAATCTCCATCCATTAATTTCCAACGTTATCATTCAACCTTTAATTACATAAGCTTCATTTTATTTGTGTACAAAAACCAATTCATACCTCAAAATCCTAGTCAAAACCGTAGCCTCATATTAGGGTAGGAAACTCCAAATTTTCCATTTAACAACCCTAACATGATTAAGCATTTTCAATATATCCAATACATTCAAGATCATTATACAAGTATCAATCTCAATTAAGAATACTTAAATATGAAAAATCACCCAACAAAGTAAACATACGAAGATGGATTTCTCCATCAACAACCACACAAAAGTCTCCTCACCACCAATAATGGTTGAAGTGAGTAAATCTCCCTCTTACCTAAAGGAAGAACACGAAAATGGGCTCCTACTTCCTCCTTGGAGATTCGGTTTTGAGCTTCCCCAAACCCTAGAATTTCATTCATCAAGAACCAACATTAAACATGGTAAAGAATGGATCTTTGGTCTCCAAAGAGACCCTAGAGCACGAAAATGAAGAGTAAGAAGAAGAAAAATGGAAGCTTTACCTCAAAGTTGGAAGCTTTGTCTTGGATGGCAATGGAGGAAAAGTTAGGTTTTGAAGAAAACCCTTTAAATAGGAAGTGTAAAGGAGGTTGAGGGGAGTATAAAAATGGTGTTTATGAAGAGAAAAGTGAAGACAATGGTCTCTAATGGTGGCTGGATTTTCGTAGAGAAGAAGGGAGAAGAAAAGAGAAGGAGGAGAAAAAGTTTGAAGGTGAAACTAGAGAGAGAAAGTGTTAGGTTGAAATGAGATATTTTGGGTGATGATGCATTAAGTGTGGAGGCAAATTTTGCCTCCCTTGGGCTAGCTTAGCCGCGGCATTGAGAGGGTAAAGGGGGGGAGAAATTAGCTTCCTCAACAAGCCAAGGGTAGCTTGGTCTTTTAGTAGTCAAAGCTTCTCAAAGAAGCTTTAATGAAAGTACATTAATTTGAATTAAAGTGGATTTGATTTGACATAAAATAGATTGCATTAGGATAAGGTGATAGGGTTTCTAATACATGCTATTATCCAATGGACAATTGTTACAGTTGACAGAAGTCAGTATTAATTGTCCAGCGGATAAAATGTTACATAGCGATTTTTTATCCTGTCAGATGAAATTTCTCGAAAAACATGAAACCTCATAAACCGTGTCTGGTCTCGGGTTTAGTAAGATCCCCCGTCGATGTTTTCACAGTTCAAGGTTCTCGGGAAAAATATCTCATTTTCCCAGCTCCATTCAGTTTGTACGCAAAATGAGGAATAATATTAAAATATTTTACATTCTCAGAAATATTCACAAAAATCACAAATATTATAAAATGACTATTTAAAATAAATTTATTAATTTTTGGGATGTTAAAATTTTTCCACTTGACTATGGATTATGCATGTCTCTAAATTCTAAATCTCCAAAGATGCGTCAAGGCATCATTCAACCCCTAATTTTTCTCTAAAAACCGTGGCCTCACTAGGTCATCAAGGTTCTGATTTCTTTCCGTTTTATGCATTTGCTACTTGATACCTAATTACTTAGATTTTATTTCACACCAAATCAATCCATTTCCTTAGGATCCAAAGCCAAAATCGTGGCCTTACTTTGGGGTATTAAACCCTTAAAATTTTCATTAATATATTTTTAATATTATCATTCAACATTTAATCACATAAGCTTCATTTCATTGCATACAAAAACCAATTTATATCCCTAAATTCTAGTCAAAACCGTGGCCTCACATTAGGATAGGAAACTCCAAATTTTCCATTTAACAACCCTAACATGATCAATCATTTTCAACACATCCAACACATTCAAGATCACCATTCAAACATTAATCTAATTCAAGAATACATAAACATACAAAATCACCAAAACAAAGTAAGCATACAAAGGTTCTCTCACCATTAATAATGGTTGAAGTGAGTAATTTCCCTCTTACCTAAAGGAAGAACACAAAAAGGATCTCCTATTGCTTCTTAGTGGTTTCGGTTTTGAGCTTCCAAAACCCTAGGAATTTCAAGACAAGGAATCAACATCAATGGTTGAAAAAGAAGAGATCCATGGTCATCAAAGAGACCATGGAACACGAAAATGAAGAGAAAGAAGAAGAAAAATGAAAACTTTACCTTAAAGCTTGAAGTTTGTCTTGGAAGACAATGGAGGTGAAGATGGATTTTGGAGAAAATCTCTCAGGTTGTGTTTGGAATGAATAAAAAAGGGAAATGATTTGATTTGATTTGAATTGATTTGATTTGAATTGATTTGATTTGATTTAAAAATCAAATTTTGTGTTTGGAACTTTAAAAAAAATAGGATTTGAATTGATTTAGAAATCAAATTTTGTGTTTGGAATTCATTAAAATGAGAATTGATTTGATTTGATTTTATTATTTTACATTTTAACCCTTATTGAAGGTTATTAGAGGTAGTTACTAAGGGTAAAATAGTCTATTTATTTCAAATCAAATCAAATCATTTCTCATTTTTAAACATTCCAAACACAAAATTTAATTAAATTTGATTTACAAATGAAATCATTTCCTATTTTTTTACATTCCAAACACACTCTAAATAGAAAGTGTGGAGGAGGTTGAGGTGAGTATGGAAATGGTCTTGATGAAGAGAAAAATTAAAGAAAATGGTCTCTAATGGGGCTGCAATTTTCATAAGGAAGAAGGAGGAGAAGAGAGAAGGAAGAGAGAAAATGAAAAAGAAGAAGTTAGAGAGAGAAAGTGTTATGGTAAAATGAGGTAATTTGAGTGTTATGCATTAAATGAGGAGACAAAATTTTGCGTAGCCGTGGCAATGGAGAGAGAGAAGGGGGAGATTTTTTGCTTCCCCAACAAGCCAAGGGCATTCTTATCCTTTGGTAGTCAAAGCTTCTCAAAGAAGCTTTGATTAAAATACAATAAATTTGAATTAAAGTGAGTTTGATTAGACTTAAAGTAAATTACATTAAGATAATGTGATAAGATTTTTAATACATGTTATTATCCAATGGACAATTATTACAATTGACAGAAGTCAATATTAATTATCCGACAGATAAAATTTTACACAGCGATTTATTATTTTATTTGTTAAAATTTCTCAAAAATGTGAAACCTCGTAAACCGTGTCCGACCTCGGGTTTAGTAAGATCACCCGTCAACGTTTCCATAAATCAAGGTTCTCGGAAAAAATATCTCATTTTCTCGAGGTCGCTCAGTTTGCACGCAAAATGAGAAATAATATTAAAATATTCTACGTTCTCAGAAAAATCTAGAAAAATTTTCAAAAATCACAAATATTAGAAAATAAATATTTATCACAAAATAAATAAAATTTGGGGTGTTACACCTAGTCAGTAACTAAAGATCATTTTCATGAAGGTCAAACCAATCTATATTAGGGCAACACCGCTTTGAATCTCTTGTTTGTGTCTTTTTCCATATATTCATCCTTCGTAAATACCCTTCCTGTAGTCAAATCAAATTTCCAAGAATAATCTGGAAATTGTTTATTTCTTTCTTGTTGTACTTTTGAATCCATGCATCTTTGTTACGTAATGCTTCAGGTAAGGTGAACATGAGTACAATACTATGATTTGACCATACAATGGTAATCTCCCAATGAACAATTCAGATCGAAGAGAACTTGAAAGTTCCAATTGAAGGATAATGTTATCTCAATGGATAATTCAAAAACAAGAGGTACTTGAGCAAAAAAGATATGGAAGTGAGAATTTTGAAGAAAGCACGGAAGAAGAGCATAAAAGTGGATTTAGTTGCTTAAGCTTTTTTGAGGAAGTGCATGGTTTAAGGAAATCTCAATTCTACTAAGACTTTTCAAAGATACTTTTTTGTATCTAAAAAAAATTCAGGTCCATGGCCTGATGTGATTTCAAAAAAAAAATTTCCAAATCCTTGGCTTGATGTCTTCACAAAATTCCAAGTCCTTGGCCTGATGGTGTGTCAGAAAAAAAAGAAAAAAAAACATATAATTTCAAGTCCTTGGCTTGATGACTTTACAAAGCTCCAAGTCCTTAGCTTGATGGTGTGTTAGAAAAAAAAACATAAAATTCCAAGTCCTCAGCTTGATGGCTTTACAAAGCTTCAGGTATGTGGCCTGATGAGATGTCAAAAAAAAAAAAGTTTCCAAGTCCTTGGCTTGATAGCTTTACAAAATTCTAAGTCCATGGCCTGATAAAATGTCCAAAAAAGAGGAAAAAGAAAAATATGAAAAAATGAAAAAAAATAAAAAATGAAGAAAAAAAAAAAAGGGAAAAAGGGGAAAAAAAGAAGAAAAATGAAGGAAAAAAAGAGAAGAAAAAAAAGAAGAGAAAAAAAAGGGAAGAAGGAAGTCAAGAGGATTCTAATCCAACCGAAGGGTCTGATGAAGAGGAACACGTGAACAAGAATTTGATTAGTCAAAGCTTTCCAAGATCGTCGTTGGTTTAGATGGCTTCTAATAAATAAATGAAAAAGTGCAAGATAAAGAGAAAAGAGAGAGAGAGAGAGAGAGAGAGAGAGAGAGAGAGAGAGAGAGAGAAAGAAAAAAAAAGAAAAAGATTTTAATTCTATGTCATTTCTGTTTAGCGCATCAGCTCCTTACATTTTAAATTCTGTTGAGCGCATCGGCTCAATGCATTTTAAATTCCTGTCATTTATTTTGAGCGTATTGTCTTAATTCATTTTAAATTTCTGTCATTTCTTTTGAGCGCATCGACTTCATTCATTTTAAATTTCTGTCATTTACTTTTGAACGCATTGGCTTCATGCATTTTAATTTCCTGTTATTTACTTTTGAGTGCATCAGCTCCTGTCATTTTCCTTTGAGTGCTTCGACTCCATTCATTTTAATTTCCTGTCATTTACTTTTGAGCTCATTAGCTCCTGCCATTTTTCTTTGAGCACATCGGTTCCATTCATTTTAATTTCCTGTCATTTACTTTTGAGCACATCGGCTCTTGTCATTTTCCTTTGAGAGCATTGGCTCCCTTCATTTTAAATTCCTGTAATTTACTTTTGAGTGCATCGACTCTATACATTTTAAGCTCTTGTCATTTACTTTAAGGGCATTGGCTCCATGCATTTTAAATTCATGTCATTTATTTTTGAGTATGTCGACTCCTGTCATTTATCTTTTGAGCGCATTGGCTCTATGCATTTTAAATTTCTGTTATGCATTTTGAGTGCATCGGCTCCTGTCATTTACTTTGAGCGCATCAGCTCTATGCATTTTAAATTCCTATCATTTATTTTTAAGTACATCAGCTCCTATCATTTATCTTTTGAGTGCATCAGCTCCATGCATTTTAAATTTATGTCATTTACTTTTGACCGCATTGGCTCTTGTCATTTACTTTGAGCACATCAACTCCATGCATTTTAAATTCCTGTCATTTATTTTTTAGCACATCAGCTCCTGTTATTTATCTTTTGAGCACATCTGTAACACCCTCCGTAGGGCATCACATTTCCGACTACAAACTTATAATCTGAAAATCATTCCATAAAAGGTTTGAGTTGTAAAACTTGGGTTTTAAAATTTCTTTTTGCGGAAACATAAACTTACTAAAATTTATAGGTAATACTGAAAAATAGATTTAAACTGATTAATATACATTACTGACTCCACATAATATTTAATAATTATTTAATAATATTCTGTCTTGTATCTATCTTGATGCGTCGTATATTTGTTCTTCCTCAAAACTGCACACCATCGAATCTGGGATGGTCACTCCTCGATGTTGTCATTGAACTCAGAATATTTGCCTCCAGTCAAGTCTAAGAAACTCGTTCCATCTACTATACAATTTTAACAATACAAGCACAACAAAATAATATAACGGAGAGGTGAGATCCCCTTTCATCAATACCAGTACGGTAGTAAAGAATGATACGAATAACAAAGTCATTCCATACTCACAAATATCACAATTATTCATGTTCTCAATTCATCACATTTCTAGTAAACATATACCTCAGTTAAATCACCAGTACTAATTTCATCATAACAAATATCCTCAATATATAAAATGATGATGTCACACCATATGAACATTTATCATGCCACAACAATATGTGTACTGACCATGTGTATGCATACTAGACCAATTTTCCACTCCATGGAGGTTTTCACAATTTCGAGATGAATGTTCTAGTTAATTGTCCAGCCTTAGCCCACAGACAATCTCCAGTCTTTCTTCAACCACAAGGGCCATAATAGCTATTAGTTATATTCCATTCAATGCACGAATACCTCAATGCAATTCCGTTCAATTCACGAATATCTCAATGCAATTCTGTTCAATGCATGAATACCTCAATACATGTCTCAATTTCATCATATGCCTCATTGCACATCTCAATTTCATCATTAAAAGGATTCTCAAATGCATCATATGCCTCATTGCACACCAGTTCTTTACAGTATCTTTACTGTATTTTCAAATCGCGTATCATTTTTAATATGTTTTCACAATCACGTAACACTTTTGTTACATTTTCAAATCTCATAACCATTTTTTGACGTTTTCTCAATCGCATAAAAATATTTACACGTTTTCCAAATTGCGTAGTGATTTTTCAACGTTTTCAAAATTGCGTAACTTAAAAATCATATTTTTAAGTCGCGTAAACCATTTTTTATCATTTCTCAACTACATAAAATATTCCTCAATATTCCAAATATCATTTTGGACTTTCCAAAAAATCAATACAATTTCTAACTTCATTTTCCATGTCTTCTCATTTCAGAATTTCTTTCCACAATATATTCCATAAAATCACCTTTTCATTGATTTAAATCAATGTTTCTAGCTTAAAATTTCCTAACGCACTCCAAAACCCAAAGAGTGAGCATACATTAGTAAATTTCAAGTCACCAATATATTCTCCATAATTCTCAAGTCAATTCTAAAATCAATCTTCTTCAAAATAAATTGAGGTTCAAACACTTTCAACCTCTCTTTTCCTTTCATAAATGAAATTTCCATCTTTCAAATAACAAAATGTTTTGTTTCCATTTCTTTAATTCTTGTACTTAATCAACTGAATTTCCACTTTAAAATCATATTGTTTCATAAAACTAAGGCATTACAAGCCTTCAAAACCGTGGTACATGGCCATTAAAACCATAATATCTTTTCTTTTCCTTTTCCTTCTAATAATCCAATTTTACCATTCATGAAAATCTTAACTTGGAAACACCTATTTTAAGGTGTTGAGGTCGTGAGCCTCTTGGTCTTTGGAACTAAAATCTCTTTTTCTTTCCATCATACATTATGTCATACATATACATAATCATCATATCATAAACACATACTAAAGCATATTATCAAAGCAATAAACATATCAATCACCAAACGACCACAAACATGGAAAGCTCTTAAACAAACAAGTGAAATAATTCTTATGGATTTTTCACCACACACACATCCATTCCTCACCACCAACACATGGTTGATGATAGTTATCTCCCTCTTACCTCTTGGTGATTTCCTCCAAAGCTCCTTATATGTCCTCTTAAATCAACTTTTCTTCATCAAGAGTTTCTTAAATACAACACAAATACACACAAGTTAACATCTAAGGCTTTGAAATAGAAACCATGGATCAAAGCATAGTTTAGAAGAGAAAATAAAATTCATAGTGAAGTTCCATGAATTTCACCTTAAGAACTCTAGAACTTAATCTTGAAGAAAGTAGATGAAGACGGTTGATTTAGACCAAGCCTTCAACTACAAAGTGTCTTGGAATAAGGTAAGGATTCAAGATATGTGATTGGTTAAAATTATGGAAGAGTGGAGATAGATTTTGGAGTGGCTGGCCAAGAGCGCCTTGGAGTGGAAAGAATAGAGATTTTTCTTGTACTTGGAAGAGAGAGAATGAAGAGAATTATTTTTTAGTCTTTGGTAGAATGAAAATGAAGATAGAAATGAAATGAAAATTTAGACTCCTCCTACCTAGTAGCTGCCGTGGAGTGCATGGAGAGAAAGGTGATATTTTATGTATAGCTTTTTGCTTTTCTTTGATAAAAATGAAAGAAAAGTTGGTAGGAAAGATTAAGTGTAGAAATTGTCTTGCATTTTTTTCATTGCATGACCATAGGTGGGTAGGAGAAAAGATGAATGAATTACGAATATTTTGTCTCCAAAAAAAAGTGCATGGTCGTAGGATACATGTGCAAAGCCACCAAAATTGACTAAATGAATTTAGTGTAGTTCCTTGAATATTTGCTATAAAGATGACCAAGTACATTTAGTATAGATTTCTTACCTTCCAAATTGATGCATTGTTGTAAGCTTCCTTGAAGCAAGCCACCATTTTAGGCATCAATAGCCATTGATTAAATCAATGGTTGATCTTTGTGAAGCTTCTAAATGTAGCTTCTAAAATATAAGATTAAATCTAAGCTATTGGATTTCTCCTCCATGAAATCCTAGCCATAAGATACATCTCCAAAATGGAGGGTCAAGATTTACTCTTCATACTTTACATCCAATGATCATAAAAGGTCCTAGTCATATTGTGAGACCAATCTCTACGATAGATTAAATCAATGGTGGATATCCTAAACTTCCTTATTAAGCTTGTCTTTACAACCATTGATTAGATCAATGGTGAACATCCAAAGCTTCCTAACTAAGTTTACTCTCATACCATTGATTAAATCAATGGTGATCATCCAAGGCTTCTTTATTAAGTTTGTTTCTCAACCGTTGATTAGATCAATGGTTGATGTTCAAAACTTTTCCACTAAGTCTTGTCATCCAAGGGTGCAAATCAAAGTCAAGCCCTCTTTGTTGACTAGCATTTTCATTGGTTGGGTGGTTACTAACTTGATTCCTATTGGTTGCCATTTTTGTTGACCAATTTCTATTGGTTACACTTGAAAAGTCTTTGGCACAAATGTTGACTTGATCTTATTGGTTGATCTTATTTCTATAACTTTCCTATTAGTTCATCAAAGATGACTACTTCTAATTGGTTTATCAAATGAAGACTTGATTCTAATTGGTTCATTAAGGAAGACTAAATTCCTATTGGTTCAATATATAACCATCAAATTTGACTAATTCTTATTGGTTCATTTCAAAAATACTAGATTTCTATTGGTTTAGAAATTCAAGCCACTTTCATTGACTTTTCCAAAACTTAGCAACTCTCCTATTGGTTCATCATAAAGGTTGTCATGATTAATTTCCAAGATATTTTGGTTTATGGATAACTATCAATTAGATATTTTTGAAAACTATTATCAAATGGACAATAGTTATAGAAATTATTACACAATGGACAGAACATACTGCTTATAAGTCAATAAGTATTTGTCCGCTGTAGAAATAAAAATACAGTATATTTTTATTTCATAGATAATTTCTAAAAATAAAAAGATTATGACACGTATCTCTCGGAATTGGGTTTAGTAAGATTCCTTGGCTCCGAATAAATACGTAAAGATTTTCCCTAGCCTGAAAATTATTATTTCCCAGACTCGGAGTAAATCACACAAGACGATCAAATACAGTCACGGAATAGTCAAAATATTTTTACAACAGACAGAAATTGTAAAACAGTACAATTTTGTCATTACGGTCAAATAGCTAAATTTTTAGGTGTTACAGCATCAACTCCATGCATTTTAAATTTCTGTCATTCATTTTCAGTGCATCGGCTCCTGTCATTTACTTTGAGTGCATTGGCTCCATGCATTTTAAATTCCTGTCATTTATTTTTGAGCGCATCAGCTCCTGTCATTTATCTTTTGAGTGCATCGGCTCCATGCATTTTAAATTTCTGTCATTTACTTTTGACCGCATCAGCTCCTGTCATTTATTTTTGAGCGCATCGGCTCCATTCATTTTAAATTTCTGTCAATTCTTTTGAGCGCATCAACTCGATGCATTTTAAATTTCTGTCAATTCTTTTGAGCACATCGGTTCATGTCATTTCTTTTGAGCACATCGACTCCTATCATTCTTTTGAGCGCATCGGCTTCATGCATTTTAAATTCCTGTCAATTCTTTTAAGCATTTCAGCTTCATGCATTTTGAAATTCTTGTCGTGTCGATTGAGCGCATTGGCTCTTCGCATCTTGTTGTTCTAACATTGTTTTGCATTTATTGTAACATCCCAAAAATTAATAATTTTAGGATAAATAGTCGTTTTATAATATTTGTGATTTTTGAGAATTTTTTTGTTTTTTTCTGTGAACGTGGAATATTTTAATATTATTTCTCATTTTACGTGCACATTAAGCAAAATTGGGAAAATGAGATAGTTTTTCCGAGAACCCTGAACTGTGAAAATGTCGATAGGGGATCTTACTAAACCCGAAGACAGACACGGTTTACGATGTTTCACATTTTTTGAGATTTTTATCAGATAAAAAAAATCGTTGTACATTTTATTATCCGTTGGATAATTAATACTGGCTTTGCTATCTATAACAATTATCCATTGGATAATAGCTTGTAGTAGAAATCATATCACCTTATCCAAAGGGAATCTACTTTATGTCACATCACTTTTACTTTTATCAAAAGGTGAGCCTTGGCTTCTTGAAGAAGCTTGGAGGAAGCTTCCTTGCTCTTTCCTTTTTGGCTTGTTGGAGAAGCTTCACCATTTCCTCTCTCCTCCTCTCCACAACAAATTTGTGGGGGCTCTTTGTGGCCACACATTTTAATTTACACACTTACACAGAATACACTTAATTACACATCTCACTTCATTACACTTTGCTATCACTTTATCTCTCTAATATTTCTCTCTCTCTTCAAGCATCTCTTCCATTTCTCTCCATCTTCTCTCTTCATCTTTTTCTCTCAACTTGTTGTTCCTCTCTTCCTCTTCATGGCCAACCGAAATCCCCTTCTCCATGCACACCCATTGTTGTTTCTTCCAATCACTTTCAATTCTTGAAGTTACTCATCACTTGGAAGGTGATCCTTCTTGTTGGATCTTTTTCTTTCACAAAAGAAAGTCATCACCTTTCTCTCCTCCTCCTCTGCTTTTTCGGCCAAGACACCATTTTTGGAGTCTTCAAGCTTTTCTTTCAAACAACCACATTTCCTTGATCTCCATTACATTCTAAACACTTTTCTAGTTGGAGTCATCTTCAAAAACTCAACCTTTCCTCTCTATTTTCTCCCCTCTTCCACGGCCAAAACCACCATTTTTGGCCATCCAAGCTTTTTCATTAAACCAACCCTTGATCTTGAATCTAGACACCATTCTAAGCAACTTCCATGTTGTGACCATCACCAAAATCATCCATTTTCGTTTTGGATCTATCAAGCTTCAAAGTTAGAAACTTTAAGGTAAAATTCATGACTTTTCCACCTTTTCTCCTCATTTTCGTAATCCTTGATCTCTTAGGTGATCAAGGGTTCCTTTTCTAAGCTTTGATGATGATTTTGATGAGTTTTGATGTCCTTAGGATTTCCTTGAAGGTGTAGTACAAAAATCCCCACAAGAGACCAAGAGGCTTGCTTCCTTATGTTGTCTTTAAGAGGTAAGAGGGAGATAATCCTCTTCAACCTATCTTAGTAGTGAGGAAACGTTTGTGTGATTGTTGATGGAGAAATCCATGTTTGTATGCTTACTTTGTTTGGTGATTTTGCATGTTTAAGTACTCTTGAATTGGATTAATGCTTGAATGGTGATTTTGAATGTATTGGATGTGTTAAAAATGCTTGATCATGTTAGGGTTGTTAAATGAAAAATTTGGAGTTTCCTACCCTAATGTGAGGTTACGGTTTTGACTAGGGTTTTGGGGTGTAAATTAGTTTTTGTATACAAGTAAAATGAAGCTTGTGTAATTAGAGGTTGAACGATAATGTTGAAATTAATGGATGGAAAATTTTAAGGGTTTCCTACCTAAAGTGAGGCTACGGTTTTGGCCCTAGTTATTAAGGGTTTGAATTGAACTTGTGTGTAATAAAACCTATGTAATTGAACACCTAAGGATTGATGCTTGTAATGGAAGAAATTGATGATAGTAATGGACTTTGGAGGTCACAGTTTTGATCATGGATTCTAGTGGGGTTAGATTGATTTTGTGTGAAGTGAGAGTTAAGTGATTAAATGATAAGTGATCAACATTGTGGTGAAAGAAAAAAGGTAGACTTATGTTGTAATGAGGCTTGTAATACTCTTAAACACATGTTAGACTGGTAAATGGTTACTAAAGGTAGCATTTGACTTGTTTAGCATGCCAGTGAAGTTTTGTGACAAACTGAGTTCATATATGTGGTGTCCCAGGGTTGATGAGGGCGGGGAGTGGATGCCGGTGCATGAGAAGCACGTACAAGGAGCGGCTCCTGGCATGCTTCTAGGCGAAGGGTCCCATAAATGAACTGAATACGCACCGGAATGAGAGGGATTCAAAGACTGTGTAGGTATGGGACTGCATAGTTGAGGATGGCTTAAAGAAATTGATTAAGCATAGCCATATCAACAAGTTACAACTCCTTTTCGGGAGCCTAGAACATAAGAACTCCATTGTTAAGCGTGCTTGACCTGGAGCAATTGTGGGATGGGTGACCTCCTGGGAAGTTTCCTAGGATGCGTGTGAGTGAGGACAAAACACGCTGAAAAGACTCGTGTTGGTTTGTGGAGACACTCGTCAATCCTGCAGGCAGTCCCGGGATGTTACAGATGGTATCAGAGACGGGACCTCTCCCAGTACGGTGTGGTTCGGGGATGAACCAGGCGGAAGCTGGTGGGCATGTGGTGTCCTGGGGATGATGAGAGCGGGGAGTGGATGCCGGTGCGTGAGAAGCACGTACAAGGAGCAGCTCCTGGCATGCTTCTAGGCGAAGGGTCCCATGAATGAACTGAATACGCACCGGAATGAGAGGGATTCAAAGACTGTGCAGGTATGGGACTGCATAGTTGAGGATGGCTTAAAGAAATTGATTAAGCATAGCCATATCAACAAGTTACAACTCCTTTTCGGGAGCCTAGAACATAAGAACTCCATTGTTAAGCGTGCTTGACCTGGAGCAATTATGGGATGGGTGACCTCTTGGGAAGTTTCCTAGGATGCGTGTGAGTGAGGACAAAACACACTGAAAAGACTCGTGTTGGTTTGTGGAGACACTCGTCAATCTTGTAGGCAGTCCCGGGATGTTACAATATAGGCACTTAGTTGCAACACAAAAGTTGAAAAGTCACTTAAAATGACTCAGATAATAGCATAAGTTACTAAGTTAAGGGAAATAAACATAGAGAGTTTGTTTCTAGGTCACAAATAAGACAAGAAAGATGTGGTAAAAGTTTCAAGAGAATCAGAGTCAGTTTGGTATTTTTAGGCATACTGGTTGTGCGTTTTAATACTGAATGACTAGCAACAGATATAGAAAATGATGAGAATTGTGAAACAATAATTTAGATGAATCGAATGATTTATTCTAAAGTTGTTGGAAGCTAAAAAACTTGAATTAGCATAATTCAGGTGTCCTTAGCAGATATAAGTTTCAGTGTAGAAACTTAAGTTAATCTTTTTTCTTAATTCCCTCTATGTCTCACCCCCTATTTCTATCTTCTCTCTCGGCAGAATGAAGAAAAAAACAGAGAAAGAAAGAAATGGAGGAGAAACGAAGGGGGAGAAAGAAGAAAAAGGAAGAAGGGAAGAATGAGAGAAAGAAGATCAAGGATCAAGCTTCAAGATCAAGAGTCTTCAAGAGGTAGGGGTTTAGAGCATTTATTCTTCTCTTTTCTCTATGTTATTCATGTATAAACATAAAGAACCTAATGGGTCAATTTGGGTTCTAGAGATGCTAGTAGTGTTTGGCTTACATGGATGTGTTTCTTTGGTCATTTATGACTTGTTCATAGCATAAGTTTAAGTTAGAAACTTAGAACAACTCATTTAGATCCTTGATTCACAAAATGAGCTTTTGGTCAAAGAATGAAGGATTTTGATCCATAATCCAAATTAAGAGGTTTAAGTTAGTGATTGATGTTTTCTAAGTGTTAAGGAACTAGTTAGGAACTTAGAATCACTTAGAATTTGGATAGAAATGGCCAAAATCCAAGAAAATGACCAATAAAACAGTAAACCCGTAGTTGCAGAATTATGCAGAATTGTTGTTCTGTCATGGGAGCCGCGGCGTGGGGTGAGTGGCGCCGCGGCGTGAGGCCCTGAAATTAGAAAATTTATGTTTTCTGCTATAGGCGCCGCGGCATAAAGTGGATGACGCCGCAGCATGCTGCCCAGAACCATGAAAAATGGTTTTTCTCACCATTAGATGTATTGCCTTTGATGGATCCATATGTTTATGTATCCTAAGTATGTTGAGGCATTATTAGGGGTATTTTTCCTTAGGGAAACTATCACCTAGAGTTGAGAAAAATGTTTAAGTTTTTAGTTATCTAAGAGCAAGAAAATGACATGGAAGATGTCAAGCATGCTAAGAGAGGTAATCCAACAAGAGCATGGTTCCTTTGGTATGTAAGTGTTATGAACGATCTTTAAAGCAACCAAGAACAAGGGTTTGCTATAGAAAAGTGTTTATCATTGATGGTAATTGATTGTTACCTATCAAGTATAAATAAACATAGATTTTTGAGCATCCTAAAGGAAAGGTTTGCTTTAGATAATGACATAGCACCTTAGACAACTTAGTGTTGCATTAGATATCACCTAAGATGTGATAAGATGGTGCATTGGACATAAGAATACTAGGATGGATTAAGGTATTCACTCTAGTAAGTATGAGAAAGGTATGAACCTTAGGATATCCAGGAGTAGTGGATTATCTTGGGAAGATACCTAAGACCTTAAACAACAAAGAGTTGTAAGTGAGAATCACATTTGAGTTAGATTACTTTAGTAGAGATAAGATGAGATGGTGTATTCATATTACATATCATTATCATTGCATTCACGGACAGTTGTATGGGCATTGTTCGTCATTGTTGGTATTTACAGTTGTATGGGCGTTGTATATATTAATAGTGTGTAGGCTATCAGTTGATATCACACTACAAGAGAGTGTGCAGTTATGAGAAAAGAGGAGGAAACTCCTAAGTTAGAATTATAGCATCTGTTATATAATTGTTATATACAATGTTATAGTTAGCTGGTATTGGAATTGCTTTTACTGAGAATGTTAATTTTCATCCCAGTTATTATTCCATGTAAATCCAGGCATAGGCACAGATGTATGTACAGGCACAGGTACAATGATACAGACCCTGCTAAGGGTAAGAAGATAAGGCATGAAGGCTAGAGTAGTTTTTATTGCTTTAAGCAGACAGAACTTATGTAATCAGTTTATATTTGTTCTGTAAGTTTTATGTTATATGTATTACAATAAGCCCTTTTATGGCTAAGTTTGTATATATATGTATGAGGCTTAAGTTTTTTTGCAATCTCTTAAGGCTTTCTATAATTACTCAGTTGTGAATATAGATATATGTTAGTATGTAGTATAGAAATGACGTCTCTAGTATTTGTTATCTTCATATATCTCTGTCTAACTAAGATATATCTAGATATCTGTATTAGGATGTTACAAAGCTCACGAATTTTAAGGCAAAATGCCACAAAATGTAGTGCTAAAATGGATACTTAGATGATTGGGAGATTTTAGATCCCTTAGGAATTCATAAAATGGAAAGAATAGAGGAAAAGACTTTATCCTATGGATTAGAGTGATTTTGAACATAAGGGAAGAACAAGAGAGTTGTGAGACATGTAAAACCTTCGAGTAATTTTTAAGTGAGCATAATTCATTAGATTAAGGAACTTGATCAACCTAAAGGAATGAAGATTTAATGAGGACTACAAGAGAGTCCCTCTAGAGAATGAATTCATAAGAGATGTTAATTAAAGTGAAACCTGAAATAAACCTCTAAAAGTGTGTTATCACTCTTAAGTAATTAATATTATATTATTATGGGTCCGTGTTTGGGACTAGAATTCTATTGATGCTTATTTGGCCAAATTGTGGCATGTATGAAAAATATATCATTATTGTTGGATATACATGATTGTGCATGGAGTCAAACATGCATTGAGCATCATACATTGTTGGTTATTATGCCGATGTACTGAAATCGGGTGGATCAATGTTATTAGACAATTGTATGCGCGATTGTTTAATATCATTGGGGACGGTACAATGATGGCTTGAGTATGCGCATTCGCATTGAACAATTTGTCAGTCGATGACTGTTAAAAGGCCGATGAGCCTATGAACGAGGATTGGATAATGTGGTCTATGATGGATCTTGGGTGCGTCAGGGCGCGGTGATCCCTCTAGCGACCTGTTTTGTCACATTGTATAATACCTCTGGTCAGAAAGTCGATTGCAACGCACTGACGAAGAACCGATAAGCACTATTCTTTTCGTGGTCCGGCATAGACTGTTTAAGGGGGCAGAGACTACCAAAACTTCATCTTTGGAACGGAATAGAAAATCTTGGTACCAAGTGCACATGCATTATGAGTCGGCATATCATTTGGGACTCATTTATATGATGATTATACTATTGTGTTATTGATGTCATGATTATTCGAAATGTTTTTAATTGTTCATTATCTGAGATTCTGATGTTGTTTTCTCTTATAGTATGTGATTACTGCTGCTTAAATGTTATTGCTCTGCTATGTGGGTGCTCTGCGTCATTCTGTTTCTTTACTGCCATAATTGGTAATGTAAGTAGGATGTCTCACCTCTTTCCTTTATCCTTGTATTTCTGATATATATATATATATTTGATAAAAGATTGTGAGGAAGAAGACGAGGGACCACACCCTTACTGATTGGATTGAGCTGATTCATTATTTTTGATATGGCGTCTAGACGAGATTTCTTCGATTACGCACGGGTGCAATTTCGAGGAGGCATTGATGCTTAACATGTTGATTGGGACTTCGAGCGTCACCTATGTATGGGGTCGTGACTTTGTCTGCTAGTAGTACCTATCCCATGGTTACTACTTTCCCCTTTTGTGCTTTAGTACCCGCTGTATTTTATTTGAATATGTAAGTAATATATATTTCATGTTATTAGTGCTTTGTGTTAAGGACGAAAACACTATATATGGAATATGTTTTCCTTCTATGGTTATGTTTTAAATGGTTGGGGACTAAATATGTATTCATTCGGGGCTTATATTTTCTATTTATGCATAATGGAAATAATTAATTTTGAAAATACTGTTTTAAGACTGTGAGATATCTTGATTTAGTAACTGTGGTATAATGACGATTGTGCCGTAGTTATTGGATCTGGGGGTGTTATAATTAGGTGGTATCAAAGTAGTTCATCCTATTGAGTCGGGGTATGGACTTGCTATGTTTAGGCATATTAGAATTTTGCATGTTGTGCACTTCCTTGTCTCTTGATTGAGATGATGAGAAAGGAATGCATAGCTTGCCATAGGTTGAATGTTAGTAGCTACTGTTATACAGTTGCATGATATTGAGAATTGGCCTACTTAATATGTAATGTTCTGTGTGTACAGGAAACTATGACTTCTCCTAGGCATACCGTACCATATTGTATTAGGGGAATAAGAATTCTTTAGTAAGGAGATCAAAAGGTTTTGGAAAATCGATCTTCTGGAGAAAGAAATAACCGGTGTAAGTTTGGTTTAGGAAGCCATTTGGGGGTTGACGACTTGCAAGAGGTTACACCATAGGAGGCAAAATGAAGAAGCTTGAGTTGGAGACTGTTAGGATTCGTGAATTGGACTTACCTTGTTTGAATTATGTGATTCTTGTGTTGGTTTCCGAAAGGAGGCAATGCTGTTTGAAATAATTATGTTTGCTTTACTGTGTTATGTTTTGTCCATCTTCGAAGAAAGTCAATGGCTCGTGGCAAATATACGCATGTGAGCGCAGGACAAAATAATAGGAGTATGGTTGCGACTGCAGAAGAACGACAATGCATAGCTAAGGTGACAACTCACCAAGGTCAAGAGGCCATGTAGCGACGAGAATTGAAAGTTGAGGTTCAGAATCTGTTGGAGGAAAATCGGAATTGGGGCAACCTTGGACTGCCTAGATTCCAAAGGAGGAATATTAGAAAGGTTAATCAGTTTAAGTGGAAACCTTATTCACAATTGTCAAGGAAACAACAACAACACCCAACTCATGGAGAAAGTGCTAGTGGTAGTAGATCCAGTCAGACCTCGACATCTCTGCCGAGATATAAGAAATGCGAAAAAAACCACTTCACGAGGGAGTGTAAGATCAAAGGGATAATCTGCTTCAGGTGTGGAAAGCCCGAACACGTTTCTAAACAATGTGCTTTAGCGAAGAAGAAGTCTTCTATTAATGATGTGTGTGCTTTAAGATCCCAAGCTGAAGGGAAAGATTACACCTTGGATGGAGCGAAGGTTTCCCAGACTGAAAATCCAAACAATGGAGATTGTGCCACAAACGATGATCTTGTAACTGTGCCGTAAAGTTCTAGGGGCCACCTGTTTCTTTATAGTGTATGACCGTATGGATCATTTGGATTCATCTGTGTCCTTGTTATCTTTGACTTAGTTGTTTCTACTTCTGCTACTAAGACATGTCGTTGACATTTAAGTTTGTTTAATTCATCCTGTTTCTATTAAAGATCGAATCTTTTGTTGAATTGACCTGAGTACCTAAAATCATACCCATTAGGGTTCATCATTTCAGAAATTGATCGGTCATTTTCTAGTTATATCCTGTTATATCGTTACGATGAAAACCTTAGAGATTTTCAAAACTAGGATTTTTGAATTCGTAACGGCCATCAAGGTCGAAGCTTTGTGAGGGAAAAGAGCCTAAGAATACATGTTAATGTCTCCTTAACCGACAGCATTATAGTTCATCATGCAGAATTCTTTGACTCCAAGAGTGAAATTTATATTCCACTTACCTCTCCAACACCCCAAGCAACAGACGTAGCCTTAACATTTTTATCAATATTCCTTTTGGAAATTTTATCTAGAACATAAAAAAAATCCTACACCACCTGAGGATGATTGATAAGATAAAATAGAGGAAATGGGGACGAGCATTCCATTAACATCTAAAAGGTTGTGCAAACTCTCCATGTACCTAAGCCTTTTGGGCCACATTGATCTCCAAATGTTCCTTTATCCAGTTATTTCTCTTGGTTTGAGCCTAAATCAAAACGACTAAGATTCACCCCCAAATCTTGACCTACGTACTCCCTCACATGAATTGTCATCTCAAGCATCCAGGCATGACTGCTCTCATTATGACTTTGATTTTTCCTTCTACATTCCTCCAACACTTTAACTCAACCATCAGTACTACTTACCTTATTTCTAGTATCCTCATCATGTTCAAACACGAACCTAGAAACTTTGAACTAAGAAACTCAAAATTCACACAACACCTCTAACTCCCTTACTTTGTCCAAATTACCCTAACAATTCTAATACTTGATCAACAAGAACTAAAGTAGAGAGCGACAAGATATTGGTAGCACTTAAAACGAACAAGGAAAAATACCTATAACCAAAAAATTGAAACCAACTCATTAGAGAACTTCAACAATAGTAACAAAATTTGCGTAAACGACATAACTAAGATGCGAAGATAAGAACAAAATTCAATGCAAACCAACATGCTCAGGAAAAAGGAACAACAAAACAAGAACCAAAAGAGGAAATTTGGTTAGCAAAGAACATAATTAGGAAAAGTGAGACATTGAGCAAGCAAAAGTAAGGAAGTTACTTGTGCAACTTATTTAAGAGAAATGATGGCCCAAGATTTAAAACATCCAATGGAAGGGAGAAGCTCGTGATAATCCAACGATAATGGATCAAAAGTCATAAGATCCAACCAAAAGTATTAGGTCCCATAATCAACAAAGAAGATTTAAAAGGCATAAGCAACCAATGGCTTCAATCAATTAGTAATAATGGTGCCGAAGCGATGGTGCTACCATTAGATTTTAAATGAAACATGGGGCCTAAGATGGGATGAAACTTAACATATGGCACATGCATGGATGACGAGTTACCTTCTAGGTGAAATGACTATTAATTGACACATGGTAGGTCACACATTACACATGATGCGGGTTTTATATTGCAAATCCAAGTGTAGGTTGTCTCAAGTAATAAATTCTTGGGAGTCCGAGGTCGATCCACAGGGAATTGATGAAGAGAAATTAATTGAGATAAGAAAAAGATTTGTCACAACACCAAAAGTAATAAAAGTAGTTCACAAATAAAAAAAGATTTACTTGGGTTAGGGGATCCACTCTTGGTAATAAATTAAGGACAAAATTATTTCTCTTTATAACTCAATTGAAATCTACTCATAAAGAAAGTTCCAATCAAAAAATATAACATTCAAAATGCAATTATATATGCAATCATATTATGGTTCCTTTAATTATCCACCAACACTTGTAAATGAGTTTAAGCATTCACTGTGTCAATCCTCTTGTCTACAATAAATTAAGATCTCATTATACAAGGAAGGTTTCAAAATTGGTTAGAAACAACATACAACACATATAATGATCACGTGAAAATATATCATTGAAGCACAAGAAAGAAATTAATCTAACCTCAATTTATTACCAAAAGTTTTACCCTTTCACTCAAGCAAAATGAAAATTAGTTACTCATAGATAAGAAGAAAGAAAGAGAGAAGAAGAGAAAGATGAACATAACTTCAATTTAGAACAAAAGAAAATTTACAAAAAAGGAAAATAATAAACAAACATGATCATAACTCTTAAAAACTAAGTCTAACACCAAGAGTACCAAATGATCAGCCCATGGAGCCTTTTATAAGGGATTAGGGATACAAAATGCAAGGTGGGTGATTGATAAGTGAGTGGATGAGTGGGTGGAGTGGTTGGATGAGTGGTTGAGTGGCTGGATGAGTGGTTGGATTATTGAGATTCTTTGTCTCCGAAATCGTTCATTGCTTAACTCATGGATTCCGTCACCAAATGGAAAAGTGGTCTTCATAAAAGTTGTAAAATTTTGTCTTATCTTTCCAATGCCACCAGTTTCAGCTCAAAAGACCACCTACAACTCAAGATATGACCCAATTACTGAACAGTGTTCAGGCCCAAATACAACACCTCTGTTCTGACTTCAAAACCTAATATCACCTTTAAGGAATTCGATCTGTATTTTGTGTTCTTCATGAAAGTTGTAGATTTAGGCCTTAACTTTCAAGTATCAAAGTTTCAGCCCTATTGACCATCGACAGCCTGAGTTATGCCTTGATTACTGCACATTGTTCAGGTTCTAATCACAAAACTCGTATTCTAACTTCCAAGCCCAATTAGCTCCTATAGATGTCCATATTTTACTTGGAGCTCTTCATGAAAGTTGTAGAGCTCTCTCTTATCTTTCCTACAAGGTAAGATACATGATTTTTACACATATAGAACTCAAAATATGGCAGAAATACATAAATAGTGTAAGACCCAAATAATGCTGAAAAAATTAATTAAGTCCAATTTAAGTCCAAACTTACAAAACATAACCAAACTCAATCAATTAAGTACATAGAGAGTATAAATGATTAAAAATGAGGGTTTATTAATGTATAAAATATGTGATCATCAACACACATCTAGCATTGAAAAGGTTTCAAGACTGACAAGGTCAGATGGGGATAACATATCTCTTAAGCTTGATCGCTTGGATACTTCTAAGATCCAAGTTGGGGGGCTGCGGAACGTACAACCATTGGGCTAGACCTAACACCCGTTGGATCAAGTAAAACCTGATTGACCTAGGCAAAACCTAGCCTGAGTATCTAACTGCTTTAAGCACACATGCATTCCCCTTAATTCCTAGAGGATTCTTTAGACACAAGGCACAACATAGTTGGATGGAGAAGTAACATAATTCCTCTACCACCATGCCAATGATGAGGACTGGTGCTAAACGCACCATTAGGTAGGAATGTCATCCTTATCCCCTATATAAATGACTATTGTTCATTTTTTATGTTCTCTTTCTCTTTGATAATACATTGTTACGCCTAGATTCCTCCATTGACTTGGGCATTGAAGTGTCTTTATAGTTGTCCCACCGTCGCAACTAACTAACCTGGGAGCATTCCAACGAGCCCAAGACCAACACATTGGATCATATATATATATATATATATATATATAAGTATTCTACACATATTGTGTCTACCATTTGTATCGTATCTATATAATTTTTATTGAAGTTATATTTTTGGTGGATAAACGGGGCAAATACTCGAAAACACAACTCTAAAAAGTAAAGAACCAGAAACATTAGAAAAAAAAAAGAAATAGAAAGAAACAGGGGAAGTTGGGAAAAAAATGGACACCCAAGCTCATGGAATTGCCATGATTTGCAAGCATATATGCACATCCATTTGTCATGAACAACATATTGAACTGTGAACTCAGTGAACCCTAACATATTTGTCTAAATGTTATGCATTATAGAGCCACAAGGATAAGCATTAATGCACCTACGCCCCAGCAAAGACACTGCATAGGTTGAATCAATTTCACAATGATCCACATAATGTTCAAAGACCTAGCAAGTTGAATACCATGATAGATACCCCCATAGTTTAACAATTGTGATTGAGCATGAGCCTTGATTACTCGGAAAGGCTACAAAAACGAGCCATCTTTCCCTCTCAAAATGGCCCTAAAAGCTGGCATGCAACCCTGCCTTGTTGAACCATCTATGTTCAATTTTACCCATCCAAGGGGGGCTTCGACCAGCTAAAAGGAGCAATATCTGAAAGGAGCAATATAAGTTACATAGAAAAAGCAGTTCATATAAATCAAATCATCACCAATCATTTGTTCTTTCTTTCTTTCTTTCTTTCATTCATCAACATAAATGGTGATGATACTGTTAGATAAAAAATCATTCATGACACTTAACCTAATAGTGTAAGCTTTTAGGAAAGTTGGTCTTTGAAATGATAATATAGAGCCTCTATAACCAAGTGGTTAGGAGTTTGGTCCTTACCGCTCCATTCTTTTAGAAAAAAGTTGAATTATTTCAAAATAAGACAAGTTGGCTCGTGCATTATCAATGCTTCAAACCCAAAGGACTTTAGTGTGAGGATTCTAAGGAAGCATGATAGATATATAATCATTCATGCCCCTTCATCTATCAATTTAATCTTTTAATAGAATTGTTTCTTCACAAATACTACAATGTGAGAGTATGTACACAAATTTTATGGACAATAATATTTTTTTTCTTTTTCTTTTTTTTTACCTCTAGTGCCTGATTCCATTTTTCTCCCTACCCACCATGTTTCTCAAAAAGAGAGAGAAAAAGAGGGAGAAAGAAAGTGATTCTTCTTTGGAAGTTAAATTGGCATTGTGACAAATTTTAAATTGGTAATGTATTTTTAGTTTTTACTCGGGAGTTGCTGTAATGAAAGTAAACTCTTCGATTTCTCACATTTTCATACTTACCTACAAAACTAGTCCTTTCCCGTAGAACATGCATTGCAAATCCAGCTGGGCCCATTTTTGGGTACAGGGATACCTCCATTTCCCCAACTTCATTCTCACTTTAAATTGAATATTAAAGTCCAAATTTCCATATTCATGAAAATATGAATAATGCTAAATATACACTTACACATATATTATTTTATATTTACATAATTTTTATAATTTAATTATAATTAATTTTATCTTATTTTTGCATACTTTGATTGTGCCACCTGTGAGGTGATGTGAAATATACAATGTACGTGAAGCATATTCTTAGAATTATATATATACAGCACCAACCTTAATTTTGTGTTGCTTACTTTTGGATTTGGACTCGATTCATCCAGATGACATTTAATACGACAGAAATATCTTGAGTAGCATATGAAGAGAAGTTAAACCCAGAAAAAAGTCAGTAAAATCTTATAATTTCTAGTAGTCAATGCTACTGAAAATCGATTGTCAGCCAGAAAAAATAAACTTAAAAAATAAACCACCAATTAAACAGGCCAGTGAATCTCTTTGGAGTATCTGTATGGATCACAGGCAGAATTTTTATTTCACTGATGGTATGGTTGTGGGAGTGGCATTACTCAATTTCTACATCAGAGAACCACTTTGTTGTGAAGCTAAGAACGAAATACAAGGTTTTGTATGAATTCGTGTCAGATTCGAATTGACACTTATAATCTCTTTCTAACCTCGATAAGAGAACCAAAAGATTTTCCATTAAGAAAGAAATAGAAACTGTCCGTGGGTACGAAGGGGCTTGAGTAGAACAGGAATTTGACTCATCACTGAGTAAGGAGGAACAAAATTTCACTTTCCACATATAGAATTCCTAGCTCTCATACTCTGGAATTGATTCTCCCAAGGAAGATGGTGATGCATCCAGCCTCGTTAAAACTTCAGGCATCCCAGCTGTGTTCCTTAGTATCTGCATCATAACCAGCATAAACATTCAGATATAAGCAAGAAGTGATTTAATTATAGGTAAAGATGGCATTATATGCATTACATCCAAGGCAAATCACAAGTTAAAAATATGATGAGATGTCATTTACTCTAGACATATATGCTACTCATTAACTGACTCGCAACAACCAACTAAACGGAAAATTAAAAAGTAAAGAACAACCTTTGAATCCAATTTCCTTTTTTTTTTCCCTTCCATGTTATTGTCACATTCAAGACCCAGCACACACACAAAAAGTTATTTGGAAGTAACCATTTTACATCAGTTCCTATAATTTAGCAACTTTCATCCAGCTATAAAAATTAAGGGGATACCTACGATAATTATCTATGTCTAAATCAATTTTAGTAACAGTACATATATAAAGCAGCTTTGTTGCAAATCTCTACATAGCTGGTCCCAAGCCCCGATAAAAGAGGAGGGTTGTGTTAGGCAGTTGACAGTCAATGTAAAACATTGTCGAATGACATGGATAAATGATGTGTTTGTGTTAATGCTAGGTTGTTGCCCCTAAGCAACACACTGTATGACTCGAATACAGTGTCAAATGAGCAAGAGCCGCTACATCACTGCCTGGGTGTTGTGTAAAATAAGCAAGGATTCCCACATTTTTGTGAACGGGTGTGGGTAAAGAAGTTATTTCACAAGAGTAAAATGCATTTTGAAACTTGGAATATAGGCATACAAGTAAGTCAATGGAAATAGTTGACACCATGATTAGGAGGAGGATTAATTTTATGTGTCTACAAGAAACTAAGTGGGTTGAAAAAAAGGCAAAGGAACTCGACACTTCGGGTTTTAAGCTTTAGTATACCAGCAATGTAAAATCTAGAAATGAGATAGGCATAATAGTAGATAAGAATTGGAAGAATAATTGTGGATGTGAGAAAACTCGAAGATAAGATCATAACATTAAAGTTTGTTGTGAAACAGAAGACTTTTAATGTTATCAGTGTGTATGTACCCCAAGTAGGGTTAGACGAGCACTACAAGATAAATTTTGAGGGGATTTAGAAAGTTTAGTTCAGGGAATATCATTAGGAGAGAAGATTTTTCTAGAAGAGGACTTAAATGGTCATGTGGGGAGCGAATCTAGGGGGTAGAGGGTTTGCATGGGGGGTATGGTCTAGGAGCAACTAATGCAGAGGGCAAAGTAATTCTAGATTTTTCTGTAGCTTTTGATTTTACAATAGCTAACACTTGTTTTAGGAAGCGGGAAGAGCATCTTATCACATACAAAAGCGGGAGTTCTTGCTCTCAAATTGATTTTTTTCTAATAAGAAAATCTGATAGAAAGCTTTGCATGAATTGCAAAGTCATCCCTAGAGAGAGCTTGACTATCCAACATAGGGTTTTGGTTATGGATGTACGAGTTAAGATGAGTAAAGAGAAATTGTCGAGACAGAGTCCCAAGGATCAAATGGTGACAACTAAAGGGAGGAAAACAAATGCAGTTCTAGAGGAGGATTATGAAGGAAGAGATTTGGGAGGCACAAGGGAGTGATAATGATATGTGGGACGAGATGATTAAAGGGATTAGGAAAGTAGCAAAAGAGACACTCGGTGAATCAAGAGGCTTGGGACCCAAGGATAAAGAATCTTGGTGGTGGGACGCAAGTGTACAAGATAAAGATAAGGTCAAAAGGGAATGTTATAAAGCTTGGCACGTATGTAAAAACGATGAAAATTGGAAAAAATATAAGGCAGCTAAAAAAGATACTAAGAAGGTGGTGAGCGAGGCGAAAACTAAAGCGTTCAACTGGTTATATCAATCTTTGGGCACCAAGACGGAGAAAGGAATATTTACATGCTTGCTAAAAGTAGGAAAATGAAGACAAGAGACTTGGATCAAGTGAGATGCATTAAGGATGAAGAAGGTAAAGTCTTGGTTACGGAACAAGACATCAAGAATCTATGGAAAAATTATTTTCACAAGTTATTTAATGAGGGACATGAGAAATTAGGAGACTCGGACATTCTAAACACTAGAGATGAGGACCAAGATAAAACCTTTTATCGTAGAATTTGGGAGTTTGAGTTAAAAGAAATATTGAAGAGGATGAATAATGGAAAAGCGGTCGGACTGAATAATATACCTATTGAGGTATGTAAGTACCTAGGAGAGAAATGTATAAGTTGACTCACAAAGTTGTTTAACGAGATACTGAAGTCTAAGAAAATGCCAAATGAATGGAGAAGAAACACTTTAATCCTTTTTTATAAGAACAAGAAAAATATACAAAACTGTGCAAATTACATATGAATTAAGCTCATGAGTCATACCATGAAATTATGGGAAAGAGTAATTGAATGGAGATTTAGACAAGAGACTCATATTTCAGAGAATCAATTTGGTTTTATGCCTGAGAGGTCAATCATGGAAGCAATCTATCTTCTACGAAAATTGATGGGGAGGTATCAAAGGAAACAAAAAGACCTACACATGGTTTTCATTGATTTGGAAAAAGCAAACGATAGGGTACCGAGAGATGTCTTGTGGAAGACTCTGGAGAAGAAATGAGTTCGTATCGCTTATATTCGAACAATCCAAGATATGTATAATGGGGCAAAAACTAGTGTGAGAACACAGGGTGCGGTCACAGAAGATTTTCCTATAACTATAGGACTGCACCAAGGGTCAACTTTGAGTCCATATTTTTTTACCTTGGTCTTGGATGTACTTACTGCATATATCCAAGAGTCGATACTACAATGCATGTTTTTTGCAGATGATATAGTCTTAGTTGGAGAGTTGAGAGAGGAAACAAATGGGAAGCTAGAGCGATGGAGACGAGCTTTGGAAAAACATGGCTTCTCTCTAAGCAGGAGTAAGAGAGAGTATATGGAATGTAAGTTCAGTAAGAAGCGTGCTAATATTAGTTTAGCAGTGAAAATTGGAGACCATATCATACCACAAGTCACAGTTTAGGTATCATGGATCGATCATACAAAGTGACGAAGAGATAGAGAGAGATATAAACCATAAGATTCAAGCTGGATGGATGAAGTGGAGGAGTACTTCAAGAGTTATTTGTGATAGAAAAGTACCTCTCAAACTTAAGGATAAATTTTACCACAACTATAAGACCTGCGATATTATATGGTACTGAATATTGGGACGTAAAAAGTCAGCAAAAGCATAAGATTAGTGTCGCTAAGATGAGGATGTTGCGCTGGATGTGTGGCCATACAAGACAAGATAGGATTAAGAATGAATATATTAAAGAGAAAATAGGGACAGCACCTATTGTGAAAAGGATGGAAGAATCTCGCCTTAGGTGGTTTGAACATGTAAAGAGAAGACCCTTAGAAGCCCCTGTAAGAAGAGAAGATCAAGTGGAAGATAGTCCAATAACTAAAGGTAGAAAGAGACCAAGAAAGACTATAGGTGAAATGATTAAAAAAAAATTAGATTTGAATGACTTTTCTGAAGACTTAATTTATGATAGAACAAAATGGTGTCGTTTGATCCATGTAACAGACCTCACCTAGTGTGAAAAGGCTGGGTGGTTGTTGTACTACATATATAAAGCAGCAAAAATGATGTAAGTTATGTATCATCTGATAGTGATACAATGGCATATTTTCATTATTGAGGCCTTGCCATCAAGAATGAATACACCTTGAGCTGCCATGTCTCTCAACATTAATCATCCAAAATGTCATAGTGAGGAAAAGTAACCCTACCAGATTTTGAAGAAGTTCACAGGAGATACCAAAAGCTCCTCAAAGAGGCATGAACATTTTAGTATGCTTAGTATGGACTACTCTTTTATTTTTATTTTATTTATTTTTTTGGTGAATTAGAATGTACTACTTTTCATGCAAAAGGATAAGACTAGCTGGAAACCAAGGTCATAACACAGCATGACCAAAGGTTTCAAATACATATTATTCTTTACCGTATTATCAGAATATATGTCACCATACTCCAATTTGACAATTCAAGACTTATCCAAAACTCTAATTGCAAAAACTTTTGAGTTGCATACAACTTTTTTTTTTCCTCCTGATATAACAACTTTAAAAAAGTTTACTTAGAACTTCTAATTCCAAAAAATGGCCAAATCCCCATATCATATCGTATCAGATGCATTACTAGTACCCATAACCATATCTCTGGTTCTTAGTGCATGCATCAAAACTTGAGAAGCCACATTAGCTTTATCAGCATTGTCATTTATAGCAGAAGCAGCTGTTGAGACAAAATATATAAATGAACACATGCACCAAATTTATCTAAAATTGATTCCTGAATGATAATATATTATAAACTTACAAGTATCTCCTCGTCGAGATAAGAAATCATGAAGAGTCTCTGAAAGCTTCCACCTCCATACACAAAAGATAAAGTTTAATCTAGTTTTCACAAGGAAATTTGCATAAAAAGTGCATATTGAAGTTACATATTTCCACACATATTATAATCATAAATCAATTACCCAATTACTTGCATATCCTATCTTTCTGCATATATATTTTGTGAAAAATAGTAGATAACGTCACAGTGAATATCTACCAACATAAGACATTTCGTGGTTGTTCTCAGATATCTAACTATTTCAAGCCCAACCAAGCCAAATGTATCTTTAATTATTGAGAAAACAGGTAAAAAAATTTAAATTACAAGGCAATTACCATTATTGGCAAATGCCAAGCAATAGCTCCAGAAAATTAGATTGTAAAGGTGGCATAACCCATTCTTTAATATCTTGAATAACAGAAACATACATGAAAGTTCAAGTTTCATAGAGATAAGGCATTTCCCAACCTATTAGCTTTTACTGATTTCAGGTTTTCAAGATACAATTTTGGCAGTTGCACAGTAAAAATAAAAATCAACAGATTGTGCATATCTCGTAGAATCTATGTTGCACGGGTACAGATACAAGTATTTGGATATGCAAATACAATAGTTTTTAAAAAAATTAAGATTCAGATAGTTGACACCATGATTAGGAGGAGGATTAATTTTATGTACCTACAAGAAACTAAGTGGGTTGAAGAATAGGCAAAGGAACTTGACACTTCGGGTTTTAAGTTTTGGTACACCGGCAAGGTAAAATCAAGAAATAGAGTAGGCATAATAGTAGATAAAAATTGAAAGAATAATGTTGTGGATATGAGAAGGCTCAGAGATAGGATCATAACATTGAAGTTTGTTGCAGAACAGGAGACTTATAATGTTATCAGTGCGCATGCACCCTAAGTAGGGTTAGAAAGCACTACAAAATAAAATTTTGAGAGAATTTAGAAGGTTTAGTTTAGGAAATACCATTAGCAGAGAAGATTTTTCTAGGAGGGGACCTAAATGGCCATGTGGGGAGCGAATCTAGGGGACATGAGGGTTTGCATGGGGGATATGGTTTAGGAGTAGCTAATGCAAAGGATAAAGCAATTCTAAATTTTTCGATAGCTTTTGATTTTACAATTGCTAACACTTGTTTTAGGAAGTGGGAAGAGCATCTTATCACATACAGAAGCGGGGGTTCTTACTCTCAAATTGATTTTTTTCTAGTAAAGAAATCTGATAGAAAGCTTTGCATGGATTGCAAAGTCATCCCTGGAGAGAGCTTGACTACCCAACACAAGGTTTTGGTTATGGATGTACGGGTTAAGATGAGTAAGGAGAAATTGTCGAGACAGAGTCCCAAGGATCAAATGGTGGCAACTAAAGGGAGGAAAACAAATGCTCTTCCAGAGGAGGATTATGAAGGAAGAGATTTGAGAGGCACAAAGGAGTGCTAATGATATGTGAGACGAGATGGCTAAAGGGATTAGGAAGGTAGCAAAAGAGACACTCGGTGAATCAAGAGGCTTAGGATCCAAGGATAAAGAATCTTGGTGGTGGGACGCAAGTGTATAAGATAAGGTTAAGGCTAAAAGGGAATGTTATAAAGCTTGACACATGTGCAAAAACGATGAAAATTGAAAAAAATATAAGGCAGCTAAAAAAGATACTAAGAAGGCAGTGAGCGAGGAGAAAACTAAAGCGTTTAACAGATTATATCAATCTTTGGGCACCAAAGACGGAGAAAGGAATATTTACAGGCTTGCCAAAAGTAGGGAAAGAAGACAAGAGACTTCGATCAAGTGAGATGCATTAAGGATGAAGAGGGTAAAGTCTTGGTTACGGAACAAGACATCAAGGATCGATGAAAGAGTTATTTTCACAAGTTATTTAATGAGTGACATGGGACAATTAGGGGACTCAGACATTCTAAACACTAGAGAAGAGGACCAAAATAAAATATTTTATCATAGAATTTGAGAGTTCGGGGTAAAAGAAACATTGAAGAGGATGAATAATGGAAAAGCGACTAAACTAGATAATATACCTATTGAGGTATGAAAGTTCCTAGAAGAGAAGGTATAAGTTGACTCACAAAGCTATTTAACGAGATAATGAGGTCTAAGAAAATGCAAAATGAATGGAGGAAAAACACTTTAATCCTTATTTATAAGAACAAGGGAGATATACAAAACTGTGCAAATTACAGAGGGATTAAACTCATGAGTCATACCATGAAGTTATGGAAAAGAGTAATTGAACGGAGATTAAGACAAGAGACTCATATTTCAGATAATCGATTTGGTTTTATGCCTGAGAGATCAACGATGGAAGCAATCTATCTTTTACGAAGATTGATGAAGAGGTATCAGAGGAAACAAAAAGACCTACACATAGTTTTCATTGATTTGGAAAAAGCTTACGATAGGATACCGAGAAAGGTCTTGTGGAAGACTCTGGAGAAGAAAGGAGTTCGTATTGCTTATATTCGAATAATCCAAGATATATATGATGGGGTTAAAACTAGTATGAGAACACAGGGTAGGGTCACCAAATATTTCCCTATAACTATAGGACTGTACCAAGGGTCAACTTTGAGTCCATATCTTTTTAGCTTGGTCTTGGATGTGCTTACTACGCATATCCAAGAGCCGGTGCCACAATGCATGCTTTTTGCGGATGATATAGTCTTAGTTGGAGAGTCGAGAAAGGAAACAAATGGGAAGCTAGAGCGATGGAGACGAGCTTTGGAAGAACATGGCTTCCCTCTAAGTAGGAGTAAGACAAAGTATATAGAATGTAAGTTCAGTCAGAAGCGTGCTAATACTAGCTTAGCAGTGAAAATTGGAGACCATACCATACCACAAGTCACAAAGTTTAGGTATCTTGGATCTATCATATAAAGTGACGAAGAGATAGAGGAAGATGTAAACCATAGAATTCAAGCTAGATGGATGAAGTGGAGGAGTACTTCAGAGTTATTTGTGATAGAAAAGTGCCTCTCAAGCTTAAGGGTAAATTTTACCGCACAACTATAAGACCCGCGATATTGTATGGTACTGAATGTTGAGACGTAAAAAGTCAACAAGAGCATGAGATCAGTATTGCTGAGATGAGGATGTTGTGCTGGATGTGTGGCTATACAAGACAAGATAGGATTAAGAATGGATGTATTAAAGAGAAAATAATGGTACCTACTGTGAAAAAAATGAAAGAATCTCGCCTTAGGAGGTTTCGACATGTAAGGAGAAAACTCTTAAAAGATCTTGTAAGAAGAGTAGATCAAGATGAGAATAGCCCAATAGCTTGAGGTAGAGGGAGACTAAGAAAGACTATAAGTGAAACAATTAAAAAAGATTTAGATTTAAATGACATTTCTGAAGACTTGATTTATGATAAAACACAATAGCGTCGTTTGATCCATGTAGTCGACCCCACCTAGTGGGAAAGGGCTTTGTTGTTGTTATTGTATAGATTTATAGATGAAAGTTTGCTATTTTGAGGAAGATAAGATTGCAAGAGTGAGATTATGCTTTGAGGGAATTTGTGAGAATGGGACTTAAATTTGTATCTCGAATTTTTTGAATAACAGGACTTTGAGGATGGTGTGTATTCACAAAACAAAAAAAAAAGGATATGCAAAAATATGAATGGTAGCTTACTTAGAGGAACTTTTAGCCCACCGGCAACAGCATCACGTATAGGGACAGGAAGTTGTTGTAAAGCATTTGCTGCCTGCCCAAGTGCACCTTTAAGCTGTTCTGGTACTCTGTCTTCAATAACTGTAGGTGACACAAGAACCCCTTCAAGATACTCCTCTTTCATTCGAAGTGGCCCCTCCACAGATAACTTGGTTGAGAGAATAACTTTGCTTTCTATCTACATTTGATCAAAAAGTGAACGTAATTAAAAGTATAGGAATGATAATGACTCAAACACAATCAACAAAAAAGACAATTTTAAACAAAATATAAAAGGTTTACAATAAGATGTATCATGTAAGCATTAACATATCTTTTAAGAAAAGTACCTACTAGAAATAAATTCAACTTAAAATTAAAAAAAGTTATATGGATGGATTCTCAAACTAACCTAACTACCACTGAACACAAGATGGCACTCTTTCAAACATGCCCCAAAGTGAAAGGACAAAATAATTTTAGTTTCTGTACTAAAGTTGGAGTATGGCAACCAGAAAAGGGCAGTTCCATTCAACACATAGAAATAGCATATAAAAGACAATTCACTCTTCTATCTGAATGCTGACAGAGCCAACAATTTTATATATCTCTATTATTATAATATAAACTCAAGGCATTTTTTCATCTTTTTTTCTCTTAAAATATCCAGGAAAAAGTCCTAAATACTTTTAAATGTTTTTTTTTAATTATATTAATAAAAGTTGTGAGGTTTTAAGTATATTTTTGTTATAAAAAGGAATCTGTTGAGAAAAAGTGTGTAGTTATAAGTGTAATCAAGATCATTTTTCTCCCTATTCCTCATTTTTCTTGCTCTGCACCATTTTCCCACTTCTCATAGCTTCTTTTGAAACAAACAAATTATCTTTGAAATTTTTAAGGACAGACATTTAGTGCATGCCCCAATATCTAGTGTAAATAAACAGAGGACTGAACTGAATCAAATCCACTCTTATGGCTATCATTTTTTCCCAGTCAATTACTGATTGCTGCTAGGCTCGCATCAAGAATGGATATCCGGTCAACTCATCAGAGAAATGCTAGAAAATACCACAAAGAAGTTGTGATTAGGAGATATATATTCAAATCACCTTCAATCAAGTGATTTTGGATATTCAGTTCACTTAACTGCAATATTGCTTAAGGATTTAGAGGGATGTATATTACCCTGGCTTTCAGGGGGTGCAATGTTTCCTTCACCATCTTACAAGAATTAATTGCACAAAGTATCTATTTTAGGAATTATCACCAGATTCACCAATACAAGACCTCATTGTAGTATTTCAATCACATAGGCACCATTATAATGTTGCTTTTGCTGGCAACATAGTGTTACCCTTGGCATTCATCACCAAGTCCAACCACCCACAAAACCTTCTCCAGTTCTCGCTTTACCATGCCACTATCATGGCATTTACTCTTTTTCTTTTTCTTTTTTCAATGACTGCAGTATCAAGACCAGGTTAATATAAGTAAAATATGTTATTAACATCAGCTCCTTCAGGTATGGCAGTCACTGACTCATTGTAATTCAAGATTAAAATATGCCTCTCAAAAAACGTCAGTATGTAATGTATATGATCTGTCAAAATAATTTAATCATTTTCATGTCCTTTTTCAAGATTTCTTAGGTGTTAAATGAATATAAAGATTGCTCTTAGGCACCCCCTATGCTGGACCACATGGGGAATGTGATGGATGGAAGGGGAAAATAAGAGAGGGCTGAGAATATAAACACTAGCAACGTGGCAAGTGGAATGGCAAAAAGGATGGGATATTCAGTTAGGCTATTCTGTTAAGATGTCAGAATAAAAGAGGAGGGGGAGAAGAGAAAGGCAAGATTTGACTAAGGGATTGGGAAGGGAGGAAGCAGACCCCTCGAGGTGTCCTCAGTGTCTCTTGTTTTCTATTTTCTGTCTCTGTGAGTCTGAGAGTTCTGTTTCTGTGATTTATATTACTGTTTCTGTAACATCTGGCGTTTATTCTCAGCTTTCTGTACTTGAAGAGGAGGTTTCTATCAGTCACTGCCAGGCATAATCACTGTGTCAAAGATGTAAACTAACATTTTTGTTGGCAGTACAATATAAAGGATATTTTAACTGGCTACTGTTCAGCCATAAGCATCAAGAGGTGAAAATGCATGGCGACTGTGACTTAGCTGCATAATTTGACAACCATGCTAAGTTAAAGAACAATCTGAGTTCTCCACCAAAAAAAGAAAAGAAAAAAAAAAAAGAACAATCTGAGTTGGTAAACCTCATGCAAAAAATACTACTTAAAATCATTTAATGTACATAGAAGTAGTCTTTATGAAAATTGGCAAGGCTTAAATTAAATGCAGTCTTAATAGTGGGTTAAATTTTCAAGCTGACTGCAAATGACAAAAGAAGCTTCCAATGCTTCCTGAATGAAAAAGTAAGATACAGGCATAAAAAACTTGGAAACTCAAAAGATAGTACCGCGTTCAATAATCTCATGTTTGCAGTAATCTTTGCATTTCCATCCTTAATAAATACATCCATTTTTGACAGATTAGCTAAACTTGAAGGAAAATTCCTGCAAAGATACAAAGCCCACAACAACATTATTACTCACCAGTGGGATCAATACAAATTTAAATGTGGATTTTAAAAAATTTAGATTCTTATGATCAAAAGTGTACAATCCAAAGAACCAAGAGGTAACTCAAAGATTGACAAGATAAAAGGTAATCTGCAAAGAGAGTACTTACTCAAATATAAATCTAGTGGCAAGCAACCCTGGACTTCCAGAACCAAACCACTCAAAGTTCCATCGTCCTTCCAAAAATGGTGATCTGTAGCATAGAAATGAGTGAACATCTCATAAAGAAGCATAAACATGGGCATTGTTACTCACTTACGTTGTGGGGCGTGGTGTTGGATTGAGCCGCTCAAGACCAGTTATCCTTTCATTTACATCAATTCTTTGCATATCAGTTGTCTTTCCAGAGACTAAGGCCTCAAAACCCCCTGCATCTTTAAACTGAAAGGATGTCTCCAGAATAAGTATGTTTGAATCCAAGCTTGATGATTTGCAAAACAATATTAGCAGGTTATCAAAACTACAGAGAGGGACCAGAGTAGCAAATCATTCCTTACTGTATCTTAGTACAATTCTATCTTTGTTGTTTGTTTGCTTCTTTCTTTTTAGTGGGGGAGGGGGGTTGTCAGCAGATGCAATTCACTGATAGAATCTATTTTCCCTGGTTCTTTGAGCACAAACATCAAGAGGATTAAACAGGGAAAGAAACAAAATTAAAACACTACAACGTTTTGTTGGCAAAACGAAAACAGTTCTAGATTTCTACTACCCCACATTAGAACAGCATATTTGCATCTGAATTTTCCATTTTTAGCATAAGTATGAAATACAAACTTTAAGCATTTGTTTAAGAATAAAAAAGGATAAAGAAATGAGAGGAGTGAAAGTTGACAATTAACCTAGGCGCAATAGGCATGATGCATATACATACCTACCTACATATTATTAATTTTCATACCTCCCAATTCCCCCCCACCCCCAAACAGGAACAACAAAAGTAAATAAATGAAAGAAAACAAGGGCTACCATCCATTCAAAGCCATACCCATTATAAAAAAAAATGCAGCAATTTTGTTTCTTTATTAACAAAAATGTACAACAACTGGCTAAAAGGAAATGAAAAATCCCAAATGCCAATTTTAATTAAATATCTAATTAAACCAAACAGACTCGCAAAAATCAGCACACAATTACAAACAAAGAGGGAAAAAGCTGATGCTGACAGCGAGAAGAAGCGACTCTTTGGCGGAAAGGCGCTCCATTTCCTTGGCGTAAGCCGCGGGAGCTCCCTGAACGGCCTGTTGAACCATGGCTCTGCACGCGTGCCTCCGGCAAAGGCATCTGGCAGCTGAGGCTTTCCAGTGAGCATGGGACGGAGACAGCGAAAGAGTAGAAGTGAAGGAAGAAAGTGAAGAATGAGAAGAAGAGAAATTGGAGGAGAAAGGAATGGCAGCAGCAATTGCGGAAATTGAGGGATGTGAAGCGGCCATTATTTGAAGAAGGGGAACAATAATATCTCTCTAGAGACTAATGGAAGTGAAGTGTTTGAACTTGAAGGTAACAACTACTGGGGAGTAGTGACTAGAACCATGAGAAAAGAGCAAGAGTTGAACGAGTAGTGGGACTGGTGTAGTCGTTTTGTTTTCACTCAGTTCACCATAATCTCGTTTTGTTTTGTCCTAAGCTAGGCGCACTAGTAGTCCAGTATTGTTAATGTTCGCACAATTTGTCATCCTCCCGGCACATGCCCGCAAACAACGCCATATTTTCTTTTGTCTAATATATATAGTGCATATTAATTGGAGAAGTATTTATTATAAGATATAAGATGATGTTAAATAATAAATAATTAAAATTAGAATATAAATATTTATGATTTTTTATATAATTTATAATTTTTAAATAATTTTTAATTTTAATTATTTATATATGATTGTATAGTCAAAATTTATTTTTTTCATATTTTTACAATAAATTATTTTTTTCATAAATATATATATTCATATTTTGGTAATATGGATTAATTAATATATTTATTTATTAAACAAGATCCAAGAAATCTGAAACGAAGGTGGTTGAGGTATTCCTAGAGGTTTGGAAGGAAATCAAGTAAATTGATAGCTTAATATTATTATTATTATTATAAGCTATTTTTAAAGACTATTTAAGCTCTTGATTTGCAAACGCTAGTCTAAAAATCTATAAAATGAATTTCCGGAATAAACATCAAAAGCCACACGCACAAAAACACGAAGTTACCTTAAATGGAGATGCAGGGTATTAAACCCCGTACCTCTCGCATGCAAAGCAAGCACTCTGCCATGTGAGGTACATCCTCATCTTCCTTTGCAATTAAAAATTTATATTTTTATTATTGTTCTGGATCATGATATGGGATTTCATCCAGTAAGATCAACTCGGCGCATATACCATCAAACTCCGCTATCAATATCGCGGTCAAAGCCGTAAAGACTATGGAACACGACATTGGCCCATAATAACGAAGATCACTAGATCTACGCAGTGTCCCATAACTGTCAATCATGATCTTACGAGATTATAGGATTCATAACTACATCTAATAGTGGATAATCATCATATCTACGTTCCTACATTATAGGGATGTTCTCCACTAATAAAAGGAAGACAATCCTTAACAAGATACAAATCCTAAATACATACATTTAATACTGATCTCATTACGATTCTAGTCACGCTCTATAAATACCAGACTAAGTCATCCTAATCAGGTATCTGTTAGCTTACTACATAAACCCTACTTGTGCACTGTCTAACTTGAGTGTTGAAGTCCATTTGCAAGTATCCACCCCTAGTTTAATACGACTGGCAGCAGCTACACAAGGAGAAAATCACCATATATGTGTCTATCGCAGGTACCCTCTGAATCCACTTCAAAACATTAGCGCCGTCTGTGGGAAACCATAAACTTCTATTCCAACGTCAACTATAGTGAGCACAAGACAAAACCAAAGGAAAGGAAGCGTTGCACACGCTGCCCCTGGCCAAGGGCAGGGCCTAGCGGCACAGCGCAACCCTCCATTTATCGCACCACTAGAAACCTTCGCCGCTAGAAGCAGGCCTTTCGTCATGGAAACTCTTAATGAGGGACACAAGACTTCGGCTTCCGTCGAAAAGCCTTGCCCCATTGCGAAGGGTCCCTGTCCAAGACAAGCTTGTTTTTCCCCTGGTGGAGAGACCAACAATGCAAATCAAGGAATGAGGATCCCCGTGCATGCTTTCCTAGGGACCTCAAATAACAATGCAGACCATGCATCTCACTATGAGGACAACGTCCAGTCCGAGATGACAAGGAATGACCTTCGAGAATTATTATGCTAGCAAACAGCACTGATCGATGACCAACGACGTCAGTTGGATGAACAACATCGTCGGTTGGAGGATCTTGAAAGATTTGTGCTAGCGAAGAATGACGATGGAGAGCAGAATGTGATCTGCAAAGGACAATGAGCCCAGCATGTCAGGGCCAAGGTTGTTAGAAACAATAACCAAGCCCCCGACCGCCAGCAACAATTCTCAGATGTGTTGATGGCATATAGGGTCCTGAGGAACTTTAAACCTCTGAACAACTTGGAGCCTTATGATGGGACAACGGATCCCCAGGAGCACTAGGACGCCTCCACTCAGTCCATGCAACTTTATGGGCATACGCCGGAATTGCTATGCCGTCTCTTCCTTCTCTTTTTAAAGAAGGACGCTCTCCATTAGTTTGTTACTTTACAAACAAAAGTTACAAGATAAGAAGACCTCACACAACGCTTCGTGCTGCACTATACCACCGCCAAGAAGCGACCAAAATCGATTGATTTTTTTCTTGGAATTCGCCAAAGGAGTAATGAATCCTTGCGCGAATACATTAAGAGATTCAGTCATGCCTGTGTGGGCATAGAAAACCTAGATGACAGGATAACCCTCCATTATGCCGAGAACAGCCTCCGAACTAACTCAGGCTTCTTCCGATCACTAGCAAAAAAAAAGCCAACAAATTTAGATGAATTTTACCTACACACCGACAAGTATGTTGAACTGGAGGAGATTACCAAAGTGAAAGAGAGTCTGGAAAAAGGTGAACCTATTCACTAGAAAAAGAACCAGAACTCCAACCAGCCTTATGATTCCTCTAAGAGCAAACGATATTGGCCCAAATATTCTAAGTACACTCCTTTGAACACCCATCGAGAAATGATCTTGAAGGAGGTTCTTCAAACCGAGTTTTAGGATATCAAAAGGCTAACACCTCTAAAGAAACAGTCCTAGAAGGACCGTTCAAAACACTACAGATGACACAAAAGCTATGGCCATGAGATGGAGGACTGTTATCAACTCCGGATGTCATCGAGTCCCTGATCAAGGAGGGACAGTTGCAAAAGTACATCAACAGATTCTGAGGCAATGAGGATGACAGAAGACGTAGGGATCAAAGACGAAGTCGTAGTCCCATGCGGAGTCCAAACCTATGTCAAAGGAGAAGAACCCAAAGCCCCACTACAAGATCCCGGACACCGCCATGTCGTGATGCTGAAAATCAGCAAGATCAGAACCAAGATGCCCAAGGTGGGGTAACAGGAAGGATAAACTTGTCAGTACCATCTTTGGAGGGTTTGCAGGAGGGGGACTGTCTAATAACTCCCAGAAGAAAGCACTCCTAACAGCAGTCGTCTCCAATTTTTCACGAAGACCTCTTGTTGAAGACAAGGATGCACCACTCATTTCCTTCTCCGATAAAGACTACGGTAATATTATCCGAGATCATGACGATCCACTGGTCATATCTAGAATAATATCTAACGCCGAAGTCTGGCATATCTTTGTTGACCAAGGAAGCTCGGCGAATATTATGATCATGGACGTCTTTGAAAGGCTAGAGTTCCCTTTATCTGTGCTAACACCTTATGAGGGTGAACTCACTAGTTTCTCTGAGGAGAAGGTTACCCTAGTAGGTTATTTTGAAACCTTTTTAACCCTGAGTGATGATAGCATCTACAAAACTATCAAGGTGAGATTTCTGGTCGTGGATTGTTATTCAGCTTGCAACATTATTCTAGGTCGTCCTAAATTGAATGTCATTGCCGTTGTAGTGCATACTGCTCACCAGGCCATGAAATTCCTCAATAAGAATAATGAAGTGGTCATGATCAAGGGCGATCAGATTGCAACCCGTAAATGTTACAATGAAAGTTTGAAGATCAGCAGGGCCTCCAGGAAAACAAAAGCACACACATTTAGCTCGGCCCGTGATCAAGTCAACATCTTTATGACCGAGTTGGATATACGTGAGGAAATCCAAGGTACCAGACCCCAGCCGGAGGGAGAATTGGTCCCACTTCAGCTCGGTGACAAGCCTAACCAAGTCATCAAGATAGGTGCAAATCTTGAAGAATAGGAGAGGACCCAACTTATAGAACTCTTGTAGAAAAACAAGGACTTATTCACTTGGACATCCTCTGATATGCTTAGGCTTGACCCCGCTTTCATCTGCCATCGTTTATCTATTAAACAGGATTTTAAGCCAGTCTCCTAGAAGAAAAGAAAAGTTAGCCCTGAGAGGCAATAGATCATTGAGGAACAAGTCAAAGAATTACTTAGTGTCGGCTTCATCAGGGAGATTTCGTACACCACGTGGCTCTCGAATGTGGTCATAGTGAAAAAGTCAAACGAAAAGTGGAGGATGTGTGTGGACTATACCGACCTGAATAAGACGTGTCCTAAGGATCCATACCCCTTCCCTAATGTTGACAAACTAGTTGATAGCTCTTTTGGCTTCCATATGCTATTTTTCATGGACGCTTACTCTGGGTACAATCAGATCCAAATGTACCCCAGAGACAAGGATAAAATTGCCTTCATTACTAAAAGGGCGAGCTACTGTTACAGGGTAATGCTCTTTGGCTTAAAGAATGCAGGGGGCACTTATCAGAGAATAATGAACAGGGTTTTCAAAAAACAGATGGGGAGAATGCTAGAAGTCTACATTAATGATATGATAGTTAAAACCCTATTGTCCGGATCACACACCTCAGGCCTCGAAGAAGTGTTTACGCAGCTGAAAGTGCACAATATGAGGTTTAATCTAGAAAAATGTGCATTCAGGGTCTAGGCTAGTAAGTTCCTAGCGTTCATAGTGACTCACCATAGAATCGAAGCAAACCCAGATAAATGCAAAGTGGTACTCGACATGCGTAGCCTCCAAAGCATGAAAGAAGTACAACAGCTAATTGGACGGATCACTGTTCTTACACGATTCCTCACTAAAGCAGCTCACAAATCTCTTCCCCTCTTCAAGTTGTTGAAAAAAAGAACAGGATTTGAGTAGACTCAGGAATGTGAGGACACCTTCACGTCTTTGAAGAATATCCTATCATCCCTTCCCATTCTGACAAGGCCAGAACCAAGTGAAACACTGTACGTGTACCTTTCTATTCACGAGGAGGCTGTGAGTTCGGTGCTTGTCTGGGAAATGGTTGAAGGTCATAAGCCAATTTATTTTGTGAGCAAGGTGTCTGAGTTTTGATATCAAAATATTGAGAAGATTGTATTTGCACTCATCATCACAGCCAAAAGACTTAGACAGTACTTCCAGTGCCATCTAATGGTGGTAAGGACAGATCAACTTATCTGACAGATAATGCATAAGCCAGACTTAGCAAGGAGGATGATTGTCTAGTCCATCGAGCTTTCCGAGTTTGAAATTGCCTATGAGCCCAAGGTAGCCATCAAAGCACAGGCACTCTCAGACTTCTTTGCCGAACTCACCTTAGACCCCGGTAATCCCGAAGAAATATCCTGAACTGTGTTCGTAGATGAGTCCTCAAACCCTAAAGGGAGTGGCGCCGGGGTAATCTTAAAGAATTTCGAAGGAGTAACTATTGAGAACTCCTTGAGGTTTGGATTTCCTACTTCAAACAATCAGGCAGAGTATGAAGCATATATCGTCAGACTAATAATGGCTAGGGACTTGGGGGCCACAAAGATCAGACTTTGTAGTGATTCCCAGCTCGTGACCTCCCAGATCCAAGGTGACTATCAGGCCAAAAAGCCCCTTCTTCAGAAATACTTGACGAGGGTATAAGAATTCCTCACCAGCTTTCGAGTAGTAAAGGTGGAGCATATACCCCGCGAACAGAATTCAAGGGCCAACCTCTTGTCCGAGTTGGCCAGCACCAAGAGCTTGGGCAATAACCATTTAGTGATCCAGGAGACCCTTTCACAACCTTCAATCACTGACATGTCTATCTTCCAGGTTGAAGGGTAAGAACGTACTTGGATCACACTATTGATAGAGTACTTACAATCTAGTAGCCTCCCCGAGGACCCGAAAGAAGCCTCCAAGTTAAAGAAAGCCACAGTCTGGTACACCATCTACGATGGACAGTTGTACCGACGTGGGTTTTCTTCACCTCTCCTTAAATGCCTTGCCCCAAAAGAAGCCGAGTATGTATTGGTCGAAGTCCATGAGGGGAGTTATGGACACCATTTGGGATGCAAAGCTTTAGCCTTAAAGGCACTCAGGGCAGGGTACTATTGGCCAATGATAGAAGCAGGCTCTCTTGCGCATGTCCAAATATGCGATAAATGTCAGGGGACTCCAACCATTATCATGCTCCATCAGAGGAACTATTCACGACGTCCATACCTTGGTCATTCTATCAATAGGGTATAGATATCCTGGGTCCATTCCCTCAAGCATCCAAACAACTGAAGTTTTTAGTAGTGGTTCTGAACTACTTTACTAAATGGATTGAGGCAGAGCCCTTAGTCACCATTACCTCTACCCGCGTTCAGAAATTCACTTGGCGCCACATCATTACCAAATTCGGAGTCCCAGAATCCATTGTGACAAATAATGGGACGCAGTTCAAAGATAAGGGATTTGAAGAACTACTTTTCGGATTAAAGATAAAACACCACTGCAGTGCCGTGGAAAACCCCCAGACAAACAGACAAGTAGAAGCCACAAACTATATCATAGTCTGTGGGCTAAAGAGAAGGCTAGATGAAGCCAAAGGAAACTAGGGTGAGCAGTTAGACCATGTCTTATGGGCTTACCAGATTACGCCTCACTCCACGATAGGTGAAACTCCATTCAAACTCACCTATGGTTGCGAGGCTATGATCCTAGTGGAGATAGGAGAACCCAACTAGCGTCTTCAAAACTTCTCACTTGACAACAACCCCAGGTTAATCAAGGAAGACTTGGATCTCCTAGAAGAAAGAAAATGTGTTACTCACATACGCGATGTTGTGATCAAGTAGAGAACAGCAGCCCGGTATAACCTAAAGGTTATTCCAAGGAGATTCCATCTAGGTTGTAACACCCTCCCTAGGGTATCACATGTCTGACTCCCGACTCATAATCTGAAAATCAATTCGTAAAAGGTTTGAGTTATGAAAATATGGGTTTCAAAATTTCTTTCTTTACTAAAACATAAACTTACTGAAATTCATAAGTATTACTGAAAATATATTTAAACTAATTAACATACAATATTGACACCAATTAATATTTCACAATTTAAAGAGAAATATAAAATTAACAGACTCTTTTTTTTTAACAGTAGCAAACCCCATGACGGGTCCTACTTAATAGCACAGTACAACACTAACGTTAAAACTTATCATACTTATTCTGTTGTGTATCCATCTTGTTGCACCAGACATCTGTTCTACATCTGTTCTTTGTCAACACTGCACACCTTCGAGTCCTGAATGTCCACTCCTTATTGTTGTCACCCATCTCAGAGTATTCATTGCCCGTTATGTCTAAGACAACTCGATCCTTCTATTATTTGATTTTAACAGTACAGACATACCAAAACAACATGACAAAGAGGTGAGATCACATACGCCAATACCAACATGGTAGCACAGAGATAACACAAACAACATATCATACAAATATATCATGCCATCAACATTAATCAACTATCATCATCATCATCCAAGTTTTCAAAACAATTATCATAGCCAATATTCCTCAATTAATATATCACACAAATATAAATGTCAGATTATGCATGTGCACAAAGACTCAGTTTTTCAAAAACAACTCCATGGAGGTTTTCACAATTTCAAGGAGAATGCTCTGTCAATTGTCAGCCTTAGCCCAATGACAATCTTCCAGTTGTTGAAAAGAATCGTGTTCTTGTCGGGTATCGTCAATGCGTTGCAACGGACTACATCGCCAAGTGGCACAGGGTACTCGCCAGCTGTCCACTGGTCGACCGCCGCGCCTCGACGCCCCCAAGATCCATCATAGACCTCACTATCAATTCTCATTCCCTCTTCAACCACAAGGGCCATATACAAGATCCATCATTCCCTCACTATTAATTTCTTTTCCATCAATACATCATGGCATACACATACATATTTCATCATAAATACTATAAGTATGCCATATACTCATCATGCATAATATAAGCATACCATCAAAGCCATAAAATCATGCATAGCATATCAAGCATAGGCAAATAAATCAAAGCTCATAAACACACATAAATTATTATATGACCTTAGATATGAATCCTCACATGGATTCAACACCCATCAAATATAAGACCATCTCTCACCACCATGCTTGGTTGGTGAGATGGATCTCCCTCTTACCTCTTGAAGATCCTCAAAAGCTCTTTGTTTTGCTTCTTTTTCCAAGTCTTTCATCACCAAGGGCTTTTCAAATACAAAACAAAATACATAAAAATTAGTACACTAAGCTTGATTAAGAGGAACCATGGATCATGAAAAAGAAGAGAAGAAATGAAGTTTCCTTACACTTCACCATAAATACCCTATAACTTGGCTCTTGAAGAAAGTCCATGAAGATGAATGATTTAGAGAAAGTCTCCAACATGAAAGTTGCTTAGAATATCATGTAGATTCAAGATCTATGGTTGGATGAAATTAAAAGAGATTGAATGGTGGTTTTGAGTGTCTTGACCGAATGGTTTCTCTTGAAGCACAAAGATGAAATTTTTTATTTTTTTGACAGAAACTTGAAGCTTGGATTTGAAGCCCAAGATGAATGATTTTGGAAAAACTCATAACTAGAGATGTTCTTAGAATGATGTTTAGGTTTAGAAAATCAAGTTGGATGAAATGATAAAAATTTGGATGATGGTTCTAAGGTGCTTGACCGAAACTTGCTTAGAGAAGAGAAAATAAGAGAATTTCTTGTATTGGTTCTTGGTTCTTTGGATAGAATGATGAGCAATTGAATAAGTGAAATCAATAAATGAGTATTGTCTCCTACTTTTGAGTGTATGACCGTGGGATATCAAGAAGAGAGAAAGTGAGAATTATTTGATAGCTTTAATAGATATTGAGTAGGATGATGACTATAGGGTACATGTGCAAAGTCACTAAAATTGACTAAGCTTTGCATTAAAAGATGATAGCTTCCTTTTGTCACAAAGTGAAGACAATGAAATGAAATGTCTTCTTTCTCAAGTGTATGGTCGTGGAGTGTGATGAAAAGTGAAGGTGATGATGCATAAAATAAATTTTGGCCTCCCTCTAAGAAATTTCCTAAGGATGCAAACAAAGAAATCATATTCAAGGATGATGTAATATTGACCATGACATGTAATAATGGTCATAAAGTTTTGTTTCTTTATCTCCTAGACAATCCAAAACCATCCCCTTCCATGCATGCTTCTCCTTGTGCATTTAATTATTTGTCATCATTATTAGCCACCATCTAGAGCATTTCTAGCCATTGATTAATTCAATGGTTAGAATTTAAGTAGACTTTTGATTATAAGACTTAATCTAGGCCATTAGATTTTTCTCCTTGAAATTCTAGCCATTAGATGTGTCTCCAAAAATTAAAGGTTAAGATTGCTCCTTCAAACTTTTAATCCAAGGGTTATAATTAGTCTTTGTCACTTTTTAAGACTAAATCTTCACCATTAATTAAATCTTCATCCAATGGTCATAAATGGTCTTTGTTACTTTACAAGACCAAATCTCCACCCTTGATTAATTCTAAATCCAATGGTTATAAACGGTCATAGCCATTTTATAAAACTAAATCTCTACCCTTGATTTAATCTCCATCTAACGGTTATAAATGATCTTATTCACTTTTAAGATCAAATCTCTACCGTTTATTAAATCAAGATCAAGTCTCCATCATTAATTAAATCAATGGTGGATATCCAAACCACCAAGGTTGACTTAAGCAATATAATTTCTATTTTTATATGCTAAAACCCCACGAAAGAATATATTTACTGTATTTTTATCACCCGATAAATTAAATACAGTACAATAAAATTTTTAAAACTGTTTCCGGATTCAGGTTTAGTAAGATCTCCTGTCTCCGTCTAAACAGTATAAATTTTTCTATGCGTAGAAAAAATTTTACTTTGCAAGACCCACTTGGGCCCACATACAGTCAAAAAAATTCATAATCATCCACAAAAATCACAAAAATTAGAAAATGCACAAATATCAAATCAGATTACGTAAAATAATTACCTAATGGTAAAAATTAAATTACGTAAAGTTTTCCCCGGCCCGAAAATTTTTATTTTCTTGACACGGAGTAAATCACTCAAAACGATCAAATACGCTGACGGAATAAACAAAATAATTTTACAGTGCACAGAAATTACTAAACAGTAAAATTCTGTTAACTGTCAAAATTAATGCTTAAGAGATAAGAAATTTTGGGATGTTACACAGGTGACCTAGTCTTCTGCAGGGCTAACATTGGCAAAAGGAACGCCTCCTAAGGAAAGTTAGTCCCTAACTGGGAAGGCCCCTATCGTATCATGATCAACACCTGTAAGGGAGCTCAATCCTTGGAGACATTGACAAGCAAGCCGGTGAAGAACTTTTGGAACACAGACAAACTCAGAAAGTACTATAGCTAAGTGTCTTCTAAGGCCTAGTCTTTTAGTTTACTTCACATTTGATCAGCCCCTAATTACCATGGGAGTACTTTGTATGGACCTTAGTCCCCTATTGAATTAATAAAATAGTGATTTTTACTTCATTACATGGTCGTTGCTAGCACGGAAAAGATATTATGGTACCCGCCATGAGTTGTCTTATATTAAACAGGTTGTGCAATAGAAAAATCCTATCTTGGAAAAATTTGGCACTAGACCATAAGCATTAAAAGACCCCGACTAAGATCTGCTAAAAATAAAACTAAAATCACGAGTGGATCTTATATACCAAAGCAAGTGGTAGTAGACCCTAAATAAGGTTTTATTATACCAAAGTAAGAGGATCCTAAATACTAAACCATTGGTAATAGACCCCAGACAAGGTTTTTTTTACCTTAGGCACGGTTCTCAAATGCCAAAAACATTTTAGACATCGGATCCTAAGCCAAGGTTCTAATATTAAATCATGCTCGAGTCCTAAAAGGAATCCTAAGCGTTCAATGGTAATAGGCATTGAACCTGGACCATGACTTCATTTTTCAATTAAATTCCTAAGTCTACAGTAGTTATTTTAAACAACATGATGGACGTTGGACCCCAAAATAGGCAATGGAAGACAAGTAAACAAAGCAGGACTAATTAAAACCCCGAAACCTGGGGTAATATAGTTGTTCATACAAAAAATAAAACCTCGCGCAGGGGGCAATAGCAAAAATAAAAAATATTCACCTACTCCGTGGCGAAATCTTGACCACGGACCGCGACAGAAGAACCTTCAGCACTTGAAATTTCTAGGGCAACATTAGGAAGCATAAGGTGTCCATCCTGGACCACCCTCCCAAAGTCCAGCGCCTCTAAGGCCAGAGCAACCCCGGGATTGAAGAGCTAAACTTGGTCAATGGCGTTTTGGAATTGCTCCTTTTAGATGTTGATGCAAACAATGGGAAGCTAGTTGACATCACCTTGCAGGGAAGTAGTCTTGCCATCGAGCTGTTAGTTCTTAACATGAAGACCCTCATTCTCAGCTTGAAGTAAGACTACATACCTCTTAAATTTTGCCAAGCTAGACTTATTTTGCTTCCCAACATCCTTTAGGATAGCCACTTCACCTTCTAACTCTCGGGTTCGAGTCACAACATCATTTTTTGCCTTTACGGCCTCCTCCATGGCCCTAAGAGCTTGGTTTTCACCTTGCTCAGCAGCTATTGCCCTCTCCGTCATTTCCTGCTCATGCTTTTCACAAATTTGCTCCAGGTATCAAGTCTTGACAACAAGACAGAGACCAAAGGTTTCAAACCATGAAAAGGTGTCTCTCTTAATACGTTGGGCTAGATTGGTGGCAACTTCCCTATCCAGGAGGTTGAAGTCAATGAACTCTTGAGGGTCTAACTCCTCATGATACAGATTGATTAGGCCAGTGACATCTTCAACTGCTGCTCTCTTACCTCGATTTTTCGATCGGCCCTCTTCTACCATCTTCCTCTTGCGCCTTTCATGTGACCAAAGAGAGTCATCCACTTGGATGGTTTCCCTCTCCATCACCGGGACCTTAGCTGGTGGGGGTGGAGAAGCCAGAATTACATCCACGGGGACATTTGATGGCCTAGGTGCATTCTTAACCCTCAAGGCTTTGATGATTGCCAAAGTGTTTCCATTTGCCATCTTTGCCAAACTTGCTGCAAATTCAACAAAGACAATGAGAAATACTATTATCAAGTGATATGAAAAAATAGGTAAATAAACATGGACTATGACCTATACTACTTAACAAGGCCCAAAGAGTCTCGTCATCTAGGGTGTCTAGTATATCTTTGGATCAGATCATACTAACCTCTCTGACCCATATTTCGAAGAAATCAACACATTTAATTTCTTCATCATCTAGTTGACCTACTTTCTTCTCAAATGATTGAGTAGGAATGCACCATGCCGCTAAGTTCTAGTATAAACTGAATGTCGGCTCTCCATTGCTATCCAACCAAAAAGGGCAAGTGTTTTCGACCGCCATCAGCTTAAAAAAACTTCTCTTTAAAATCCTTGTAACTTTCCAAATAGGGAAGAAAGACCCTCCCCTCTTGCTGTGATAGGACTGAAAGTTAGGATTGCTGAGGGGCATGGGCACCGTGAATAGAATACCAGGTATGAAAGTAGAAAAATGCTTCATCCAAGCATCGCAACCCAATCAGTCTACAAATTCTTTCAAAAGCCATGATTTTTGCCCAACCATTGGGATGAATCTAAGAAAGGGCAACATGAAGGGTCCAAAAGGATAGCAATGTGGAAGTCGTTGAAAGGGAGTCGAAGTCCAAACATGACGAAGAAGTCCTCATATATATACATGAAGTTTTCCCCCGCCTGCCGGGTCGAACACACCCTTTCGTTCTCTAGGGACAAGATTTGGAATCTGTGATCTCTTTCACGCTTCTCGGTTAGCTTTAAGTAATCCTTAAGTTCGTCAAGAAACTCCCCAGGATGGAAACGAGATATCTGGTCAAAGGCATCATCTGCGACCCATGGATAAACTAACCCCAGACCTCGGTGAATATGAACCGTATTCTCCATAGCCTCCTGATTCTCCGGTTCCCGAGCTTCTGGTACTAGGGTGGGCACTTCAAGTCTTACCGCTCTCCTTCTAGCCATTTAAGTTCTTAGAAGACACGCGAGGTCGGTAGTCAGAACCATTAAGTTCAAAGATTTAGACATGAAAGTAGGCGAACATAGAAAACTACTTGCACCCACACATTGGCATATGTTCCCACCATGGCTAAAGCCTCAGAAGGACACCTCCACCGCACGCGGTGCAGTGGAGGAGGTATTCCACAGGGCAACGCCATTGAAAGGAAAGGAAATAGTATTCCTATTCTTGTTCGTAGAGAGAAAAGGGAAGTGCACTCCATTAAAGGGGTGCACAACCATTCATGAAATGAAATAAGTATGAATAAGTCAGAGGGAAAGGAATACCTCAGGGAAAATGGAAGAAATCAAGCAACCAGAACTCCAAAGTGTTGAAAAACGTGCTGGAACTGCCCTCTGCCGCCATGAAAATCGTCTGAAATCACCTCAGACCACCAGTTTCAAGAGAGAAATAGCAAAATGAAAGAAAGGAAAGTTAAACCCCTATTTATAAAGACTAGACAGTTAAAGGGCAATTCAGTTCGAGCAGTCTGAATTTGAAAAAATGCTCATTATAGCGCGCAAAGCACTATAGACTCCACTCAACCAGAGCACGCTGCGTGACCCTCACAGTTGTCATAACAGTTAAGAGGATGGTTACCCAGTAGATTAAGAGACATACAACCTCAGTGGACAAGAGTCTGGAAATTTGCTGCAGACACCGGCCAAATCCGAAGCGTTCATTTGACAGAGGGAGCTCAGTCAAGAAACTAACTACCCCGAACAGTTCCCGCAAGGTACAAAGACCTCGGAGCCAAGTATTTAAGTTTGTCACTTCATCGGTCACAACCAAGTACTAAGCTGGGAGCTACTTAACATATTACATCGAGGTGAGCATTTGACTCACCCTGACAAAAGATAAATAGCACAGATTGCAGAACTAAAAAAAGAAAAGATAAAATAAAATTCAAAATAAGAAATTTTATTGATTATTCTTATTCCATCATTATCATACATCAAGAAAAGAGAGAAAAGAAAATATTGAGACATGGAATGTATAAGGAAAGAGCATTAGCCACTGTCATGTTGAATGGGCTTTGAAAAACTTTGGCAAACCAAGACAGAGCAATGCTGCCGAACTCCAAAACTGCTATCAAATTATTCTTTCCTGCCTCCTTCATAGTGATAATAAAGGTCAGAATGCACTCTTCTTTAGTGGATGAGGCACAATTTTTCATGAAGAGATCATTCCAATGGAATTGTAACCATTTTGATGATCGCCCCAAGTTGCTTCAAATCACAGAGCAGTCTTAATAGTCCCTCCTGCATATCCAAGCACTCTTAGAGGATTTGCTAAAGTTTAAGATGAAGTACCTGCTAAGTTCTTAGAAAGGAAAAGGATTATGGGCTCTGCTTCCCTGAGTGTCTCCGTCCAACACGACAAGTATCACAAATATCCCCAGCGACAGAGCGTAGATTAAACATTCCCTCGTATGCTGGGAAAGAAAAGTACCTGTCATTAATACGTTGAGAAAGAAAAGCACCCAGTAGAAGAATCATTAGGTAAAAACTTTTAGAAACTTGGGGAAGAACAAGAAGATTGTCTCCGCAAGAAGCAAAGTTCTCCATGAACACACAGAGAAAGAAGGAGAAACTATTTTTTAAGAAAAGATCATTTTCAGATAGATACATAGAATAAAGGAAGTGCCAACATCAAATGCAAATATTTCCTATTTATAAAGGGAATGAAGCGTTCTGATTAGCTCCTAGAAAGGGGAACCAGTCACACCATAAAACTCGTATTCAATACTCTCATTTTCTATTGGTTACGAGAACAGCGGGAAGTTGGGAAACAACACGAAGCTGACATCCTCCATTAAAGGATCCTTAATTCCTAATGAGATCATAGCAATGGTTTCAAAAGAAAGTCCAGAATGATAAGTTACAAAGGATATTACTGCAAAAGACCCCATGAACCATCTACAAGGGCAATAGGAGTTAAACCTCGGACTGAGGAAAGCAAATGTAGGCAAGGACCTATTGTGGTTTCCAACCACATATTCCAACCTTAGAGGTATTTTATATTTGATAACGGACCTCGGCCTTAGTGTGAGACATCGCTAAACCTGGCATCAAAGCTAGGGCTCTTAGTCTACCACGTGCCTTGTGATCCCAATAAAATCTATACCTTGACACTCAGGTTCTATTTAAGCACCAAGTTGGGGGTAACTGTTCTGGACCATGATCTGGGATCCCATCCAGTAGGATCAACCTAGCATACGTACCACCGACCTTTGTTATTAATACCCCAATCAGAGCAGTAAAGACCACAAAACACGACATTGGGCCATAATAATGAAGATTACTAGATCTACGCAGTGTCCTATAACTGCCAATCATGATCTTACGAGATTATAGGATCCATAACTACCTCTAACACTGGAAAATCACCATATCTATGTTCCTACATTATAGGTATGCTCTCCAGTGTTAAAAGGAAGACAATCCTTAATAGGATACTAATCCTAAATATATGCATTTAATATTGATCTCATTACGATTCCAGTCACGTTCTATAAATATCAGGCTAAGTCATCTTAATCAACTATCTATTATCTTACTATATAAATTCTACTTGTGCACTGTCTGACTTGAGCATTGAAGTCCCTTTGTAGGTACCCCCTAGTTCAATATGCTTGCAGCAACTGCGCAAGAAGGAAACCACCATATATGCACCTATCTCAGGTACCCTTTGAATCTACTTCAGAACAATTGTATTATATTTCTTGTTGACATTTAAATTCTCTTCTCTTTTTTCCCCTGTTCACCGAAGTTTTAGTTTTTGTAATTTTTTTACTTCATTTTTGTTAGCCATGGCAACCATCACTCAAGAGGGAGGATGAATTAGGTGATTTCAAATTTTTCAAAACAACTTTGAGAAATTATGCATTTTGATATTTTCAATCAACATATGCAGCAGAATAAGTCTAACAAAGGTACAACTATTAGAGATTTCTCAAATACCACTTGGGCTATTGGATAAATCAAACAAATAAGCTAGATATCAAATTCAACTCAAGCATATATAATTAAAGCACAAATGTAAAGGAGATAGAGTTGAGAAAAGCAAACACAGTATTTATCCTGGTTCAACCACCAACCACTTGTGGCCTATGTCCAGTCCTTAAGTAAACCACCTGAGATTTTCCACTATCACTTTAAGCTTGAACATGTGCTTGAAACCTTTACAAACTAGAGCATTCTTCACACCTTGGGATGTCTCACCCTTTGTGCTTGAGCCTCAACAACCAGGGATACCTCACCCTTACAATTCTGTGAAGGATGCCTCACCTTTTTTACAATTCCTTGAGGGATATATCACCCTCTTTTCAATTCCTTGAGGGATACCTCACCCTCTTTACGAAGAATCAAAGTGTAGAAAAAGATGAAACTCTCACAAAATTATATAGTACAACTTGAAGTCTTATGAAGCTCTTCAAGAATATCTCAAAATCTCTCAAAAACATAGTACATAGAAAAAAATGATGAAACTTAGATTAAACCCAATAGAAGGATGTTTTTCAATGTTTGTTATTTGCAAAAGATGACCCAAAAAGCATGTATTTTTAGAGTTCTAAGAAAAAAGAGTCGTTGGGGGATTTAAAATCATATATTAAATGCTAAAAAAATAGTTGTTCTAGACTTTCAAACTCGTGGTAATCGATTACCTGGCTCTTAGAACATGTTCTGAGCTTTCTGGGTAGGATGTAATCGATTACAAGGTTCATGTAATCGATTACATAGCTTTTGTCAGAGTTGTAATCGATTACAAGGCTTGTGTAATCGATTACAACATTTTGATGCTTGGAAAATGACTTTAAACACACATAATTTCTTCATTTCTTATTTGTTTTAAGCAAATGACCACTCATTGGAAAGATCTTTGAGTCTATTTTCATATGAAATAAGTTTCAGAACAAAATTCAAAGTATTTTGAAAGTTATGCTTAAAAGAGTAACCAAATGTCAACTTTTCAAAACTCAAACTTGACTATTTTTTATAGTTTTGAACTACTACCATGACTAACTTTTCAAAACATGTTTCTTGGGCATTTTAGCATGTAAGAACCATTTGTAAAGATTTAAAAACATATTTGAGTTCTTTCAAAAACATTTTGAAACATCTTGAGATATATTGAGAGCTTCTCACATAAAAGACTCTAAGTCTTATAAACTATACAAATTGTACTTCTTTTGGACTTGGTCTTCGACATAGCTTTGTTGTTATCAAAACCTTCATGAAATAGGTATTCACATTCTCCTTGAGTTGATCATAATTGAGATATTTTACTTTCTTATTGCAATGCTCACTCTTGGTATTCAAACTATCCTTCAAAGTATTATTCACTTAAAACATAGTTAGTCCAAACTCATAGTTCAATATCTTCATATGCATGATTCATAAATGTATAACTCTAGTTAGTTTAACATGCATATAAAACTTTCATAGACATATCTAAATAAGACATTTATTAATTATTAATAAATATGTTCTATATAAGTTGTAACAAAGATCACTTTGCACATTTTCATTTAAGTAGAGTCAAATATAATATTAACTTAATTCCACTCATGTAACATATTGTTGGATATATCACATAAACGATTCTATAAAGAATATGCATAGTTCTTATATGAAATATAATAAGATGGAGTACATGGTCATGCATGATCCAATATAATCAATTAAGTACATCTATGTAGCATAAACATCATTATTTTTATCTTATATTTGTCATTATCAAAACTAAACACATTAAACCAATAGGGCAAACTTATTTCCACAATCTTCCCCCTTTTTATGATGATAAATCAACAAAGAAAATATATGTTGAGCAATATAAGCATATCAAACAATAAGTACAAGAACATATTTTTCTTTCCAAATCTTACTCCCCCTATTTGACATCAACAAAGAGGCATAGGAAGGAAAAATAATACTGTCTCTTCCCCTATAGATAAAACTTATTGTGTCAAAAAGAGTAGGATCATCAAAATCAAAAGCTTCTTCAAGTTATTCAAAAATATATATATCTCCCCCAATTTGATTCTACATATGATTTAAGAATAGAAAGATGAAATAAATATGCTTTCAAGATGTAAAAGACTATTCATGCAAAACTTGTCATATTTTGGTACATTAACATTTAGCATATGATAGTATTAAAACACTCTATATAATCAAACAAGAATGCAAGCCTAAAGATATAAACAACTTAAGAGCCTCTTCATTGAAGCACAAGATGAATAAAGAGAAATATGTATGCCAAGATCATATAAGCATATTACTGATCTATTAATAATTTCAGCTCTTAAATGTTCTTTTGTTTGATCTAATTGGATTCCATATGGGTTTAATTGTTAACATTTAGCTAAGTTTCTGATTTAGAATTATCTTTGGATGTCTATTGTGAAACTTTGCTAAAATGTGATTATAAACACTCAAAAACGTGTTGTGATTTTCAGGAGATTCATGAGTGATGGAGTCCATTGGTTTTGAACTATCGAGGAGAGAGTTGAAGGATTTAAAGGAATCAGTATCAAACTCCTAGAAGCAAAGGAAGAGGGCATGCATGAGAAATCAAGGCTGATTTGGATGATTTTGAACAACACGGCCGTGTCAAATGACACGGGGTAGGCCGTGTAATCCTCGACTTCACGAGGAAGAACCAGGTGTCAAGCTTGCCCGAGAACACGGCCCGTGTCAAATGACACGGGGTGGGCCGTGTTCCTCTCTCGACTTTGAAAAACTTGGAAATTGGCCTCCAGAATCAGACACGGGTTGGGCCGTGTGACATGACACGGCCCGTGTCATCAGATCAGGATTTTGATTTCGTGATTCAATGCTAAAATAGGTTCCCAAACATATAAATAGGGTGGCTTAGAACCCTTAAAGGCAGTTTTTGACAGAGAGAGCCGTGAAGAAAACTGAAAGATCACTAAGACTAAGAAGGGGAAGGATTCGATTGAGGATTGGAGACTCGGATTCGAGCGATCAAAGATCAATCATTCTCAAGCCTTGGAAACTAGTTTGATTTTTAGTTTTTTCTTTTCTTCTTCTGTTTTGAACAATGTTTTCCTTTAACTTTTATTGTGATTTTAAATTTTCCATGTGTGGCTAAACTCTTTGATTGGTTAAGGGAGGATGAAACCCTAGTTTTGATTATGTGATTCTTGCATTCTTTCTTTATATCAATTCAATTATGTTTTTATTCATATGTTTCTGATCTTAAATCGATATAAAGATTTTTATATTCTTTGCCAAATTTCGAAAGTGGTAAAACTAGGATTGCTATGCGCGGTTGCGGTGGTAAAACTAGTGAAACATATGATCTAAGTAATTTAATTCCGGTGTGTGATTAGACCTTAGTGTGATTGGTTTTCTAATTATTAATGCAATCATTAGGGAGGTGTAATAGCGGTTGCTTTACAAATAACTAATGGTTAGGGTTTGATTTGAGCGGTTGCTGAATTAAGCTAAACTTAAGGAAGACTTGAGATTTATCTCACAATCACATAAAAACATAATTGATCATGTTGGTATAAAGGGTACGTAAGTTGGTATAATCATATAAATCTAGTGGTGGATTCTATCTCTTAACCAATGTTTTTAACTTGATAATTCAATTTGTGTTTACTGTTTTGATTTAAGTTTATTTTTGCATTTTAGTTTTAAATTAACAAAACCCCCTTTTTATTGTCACTGTTTATTTTTCATCAGAGATTAATTTAGGGATTAGATTAATAGTGTTAATTGAATTGGTTCTCTGTGGATCGACCCTTGCTCACTACAACTGGTTGCAAGGTTTTAATAATTTTGGTGGAACTTGGCAACTATTTTTAATTTATATTTTTAATCATATTCCACACGACACCAATTACCATAAAGTAAAACAAGGCAAAAGATATTTATTCTTAATTCATTAATCAAAAACTATTTTAAAACTTCTCCCTCTTTCAAAATGAATTTTATAAGAACACATTACATTTTCAAAAGCATTTTAGAAGGGTAGAGAGGTTTTATATTAAAACCACATATAGCTTGAGAGTGATCTAACCTAAGTGAAAAGAAAATCTAAAAGTACATTTCCTCTCTTTCTCATTGAACAAGAGTCTTGAGAAATAAAACACTCTAAAAAATAAGGCTTATCTTTTGAAATATTAAGATGAACTCTATAGAACATTTCAAAAGACTTATTTGGAAACTTTCTGAAACATTCTCTCAAGATTAAAAAAAAGTTTTCAAAGCAAATGAAGATAGTACTACATTTATAGCACATATCTAATGATTTCCAAATGTTTAAGACAATTAGGATGTAAAAATACTTTCAAGGTCTTAAGATAGGTTCAAATGATTCTCAAGGATATGGAACTTGAAAAGCTTCTTTCAAATATAATAAGAGATTTTGCTTTAAAAAACTTTTTAATCAAACAATAATTTTTCTTTTTCAAAATAAGAGCATGATTCTCATAGGTGTTATACCACTAAGAAACCATAGATCAAGAGAATCATAGATATCAAACATTCACCTTGATGAAATATGTTATAGGGATCAAAGTATGTATAGAATTCATATCATCCACCATATATGCAATGATAAAATTAGCAAGTTAATATCCAATTAGGAACTTTTTCAATGCTAAGCATACTTCTCATATAAAGAAAGCATCTAATCATATAAGATCAATTTATCAACAAATATCATACAATCCATAGCATATAGAATACCACAATAGCTTAGGGATAAAGATACTTATTGAGAGAGTGATGTTTCTTTAGAATGTTCTTCGTTTATTGGTCCTTTGAGTTTGATCTTTCTTCCATTGCGTATTCCATTCCATTGCACTTGAAGAAAGTCTCCTCATGTCCCTCTTCATTCAACTTTGTTGGTGTATGCCCTAGAGGCCAATACATTCTATCTGTATTTACATACATTATATTATGTTATTTTTAATATATGAGGCATTTCATTTATTGTGTTCTTTTTAATAAACATAATAAAGTCCTTAGAATAGTAAGTTTGATACCATAAGACATCAAGTGGATGACTTGATCGGGAGATCCTATTGGATAAAACACTATTCTTAAATGTCCCTAGTCAAGTATTATTGTTAATTAGGACAACAATAATGCATTAAGACTAGTATGTGCGTAGACTAATGACCACATCTCACGGGTCATGGATATGAGATATCAAGTCTACACATGGATACATATTAGAGTAATGATGTATTGGACAGACTCGCCATGAAAACGCTACGTGGATCATTATGTGAGTGTCATAAGTAATTCTCATAGTGATAATGGTGTATGTGGTCCTTTGACCTGAAATCACTACGATTCCTACATGAGGAGTTGTGTGTTTTAATGCCATCAAATGTCATCTGTAACAAGATGATTATAAAGTTGGTTATTAGACATACCACGATCATGTGGAGGGATGTGAGTGACCTAGATGGGATTTGTCCCTCCTACATAACAGGAGTGATATCTTCGGGCCCTCTGATTGAGTGAGACTACGAAATGCATGGTTATACTCAAATGAGTCAATATGAGATATTGATCTCATTTGTTATTACTATGTCTACTCGAGAATCAGGAAACTGAAGATTGAACTAAACAAGGGTGACACGTTCCATGCCTTGTGTTCAATCTAGATATCTGGACAAAGGGACTAAACTTCACGGAAACATTGGTGAGAGACACTTGGTGAAGCTACCTTAGTTAATGCTACTCTCTTAGAGGCCATAACCATGTCACGTTTATTATATGCTTTATATGTATGAGATGCATGGATGATGTTTATGGTATGTTAAACAAGTTTAATAAATGGTGAGATTTAATAATAAAATTCCCTCAAAGAAAATATTAAGTCATTATGTGATGCCTTCCAATGCGTGGCACTCGACAAGACTAGTATCGATCAAGTGTAGGTCTGCCAAAGCAGGATGCCTTTATCTATATTAGTAAGACGCGATGGGATAAGAGTAATATCTAATTGCTAACCATTGGGTCTGACTTAACTAGGCCATTTCAATAGGATTGAAGGCTTAGAGGCATGAAGTTGGGCTTTAGTCCATTAGATGGATTAGAATAAGTGTTATTCACCCAACTATCCATGAGTTGCATGTGATGTAACTGAAAAGAGTTTCCTACCTAAATAACTGAATTTTGGGTGATCAGCCAAAGCTGACTCAAAGCTAGGTGAAATATGGATCTTGGCCCACTAAGAAATCTTTCGATGGGATTTTTCGAGTCAATGCTGAGGGTCATTGATTTGAATAAAATAGTGGGAGGTATATTTACTTAAAGACCTTGTTAAATATGTTTATAGCATGATACTTATATTTTGCATATTTCTATTGATAGATTACCATGGCAACAAACACATCAAGTAACTTATCATTGCGATCAGTCCTTGAGAAAGACAAGTTGTCTGGGACAAATTTCCTAGACTGGTACAGGAACTTGAAGATTGTTCTTAAGCAAGAGAAAAAGTTGTATATTTTAGAACAGCCTATTCTTGAGACACCTGCTACTAATGCCTCTAGAGCTAAAAGAGATGCTTATAAGAAGCATCAAGATGATGCCTTGGACGTCAGATGTCTAATGCTAGCCACCATGAACTCTGAGCTCCGAAAGCAATACTAGAACATGGATGCCTATGATATGATCGTACACCTCAAAAGGCTTTATCAAGAGCAGGCTAGACATGAGAGATACGAGGTCTCTAAAGCACTGTTTCAGTGCAAGCTAGTAGAAGGAAGCCCTGTTGGTGCTCATGTACTCAAGATGATAAGGTACATTGAAAACCTAGAGAGACTTGGTTTTCCTTTAGGCCAAGACTTGGCCACTGACTTAGTCCTGCAATCGTTGCTGGATAGTTTTAGTCAATTTGTCATGAATTACAACACGAATGAAATTAACAAATCACTACCAGAGTTGCTAAGCATGTTGAGAACTGCTGAGCAGAACATAAACAAAGGCAAAGGAAAGGCCATAATGATGGTCCATAAGAATAAGGGTAAGAAACAGCAGAAAAAGCCCACGGACAAGTGGAAGGGTAAGGGCAAGGATAAGTCCAAACCTAGCACTTCTGGCTTGAAACCAGTGGGTGGAGTGGCTAAGGAAAGTACATGCTTCCACTACGGTCAGACTGGACATTGGAAGAGGAACTATGCCAAGTACCTAGAGGAGCTCAAGAAGAAGAAAGGAAGTGAGACTTCCACTTCAGGTATTTTTGTTATAGAAGTCAATTTATCTACTTCTGCATCATGGGTATTAGATACTGGATGTGGATCTCACATTTGTGTAAATGTGCAGGATCTAAAGAGCAGTAGACCATTGACCAAGGGCGAAGTCGACCTACGAGTAGGAAATGGAGCAAAGGTTGTTGCACTAGCCGTAGGGACTTAATTATTAGCTTTGCCCATTGGGCTTGTAATTGAATTGGATAATTGTTATTTTGTGCCTGCTATTAACAGGAATATCATTTCTGTTTCTTGTTTGGACAAGAAAGGTTTTACTTTTATAATAAAGAACAAAACTTATTCTCTTCATTTGAATGATATTTTCTATGGTAGTGTACATCTGAGTAATGGATTTTATGTCCTTGATCTCGAAACACCCATCTATAACGTAAATACAAAGAGGTTCAAGTCAAATGATATGAACCCGACTTATCTCTGGCATTGTCGTTTAGGCCACATAAATGAGAAATACGTTTCCAAACTCCATAAAGATGGATTCTTGGACTCGTTTGATTTCGAATCATATGAGACATGTGAATCTTGTTTATTGGGGAAGATGACTAAGGCCCCATTCACTGGACAAGATGAAAGGGCTAGTGATCTTTTGGGCCTTATACATAGTGATGTATGTAGGCCACTAAACACACTGGCTAGAGGCGATTTTCAATGCTTTATTACATTTACTGATGATTTCAGTAGATATGGATTTGTATATCTTATGAAGCACAAATCAGAATCCTTTGAAAAGTTCAAAGAGTTCAAGAATGAAGTACAAAACCAACTTGGCAAGAGTATTAAAATCCTTCGATCAGATCGAGGAGGTGAATACTTAAGCCAACAGTTTGATGATCATCTGAAAGAGTGTGTGATAATATCTTAACTCACTCCTCTTGGAACACCACAATGGAATAGTGTTTCTAAAAGGAGGAACTAGACCTTGTTGGACATGGTCCGATCTATGATGAGTCATGCAGACCTTCTAGGCTCCTTCTGGGGACATGCTCTATTAATAGCAACTTTCACACTTAACCGTGTTCTATCTAAGACGGTTCAACAGACACCATATAAGATATGGACTAGGAGACGACCTAGTATGTCTTTTATGAAGATTTGGGGTTGTGAAGCTTATGTGAAACATCAAGTTTCTGATAAGCTTGGCCCTAAATCAGATAAATGCTTCTTTGTGGGGTATCCCAAGGAAACCGAGGGATAGTATTTCTATAATCCTACTAAGGGCAAAGTGTTTGTCACACGAACTGTTGTATTCCTAGAAAAGGAGTTTATCTACAAAGGAATCACTGGGAGAAAAGTAGAACTTGAAGAAATTCAAAGTTCACAGAGTAGCAGCGAATCGATAGTGGAAATAGAGTAGCCTCCACAAGTCGTTGTGGAACCATAATCTGCTCTAGTAGCACAAGACCCGCGTAGGTCTAACAAGATACGTCATCAACCAGAGAGATATGGATTTCTCATGACTCAGCAAGCTGACGTATTGCTCATGGATCAAGATGAGTCTGTGACTTACCAGGAAGCCATTATTGGCCCAGAATTTGAAAAATGGCTTGAGGCCATGAGATCTGAAATAGAATCCATGTATGCCAACTAGGTATGGACCTTGGTTGACCCACCTGAAGGGGTAAAACCCATTGGGTGCAAGTGGGTTTTTAAGAAGAAAACCGACATGGATGGTAATGTGCATACCTTTAAGGCGCAATTGGTGGCTAAAGGTTTCAAGTAAATTCATGGTGTAGACTATGATGAGACTTTTTCCCCAGTTACGATGCTTAAATCCGTTTGGATCTTGCTTGCTATTGCAGCATACCATGATTATGAAATCTGGCAAATGGATGTCAAAACTGCTTTCCTTAATGGAAATCTTCTCAATGATGTGTACATGACATAACCTGAGGGTTGTGCCACTCCACAGGATGCTAGAAAGGTATGCAAGTTGCAACGATCTATTTATAAATTGAAGCAAGCTTCCAGAAGCTGGAATCTTCGTTTTGATGATACAATCAAATAGTTTGGTTTCATCAAGAATGAAGAAGAATCTTGTGTCTACAAGAAGGTTAGTGGGAGCACAGTTGTTTTTTTGGTGTTATATATAGATGACATTCTACTTATTGAAAATGACATCCCTACCCTACAGTCTGTAAAGACTTGGTTAGGGAAGTGCTTTTCTATGAAGGACTTGGGCGAAGCCACCTATGTATTAGGTATCAGGATCTATAGAGATAGATCACAAAGATTGCTTGGCCTAAGACAGAGTACATACATAGACAAAGTGTTAAGACGGTTTAACATACATGAATCTAAGAAAGGACTCTTACCTATGTCGCATGGTGTAAGCCTATCTAAGGCTTAATCCCCTTCCACCCAGGATGAGAGGGATCGCATGAGTAAGATTTCATATGCATCTGTAATTGGATCTATCATGTATGCCATGTTATGTACTGACCAGACATCTCGTATGCTTTGAGCATGACGAGCAGGTACTAGTCTGATCCCGGTGAGAGTCACTGGAGTGCTATCAAGAACATCCTTAAGTACTTAAGAAGGACTAAGGATTCGTTCTTGGTATATGGAGTCGAGGAGGAACTAGTTGTAAAGGGTTACACTGATGCTAGCTTCTAAACCGATAAGGACGACTCCAGATCACAATCGGGTTTTGTTTATTGCCTGAATGGTGGGGTTGTGAGCTGGAAGAGTTCAAAGCAGGAGACAGTCGTCGATTCTACCACAGAGGCTGAGTATATTGTGCCTCCAATATAACAAAGGAGGCCGTTTGGATTAGGAAGTTCATTATTGGGCTTGGTGTAGCTCCTACCATTGTGGACCCAGTGGACCTCTATTGTAATAATAATAGAGCCATTGCATAAACTAAGGAGCCCATATCTCACCAGCGATCCAAACATATACTTAGGCGCTTCCATCTCATTTGAGAAATCATCGATAGAGGAGATGTGAAGATATGCAGAGTACCAATAGATGATAACATTGTTGATCCACTGACGAAGCCTCTTGCACAACAGAAGTAGGAGGGTCATACTAGGTCTTTCGGCATTAGATATATGCCTGATTGGCTCTAGTGCAAGTGAGAGATTGTTGGTGTATGCCTTAGAGGCCAATACATTCTATCTGTATTTACATACATTGTATTATGCTATTTTTAATATATGAGGCATTTTATTTATTGTGTTCTTTTTGATAAACATAATAAAGTCCTTAGAATAGTAAGTTTGATACCATAGGACATCAAGTGGATGACTTGATCGTGAGATCCTATTGGATAAAACATTATTCTTAAATGTCCCTAGTTAAGTATTATTATTAATTAGGACAACAATAATGCATTGAGACTAGTATGTGCGTAGACTGATGACCACATCTCACAGGTCATGGATATGAGACATCAAGTCTACACATAGATACATATTAGAGTAATGATGTATTGGACAGACCCGCCATGAGAACGCTATGTGGATCGTTACGTGAGTGTCATAAACGATTCTTATAGTGATAATTGTAACATCTCGAAAATTTATAATTTTAGGATGAATAGTCGTTTAATAATATTTGTGATTTTTAAAAAAATTTCTGAATTTTTATGAAAATATAGAATATTTTAATATTATTTCTCATTTTGTGTGCACACTAAGCAGAGCCAGAAAAATGAGATATTTTTCCCGAGAACCTTGAGCTGTGGAAACGTCGACGGGGGATCTTACTAAACCCGAGGGCAGACACGGTTTGCGAGGTTTCATATTTTTCGAGAAATTTTAACAGATAAAATAATAATCGCTGTGTAAATTTTATTTATCAGATAAATTAATACTGACTTCGATCAACTGTAACAATTGTCTACTAAATAATAACATGTATTAAAAACCTTATCACATTATCTAAAATCTACTTTGTGTCACATCCATTAGCTTTATTTTCAAACGGAAGATTAATTAAATTCAAGCTTGTAAAAAAGGAAAGCTTCCAAGAAATTTCCTACAATCACACATTTCTCTCTCTTCTCTCCCCACTTACTCCATAGCACAAGCCATTTGGGAGCCCAATATTCACATCCTCACTTTGAATTCTTCACTCTCACATTTCTAAACATTTCCTCTCTTCTCATTTTCCTTCAAGCACTCTTATCTTCCTCTCTTCTTCTTCCTTCTCCACGACACACACACACCCATTGGAGATCATCTCTATTGTTTGCTAAACCAATCACATTCCTTGTTCCTCCCACCATTTCAAGGTTACTCTCTTTGGTGGTCATCCTTTGGTTGTTCTTCTTCCATTATTCACCATTGAAGCTAAAGCTTGGAGCTTTTGAGGTAAAGTCTTCAACTTTCTTCCATTTTCTTCCCATTTTCGTTTTTCTTGGTCACCAATGTGATCAAGAACTCATCTTTCCATGATTTGAGTGGACATTATGGAAGTCACTCATATTAGTGTTTTCTTGAAGGAGGAAAATGAAAATCAAGAGCAAAAAGGAGTAGCACCATTGTGTTGTCTTCAAATAGGTAAGAGGGAGATGATCCTTTTCAACTAATCTTAGTAGTAAGGAGATGTCTTGTGTGGTGTTGTTGATTTAGGGGTCCATGTGTGGATTTCTCTCTTTGTTATGTGTTTTTCTCTCTTCTTTTCACATTGCTGTATTTGGTTTGATTTATATGAGTCATTGATTTCCTCTATATGATTTTGGATGCATGTTTGAGCTAATATGATGTTGAAAATGTTATGGATTGATTTGGTTTGAGTTTAGATGGCTTAAAGATCATTTTTTTGCAAGTTTATGTGTGGCAATTGATTACACAGTGCCTGTAATCGATTACTAAGCCCTTGGAGTTACAAAACTGTGATTCTGAGAATCACGTAATCGATTACATCGTGTCTGTAATCGATTACGGAGATTCTGTCTAGCTTGTAATTGTTTACCAGAATTGTGTAATCGATTACCAGGTCTTTAGAGTTACAAAACCATGATTCTGGGAATCACGTAATCGATTACCTCCTATCTGTAATCGATTACGAAGATTCTATCTAGCTTATAATCGATTACCAGAACTGTGTAATCGATTACCAAGCCTCCAGAGTTACAAAATCGTGATTCTGGGAATCACATAATCGATTACATCCTGTCTGTAATTGATTACGAAGATTCTGTCTAGTTGGTAATCGATTACCAGGTCCCTGGAGTTACGAATCGTGTTTCTGTATGTAATCGATTACATTCAGTCTATAATTGATTACAGAGATTCTATCGAGCTGGTAATCGATTACTAGAGATATGTAATCGATTACCAGGACCCTAAAATGAGATTTTGAGCTGAAAATGATGAAAATATGGTTCCTTGTCCCTTGTAACTCAAACATGAATCTTAAACCCTAGATTCAAGGATTTTATTTCACTTAAATGTGATAGGATTATGTATCCATACCAATAATGAAGAAATGATTTTGAAAATGGAATTTTTAGATCCATAACATGGAAATTGTGGTATGTGTGGAACGATGGACATGTATATGTATTGATATTGAGAGTTGGTTGATGCAATTATGAGTTCCTATGTGGGACCAAGTTCTTGATGAAATTATGATATGTTAATATTGAAAATGGATATATATGCCATGGTGGTATACTTTATGATGAATGCATCATTGATAAACATACATGATTGGACATTGTGTCATCATGCATATGTGTTGTCCGTTGGACATTGTTGGAAAGGCCAAGTTGCCTAAGAGTTGAATAACACCTATGTGCAGGTGCGAATAGACTAAGCGTAGGTATCATATGTTGTTGACCGTGGGGGCGTCGGGGTGCGGGTGTCTCACAATAGACAGTGGTAGTTCCACTGGGGCCGTGGAATAGACCGATGCAAACACACCGACGATCCGGACCGAGACGCTGTCCTAAATCACGATCAACTGTTGAGGTGCCATATATAAGCCATTGTTGCGCAAATATTTTATGAGATGAAGCACACTGTTTTTAAAGGCTAACGAGATACTGACATAACTCCTTGATCATTCACTCCGATAATGTTTATGTCTAGCTCCATGGAGTAGGAATTGGGTACCATTTGTATTATGAAATGTTGGTCTCATAATTCATTGAGCATAAGCATTTACAACTGTGGAAAAGTATATGTTCTTATTACTGCAATAATTATTTGATTGCTTGAGCTATTGACTATTGGAAATATTGATGTTGTCTGCCTGTTATTGATGATTCTTATTGTTATTTACTGTTGTCCATTTATATGATGAATGGACTCTTGACTTTACATGAAGTTATGATTATTTGAACTGCCTTATTGTTTATTATCTGAGATATTATTATTGTTCCTCTTTTATGCTTATCTTTATTATTACTTATTGTTGTTTCTATCTTAATGCTTATTTTTATTGTTGCTGTTGATAAATGTATGTGTTGTGATGTTATGTGGTCGTCCTGCAACGTTTCATTTTCTTCCTGCCGTATTGGTATTGAAGGCTGGGTGTCTCACCTCTTTCCTGTATTTATGTATTTCTGTTTTATATTTATGTTTAATAAAAGATCGAGAAGGAGATGATGAGGGACCACACTTTTGCCGAGGGGATTAGATGTTTGGACAATATTTCTTTGATTACGTACGAGTGCAGCTGCGTGGGGGCATTGATGCCGGACTTATCGACTGGGACTCCGACCGTTGTATATGTTTATAGGGTTGCAGCTTTGTCTGCTAGTAGTAGTACCTATCCCAGGGTTACTACTTTTTTCCTCTAGTGTTTTGTTCCCACTGTATTTTATTTGAATATTTATGTATTATATTTTGTGTTATCAGTGCCTTGTGTTAAGGACAAATACATTATATATATGGAATATGTTTTTCTTTCAGTGATTGTATTTTAATGGCTGACTTCTAAATATGTTTCATTCCGAGGCTCGTATTTTCTATTTACGCATAATGGAAATAAATAAATTTTGAAACTACTCTTTTGTTGACACTGTGACATGCCTGTATTTAGTAACTGTGGTGCAATGACAATTATGCCGTGGTTTTTAGATTTAGGTGCATTACACTAGGTGGTATCAGAGCAGTTCATCCTGTTGAGTCGAGGTATGGACTTGCTATGTTTAGGCATATTAGGATTTTGTCTGTTATGCACTTCCTTGTCTCTTGACTGAGATGATGGGAAAGGAATGCATGGCTTGCCGTAGGTTGAATGTTGGTAGCTACTGTAATACAGTTGCATGATATTGAGGATTGACCTACTCAATATGTAATGTTCTGTGTGTACAAGAAACTATGACTTCACTTAGGCGTACTGTACTAAGAGAATAGGAATTCTTTTGTAAGGAGATCACAAGGTTTGGGGAACCGATCTTCTGGAGAAAGAAATAACTGGTGTAAGTTTGGTTTGAGAAGCTGTTGGGAGTTGACAACTTGCAAGGGGTTACGCCGTAGAGTGATTGTTGAAGACTGTTAGTTTGGTTTGAGATAACTGGTGTAAGTTTGGTTTGAGATGCTCAAGTTGAAGACTGTTAGAATCCGTGAATCGAATTTGTTTTGCTTGAATTGTGTGATTCTGTGTGTTTGGTTTCCGAAAGTAGACAATACTGTTTGAAATAATTACGTTTGTTTTGTTGTGTCATGTTTTGTCCATCTCCGAAGAAAAATCAATGGCTCGTGGTAGACGTACGCATATGGGCGCAAAACAAGACAATGGAAGCATGACTGCGACTGAAGAGGAAATGCAGAGGATGGCTGATGTGACAACTCACCAAAATCAGAGGGCCGCCCAACTGCGAGAATTAGAGGTTAAGGTTCCGAATTTGTTGAAGGGAAGTCAGACTTGGGATAACCTTGGACTGCCTAAATACCAAAGGAGGAGTAATAGGAAGGCTAATCAATTCAAGTGGAAACCATACTCCCGATTGTCAGGGAAGCGACAACCACATCCAACGCATGGGGAAAGTGCTAGTGGCAGTGGATCCAATCAGACCCAGACACCCTTACCAAAATGTAAGAAATGCGAAAAGAACTACTCAGCGAAAGAATGTGAGACCAAGAGGATAGTCTGTCTCAAGTGCGGAAAAGAGCACCTAACTAAGAATTGTACAATTGCAGGAATCATCTGCTTTAAATATGGAGAGCCTGGACATGTTTCTCGCAACTGCAACTAAGCAAAGGCAAGTTCTTCAGTCGATGCTGCAAGGGCTGTGGAACCACAAACAGAAGCCAAAATTTACACCCTGGGAGGTGTTGAGACCTCTAAGTTTGAAGATCTAAACAATGGAAATTGTGCCTAAATTGACGATCCCATAATCGTGTTGTATAATTCTAGGGGTAACCCTTCCTTTGACAATTTGTAACTGTATGGATCATTTGGATTCATCTGTATTTTCATTGACATTGACCCAGTTACTTTTACCTCTATTACCAAGATTTGTCGTTGACAATCAAGTTTGTTTACTTCATCCTGTTCTACTAAAAGTCGAATCTTTTGTTGATTTGACTTGCATACCTAAAGCTATACCTATTAGGGTTTATGATTTCAGGAATTGGTTGATTATTTTCTAGTCGTATCCTGCTAGATCGTCTCGATGAAAACCTTAGTGGTTTTCGAAACCAAGACTTTTGAATTCGTAACGGCCAACAAGGTTGGAGCCTTGTGAGGGAAAAGAACTCCAAGGATACGTGTTACCTTTTGTGGAGAACAAAAGAAAAGGGAATGTGAATGTCGCTATCATAATCAATGAATTTTATTTCGATGAGCTACAGTGCTGTCAGTTAAGGAGAGGAATGGAACTTCTCGGTGAGATAAGGACTGTCACCAGTTGGATAAAATTACGATGAAGGAGGAGTATCCTTGGAGAAAGATGAACGATTTGATGGATCAGTTAGAAGGAAGTCGTTGTTCTCTCCAAGATAGATGTACGTTTTGGTTATCATTAAATTCGTGGGAATTTGAGGGTGTTCTCCAAAATAGCATTTCGAATGCACTATGGACATTATGGATATCTCGTAATGCCGTTCGGAGTGACAGATGCTCCTGTCATATTCATAGATAACGTGGATTGGATCTTCCATCCTTACCCAGAACAGAATTGTCGTTGTCATCAATGATGATATTCTGATCTATTCTTGAACAGATGGAGAGACACATCGGACACCTCGGTATAATTTTTCAGACTTTGAAGGAGAAAGAAGTGAATGCCAAGGTATTAGAGTACGAATTCTCATTTGAGGAGGTTCAGTTTTAGATTATGAAATTCCAAATAGAGGAATTGTTGTGGATTCACAAAAGATTGAAGCAGTTCTTTAAAAGGAAAGTCCAGAGACCGTAAAGGAGATTCATAGCTAGTGGGATTAGTTAGTTGTTATCGAAGGAGTATTGATGGATCCTCCAAGATAGTAGGACATCTTACTTAGCTTACAAGAAGAGAATCAAAACTTTTATGGGATAACACACATGAAGAAAGTTTTCCCAGGATTGAGGAAACATTCGAAGACTCGCCAGTTTTGGTCCTACTCGATTCTAATGAGACAATTGAAGTGTTTTGTGATGCTTTACATCAAGGTCTAGGATGTGTATTCATGCAAAGTTGGGAAGTTGTGACTTATGCCTCGAGGTAGTTGAGGGTGCATTGAGAAATTACCCAACACATGACATGGAGTTAGCCGCAGTTGTATTTGCTCTGAGAATAAAGAGACACTTTCTGTATGGGATAACATTCAATGCCTATAGCAATCGCAAGAGGCTGAACTATCTGTTCATCAAAAAAGAACCGGACATTAGACAGAGGAGGTGACTAGGAATTTTGAAAGAGCATGATTTCTAACTTTAGTATCATCCTGAAAAAGTAAACGTCATGGCAGATGCTTTAAATCAGAAACTACCAAATACCTTCATTATGATGGTCAAGAAGAAGGAATTAATAGAGTAATTTGAGGACAAGTGGTTGTCATCAGAAATGACACTGGATGAGGTATGTCTAGATATAGTCACTATTTCGAATGACCTGTTGGGAAAGATCTAAGAGGAGTAGAAAAGTGACCAATTTATACAAGACATGAAGGGGCTATTGAAACAAGGCATGGCATCAGGTTACGGTGAAGGAATTCGATGGAATCCTGATGTTCACGAGTAAGGTTTGTATGCCAGATGGGTCAGAACTTAAGAAGTTAATTTTCAATGGAGCTCACAGGAGTAAAGTGAGTATACACTCCTGAGCGACCAAGATATCTCAAGATCTAAAAAAGAAGTAATGGTAACAAGGGATGAAGAGAGACGTTGCTAAATGTGTGTCATCTTGTCTAAGCTGCTAGTAAACTCACTCCTAAATTCTTCGGGTTATATCAAATTCTTTTTTAGATTGGTCTAGTAGCTTATAACTAGTTTTTGTCATCCTTTCTTTCTAAATCTTCGTGAAATCTTCCATATATCATGATTGCGAAAGCATATCCCTGATTCAGCCATGTCATCAAACTAAACACGGTACAGTTCAGAGAGAGTCTGATCTATGATAAGCTTTTTGTGAAGATTAAGGATATGAGAATAAAGCAATACGGAGATAGAGATCACATTAGTAAGGGTGATCTGAATTGACGCGACTAGAAGCGCGATGTGAAAGTTGGAAGGCAAGATGAAGGAATTATATCCATGTTATTCTAAGGAATGAAAATTTCGAGGACGAAATTTCTATTTGAAGAGGAGTGTTGTAACATCCCGAAAATTTATAATTTTAGGATGAATAGTCGTTTAATAATATTTGTGATTTTTGAGAATTTTTCTAGATTTTTCTGAGAATGCGGAATATTTAAATATTATTCTTCATTTTGCGTGCACACTGAGCAGAGCCGAGAAAATGAGATATTTTTCCCGAGAACCTTGAGCTGTGGAAACGTCGACGGGGGATCTTATTAAACCCGGGGCCAGACACGATTTGCGAGGTTTCATATTTTTCGAGAAATTTTAACAAATAAAATAATAATCGCTGTGTAAATTTTATCTGTTAGATAAATTAATACTGACTTCGGTCAACTATAACAATTATCTACTAAATAATAACATGTATTAAAAACCTTATCACATTATCTAAAATCTACTTTGTGTCACATCCATTAGCTTTATTTTCAAAAGGAAGATTAATTAAATTCAAGCTTGTAAAAAAGGGAAGCTTCCAAAAAATTTCCTACAATCACACATTTCTCTCTCTTCTCTCCCCACTCACTCCACGGCAGAAGCCATTTGGGAGCCCAATATTCATATCCTCACTTTTAATTCTTCACTCTCACATTTCTAAACATTTCATCTCTTTTCATTTTCCTTCAAGCACTCTTCTCTTCCTCTCTTCTTCTTCCTTCTCCACGACACACACACACCCATTGGAGACCATCTCCATTGTTTGCTAAACCAATCACATTCCTTGTTTCCTCCCACCATTTCAAGGTTACTCTCTTTGGTGGTCATCCTTGGGTTCTTCTTCTTCCATTATTCACCATTGAAGCTAAAACTTGGAGCTTTTGAGGCAAAGTCTTCAACTTTCTTCCATTTTCTTCCCATTTTCGTTTTTCTTGGTCACCTGTGTGACCAAGAACTCATCTTTCCATGATTTCAGTGGACATTGTGGAAGTCACTCACATTAGTGTTTTCTTGAAGGAGGAAAATGAAAATCAAGAGCAAAAAGGAGTAGCACCATTGTGTTGTCTTCAAATAGGTAAGAGGGAGATGATCTTCTTCAACCAATCTTGGTAGTAAGGAGATGTCTTGTGTGGTGCTGTTAATTTAGGGGTCCATGTGTGGATTTCCCTCTTTGTTATGTGTTTTTCTCTCTTCTTTTCACATTGGTGTATTTGGTTTGATTTGTATGAGTCATTGATTTCCTTTATATGATTTTGGATGCATGTTTGAGCTAATATGATGTTGAAAATGTTATGGATTGATTTGGTTTGTGTTTAGATGGCTTAAAGACCAATTTTCTGCAAGTTTATGCGTGGTAATCAATTACACAGTGCCTGTAATCGATTACCAAGCCCTTGGAGTTACAAAACCATGATTCTGAGAATCACGTAATCGATTACATCCTGTCTGTAATCGATTACGGAGATTTTGTCTAGCTTGTAATCGATTACCAGAATTGTGTAATCGATTACCAAGCCTTTGGAGTTACAAAATCGTGATTTTGGGAATCACGTAATCGATTACCTCCTATCTGTAATCGATTACGGAGATTCTGTCTAGCTTGTAATCGAATACCAGAACTGTGTAATCGATTACCAAGCCTCCGGAGTTACAAAATCGTGATTCTGGGAATCACGTAATCGATTACATCCTGTCTGTAATCGATTACGCAGGTTCTATCCAGCTGGTAATCGATTACCAGAATTGTGTAATCGATTACCAGGTCCCTGGAGTTACGAATCGTGTTTCTAGGAAGCTATGTAATCGATTACATTCAGTCTGTAATCGATTACAGAGATTCTATCGAGCTGGTAATCGATTACTAGAGATATGTAATCGATTACCAGGACCCTAAAATGAGATTTTGAGCTGAAAATGATGAAAATATGGTTCCTTGTCCCTTGTAACTCAAACATGAATCTTAAACCCTAGATTCAAGGATTTTATTTCACTTAAATGTGATAGGATTATGTATCCATACCAATAATGGAGAAATGATTTTGAAAATAGAATTTTTAGATCCATAACATGAAAATTGTGGTATGTGTGGAACGATGGACATGTATATGTATTGATATTGAGAGTTGGTTGATGCAATTGTGAGTTCCCTATGTGGGACCAAGTTCTTAATGAAATTATGATATGTTAATATTGAAAATGGATATATATACCATGGTGGTATACTTTATGATGAATGCATCATTGATAAACATACATGATTAGACATTGTGTCGTCATGCATATGTGTTGTCCGTTGGACATTGTTGGAAAGGCCAAGTTGCCTAAGAGTTGAATAACACCTATGTGCAGGTGCGAATAGACTAAGCGTAGGTGTCATATGTTGTTGACCGTGGGGGCGTCGGGGTACAGGTGTCTCACAATAGACAGTGATAGCTCCACTGGGGCCGTGGGATAGACCGATGCAAACACACCGACGATCCGGACCGAGACGCTGTCCTAAATCGCGATCAACTGTTGAGGTGCCATGTATAAGCCATTGTTGCGCAAATATTTTATGAGATGAAGCACACTGTTTTTAAAGGCTAACGAGATATTGACATAACTCCTTAATCATTCACTCCGAAAATAATTATGTCTAGCTCCATGGAGTAGGAATTGGGTACCATTTGTATTATGAAATGTTGGTCTCATAATTCATTGAGCATAAGCATTTACAACTGTGGAAAAGTATATGTTCTTATTACTGCAATAATTATTTGATTGCTTGAGCTATTGACTATTGGAAATATTGATGTTGTCTGCCTGTTATTGATGATTCTTATTGTTATTTACGGTTGTCCATTTATATGATGAATGGACTCTTGACTTTACATGAAGTTATGATTATTTGAACTGCCTTATTGTTTATTATCTGAGATATTATTATTGTTCCTCTTTTATGCTTATCTTTATTATTACTTATTGTTGTTTCTATCTTAATGCTTATTTTTAATGTTGCTGTTGACAAATGTATGTGTTGTGATGTTATGTGGTTGTCCTGCGCTGTTCCGTTTTCTTGCTACCGTATTGGTATTGAAGGTTGGGTGTCTCACCTCTTTCCTGTATTTCTGTATTTCTGTTTTATATTTATGTTTGATAAAAGATCGGGAAGGAGATGATGAGGGACCACACTTTTGCCGAGGGGATTAGATGTCTGGACAATATTTCTTCGATTACGGACGAGTGCAGCTGCGTGGGGGCATTGATGCCGGACTTGTCGACTGGGACTCCGACCGTTGTATATGTATATGGGGTTGCAGTTTTGTCTGCTAGTAGTAGTACCTACCCCAGGGTTACTACTTTTTCCCTCTAGTGTTTTGTTCCCATTGTATTTTATTTGAATATGTATGTATTATATTTTGTGTTATCAGTGCCTTGTGTTATGGACAAATACATTATATATATGGAATATGTTTTTCTTTCAGTGATTGTATTTTAATGGTTGACTTCTAAATATGTTTCATTCTGAGGTTTGTATTTTCTATTTACGCATAATGGAAATAAATAAATTTTGAAACTACTCTTTTGTTGACACTATGACACGCCTGTATTTAGTAACTGTAGTTCAATGATGATTGTGCCGCAGTTGTTAGATTTATGTGCGTTACAATAATGGTGTATGTGGTCCTTTGACTAGAAATCACTACGATTCCTACATGAGGAGTTGTGTATTTTAATGCCATCAAACGTTATCTGTAACAAGGTGATTATAAAGTTAGTTATTAGACATACCGCGATTCATGTGGAGGGATGTGAGTGACCTAGATGGGATTTGTCCCTCCTACATAATAAGAGTGATATCTTCGGGTCACTTGATTGAGTGAGACTACGAAATACATGGCCATGCTCAAATGAGTTAATATGAGATATTGATCTCATTTGTTATTACTATGTCTACTCAAGAATTAGGAAACTGAAGATTGAACTAAACAAGGGTGACACATTCCATGCCTTGTGTTCAATCTAGATATCTGGACAAAGGGACTAAACTACACGGAAACATTGGTCACGGATAGGTGATGCCAAATCATTGACATTCTCATTACTTGGGTAGCAGTGATGTGTTGCTAGATACCACTCACTGTTTGTAATATTAAAATGAGATTTTAATATTACTACTAACGTTATGAGAACCTGCAGGGTCGCACACTTAGAACAGACTAAATTGGAGCAATAAGGATCCATGTTGGACTTGGATTCAATTGTGGGCCTAACTCATGACAGATGGGTTTAGGGTTGCACAGCTTACCTTGCTACTGTTCACACTCACTTAAGGTAGCCACGATTGTAAATAGTACTGGTAAAGGGGCTGCTACGTACGTAACATTACAACCCTAGTTGCACCTACGAAAGTGAGTGAGAGACAGTGAAAGGTCTTCTTCTCTTCTCTTCGTAGCTAGCACCGCGAAACAGAGGCGTGACTCCTTTTTGCAAGTTTGTTCGTGTGGATACCGTAGAGACATCATCGCTATTATGATGTTGGTGATTCACCTCGCTTGTGTTTATCACACTTCAAGAGGTAAACTTTTAAAAACTCAAATTATGGACTTTTCGCACGGATCTTGTGAGGGAATTCTATTATTCTGCTGCGTGATTTTTAATCCGCAATTCCTAACAAACTCTTTATCAATTTATGCTTGACATTTCAATATTTGATGGCAATATTTGAAACACATAGAAACACTTACAAAGCTAACTTCAAAAATTCTCTAAATCATTAGCTATTATCAAATATCATTTAAACCCATTTACAAGCATAATTTAGGTTGATATATAAAATGTAAAACATGTACCACATTATCAATCATGCAATGTTAGCTCTAACAAGAATGCATGAAACATATATGCACTTGAATCCAAAAATATGCTTTAAGCATTTTAAGGCATGATTCAAGTTTATTATGAAACACATGATCATCATCAAAACTTATATAGGCATTTTGGGCAAACAATGATCATGTTAGGCATGTTATATCAAGTAAGAAATTCTAGTATGCACGCATGATTCAAGTTTCTTACATTAAAGTTCAAAGACAAGTTCAAGGCACAAGATGAGTCATTTACTTCTTGTTTTCACGATATGAACATATCAAGCAATTTCAAATAAGAAGACATATTACTTTTAACTTTCCAATCTCCAAGTAAGTATATAAGATAATTAAGCATCAAAGAGAAATGATTAGAACTACTTATGAGCATGTGGATTTCCATATTTGAACAAAGAGAATTGGTCACAAGCTCAAGAACAAAGATATTACCATAAAACATGTTATTCCAAATAAGGTGTGTACTTATCTAGAATGTTAGCATATGTAAAGACACTTCCAAGATACAATGCTAGAGAATCACAACTTAAGGCATGCTAAAGCATAAACCAAGTCTCTATTTCTCCAAATATCACATGATATTCAATTTAAAGTATAAATAAGGATAAAAGATTGATATCACGAAAAGTGTACTTTTTGAATTTTTATAGGTGACTCCAACTTCTATGCCTTAAGGATCCTTGAGAATGTTGTGGTTCTCCATGATGTTTTTCATTACTCTTGGAGAACTCGGACTATTTCAAAATTTTTGAAACTCAAGTAGCATAGTTGTATTTCACTTAAATGCATGTTTGAGCTAATAGCCACCCTACAACACAAATCAAAGTACTTTCTTTAATATCCTCCGATTTTGGATCCATAGGTGTTAGTCGTTGATTATTAATCTATTATGTTCTCATAAAGATCAATTTATTTATAGTATATAAATTGAGCACAATAAATTAAATAATCAATTTCCTTTAATCACATAGCCAATAACATGCTTACTTTCATGATATATAGACAATTCAAAACATAGCAAGTATACCTAGGTATTTAGAACCTTATGTACAATGATATATAACAAATTAATGAGCTATGGTACAATAAGAATGAATATAATCATGTGCTAAACATAATATTCAAATTTTACTAAGTACATATGATTTTATCAATCACTTAAGGCCTATAAGAAATATACCTCAAATTCATTGACTTTATAAGAGAATGTGCATAAGAAGTAAAAGCTTTTGATACCTTGGCCTTGGTAATCAAGGAAATACTTTTTCTTATCCGTTGCTTCTCTTTTAGAATCTTAAACTTTACAAGTTATAAATTTTGTACTTGAGAACCTTTGGTTGAAGCCATCTTCCTTCTTTAGCCAAAACTTCTACCATTAGACTTTGGAAGCATTCTCCTTAATAATTCTTTTTTCCTTTTAAAAATTAGTCCATCATTTTGAGAAAATTTCTGCACAATTAAAACACTAGGAGGACATTTTGGTACCCACTTCATCTTGGGTCCTTGAATGTTAGTACTAGGACCTTTAAGATCTTTAGGAACCCATACCATACTATTTCTCATATAAGGATTTCTTCTATAATTGCATAAATGAGAAATATGTCCTAAATGACCACAAAAATTGCAAACAATTGAATTCAATGATGGTTTGGTCCATTGAAGATCATCTTTAAAAAATTAAGCCTTTTGTTGCTATTACATTCTAAAATATTTTTGTCATAAGCCTTGCTTGAATTTTCATGTTAAAAAACATTAATTTCATTCTTATTAAATGATGTGAATTATAAGATGCAAACCAAAGTGCAAGTTGTCTCAAGTAATAAATTTCTCGAGAGTCCGAGGTCGATCCACAAGGAATTGATGAAGATAAATTCTTTGAGGTGATGAAAGGATTTATCACAACAATAAAGATAATAAAACTTGTTCATAATTAAAAAAAGAACTTTCTTGATCTAGGAGATCCACTTTTGGTAATAAATTAAGGACAATATTAATTCTTTTTTATAACTCAATTGAAATCCATGCACAACAGAGATTGTAATTGGAAAATAAAACATTCAAAGTCCATTTAGAATTATATACATAGTTATATTATGGTTCCTTTAATTATTTATCAACACCAACACTTGTAAATGGGTTCAAGCATTCATTGTGCCAACCACTTGTCTACAATGAATCAAGAACTCCACTTTAGAAGGAGGGTTTCTAAATTGATTGGAAACAAAATATAATACATATAATGACCACTTGATAATATATCATTTAAGTATAGGAAAGAAATTAATCTAACCTTATTTTATTACCAAAAGTTTCACCCCTTCATCCAAGCAAGATGAAAATTAGTTATTCATGAGCAAGAAGAAAGAAAGAGCGAAGAAAAAAAAGATGAACATAACTTCAATTTAGAACAAAAGAAAATTACAACAAGAGAAACAAATAACATAATAGCATGATCTTGATTTCTAAGCCAAATGCCGAAAATGATCAGCTAATGCTCCCTTTTATAAAGCTTGAGGAGTACAAAATGACAATGAAGTTATTTAAGGAGTGGGTAGATGATGGGTGGATGAGTGGAAAATGACAATGGAGTTATTTAATGAGAGGGTGGATGATTAGTTAGAGGGTGGATGATTAATGAGTGAGTGGATGATTATTGAGTGGGTGGATGATTATTTAGTGGGTAGATAACTAATGAGTGAGTGGATGATTAATGAGTGGGTGGATGATTATTTAGTGGGTAGATAACTAATGAGTGAGTGGATGATTAATGAGTGGGTGGATGATTAATGATGCTTGTCTCTCCACTTGTACAAACTAATTCAACTATCTTCACACGATTATAACTCTGTTAAATGTCTTTTTCTGGAAAAATGGTCTTCATGAGAGTTGAAGGGTTTTGTCTTAGCTTTCTAATGCCACTGGTTTTAGCTCAATACAACTCCTACAACTTAAATTCTGTCCCAATCACCGCACACTGCTCAGGCCTAGCTACAACTCCTCTATTTTGACTTACAAGCCTAATATGACCTCCAAGCTATCTGAACTGGCTCTTGTATTCTTCATGAAAGTTGTAGATTTGGGTCTTAACTGTCAAATGGAACTGGTTTTAGTCCAAAACCTCTTTTATAGCTCAAGTTATGCTCTGATTAGTGCACACTACTCAGACAAAACCTATTTTCTGACTTCTAGGCCCAATTAGCTCCACTAGATGTTTGATTGAGAATTCGAGCTCTTCATCAAAGTTGTAGAGATTTCTCTCATCTTTCCTACAAGGTAAATTCATAATTTTTACATATCTAGAACTCAAGATATGACTAAAATATAGAAACAATGTAAAATCTCAATAATGCTGGAAAAGATCAATTAAGCTTAATTTGAACCCAAACTTACAAAACATGACCAAGCTTAATCAATTAAGTGCATTGAGAGTATAAATGATTAAAAATGAGGGTTTATTAATGTATAAAATACGTGATTATCAAATTCTCCCACACTTAATTTTTTGCACTCTTGGGCAAAACACATAAGACCAAGACTATGAAACAAAAAAAAATGACACAGACTCAAAAGCTAAAAAAAACTAAAAGACTCAATTTTCAATGATATTCAAGAATGCAAAAGTTTATAAACAAGAAGAGCAACCAAAAATTCAAGGGATTAAAACATTCATGAGGTAACATTTCTTCGCATCTCAAATCAATAAGCAAGGAAACTTCAGTTGAAAAGCATGAATCAAGAATGATAGATCCTCATAGAATTCACTCTCAATCCCTCAAGTGTTTAAAAAGTAAGTATTTCACTCTATTCAACCCATGAACAATTGCACTACCATAAGCTTGCTTATCTTCTACTTCTCTGCTACTCAAAAACACATGCACACAAAAATCAAAAGGACTTTATTCAAGGTTGTAATGGGGTTATGGTAAAGGAGAATGGGTAATATGGATATGACAAGTTAAAATACCAAAGAGAATAGAAGAGTATTAGGGTATAGTTAAAGTGGAGAAGATATCTAAGAACATTCAGTTTAAATCTCATAAAGAACAATGAGCAATATTTAACTAATGTTTGTTGAAGATCAATCCCAAATTGGTGGGTTGAATTCATTGTTAGGCCAGAACCTTCTCATTCTCTTCCTATTGTTTCCAAGGATCCACCCTCATTCTAGGTATGGATATATCACATGATGTATTAGGAGATTCTGATAATCCTTTGATTGCAGCGGTGGTCAGCTCTCTCTTTTTCTTTTTTCTTTTTTTTTCAACATTTTGCACACACATATTTACACTTGTTCAAGAACTCATCCAATGACAAAGCCAATGCTCTCTTATTCCCTAAAGTTGGGTAAAAACATGTTTTTTTAAGGCAAGTAATGAGCTAAAAACAAGGAATAGTCAAATAAGCTCAAAGAGGTTACACAAGAAAAAATATGCAAGGATGACTATTTGGTCAAAGTAGCTATTTCAAAATGTCTCAATCATATATATGTATGCATGTGAAAATGCAGCCTGAAAAAGAATCAAAGCAAGTTCTAGAGTAACAATTCCATGAGTGAAAAAATCACACAAGAAAGAAGAGAATGATACAGATATTTAATCCATTCATCAATAGGCTCAAAATCTCACAAGGCATATATTTATCATTCTCAATTTATCAATTCAACATCCATCACCAAGCATGTGAAATTTAAGACAGAAGATAATTTATTCAACTATGCTATGATCCTTGAATTTCAATTGCTTTAAAGGATGTGAGAGTTCATTCACTTGAATCATTCAAAGGAAATCAAACGATAAAATGTTGTTACTTCCATAAATTAACACATAATAGTTACTTCCCCAATCTAGATGCATCTCAGAAGTAATTTACTTCAAAAGTAAAATTACTTCTTACTCTGCCATCCCTAATTGGTTTTGCTACAGGTTTCTGACAATCGTATCACTAAACATACTTCCCAATTTAGATGCGTCTCAAGAGTGAAATTACTCCTTACTCTGCCATCCTTCATTAGTTTAGTAAGTTGCTGACAATCATATCATTCTTTCCAAAAAAAATTTTAATCTCTTTTTTTTTAGTTCAACTATCCTTCCCCCAACCAGATCACAACATTGTCCGTAATGTTAAAATATAGATGAGTAAAGGATAAAAAATATTACTTGTTGTAGCAATTACTGAAAAGAGAAATCTGACACAAATTTAAATAGAAACAAAGTACGAGAAATAAAACTAAAGGTAAAGGAAAGTTATAGATGAAGTGTCAGATCTGGCTTGCATTTCATGCTGCTTCCCTCATTGCTTCCTTTTGACCAATCTATCTGAGCTATTGCTGGATTAGGTTTATAAATAAAAGCTTATAATTTATCAATCAACTTGTGACACCTGGGGCCGACGAGGGCGGGGAGTGGTCGCCGGTGCAAAAGATGAAGCACGGACAAGGAGCGGCTCCTACCCGGCTTCTAGGTGAAGGGACATATGAATGAATTGAATACACACCAGAATGAGAGAGATTCAGAGATTGTGCAGGTATGAGACTGCATAGTTGATGATGGCTTAAAAGAATTGATTAGCACCACCTATATTAACAAGATTCATCTTCTTTTCGAGAGCCAAGAACATAAGTATTTCATAGTTAAGCGTGCTTGACTTGGAGCACTTATAGGATAGGTGACCTCCTTGGAAGTTTCCTAGGATACGTGTAAGTGAGGGCAAAGCATGTTGAAAAGACTCGTGTTAATTTGTAGGGATACTCATCAATCTTGCAGGCAGCCTCGGGACATTACAAATGGTATCAGAGCGGAACCTCTCCTAGTTTGATGTGGTTCGGGGACGAACCTTGTGGAAGCTGGTAGGCATATGACACCTAGGGCCGACGAGGGCGGGGAGTGGTCGCCGGTGCAAAAGATGAAGCACGTACAAGGAGCGGCTTCTGGAAGACTTCTAGGTTAAGGGACATATGAATGAACTGAATACACATCGGAATGAGAGGGATTCAGAGACTGTGCAGGTATGAGACTGCATAGTTGAGGATGACTTAAAAGAATTGATTAGTACCACCCATATTAACAAGATGCATCTTCTTTCGGGAGCTAACAACATAAGTACTATGTGGTTAAGCGTGCTTGACTTGGAGCACTTGTGGGATGGGTGACCTCTTGGGAAATTTCCTAGGATCCGTGTGAGTGAGGACAAAGCATGCTAAAAAGACCTGTGTTGATTTGTAGGGACACTCATCAATCCTGCAGGCAGTCCTAGAACATTACACAACTCATCAACAATGGAAGCAGAGATAAGAAGTAGTCTTGTCGAAGGTGTGATAAATTTTTGTTCCACAGCATGGTCAAGAAAAGATAACAAATCAAAAAAAAATTATTAACATTCAACAAACCTATGGGTTTATTGTGGATGTTCAGTTGGGCCCAAGAGATAATTTGAAAAATTTGGGTCGTTGTACACATGCATAATGGGTCAGCATATTGATGTGAGAATTATGCCTATTTAACATGTTTTCTATGATATGATATGATATAACTGTATGTGATATATTGTATCTGTATCTTTTACTGTCATTTTCTATACTGCCTCATTGGTATTGATGAAAGGGGATCTCACCTCTTTATTATATTGTATTTGTGTATTGTATGTATTTGATGAAGACCGAGGAGATGAGGAGACTGATAAGTCTTTTTACTATCAGTAGCTAGTTTTCTGTATTTGCTTAGTATGACGGCGAGGCGTCAAGTTTTAAGGTTTGTCACAGTATAATTCCACGGTGGAATTGATGTTTGGCGAGTTAACTTAGATAGGGAAAGGTTTGTGTATACCGGGGATCTGACTCTGAACTTAAGTAGCACTAGGGATGGTACTCCTGTCATGACACAACATGTGTCTGTGCGTTTAGAGTTTTTTATGCCTATCCGTGAGATTTGGAGTAGGAATAATAATACTTATACTCCACACGAGGAATCCATGATGTCGACTGTCAGGACACCAACTAGGCGTGTGCTGTACTCGCCAGGTTTCTTTGATGACAACACTGAAGAGGAGGAGGAGGAGGATCCCAATGAGAGCCTGAACCTTTTGTTTGATGGAGTTCTAATTTAGTAGTTTTATTTTGGTGTGTATTGTATATATAACTTTTGGGGGTGTAATTATGTAAATTATTTGTGAACAAGGTTTGTAATATGTAATATAAGGTGTGTTAGTTTTAATTTCATTTTATGTTTAAAGTTTTTATTTATTATCTGTTATTCCACAAAAGAAATTTTAAAATCAATGTTTTTACAAGATTAATTCTTTTACAACTTGAGTAAATTATATTAGGATTAGTCTTAAATGTGATACCCTACGGTGGGTGTTGCAAGAGTCACATCCCCAATGTAAGTAACACTCTCTACTTCACGGTCAAAATGCCAGGCTTCCAAGCCACTATGAAACTGTATCCACGTGCGTAACAAAAGAGGTTATGCAGATGCCATCATAAGGAAATAGAAGTCGATCCTTAAAACCTAACTAATCGAACTCAATTCGCGCTCTTCACTGTCTTCATCCAATACGACATAAAACAGGGTAATACAGTAAAGAGGCGAGACACCCAACTTTCATTACCATTATAGCAGTAAGAAGACAACACGGCGCAGAGCGCCCATATAGCAACACAGTCATATATTCATTAACAGTAACAGTAAAATTTATAGCAAAGCAGTACAATTATAAGCAAATAGTAAGAATCAATAACACAGACAGGTCATAATAATATCCCAAGCAATCAGCACAATATCCAAATAATTATTATAGAAATAAAATAGATATTTTCACAGTCACAAGTGTTCATGCTCAACAAATTATGAGACCGACAATGAACAGTGCATAATGCATTATGGTACCACAAATCCTACTCCATGGAGCTAGACATCAACATTTTTGGAGAGAATGATCAAGGAGTAATGCCAGTATACCGTTAGCTTTAAAAATAGTGTGCTCATCTTATAAAAATATTTACGCAATAATGGCTTATACATGGTGTAACACCCTAATACAGATATCTAGATATATCATAGTTTCACAACGATATATAAAGATAACGGTACTAGAAATGTCACTTCCTCATACTTTATTTAACATATATTCATAATCACAACTGAGTAATTATAGAAAGCCTTGAGAGATTGCGGAAAAACTTAAACCTCATACATATATATATATATATATATATATATATATATATATATATATATATACAAACTTAGCCACAAGAGGGCTTATTGTAATACATATAATATAAAATTTACAGAACAAATATAAATTGATTACATAAGTTCTGTCTACTTAAAGTAATAAAAATTACTCTAGTTTTCATGCTTTATCTTCTTACCCTTAGCAGGTTCTGTACCATACTACCTGTGTCTGATCCTGCATCTGTTCCTGCATCTGGATTTACATGGAATAGCAACTGGGGTGAGAATAAACATTCTCAGTAAAAGCAATTCCAATACCATCTAACTATAACATTGTATATAACAATTATATAACAGATGCTATAATTCTAACTTAGGAGCTTCCTCCTCTTTTCTCATATCTGCACACTTTCTTATAGTGTGATATCAACCGATAGCCTACACACTGTTAATATATACAATGCCCATACAGCTGTAAATACCAACAGTGACGGACAATGCCAATACAACTATCCGTGAATGCATTGAGAATGATATGTAATATGAATATGCCTAAGGAAATCTTAAGAGTATGTGGATGAAATGCAAATGCAGGGTTTTGTTTTGAAATACATGTAAAAGTTTATTTTGAAAACAAGGAAGTTTGCTAGGAACTAGTCAGTATATCATCTAGTGGTAATTAGAGGGAAAACTCATCCTCACATTACACATATCCTGGCATACTGAGAAATTCAGGCTTCATCCTTGCTCAAAGAGCGTCTTTGGATTTCCCACTTATCTCCTTTGGCCTTGGCACTATCTAGACATCAGGGTTATGTCCTTCTCAAAAGTCCTCCGGACACCCATATATCTCCTTTTGCCTCCATGAATGAACATCAAAGAATATTCACTAAGATCGATTCTACTTGACTAATTCGTAGACTTACATATGTACTTATATACTTAGTTCCTTTATGATCTAAGCATATTCTCCTAGGAACTTTGGCTTCTTATGTTTACCCTTTGTAATGAGGAGAATCTGTAACCTCATACTACATGTAACCTTAGCATTTGGTTAGAAATACTTGTCCTCTTAGGAACTTCTCTGATTTCTTACCTTCTTAGCTAAATGACCTCGCGTCATATAATATTACATTCTCAAGTAAACATTACTAGATCATTTCTCATACTTGTACCTAACTCCACCTCATCACTTATATCTCTTAAGTGATTTCTAATACAACACTATGTTACTGAGGTGTTAGGTACTCACCTATGGCACACCACTAATCATGGTTGCACTAAGGTTCTTACTCTTCACATACATACTAGATTAATTAACTAGTGTGTGAAAAGCTTAATGTTATGCTTATCTCTTACATAACTACTATCTTAACTTTCCTATAGACTCAACTCATCCTAGTGAAAGAGTCTATCTTAACTACTGCCTCATCTACCCTTGCTTAAGGAAATACATGAGTATTTCTCTAAAACTTTGCATAATTAACTCAACTTTAACTAAAGCGAGTAAGTCATGCATCTAGATAAGTATAACATACTTATTCTGGTTGCATCTAGTTTTCTCTTCCATCACACTTCTAGTAGTAGCTTATACTACACTTATGTGCTTAAGGTTCCAGATACCTCTTTAATTATTCCAAACTCATAGAATGCGTTAGAACTTAACTTCCATACTTTCATTAGTATCTAAGGAAGTAAATTCCCTTTATCTTGCACTTCTAACTCATCTTTGTTAATGCATGAGTTATTGCACATTTCTACTATAACTTATGATTATGACATCTTCTTAGTCACAATTCATCTTATTATGTATTTAGCAATGCACAAAGTCCCACTTAACTAGAGACTTAGTACCTAAACATTCCTTTCTTGAAACTAATATACAATCTTGTCTCCACTCAAGTGAATTTAACTCAAGTGTGATTTCTACTAACAATTCTTGTTGTTCAAGGTCTTAGGTATCTTCCTAAGATAATCCACTTCTCTTGGATATTCTAAGGTTCATACCTTTCTCATTCTCTACTAGAGTGCATACTATTATGCATACTGGTATACTTATCTTCATTGCACAATCTAATCACATCTTAAGTGATATCTAATGCAACACTAAGTTGCCTAAGGTGCTACTAAAGATTCTAGTGTTCAACTTTCTCAAAAACACCTCAAATCTTGCCTAAAAAGGTTGATTTTCAAGATTGCACCAAACATGCATCATAACGTCTAAAATTCTGAATTTTTATGAGCACATAGCACTTTCTCATATCTTTCCAATGCCACAAACTTTGCTTCATTAAGCTAAGTGTAGCCAAAGTTATGCAACATTTTGCAGAGGCTAAAACAGAGCATTCTCTGATTTACCCATTTCTAACCTAAATTTAAACTGAAACTGGGAATAAACTACATGTGAGAAAATTCTAAAATTTTTACCACATGAAGCCTTATGTCTTAGCTTTCAAATGGCACTAGTTTCATGTCCATATGACATCGGAGTAAGAAATTATGCAATCTGGTTTACTGACTGCCAGAATGCCTTTTTCTGCAGAATCTGCCTTGGATTCAAACAGAAACTGGTATTGATTGGCTAGGTGGAAAATTCTGAAATTTTTACAAGAAGCCTTATGTCTTAGCTTTCAAATGGCACTGGAATCAAGTAATTCCGATATCTACAGCCCAAGTTAAGCAACAAACACTGCAGGCTGTTTAGAATTTTCCTGTTCTGGTTTCAGGCCTCACGCCGCGGCGCCACACTCCCCATGCCGCGGCGCCCATAACAGAAGCACGATTCTGCATAATTCTGTAGGGTGTGGTACTGTTTCAATGGTCATTTGCACGGATTTTGGCCATTTCCAATCAGTTTCTAAGTGATTTTAAGTTCCTAACTAGTTCATTAACACTTAGGAAACATCAATCACCATTCTAAACCTCTTGATTTGGATTCTTGAACCAAAATCATGCATGCTTGACCCTAAACCCCAAAATGGGCATCAATGGTTTACATGAATATTTCTAGGTTTCTAAATTCAGTTTATGACATGAACAAGTCATAATTGATCTAAGAAATATATCCATGCAAACCAAACACATCAAATTCATCTAGAACTCAATTTAGCATATTAGGTTGTTAATATGCATACATAGAGAATATAGAGAAAATAGATGAGTGGAAATTCTAAACCTCTACCTCTTGAAGACTCTTGATTGAAGCTTGATCCTTGATCTTCTTCCTCTCTTTCTTCCCTTCTTCCCCTTTCTTCCTTTCTCCCTTTCTCTTTTCTTCTTTCTTTCTCTGTTTTTTGGTTCTCTGCCGAGGGAGAAGATAGAAATAGGAGGTGGGACATGGAAGGAATTAAGAAAAAAGATTAACTTAAGTTTCTACACTGAAACTTATATCTACTAAGGACACTCGAATCATGCTAATTCAAGTTTCTCAGCTTCCAACAACTTTAGAATAAATCATAGGATTCATCTAAATTGTTGTTTCACCATTATTCTATTTTTCAATATCTGCTGGGGGTCAATCGGGCATTAAAAGCACAACTTGTATGCCTAAAAATATCAAACTGACTCCGATTCTCTTAAAACTTTTACCACATCTTTCTTAGCTTATTTGTGACCTAGAAATAAACTCTCTATGTTTATTTCCCTCAACTTAGCAACTTATGCTATTATCTGAGTCATTTTAAGCTATTTTACAACTTCTGTGTTGCAACTAAGTGCCTACACGAACTCAGTTTGTCACAAAACTTTACTGGCATGCTAAACAAGTTAAACGCTACCTTTGGTAACCATTTACCAGTCTAACATGTGTTTAAGGGTATTACACATGGCACCTTAATAGTTGATCGCGACATAGGACAGCGTCCCAGTCTGGATCATCGGTGTGTTTGCATTGGTCTATCCCACAGCCCTAGTGGAGCTACCACTGTCTATTGTGAGACACCTACACCCCGACGCCCCCAGGGCCAACCACTATGACCCTACGCTTATTTTATTCGCACCCGCACATAGGTATTATTCAACTCCTAGGCATACACTACCTTTACAATAATGTCCAACGGATAACACATATGCATGACGACGCAATGTCCAATCATGTATGTTTATCAATGATGCATTCATCATAAGCATACCACAACGGTGCATATATTCGTCCTCAATGCCAATAAATCATATCAATGATACATTTATCAAAAGCAATACCACAATGGTACATAATCATCCTCAATGTCAACATGTCATAATCTCATCAAGAAATCCATCAACAACTACTTAGTCCCACATAGGGACCTACAACAGTGTCTAACCATTTTTCAACATCAATATAAGCTTATGGTCCATCAATTATCACAATTTCATATTATGAAATCCAACATTTCCAATGTCTTATGTCTTGATCAATTATGAAAATTCTTAGGTTAAATAACCCTTAAAATCCGTAATTCTCTTAAGAGTTACTACTCGATTAATTCCTTCCATCTCATTATAGATCGCATACTTTTCTAAGTCCTTAATTACCAAAGATGCACCAAGGCATCCTTTGCACACAAATTTTAACCTAAAAAAAAACCGTGGCTCCTTATTAGTGTGGTGAACTCCCAAATCTTTCCTTTCATTACATCTAACATTATCATTCAATACTTAACCATTTAAGCTTCACTTAATTCTTATTCCAAATCAAATTTATATCCCTAAGTTCTTATCAAAACTGTGACATCCATAAGTGTGAGGAAAACCTAGATTTTTCATTTATCAATCCCATTATGATCATTAATTCTTTAATGTCCAATTACATAAGTTTTATTACTCACCAATTTAATCCAAATCCTTACTATTTTAGGTCAAAACCGTGGCCCCTCAAGAAGGTAAAAGACTCTCCAAATTTCATTTCATGCATAATTCATTCCATACCTAATTACATGGGTTTCATTCTACGCAAATCAACTTCCAACTCTAAAAATCCAAGTCAAAACCGTAGCCTCGTATTAGGATAGGAAACTCCAAATTTTTCATTTAACAACCCTAACATGATCAAGCATTTTCAACATATCCAATACATTCAAAATCATTATTTAAACACCAATCTCAATTTAGAATATATAAACATGTAAAATCACTAAACAAAGTAAGCATACAAAGATGGATTGCTCCATCAACAAACACACAAAGGTCTCCTCACCACCAATAATGGTTGAAGTGAGTAATTTTCCCTCTTACCTTAAGGAAAAACACGAAAATGGGCTCCTACTTCCTCCATGGTGATTTCGATTTTGGGGTCTCCAAGAACCTTAAAATCTCCAACATAAAGAATCAATATCAAGCTTGGTAAAGGATGGATCTTTGGTCTCCAATGAGACCATAGAACATGAAAATGAAGAGAAGAAAGAAGAAAAATAAGAACTTTACCTTAAAGCTTGAAGCTTTGCCTTGGATGATAATGGAGGTGAACATGGGTTTTTGAAGAAACTTTCAAAAGAGAAAGTGTAGAGGAGACGGAGGTGAGTGAAAATGGTGTTGATGGAGAGAAAAGATGAAGAGTGATGGTCACAAAGGGAGCTGCAAATTTCGTATTGGAGAGGAAAAAGAAGAGAGAAGGAAGAGAGAAAATGGAAGAAAAAAGCTAGAGAGAGAAAGTGTTAGGTTGAAATGAGATATTTTGGGTGATGATGCCTTAAGTGTAGAGGCAAATTTTTCCTCCCTTGGGATAGCTTAGCCACGGCATTGAGAGGGTAAAAAGGGGAGAAATTAGCTTCCCCAACAAGCCAATGGTAACTTGGTCATTTGGTAGTCAAAGCTTCTCAAAGAAGCTTTGATGAAAGTACACTAATTTGAATTAAAGTGGATTTGACTTAAGGTGGATTGCATTGGGATAAGGTGATAGGGTTTCTAATACATGCTATTATCCAATGGACAATTGTTACAGTTGACAGAAGTCAGTATTAATTGTCCAGTGGATAAAATTTTACACAACGATTTTTCATCCTGTCAGATAAAATTTCTCAAAAAACGTGAAACTTCATAAATCGTGTCTGGTCTCAGGTTTAGTAAGATCCCCCATTGACGTTTTCACAGTTCAAGGTTCTCGGGAAAAATATCTCATTTTCTCGGCTCCACTCAGTGTGCACGTAAAACGAGAAATAATATTAAAATATTCTGCGTTCTTTGAAAAATCCAAAAAATTTCTCATAATTTACAAATATTATAAAATAATTATTTGTCATGAAATTATTAATTTTCGGGATGTTACAAGGTCAAAGGGCTACATTGAACTGTTTGTGACCCTTGGTGAAAACTCCTTGCAAAAAACTATTAAGGTAAAATTTCTAGTAGTGGATTGTCCTTCTACTTATAATGTCACCATAGAGAAGCTGTCCTTGAATGCACTTGAAGCAATAGTATCCACTCACCACCTGGCTATAAAGTTCTTGTTGGAAGATGGAGATGTGGTGACCATGAAGGCTAACCAAGTAGCAACAAAAAGTTGTTATAATACAAGTTTGAACCTCCTAGAAAAGGAAGCCAACAACGAATACCAGACAATGGCAATGCTTGATGTCCTTAGTGACATGAAGGAGAAAAGGCCACAGTTATATAGCCAGTTATTAGATGTTCAGCTTAAACAATAGCCTGGTCAAATTAACAAGGTTGGAGCGGGTTTGACTGATAGAGAATGAAGGAAACTGACAGAATTCCTCCAAGAGAATAAAGACTTGTTCGCATGGACATCTACTAACATGCCTAGTCTTGACCCCAACTCTATCTACCATTGATTATTAGTTTCCCTAAGTGCCAAACCAGTGGCTCAGAGGAAGAAGAAAGTGGGACTTGAGCGCCAGAAGGCTATAGAGAAGTAGGTCAAGGAACTTCTTAAAGTTGGTTTTATCAAGGAAGTATCTTATACCACTTGGCTATCTAATGTGGTTCTAGTTAAGAAGTTCTCAATGAAGCGGTGCATATGCGTGGATTACACAAACCTTAATAAAGCCTACATTAAGGACCTTACCTATTATCTAATGTAGATAAATTGGTAGGTGGATCTTCTGGATATTATTATTTGTCTTTTATGGATACTTATTCAAGTTATAACCAAATTCTAATGCATCCAATAGATGAAGAGAAAACAACTTTCATCACTAAGAGAGCCAACTATTATTACAAGGTGATGATGCCCTTTGGGCTTAAGAACGCTAGAGCCACCTACCAATACATGATAAATAAGGTCTTTGAAGAACAGATTGGAAGAGTCATGTAAGTTTATATTGATGACATGATTGTGAAGACCCTAAACACAGGAAACCATGTAGCTAACCTCACAGAAGTGTTTTCACAACTGAGAAAGCACAACATGAGGTTCAACCCATATAAGTGTGCATTTGGGGTCTAGGCTGGAAAATTTTTGGGTTTTATGTTGACTAACAAGGGCATAAAAGCTAATCCTAACAAATGCCAAGCTATCATCAATATGCAAAGCCCCAACTCTCTAAAAGAGATCTAATAGCTGGCGGGACAGATTATGGCACTCACTAGATTCGTCTCCAAGTAAGCACAAAAAGCTCTACCCTTCTTCAAACTTTTAAAGAAGGGGAAAGATTTCGAGTGAACTACGTAGTGTGAAAAAACTTTCCAAAATCTGAAGACCACACTTGCCACTCCACCTATATTGACCAGGTTGAAGGATGGAGAGACTTTACACTTTTACATTTTAGTAGCCGCTGAAGTGGTTAGTTCGGTCTTCGTTAGAGTAACAAGGCCAAAAGCTTGTTTACCTCATTAGTAAGGTTTTACAAGGGCTAGAACACTGTTATCAATAGATAGAGAAGTTGGCATTCACACTGCTTGTTTCAACATGGAGATTGAGGCAATAATTCCAATGTCACCCAGTGGTCATAAGGATGGACTAGCCCATTATACAAATTCTCCACAAACTTGAGCTCGCTAGAAGGATGATAGCTTGATTTATGGAGTTTTCGAAGTTTGGAATAAAATACGAGCCCTTCTAAGCCATAAAGGTGCAAGCATTGTCCGATTTCGTGGTGGAATTGACACATTATCCAACGTCCGACCACGAAGGGGAATGGACCATTTATGTTGATGGAGCCTCCAATTCGAAGGGAAACAATGCAGATATCATTCTAGAAAATTCCAACAGAGTCACGTTTGAGCAATCCTTCAATTTGAGTTCCTTACCTCGAATAATCAAGCAAAATATGAGGCAATGATAGTAGGGCCCCTTATGGCCAAAGATCTCGATGCTTTGAATGTTAGACTTTACAGCGACACCCAGCTAGTAACTTCATAAGTCTTGGGAGAATACCAAGCTAAGGACCCTTAATTGTAAAAGTATATGATCAAGGCAAAGTAGTTCATGACGACATTCTCTAAGGTCAAGATTAATCATATTCCCAGAGAGTAGAACTCCAAGGCGGACATCTTGTCTAAACTAAGGATTACAAAAAGCCTTGGGAATAATAGATTTATGACTGAAGAAACACTACCTACCCCAAGCATCTCGGATGATGAAGTAGTGATGGCAATGTTAGATAAGGATAGTTTGATGAAGCCCATAGTAGTTTACCTTAAGAACAGAGATCTCCCTGAGGATTGTGCAGAAGCGAAGAATGTGGTTAGGAAAGTTGTGTGGTACATAATTTTTTTATGACAAGTTGTATTGTTGAGCTTTTCTCTCCTACTGCTAAAGTGCCTCACCCCAAAATAAGCCCATTATGTCTTAACAGAAATTCATAAGGGATACTATGGCCAAAATCTAGGGGAAAGAGCCTTAGTAAGAAAAGCCTTGCGAGCTAGATATTTCTAGCCCACAATGACAATAGATGCCATGTCCTATACCTGTGTAGAATTGCAACAAATGTTAGAAGTTTGATGATATCCAAAACACACCACCTGAGGAGCTTTCCACTAGCTATGTGCCTTGGTCTTTTTGCAGATGGGGTTTTGATTTACTGGGACCTTTTCCCCAAGCCCTTGGTCAACTGAAGTATTTAGTAGAAGCTGTGGATTACTTCACCAAATGGATTGAAGCAGAACCCTTAGCTACTATCACGGTGGAAAGGGTTAAGAAATTCTTGAAGAAACTTATTTGTAGGTTTGGGATCCCTGAGTCCATTATCGTGGACAGCGGGACCCAGTTCACAGACAAGAAATTCTAAGAAATATGCTTCGACCTCCGCATCAAGCAACACTTCACCTCAGTGGAACATACCCCAAGTAAATAGATAGGCTAAAGCCGCTAATACGGTGATCCTCTGAGGTATAAAAAGAAGATAAGAAGAAACTAAAGGTGAGTGGATGGACTAATTGGGTCATGTACTTTGGGCATATCAGATGACTCCTCACTCAACTACTGGAGAAACACCGTTCAAGCTGACTTATAGGTGCGAAGCCATGATTCCTGTCGAGATCAGAGAACCAAGTTGAAGGAGAGAACACTTCTCTAACAATCTTAATGACGAATCACTAAAAAAAGAGCTTGACCTCATTGAAGAACACTAAAACATTGCCCATATCAAGGAGGTCGCCTTTAAACTCCTTACTGTGTTGAGGTACAACAAGTGAGTCTCCCCGTGAAGATTTAGATTGGGAGACCTCATCCTTAGAAAAGCCAATATCGGAGGGCGGAATGTGAGGGATGGAAAGCTAGCTGCAAATTGAGAAGGCTCATACCAGATAACAAAGGTCTTGCATAAAGGTGCATACAAAATCACTGATTCCTCAGGGCAAGAGTTGCCTAGAGCCTAGAACACCTCAAACTTGAAGAAGTATTACAGCTGATTCTCAACTTTCTCTATTTAAATGTTCATTTTGTAATAAAGGAAATCCTAATGAATAAAATGAGAAAATTTAGTGATATGGCGTATCTCAAACCCCTATCCACTCTACTACCGTCCCCAATAAATTAGATTGCTAAAGGAACATTGGATCCCTAAAGCATCCAAAAAACAACAAGTTTGGGACCATATATCCCAACCAAATATGGGACCATGGATCCCAAGTTGGGTGAATTGATAAAGGGACATTAGATCCCTAAAGCATCCAAAAAATAACAAGTTTGGGACAACAAATCCTAACCAAATATGGGACTGTGAATCCTAACTTTGGTGGCTTGCTAAAGGGATATTGGATCTCTAAAACATCTAAAAAACAAAAAGTTTTGGACCACAGATCCTAACTTGGGTAGATTGCAAAAGGAACATTGGATCCCTAAAGCATACAAAAACAAGTTTGGAACCATGGATCCTAACTTAGGTGGATTGTTGAGGGGAGTTGGATCCTGAAAAGTGTAAAAAGAAAAATTTGTAAGTGCAGGACATCAGATCCCAATGTAAGGATGAGTTTGGACAATGATGTTTAGCGGCATTGGATCCCAGAGCACGAATGAATAAAACAGAACAGAAATTTAGTAAACGTAATAAAGAAGAAAGGCAGTGAATAGCATACATCCCTCAAAGCAGGGCATACCATGTTTATAAAAATTAAAAAAGCCCATGAGGGGCCAAAATACAAAAAAAAGGCTTCAAGAAGGGGGTCCGTCTTCGCCCCCACCCATTCTCCCAGTGGGCTCTTTAGGCCATTCAACGTTCACTACCACATCATCCTCAAATTGTTCGTCATCCACATTCAGCCTAACATCTTCCTCGTCATCCAAAGAAAAGTCCTCAATTGCCATGATCTGGCAATTGACCATGATGCTCAATGGGTCCATGCCGAGGAACTTGTGGATGGAAAGGTAGAGGACAAAGACCTGAGAGAGAGCATTCAGAAAGAAGGTATCAGTTGAAGCTTTCTAGCTTGTGAAGTAGTTGTCCCGCTCCACTATCAGCCTTACCTTTTCCTCCTTCTTGGCTTTGACTGCCTTTAGTTTTTCCTCAAGCTTTGAGACTTGAGTTTACAAACTTGCCTTCTCAACACCCAAGTCCTTGACCTAGGTCTCCAACTCCTTAATATGGGTCTCAGCATCTTTGGCCTTGACCTCAAAGTCCTTGACCGTCGTCTTCCACCTCTCCAACTATTGTCCAACCTCCACTGCCTTATTCTCTGTGGCCTTCAGGTCATCTCAGAGTTTGGTTATCACCTCCTCGATTTTCTTTTTTTCATTCTCCCAACTAGTGGCTTTCTCCTGCAAAATCTTATTATCAATTTCTTGCACAAACATCTTTTTTGTATCCATCATCTTCTCCAAATAATGGATGACGCTGGCTGTCTAGTATTGGGTTTTTTGCACGTGGAATAGGAGCTCGGTGTTCAACTTCTAGCTGATCACCTCGATGTCCTCCTCTTTCTAGAAGAAAGCATATGGATGGCCTTAGACATCAAAGGCCTTATTCCATATTGAGGCAAATGAAAGCAGAGAGCCCTTAGTTAGATCAATGACCTTCTGACCTCCACCATGGTCAGTGGGCTCATTGACGTCTTCAGCAACAAGGGGAGTGGTGGCATAACCCCCGAAGTCTAGACTCATTTAAGTCTATTGTATCCCCCTTATTCGCATTGTTTGTGCTCTCGGCCCTGGTCTAGCAAGGCCAAAAATCACTAGAGGCAGCTTCCTTTAACCTCATTGTCTGGCTACCAACAGATTCCCGGATCCTAGAGTCTATTTGGGTGGCTTTAGAGAACGAAGGTAGCAATAGCCATAGCCTCGTTTTTCTACTTCTTAAGGGCCTTCTTCAAGGCCTTGACATTGTAACACCCCAAAATTTATTTATTTCATTATAAATATTCATTTTATAATATTTGTGATTTTTAGAAATTTTTCTGGATTTTTCTGAGAACGCAGAATATTTTAATATTATTCTTCGTTTTACGTGTAAATTGCGCGGAGCCGGGAAAATGAGATTTTTTCCGAGAACTTTGATCTGTGAAAACGTCAACGGGGGATCTTACTAAACCGGATACTGGACACGATTTACGAGATTTCACGTTTTTTGAAAAATTTTATCAGATAAAATAATAAACGCTGTGTAAATTTTATCTGTCGGATAATTAATACTGACTTCTGTCAACTGTAACAATTGTCCATTGGATAATAGTATGTATTAAAAATCCTATCACATTATCCTAATGTAATCCACTTTATGTCTAATCAAATCCACTTTAATTCAAATTTAGTGTATTTTAATCAAAGCTTCTTTGAGAAGCTTTGACCACTGAATGTCTAAGTTACCCTTGGCTTATTGGAGAAGCCTCTCCACCCCCTTCTCTCTCTCCATTGCCGCAGCACCCATAGCCCAAGGGGAGCAAAATTTTGCTCCCACACACTTAATACACTTAATCACATTTCACTTATTTTTCATCTATCTATTTCTCTCTCTAGTTTTCATCTTCATTTGCTCTCCTCCTTCTCTCTTCTTCTCCTCCTTGACCACGGTTTGCAGCCCCCATTAAAGACCATTTCTCCTCATTTTTCTCTTCATTAACACTATTTCTATACTCCCCTCAACCTCATCTACACTTCCTATTTAGAAAGTTTCTTCAAAATCCTTCACTTCTTCCATTGTCTTCCAAGACCAAGCTTTAAACTTTAAGGTAAAGTTTCTATTTTTCTTTTCCTTTTCTTCATTTTCGTGTTCTATGGTTTCATTGGAGACCAAGGACTCTTCTTTTTCAACCATTGGTGTTGATTCTTTGTGTTGAAATTTCTAGGGTTTTGGAAGCTCAAAACCGAATCCACCAAGGAGCAAATAGGAGACCATTTTTGTGTTCTTCCTTTAGGTAAGAGGGAGATTTACTCACTTCAACCATTAGTGGTGGTGAGGAGACCTTGTGTGATTGTTTGATGGAGAAATTCATATTTCTATACTTACTTTGTTTGATGATTTTGCATGTGTACATGTTCTTAATTGAGCTTGATGATTGAATAGCAATTTTGAATGCATTGGTGGTGTTGAAATATTTAATAATGATAGAATTAATGAATGGAAAATTTTGAGGGTTTACTACCCATTCTAGAGGCCACGGTTTTGGCTTGGAATTCTTAGGGTTGGAATTGATTTGTGTAAGATAGAAATTTATGTGATTGATTATAAGATGATTAAGGCATGAAATGAATATTTTGAGGGTCTCCTACACTAATGTGTGACCACGGTTTTGGCCTTAAAATTTAAGAAATTGGATTGATTTTGTGTGAAATAAAATTTAAGTGATTAGGTATCAAGTAACTAATGCATAATGTGAAGAAAAATTGGAACCTTTGTGACCTTGGGAGGCCACGGTTTGTCCTAATTGTTAAGGGTTAGAATTAAAATTTTGAGTAATAAAATCTATGTAATTGGACATTAAAGGATTGATACTTATAATAGCCTTTGGAGGGCACAGTTTTGAAGGGTTTTGTTAGCCCAAAGAAAAATCTCATAATTGATCAAGACTTAGGATATTGAAAAATGTTGGATTCCATAATATGAAATTGTGATAATTAATGAACCATAAATATATATTGATGTTAAGAATTAGTTCTACGTTATTGCGAGTCCCTATGTGGGGCTAATTATTTGTTGATTGTGTATTTGAGGAAATTATGACATGTTGATATTGAGAAATGATCATATGCCATGGTGGTATGCTTTATGATAAATGTGTCATTGAATAAACATACATGATGTACATTACATCATCATGCATATGTGTTGTCCATTGGACATTGATGGAAAGGCAATGTATGCCTAGAAGTTTGAATAACACCTATGTGCGGGTGCGAGTAGACTAAGCGTAGGGTCATAGTGGTTGGCCCTGGGGGCATCGGGGTGCAGGTGTCTCACAATAGACAGTGGTAGCTCCACTGGGGCCATGGGATAGACCGATACAAACACACTGACGATCCGGACTGAGACACTATCCTATATCGTGATCAACTGTTGAGGTGCCATGTATAAGCCATATTGCGCAAATATTTTTTGAGATGAGCACACTATTTTTAAGGCTAACGAGATACTGGCATAACTCCTTGATCATTCACTCCGAAAATGTTTATGTCTAGCTCCATGGGGTAGGATTTTTGGTACCATAATGCATAGTGCATTGCCCATTGTCAGTCTCATAATTCATTGAGCATGAGCACGTTTGACTATTGAAATATCTTTTTTTACTGTCAATATAATTATCTGGATCATAAATTATCACTGCCTGAGATTCTGCTGTTATTTCTCTTTTATTGCTTAAGCGATTATTATTATTATTTTTAATTATTCTGTTGATGAATATATGTACTGTAATACTATGTGGGCGTCCAACGTTGTTTTGTTTTCTTGCTACCATATTGGTAATGAAAGCTGGGTGTCTCACCTCTTTTTCCATGTATCTACATTTCTTTTTTAAATTATGTACTATCGAGAAGACGCTCGCGAGGAAGAAAAGGAAGCACCTGAGTTTCATGGCTTTTGGCCCAACTACGATTAGTGCTGATCAGAGATGTCTTCGCGTCTGCGCTGATTTTTGGGGTATGCTAGGATGACCTTTCATAGGGGACTCGATTACTGGCACATCAACTTGAGCACGAACCGTTGCATCTATCACGAGGAGTTGACTGTTTCTTTGGCGTGGGGCCGCTATGACTCGCCTGTTTTTTATTTTACTACTTCTATCCACTTGGAATTTTACTTGCCTGTTAGAGATCTGTGGGATGACCTTTACTACACCCCACAAGAGGACTCTTTCCTCTCCACTGCTCGGGCTTCTGCTCGAAATTCGGTCGCTCTAATGGAAATTTCATCCGATGAAGAGGACCTTGAGAAGGACCCGGCTATGGTCCCTTCTCGTCAGTCTTAGGGGCTGATACTGTCGGTGGCTACTAATGGCTAACCGTTTGTCTTTTTGGGGAAGCCTGACGTTTTGCTATACTTGATGGGTGTATATTTATATCATTTTGGGTGGGTACATCTTTTGCTTTTTGTGTAAATCATGATGTAATTAAACAGGCTGATGCATATAATATTATATATGAATTATGAATGTATGATTTTCAATTCTGTATTGAATCCATTGCATCTATAATTATTATTATCTCTTTATTGTTATTTCAAAAAAAATGTACACATATTTCAATACTCAAATTACCTTACAATCCAAGAACACAAACTATTTAATCACGTGTTAGAAATGAACCGGGTCTTAATTAATCAAAGTAATTGTTGTTTTTCCTATTTTCGTTTTAATTTTATTTTGTGTGACATTCCTTCTTCGCGAGACAAGAAAAAGGGGTGTTGCACTATCTTGGTATCAGAGCCCCAGTTTAAGTTTTCTTTTGGGTCTTGTGATTTTGGACTGTCTTGTTCGTGCTGTGTGATTCTCTGTGTTTAGTATTCCGAAAGGATACATTTGAATTTCTCTATGTTTTGTATAGCTTGATTTGAAAGAGGGTTATGGGTCGTCGAGGAGACATGACTGCCGCATTCGAAGCAATTCAGAAGATGGCTGAGGCTATGCTACAACAAAACCAGCAAACAACTCAACAACAAGAGAGAACTGCATAACAATTGGAGGCTACTGCTGATGCCCAGAATCTGATGGAATTTCGTCGCACTAACCCTCCATAATTTAAGGGAGAATATGATCCTAAGAAGGCTACTCTGTGGATCAAGGAATTGGAAAAGATATTCACAGGTATGAACTGTGCCAACGACAAGAAGGTGATGTATGCTGCGTTTATGCTTATTAGAGACGTAGAGGATTAGTGGACCGGAGAACAGAGGTTATTGGAGGCTGAAAATCGAGTAATTAGTTGGGAATTGTTCAAAGAGAAATTCTTGAATAAATATTTCCCGGAAAGTGCCAGGCATGCTAAGGAGATGGAATTTCTTGGTTTACGGCAAGGAAATATGACTGTAGGTGAGTATGCTACTAAATTTGAGAGTTTATCCAAATTCTCAACCTACTTTCAACACCAACCGAACGAAGCATAGAAATGTCGAAAGCTTGAGGAAGGCCTAAGACACAATGTGAAGAGGGCGGTTATCACTCTGAAGATTAACCAGTTTTCTGAGCTACTTGATACGTGTCGCTGGGTGGAAGACTTAGACTAGGCGCATGACACAAGAAACCGCAACTTTGGACCTTTTTGGTCCCAAAGAGGAGGAAGCAGTAATGCTAACTGTTACCAGAAGAAACTTTATTCCAGATCACCAGGAAATCAGCAACAAAGACCGCAAAGTGGAAGTACTGGAGGAAGTCCAGGTAGAACTAGTCAAACAATGGCGTTTACACCAAGATGCATGAAGTGCGGGAAGGAACACTACACAAGGGACTGCACTGTTAAAGGAGTTATCTGCTTCAGATGCGGGAAACCTGGACACGTTTCTCGTGATTGCAATCAACCTAAGGCGAAACCTTCCGTTAATGCTGCTAGAACTGCTAAATCGCAGGCTGGAGGTAGAGTTTACACCCTGAGTAGCACAGAAGCCTCTCAATCCGAAGATCTTATATAAGGAGAAGGTCTCATAGAAGGTAATCTTTTAACTGTATTGTATGACTCTGGTGCAACTCATTCTTTCATTTCTTATGATTGTGTGAAAAGACTTAGTTTACCTATATCTTCTTTGCCTTTTGATTTAACTGTTTCAACTCCTACTGCTAAACTCGTTGTCACTACCAAAGTCTGTTTAGATTGTCCCTTGATTGTCGAAGGTCGAATCTTTTCTGTTGATTTGATTTGTTTGCCATTATCTCAGTTAGATGTGATCTTAGGAATGGATTGGTTATCTTCTAACCATGTCCTATTAGATTGTTTTAGAAAAATCATAGTTTTTCCTTTGGATGAGAATTCTAGATTTTTTTACGGCCAAACAAGTGAAATCTTTCATGAAAGAAGGAGCTCGGGGATACATGTTGTTGTCTTCTTTAGAAATCGAGAATGAGGTGGATGTGAACACACTTCCAGTGGTTAGAGAATTTCCTAAAGTTTTTCCTGAAGATGTACCTAGTTTACCACCGGAGCGAGAGATCGAGTTTACCATTGACCTTGTACATGGAGATGGTCCTATTTCCATAGCGCCTTACAGAATGTCACCAGTAGAGCTAGTTGAGCTCAAGAAGCAATTGGAAGAACTTTTGGAGAAACAATTTGTTAGACCTAGCGTATCACCTTGGGGAGCGCCCGTACTGCTAGTTAAGAAGAAAGATGGTACTTCGAGATTGTGTGTGGACTACCGTCAGCTGAATAAAGTCACGATCAAGAATAAGTATCCATTGCTAAGGATAGATGACCTAATGGATCAACTGAAAGGAGCGGCAGTATTTTCTAAGATCGATTTGCGATCGGACTACCATCGAATCAGAGTAAAAGTGGAAGATATTCCTAAAACGGCTTTCCATACTCGTTATGGACACTACGAGTACTTGGTGATGCCTTTTGGTGTGACTAACACACCTGCTATTTTCATGGATTATATGAATAGAATCTTCCGTCCTTATTTGGATAGATTCGTCATTGTTTTCATCGACGATATCTTGATCTATTTGAAAAATCAGGAGGATCATGCTGAACATCTCAGTATAGTTCTTCAGATTTTGAAGGAGAAAGAATTATACGCCAAGTTATCGAAGTGTGAGTTTTGGTTGAACGAAGTCAAATTCTTGGGCCATGTGATTTCGAAGGAAGGAATTGTTGTAGACCCATCAAAGGTTGAAGTTGTTCTACAGTGGGAAAGGCCGAAAACGGTGATAGAAATCCGAAGCTTTGTTGGATTAGCTAGATATTATAGGAGGTTCATCGAAGGATTTTCTAAGATTGCCAGACCTCTCACCCAACTCACAAGGAAGAATCAAGCTTTTGAATGGACGGATGCTTGCGAAGGAAGTTTTCAAGAGCTAAAAAGGAGACTAACTACTTCACCAATGTTAGTTCTACCTGATACAAATGAACCATTCGAAGTGTACTGTGACGCTTCATATCAAGGATTGGGTTGTGTCCTTATGCAAGGCAGAAAAGTGGTGGCTTATGCTTCGTGGCAATTGCGATTGCATGAGAAGAACTACCCAACGCATGACTTGGAGTTAGCTACTGTTATTTTTGCTTTGAAGATATGGATACATTTTCTCTATGGAGTAACATTCAACATCTTTAGTGATCACAAGAGCTTGAAGTATTTGTATGATAAAAAAAGAGTTGAATATGAGGCAACGAAGATGGTTAGAATTTCTGAAAATTATGATTTTCAACTTCAGTATCACCCTGGGAAGGCCAATGTTATGGCTGATGCCTTAAGTAGGAAAACAATCAGTGTTTCTACTATGATGATCAAAGAACATGATTTGATAGAACAATTCATAGACGTATGGTCTTTTGTGGAATTAATGCCAGGAAAAATCTGCATAACATGGTCATTATTTCGAATGATTTAATGGAAGATATCCGAGAAAAGCAGAAGGTTGACAAGTTCATGCAAGAGGAAAGAGAGCTGATGAAGCAAGGCGGTATATCAACATTAGAGGAAGGAAGCGATGGAATTTTAAGATTTTAAGGTAGAGTTTGTGTGCCTAAGGATGAAGAACTCAGGAAGTATATACTCGAACATGCTTATAAGAGTCAGTTGAATATGTATCCCAGAATGACCAAAATGTACCAGGATTTGAAAAAGTTATTTTGGTGGCATAGAATGAAAAGAGACATTGCTAGATGAGTATCTTCTAGTCTGGTTTGTCAAAAAACAAAGATTGAACATCAAAGACCGTCAGGATTATTGCAACCCTTGACTATTCCTGAATGGAAATAGGATAATATTGTCATGGACTTTATTGTCGGATCGCCAAAGACCAGAAAAGGATATGATTCAATATGGGTAATCGTGGATTGACTCACAAAGTCGGCACATTTCTTGCCGATCAACATAAGATATCCATTGGAGAAATTGACTCAGTTGTATATCGGTGAAATTGTCAGACTACATAATGTGCCTACAAGTATCATTTTCGACAGAGATCTCAAGTTTACATCGAAATTCTGGCAAAGTCTTCAAGAAGCAATGGGGACAAAGCTACGTTTGAGTTCTGCATATCATCCTCAGACCGATAGCCAATCAGAGAGAACAATTCAATCATTGGAAGATCTACGTAGAGCTTGTGCTTTGGAACAGACTAGAAGTTGGGATGAAATTTTACCATTGGTAGAATTTATCTACAATAACAGTTACCATTCAAGTATAGGGATGGCTCCCTATGAGGCTCTATATATGGACGAAGGTGCAGGACACCTTGATGTTGGTATCAGGATGGAGAGCGACTCACAGTTGGACCTGATCTTATTCAGTAGACAACTGAGAAGGTCAAAATGATTCAAGAGAATATGAGAATGGCTCAAAGTCGACAAAAGAGCTATGTGGACAAAAGGTATGTAGACAAAAGGAGGAAACCTCTTGAATTTGAGGAAGGAGAGCATGTGTTCTTGAAAGTCACGCCTACGGCTGGGGTCGGTCGGGTTCTCAAATCTAGAAAGCTCACTCCAAAATTCCTTGGACCTTATCAAATTCTTCATCGGATAGGTCCTGTTGCTTATCAGATAGCTTTACCACCTTTTCTTTCAAATCTCCACAATGTTTTTCATGTGTCACAACTTCGGAAATACATTCCAAGTCATGATCATGTCATAGCACCTGATTCGGTACAACTAAAGGAAAACTTGACTTATGAAATAACTCCTGTAAGGATTGAGGATAGGAGAATGAAGCAACTTGGAGGGAAAAACGTTCCATTGGTGAAAGTGATCTGGAACGGGACAACCAGAGATGCGACATAGGAACTGGAGGACAACCAGAATTATTCTAAGGTATGAAAATTTCGAGGACGAAATTCTTATTTGTTGGGGAGAGTTGTAACACCCCAAAATTTATTTATTTCAATATAAATATTCATTTTATAATATTTGTGATTTTTGAGAATTTTTCTGGATTTTTCTGAGAGCATAGAATATTTTAATATTATTTCTCGTTTTGCATGCAAATTGATCGAAGTCGGAAAAATGAGATATTTTTGCCAAGAACCTTGATCTGTGAAAACGTCAACGGTAGATCTTACTAAACCCGAGATTGGATACGGTTTACGAGATTTTATATTTTTTAAGAAATTTTATCAGATAAAATAATAAGCGTTGTGTAACACCCCAAACTTTATTTATTTTATGATAAATATTCATTTTATAATATTTGTAATTTTCTAGAATTTTTTGAATTTTTCTGAGAACGTAGAATATTTTAATATTATTTCTCATTTTACGTGTAAATTGAGCGAAGCCAGGAAAATAAAATATTTTCCCGAGAACCTTGATCTATGGAAACGTCGACGAGGGATCTTACTAAACTCGAGGTCGGACACAGTTTACAAGGTTTCACATTTTTTAAAAAATTTTATCTAATAAAATAATTAATCACTGTGTAAATCTTATCCGCTGGACAATTAATACTGATTTCTGTCAATTATAATAATTGTCCATTGGATAATAACATGTGTTAAAAATCCTTATCACACTATCCAAAAATTTACCTTGTGTCAAATCCATTAGCTTTATTTTCAAAATAAAGATTAAATTAATTCAAAACTCATTATGGGAAGCTTCCAAGAAATTTCCTCCAATCACACATTTCTCTCTCTTCCCTCTCTACTCTTCTCCACGACAGAGGCCATTTGGGAGCCCAATATTCACATTCTCATTTTATTTCTTCATTCTCACATTTCTAAACACTCTTTCTCTTCTCATTTTCTTCTTCTTCTTCTTCTTCTTCTTCTTCTTCTTCTTCTTCTTCTTCTTCTTCTTCTTCTTCTTCTTCTTCTTCTTCTTCACCGTACACTTACCCATTGGAGACCATCTCCATAATTTACTAAATCAATCCCATTTCTAGCTTTCTTCCACTATTCCAAGTTCTCTTTTGTGGCCATCCTTTGGTTTTTCTTCTTCTTCTTTCATTTTTCACCATTGAAACTAAAGCTTGGAGCTTTAAGGTAAAGTCTTCAACTTTCTTCTAGTTTCTTGTCATTTTCGTTTTTCTTGGTCACCTAGGTGACCAAGAACCCATTTTTCCATGGTTTGAGTGGACATTGTGGAAATCACTTACATTAGTGTTTTCTTGAAGGAGGAAAATGAAAATCAATAGCAAAAAGGAGTAGCACCATTGTGTTGTCTCCCAAATAGGTAAGAGGGAGATAATTATCTTCAACCAATCTTGGTAGTAAGGAAATGTCTTGTGTATTGTTGTTAATGAGGGAATCCATGTTGGATTACTCTCTTTGTTATATTGTGTTATTTCCATGATTTTGTAGTTGTTTGATTTGTATGAATATATGGATTTGCATTGTGTGTTTTGATGATTATGAACCTATTGATTGTTATTTTGTATCTTGATGACATGAATCATATTTTGGATTGTTGGAAAATGACTGAAAAACTTTGATAATGGATGGGCCAAGGCTCTACAGAAACGAATTCTACAGAACCCTTGCTAGTGCACTAGCGCTCAGGTGCTGTGCATAAAGCGCCTAGGCGCTCTCTGCCCAGAAAATTTTTCCTGTAATGCAGCTTGGTGAGCACTCAGGCGCTTCGTGTTCAGTGCCCAGGCGTTCCACCAGTGCTCAGGCGCATTAGATATGGTGCCTAGGCGCCCAGAGTAGAACCAGGTAGGTAACTGTGAAATGATGCTAAGACTTCAATATAAAGATATTACAACAAAAAAAATAAAGTAAAGGACTTGATTTATTAAGAGAATTCCTCTAGAGAGGGGGATTTTATAAGAATGAATAATCTAAAGTGAAATTCCATAATGAACCTTAAGAAGTGCTTTACCACTTGAGGACTTAATGCTATGTTATTTTGAGTCCATAAATGGAACTAGGGAATTATGGATGTCTAAGTTGTGTGAATTGTGACATGTTACGAATGAGTATATTTTTGATAAATACACATGAATATTGTTGGTGTTTCTCATGGACACAATGTGGTATGTTATGGACAAGTACATAATTGATGAATGCATATAATATGCAATGTTTATAAGGAACATATCATTGATAAACATACATGATGGGCATTGCATCGTCATGCATATGTGTTGTCCGTTGGACATTGTTGTAAGGGCTATGTGTGCTTAGGAGTTTGAATAACACCTTTGTGCGGGTGCGAATAGACTAAGCGTAGGTGTCATATGTTGTTGACCCTGGGGGCGTCGGGGTGTGGGTGTCTCACAATAGACAATGGCAGCTCCATTGGGGCCGTGGGATAGACTAATGCGACACACCGATAATCCTGACTGGGACGCTGTCCTATATTGCGATCAACTGTTGAGGTGTCATGTATAAGCCATTGCGCAAACATTTTTATGAGATAAAGCACATTATATTTTTAAGGCTAACGATATACTGACATTACTCCTTGATCATTCACTCTGAAAATGTTTATGTCTAGCTCCATGTAGTAGGAATTTTTGGTACCTTTTTTGCATTGTGAATTGTCAATCACATGATTCATTGAGCATGAGCATTTATAACTGTAAAACATGTTTAATATTACAATTGTGATAGTCATTTAATTCTTGAACTGTGGATGCCTTTTATCTCTGTTAATAATACTTATTGTTATCAGTTGTTATTCTGTGTTTATTGTTGATTGCTGTTGTTACTATCATTGAATGTATAGATTGTGTTATATGTGGGCGTCCAGCGCCATTCTATTTTCTTGCTACCATTTTGGTACTGAAAGTTGGGTGTCTCACCTCTTTCTGTAATTCTTTTATTTTTATATTCTGGTTGGATCGTGCGATTTTGAGAAGACGTTCGTGAGGAAGACAAGGAAGCTCCTGAGTTTTCAGGCTTCTGGCCAGACTACGACTGAAGTTGTTTGAGGATGTTGTCGTGCCCCCGTGGTTTCTTTGGCTACGTGCGGATTAACTTTCATGGAGGTCCTGACTACTGGCACTTTAACGTGCAGACGGACTGCTGTGTATATCATGGGGAGCTGACGGTGTCCCTAGCATGGGGTCGTTACGACGCCTCCATTTTTTATTTTCATGCTTTTGTTTAGTTGGAGTTTTACATGTCCATTAGGGACATGTGGGCTGATATGTACTACACCCCACGTGATGACACCTTTTTGTCCACTACTCGGGCTCCTGCCCGTTACTCTGTCGCTCCGATGGATGTTTCCTAGGACGAAGAGGACCCCGAGGAGGACCCAGCTATAGTCCCTTCTCGTCAGTCATAGGAGCTGATACTATTGGTAGCTACTGATGGCTAACCGTCTATCATTTTGGGAAGCCTGATGTTTTGCTGTACATGTTGGGGCATATTTGTATATCTTTGGGTGGGAACACATTTTGCTTTTTGGTATATGTTGGAGTGTAATTAAACAGGCTTATAAATATATATATATATATATATATATATATATATATATATATATATATATATATGTGTATGGTTCATTTTACGTTTAAGTTTTATTTATTGCAATTGTTTTATTCATGATTTCTATACGTGATTGATTCTAATTTAACTCCCTTAACGCTACTTGGTAATTATCTATAATCTAAAACTTTGAAAAAAAATGGTGACATTTGTTAGGGAACTTAAATAACCATAAAATGAATTGGGACTATGAGTGATGAAAGCAATTACTGTTTTCCACAATTTAATTTACTTCACTTTATGGTACAACTTATGTTATTATAGTTATAGTGCGACGTCCCTTCTTCGCGGCTATTTATAGAAAAAGGGGCGTTACACTGTCTTGGTATCAGAGCTCCCGGTTTATGTTTTCTTTTGGGTCATGTGGTTTTGGACTGTCTTGTTTGTGTTGTGTGATTCTCTGTGACTCTTTGTGTTTGGTATTTCGTAAGGATGCATCTGACTTTTCTCTGTAATTGTGTAGTTTAATTTGAAAGAAACTATGGCTCGCAGCAGAGGTGATATGGCTACTGCGATAGAAGCGATACAGAAAATGGCTGAAGCAATGTTACAACAAAATCAGCAAACGGCTCAACAACAAGCGAGAGCTGCACAGCAGTTGGAAGCTACGGCTGATACTCAGAACTTAGAGGGATTTCGTCGTGCTAACCCTCCGCAATTCAAAGGAGAGTTTGATCCTGAGAAAGCTACGCTTTGGATCCAAGAGCTGGAGAAGATATTTGCTGGCATGAATTGTGCCAATGACCGAAAAGTGATCTATGTTGCATTTATACTGATAGGAGATGCTGAATACTGGTGGACTGGAGAGCAAAGATTGCTGCAAGCTGAAAATAGAGCAATAACTTGGGAAGTATTCAAGGAAAGGGTCTTAAACAAGTATTTCCTGAGAGTGCTAGACACACAAGGGAAATGGAATTTCTGAGTTTGCAACAGGGAGGTATGACTATGAGCGAATATGCTACTAAGTTTGAGAGCTTGTCAAGGTTCTCAACTTACTTCCAACACCAACCTAAGGAAGCTTAGAGGTGCCAAAAATTTGAAGAAGGCCTGAGACATGACGTGAAGAGAGTCGTCATAACTCTGAGGGTAAGATGATTAAGGCATGAAATGAAAATTTTAAGGGTTTCCTACACTAATGTGTGCCCACGGTTTTGGCCTTAAAATTTAAGAAATTGAATTGATTTTGTGTGAAATAAAATTTAAATGATTAGGTATCAAGTAACTAATGCATAATGTGAAGAAAAATCGGAACCTTGGTGACCTTGGGAGGCCACGGTTTGTCCTAATTGTTAAGGGTTAGAATTAAAACTTTGAGTAATAAAATCTATGTAATTGGATATTAAAGGATTGATACTTATAATAGCCTTTGGAGGGCGTAGTTTTGAAGGGTTTTGTTAGCCCAAAGAAAAATCTCATAATTGATCAAGACTTAGGATATTGAAAAATGTTGGATTCCATAATATGAAATTGTGATAATTAATGAACCATAAATATATATTGATGTTAAGAATTGATTCTACGTTATTGCGAGTCCCTATGTGGGGCTAATTATTTGTTGATTGTGTACTTGAGGAAATTATGACATGTTGATATTGAGAAATGATCATATGTCATTGTGGTATGCTTTATGATAAATGTATCATTGAATAAACATACATGATGTACATTGCGTCGTCATGCATATGTGTTGTCCGTTGGAAATTGATAGAAAGGCGATGTATGCCTAGGAGTTTGAATAACACTTATGTGCGAGTGTGAGTAGACTAAGCGTAGGGTCATAGTGGTTGGCCCTGGGGGCGTCGGAGTGCGGGTGTCTCATAATAGACAGTGGTAGCTCCACTGGGGCCGTGGGATAGACCTATGCAAACATACCGACGATTCGAACTAAGACTTTGTCCTATACCGCGATCAACTGTTGAGGTGCCATGTATAAGTCATATTGCACAAATATTTTTATGAGATGAGCACATTATTTTTAAGGCTAACGAGATACTGACATAACTCCTTGATCATTCACTCCGAAAATGTTTATGTCTAGCTCCATGGAGTAAAATTTTTGGTACTATAATGCATTGTGCATTGTCCATTGTCAGTCTCATAATTCATTGAGCATGAGCACATTTGACTATTGAAATATTTGTTCTTACTGCCTATATAATTATCTGGATGATAAACTGTCACTGCCTGAGATTTTGCTGTTATTTCTCTTTTATTACTTAAGCGATTATTACTGTTATTTTTAATTATTCTGTTGATGAATATATGTACTGTAATGCTATGTGGGTGTCCAACGCCGTTCTGTTTTCTTGCTACCATATTGGTAATGAAAGCTGGGTGTCTCACCTTTTTTCCCATGTATCTGCGTTTCTATTTTAAATAATGTACTATTGAGAAGACGTTCACGAGGAAGAAAAGGAAGCGCCTGATTTTCCTGGCTTTTGGCCCGACTACGATTAGTGCTGATCAGAAATGTCTTCGCGTCCGCGCCGATTTTTGGTATGCTAGGATGACCTTTCATAGGGGACCCGATTGTTGGCACATCAACTTGAGCACGGACCGTTGCATCTATCACGGTGAGCTGACTGTCTCTTTGGTGTGGGGCCGCTACGACTCGCCTGTTTTTTATTTTACTACTTTTGTCCACTTGAAATTTTACTTACCTGTTAGAGATCTGTGGGATGACCTTTACTACACCCCACAAGAGGACTCTTTCCTCTCCACTGTTCGGGCTTCTACCCGAATCGGTCACTCCGATGGCAATTTCATTGGATGAAAAGGACTCTGAGGAAGACCTGGCTACGGTCCCTTCTCGTCAGTCTTAGGGGTTGATACTGTCGGTGGCTACTGATGGCTAACCGTTTGTCTTTTTGGGGAAGCTTGACGTTTTGCCATACTTGATGGGTGTATATTTGTATCATTTTGGGTGGGTACATCTTTTGCTTTTTGTGTAAATCATGATGTAATTAAACAGGCTGATGCACATAATATTATATATGAATTATGAATGTATGACTTTCAATTCTGTATTGATTCCATTGCATCTATAATTATTATTATCTCTTTATCGTTATTTTAAAAAAAAAATGTACACATATTTCAATACTCAAATTACTTTGCAATCCAAGAACGCAAACTATTTAATCACGTGTTAGAAATGAACCGGGTCTTAATTAATCAAAGTAATTATTGTTTTTTGCATTTTCATTTTAATTTTATTATGGTGTGATGTTCCTTCTTTGTGAGACAAGAAAAAGGGGCGTTGCAAACATCCCCGGGGTCAGACATGCTATTTATAAACAATCACTGAGAATAGAGTTAGTGACATAATAACTTTAAGGAAAAGAAACATTTCTAAAGTGAATAAAGTGCTCAGTTACAAGGTTCAAAAAAACGGTATATCGGATGCTAAGACTTACTTAAGTGCCCTGATTTCCTCAAGAACCCATTTGATTAGCTGGGAACACTCAAAGTTCCAATGCTTTTTCATTATGGTGATGAAGAAGTAGTAGGCCTACTAGTCGACCTTCGACATTCTCTCCCACTGAATATGCAACTTTATCTTGTACTTGAAGCTCTTGTTCTAGTGCATGTGAAATTTTGGCGCCTAATTTGGATGGATGAAGAACAAAGTACGGCCAGCAATGCCTTGGAGCCACTACAAAAAATGAAGTAAATCGTGGCAGTTCTAATAAACTGCCATAATTATTCATTTACTAGCGGTTTATATGGGTGTTTTAGTAAATGCCACAAAATTGTGGTTTCCTTTCCCTCTTAATTTATTTTCCCATTCCCTCTTGATTTTTTATGCCCCACATTTCATTCCCTCTTAATTTCTTTTCCCATTAGCAGCAACGTTGCCTGACCTCCCTTTGCCATAGCCGTGACATCGCAGGACCTCCACCACTGTTGCCTGATCTCCACTGCCGTTACCTGACCTCCACCACCGTTGTTTGACCTCCGTCGTTCCACTTTGCTCGGCCCCAGCCATGACCATTTCCGCTGCCATCACTCCTCGTCTGTAAGTTCTCTCATCTCACTCACTTCAGACTTGTTTTTCCCAACAACGTTTGAGTACTTTTTGGGGGAAAAATGGAAAAAATAAAAAGTGAAAAAAAAGGTACAAAATGAATATTGAATAGGAAATAGTTTAGTAATTTTTTTTAGTTCGTACAAGACAGATAATCTCATTGAGGAGTTTCCATAATTTATTCTTTTTCTTTTTATTTTTTCCTAATTTATCCTCTTTCAATTTGTTTTTATTTCTTTTTGCTTTATTCTCTTGTTGATTTATTTATCTTTAGCAAAAAAATCCTCTTTAGATAGAATAAGAAATAAGGGTCGGTATAAAGAAGACAGATGCACCTATGCATAATGCATGTCCATTCGCAAGTTACGTGTTTGCTTTATTGTCTCAATGGGACCATCTGTGCTGAGTGTAACTTCTTGAAGATAACTGTCACACCTATTCTCCGTTTGTTTTCTTTTCTAGATATGCCATATTTTTGTGGTTTATTACTGCTATTTTAGGATTTTATACACCACATTAGAAATTACTGCATTTATTCTCTCCTTTTACTGCTATATACTAATATACGTGAGGTTATACGAATCACTCCCCAGTCAATAATTGTGGTTGTACAAATGACATTTATTCTTTAGATGCATTTTTATTAGTTGTGTTTTTCATTAAATGCTCATATTTTATTTGTTCCTCTGGCCCACACGGTCTTATTTATTACTTGGCATTCTTCCTACTTCTAGATTGCATTTTTTTAAACAATTTACTAATTTATGATATTTTATTATGTTAGCATAACTTGACAATAACATTGTAGAAACGGGTCTGATTTCAGTTTGATCCGGTATCAAAAGATGTTATTTCTCCTCCTTTATAGACCCTTTTTTTTTTTGTACACATGTAATCTTGAACTAAGTTATGTAGTTCCAAGAATTAATGTTAGGTCAACATTTTTTATTAATACAAAGAAGGATCAGTTTAGAAGGATAAAGCATGTAAAAAACAAAGTTTGGAAGGATAAAGGGTTCAAAGCCCCTTTCTCTCTGACTCTTGCCTTCATTTGTGTGATCAGTCACTAGACTCACTACTTTCCACCGCCAGCTTTGAGAGTACGACGCTTCACAATGAGACTGCGACTGTTCTGACAATATTTTTTTGCGTCAAAATTGCAATAGTAAGTTATATATATTCCTTTTTTGAATATGGTGTTTATTGTGATATTAGAATTTGTGTGTAGCAGCGATTATGTAGGCGTAGCCATTGATGTATCCGTCTTGTCCTTTTGTAACCTGAGATAAATCATATCTTTTTTATTAATAAAAATGCATCTTAATGAATAGTAGTGTGTTCATTCTTGATTTGTCAATATTGTAGGCTAACTTGTGTGGTGCTGGTCAATGGTCAATGAGTTGCTTACAATGGGGGTCTAGTTGTTTAGCATGAATGTGAGGTTAAGTTTTGAATGATTTCCGTAGAAAGTATATGAAGAGGATTTAGCATTAAGGAGGATTTAGCCCTCTTAATCCCTTTCTGTTTTTCATTCTCCATTAAATTGTCTCTTGTTCTCTTGCTTTATGCTTTTGTGATTTTGAATAAATCCCGTGTTGTTCTGTTTGAGTGTATTCATTTTCTATTTTCTTTTTCTTTTTTTCATTTTCTTTCTTCTTGGTTTGAGCAATGGTTTTCTCTCCGTTCTTAGTAATGTTTCTTATTTTCATCTAATTAAATTTCATTTCCTTTTAAGGATTATTGGATAGTTGGAAAGTTCTGATATGATCTTAAATAATTGGATTATTGTAATTATAACAATGTAGCTCTGAGGTATCAGTGACATCACTAAAATTTATTTAAGAACCTAAACTTAGTTGTGACAGAAATAGAGAAGACCAACTTCTGTAGTTAAGTTTTGACTTTTAAAGGAGATGATTCCTTGACAAGAATAAATGCATAAAAGCAATAGCTGGCAGATGCAAGATTATGAGAAAAACAATTTTTTCATTTTATGCCCTTCCCATTTCTATTGAAAAATTGTTATTCTCCTTTTGTTTTGAAATAACTTATGTATGGAATGCAAGATAATTATATCTGTATTAATTGTATTAAAGAAAGTATTGCTTACTATCTCAAAAAATGCTGCTCGATGATTTTAGTTAATATAATTTGGTCATGTATCAATTTGTGATTGTGATGTTATATACATACTTATGATGCCAATTAATGCAGCCATTTCATAGCTAGCCACCAACGCCAGTATCTGTGGCCGCTGTTCCACAACCACCTGGCATCCGCCCTCGAGTGCGAGCAAGAAGAGGGCAAGCCACAGACCCCCACAGTATTGCTGAGCGAGTAAGGCACACATTTTTAATTGCATCAAAACTTCACCATTTGTTGCATGCTTTTCTCTTTAATCAAATATTCCATTTGTTCTAGCTTTTATATTCTTTTTCTTCCCTATCTATATATATTAATATTGCTTATTTGCTTCTCATTCTTTTGTACTCGATTTAGTTACATCGTGAAAGAATCGTTGAAAGAATAAAGGCATTGTAGGAATTAGTTCCCAGCACCAATAAGGTTGGTATCTTTTGCAATGGACTTATAATATTTAATATCTTTGGATCGATCGGATAGACTCGCTTGCCCAAATTTTTAGTAACTATGTTTTCTATGAGCTTTAGAAATTATGATCATTGCTTCATGATTGAAATGAAAAAATTCATTGTCTGTTAATTGCTAGATACTTTCTTTTATAAACAACCATTAAGGTAAAACTTTCTAAGAACTTACATGAATGTTTATTTATCATTATAGTTTAATTAAACACCGATAGACATTTGTCCACTTCAATTTTAAATAATCAAAATAACAGATAACATGCATAGAGAAAGTAAAAAGTAGTTATTTGAGATAATACTGTGTTTTCTACTGTCATAATGTGATTCCATTTTTGCTTGTATATCATGAAACTAGTTGTAGACGGACAGAGCAATGATGCTTGACGAAATTGTGGATTATGTAAAGTTCTTAAGGCTCCTTTCTGTTCTTGGCCAGTTTTTTAAGTTTTCATTCAGCTCTTGTCAGAAAAAAAAAAAGTTTGATTCTGCTACTAGTAACCCTTTAAAGAGTGAGTGGCTTCTGCATAGTGGAAGGACATAATAGATTGAAAGTGAAATTGCTATTCAAGTTAATTTTGATATGAGATGTGCTTAGCGCCTTAGCAGCTTGCTTTTCTTAAAATTAAATTTATGTTAAAAAACTAAAATAAAATTAAAATTTAATAATAACTAATCATTTGAAAAGTGAAGGTAATAGTAATTATAATCATTTATTAAAATTTTTAAATATTCATTGCAAATTTATAGATATGAAATATTATTGTACCGACTTCACCTAACAATATAAAACTTTTTTTTTAATATCTTAAGGGTATTCTTAGATTAGTTTTCACATCAATCAAAATTCAAAATTAAGTACCTCGTAAAAAAATTAAATCATCTAAATAGTAGTCTAAAATTTAAATTCAAATAATCAAGGTATTATTATTTTTTTTTTTTGAGTTTTGAGGAAAGTCCAAGATCTAGTGTGGGAGAAAAAATGTAGGTGAAAGTTGAGACAAAGTGGCTTTGTTAGGATTTAAACCCGATATTTTCAAATGAAAATTGCTATTAAAATTTTTTAGTTAAATTTTTTGATAGAATGAGTTGGGTATGTTCTTTAACTTTTAGATGAATAAGTGATATTTATCTATATCATTCTTTCATTCAATAAAAATTCTTAAATCTAGCTGAATTTTATCTAAATTCTGAATAGTTTTTTTTTTGTAATTGTATATTTTAACATTACTCTTTTAGTAATCTCTGAAAAATTTGATGCCTTTTGAGCTGAGGTTTATGGACGCATAGAAGAAATTATGATTAAGAAACTTTTTAACAAGAGAAAAGGTGCAGCTAAACATATAAAAAATTAGTACACATATCAATATTCTTCTTAAATTATTACATAAGATGATACATGACAAAAAAATATTTAATATAATTATCGCATATAAAAAAGTATTACATATAATTATTTGTTAAGATGACACATTAAAATTTTAGAACATATATTTTATTGTTATATATTTTATTATATTATATTATAATATGATATGATTTCTTTTAAAAAATATAATTTGTTCTTTTTCTAATGCTTAGTGCTTAATTTTTTTAAAAGCTCATACAAACATAATAAAAAAAACAAAAAGTACTTATTTTTAAAAAAAAATAGATTTTTTTTAAAATAGCATATCCACTAGTGCTTGACTCTGAACTATTTCCTTTTTTTTTTACATAATAAAAAATATGAAAATATGCTTGGTATTGGGATTGGAAGCTTTATAGATTGGCCTTGCTTTCTTTGCTTAATTTTTGGGCTGATTGATTAAACCTTGTTGTTTTGAGCTAATTTTTGGGTATGTTACTAATAACATCATAATATGTTAGCTTGGAAAAGACTAATAATAATTGCTTTTCCTTTATTCGTTAATTAGTTATCTTAGCTTTAGCAATGGACAAAACTTGGATTGCTTTGCCACGAAAAATACCTCAATATGAAGAAGGGCTTAGGGGCTTTCTAGGTTTTGCATTTGCACTTCGATCGGTTGACGGTAGAATAATATGCCCATGTCCTAATTGTCATTTTAATCAATGGAAGACTAGAGAAGTGGTCTATGATCATTTGCTCTATAAACCATTTCCTAAAGGGTACACTACTTGGATCTGTCATGGGGAGTCAGCTACAAGAGATGATGTAAATATTAATAGGACACATGTATTGGATGAGACTTTGCCTTGTAAAGATCCAATGCAAAACATGATAAATGATGCTTTTAGGGTCGACAGGCACCAAGCAATGATGATTTTCCTACATCGAATGTAGTAATAGATGAAGGGGTAGGAAGCATGCCAAATACAAGTCAGGGACAGAATGACAAATGCAAAGAGTTTTATGAGCTAATTAGAGATGGAGAACAAGAATTATACGATAGGTGTACCAAGTACTCAAAATTGTCATTTTTGGTGAAATTGTATCACATAAAATGCTTGTGTGGAATGAGTGACAAGCCAATGTCGATAATTCTAGAACTATTGCATGATGCCTTAGAGAATGCGAAGATTCCTTCTTCATTTTACGAGGCGAAGAAGATCATCAACAAACTTGGCCTAAATTACATTAAGATACATGCATGCCCTAATAATTCTATGTTGTATCCTATTGATGATAAAGAAGAGCAATCATGCAAACATTGTGGCGCATCTAGATGGAAGCCAAGGTGTAAGGGAGGAGGGAATACCGCATTTGTTGGTGGTAAGAAGCAAAAATGAGTGCCTACAAAAATTCTACGCTACTTTCCATTAAAACCACGATTGCAAAGATTGTTTATGTCTTCCAAGACTGCTTCTGATATGAGATGGCATGATGAAGATGATAACAAAGATGGCTTATTGCGACATCCAAGGGATTCTAAGGCATGGAAGAGATTTGATGAAATACATACTCAATTTGCTTTGGATCCACGAAATGTACGCCTTGGTTTAGCCACTGATGGTTTCAATCCCTTTGGAAATTTGAGTACCAATTACAGTATTTGGTCGGTGATCCTAATTCCATACAACACCCCACCTTGGAAGTGTATGCAACAAACTTCCTTTGTCCTTTCAATGATCATATCGGGTAAGCGAATGCCTGGGAATGATATAGATGTTTATTTACAGCCCTTAATAGAAGAGTTGAAGGAGTTATAGACTTGTGGTGTAGAAACATATGATGCTTCAAAAGATGAAATGTTTAATCTGAGAGCAGCACTAATTTGGACAATTAGTGATTTTCCTGGGCTTGGCACACTATCTGGCTGGAACACTTATACTGGGTTAGCTTGTCCTTCATGTAACTTTGACTCTATTAAATGTTGTTTGACTCATGGTAAAAAATGGTGTTTTATGGGCCATCGCCATTTTCTTATGTCAGGACATAAATTTAGATTGGATCGACGCCGCTTTGATGGCAACATAGAGGAGAGGAATCCTCCAGTAACAATATCTGGCATAGAAATTTGGAAACAGGTTGAGAATGTTAATGTTAGATTTGGCAAAAGACCATAAGGTGAAGTTCGAGGAAAAAGAACTCGTGGTAGTATTACTACAGATGTTGACTCAAATCAATAGAGGAAGAAAAACATATTTTTCCAACTTCTTTATTGGGAGTATAACTTGTTGCGTCACAACCTTGACATGATGCATATTGAAAAAAATGTATGTGACAACGTGATCTACACTTTGCTGAATGAAACTGGGAAGACTAAAGATAATCTCAATGCTCGAAAAGACTTACAAGCATGGGGCATAAGAGATGATCTTTGGCCAGATGAAAAAGAAAATTACCCTCTAGCTTTGTTTACAATGACTAATGCTCAGAAATATACATTTCTTGAGACTTTGAAAAATATCACTGTGCCAGACGGTTACTCCAGTAACATTTCTAGATGTGTTGACCTAAAGCAACGTAAGCTCAATGGGTTAAACCATGATTCTCATGTGTTAATGGAACAATTATTGCCGTTAGCCATGAGAAATGCTTTGCCTAGCCAAGTGTTTGTAGTTTTGGTAGAGTTATGCTCATTTTTTTGACAACTTTGTGGTAAAGTATTGAATATGTTGTGTAACACCCCTTTTACTCTTCTCACAAATAAGGAACTTCACATCATAACAAAATTAAAACGAAAATGCGAAACAATAAATACATTGATTGTTAAAGACCCGGTTCATTTTTAACATGTAATTAAATAATTTTCATATTAGATTGTATAGTATTCGAGTGTTGAAAACACGCGTGCACGTATATTTTTTTTTTTGAAGTAAAGAGATAATAATAATTGTAGATACAATGGAAATTGACAAGGAATTGAAAGTCATACATTCACATTTTATATATAATATTATATGTATATAGCCTGTTTAGTTATATCATCAAAATATACAAAAATTAAGAGGCTTTACCCACCGAAGATGATTACAAATTTATACTCCATCAAATTAGCAAAACGTCAGGCACCAAAAGAAAAAAATAAACGATTAGCCATCAGTAGTCACCGACAGTATCAGTCCCTAAGACTGACAAGAAGGGACTGTAGCAGGGTCCTCCTCATCCGATGATATCGCCATCGGAGAGATCGAATTTCGGACAAAAGCCCAAGCAGTGGAGAGGAAATAGTCCTCTTGTGGGGTATAATAAAGATCTTCCCACAAATCCCTAACCGATAGGTAAAACTTTAAATGAACAAAAGCTGTAAATCAAAGACAGGCGGGTCATAGCGACCCCAGGCTAAAGACACGGTCAGTTCCCCGTGATAGATGCAACGGTCTGTGCTCAAGTTTATGTGCCAACAGTCAGGTCCTCCATGAAAGGTCACCCTAGCATACCCCAAAAATCGGCGTGGACGCGAAGACATCTTCAATCAGCACTAGTCGCAATCGAGCCAAAAGCCAAGAAACTCAGGCGCCTCCTTTTCTTCCTCATGAACATCTTCTCAGAAGCACACAATTTAAAACAGAAGTACAGATATACAGAAAAGATGTGAGACACCCAGCATTCAATACCAATATGGTAGCAAGAAAACAGAACGGCGTTGGACGCCCACATAGCATTACAATACATATATTTATCAACAGTAATAAATAAAAATACCAGTAATAATCAAGTAAGCAGTAAAAGAGAAATAACAACAGAATCTCAGACAGTGGACAATTTATTGAATCAGATAATTATATTGATAGTAAAAGCAGATAATTCAACAGTCACAAGTACTCATGCTCAATGAAATATGAGACAGACAATGGATAGTGCACAATGCATTATGGTACCAAAAATCCTACTCCGTGGAGCTAGACATAAACATTTCGGAGAGAATGATCAATGAGTCATGCTAGTATCTCGTCAGCCTTAAAAATAATATACTTCATCTCATAAAATATTTGTGCAATATGGCTTATACGTGGCACCTCAATAGTTGATCGCGATATGGCACAGCGTCTCGGTCTGGATCGTTGGTATGTTTGCATCGGTCTATCCCATGGCCCTAGTGGAGCTACCACTGTCTATTGTGAGACACCTGCACCCCGACGCCCCCAAGGTCAACCACTATAACCCTACGCTTACTGTACTCGCACCCGCACTTAGGTGTTATTCAATCTCCTAGGCATACATCGCCTTTCTCAATAAAGTCCAATGGACATCACATATGCATGACGACTCAATTTACATCATGTATGTGTATCAATGATATGTTCCTCATAAACAATGCATCATATGCATATTCATCAACAAGCATTTCTCATGGAACATATTATAATGGCATATAAATAATTCTCAATAATATCATGCCACAATTTCATCAAGTACAATTCACAAATACTTAGTTCCACATATGAACTCACAATAGCATAAAACCAATCCTCAATATCAACATGTATATATATGTTTCAATACATGCCACAATTCCACATTATGAATCCAACACTCTCAATGTACTAAGTCTTGATCAATTATGAATTATATATATATATAAGTCCTTAATTTCCAAATATGCATCAAAGCATCACTTGAATTCCAAAATTTCCCCTAGAGGTCGTGGCCTCCCTAGTCATCAAGGTTCCTAATTCTTCTTCATTTCATGCATTAATCTTTCAATACACAAATACCTAAGTCTTATTTTACACAAAATCAATTCCAACCCTTAACATTCATGGCCAAAACTATGGCCTCCCAATAGGGTAGTAAACCCTCAAATTTTTCATTTATTAAATATAACATTATCAAGCATTCCAAAACCACAAATCAATCACTAATCTCAATCAAGAACACATAGCCATGAAAAACCATCAAATAAAGTAAGCATTCAAATATGGATTTCTCCATCAACAATCACACAAGGTCTTCTCACCACCAATAATGGTTGAAGTGAGTAAATCTCCCTCTTACCTAAAGGAAGAACACGAAAATGGCTTCCTTGTTGCTTCTTAGTAGATTCAGTTTTGGCTATCCAAAACCCTAAAAATTCAAACACAAAGAATCAAAAACCAAGTCTTGAAAAATATGAATCCTTAGTCACCAATGTGACCAAGGAACACGAAAATGAAGAGAAGGAAAAGGAAAAATGGAAGCTTTACCTTAAAGCTTCAAGCTTTGTTCTTGGAAGGCAATGGTGAAGATGATGGGTTTTGAAGAAACTCTTCAAATAGGAAGTGTAGAGGATGATGAGAGGAATGTAGAAATGGTGTTAGTGAAGTTGGAAGATGAAAATAAATGGTCACCTTTGGGGCTACAAAACCGTGAGGGAAGAAGAAGAGAGAAGTTAGAGAGAAATGAAGATGAAAGTTAGAGAGAGAAAGTGATAGTAGGAAATGTGATAATTTGGGTGAAATGTGTTAAGTGTGGGAGCAAAATTTTGCTCCCCCAAGGGCTATAGATGCCGCGGCAAAGAGAGAGGAGAGAAGGGGTTGCAATTTGGTCATTTGTGGGTCAAAGCTTCCATGAGAAGCTTTGATTAAAATATTATATTTTTGAATTAAAGTGGATTTGATTAGATATAAAGTAGATTACATTAGGATAATGTGATAGGATTTTTAATACATACTATTATCCAATGGACAATTGTTACAGTTCACAGAAGTCGATATTAATTGTCCGATGGATAATAAATTACACAACGATTATTATTTTATCTGATAAAGTTCTCGAAAAACATAAAATCTCGTAAATCGTGTCCAGCCTCGAGTTTAGTAAGATCTCCCATCGAAGTTTTCACAGATCAAGATTCTCGGGAAAAATATTACATTTTCCCGGCTCTGCTCAGTTTGTATGCAAAACGAAGAATATTATTAAAATATTTCACGATATCAGAAAAGTCCAAAAAAATTCACAAAAATCACAAATATTGGAAAATGACTATTTATCATAAAATTATAATTTTTTAGGGTGTTACAACTCTCCCCTTCAAATAGAAATTTCATCCTCGAAATTTTCGTACCTTAAAACAACTGTGGGTATTGTTCCTTCATCTTATCTTCCAGTTCCCATGCTGCATCTCCGGTTGCTTCATTCCAGATCACTTTTACCAATGGGATGTCTTTCCCTCTAAGTTGCTTCATTCTCTTATCCTCAATCCTCACAGGTGACATTTCATAAGTCAAGTTTTCCTTTAATTGTACTGAGTCAGGTGCTATGACATGGTCAGGGCTAGGAATGTATTTTCGAAGTTGTGACACATGAAAGACATTGTGGAGATTTGAAAGAAAAGGTGGTAAAGCTATCTGTTAAGCAACTGGACCTATCCAACGAAGAATTTGATAAGGTCCAAGGAATTTTGGAGTAAGTTGTCTAGACTTGAGAACTCGACCTACCCCAGTCGTAGGCGTGACTTTCAAGAGATTTTCTCCTTTTGTCTGCATAGCTCTTTTGTCAACTTTGAGCTGTTCTCATCTTCTCCTGAATCATCTTGACATTCTCAGTCGTTTGTTGTATGAGATCAGGTCCAACGGTATGTCGCTCTCCGTCTTGATACCAACATAAGGGTATTCTGCACCTTCGTCCATATAGAGCTTCATAGGGAGCCATCCCTATGCTCTAATGATAACTGTTGTTGTAGGTGAACTCTACCAACGGTAAAACCTCATCCCAACTTCCAGTTTGCTCCAAAGCACAAGCTCTAAACAAATCTTCCAAGGATTGAATTATTCTTTCTTATTGACTATTGGTCTACGGATGATATGTAGAACTTAAGCGTAACATTGTTCCCATCGCTTCTTGAAGACTTTGCCAAAACTTTGATGTAAATATCGGATCTCTATCAGAAAAAATACTTGTGGGTACACCATGTAGTCTGATAATTTCACTGATGTATAACTGAGTCAATTTCTCCAATGAATACTATATGTTGATCGGAAAGAAATGTGTCGACTTCGTGAGTCGATCTATAACTACCCATATCAAATCATGAACCCTTTTTGTCCTTGGCAATCCAACAACAAAGTCCATTGCAATACTATCCCACTTCCACTCGGGAATAGATAAAGGTTGTAACACTCCAGATGGTCTTTGATGTTCAATCTTTGTTTTCTGACAAACCAGACAAGAAGATACACATCTAGCAATATCTCTTTTCATTCTATGCCACCAAAATAACTTCTTCAAATCTTGGTATATTTTGGTCATTCCAGGATGTATACTTAATTGACTCGTGTGAGCATGTCCGAGAATGTACTTCTTAAGCTCTTGGTCCTTAGGCACATAGACTCTGCCTCTAAATCTTAAAATTCCATCGCTTCCTTCCTCTAATTTTGATACACCGGCCTGCTTCATCAGCTCCCTTTCTTCTTGTAAGAACTTGTCAACTTTCTACTTTTCTCGGATGTCATCCATCAACTCGCTTAAGATTGTGACCATGTTCATACGGATTTTGCCCGACATTAATTCCACAAAAGACCATACGTCTCTAAATCGTTCTATCAAATCCTTTTCTCTGATCATCATGGCAAAAACGCTAATCGTCTTCCTACTTAAGGCATCGGCCACAACATTGGCCTTTCCAGGGTGATACTGAAGTTGGAAATCATAGTCCTTTAGGAATTCCAACCATCTTCGCTATCTCATGTTCAACTCTTTTTTATTGTACAGATACTTCAAGCTCTTATGATCACTAAAGACGTTGAATATTGCTCCATAAAGAAAATGTCTCCATATCTTCAAAGCAAATACAACAGTAGCTAACTCTAGGTCGTGTGTTGGGTAGTTCTTCTCATGCACTCGCAATTGTCTCGAGGCATAAGCTACCACTCTTCCGCTTTGCATAAGGACACACCCTAGTCCTTGGCATGAAGCATCACAGTATACTTTGAATGGTTCGCTTGGGTCAAGTAGAACTAACACTGGTGAAGTAGTTAGTTTCCTTTTTAGCTCTTGAAAACTTTCTTCGCAAGCATCCGTCCACTCAAAAGCTTGGTTCTTCCTTGTGAGTTGAGTGAGAGGCCCGACAATCTTAGAGAACCCTTCAATGAATCTCCGGTAATATCTAGCCAGTCCAACAAAGCTTCGAATTTCTGTCACTGTCTTCATATTTTCCCATTGTAGAACCGCTTCTACCTTTGACGGGTCTACAACAATTCCTTCCTTTGAGATCACATGGCCTAAAAACTTGACCTTATCCAGCCAAAATTCACATTTGGATAGTTTGGCATACAACTTTTTCTCTCTCAGAATCTGAAGGACGAAGCTGAGGTGTTCAGCATAATCTTCCTGATTTCGAGAGTATATCAAGATATCGTCAATGAAGACAACAACAAACCTGTCCAAATAAGGGCGAAAGATTCTGTTCATATAGTCCATGAATATGACAGGTGCATTTGTTACGCCAAATGACATCATCAAGTACTCGTAGTGTCCATAACGAGTACAAAAAGCTGTTTTGGGAATGTCTTCCACTTTTACTCTGATTTGATAGTAACCCGATCGCAAATCAATCTTAGAAAACACTACTGCTCCCTTCAACTGATCTAGTAAGTCATCTATCCTTGGCAGCGGATACTTGTTCTTGATTGTGACTTTATTCAGCTGACGGTAGTCCACACACAATTGTGAAGTACCATCTTTCTTCTTAACTAGCAATACCGGCGCTCCCTAAAGTGATACACTAGGTCTAACAAATTACTTTTCCAAAAGCTCCTACAATTGCTCCTTGAGTTTAACTAGTTCCGCTGGTGACATTCTGTAGGGTGCTATGGAAATAGGACCAACTTCAGGCACAAGGTCAATAGTAAACTCGATCTCCCACTTTGGTGGTAAACCAGGTACATCTTCAGGAAATTCTCGAACCACAGGAAGTGTGTTCACATCTACCTCATTCTCGACTTTTAAAGAAGACAATAACATGTATCCTTGAGCTCCTTCTTTCAAGAAAGCTTGAACTTGGTTGGCCGCCAAAAATCTAGAATTCTCAACTAAAGGAAAAACTATGGTTTTTCTAGAATAATCTAACAGGACATGGTTAGAAGATAACCAATTAATTACTAAGATTACGTCTAACTGGGAAAGTGGTAAACGAATCAAATCAACAGAAAAGATTCGACCTTCAATAATCAATGGACAATCCAAACAGACTTTGGTGGTAACAACAAGTTTAGCAGTAGGAGTTGAAACAGTTAAGTCAAAAGGCAAAGAAGACACGGACAAACTAAGTCTTTTCACACAATCATAGGAAATAAAAGAATAGGTTGCACCAGAGTCATATAGTACAGTTAAAATATTACCCTCTATGAGACCTTCTCCTTGTATAAGATCTTTGGATTGAGAGGCTTCAGCACCACTCAAGATATAAACTCTTCCTCCAGCCTGCGGTTTCGCACTTCTTGTAGCATTAACCGAAGGTTCAGCCTTTGCTTGATTGCAGTCGTGAGAAACATGCCCGGCCTTCCTGCATCTGAAACAAATGATCCCTTTGATTATGCAATCCCTCGTGTAGTGATCCATCCCGCACTTCATGCATCTCGGTGTGAAAGTTGTCATTTGACTAGTTCTACCCGGACTTCCTTCCTCCAGGACTTCCACTTTGTGGTCTTTGTTGCTGATTTCTAGGCGGTCTGGAATAAGGCTTTTTCTGGTAACGATTGGCATTATTGCTTCCTCTTCTTTGGGACCGAAAAGGTCCAAAGTTACGATTTCTTGTGTCCCGTGCTTGGTCTAAGTCTTCCACCTGGCGACACGTGTCAAGCAATTCTGAAAACTTATTGATCTTCAATGTTATAATAGCTCTTTTCACATCATGCCTTAAACCTTCCTCAAACTTCCAGCATTTCCATGCTTCATTTGGTTGGTGTTGAAAGAAAGTTGAGAACCTCGACAAGCTCTCAAATTTTGCAGCATACTCACTTACAGTCATATTTTCATGCCACAAACTAAGGAACTCCATCTCCTTAGCATGTCTGGCACTTTCCGAGAAATATTTATTCAAGAACTTCTCCTTGAATATTGCCCAAGTAATTTCTCGGCCTTCTGTCTCCAGCAACCTCTGTTCTCCGGTCCACCAATCCTCTGTGTCTCCAACAAGCATAAACGCAGCATAAGTCACCTTCTTGTCGTTAGCACAGTTCATACCCGTGAATATCTTTTCCAGCTCCTTGATCCACAGACTAGCCTTCTCAGGATCAAATTCTCCTTTAAATTATGGGAGATTTATATGACAAAATTTCGCCAAGTTCTGGGCATCAGCGGTGGCTTCAAGCTGTTGTACAATCCTCTCTTACTGTTGAGTCATCTATTAGTTTTGTTGTAGCATAGCATCAGCCATCTTTTGAATTGTCTCAATTGCTGCAGTCATGTTTCCTCTCCGAGCCATAATTCTCTTTCAAGTCAAACTATACAAAACACAAAGAAAGTCAAATGTATCCTTTCGAAATACCAAACACAGAGAATCACACAACACAAACAAGATAGTCCAAAATCACATGACCCAAAAGAAAACTTAAATCGGAGCTCTGATACCAAGACAGTGAAATGCCCCTTTTACTCTTCTCACGAAGAAGGAACGTCACACCATAACAAAATTACAACGAAAATGTGGAAAACAATAAATACATTGATTGTTAACAACCCGGTTCATTTTTAACATGTAATTAAATAATTTGCATCTTAGATTGTATAGTATTCGAGTGTTGAAAACGCGTGTGCACATATTTTTTTTTTGAAGTAAAGAGATAATAATAATTGTAGATACAATGGAAATTGACACGGAATTGAAAGCCATACATTCACATTTTATATATAATATTATATGCATCTAGCTTATTTAGTTACATCATCAAAATATACAAAAAGTAAGAGGCTTTACCCACCCAAGATGATTACAAATTTACACCCCATCAAATTAGCAAAACATCAGACTTCCAAAAAAAAAAATAAACGGTTAGTCATTAGTAGCTACCGATAGTATCAACCCCTAAGACTGACGAGAAGAGACCGTAGCAGGGTCCTCCTCATCCGATGATATTGCCATCGGAGTGACCGAATTTCGGGTAGAAGCCCGAGCAATGGAGAGGAAAGAGTCCTCTTGTGGGGCATAATAAAGGTCATCCTACAAATCCCTAACCGGCAGGTAAAACTCTAAATGAACAAAAGCTGTAAAATCAAAGACAGACAGGTCATAGCGACCCCAGGCTAAAGACACAGTCAGCTCCCCGTGATAGATGCAACGGTCCATGCTCAAGTTTATGTGCCAACAGTCAGGTCCTCCATGAAAAAGGAAATTACCCTCTAGCTTTGTTTACAATGACTAATGCTTAGAAACATACATTTCTCGAGACTTTGAAAAATATCACTATGCCAGACAGTTACTCAAGTAACATTTCTAGATGTGTTGACCTAAAGCAACGTAAGCTCAATGGGTTAAACCATGATTCCTATGTGTTAATGGAACAATTATTGCCGTTAGCCATGAGGAATGCTTTGCCTAGCCAAGTGTCTGCAGTTTTGGTAGAGTTATGCTCATTTTTTCGACAACTTTGTGGTAAAGTATTGAATATGTTGGACTTGGATAAGCTACAAGATCAGGTTGTGCTCACTTTGTGCCACTTAGAAATGTTATTCCCTCCATCATTCTTTACAATCATGGTTCATTTAATCGTCCACCTAGTTGAAGAAGCCAAGCTTGGGGGTCTAGTTCATTATAGATGGATGTATCTTATAGAAAGGTAATTACCATGCAGCTAAATGTATTATTTGTTGTTAATTTTCTTATTATTCTAATTACTTTCATGCATCAAATCTTAATGTATGTCTTTCGAAATATTAGGTACTTAGGACAATTGAAGTCATATGTATGTAATAGAGCACAACCAGAAAGCTCTATAGCTGGATGTAACCTAACTCAAGAGATTCTTACCTTTTGTTCAAGGTATTTAGACAACATTGAGATGAGATGGAATCATCCTTGACGTGTTGATGATGAACCAGATGCATTTTTTTGATCTTTAGAAGAAGATGCATTATTTCCCCAAATAGGAAAACTAGTTGGGGGTCTTCCTATTTCAACCTAACATATGTCGAGAAACTACAAACACATCGACATATGTTGACCAACTGTAAACCGGTTGATTGTTTTCTTCAGTAAGTAAATTATGATACTTAATTACTCTTTTTCTTTCTTTCTCTCTCTCTCACACACACGTTTCATTATTGTAGAACTAATATAATCAACATATATAGGGAATTTATAACCTATGTCACGAGAAAGTTGAGGAGTCGTACAAGGAATCCTACAGAGATAGACAAGATGGTTCATAGAGAATTTGTTGAATGGTTCAAAAGCCGTGTAAATGGCTAAGTAAATTGTGATACTTATATTTGTTTATAGTAAACATATGACTAACACAATTATTAGATGATTTCAGATGTTGAATGATGTAAATGAATCTCATTCAGATGATATGAAATTTCTTGCTCGAGGACCAATTAATCAAGTTAGAACATTTACTGCATATAATGTTAATGGCTTCAAATTTCGAACCATGGAGAGAGATGAAGGGTTGAAGACTCAAAATAGTGGGGTATTTAGTACATTCAGAACAAGAAGTTATGCAAGTTCTAGTTATAGTCATATGAGGTTTGGAGGTGTGCCTTATTATGGAAGATTGGTAGATATTATTGAGCTCAATTACATTGGTCAATTCATGGTTACATTGTTCAAATGTCAATGGGCTAATACGACTAATCCTAGAGGGATGACAAAGGATGATTTGGGATTTACAAAGATAAATTTCTCACGATTAATACTCACTGGTAAACATGTAGATGATGAGCCATATATCCAAGCTTCAGAGGCTCAAATGGTGTATTATGTGGAGGATGAGAAGGAAAAGAATTAGCACATACCTATGCATTTAAAGCCAAGAGATTTGTTTGACATGAGTGAAGATGGGGAGGTTTTTTATGAGAATGAATCGTTTGAACCACAAGATCTCAGTAGATTTTTTCCAGATGAAGCTGCAAACTTGCCATTAGTAAGAGATGATGTGGATGATGAACTTCCCATATTAACTAATGATGATGATTTTGTTGATATGTAAATATGTCTAGAATATTCTATGAACATTATTTGTGAAACCTTATGGGTGATATTTTATTGGATATGCAATCAGTTTGTTTTCATAAATGTTGTGATATAAAAATGTTATGATGTTTTGAATGTTGTGATATTTTATTGGATATGCAATTGGTTTGATGTTTTGTTGGATACAAATTAAAATTATGCATAAACATCATATGCAATTGCTGATATAAAAATATTTGTTTTCATATATGATAAATGTTATGATGTTGTAAAATAGTTGCAGACATGGCAAAGACGACAAAGCGAGCTAGATATGTAAATGATTCTCGATCTGATCCTGAGGCTAGCCAAGCTACTCAGACTACTCATGAGGCCAGTCCTACAACTCAAATTGCTTTTGAGGCTAGTCCTCCGACTCCAATTGCTCCTAAGCCTAATCTGCCCGCTGAGGTTTCTCCTGAGGCTGTTAGATCTGATGCTCCCCGAGTTAGAAACAAGAAAGAGTCCACAAAATATTGGACTGTTGATGTCATAAGTATGTCTGCTAACTTAATGCTTTGATAATTGTTGTTTTGTTGATACTTTGAGCCTTTTTATTTTCATAATGATTTGAGAATTATTTTTTTAGTTTGGATTGATGATTTGAATTTCAAATGATAGATGAGGAGGAAGGTACAACACATAAGGCAAATATGAAAGTTAGTGATGTATGAGTTCTCCCTATAGGAAAAAAGGTGAAGGTGTCGTTGAATGAAGCTGGCCAGCCAATAAAGGAAGCAGGAGGTCTCCTTGGTGGGTTTTTAGGACATTTAGGGAAAGACTTTGAAATATTCCCTATTTGTTATGAAAAATGGTCAAAGGTTCTAGACACAACCAAAACAGAAGTATATGACAAGACAATAAAGGTTTGTATTATGACTTTATATTTGTATAATTTGATATTTATTTATGCTATCTAACATTTGATTTATTAAAATTGAAGGACAAATTTTTGGTTGATGATGGTCTTGTAAAGGACTATATATTGAAGATTCTTGGAAGAAATTGGAGGGATAACCGGCTCAAGTTATTTAATAAGTTCTACAATGAATCGCTCACCTGAGATCAAAATATTCAGAATAATCCACCTAGCATTCCTCGGAATGAGTAGGCGTTATATATTGATTACCTGTTAAGACCGGAAACAAAGGTAATACAATTATAATAAATACTCTTATACATGAATGCTATTTGATAAATCTGATTTTTTAAAAAAAATTAGGACAGGCGGTGTGCAAAATTAATTATAAGAATCGGAAGAAGTTGACTGTTCCGCACATGAGTGGATCAAAGACTCTAGCTAGGAAAAAGGATGAGTTGGTAATATTCTCTAAGTATATGTAGTCAATTATCCTTTTTTGTTGAATTGTTTAACACATATTTTATCTTTTAAAATTTGTAGGAGATTGAATGTGGACACCGACTAGGGAGGGGAATCATGTATAAAGCTATACACACAAAGAAGGATGGCACACCCATCAATGATAAAGCTAAGGAAATTATTGTAAGTATCAAGTAAATGAAAATGGCATCTTCGTTGCATAATATATATAAAGCATATTTAATTGCATTATTTGCACGTTATATATAGGACAAGATTGATGCATGTGAGAGTGAAGAGAATTCTTCACAAATAGGTTCATCAACATATTCGCTTACTAGGGTGCTAGGGAAAGAACACCCAGGTTATGTTCGGGGTATGGGGTTAGGCCCTTGTGCTTCTCAAGTCTTAGCTTCGACCACTCACCAAATGAGGGGAATCTCATTGTCCTCGACTAATGAAGTAGCCTTGGTTGAAGAAGTCAAGGATTTATGGGAAGAATTGCGAACCTACAATGAGAGGATGCATACTTTAGAAGCTCAAATGGCCCAAATGGCTTCCGTGCTTTGAAGCGTTGTAGGTCACATTCCAACTGACCTTAGCAATATAATAGGTTCACAGGTATTCATTCAAGAAATATTTTATAAATTTCCTTAAGATACATATAATAAGAAACTTTAGTGATCAATTACTTTAAGTGTACAAAAAAATATTTATCTTGAATTAAAAGTATAAGTATTAGCCAATTCGGTTTTTAATTGCTGCCAACAAGTTTTAGTTTTATTGTTGATTGGGTATTTTCTATTTCAATTTCCTGATCAAGCTAGTGGTGAGGGTTCATCAGCAGGGGGTGCAAGACGCTCTTCATCGATTAGCCATGAACCACGTTCACATCAATAGATGATACTTTTTGTATTTAGCTTATGGACAATTACTTGTTTGTTTGGGATAATAGTTTCTACAACTATTTGACAATCTCATGAACATTTGGATATTTTAATATTTGTAATAGTTATTTTGCTACTTAATTTGGTACTAGTTAATGTGTTACTTAACTTACCAAAATGTTATTTGCTTTTTATTATATTTAATTTGGTATTTGAAGTATTTGGAGTGTATTTTATGTGTTGTTGAATACTGGTTCTAGACAGGTTAAATATCAAATGTAAAAATGAGCTAAATACAAAAAATAGATGATTTCTACCAAAATTTTAGTCAAATAGTGGCGGTTCAAAACTGCCACTAAATTAAATAAAAGGTCATTATTCTTTGAATTTAGTGGCAGTTCACAACTGCCACAATGTTATGACTTTCCTTATTTCAAAATTTTAGTAGCGATTTCTAACTGCCACTAATATATTTAATTTTCAATCCTTGTGAGCTTTTTTGTGGCGGTTATAAACCGCCACTAAAAAATAAAACAATTTTAAAAAAATAGGGGCGGTTAAAAACCGCCACAAAAAAAAGTAAAGCGTCAAATAATTCATCCATTTAGTGGCGGTTATCCATTTAGTGACGGTTATTCCCGTGGTTGGTCTAAACCGCCACAATGTGACCTCGCGGCACTCTAAATCGTGGTGGTTGTAACACCCTAAACTTTTGGGTGAATTATCATTGTGTCTCGAATGTACTATTTTCTGTTTTTTAACTTTAGGATAAATGACCGTTATGTCCTTTTTGTACTGTTTGTTGTTTTTCTGTATGACATACTGTTTTGTTTTACTGTCTGTGATTTTATTTGAACTTTTTGTGTGATTTGCTCCGGGACAGGAAAATAATATTTTCTAGGCCGGGGAAATCTTATTTTAATTATTCGGAGCTGGGGGATCTTACTAAACTCAATTCTGAATGATACAGTTAGTAATCTTTTAATTTTTAGGATTTAACTGTGCAATAAAATAATTTTATATTATTATAATATTATTTTATTAGTCAATACAAATAAGCAGTAATGGACTCGAAAATGTTTTGCGAGACCCACGTTTAGCGAAACAGTTAACGTTTTAGAGTAGTAGCTTAATGACTAGGCTTAATTAGTGACAAGGCTTAATGACAAGGCTTGGATTAGCCAATGAGAGCTAAGCTTGGTGATCAAGTTTTAATCCTCACCATTGATCATTTCTAAGGCTTGGATGGAGCCAACCAAGGGGACACCTCCCTTGCATGATGTCTACGGCCAAGTGCCCTTGGAGAGCCAAGAATCACTTCATTCTCTAACACTTTCTCTCTTCTCTCTCTTCCAAAAACACCAACCACCATTGATGCTACCTTGAAGGTCCATTCGGCCAAGAACCCTAGTTCACCATCCAACCACCCAAAATTTTATCCCACCTACTTTTCTAAACCTAAACACAATTCTAAGAACATCTCTAGTTGAGAGTTCTTGCAAAATCCATCATCTTGAGCTTGAAAAACTACTTGAGAGATTCTACCTAGAAGGTGAAAATCCTTGTTTTTCCTTTCTAAATTCTTTTTCAAAGTTCTAAGCCATGATTGATCCATGGTTTAAGCTTTCTTTCATGTTAATAACTTGTAGAAATTTATTTGAGCTTGATAGGTGTCTTGGAGGGGTGAAAACCGAAACCCTAGAAAGGAGTGAAAGAGTGTTTGTCTTCACTTAAGGTAAGAGGAAGACTTGAATCTTATCATCCTTGGGTGGTGATAAGAAAATGGAATTGGTTGTGGTTGTAGAATCCATAAGGATTCTTTTGTGTTATTTGTTATTAGCTTTCCTATTTGTGAATTGTATTAAATTTCATGTCTACAAGCTTTAAATATATTGTATGTGTTAGAAATGCATGTATAATTAGTAGGATGTGAATAACATGTCAAGGATTGTATGAGTGTTCCAAAGAACACCAATGAAGGCTCACGGCCTCAACATCAAAGGAGAACCAAAATGTTCTCATCAATTTTCCAAAAGTGTGATTTAATTAACTTAGGGGAATGGATAAGATATAAATTGTTTTAGAACAAGAAAAAAACAAATTTAAAGATTAAATGTCAATTTTATATATTTCGGCCAACATGCCAAATGTGAATGTTTTTATTTCTAAAATTGTTTTTCAACAAAGGTTAGGTAATAATGCTAAAAGAAATTTTATCACAATGAATTTCAAGGAATAAAAATGATTAGATTAAGTTTAAGGAACTAAATCTAAGAGTTTTACCATTTAAAAGAAAATACAGTAGCTTTTGTAAAATTTCTAACGTAGAGCTCATTTTATATTTTGAAGCACGTTAGTAGTTTTCAAAAGTATAATTAATTGGTTATAATATAAATAAAAGGAATTTTTACGAAAACTTAGAAAACCATTGTTATACATTTTTTAAGCAAAATACTATCAATTTTTGCTAAAAACAGACAAATAAGAGAGAAAAGATATCTATTATATTATATACGGTATGAAAAATATTCTACGTAGTTCAAACATATTAAATATTATTTTAATAGTGATTTTTTAAGGAATTTGGACAAGAAAATGATTTAAAAATCTTACGCGATTGAGAAAACGTTTGAAAAATAGTACGCGATTTCAAAAACAGTAAAATATATTTACGCGATTTAAAAACGTTTGTAAAAACGATGAAATTTTGAAAATGCGATAAAATTTCTACGCGATTGATGAAAATAACAGATTTTACTGTCGGACCAAAGTGATGGACCCAGACAGATTGTAGAACAGTATTGTCAGGTGGGACATACTATATATATTTGGAATTTTTGCCATTGAGGGCATATCTGAGATTTTTGCTATTGAGGGCATATTTGAAATTTTTGCCATTGAGGGCATATCTGAGATTTTTGCCATTGAGGGCATTTGCGTAAATACATATATTTATACCATTGAGGGTATTCTGGTAATTTTTATCATGCAATGAGTTGTGCCAGTTTGGTTGATAATTGGTGGATTGATTGACGAGGTGAATTACATCATGTTGTCGGTGTGATAAGCGTAGTGTGGTTCAACCTGAATGAACTTGGAGACATTAGTGTGCGGATTATTCCATTTGTGGACAGTTGGTCGCTCCTTTGGGCCATGGTAACTGACAACACACTAATAGACTCGACACGCACTATACTTAATCAAAATCTTGTGAAATCTATTTAGTACAAGCCTATAGTGACACGACGTTTTGACAGTGTGCTATACCACGACGTTATGACAGTGGGCTATAGACGCAACGTGAGACAGCGAAATAGCTTGGCAGTCGATGGTACTAATAGATTTTGCAGGTCATTCTCTCTGATGTCTGTGTTTTTAGCTCCATGGAGTAGGGTTGAGTCATATTTCATATACTTTTATGTCATACATTTTAATGCTATTTATCTATAACATTTTATCTATCTGTACCACTATATGTTATTGTTACGTTGAGTTCTGTGTTATATTACATCCATGTTATCTTGTATTTTTATTTATGCTATTATAGTATGCTATATTGTATGAACTGTTATACTTGTTGTATTGTTGTTTTCTTATTTTACCATGTTTGTGGTGATATAGATTGTCTTACCTCTTTCTTGTATGTGTTATCTGTATATTTTAAATTATGTGATAAAGAGTTTGAGGAAGAGGAATAGCCTCTTGAGTGTGAGTATCCAGAGGAAGAGGAAGAGCAGCAAGCCGAAGATCAATTCTACGAGCAAGAACCATCCGATCATCTATATCCATTAGATTGATTGTGTGAGTATGACACTACCAGGATTCTTTGGATTCGTGCAACTTGAGTTTCACGGAGGCTCTGAAGCCTGGCGTCTACGAGAGGATAGAGACTCGGTGACGTACGTAGGACGTCTGACTGTGACCATACGTACAGAGTTTGATGGAGTGCCGATCTTTTCTACTTTGTTGTATGTACATGTGGAGTTGCCGCTATCTCTTAGGCGTCATTGGGGTGGTATGTTTGATGCGCCTAGCGAGATCAGCAGCGTATCGACTGCACAGACTCGTGTCCGTAGAGGGTCGAGGCATCCTGGATATCTATCACCTGAAGTTTCATCTGAGAGTGATCCTTTAGAGGGTTAGATATTTAAGATATGTACTTGGGCGCGTCTGCGTTTGTATATATTGACCTTTTACTGCTTTGTTTACTATTTTGGTTTTTAAATATTTGTAGTTGTACATTATTTGTATAACCTATGATGGAACCTTATGTATATTATGTGTGATAATAGTGTGCTTATTTTATGTTCCGTGTTATTTTATCTCGTAATATTCTGTTTAACCGGAAAAAAGTTTACAACCTACATTAGTATATAATAAACGTTTTACAACTTGGGTAGATTTTATTTATTTTTATTTTATTTTCTTTATAAATGTGACATCCCCATAAGGGTGTTACAGTGGTTAATGAACTGCCATGAACAGAAATTAGTGGCGGTTAGAACCGTCACTAAGTGTCTATTTAACCGCCACAAAATGACCATTTTTTTGTAGTGAGCTTAAAATAAGTCTCCTTAAAGTCCTTATAGGACTCATCATACAACTCAAAGCACTTCCTTCCCTGGTGATTGTGGATGGTGATCCACGCTAGCTTATCACCCCCTGTGGATCCTAACAAGTCGAGCATGTAGAAGAAGAGGTTGGCGAAAGGCTCCAGTCAAAGTGCTTGCTCACAATCTCGAAGTACTGCATATACGCCCAACTATTGGGGTAAAGTTAGGAAGGAGCTGCCTAGATCCGATTCAGAATCTCGATATAGAAATCGAGGAATGGAATATGAAGCCCAAGCCTGGTAAAGAATTTCTCGTACATGTATATGTACAAAGGACCAGACCTAGGCAGGCTACATATCATTTCATTCTCACCGCTGGGTCGCACCAAGTAGTGTTCCTCCCATGTCCCAATCTCTGTCATGTCCATATATCTTCGGAGATCTATGGCATTGGCTTAGGTATGAATCAAGGATGAAATACCTAGAGGCTTGTTGTAACGCCTTTTTTCTCTTATCCAATACCCGCGAAGAAGGAACGTCACACCATTTTATTTATATAATCGTAAAACATAAGGTAAGATTATACTGCGAAAAATAGTACTTGTTTAAAATTTCCAAAACTCGGTATATTAATGCTAGTTTAATCTACCTTAAACCTTTCGCCATGCTCTTATTATATTATCATTGTTATATATTCTTTTTTTTTTGTAAGTCATTGTAAGTAGTACAATAGTAAATTAGAAAAATCCCCATTGTGGCGAAACTTCAAACACTGAATAGTTATAATACAGTCAACAGAAATTAAACCATACATCGGAATTACATTATCATAATTATACGTACAAGCTTATATTAATTACATTTCCAAAATGTACTCAAAAAGTAAAATATGTACCTACCCCAAGAGATACAAATATATATATACCCATCAATCCAATAATACGTCAGGCTCCCACAAAATAAACGGACAGCCATCAGTAGCCATCAATTTAAAAAGAAAACAGTCTCTAAGACTGACGAGAACGAGAAGGAACCGTAGATGGGTCCTCCTCAGGGTCCTCATCGTCCGACGAGACATCCATCGGAACGACGGAACAACGGGTAGGAGCCCGAGCAGTGGACAAGAAAGAGTCGTCACATGGGGTGTAGTACATATCCGCCCACATGTCTCTCATAGGCAGGTAAAATTCCAGCCATACAAAGGCATGGAAATAAAAAATAGAAGCAGTATATCGTCCCCATGCTAAGGACATCGTCAATTCGCCGTGGTATACACAACGATCAGTCTGCATGTTGATATGTCAACAATCCGGACCACCATGAAAGTTGATCCGCACGTAACCAAAGAATCCACAGGGGCAAAATGACATCCTCAGCAGCCTCGATCTCAATCAAGATACGGCCAGAAACCCTGAAACTCAGTGTTTCCTTGTCCTCCTCACGAACGTCTTCAGTCAATCATGAGAAAATACACAATAGCGGAATATACCGTAAAGAGGTGAGATACTCGTCATTCATTACCAATAATAGCAGCAGGAAACTAAATGGTGTTGAACGCCCAAATAGAACACAATTTATTCATTTAAGCACCACAGTATTAAAATTTACAGTGAAAGCAGACTAACAACATTTAAATAGCAGAGATACCATCAGCAGTCAATAGTTCAGGTAACCAACAATTGTTACATAATAATAGTAAACATGTTTCACAGTTAATAATGCTCATGCTCAATGAGTTATACGACTGACAACTAACAATGCAAAAGTGTCCCAAAAACCTACTCCATGGAGCTAGACATAAATATTTTCGGAGCGAATGATCAAGAAGTAATACCAGTATATCGTTAGCCTCAGAAAATATAGTGTGCTTTATTTCATAAAAATGTTTGTGTAATGGCTTATACATGGTACCTCGACAGTTAATCGCGATATAGGACAACGTCTCGGACAGGATCGTCGGTGTGTCGCATTGGTCTATCCCACGGCCCCAGTGGAGCTACCACTGACTATTGTGAGACACCCACACCCCGACGCCCCCAGGATCAACAACATATGACACCTACGCTTAGTCTATTCGCACCCGTACATAGGTGTTATTCAAACTCCTAGGCCCACACAGCCTTTCTAACAGTGTCCAACTGATGATGCATATGCATAATGACACAATGTCAAATCATGTATGTTTATCATAGTCATATAACAATATCATTTCATCAAAATATTTTCATGACATGTAACCATCAAGTATTTAGCCCACAAGAGGGGTCCACAATCATTTAGAGTCATATTTTGTATCAAATCCAATTTTTCCAGAGTACGTACACCATCATGGCCCACATCATGGAATCCACTTTTTTCAAGTTATAAGCCGTTTGGCCAAATGTGATAACATTGGGTTGCTTTAATCCTTTAAATTCATGTCATTTAAGGGTCTTTGAATTTTTATCCTTTCATTGCATTAGGCATTAACTCCTTACCACTAATTCTCTTAATCCCATTAGTTCATTAAGGTCAAATTATTTCCATATTAATCAAGCCAAGGCCGTGGTCCTCATTAGGCTCTCAAGTCCAATATTTGTCTTCATTTTTATGCATTAGTGTCTCATTATTAATTCACTCTATGTGTTAATTTCATGTTCTCCCAAAACTCACACTTTCATGTTCTTTCTCTTGAGTAGGATTCTCAATTTTTACCAAATTAAGCCTTAATTTAATTATCTTTGCACATTATTAATTCCTAATGGTCTTCTAATATCCAATTTATCAATTCCTCCATCCAAGTCAAAAATTTTCACCATTGTTCCCCTCCATGGCCGTGAGCCTTACAAATTTAAGGTTCAAGGATTTTCATTTCTTTATTAGTCCTTAATCACTCAATTAATACCAATCCATTAAGCTTTAAAATTTTAAACACTAACACCCCACCAAAGAGAGTGTGGCCATGAGCCTCCATGCCTCAAGCAAGGGGCTTTTGTCTTAACCTCATCAATTTTCAATCCATCACAATCTTTACAATGGCAATAAGATTCAAATCTATCTAACAAATCAATTAAAAGAATGAAAATTTAAAGAATCAATTATAAGAAAATGAAATAACAAGAGTAACTCCTATTAGGGTTTCTCACAAATCTTCAAACAACAAGTCTCTAATCACCATTTTTTGTTGAATAAAGTGGTCTCCCTCTTACCAAAGAGGAGAGCACGAAAATGACCTCCAATGTGCTCCTTGTGATTTCGATTTTGTGCTCCTCAAAACCCTAGAAAACAACCTCAAAGAATCAACACCATATCTTGAAAAGAAAAGCATCCTTGACCATGAAAATGGTCTTGGAACACGAAAAGAAGAAGAAAAGAGAAGAAAGTTGTGATTTTTACCTTAAAGCCTCAAACTTTGATCTTGAAGAAGATTGGTGAAGATGAAAGATTTTGATGTAGTGTATGGAAGGAAAAAGGTTTAGAATGATGAAGAGAAGCTAAAAATGAGATTAATGAAGCAAGAAAATGAAAATGGTAATGGTGGAGATGGCAACCCGAAATGGAGAGAAAAGGAGAAGAAGGATTTTGGTGAAATCTTGTGAAGAAAAGTGGTAGAGATGATAATGGAGAGTAAAGAAATGTGGTTGATGAAGAGAAAAGATGAAGAGACTAAGTGAAGGGTGAGCTGCAAATTTTGGTTTAGCTATGGAGTTTTAGAGAGAAGGGAAAGCAAGGAAGAAGATGAAGTTTAGAGAGAGCGATAACAATTAGGTTAAAGTGAGATAGTTTGGAGTGATTAGGTTAAGCGAATGAGTGAAATTTCCCCCCTTTTTCCCTAGGTTAGCCGCGACATTGAGAGAGAGGAGAGAGAAAATTTGCTAGCTTCTCATGTAAGCTAAGGGCATTGTGGTCATTCTTGGGTCAAAGCTTCTAGAAACTTGATTAAAATAGTAATATATTTGAATTAAAGTAGATTTGTTATGACATAAAGTAGATTACATTGGGATAAGGTGATAAGATTTTTATTACATGCTATTACCTATTAGATAACAGTTACAGTTGACAGAAGTCAGTATTAATTAATCTGACAGATGAATTTCACACAACGTTGTCTAATTTTCATTTGTTAGAATTTTTTCGTAAAACGTGAAACCTCGTGAACTATGTCCGGCCTCGGATTTAGTAAGATCCCCCATCAACGTTTCCAAAGTTCGAGGTTCTCGGACAAAATACTTCGTTTCTCCGGCTCTGCTTAATGTGCACGTAAAACGAAAAATATATTAAAATATTCAGTATTTTCAGAAAATTCCCAGAAAATCCCAAAAATTACAAATATTATAAAACGACTATCCATCCTACAATTTTCCAATTTTTGGAACGTTACAGTTATCTTCCCGACTCTGTCCAATGTGCACGTAAAATAAAGAATATATTAAAATATTCCGCATTCTCAGAAAAATTCAAAATTTTTTTTCCAGAAAATCATAAATATTATAAAATGAATATCTATAATGAAATCAATGAATTTTGGGGTGTTACACTTGTAGTGAATCTATGAGTACTCATTTACATTAAGGAGGCAGAGGAAATAGCTTGGCGCGATCATCCGCTCCCAATTTCTTTCTACCCATGACCTCGGACGTCGGAACTGGAGCAATACCTATAGAGAGCAAAGAGTTTTTAGAATCACTGCTCATGAGACCAAGTAACCTCTCTAAGGAAGTCACGATCTTAGAATATGAGCGAAATCCTTAGAGGATGTTCCTTGTCCTAGAAGCCCCTACACCCCCTATGCCTCGAGCACTAAACTCGGTAGATTGAGGAGGCCTCTTCCCTATAGGGGAAAAAGCACCCTTGGGACTCCTCTTCGCCAAGAGCAACGCTGCAGTGGCTACTCTAGAATCTCTAGAGAAGACCTCTCTTCTCCTTCATTCCCCAACTCCCTAATCTTAACTATGTTTAAACAAGAACAAAAGAAAAAAAGAGGCAAGGTGAGTACCTTGAGGAGGAAAAAAATAGGCTAAACGGGGAGGAATCCTCTAAAAGCAATGTGTCGTCACGAATGGTGGCTTGAAAACGCTACCAATTCGCTGGAGAAGAAAGGGAAAAGGCTATGAGAAATTATAAGAAATTGAGTTACGAAGAAAAAAAGTTGGACTTTGCTCCCCTCTCCCCATATTTGTAGGGAAAGATTGTAATTATTGCCTCCCATTACTGGGGGCAAAAATATTCGCGCATTGAATTTCAAAATAATCGCTGGGTACACAACCCAAATGCCAACTGCATGCAGACGAATAACCACGCACAATGTGGTAGAAAAGCTGTTGGCGCGCAAGAAAAAAGACATTCGCTCAACAGGCAAAGCGTCTTTAGCAAGCTAAAGGTCATAGAGCCAAAGTACTACATGTCGCTCTATGACACAACACGGCCAAGGAGACCCAAGATCACGACTACGACATAAAACCTCGACATCCTTAGTCATCCATGCTCAATAGCAACTTCCATTAAATTGTCCTCTGTGGTCTCAAACTATTTGAGTTCGGCCATCTTAAGCCCGCAATCATAGCAACATTGGCCTAAAACACTCCATCAACATCAAAGCTCGGCACCCTGATAGCCATCAAAGCACCGACTTGGGGGTAGTGATTGAAAATGGGATTTAGGCCCGATAAGGTAAAACCCAATGTCCAAAGGAGATGTGACCTCTCTCTCTTTCTCTCTCGACAAAAAGAATCATCTCTCACGAAACTAATCACAAGCCAATAGGCAAACCTGACAAGCTGTCTGGAAGCTTCCCCCAAGGCACCTATAATGATTATAATACCCTTTATTCCCACTTGGTTACCAAGACTGACTCCACTATAAATATCTACAATAGCCATGAAGGTAAGGATTTTTTTTCGCTCATTACACTCACCTTACACCCTTGTTGATTTAAGCATTAGAGTATTTTGTAAGTACCCAACCCTTCTCTCTAACGCCTCCAAACTAGAAGAAGATTGTTGTAATGAATTAGTTCTGATCCAAGTAGCCCAACTATCCAAGATAGAACATATATATATTCGAGTTGCACAAGTTCGGTCAAGGTGGGCTCGGTTGGGGTTGCAATGGTGAGATCGTGATTTAGGTGTGGGTTTACCGATCTGAGGTCGCGAGCCTAGGAGAAGCTGGGTTCAGTGCGGTGGTGGTGGGACTTGGCCATGGAAGTTGTGACTATGGTCGATGGTGTTTCTAAGTTCAATCCCGGTTAATCGACGACGAGGGGTCGTTGGGTGGTGCGGTGGTTGTAGTTCGGTGGTGGTAGGAATTGGCATGGAAGCTGTGACAATGGTCAATGGTAGTTCTGGGTTCGATCCTAGTTGATCGACGATGAAGGGTCCCGGGTGGTGCGATGGTTGCAGTTCCATGCATGGTGGCAAGGATGACCTCTTTAATAAGTTCCCGATTTTTCATCCTTGCCATTGGTTTTCTGAAGTAATATATCAACAGTTGTTAGATCTTAATGCTTATTCGACAAACCCTAATGCAAAATAGTTCACCGAATTGTACCCAAAAGATTAGTCCCCGAATGATCATATAAGGATTTATTTTTATTTTAAAAATAAATTGAGAAACCCAAATCAATGAAAATAAGTGAATTAAGAAAATTATTTCATAAAGGAACTTCCACATTATTTTGTTGCTAGTTATTTTTAAGTTAAATTACAAATTACCTATTTTTTTCTCTATATTTCTCTTGTTATGAGCCTTCTTCCATGAGAGTGTTGGAGTGGGAGGTTGTCGTCTTCTTGCTCTAGCGGCAGCCCCACCATTTCATTTTCTTTTGTCTTTATGTATTTTTTTAATAATATTCAAATCTGTTTCTCTAAATGATAGATCTTGTTATTTTGTTATCTCTTTTATGGATGTTTTTGTTATCCTTTTTATGGGTGTCTTGATTTTCAATTTTTAGGGTGTCTTTTGTGAGTCCCCTTATAATTGGCCGTATATTGATGGTTTTGCAGGTAAAAGAAAGTTTCAAATCTACTTTAAGAAGAAGTGTAATACATGTGATTGGCATTGTTTCAAGTAATTGGTTTTGATGTTTACAAACAAGAAAGGATGGATGTGCATTGATTAAGCTTCAAGAATATTCAAGTATAGCACATAGGGCTTAGATATTATGTTAAGGTATTTAGGATTCACTCCAAAGCTCATTCAAATGGTTTTTCACTTGACTTAAATGGCTTTACAAAATCATGTTTTAATCTTGTAAAAAAATTGGTTTATGTTTGAGCTAAAATGTTTTAATGGGATAACATGCTAGTGACTTGATCAAGAACAAAGTACTAAATCTTTTTAAGAGCTCCTAACCAATTATGAACTCCAACTAATTGGTTATTCATCAAGTCAAAACATGTTTTTCTAATTGCTCCTAACCAATTAAACCTTTTCACTAACCAATTAGCATTTGTTATAAAAGCTACGTGAACCATATTTTTAATTGCCTAACCGATTAGGCATGTTTGCTAATTGGTTAATGTGCTTTTATATGTCACAGAAACATTTTGTAAAAGGACCTAATCGATTAGAACAACTTGCTAATCGATTATTTGAGAACTCAGAATCCATTTCTAAAGTGTCCTAACCGATTAGAGAAGTTTGCTAATCGGTTAGTATGACCATTTGAAAGTTACGTGAGCTGTTCCTAACCGATTAGGATAACCAACTAATTGATTATTTGATAACTCAGAATCAATTTCTAAATGTCCTAACCGATTAGAGCTTTTTGCTAATTGGTTAGTATGCCTTTGTATTTGTCACGTGAACTGTTTTTAATTGCCTAACCGATTAGGGAAATCTTGCTAATTGGTTATTCTTCAAAACAGAAGCCCTGGAACTGATTTCTAAATGATCTAACCGATTAGGAGGAACCTCTAATCGGTTATCTGGAAAACCAGTAAACTCATTTTAACGGTCATTTTACAGAGCATTAAATGCTACCAACTATCCCAACGGATCTAATTTGCCTCTGGTTATAAATCTGGTTGTTGGGCATTGATTGAAGGTTGGTGAACAAGTCTCGAAAAACTCATAAAAGCATTGAACTCACGTTTTCTAGCTCTCAACAAATCAATCTCTGTTTTTGGGCTTTAGTTGAGTGAATCCTTGACACCTTTAAGCTTCAACTTGTATTACTTATTCTTCGAGAATTTCAATACACACAAACCTTATTCAATCTGTTTTAGTGAGGGTGAGGTATCCCTCAAGTATTGTAAGGGTGAGGTATCCCTTTGAAAATAGAGGCTCAAGCATTAGGGTGAGGTATCCCATAGTGTTGAGTGCTCAAGATTGTAGTGGTTGTCAAGCACCCATTGAAGCTTGAAGATATAGTGGAAAATCTCAAGTTGTTGCTTGGGAATTTGGACGTAGATCACAAGTGGATTGGTGATCGAACCAGGATAAACGATTGTGTTTGTTCTCTCTAAACCCTTCTCTTTATTTGGTTTACTGTTTTATTGAATTGATTGGATATTCTCTCCTTTGGCTATCACATTTATAAGTAAAAGTGTTAATCTCATTCATCCATTTATCTCTAATCGTTCAATAGCTTCAACGAAAATTGTTTATCAAACGATTTGCAAAAGATTTGCCAACTTGTTCTACTTACTCAATTCACCCCCCCTCTTGAGTATTGAGGCCACTTGGTAACAAGTGGTATCAGAGCTAAACTCTTGTATAAAGAGCTTAGCAGCTTCAAGAGAAGTGATGGCTTCAAATGGTTTTTCAAATGAAAGTTCTTCTATAAATAGACCTCCTTATTTCAATGGGGACGGTTATGCCTATTGGAAAGAAAGGATGAAAATTTTCATTGAAGCTATTGACTTAGATGTGTGGGACGCCGTTGAAAATGGTGCTTTTGTCCCAACACAAACGAAAGATGGTGTGAAAATCAATACACCTAGAAATGAATGGACCGATGATGATAAAAAGAAGGTTCAATACAACTTGAGAGCCAAGAACATCATCACCACATCCTTGGGGTATGATGAATTCTTTAGGGTGTCAAATTGTAAGACCGCAAAAGAAATGTGGGATACCCTACAAGTAACTCATGAAGGCACTAGTGAGGTAAAGCGATCTCGAATAAACACTCTTACTCATGAATATGAATTGTTTAGAATGAATCAAGGTGAGAGTATTCAAGATATGCAAAAAGGTTTACTCACATTGTTAATCATCTCATCTCATTGGGAAAGACATTCCCTAATGAGGATCTTATTAACAAAGTCTTAAGATGTCTAAGCAAGAATTGGCAACCCAAAGTTACGGCTATTGCGGAATCAAGAGACTTATCAACAATGTCTCTAGCCACCCTATTCGGAAAGCTTCAAGAACATGAGCTGGAACTAAATAGGCTCAATCAAAGCGAAGAGCATGATAAAAGAAGAAGGGAATTGCACTCAAAGCCACCTCTTCCACACTTGAAGATGATGATGAAGATGGTGGAGAGGATGCTGAAAACTTTGAACTAAGTGAGGAGAATCTTAGTCTCCTTGTGAGAAAATTCGGAAGATTCCTAAAGAAAAAGGGATTTCAAAGAAAACCACCCTTTCCTCAAAAGAAGGCATATCACAAAGGAGAAGGATCCTCCACTCCTTCAAAATGCTACGAATGCGGAAAACCGGGGCATATGAAAATGGAGTGTCCTACATATCTCAAAAGGACGGAGAAGTTTGAGAAAAGACCCTCCAAGGAAAAGAAAGGAAGAAGAGCATACATAGCTTGGGAGGACAATGACTTAAGCTCCTCCGACGACTCGGAAAATGAAGAAGCCCATCTTTGCCTCATGGCTCAAGGAGAAGAAAGTGGAGAAAGTGACACCGAGGTAACCTCTTCTAACCTAGAACCTCCACCTACTTATGATGAATTGCAAGATGCCTTTCAAGAATTGCATGATGAATCTTTGAGACTCACTAAAATGATTTTGTCATCAAATAAAACAATCTCCCTATTGACAAACAAGGTTTCTACTTTAACTAAGGAGATAAATGAACTCAAAATTGAAAATGAGACCTTAGGACTCATAGATGCTAATTCATCATGCATGACTTGTTCCTCACATGATAATGCATCCATATCATTACCTTGTTTATCATGTAAAGCTTTTGAAAAAGAAATTGAGGACTTGAAAAACACTCTTGCAAAATTTACTATGGGAAGAGATAATTTGAACATGCTACTAAGCAAACAAAGGTGTGTTTTTCAAAAGGCCGGATTGGGATACAATCCAAATAATCATAAAAAATCCTACAATAATTTCTTTGTTCCATCTAAAACTTCAAGTTCCCCTTTATCAAATGTTTTCATTGTGGTAGGAAAGGGCATAGTGCATCCACTTGCAATGTTAGAAAGAATATAAATACTAAAGTTGGAATAAAAAGGGTTTGGGTTCCTAAAGGCACCATGCCTAACTCTAACACACAAGGACCCAAGACAATTTGGGTACCAAAAGTTAAAACTTGAATATGTGTTGTAGGTGTGCTTAGACCAAGAGCTCAAATTGGTATCTTGATAGTGGTTGCTCCAAGCACATGACCGGCGATGGATCCAAGTTCTCCTCCCTTACTCTCAAGAAACACGGTCATGTCACATATGGTGATAACAACAAAGGGAAGATTCTTGGAATTGGCAAAGTCGGTAAGACTCCTTCATCATCTATTGATAATGTTTTACTTGTTGAGGGACTTAAACATAATTTGCTTAGTATTAGTCAATTATGTGATAAAGGCAATAGAGTTATATTTGATTCAAATTGTTGCATAATTGAGGAAAGGATGATAAGCAAGTTAGGTTTGTTGGTCATAGGGTCAATAACATATATATGATTAGTCTTGATGACATTTCCTCAAATGATGCTAATTGCTTTATGACTAGAGAAAATGATTCATGGTTATGGCATAGAAGAATCGCTCACATTCACATGGATCACTTAAACAAACTAGTTTGTAAAGAACTAGTAATTGGTCTTCCAAAGCTCAAATTAAAAAGACAAACTTTGTGATGCATGTCAAAAGGGAAAACAAGTAAAGGTCTCTTTTAAAGCTAAAAATGTGGTTTCAACTTCAAGACCACTACAACTTTTGCACATGGATCTTTTTGGTCCCTCTAGAACTATGAGTTTTGGTGGGAATTACTATGCCTTAGTGATTGTGGACGATTTTTCTAGGTTTACATGGACATTATTTTTATCCCACAAAAATGATGCTTTTCAATCATTCAAAAAGCTTGCTAAAGTTATCCAAAACGAAAAAGGTTTTTGTATTGCATCCATAAGAAGTGATCATGGTGGTGAATTTGAAAACCATGAATTTGAAACGTTTTGTGATGAACATGGCATTGAGCATAATTTTTCAGCCCCTAGAACACCACAACAAAATGGTGTTGTAGAAAGAAAAAATCGATCTTTAGAAGAAATGGCAAGAACTATGCTCAATGAGGCCAACCTTCCTAAGTATTTTTGGGCGGATGCGGTTAACACCGCTTGCTATGTTATGAATAGGGCTCTAATAAGGCCAATTTTAAAGAAAACTCCCTATGAATTATACAAAGGAAGGAAACCAAATGTCTCACATTTTCATGTTTTTGGATGTAAATGTTTTGTTCTAAATAATGGAAAGGATAACTTGGGGAAGTTTGATGCAAAATCTGATGAGGGAATCTTTCTTGGTTATTCTATACATAGTAAGGCCTTTAGGGTTTATAACAAACGAACAATGACCATAGAAGAGTCCATACATGTTGCATTTGATGAGACTAACCCAAACGAGCCAAGAAAGGAGCTTGTTGATGATGTTGCAGAAAACCTTGCAAGAATTCACCTTGGAAATCAAGAAGAAGAAGTCAAGAAGCAAGAAGAAAGCCCATATGATTCCCAAGACAAGAGGACTCTCAAATCATGGATCTTCCCAAGGAATGGAAAACATCAAGATATCATCCTCTTGACAAAGTGATAGGTGATGTATCAAAAGGGGTAATCACTCGTAACTCTCTTAGAGATGCATGTAATCATATGGCTTTTGTTTCTCAAGTTGAACCTAAAAACATAAATGAGGCCATTAATGATGAACATTGGATCTTGGCCATGCAAGATGAATTAAATCAATTTGAAAGGAATCAAGTTTGGGAATTAGTCCCAAGGCCCAATGATCATCCAATAATTGGCACCAAATGGGTTTTTAGGAATAAACTTGATGAAACGGGCTTAATAATAAGAAATAAGGCTAGGCTTGTAGCTAAAGGTTATAATCAAGAAGAAGGTATAGATTATGAAGAAACGTATGCTCCCGTAGCTAGACTAGAAGCCATTAGAATGTTACTTGCATATGCTTGCATCATGGATTTCAAACTCTTTCAAATGGATGTCAAAAGTGCTTTTTAAATGGTTTCATACAAGAAGAAGTATATGTTGATCAACCTCCGGTTTTGAAAACTTTGAGTTGCCCAACCATGTTTTTAAACTTAAAAAGGCTTTGTATGGCTTAAAACAAGCTCCTAGAGCTTGGTATGAAAGGTTGAGCAAGTTTCTTTTGGAAAATGGTTTCTCTAGGGAAAGGTTGACACAACTCTTTTCATCAAACATAAAAAGCATGACATTTTACTTGTTCAAATATATGTTGATGATATTATATTTGGCGCTACTAATGACTCTCTTTGTAAAGAATTTGCCAATATCATGCAAAGTGAGTTTGAGATGTCCATGATGGGTGAGCTCAACTTCTTCCTTGGACTTCAAATCAAGCAAACAAGAAATGGGACTTTCATAAGTCAATCAAAATATTGCAAGGAGTTGCTCAAGAAGTTTGGAATGGACTAGCAAAGCAAATGGCTACACCAATGGGAACTTCCTGTTACTTGGACAAGGATGAAGGAGGTAAATCGGTGGAAATCACTAAGTATAGAGGTATAATTGGCTCACTTCTTTACCTTACCGCAAGTAGGCCGGATATCATGTTTAGTGTATGCATGTGTGCTAGATTTCAAGCAAATCCTAAAGAATCACACCTAAGTGCTGTAAAACGAATTATGAAATATCTAGTAGGCACTTCACAAATGGGATTGTGGTACCCTAAGGGTGCCTCATGTAGTCTAATTGGTTATTCCGATTCCGACTTTGCTGGATGCAAAACGGATAGGAAAAGTACTAGTGGGACATGCCACTTGCTTGGAAGCTCATTAGTTTCTTGGCATAGCAAGAAACAAAATAGTGTGGCATTGTCAACAACTGAAGTTTGAATATGTTGCAGTGGAAGTTGTTGTGCTCAAATCCTTTGGATGAAGCAACAACTTCTAGACTATGGTCTTGAGTGGATCACATCCCTATAAGATGTGATAATACTAGTGCAATCAACTTGTCCAAAAATCCCATTTTACACTCAAGAACAAAGCACATTGAAATAAGACACCATTTCATAAGAGATCATGTTCAAAAGGGTGATTGCATGCTTGAATTCGTAGAAACTACTAAGCAACTAGTGACATTTTCACTAAACCTTTGGCAAAAGAAGCATTCTTTAATATAAGAAATGAACTCGAATTTTGGATCATACATGCTCAAGTTAAATTTCTGCATATCTTAAGCCTCTTGCATAATTGGTACTTGACATTTTCACTTTGCGCATAATCATTTTTTTTTTTTTACTAACTTAAGCATCGGAGTTTTCTTCTAAGTTTGTTTTGCAGTATTTGCTCCATGCTTAAGTCCCCAAAACCTCCTCAGTAAATCTGTTCTTGAAGATATGTGCATTCATGGTCCAAGGACTCATCTCTTAAAGATTTCATCCTGGTGTGGAAATACAATATTCGAAAATGTCAAAGAAAAATCTGCTTATAAGTTGCATCTCGAGAAAGTGAGACAAGAGCGATCTCACAAGGGCCTTTCTGTTTTTGTCGGTGGAACAACCGGTTAGAGGAAGGATTGAATCGTTTTTGAGGCTCGATTATGGTTCTCAAAGTGAATGTCATGGAAGCACAATCAAGTTGATTATCAAAGATATCATGTGACTAATTCTTCGAAACAGGGATCTCTAAAGGAATTCTGGTTTGGAAAGTAGCATAATCTGATAAGAGAAGGAAACAATCCGTTGGGGATGAAAATAACCAATTATAAAAGTGGTTCAAAGCCTCTGGTGTCCACAAATAATCTGTTAGGACCTTTCCTAACCTGTTAATAAAGCAAACAGAGACTCCACATATTTGAGACCCACAGAAATAACCTGTTAGGAGTACTCCTCTAATCGGTTATTTACTCAAACAGAGACCTCACCTTCTCTATTCATACCATCCTAATTGATTAAACCATAATTCTAATCGATTAGAACTTCCATCCGTAAGCCTCCACTTCCTTTTAAAAGTTCTTCTAATCGATTAGCCCATACCAATTAATCGGTTATAGGGGCACCAGAATCAAAATATCCTATTTTTTTTCACACGCTAACCGATTACCCCATTTCATTAATCGGTTAGTGGTCCTTTTTTTTCTTAACTCGTGATCCCTCTTCGTCTTCCTCTTCATTCTCCACCAGCCCCACAACTTAATCTTCCTCCTTCATTCTCCTCTTCGTCATTTCTCCTCTCACACCCACACCCCACAACTCATTTCCTCCTACAAATCCAACCCGAATCCTCCAGTAAAACCCCATTTCCTTCACATTCCATCTTTCTCCTTTTATTTTCACCTATTGAAATCCACTTTTTCTTCCTTCCCTCCCACTTTCTCTCTCCTAAACCGTGCCCTAGCCTCCATTTTCATCAAATGGCAAGTAGCTCTGCTCACCCCAAAAGAGCACGAACCAAAAATCCCAATGTACCTCCAGCCTCTGACCCTAAGTTTGATATTCCTCTTAGCTTGGACCACCGAAAATATTTCTCTCACAAGAATCAAATGCACACATACAAGCTGAAATTTCAAGCTAGGAATATCATCCAGCCCAAGTACATGGATTGGGAATTCTTCGTTCAAGAGGGCTTCACTTTTCTCACCGACCTCTTAGAATTTCATGGCCTGAAAGCCTTTGTCTCTGCTCCAAGTAAGTACTACTATCTTGAAGCTACTAAAGTATACTTCTGCAATATGAGTATTTCGGGTAGCAACTTAATTTCTGATGTTAGAAGGCATAGGTTAGTAGTAACTCCTACCCATTGGAATACCTTATTTGGACTTGTTCATGCTGGGGAAAAATTTACTATGGATAGTTATAGAACTTGGGAAGGATTTAATAAAAATGAGGCTCTTGCAAGCATGATTCGACCTGATATTCACATTGGAGACAAGAAAAGTCTCACTGTTGGCTACTTGACTCCCAAGACCGTCTTCTTCATTATATTGTGACCCACATTCTTGCTCAAGCAATTATGCCTTGGTGGAAGAAGAAGACATTTTCTTAATGTGGGCTATGAAACAGAGGCTTCACATCAATTGGCCATTTTTCATCATGCACTACATGATGAAGGCCAAGGATAAGCACATGATGGACCTTCCTTATGCTCTGGTTGTTGCAAAAATCATGGATCAATACCAGCTTAATCTTCAAGAAGATGGTGTGATTGATCTAATCGCCCACAACAAGTTTGGTCTAGCCTCCTTCCACCGCATGCAACTCAAAAAGATAGATGGTGTATGGGTCTACGGAAGAAGGCAAGAAGCACCGCGATTGCAGTGAACCTGATGAGCCTATGGAAGAAGCTCGTGCTACAAATGAAGACCGCATCCTTGAAGCCATTGCCAATATGCAAGTGTGTATTGAAGCTAGGATTGCGACTTTTCAAACATATCAAGAACACAAAGAACACTATTATCTATGATCGCTGAGTGCTATGGAAGATCGTTTGGATAGACTTGAGCGTCGTTTTCCACAACCTGAAGATCATGGGACTTAGGCATGGAGCAATTCAATTTCTTTGATATGCTTATGCTAATCTAATTTTACTGTTTATCTTTTAAAGTCTGCTGAACATTAGCTTGTCTTTGCTACTTTATGACTTGCACTCTTAGTTTCTTAATTGCTGAACATTAGTTTCTTCCTATGCATCTCTTTTGCTCGATTGCTGGTTCGTTGTTGCTTAAGAATTCTTGTTCTTTCTCTCCTTTTCGAATAGTTCTTTTGATTATGTCAAAAGGGGAGAAGGTTTTTGGCTTGAAAGCCATTGAGAAAAGCAAGGTAAATTTCCAAAAGATATAATTATAAAATGGATTACATGATCTTGGGATTCCAAAACTAAGGGGAGTCAGTGCATCTCGATATTATCATCTCTTGAAAAACAGAGGGGGAGTAAGTCTCTAATACCTTTTGTGGATTCCATTTTGTTTAACTAACCTTTTCTCAATTATTGTTTGTCATCATCAAAAAGGGGGAGAATGTGATTGGCATTGTTTCAAGTAATTGGTTTTGATGTTTACAAACAAGAAAGGATGGATGTGCATTGATCAAGCTTCAAGAATATTCAAGTATAGCACATAGGGCTTAGATATTATGTTAAGGTATTTAGGATTCACTCCAAAGCTCATTCAAATGGTTTTTCACTTGACTTAAATGGCTTTACAAAATCATGTTTTAATCTTGTAAAAAAATTGGTTTATGTTTGAGCTAAAATGTTTTAATGGGATAACATGCTAGTGACTTGATCAAGAACAAAGTACTAAATCTTTTTAAGAGCTCCTAACCAATTATGAACTCCAACTAATTGGTTATTCATCAAGTCAAAACATGTTTTTCTAATTGCTCCTAACCAATTAAACCTTTTCACTAACCAATTAGCATTTGTTATAAAAGCTACGTGAACCATATTTTTAATTGCCTAACCGATTAGGCATGTTTGCTAATTGGTTAATGTGCTTTTATATGTCACAGAAACATTTTGTAAAAGGACCTAATCGATTAGAACAACTTGCTAATCGATTATTTGAGAACTTCGAAATCCATTTCTAAAGTGTCCTAACCGATTAGAGAAGTTTGCTAATCGGTTAGTATGACCATTTGAAAGTTACGTGAGTCTGTTCCTAACCGATTAGGATAACCAACTAATTGATTATTTGATAACTCAGAATCAATTTCTAAATGTCCTAACCGATTAGAGCTTTTTGCTAATTGGTTAGTATGCCTTTGTATTTGTCACGTGAACTTTTTTTAATTGCCTAACCGATTAGGGAAATCTTGCTAATTGGTTATTCTTCAAAACGAAGCCACTGGAACTGATTTCTAAATGATCTAACCGATTAGGAGGAACCTCTAATCGGTTATCTGGAAAACCAGTAAACTCATTTTAACGGTCATTTTACAGAGCATTAAATGCTACCAACTATCCCAACGGATCTAATTTGCCTCTGGTTATAAATCTGGTTGTTGGGCATTGATTGAAGGTTGGTGAACAAGTCTGAAAAACTGATAAAAGCATTGAACTCACGTTTTCTAGCTCTCAACAAATCAATCTCTGTTTTTGGGCTTTAGTTGAGTGAATCCTTGACACCTTTAAGCTTCAACTTGTATTACTTATTCTTCAGAGAATTTCAATACACACAAACCTTATTCAATCTGTTTTAGTGAGGGTGAGGTATCCTCTCAAGTATTGTAAGGGTGAGGTATCCCTTTGAAAATAGAGGCTCAAGCATTAGGGTGAGGTATCCCATAGTGTTGAGTGCTCAAGATTGTAGTGGTTGTCAAGCACCCATTGAAGCTTGAAGATATAGTGGAAAATCTCAAGTTGTTGCTTGGGAATTTGGGCGTAGATCACAAGTGGATTGGTGATCGAACCAGGATAAACGATTGTGTTTGTTCTCTCTAAACCCTTCTCTTTATTTGGTTTACTGTTTTATTGAATTGATTGGATATTCTCTCCTTTGGCTATCACATTTATAAGTAAAAGTGTTAATCTCATTCATCCATTTATCTCTAATCGTTCAATAGCTTCAACGAAAATTGTTTATCAAACGATTTGCAAAAGATTTGCCAACTTGTTCTACTTACTCAATTCACCCCCCCTCTTGAGTATTGAGGCCACTTGGTAACAATACACTCTTCAAACTACAACACTTTTCCTGTTAGTCTCTATTGTGAAAGATGTCTAGACATCAATAGTCTTCAGATAAGGAGCAAATCTGTAAATCGTGGATTAATTCAGAAGATATACCGTATTTATTTTTTATTTTTTTTGCTAAATTTGATATATCTTTTCCAGCTTGTAAATACCATTAAGATTCTATCATGGTGAATTTTCTTTCTTATAAAAAAAAAAATTACAAATTACCTATTTGAAATTTTGACAAATTATCCCTTATAGTTTTAATTTTGATAATCTAGCTTCTTAAACTTTAAATATTTAACAATTCATTATTTTTTAAAAATCTTTGAATTTAATTATAAACAAAATTTCATACATCTTCACTTCTCAATGCTAAGTATTTGGCTAAAAAAAACATAATAACTTATTTGCCGTTAATAGTGTAAAAAAGTATTGATAGAAATAGTAAATTTGCTAAATGCTTCAAATTCAATTAGGTAATTTTCCAAAATTAAAATTGCTAAAAATAAATTTTCAAAAGTTTAAAATTAAAATGAGTAATTTACAGTTATGACTTTATTTTTAATCAAACTATAAAACTGAGTTTGGAATTGGGAGTAGACCATGCTTGATTCCCAAACTGCAAATATCAAAAGTCCTTTCTTTCAAAGCTCAATCAAATGGGGCTCAAAAGTTGCTGATTCAAACAAGTCTATTTTAGTCATAAGAGTTAAAATCAAGCTTCAAATTATCAACTTTATTCAAACAAACGAGGTATAACGGTAATAAACTATCACAGTCTACCACCACCAAGACCCTCCCCAAATGAAAAGAAAAACTTGTCTTCCCTCAGTTATCACCAACAAACGTGTTTCTAATAGACGAGGTATAAAATGAATGTTGAGCAAGGAAGAACCTTGAAAGGTGAGAAGAAATTTTCAAAATAAACAACAATTAGACGCTGTAAAAATGTCTAATGAAGTATTGAATTCTTATAAGCTTCCTTTTGCATAATCAGGCAAGGCCAATCTAGTTTGTTGGCTATAGTTCTAGAAATGAACCTTGTACTCATGGCAATTCCTGGAAACTTCTAAAATTTGATGGTCCAACCGTGTCAATAAACCCTTTGATGGACAACTCAGGTACTGCAACCTTCTTCCCAAGCAACTCATGGTCTATGAAGACAACAACCACTGTTATATCATCATGAAAAAAACGCCTAATCCCCTTTTCAACCTTCTGAAGGTCTTTATATCTCATTTCCCTTTTCCTAGCTGCCTCATTTAGAGCAGCCTTAAGAAGTCTTCTTGCAATCCCCTGGTGTTCAAAATATGCACAGCATATAATAAGAAGCTAAAAGCTTTTAACATCCAAAGGCAAAGATGATTGAAGGAAAAAGAAGAAAGGACAACTAGAAAAAGCATACAGTTCGTGGGTTGTTATAAACAATCTCAGCAGCTTCCTGATTTGTCATGTGTTCCCAAAGTCCATCGGATGCAAATATAAGGAATTTATCATTAGGTTGTAAAACTCTTGAACAGACAGATGGTTCTGCTGTTAGCACGGGTCGGTGGATTGATTCAGGCAGGTGGAATCGTGGGAATGAAGGATCTAAAGAGAACTCTGGCCGCTTCAAATATGCATCTCCTATAGATCTCGATACCTGATAGCAGTAGGCTTCTCATCAATAATTGACAAATTAATTACACAAGCAAATACAGTGATTAGCTAGGAAGTGAACAGAAATTAAATGCAGTTACAGAATATGATTTGCATAGACAGAAAAAAAGCATGAAAACTAAAAATATAAGCATGTAATGGAAGTTGTGAGACACCTTGCTAAGAAAACCAAGTCTCAAAAAGCCTCAACAGTAGATAGATACAACGATAAATAAGTATGTCATAATTTCCATAACCTTGAATGAGTTAAAAGTTAATCATGCAATAAAATGTAATACTCATAACAAAACCTACTATTTTTTATATAAAACTTATAGAAAGCAGGCACAGATAAACACAGACACGAATAAAAGTTAAAGGTCAAACTACAAGTGCAGACTGTACAGTCCACTTTGATGTACTTGAGGAAGACATCCACATAAGGTGGAAAGAAATGTCACCATCGATGCACCTATCAAATGCTGATATAATAATATGGATTACCACAAAATGAGACAAAAAGTTCCTAGTCACATACAAACATGATGGAGATTCAAGAAAAAATTGTGGTGTCTTCCCTAGAATCCAAGTGGGGATAATTGTTCTGTCACAGTCAGAGTCTGTTATCTTTGGTATGCGGCTGGAGTTACACAACTAAAGCATGCAAGCAAATAAATAAATAAATGAATAAATAAACAATTGCATTCATTTTCAAGGCATGTGATAGAATTTGAAAGAGCACTACTTGTAATCTTCAAAACCTACAAATGTTACATAGAAACAGAAGCAGAAACAAAAAGATAAAAGGCACATAAACCATCAACAAAAATTTATTTCTAAACGATTAAAAAAATTTATTTCTAAATGGAAAAGAAAAAGAAAACCTGGATTATGCCTTTAATGCGCCATGTTCCATGCTTCATAACTACAATTTGTGAATCTTCTGGATGTAAAGACCTGAGTTCGCGTCTAACCTCCTCTTTGCTAGCGTTGTGCTCTTTGGTCAACTGTTCAGCAATGATCTTGTTAGATCCACCTATAGAACCAATTACAGCACGAGAGTCTCCAAGATTGGCAATATATAATATCCCTTTCGAGATAACACCAACCAGACAACAGGAACCCATTGCTGCTATCAATGGTTTTATTCCATAACTCCTTCGTACAAGAGTCAGAAACCCATCTTCAGTAGCAGAAACAGCACCCCTGATAATATCTTCAGAGATAGAACCATTTTCTTGAGCAATCCCTGTAATCAGATTCGACACAACTTCCATAACTGCTTACACCAATGCAATACCAAGGGTATGCACAACAAAATAACAGTAGAAAAGAAAAAAGAAAAAGAAAAAGCTAAGTTATGAAAATAGATGCATTTTGCATGTCAGACAGTAAAAGAATTTATATATGTTGTTAACTTACACCAATATGCACCTATCAATTTGGAACCAAACATAAAATAGAAATAAAAGAAAATGAAAACAAAGAATATGCAATTTCATAACTCTCACCGGTATGCACCTATCAATCCAGAATTGGCAGGTAAATCAATTTTTCGCATGTGCCTTAGATCTCTCATATTATGTGTGACAGTTTTCAAAGATCTTGAAGGTAAACGTCATTTTCCCCATACTCCTATCACTCCAAAAGACCAACATAAAAAAGAACACATTAATTTCAAATAACACACATATGGGTCTGCTAGGTTGAGTATGTAGAAAGTGAGAAGGTGGAAAATAGAGGAAAGAGTGAAAACGATTTCCAACCGAAGTTATGGTCCAAGCATATATAAAGTGATTTTCATTCCAAATTTTCCATCTTCCTCATTTCCTCTTACTCAACCAAGAAAAACCTAAATATAAGACTGTACTTACTCAAGAGTCAAAACAAAAAGAAAGGTATATGATGACTGATAAAAAAGAGGAAAACACACAAAAAAAACCTTAGGAAAGCCTAAACAAAGGATGAACTACTTGATAATTGAGATGGTTCTAAGAAAATATTTTCCCTATCGTCTCTTCTTCGATATACATTCAAAAATTGGTTCCACTTAAAGAACATCACTCAAAATAAAAAATCAGGAAGGGAAGAGTAAGACCAAGAAAATTTTAGCAGGCGTTACATCTTTGCTTCAGAAGGCAAATTGAATTCCACTCAGTTTTTTGCAACCGCAAAAACATGCAATATGAACAAACCAACAATACAACCAACCAGCCCCAAAAAAACCATCTAACCATATAAGCCAAATTAAAGGGCCATCCAAATAACAAGAAGAAGACACAATCTTATATGCAACAAAAAAAGGTCCAAAATATCAACATTGATTAACACCAGCAAATCAGCCCCGTCCAGTGACACAAAACTACAAACAAGAATATTCAAACCATTATTATTTTTATATTTATATAAAAATGAATCCAGAAACATCCAAAACAATCTCAGAAGACTCACTCATTAGATTATGGAAGAGGTGGTCGTTAATGAACCGGGAGGCTTCTGGACCGCCATGGCCATCGTATACTCCGACAAAAACGGCATCTGTACCGGTCTCAACCTGGCTGTGATCCTCAACAACTTCATTGGCCTGAACCACCGCGAAGGAGAACTCGCCGCACGAGTGCTTCTCGAGGTCCCTGCACCACAGGAGAGCGTCTTCGATTGTGGAAGAGTCATCGGAATCATCCTTGCTCATACGGGCATATCGCCTGACTGGCCTCAAGCACGCAGAAACTATCCTTGCCAACCACGAAAACATCCCACATTTCCCTCTGTAACGAGTCCCTGTTGCGCGGTGAAAGAGGAAAGCTTTGATGGCTAAAGAGATGACACTGCGGTTTTCTAAAATTTGGAAGAAAAAAAATAATACTAAAAATACCCAGAAGGAAAAAAAATTAAGATTTGTTGGTCAAAGACACGATTTTTTAGTGCTGGAGATAGAAAAAGATTGTAACTTTGAAGATTTGAGACAAGAATTTCATGTGCAAAGGAGATTGTGGATGAGTTGTAATATGAATAGAGAAGGAGAAAGAGAGAGGAAATTTTGAAATTTTTGGATTTAAGGGGGGAGAGAGAGAGAGTTTATTATTGGAATTTTCCAGAAACAAATGTAAAGATCTGATATTTGAGAGTCAAAGAGAAGAAAAAGATGAAGGAGGAGGAGGAGGGAGTGAATGGTTTTTCTCAGCAAGGTTGAAAGAGCATGGTTAAATACATCTTGGTGGGATGCACACAATAGTTTTTGTTTGTTTGTTGTGTTTGTGAAAATAGAAGAAACCACAACGAAGAGAAGGAACCTTAGCTTGGATGAAGATAGGGAATTGTGGGGTAACTAAACTGGGGTTATTCTTAATGCCAAGAGCGAGCAAACGGAAGGAACCGTAGTTTCCGAAGAAAGTGAATATTGAAGAGAATGCTGGGGTTGGGAAGTGGAAGGAAGAGAATAGTTGACAAAAGCCTGAGTTGACTTTGAGATAAAGACGATGATGATGAAGTAGAAAAAGAAGGAGCGTATCAGTTTTTGTTTTCTCTCTTCTTTTTTTTCAATTTTTCCAATGACCATTTCTATTGTTTTCTCCTCAAGTGGACAGGATGAACTTATTTACCTAAATGCCATTGAGTTCATTTGGTTGGAATTGGGTGGACCTTGCTCTCCAAATTGCTCCACCCACCAATAGCGGCTACCAAATTACAACGAAGTTGTGCACTTTTCAATTGTTATTAAGAACGACATATCGTTCAAGTTTAGAAACCTGGCCAAAGCTTCACCATTTCTCAACTCTGTTTGCGGTTGTTTCAGATCATTTATTAGAATGCAAGGAAGCGTTTAACTATGGGTCAAGCTTAGAAAACTCTCATATGCTTATAAATTCTATGTTTGGAATATAAAAAAAATAAGAAATAATTTAATTTGTAAATTAAATTTAATTAAATTTTATATTTAGAATGTTTAAAAATGAGAAATGATTTGATTTTTAAAATTTTATAGATTTTATTTTTTTTTTGTTTTAAAAATTCTATCAATTTTGATAAGATTTGTTAGGATTTGATTTGATTTAAAATAAATAGACTATTTTACCTTTAGTAACTATCTCTAATAACTTTTCATAAGGATTAAAATGTAAAATAATAAAGTCAAATCAAATCAATTCTCATTTTAATGAATTCCAAACACAAAATTTGATTTCTAAATCAATTCAAATCTTATTTTTTTTTAAAGTTCCAAATACAAAATTTGATTTTTAAATCAAATCAATTCAATTCAATTCAATTCAAATCAAATCAAATCATTTCTCATTTTTATTTATTCCAAACACAATCTAATACAATCTTTAAATTTACCAAACTGTGTATTACCTTTGGTGGGTTCAAAGCGTCAAGTTGATGAGTTTGTAACATAAGATTTTGTGAACTTTCTGTTACTTGTATTATTTATTTTTTTTTGATTGCTTACTCAAATGAATAGGCTAAAAGGGTACATGCCATTTTCTAATAATTTGCTATTTTATAGAAATTATTTCAGTAAATATGAACTTGGATGAACATTGGCCACAAGATATCATATTCGCCCAATGCAATCAAAAGGCTAAAATGGACGCGTGTAATTGAGTACGTGTGGCTTATAAATTGTGCAACATGTCTGGATGGATTAAAGGAGGAAATTAGCATAGCTGGCGTAGAGGGCAGGTTGTTTTCCAAAGGAAAGGGGAAAGTCACTTAAACACATGTGGCATGTGAAGTGGCCTCTTCTGAATCCAATCCCTAGCTGTTACAGTTGCATTAAACGTCTGTGGTTGCTACCTGAGGCAGGGACCATTTGATCCCCAAAATCATCTTTCTTTCTTTTTCATTATCACATGGGTTGTGACATTCCGGGACCTTGTATGGGCAATTTCAAAAGAGATTCATTGCCCATAAGATCGCCTCAATTCCACGCAGCCGGCTTTAGCTATGAAACAGTTGTTCATTATAAATTTAGTGTACTTAAATTTAATATATTAAGTCAATCATATTATTAATTAATAAATAATTATAATTAATTAATAAATAATGCTAATTAACTATCGTAATTGTCGAGTTTTGTTTTCATAAAATAAAAACTGTCGTGTTTTGTTTTTACTGTTACAGACATGGACCATGGGTTAAGCATGTTTACAGAGAACTGGAAAGGTATTAAATTTGTTTAATATTTTTTTTTAAGGGACTCCATTTACTGGGATACAATACATGCAATTCTGACATAACCTATGGTGTTTGGTACACCATAACACCAAAAACAGAAGTGTATCATTAAGTGATGTGAATTTGATATTCAAGGTACATAACATGAGCATTTCTCTATGGATCCAATACCTGCCTTCAAGTAATAACTTATTTAAATTAGTTGGAGTGGATAAGCGGTTTAGGTGTTTTTTGAGATCCTTGTTTAAACAACCATAATATAAATTCTCAATGAGCCCTTAAAAAATTAAATTCTTTTGGTTAACATGAGAGAGAGAGAGAGAGAGAGAGAGAGAGAGAGAGAGAGAGAGAGAGAGAGAGAGAGAGAGAGAGAGAGAGAGAGCTTACATTAGTAAACAGCAATCAGTGAATGAACCAATAAAGTTTAATAATTGAAGATGAAAGAATAGCATCAATTGACGTGAACTTGATAGGGCAAATATACATTGAGTGAGCTTTGCTTTTCGGAGCCGTTTATGAAACGGCATTGGAGCAAAAATTGACCTGCCGTTAATGGTTCAAAAGGTCAATTTTGATTGACTTTTTTTTAAAATGACAATGAGGAAAATAAGTGGTGATTAATAGAGAAAATAAATTATGATTTATGTGTAAGTAATAATGATTAATAACTTGAATTTACATCACTGCATAATAAACTTAAATTATCATATGGTACCAATCATAGGTTACCAGATCATGAGTCACTAGATCATAAATTAATACACATTAAAGGTATTAAGTAGTGATTAAGTGAAAAATAAATGGTGATTTTTATGTAAGTAGAAGTGATTAATAACTTAAACTTAAATAATCACATAATAAACTTAAATCACCATTTGACACCAATCATGAGTCACCAGATTATGAGTCACTAAATCATGAGTTAATACACATGAAAGCTACTAAGTGGTGACCAAGGAGAAAATAAATGGTGATGTTTTGGACCGTGATCCGAGTCACTAATCTCATGGGTCAACCTGACACGCATCTAGCCGGAGTCCGTCTTTGACGCCCCAATGGGAATTCACTTGGGACGCACTATTGAGATCCTAGACAACAGGTGTCAAACCACGGTATTGGATAATAGCAATATCATGAGATTTATGCAATGGAAAAATCTCATGACTATCCATAATTGTTAATCACGATCTTGCATAATAATAGCGTCCATAGCCGCCTTTGACTACTCATAACTATAGTATCAATATTCTGATTTTATAGGAATCCTCTGCAACAATTAAGAGAACGTATCTCTTATTCAAACTCTATAAATATCAGGTTCAATCACCTTCAACAGGTAACTATTGCTCTTTAGCTTAAACCCTAATTGTGCACAGCTTGATTTGAGTGTTGGAGTGTCTTTATAAGTATCAATCACCCCTATTTCAACACGTTCCACTGATGCACAAGGAGAAAAACATCAGTTCATGCCTATTCAAGTACATGTCAGTATCTACTATTGAACATTTGTGTCGTCTGTGAAGAACTTTAAATTCCTATTCCCATCTAACCATGGTGAGCACAAGATAAAACTCAAGGAGATGATATATTGCGCGCGTCCTGTAACATTATCTCCAACCCAATTGACTTAATTATGGTTATAGAAGCTCAATAACACTGATATAGGACACTAGTTAACTCTGGTAACTAGCTTTCATTGTTTGAGAATAAATCTATAGTACTGAATATGAGAAATAGCTCCTATCAAATTTGGACATTTGTGAAAATGGCTGAGAAAATAGAAATAAATAAAGAAGATTTATTTCTAAGCTATGAACAATTAAAATTGATATCTAAAAGCTTCTTAATTCAATTCCATAGGTTTAATTTAACCTAAGAAAGAATAATGAAGCTTAGAGACTGATAGTGCGTTATAAGAAAAATGGGGGAATGATAATATAGAGAGTAGAATAAAATCCTAAAATTTTCTACGATATCAATGAAGGTTAGAAAATTCATTTCTGAAAGATTAAAGTGTTCCTAGCAGATAAGATATTTCCATTTGGATTTCATTTTGAAACTTCCCTCACGTTTTTTATACTATTTCTATCTAATGAAAGTTACTTAATATTGACTTTTGTCATTTCTTTCCTATCACTTTTTTCCACTCTCTCACGTCTCCACTTCTCACTTTCTTCACTCTCTCGTTCTCATACTATCAGAGGAAGGAAGAAATCAAAGCAAGAAGAACAAGAATCAAAAGGGGAGGAGGAAGGAAGAGGAAGGTGGAAAGAAGGATAAAGGGAAGAAGAAAGCGACTTCAAGTTGAGGTAAGGTTTTCTTAATTTTGTTCATCTTTTTCCCTATCAGAGAATAATGGATTGATGTCTTTGTTAAGATTTGAGTTGATAAATAAAGAAGATGCTTTTAAGTGTTGACTATGAACTTGATGTTCAAACTTTGATTTTGATTCTTGAAATACTTTGAGATTTGAAAATGGGTATGAAACCCATATTTGGTTTGTTCTTTTGCAAGTGTTTGGATGCTTGAATATAATGAGTTTGATGTTTTGTTGATAGTTTTTGGAATGGCATTAGTTGGATATTGGAAATAGAAAATAGAGGATCAGATTCTAGTGTGTTGGTGCCTGAGCACCAACTATTAGGCGCCCAAGCACCCCAGTGTCTTGAGGTTTTTTTGTATGCTGCTGCACGTTGAGCACCCATTATAGAGCGCCTGAGTGCCCAGCCAGCGTCTGAGTAATTGAGGTTGAGGATGGATAATTTCCTCTCACTTTACCTAAGCTCTCTCTGGATGAAATGTAGTTGAGGACATATAATTCCCTCTCTACTGGAGGTATTACTAGATTATAGATAGTGTGACGAAGGATGATACCTTCCCTATCAAAGTAGTTGAGGACAGATAATTTCCTTTCTACTCACAACTCTATATGAGGATAGATAATTCTCTTATATGTTGTGGATTAATTGGGTTACTCGGAGTAGTTTTATGTAAAAAGAGAGACTGTTACAGATAAGTTGAGGTGCACCAACATGAAAGCAAGCTACTGTCAAGTTAACGGTATTGTGAGAACGGATAATTCCCTCTATAACACTTTGATAAAAAGATGATTGATGATAATGATTGATAGATGACCATTATGAGATAGCTCATTGTTTAAGTCTATCATGAATGAATTTCTTGATTGATATTAAGATTGTGATGAGACTTGATGGTTTTTGACTTCAAATGATTTTTGATAAATGATATAAAATGAACCTTTGTTTCGGGAAGAGAAAGGACTAGTTTTGGCTTTAGCCATCTTTCTACTGATTTATATTAATGATTTGAAATGATTTTCCTCTGAAACAACTGGAATGATTATGATGACACGATTTTAAAATGATTACTGAGAATTGTGAGATTCTCACCCCATTCCTTTGATTTCCATAATGATTCCAGGATATCCTTGTGCAGACCTTAGAGGCGATGAAAAACCTGATCTTCTAGATCTTTTGCTTCTTTCTTATTTGATTGATGTAGATGGTTGTACACCATTTTTGTGCCTTAGGGACATATGATGTATTTGATATATTTTGATATACCTTGATGTACCATTTGTGTATAACACAGTTCGATTGTTATGTAATATGTACTTCCATTTCAGGCTCATATTTTGTATATTAAAAGCAAATTTCTTTAGAAAAAAATGATATTAATTTATGTGACGTACTCTAATATGATTGCTAATACATAATTTCGGATATGTCATTAGTAGTAGTATTAGGACATTACATTTTGGTATCAGAACAGTTCTTCCTGTTGAGCCCGAATATGGACTAGTTATGATTTTAGCATGAATGTTATACATTTTCTTATCTTTACAATGAGATGTATAGAAAGAACTGCATGACAATCTTGAGTATGTATGTTAATGGTTACTGTTGCACTGTTACATAAATATTAAGCCTGATCAGCTCAATATGTAATGTTTGGTGCGTATAGGAGACTATGACATCATCTAGGCGTACACGGGGAGATAGAACGTCTTCTAGTGTTAACACGACAAATATGATAGATATGTTTAGAGAAGTGATAGCTGTCATGAGAAAGCAAAGAGAGATAGTAGCAGCTATGAGAGAACAGACGACCATCACAAATAGAGTTCTGGAAAGGATGGGTAACAACCCACATAAACAACAAAAAAATGTAGCAGCGATCATGAGAAATCAGGGTTTCCATGATCTTTTAGAGTTCAAAAAGACCAACCATGCATTATTCCAAGGAGAGTATGATCCAGCTAAGGCTGAGGAATGCTTGAGGGGGTTGGAGAAGATCTTTGATGTGATGAGATGAGATGCACAGATGACCAGAAGGTGTCTATTCTTTCTTCATGTTGGAGGGAGAAGATTAATATTAGTGGAATAATGCTAGAAGAATAAGGAAGCAGCTAGCATAGAGATAACTTGGGAGATATTTTAAGACGACTTTCTTGGACAAGTATTTTCCAAGGAATCTGCAAGTAGAGAAAGAGTTGGAATTTTTGAAGCTGGAACAAGGAAACATGATAGTGGAGCAGTATGTGGAAAGATTTGAAGAACTGTCTAAATTTTCTTCTTACTTTTGGTATAATCCAGATGAGAACTAGAAGTGCGTGAAGTTTGAGTCCAAATTGATGGACGAAGTGAGGAGGATGGTGAGGCCCCTTGAGATTAGGGACTTCCAGGCTCTTGTGAACAAATATAGAATAATAGAGTCGGATAGTTTGAGACCTCCACAACCAAAGTCACAACTAGGGGTGTTCACGGGTTCAACCCGACCTGCAAACCCCAGCAACTTGATCCGACCCAATATAATATATCCGGATTAGTTCGGATCATCGGGTCAAATCGGGTCAAATCCGATTGACCCGATCAAGAATTGGTTCAGGTGACGAGTTCATAAATGCAACCCGTGAACCCGACCAGACTACCCGATGACCCGAACGAAACACAGTCGTTTTATGTCATTCCAGAAACTTCCAGGCAACTATTCCATTTCCTAATTCCATTTATCCAGAAACTTGAATCACAATCATTCTCTAGAAATTTCATAACCATTCCATTTCCCAATTCCTCTTCCAGACTTCCACCTCCACGCTTCGCTTCTTCTTGATTCTAACTTCCACCTCATCTTCCAGACTTCCACCTCCACGAACCCTAGCCCACCTCCTTGCCACCTTCATTTGTCCTCCCCAGTCCCCATGTTCTAGATCTGTGTTCGTAGATGGCTCGACCAAGAGGGGCACGATGGTTACAGGTTGTGGATCTGGGTTCGTGGGTTGCAGTGGACGACGCGATGGAGCTTGGTGGGCTCAACGGAAGAGTCGTGGTGTGGAGTGGCTTGTTAGTCACGGAACTGGATTTGGGACAGTGGTTGTAGAGTTCAAGGTGGTGACGATGGGGCTTGTGAGTTTCAAGCGAGTTTGCTGGTGATGGTTTCAGTGTTGGCGAGTTATGGGTCTGACTGTCTGAGTATGGTGGTTTTGGGTAGTGTGTTAAGGATGGCAGCGACGTGGTGGTGGGCGGAGGAGCTACTAGTGCAGCTGGGTAAGATGCTTCCATCTCCGGAGAGGAATAAGACGACGTCATTGTCGTTGTGGTGTAGAAAGGTAAGATGGTGAACTCATGTGGAATGGCGTTCATGGATGGATGGGTTTGGCTGAGGATTTCAAATGGAATTTTTGAGGAAGGAAGGAAAGGGAAAGTAAGCAGTAGGCAGAATTCGATGGCCCAACTTGATCCAACCCGTCTATAGATCGGGTTAGTTCGGTTCGGGTTACCCAAAGTTTTTTCCAAAACCAACTAAAATCGACCCAACCTCGATTGATTGGTTTAGACATTTTTTATCCCTAAACCTAACCCAACCCGAGCCGTGAACACCCCTAGTCACAACAGGAGCAAAAGCCTTAGGGCTTTCGCAAGAGAAAGAAGACAAATGATGACTCCAATAAGAAATTTTCAAAGTTCAAGAACCAACAAGGAAAATGGAAAAACTTAAAGATAGAAGACAAAGGACCACAATGTCCAAAGTGTGAGAGAGTACCTAGAGGTATTCTCAGGAGTGAGTGAATTATCATCTGAGAGAGAGATTGAGTTTGATATAGACATAGTGCTAGGAACAAGGCCTGCCTCTATAGCACTCTATAGGATGTCCCCTATAAAACATTCTAAACTTAAGAAACAGATAAAAGAATTGTTGGATAAAAAGTTTATTCAACCTAGTGTCTAATGTTGGGGAGCTCCGATACTCTTAGTAAAGAAGAAAGATGGCAGTATGAGATTATGTGTGGAATGTAGGCAATTGAATAAAGTCACAATTAAGAATAAATACCCCTTTGCCTCAGATAGAAGATTTGATGGACCAGTTGAGAGGAGCTGCAGTGTTTTCAAAGATTGACTTAAGAGCTAGATACCATCAAATCAAGGTTAGAGAAGAAGATATTCCAAAAACTGCCTTTAGGACTAGGTATGGGCATTATGAGTATCTTGTAATGTCCTTTGCTCTGACAAATACATCTGTCATTTTTATGGATTATATGAATATGATTTTTAGGTCATACTTAGATAAAAATATTTGTAGTTATCTTTACAAATGATATTATCATTTATTCAAAGACAATTGAGAAATATAAGGAACATCTTAGGGTAGTTCTAGAAATCCTGAGGGAAAAGAAATTGTTTGTCAAGTTGTCAAAATACGAGTTTTCGATGAAGGAGGTGCAGTTTTTGGGACACGTGATATCTAGAGAGGGGGTATCTGTGGATCTTAGTAAGATAAAGACAGTGTTACGATGACAGAGACTTACCACCGTAACTGAAGTTAGTAGTTTCTTAGGTTTAGTTGGGTATTACAGGAGATTCATAAAGGGTTTCTCTCTGATAGCTTTGCCTTTAACTAGGTTGACTAGGCAAGACAACACTTTTGAGTGGACCCAGAAATGTGAAAATAGCTTCCAAGAGTTGAAAGAGAAATTGACCACCACACATGTGCTAGTGATTCCAGACCTACAAGAAAACTTTAAAGTTTATTGTGATGCTTCAAAAATGGGTTAGGTTGTGTGTTGATACAAAATGGATGATTAGTTGCTTATGATTCTAGGCAGCTAAGACCCCATGAAGAAAACTACCCAACCCATGACCTGGAACTGAGGGCAATTGTGTTTGCTTTGAAGATTTGGAGGCAGTATCTGTATGGGGTCAAGTTTGAGGTCTTTAGTGATCACAAAAGTTTGAAATATCTGTTTGATAAAAAAGAGTTGAATATGAGGCAAAGGAGCTGGATGGAGTTTCTAAAAAATTATGACTTTGAACTAAAGTATCATCCGAGTAAGGACAATGTTGTGGCCGATGAACTTAGCAGAAAACTTCTACATGTGTCCCAAATGATAGTGCAACAGATAGAAGTCCTTGAGAGTTTTAGAAATTTGAGTCTAATGACAACTATGTTACCATATAGTCTTTGTTTGGTGAGATTAGAGATTCAGAATGATATAAGGGCTCAAATTAAAGAAGCACAAGAGGATGATGAAACTTTAAAGTTAATAGATGATCAGATCCAGTTAGGGAAGAAAAAGGATTTCAAGAGGGCTCATGATGGGACACTTATGTTTAGAGATAGACTATGTGTTCCATGAGAAAGTGAAATCAAAGAGAAGATTTTAGAGGAAGCCCATAAGAGCAGATACACAATCCATTCCGAAGCCACAAAGATGTATTAAGACCTCGAAAAGATGTTTTGGTGGCTAAACATGAAGGGAGATATTACTGAGTATGTGTCCAAATGTTTAGTTGTCAAAATGTGAAATAGAACACTAAAGACCTTCAGGACTTCTTCAATTCTTAGAAATTCCAAAATGGAAATGAGAAAGTATATCAATGGATTTTGTGATAGGAATGCCAAGGATATAGTCAAGCCATGATGCCATTTGGGTTATAGTGGACAAATTGACAAAATCTACACACTTTTTAGCCACAAAGGCTAACTGGCCATTAGATAGATTAGCCCAGCTGTATCTCGAAGAGATAGTTAGATTGCATGGAATTCCCTCAAGTATAATATCAAATAGAGACCCTAGATTCACATCTAGATTTTGGACAGCCTTGCAAAAAGCCTTTGGGACAAAGTTAAGGTTTAGCACAACCTACTATCTACAGACAGATGGCCAAACTGAAAGAACCATCCAGACTTTAGAAGATATGTTGAGAGCATGTGTGCTAGACCAACAAGGAAGTTAGGATAGGTTTTTACCCCAAATAGAATTTTCCTACAACAACGGTTATCATACTAGCATAAGAATGACACCCTATGAGACCTTGTACGACAAAAAATATAGATCATCATTATGTTGATATGAAGTAGGGGAACAAACCATCCTAGGACCAAACTTAGTACAAAAAACCACAAAGCATCTCAAAATTATTAGGGATAGGATGTTAACAGCCCAAAGTAGAAAAAAAGTTATGCAGATGAGAGAAGGAGACCCTTGGAATTCAATGAAAGAGACCATGTGTTCCTTAGAGTCACTCCTGCTACGGGAGTTGGTAGGGCTATCAAAATCAGAAAGTCGACTCCTTAGTTTCTTGGTCCTTTTCAGATCTTGAAAAGAGTCAGACATGTTGCTTACCAAATAGCCTTGCCCCCAATTTGTCAAACCTCCATGATATTTTCCATGTTTCCCAACTCCGAAAGTATAATTCGGATCCTTCACACATTCTGAAAAAGGAATCAATACAGTTAAAAGATGATTTAACCTATATGGTTAAAATTGTAAGGATCATAGATATGGCTGTGAAAGAACTCAGAGGGAAACAAATTCCTTTGATAAAGGTGTTATAGGAGGGAGGTGACTCCGAAGAGGCCACATAGAAGCTCAAATTCATATAACATTGAGGTTTCATTGATATTTTGAGTAAAATTATTTGTAGTAGTTAAGATAGTTTTATGAACAAATAATGAAAGAAATTAACCTCAATGGGAGCAAATTAACCTCATTCGGAGCTTTTTGACTGAGGTAAGTAAATTTTGAGGACAAAATTTATAAAAAAAGGGGAGAATTGTAACATTCTCTCCAACTCCGTGGACTTAATTTGGGTTATAGAAACTCAATAACACTGATACAGGACACTAGTTAACTTTGGTAACTAGCTAGTGTTGTTTGAGCATAAATTTATAACACTGAATGTGAGAAATAGCTCCTATAAAATTTGGACTTTTGTGATAATGGTTGAGAAAATATAAATAAATAAGGAAGATTTATTTCTAAGCTATGAACAATTAAAATAGATATATGAAAGCTTCTTAATTCAATTATATAGGTTTAACCCAAGAAAGAATAACGAAGCTTAAAGACTGATAGTGTAGTATAAGAAAAATGGGGGAATGATAATATAGAGAATAAAATGAAATCCTAGAATTTTCTACGATATCAATGAAGGTTAGAAAATTCATTTCTAAAAGTTACCTCTCGTTTTTCTACTATTTCTTTCTAATGAAAGTTACCTAATATTGATTTTTGTCATTTCTTTCCTATCACTCTTTTCCACTCTCTTATGTCTCCACTTCTCACTTTCCTCACTCTTTCGTTCTCACACTATTGGAGGAAGGAAGAAATCAAAGTAAGAAGAACAAGAATCCAAAGGGGAGGAGGAAGGAAAAGGAAGGGGGAAAGAAGGATAAAGGGAAAAAGAAAGTGACTTCAAGTTGAGGTAGGGGTTTTCTTAACTTTGTTCATCTTTTTCCCTATTTGAGAATGATGGATTGATGTCTTTGTTGAGATTTGAGTTGATAAATAAAGATGATGCTTTTAAGTGTTGACTATGAACTTGAGGTTCAAACTTTGATTTTGATTGTTAAAACACTTTGAGATTTGAAAATGGGTATGAAACTAATATTTGGTTTGTTCTTTTACAAGTGTTTGGATGCTTGAATATGATGAGTTTGATGCTTTGTTGATAGTTTTTGGAATGGCTTTGGTTGGATATTGGAAATAAAAAATAGAGGATCAGATTCTAGTACGTTGGCACCTGAGTGCCAGCTATTAGGCGTCCTAGCACCCAGTGTCCAGAGGCTTTTCTTCATTCTACTGCACAGTGAGCGCCCATTATGGACCGCCTGAGCGCCCAACCAGCGCCTGAGTAATTGAGGTTGAGGATGGATAATTCCCTCCCACTTTACTTGAGCTCTCCCTGGATGAAATATAGTTAAGGATGGATAATTCCCTCTCTAGTTGAGGTATTCCTAGATTAGAGATAGTGTGAGGAAGGATGATACCCTCGCTATCGAAGTAGTTGAGGACAGATAATTCCCTTTCTACTCACAACTCTATATGAGGACGAATAATTCCCTCATTTGTTGTGGATTGATTGGGTTACTTAGAGTTGTTCTGTGTAACAAGAGAGACTGTTACAGATAAGTTGAGGTGCACCAACTTGAAAGCTGGCTACTACCAAGTGAATGATATTTTGAGGACAGATAATTCCCTTCATACCACTTTGATAAAAAGATGATTGATGATAATGATTGATAGATGACCATTATGAGATAACTCATTGTATAAGTCTAACTTGAATGGATTTCTTGATTGATATTGAGATTGTGATGAGACTTGATGGTTTTTAACTTCAAATGATTTTTGATAAATGATATAAAATGAACCTCTATTTCGGAAAGAGAAAAGACTAGTTTTGGCTTTGGCCACCTTTCTATTGATTATATATTAATGATCTGAAATGATTTTACCCTAAAATAGCTGGAATGATTATGAGGACATGATTTTAAAATGATTACTGAGAATTGTGAGATTCTGACCCCATTCATTTGATTTCCATAATGATTCCAGGATATCCTCATGTAAACGTTAGAGGCAAAAAAAAACCTGATCTTTTAGATCTTTTGCTTCTTTTTGATTTAATCGATGTAGATGGTTGTACATCATTATTGTGCCTTAGGGGCATATGATGTATTTGATATATTTTGATGTACCTTGATGTACCATTTGTATATAACATAGTTCTATCATTATGTAATATGTACTTCTGCTTCAGGCTCATATTTTGTATATTAAAAGCAAATTTCTTAAAAAAAATGATATTAATCTATGTGACATACTCTAATATGATTGCTAATGCATAATTCTGGATATGTCATTAGTAGTAGTGTTAGGATGATACATTTTGGTATCAGAGTAGTTCATCCTATTGAGTCTGGGTATAGATTAGTTATGATTTTATCATGAATGTTATGCATTTTCTTGTGTTTACATTGAGATGTATAGAAAGAACTGCATGACAACCTTGAGTATATATATTAATGGTTTAATGTTGCACTATTACATAAACATTGATCCTGATCAACTCAATGTGTAATGTTCGGAGACTATGGCATCATCTAGGCGTACACGGGGAGATAGAACGTCTGCTAGTGTTAACATGACAAATATGATAGATATGTTTAAAGAAGTGACAGTCGTCATGAGAGAGCAAAGAAAGATAGTCGCAGTTGTGAGAGAACAGATGACCATCACAACCAGAGTTCTGGAAAGGATAGGGCCCAAGAACAATGATGTTGATGATCATGTGTAACACCATAATTTTATATACTGTAGTATACCCTAAGTATATTAAGTAAGTGGATTTAAGTATGACACTTTAAACTTAAAACGTAATTTACAACCTGTATAATATCTATTAACGAGTAAATATATACAGTCTTTAACAAAAAGCAAGAGAGCAAGACATTTTACACCTCTAAAGCTTGTTCTTTACTAAACATCTATATGATATGTCTGATATTACAAACCTTTACAAAACTAGTCGAATAAACTTAATTACATAACCATAAATTTAAGTACAAATTCAATATATATATATATATATATATTAATGAATACTTTATTAAGTCTTCATCTCCTTGCCTTGTGCCTGCTTTGGTCCTTCACTGGATTTATCATGGAAACAAAAAACTGAGGTGAGAATTAGAAATTCTTTGTACTACATTTTAAAAATGTGACATCACAATAAATCTAGCTGTTTCAGGGAAAAACACAGCTTTTGTTTAAAACTCGACATAAATATCTATATCTATATATATATATATATTTATATATATATATATATATATATATATATATATATATATAATTTAGAGACATGGCAATCTGCCAAATCTAGTCCTCTCTCTTCCTGAAACGGAGATTCAATTATTAACCTTTATAAAATCCTTGTACAATTAAATACACCATAGATATTCACCTCTTTATAATGAAACATATAATAATAATAATCCACATCTCTCAACATAATCACTATAATCCAATCCTTCATAACACTCTCAAGTTAGGCATCAATTTTGGTCTTTGCTAAATTAATTCTAAAAACAAGACAATTTCTAATACAATTGTCAATTTATGCAATGCATGATGATGCATGGGTATGCCTAAGATATGCCCTAAGGAATGTTTGTGCTATGATTTTACAAAAACAAACTTTGTTTTAGAAAACACATATTATTTGAATATTTCCAGGAAGCCCTTTTGTTTCAAGAAGCTCTATTGTTCCTTGTATTGTTTCTGCGTAGGCAGGACGCCTTTTTGTTCCTTGCTCCACCAAACATATATATAACCTTCACATTAGGAGCCCTTTTGTCCCAGCCATAGTGTTACAATACATGGAAATAACAAATAACAAGTTTAAAAATCATAAAGTATTCTTATGCAATGATTTTAAAAGATTTTATTTTTGAAAACACATGTTACTTGCACCTTTCCAAGAAACCTTTGTCACGGGATGCCCTATTGTTCCCTGTATATCTTGGGTAAGAAGGAGTAGGACGCCCTATTGTTCCTTATCCTCCTTATGTAACACCCTCCCTAGGATATCACATGTCTGATTCCCGACTCATAGTCTGAAAAGAAATTCCCACAAAGTTTGAGTTATAAAAAGTGGGTTTTAAAATTTCTTCTTTACTGAAACATAAATTTACTGAAAATATTAGGTAATATTGAAAATCATATTTCAACTATTCATTATGCAATATTGACACTAATTAATATTTCATAATTTAAAGAGAAATATAAAACTAACAGACTCTTTTTTTTTAACAGTAGCAAACCCCATGACGGGTCCTACTTAATAGCACGGTACAACACTAACGTTAAAACTTAACATACTTATTCTGTTGTGTATCCATCTTGTTGCATCAGACATCTGTTCTACATCTGTTCTTTGTCAACACTGCACACCTTCGAGTCCTGAATGTCCACTCCTTATTGTTGTCACCAATCTCAGAGTATCCATCGCCCGTTATGTCTAAGACAACTCGATCCTTCTATTATTTGATTTTAACAGTACAGACATAGCAAAACAACATAACAAAGAGGTGAGATCACCTACACCAATACCAACATGGCAGCACAGAGATAACACAAACAGCAATATCATACAGGGATATCATACTAGACTTCCAATAATATATTCAATATTAATCAACTATCATCATCCAATCATATATCAATCCAAGTATTCAAAACAGTTGTCATAGCCAATATTCCTCAATTAATATATCATACAGATATAAAAGTGTTCAGATTATGCATGTACACAAGACTCGATTTTCTACTCCATGGAGCTAAACTCAGGTCGGAGAAATGATCGAAAAGATCTGTCGGTACCACATGCCTCAGACCACGTGTTATAATCCTCATTTTGATTTTACACATCTAGCATATACACGACAGTCTTTATCAGATCTTGAATAAGAATAGTGTCTCGGTCAGGATCATCGGTGTGTTGCATCAGTCTAACCTATGGGAAGAAGCGCGACCAACCACCCGTGTAAGCAACCCGCACCTTGATGCCCCCAAGGTCAACAAGTGACCTACACTATGCATATCACACCCACTCAAGAGGTGTGTTTCTCCTAGGCAATCAGCCATATCCAGTCCTCATCGGACCATTCCAATGCATGTATAATGCACCAAATACCAATCACAAGTATATCTCATAATTTCTCAGATATAGTTTATATAATGCACGAATATATCAGTGCAAGTCCAACCACAAGGGCCATTCTTTTCAAATTCGTTTGTTCAATCAAATCATATGCCTCAACGCATATTTTTTATTTTTTATTTCCAATGCATCTAAAATGCACCACGTGCCAATAACAGGCAAAACTCGTTATTTTCACAAACAGTGTCCATACATTGGTTTTACAGTAATCATACTATATTTTTCAATAACAAAATCATGTTATCATGTTTTCATAGTTATAAAGCACTTTTGTCGTGTTTTCACATTCGCGTAACATTTCTGTTACGTTTTCACAATTCCACAATACTTCTGTTGTATTTTCAAAATACCGTAACACTTTTGTTACATTTTTAAAATTCCAAAACATTTTTATTACATTTTCACAATACCGTAACACTACTGTTACGTTTACAAAATTTCGTAACATTTCTGTTACGTTTTCAAAATGTTGCAAGTCTTCTGTTGCACTTTTAAACCACATACTAATTTTTTTAACGTTTTTCTCAATCGCGTAAAAATATACGTTTCTCAAATTGCATAGTATTTTTTCACTGTTTCAAAATTGCGTAACTTAAAAATCATTCTTTTAAGTCGCGTAAATATGTTCCATCATTCTCAAAATATTTAAAACACTTTCCAAATCACATAACGATTTTCTGTCATTTTCACAATCACGTAAAAATATTCTATCACTTTTAAATCACATATTGATTTTTCAATAGTAGTTCAAATTACGTAAAATATTTAAACGTAATTCAAATCGCATAGAAATATTTTACTGTATTTCAAATCATTTTTAAGATACGTAAAATATTTTTCAACACAATTTCATTACAGAAAATATTTCTTAACCTTCAAAAATTTCTTTTCAACTTTTCTCAAAATAATATAACTTTATACTTCATTTAATATATTTTCTTACTCAAGAAAATCTTTTTCCACAGTTCTTTACTCAAGAAATTCTTTTCGGAATATAATTCACAAAATCACTTTTCCATTGATGTAAATCAATGTTTCAAAATCTTAAATTTTCCTAACGTACTCCAAAACTTGAAAATAAGTTAAACGTTAGTAAATGCTCAAATCACCATTATATTCTCCATTCTTCTCAAATCAATTTTAAAATCAATTCTCTTCAAAATAAATTGAAGTTAAAACATTTTCAACCTCTCTTCGTCTTTCGTTTCCAAAATTTTCTCAAGTGATAAAACACTCTGATCCCCTTTCCAAAATCTTTGTATTAAACCAAACTGTATTTCTACTTTGAAAATTACTTTATTTTATAAAACTAAGGCATTACCCTTCTAAAACGTGGACATGACTATTGAAACCATCAAATATTTTTTCTTTTAAATTGATATGGTTTTATACAAACAAAACTATTAAAATTTTATTTTCAAACTGAAATACCAATGGTTATAAAACCAAACCCTTTTGTTCAAATTCATTTTTACTTTCTTTACAAATTCTTTTTCATTTTCTTTGCAAGTCCTTAAAATCAACGTTTGCCCGTTTCATTCAAAACTCATGTTTAGAAAAACACTTAGGATCTTTTTACACAAAATAAATCAATAAAAATCCTTCAAAACCATGTTCTTGTTCTCTTGAAAAACATATCCTTTGTTTATTTTCCATACTCTTCAAATCAATCCAATTTTTAATCTTTCATGAAAATCTTAAGTTATAAACACCTATGTTGAGGTGTCTTGACCGAAAATCCCATAGCCTTTAGAACCAAGAAAATTCATTTTTCTCTACTTCATAATTTTCATTAAACAAATCAATTTTCTTGTTCTTGAAAAATTTCAACATCAATCTCTAATTATGAGCATCAAAACCGTAGCCCTCTCCTTGGCCATTGAAGCCAAAAATTGGTTTCCTTTCTATCATCAAATCATGGCATACACAGACACACACACACACACACACACACACACACACACACACACACACACACACACACACACACACATATATATATATATATATCAAAAGCATGCCATATTATCATCATGCATAGTATAAGCATATCATTAAAATCATAAATTCATGCAAAGCATATTAAGCATAGGCAATTAATCAAAGCTCATAAACACCCACAAATTAATTACATGACCATGGATATGAATCCTCACATGGATTCAACATCCATCAAATATAAGACCATCTCTCACCACCATGCTTGGTTGGTGAGATGGATCTCCCTCTTACCTCTTGGAGATCCTCAAAAGCTCTTTGTTTTACTTCTTTTTCCAAGACCTTCACCACCAAGGGCTTCTCAAATACAAAACAAAATACATAGAAATTAGTATACTAAGCTTGATTAAGAGGAACCATGGATCAAACATGGTTTAGATCATGAAAAAGAAGAGAAGAAATGAAGTTTCCTTACACTTCACCTCAAAAACCTTAGAACTTGCTCTTGGAAAAACTCCTTGAAAATGAATGATTTAGAGAAAGTCTCCAACATGAAAGTTGCTTAGAATATCATGTAGATTCAAGATCTATGGTTGGATGAAATTAAAAGAGATTGGATGGTGGTTTTGAGTGTCTTGACCGAATGGTTTCTCTTGAAGCACAAAGATGGAATTTTTTATTTTTGATAGAAACTTGAAGCTTGGATTTGAAGCTCAAGATGAATGATTTTGGAAAAACTCATAACTAGAGATGTTCTTAGAATGGTGTTTAGGTTTAGGAAATGTGTTTAGATGAAATTTTAGAAGCTTGGAGACATAGCTCCTAGGTGTTGGCCGAATGGTGTTCTAGGAGAAAAGAATGGAGTTTTTGTGTTTTGTTTTGGAGAAGATGATGAATAGAAAGACAATTATGAGATGATGAATAGAAATCAACCATTTTGGTCTCCTTTAGGGTGCATGGCCGTGAGATAGCTTGAAGGAAAAGAAGAGAAAAAGTTTGAAGACTTTAGACTTTAGGAAATGACCAAGAATGATGGATAAGAAGTAATAATGATGTCTTCAAATTTTTCCTTTACTCTAAAGCCACCAAACCGTAGCCCCCCCTTCCAATGCATTCTCTTTGAATGCAAATTGATCAATAATGATCAATAATGATACACCATTGACCATGACATGTAATAATGGTCATAAAGCTTTGCACATGTGTTGGAAAATTTCAAGGATGCAAACATCTTTTTTTTCTTTGTCTTCTAAACAATCCAAAATCATCTCCTTCCATGCATGCTTCTCCTTGTCCATTTAATTATTTGTCATCATTATTAGCCATCATCTGGAGCATTTCTAGCCATTGATTAATTCAATGGTTAGGATTTAGGTAGACTTTTGATTAGAAGACTTAATCTAGGCCATTGGATCTTTCTCCTTCAAATTCTAACCATTAGATGTGTCTCCAAAATGAAGGGTCAAGATTACTCCTTCTTACTTTTAATCCAAGGGTCATAATTAGTCTTTGCTACTTTTTAAGACTAATTCTTCACCATTGATTAAATCTTCATCCAATGGTCATAAATGGTCTTTGTTACTTTACAAGACCAAATCTCCACCCTTGATCACTTCTAAATCCAATGATTGTAAATGGTCATAGCCATTATATAAAACTAAATCTCCACCCTTGATTTAATATCCATCTAACGGTTATAAATGATCTTATTCACTTTTAAGATCAAATCTCTACCGTTTATTAAATCAAGATCAAGTCTCCATCATTAATTAAATCAAGATTAAATTTCCAATGGTGATTAAATCGATAGTGGATATCCAAACCACTAAGGTTGACTTAAGCAATTTAATTTATATTTTTATCTGCTAAAACCCTATGAAAGAATATATTTACTGTATTTTTATCGTCCGATAAATAAATACAGTACAAAACACAGTACAAGAAAATTTCTAAAACCGTTTATGGATTTAGGTTTAGTAAGATCCCCTGTCTCCTTCTCAACAGTATAAATTTTTCTATGCGTAGAAAAATTTTTGCTTTGCGGGACCCACCTGGGCCCACGTATGGCCACCTGGGCTCACATACACTCCCTGGGCCCACAAACAGTAAAAAATTTCATAATTATCCACAAAAATCACAAATATTAGAAAACACACAAATATCAAATAGATTACGTAAAATAATTACCTAACGGTAAAAATTAAATTACGTAAAGTTTTCTCCGGTTCAAAATTTTTTATTTTTCTGACACGGAGTAAATCACTCAAAACGATCAAATACGCTAATGGAATAAACAAAATAATTTTACAGTGCATAGAAATGACTAAACAGTAAAATTCTGTTAACTGTCAAAATTATTATTTAAGAGATAGAAAATTCAGGGTGTTACAATACTCCCCCTCTTTATAGAAATTTCGTCCTCGAAATTTAATAGCCATGATTTCACACCTTCGGAATAAATAATGACATTATTCCTTTATCTTTTCTTTCAGTTCCCTCGTAGTTTCACCTCTTATGTTATTCCAAATGATTTTAACCAATGAAAGTTTTTTATCTCTTGATCAATTTTTTTTCCTGATCAAGCAGATATCTCAAACTCTTATGATTACTGACGATGTTAAACGTTACTCTAGAAAGAAAGTATTTCCATACTTCTAAAATAAACACAGTGGCTACCAATCTCCATTCATGCGTAGAATAGTTTTTCTTTTCCTCTTGTAACTTCCATTTCCTCCAAACAAGTACACATCTTAAACTCTGATGTTACGCATCACTTAAAATTTCCTTGTCCTCGTATCACTTCATTCTTCAGCTTTAGCTTCTTTAACAGGAAACGTCTCACTAACCGAGTTCTCCTTTCAACCACATTATATCAAATACTATAACATAGATTTTAAATAGGAATATCCTTTCTTGCAATTTCAGTACATGAAAGAATATTTATAAAGGTTAGAAAGAAGAAGATAGCAACACGATTTGATATGTTATCAAGCATATTCAACAAGAATTTGATTTTGCTTGATTTTTAAGAATGAGTTTTTCTGGAACAATAACACTATATTAAGACAATCTCATAGGATATGGTTGAAAAATAACCAATCCATTTTCAAAGATCACGTCTGTTTATGAAACAGATCAAACTAACACAAAGTTTTAATCTATAACAATAATTTGAATAACTTGGGTAGCTCGATCGGCTAAGAATAGAAATAGAATTAAACAAATCAGAGGATAACGAATAACTCTAGCATATAATTGATCTACTCAATCATATGCCATAAGGAATAGGTTATTCACAGAAATATTTAGTATGGTTTATAGGATTAGCTCCAATGACACAATCTCCATTGTTTAAATCTTCCGCTCCGAACACTCCCGTTCCATTCAGAGTAACGACTTTCCCTACTACCAAAGATTTTACTAACAGAAAACTCTGTTTTCATTGGAACACAATCTTTAGAAATGTGTCCAGGCTCTCTGCACTTGAAACAAATTATTTCCTTAAACGTACAATCTTTCGTTAAGTGCCCCTTTCCACACTTCTTACATTTCGGTGCAGATGTCACAGTCAAACTAAACCTGTCATTACTAGTACTTTCTCCACAAGATTGTTGTTGTTGTTGACTTCTTGGAGATTGCAAGTACGTTTTCTGCTAGAATCGCTTGACCTTACGATTTCCCTTTTTTCGTAACCAATATAGTCCAATGTTACAAGGTCTCTCATCCTAAGATTGATTTAACTCTAACAAAATCTTAGCTTAAGAAATCAATTCTTGCTGTAGAACAATCTTCTGAGTTTATTGTATAATTGCTTCAGCCATTGTTTGTATTACTTCCAAAGTTGCAGTCATATCACCACCATTATGTCTCGCTTCCATACGCGTACGTCTATCACGAGTCATTTCTTTTCTTCAAAGATGGACGAATCAAAATAAAATGGAAACCAGATGTAACCATTTCAAATAAACGTTTGTTTTCTTGACGTACATTCCTTCATTAAGTACCTTCTTTCACATCGATTCATCGCCTTTGGTTTCCTCAATGGTTGTAAATACATCTTCTCTTGAAATCAATCACTTTCCAAATATCCTTAAAAATATCGGGTTCCAAAATTACGTAGTCTTATATTCTAAGACTGATTCTCTTCCATTAGATCCTGAACCTCAACTTTCATTTCTTTCTGCTGTTCAGCGATCCTCTGTTCGTGCAGTCGTCTTTCCACATTGCTCCCGTTGCTGCCATAGTTGCAACTGCATTACTAGTAACATGTTCCACTTCCACACAAGTACAACTATCCCAAGCCATTTCTTTTTTTTTTCTCTCGAGGCGTGCGGATCGAAATACAATGGATCTGATATCCATTATAAACAACATTGTTTCCTTTTGGAAATCAATAACACAGAGAACACAACACAAGCAAAACAGACCTAACCACAAACCCCAAAAGACTCAAACCGTGCTCTGATACTAACTAATGTAACACCCTCCCTAGGGTATCACATGTCTGACTCCCGACTCATAGTCTGAAAAGAAATTTGCACAAAGATTGAGTTATAAAAAGTGGGTTTTAAAATTTCTTCTTTACTGAAACATAAATTTACTGAAAATATTAGGTAATATTGAAAATCAAATTTTAACTATTCATTATGCAATATTGACACTAATTAATATTTCATAATTTAAAGAGAAATATAAAACTAACAGACTCTTTTTTTTAACAGTAGCAAACCCCATGACGGGTCCTACTTAATAGCACGGTACAACACTAACGTTAAAACTTAACATACTTATTCTGTTGTGTATCCATCTTGTTGCATCAGACATCTGTTCTACATCTGTTCTTTGTCAACACTACACACCTTCGAGTCCTGAATGTCCACTCCTTATTGTTGTCACCAATCTCAGAGTATCCATTGCCCGTTATGTCTAAGACAACTCGATCCTTCTATTATTTGATTTTAACAGTACAGACATAGCAAAACAACATAACAAAGAGGTGAGATCACCTACACCAATACCAACATGGCAGCACAAAGATAACACAAACAGCAATATCATATAGGGATATCATACTAGACTTCCAATAATATATTCAATATTAACCACGTGCTATAATCCTCATTTTGATTTTGCACATCTAGCATATACACGACAGTCTTTATCATATCTTGAATAAGAATAGTGTCTCGGTCAGGATCATCGGTGTGTTGCATCGGTCTAACCTACGGGAAGAAGCGCGACCAACCACCCGTGTAAGCAACCCGCACCCCGATGCCCCCAAGGTCAACAAGTGACCTACACTACGCATATCACACCCACTCAAGAGGTGTGTTTCTCCTAGGCAATCAGTCATATCTAGTCCTCATCGGACCATTCCAATGCATGTATAATCCACCAAATACCAATCACATGTATATCTCATAATTTCTCAGATATAGTTTATATAATGCACGAATATATCAGTGTAAGTCCAACCACAAGGGCCATTCTTTTCAAATTCGTTTGTTCAATTAAATCATATGCCTCAACGCATATTTTTTATTTTTTTTTCCAATGCATCTAAAATGCACCACGTGCCAATAACAGGCAAAACTCGTTGTTTTCACAAACAGTGTCCATACATTGGTTTTACAGTAATCATACTATATTTTTCAATAACAAAATCATGTTATCATGTTTTCATAGTTATAAAATACTTTTGTCGTGTTTTCACATTCGCGTAACATTTCTGTTACATTTTCACAATTCCATAATACTTCTGTTGCATTTTCAAAATACCGTAACACTTTTGTTACATTTTTAAAATTCCAAAACATTTTTATTACGTTTTCATAATACCGTAACACTACTGTTACGTTTACAAAATTTCGTAACATTTCTGTTACGTTTTCAAAATGTTGCAAGTCTTCTGTTGCACTTTTAAACCACATACTAATTTTTTTTAACGTTTTTCTCAATCGCGTAAAAATATACGTTTCTCAAATTACATAGTATTTTTTCACTGTTTCAAAATTACGTAACTTAAAAATCATTCTTTTAAGTCGCGTAAATATTTTCCATCATTCTCAAAATATTTAAAACACTTTCCAAATCACATAACAATTTTCTGTCATTTTCACAATCACGTAAAAATATTCTCTCACTTTTAAATCACATATTGATTTTTCAATAGTAGTTCAAATTATGTAAAATATTTAAACGTAATTCAAATCGCATAGAAATATTTTACTGTATTTCAAATCATTTTTAAGATACGTAAAATATTTTTCAACACAATTTCATTACAGAAAATATTTCTTAATCTTCAAAAATTCCTTTTCAACTTTTCTCAAAATAATATAACTTTATACTTCATTTAATATATTTTCTTACTCAAAAAAATCTTTTTTCACAGTTCTTTACTCAAGAAATTCTTTTCAGAATATAATTCACAAAATCACTTTTCCATTGATGTAAATCAATGTTTCAAAATCTTAAATTTTCCTAACGTACTCCAAAACTTGAAAATAAGTTATACGTTAGTAAATGCTCAAATCACCATTATATTCTCCATTTTTCTCAAATCAATTTTAAAATCAATCCTCTTCAAAATAAATTGAAGTTAAAACATTTTCAACCTCTCTTTGTCTTTCGTTTACAAAATTTTCTCAAGTGATAAAACACTCTGATTCCCTTTCCAAAATCTTTGTATTAAACCAAACTGTATTTCTACTTTGAAAATTACTTTATTTTATAAAACCAAGGCATTACAAACCTTCTAAAATGTGGACATGACTATTGAAACCATCAAATATTTTTCCCTTTAAATTGATATGGTTTTACACAAATAAAACCATTAAAATTTTATTTTCAAACCGAAATACCAATGGTTATAAAACCAAACCCATTTGTTCAAATTCAATTTTACTTTCTTTATAAATTCTTTTTCACTTTCTTTGCAAATCCTTAAAATCAACGTTTGCCCGTTTCATTCAAAACTCATGTTTAGAAAAACACTTAGGATCTTTTTACACAAAATAAATCAATAAAAATCCTTCAAAACCATGTTCTTGTTCTCTTGAAAAACATATCCTTTGTTTATTTTCCATACTCTTCAAATCAATCCAATTTTTAATCTTTCATGAAAATCTTAAGTTATAAACACCTATGTTGAGGTGTCTTGACCGAAAATCCCATAGCCTTTAGAACCAAGAAAATTCATTTTTCTCCACTTCATAATTTTCATTAAACAAATCAATTTCCTTGTTCTTAAAAAATTTCAACATGAATCTCTAATTATGAGCATAAAAATCGTAGCCCTCTCCTTGGCCATTGAAGCCAAAAATTAGTTTCCTTTCCATCATCAAATCATGGCATACACATACATACACATCATATATATATATATATATATATATATATATATATATATATATATATATCAAAAGCATGCCATATTATCATCATGCATAGTATAAGCATACCATTAAAATCATAAATTCATGCAAAGTATATTAAGCATAGGCAATTAATCAAAGCTCATAAACACCCACAAATTAATTACATGACCATGGATATGAATCCTCACATGGATTCAACATCCATCAAATATAAGACCATCTCTCGCCACCATGCTTGGTTGGTGAGATGGATCTCCCTCTTACCTCTTGGAGATCCTCAAAAGCTCTTTGTTTTGCTTCTTTTTCCAAGACCTTCACCACCAAGGGCTTCTCAAATACAAAACAAAATACATAGAACTTAGTATACTAAGCTTGATTAAGAGGAACCATGGATCAAACATGGTTTAGATCATGAAAAAGAAGAGAAGAAATGAAGTTTCCTTACACTTCACCTCAAAAACCTTAGAACTTGCTCTTGGAAAAACTCCTTGAAAATGAATGATTTAGAGAAAGTCTCCAACATGAAAGTTGCTTAGAATATCATGTAGATTCAAGATCTATGGTTGGATGAAATTAAAAGAGATTGGATGGTGGTTTTGAGTGTCTTGACCGAATGGTTTCTCTTGAAGCACAAAGATGGAATTTTTTATTTTTGATAGAAACTTGAAGCTTGGATTTGAAGCTCAAGATGAATGATTTTGGAAAAACTCATAACTAGAGATGTTCTTAGAATGGTGTTTAGGTTTAGGAAATGTGTTTAGATGAAATTTTAGAAGCTTGGAGACATAACTCCTAGGTGTTGGCCGAATGGTGTTCTAGGAGAAAAGAATGGAGTTTTTGTATTTTGTTTTGGAGAAGATGATGAATAGAAAGACAATTATGAGATGATGAATAGAAATCAACCATTTTGGTCTCCTTTAGGGTGCATGGCCGTGAGATAGCTTGAAGGAAAAGAAGAGAAAAAGTTTGAAGACTTTAGACTTTAGGAAATGACCAAGAATGATGGATAAGAAGTAATAATGATGTCTTCAAATTTTTCCTTTACTCTAAAGCCACCAAACCGTAGCCCCCCCTTCCAATGCATTCTCTTTGAATGCAAATTGATCAATAATGATACACCATTGACCATGACATGTAATAATGGTCATAAAGCTTTGCACATGTGTTGGAAAATTTCAAGGATGCAAACATCTTTTTTTTCTTTGTCTTCTAAATAATCCAAAACCGTCTCCTTCCATACATGCTTCTCCTTGTCCATTTAATTATTTGTCATCATTATTAGCCACCATCTAGAGCATTTCTAGCCATTGATTAATTCAATGGTTAGGATTTAGGTAGACTTTTGATTAGAAGACTTAATCTAGGCCATTGGATCTTTCTCCTTTAAATTCTAACCATTAGATGTGTCTCCAAAATGAAGGGTCAAGATTACTCCTTCTTACTTTTAATCCAAGGGTCATAATTAGTCTTTGCTACTTTTTAAGACTAATTCTTCACCATTGATTAAATCTTCATCCAATGGTCATAAATGGTCTTTGTTACTTTACAAGACCAAATCTCCACCCTTGATCACTTCTAAATCCAATGGTTGTAAATGGTCATAGCCATTATATAAAACTAAATCTCTACCCTTGATTTAATCTCCATCTAATGGTTATAAATGATCTTATTCACTCTTAAGATCAAATCTCTACCGTTTATTAAATCAAGATCAAGTCTCCATCATTAATTAAATCAAGATTAAATTTCCAATGGTGATTAAATCGATAGTGGATATCCAAACCACTAAGGTTGACTTAAGCAATTTAATTTATATTTTTATCTGCTAAAACCCCACGAAAGAATATATTTATTGTATTTGTATCGTCCGATAAATAAATACAGTACAAAACACAGTACAAGAAAATTTCTAAAACTATTTACGGATTCAGGTTTAGTAAGATCCCCTGTCTCCATCTCAACAGTACAAATTTTTCTATGCGTAGAAAAATTTTTGCTTTACGGGACCCACCTGGGCCTATGTATGGCCACCTGGGCCCACAAACAGTAAAAAAATTTCATAATCATCCACAAAAATCACAAATATTAGAAAACACACAAATATCAAATAGATTACGTAAAATAATTACCTAACGGTAAAAATTAAATTAAGTAAAGTTTTCCTCGGCTCGAAAATTTTTATTTTCCTGACACGGAGTAAATCACTCAAAACGATCAAATACGCTGATGGAATAAACAAAATAATTTTACAGTGCACAGAAATTACTAAACAGTAAAATTTTATTAACTGTCAAAATTATTGTTTAAAAGATAGGAAATTCAGGGTGTTACACCTTACACTACCTGGTATGTGTGGTTATCTTCTCCCATAATTGTAGAATTAACCATTAATACCATATTGAGTATAATCGTTATCTTCTCTTACAACAGTAGGATTAACTCATATTACCCATAACCCTAATACTAGGAGCTCCCGTTTTGGCTTAAGCCTTAAGGCCATTCATACATGAAAATTTACAAGTAACAAGTTTAAAAAGAAAACATACAATAATGTTTAAAAACCATTTCTTCATTTAATTTTAACATAATCATATTCTCTTTGCATAATAGGGAAGCACAACCTTTTCTAAGAAGCTTTTTGTTTACATCATACTTTGTAGAGAGGGAGTGGCTTATCTTTTCATTTACTCAACCTCAAACTACCTTTATCTTTTCATTGTCATGCTTCACATTACTATGTCTCACCAAATCATTCATTAATGTGCATATCTCGATATGCTTATCAACATCAATCACATCATATAATGGCTCAATGACTCATTTTCATCATTATTTAATATATGGCATAAATAATGATTCACATCATCCACATTTCATTTGTCATAACAAGATACTACCCTTTTGTAATTTCTATCAACATTCAATACTTAATCATTTCATAAATCTTAATGTTCACAATAAACTTATACATAATCACTTTTGACATAACATTACATTAGGAGTCAAGTTCCCAATTAATAAATTAAAGTTCATGTTACACCCTCATCATATCATTTATCAAACCTTAAGGTGTTCCATTACATTATTCCATGCCAAAGCATTATGCATTTCTTAGCAAGAATACACAAGAAAACCCAATTTAGGCCATTTTCCAAGAAGTGCCATAGCTCCCCTTATTTTGTGCCACAACATAATTGCTTCTTCTGCGGCACAAATTTTTTTTGTGCTACGGCTCCCTACACTCAGTTGAAATTTTCTTGCACAGCAGAGAATGAAAGATCGTGGCTTCCCAAGAAATTATGCTGCGACACTCCTTTAAAACTCTAGGTTCTGCAAAATTTTGCAGAACACAAGCCGAGAGCCACCATTTCAAAACACCCCAAAGGATATCCAACCATAAACACAATCCATAAACACCTTTAAACATCAATTACCCCTCATGTATTGATTCAACCAAACAAGCATAATTTTGGGATCAAAACCCTAACTTTCCATACCTATTCATCAACCTTTAAACCAAGAAATTTCACAGATACAACTAGGAATTCAAACCACAAATCATGTATAAATCAACTCAAGAACAAACCCATTATTCCCATTTCAAACCACAAGCCACAACAATGGAGAAAAAAGAAATAGAAGATGGAGGAAGAAGTTGAAGAACACCCCTACCTCATTTGTCTTCAAGCTTGGAGTTCTCTTTGATTTTCCTTTTTGATCTTCCTTTTCTCCCTTTCCCCTTCTTCCCCTCTTCTTTTCTTTCCTTTGTCTTTTTCTTCTACTGGAGACGTATGAGAGGGAAGAAAAAAATCTCATCTTTTAAAAGATGAGCTTTAAGGGCAAAATTGTCATTTTGCTGAACTTCGTATCTGGTAAGAACACTTTGATTTTACTAAATCAAGTTTCCTAACTTCCAACAACCTTAGAATAAATCTTAGGATTCATCTAAATTCTTATTTCATCATTTTAATAAATTTTCCATATTTATTTTCTTTAATATAGCACTTATGCTATTTTCTTGAGTTAAATTAGTCATTTTGCACGTTTTGTATTGTGACAAAGTGCCTAAATTAACTCAAAACATCAGAAACTCTGCGAAGTTGTTAAATAAGTATCATGGTACCTCTATGACCATATACAAGTCTATCATGCTAAAAAGAGGGTGTTACAACGTGTCTTGCCCAGAGGGCATAGTTTAGTTTGACATGTCCAGAAATCATCTGCTGGACTTAGTGCAACAACCGACGGTGGTGCTCTGTGCATTAGAAAATCTGGAGTGATCTGTGCATGAGGGCCAGGCTGGACCATTCCATGATGACGGGGGGCGGAACACGGTCAACGACTAGAGAAGAATGACGCACACTGACGTCGAAATGTCCAATATTATTAATAATCACCCGAACCTTGACAATCGGAAGCAACCCTTCTTTACTCAATTAATGGAGTATAGAGTTCCAAGAAACTTCAAGTTTCTGGCCAATGTGGAACTCTACGATGGGACTACAAACCTTCGAGAACACATAGATGTCTATGTTCAATCTATGCGCTTCCATGGGGGATCCTCACAATTGTTGTGTCGCGGCTTCCCCCTCTCCTTAAAGAAGGTGGCTCTCTGATGGTTCGTTACCCTGCTATCGGGATCCGTCACTAGCTAGTAGGGGGCAGCACTTCTTACTGCACTATACCACCAGGAAGGAGCAATCCAAATTTATTGAATCACTTTTTGAAATTCGCCAAGGGCGCGATAAGCCCCTTCACGAATACCTTAAGAGATTCAATACAACTTGTATTAATATGGAGAACCTTAATGAGAGGATTGCTCTCCACTATATCAAAAGCGGCCTCCAAACTAACTCCCAGTTTTTTCAATCTTTGGAAAAGAAAAAGTCAAAGAATATGGAAGAATTTCGGCAACGATCCTAGAATTTTTTTCAATCTTGGACATGACCTCATCATCCAAGAGCTGGAAATCTACAAATGGCTTGAGCTCCAGATCCCTCTTGTACAAAGCAATTGGACCCTGCTCGATAGCAGACTCCACGGTTGGCCTCTTCTTGTAGTCCTCCAACCTACTGCCTTTAGCAAATTTCCTCTCGCGCCTTTGAAGGGGCTGAGCAAAAGACTCCTCTCGTTGGGCTGGAGTCATCTCAATCACTGGGCCTTGGGAACCAGGAGCCAGAGTATCGAGTGTTAGAGAGTTAGAAAGCCTGGCACCCTCTATCCTTGCCTTCATGGCCTTGAGGGCGAAAAGAGCTAGTCTGGATGTCATGCTTTTTATAAAACACAACACAAGTTAGAAACAACAAAAAGGTAATTCAAAAGAAAATAAGCATAAAAGCAAAGATGAACTATGACCTACACTCTACTTAGCATGACTCCAAGGGTTTCATCGTTAGTGGTGTCTAGAACACCTCTACAAGAAATGAACTAGACTTTCCCGGTGCACATGTTGATAAATTTGACGCACTCAGTGTCCTCCCGGTTGCATTCGGATCACTCCACTTCAATCATCTTAATTGGAGTGTATCATGCCCGGGAGATCCAGTACAGATCGAACACTGGAGTCCTGTCAGTCTCCTCATAGAATGGGTGGACTCTGGGCATTGCCATCAGCTTAAAGAACTTGTTCTTGAAGTTCTTAAAGCTTTCTTGGAAGACTTTGAAGACCTTCCGTCCACCCTGAGCATGAAGAGTAAGCCAATTTTTCATTGCTGCTTTCTCCCATTGGGGGGACCACCGAGTAAAAAGGTAGAAGAAAGCCTTCTCTGATTACTGCAGTCCAACCACACCGCAAAACCTCTTGAAGGCAAGAATGAAACCCCAATTGTTGAGATGGAGTTGGGACGGTGACACATTCAAATAGCAGAGGATTCCAATCTGGAAGTTGGTGAAAGGCAATTGGAGCCCCAAACGGATGAAGTGGTCTTCATACAAAAGCTTGAAGTGTTCGCCCTCTATTTGGGCTTACCACACTCTTTCATCCTGCCCCAGAGCCAAGATTTGGTACTCATGGTCTTGACTGTCGTCCTTTTTCAGCTCGAAGTAGCTTACAAGATGTTCAACGTCCCCCTCAGTTTGGAACATGGACATGCTACCCTAAACATCATCACCGACCCATGGTATATGTTCCTCTAATAATAGCCTAATTTTTATATATTTTTCTTATAAAAATAGACATTATTACATCTCAGTATATTTAATTTTATTTATTTTGTGGAATTATCATTTGTTTATTTGAGAAAATCTAATTACTTAATTATTGTGATAATTGTAATAAATTTGTTGCAAATTCAAATTCAACTCATATTTTCTGACCTTACTGTTGTATTTGGATAATATCTTGGGCTACAAATATCAAATCGACGTGATTCTTGCAGTGTTGGAAAGCTAACAAAAAAATGCAACAAATCTTCTATTGACCTCAAATGCTAGTTTTGTCATCTGAATGACGAGAAAAATAAAGAGAGAAAAAGATGAAAATCTAGAAACCTTCAATAAAAGGAGATTGAGTTTCCTAAATTTAGTTTCCTAAATTCAATCAATATCTTTTTATTATTTGGAAACCAATTAAGGAGATTTTTTACAAGATACACTTCTATTAGGTAAAATCTCTTATTAATAGACAAGGAGAAGAGGGGGTGGTAGACCGGAGAGGCGCATAGCACAACACGCCGCTCAAGAGGAGATTGGAGAAGATGTGTAGCAATTGTTTCATTTCTTATGATTTTTTTTTTCTCTCTTTGTGTTTGATACTCTTATAATGAGTAGTTAATTTTATTTTCTAGGACTAAGATGAAGCCTTTAACCTTTTGTTTTAGATGATTTAACTTTGTTTGAGATATTTTTCTTTGTTCTATAATTGCAAAATATTGATGATTATTGATCTTTAAATATTATTCAATTTTTTTTATTGATTAACTTATAGTCAATTAGTAAACTTAAATTGATATATTTTAATCATATGCCTAATTCTTGTAGCCTTAGGTGTGAGTTGTGCAATAATATTCATTGCTTTTGTAATCTGAGAATTGAATAGTTCATGCTATATTAAATAGTTTATATCATAATTTGAATAGGCCGTGTTATTTTAGATGAATTATGTCATTAATTAAATTCCAATAATCTTTAGTAGTGATCAAAGCTTGTAGTCGTAGATACTCCATAAAATAAGATTAATTATCATTCAAGTTAAATTCATTTTTGCATAGTTAGTAGTAGATTTGAGGTCCTAGAATTGTTCTTTAATTGCTCTTGCATTTTAATTTGAGTTATTTTAGATTTATTATTTAATTTTAGTTTTAGTTTATTACGTAATTTAAATTATTATATTAATTAATAAAAAATAAATCTCTTTTCTTGTTCTTTAAATTAATTTAGGCAGATATTAGATTTTAGTTAATCCTATCACTCCCTGTGAGTACGACACCTTTATATTTGTCAGATATTACATAGATCTTGTGCATTTGCAAGTAAAGGGTAATTTTATTACTTGAAAATTCTCTACCATCCTCCTGGGGACAAATATTAAGGGTTTCTCCGTAGTCAGTCTCCTAGGCCCTGCCAACTCGTCTCCTGGCCACAAAATCCCTAGAAACACCCACAGAGGCTGATAAAGTGTGTCAAAATCAAGAGTATCTTAAAACCTACAGATTCAGACATAAAGGAGGACAGAGTGTAGAGGGAAAGTCTAAAGATTATCTACATCCACCTCTGCCCTTCATCTCTAGTTGTCTATACACTTTATGGACACTAGCCTCCACAACCACAAAGATCTATAAACTTGAGTTGGGCACCTCCGCCACCCATGGCGTGACGAGGAGAGTGCTCCAAAGAGAAATAGTAGAGTGGACCAAGAACTGCCGGTATCCCTAGAGTTGACATTAAGAACAGTAAAAATAGGGGGCAAGAGGGCACATACCATGAAGAAATGAAAAGAGTTTGTGACTGGAGGTTGATTACACGGTGAAAATCGCTCAAAATCACTGAAAACCGCTTGAAACTACATAAACTTACTAAAAAAAAGTGTTTGTCTACCATACACAGTCACCAGAAATCACCTCAAGTCGTCGGAGAATTGAAAGAGACAACAAAACTGTAGAGAAGGCATTCTCGGCTCCTATTTATAGAGGTAATGCTTATGGGGCAATTATGTCCTAACACATTGAATTTCAAAAGTCCTCATTATGGCGCTCAGAACTGCGCGGAACCCTAATGGCATTCCCCAATCAAAATGCGCCATGTGGACAACAACAACAATCACAACTATCAAGCTAGATAAAGTGACGCTTGCTCAGAAAACTAAACGTCACACAAGCCTCGCTGTTTTGAGCACAAATTTTTTTTCTACGGACCCCAGTTGCACACCAAAAAATCTACCCCTAATCACTTGAGTCGTGCACCATGGCCGGAATACGACACGTCCATGAGTGTCAAGTGACTTAGTCATGGTAATGCCTCCAAATTAGAAATCTTGATCCCTTGGGGGCATTGCAGACTCCAGCTTCATATTAAGCACAGTTCCCATGACCGAGGGCATTGAGACTTGACACTTAACTGTTAGCTAAGCACCAAGCTAGGGGGTAACATGACGAGGTTATGCATATTTTTACTTGATGAGCATTGGACTCATCTTGGTGAAAGGAACATACAATGAAGAGTAGAACATTCTGTTAGTCATGGCAAGCATTACCCAAGAGGGGGAGTGAATTAGGTGATTACAAATTTTCAAAAATACTATTTAGAAATTAAGCATTTTGATATACTCAATCAACATATACAGCAGAACATGCATAACAAAGATGCAACTATTATAGATTACTCAAATTTAACTTGGGTTAAAGGATAAATCAAGAAAATAAGTTAGATATCAAGTTCAACTCAAGCATATATAATTAAAGCACAAAAGTAAAGAGATAGAGTTGAGAAAAGCAAACACAAGGATTTATCCTGGTTCAACCACCAACCACTTGTGGCCTACGTCCAGTCCTCAAGTGAACCACCTAAGATTTTCCACTAAACCTTCAAGCTTGAATAGGTGCTTGAAAACCTTTACAATCAAGAGCACTCAACACACCTTGGGATACCTCACCCTTTGTGCTTGAGCCTCAACAATAAGGGATATCTCACCCTTACAATCCTTTGAGGGATACCTCACCCTCTTTACAGAATAATCAAAGTGTAAATGAAAGGAAACTCTCATAACAGTGGATAATACAAATTAAAGCTCCATGGGTATCAAGGATTCACACTTTGAGGCTCAAAATAGAGTATTTGATGAAATGATAGTAAAATTCGTGTTCAATGCTCAAGAATCATTTTCAGATTGTTTCCCCACTTTTCTATGCCTAAATACTTGTATTTATAGCCCAATGCATTTTAGAGCCGTTGGTGGTGGTTGGGAGCATTAAATGCTCAAAAAGATCCGTTGAAAATCTATTTCTGCTACCCAGATAATCGGTTATGGGTTTTCCATAATCGATTATAGTCTTTTCAAAAATTGGCCCATAATCGGTTATGGAAATCTCATAACTAGTTATGGTCTTTCAGAAACAGAAGCAGCTCTTTTGACTTTGTCAATAACCGATTATGGAAATATTATAACCGATTATGGTCTTTTAAAAGCAAAAGTCAACGCTTCTGACTTTGGTGAATAACCAGTTATGGATTTTCCATAATCGGTTATTCCACCCCAGTTTTTGACCAAAAGACATTTGACAGACCATAACTTCTTTGATACTTATCCGTTTAAAACAAATGACCGCTCATTGGAAAGATCATTGAGTCTACTTTCATATGAAATAAGTTTCAGAGCAAGACTCAAAATATTTTGAAAGATATGATCAAAAGAGTAACCAAACATCAGTTTTGCAAAACACAAACTTGACTATTTTTCATAGATTTGAGCTACCACCATGACTAGCTTTTCAAAACATCTTTGTTAGGCATTTTAGCATGTAAGAATCATTTGTAAAGATTTTAAAAACATATTTGAGCTTAGTGTGATTCCTATTTACCTTTGCACAAGATCTAAGTCCTATAAAATATTCTTGAAGATATTGAACTTGATCTTGTCATCATCAATTCTAGTCCTTAGGCTTGTTGATGTAATCCAAGCTTCCAAAAATTCTTCTCTTCAAATCTTGCAAATGCTTGAACATCTTATCATTCTCATTCTTCTTGAGTTGAGTATAATTGTGATCTTTTGCTTTCTTGTTACTATGCTCACTCTTGGTACTTGGACTATCCTACAAAGTATTGCTCACTTAAAAACAAACATTATTAGTCCAAATTCATAATTCAATATCTTCATATGCATGATTCATAAATGTATAACTCTAGTCAGTCTAACATGCATATAAGAATTTCATAGATACATCCAAATAAGATATTTATCAATTACTAATGGATATTCTCTATATAGGATGCAATAAATAAAACTTTACACATTTTTATTTAAATAGACTCAAATTTGTTACCTAAGTGGCTTCAGTACTCAAGAGGGGGTGAATTGAGTATACAAAACTTTTTACAAACGCTTGAAATATAAATTTCGATGAAGCTAATCTTAAACGAAGAGAATAAATTGAGAGCATAAAGAATTTCAAGCACAAAAAATAAACACATAATAAAATAAATTGCAGGAAATAAAGAGATAGAGAAAGAAGATTAGGCACAATATTTATCTTGGTTTAGCCACTAACCACTTGTGGCCTACGTCAAGTCCTTGAAAAACTATCTGATATTTTTCACTATACCTTCGGGCTTAAAACAGGTGCCTGCAACCTTTACAAACCTGAGCGCTCCTCATACCTCGGGATACCTCACCTTTGTGCTTGAGCCTTGACAGCAGGGATACCTCACCCTTACAATTTCACTAAGGGATATCTCACCCTTTTATTGAGGGATACCTCATCCTCACAAATTCACTAAGGGATACCTCACCCTTTTACAAAGAAGCAGAATATAGATGAAGAGAAACTCTCATAAAGAGTAAGTAATACAATTTGAAGCGCTAAGAAGCTCTTTAAGGATATCTCAAAGTTTTGACGAAAAGAGCACATAAAATATGAAAAAATTAAGAATCACATTTTAACACAAGCAAAAAATAATTCAAATGGTTTTGCCCAACTTTAGAATAGATCCAAGGTCTCTATTTATAGAGCATTGAAAGAAAATAGTCATTGGGTACAATTAAAACACCATTAAAAGCAAGTATGGTTGTTTCTTTCCAAAACATGATCCCGTGGTTATTTGAATACCTTCTGAGTTATTCGAATAACTCATTTTGAAAAGCTTTGTGAAAACCAATTCTGAAGAAGGTTATTCGAATACCTTAAGAGTTATTCGAATACCTCTATAAAAAGAAGCTATCTGTAAAACAGGTCTATTCGAATACCTTATGATCTATTCAAATAGATCATTTAGAAAAACAGATTTGGAAAGCTTTGTATTCGAATACCAAGTGTGTTATTCGAATAGCACTTTGAAAACAAAAAAACGTATGAATATTAAAAACCATTCTATTCGAATGCCTTAGGGCATATTCGAATACCCCTGAATGAAAATTAATTTTAAATACTTTCAAATATCCAGAAAATGATTCTTTGGATTTGGAATATTAATTTTGAAAACATTTCTTTGCATCTAAAACCAATGAGATATCCAACAAGTCTCCTTACAAAGATCTTAAGTCTTAAAGCTATTCTTAAAGGTCTTGGACTTGGTCTTGCCATCATCTTCATCATGTTTGTTATCATCAAAACTATTATCCATGTCAGCTAGCCAATTACAAAATCCAATATTAATTCATTATAACTCATATAAAACATTATTGGATATATTCTATAAAGAATGTTACACATATCTCATTGCATGATTATTAAGTAAAATATAACTAGATAAAATACATAATTTTGCATGATACAGTATAATCTATTAAGTACATCTATGTAGCATAAGCATCATTTTTTTTGTCTTGTATTTGTCATCATTAAAACTTAACATATTAAATTATTGGGGCAAACTTATTTCTACAATTTCTCCCTTTTTGATGATGACAAATCACCAAAGAAAAATTGTAACACCCTAAAATTTATTTATTTCGTTATAAATATTTATTTTATAATATTTGTGATTTTTAAGAATTTTTCTGGATATTTCTAAGAATGTGAAATATTTTATTATTATTCCTCATTTTGCGTGCAAACTGAGCAGACCCGAAAAAATGAGATATTTTTTTCGAGAACCTTGATCTATAGAAACGTCGACGGGGAATCTTACTAAACTCGAGACTGGACACGATTTACGAGATTTCATGTTTTTTGAGAAATTTTATCTGATAAAATAATAAGTCATTGTGTAGATTTTATCCGCTAGATAATTAATATTGACTTCTGTCAACTGTAACAATTGTCCATTGGATAATAACATGTGTTAAAAACCCTATCACATTATCCTAATGTAATCTACTTTATGTCTAATCAAATCCACTTTAATTCAAATTTAGTGTATTTTAATCAAAGCTTCTTTGAGAGGCTTTGACCACCAAAAGATAAGTATATCCTTGACTTGTTGGAGAAGCCTCTCCATCCCTTCTCTCTCTCCATTGCTGCGGCACCCATAGCCCAAGGGGAGTAAAATTTTACTCACACACACTTAACACACTTAATCACTTTCACTCATTTTTCATCTGTCCATTTCTCTCTCTAGATTTCATCTTCATTTTCTCTCTTCCTTCTCTCTTCTTCTCCTCCTTGGCCACGGTTTTGCAGCCACCATTAGTGACCATTTCTCTTCACTTTTCTCTTCATTAACACCATTTCTACACTCACCTCAACCTCCTCTACACTTTCTATCTAGAAAATTTCTTCAAAATCCATCTTCACCTTCATTGTCTTCCAAGGCAAAGCTTCGAACTTTAAGGTAAAGTTTCCATTTTTCTTCTTTCTTTTATTCATTTTTGTGTTCTATGGTTTCATTGGAGACCAAAGACTCTTCTTTTTCAACCATTGGTGTTGATTCTTTGTGTTGAAATTTCTAGGGTTTTGGAAGCTCAAAACCGAAACCACCAAGGAGCCAATAGGAGACCATTTTCGTGTTCTTCCTTTAGGTAAGATGAAGATTTACTCACTTCTACCATTATTGGTTGAGAGGAGACTTTGTGTGATTGTTTGATGGAGAAATCCATAATTGTATGCTTGCTTTAATTGATAATTTTACATGTGTATGTGTTCTTAATTGATGTTGATGATTTAATAATGATTTTGAATGCATTGATGGTGTTGGAATGTTTGGAAATGTTAGAATTAATGAATGAAAAATTTGAGGATTTCCTACACTAAGATGAGGTCACGATTTTGGCTTGGATTTTAGGGGATTGGAGTGACTTTGTATGAGATAGAATTTGAGTGATTAGATACCAAGTAATTAATGCATAAATGGAAAGAAATTGAAACTTGAAAACCTAGGGAGGCCACGGTTTTAGAGAAAATTTTGAGGCTAAATGATACCTTGGTGCATTTTTGAAAATTAAGAATTTAGAGATATACATAATCCATAATGAGATAGGAAAAAAATTAAATTGAGTAATAGCTCTTAAGAAAGCCACAGTTTTTAAGGACTATTTAACCTAAATTTTTCATAATTGATCAAAGCTTAAGACTTTGGAAATGTAAATCCATAATATGGACTTATAATAATTGATGAACCACATATGTATAAATATTGATGTTGAGAAGTGGTTCTATGTTGTTGTGAGTTCCTATGTGGAACTAAGTATTTGATAAAATCATGACATGTTGATATTGAGAAATAAATATATGCCATTGTGATATATTTTATGATAAATGTATCATTGATAAACATACATGATGTACATTGTGTCGTCATGCATATGTGTTGTCCGTTGGACATTGTTGGAAAGGTGATGTATGCCTAAGAGTTTGAATAACACCTATGTGCGAGTGCGAGTAGACTAAGCACAGGGTCATAGTGGTTGGCCCTGGGGGCATCGGGGTGTGGGTATCTCACAATAGATAGTGGTAGCTCCACTAGGGCTGTGGGATAGTGTAACACCATCTGTAGGGCGTCACATTTTTAAATAAAACATAAAACCAAATAAAATCATTTTATAAAAGCTTTGAATTCTAAAGGATAAATTTTAAAATTTCTTTTCGCGAAAATATAAACTTACCAAAAATTATAAGAAAACAGAAATTAAATTGAATTAATTAATACACATATTATATATTCCACAAAATATTCAACAACAATTTAAAACATAACATTTACAGACTCAGAAAAACAGTAGCAAACCCACTGACGGTTACTACTAATAGCACGGTAACAACACTAACGAGAAAACCTAACCTACATGTTCCATTTCTCCACCAAACTACATCCTGTTAAAACTTGGAAGATTACACCTTGACGTCGTCACCAACTTCCGAATATTGCCTCCAACAAGTTTGAGAAACTTCCTTCGTCTACTATACGAATTTAACAAATACAACACAACAAAGCCATACAGTAAAGAGGTGAGATCCTCTTTCACCAGTACCAGTAAGGTAGCAAAGAATGATACGAATGACAAAGTCATTCCATACACACAAATATCACAAATACAATCATGTTATCAATTTACAAATAAATCAAATAAGCATATATCATAATATAATGAACAACTATAACATTTCCAATATAGATATAACAATTCATACAATATAAAATGCCATAACAAAGTAGATAATGATATAATATAAAAATTAAAAACAATAACAACATATAAGATCATAGAAAAAAATATAATAAATAACAACATAGATAAAAATATATCACAGATGAAAATATACTAAATAATAACACATAAAAATATCACAGATAAAAATATAACCAATAACAACACAGATACATGTGTAATATGACACAATCCTACTCCATGGAGCTAAAAACATACAGACATCAGAGAGAATGACCTGCAAAATCTATTAGTACCACGGCTGCCCAACCAAACTATTGCGCTGTCACACGTTGCGTCTATAGCCCCACGTCACATGGAACCCATTGTCCAAGGCGTGGTGTAGTTCACGGTCTCACGTTGTGGCACTACAGGCAATGTACTATTAGACCTTACAAGATCTCGATTAAAAATAATGTGTGTCGAGTCCATTAGTGTGTTGCCAATCACCACGGCCCAGAGGAGCAACCCTACTGTCCACAAATGGAATTTTGCACACTAAAGTCTCCAAGTTCATTCAAAATTGAACCACACTACGTTTATCGCACCGACAACACGATGTTATTCACCTCATCAATCAATCTACCAAAATACCCTCAATGGTATATAAAGAAAATATGCCCTCAATGGCAAAAATATACAGTAAGTCCCATCGGACAAATACTATTCCAAAGCCTATACAGGTTCACCTCATAGCCCGACAACGAAAAAATATACAGAATACCTTCAACGGTATAAAATATACAGTTTTGATCAATCGCGTAGAAATTTTATCGTGTTTTCACAATCTCGTCATTTTTATAAACGTTTTTAAATGGCGTAAATTTATTTTTCTGTTTTAAAAATCGCGTAAAGTTTTGAATACGTTTTCTCAATCGCGTAAGATTTTTAAATCATTTTCTTGTCCGAATTCCTTAAAATCACTATTTAAAACAAACAGAAATAATATTTAATACGTTTAAACTACGTAGAATATTTTTCATACCGTATACTGTCTTTTGGATATCTTTTCTATCTTATTTGTCCATTTTTAATAAAAATTGACAGTATTATGTTTTAGAAAACTTATAATAATGGTTTCCTAACTTTTCTGTAAAAATTTCTGTTTACTTAATTTTTAACCGTATAATTTAACTTTTTGAAAATCACTAACATGCTTCAAAATATAATATGAGCTATATGTTAGAAATTTTACAAAAGCTACTGTATTTTTCTTCTAACAGTAAAATTATTAATTTTAACTTCTTAAACTTAATTCTAATCAATTTCTTTCTTCAAAATTCATTGTAGAAAAATTCTTTTTAGCATTTATTACTTAACCTTAGTTGAAAACAATTCTATAAATCAAAAACATTTAAATTTGGCATATTGGCTGAAAATCATTCTATGCTTTATAATTCTTTCCTAATTATTTCCATACATTTAATTTCTTATAAAACTCTTGATCTAGTTTATTTTTATTAAATTATCTAGTCAATAGTTAGAAAATAAATTTGGATCAAAAGTATGTGGCATGTTGGCCAAATTTAACAAAGTCTTTGTATTTGATATTTAAATTATTTTTCATCTTCTAAATCCATGTCTAATTTATTGTATTACCTAAATTCATTACATCATTGTTTTAGAAAATGATTTGGAAATGATTTTAGAAATTATAATTGCTTGGCTTTGGCATGTTGGCCGAAATACCTAATTTCATTCATTGATCCATAAATTCATTTTTCTTACTCTAAACAAATTGGTAACTTGTCAATTTTTCTAGGTTAATTAAATCACACTTTTATAAAATTTAAGAGAACATTTTGGTTCTCCTCTTTGCCTTGAGGCTGTGAGCTTGGGTTTGTGCTCTTTGGAACACTCATGCAAATCCTTGTATGTTATTTACATGTTACAATAATTATCATGCATATATATATACATACCATATACTAAAACAACCATAAACACATACAAATTATTAAAGCTATTAGACATGTTACACACATAACACATACAAAATATTAAAGCTATTAGACATGCTTTCACATATAATCAATCACAATTAGCAAAAGCTATAAACAATCAAGTGAATGAATCCTTATGGATTCTTCACCACAAACACAAACATTTCTCACCACCAACACATGGTTGATGAGGGTAATCTCCCTCTTACCTCTTGAAGAACCTCCAAAGCTCCTTGTATGTCTCCTTCAAGCAAATTTTCTCCACCAAGAGCTTCTTGAAAATCAAATAAAACATACAATATTAATACCTAAGGCTCTAAACTAGAATAATCATGGATTAAAATCATGATTAAAACTTTGAAATGGATAGGAACATGAAAATTAAAGAACCCTACCTTCAAGGCTTCAAACTTAAGCTTTGAAGAACATGATAGAAAAAGGGTGATTTAGGCTTAGGTTTCAACTACAAAGTGTCTTGAAATAAAGTAAGGAAATAAGATATAAGGTAGTCTAGAATTATAGAAGAAAGAATAAGGATATTGGGTGGGGAGGCCGTGAGGTTGGAGAAGAAAAAGAGAAAGAAAATTGGAGAGCTTTGCTTGTTTGATAATTTTGGAGAAAAGATGAAGATTTTGAATAAATGAAACAAAGTCTCCTATTGACTACACATAGCCGTGAACCACTTTGAGAGAAGGAGATAAATATTTTTGGTTTTGCTTTCTCCAAATGCATGGTCGTAAATGCATAGGAATAAGAATGAATTGAAATGTAATAATTGTCTCCCTAAATCATGCATTGCCGTAAATGCATAGAGAGTGAGAGTGAATTGGAGTGTTGGAATTGTCTTCCTAAAGCATGCTAGTTGCCGTAGAAACACATGCAAAAAGCCACTAAAATTGACTTGGTCTTACTTGGTTAATTTAATTGAGAGATAGTCAGAATTGAATTGTGATATTTGCCTCACAAAAATTTTGCTTGGCCGTAGGACACAACAAAGAGAAACCATCAATATTGACTAGTCTTCCTTTTATTCAATTTGGCTTTTCTATATGCATTTCACAAAGCCTTCTACGTGAATTCACTTTATGAATTGGCTATTAGAGCAAATTGCTCTCTTCCTCCACCGTAGAACCATTTAATTTCAAGAAGCCTAAATTTGTTTGATAGCTTGTTTTCTATTGGTCCTTAAAGAGTCAAGCCATTTTTCTTGACCAATTTCTATTGGTTGAATATTTACTAACTTGATTCCTATTGGTTAATATTTTTGTTGACCAATTTCTATTGGTGCACATTGTATATTTTCTAGTATACTTTAACCAATGAACAATAATTATTATTTATAAAAACAGTGTCTATTGTCCAATGGGTAATAAAATATACATAGATTTTTTTTTCTTGTACTAACAGAGTAGTAATTATTATTGATCATTTTTCTACTGATTGCCCTTGATGAGTCATAAAGCGAGTCATCAAAGAGAAATTTCTAGAATATGTGACTCACTACGATGAGTCAGTATGATGAGTCATCGTGGAACTGTCTAGAACGGGTGAGTCAGCATGGCGAGTCAGCGTAGATATTTTCTAGAGCAGGTGAGTCAGCATAGATATTTTCCAAAACAGGTGAGTCAGCATGGCGAGTCAGCATGCTGAGTCACTGACTGTGTCATAACTGCATCACTGGCTGTGTCATCAATGGTGAGTCACAGCGTTGAGTCATCATAGAAGCTTCTGCAACAGGTGACTCACTACGGTGAGTCATAGGGCGAGTCACCGCTTTTGGAACCTTCCGGAATCTGCTGAGTCATGATGCTGAGGTGTCACGCCACGTGTCAAGTTCCTATTGGCCCGTTGCGATGAGTCACAACCACCAATTTTGACCAGCTCCCCATTGGTCCACATGTAAAGCACTTGATGACTAAACGTGTGTCCCGCAAACATTTCCGGGTCTGCTGTCACTTATTTGTACTGACTAATAAAATAATATTATAATAATATAAAATTATTTTATTTGACAGTTAAATCCTAAAAATTAAAAGATTAATTATAGTATCATTCAGAATTGGGTTTAGTAAGATCCCCCAGCTACGAATAATTAAAACAAGATTTCCCCGGTCCGAAAAATAATATTTTCCTGTCCCGGAGCAAATCACACAAAAAGTCCAAATAAAATCACAGACAGTAATATTAAACACTGTAACATATAGAAAAATTAAAAACAGTACATTCGGACGTAATGGTCATTTTTTCATTTTTCCCCACGACGAAGCAAATCATCCAAAACGTTCAAATAAAATTACAGACAGTAATATATATCTGTATTTCACACAGAAAAATTTAAAACAGTAGTTTGACAAAATTTTTATTTTACTGTCTCGAAGCAAATTACGCAAAACGACCAAATAAAATTAGAGCCTGTAAAATATACTTGTATTTCATGCAGAAAAATAAGAAATAGTAAAATCGGGACACAACGATCGTTTACACAAAAGTTTAAAAAACAGCAAACAAGACATTCAGAATATTTTTTAAAAATTTGGGGTGTTACAGATAGACCGATGCAAACACACCGACGATCCGGACTGAGACGTTGTCCTATATCATGATCAACTGTTGAGGTGCCATATATAAGCCGTATTACGCAAAACATTTTATGAGATGAGCACACTATTTTTTAAGACTAACGAGATACTGGCATAACTCCTTGATCATTTACTCCAAAAATGTTTATGTCTAGCTCCATGGAGTAGGAATTTAGTACCCTTTGCATTGTGAACTGTCAGTCTCATGATTCATTAAGCATGAGCATTTATAACTGTGGAAAAATATATATTCTTATTACTGCAATAATTATCTAATTACTTGAACTGTTGACTTTTGAAATATTGATGTTGTATATTTGTCATTGATAATTTTTACTACTATTTATGGTTGTTATGCTTTTACTGTCAATTTTAATTATTACTGTGAATGGATATATGAGTTGTGTTGATATGTGGGCATCCAATGCTGTTTTGTTTTCTTGTTGCCATTTTGGTACTGAAAGTTGGGTGTCTCACCTCTTTCTGTATTTTGATATTTCTGTTTATTTGTATACTTCTGAGAAGACGTTCGTGAGGAAGAAAAGGAAGCACCTGAGTTTTCGAGTTTCTGGCCATACTACGACTAGAGCTTGCGAAGGATGTCGTCGTGCCCACGCCAATTTTTGGGGTATGTCAGGATGACCTTCCATGGAGGGCCCGATTGCTGGCACATATATGTGCAGACGAACTGATGCGTTTACCGTGGGGAGTTGACGGTATCTTTAGCTTGAGGTCGCTATGACCCTCCTGTTTTCGATATCACTGCTTCTGTCATTTTGGAGTTTTACCTACCCGTTAGGGATATATGGACTGATATGTACTACATCCCACAAGAGGACTCTTTCCTCTCCACTGCTCGGGCTTCTGCCCGAAATTCTATCACGTCGATGGTAATTTCATCGGATGAGGAAGACCCTAAGGAGGACCTGGCTACGGTCCCTTCTCGTCAGTCTTAGGGGCTGATACTGTCGGTGGCTACTGATGGCTAACCGTTTATCTTTTTGGGGAAGCCTGATGTTTTGCCGTATTTAATGGGTGTATATTTGTATCAATTCGGGTGGGTACATCTTTTGCTTTTTGTATAATTTATGATGTAATTAAATAGGCTGATGCATATAATATATATATATATATATATATATATATATATATATATATATATATATATATATGTATGATTTCCAATTACGTGTCGATTTTATTGTATCTGTAATTATTATTATCTCTTTATTGTTAGTCGAAAAAAAAGGGAAAAAAATATGTACACATATTTCAATACTCGATTATTTTATCATTCAAGAATGTAAATTATTTAATCACGTGTTAAACATGAACCGGGTCTTAATTAATCAACGTACTTATTATTTTTCGCAATTTATTTTGTTTCTCTACATTATGGCGTGATGTTCCTTCTTCATGAGGAAAGAAAAAGGGGCGTTACAAAAATATGTTGAGCAATATAAGCATATCAAACAATAAGTATAAGAACATATTTTTATTTCCAATTCTTACTTCCCCTATTTGACATCAACAAAAAGGCTTAGGAATGAAAGATTATATTTTCTCTCCCCATATAGATAAAACTCATGATCATAAAAAAAAAAATAACTTCTTTAAGTTTATTCAAAATATATTTATCTCCCCCTATTTGATTCAACATATGATTCAAGAATACAGAGATGAAACAAACATGCTTTCAAGATATAAAAGATTATTCATATAATGCTTGTCAGATTTTGGTATGTCAACATTTAGCATATGATAGCAATAAGCTTAAGAAATTATGTCTAATATATAATATCTTGCATACCACATGATAAATAAGTACTGCTTGATGAAAGTTACAAAATATCCATGTAAGATCATTGAATTAAGGTTTTCAAACGAAAGATCATATAACTTGACACATATCAAGCATTTCTCAATGAAAGAATCAAAAGAGGGAAAGAGAATAAGAGATAGTCTTTGTTGACATGTTGATTATATTAACAATAAAACACTTCATGACAAACAAAAAAGTAACCCAAGAGATATAAGTAATAATTTAAGAGCTAGGCTCCCCCTCAAAATATGCATATTATCAAAATATAAAACATAATAGTTTAACATAGTCATGCATATATTTTTTTAGTCAACAAGGACATAGAAGAAAGATATATAAGATGAAAAGGATAAACAATCATTACAAATAAAAAAATATGAGAAGTTATAAGAAAAGAAGATAAGCTCCCCCTTATTAAAATACAAGATAGATAAAGAGAAATATGTATGCCAAGATCATGTAAGTACATTACCTTAAAGTAAAGCAAGACAAAAGATACATATTCTTTATTCATCAATCAAAAAATATTTTAAAACTTCTCCCCCTTTCAAAAAGAAATTTACAAGAACACATTACATTTTCAAAAGCATTTTAGAAGGGTAATAAGATTTTATATTAAAACCACATATTCCTTGAGAGTGATCAAACCCAAGTCAAAAGAATATATGAAAGTACATCTCCTCTCTTTCTCATTGAACAAGAGCCTTGAGAAAATAAAACACTTTGAAGAATAACGCTTATCTTTTGAAGTAGCAAGATGGGCTCTATAAAACATTTCAAAAGATTTATTTGGAAACTTTCTTAAACATTCTCTCATGATTTAATAAAACTTTTCAAAACAAATGAAAAGAGTACTACATTTATAGCACAAAAGCAAAGATTTCCAAATTTTCAAGACAAATAGGAGGTGAAAATACTTTCAAGCTCTTAAGACAAGTTCAAATAATTCTCAAGGGTATGGAACTTGAAAAGCTTCTTTCAAATATAATGAGAGATTTTGCTTTAAAATTTTTTTTTAATCAAATCACAAATTCTTTTAAAAACAAGCTCATGATACTCATAAGTGTTATACCACTAAAAAATCATAGATCAAGAGAATCATAGATATCAAACATTCACCTTAATGAGATATGCAATAGGGATCAAAGTATGTATAGAACTAATGTCATCTACCCTATATGCAATGACAAAAATTAGTAAGTTAATATCCAATTAGGTACTTTGCAAATGCTAAGCATACTTCTCGTGTAAGAAAAACATCTAATCATTTAAGATTAATTTATCAACAACTATCATACAATCCATAACATATAGAATACCACAATAGCTTAGGGATAAAGATACTTATTGAGAGAGTAATGCTTCTTTAGAATGTTCTTCATTTATTGGTTCTTTGAGTTTGAGTTTTCTTCCATTGAGTACTCCATTTCATTGCACTTGAAGAAAGTCTCCTCATGTCCTTCTTCATTCAACTTTACTCTTTATCCATTTATGCTTGACATTTCAATATTTGATGGCTATATTTGATACACATAGAAACACTTGTAAAGCTAACTTCAAAAGGTTTTTAAATCATAAGCTATCATTAAATATCATTTAAGCTCATTTACAAGCATAATTTAGGTTGATTTATTTAATGCAAAATATGTACCACATTATCAACTATGCAATGTTTGCTCTAACAAGAACAAAAGAAGGACATATGCACTTGAATCCAAAAACATAATTTAATCATTTTCAAAGCATGATTCAAGATTATCAAGAAAAACTTGATCATCATCAAAACATATATAAGCATTTTGGGGCAAACAATGATCATGTAAGACATGTAATATCACATAAGGAACTCTAGTATGCACACTTGTCAAGTTTCTTACATTGAAGTTTAAAGACAAGTTCAAGGCACAAGATGAATCACTTACTTCTTGTAACGCCCCTTTTTCTCCCTTAGTCATAATGGGTAAGAAGAAGGAACGTCGCATTATAGTGAAATGACATAAAGATGATTACGGAAAATTTGAACATTTTTTTTCTTTTTGTTTGGTTAACATGAATCCGGTTAAAACTTTCATTTAATGTACATATACACCTGTTTATGAATATATCGCGTGACTAAGTTAAAATTAAAAGTTCCTCTTTCCAATAAAACTTCTGTCAAAAAGGTCAAAGTGAAATCAACGTGAAATGAAACATACGACCATTTACAATATAGATAATTACATACTTTGTACCAGAAATACCAGCCTATTTAAATTACATTCCCAAAAATATACAAAAAGCAAAATGTGTACCTACCCCAAAAGATACAAATATATATACCCACTAATCCAGTAATACTTCAGGCTCCCCCAAAATAAACGGATAGCCATCAGTAGCCATCAATTAAAACTAACCCTAAGACTGCCTAGAACGAGAAGGAACCGTAGATGGATCCTCCTCAGGGTCCTCGTCGTCCGACGAGACATCCATCGGGATGACAGAACAGCCGGCAGGAGCCCGGGCAGTAGACAAAAAGGAATCCTCACGAGGGGTATAATACATTTCACCCCACATGTCCCTCACGGACATATAGAACTCCAGCCATACAAAAGCATGAAAATCTAGAATAGGAGCGTCATAACGTCTCCACGCTAAGGACATCGTCACATCGCCGTGGTATACACATCGATCAGTCTGCACGTTGATATGCCAGCAGTCCGGACCTCTAAGGAAGTTGATCCGCACATAGCCAAAAAGTCCACGGAGCCGAAATGACATCCTCAACAACTTCGATCTCAGTCGAGATAAGGCCAAAAACCCTGAAACTCAGTGGTTTCCTTGTCATCCTCACGAGCGTCTTCTCAAGAGCACACGATCCAACCAAAATACAAAATAGAGAAATTACCGAAAGAGGTGAGATTCCCAGCTTTCAGTACCAACATGGCAGCAAGAAAATAAACGGCGTCGAACGCCCACATAGAATATAGTTAATACATACAAGGGCAGTAATACCCGAAAGCAATTAACGAGAGTAAGGCAGCAAAGAACAATAGTTGACATTATCCATAACCAGCTAGCAGCATTAGCATCACCAAAAGCCAAATAAATATCGCAGTCATGATAGTAAACACATTATCCAATTATAAATGCTCAATGGACCATGTGACTGACAACTCACAATGTAACAAGGGTACCAAAGTTCCTACTCCATGGAGCTAGACGTAAACATTTTCGGAGTGAATGATCAAGGAGTAATACCAGTATATCAGTAGCCTTAAAATATAGTGTGCTTTCTTTCATAAAAATTGTTTGCGCAATGGCTCATACATGGTACCTCAACAGTTGATCGCGATATAGGACAGCGTCTCAAGCAAGATCGTTGGTGTGTCGCATTGGTCTATCCCATGGCCCCAGTGGAGCTACCATGGTCTATTGTGAGACACCCACACCCCAACGCCCCCAGGGTCAACAACATATGACACCTACGCTTAGTCTACTTGCACCCGCACAAAGGTGTTATTCAAACTCCTAGGCAACATAGCCTTCTCAACAATGTCCAATGGACAACCCATATGCATGATGACACAATGTCCAATCATGTATGTTCATCAATGATGCATTCAACATAAGCATTGCCTCAATGACACATAAGCATTATTCAATGTCCAGCATGACATATCAACAATACATTTATTAAAAATATTGCCTCAATGGCATATCATCATTCTTATCTCATAGAGTACGAAATCAATAATTAGATAACCCACATAGGGAATCACACTTGCATCAATAATTCTCAGCATCAATATATATTCCTTATTACACACATACCACAATTCCCATGTCATGGATCCAAGAATTTCATTTTCAAAATCATCTCTTCTCTATTGGAATGAATACATGTTCCTATCGCATTTAGGTAAAGTAAAATCCTTGACTCCAGGGTTTTTAGGTTATGTTTGAGTTACAAAGGACAAAGAACCATAATTTCAATCATTTCCAGCTCAAAAATCTCATTTTTGGGTCTTGGTAATCGATTACATCACCCTGGTAATCGATTACCAGCGTAACAGAATCTCTGTAATCGATTACAATCTCATTGTAATCGATTACATGATTCCCAGAACCACGATTCGTAACTTCAAGGACCTGGTAATCGATTACACAACCCTGGTAATCGATTACCAATCAAACAGAACCTCCGTAATCAATTACCCACAAGTTATAATCGATTACGTGATTCCCAGAAGCACCACTTCGTGACATCAGAGGCTTGGTAATCGATTACACCACTCTTATAATCGATTACAAGCTAGACAGAATCTCTGTAATCGATTACACACAAGACGTAATTGATTACCAGATTTCCAGAATCACGATTTCATACCCCTAAGAGCTTGGTAATCGATTACAAGCCTCGTGTAATCGATTACCACGCGTAATCTTACAGAAAACAAACTTCTCCAGGTCCTTTAACTCAAACCAAACCAATCATTATCATATTTAATCAACAAGTTACTCAAATATATCTTCAAATCATGCAAGAGGCATCAATAAATCATACAAACCCAACAAAATGCACTATCATGAAGGACAACATAAAAATGAGAGAACTTTATACTTGGATTCAGAAATCAATAACAACACACATACAAGACATTCCCTTACTATCAAGATTGGTTGAAGAGGATCATTTCCCTCTTACCTATTTGGAAGACAACACAAGGTGTTACCTCTTCTTGCCCTAGATTTTCGTTTTCCCCTTCAAGTAGAACACCAATGTGAGTGATTTCTATAATGTCCACTCAAACCATGGAAAAATGAGTTCTTGATCACATAGGTGACCAAGAAAAATGAAAATGAGAAGAAAGTGAAAGAAAGGTGAAGACTTTACCTCCAAGCTCAAAGCTTTAGCTTCAATGGTGGATAGTGGAAGAAGAAGAAGAAGAAGAAGGAGAAGAAGGAGAAGAAGAAGAAGGAGAAGAAGAAGAGAAGAAGAAGAAGAAGAAGAAGAAGAGAAGCGAAGAAGAAGAACCAAAGGATGGCCACAAAAGAGAATGGTCTTGAAATGGTGCAAGAAGCAAGAAATCTTTGATGATGAAGTAAGAAATGGTGAATGTCTCCAGAAATGGGTGCACGGTGGAGAAAAGAAGAGAAGAGGAGAATAGGTATTTTGGAGTCTAAAGAAATGAGAGTGAAATGGTAAAATGAGGAAAATAATTTGGACTTCCCCCAAATGGGTCATCTGCCGTGGACAAGGAGTGAGGAGGGAAGAGAGAGAAATTATGTCAATTAGGAAACTTCTTGGAAGCTTCCTACAATGGGCTTTTAATTAACTCTATTTTTTATTTTGAAAATAAGGCTAAAGGGGCTTGACACAAGGTAAATTCTAAATAATGTGATAAGATTTTTATTACATGTTATTATTTACTAGACAATAGTTATAGTTGGCAGAAGTCAGCATTAACAAATCTGACAGATAGTTTCTTCGCAATGTTTTATTATTTTATCTGTTAAAATTTTTCGAAAAACGTAAAACCTTGTAAACTGTGTCCGGTCTCGGGTTTAGTAAGATCCCCCATTGACGTTTCCATAGTTCAAGGCTTTCGGAGGAAATATCTCATTTCTCCGGTTCCGCTCAGAACATACGTAAAACAAGAAATATATTAAAATATTCTGCGTTCTCAGAAAATTCCAGAAAAATTCCAGAAAATCACAAATATTTTAGAATGAATTCTGATAGTAGAAAAGTAAATTTTGGGGTGTTACAACTCTCCCCAACAAATAAGAATTTCGTCCTCAAAATTTTCCATACCTTAAAACAATTTGGGATATTGCTCCTTCATCTTGTTCTCCGGCTCCCATGTCACATCTCCAGTTGCTTCGTTCCAGATTACCTTCACTAGTGCAATGTCCTTTCCTCTGAGTTGCTTTGTCCTCCTATCCTCAATCCTTACAGGAGCTGTCTCATAAGTCAAGTTTTCCTTTAATTGTACAGAATCAGGTGCTATGACATGATTAGGATTTGAAATATATTTTCTGAGTTGTGACACATGAAAGACATTATGAAGGTTTGAAAGAAAAGGGGGTAAAGCTATTTGGTAAGCAACAGGACCTATCCGGCGAAGAATTTGGTAAGGTCCAAGGAATTTTGGAGTGAGTTTTCTAGACTTAAGGACACGACCGACCCCAGTCGTAGGTGTGACTTTCAAGAAGACATGCTCTCCTTCTTCGAACTCAAGAGGTTTCCTTCTTTTGTCCGCATAACTCTTCTGCCGACTCTGAGCCGTTTTCATTTTCTCTTGAATCATTTTAACCTTCTCAGTTGTCTGCTGGATGAGTTCAAGTCCAACGGTAAGCCGTTCTCCATCTTGATACCAGCACAGAGGCGTCCGACACCTCCACCCATATAGAGCCTCATAGGGCGCCATCCCTATACTTGAATGGTAACTGTTGTTGTAGGTGAATTCCACCAATGGTAAGATTTCATCCTAACTTCCAGTTTGTTCTATCGTACAAGCTCTCAACAGATCCTCTAATGACTGAATTGTCCTCTCTGATTGGCCATCAGTCTGCGGATGGTATGCCGAACTCAATCGCAACTTCATTCCCATAATTTCTTGAAGACTCTTCCAAAACTTAGACGTAAACCTTGGATCTCTGTCGAAAATGATACTTGTAGGCATACCATGAAGTCTGGCAATTTCACCAACGTATATCTGACTCAACTTCTCCAATGGATATCTTATGTTGATTGGCAAAAAGTGAGCTGATTTTGTAAGCCGATCCACAATTACCCATATTGAGTCATTTCCTTTCTTAGTCCTTGGCAACCCGACAACAAAGTCCATGGCAATACTATCCCATTTCCATTCGGGGATAGTCAAGGGTTGTAACAGTCCAGCTGGTCTTTGATGTTCAATCTTCGTTTTCTGGCAGACCAAATAAGATGACACGCATCTAGCGATGTCTTTTTTCATCCCATGCCACCAAAACAACTTCCTCAAGTCTTGATACATCTTGGTCATTCTAGGATGCATACTTAACTGATTCGAGTGAGCATGTTCAAGTATGTACTTTCTGAGTTCCCCATCTTTAAGCACACAGACCCTTCCTTGGAATCTCAAAATTCCATCGCTTCCTTCCTTCAATGTTGATACACCACCCTGCCTCATCAATTCTCTTTCTTCTTGCAGGAATTTATTGATCTTTTGTTTCTCTTGAATATCATCCATCAGGTCATTCGAGATAGTGATCTTATTCATGCAGATTTTACCTGGTGTTAACTCTACAAATGACCATATGTCTCTGAATTGCTCTATCAAGTCATTTTCTCTAATCATCATAGTAGAAACACTAATCGTCTTCCTACTCAAAGCATCGGCCACCACATTCGCCTTTCCAAGATGATACTGAAGTTGGAAGTCATAGTCTTTCAGAAATTCTAGCCATCTTCGTTGCCTCATGTTCAGCTCTTTCTGATCGTACAGGTATTTCAGACTTTTGTGGTCACTGAAGACGTTGAATGTGGCTCCATACAGATAATGTCTCCATATTTTCAATGCAAACATCACTGCAGCTAACTCTAAATCGTGTGTTGGGTAGTTCTTCTCGTGCATTCGCAATTGTCTTGAGGCGTAAGCTACCACCCCTCTGTTTTGCATGAGAACGCACCCCAAACCTTGATATGAAGCGTCACAGTACACTTCAAATGGTTCATTAGGATTGGTAAGACTAGCACTGGTGACGTAGTCAGCTTCCTTTTCAACTCTTGGAAACTTCCTTCACAGGAATCTGTCCATTCAAAAGCTTGGTCTTTCTTGGTGAGTTGAGTGAGCGGTCCAGCAATTTTGGAAAATCCCTCAATAAACCTCCGGTAGTATCCGGCTAACCCGACAAAGCTTCGGATTTTCGTCACTGTCGTTGGTCTTTCCCACTGTAGTACGGCTTCTACCTTTGAAGGATCCACTGCAATTCCTTCCTTTGTGATTTCATGACCCAAGAATTTCACTTCATCTAGCCAAAACTCGCACTTGGATAATTTCGCATATAGCTCTTTTTCCTTCAAAATCTGGAGAACTATGTTGAGGTGCTCAGCATGGTCCTCATGATTTTGCGAATAGATTAAGATATCGTCGATGAAAACAACGACGAATTTGTCCAAATAAGGACGAAAGATCCTATTCATGTAGTCCATAAATATCGCAGGTGCATTTGTCACACCAAAATGCATCACCAGGTACTCGTAATGACCATAACGAGTACGAAAAGCCGTCTTGGGAATATCTTCCACTTTCACTCTGATTTGGTGATAACCCGATCGTAGATCGACCTTGGAAAACACAGCAGCTCCTTTTAATTGATCCATCAAGTCATCTATCCTCGGCAATGGATACTTGTTCTTGATCGTAACTTTGTTCAACTGACGGTAGTCCACGCATAATCTTGAAGTTCCATCTTTCTTCTTAACCAACAACACAGGTGCTCCCCAAGGTGACACATTGGGTCTCACGAATCGTTTTTCTAGAAGTTCTTCCAACTGCTTCTTAAGTTCCACAAGCTCTGCTGGTGCCATACGGTAAGGCGCTATAGAAATAGGGCCAACTCCTGGTACTAAGTCAATAGCAAACTTGACCTCTCGTTCAGGTGGCAAACCAGGTACATCATCAAGGAAAACCTCAGGAAATTCTCGAACAACAGAGATTGTGTCCACATCAACTTCACTCTCGACTTTCAAAGAAGATAATAGCATGTATCCCCGAGCTCCTTCTTTCAGGAAAGCTTTCACTTGGTTGGCGGTCAAAAATCTAGAATCCTTATCCAAAGGGAAAACTATTGTCTTTCTAGAACAATCTAACACGACGTGGTTGGCAGATAGCTAGTCCATTCCTAATATCACGTCTAGTTGGGATAATGGTAAACAGATCAAATCGACAAAAAAGATTCGACCTTCCACGATTAAAGGACAACCTAGACACACCTTAGTAGTGACGACAGGTTTTGCAGTAGGAGTCGAAATAGTCAAATCGAAAGGCAAAGAAGACACAAGCAATCTAAGTCTTTTCACGCAGTCATGTGAAATGAAAGAATGAGTAGCACCAGAGTCATACAGTACAATTAAAAGATTACCTTCAATGATACCTTCTCCTTGTATCAGATCCTCGGATTCAGAGGCCTCAGCACCACTCAGGGTGTAGACTCTGCCTCCAACTTGTGGTTTAGAAGTCTTAGCAACATTGACAGATGGTTCCACCTTGGTCTGATGGCAGTCTCGAGAAACGTGACCAGGTTTCCCGCACCGAAAGCAAATAAATCCTTTGATTGTGCAGTCCCTTGTGAAATGCTCCTTCCCACATTTCATACATCTCGGAGTAGTTGTAGCATTCTAACCCATCCTTCCAGGGCTTCCAGTTGGGCTTCCTCCTTGAAATTTTTGTGGCTGTTGGCTTCCAGAGGGTCTGGAATAAGGCTTCTTTTGATAACGACTCGCATTACCACCACCTCCTCTTTGGGATCGAACGGGCCCAAAGTTTCTGTTTCTCGCCTCACGTTCTTGTTCCACACTTTCCAATTGGCAGCAAGTGTCGAGTAGCTCAGAAAATTGAGAAATCTTCAAAGCTATCACAATTTTCTTCACATCATGCCTTAGGCCTTCCTCAAACTTCCGACACTTCTAAGTTTCATTGGGTTGAAGTTGAAAATAGGTCGAAAATCTAGACAAGTTCTCAAACTTGGCGGTGTATTCGCTCACAGTCATACTTCCTTTGGCAACCTCAGAAATTCTATTTCTTTTGCGTGCCTGGCACTTTCAGGAAAATACTTGTTCAAGAACCTTTCTTTGAACACTTCCCAAGTTATCACTCTGTTCGCGGCTTGCAGTAGCCTTTGTTCTCCCGTCCACCAATGTTCAGCGTATCACATCAGCATGTATGCGGCATAGGTCACCTTCCTATCATCAGCACAATTCATACCTGTAAATATTTTCTCCAACTCCTGGATCCACAATGTAACTTTCTTCGGATCAAAATCCCCTTTAAACTATGGAGGATTAGCACGACGAAATCCTTCCAAGTTCTGAACGTCCGCTGTAGCCTCTAACTGTTGTGCAGCTCTAGCCTGTTGTTGAGCTGTCTGCTGGTTCTGCTATAACATTGCCTCACCATCTTCTGTATTGCTTCTATGGCAGCAACCATATCACCCCTACGAGCCATCGTTTCCTTTCAAGTTGAGCTATGCAAAATACAAAGAAAGTCAAATGTATCCTTATGAATACCAAACAACAAAGTCACAGAGAGTAACACAGCAAAAACAAAACAGTCCAAAACCACACGACCCAAAGAAAACATAACCGGGAGCTCTGATACCAAGACAGTGTAACGCCCCTTTTTCTCCCTTAGTCATAATGGGTAAGAAGAAGGAACATCGCACTATAGTGAAACGACATAAAGATGATTACGAAAAATTTGAACATTTTTTTTTCTTTTTGTTTGCTTAACATGAATCCAGTTAAAACTTTCATTTAATGTACATATACACCTGTTTATGAATATATCGCGTGATTTAGTTAAAATTAAAAGTTCCTCTTTCCAATAAAACTTCTGTCAAAAAGGTCAAAGTGAAATTAATGTGAAATGAAACATACGACCATTTACAATATAGATAATTACATACTTTGTACCAGAAATACCAGCCTGTTTAAATTACATTTCCAAAAATATACAAAAAGCAAAATGTGTACCTACCCCAAGAGATACAAATATATATACCCACTAATCCAGTAATATGTCAGGCTCCCCCAAAATAAACGGATAGCCATCAGTAGCCATCAATTAAAACTAACCCTAAGACTGCCTAGAACGAGAAGGAACCGTAGATGGATCCTCCTCAGGGTCCTCGTCGTCCGACGAGACATCCATCGGGACGACAGAACAGCGGGCAGGAGCCCGGGCAGTAGACAAAAAGGAATCCTCACAAGGGGTATAATACATTTGACCCCACATGTCCCTCACGGGCATATAGAACTCCAGCTATACAAAAGCATGAAAATCTAGAATAGGAGCGTCATAACATCTCCACGCTAAGGACACCGTCATATCGCCATGGTATACACATCGATCAGTCTGCACGTTGATATGCCAGCAGTCCGGACCTCCGAGAAAGTTGATCCGCATGTAGTCAAAAAGTCTACGAAGCCGAAATGACATCCTCAACAACTTCGATCTCAGTCGAGATAAGGCCAGAAACCCTGAAACTCAGTGGTTTCCTTGTCTTCCTCACGAGCGTCTTCTCGAAAGCACACGATCCAACCAAAATACAAAATAGAGAAATTACCAAAAGAGGTGAGATTCCCAGCTTTCAGTACCAACATGGCAGCAAGAAAATAAACGGCGTCGAACGCCCATATAGAACACAGTTAATACATACAAAGGCAGTAATACCCGAAAGCAATTAACGAGAGTAAGGCAGCAAAGAACAATAGTTAACATTATCCATAACTAGCTAGCAACATTAGCATCACCAAAAGTCAAATAAATATCGCAGTCATGATAGTAAATACATTATCCAATTATAAATGCTCAATGGACCATGTGACTGACAACTCACAATGCAAGAAGGGTACCAAAGTTCCTACTCCATGGAGCTAGACGTAAACATTTTTAGAGTGAATGATCAAGGAGTAATACCAGTATATCAGTAGCCTTAAAATACAGTGTGCTTTCTTTCATAAAAATTGTTTGCGCAATGGCTCATACATGGTACCTAAACAGTTGATCGCGATATAGGACAGCGTCTCAGGCAGGATCATTGGTGTGTCGCATTGGTCTATCCCACGGCTCCAGTGGAGCTACCACTGTCTATTGTGAGACACCCACACCCCAACGCCCCCAGAGTCAACAACATATGACACCTACGCTTAGTCTACTCGCACCCGCACAAAGGTGTTATTCAAACTCCTAAGCAACATAGCCTTCTCAACAATGTCCAACGGACAACCCACATGCATGATGACACAATGTCCAATCATGTATGTTCATCAATGATGCATTCAACATAAGCATTGCCTCAATGACACATAAGCATTATTCAATGTCCAACATGACATATCAACAATACATTTATTAAAAACATTGCCTCAATGGCATATCATCATTCTTATCTCATAGAGTACTAAATCAATAAGTACATAACCCACGTAGGGAATCACACTTGCATCAATAATTCTCAGCATCAATATATGTTCCTTATTGCACACATACCATAATTCCCATGTCATGGATCCAAGAATTCCATTTTCAAAATAATCTCTTCTCTATTGGTATGAATACATGTTCCTATCGCATTTAGGTAAAGTAAAATCCTTGAATCCAGGGTTTTTAGGTTATGTTTGAGTTACAAAGGACAAAGAACCATAATTTCAATAATTTCCAGCTCAAAAATCTCATTTTTGGGTCTTGGTAATCGATTACATCACCCTGGTAATCGATTACCAGCGTAACAGAATCTCTATAATCGATTACAATCTCATTGTAATCGATTACATGATTCCCAGAACCACGATTCGTAACTTCAAGGACCTGGTAATCGATTACACAACCCTGGTAATCGATTACCAATCGGACAGAACCTCCGTAATCGATTACCCACAAGTTGTAATCGATTACGTGATTCCCAGAAGCACCACTTCATGACATCAGAGGCTTGGTAATCGATTACACCACTCTTGTAATCGATTACTGTAACGCCCCTTTATTAAAAGGGAGCGTCACATTGTCAAATAAAATAAAATGTGAAAATTAAATAATTAGTCAATTAAGACCCGGTTCAGTTAATTAAATTTTAACCAACTTGATACTTTAATACGTGGGAAAAATGGCAGTATAATTTTTTTTTGTTAAATTAAATATGCGGAATGTGAATGAAAGTAAAGAATAAAACAGTAAACAAAATTTATACCTGAATAACACATACACTTATATATTGAAATATGACTATATTTTAAATACAAGCCTGGACATCTCCAAAAAGCAAAAACTATACCCAACCCAAGGTAATCATGCATATACAAAATATACAGCCCACCAAAAGTAATACATCAGGCCCCCAAAATAAAAATACTGGCAACCATCAGTAGCCACCAGTAAAATCAATCCCTCAGATGAGGAGGAACCGTGTCAGGATCCTCAGCGGGATCTTCCTCTTCCGAGGAAACCTCCATTGGAACCACAGAAGCACGGGACGGGGCCCGAGCGGTGGAATCAAAGGAGTCCTCCCATGGAGTGTAGTAGCGGTCGCCCCACATCTCACGGATGGGCAAGTAAAACTCTAAGCGTAGGCTGACGTGGCAGGTGAGGACAGGTGCCTCATGTTGTCTCCAGGCAAGGGCGATGGACATGTCTCCCAAGTAGATACAACGATCAGAGTTCAGGTTGATGTGCCAGCACTCTGGCCCTCTGAGGAAGGTCAGACGCACATCACCCAGAAATCCTCGCATACGCGTCCCCATCGTCAACAGCAGGTACTAATCACGTTCGGGCCAGAAGCTAGGGAAGTCAGGGGCTTCTAACTCGTTGCCGTCGTCTTTGGTAGATGCAATATATATATATATATATATATATATATATATATACGACAACATATAAAAGAAACACATAAAGAGGTAAGACATCCTACCTCATTACCAATTATAGCATGCTAGAAACAGAACGGCGCCACGCGCCCAAATAGCAATTCAGAAACAACATACTTAAATAATAAGCAGTAATTCTAACGGTAAGCAAATAAACAGTTCCAGGTAGATAATCACCACAGTAATAATCAATTCAGTCATGGTTACAGAAAATAAGAATTAATAATGACAGTGTATATCATGATTCACATGCATGCTCTCTCAATTCCTACTCCATGGAGCTAGACTCAATCAGTCGGAGAGAAAGATCAGGAGACATGTATGTAACTCGCTACCGCCGAGGCCGTGCTATCAATAATATTCTCGTGCACAATCATGGCATTGTACAGATATTCTACACTAGTTCACGATATAGGACAGTGTCTCGGTCCCCATCGTCGGTGCGTTGCATCGGTCTACCCCACGGGCGGGAGAGCTACCAACCTCCCATTGCGAGGAACCCGCGCCCGACGCCCCCAAGGTCACCAATGACCTACACTTGTCTATTCGCACCCGCACTAAGGTGTGTTCAATCTCCTAGGCAACTAGGCCTTACAACAGTCCACAAGAACAATCACAATGCATAAGACACTATGCATGCACATGTATGATCCACAATCTCATACAATTCCATAATATGCCACATTAGGCCAATATAAGCATCAATATATAAATGGTCACTCACATAGACCCACAACAACATAATATAAATACCAAGCCAATTGATGCATCATTAGGTTCATTACGAATCCTAACTTAGAGTTTATTCCCCTTTTTAAGGTTTATACTCAAAATAAATTCTTGTAATCATTTTAACGTTCCAAGGCAATTCGATTTCCTATAACTTACATTTTATTTAAGCTCTTAAGCCTCACACTCTCATGTTCTTCACTCACTTAGAATTTCCTTAAATCTTATGATAATTTCACTCTTAGTTCTTTAAAATTTATGAAGTCTTGATTATAATAAATTCTTCTAACTTATTTATCGTCCATTCCATTACACAGGTTCCTAATTACCTAATTCATTATGCTTCCAATTTACCAAAATCACATACTTACACTCAAAAATATATTAGAGACCGTGGCCTCACAATGGATCCAATTTCAAATCCTTTCAAGCCAATATCTTGCATGTTATTCCTTCAATTCATTTAAGTTGTTCACTTGTTAACTTAGCTCACCAAGAACCCTAGTTTCTTGGCCTCAAAACCGTAGCCATCATGGTGGTTTCCATTCCTAATTTTTCTTCCATTGAATTCCATTTAATACATTAATTAATTTAAGTCTTATACTAATTACAATTTCATCACAAATTCCCCTAAATCCCTAGCCTAAAACCGTGAGCCTCCAAGAAGGCTTCTCCAATGTTTTTCTTCCATTTTCAACCACAAGATCCAATCCAACATAGCATTATATACAACCATTCAATTCAATAGCATAAATCAAGTAAAATCAACACATAATCACACTAATCACAAAATCAAAGGATAACCCTCATTAGGGTTTTTCCATAAACCACACAAATCAAGGTTCCTAGATGCTAAGAGAGGTTGATGAGGAGTGTCTTCCTCTTACCAATGTGTAGAAAACAAGAAGAACACCAAGGAAGCTTCTTGAATTTTCGGATTGCACTTCTCCAAAAACCCTAAAAATTCAACTTTGTTAAAACAACATCAAGGCTTGAAAAATCAACCATGGATGACCAATAAGAAGACCACAACCACGAAAATAAGAGAAGAGGGAGAGTGGTCTTGAAACTTACCCAAAATGCTCAAAGTTGGAGCTTGAAGAAGATGATGAAAATGGAGGATTTTCAAGAAACTCCAAGAGGAAAAAGTGTTTAGAATGTTGAGAGGATTCAAGAAATGTAGCTAGATGAAATTTTTGTGAAGATTTGGTGGTTGAGGGGCTGCTGGCCGAATGGCTATGGTGGAGAGAAAGAAGAGAAGAAAAATGGAGAAGAAGGAGAAGAATGGATGAGAGAGAAAGTATTTTTGGAAATTAATGAATTAAAGTGATAAAATGAATTAATGAAATGTGATAATTCTCCTTGCTTGGGGCTGCTTCCAGCCGTGTGGAGAGAGAAGAGAGAGTGGGGAAATTGGCTTCCAAGAGAAGCTAAGGGTATTTGGGTCAATATTTGGTCAAAGCTTCTCAAAGAAGCTTTGATTTTTAAACATTAAATTTGAATTAAAGTGACTTGATTAGACATAAAGTGGATTGCATTAGGATAATGTGATAGTATTTTTATTACACACTATTATCCAATGGATAATAGTTACAGTTGACAGAAGTCAGTATTTAATTAATCTGACAGATGAATTTTTCGCTGTATTGATTTATTTTATCTGTTAAGATTTCTCGAAAATTACAAAACCTCGTAAACTGTGTCAAGTCTCGGGTTTAGTAAGATCCCCCGTCGACTTATCCATAGTTCAAGGATCGCAGAGAAAATATCGCGTTTTCTCAGTTCCGCTCAGCGCGCATGCAAAACGAAGAATATACTGCAATATTCGACGTTTCCAGAAAATTCCCAGAAAATTCTCAAAAATTGCAAATATTATGAAACGACTATCCGTCATATAAACTTCCAATTTTTGAAGCATCACATGTTACCCAAGTGGCTTCAGTACTCAAGAGGGGGGGTGAATTGAGTAATTAGAAATTTTTCGCAAAAGCCTTAAACAAATGAATTATACTAAATTTAAATAATAAAGGCGAGAATGAGATAAAGATAAGAAGAACAAATAATAATTAAATTGCAAGAATAAATAAAGTGCATAAAGATAAGATTAAGGGTAGAAAAGCAGGCACGATATTTATCCCGGTTCGACCACCAACCACTTGTGGCCTACGTCCAGATCCCCCGAAACACGCTTCGAGATTTTTCACTATTCAACACAAGCTTAACAACAAAGTGCTTGCAACCTTTACACAACAGGGATACCTCACCCTATTTACTAGAGGGATACCTCACCCCCTTTGAAGGATACCTCACCTTCTTTACACCAAGGGATACCTCACCCTTTTACTAGAGGGATACCTCACCCTCACAGATTCACTAAGGGATACCTCACCCTTTTACAGAAGTAGAGAATAGATGAAAAATAAACTCTCACTTAGAGCAGATATTACAACTTGAAGTGCTAATGAGCTCTCTAAAGGATATCTCAAGGTTTTGGCAAAGAGAGCACAGAAAGGAGAGAAAATAATGTAAAATTCGTTTTCAGCCAAGCAAAAAATAATTCAAGTGGTTGGGGATTATCAGAAGAGACCCAAGGTCTGTATTTATAGAGCAAAGAAAGCAACTAGTCGTTGGGTGCCAATTAAGAAACCATTAAAAGCAAATATGGCCGTTGCTGCCATTTTTGAACGTTTCGTGAAAATCAATTTTGCAGAACGGTATTCGAATACCTTATGAGGTATTCGAATGCCTCTGTTTTGGCACAGCAGGAAATATCAATTTCGAAATAGGTTATTCGAATACCATAGATGGGTATTCGAATACCACTTTGAAAAACAGAAAACATTCAAACTTGAAAAACACTCTATTCGAATACCTATCAGGGTATTCGAATACCTCTGTTATAAAACCAGTTTTAAATGCTTTCAAATGACCAGAAAATGGTTGTTTAATTTTGGAAAAACAATTTTGAAAACATTTCTTTGCAATGCCAATTAATGAGATATCCAATGAGGCTTTTACAAGGATCCTAAGTCCTAAAGCTTATTCTTGAAGATCTTGGACTTGGTCTTCTCATCATCTTCATGTTTGTCTTCACGTTTGTTATCATCAAACTATTGCTCATGATAGCTAGCCAATTACATTCTCCCCTTTTTGATGATGACAAACTAACATTTGAGAAAAGCATTAGTTCATATAAATTGAAATTCACAAAGTTAGTTTAGAGATACTTACTCCCCTTTTTTCATAAGAGGTGATTTATATCGAGAGATGTCAAAGCAATTCCCCTTACTTTTGGAATCCAATTTCTATTTTTGTTTTGACTTTTTTGACTTTTCTCAAACAAAGACATTTAAACTTGTTCTCCCCTTTTGTACATTTGATACCATTCTCCCCTTTTGTCATGATAAAAAAGATGGGGCAAGTATTTTTCTCTCCCATTTTATCATATTAAACAATATATGCATGTCCTCAAGTTGAATGAATTTTGTCCATTTAAATTTATGCTTGAGGTAGTGTTCTCCCTACAACAAAATTTAGAGTGCTTTCATTGGTATCCATTAATGTTGGATCCATAGGGGTTAGTCAAACTCATAAGCCAATAAGCATTTAAAACAATGAGGCAAAAGCAGCAAATGATTCTCAAGAAAAAAAAATATATTTATCGATTAATTTGGCCAAGAAATCACTTGTTTGATATCATTTGTTATTACTTGTTATTATGTTCATACCACTTTGATATCACTTGTCAAGATGTTCTAAGCATTTACCACTTGTTAACAAATTCTTATAAATCTGACATATGTCAATAAAAACATAGATGTTAAATATTTCATATACCACTTATTGCACTTGTTCGTATACCAAAACAATAGCCAATTACATTGAGCATATTTAAAAAAAAAAATAAAAGGGCAAGAACAAGCCAAGAAATATGCATTTAAGAACATCATGTAATTTTCATATAAGGCAAAAATGAAGGCTTGATGAAATAAGATTAAAGCATGTTATTCATAGTTGGAATATATTTTCATTGCATATGTAAAAGAAAAGGAAACAGAAACGAAACAAAGAACACGCCGTAAAACTTGCTTTCAGCCATGTGGTATTCGAATACCTTTTGCTATATTCGAATACCCATCACATTTTATAAGCTCCTGAAAGAGCAAGTACTCGAATGCCTTGGAAGGTATTCGAATACTCCAGATAGCATGTGAGAAATACTGATAAAGATGTTTCAGGTTATTCGAATACACATTTGGGTATTCGAATGCCCCAGCTAATCAAACCACAAGAACTCTGTACTGATGTATGGTATTCGAATACCATGGGAGGGTATTCGAATAGACCTATCAGAAAAACATGGATTTTCACGTACAGATGCAATGGTATTCGAATACCACAGGGAGGTATTCGAATAACTCAAACATAAAAGCATATATTTTGCATCCAGAAGGCATATTTGAGATAAGAAAGCTTACCTTTTGATGGAAATACAAAGAAAATACCGTAAGAGAGCTTGCCTTATTATTTGCCATTATTTTCTTATCTGTTCCAATGATTAAGAGCTTATTTCATAGTTGCAACTTCAAGCTTCATGAAAAGAAGGAAGAGAGCTTGAAGTTATTTCCGGTCTTGTACTTGCAGTAGCCACTTTCAAAAAATGCCGAAGTTAGCTCTTGGCTATCAAGCACACCTGCAACACAATTCAATTTTTGGTTTTTGGTACCCAAATTTTCTTGGGTCCTTGATTGTCAGTTTTGGGTATAGTGCCCTTAGGAACCCATACCATTTTGGTTCCAATTTTTGTATTGATATTTTTCCTTACATTGCATGTTGAAGCACTATGACCCTTCTTCCCACAATAGAAACATTTAACAAATGGGCTACATGAGATGCTAGAATTAACAAAATAATTTTTATAGGATTTGTGTTGATTATTCGGGTTATATCCTATTCCAGCCTTTTGAAAAACAACCCTTTGTTTTCCTAATAAAATATTTAAATTATCTCTTCCACATGTGAATTTGGCAAGGGTGTTCTTTAAATCTTCAATTTCATTTTCAAGCAAATGACATGAGGAACAAGAATACGAAGTAGAAGCATGTGAAGAATGATATGAGCATGCATCAATTAATCCTAATGTCTCATTTTCAATTTTTAATTCTTCTATTTCTTTATTCAAAATTAGAATTTTATTTTCCAGAGAAAAAATAGTTTTCTTAGATGAGGAAATTAATTTTGTAAGCCTAATTGTTTCGTCATGCAATTCTTCAAAGGCATCTTGTAACTCATCATAAGAAGGAGATACGTCAGAATTTACCTCGTTGTCGCTTTCTTCTTCTTCTTCTTCTCCTTTCGCCATAAAACATAGATGGGCTTCTTCACTATCTGAGCTATCAGTGGAGTCCATATCGTTGTCATCCCATGCTATATAGACTCTTCTTTCTTTAGAGGGTTTCTTTTCAACTTTCTTTGGAAATGGCGATCTTCTTTGAGTTCTCTTTTTCTTTAGGAACTTACCAAATTTTCTTACCAGAAGATTGAGATTTTGTTCATTTAGCTCAATGTTGTCCACGTCATCTCCATCATCTTCTTCTTCATTATTGATAGTGGAGGTGGTGGCTTTAAGCGCTATCCCCTTTTTCTTTTTATCGTTTTCTTCACTTTGGTCAAGCCTGTTGAGTTCTAATTCATGCTCGTGAAGCTTTCCAAAGAGGGTAGCCGAGAGACATTGTTGACAAGTCCCTCGATTCTGAAATTGCTTTGTTACTTTGGGTTGCCAAATCCCGCTAAGACATCTCAACACTTTGTTAATCAAATCTTCTTTAGTAAAATTCTTTCCTAATGATGCAAGATGATTAACAATGTGGGTGAACCTCTTTTGCATTTCTTGAATGCTTTCTCCTTGGTTCATTGTAAATAGTTCATATTCGCGAGTTAGAGAATTGATTCTCGACCTTTTACCTCACTAGTACCCTCATGGGTAACTTGTAAAGTGTCCCACATTTCTTTAGCAGCTTTGCAATTTGAAATTCTAAAAAATTCATCATGTCCCAAAGTGAGGTAATGATGTTTTTGGCTACTAAGTTATTTTGAACTTTTCTTTTATCATCTTTAGACCAATCACTTCTAGGTGTCTCGATTTTTACACCATTGACAACGTGCGTGTAGGTATAAATGCGCCATTTTCGACAAAGATCCCACACATCTAGATCAATAGCCTCGATAAAGATTTTCATTCTTTCCTTCCAATATGCATAGCCATCCCCATTGAAAAAGGGTGGTCGATTTATGGAAGTTGCTTCTGATAAAACATTTGATGAAGCTATGTACTCTTGAAGCGGCTAAGCTCTTTATACAAGAGTCTAGCTCTGATACCACTTGTTACCCAAGTGGCTTCAGTACTCAAGAGGGGGGGTGAATTGAGTAATTAGAAATTTTTCGCAAAAGCCTTAAACAAATGAATTATACTAAATTTAAATAATAAAGGCGAGAATGAGATAAAGATAAGAAGAACAAATAATAATTAAATTGCAAGAATAAATAAAGTGCATAAAGATAAAAGATTAAGGGTAGAAAAGCGAGCACGATATTTATCCTGGTTCGACCACCAACCACTTTGTGGCCTACGTCCGATCCCCGAAACACAGTTCGAGATTTTTCACTATTCAACACAAGCTTAACAACAGGTGCTTGCAACCTTTACACAACAGAGATACCTCACCCTATTTACTAGAGGGATACCTCACCCCCTTTGAAGGATACCTCACCTTCTTTACACCAAGGGATACCTCACCCTTTTACTAGAGGGATACCTCACCCTCACAGATTCACTAAGGGATACCTCACCCTTTTACAGAAGCAGAGAATAGATGAAAAATAAACTCTCACTTAGAGCAGATATTACAACTTGAAGTGCTAATGAGCTCTCTAAAGGATATCTCAAGGTTTTGGCAAAGAGAGCACAGAAAGGAGAGAAAATAATGTAAAATTCGTTTTCAGCCAAGCAAAAAATAATTCAAGTGGTTGGGGATTATCAGAAGAGACCCAAGGTCTGTATTTATAGAGCAAAGAAAGCAACTAGCCGTTGGGTGCCAATTAAGAAACCATTAAAAGCAAATATGGCCGTTGCTACCATTTTTGAACGTTTCGTGAAAATCAATTTTGCAGAACGGTATTCGAATACCTTATGAGGTATTCGAATGCCTCTGTTTTGGCACAGCAGGAAATATCAGTTTCGAAACAGGTTATTCGAATACCATAGATGGGTATTCGAATACCACTTTGAAAAACAGAAAACATTCAAACTTGAAAAACACTCTATTCGAATACCTATCAGGGTATTCGAATACCTCTGTTATAAAACCAGTTTTAAATGCTTTCAAATGACCAGAAAATGGTTGTTTAATTTTGGAAAAACAATTTTGAAAACATTTCTTTGCAATGCCAATTAATGAGATATCCAATGAGGCTTTTACAAGGATCCTAAGTCCTAAAGCTTATTCTTGAAGATCTTGGACTTGGTCTTCTCATCATCTTCATGTTTGTCTTCACGTTTGTTATCATCAAAACTATTGCTCATGATAGCTAGCCAATTACATCACAGTCATTTTTCATGACTCTGCTCAATATTCACGTAAAACGAGAAATATATTAAAATATTCGTCATTCTCAGATAATTCCGAAAGAATTCACATAAATAACAAATATTAGAAAATAACTATTCGTGGCTAAAATATTCAATTTTCAGAGCGTTACACTGATCTCAACAATCCCAGCTCAATGTGCACGCAAAACGAAGAATATATTAAAATATTCAACGTTTCCGTAAAATTCTAGAAAAATTCTTAAAAATCAAGAATAATATAAAATGAATATTTATGATCAAATAGGTATTTTTCGGGATGTTACAATTACAAGCTAGACAGAATCTCTGTAATCGATTACACACAAGACATAATCGATTACCAGATTTTCAGAATCACGATTTCATACCCCTAAGAACTTGGTAATCGATTACAAGCCTCGTGTAATCAATTATCACGCGTAATCTTGCAGAAAACAGAGTTCTCCAGGTCCTTTTACTCAAACCAAACCAAACCAAACCAATCATTATCATATTTAATCAACAAGTTACTCAAATATATCTTCAAATCATGCAAGAGGCATCAATAAATCATACAAACCCAACAAAATGCACTATCATGAAGGACAACATAAAAATGAGAGAACTTTATACATGGATTCAGAAATCAATAACAACACACATACAAGACATTCCCTTACTACCAAGATTGGTTGAAGAGGATCATCTCCCTCTTACCTATTTGGAAGACAACACAAGGTGTTACCTCTTCTTGCCCTAGATTTTCGTTTTCCCCTTCAAGAAGAACACCAATATGAGTGATTTCCATAATGTCCACTCAAACCATGAAAAAATGAGTTCTTGATCACATAGGTGACAAAAAAAAAATGAAAATGAGAAGAAAGTGAAAGAAAGGTGAATGTCCACTCAAACCATGAAAAAATGAGTTCTTGATCACATAGGTGACAAAAAAAAAATGAAAATGAGAAGAAAGTGAAAGAAAGGTGAAGACTTTACCTCCAAGCCCAAAGCTTTGGCTTCAATGGTGGATAGTGGAAGAAGAAGAAGAAGAAGAAGAAGAAGAAGAAGAAGAAGAAGAAGAAGAAGAAGAAGAAGAAGAAGAAGAAGAAGAAGAACCAAAGGATGGCCACAAAAGAGAATGGTCTTGGAATGGTACAAGATGCAAGAAATCTTTGATGATGAAGTAAGAAATGGTGAATGTCTCCAGAAATGGGTGCACGGTGGAGAAAAGAAGAGAAGAAGAGAATAGGTATTTTGGAGCCTAAAGAAATGAGAGTGAAATGGTAAAATGAGGAAAACAATTTGGACTTCCCCCAAATGGGTCATCTGCCGTGGACAAGGAGTGAGGAGGGAAAGAGAGAAATTGTGTCAATTAGGAAACTTCTTGGAAGCTTCCTACAATGGGCTTTTAATTAACTCTATTTTTATTTTGAAAATAAGGCTAAAGGGGCTTGACACAAGGTAAATTCTGAATAATGTGATAAGATTTTTATTACATGTTATTATTTATTGGATAATAGTTATAGTGGGCAGAAGTCAGCATTAACAAATCTGACAGATAGTTTCTTCGCAATGTTTTATTATTTTATCTGTTAAAATTTCTCGAAAAACGTAAAACCTTGTAAACTGTATCCAGTCTCGGGTTTAGTAAGATCCCCCATCGACGTTTCCATAGTTCAAGGCTTTCGGAGAAAATATCTCATTCTCCGGTTCTGCTCAGAACATACGTAAAACAAGAAATATATTAAAATATTCCGCATTCTCAAAAAATTCCAAAAAAAATCCAGAAAATTACAAACATTTTAGAATGAATTCTGATAGTAAAAAAGTAAATTTTAGAGGTGTTACACTTAAATAATTATTTATTTATTATGTAAATATTAAGTAATCATTTTAAATTATTGATAAATTTTAAATAAGAATCACTTGAAGTATTGGAAAATCCCAATGCTTCATAAATTTTATGAGCACAAAAATTTTTTACTAACATTTATCCCTTGATAAGAAATTAGTAACTTAGATAGCTTGTAGACCTTTCAAGGACTAGGCACAGTCTACGACTAAATGCAATATCATTGGTCAAACGCTAATGGCGATGATAATGCCTCTCTATGAAAACTCTGGACGCCCCTTCTACGCTATGTCTGCAAAAAGCAATGAAAAAGGCCAGTTATGCAAAGGTGTTAAGACGAGAGGACATGAAAAAAAAAATGGTATCACATTATTTTTTTATTATATTATTATTTATATTATTTTTTAATAATTATAATTAAATAAAAAATAATATAATTAATAATATAAAAAAAATAAATAATTAAAGATTGTAAAAGAAATTATAGAAAAGTATTGATTGAAGGATATATCAACCTCTATTACACTTTTCTTCTTTTTTTAATAAACAAGTGACACGTTACCTTCTGCCCTTCTCACAAACTTCATTGCTTTAGGTAACGTCAATCTGCCTCATGATAGAGACGTTTCAACAATCTTTTTATTAATAATTTTAATATTCTTATTATAAATAATATATTTATTTTTATATATTATCTAATATTATATATTATATTTATTTTTTTATTAATTTTTTTAATCACATATTTTTAAAAATATATATAATACTTATACTTCTAAAAAATATATAAAATCATCTTTTTTTTTTTATTGATACAATTTTTTTTTCTCCCTTAAACTGAGATGTCCCTTAATGCCGCGGTCCGTCTTAGTGATTACTAATAATAAAGAAAAGTTTAACACGGATTATCTTAAAAGGTGATTTTATATATTTTAATTAATAATTCTAAAATTTATACAAAAAATTAATTAAATTATTTTTTTATAAATAATTATATATTTATAAAATTTATAAATTTTAATTAATAATTTTTATATATATTTAAATTTGTATATAAATATTATCAAATAAAAAAATTTATCTATAAATCAAAACATTTTGAGTTATAATAAAAACTTCTAGTCATAAAAAATTTTCAACTAGTTTTTATTTCCAGGATTGAATTTTGATTATTTGTTTTGGAGAAAAACTTATTTATCAATATATTTAACTCTTTTTAATAGTTTAATTTAATTTTTAGGTTATTTTTTAAATTTAATTTTGGGTACACAAAATTTATTTTAGTTCGCATTATTTTTATCTTTACAATTAAATTCATTCATTAATTATTCATGTTTAATGTAGTTATTATAGTTAATTATCTTTCAAATTAGACTATTAAGTGATTAGTCAAGACATAATCATATACATTTTAGTTCCACACTTAATGAAAGGTTTATTACAACTTTGTTTTTCTTTTCATTTTCAATAATGAGTTTCTCAATCCTTGACCTAAAAAGAAAAAAAAAACTCTATTAAAAGTCAACATAGAGCTACAAAATTTAAACATATATATATATATATATATATATATATATATATATATATATATATATATATATATATATATATATAGACACACATTATACATTCAAATAACTATTAATTAAAGCTAGACATATATATATATATATATATATATATATATAGACACACATTATACATTCAAATAACTATTAATTAAAGCTTTGTCTAGCTTGATTTTAACCATGGAAGCTAGCTGGTATTCATAAATTGAAATAATTTTGAAATGTAACATGTAATATTTTCTCTAACCTATTAATTTTAATTAGAGTTATAGAAGTTCAATGATACTAGTACGAGTTATTTATTAAGTTTGGTAACCATTTTAATTAGTTTGACATTTTTAATGATACTGGATGAATGTTTAAACGTCAAATTAAACAGAAAAGTAACTTAAAAAATTAAGAGAGTTTGTGGAGATGTCAAATAAAGAATGAAAAATATTCTGAAAATGAATACAAGTTAAGGTGGATGCTTGTAAATATCTTAGTTTAATTCTTTATATTTAACTTAGCCTAGGGAAGAATAATGAAGTTTAGTGGTTGATAATGGTATATAAGAATAATTGTTGAATAGTGAATATGAGAATTTAATGAAATCTTAGAACTTTTTATAATACCAATAAAAGTTAAAAAATTCATCAATAAAACATTAAAATATCCTTAAGAGATACAATATCTCTAGTTGAATTTCATTATTTTTCTCTTATTTCTTTTTCCATTGTCTCTCCCTCTTGCTTCCTTATCTCATTCTTTGACTTTTCTTTTCTTTTCAATCTTCCACTTGTTAGTCATGGTAACCATCACTCAAGAGAGAGGTAAATTGGGTGATTACAAGTTTTAAAACAACATTAAGAAATTAAGCATTTTGAAGCACTCAATTAATAAATGCAACAGAACATGCATAACAAAAATATAACTATTAGAAATTACTCGAATACAACTTGAGTTATAGGATAAATCAAGCAAATAAGCTAGATATCAAGTTTAACTTAAACATATATAATTAAAGCATAAATGTAAATGAGATAGAGTTGAGAATAGCAAACACAAGAGCTTATCCTGGTTCAGTCACCAACCACTTATGGCATACATCCAGTCCCCAAGCTTAACTTGAGATTATCTTCACTATCTCCTAGATTTCACGGGTACTAGAAAAACTTTTATACAAGCAAGAGCACTCCTCACACCTTGGGATACCTCACCCTTGTGTTAGAGCCTCCAACTCTTAAAGCTTCACAGGTACTTGAGAAACCTTTACAACTAAGAGCACAGGATGTCTTACCCTTATGCTTGAGTCTCAAAACAAGGATACCTCACTTTTTACAATTTTAGAAGGATATCTCACCCTTATGCTTGAGCCTCAAAACAAGGATACCTCACCTTTTACAATTTTAGAAGGATATCTCACTCTCTTTACAAACAAGGGATGTCTCACCCTTTACTCTAACAAGGGATACCTTACACTTTTATTTCTTGAGGGATACCTCACCCTCTTTTACAAGAAATTAAAAAAAAGATTGAATGATAAACTCTCATAAGAGTAGATAGTACAAATTGAAACTCAATAGGTATCAAGGAATCACACACTAAAGCTCAAAACAAGGGTTTATGAGAAAAGAGAGTTAAAACTCATGTTCAATGCTCAAGAAGCTTGTTCAGATTGATTTTTAACTTTTCTTTAATATTCAAACACTTTCATTTATAGCCTAAAGCATTTAAGAGTTGTTGGTGATGGTTGAGAGCATTAAATGCCAAAAATTAATTGTTATTTTCGTTTTATGTCAGCCTAGATAATTAGTTATTGGTTTCCATTAATTGGTTATTGGTTCGAATAACTAGTTATGATTTTGAATAACTGATTATTGGTTTTATCAAGAAACAATATAGCATGTGAATAACAGGTTATTTAGAGGCCATAATCGATTATGAGCTTTTAAAAACATAAAGATACACTATTAACTTAGTGAATAACCTGTTATGGGTATTCCATAATCGGTTATTCCCTTTTAAAACAATAAGACACGCTTCTGACATTGAAAATAACCTATTATGACTCTCAGATAATCAATTATTTGGGTTTGAGATAATCAATTATTGAACTTAAATAATCAATTATTGAACTTAAATAATCAATTATTGAACTTAAATAATCAGTTATTGGTTTATCAAGAAAATAAGATTTCTAAAGGATTTTGTAACCAAGCATCCTAAAACATTTCAAATCTTTCTAAAACCATTTTGCTCAAACTTAATCAATATTTTCACAAGTTTAAAACATGATTTTGAAAAGAGATTTAAGTTGAATAAAAACCAAGAAATAAGCTTAGTGTGATTCCCATTTACCTTTACACAATATCTAAATCCAAACTTGAAGAACTTTGGGACTTGATCTTTTGCTTTCTTGTTACAATGTTCACTCTTAGTACTTAGACTATTTTACAAAGTATTGTTCATTTAAATAAATAGAGTTAGTCCAAATTCATAATTCAATATATTCATATGCATTATTCATAAATGTATTACTCTAGTTAGTCTAACATGCATATAAGACTTTCACAGACACATCCAAATAAGATATTTATCAATTACTAATGGATATGCTCTATATAGGATGCAACAAAGAACACTTTGCACATTTTCATTTAAATAGAGCCAAATCTAATATTAATTTAATACAACTCATATAACATATTATTGGATATATTCTATAAAAGATGCTATAAAGAATATGCATGATTCTTATATGAAATATAACAAGATGGAGTACATGATCATACATGATCCTATATAATCCATTAAGCACATTAATGTAATGTAATCATCATTCTTTTTGTCGTGTATTTGTCATCAGCAAAACTTAACATATTAAACTATTGAGGCAAACTTATTTCCACATCACTCTCATCATTCTGTAGCAAGAGAAGAGAAAGGAAAGAAGGAAAAGAAAGAGAGAAAAGCAAGAGGAGAAAGAGGCAACCAAAATGAAAAGGAAGGAAGGAAAGCAAGAAAGAAGAAGGAAGTATCATTCACTTGAAGTAAGGCAGGGGTGTATTTTTTTGTTTTATCAACTCTTCTCTTGTTTCCGATGAGTTTTTGAGCTGTTAACTTGATTGAGAGTTATGAAATGGATGTTGAATTAATGAAGATGAAATGGTATTTTGTGTTATGTTTATGTGTTTGAACTTGGATTTGACTTTGAATTTCTATGATTTGGTGATTGATGAAATGAGTTTTGATTTTACCATTTTTGTGATACCCTTTTGAGATGGGATTGGATGTATAAATATGAAGTATTGATGTTATAATTGAATTATATGTAGTTTGCTTTGAGAAATTTGGCTTGAGAACTCTATTTTTCGCAAAATCCTGGTTGGAAATCGATTACCATGAATAAGTAATCGATTACTACGAGGTGATAATTGATTACCAAGCTTCTAGAACACAATTTGGGCATGTGGTAATTGATTACCACATGAAGGTAATCAATTACCAAGCTTTTGCCCAGCTAGTAATCGATTACCAAGGGTTGGTAATCGATTACCATGCCTTTGTTTTGAGATTTTAGCATGTGGAATGATAATCGATTACTAACCCCCTGTTTTGAGAAAATAGAGTTCCTTACCCATGGAGACCAATCATAAACCTAATTTATGATCCAAACCACTATGTATAGTTACTTGTAATTGTGAAATGAGGATTATTTGCAACTAGAACATTAGTGAACAATGATATTATGCAATCATTGAGTTTGAGAGTTGATGAATTCATGCATTTAGTTGCTTTAATAGCAAAGTAACCAATATATGTATATGGAATATGATGAAATATATTGAGATGATTTTCATATAGAAGATGTGTGGATAAATGACCCTAGTATGTTTTGATTAATGACTAAACTTAACATGCTTATTACTTTGATTCACTAACTACTTGCCAAGCTTGACTTTTTCAATGAGATTTTATGGAGCAAGAAAAGTGGATGCAAAGGATCATGAAGGAAAACTTGAAGAAGAAGCATCATGAAGAAGGAATTCAAGAAAGATCATTAGGAACCTTTCTGTAAAGAAAAGACTTTGTTTAATTCTTTGATTAAGCTCTCTCAAATAAGTAAAAATAGTTTTCAAAAGTAAAAATGGATTAAGAATAAAAAAAGGTTAATTAATAAATCTGTACATCTATGTGTACACCGATGTACTTTCAGTTAATTAACTAACTTTTAATGAAAATGAAAAATCTTGTTATACATCTATGTATATATCGATTGATTCTGGACTTACTTGATCAGTATGCATTTTTGCATCTATACATCGATTGATACATCTATATATAAGCCAGAACATAAGCAAGAATTTTTTGAAATAGCTATACAATCAATTGGGTAATCGATGTATAATCTTCTGGGTTGTCAATGCAAATGTTTTTCAAGAACAATATCAATGTACTCATGTGTGTATTAATCAAGATCAAGAATATCCAAGAATACAATCGATTAGGCAATTGATGTACACACGTTATAAAAGTGAAATTTTGTTTAATACATTTGTGTACTAATCGATTGACTGATAACAGAATTTTTCAGATGAGTCTGTTTTGATCTTAACTGACTTGTAAAGTGTGTCCAGCAGATCTATTTTGTCATATACCTATATAAGGACATTAGCAAACACTTTCACAATAACAATTGATTTGAAAATTTGAGATCAATCACAAAAATACTGTGAGAGCTTTTCATTGAAAGAAACAAAGCATTCTTTTCTGTAGAACTTCAAATTGTTGTATCTGATTTTCTTAGAATTTGATTCAATCTTTTCATATTGTAAAAGAGAGATAAGAGAAAAGGTTCTCTCGCTGATGAAATCAAGAGTAGAAGGGACTCTTGGAGTTGTGCAAGAATAGAAGGAATTCTTGTGGGAATTGCAAGATTGCTTTGATTTGAAAAGTTGTCATTTGGGTAGAAGGAACCTAGAAGTAAAGCTTGTGTAAAGAATCTTGTATATTAATTTTTCAATAGTGGATAAACCTCAGTGGTGTGGGGACTAGATGTAGGTTACCAGAGGAGGTAGCTGAACCAGGATAAATCTCAGTTTGCAATTTTCTCTATCCCTTAATTCTTTATTTGCTTTATTGTTAATTGTATGAATTAAACAATATATTAGGGATGTTTACATGATTTGATTAGTTTATAATCTTGTTCATATCTGAAATCGTCATTACTGTTAATAATTCTTTTTAAGTTTCAAGTCTTGATTGAAATATATCTTGCAAAAACACATTTTGGTTTGTTGGTTAACAAAATCTTTTTCATAGTTAAAGAAAAGAATCAGTTTTTGCAAAAAGGGGAATAAGTGTCAAAAAGTTGTATTACTCAATTCAACCCCCCTTTCTTGAGTATTCAGAAGCCGCAACCAACAAGATGATCCTCATATCTAGGGTTAAACTTAGACAATGGTAGTGTGAGGATGAACATTCTCTCCTTACTAAAGTAATTGAGGTTGATGATGGACATTTCCTCCCCATTTACTTGAGTTTTCCCTTGATGTTGAGTAGTTGAGGATGGACATTCCCTCTCTACTTGAGGCGATCCTAGATCATTAATAATGTGAGGAAGGATGATTCCCTCTCTATCAAAGTAGTTGAGGATGAACATTCTCTCTCTACTTGAAATGAGATGATTGATAGTGTGAGAAATGATGATTCCCTCCCTATCAAAGTAGTTGAGGACGAACATTCCCTCTCTACTTGAAATGATATGATTGATAGTATGAGTAATGATGATTCCCTCCTTATCAAAGTAGTTGAGGTGTTGCTATATGCCCTAGAGGCCAATTTATTTTGACCATCTTACATACATTGTATTATGTTATTTATTTAATATATGAGGCATTTAATTTATTGTGTTATTTATGATATACATAATAAAGTCCTTAGAATAGTAATTTCAATGCCATAGGACATCAAGCGGATGACTTGATCGTGAAATCCTATTGGATAGAAACAAAACATTATTCTTAAATGTCTCTAGTCAAGTATTATTATTAATCAGAATGATAATAATGTATTAAGACTAGTATATGTATAGACTGATGGCTACATCACATGGGTCATGGATATGAGATATTAAGTCTTCGCATAGGTACATATTAGAGTAATGATGTATTGGACTGACCTGCCATGAGAACGCTGCGTGGATCATTACGTGAGTGTCATAAGCGATTCTCATAATGATAATGGTGTATGTGGTCCTTTGACCTGAAATCACTACGATTCCTACATGAGGAGTTATATGTTTTAATGCCATCAAACGTCATTTGTAACAAGGTGATTATAAAGTTAGTTATTGGACATACCGTGAATCATACGGAGGGATGTGAATGACCTAGATGAGATTTGTCTCTCCTACATAATAGGAGTGATATCTTCTGTAACACCCCGAAATTTCTTGTTTTTCAGTTATATGTGATTTTTATAATTTTTGTGAATGATTTGATTTATTTTGATTATTTTATTATTATTTTTGGATTTTCTATGTGTTTGAAGTGGGGGCGGAAAAATAAAAATTTTTCAGGGCCAAAAAATTTGGACTGTTAATGTAGGGTCGAGAGAGCTTACTAAACCCGAAACCAGGAACAATTTTCAAAATTTTTCTTTATCTGATATTTGATTTGAAAATAAAATCTAGGTACGTTTTATTATCTATTGGACAATAACCATGGGTTTTCCTAGCTGTAACCTTTGTCTATTAGATAATAACTTTCGGTAAAAATCTAGTTGGATGGTTCTAGACTTAAGTATAGTAATCTTTTCTAGAGATTTCTCTTTGTGACTCACTTTGGTGACTTACTTGGTTGGACCAATTAGAGAGTTAGTCATCTAAAGTGGCCATGACTCACTACATGACTCAACCATGTGACTCACATTTTTGTGACTCACCCTAGGTGAATCCCACGACCAAGTGTGTGTGAGGAGCTTAGTTCTTCACTTGTTTATTCTATCTCACTTTTATGAAGGCAAAGAACACAAAAACTCTCTCATCTTTTCTCTCTTGAAGCTCACAGCCAAAACCCCTAAAAACACCTTCTAATCTTCCTTAATTCCAACCAACCTCATATCTTGAACCTACACACCATTTCAAGACACTTTTATGCTGTGACCATCATCTAGTTCATCCATCTTCCATCTTTTTCTTCAAGCTCAGGGTTTGAAGCTTTTAAGGTGAAGTTCTTTACTCTTTATTTTTATTTTCATTTTCAAGTTCTAGACCATAACTTTGATCCATGGTCATCTTAGTTCAAATCTTAGATATTAATATTTGTGTGTTTGTTTAGTTTCAAGAACAACTTGGTGGTGAGAGTTTGCTTCAATAAGGCATACAAGGAGCTTTTGAGCATCATCTAAGGTAAGAGGGAGACTAACCTTATTAACCAATCATGGTGGTGAGGAACGAAAATTTGGATTGTTGGTGAAAAATCCATGTGAGGATTTATTCACTTGTTTGTATAAAATTAGTGATTTATACTTATTTGATTTATATGATTTTCTGGTTTTAATAGTATGCATGAACTTGCTATAGTAGAATTATGATGATTGACATATGTTGTTTGCTATGATTTACATTGGAAAGGAAAAAAATTTTTGTCCTAATGACCATTAGGGCTCACGTCCTTCATCCTTAATTTGGGTAATCCAAGTCAAAAATGTTTTGTTAATTATGAACTTAGATGATTAGGTAACGAGGAATTAGATTAAGGATTTACAAAATAGAAAAGGAAATGAATACAATTTTTATTATTGATCATCAAGCAATTTTCGGCAATGATGTTAGAAAATAGGGTTGAGACGTAAATTGGAAACTTAAAGTATTTTATTTAAGAGGATTTTTAGTAAAGTAAATGGAAAAGATTTTATTAAATCAAAATAATGCAAATTTTGGGAAAAACGTTAGAAAACATTACCTAGAGAAGTTTTAGCAAGGAAATATTAGAATTAAGGTTAAATTTTATATTAAACTTGGAAAGTTTCAAAATTAAGTTTAGAAAGTCAATAAAAGCTTTTACGCTATTGAAAATAGTGATAAAACTTTACGTGTTTCAAAAATGATGATTTTTGAGCTACGCAATTGAGAAAACGTTTAAAAAATTTTACGCGATTAATAAAAACGTTAAAAAATGTTTACATGATTTGAAAACGTAACAAAAGTGTTACGCAATTGTGAAAATGCGATAAAAGTGCTATGCAATTGAGAAAAATAACAGTTTGCTGTCGAGCCGACGTACTGGACCCAGAGATGTCGATATATGGTTTTGGCTAGTGGTGGCTTGTTTTTGTGGAAAAGCAAGTTTTTTATATTTATCTGTGCATTGAATCATTAATTATGCATTGAAAGTCGTATAGATTGTGTTGTTGAGGCTATTTTCCTAGGAGTTGAATTACACCTAAATGTGGGTGCGAATCGCGTAGTGTAGGTCACTTGTTGATCTTGGAGGTGTCGAGATGCGGGTATCCCACAAATGGACAATTGGTAACTCCACTAGGCTGTGGTGACTAAGCATCACATTGAGGATATCGACCAGGTACTATTCTATTCCCGATCTGGTGAAGAATTTCTTGTATAAGCCATGATGCGTACGCTGAATTTGTGCTAGCACTTTGTTGAGGCTAACAATATACAGACATGTCTCCCTGATCATTCTTTCTGACATTGTGTTTTAGCTCCATGGAGTAGAAACCGGTCCATTATGCATATGCATAGTCAGTTGACATATTATTGTGATGTATAACTGTTGAATTATCTGTTATTTAATACCATGAATATATTTGTGATTTTTGTATTTAAATGGTATTATTGTCATTACTGCTTCTATGCTTCCATGCTGGTATATGATGTAGGGGATCTCATCTCTTTGTTGTATTATTTTGTTTTATGTTTATGCTTGATAAAGACTGTGAAGAAGATGAGGTAGGATCGCTTGGGTTTTGTTTGATGTGATTTTTCTACAGTTCTGAAATGGCGTCGAGACGGGATATTTTCAGTTTTGTTAGAGTTCAGTTTTACGAAGGCACTAATGTCTGACGTATCAACCTGGATATGGAGCATGTTATCTATGTTGGGGATGTGACCTTAACGTTGTGTAGGACCCATCATAGTGTTCCTATGTTTTCTTTTAATGTTTTTGTACATTTAGAGTTCTCTATGCCTATTAGAGAGTTGTGGGGTGATCGTCATCGTACCCCTAGAGAGGACTCTGTTGTGTTGTCTGGTCGTACACCTGTTCGCCAGACCATGTACCACCCGGGGTTTTTTATCTTCTGAGGAGACAGAGGAGGATCCAGAAGAAGATCCGTCTGAGGACCCTTCTCATTAGGTGTATGATGTTGAGATAGTTTACGTTTTGCTACAGAGTTTGTATATATGTCTTTTGAGTACAAATCTTATGTATGTAAGTTGTCAGTGAACTATGTCTCATATGTATATATGATGTGTATTATTCAGTTATTATAACTTGTGTTCTTTTTATTTTGTTAAATTATGTTATCTGCAAAAAGAAATTTTGAAAACCGTACATACAATATTAAATCTTTTACAACTTGGTTCTAGTTTGGTAAGTTTGAAGTCTCAAATGTAATACCCTAGGGAGGGTGTTACATTAGTTGGTATCAGAGCTCCGGTTTGAGTCTTTTGAGTTTTGTGGTTAGGTTTGTCTTGTTTGTGTTGTGTGATTCTCTGTGTTTGATTTCCAAAAGGAGATAATATTGTTTGAAATAACAATATTTGATTTTTCATTGTGTTTTGATTAGTTTGACTTTGAAGCAAAGTGATGGCTCGTGGTAGGGGTACACATGTGAACGTGGGATGAGACAATGAAAGTATGGCTGCAGCTGCTGAAGCAATGCAGAGGATGACAGATGTTATAGTACAATAGAACCAGAGGGCTGCCGAATAGCAGGAAGCAACTGCCAAAGCTCAGAATTTGTTAAAGTTTCGTCGCAACAATCCACCACAATTTAAATAAGAATTTGATTCGGAGAAAGTGAATCTTTGGATCAAGGAGTTGGAGAAAATATATAGAGGGATGGGATGTACCGATGAGAGGAAGGTAACTTATGCTACATTTATGCTTGTTGGAGATGGCGAGGATTGGTGGGCAGGAACGCAACGGTTGTTAGAAGCTGAAAGAAGGATGATCACATGGGAAGTATTTCGGAGCAAATTTCTAAAGAAGTCTTTTCCAGCTAGTATGAGGTATGCGAAGGAAATGGAGTTTGTAATGCCCCTTTTTCTTGTCTCACGAAGAAGGAACGTCACACCATAATGAATTTAAAACGAAAATGCAGAAAACAATAATTACTTTGATTAATTAAGACCCGGTTCATTTTTAACACGTTATTAAATAATTTACGTCCTTGGGTTGTAGAGTAATTCGAGTATTGAAATATGTGTACATTTTTTTTTTGAAATAACAGTAAAGAGATAATAATAATTATAGATACAATGGAATCGACACAGAATTGAAAGTCATACATTCATAATTCATATATAATATTATATGCATTAGCCTGTTTAATTACATCATGATTTACACAAAAAGCAAAAGATGTACCCACTCGAAATGACACAATTATACACCCATCAAGTACGGCAAAACGTCAGGCTTCCCCAAAAAGATAAACGGTTAGCCATCAGTAGCCACCGACAGTATCAGCCCCTAAGACTGACGAGAAGGGACCGTAGCCGGGTCCTCCTCAAGGTCCTCTTCATCCGATGAAATTGCCATTGGAGCAATCGAATTTCGGGCAGAAGCCCGAATAGTGGAGAGGAAAGAGTCCTCTTGTGGGGTATAGTAAAGGTCATCCCACATATCTCTAACAGGCAGGTAAAATTCTAAATGAACAAAAGTAGTAAAATAAAAAACAGGCGGGTCATAGCGGCCCCATGCCAAAGACACAGTCAGCTCCCCGTGATAGATATAACGGTTCGTGCTCAAGTTAATGTGCCAGCAATTGGGTCCTCCATGAAAGGTCATCCTAGCATACCCCAAAAATCGGCTTGGACGCGAAGACATCTCCGATCAGTACTAATCCTAGTCGGGCCAGAATCCAGGAAACTCAGGCACTTCCTTTTCTTCCTCGCGAACGTCTTCTCGGTAGTACATAATTTAAAATAGAAGTACAGATACACAGGAAAAGATGTGAGACACCCAGCTTTCATTACCAATATGGTAGCAAGAAAACAGAATGCCGTTGGACGCCCACATAGCATTACAGTACATATATTCATCAACAGAATAATTAAAAATAATAGTAATAATCAATTAAGCAATAAAAGAGAAATAATAGCAAAATCTCAGGCAGTGACAATTTATCATCCAGATAATTATATTGACAGTAAGAACAAATATTTCAACAATCAAAAGTGCTCATACTCAATGAAATATGAGACTGACAATAGGCAATGCACAATGCATTATGGTACCAAAAATCCTACTTCATGGAGCTAGACATAAACATTTTCGGAGTGAATGATCAAGGAGTTATACCAGTATTTCATTAGCCTTAAAAATAGTGTGCTTCATCTCATAAAAATATTTGCGTAATATGGCTTATACATGGCACCTCAACAGTTGATCGCGATATAGGACAGCGTCTCAGTCCGGATCGTCGGTGTGTTTGCATTTGTCTATCTCACGACTCCAGTGGAGCTACCACTCTCTATTGTGAGACACCCACACCCCGACGCCCCCAAGGCCAACCACTATGACCCTATGCTTAGTCTACTCGCACCCGCACATAGGTGTTATTCAATCTCCTAGGCATACATCGCCTTTCCAATAATGTCCAACGGACAACACATATGCTTGACGACACAATGTACATCATGTATGTTTATCAATGATACATTTATCATAAAGCATACCTCAATGGCATATGATCATTTCCCAATATCAACATGTTATAATTTTATCAAGTACTTAGTCTCACATAGGAACTCACAATAACATAGAACAAATTCTCAACATCAACATTTATTTAGACATGGTTCATCAATTATCACAATCATATGTTATGGAACCCAACATTTCCAACATCTTAGATCTTGGTCAATTATGAGAAATTTAGGTTAAATAACCCTAAAAAAAAATCGTGGCCTTCCTAGGTCTTCAAAGTTCCAATTTCTTTCCATTTTATGCATTAATCTCTTGATACCTAATCACTTAAATTTTATTTTACACAAGTCAATTCCAATCCCTTAAATCCAAGGCCAAAACCGTGGCCACACATTAGTGTAGGAAACCCTCAAAGTTTTCATTTCATGCCTTAATCAATTTTATAATTACTCTTATAAGTTTTATTTTACACAAATCAATTCTAACCCTAGGAATTTCAAGCCAAAACCGTGACCTCTAATGGGGTAGTAAACCCTCAAAATTTTTCATTCATTAATTCTATCATTATCAAATATTCCAACACCACCAATGCATTCAAAATCATTATTCAACCATTAATCTCAATTAAAACACATACACATGCAAAATCATCAAACAAAGTGAGCATATAAATATGGATTTCTCCATCAAACAATCACACAAGGTCTCCTCACCACCAATAATGGTTGAAGTGAGTAAATCTCTCTCTTACCTAAAGGAAGAACACAAAATGGACTCCCACTTGCTCCTTGATGGTTTCGATTTTGGGGTCCAAAAACCCTAGAAATTTCAACCACAAAGAATCAACATCAAGCTTGGTAAAAGATGGATCTTTGGTCTCTAATGAAACCATAGAACACAGATATGAAGAAAAAGAAAAGAAAAAATAGAAACTTTACCTTAAAGTTTGAAGCTTGGCCTTGGAAGACAATGGAGGTGATGATGGATTTTGAAGAAACTTATCAAATAGGAAGTGTAGAGGAGGTTAGGGGAGTATAGAAATGGTGTTAATGAAGAGAGAAAATGAAAAATGGTCTCCAAGAGTGGGCTGCAAAACCATGAGGTGAGGGAGAGGAAGAAGAGAGAAGAAGGAGAAAATGGAAGATGAAAACTAGAGAGAGAAATAGATAGATGAAAAATGAGTGAAATGTGATTAAGTATGTTAAGTGTGGGAAAGCAAATTTTTGCTTCCCATTAGCCACATTGCCACGGCAAAGAGAGGAGAGAGAGGGGGAAATTTGGCTTCCCCAACAAGCCAAGGGTATACTAGTCTTTTGGTGGTCAAAGCTTCTCAAAGAAGCTTTGATTAAAATATAATAGATTTGAATTAAAGTGGATTTAATTAGACATAAAGTGGATTACATTAGGATAATGTGATAGGGTTTTTAATACATATTATTATCCAATGGACAATTGTTACGGTTGACAGAAGTTAGTATTAATTATCCGATAGATAAAATATATACAGCGGTTATTATTTTATCTGATAAAATTTCTTAAAAAACGTAAAACATCGTAAACCTTGTCCAGTCTCGGGTTTAGTAAGATCCCCCATCGACGTTTCCACAAATCAAGGTTCTCTAGAAAAATATCTCATTTTCCCAGCTCCGCTCAGTTTACACGTAAATATTGTAATAATAATATTAAAATATTCCGCGTTCTCAGAAAAATCCAGAAAATTTTTAAAAAATCACAAATATTGTAAAATGAATATTTATAATGAAATAAATAAATTTTGGGGTGTTACAACTCTCCCCATCAAATAAGAATTTCATCCTCAAAATTTTCATATCTTAAAATAATTGTGGGTATTGCTCTTTCATCTTGTCCTCCAGCTCCCATGTTGCATCTCCGGTTGTCTCGTTCCAGATCACTTTCACCAATGGAATGTCTTTCCCTCTGAGTTGCTTCATTCTCCTATCCTCAATCCTTACAGGAGTTGTTTCATAAGTCAAGTTTTCCTTTAATTGTACTGAATCAGGTGCTATGACATGATCAAGACTTGGAATGTATTTTCGGAGTTGTGACACATGAAAAACATTGTGGAGATTTGAAAGAAAATGTGGTAAAGCTATCTGATAAGCAACTAGACCTATCCGATGAAGAATTTGATAAGGTCCAAGGAATTTTGGAGTGAGCTTTCTAGATTTGAGAACCCGACCGACCCCAATCATAGGCGTGACTTTCAGAAACATATACTCTCCTTCCTCAAATTCAAGAGGTTTTCTCCTTTTGTCCGCATAGCTCTTTTGTCAACTTTGAGCTAATATCATTTTCTCCTGAATCATTTTGACCTTCTCAGTTGTTTGCTGAATAAGATGAAGTCCAACGGTAAGTCGTTCTCCGTCTTGATACCAGTATAAAGGTGTTCAGCACCTTTGCCCATATAGAGCCTCATAGGGTGCCATCCTTATACTTGAATGGTAACTGTTGTTGTAGGTAAATTCTACCAACGGTAAAATTTCATCCCAACATCCAATCTGCTCCAAAGCATAAGCTCTAAGTAGATCTTCCAATGATTGAATTGTTCTTTCTGATTGACCATCGATCTGAGGATAATATACAGAACTCAAACGTAGCTTTGTCCCAATTGCTTCTTGAAGACTTTGCTAAAACTTCAATGTAAATTTGGGGTCTTTATCAGAAATGATACTTTTAGGCACACTATGTAGTCTGACAATTTCACCGATGTACAACTGAGTCAACTTCTCCAATGGATATCTTATGTTGATCAGCAAGAAATGTGCTGACTTCATAAGTCGATCCATAATTACCCATATTGAATCATATCCTCCTCTGGTCTTTGGCAATTCGACAACAAAGTCCATGGCAATACTATCCCATTTCCATTTAGGAATAGATAAGGGTTGTAACAATCCTGGTAGTCTTTGATGTTCAATCTTTGTTTTCTGACAAATTAGACAGGAAGATACATATCTAGCAATATCTCTTTTCATTCCATGCCACCAAAATAACTTCTTCAAATCTTGGTACATTTTGGTCATTCTAGGATGCATATTCAACTGACTCTTATGAGCACGTTCAAGTATATACTTCCTGAGTTCTTCATCCTTAGGCACACAGACTCTACCTTGGAATCTTAAAATTCCATCGCTTCCTTCCTCTAATGTTGATATATCGCCTTGCTTCATCAGCTCTCTTTCCTCTTGCAAGAACTTGTCAACCTGCTGCTTTTCTCGGATATCTTCCATTAAATCATTCGAAATAGTGACCATGTTCATGCAGATTTTTCCTGGCATTAATTCCAGAAAAGACAATACGTCTATGAATTGTTCTATCAAATCTTGTTCTCTGATCATCATGGTAGAAATGCTGATTGTTTTCTTACTTAAGGCATCAGTCACAACATTTGCCTTTCCAGGGTGATACTGAAGTTGGAAATCATAGTCTTTCAGGAATTCTAACCATCTTCGCTATCTCATGTTCAACTCTTTTTTATCATACAAATACTTCAAGCTCTTGTGATCACTAAAGACATTGAATGTTGCTCCATAGAGAAAATGTCTCCATATCTTCAAAGCAAATACAACAGTAGCTAACTCCAACTCATGCGTTAGGTAGTTCTTCTTATGCACTCGCAATTGCCTTGAAGCATAAGCCACCACTTTTCCGCCTTGCATAAGGACACAACCCAATCCTTGATATGAAGCGTCACAGTATACTTGGAATGGTTCACTTGGATCAGGTAGAACTAATACAGGTGAAGTAGTTAGTCTCATTTTCAACTCTTGAAAACTTTCTTTGCAAGCATCCGTCCATTCAAAAGTTTGATTCTTCCTTGTGAGTTGGGTGAGAGGTCCAGCAATCTTAGATAACCCTTCAATGAACCTCCGGTAATATCTGGCTAATCCAACAAAGCTTCAGATTTCTATCACCGTCTTCGGCCTTTCCCACTGTAGAACAACTTCCACTTTTGATGGGTCTACAACAATTCCTTCCTTCGAAATCACATGGCCCAAAAATTTAACTTCGTTCTACCAAAACTCAGACCTCGATAACATGGCGCATAATTCTTTCTCCTTCAAAATCTAAAGAACTATACTCAGATGTTCAGCATGATCCTCCTAGTTTTTTTAATAGATCAAGATATCGTTGATGAAGACAACGACGATTCTGTCCAAATAAGGACGGAAGATTCTATTCATATAATCCATGAAAATAGCAAGTACATTTGTCACTCCAAAAGGCATTACCAGGTACTCGTAATGTACATAACGAGTACGAAAAGCCGTTTTAGGAATGTCTTCCACTTTTACTCTGATATGATGATAACTTGATCGCAAATTGATCTTAGAAAACACCGCCGCTCCTTTCAGTTGATCCATTAGGTCATCTATCCTCGAGAATGGATACTTATTCTTGATTGTGACTTTGTTCAACTGACGATAATCCACACACAGTCTCGAAGTACCGTATTTCTTCTTAACTAGTAGTACTGGCGCTCCCCAAGGTGATACACTAGATCTAACAAATTGTTTCTCCAAAAGTTCTTCCAATTGCTTCTTGAGCTCAACTAGCTCTGCTAGCAACATTCTATAAGGCGCTATGGAAATAGGACAAGCTCCAGGTACAAGGTCAATGGTAAACTCGATCTCTTGCTCCGGTGGTAAACCAGGTACATCTTCAGGAAAGACTTTAGAAAATTCTCGAACCATTGGGACTGTGTTCACATCTACCTCATTCTCGATTTTCAAAGAAGACACCAACATGTATCCCCGAGCTCCTTCTTTCAAGAAAGCTTTCACTTGGTTGGCCGTCAAAAATCTAGAATTCTTATCTAAAGGAAAAACTATGATTTTTCTAGAGCAATCTATCAGGACATGGTTAGTAGACAACTAATCCATTCCTAAAATCATATCTAAGTGAGATAGTGGCAAATAGATCAAATCAACAGAGAAGATTTGACCTTCAACAATGAATAGACAATCTAAACAGACTTTGGTGGTAACAACAGGTTTAGTAGTAGGAGTTGAAATAGTCAAATCAAAAGGCAAAGAAGACACAAGTAAACTAAGTCTTTTTACACAGTCATAGGAAATAAAAGAATCAATTGCACCAGAGTCATACAGTACAGTTAAAAGATTACCTTCTATGATACCTTCCCTTTGTATAAGATCTTCGGATTGAGAGGCTTCAGCCCACTCAGGGTGTAAACTCTACCTCCAACCTGCAGTTTAGCAGTTCTAGCAACATTGACGCAAGGTTTCGCCTTAGGTTAATTGCAATCACGAGAAACGTGTCCAGGTTTCTTGCATCTAAAGCAGATAATTCCTTTAATAGTGAAGTCCCTCGTGTAGTGTTCCTTCCCGCACTTCATGCATCTTGGCGTAGACGTCATTGTTTGACCAGTTCACCCTGGACTTCCTCCAGGACTTCCCCCTTGCGGTCTTTGTTGTTGATTTCCAGGTGGTCTGGAATAAGGCTTCTTCTGGTAACGGTTAACATTACTGCTTCCTCCTCTTTGAAACCGAAAAGGTCCAAAGTTGCGGTTTCTTGTGTCTCACGCCTGGTCTAAGTCTTCCACCCAGCAACACGTATCAAGTAGTTCAAAAAACTGGGTAATCTTCAAAGTGATAACCACTCTCTTCACATCATGTCTTAGGCCTTCCTCGAACTTTCAACATTTTCATGCTTCGTTCGGTTGGTGTTGAAAGTAAGTTGAGAATTTGGACAAACTCTCAAATTTAGTAGCATACTCACTTACAGTCGTATTTCCTTGTCGTAAACCAAGAAATTTCATCTCATGAGCATGCCTAGCACTTTCCGGGAAATATTTATTCAAGAATCTCTCTTTGAATAATTCCCAATTAATTGCTCGATTTTAGGCCTCCAATAACCTCTGCTCTCTAGTCCACCAATCCTCTGCGTCTCCAATAAGCATAAACGCAGTATATGTCACCTTCTTGTCATTGGCATAGTTCATGCTCGTGAATATCTTTTCCAATTCCTTGATCCACAGAGTAGCCTTCTCAGGATCATATTCTCCCTTAAATTATGGAGGGTTAGTGCAACAAAATTATGCCAGATTCTGGGCATCAGCAGTAGCCCCCAATTATTATGTAGTCCTCTCTTATTGTTGAGCCGTTTGCTGGTTTTGTTGCAGTATAGCCTCAGCCATCTTTTGAATTGCTTTGATTGCACCAGTCATGTCTCCTCGACGAGCCATAATCCTCTTTCAAGTCAAGCTATACAAAACACAGAGAAAGTCAGATGTATCCTTTCAGAATACTAAACATAGAGAATCATACAACACAAACAAGACAGTCCAAAATCACAAGACCCAAAAGAAAACTTAAACTGGGGCTCTGATACCAAGACAGTGTAACGCCCCTTTTTCTTATCTCACAAAGAAAGAATGTCACACCATAATGAATTTAAAACAAAAATGCAGAAAATAATAATTACTTTGATTAATTAAGACCCGGTTCATTTTTAACACGTGATTAAATAATTTGCGTTCTTGGGTCGTAGAGTAATTCAAGTATTGAAATATGTGTATATTTTTTTTTGAAATAACGGTAAAGAGATAATAATAATTATAGATACAATGGAATCGACACAGAATTGAAAGTCATACATTCACAATTCATATATAATATTATATGCATCAGCTTGTTTAATTACATCATGATTTACACAAAAAGCAAAAGATGTACCCACCCGAAATGATACAAATATGCACCTATCAAGTACGGCAAAACGTCAGGCTTTCCCAAAAAGATAAATGGTTAGCTATCAGTAGCCATCGACAGTATCAACCTCTAAGACTGACGAGAAGGGACTGTAGTCAGGTCCTCCTCAGGGTCCTTTTCATCCGATGAAATTGCCATCAGAGCAACCGAATTTCGGGTAGAAGCCTGAGCAGTGGAGAGGAAAGAGTCCTCTTGTGGGGTGTAGTAAATGTCATCCCACATATCTCTAATAGGCAGGTAAAATTCTAAATGAACAAAAGTAGTAAAATAAAAAACAAGCGGGTCATAAGGCCCCACGCCAAAGACACAGTTAGCTCCCCGTGATAGATGCAACGGTCCGTGCTCAAGTTAATGTGCCAGCAATCGGGTCCTCCATGAAAGGTCATCCTAGCATACCCCAAAAATCGATGCGGACGCGAAGACATCTCCGATCAGTACTAATCGCAGTCGGGCCAGAAGCTAGGAAACTCAGGCGTTTCCTTTTTTTTCCTCGCAAACGTCTTATTGGTAGTACATAATTTAAAATAGAAGTACAAATACATAGGAAAAGAGGTGAGACATCAAACTTTCATTACCAATATGGTAGCAAGAAAACAGAATGGCACTGGATGCCCACATAGCATTACAGTACATATATTCATCAACAGAATAATTAAAAATAACAATAATAACCAATTAAGCAATAAAAGAGAAATAATAGCAGAATCTCAGGCACTGACAGTTTATCATCCAGATAATTATATTGTTAGTAAGAACATATATTTCAACAGTCAAACGTGCTCATGCTAAATGAAATATGAGACTGACAATGGGTAATGCACAATGCATTATGGTACCAAAAATCCTACTCCATGGAGCTAGACATAAACATTTTCGGAGTGAATGATCAAGGAGTCATGCCAGTATCTCGTTAGCCTTAAAAATAATGTGCTTCATTTCATAAAAATATTTGCGCAATACGGCTTATACATGACACCTCAACAGTTAATCGCGATATAGGATAGTATCTTAGTCTGGATCGTCGGTGTGTTTGCATCGGTCTATCCCACGGTCCTAGTAGAGCTACCACTATGACCCTACGCTTAGTCTACTTGCACCCGCACATAGGTGTTATTCAATCTTCTAGGCATACATCGCCTTTCCAATAATATCCAACGGACAACACATATGCATGACGACACAATGTACATCATGTATGTTTATCAATGATACATTTATCATAAAGCATACCTCAATGGCATATGATCATTTCTCAATATCAACATATCATAATTTTATCAAGTACTTAGTCCCACATAGGAACTCACAATAACATAGAACCAATTCTCAACATCAACATTTATTTATACATGGTTCCACAATTATCACAATCACATGTTATGGAACCCAACATTTCCAACATCTTAGATCTCAGTCAATTATAAGAAATTTAGGTTAAATAACCCTAAAAAAAAACCGTGGCCTCCCTAGGTCTTCAAAGTTCCAATTTCTTTTTATTTTATGCATTAATATCTTGATACCTAATCACTTAAATTTTATTTTACACAAGTCAATTCCAATCCCTTAAATCCAAGGCCAAAACCGTGGCCACACATTAGTGTAGGAAACCCTCAAGGTTTTCATTTCATGCCTTAATCAATTTTATAATTACTCTTATAAGTTTTATTTTACACAAATCAACTCCAACCCTAGGAATTTCAAGCCAAAACTGTGACCTCCAATGGGGTAGTAAAACCTCAAATTTTCCATTCATTAATTCTATCATTATCAAATATTCCAACACCATCAATGCATTCAAAATCATTATTCAACCATCAATCTCAATTAAAACATATACACATGCAAAATCATCAAACAAAGTGAGCATATAAATATGGATTTCTCCATCAAACAATCACACAAGGTCTCCTCACCACCAATAATGGTTGAAGTGAGTAAATCTCTCTCTTGCCTAAAGGAAGAACACGAAAATGGACTCCCACTTGCTCCTTGATGGTTTTAGTTTTGGGGTAAAAAAACCCTAGAAATTTCAACCACAAAGAATCAACATCAAGTTTGGTAAAAGATGGATCTTTGGTCTCCAATGAAACCATAGAACACAAAAATGAAGAAAAAGAAAAAAAATGGAAACTCTACCTTAAAGTTTGAAGCTTGGTCTTGGAAGACAATGCAGGTGATGATGGATTTTGAAGAAACTTATCAAATAGGAAGTGTAGAGGAGGTTGAGGGGAGTGTAGAAATGGTGTTAATGAAGAGAGAAAATGAAAAATGGTCTCCAAGAGTGGGCTGCAAAACCGTGAGGTGAGGGAGAGGAAGAAGAGAGAAGGAGGAGAAAATGGAAGATGAAAACTAGAGAGAGAAATGGATAGATGAAAAATGAGTGAAATATGATTAAGTGTGTTAAGTGTGGGAAAACAAATTTATGTTTCCCATTAGCCACATTGCCGCGGAAAAGAGAGGGGAGAAAGGGGGAAATTTGGCTTCCCCAACAAGCCAAGGATATACTAGTCTTTTGGTGGTCAAAGCTTCTCAAAGAAGCTTTGATTAAAATACAATAGATTTGAATTAAAGTGGATTTGATTAGACATAAAGTGGATTACATTAGGATAATGTGATAGGATTTTTAATACATGTTATTGTCTAATAGATAATTATTACAGTTGACAGAAGTTAATATTAATTATCTAACAGATAAAATTTATACAGCAGTTATTTTTTTATCTGATAAAATTTCTCAAAAAATATAAAACCTCGTAAACCGTGTCCAATCTTGGGTTTAGTAAGATCCCCTGTCGACGTTTCCACAAATCAAGGTTCTTGAAAAAAATATCTCATTTTTCCAACTCCACTCAGTTTGCACACAAATCGAGAAATAATATTAAAATATTCTACTTTCTCAGAAAAATCTATAACAATTTCCAAAAATCACAAATATTCTAAAATGAATATTTATTATGAAATAAATAAATTTTGGGGTGTTACAGAGTTCCTTGGTCTAAAACAAGGAGGAATGTCAGTCGGTGAATATGTTGCTAGGTTTGAAACCATATCAAAATTCTCAAGGTATTTTCAACTATAGCTTGATGAGGAATGAAAGTATCGGAAGTTTGAAGAAGATTTGAGGCATGATTTGAAGTGAGCAGTGCTACCTTTGGGAATAGAACAGTTCCCATCTTTGGTGGATAAGTGTCACCGGATTGAGGAGTTGGACTAATCTCGAGACATGAGAAACTGTAACTTTGGACCATCTCGATTCCAAAAGGGAAAAAATAGCAATGCTAATCGTTTTCAGCAAAAGCCATATTCGCGACCGCCGAGAAATCAACCTCAACAGCAATCATATATAGGAAGTTCTGGTAGCAATAAATTTGGTCAGACTGTGACATCTTCGTCAAAATGTTTGAACTGTAGAAAAGGCCACTTAACGAAGAATTGCACGATCAAGGGGATCATTTGTTTCAGATGCAGAAAGCCCGAACACATTTCCAAAGATTGTAATCACCCAAAGGCAGAGCCTTCTGTTAGCATTGTACGTGCTGCAAGACCTCAAGTAGGAGGGAGAGTCTACATTATGAGTAGAGCAGAAGCCTCCCAATCTGAAGATCTGATAAAGGGAGATCGTGCCATAGGAGGTAATCCTTTAACTGTACTGTATGACTCAGGGACGACCCATTCTTTCATTGCCTATGACTGTGCAGATCGATTAGAGTTATCTGTGTCTTTATTACCTTTTGACTTGATTGTTTTTACTCCTACTACTAAACTTGTTGTTACTACTCAAGTTTGTTTAAACTGTCCTATTTCTATTAAAAATTGAATCTTTTCTATTAATTTGATTTGTTTACCTCTTTCACAAGTAGACGTAATTTTAGGAATGGATTAGTTGTCTTCTAATCATATCCTGTTAGATTGTTCTAATAAAACTTTAGTTTTTCCTGAGATTGAGATTTCTGGATTTTTAATGGCCAACCAAGTCAAAGTTTTCTTGAGGGAAGGAACTCAAGGATACATGTCATTATCTTCTTTGGAGGTCAAGAGTGAGAAAGATGTGAATGCTATTCTTGTAGTTAATGAGTTTTCTAAAGTTTTTCCTAATGATATACCTGGACTACCACCAGAAAGAGAAATAGAATTTTCTATTGATCTTGTACCAGGATCTAGTCCTATATCAATGGCACCATATCAGATGTCACTGTCAGAATTAGCTGAACTCAAAAAACAGTTGGTGGAACTATTGGGAAAACAGTTTGTGAGACCTAGTGTATCACCGTGGGGAGCTCCAGTGTTATTAGTTAAGAAGAAGGATGGAACTTCTAGTTTGTGTGTAGATTATCGCCAGTTGAATAAGGTCACGATCAAGAATAAGTATCCACTCCCGAGAATAGATGATTTGATGGATCAACTAAAGGGAGCTGTTGTATTCTCCAAGATTGATTTATGTTCTGGTTATCTTCAGATTCGTGTGAAAGTAGAGGATGTTCCCAAGACAGCTTTTTGAATGCATTATGGGCATTATGAATATCTTGTGATGTCGTTCAGAGTAACAAATGCTCCTACTATATTCATGGATTACATGAACAGGATCTTTCGTCCTTATTTAGACAGATTTATCGTTATTTTTATTGACGACATTTTGATATATTCTTGAAGTTAGGAGGAATATGTTGAACATCTCAGTGTGGTTCTTCAGATTTTGAAGGAGAAGAAGTTGTATGCTAAGCTGTTTATGTGCGAGTTCTGGTTGGAGGAAGTTTAATTTTTGGGTCACGTAATTTCTAAGGAAGGAATTGCAGTGGATTCGTCGAAAGTTAAAATAGTTCTTCAATGGAAAAGACCAAAGACTGTAACGAAGATCCGTAGTTTTGTAGGATTAGCCAATTATTTTTGAAGATTTATCAAGGGTTTTCCAAGATAGCAAGACCTCTCACCCAGCTTACACGAAAGAATCAAGTTTTTACATGGACTGATGCATGTGAGTAAAGTTTCCAAGAGTTGAAGAGAAAATTGACTACTTCACTAGTATTGATTCTACCTGATTCCAACAAACCTTTTGAGGTGTATTGTGATGCTTCACATTAGGGTTTAGGATGTGTGCTTATGCAGAATAGAAATGTAGTAGCGTATACTTCAAGGCAATTGAAAGTGCATGAGAAGAATTACCTTACGTATGATTTGGAGTTAGCTACTGTTGTGTTTGCATTGAAGATCTAGAGGCATTTTCTTTATGGAGCAACATTCAATGTCTACAATGATCATAAGAGTCTGAAGTACCTATTTGACCAGAAAGAGTTGAATATGAGGCAAAGGCGGTGGTTAGAGTTTTTGAAAGACTATGATTTTCAACTTCAGTATCATCTCGGAAAGGCAAATGTCGTAGCAGATGCCTTGAGTAGAAAGATGCTTGGTGTCTCTGCTATGATGATCAAGGAAAGTGAATTGATAGAATAATTCAAGGATATGCGGTTGTCTATGGAATGGACACTGGAAAGAATTTTCTTGAACATGATTACTATTTCAAATGATTTGATGGAAGAAATTCGAGAGAAGCAGAGAAGTGGCCAATATTTGTAGAATGAGAAGGAGCTAGTAAATCAAGGCGTTGTGTCAGCATTTAAGGAAGGACTTAATGGAATCCTAAGGTTTGGAGATAAGATTTGTATACCAAGTGATCTAGAACTTAGAAGATTGATTCTTGATGAAGTCTACAAGAGCAAGTTGAGTATGCATCCAGGAATGACCAAGATGTACTAGGATCTGAAGCAGTTATATTGGTGATAAGGGATGAAGAGAGACGTTGCTAAGTATGTGACATCTTGTTTAGTTTGTCAAAAAGCTAAAGTAGAACATCAAAAACCTTCAGGAATGTTCCAACCCCTGACTATTCCAGAATAGAAATGGGATAATATTGCAATGGACTTTGTTGTTAGACTGCCAAAGACTTGAAAGGGTTATGATTCTATATGGGTGATTGTTGATTGGCTTATGAAGTTAGCACACTTCTTGCCAATTAACATAAGGTATTTAATGGAAAGATTGACCTATGTCTATATCGGTGAAATTGTTAGACTTCACGGTGTACCCTCTAGTATTATTTCTGATAGAGACCCGCGATTTACGTCAAAGTTTTGGCACGAAAGATTGAACTATATAAGGGTGACACGTTCCATGTCTTGTGTTCAATTTAGATATCTGGACAAAGGGACTAAACTACACAGTAACATTGATCACAAAAATGTTATGTTAAATCACTGACATTCTCATTACTTAGGTAGCAGCGATGTGTTGCTAGATATCATTCACTGCTTATAATATTAAAATGAGATTTTAATATTATTGTCAATGTCATGAGAACCTACAAGGTCACATACTTAGAACAGACTTAGTTGGAGCAATAAAGATCCAAGTTAGACTGGGATTCAATCGTGGGCTTGACTCATAACAGATAAGCCTAGGGTTGCACAGCTTACCTACAACTACTCTCACTCACATAAGGCAGGAGCTAAGGGGCTGTCAAGGTACGCATAAAAAACTCTACCCGCACTTGACAGAAATAGTGAGTGAGAGAGTGATAAGTTTCTTTTCTCTTCGCAGCTAGCACCGTCATAGAAACAATGAGATTGCAGACGTTAGATGTTTTTGCAAGTCTATTTGTGTGGATTACGTAGAGGCATCGTTGTTGTTTCGGTGCTTGTGATTTGCTCGATTTGTTTTTCGTCAGGCTTCAAAAGGTAAACTCAAAAATCACGTTTCATGGCTTCTATTTTCGCATGGATCCTTGATGGAAATTTTTGTTTTTCTGTTGCGTGATGTATCCACAATTCCCAACAATTGAGGATGAACATTCCCTCTGTACTTGAAATGACCCTAGATGATTAGTAGTGTGAGGAAGAATGATTCCTTATCTACTTGAATCTCTAGATTGAGGATGAACATTGTCTCATTATTAAGGTAGTTCGAAGATAGGCATTCCCTCTCTACCTATTGATGTTTGAGACATGATAAATGAAGATTGATGTTTGAATGACTAGTTTTACATTAATTTGAACTTATCATCATTTGACTTATTAATATGAATACATATTGTATATGAAAATGATTTTTTGTGAATGAATTAAAATTGAGATTTTTGCTTCGGGAAGAGATACGAAATTCTTTGGCTTTAGCCACCTTCCTATAATTAATGATTGTAATTTATTTGATTACCCCGAAGTAGTTAGAATTATTATGATGACATGATTTATATATTTGATCTACTGAGAATCTAAGATTCTCACCCTATGTATTTGTTTTCTATTATAATTCCAAAGAAGAATTTTAGGACCAACTAAGTTGAATAATTAGAATAGTTATTGCTACTTTTGCTTAAGAATTTGTATATAATTTGGAAGAAATTGTGCCTTAGAGGCATATCTTGTATTTAATGTACTATGAAGTACTATTTTGTATATTGACCACTTTCAGTTATATGTCTGTTATAATTCCCTCATCAGGCTCATATTTTCATAAATAAATTATAAATGTTTTACTAAGAATGATATTAGTTTTGAAGTAATGTGCCTAATCCTAATTACTAAATGCGTAATTCTGGATATGTTACTAATATTAGTATTGGGATGTTAGATAACAACTCTAGACAACAAACTAATTCCAATGAAGAATGAACAATCCTTTCTATAGTTTCTAATATTAGATATTAATCTTTAATATTAGGACAAATATAATGAACTAAAGTATGATTATTCGAAACATTCCTAATATTCTGTGAGAATAATCCTTACAGTCTGTTTGTTTCAAGAGAAAATAGAAAGAAAGAAAATGGGAAGAGAGAAAATGAAGAGAATATGTGATTTTCTCTTGTTTGGCATAGGAAATAAAACAGGGAAGACAGAAAACTTTGATGTGGGACCCACCCAAAACATTTTCTCTTCTCAGATGCGCAGAAAATGGAGAGATTATGTGATATTGATATCAAATTACCGTTATACCCCCATATTCAGATATAAAATTTGCATTTCTCCTTTCCCCATTCTTTCCCCACGCAGAAGTGAGCTCCTACACCCCCGTCCCTCTTCTTTCCTCCCATTCAGCCGTGGGACACCATCGACGGTGAGATCCAGTTGCTCCGCTGTGTGTCTCCTCTGCCGCGTGTGTGCTCCGTTGCGTCCCTCCTTCATCGTCGCTCTAGTCAGCTGCAATCGCGGAGGTCAGATCCAAGCCATCCGCTCCGTTGCGCCCTTCGCCCCCGTCCAACGCCGCGTCTCTCCTCCGCCTCTCTCAGCCGCCGATTTTCACTTTCTGGTAAGCAAATTCACTGCCAAGCTCAATCCCAGCAGTAGGGAACTTTTGTATTATGGTTTGGATTTGGGTTTTCTTTTCACTGAAAATTAAATCTTGGGTTTTCGTTTTAACTGCCGTTTGATTGGTGATAATTTAATTTCTTGATTGCAATTGCTATATATATTCAATTTTAGTTTGATTAGGGTTAGTTGCGGCAAAATGAAAGTTTAGATGAAATCAAAATGGAAAAATTCCTTTACTTTGGAGTTGATGTTGTGCTACATGATGGATAATGTCAGTTTGTTCACAATTTAGCAAATGCTATTTTTTAATTTGTTTATGCCTTAACCTCTATTGTAATTAGTTATTGGCTATCATATGTGAACCACCATAAGTAAAGTTAATATGAATAACCTTTCACCTATGTGATTTCAAAGTTTTTGTCTTTGTTGTTGAAGTGAAACAGATTATCTAGTACATATAGTCTTTCAAGTTTATTCTCTCTACTCGTCTTCTGCTTCCAACAACATAAGTTTCTCGCAGTTCTATAGTCTGGTTATACATTACATCATTATTTTCATCACTTTTAGAAGGGTCAAGAGTTGCTCTGAGTTTACAACCGCCAAAACACCTAAGAATGTTGATTAGTGAGTATTAATTTTTCTTCCCATATATAGAACAGTGCAAAATATTCAGATGAAATGTTCTTTACTAAGTTACTTGTTTTACTTAAGAACTTCAATAATGAGAATCGGTGAGTTAAAGGGATTAACCCTTTCAATGACTACGCGTGGTCTTTGTTTATCCCTTTTTCAAACAAGGTAATGGTTAAAAAGTTTCTCGGAGTGTTGATTTTATGGGAGGCCAGCATTCCCCATTGTACTTGTAGATGCATATAGGTGCACATCAAGGAGAGGTACTTGTACATTTCTATGATATATTGATCTGACACTTGGGTACATTTCCTGCATTTGAGTGACTTTAAAAATTCCTTAATAATTATATGGCAATAACAAATTATAACAATCAATATTAGTGAAGAGTTAAGCAAATGCCAGCTCTTGGAATTCTACAGAGTACAAATTTCCATGAAGTGGATTTGTGGTTTCTTTAAGGCACAAGACGTATGTTGTACATGTTTCTTGTCAACCTCTTTTATGTTTGAGTTTCCATTGAGTTCTTTGCTCTCCCGTCCTTTTGGCCATAATTTTATTCCTTCCTTACTAGTTATTACTATATATATATATATATATATATATATATATATATATATATATATATTTATCCTTTTATAAATAAAAAAATGTTGATAAATTACAGAGTATTAAGGGATAAAATATCCAGCTGGTTTCATGTTTTGGATGACTTAGCTCTTATAATCTTTTCATTTGGTCTAACATTCTACTCTTATAGACAAATCCACCAGCTTTGCAGAATTACATGCCCAGTAAAAGATTAATTCTAATCTAATTCAAGTGTGAGCAAAGTTATGTGTAAGATGTGGGTAAAGAAGTTTTATATCAGAAAGGAATTGAGATCCCTCATCTTTAGCCTAACATGACAGAGGAAAAAAGAAATAGTAAAAAGAACCTCTGCCCCTAAAAGAACCAAACATTAGGCAAGTTTTGTTGTGCTATTACTCATTAGTTAATACAAGCTTATACGTAATTTCAACTTTCTTGAACATTGTAATTAATTCATCCACTACCCTTAAAAGAACCAAACATAGCTTGTTCTCTATTAACCTGTAATTATTGTCTTCAACTACTAGGGGTGTAATCTTGACAACTGTTCTGACATTGATAAGACATTTTCTGTTGGGATGCTTATGTTAATGTATATTAAACTTACTAATCTTACTTCCAATTGTTTGTTGATATCGACTATTTGATTTTTGTTTTTGCGTATTCATATCACAATACATAATCACAACTTTTTATATATATATAGACAGAAATGACTTCTAAAAATATTGAAGACATGAATTTTGAAGATGGCACAGAAGACATAAATGACGTGGAGTTGCAAGTAAAGCGAATGATTAATTTTGCTTTGCCTCCTGAGATGCAAGTATTATGTCATGTAAGAAAAGAGTTGGATAAGAGGCAACACATTTGTGCTGTAGTTCTATTATGTTATATTGTGCATGCATTACATTTGTTGCAGTTGTTGTCAAGTTTTAGCCCAAATCAAATTAGTGACAAAAATTCTGAAAGAGAAAGTAGGCGTCTTCAATTAATGAGACAACTACTAGAGACAGAAAAGTGTCGGGATGTCATACATATGGGCCCTGGAGCATTTATGCATTTATGTGAGAAATTAAGAGCAACTGGTATAGTAAAAGATTCAATACGCTCTACAGTTAAGGAGCAAGTTGCTAAATTCTTACACATTTTAGGTCATAACGTAAAAAATAGATTTGTCTCTTTCTTCTTCCTTTGTTCAGGGGAGACAATTAGTCGCCACTTTCACAATGTTTTAGGTGCTGTCATTTCATTAGAGGAAGAGTTTCTTGTGCAATCTTCTGGTAGGGATGTCCTTCCACAAATACTTAGCAATAGCAGATTTTATCCTTACTTTAAGGTACTGATTTTTTTATTTACTTATAATTACCCTCAAGCATGTAGTCAACATGGAAGTATATTGCTAACATTTGAAATTATTGACTAAAAAAGGATTGCATTGGAGCTATAGATGGAACACATATTCGTGTGAAGGTATCAAGGGTCGAGGGCCCTCGATTTCGTGGAAGAAAAGACTATCCCACCCAAAATGTTTTTGCTGCATGTAATTTTGATATGAAATTCACATATGTGTTACCTGGGTGGGAAGGAACAGCATCTGACTCAAGAATTTTAAAAAATGCTTTAAGTAAGGAAGACCCACTTAGAATTCCAGAAGGTGAGTGACACATTAATGTATTTAATAATTATAATATATTAAATTAGGATCAAATTATGTGACATGTTGGTACATAATGTGTATCTAATCTTTGTAGGGAAATTCTATCTAGGGGATGGTGGATTTATGCTAAAACGTGAGGTACTTACACCATATAGAGGTGTTCGTTATTATTTGAAGGAGTATTCATCGCGTGGGCCACAAAATACTAAAGAACTATTCAATCACCGACATGCTTCACTACGAAATGTTATTGAAAGAACTTTTGGAGTTCTAAAGAAAAGATTTCCAATTATAGCTAGTGGCACCAAACCACATTACTCATTTAAAACAATGATAGACATAGTGCTTGCTTGTTGTATATTGTATAACTTTGTAATGAGTATTGATATTGATGAGTCCTTGATTGCTGAAGTAGATCGGGAGTTACTAGAACAAGATATAGATAGATCACAACCAGTTTTGCACTAACCACGTGATGAGGACTATAGGCAAGGAGCAATTTTAAGATATAACTTTGCAGCTGAAATGTGAAATGCTTACCAAGCTTAAGTGTGACAATTAGTTTTAAATGTATACTTTATGTACCATGTTATATTATTTAGATGATATGTATATGGTGAAGTGTTATGTAATGTGTTTACTTTAATAATTAGGTTATGGCTTGTAATTTGAATTCTATTATTATATTTGGTTGGTTTATTATTTTACCTGAGTTAAAGTTGTATGTAATTTGGATATACCTTGTAATTGAAAATATAATCGTTGTATATAGTTCTTTATGTGTCTTTTAAGGTATCATGCAGGTTTAAAGATGATTAGGGAAAAGAAAGTTGCATCAGACACTGATCATCCTTCTAAAGACAATATGCGATGGTCTAATGATATGGACCACGCATTGTTGAATGCATTTATGGAACAATTTACCAAGGCAATAAACAGGATGGCTCATGGACGAGTGAAGCATATGCTAATGTGGTGCAGGTCTTAAGGATAGAAATTGGTCCACAAATTACAAAGCAACATTTAAAAAATAGAATGAAGACTTTGAAAGATCGTTTTGCAAAGGCATATGATCTATTTAACAGCTTAAGTGGGTTTTGATGAAGTCCTATAACAAAAAAATTTGAAGCTGAGGAAGAAGTTTGGGAGGATTTAATCAAGGTAATGAAGAAAGGGAAAATTTATTTATTTTTCATCTATTTTTTTTAGTTATTGATGTTCATTTTGCTTATGAAAGGAAAAATTTATTGTAATTATTTGTCTAAACATAATATTTTTTTTTCATTGTTAGGATAAACCATATGCAGCAAAATGGAAAAGAATGCAAATAAAGCATTATGACATATTGAAAGAGATGTTTGGTACTGATAGAGCTACTGGTAAAAATGCCACAACTGCAAAAGAGAGGCTCAAACAATGGGAAAGGCAAACTATTGATTTAAATGACTCATTTGAAGTTGTTGGGAGGGCTGATACTAATGTAAATATAGGAAATGACACCCCACACTCAGCTGCCAATTCGGATCAATTCAGTCCTACTTATGGTCAATCTAATCAATTAGGTGGGACTTCATCCTCAAGGGGTATTAAGCGTAAAGCTCACATGGTTGATTTGGTGGAGGCTCAGTATGAGACGGTTGCCTTGGGAATTAATTCATTAGTTGAAGTTCTGAAGGAGGGAAACTTTGTTGCGGATAAACTGCATGAAGTGGCTGAAAGACAGGTTGCAGTGGCTGAAAGACAAGTTAAAATTGCTGAGAAATGGCTAACCATCATGTGTAACGTCCCAAAAAGTATCTGTTTAATCATAAATGATCATTTCACAATATTCTTGATTTTTAGAAATTTTTCTGGAATTTTTCGGAAACGATGAATATTTTAATATATTTCTTGTTTTACGTGCACACTGAACTGAGAATTGCTGAGGTCAGTGTAACGCTCTGGAAATTATTTATTTCACCACAAATAGTCATTTTCTAATATTTGTGATTTATGTGAATTCTTTCGGAATTTTTCGGAAATGATGAATATTTTAATATAATCCTCGTTTTGCGCGAACGTTTAGCAGAGTCGGAAAATGACTGTAATGCTTCAAAAATTAGAAAATTATATGACGAATAGTCGTTTTATAATATTTGAAATTTTTTTAGAATTTTCTGGGATTTTTCCAAAAATGTCGAATATTTTAATATATTCCTCATTTTGCGTGCGCACTGAGCAGAACCGGAGAAACACGATGTTTCCTCCGAGAACCTTGAACTATGGACATGTCAACGGGGGATCTTACTAAACCCGAGGCTGGACATAGTTTACGAGGTTTCACATTTTTCGAAAAATTATAACAGATAAAACAAAACAATACTGCGAAAAATTTATCTGTCAGATTAATTAAATACTGACTTCTGCCAACTGTAACTATTATCCATTGGATAATAGCATATAATAAAAATCCTATCACACTATCCTAATGCAATTTACTTTATGTCTAATTCATTCACTTTAATTCAAATTTAATGTTAAATAATCAAAGCTTATTTGAGAAGCTTTGACCAAACAATGACCCAAATGCCCTTAGCTTCCAATGGAAGCCAAAACTCTCTCCTCTCCTCTCTCTCAAGCTCGGAAGCAGCCCACACATAGGGGGGGAATTGGTTGCTTTTCATTTAATCAATTTTACCATACAAGAATTCATTTTTACCAAAACACTTTCTCTCTCATCCTTTCTTCCTTCTTCTCCATTTTCTTCTTCTCCTCCTTCTCTCTACCATAAGCTACGGCCAGCCCTCCCTCTCCCCACTCAACCTTCACAAAATTTTCATCCAACTACATTTTCTCAATCCTTTCCTCCTCCTAGACACTTTTCTTGCTTGGAACTTCTTGAAAATCCATCATCTTCATCACTTTCTTCAAGCTTCAAGCTTTGAGCTTTTGGGTAAGTTTCAAGACCTCTCTTCTCTTCTCTTCATTTTTGGTTTCAAGAGCCTTCTAATGGCCATTTACATCACATTTTTCAAGTCCTTATGCCATTCTAACTAAGTCCAAATTTCTAGGGTTTTTGGAGAGTGCAATCCGAAACTTCAAGGAGGTCTCTTGGAGTTCTATTGATTTCTACACTTGGGTAAGAGGAAGACACTCCTCCTCAACCTCTTTTAGCATCTAGGAACCTTGGTTGTGTTATTTGTGGAAAAACCCTAATGAGGGTTATTCTTTAATTTTGTAATTAGTATGTTTGTGTGTTGATTTTACTTTGTTTATGCCATTGGATTGATTGGTTGTGTATAATATTATATTGGATTGGATTGGATGTATTGAAATGGAAGAAAATGAATTTGAAGTGGCTCTTGGAGGGTCACGGTTTTGAGGGTTAAGAATGGGGTAAAATGTGGACAAGTTGTAACAAGCATAAGACTTAAATTAATCAAGTGATAAAATGGAATTTAATGAAAGGAAAATTTGAGATTGAAACTTATAGGGTGGCCACGGTTTTGAGCCCAAAATTGGAGTTAATGGTGAATCAATGTAACAAGTAAAGGATTAAGTGAATTAAGAATGTAACCTATAATGTGATAAATTGAAAAGATTTGAGAATTGAATCCCTAGAGAGGCCACGGCCTCTAAGGCTATGTTTGGGAATAAGATTTAGGAAGGAAGGGAAAGGAAGGGAGGGGTGTACCTTTGTTTGGAAGTGTTAAAAATAAGAGGGAAAGGAAAGGGAGGTTAATTGAAGCCCTCCAAACCCTCTGAAATCTGGTTCCCCCAAATGGGAGGAATTTAACACAAATTACCCATCCCACCCCACCCCACCCCACCCCACCCCACCCCACTCCACCCCCGATCCTACCCATTTCCCCTGCGCTCAGCCGATCCCCCACCCCTCAACCTCGTCTTGCTGAGCTCGTCGGTGTGGGTTCATCTCCCACCGCCCAATCCTTTCTCCCGGCACTCAACCTCCTCTCCCTGCGGTCAACCTCGTCTGTGTGGGTTCGTCCGTTTGGGTTCGTACGTGTGGTCGTCTCTGCCCTCTCCAACCTCCACCGTCTCTGCCCTCTCCAGCCTCCTCTCCCTGCGGTCAACGCTCCTCCCCTCCAGCCTCGTCTCTGCCTCTCATTAACAGTAAGGTCTCTGCCCCTTTTTGTCTGATTTTTTCATAAATCCCTACATCTTGGTGTTCCTTCAATTTTCATGGAAATTTCAGTAATCTTCTCTCCCGTTTATGCTTGCACAGTCTGTTTCTCGTTCTTATTTTCCTGGAGTCATCAAATCTGCCCTCACTGTCATCACCAAGAACTCCATTAGCAGACAAGGTTCGGGTCTGGCTCAAAGAAGAAGGTTGGTTCTCTAATTTTATTTAATTTTTGGCTAATTTTTAGCTACATTTAATTGCATGATTCGACTGAGTTCTTTGTGTTTGATGAATGGACTGAGTGAAATTTTCTTGTGTGTTTGCACTCTATTTTTTTTTTGCCTAAAAATATGATGAACACTGTTTTGTGTCTGATGAATGGACTGAGTCCAATTTTCGTGTGTTTCTACTTTATTTTTATAAGGCTGTGTTCACGAACTTGTGGTCTGGTCTGTGAGAACAAGTTTACCAACCTTGATTTGTCACTTTTCTGGGATGTTTTGTTAAACCTGTTTTGTTAAACAGCATGTTTTGTTTATTCTGGGATCTGTTGGTACAAGTCATGTCTGATATATTTACAAGGTTATTACTCTTGCTTTGTTTCTGTTTATCTTTGTTTGGGGGGTGGGTGGATAATGTTTTTGTTTATCTAATTTTGGTTACTCAGCTTGTTGAATAATGAAATCTGTCAATTGGTGAAAAAAAGATAAATAGAACTAGTGCACAAAACATTTTGGAGTTAATCAAAACGAAATTAAAACATTGGTACTACTGGTTGTGAGAAGGATAACTTCCTCTCTTGCTAAATTTTTATAGAATATACATACATTATAAATTTTTTATTTTATATAAAATCATATGTTCTCTGCTATCTATATGAAATGTTCGAAATATATTGTAGGTGAAAAATATCAAGAGTACTAATTTGTAGAAAATGTATGCATTGACACTAAAAAATAGAAATTTGAAGTTGGTAGAGTTATTGTTGTGATATGAGAAATAAGTGAGCGTTCAAATTAGCTAACCAATTGAATAAATAATGAGTTCATTAACATCAGCTAGAATACATCAAACCAGTCTTTGACTTTTCTTTATGTTTTCATACATATGGGAATTAGGCAAAGGGAATCGGCACCAAGAAGTGACAAAAATGGAAAATAGGTAGAGTTGCTGTTTTTATTGATTGTTCTGGTACAACTACATTGCAGTGAGTAGCAGAACACGTGCAGAACCTAATATTAAATAATTCCTCAACAGCTTGTGCTTGTGTCCCACAAATTGTACTCAAATTGTTTTAGAAAGAATGTTAAAAAAAAATTTATAATCATGACATATAATTTATCCTTTAAGTATCCTTTAATCAACTGCCAAATGAGGATAATTTCAGGTAAAGGTAATCGATAAATAACATCTATTCCTGTAGGCGTAAACTCTTATAATTTTACCTCTTTTATTTGACAAAAATATAAAAAACAAAAATGAATATTTTATATGAAATTGTATATAGTTCCTCAAGACTAACAGGAAAAGCAGTCCAATAGTTTTACCGTAATTATGTCCCCACCTTACACCTGCAATTGGTTGATTCACTTCTTCACCTACCATATAATTCAAAATAAATAAGATGACATGGGAAGATTCTTCTTGTTTTTTCTCTCATAAAATGGCTCTGTTTTTTGAGCGCTTGCTCCTTACATCAAACTTGATTTTAATTTTTGAAGTATCCTTAGTCTTTTTAGGTGCAAATGCAGATTATGTATATATGTGTTTGTATGTAAAGAAACAGATATGTGTTACGTAAAATGAAATGTGAGTATGTACAGCAGCAGAGATAAATTCATCCTAAAAAAACAAAATGAAAAAAAGAGAGAGAAGCAGAGAGATAAACAATGCTTAAAGAACAGTGCAAATCATGTTAAACTCAATAGGCAGAGTGTGAGCTCTGAGAAGTGATGGATGCATGATACAGAACTTGTGTGTCTTCTTAATACTCATATAATTCTCCATCTGCTTTGTGCATTGTGGTGGCCTGTTAGTATCAAAATCAATTAAGATGGGTCTTAGCTCACTATAAACATGTCTTATTCTAGTCTTGTGTATTTGTTTCTGCCAAATTGCTGGCCAGATTTTTGAAGTGGAATAACGTTGAGAGAGGCAACAAAATGATTGATAAGATTTTGATGACCATATATATTGCATCACCATGTGAACCATGTGGCAATATAGCATGACATCTCTGAAACATTAGAACTGTAACAAAATTGGTTTGCTTTGCTTCAAGGTTTATGTGCCACACAATAATGTGGTTGCCACGTAAACTTGGCAGCATCATATATATGAGACAATATTGATGAACTATCTAAAGTGGAAATGAAGAAGGAAGAAGCTGAAAATCGTGGGCTAAGCAGAATGATATCTAGATGTTATTACGCATTATCTTGATAATTATACTTGTTTATTTATGAGGCATTAATCTTTCACAGAATCTTTGATAAATACGAATATTAATTACATCCAGCATAAATAGAAAAATTAATTATAAGATATCACAATCTTATAATTTACAATACATGATTGATGAGACAAAGGTGTAATGTAGTGTAAGAACATATGAGAATGCATGCTAATGGATTGACTTATACAATCTCTTTTATTGGACTATATTTTCCTTTGAATTGTTTGTTGTATCTCATTTTATTCTTCTCATTGTTTGTAATAAATTGCTATGAATCCTGGTTTGTATTAAACAAGGCTAACTGATGGTTGATATAAATATTATTATCTTTATAGATGGATGATCAAGGACAACAAAGAAATCTTGGATTGTTAATATGGAGAGAAAGACGTCGATTGGCTATTGTTCATGTCATATGCCTTGTCGTTTATTATTACATAATTAGACTTCGTTCTCGTAGTAGGATAATTGATCGTACCTTGACCTTAGAGAAGGAGAGAGCACGAGAAAAGATAATGATGCGAATTGGTAGTAGTGAAGGTCGTAAGATAATAAGAATGGGGCCTAAAACCTTTTTGGACTTGTGTGCTATGCTAAAACGAGAGGGTGGTCTCCAACCAACACAACGGGTAACTGTAGAGGAACAAGTTGCCAAAACACTCTACATTCTAACACATAATGTTAGAAACCGAGAGGTTCAATTTTGGTTTAGACGGTCTGGGGAGACTACTAGTCGTCATTTTCATCGTGTGCTTCGATCAATAGTGGAGTTAGAAGAAAAATATCTCAAACAGCCTTATGGTTCACAAATTCCTATAGAAATTCTTGGAAGCAACCGCTTTAACCCATTTTTAAGGTAAAATCTATTTTCATATTGAAATTAATAAACATGTATAATTAAAAATATATATGATGACAAAATGTGAATGATAGGATTGTGTCGGTGCAATTGATTGTACACATGTTCGTGTAAAAGTCCCCTCGGTTGAAGCTTCAAAATATCGTGGTAGGAAAGATTTTCCAACACAAAATGTGTTGGTTGCGTGCTCATTTGACTTAAGATTTACTTACGTTTTACCTGGATGGGAGGGCACTGCATCCGATTCAAGGATATTAAAAGATGCATTACGCAGACCAGATTATCTTAGAATCCCTAGAGGTAATTAATAGAAAATTTTTCCATTTTCCTCTTCTTCCATTAATTACATCTTAGCTTTGACTTTTTTTTTAATAGGTAAATATTATGTCCTTGATGCTGGATTCATGTTGAGAAAGGGACTAATCACACCTTATAGATCAACACGCTATCATTTGAAAGAATTTTCATCAAGAAATCCGCCTCGAACACCTCAAGAATTATTTAATCATCGTCATTCATCATTGCGTAATGCTGTTGAAAGGGCTTTTGGGGTTTTGAAAAAAAGGTTTCCTATCATTGCAAGTGGCACTGAACCAACATATGGAATCAAGACTCAAAATATGATTATCTTAGCATGTTGCATTTTGCATAATTATTTGATGATAGTAGATCCTGATGAAGAGCTGGTTGCTGATGTGGATGAAGAAATTGCCAATCAAAACATACCTCAACAACATGGTCATGCTTCAGTAGATGATGATGAGGATGAAGAACATACCCGTTTAGGAGACAATTTAAGAAATTCTATAGCCGATGCTATGTGGAGAGATTATATATGTTGATTTGTTTCATTCTTATGTTTAGATTGAACATGTATATTATGACTTCATTGAGATTGTGATGTTAATTGATAACATTTTTTCATATATTAAATTCTTTTTCTTTATATTGAAATTGAATTAACATACTATGCTTAGGAATCATGTCTGAGACTAAAAGAGAGACATGGACAGAAGAGATGGATAATGTTCTTGTTGATGCTTTCTTGCATCAACAATACGAGGGAAATAAAGTGAATGGGACCTTTACTTCAAAAGCTTATGAAGCCATAACTAAAGAGTTGCAATATAAATTTCAAAGAGCTTTTGACAAGGAAAAAGTCAAGGGTTGTTGGAAGTTATTAAAGAGACGATTTTCTAAATGTTATGATTTGTTCAAAAATGGATTGAGTGGATTTGCTTGGGACCCAATCACAAAGCATTGGTGTGCTGAACCTGAAGTTTGGCAAAAGCTAATTGAGGTATGTTTTCTCTTAATAATTTTACTTGATTTATATCTGTTATGTCTTTCCTTAATAATTTTTTTTACCATGTTCAATAATATTTTTATGATAGGCTAAGCCTGAAGCTAAAGAGTGGATGACAAAGCCTTTTCCAAATTATGACAAGATGATGATTCTATGTGGAGAGGATAGAGCTACTGGACAACATGCTGAGACTGCAAAAGACATTAGAAACAAAAGGCCACTTATTGGAGAATCTGAGTCTATTGAAACAAATGAGGTGACCTTCGACAGTGTTCAAGAGGTTGGGAATGATAATGAAGTCACATCTCCTGACGGAAAAGGAACTCGCAGTCAAGAGAGCAAATGTAAAAGGTCTAGAAGGACAAAGGATGAAGATGAAATTGAAGGGATAAAGGTGGCACTTCAAGATATTGCCGGAGCTCTTAGAGAGGGTAATGTAGCTCTTAGAGAGAGTACTGCTGTGTATGAGAGAGTTCAGCAGAAACTTCCAATTCCTGAATCTGAAATTTGGAAGCTTCTGGAGGATTTGAAGATTGAGAGGCACTTGTTCACCCGTGCATACCTTTATCTTCTTGACAATCCTGAGAGGATTAGAGGAGTGATTGGTTGTCCTCCGGACAAACGCAAAGAGTTGCTACTAGAGATGGTGCTTAGTCCTGTTGGTCCCTCTGGTTCGTCGAGGTAATTGTTCTAACTTTCTTGTGTTGTGTCATTGAATCATGTTCATGTGAACTTGTCTTTTGCAAGATTAATTATACTTTAATCTTAAACTTGATGGTGAAAATAATATTGTAATACTCAATATTCTTTTTTTTTAATTATCTTTTTGGGTATTTTTTTTTACTATTCTCTTGTTAGATTATTTTTGTGTTTTCATGTTACTTCCTTATTTCCTATTTTTAGGAGCTATTGCAACATGACTGTGGATAATTGTATGTAAAATGTCATAGCATAACTATAGTGGTCTTTTTAAATGAATTGCAATTAATTATAATATATGGTGGTCTTGAAATTACTTTACCAACATTTTCATTTTGCAGGTATTGAACAAAATCTACTGTGGTCCTTCACCAACAAAAAAAGGACTAAAAAATCTGGTGGCAGTTATGCAGTGCTCATCAAGTTTGAACTCAAGATAATTTTGATGCTTTTGGATAATGTATATATATGTTATTATAGACAACTTATTTCCTTATGTATGATTTTATGTTTTGGTGTATATTTCCTATTATTATGAAAAACTCGATTATCTATTGTTCAAGCTATTAAGAATTGAGAAGCACAATGTTATTACAGGATTCTTACTATTTTTACACTTCTATACAATTAAAAAATATATATTAAAAGTTCTCATAATAAAACAGTTTTTTGAATAATTAAAAAAATAGTTAAAATTAACAAATAGATTTGTGTCTCACATGTGTCAATAAAATGAATTTTTAAATAAATAAGAGACAATAATTTGAGAAAGAGAGTCAATATTTATAGAGAAAAAAATATTTTTCGAATGAATATTTTTAAAGAGATTGAATATTTTATTTAAAAAATTTCTCTCTAGAAAAATAATTTTCAACTTTTGTAGAGAGAAATAATTTTACGAAATTTTTAATAAAAGAAAAATATTCAGAGATAATTTTTTAACAGATAAAAATTATAATGAAAGATATTATACATTGATTTTTTGTTAAGTTTTTGTCATTATTTTTTTATTAAAATATTAATTATGTTAAGTCTTTGGACTAAAGGGTAAAATGGTAAAAAACATCTCCTAAACCTTCCATTTCCTTCCCCTCTTATATTTCACACTCCCAAACAAGGAGGAGGGTAACCTTCCTATTTCCTTCCCTTCCTTTCCCTTTAAACCCTTCCCTTTCCCTTCCCTCTAAACTCCCAAACATAGCCTAAGACTTTTTAGGTGTAATTATGTAACTTTGGTAACTTGGAAGCATAAGTAATTATGTAATTAAAAACCTAGGTAATGGGATAGATAATTAATAAATTGGAAGAACTTAATATAATCAAAGATTTTATAAATTTTAAAGAACTAAGAGTGAGATTGTCATAAGATTTAAGGTAATTACAAGTGAGTGAAGAACAAGAGAGTGTGAGGCCTAAGAACTTGAATAATTTACAAATTGTATGAAATTAAATTACCTTGGAAGATTTAAATTAATTGTAAGAATTAGATTGGACATGAACCTTGAAAAGGGAAACAAATTCTAAGTTAGGATTCATAATGAACCTAAGAATGTACCAATTGATTTGATCTTTATATTATGTCATTATGGGTCTATGTGAGTGACCATTCATGTGTTGATGCTTATCTTGGCCAATTGTGGCATATTATGGAATTGTGTGAAATTGTGAATTATACATATTCATGCATAGAGTCTTATGCATTGTGAATGTCCTGTGGACTGTTGTAAGGCTAAGTTGCCTAGGAAATTGAACACACCTTAGTGCGGGTGCGAGTAGACTAGTGTAGGTCATGTTTGACCTTGGGGGTGTCGGGGTGCGGGTCCTCCACAATGGGCAGTTGGTAGCTCTTCTGTTCATGGGGGCAAACCGATGCAAACGCACCGACGATCCGGACCGAGACACTGTCCTATATCGTGATCTAGCGTGGACTGTCTGTACAATGCCTGATGTGCACATGGAAATCATTGATGTATAGCACTTAAGCTGCGGCAGCCGAGTTACAGACATGTCTCTTGATCTTTCCCTCTAACTGTTTGTGTCTAGCTCCATGGAGTAGGATTCTGAGTACCGTGTGTACATGCATTATGGAACATGAAATCATCTGATAATTACTGCTTTGTGAATTGGAACTATTTATTTAATGTTGCAATAAATAACTGCCTGGAATTGTTTATCTGCTTATTATTGAATTTACTGCCTATTACTTGGATATGTTGTTTCTGAACTGCTACCTGGGAGCGTTGCGCTGTTTTGTTTCTGGCTGCTATAATTGGTAATGATGGTAGAATGTCTTACCTCTTTCCTGTGTTTCTATTATTTGCTGCCTGGGTGTACACTGTATTGATCGAAGATGACGACAAGGAGGTGGAAGACCCTGAATTTCTTGGCTTCTGGCCCGAACAAGACTAGCATCTACTGAGGCGATGGCGGCACGTATGTGCGGATTTCTAGGTGATGTACGTCTGACCTTCCTTGGAGGGCCAGAGTGTTGGCATATTAACTTGAACTCCAATCGCTGTGTCTATCTGGGAGATGTGTCGATTGCCCTAGCCTGGAAATGTCATGAGGCGTCGATCCTCACCTGCCATGTCAGCCTGCGGCTGGAGTTCTACCTACCCATTCGAGAGATGTGGGGTGATCGTTACTACACCCCTTGGGAGGACTCTTTTGATTCTACTGCTCAGGCTCCTGCCCGTGGTTCCCATGGAGGTTTCCTCTGAAGAGGAGGATCCTGTTGAGGACCCAGACACTGTCCCTCCTCCCTTGAGAGACTGAATTTTACTGGTAGCTACTGATGGCTACCAACGTTTTATTTTGGGGGCCTGATGTATTATTTTTTGTGGGCTGTATATTCTGATATCTCTGGGGTATATATGTTTAATCCTATGGGCAGGTATAGTTTTGTTTTTTGGAAATTTTCAGGCTGTATCTAAAATATATTTGGCATCTAAATATATATGAATGTGTATGTTATTCAGACGTGGGTTTCTGTTTACTGTTTTGTTCTTTACCATTATTCATATTCTGCACTGTTAAATTAACAAAAAAAAATATACCTCCAATTTTACTCACGTATTGAAGTACTAAGCAAGTTAATTTGAACTAAATGAACCGAGTCTTAATTGTTTAAAAATTTATTTTTCGCATTTTCTTCTGTTTGACAATGTGACGTTCCCTCCCTAAAAGGGGCGTTACATTAAGTTGGTATCAGAGCCCCAATTTATGTTACTTTGGGTCTTGTGTGTGAGTCTATCTTATTTGTGTTGTGTGAATCTCTGTGATTGGTGTTTTGAATGAATCCCTCTGACTTTCCTTATGTTTTTAGTAATCTGATTTAAGAGAAAAGTGAGATGGCAAGAGGTGGAGAAATAGCAGCTGCTATAGAAGCGATGCAGAGGATGGCGGAAGTCATCGCCCAACAGAATGAGCGTGTTGCTCAGCAACAAGAGAGAGCTGCTCAACAGCTCGAGGCGACTGCCGATGCACAGAACTTAGCAGAGTTTCGTCGCCACAACCCTCTGCAATTCAAGGGAGAATTTGATCTAGACAAGGCTAGTTTGTGGATCAAGGAACTAGATAAGGTTTTTCGTGGTATGAATTTCGCTGAAGATAAGAAGGTGAACTATGCTACCTTCATGCTTGTGGGCAACGCCGAAGACTGGTGGAACGGAGCTCAGAGAGCACTAGAAGTCGAAGGAACTGACATCACTTGGGACGTGTTCAAGAACAAGTTCTTGGACAAATATTTTCCTGCAAATGCGAGACATGCGAAAGAGATGGAATTCCTTAACCTGAGACAGGGAAACATGACCGTTAGTGAATATGCGGCCAGATTTGAAAACCTGGAGAAGTTCTCAACACACTACCAACATCAAACCGATGAAGCCTGGAAGTGTTGGAAATTCACTGAAGGACTAAGGTATGAAGTGAAGAAGGTCGTGATCACCCTGAAAATGAAGGTGTTTTCGGAACTGTTGGATACGTGCTGTGAGGTTGAGGCCTTGGAATAGGCTAGAGACTCGAGGAACAAGAACTTTGGGCCTGCGAGGTTCCAAAGAGGTGGAGGCAATAGTTCAAACCACTTCCAAAAGAAGCCTTATTCCCGACTAACGGGAAACCCGCAACAAACTGGTGGAAGTTCTGGTAGAGGTTCTTCTGGGAACCGAACTGGTCAGAATGTGACATATCCGTCCAAATGCCTAAAGTGTGGGAAAGATCCTCTCACGAGAGACTGCACGATCAAGGGAATCATCTGTTTTGGATGTGGCAAACCGGGCCACGTGTCTAGAGACTACAATCAGACAAAGGCTGAACCTTCAATCAATGCAACTCGAGCCAAGAAACCGCAAGCCAGAGGTCGAGTTTACACCATGAGCGGAGCTGAAGCCTCCGAATCCGAAGACTTGATTCAAGGAGAACGCACCATAGAAGGTAATCTTTTAAAAGTACTGTATGACTCTGGGGCAACCCATTCTTTCATATCATATGACTGTGTGCTACAACTTGGCTTACCTGTGTCTGAACTACCCTTTGATTTGACAGTTTCAACCCCTACTGATAAACTAGTAGTTACTACCAAAGTCTGCTTGAAGTGTCCCCTAATTGTTGAAGGTCGAATCTTTTCTGTCGATTTGATCTGTTTACCTCTTTCACAACTAGATATAATCTTAGGGATGGACTAGTTATCTTCCAACCATGTTCTATTAGATTGCTCTAGAAAAATCATAGTCTTTCCTATGGATGAAGATTCTAGATACTTGACGGCCAACCAAGTGCGAGCTTTCTTAAAAGAAGGAGCTCAAGGATACATGCTACTATCAGTCGAGAGCGAGGCTGATCTGAGCACTATTCCTGTGGTGAAGGAGTTTCCTGAAATCTTCCCCGAAGATGTACCTAGTTTACCACCGACGCGTGAGATAGAGTTTGCTATTGACCTTGTACCGAGAGCTGGTCCCGTGTCTATAGCACCTTACCGGATGTCGCCAACGGAATTGGCGGAACTTAAGAAACAGGTAGAGGAGCTTTTAGAGAAACAATTTGTCAGGCCGAGTGTATCACCGTGGGGAGCACCAGTGTTACTAGTTTGAAAGAAGGACGGTACCTCGAGGTTATGTGTGGACTATAGACAGTTAAACAAGCTAACTATCAAGAACAAGTATCCACTCCCAAGAATCAATGACTTGATGGACCAACTGAGGGGAGCGGCGGTATTTTCTAAGATTGATCTGAGATCCGGGTATCACCAGATAAGAGTGAAGACAGAGGATGTACCCAAGACCACTTTTCGTACCTGATACGGCCATTACGAATACCTTGTGATGTCATTTGGTGTCATGAATACACCTGCTATCTTTATGGACTACATGAACTGTAACGCCCCAATTTTTAGAAAATATTCTGAATGTACTGTTTTCTGTTTTTCATGCTTTTGTATGAATGACCATTGTGTCCCTGTTTTTCAGTTCTTAATTTCTGTATGAAAACAATTACGATAATACTGGCTCAAATTTTATTTGATCGTTTTGCGTAAATTGTTTCGAGACGGTAAAATAAAAATTTTTCTCGAGCTATTGTATTAACTTTTTCGAAAGATATACAGCTATATAATACAGCTGGATATTTTATTTGAACGTTTTGGATAATTACCTACGTTGTGGGAAAAAACGGGAAAATGACCGTTACGTCCCGAACGTCTTCGTTTTATTGTTTTTGTCTGTTTTTAATTGTTTTCTTCTTGATTTAATGCCTGAAAATACTGTCTGTGATTTTATATGGACTTTTTGTGTGATTTGCTCCGAGGCAGGAAAATAATATTTTCCAGGCCGGGGAAAATCTTATTTTATTATTTAGAATTGGGGGATCTTACTTAACCCGATTCTGAATGAGACTAAAAATAATCTTTTAATTTTTAGGATTTAACCACAAATAAAATAATTTTATATTATTATAATATTATTTTATTAGTCAATGTTTTAGTGACAATGGACCCGGAAATATTTTGCGGGACCCACGATTAGCAGAACGGTTAGATCGGTAGCTTAATTAATCACCGTAAGCTGTAGAACTTTCCAGAACAAGCTGACTCAGCTAGCTGACTCAGCAGAGCATTTAATACGCTGTGTGACTCAGCATGTGAGTCACCGGGAACCAACCAATGAGAATCAAGCTTGCTCACCAAGGCTTGATCTTGGCCTTTGATTCATCCAATGGCTTGGATGAAGCCAAGCAAGGTGCCCACCTTGCACCCCACTTGATGTTCACGGCCAAGAGGCCTTAGGAGACAAAAATCACTTTCATCTTCATCACTTTTCTCTCTTCTCTCTCATCAAGAACCCTAGCCACCATTCTTGTCCATTTTCTTCACCATATTCGCCAAGCTAGTTTCCTAACACTCCAACCATCCAAAAATTTTTCTAACCAAGTTTCCTTAACCTAAACACCATTCTAAGAACCTTTGTAGTTGGAAGTTTCTTCAAATTCTTCCATCTAGGGCTTGGAAACCAACCTTGAAAGTTTTACCTAGAAGGTGAAATTTCATGCTTTTCTTTTCTCTCTTCTTTTTCAAAGTTCTAAGCCATGATTTTTCCATGGTTTAGCTTCTTTTTCATGGTTAGTAACATGTAGATTTTGTTTGAGATTTCTAGGTATTTTTGGTGGTGAAAACCGTGACCTAGGAGGTGTGAAAGCAAGCTTTTGTCTTCATTTAAGGTAAGAGGAAGACAATTCTTATCATCCCTTGATGGTGGTAAGAAGATGGGTTGTTTGTAGAATCCATAAGGATTCGGTTGTGGTGTGTTTATTGATGTGTATTTGTTAATTTTTGTGGTTGCTAGTAGCTTAAGTGTTATGTGTTAGTAGCTTTCTTATTTGGTAATTGTAATAATTTTGCATGTCTAATAGCTTTTGATTGTATGTCTATAAGCTTTAAATTAGGTTTTATAGTGTTAGAAATATTTTGCATGTGTTAGAAATATTTTGCATGTGTTAGAGATATAAATGCATGTGTTAGAATTGTATGATAAGGTTTAGGATGTGAATAACATGTGTAAATTTGCATGAGTGTTCCAAAGAACACATCCAATAACTCACGGCAATGCTAAAGTGTGAGGACCAAAATGTTCTCTTCATTTTTCCTAAAGTGCAACTTAATTGATTAGGAGAAATAAGAAGGTTTCAAATTGTTTTGATCCAAGAAAAGGAATTTAGAAATCAATTGGTAAAGATTTAGTAAATTTTGGGCCAACATGCCTAAAGGATTTATTTGATTTAAAATCATTACTTTATAACATGATTTAATGAACTTAGATAAGATAATACCTTTGATATGATTTAGAGATCAAATGAAAAAGTTTTACAAAATTCGCCAACATGCCACTATAGGTAATTTATGATTTCTAAAACTTGATTCCAAACATTTTTCAATTAAAAAGAGACAATACAAGTTAAAGGGAAATTTTCTATGATGATTTTTGAAGAAACAAATTGAGTAGAAATAAGTTTAAAGGATTAAAATTAGTGATTTTATCATTAGGAAGGAAATACAAAGATGATATTAAGAAATTTTCTAACATATAGCTCACTTTTGGTTTTGAAGCATGTTAGAGATTTAAATGATATGGTTAAAAATTAGGTAAATAGAAATTTTATGGAAAATTTAGAAAACCATTATTATAAGTTTATAAACAAAATACTGTCAATTTTTAGTAAAAATGAACCTATAAGATAGTAACAATATCCTAATGACAAGATATGCGGTATGAAAAGTTATTCAACGTAGTTTAAATGTACTAAGTACTATTTCTATCTGTTTAAACAAGTAATTTTATGGGCATTCGAATAAGAAAATGATTTAAAAATCCTACGCGATTGAGAAAACGTATTAAAATGCTACGCGATTTTAAAAACAGAAAAATATCTTTACCCGATTTTTAAACGTTTATAAAAACGACGAGATTTCAAAAACGCGATAAAATTTCTACGCGATTGACCGTTACTATATCTATTTTCGTTATCGGGAAAATGTGAACCCGTACAAGTTGTTGAGGTTATTTCGCTGTCGGGAAAAAGTGAACCCGTACAGGCTTTCTGCCATTGAGGGCATATTTTTATCTTGAGGGCATTTTCGTAATTTCATATATTTGGAATTATGTATTTGTCTTTATACCAATTTTTGGTGTTTCGATTGACGAGACGAATCACATCGTGTTGTCGATGTGATAAATGTAGTGTGGTTCATTGTTCTAATGAACTTGGAGACTTTAGTGTACGGGATCCCACATGTGGACAGTTGGTAGCTCCGCTGGGCCGTGGTAAACCGATAGCACACTAAGGTACTCGACATTCACTATATTTAATCGAGGTTTGTAAAGTCTAGTAGTACATTGCCTATAGTGCCACAACGGGAGACCGTGAACTATACTACGCCTGGATGGTGGATTCCCAAAGTGCCGTAGGCTATTGGCGCAACGTGTGACCGCGTAATAGTTGGTTGGGCAGCCGTGGTACTAATAGATTTTGCAAGTCATTCTCTCTGATATCTGTTTGGGTTTAGCTCCATGGAGTAGGGTTGTGTTTTGGTGTATTTGATTTTATCTTGGATAATATTCCATTTTTCTCTATTTATCTTTATCTGGTAATATCTTGGATGTTTTTACATTTTCTCTATTTATATTTATCGATAATTCTTATGTTAGTTGTCCATTTCTTATCTTATTTTATCTCGTGAGATTGATTTATCTGTGTGATTTTCTTTATTTGCGTTATATCTATGATGTTCTGAAACACTAGGATATCTAATATGCATTACTGTTATAGCTTTTTCGTATTATATGAACTGTGTAGTTGTTATTTGTCGTCTTCTTATTGGCCATGTTGCGATGATTTTATGTTGTCTTACCTCTTTATTGTATGTGTCTATTGTCTATTTATTTTATGCGGTAAAGAGTTTGAAGAGGAAGAAGAGGAACAGCCTCTTGAGATCGTGTACCCTGAGGAAGAGGAAGGTCAGCAAGCCGACGATCAGTTTTACGAGCAAGAACCATCCGATCATCCATACCCTCTCGGATTGATTGTGTGGGGGATAGCGACGCCTTGCATTTTTGGGATTCATAGAGCTGGTATTTCATGGAGGTGATCCGGGCTTGGCATTTACGAGGAGATCGTGCTTCGTTACCTATGCTTTGGACGTATGACCGTGATTTTACGTCATCGCTTTGATGGAGATCCGATTATGACGACGACGTTATTTCTACACCTAGAGTTACCCTTATCCATTAGGCGTTATTGGGGTGCTGAAAACCCTGAGCCTAGTGAGATAAGCATCGTATCGACTGCGCGATCCCGTTATCGCCGTGTGTCGAGGCATCCGGGATATCTATCTCCCGATGATCATTTTCAGACCGAGAGTGATCCATCTGAGGATTAGATAACCATGATGTTTTTTTTGGGCGCGTCAGCGTATGTCTGTATATATTAACTCTTTTATTGCCTTCTTACTGTTTTTGTTTAAATAATTGTAATCTTAGTTGTAAATTATTTGTACAGTTTATAACTTAACCATATGTATGTTATTAGTGATGATGTTTTTTTTTTTTTATTTTGTATTTTTCGCATTATCTTTTTATTATATATTTCTCGTCTATCAGGAATTATTTTATAACCCGTAATAATATTTAACAAATGTTTCACAACTTGGGTAGATTTTATTTCTATTTCTTTTATTTTCTTTTATGTGTGACATCCTCCAAAGGGGTGTTACATGAACAGGATCTTTCGTCCTTACTTAGACAAGTTTGTTGTTGTTTTCATCGATGACATCGTGATATATTCCCAGAATCGGGAGGATCATGCTGAACACCTCAGCATAATTCTTGATATATTCCACTTAGCGTGGACTGTCTGTACAATGCCTGATGTGCACATGGAAATCATTGATGTATAGCACTTTGGCCGTGGCAGCCGAGTTACAGACATGTCTCTTGATCTTTCTCTCCGACTGTTTGTGTCTAGCTCTATGAAGTAGGATTTTGAGTACCGTGTGTACATGCATTATGGAACATGAAATCATCTGATAATTACTGCTTTGTGAATTGGAACTGTTTGTTTAATGTTGCAATAAATGACTGTCTGGAACTGTTTATCTGCTTATTATTGAATTTACTGCCTATTACTTGGATATATTGTTTCTAAACTGCTACCTGGGCGCGTTGCGCCGTTTTGTTTCTGGCTGCTATAATTGGTAATGATGGTAGGATGTCTTACCTCTTTCTTGTGTTTCTATTATTTGCTGCCTGTGTGTACACTGTATTGATCGAAGAAGACGACAAGGAGGCAGAAGAGCCCGAATTTCCTGGCTTCTGGCCCGAACAACACTAGCATCTACTGAGGCGATGGCGGCACGTATGCGTAGATTTCTAGGTGATGTGCGTCTGACCTTCCTCGGAGGGCCAGAGTGCTGGCATATCAACTTGAACTCTGATCGCTGCGTCTATCTGGGAGATGTGTCGATTGCCCTAGCCTGGATACGTCATGAGGCGCCGATCCTCACCTGCCATGTCAGCCTGCGGCTGGAGTTCTACCTACCCATCCGAGAGATGTGGGGTGATCGTTACTACATCCCTTGGGAGGACTCTTTTGATTCTACTGCTCGGGCTCCTGCCCGTGGTTCCGTGGTTCCTATAGAGGTTTCCTCTGAGGAGGAGGATCCTGCTGAGGACCCGGACATGGTCCCTCCTCCCTTGAGGGACTGAATTTTACTGGTAGCTACTGATGGCTACCAGCGTTTTATTTCGGGGGCCTGATGTATTATTTTTGGTGGGCTGTATATTCTGATATCTCTGGGGTATATATGTTTAATCCTATGGGGCAGGTATAGTTTTGCTTTTTGGAAATTTCCAGGCTATATCTAAAATATATTTGGCATCTAAATATATATGAATGTGTATGTTATTCAGACGTGGGTTTCTGTTTACTGTTTTGTTCTTTACCGTTATTCATATTCCGCAATGTTAAATTAACAAAAAAAAAATATACCGCCAATTTTACTCACGTATTGAAGTGCTAAGCAAGTTAATTTGAACTAAATGAACCGGGTCTTAATTGTTTAAAAATTTATTTTCTGCATTTTCTTCTGTTTGACAATGTGACGTTCCCTCCCTAAAAGAGGTGTTACATCATGCAGCAAAGTAGGCCTCTCCATTATAGTGAATCAGATGTATAGGATTTATTGGCTGATTTGGGTGTGTTAGATCCATACCGAATGCAGTGTTATCGATTTCTCTATGGAAATGAACAAAAGAAACGAGAACTTTTTGGAGTGCCTCCTCAAATGCGACTAGAGGCTCTTTTTCAAATTATGAACGAAGTTGGTATCCGGTTTGTGCCATCGTAAGCCTTTCACCACTATCGATTTCTCTGCTTGTTGTATGACCATTTATTTATATTAATTGTTGTTTTGAACTTGTGCAGAACTTTCAATGTTTCTCCATGATTTTGAAGCAAATGTTTTAGTGGATGGTACTCACAAGGGTGGGGCGTGATTGTTGTACAACCGATGATAAAACTTTCATGGTTAATTGTTAATAAAATTGATTTTGAAATGTGCCATGTTTTTTGTTAGTAGAACTGTCAGTCTTAAATATTTGGAGCTTTATATTCAGTATTATTTATGTACATGTTGTAATCATGTATGTAATGTGATGATGTTGACATGGTTTTTTATGGAATACATATGAGAGGGTTTACTGATGATAGAAGTCCTCACTTTGAATAAAAAATTATTAATTTAATTATTTTTGTTGGAGATTTTGCTATATAGTTGAACAAATCTGTTTAGGTGACAAAATAAATTGCAACTAACAGGTGCCAATCGTATTCAACAACTAGACTGTTTTGTTTGTACATAGCTTATATATATTAAAGTTCATGTTGTGCTTTGATTGAGGTTTAATAACATGAATGATGAATGAGTATCTTTGCAGTTATAAGGGTTTTCACAATTGTACTTCATTCCATTTGTCAGACTCAAATATAGAAACAAATGTCAAGCATACTAGATTGAAATGAGATAAATGAGTTCTTCTTTTATATCTCTCTTCCTGTTTTTTATTTTTTTAGTTATGGAGGGAAAGAAATTAACGTGTGTGTTTAGTATATTTTATTGGTACTTACTTGAATGATTTTCTACTTAATAAAACCAAAAAAAATAATCTGGGACTATGACTATGAGTTTAATAAATCATCTTTCCATTTGTAAATGAACAATTTAATTTTCAGGGCCATGTACTATTTTAGCTCAATCTTCTGCTCGATTAAGTGACAAAGCAAAGGGTTGTGGTAGGGACTATATGCACATATATCACTGATAATTGAGCAGTGTCCTGTTGGACAAAATAGATTACCAATTCACTGCAATTAACTAAAACTAATGATGTTAGATAAGCTAGATTACATGGATAGGAAAATATCAGACGTGTGAGCTTTTATTTGCGGTTCAAAGTAAATAAATGAGGTGCAATTATTACATTAGAGAGGTAAAACAAATAGCAAGAAATAAATTCATTTATTACATTACATAAAGAGTATATTAATCATTTTATTGAATTCTATTTTCTTTCTTCTCACTTTTCTTCTCAACCAAACAAGAGAAAGAAAAGTTTTTATTTTCTTTCTTTCCTTTTTCTCTTCATCCAAACAATAGGAGAGAAAATGTAATTTTCTCTTTATTTTCTCTCCTCTCTATTTTCTCTCTTCCCATTTTCTCTCGTCATCCAAACAAAGCATTAATGACTCATTCAAACAAACCCTTTTCTTCTTCGCCAAAAAGACACAAACTAGAAGAAAATTGCAGTAACCCCAGACAGAAGAAGAACAAGAACTATAGATCATTGGCACGAAAAGTAGGCAATAACAACATGCCATTCTCTATGAGTAGCAATGAAATATAAAGAATGCTCATTCAGTGAGCCTCACTATTCTATCCATATGTAAGATGAGATTGCAAGCTCCTTGGACAAAATATCTTCACTGTAGTAGCTTCCATTAAGTGTTGGAGAACAAGATTAGGGTACTTGTAAGACACTCCAACACTCAAGTAAGTTAAGACTCAATTTGAAAGAGATTGAGGAAAATATTTTTATCATGAAATTACATTGAGCTATTTATAGAAGGGAGAGTGTCTTGAGGATCAAGTAGAGAGTAAAGGCATATTGGTTATTTATTGGGTTCAAACCCTAGCTATGATCATTGCCCGCAGGTGGGTGCTTTGATGGTTATCTGAGTGTTGAGCTACAAGATCATGGAGGATTGGACTGAGGTCAAAGACTTTATTTTGTAATGTGTTATGAGTTCTTTGGGGCCAAGCTCTTTCATCTCTTGACCATGGACTTCGAGATGTGCAAATGTTTCCAATAAGATAAACCATAGATGCACCTCCGTGATTTTGATATCAGACACCAGGGGCAAGATCCAGTGGGCTGTTAGGCTGTTGTTTGTTAAAGGAGTGGTTTGAGGCAAACGAAGGTACGATCTTTGGCTTGTCTTATACGTTTGCTTTATTGTGCTGACGTCCCTTCATCTGTGTAACGACAACCTTTTCGCTACTTGGTGTAACGACAACCTAATTATGCCCCCAAGCTTGCTTGGCAATTGACGCTAATGCTTCCCCATTAATAGGAGGTGAGGGGAGCAGTCTTTCTCTTTCTGCTCCCTTTGCTTCGTAGACTTCCCCTAAACCTTAATCTGCCGCTCTTTTAGACAAAACTTAATAGTCACCAACCACCATATACAACAACTCGCTGTTACTTCTAGTGGGTTTCTCCACAAACTGCTCCTACACCCGTTGTAACATCTTCCTTTACATGTTAGTGATGTTTATGGATAGAAATGAATCATAACATTTGTTTAATATGTTCTAATAATTTTATGATTTTTTGAGTTAATTTAAGCACTTTATCGTAATATAGAATATGTAAAATAACTATTTTAATTCATGAAAATAACATAAATTGCTTAAATAAAAAAAAAAATAAATATGAAAAATTTATTTTTAAATCACAAATGTAAGAAATAAGGTACAATTAAAATTTCAAGATAAATTGAGTTGATTTAATATTTTTAAATACACTTATTATACATTTTAATATTAGATTGACTTGTTGCAAATATGAAAAATTATAAAAATGGTGAAACTAATATTTAAGTGAATCTTAAGATTTATTTTAATATCTTTATAAATTAGGAACCTTAATTTAGTGAAATCAAAGTGTTACTAACTGATATAAAGTTTTAGCTAAAAATAACTTAACCATCCTTAAGTTATACGATCTTATCCTACTTTATCGACTTTTACACTTTCTTTTCCCATATACATGGCAACTTACAGCAGAAAAACAGAAGGGAGAAACGAGAGAAACCAGCAGAGGAAAAGAAGAAAGAAAGCAAAGGAAAGAAGAGGAAGAGAAGAGAAAAGAAAAAGGCAAGGCCAAAGTTTGAGGTAGGAGACCTGTATGATTTTGAGTCTGTTTAATCTTTTATTCATTTTGGATATCACCCTACAATCTTTAAGTTTTTGAATAGATTCTTTTGCAAATTTTGAAGTTTAAAATTTGTGTAAATGATTTCTAGGTGTGGTTGTTAAGCTTGAAGTTGTAGAAAAACCCTATTGTGAATAAGTTTTGATAGCTTTTAATGACAAGTAAAAGATGAGTATGATAGCCATAAAGGTTTTCTATCATATGTTCAATTTTTCTGGTTTGATAGTAGAAAATAACAAATTGTCAAAGAAAATACATGAAAACCATGGAAGTTGGCTGTTATATGTTTCATTTTTCTGGTTTGAAACCAGGTAATAATCAGTTATCAATACTTGATAACTAATTATTTAATGATGAGAGAACCATATTCATGTAATATTCGGTTGTGAACTTGAATGAAGCCACTGTGATACAACAATAACCAATTATCTTATGGTCCTAATCGGTTATTTAGTTGAAACAGAGAGTAAAAATGTTGTGATAACCGATTAGCAAATGTTGCTAACCAATTATCCTATGCTTCCAGAAAATTTTACAAGGTCCTAATCGAGTATCAGGATAAGATAATTGGTTAGAAATCCATCCAAAACATATCCTAATGGGTTCTAACCGATTATTTAGGAAGCATAACTGGTTATTCACATATAAAAATAAGATTTTATGCTCATAGGTTTAAGTATTGAGTTGTTTAGCAAGTTTTTCCTGCTTTACTCTCTTTTCATTGATAAGTTTGAATTATGAGAAGCATTAACAACGTGTTATTGGTTCCTTATGAGATAAGTGAAACTAATTTTACCTGTTTGTTAGTAATTTACTTTCATTTGGCAAATGTAAACTTTGTGATGCTTTATGTGAAGGATAAATGAATGGTTATAAATGTTATTTCATATTTTGGTTTTCAAACTTGATATTTGGTATTTTTATGTATTTGGCTTGAACCAAAGGTGCTCCTAATACTAGGGTTATGACATTAAGAGAGGTCAAGGAACAAAAGTTTTCCTAATACCTAATTTTACTCAAAGGAAATACAAGGAACAAAGGTTTTTCTGGGAATATGCAAATATCATGAGTTTTCTTAAAATAAAATGTTTTTACTAACATAGAACATTAGGACATTTTGTGGAAATAAGTTCGCCCCAATGATTTAATATGTTAAGTTTTGATGATGACAAACACAAGACAAAAATAATGATGTTTATGCTACATAGATGTGCATAATAGATTATATTGGATCATGCATGATCATGTACTTCATCTTGTTATATTTCATATAAGAATCATACATATTCTTTATAGCATCATTTATAAGATATATCAAATAGTATGTTATATAAGTTGTATTAAATTAATATTGCATTTGACTCTATTTAAATGAAAATGTGCAAAATGTTCTTTGTTGCATCCTACATAGAGCATATCCGTTAGTAATTGATAAATATCTTATTTGGATGTGTCTATGAAAATCTTATATGCATGTTAGACTAACTAGAGTTATACATTTATAAATCGTGTATATGAAGATATTGAATTATGAATTTGGACTAACTATGTTTGTTGAAGTGAGCATTAATACTTTGTAGGATATTCCAAGTGTCAAGTATTGTAATTGGCTAGCTGACATGGACAATGATTTTGATGATAACAAACATTAAGATGATGAGAAGATCAAGTCCAAGGTTTTCAAGATTAGCTTTAGGACTTAAGGTCTTTGTAAGGAGACTCATTGGATATCTCATTGATTTTGGACACAAAGAAATATTTTCAAAATTGTTTTAAATTAAATATCACAAATCCAAATCATGGTTTTGAAAGCATTTAAAAGTGTTAAAAGCCTTTTTTCAACAGAGGTATTCGAATACCATTTAAAGGTATTCGAATAACATCCTAGTATCACGTTTTTACAAGGCTTTTTAATCAGAGGTATTCGAATACCTCTGATGGTATTCGAATACGGTATTCGAATACCTCCTGATGGTATTCGAATACCACAGGATTTCTGAAATAGAAAGAAACGACTATAATTCAAATTTAAATGGATATTAATTATTTAAACGGCTCTTTTTCTCAAATACTTTATAAATAGAGACCTTGGGTCTCTTCTAAAGGTTGCCCAACCACTTGAATTATTTTTGCTTGTGTCAAAAACGTGATTCACTATTTTCTCTTATTTTCTGTGCTCTTTTCACCAAAATCTTGAGATATCCTTAGAGAGCTCCATAGTGCTTCAAGTTGTAATATTTGCTCTGAGTGAGAGTTTCTCTTCTTCATCTATTTCTCTGATATACTGTATTGTGAGGGTGAGGTATCCCTCAGTAAAAGGGTGAGGTATCCCTTGTTGTAAAGAAGGTGAGGTATCCTTCAAAGGGGTGAGGTATCCCTCTAAGGTTTGTGTAAGGGTGAGGTATCCCCGCAGTCGAGGCCTTAGCACAAGGGTAGAGTTTCCTGTGTGTGAAAAGTGCTCTATTGTGTAAAGGTTGCAAGCACTGTTTTTAAGCTTGTATTGAATAGTGAAAAATCTCGAACCGTGTTTCGGGACTGGACGTAGGCCACAAGTGGTTGGTGGTCGAACCAGGGATAAACATCGTGCTGCTTTTCTTCTTTCCTTAATCTTTTGTCTTTCTGCACTTTATTTATTATATCTTGCAATTTAATTTCTAGTTGTTCTTCTTATCTTCATCTTATTCACGCCTTTTATTATTTAAATTCAGCATAGTTTATTTGTTTAAGACTTTTGCGAAAAAATTTTAAATACTCAATTCACCCACCCTCTTGAGTACTGAAGCCACTTGGGTAACAAGTGGTATCAGAGCTAGACTCTTGTATAAAGAGCTTAGCCGCTTCAAGAGTACATGGCTTCATCAAATGTTTTATCAGAAGTAACTTCCATAAATCGACCACCCTTTTTCAATGGGGATGGTTATGCATATTGGAAGGAAAGAATGAAAATCTTTATAGAGGCTATTGATCTAGATGTATGGGATGCTGTCGAAAATGGCGCATTTATACCTACACGCGTTGTCAATGGTGTAAAAATCGAGACACCTAGAAGTGATTGGTCTAAAGATGATAAAAGAAAAGTTCAAAATAACTTAGTAGCCAAAAACATCATTACCTCAGTCTTGGGGCATGATGAATTTTTTAGAATTTCAAATTGTAAAACCGCTAAAGAAATGTGGGACACTTTACAAGTTACCTATGAGGGTACTAGTGAAGTTAAGAGGTCGAGAATCAATTCTCTAACTCGTGAATATGAATTATTTACTATGAACCAAGGAGAAAGCATTCAAGAAATGCAAAAGAGGTTCACCCACATTGTTAATCATCTTGCATCATTAGGAAAGAATTTTACTAACGAAGATTTGATTAACAAAGTGTTTAGATGTCTTAGCAGGATTTGGCAACCCAAAGTAACGGCTATTGCGGAATTAAGAGACTTATCAACAATGTCTCTAGCTACCCTATTCGGAAAGCTTCAAGAACATGAGCTGGAACTAAATAGGCTCAATCAAAGTGAAGAGCATGATAAGAAGAAGAAGGGAATTGCACTCAAAGCCACTTCTTCCATACTTGAAGATGATGATGAGGATGCAGAAAATTTTGAACTAAGTGAGGAGAATCTTAGTCTCCTTGCGAAAAAATTCGGAAGATTCCTAAAGAAAAAGGGATTTCAAAGAAGACTACCCCTTCCTCAAAAGAAGGCATATCACAAAGGAGAAGGATCCTCCACTCCTCCAAAATGCTACGAATGTGGAGAATTGGGACACATAAAAATGGAGTGCCCAATCTATCAAAGGAAAGTGGAGAAGTATGAGAAAAGGCACTCAAGGGAAAAGAAAGAAAGAAGAGCCTACATAGCATGGGATGACAACGACATGGACTCCACTGATAGCTCAGATAGCGAAGAGCTCAACTTTGTCTCATGGCCAAAGGAGAAGAAAAAGAAGAAGAAAGCGACAACGAGGTAAATTCTGACTTATCTCCTTCTTATGATGAATTACAAGATGCCTTTGAAGAATTGCATGACGAATCAATAAGGCTCACTAAATTAATTTCTTCATCTAAGAAAACTATCTCTTCTTTGGAAAATCAAATTCTAATTTTAAATAAAGAGATTGAAGAATTAAAAATTAAAAATGAAACTTTGGGAATTATTGATGCATGCTCATCTCATTCCTCACATGCTTCTACTTGTTTACCTTGTTCTTCATGTCATTTGCTTGAAAATGAAATTGAAGATTTAAAGAACACCCTTGCCAAATTCACATGTGGAAGAGAAAATTTAAATATTTTATTAGGAAAACAAAGGGTTGTTTTTCAAAAGGCTGGAATAGGATATAACCCGAATAATCAACACAAATCCTATAAAAATTATTTTGTTAACTCTAGAATCTCATGTAGCCCATTTGTTACATGTTTCTATTGTGGGAAGAAGGGTCATAGTGCTTCAACATGCAATGTAAGGAAAAATATCAATACAAAAATTGGAACTAAAATGGTATGGGTTCCCAAGGGTATTATACCCAAAACTGACACTCAAGGACCCAAGAAAATTTGGGTACCAAAAACCAAAAATTGAATTGTGTTGCAGGTGTGCTTGATAGCCAAGAGCTAACTTCGGCATTTTTGAAAGTGGTTGCTGCAAGCACAAGACTATAATAAATTCCAAGCTCTCCTTCTTGTCTCTATCAGGCTTGGACTTGCATTCATATGAGTATTTCCATCAAAAGGTAAGCTTTCTTATCTCAAATATGCCTTCTGGATGCAAAATATATGATTTTATGTTTGAGTTATTCGAATACCTCCCTGTGGTATTCGAATACCATTGCATCTATACGTGAAAATCCATGTTTTTCTGATAGGTCTATTCGAATACCCTTCCATGGTATTCGAATACCATACATCAGTACAGAGTTCTTGTGGTTTTATTAGCTGGGGCATTCGAATACCCAAATGTGTATTCGAATAACCTGAAAAATCTTCATCGGTACTTGTTACATGCTATTCTGAGTATTCGAATACCTTACAAGGCATTCGAATACTTGCTCCTTCCGAGTTTATAAAATGTGATGGGTATTCGAATACAAAGAAGAGGTATTCGAATACCACATGGCTGAAAGCAAGTTTTTCATCGTCCTCTCTGTTTTGTTTCTGCTTCTATTCTTTTTTCTTGCATATGCAATGCAAATAACATGCTTTTAATCCTATTTCATCAAGCCTTCATTTATGCCTTATATGAAAATCACATGATGTTCTTAAATGCATATTTCTTGGCTTGTTCTTGCCCTTTTATTTTTTTTAAAATATACTCAATGTAATTGACTATTGTTTTGATATACGAACAAGTGCAATAAGTGGTATATGAAATATTTAATATCTATGTTTTTATTGACATATGTCAGATTTATAAGAATTTGTTAACAAGTGGTAACTGCTTAGAACATCTTGACAAGTGATATCAAACAAGTGGTAAATGCTATACATTTTGACAACAAGTGATATCAAAGTGGTATGAACATAATAACAAGTAATAACAAATGATAACAAATGATATCAAACAAGTGATTTCTTGGCCAAATTAATCGATAAATATATTTTTGCCCTTGAGAATCATTTCTTTGCTTTTTGCCTCATTGTTTTAAATGCTTATTGGCTTATGAGTTTGACTAACCCCTATGGATCCAACATTAATGGATACCAATGAAAGCACTCTGAATTTTGTTGTAGGGAGAACACTACCTCAAGCATAAATTTAAATGGACAAAATTCATTCAACTTGAGGACATGCATATATTGTTTAATATGATAAAATGGGAGAGAAAAATACTTGCCCCATCTTTTTGATCATGACAAAAGGGGGAGAATGGTATCAAATGTACAAAAGGGGAGAACAAGTTTAAATGTCTTTTTTGAGAAAAGTCAAGAAAAAAAAGTCAAAACAAAAATAGAAATTGGATTCCAAAAGTAAGGGGAGGCTATTATGCATGCACATCTCTCGATATAAATCACCTCTTATGAAAAAGAGGGGAGTAAGTATCTCTAAACTAACTTTGTGAATTTCAATTTATATGAACTAATACTTTTCTCAAATGTTAGTTTGTCATCATCAAAAAGGGGAGAATGTAATTGGCTAGTGACATGGACAATGATTTTGATGATAACAAACATTAAGATGATGAGAAGATCAAGTCCAAGGTTTTCAAGATTAGTTTAGGACTTAAGGTCTTTGTAAGGAGACTCATTGGATATCTCATTGATTTTGGACACAAAGAAATATTTTCAAAATTGTTTTAAATTAAATATCACAAATCCAAATCATGGTTTTGAAAGCATTTAAAAGTGTTAAAAGCCTTTTTTCAACAGAGGTATTCGAATACCATTTAAAGGTATTCGAATAACATCCTAGTATCACGTTTTTACAAGGCTTTTTAATCAGAGGTATTCGAATACCTCTGATGGTATTCGAATACGGTATTCGAATACCTCCTGATGGTATTCGAATACCACAGATTTCGAAATAGAAAGAAACGGCTATAATTCAAATTTAAATGGATATTAATTATTTAAACGGCTCTTTTTCTCAAATGCTCTATAAATAGAGACCTTGGGTCTCTTCTAAAGGTTGCCCAACCACTTGAATTATTTTTGCTTGTGTCAAAAACGTGATTCACTATTTTCTCTTATTTTCTCAGTGCTCTTTTCGCCAAAATCTTGAGATATCCTTAGAGAGCTTCATAGTGCTTCAAGTTGTAATATTTGCTCGAGTGAGAGTTTCTCTTCTTCATCTATTTCTCGATATACTTGTATTGTGAGGGTGAGGTATCCCTCGGTAAAAGGGTGAGGTATCCCTTGTTGTAAAGAAGGTGATGTATCCTTCAAAGGGGTGAGGTATCCCTCTAAGGTTTGTGTAAGGGTGAGGTATCCCTGCAGGTGAGGCCTTAGCACAAAGGTAGAGTTTCCCTGTGTGTGAAAAGTGCTCTATTGTGTAAAGGTTGCAAGCACCTGTTTTTAAGCTTGTATTGAATAGTAAAAATCTCGAACCGTGTTTCGGGGATCGGACGTAGGCCACAAGTGGTTGGTGGTCGAACCAGGATAAACATCGTGCTCGCTTTTCTTCTTTCCTTAATCTTTTGTCTTTTTGCACTTTATTTTTATATCTTGCAATTTAATTTCTAGTTGTTATTCTTATCTTCATCTTATTCACGCCTTTTATTATTTAAATTCAGCATAGTTTATTTGTTTAAGGCTTTTGCGAAAAATTTTAAATACTCAATTCACCCCCCTCTTGAGTACTGAAGCCACTTGGGTAACAAGTATAACACCCCGAAAATTGTGTTTTATCATAAATAGTCATTTTATAATATTTGTGAATTTTTGTGGATTTTTCCGAAAACATTGATTATTTTAATATATTTCTCATTTTGCGTGCACGTTGAGCGGAGCCGGGAAAACAAAATATTTTTCCCGAGGTTGGAAAACCTTGAACTATGAAAACGTTGATGGGGGTTCTTATTAAACCCGAGGCCGGATACAGTTTACAAAATTTACGTTTTTTGAGATTTTTATCTGAAAAATGAAAATTGCTGTGCATTTTATTATCCAACAACAGTTTACAAAATTTACGTTTTTTGAGATTTTTATCTAGAAAATGAAAATCGTTGTGCATTTTATTATCCGTTGGATAATAAATACTGATTTCTGTTAACTGTAACATTTGTCCATTGGATAATAGTTTGTATCAAAATGCTTATCATCTTTTCAAAAGTGTCCAATTTTGTCACATTATGTTGACTTTTGTAAAAAGTTAACAAAGCTTCTCAAGGAAGCTTTACCTAAGCTTCTAGAAGAAATTTTCCCTCCTCTTTTCCCCTTGGGTCCACGACAATGAGGGAGAGAAATGTGACAAATTTGTCATATTTTACCTAATGCCACACTTTTGCTTCACTTTTCAAAATTCTCAAAAAGTTTTTAACACTTTCTCTATCTATTTTATCTTTTCTCTCATTTTTCTCTCAAACCATTCTCTTCTCTTTTCTCCCCTCTCTTCCATGGTAGCCACAACATTTTCCCCTCCATGGTTTGCTTGACTTCAAGCAACCATATTGCTTGAAACAATATTTCCTTTAGAGATCATCCTTTCTTGTTGAAGCCATACTAAAAAAGAAACTCGTTTTCTTCTCCATTTTCTCACCAACCCCACAGCCAAAGACCACCATTTTTTGCCATCCAAGCTTTTTCACTCAACCAACCTCATTTCTTACATCTTCTCATCATTTAAAATGTTTTCTTTTGTAACCATCTCTTGAATCCACCATTTTTATCTTCTTTCACAAAGCTTTAAAGCTTGAAACTTTGAGGTAAAAGTTCATAACTTTTTCATTTTTCCTTCTCATTTTCGTGATCCATGGTCACTTTGGTGATCAAGGATACCTCTTTCAAGCTTTGATTGTGATTTTTGTGAGTTTGAATATTCTAGGGCTTTGAGGTGGTGGAGGACGAATTCCAAGAGAAAAAGGAGCTTGCTTTCCTTGTTATTTCTCTTGGTAAGAGGGAGATTATCCACTTCAACCTCTATTGGTAGTGAGAAACTTATTTGTGTGTTGGTTGTGAGAAACCCATGTCAAGGTTGCTTTCTTTGTTATATAATTTTTCTAATGACCTTTGTATTAATTTTATCTTATGTGATTTTATTGGTTGTATTTGTGTATATTGATGATCTTGCATTGATCTTGATGGATTGGAAATATAAATTGGAAGCAAGAGTTCCTTGCCCTCCTTATTGAGGCTCACGACCATACGCCTTTCAATAGGGTGTTCATGGTTAAAATTTTGTAACAAGTTGGAAAGATAGCTAATCAAGTGAATAATAATTAATGAAGCAATGAAAATTTCAAATCCCTATTTCCTTTGGGGCTCACGGCCTCTTAAGGTGAATAATGGCAAAAATGTAATATTAAAATAGAGACTTAGTTAAATAAAAAATTATAGATTTATTAGAAGTTCATAAAATGGAAAGAATAAAGAATAAGACTTTATCCAATAACTTAGAACAATTTTGATCAAAGGAAGAACATGAGCGAAAGTGAGATGTTGGGTAATTTAAATTAATAATTTCCCTAAGTGAATTGGATTTAAAAAAATGAGTAAAGAACTTGTTTAATTTAAAAAAAATAAAGATTTGATAAAAATGCAAGAGAATTCTTCTTGAGAAAAATTTCACGAGAAATGTTGAATTAAAATGAAATTTCATAATAAACCTTAAAAAGTGTATTGTCACATTTGAGAACTCAATAATATGTTATTGTGGGTCCATGAGTGGGACCAAGAATCTGTTAATGTCTAACTCGGCCAATTTGTGGCATGTTATGGAACAATATATCATTGTTAAAAATACATGAATATGCATTGAGTCATCATGCATTGTCGAAGTAAGGCTTTATGCCTAGGAATTGAATCACACCTTAGTGCAGGTGGGAATAGACTAGTGTAGGTCATTTGTTGACCTTAGGGGCGTCGGGGTGCGGGTGTCCCACAATGGATAGTTGGTAGCTCCTCTAGATTGTGGGATAGACCGATGCAAACGCACCGACGATCCGGACCGAGACATTGTCCTATATCGCGATCTTGTGAAGAATGCAGTGTATAAAGTCTTGTTGTGCAAATTATTGATTTTCTGAAAGCACTTGATTTTAGGCTGACGAGATATTGGCATGTCTCCTTGATCATTCTCTCCGATGTTTGTGTCTAGCTCCATGGAGTAGGATTTTGGTACCTTGTGCATGTGCATTATCCGTCACATACTTTACCTGGCATGAATTTATGTGATTGTAGAATTATTTCTTTTACTAATGTTATGATTATTTGAACAATTTAACTGTTTATTATCTGAGATTCTGTTGCTGTTTCTTTTATCACTTGCTATTATTACTGTTAATATTGTTGCTATGCTATGTGGGCGTCTTGTGCCATTCTGTTTCTTTACTGCCATATTTGATATTGAATGTTGGATGTCTCACCTCTTTTCTGTATTTTTGTTATTCTGTTTATTTATGTGTTTCTCTGAAGACGTTGGTGAAGAAAGGGAAGTGTACGAATTCCCTGACTTTTGGCCTAATTTTGATTAGTTATCGGTTTGGATATGGCATCCCGTCCGCATGACTTTTTGGGTTATATTAGATTGTCATTTCATGGAGGTTTGGATTGTTGACACATCAATGTGAGGACGGATCGCTGCATCTACCACAGAGATGTGACTGTGTCTCTAGCATGGGGTCGTCATGATCTGCTTGTCTTTACCTTTAATGCACACGTATACTTAGAGTTTTACTTGCCCGTACGTGATATGTGGGGTGATCGTTACTACACTCTACAAGAGGATTCGTTATTATCCTTTGCACGAGCCCCTACTCATAATTCGGTTGCACCGATGAAGATTTCTTCTGATGAGGAAGACCCTGAAGAGGATCCAACTATGACTCCTGTAACACCCCTCGTAGGGCATCATATTTCTAACTACCAACTTATAATCTGAAAATCAGTTCATAAAAGGTTTGAGCTATAAAACATAGGTTTTAAAATTTCTTCTTGCTGAAACAAAAATTTACCGGAATTTATAGATAATACTGAAAAATAGATTTAAACTTATTAATATACAATATTGACACCAATTAATATTTAACAATTATTCAATAAATATAAAACTTACAGACTCAATTTTAAACAGTAATAAATCCCATGACGGGTCTTACTCAATAGCATAGTAAAACACTAACGGTAAAAACTCAACATACTTATTCCGTCTTGTATTTATCTTGATGCATCATATATTTGTTCCTCATCAAAACTGCACACCAATGAATCCGGGATGGTTACCCCTCCATGTTATCATCACAGAATATTCGTCTCCAATCACTTCTAAGAATCTTGTTCCATCTACTATATACTTTTTAATAACACAGACACAACAAAATAATATAACAAAGAGGTGAGATCACCTACGCCAATACCAACATGGTAGCATAGAGATAACTCAAACAACATATCATACATATGTATCATACCATAATTACAATCATGCCATCAACATTATTGTCATCACACAAATACAATAATTACAATCATGCCATCACCATTATTATCATTATCATCATCCAATATTCCTCAATTATTATATCACACAGATATAAATGTTCAATATTTACGATAATGCCCTCAACATTATCTAGGTATTCAACAGTTCAATTATCATAACCAATACTCAATAATGATGCATATGTTATGCATGTGCACATAGACTCAATGTCCTACTCCATGGAGGTTTTCACAATTTCGAGAAGAATGCTCTGGTTAATTGCCCACCATAAGCCCACAGACAATTGCCCAACCTTAGCCCACAGACAATGCTCAGCTTAGCCCACAAATAATCTCCCAGTCATTGAAAAGAATCGTGTTATTGTCGAGTATTGTCAATGCGTTGCAACGGACTACATCGCCAAGTGGCATATGATCCAGCCTTAGCCCACAGACAAATATCCATTGGTTGACCGCCGCGCCTTGACGCCCCCAAGATCCATCATAAACCTCACTATCAATTCTCATTCCCTCTTCAACCACAAGGGTCACAACAACATCAGCTATTAATTTTTTTGTTCAATTCAAAATCATCATATGCCTCAATGCATATTTTTCAATTTCATCATATGCTTCATTACATATCTTTCCAATGCATAATCAATGCACCAATGCCAATCACAGACAAAATTCATCATTTTCAATGCATATTTAATGTACCAATGCCAATCACAGGCATATCTTTCCAATGCATGTAAATGCACCAAATGCCATTCACAGGCAAAACTCATCATTTTCTCATACAGTGTCCATACACTAGTTCAATAGTAATCATACTGTATATTCAATAGCAAAATCATGCTATTGCGTTTTCATAGTCACAAAACACTTTCATCGTGTTTTTACAATCGCGCAACATTTCTGTCATGTTTTCAAATTACGTATTGATTTTTCAACGTTTTTCTCAATCACGTAAAAATATTTACACGTTACTAAAATCGCGTAGCGATTTTCCACCATTTTCACAGTCGCGTAACTTAAAAATCATTCTTTTAAGTCGCGTAAACCATTTTCCATCATTTTCGAAATATTTAAACGTTTTCCAAATTGCGTAGAAATATTCTAACATTTTTCAAATCGCGTAGCTTAAAAATCACGTTTTTAAGTTACGTAAATTATTTTTCACCATTTTACAATCACGTAAAATATTTCTCAATATTCTAAACATTATTTTGGACTTTCAAACAAATTAATATCATTTCTAACATCATTTTTCACATTTCTCCTTTAAGAAATTCTTTCCTCAAAATAATATGACTTCTCATATTATTTTCCTCATTTTCTTACTCAAGAAAATCCTTTTCACAATAAATTCCACAATTTCACCATTTTCATTTATGTAAATCAACGTTTTCAAATCTTTAAAATTCCTCATCACACTTCAAAACCCAAAGGTTGAGTTATAGATTAGAAAATATCAAATCACTATTATATTCTCCATTTTTCTCAAATCAATTCTAAAATCAATCCTCTTCAAAATAAATTGAGGTTCAAACACTTTCAACTTCTTTTTCTAAGTCCTTCACCACCAAAGGTTTCTTAAACACAAAACAAAACATATATTTATTAGTAATTCAAGCTTGAACAAGATAAACCATGGATCAAACATGGCTTAGAATCATGAAAAAGAGAGAAGAAATGAAGTTTCCTTACACTTCATCACAAATACCCTATAACTTTGCTCTTGAAAAAACTCCTTGAAGATGAAAGATTTAGAGAAAGTCTCCAACATGAAAGCTACTTAGAATAAGGTAAGGATTCAAGAAATAAGGTTGTATAAAATTAAAGAGTGATGGGAGGTAATATTAGAGTGCTTGGCTGAAACTAAGCTTGGAGAGAAATAGAGAGAAATTTTTGCTAAGCTTTGCTTTAGGAAAGTTCATGAATGATGAAGAATGATCAATAACGACCAAAGGTGATCAATTATGGTCTTCAAATGTTGCTTTAACTTCTAATGCAGCACCAAAAATCGTCCCCCCCTCCATGCACTCTTCAAAGAGTGACCAATCTCCTAGCCACCATTTTAGGCAATCTTAACCATTGATTAAATCAATGGTTAGGATTTAATGTAGCTTCTAGGTTTAGGCTTAGATAGAAGACTTAATTTAGGCCATTGGATCTTTCCTCCTTGAAATCCTAGCCATTAAATGTGTCTCCAAAATGAAGGGTCAAGATTACTCCTTCAAACTTTACATCCAAGGGCTATAAATGGTCCTAACCACTTTATAAGACTAAATCTCAACCGTTGATTAAATAAAGATCAAGTCTCCACTATTGATTACATCAAGGGTGGATATCCAAGTCACTGATGTTGACTACACAGTACAATATTTATTTTTGTATCTGCTATTACCCTTCGAATAATATTTTTACTGTATTTTTATCGCCCGATAATTAAATACAGCACAAAACACAGTAAAAGAAAATTTCTAAAACTGCTTCCGGATTCAGGTTTAGTAAGATCCCCTCTTCATCTCAACAGTATAAATTTTCTTGGCTACAGAATTTTTTTTACCTTTTTGGACCCACGTGGGGCCCACATACGACCTCCTTGGGCCCACAGACGGCTCACAGATAACGCTAAAATAATCAGAGTAATATAAAAAATTCATAATCACACACAAAATCACAAAAATTAGAAAATTCACAAATATCAAATCAGATTACGTAAAATAATTAAGACTTTTCAGTAATAATTAAATTACGTAAGATTTTCTCTAGCCCGAAAATTATTATTTTTCTGACACGGAGTAAATCACACAAAACGATCAAATGTACTGACAGAATAATCAAAATAATTTTACAGTACACAGAAATTACTAAACAGTAAAATTCTGTTAACTGTCAAATATTTAGGAAATTTGAGGTGTTACAACTCCTTCTCATTAGTTTTAGGAGCTGATACTGTTTGTAGTCGTTGATGGTTATCTGTAAATCTTTTGGAGGTATGATGTTTTGTCTTTTTGGTGGACTATATATGTGTAATCATTTTGGGTCATGTAAAGCTTCTATTTCTTTTGTGCAACTGTTGATGTATCTAAACATGCTTGACGTAAATATATATAATGTATGAATGTATGATTTCAATCATCATGTTAATTTTTGCTGTAATTATATTTTATCATTTTCTTACCCAAAAAAAAAGAATTTGCCAAATTATTTATACGCTTACAAAAGAACAGGCTATTATGTATGTATAATAAACCGAGTCTAAATAATAGTTTTGTTGTTCAAGTTCGTTTTATGTGCTACGCTTCCTTGCCAAAAAGGGGTTGTTACATCAAGAGTGAGCATTGCAAAAAGAAAGCAAAAGATCACAATTATGCTCAACTCAAGAAGAATGAGAATGATAAGATGTTCCAAGCATTTGCAAGATTTGAAGAGAAGAAATTTTTTGTAAGGTTGGATTACACGAGGAAGCCTAAGGATTAGCATTGGCAATGACAATGATTTTGATGATAACCAACAAGAAAGAAATGGTTGTGCAAAGATCAAGTCTCATGGTTCTTCAAGTTTAACTTATAGGACTTAGATCTTGTATAAAAGTAAATAGGAACCACACTGAGTTCAAATTTTTTTAAAATCTTTACAAATGTTTCTAACTTGTTAAAATGCCCAACAAACATGTTTTGAAAATTTTGTCATGGTAGTAGTTCAAATCTATGAAAAATAGTCAAGTTTGTGTTTTGCATAACTGACATTTGGTTACTCTTTTGATTATATATTTTAAAATATTTTTAGTTTCATTATGAAACTTGTTTCATATTAAAATAGACTCAAAGATCTTTCCAATGTGTGGTCATTTGTTTTAAACAGATAAGAAACGAAGAAGTTATGACCATTTAAAGTTAAGTTTTCAAAATAAATATGCAATAACCGATTATGGAATATCCATAACCAGTTATTCACCAAGACAAAAGCGTACCCTCTTTTTTAAAAGAGCTCCTAACCGGTTATGACATCTCAATAACTTGTTATTGGCACTCTACAGTAGTTCCTGGTGAAAACAATAACTGGTTAGTCAAAATCAATAACCGGTTATTCAAAACCAAATAACCACTTATGGGAAATCAATAACATGTTATCTAGGCAACTAGAAAACGTTTTCTAATGGCTAGATTTTGGTATTTAATGCTCCCAACTACCACCAACGACTCTTAAATGCTTTGGGTTATAAATGAAAGTGATTGGACATCAAAGAAAAGTTGGAAATCAATTTGAATAAGTTTCTTGATTAATAATTTTGTGTTTTACCATTTTTTCTCAAGAACACCTATTTTGAGCTTTAAGTGTGAGATTCCTTGATACTCATTGAGTTTCAATTTGTATTATTCACTCTTATGAGAATTTCTATTCATCTATACTTTGATTATTCTGTAAAGAGGGTGAGGTATTCTTTGTTGTTAAAGTTTAAGCACAAAAGGTGAAGAATCACAAGGTGTGTTGAGTGCTCTAGCTTATAAAGTTTTTCAAGCATTTGTTCAAGCTTGAAGGTTTAGTGAAAAATCTCAGGTGGTTCACTTAAAGACTGGATGTAGGTCACAATGGGTGACTGAACCAGGATAAATCCTTGTGTTTACTTTTCTCAACTCTATCTCTTTACATTTGTACTTTAATTATATATGCCTAAGTTGAACTTGATATCCATCTTATTTGCTTGATTTATCATTTAACCTAAGTTGTATTTAAGTAATCTATAATAATTATATCTTTGTTATGCATGTTTTGCTGCATTTATTAATTCAGTGCTTCAAAATACTTAATTTATTAATGATGTTTTAAAAATTTGTGATCACTCAATTCACCCCCACTTGGGTGATGGTTGCCATGACTAACAAGTGGTATCAGAGTTTCGTGCTCTATTGAAAGCATAACCGCTTAGAGTTAAAGTTCCTTGTTTGTTGGCAACCATTAAAAGCTTCTCAAAATGGAAAGTTTTGAAATTGATAAACCAAAATTCTTTGATTGTGTGCATTTTTTTGTTCGAAAGCTAGAATGAAATTTTATATGCAATCAATTGATATTGATTTACGAGATATTGTACTTGATGAATTTACTTGCAAATCAAAACAAACTTGAAATGTTTATGATAAAAAATGCTTTTCTTTGAATATTAGAGCAATGTAAATTTTGAGAAGTGGTTTGAATGATGAAGCTTATGCTAAAATTAAGAGTTGCTATAGTGTTAAAGATATATGAGATGCTCTTGATGCTATCTATCTTGCTAATAATGATTCTTTGCATAAAGTTGTATATACAGGGCAAGAAGAGCAAAAGCCTCTAGAAGAAGACAATATTGAACAAGTTCAAAATAAGAAAATGAGCTTAATGCCTCATGGTGATGATAGTGCTCAATTTGAAGAGATAATGCAAAACAAAATTGAAAAAGAAGATGTTCTTTAATCCTTGATAGACAACAATGAGAAAAATGATGATTCCTTTAAAGAGTTAAGTATGTTAAAAATTGAGACTATTTATATGGCTAAAAAGGACTTTGAGGTAAATAATGTTAAACTAGATTATAATTGTAACACCCTAATCCTATACATTGTAGTATACTCTAGTATACTAAGTAAATAGAATTAGTATGTCACTTTCTAACGTAAGCGTAAATTGTATCATGTTTGATATCTATTAACGAATAAATATATAGAGCCTTTACAGAAGTAAGAGAGCAAAACATTTTACACCTCAGGAAATTTGCTCTTTACTAGAAATTTATCTGATATGTTTGAGATTACAAACTTTTACAAACTAATTACATGAACTTAATTATAGAACCATAAATATAATTACATAACCAAAATTATTACATATACAACTTAACTAAATCTTCAACGCTTTACCTTGCGCTTGCTTAAATCCTTCTATGGATTTATCTTGGAAAACATAAAAAGAGCTGGGGTGAGAATTAATAATTCTCAATAATAAAATTCAAATCATGACATCATGGTAAATCAAATTACTTTAGATAAAACACAAATATTACTTAATCATTTGGAAAGGTGGCATAAGCCCAAACCTCATTCATTTCCATTCCCAAAGCAGACAATTCATTTAATAAAGAAAACAGTTCAATCAATATATAAAAACTCAACATGAGTCAACATATATTCACTATAATAGTTACAGAGGCTAGAAAGCATACTCATTCCCTCCAATACACACCTTTAAACTAAACTTTGATCTTCAACCTTTTCTAACTAACTTTAATCCTTAAACTTCACATTTAATGAAAATAAGACAATTACCCATACAATTATCAATTTTATGCAATGCATGTTAATGTATGATTATGACTAATGAAACCTTAAAGTATGCTTATGCAATGATTTATAAAAGATTTTGTTTTAGAAAAATTCATGTTATTTGCATATTCCAGAAAATCCTTTTGTTTCAAGAAGCATTTTTGTTCCTTGTATTGTTTTTTGGGTAGACAAGAGGCCCTTTTGTTCCTTGCACAACCAGTCATGACACTTGGAGCCTTTTTGTCCAAGCAATAGATTTACAATACATGGAAACATCAAATAACAAGTTTGAAAACAAAACATGCATAATATTAAAACCTTTCTTTCTTTAACTTTTACTTAATCATATCTTCCATTACATAATAGGGAAGTAATACCACAATCATCAACTTTCTCTTTTACACTATCATACATGCTTGTAGAGAGGGACTCACTCAACCTCATCTACCTTTACCTTCCTTTTATATTGCTTCCCAATATCAGGATCATCAACATTATTTGATAACATGCATAATAAATCAATATACTTCTTTACATTACACCATATCATGACTCATTGTATCATTTAACATCTTAAGCATCATGATGATCATTTATTTCATACAAAGTATAAAATTTGATGCACATCTTTTAAATATATCAATTTGACATAACATTACATTGGAAATCAATTTCCCAATCAAACAAATCTAAGTTCATATTATACCATCATCATATCCTTAATCAAACCATAATGTGTCTCATTACATCATTTAATAAGAACACATAATACATAATCTAGCAAAATCAATCATATAGGGACTCAACACCCTTATATCACATCATCCTAACTCAATCTTAGCCAAAAAGAAAATAAAACATAGTTCATAAACCATTCAACCTCAAATTATCCCAAAACACCTTAATATTTGTCTAAAAAAGAATGATTTTCAAGATTGCACCAAATGTGCATCCTAACTTAGAACATTATGAAATTTTATAAGCATATAGCCTTATATATTAGCTTTCAAATGCCTCTAGAATCTGGTCATTTCGATATCTATAACTCAAGTTATGAAACAAACACTACAAGTTGTCAGGATACTGTCATGTCTCACGCCTAGGCTTGGTTTTACCACGCCTATATGTGGTGCTCTCTATCTCGCAAACTAATTAGTCCATGCCTAGGCGTGGAAAACCTGTACCTAAGCATGACCAACACCATAAAATTATGCAGAAACATGGTTTCTACTTTCCTTTGATTCCAAACCAAAAACCATCATCAAAAATCAATATTCAAGCATCAACAATGATCTCAAATCACTTTGTATCTCCATTACACATCTTTAACACAATCATACATAAATTAAGGATCAACAATCCATCATGAAAAACCTATTTTTGAAACTCAATTTCTAATGGAAATACAAAAACATCAAATGCATAACCATGGTCCATAAACCAAGAACAAACCATCATCAAGTCTACAACAATAGGAATCTAACATAGAAATCACATTTCACATTCAAAACCCATTTTTGGTTTTTGTCATCAAAATGATTCACAAAGAAGAAGAAAAAGAGAAGCTAGGAAAATGTTTTCTGCTATCTTGGTTGATGACTCTTGGTCTTGTTCTTTCTTTCTCCTTCGTCCCCTCTTCTTCTCTTCTTTTCTTTTCTCTTTTTTGTTCTCTTCCTTCTGTAGCCAACCATAGAAGAAGATTGAAATAAAAGAAGTCAAAACACTTCTTAAAGGATAACTATCATAGTTATCTGATATTTTCATATCTGTTAGGAACACTTAAATTATATCAATTCAAGTTTTCTAACTTGCAACAACCATAAAATAAATTCTAAGTTTCATGAAAATTCTTGTTTCATCCTTTCCATTATTTTTCATATTTGTTGTGATCTAATTGATACTTAAATACTCATTTGGCATACCGAAAAATACCAAACTGACTCCGTTTGCCTTAAAAACTTAACCACATCATCTTTCACTCATTTGTGACCTGGAAATAACTTTTCCATATCCATTTCCTTCAATATAACAATTATGCTATTTTTTTCTTAGTTAAAATAGTCATTTTGCACGTTCTTTGTTGTGCAAAGTGCCTAAATTAACTCAAAATATCAAAAAATTTAGCGGATATGTTAAACTAATATTAAGCTACCTTTGTAACCTTATACAAGCCTAACGTGTAAAAAGAGAATGTTACAAATCTCCCTACCTTTTAAAAATTGTCCCCAAAATTTAGTTGTTCATACTAATGGTTTAGAAAACCACAATAGTTGTCTCTTCATTGTATCCATCTTATCCATTCCAACCTGTAACCAAACTTAGATATTCATAGTCTTTCATTTCTGACTAAGGTTACTCTATAATGAGTCGAAAGATTAAACTTCCTTTTTACTTTCTTAAAGTATATACCCTTCCTAGAACCTGTAGTTTAGGATTGGGTATAACTTTCTGCTTTTACTGACATCTGCTGACATAGCGCCCTATTTGATTGCACTCATAACATAACAAACAAATTTTGTTGTCATATTATCTTCTTCCATCCTTAGAACATTTAAACTCCACAATTTCCATTTGATTTTGGCTTATTTCCATTTTGTGATTCACTGGGTGTAGAATCGCATTCCTTATTCTCATTGCCTATCTTTTTTCCTCTTTTAAAGACTCATGATGCTCTGCTCAACTCAACACACTTTTGGTTTTCGTTTGGATTGATCCTAACATATGAGTAAAACTTGAAAAGTTCTCCAAACTTCACTTCATTGTATACAATGGACATGCCTCCTTATTTTATTTCCAAGAATATTCTACTCCTTTATTATATATTTTTCTTCGAAAACACTTGTTTAAGAAAATTTTCCATAAATGCTTCTCACATTACATAAGTACTTGTTGCTCCCAATAGTCTTATTTAACTCCTCCACCAATACTCTACTTTCCCATTGTCTTAAAAGTTCAACCATATTAGGAATTCCCTTAATTTATTTATTCTTTGAGTATCTTCCTTTCCTTACATTGTAAAAGCAAAACATTGTCAAATCTACTAAGACTTCCATTTGTGTGAATACGTGGCTTCTCCTTATCATATACAATGTTGCAATTTTCATCCTAGCGGAATATCTCTTCAATAGTTTAAACCTTTGCAGTTACTAGGTTAATTTTGAGTGTTATGGTCTTAACAAAATGGGAAGTACCATATTCATATATTTGTCCACATTAACTAACATGTAAGCATGCCTAAATAAAGATCTAGCTTCAAACATTGTCTTATTTGACAAAATGTAAAATGCCCTCTCATTTTCAGAAGAATATACTTCCATTCTAACAAAATAGCATTTCACAAGAGAAGTCACTGGGTCTTTCTTCCTTTCCAAATTTCCTATAGAAAGCATAAGCTTCTTGAACACTGTCTTACAACTCCTTATATTCTTCTTTTCAATAATTTAACAACCAAAATATTATTATCACCTAAAGCTTAATGTGGGCGTGTCCGTATATTATATCCTTGAACCTCAATCTCCTATTTGAAGAAACATAGTAGTGATATACATATATGACTTATGATAATCTCATTTGAAATACAATTGTCGTTTCCTTTCACAGTTGATGTATCTTTGAAAACTTACAAATTCAACCAATTGATATATCAAGCCTACAACTTTCTATATTATTCTTTTCGGGTTACCACTTTATCTCATTCAGAAAGAACACTAGAGAAAAACAAACTGAAAACTTTACAATGACCACTTTTATGCTCTTTCACTTCTACACCAACATCTTAATTCTATAGGATCTAATGACACCACATCTCATGTTGAATCGAATTGGAACTCCACAATAAACTTTGTTGAATACCTCCACATTTATAAGCACACCTGTTCAGGACCGTGGTCCGGGATACCTCCCTTAGGGGCAAACTCGGCACATATGCCACCATGATCCGAACTACGCCCCTCAGCTGGACATCCGTACATAGGTACTAGTCGTACTCCCCAACCAACACCTCATAGGTCTGCGCTTAACCTGATCATTGCCTATAGAACACTTTATAGTGTGGGGACCATGACCGCCTGCTACAGTGGTTGGCCACTAACGTGACAGGCCTGCGATTCCAAAGATCTGCCCAGTGATCGTGGAGGGAAGTACCCTCCGTCAGGCCTCTGCCTGAATGATTGTGGAGGAGAGACACACTCTTCTCGTCAGGCCACGATCTCTGGAGACCTGCACTTTGAGACAAATGCTCAAGGACTATGCGCAGGCACTATAAGTATCACCAAACACTCTCAAGAGGTAACCTTTGATACCTACGGTGTATGCTCTCATTGTACCAAAAACTGACTTGAGCGTTGGAGTCCTTTGCAGGTACCCAACCCCCCTGTTCAAGACTTTCGGAGGTAACAACTGCACAACGAGGAGGAGACCACCGTATATGTGTCTTATCAGGCACCTTATGAATCCATTTCAGAACATTGGCGCCGTTTGTGGGAACTTTAAATTTCTAATCCCACCAAGTCATGGTGAATACGAGACAAAACTCGAGGAGGGACGTTGCGCAAACTTCTGCTAATCATAAGCAGGGTTTTGCCACGCAACACTTCCCCACTCTGTCCCACCACCCACTATTGGAACCTCCGCCATGAGAAACCAAGCACCCAACGCAGAGTACCAGCGCGAGGGGCATTTCACTTCGATTTCAGACGAGAGTCCCAACCCCTCACGCAGAATCTCAACGAGGGATAGACTCGGAATCTAGAGCCAAGGAGGGAACCCCAACACCCAAAAACATTGAGTCCCAGTGCGTCAACGCTTGGGAATGCCGAACGGCGATGCTAGCAACCGAGTGTCCCACTCTGAGCATGGGAGCCAGTCCCATATGTCCCAGCGTCAATTCCAAGACATGTTACGACAACACATGGCTATGCTGAACGAGCAATACCAGAGGCTGGAAGACATACAAAGAGCCATGCATGAAAACCAGCCCAGGTCGAACCATATTGATAGGGGACACAATAAGGAGAATAATCAAAGGAGGGGTCACGTTGAAGCCACAGTATCCAACGCTGAAAACCGCAACTCGAACCATGGTATCCAAGAACACCCTTTCTCTGATCAACTGATGGAGTACCAAGTCCCCAAGAACTTCAAGTTCCCCGCTAACTTGGAGATCTACGATGGAACAACGGACCCCCAAGAGCACATAAATGCCTTTGAACAGTCCATGTGTTTTCATGGCGGATCCATGGAATTGTTATGCCGTGCTTTCCCTCTCTCCCTCAAGAAGGGAGCCCTCAAATGGTTCTCCGGCCTACCACGCAAATCCGTCATAGATTGGTCAGATCTACAACAACGTTTCCTGCTCCAATATACCACTAGTAAGGAGCAGTCCAAGTCCATCGAATCCCTGGCCAAGATTCGGCAGGGGCGAGATGAGCCCCTCTGTGATTACGTAAGACGGTTCATGGTAGCATGCACCAACGTGGAAAGCTTTGACGATAAGATCGCCCTTCACTATGTCAGGAGCGGTCTTCGTGTGGGCTCGAAGTTCTTTGCGTCCCTCGTAAAGAAGAAGCCTGAAAACTTGGGTGAATTCTAGAGATGGTCCCAAAAGTACGTCAACCTGGAGGAAGCAACGGAAGACCAGAGGAGATGGGATTAAAGATGAACGCACTCATCAAAAACCCACTCATGATTCCTCAAGGTCCCGACGCCCTAAAGGCAGCCCACCTTGGCGAAGGTTCGCTAAGTATACCGCCCTAAACGTCCCACGAGAAACGATCCTGAGGGAGGTGATGCAGACCGATTTCCAAAATATCAGGAGACCACCTCCCATTAAAAAACACAAGCAAAAAGATCACTCCAAACATTGTGCGTGGCATAAAGGCAATGGCCACGACACAGAAGACTAACTCCAGCGGTTGGATTTGACTCCTTATGAAGGGGAGCTCACAGGGTTCACGGGTGAGAAGATTACCCCGGTGGGGTACTACGAAACCCACTTGACCCTAAGTTCCTCCAAGCTTTTCAGAACAGTCAAAGTAAAGTTTTTGGTCGTAGACTGCCCTTCGGCTTATAATATCATCCTCGGTCGTCCCTCCCTAAATGCCCTTGGTGCCGTGGTATCTACCACCCACCTCGTCATGAAATTCCCTAGCAAGCACAATGAGGTGGTCACCGTCAAGGGCGACCAAGTTGCCGCCAGGAAATGCTACAACGAAAGTTTGAAAATTGGCAGAACCCTAGAGAAAGAAAGGTTCATCAAAACTGGCCTAGTCCTAGATCAGGTTAACATATTGATGACCGAGTTGGATGCTAGAGAAGAACTTCGCGGCATCAGACCACAACCAGAGGGTGAACTACAGCCTCTCCAACTTGGAGATAGGCCAGACCAAATTACCAAGATCGGAGCCCAATTAGGAGAAGACGAAAAACAACAGTTGGTTAAGCTGTTGTTGAAAAACAAGGACCTGTTCGCCTGGACGTCGTCCGACATGCCCGGACTCGACCCTTCCTTCATCTGCCACCGTCTGTCCATTAGCAAGGATATGAAGCCGGTTGCCCAGAAAAAGAGGAAGGTCGGCCCTGAAAGGCAACAGGTCATCGAGGAGCAGGTAAAAGAATTGCTGAGTTGCGGATTCATTAGGGAGATTGCTTATACCACGTGGTTGTCCAACGTGGTTCTGGTGAAAAAACCCAACGAAAAGTGGAGAATGTGCGTGGATTACACAGATTTGAACAAAGCCTGCCCAAAATATCCATATCCGCTTCCCAATGTGGACCAACTGGTTGACAATTCTTCAGGGTTCAAGTGGTTGTCATTCATGGATGCTTACTCCAGATACAATCAGATTCCGATGTATCCCAGAGATGAAGAAAAAACCGCCTTCATCACTGGAAGGGCAAGCTACTGTTATAGGGTTATGCCTTTCGGATTGAAAAATGCAGAAGCCACCTACCAAAGAATGATGAACAAGGTCTTCAGGAACCAAGTGGGGAAGATGCTAGAAGTCTACGTCGATGATATGATAGTAAAAACCCCACAGGACAGATCCCACACAGCAGACCTTGAAGAAGTGTTCGCACAAATCCGGAAACACAACATGAGACTAAATCCAGAGAAGTGCGCCTTTGGAGTCCACGCCGGGAAATTCCTGGGATTCAAGCTAACCCATCGTGGAATTGAATCCAATCCTGACAAGTGCCAGACCGTCCTCGACATGAGGAGTCCCCGGTGTGTCAAGGAAGTGCAACAGTTGACAAGGAGGATAGCAACCCTCACTCGTTTCCTCTCTAAAGCAGCTCATAAGTCTCTCCCCCTTTTCAAATTACTCAAAAAGGGCAGAAGTTTTGAATGGACCCCGGAATGTGAAGATGCCTTTTCATCTTTGAAAAAACTTCTATCCTCCCCCCCATTTTGTCAAGACCAAACAACGGAGAAATGTTCTTCCTATATCTCTCAGTCCACGAGGAGGCTATAAGCTCAGTACTAATTCAGGAGACGGACGAAGGTCAAAAACTAGTCTACTTTGTGAGTAAAGTCCTTCAAGGACCAGAACTCTGGTACCAAAAAGTTGAGAAAGTTGCTTTCGTCCTGATCACCACGACAAGAAGACTGCGACAATACTTCCAGTGCCACCCCGTCGTAGTAAGGACGGACCTACCCATCTGTCAAGTGTTGCACAAATCAGATTTGGCAGGAAGAATGATTGCCTGGTCAATCGAACTTTCGGAGTTCGGAATCACCTACGAACCACGACTCGCAATAAAAGGCCAAGCGTTGTCCGATTTTTTGGTAGAACTTACTTCCAACCCAGGGAACCCAAAAAGAATCTCTTAGACCGTCTTCGTTGACGGATCCTCCAACCCCAAGAGAAGTGGAGCCGGAATAATTCTGAAAAATTCAGAAGGATTGACGTTAGAGCATTCCTTGAAGTTCGAGTTCCCTACCTCGAACAACCAAGCTGAGTACGAAGCAGGCATTGCTGGAATATCCCTGGCAAAAGACATGAAGACAACTAGGATCACACTTTGCAGCGATTCACAGTTAGCAACCTCCCAAATCCGAGGCGAATATCAAGCTAAGGAGCCTCTCTTGCAAAGATACTTGGTTAAAGTCCAAGAACTCCTCAAAGGCTTCGAAGAAACAAAGATTGTACACATTCCAAGGGAGCAAAACTCCAGAGTTGACCTCTTGTCTAAACTCACCAGCACCAAAAGCCCTGGCAACAACCGATCAGTGATCCAACAAACCTTTCCTCAGCCCTCCATCACGGATAATGCCGTCTTTCAGGTAGAAGAGGAAGAAACGTCTTAGATCACCCCCATCATGGAATATTTACAGTCCGGAGTCATCCCCCCAAACTCCAAAAAAGCCTCAAAGCTAATCAAAACAACAATGAGGTACACCATATATGACAGTCAATTGTACCAACGTGGTTTCTCCTCTCCCTTTCTCAAATGCCTCACCCCGAAAGAAACAGAATATGTTTTGGCCGAGGTCCATGAAGGAAGTTGCGGACACCATTTAGGAGGCAAGGCATTGGCTCTAAAAGTACTAAGGGCGGGATACTATTGGCCAACAATGGAAGCTGATTCCCATGCACATGTATGAATTTGTGACAAGTGCCAGCGCCATTTGGACCAGTATAAAGCCCAAGCCCCCTCAGAGGAGCTATCCACAATGTCTGTACCCTGACCATTCTATAGATGGGGAATGGACATCTTGGGCCCCTTCCCCCAAGCCCTAGGGCAGCTAAAATACCTGGTGGTAGCAGTAGATTATTTCACGAAGTGGATTGAGGCAGAACCTTTAGCCACAATCACCGCGACCAGGATCCAGAAATTCACTTGGCGTCACATCATCACCAGGTTTGGAATTCCAGAGTCCATAGTAACGGACAACGGAACCCAGTTTAAAGATAAGGGATTCGAAGAGCTACTGGCCGGACTAAAGATAAAACATCACTGCAGCGCCGTTGAAAACCCCAGGACAAACGGACAAGCAGAGGCCGCCAACCGGGTTATCGTACGAGGAATCAAAAGGAGACTAGACGAAGCAAAGGGAAATTGGACTGAGCAGCTCGACCACATCCTATGGGCCTACAGGACTACTCCCCACTCTACCACGGGCAAAACCCCTTTCAAACTCAGTTACGGAAGTGAAGCAATGATCCCGGTAGAGATAGGAGAACAAAGTTAGCGTCATCAACAATTTTCTCCTGACAGTAACCCCGGAATGATCAGAGAAGACCTGGACCTCTTGGAAGAAAGGAGACGCGTGGCCCACATACGCGATACCGCCCTCAAACAAAGGACGGCGGCCAGATACAATAAAAAGGTGATACCGAGGCGTTTCCAACCGGGAGATTTGGTTCTTAGGAGAGCGGACATAGGAGGGAAAAATGCCTCCCAAGGGAAACTAGCCCCTAACTGGGAAGGCCCCTACCGCATCGTCGTCAGCACTAGCAAAGGAGCCTACACGCTGGAAACTCTAACAGGGAGCACAATCAAGAACTATTGGAATGCAGATAAACTTAGGAAATACTATAGCTAGACGCCTATAACGGCCTAGCCCTTTAGTAAAAACTAATGTTTGATCTGTCCTCATCTGATTTTGTATGGACCTTCGTCCTTCAACACTTATCAATGAAAAAGAGTTGTTCAGATACCACTTTTTCGATAAGAAATCAAAAGCCCAGGTCAGGAGGCGTAGCATACCCAACTGTGGTGACAAGCTACAGGGTCAACACCCAACCTCGATATCCGGCATGGTCTACTTCAAAGTTAGTAGAACAACGGAACAGACGACCCGTAGTCCACCCTCATACCTAAGCCAAAGTGGGACCCCGTCTAACCAGTACGGTTAGCACGAGGACCTCGGGCAAGGTTCAAATGACAACACATGCCTAAGGCAAAATGATTCGGAAGCACCAAGCCTTTCGGACCATATATCCTAAGCTAAGGCATCATTTCTTACACCTAAGTTCAAAATTCCATAAGTTTAAAACCATAAACGATGGAGAAGATACTAAAGGTGTTTATTTTTGCCTAAGTCCATATTTCCAAAATGCTCATCAACATGAGCAACTGGATAATAGACTAAGGTGCTTTTTAAATACCTAAGTCCAGAACAATGTTACATCACGAACCTGGACCATGGCTCTTACGAAAATTTCCTAAGTCCACAACATGGTTGTAATAAACACCATAATGGGCGTTGGACCCCAAAAGGACTACGGTAAAAATACCTCAATCTAAGCATTTAGAACTTGCCCCTTTACCTATCCAAGCCAAAGTGCCAAGTTGGGGGCATGATAACGTTACGCTGGAGTAAGCGTTGAACTCACCCGGCCAAGTATAAAAGATCACGGATAGACAAGAAGAGACAACACCACCCCGGAGTAAGCATTGGACTCACCCCAATCAACCATAAAAACTTCGGATAGCGAAACGATATAAAGGAAAAGAGAAAAGAAGATACGAAAGTAAGAACTTTTATTCACAAATCTTATTTTCATTCCATACATCATCTTACATAAGAAAGAGAGGGAAAAGAAATTATAGAGACATGGAACATATAAGGAAAAGGACCCCGGAGGTGGGAACCGACATTAACATCATTAGGCATCCCAAACCATGTTGCATCCACATTCCCTCCGAAACATAGAGAGTCGCTGCCACCACCACGGCCCTCTTGAAAAAGTGGATAGGCATGGAAGAACTTCAGCAAAACCGACACCAGGAGCCAGGACGCCAAATCTTCTGCCTTGCCTCCACCAACAAAGGCCGGGATGCATCCTTTTCCGATGGACGGGGCGCAACCACTCATGAAGGAGATCGTCCCACCGAAGTCTTAGCCGGTCTCGCGATTCCTCCAAAGGCGTTTTAAGGCTCGGGGCAGTTTCAATAGCCCCTCCTAATTACCCTGGCAAGGAAAGTGAACGCCCCAGCATCAGAACACCCCGTCCAACATAGAAGGCGACTCAAGCTTTCCCAGCAACAGCAAATATCAAACAACCAATCAAGGTACGCTGGGAAAGTAAGCCGCCCTCTGTAATTACGCTGAGAAAGTAAGCCGCCCTTTAAAAAGGCATTCTGCGGAATAGCCAAAACAACGTCAAGCTTCTTGGAAAAAACAGGAATATGGCTCTCACAGGGGGCAGCACCCTCTCAGGACACGAATAACAGGCAAAGAGAGCCATGAAAAAAGAAGTGCAGAGCAAAGAGGAATGCTACAGAAGGAATGACCAAATTCCATATGAAAACGCTCCCCTTTTATAGGAGAAGCGAAGCATTCGGAACAGGCCCAATAGCAACGTTCTGATTGCAGAAAGTAAAATACCCTTAAATGCTCCTCGACTTAGAATGGGCGAAGGAGAAGCGTGCCATTGGGAATCACCAGAAAATTAATGGGCCCTTTAATGTCCAATAAAGTCAGAGAAGCAGTTTCCCAAAGAAGCTTTGCATTACTGCAACGCGCAGAAGTTTCCCGAAGAAGCTCTGCATCCCTGCGAAGCACAGAAAAAGATAAAAGAACATTGGATCCACACACATGGGGGTAGGACATGCACCGGATACTAGGATGACGGTATATGCCAACCCTATGGGGTACTCCCCAGACAATGGACACCGGCCTCTATAAGTTCCCATAACGCAATGCAACGGATCCCCGTCCTCGGTCTTAATACCTTGACACTTAACCATTCCACTAAAGCGCTAAGTTGGGGACAACTGTTCTGGACCGTGGTCCGAGATACCTCCTTTAGGGGCAAACCCGGCACATATGCCACCGTGATCCGGACTACACCCCTCAGCTGGACATCCGTACGCGGGTACTAATCGTACTCCCTAACCAACACCTCATAGGTCCGCACCTGGCCTGATCATTGCCTATGGAACACTTTATAGTATGGGGACTATGACCGCCTGCTACAGTGGTTGGCCACTAACGTGACAGGCCCGCGATTCCAAGAATCTGCCCAGTGATCGTGGAGGGAAGCACCCTCCGTCAGGCCTCTGCCTGAACGATCGTGGAGGAGAGACACTCTCTCCCCGTTAGGCCACGATCTCTGGAGACCTGTACTTTGAGACAAATGCTCAAGGACTATGCGCAGGCACTATAAGTATCACCAAATACTCTCTAAAAGGTAACCTTTGATACCTACAGTGTATGCTCTCATTGTGCCAAAAACTGACTTGAGCGTTGGAGTCCTTTGCAGGTACCCAAACCCCCTGTTCAAGACTCTCGGAGGTGACAACCGCACAACGAGGAGGAGACCACCGTATACGTATCTTATCAGGCACCTTCTGAATCCATTTCAGAACAATACCTTTAACATATATTTGTAAGAAATATGACTCCATTTAAATCTTCAAAAGTTATAACCTTCAAAAATGTTTACCTCAAAACAGATTAAAAGATCATATCATTCAGTGTCTTAATAAACAATCCTATATAGACAATTCTTCATATAATATCATGTTTTTATTGCATGTATAACATACTAACTGGTCTATCAATCTTGACTTACCTCCATATTACTCCCTACATTTGGCTCACTTCTGGCTCCATATTCCAACTTGAATTTGCTTTCCTTTATATTGTAGAAATTGAAATCTAACTTCAATATTTGACTTTTTACTCTCTTAGAGGTTTTACTAATTCACTATGGTCCTTGTTTATCACTATGTTGTATCCATTTTTTATTAATAATAAATTCTCCTCCCTAAGCTTCAGTTAATCATGGGAATCCTAATCCCATTTGCAGATGTATGTTGACTCCCATTCTCACGAAATGTTATTAATAGCAATAACCTGTTCCCTCATAGCAATTATCACCATCATAGTTCTCTCAACATATCACCGATATCATCTCTAGTGAATCTCATAATTCACAAATTAACATTACTATATATAATGATTTTATTTTGAGCATCAAAATAAACTCTACTATTCATCAGATTTCTGCTTTATGTTACCTTATAGACATACTACTTTACTTCAATTCAAGAATTCCACTTTCTTATCTTCTCACTTGTCCTTTAGGAAATATTTATCCAAACACGTCACTCTAAATACCTTCCAATCCATCTATATACCAATAGCTTCCATGAATCGTCTTAAACTCATCAACCAATACTTTACTTCTCCTTTCAACATAAAAGAAACGACCTACACCTTTTGTTCATCTGGACAACTTATTACCTCGAATGTAACACCCTAGGACTACAATTGTGTATATTATCAATATACTCAAGTAAGTAGTATTAGGATTGTCATCTCTAGACATTAAACATAATTATAAACTTGTTTAGTAACTATCACCACATAGATATATAGAGCCTTTAATTAAAAGTAAAAAGAACAAGATATTTTACATATCTGGAAACTTGCTCTTTACTACGAATTTACATTACATGTCTGAGATATATAAAGGTACCAAAAGAAACAAGCCATGAGGGCTTAAGTACAAAACTAGTACACTAAGTACATCCGTAATATATATATATATATATATATGTATAAAATAGTTTAGTAAGTCTTCATTTTCTTTCTTTGCTCTTGCTCTGATCCTTCGCTAGATTTACCACGGAAATAAGAAATTGGAGTGAAAATTGAAAATTCTCAGTAGTAAGTTTTAAAATGTGACATCACAATAAATCCAGCTACTTTTGGGAAAAACAAGTTTCATACATAAATAAATGAAAAGGTGACGCAAGTCAAAACTCAGTCATTTCCATTCTCGAAGCAAACATTCCATTTAAATAAACAAAACTCTTTAATCATAACATAACATTTCAACCCAATCAACATATTCGTTTAATATTATTATGGTGGCAAGCAAACATAAACATCCTTCATCATTTTATACCTTCAAGTTATCCATCAACTTTTCATCAGTATAAAACAAGACAATTGCCCATATAATTGTCATTTTATGCTATACATGGTAATATATGACTATGCCTAAGATATGCCTAATGTGTGCTTATGCAATGTTAGTAAAATATTTTATTTTAGGAAAGTCATGATATTTGCATATTTCCAGGACAACCTTTGGTCCTTGTATTTCCTCTGGGTAAAATGAAGTATTAGGAAAACCTTTGTTCCTTGACCTCCCTTATTAAGGTACTAGGAAACCCTTTGTTCCTTAACTTCCCTTAATATGATAACCCTGGCATTAGGAGCACCTTTGGCTCAAGCCAAATACGTGGAAATAGCAAACATCAAGTTTAAAAACCAAAACATGCAAGAATATTTAAAACCAATCCTTCATTCACTTTTCACTTAATGTAACTTTATCTGACATCATAATGAAGCAAAACCTTAATATACCCTTATTCTTTCATTATTATGCTCCTCAACATCATTTACACTTATCATTCATTCCATACAAAATACATACCATGACTCACATCAAATAATTCAACTTTGTTAGTATAAAGGAGCAATACCATTATTCTACACAGTCAATCCATCATAAACTTTTCAAGCCTTTAACAATTTATCATTACAACTTATAATGTATCAATTTCCCAACTTGAAACTTAAACTTTGAATTTAGGAAGGAGAACTACTAATTCTCTTTAAATTCGGTCAACATAGCCAAATAGCACACCAAGATTAATTATGTATCCACTTAGCTACTAGGTTACTCCATCATCTATTTCTAGATTCAATGCTAGCTCAACCTTAATGACTTAAAGGAGCAATGCAATAATTCTAATTCAAATCCAAGCTCAACCTTTAAAATTAAGGGAGCAATACAACTCATATTCAATAACTAGTCATCCATTACAATCATCAAATGTATAATGCTAAAAACATTTTATCACTTCTTTAAGACATCATTCGACTTCTATGGCCAAATTAAAACATATTCAGTTACTTCATAATTACTAATACTAAAACTTGCTCTAGCATCACAAATGACCAATATCAAACATTTTGAATCCAACTAGGTCACGACTACAAGTCATAATCCAACCTTCTCAATTTAGTCATTTTGTAAGTATGAAAATTATGAACAATTCAAACTTCACATTTTCATTTAAGATTTGACATCAATACATGATACAAAGACATTAAATTCAAAACCAAAACAGGACAGATTACTACCATGGTTTTTAGTCACATTTTAAGTCAAAACATTATGCACAAAAGCAACATAATTCTAGCCGCTTGGTGGTAGCATTCTACCATGCATTTTCAACCAATTCAACCCACCATTTCACTCATCAAAGGTAACAAATTTCTGCTTAAATCTGGGCAACATTCTGCCTTGGTGATTGATCACCTTTCTAGCTATAAACTCAAGCATAAATGCATTCATAATTCCACCACAAACAGGGCAGCATTCTGCCTTCATTTCCATCACAATTCAAGACACAATTTTAAATCAATTGAGCACCATAGATTCTGCCCAAAACAGAGCAGCTAGACCATGTTCATCAATCAAACAAAATTTGGTCATAAACTTCACTAAATCAATCACAAAGACAACATAACAACTAATAGGAAAAGAAGCACAATTTTAAAGGTATAAATTCTGTTATAACCATGTAGTTCAACCAAGCAAAATACAATCCAACTCTCAAAATTTTCATTCAATTGTTCATCAAAGAAAAGAACCAACACAAGCAAGAATTAAAATCCATTATGTACAAGAATAATCACTCTTCATTCAAGGGCTGGTCGTAGCCTTACCATGGCAGCCAAGACCAGATTTTTAGCTTTAAAAATGGTAAGAAATGAAGAGTAAATTAGAGGCAAGAACCCCTACCTCACTCCTAGCTTTGGCTCCTTGATTTTCCTCCTTTTTCATTCACTTTCTTTTCATTCTTTGTCTCCATTTCACTCATGTTGCTGCTGATGTATTATGACCCGTTCTTGCCTCTGTTTTTGAGGTGAAAACCGTGTGACCAAAGTGAGAGGAACAAGGAAGGATAAGGCTTAATATGAATAGAAAAATAGAAGAGTGAAAATGGAAGGTAAAGAGTGGAGAAATGAAGATATTTCTCTTTCATTTTGTGCTCCGTAAAACGGACGCTGGAGAACGTGAAAAGAAAGGGAAAAGATGAAAGAATGGTCATAAATTATCTCGATAATATGTGGTGGTGGTTTAAAGAAAATATAACTAAAATTTTCTTACTTAAACTTTAATATTTGCTAAGTATATTTTAATTTTTAAAAATTGAATTTTTAAAGATTTATAAGTTTTATAATATATTTTAGGATTTAACTTAATCTTTAAATTCATTTTTTTATAATTTTTCATATAAAGATATTAATTAAAAAAGTTGTATTATTTTTTTAAATTAAATTGAATTTATAAAATAGGTAAATATATCTGTCTTAAATTATTTTTCATACTAAAATATTCTTCATATTCTATTTATCATTTTTATGAAATTTTATAATTTTTCGAAATTTGTTTAATTATCCTGACTATTTTTCTGTAGTATCCTTAAAAATATCAGATTAACTTAGTTAACTTTTCAAAATTTTCTAAAACTCTTATCAATTATTTATGGTTAGGAAATAATTTTTTATATTTATTTCCCTCATATCAATTGATTTTACAGATACTTTAATTATTCTATTGTATTCAGTATTATAGATTTATGTTCAAATTAGTTTAGAAAATTACTTGAATTAATAGATAATCTCTTACCAGTATTACTGAGCTTTTATAATACTATTTAGGACTTATTAAGTCAGGAAGGGTATTACATTGAATATCGTCTTTCTTGCACTTAGCCTCTCTACTATAAAACTTCAATGTTTCAGCTAATTGCATATCTTCAAAATCCTTGAGACATGTTTCTTGCTAACATTTTGATTATTTAGTTCTTTCATCATCTTCACTATTCAAACCTTAAGTTATTCTGTTCTTATCATATCATCGAGGAAACATACTAACTCTATTTCATACCTCCTCTCAAAATCAATCTTGTCATCCTCAATCAGCGAACTCAATCTTCTTCTTTTCCTTATGCTACTAATAGCCTCAGTCTACTCCTACATCATTCCATTAATAACTTATGTTTATTCTCCAGCAGTGGCGTTTCGTTCTCTTATCACTTTCATCAACGACCTAACTATCTCAGATATATCACAATTACCCTTTTAGAAAGCTTTTCTATTCTCCTATTTTCACCTAGGAGGTGTTATAATTTCTTGCTCACACAAAACATTACATATTGAGTTGGTCAGACTCAATATCATGTAATAGTGTGCTAGTAATTATTAACTTCCAAGCCTAAGGCTGTCATGCAATCCTATTTACATATCTCACATTGAGATAAAAGAATGCATGACACAAACAAAAACAACTAATCATGCTCAAAAGCATAGTCACTTTATTCCCCAGCTAATACGAAGAACTGCTTTGATATCAAAATGTAACACCTTAATCCTATACACTATAGTATACTCTAGTATACTAAGTAAATAAAATTAGTATGCAACTTTCTTATTTAAGCGTAAATTACATCCTGTTTGATATATATTAACGAATAAATATATAGATCCTTTACAAAAGTAAGAGAGCAAGACATTTTACACCTCAGGAAACTTGCTCTTTACTAGAAATCTATATGATATGTTTGATATTACAAAACTTTACAAACTAATTACTTGAACTTAATTATAGAACCATAAATATAATTACATAACCAAAATTATTACATATACAACTTAACTAAATCTTTAACGCTTTGCCTTGCGCTTGCTTAGATGCTTCTCTGGATTTATCATGAAAAACATAAAAAGAGCTGGGGTGAGAATTAATAATTCTCAGTAGTAAAATTTAAATCATGACATCATGGTAAATCCAGCTGCCTTGGATAAAACACAAATTATATTTAATCATTTGAAAATGTGGCATAAGCCAAAACTCATCTGTTTCCATTCCCAAAGCAGACAATTCATTTAATAAAGAAAACAGTTCAATCAATATATAAAAACTCAACATGAGTCAACATATATTCACTATAACAGTTATAGAGGCTAGCAAGCATACTTATTCTGTAACACCCCAAACTTTTTATTTATTAAACAGTAATTTTGACAATTAACAGAATTCTACTGTTTAGTGATTTCTGTGTACTGTAAAGTTATTTTGAATATTTTGTCTGTATATTTGATTATTTTGAGTAATCTGCTTCGTGTCAAGAAAATAATAATTTTCGGGCCGAAAAAATATACGTAAATTAATTTTACTGTTTAGTCTTAATTAATTTACGTAATTTGATTTGATATTTGTACGTTTTCTAATTTTTGTGATTTTATGTGTGATTTTGGAATTTTTACTGTGTTGTAGGCCCCACGAGGTGTATGTGGGCCCAAGTGGCCATACGTGGGCCCAGGTGGGTCCCGCAAAATGAAAAAAAATTTTACGAATAGAAAAATTTGTCCTGTTTAGACGGAGACAGGATCTTACTAAACCCGAATCCGGGAAACGCTTTTAGAAAATTTCTTTATCTTGTATTTTGTCTTGTATTTAATTAAAAATACAAGTAATTATATATATATATATATATTTGTGAGGTTAGAACAGAAGATAAAAATAAAATTCTATACTATTAAGATAACATTAGTGGTTTGGATATCCACTATCAATTTAATTATCGTTGGAGAATTAATCTTGATTTAATTAACGGTAGAGATTTGATCTTAAAAGTAAATAGGATCAATTATAACCGTTGGATGGAAATTAAATCAAGGGTAGGGATTTAATTTTATAAATGGCTATGACTATTATCAACCCTTGGATGTAAAATTAATCAATGGTGGAGATGGATCATTAATGACCATTGGATTTGGATTTAGATCAATGGTGGAGAATTGGTCATCAAAAATGATTACAACTATTTTGGACCCTTGGATGTAAAGTTTGAAGGTGTAATCTTGACCCTTCATTTTTGGAGACATATCTAAGGGATAGGGTTTAAAGAGAAAAGATCCAATGGCCCATAATAAGTCTTCTACCTATAATGCTTGTAATTAATACCTAAAATGACTAAAAACAAAAATGGCTATCAAATTATCACATTTTGGAGTGCATGATGAGGGGGGGCGGTTGAAGGAGCAAGGAAGAAGGGATACCATTTTAGAATAGGTTTTTAGGCCAAAGAAAAAGGATGGAAAAGGATAAAGAAAATAGCCAAGTGTTAAGACAAATTACTATTGATCATTAATGCTTATGTTTTTCAAATTTCACTTTGTATTTTTCTCCAAGGCATGCTACGGCAATGCCATCTTGGAAGACCATTCTACACTTCATTTATCACTTCTTCACTTTATCACTTAAACTTCAAAGAAACCAAACCAAGAAAACTCCATTTCTCTCCCAAAATATGACCATTCGGCCAAGCACTCCAATCTTCTCCTCCATCACTCTTTAATTTCATACAACCTAGTTTCTTGAATTTTTACCTCATTCTAAACAACTTTCATGTTGAAGATTTTCTCTAAATCTTCCATCTTGAAGGACTTTCACTAAGATCAAGTTCTAGAGTTTTTGTTGGTGAAGTGTAAGAAAACTTCATTTATTCTTTTCTTTTTCATGTTCTAAATCATGTTTGATCCATGGTTCTTCTTATTCAAGCTTAATATACTAATTTTCTTGTATTTGTTTCATGTTTAAGAACTTGTGTTGGTGGAGATATTGTTCAAAACACAAATTAACAAGCTTTTTGGTGGTTCTTCAAGAGGTAAGAGGGAGATTCATCTCACCAACCAAGCATAGTGGTGAGAGATGGTTTTATATTTGATGGATGGTGAATCCATGTGAGGATTCCTATCCATGGTCATGTAATAATTTATGTGTATTATGTGCTTTGATTATTTTTGCTTATCTTGATATCTTTGCATGATTTACTTGTGTATGCATGCTTAGTATGATTTTTATATTTTTATTTGTTTATATGGTATGCTTAAAATATGCATGATGATATATGTTGAATATATTATGATGGATGTATGTTGAAATAAGCAAAATTTTGGCTCCAAAGGCCATAGAGGAGGTCACGGTTTTGAACTTCCAAGACTAAGGTTTAATTTGAAATTTTTCAAGAATTATAGAATGAATTTTTAGTCCTTGAACTAAAATAAATTTCAGCCAAGACATCAACCAAATTAGTGTTCACAAAATTATATTGTCATTCATGAAAATATTGAATGATTTGAGAAGTAAGGAAATTAAATAAAAGGGTTTGTTTTACAAAAATAAGGCACACGGTTTTTGAGTTATATTTTTATTAATTTATTTTGTGTAGAAAATAAGAATGGATCTTAGATGATTTACAAGAAAAATATTTGGTAGTTTCAAATGTCATATATAAGGTTTTGACAATTTAGAAAAATATTTGATGTTATAAAATACAAGAATTTTCAAATAAGGATTTTTAGAAAAAGGAATTAAAGTATAATATATTTAGTGAAGTGGAATTTTTATAAATAAAAGGAAAAAGAAATTGAAAGTGTTGAATTTCAAATTATTTTAAAGAGAATTAATTTTAGGAGTGATTTAGAAATATAAAAGAAAACGTTCATAACTTAAATTTACTAACGTAGTATTTATTTATTGGATTTTGGAAAACACTAAGAAATTTAAAGTTAGAAACAGTAATTAAATCAACTAAATGTGATTTTGTAAGATTAAATCAATAAAAAATGATTTTTGAGAAAATATATTACGGAAAAGATTTTTGACTAAGAATAAGAAGGTAATAAAGTAAGAAATTATATTATTATAAGAAAAATCCAAAATAATATTTTTAAAGTTAAGAAATATTTTACGAAGAGTAAAAACGGTGAAAAACGATTTACGTAACTCAAAAACATAATTTTTAAGTTACGCGATTTGAAAAACGTTAAAATGTTTCTACGCGATTTTTAAAGCGTTTAAATATTTTACACGATCGAAATATTGTAGAAAAATATCACTAGGCAATTTAAAAATGAAAGAATATTTTACGCATTTTAATACAGTAGAAAATTGTTACGCGAATTTTTAAACGTAACAGAAATATTACAAATCATTGATTACGTAATAAAATATTACGCGACCGTGAAAATATGACAAAAACATGGTAATGTATTTTTGCTGTTAATTATACAGTAAACTTTACAGTTAAAATCAGTATATGAATACTGTACAAGAAATTTAGAAGTTTGCCTGAAATTGGCATTAATACATGAACGTAAAACAGTATTTGAACCTCGTATGAGAAATTATGTGATTTACCTTTGGTTGGTAATTGGTGCATTACACATGCATTGAAAATGGTCCGATGGACTGTATGTGGCTAATTGCCTAGGAGAAACGTACACCTCTTGAGTGGGTGCGATACGCGTAGTGTAGGTCACTTGTTGACATTGGGGGCATCAGGGTGCGGGTTGCTCGCAATGGGCAGTTGGTAGCTCTTCTGCACCGTGGGTTAGACCGATGCAACACACCGATGATCCGGACCGAGACACTATTCTTAATCGAGATCTGATAAAGACTGTCGTGTATGTGCTAGATGTGCAAGATATAATTATAGCACTTGGTCTGAGGCACGTGGTACCGACAGATCTTTTCGATCAATTTCTCCGACTTGAGTATTAGCTCCATGGAGTAGGTCATTGAGTCTACGTGCGCATGCATGAAACTGAGCATCTATATCTATGTGATGGTATTTGTATAATTATTTTGTGATTTAAACAGTGATAGTGGCATGATGGTAATTATTATTCTTACACTATGATGATGGCATAATTGTGATCATGATATGATATTTTTGGTATAATATGTTGTTTGTATTATCTCTCTGTATTATCTTTGGTATTGGCATAGGTGATCTCACCTCTTTGTATGTATATCTCAGTATATTGTATTTATATTGGGTGAAGACGTTGAGAAAGATACTATGACTAGAAGGAGAAGAGGAATTACTTCTCACATCGTGAACCGCGAGTTCGACAAGATGACGTCAAGAGCCGCTTTCTTCGGATATGTACGTTTACAATTTCACGGAGGAGCTGGAGAATGGAGGACAAGTCCCGATGAGCGAGGACTTATTTACGAGGGGTACCGATTTGTTAGTATTAGTAGGCTGTATCGTGGGGATCCATTTTTCTGTGTGACTATCTTTGTTCATGTTGAATTTCCATTGCATATCAGGCGACATTGGGACACTAGAAATTATGTCCCAACGGAAATCAGCATAGTGTCATCAGCCTGGACACCTGTTCGTAGGGCTACTCGTCATAACGGATTCCTACCTGCTGAGGAACCCGAGGAGGACCCGTCTGAAGGGTCTTCTTAGTTAAACTTGGGCATGTTTGAACTCTGATATAAATAATGTCTGTAATTATTAAAGTAGGTTTGTTGTTTCAAGAAATGGTCTGTAATAAATAAACCTGACAGCACTTGTGTAATATGTATAATGATGTAAATTATGTGTGATGACTATTATGTATAATGATGTACATTATGTGTGATGATGTATAATAGTTTTATTTTCCGCTAAGTTTATTTTATTGTCATCAAAAAAAAAAAAAAAAAAAAAAATTACAACTCGTATTTTATTATAACATCATATTTTATAACTTGGGGTAATTTGATAATACAGTAACATAAATGTGGCACCCTACGGTGGGTGTTACATATTCCTTCAATTATACACCTTTAAACTAAACTTTGATCTTCAACCTTTTCTAACTAACTTTTATCCTTAAACTTTAAATTTAATGAAAACAAAACAATTGCCCATACAATTACCAATTTTATGCAATGCATGTTGATGTATAATTATGCCTAATAAAATCCTAAAGTATGATCATGCAATGATTTTTAAAAGATTTTGTTTTAGAAAAACTCATGTTATTTGAATATTTCTTGGAAGCCCTTTTGTTTCAAGAAGCCTTTTTGTTCCTTGTATTATTTTCTGGGTAGACAGGACGCTCTTTTGTTCCTTGCACTACCAGTCATGACACTTGGAACCCTTTTGTCCAACCAATAGATTTACAATACATGGAAACATCAAATAACAAATTTGAAAATAAACATGCATAATATTAAAACCTTTCTTTCTTTAACTTTTACTAAATCATATATTTCATTACATAATAGGGAAACAATATCATAATCATTAGCTTTCTCTTTTACATTATCATACATGCTTGTAGAGAGGAACTCACTTAACCTCATCTACCTTTACCATCCTTTTATATTGCTTTCCAATATCATGATCATCAACATTATTTGATAACATATATAAATCAAAATACTTCTTTACATTACACCATATCATGGCTCATTGTATCATTTAACATCTTAATCATAATGATGATCATTTATTTCTTACAAAGTATAAACTTTGATGCACATCTTTTAAATATATCAATTTGACATAACATTACATTGGAAATCAATTTCCCAATCAAACAAATCCAAGTTCATATTATACCTTCATCATATCCCTAATCAAACCATAATGTGTCTCATTACATCATTTAATAATAACACATAATACATTACCTAGCAAAATCCATCATATAGGGATGCAACACCCTTATATCACATCATCCTAACTCAATCTTAGCCAAAAAGAAAATAAAACATAGTTCACAAACCATTCAACCTCAATATATCCCAAAACACCTTAATATTTGTCTCAAAAAGGATGATTTTCAAGATTGCCCCAAATATGCATCCTAACTTAGAACATTATAAAATTTTATAGGCATATAGCCTTATATGTTAGCTTTCAAATGTCTCTAGAATCAGGTCATTCTGATATCTATAACTCAAGTTATGAAACAAACACTACAAGCTGTCAGGATGATGTCCTGTCTCACCCTTAGGCATGGTTTTACCACGCCTAGGCGTGGTGCCCTCTGCCTCGCAAATTGATTAGTCCACGCCTTGGCGTGGAAAACCTACACCTAAGCGTGACCCATACTAGAAAATTATGCATAAACATGGTTTTTGCTTTGCTTTTATTCCAAACCAAAAAACCATCACCAAAAATCAATATTCAAGCAACAACAATGATCAACAATGATCTCAAATCACTTTGTATCTCCATTACACATCTTTAACACAATCATACATAAATTAAGGATCAATCATCCATCATGAAAACCTATTTTTGAAACTCAATTTCTCATGGAAATACAAAAACATCAAATGCACAACCATGATCCATAAACCAAGAACAAACCATCATTAAGTCTAAAACATTAGGAATCTAACATAGAAATCACATTTCGCATTCAAAACCCATTTTTGGTTTTTGCCATAAAAATGATTCACAAAGAAGAAGAAGAGAAGCTAGGAAAATGTTTTCCCCTACCTTGGTTAATGACTCTTGGCCTTGTTCTTTCTTTCTCCTTCTTCCCCTCTTCTTCCTTCTCTTCTCCTCCTCTTCTTTTCTTTTCTCTTTTTTGTTCTCTGCCTTTTGTAGCCAACCGTAGAAGAAGATTGAAAGAAAAGAAGTCAAAACACTTCTTAAAAGGTAACTATCATAGTTATCTGATATTTTCGTATCTGTTAGGAACACTTAAATTATATCAATTCAAGTTTCCTAACTTGCAACAACCTTAGAATAAATTCTAAGTTTTATCAAAATTCTTGTTTTATCATTTCCATAATTTTTCATATTTGCTATGATCCAATTGGTACTTAAATATTCACTCGGTATCCCGAAAAATACCAAACTGACTCTATTTGCCTTAAAAATTTAACCATATCCTCTTTCACTTATTTGTGACCTAGAAATAACTTTTTCATGTCCATTTTCTTTAATATAGCACTTATGCTATTTTTCCTGAGTCAAAATAGTCATTTTGAATGTTCTGTGTTACGGTAAAGTGCCTAAATTAACTCAAAACATGACAAAATTTAGCCGACATGTTAAACTAGTATTAAGTTACCTCTGTAACGTTATACAAGCCTAACATGTGTAAAAAGAGGATGTTACAATAATCCTTCCTATTATTAGCTACAATGTACATATAATAAATTGTATGATGATTTATTGAATTTAGAAAAGAAAAACTTACCGTATTTGGAAAACATTTCCTCCATTGAAAATAAAATTCAGACTTTGAAAAATGAATATGTTTTTCTCAATGAGAAAATGTCTTTGAAATGTGAAACCTCAACTTCTTGTTAAAAGTGCATTGATTTAGAAAATCAAGTTGATGACTTATATTATGAATTTGCCAAAACTAATGATTCTAATTGCTTGTATTCCATGCTTGTTAATGAGAATAAAATTAATATTATTCCACATAAAAATTCAAGCAAGGCTTATGGAAAAAAATAGTATAGAATGTAATAACAATAAAAGGCTTAAGTTTTCCAAAGATGATCTTCAAAGGATCAAACCATCATTAAATTCTATTGCTTGCAATTTTTGTGGTCATGTAGGACATATTTCTCATTTATGCAATTATAGAAGATATCCTTTTATGAGAAATAGTATGATATGAGTTCCTAAAGATCTTAAAGGCCCTAATACTAACATTCAAGGACCCAAGATGAAGTGGGTACTAAAATGTCCTCCTAGTATTTCAATTATGTAGAAAATTTTTCAAAAGGATAGACTAATTAGTCAAAGGAAAGAGGAATCATCAAGGAGAATGCTTCCAAAGCCCAGTGGTAGAAGTTTTGGTCAAAGAAGAAAGATGACTTTAACCAAAGCTTCCCAAGTACAAAATGTAGAACTTGAAAAGTTCAAGATTCCAAAAGAGAAGCAATGAGTAAGAAAAAGTATTTCCTTGATTACTAAGACTAAGGTATAAAAAACTTTTACCTCTTATGCACATTTACTTATAAAGTCATTGAATTTGAGGTATATTCCTTAGGCCTTAAGTGATTGATAGAATCATGTATACTTAGTAAAATTTGAATATTATATTTAGCACATCATTATGTTCATTCTTATTGTATCATATCTCATTAATTTGTTATATATCTTGGTACATAAGGTTCTACTATGCCTAGGTATGCTTGTTATGTTTTGAATTGTCTATATATCATGAAAGTAAGCATGCTATTGGCTATGTGCTTAATGGTAATTGATTATTTAATTTATTGTGCTCAACTTACATACTATGAAAAAATTGATCTTTATGAAATCATAATGGATTAATAATCAATGACTAACCTCTATGAATCCAAAATTGGTGGATACCAAAGAAAGTAATTTGAATTGTGTTGTAGGGTGACTATTAGCTCAAGCATGCATCAAATTGAAATACATCTATACTACTTGAGGTTGGAAAAATTTGAAATGGTCTAAGTTCTTCAAAAGTGAGGAACATATAAAAAAAATGACATGGAGAACCACAACATTCTCAAGGAGTCTTGAGGCATAGAAGTTAGAGTCACCTATAAAAACTCAACGAGTACATTTTTAGTGACATTAATCTCTTATCTTTATTTATACTTTAAATTCAATATCGTGATATTTGGAGAAGTAGAGAGTTGTTTTTATGCCTTAACATACCTTAAGTTATTCTTTTCTAGCATTGTGTCTTGAAAATGTCTTTATATAAGCTAACATGCTAGATATGTACACACCTTGTTTGGAATGACATGTTTTATGGTAATATCTTTGTTCTTGAGCTTGTAACCAATTCTCTTTGTTCAAATATGGAAATTCACATGCTCATAAGTAGTTTTAATCCTTTCTATTCGATGCTTAATTGTCTTATATACTTACTTGGAGATTGAAAAGTTAAATATAATATGTTTTCTTGTACGAAATTGATTGATATGTTTATATCTTCAAAACAAGAAGTAAATGGTTCTTTTTGTGCTTTGAACTTGTCTTGAACTTCAATGATTCTTACATCGAAGTATATCTTGAAATGGATCATAAATGGTTTCATAAGTTATAGTTCCATGACTTTTCAATTCTTGCATTACAATAAGGGACTTTTTTGTTCTTGATTGGCATGTGTGCGTACTAGATGTTAGTCATGGCAACCATCACCTAAGAGGGGGGGTGAATTGGGTGATTACAAATTTTCAAAATAACTTTGAGAAATTATTCATTTTGATACTTTCAATCAACACTTGCAGCGGAATAAGCTTGACAAAGGTACAACTAATAGAGATTTCTCAACTACTACTTGTGCTATAGGATATGTCAAGCAAATAAACTATATATATCAAATTAAACTTAAGCATATATAATTAAGGCACAAATGTAAAAGGATAAAGTTAGAGAAAAACAAACACAATGATTTATCCTGGTTCAGCCACCCCTTGTGACCTACGTCCAGTCCTCAAGTAAACCACTCGAGATTTTCCACTAAACTTCAAGCTTGAACGGGTGCTTGAAAACCTTTACACAATAGAGCACTCACCACACCTTGGGATACCTCACCCTTTATGCTTGAGCCTCAAAATAGGGATACCTCACCCTTTTCACTAGAGGGATACCTCACCCCCTTTACAACCTTTGAAGGATACCTCACATTCTTTACAACCTTTGAGGGATACCTCACTCTCTTTACATCTTTGAAGGATACCTCATCTTCTTTTCAACAAGAGATACCTCACCCTTTTTCACTAGAGGGATATCTCACCCTCTATACAAGATAAATAAAGTGTTTGAATGATAGAAACTCTCTCAAAGAGTGGATAATACAAATTGAAGCTCTATGGGTATCAAGGAATCACACTTTGAAGCTCAAAACAAAGTTTTGGAGAAAGAGATGATGAAATATGAATTTAATGTTCAAGAATGATTTTCAGATTGTTCTCCAACATTTCTTTGATGCCCAACAACTAGTATTTATAGCCAAAACAAATTTAGAGCTATTGGGTAGTGGATGGGGGCATTTAATGCTCAATAGAACCGTTGGAGCGTGTTTTCTGGTTACCCAGATAACCGGTTAGGAAATTGTCCTAATCGGTTAGGAGCTTTGATTTTTGGCTCCTGACATTTAGAATAACCGGTTAGGTGGAGTTTCTAATCGGTTAGGAGCTTTTATAACAACATGAAAACACTCCTTTCTTTTACACTAACCAATTAGGTGAATTGCCTAATCGGTTAGGAGCTTTAGAAACATGAAAAATACTCCTAACATTCACAATAATCAGTTAGGTGAATTGCCTAATCGGTTAGGAGCTTTTAGAACATGAAAAACGCTCCTGACTTGTGCAATAATCGGTTAGGTGAATTTCCTAATCGGTTAGAGCATTCTGGTTTTGAAAGCTAACTTTAAATGGTCATAACTTCTTCGTTTCTTATCCGTTTTAAGCAAATGACCACTCATTGGAAAGATCTTTGAGTTTATTTTCAAATGAAATAATTTTCAGAAAAAAAGTCAAAGTAGTTTGTAAGTTATGATCAAAAGAGTGACCAAAGGTCAGCTTTGCAAAACACAAACTTGACTATTTTTCATAGATTTAAACAACCACCATAACTAGCTTTTCAAAACTTGTTTGTTGAGCATTTTAGCATGTAAAAACCATTTTTAAAGATTTGAAAACATATTTGAGCTTAGTGTGATTCTCATTTACCTTTACACAAGATCTAAGTCCTATAAGCTATTCTTGAAGATCCTTGAGACTTGATCATTGCACTTTCATTTGTTGTCCTTGTTTGTTATCATCAAAACCATTGCTTATTGGCTTTAGCCAATGCCAATCACATTATCCCCTTTTTTGATGATGACAAACAACCATTGAGAAAAGGTAAGTTCAAATAAATTGGAATTCACAAAAGGTGTTAGAGACTTACTCCCCATCTATTTTTCAAGAGGTGATTAGATCAGAGATGCATAGCTCCCCCTTAATTTTGGAATCCCAAGATCATTCAAATTGTACCTTTTACATTTTACCTTAACTTTTCTCAATGTTTCAACTTCTCCCCCTTTTGTCATGATAAAAAAGATATGCAATATATAGATTTTGACAAAGAGAAGTAACACAAAACCATGATAATTATGCAGTAACAATTCAACTTATGCAGCAAATTTTAACATTATGCAGTAAGATGAAATATTATGCAGCAATATGACAAATTTTGCACCAAAATGATGAATTTTGGCAAAACATCACTTTATGACAAGTTAATATTCGATTTGGCACTTTGTCAATGCTAAGCATACTTCTTATGTAAGGAAATCATCTAATCATTTAAGATCAAATTATCAACAAGTATCATATAATCCATAGCATATAGAATACCATAATAGCTTAGAGATAGAGATACTTATTGAGAAAGTGATGTTTCTTTAGAATATTCTTCATCTATTGGACCTTTGCGTTTGAACTTTCTTCCATTGCATATTCCATTCTATTGCACTTGAAGAAAGTCTCCTCATGTCCTTCTTCATTCAACATTTCTCATTTATCCACATTTGCTTGACATTTTAATATTTGATGACTATATTTCAAAAGTTCTATTAAAACATGGGTTAGCATCAAATATCATTTAAACTTATTTACAAGCATAATTTAGGTTAATATATATAATGTAGAGCATGTACCACATTATCAACCATGCAAAGTTTAGCTCTAACAAGAATGCATGAAACACATATGCACTTAAAAATATGATTTAAGCATTTTAAGGCATGATTCAAGTTTATCAAGAAAACCTTGTTCATCATCAAAACATAAATAAACAATTTGAGGCAAACAATGAACATGTAAGACATGTAATATCAAGTAGAGAATTCTAGTATGCACACATGCCAATCAAGAACAAAAAGAATTCCCTTATTGTAATGAAAGAATTGAAAAACCATGGAATTGTAAATTTTAAAACCATTTATGATTCATTTCAAGGTGTTGAGTGAGTGGGGCTGAGTTGGTGCTTGGTATGTGAAGGAGGTCATGACTAGGAGTGGTTTTTGATGTCTAGTAACTGGTTATAAAGCTTTATGTAACCAGTTACTAAGTGCCCTCTAACCGGTTAGAGAATGTCTCTAATCGGTTAGCACTTAGCTTCAAACAGTTACAGGAAATCCAAAGCACCCATAACCGATTAGTGTAGCCTTTTGACTGATTATTTTGCGTGGCAGAGGGCTTTTTTCCTTGACAAAATAGTTCCAAAAATCACATAACAGATTGTTTTCTTCTTCTAACTGATTATTGCACTTCCAAGATTAGAAAATTTTTCAGAAATCAGTCTTTAAAACATCAGTTTGTTTCATCTTAGCTTGGTTTCCTTTTCATCAATACTAACCACTTCAAGAACATCTCAAATTCAGAATTTTTCTTTTTCAGAAGAACCAAAAAACATTTTAAGACACAAAAAAAAAATCATTTACATCTTGTTTTCAAGATATGAACATATCAAACAATTTCAAATAAGAAGACATATAACTTATAACTTTCCAATCTCCAAAAAAAATATAAGACAATTAAGCATCAAAGAGAAAAGATTAAAACTTCTCATGAGCATGTGAATTTTCATATTTAAACAAAGAGAATTGGTCACAAACTCAAGAATAAAGATATTTCCATAACATGTCATTCCAAGCAAGATGTGTACATATCTAGCATGTTAGCATATGTAAAGACACTTTTAAAACATAATGCTAGAAAAGCACAATTTAAGGCATGTTAAGGCATAAAATAAAAAATAACTGATTAGAGATTATATGTAACCGGTTACCCTGTTGTGATTTAAATAGCCATAGTCATTGTCTTCTTTAATAACAGGTTAGGGATGGATGGGTAATCGATTATTTGGTGAGGACAGAGACTTCCTAATTATTGTATATTGGTGTAATCAGTTAAGGGACAATTCTTAACCGGTTATTCTGTTTCCCAGAGAGCACTACGTGAGCTCATAACTGATTATAGGGAGATGATAACTGATTATTTGACTTGACAGAGAGCACTAAATAGCTACAATGAATAAGTAACTGATTATTTGCTCTTTGTGACTGGTTATTTCACCACCAAAACCAGAAATTCTTCAGAACTCAACCTTTATAATACAACCTCATGTCTTCTTGAAGATCATCTTAGCTTTGCCTTATTTTTCATTCTCTCAAACCACCATAAATGCAACTCAACATCATATTATGCAATATCATGACAAATTATGCAGCAAAGATGATTTTTAGCAAGAGTTAGATGTATGATTGATCCAATATGCCAAGTTCTAAGATATTTTCATCAAATGTGCTATTCTAAACAAGAAGTGAACTTAGGCATTGTAGAACTTTATGTACCAAGATATATAACAACATAATGAGCTATGGTATAATAAGAATGAACATAATCATGTGCTAAACAAAATATTCAGATTTTACTAAGTGCACATGATTCTATCCTTTACCTAAGGCCTATAAGGAATATACCTCAAATTCTTTGACGTTACAAGTGAATGTGCATAAGAGGTAAAGACTTTTGATACCTTGGCCTTGGTAATCAAGGAAACTCTTTTCCTTAACCATTGCTTCTCTTTTGGTATTTTTAACTTTGCAAGTTTCACATTTTGTACTTGAGAAGCTTTGGTTGAAGTCATCTTCCTTCTTTGATCAAAACTTCTTCCAATGGGCTTTGGAAGCATTTTCTTTGATGATTCCTCTTTCCTTTGACCAATTTGTCCATCCTTTTGAGAAATTGTCTGCATAATTGAAACACTAGGAGGACATTTTGGTACCCACTTCATCTTGGGTCCTTGAATGTTGGTACTAGAGCCTTTAAGACTTTTAGGAACCCACATCATGTTATTTCTCATATAAGGATTTCTTCTATAATTGCACAAATGAGAAATATGTCCTAAATGACCATAAAAATTACAAACAATTGAATTCAATGATGACTTGGTCCTTTGAAAATCATCTTTGGAAAACTTAAGCCTTTTGTTATTTTTACATTCTAAACTATTTTTGCCATAAGCCTTGCTTGAATTTTCATGTGCAATAACATTGATTTTATTCTTATTAACAAGCATAGAATGTAAGCAATTAGAATCATTAGCTTTGACAAATTCAAAAGATAAGTCCTCAACTTGATTTTCTAAATCAATACACTTTTCACAAGAAGTTGAGGTTTCACTTTTCAAAGGCATTTCCTCTTCAAGAAAAGTATATTCATTTTTCAAAGTCTCAATTTCATTTTCAATGGAGAAAATGTTTTCTAAACAAGATAAGTTTTTTTTTTCTAAATTCAACAAACCATCATACGATTCATCATATGCACATTGTAGCTCATAATAGGAAGGAGTATAATTTAATTTAGTATTATTTACCTCAAAGTCCTTTGGAGTCAAGTGGGAGGTTGACTCAATTTCTCGCATCAATGACTCTTCATAGGAATCATCATCCTCATTCTTTCCCATCAAAGCTTCAAGAGTATATACCATTTGGTTTTGCTTTTCCACCTCTTCAAATTGAGCATCATCATCACCAAAAAGCTTTGAGCTCATTTTCTTAATTTTAACATGTTTTTTAGGACATTTTTCAATGTTGTCTTCCTCTAGAGGATTTTGCTCTTCTTGCTCTCTATATATAACTTTATGTACAAAATCATTGTTAGCAATATAAAGAGCATCAAGGGTGTCTAAAATTTTTTTAGCACTAGAGCAATTCTTAATTCTACAATAAGCATCATCATTCAAACTACTTCTCAAGATTTGCATTGCTCTAATGTTCAAGGAAAAACATTTCTTGTTATAGGCATTCCAAGAATGTTTTGATTTGCAAGTAAATCCATCAAGTACAATATCCCACAAATCAATATCAATAGATTGCATATAAATCTCTATTCTAGCTTTCCAATAAACAAAATGCACACCATCAAAGAATGGTGGTTTATCAATTTCAAAACCTTCCATTTTAAAAAGCTTTTTAATGGTTGCCAATAAATAAGGATCTTTAACTCTAAGTAGTTAAGCTTTCACCAGAGCACGAAGCTCTGATACCACTTGTTAGTCATGGCAACCATCACCCAAGAGGGGGGGTGAATTGGGTGATTACAAATTTTTAAAATAACTTTGAGAAATTATTCATTTCGATACTTTCAATCAACACTTGTAGCGGAATAAGCTTGACAAAGGTACAACTAATAGAGATTTTTCAAGTACTACTTGGGCTATAGGATATGTCAAGCAAATAAACTATATATATCAAATTAAACTCAAGCATATATAATTAAGGTATAAATGTAAAAAGATAGAGTTAGAGAAAAACAAACACAAGGATTTATCCTGGTTCAGCCACCCCTTGTGACCTACGTCCAGTCCTCAAGCAAACCACTCGAGATTTTCCACTAAACTTCAAGCTTGAACGGGTGCTTGAAAGCTTTTACACAATAGAGCACACACCACACCTTGGGATACCTCACCCTTTGTGCTTGAGCCTCAAAACAGGGATACCTCACCCTTTTCACTAGAGGGATACCTCACCCCCTTTACAACCTTTGAAGGATACCTCACCTTCTTTACAACCTTTGAGGGATACCTCACCCTCTTTACACCTTTGAAGGATACCTCACCTTCTTTTCAACAAGGGATACCTCACCCTTTTTCACTAGAGGGATACTTCACCCTCTATACAAGATAAACAAAGTGTTTGAATGATAGAAACTCTCTCAAAGAGTGAATAATACAAATTGAAGCTCTATGGGTATCAAGGAATCACACTTTGAAGCTCAAAATAGAGTTTTGGAGAAAGAGATGATGAAATATGAATTTAATGCTCAAGAATGATTTCAGATTGTTCTCCAACATTTCTTTGATACCCAACAACTTGTATTTATAGCCAAAACAAATTTAGAGCTATTTGATAGTGGATGGGGGCATTTAATGCTCAATAGAACCGTTGGAGCGTGTTTTCTGGTTGCCTAGATAACCAGTTAGGAAATTGTCCTAATCGGTTAGGAGCTTTGATTTTTGGCTCCTGACATTTAGAATAACTGGTTAGGTGGAGTTTCTAATCAGTTAGGAGCTTTTATAACAACATGAAAACGCTTCTTTCTTTTACACTAACCGATTAGGTGAATTGCCTAATCGGTTAGGAGCTTTAGAAACATGAAAAATAGTCCTAACATTCACAATAACTGGTTAGGTGAATTGCCTAATTGGTTAGGAGCTTTTAGAACACGAAAAACGCTCCTGACTTGTGCAATAATCGGTTAGGTGAATTTCCTAATCGGTTAGAGCATTCTGGTTTTGAAAGCTAACTTTAAATGGTTATAACTTCTTCGTTTCTTATCCATTTTAAGCAAATGACCACTCATTAGAAAGATCTTTGAGTCTATTTTCAAATGAAATAATTTCAGAACAAAACTCAAAGTAGTTTGTAAGTTATGATCAAAAGAGTGACCAAAGGTTAGCTTTACAAAACACAAACTTGACTATTTTTCATAGATTTAAACAACCACCATAACTAGCTTTTCAAAACTTGTTTGCTGAGAATTTTAGCATGTAAAAACCATTTTTAAAGATTTGAAAACATATTTGAGCTTAGTATGATTCCCATTTACCTTTACATAAGATCTAAGTCCTATAACCTATTCTTGAAGATCCTTGAGACTTGATCATTGCACTTTGATTTCTTGTCCTTGTTTGTTATCATCAAAATCATTGCTTAATGGCTTTAGCCAATGCCAATCACACTAGAATTCCTTACTTGATATTACATGATCATTGTTTGCCTTAAAATGCTTATTTATGTTTTGATGATGATCAAGTTTTTCTTGATAAACCTGAATCTTGCTTTGAAAATGCTTAAACTATGCCTTTGGATTCAAGTGCATATGTTCTTCTTTTGTTCTTGTTAGAGCTAACATTGCATGGTTGATAATGTGATACATGCTTTACATAATATATCAACCTAAATTATGCTTGTAAATGAGTTTAAATGATATTTGACGCTAACCTATGTTATAGAGAACTTTTAGAGTTAGCTTTGCAAGTGTCTCTATGTGTTTCAAATATAGCCATCACATATTGAAATGTCAAGCATAAATGGATAAAGAGAAGAATTGAATGAAGAGGGACATGAGGAGACTTTCTTCAAGTGTAATGAAATGGAATACTCAATGGAAGAAAACTCAAACTCAAATGAAGATCATTCAAAAGAAGCATTACTTTTTATCTAACTCAATAAATATCTCTATCTGTAAGCTATTGTGGTATTCTATATGCTATGGATTGTATGATACTTATTAATAAATTGATCTTAAATGATTAGATGTTTTACTTACATGAGAAGTATACTTAACATTGACAAAGTGTCTAATTAGATATTAACTTGCTAATTTTGTCATTGCATATAGAGTGGATGATATTATTTCTATACATGCTTTGATCCCTATAGCATATTTTGTCAAGTTGAATGTTTGATATTTATGATTCTCTTGATCTATGGTTTGTTAGTGATATAACACCTATGAGAATCATGCTCTTGTTTTGAAAAGAGTTTTTGGTTTGATTAAAAAAAAATTAAAAGCAAAATCTCTTATCTTTTTTTAAAGAAGCTTTTCAAGTTCCATATCCTTGAGAATCTTTTGAACTTGTCTTGAAGAATGCTTAAGAAAGTTTCCAAATAAATCTTTGAAATGTTCTATGCAGCCCATCTTGATGCTTCAAAAGATAAGCCTTGTTTTTCAAAGTGTTTTATTTTCTCAAGGCACTTGTTTAATAAGAAAGAGAGGAGATGTACTTTCATATGTTATTTTGATATGGGTTTGATCACTCTCAAGGAATATGTGATTTTAATATAAAACCTCTCTACCAATCTAAAATGCTTTTGAAAATGTAATGTGTTCTTGTAAAATTCTTTTTGAGAGAGGGAGAAGTTTTAAAATTGTTTTTGATGAATGAATTAAGAATAAGTATCTTTTGCCTTATTTTACTTTATAGTAATGTGCTTACATGATCTTGACATATATATTTCACTTTATCCATCTTGTGCTTTAATAAGGGGGAACCTAGCTCTTAAGTTATTTATATCTCTTGACTTACATCCTTGTTTGATTACATAAAGTAATTTATTGCTATCATATGCTAAATGTTAATAAACCAAAATATGTCAAGCATTTCATAAATAATCTTTTATATCTTGAAAGCATGTTTGTTTCATCTCTCTATTCTTGAATCATATGTAGAATTAAATAGGAAGAGATAGTTATGATTTAAATAACTTGAAAAAGTTTTTGGTTTTGATGATCCCACTCTTTTTGGCAACATGAGTTTTATCTATAGGGGAGAGAAAATATTATCTTTCCTTCTTAAGCCTTTTTGTTGATGTCAAATGTAATGCCCCAATTTTTAGAAAATATTCTGAATGTACTGTTTGCTGTTTTTCATGCTTTTGTGTGAATGACCGCTGTGTCCCTATTTTTCTGTTCTCGATTTCTGTATGAAAACAATTACGATAATACAGGCTCAAATTTTATTTGATCGTTTTACGTAATTTGCTTTGAGACGGTAAAATAAAAATTTTTCTCAGAACTACTGTTTTAATTTTTCTGAAAGATATACAAATATATAATACTTCTTTGGATATTTTATTTGAACGTTTTGGACGATTACCTACGTTGTGGGAAAAAATGAGAAAATGACCGTTACGTCCCGAACGCATCTTGTTTTTGTTGTTGTTTTTGCTTGTTTTTAATTGTTTTCTTCTTGATTTAATGTCCGATAATACTGTCTGCGTGATTTTATATGGACTTTTTGTGTGATTTGCTCGAGCGGGAAAATAATATTTTTCGGACCGAAGAAAATCTTATTTTATTATTTAGAATTGGGGGATCTTACTTAACCCGATTCTCGAATGAGACTAAAAATTATCTTTTAATTTTTAGGATTTAATCACAAATAAAATAATTTTATATTATTATAATATTATTTTATTAGTCAAGATAATTTAGTGACAATGGACCCTAAATATTTTGCGGGACCCACAATTAGCGGAACGGTTAGATCGGTAGCTTAATTAATCACCGTTAGCAGTAGAACTTTCCAGAACAGGCTGACTCAGCTAGCTGACTCGGCAGAAAATTAAATGCACTGGGTGACTAGGCTTGTGAGTCACCAAGAGCTAACCAATAGGAAATAAGCTTGCTCACCAAGGCTTGATCTTGACCATTGATTCATCCAATGGCTTGGATGAAGCCAAGCAAGGTGCCCACCTTGCACCCCACTTGATGGCTACGGCCAAGAGGTCTTGGATGACCAAAATCACACTTCATCTTCATCACTTTTCTCTCTTCTCTCTCATCAAAACCCTAGCCACCATTCTTGTTCATTTTCTTCACCATTTTCGGCCAAGACCAATACTACACCATCCAACCATCAAAAAATTTTTCTAACCAAGTTTTCCTAACCTAAACACTATTCTAAGAACCTTTCTAGTTGGGAGTTTCTTCAAAATCTTCCATTTAGGGCTTGAAATCAACCTTGAAAGTTTTACCTAGAAGGTGAAATTTCATGCTTTTCTTTTCTCTCTTCTTTTTCAAAGTTCTAAGCCATGATTTTTCCATGGTTTAGCTTCTTTTTCATGGTTAGTAACATGTAGATTTTGTTTGAGATTTCTAGGTAATTTTGGTGGTGAAAACCGTGACCTAGGAGGTGTGAAAGCAAGCCTTTTGTCTTCATTTAAGGTAAGAGGAAGACAATTCTTATCATCTCTTGATGGTGGTAAGAAGATGGAGCCATTTGTGATGTTTGTAGAATCCATAAGGATTCGGTGGTCATGTGTTAATTATGTGTGTATTTGTTAATTTTTGTGTTTGTTAGTAGTTTATGTGGTATTTGTTAGTAGCTTTCTTGTTTGATGATTGTAATAATTTTTGCATGTCTATTAGCTTTTGAATGCATGTCTATAAGCTTTAATTTAGGTTTTATATGTTAGAAAATATTTTGCATGTGTTAGAAAATACAATGCATGTGTTAGAATTGTATGATAAAGTATAGGATGTGAATAACATGTTTAAATTTGCATGAGTGTTCCAAAGAGCACATCCAATAGCTCACGACAATGACAAGTTTGGAGGACCAAAATGTTCTCTTGATTTTTCCTAAAGTGTAACTTAATTAACCTAGGAGAATCAAGAAAGTTTCAAATTGATTTGATCAAAGAAAATGTATTTAGAAATCAAATGGTAAAGACTTAGTATTTTGGGCCAACATGCCTAAAGGATTAATTTAACTTCTACTAATTATTTTCTAATATGATTTAATGAGCTTAGACAATATAATATATTTGATATGATTTGGAAGGTGAAAAACAATTTAGAAATCAAATGCATAAGTTTTATGAAATTTGGCCAACATGCCACTATAGGTAATCATGATTTCTAAAACTTGATTCCAAACCTTTTTCAATCAAAAAGAGACAATACAAGTTAAGAAGAAATTTTCTATAATGGTTTTTGAAGAAACAAATTGAGTAGAATTAAGCTTAAAGGATTAAAACTAATAATTTTATCATTAGGAAGTAAAATACAGTAAATTTGAGAAATTTTCTAACATATAGCTCACTTTAGGTTTTGAAGCATGTTAGAGATTTCAAAAAGAATTAAATGATATGGTTAAAAATTAGGTAAATGGAAATTTTATGGATAATTTAGTAAACCATTATTATGATATTCTAAACAAAATACTGTCAATTTTTAGTAAAAATGAACCAATAAGATAGCAAAAATATCCAAAAGACAATATGCGGTATGAAAAATTACTCTACATAGTTTAAATGTACTAAGTACTATTTCTCGTACTGTTTAAACAATAATTTTAAAGGCATTCGAATAAGAAAATGATTTGAAAATCCTACGCGATTGAGAAAACGTATTAAAAATGCTACGCGATTTTAAAAACAGAAAAATATCTTTACCCGATTTTTAAACGTTTGTAAAAACGACGGAATTATGAAAACACGATAAAATTTCTACGCGATTGACCGTTACTATATTTATTTTATGCTGTCGGGAAAATGTGAACCCGTACAGATTATTTTTGAGGATCTTTCGCTGTCGGGAAAATGTGAACCCGTATATGCTTTTGAAAATTTATCTCATTGTCGGGAAAATGTGAACCCGTACATGTGTTTTTGAGAATTTATTTGCTGTCGGGAAAATGTGAACCCGTACAGGCTTTCTATCTGTGTGCCAAGTTTTTGGTGGATTGGTTGACGAGACGAATCACATCGTGTTGTCGATGAGATAAACGTAGTGTGGTTCATTGTTCTAATGAACTTGGAGACTTTAGTGTACGGGATCCCACATGTGGACAGTTGGTAGCTCCGCTGGGCCGTGGTAAACCGATAGCACACTATGGTACTCAACACGCACTATATTTAATCGAGATTTGTGAAATCTAGTAGTACATTTGCCTGTAGTGCCACAACGTGAGACCGTGAACTACACCACGCTTGGATGATGGATTCTTGTGTCGTGGGGCTATAGACGCAACGTGTGACAGCGCAATAGTTGGTGGGGCAGCCGTGGTACTAATAGATTTTACGAATCATTCCGCTCTCTGATACTTGTGTTTTCTTTAGCTCCATGGAGTAGGGTTTTGTCATATTGTTTATTTATCTCTATGTCTATTTATTTTCATCTTATCTAATTATTTCTATTTTAACTGTTTATCTGTATTTTATTTGTTTATTTTATCTGTTCTTGCTTCTATATTTGGTTATTTTTATTATATCTTATCTGTTTATTTTTATCTTTCTTATTTTATCTGTGAGGTTTTATCTGTGATGTGATATATTGTTATGATATCTAAATTTTACTTCAATCTGTTATTATAACTGTTAAAGCTTTTTGTATTGCATGAACTGTATATATGTTGTTTGTCGTCTTCTTATTGGCCATGTTGTGATGATTTTATGTTGTCTTACCTCTTTGTTATATGTATTTTCTGTTTATTTATTTTTACGCGGTAAAGACTTTGAGGAAGAGGATCAGCCCCTTGAGATCTTGTACCCCGAGGAGGAGGAAGACCGGCGAGGCAGACGATCAGTTGACGATCAAGAACCATCCGATCATCCATATCCTCTGGATTGATTGTGAGGAATGGCAACGCCAGGATTTTTGGGGTTCGTAGAGCTAGTATTTCATGGAGGTTCTCTGGCTTGGCATCTACGAGGCGATCGTGATTCTGTGACATATGCAGGACGTGTGACCGTGATTCTACGTCAGCGATTTGATGGAGAGCCCATTATGACTACGACGTTATTTCGCACTTAGAGTTACCCTTATCCATTAGGCGTTATTAGGGGTGCTTGAAAACCCCGAGCCTAGTGAGATAAGCATCGTATCGACTGCGCGATCCCGTTATCGCCGTGTGTCGAGACATCCGGATATTTATCTCCCGATGATCATTTTCGGTGAGAGTGATCCATCGAGGATTAGATAACCATGATGTTTTTTTGGGCGTCTGCGTATGTACGTATATATATTAACTCTTTTATTGCTTTCTTTACTTGTTTTTGTTTAAATATTTGTAGTCTTTGTTGTAAATTATTTGTACAGCTTATAACTTAATCATATGTATATTATCAGTAATGATGATGTTTTTTTTATTTCGTATTTTCTGCATTATCTTTTTATATCACATTTCTGTCTATCAGGAATTATTTTACAACCCGTAATAATATTTAACAAATGTTTCACAACTTGAGTAGATTTTATTTCTATTTCTTTTATTTTCTTTTATGTGTGACATCCTCAAAAGGGGTGTTACATCAAATAGGAGGAGTGAGAATCAGAAAGAAAATAATGTTCATATGCTTATTATTTGATATGCTTACATGAATATTTATTCATCTATATTGCTCAACATTTTTTTCTTTAGTGATTTGTCATCATCAAAAAGGGGGTGATTGTGGAAATAAGTTTGTCCCAATGGTTTAATATGTTAAGTTTTGATGATGACAAATACAAGACAAAAATAATGATGTTTATGCTACATAGATGTACTTAATAGATTATACTGGATCATGCATGATCATGCACTTCATCTTGTTATATTTTATATACGAATCATGAGTATTCTTTATAACATCTTTTATAGGATATATTCAATAATATGTTATATGAGTTGTATTAAATTAATATTGGATTTGGCTTTATTTAAATGAAAATGTGCAAAGTATTTTTTGTTGCATTCTACATAGAGCATATCCATTAATAATTGATAAATATATTATTTGGATGTGTCTATGAAAGTCTTATATACATGTTAAACTAACTAGAGTTATACATTTATGAATCATGCATATGAAGATATTGAATTATGAATTTGGATTAACTATATTTATTTAAGTGAGAAATACTTTGTAGGATAGTCTAAGTGTCAAGAGTGAGCATTGCAACAAGAAAGCAAAATATCACAATTATGCTCAACTCAAGAAGAATGAGAATGATAAGATGTTCCAAGCATCTGCAATATTTTAATAGAAGAAATTTTTAGAAGCTTGGATTACATATGAAGAAGCCTAAGGATTATCATTGGTAATGACAATAGTTTTGACGATAACAAATAAGAAAGAAATGGTTGTGTAAAGATCAAGTCCCAAGGTTCTTCAAGTTAAGCTTATAGGACTTAGGTCTTGTGTAAAAATAAATAAGAATCACATTGAGCTCAAATTTGTTTTAAAATCTTTACAAATGTTTCTAACTTGTTAAAATGCCCCAACGAACATGTTTTGAAAAGCTAGTCATGGTGGTAATTCAAATCTATGAAAAATAGTCAAGCTTGTGTTTTGCAAAATAGACCTTTGGTTACTCTTTTGATGATATCTTTCAAAATATTTTGAGTTTTATTCTAAAACTTATTTCATATGAAAATAGACTCAAAGATCTTTCCAATGAATGATTATTTGTTTTAAACGGATAAGAAACAAAGAAGTTATGATTATTTAAAGTCAATTTTTCAAAACAACTATGCAATAACCGATTATGGAATATCCATAACCGGCTAATCACCAAGATAAGAGCGTACCCTCTTTTTTAAAAGAGCTTCTAACTAGTTATGGCATCTCAATAACTAGTTATTGGCACTATACAGTAGTTCTTGGTGAAAACAATAATCAGTTAGCCAAAACCAATAAACAGTTATTCAAAACCAAATAAGCAGTTATTGGAAATCAATAACCAGTTATCTGGGCAACTAGAAAATGTTTTCTAATGGCTAGATTTTGTCATTTAATGCTCCCAACCACCATTAATGGCTCTTAATTGCTTTGGGCTTTAAATGAAAGTGTTTGGGCATTAAAGAAAAGTTGGAAATCAATCTGAATAAGTTTCTTGATCATTAATTTTGTGTTTTACCATTTTTTTCTCAAGAACCCTTGTTTTGAGCTTTAAGTGTGTGATTCCTTGATACTCATTGATCTTCAATTTATATTATCCACTCTTGTGAGAGTTTCTATTAATCTATACTTTGATTATTTTGTAAAGAGAGAGATGTATCCCTCAAAGGTTTGTAAGGGTGAGGTATCCCTTGTTGTTGAGGTTCAAGCACAAAGGGTGAGGTATCCCAAAGTGTGTTGAGTGCTCTAGGTTGTAAAGGTTTTCAAGCACCTGTTCAAGCTTAAAGGTTTAGTAAAAAATCTCGAGTGGTTCACTTGAGAGCTAGACGTAGGTCACAAGGAGTGGCTGAACCAGGATAAATCCTTGTATTTGCTTTTCTCAACTCTATCTCTTTACATTTCTGCTTTAATTATCCATGCATGAGTTGAGCTTGATATCTAACTTATTTGCTTAATTTATCCTTTAACCCAAGTTGTATTTGAGTAATCTATAATAATTGTACCTTTGTTATGCATATTCCGCTACATTTATTAATTGAGTGCTTCAAAATGCTTAATTTTATAAAGGTGTTTTAAAAATTTGTAGTCACCAAATTCATCCCTTCCTTGGGTGATGGTTGCCATGGCTAACACATCTCTTAAGCATACTCATACATCATCATGCATAGCATAAAATGACAATTATATGGGTAATTGTCTTATTTTATACTTAGGAAAGGAAGATGGTTAATTTAAGGGTGTACAATATAACACCCACCGTAAGGTATCACATTTTAGACGAACTATTACTAAATTAAACTCAAGTCAAATAATTTGTTAATATAATAATGTGACTTGTAAAATTTCCTTTTTATTGATAAAGTAAACTTACTAGAATATTAAAATATCAGACAGTGTCATTGAATAATATACATCATGTACATAATATAAGTTAGTGATAAACTTAAATACATACCACTGAAGTTCTCAAAAGAAATATATACAACTGCTACTACTACACTTATAGACTAGCCCAAGTCTAACATACCTATAGAGTAAGATCCTCATATGGATCCTCCTCCTCCTCCTCAGACAAAGTCCCTGGTCGGGGTAAGTCCCTACGGACAGGAGTTCGGGCAGAAGATACCACAGAGTCCTCCCTCGGAGTAAGATGAAAATCAGCCTAGATTTCTCTAATGGGCATGTTAAACTCTAAATGTATATTAGCGCTAAAAGTAAAAACAGCAACCCCATATCGGGTCCTGCTAACAGACATAGTAACTTCTCCATTATACACCACACGCTCTATGTCCAAGCAAATACGGCACACATCTGTAGCTCCGTGAAAATGCACCGTAACACAACCGATAAGCTCTTGTTCTAATGCCATTCGAACTCAGAAATCAACACAAATAATATGAATGTTGTTCTTCCTCACCTTCCTCACCGTCTTTACCAAACATAATTATAACACAAAAATAACATAATGAGAGGTGAGATCACCTACACCAATACCAATATAGTAGTAGAGAAACAGAAATGACAGTAATGCCATACATATATCACAAACAATGGATACAGTCATGACATCAAGTATCAGTCAATTTAATAGATAAAATATCATAATAATATGTGAACAGACTATGCACATCCACAATGAACCTATTTCCTACTTCATGGAGCTAAACACAAATCGGAGAGAATGATCTAGAAGATCTGTCTGTATCTCGGCCGCCTCTGACCAAGTGCTATAATTTTATCAACATACACATTAGGCATTATACAAGACAGTCTACGCCAGATCTTGATTAAGAATAGTATCTCGGTCTGGATTGTCAGTGTATTGTATCGGTCAGATCCACAGCACAGTGGGGCTACCAACTGTCTATTGTGGAAAACCTATACCTCGACACCCCCAAGGTCGACAAGTGACCTACACTATGCCTATCGCACCCGCACAAGGTATAATTCAACTCCTAAGCCACCGACCTTAACATAGTCCACCGGACTTTCACAATGCATGATAAATGATTCAATGCACAAATAAGCCAATTACAGGCCAAAGTCCCAACCATGTATTTTCCGGGTCCAATACGTTGGCCTGACAGTATTTCTACTATTTCTCAATCGCATAGTACTTTTACCGCATTTTCACAATCGCGCAACATTTTTGTCGCGTTTTTAAGTTGCGTAAATATTTTTCAACATTTTCTCAATCGCGTAAAAATATTTAAATGTTTTCTAAATAGCATAGCCCAAAAATCCACTTTTTTGAAATGCGTAAGGTTTTTTTTTTATTTTTCACTGTATAAAATATTTCTTGACGTTCTAAATTCAATTTTTGAAACTTTCTAAATTTAAAACATAATTTGGACTTCAAATTCCTATTTTTCTCAATAAACACATCTAATTGATATTTTCTGACATTTTTGTCTCAAAATCTGTATTACTTTCATTTAATAAAATATTTTCCATTTATTTTAATAAATATCCACTTAAATAAAAATACCTTAAAATTTGTAATCCATCTTTCAACTTATTTCCATTTCTTTTACTAATAACCCTTCTAAATAATGTTTTCCAACATTCTTCATAAAACCTTTATTTTATAAAACCTTTTTCCATTACCCTTACTAAAATCCCTTTAAGTAAAAATACTTTAAGTTCTATTTCACTTTCCAATTTATTTTCCTCATCTTGGCTGAAATCCATTTTGTTGTTAATCATAAAATCTTTATTCTTTTCCTTTTCCATTTCCTTTGTAAAATCCTTAATCCAATTTATTATGATCTAAATCCTCTAAATTCATAATTAATAAAATATTTTCATTTGAAATATCCATTTTAGGGCATGGAGGCCGTGAGCCTCATGGTCCATTGGAGACCAAAATCAATTCCTTTCCAACATGATTCACAACCTATAACATACATCAATCATCATAAATCTATTCTAACAAGTTCATGCATAATATCAAAGCTATAAAATTAAATAAAATAAATAAATACAAAGCACTAAATTTATACAAACAAGTGAACAACCCTCACATGGATTATTCACACACACAAATTCATCCCTCACCACCATGAGTGGTTGATGAGATTAAATCTCCCTCTTACCTTGGATGATGTCCAAAGCTCCTTGGTTGGCTTTGTGATCCAAGCTTTCACCACCAAGTTGAACTTAAAAATAAAGAAAACATACCATATTAACATCCAATGCTTTAAACTAAGATAACCATGGCTCAAAATCATGGTTAGAACTTTGAAACAAGATTAAAAATGAAGATCAATGACTTCACCTAAAAAACCTTCAAACTTTAAGCTTAAAGAAAAGATAGAAGATGATGGAACTAGATGTTGATCACAACTACAAAGTGTCTTAAAATAGTATAAGGATTCAAGAAGTGGGGTTGGTTGGAATTATTGAAGCTTGGATGGTGCTCCAATGGTGTTTGGCCATGGGCTAGAGAAGAGAGAAAGTGAGAGAGTTTTTAGTTTAGCTTCTTTGATAAAAAGAGAAGATAGTGATAGAAATGAAATGAAGTCCTAGAACCCCCCTCCTTCAAGCCTTGGCTGTGGAGTCCCCTAGCCTTCAAGGGTGTCCAAGTTAAAAGCCTCCAAACTTAGCTATGAAGTTAACTTTCCATTGGTTCTTTACATGGAGTCAAAGCCATCTTATTAGACTTTCATCAAGCTTGCTAAACAAGCTTGTTTCCTATAGGTTGGGTGGCTAGCATCTTGGTTCCTATTAGTTACTAAGAATGAGTCAAGGCCACTAAATGAGACTAGATCTCATTGGCTCACCATAAAGGTGTCATAACCATCAAACTTGACTACTACCTTGCTTAGTCTTGAAGTTTTCTTCCTATTGGTGCAAACAAGATATTTTCTAGTATACTTTACCTAATGGATAATAGCCACTACTTATAAAATCAGTGTCTATTATCCAATGGATAAAAGTTTTACCCAATAGATAATAGCATTGTCCAATGAATAATAACACAACACAAAAAAATCACTGTAAAAGAAAATTTCAAAAACTATTTTAGGTTTTGGGTTTAGTAAGCTCCCTTGGCCCCGAATCAACAGTCCAAAATTTTCCTGCCCTGAAAAAAATCGGGCCCACCCCAAGCCCACATACAGTCCGAAATAATATTAAAATAATCAAAAATTCAGAAAAATCCACAAAAATCATAAAAATTATAAAACTCATATATATTTAGAAAAAAACAAAATTCGGGGTGTTACATACAATGATAAAGGATGCTTATGCCTGCTTGCCACTATAGTGGTAGTAAATGAGTATGCTAAATCGAGTTACCTTACTATGTATTGATTAAACTATTTTATTTAATTAAATGGAATGTCTACTTCGGGAAGGGAAAAGATTGAGTTTTGCTTTATGTCACCTTTCCATTTATTTACTACATGTAACTTGGTTTTCCTTGAAATAGTTGGATTTATTACGATGACATGTTTTAAAACTTACTACTAAGAATTTTAATTCTTACCCCAGTTTCTTATTTCCATGGCAAATCCAGCGAATGGTCAAAGCAGGAGCAAAGGAGAGTAGTGAAGACTTAGTATAGATATTATGTATATATATTATTGATGTATTTAGTTTATTAGTTTTGTTTTGTACTAAGCCCACATGGCTTGTTCTTTTGGTACCTTTGTATATTTCAGACATATGTTGTAAATTTGTGGTAAAGAGCAAGTTTCTAATTGTGTAAAAGTATCTTGTTTTCTTTACTTTATACCCAATGCTCTATATATTTATGCGTTGTTAGTTATTACATAGGTTTTATATTATATTTTACATTTAGAAGTGACATTCCTAATGCTACTTAATTGACTATATGGACAATATACACATCTATAGTTTTAAGTTGTTACATTTTGGTATCAGAGCAGTTCATCCTGTTAAGTCAGGATGTGGACTGACTATGCTTTAGGGCATATTTAAATGTTTATGTTTGAGTTATGCATTCTTTTGTCTCTTATGTGAGATATCCAAAGAGTATTGCATGACTTGCTTTAGGATTGGTTGTTAATAGTTGCTGCCACACTGTTACATGATATTGAGATTGATCAACTCAATATGTATTATTTCATGTGAATAGGAAATTATGGCATCATCTAGGCAATCACAGGAGAGTAGGGAAACTACAAGTGGAGGCAATAATGATATGTCTAAGATGTAGATGTAGTAAGAAATCAACAATTTCATGATTTATCAGAATTCAGAAAGTTGAACGCTTCATCGTTTTAAGGAGAGCCTAACCTAACTAAAGCTAAAGAGTGGTTAAGCAAGATAGAAAAGATATTTGAGGTAATGGGTTGCTCAAACCTTCGCTTCTTTTATGCAAAATAGGGAAGCAAAAAATTAGTGGAGGAGTTCAAGGAGGTTATTGGAAGCAGTAGGCACTCATGTGCCATGGGAAGTATTTAGGGTGACATTTCTAGATAAATATTTCCCAAGAAACAAGCAAGATGACAAAGAAGTGGAATTTCTCGAGTTGAAACAGGGTAATATGTCCATTGTACAGCATGAAGCGAAGTTTGAGGAACTCTCTAAGTTTTCCTCTTACTTTCGATTGAATTTAGATGAAAATTAGAGGTGTCTTAAGTTTGAGTTTGGATTAAGGGATGAGATAAAGATGTTTGTTAGGCCCATGGAGATTAGGGAATTTTCCACTTTGGTAAAAAAAGTATAAGATTGTGGAGTCTGATCAATCTAAATTCCAAACAGAGCAGAAGTCTATAGGGTTTCAAAAGAGAAAATGAGGAGGTGAAAGGTTTCAAGGAAGTGTTACACGATCGAAGTATCAGCAAGAAAAAAGGTAAATAAGTGCAAATGGGGCAAGCAGGATTTAAAGATCTCACATGCCCTAAATCTGGTAAACAACATGGAGGTATACCATATTTGTTTGGAAAAAACAAGTGTTATGTGTGTGGCCAAGAAGTACATTTTTCTAGGAGCTGTCCATAGAGACAGAAGACCACACCAGACCAAAGGCCTCAAGCCATAGGAAGAGTTTACACTCTGAGTGGTAAGGAAACGCCTAAATCCCCCGATCTTATCCAAGTTACATGTCTAGTTAAGATCTTTTAATTGTATTATATGATTCAGGAGCTTTTCTTTCTTTTATTTCATATGAATGTGTGAAGAGGTTGGAGTTACTCGTGTCTGAACTCCCTAATACTTTAACTGTGTCTACCCCAACATGAAAATATATAATCACTTCTTCCAATTGACTAAATTATTGTGTTAAGATAGAAAATATGATCTTCTTTATGGATCTTATTTGTCTTCCTCTTGTTGGCATTGACATCATTCTAGGAATGGATTAGTTATCATCAAATCAAATTGTTTTAAATTGTTCAAATAAGACCTTAATGTTTATGTCTGATAAATCTCCAATATTGCTTTCTTCTGAGTTCGTGTTTTTAAATGCTAAACAAGTCAATCATTGCTTAGTAGAAGGGGCTCAGGGATATGTTTTCCCTTTTCTATAAATAATGAGGTTGAGCAAAGTTTACAAGAGATACCTGTAGTAAGAGAATATCCAGAAGTTTTCCTTAACGAAGTTACTAAGTTGCCACCTGAGAGAGAGATAGAGTTTACCATAGATTTAGTGCCAAGGATTGGGTCTATATCTATAAAATTGTACAGGATATCTCCCTTAGAGTTTACAGAACTTTAAAAGCAAATAGAGGAGTTGCTAGATCAACAGTTCATTTAACCTAGGGTCTCACCATAGGGAGCACTAATACTTTTAGTGAAGAAAAAAGGATGGGACTATGTGGTTGTGTGTAGACTATAGGGAGTTGAATAAGGTTATAATTAAGAACAAATATCCATTGCCTAGAATAGATGACTTGATAGATCAATTAAAAGGAGCAACAATGATTTCAAAGATTGACTTACGATCAGGATACTATCAAATTAGAGTTAGGGAATCAGATATTCCTAAAACTGCCTTTAGGACTCATTATTGACATTATGAATATCTTGTAATGTCTTTTAGTTTAACCAATGCACTGACAATGTTTATGGACTATATGAATAGGATTTTTAGACCTTACTTGGATAAATTTATGGTTGTCTTTATAGATGATATCCTCATTTATTCAAAGACAACTGAGAAGCATGAAGAACATCTTAGGATAGTTCTAGAAATTCTAAAAGAAGAGAAATTGTTCGCTAAGTTTTCAAAATGTGAGTTTTGATTGGAGAATGTGCAATTTTTAGGGCATGTGATATCCAAGAAAAGAATATATGTTGACCCTAGCAAAGTTGAAGCAGTGTTGCAATGGGAAAGACACACTACAGTAACAAAAATTAGGAGTTTTTTGGGATTGGTCAGATATTATAGAAGGTTCATAAAAGGATTTTGTCAACTAGCTTTAGCTTTAACTAAGTTAACTAGGAAAGGTAGTCCTTTTGTGTGGATGCAAGCTTGTGAGGATAGTTTTCAGGAATTGAAACAAAGGTTAACCATGACACTTGTTTTAGTGATTCTATACCCTCAAGAAGGCTTTGAAGTATACTGTGATGCTTCATGGATAGGGTTAGGTTGTGTCCTTATGCATAATGGGAAGATAGTTGCATATGAATCTAGACAATTAAGACCACAAGAAGAGAATTACTCTACTCATGATTTAGAATTTACAGCGGTGGTGTTTGCTTTAAAAATTTGGAGACATTACCTTTATAATGTTCGGTTTGAAGTTTTTAGTGACCACAAGAGTTTAAAATATTTGTTTGATATGAAAGAATTAAATATGAGACAGAGGCAATGGATGGAATTTCTAAAGGATTACGACTTTGAGTTGAAATATCATCTAGGTAAAGCCAATGTAGTAGATGATGCACTTAGTAGAAAATCCCCACATATGTCTTGGATGATGATTCAAGAAGCAGAATGTAACGCCCCCTTTTTGAGGAGGGAACGTCACACCAAATGGGACAATTCAGAAAAATAAAACATAAATTAAGACCCGGCTCATTTTAATACAGGTAAGCCTGCTCATTTATAAACGTATAATTAATTTGACAAATTCTTTTTTTTTATCGTTTAAAAGAAAATGATGAAACGTGATTATAGTGAAAAATTAAGATAAAAAGTAAACCATACATCACATATACATTTATACTATACTTGTTTAATTACATTGATAGATATACAAAATAAACAAAAGCTTTACCCGCCCCAAAAGATTACACATGTATAGCCCACCAAAAGACAATATATCAGGCCCTCAAAAAGATTTACAGATAACCATCAGTGATTATCAACAACATCAACCCCTAAACTAATGAGAAAGAACCGTGGCTGGATCCTCCTTGGGGTCTTCATCGTCAGAGGAAATCCTTATCAGAGCAACTGAGTTGCAAGCGGGGGCTCGTGCATAGGATAGAAACGAATCCTCACGTGGAGTGTAGTAAAGATCACTCCACATATCACGAACGGGTAAGTAAAACTCTAAATGGACATATGCAGTGAGAGTAAAAACAGGTGGGTCATAATGACCCCAAGCCAGTGACATTGTCACGTCTCCATGGTAAACACAGTGATTCGTACGCAGGTTGATGTGCCAGCATTCTGGACCTCCATGAAAAGTCAGCTTAACATAACCCAAAAATACACGTGGACGGGACGTCATGCTCCAGGCAGGTACTAATCAAAATCAGGCCAAAAGCCGGGGAACTCGTGTACTTCTCCTTCTTCACCAATATCTTTGGAGAAACATATAATTATACAGAATAGCAGGAATATACAAAAGAGGTGAGACATCCTACATTTAGTACCAATTATAGCAGTAAAGAAACAGAACGGCGCAGGATACCCACATAGCATAGCAAAAATAATAATTAGCATCAAGATTCACATAATAAACAAATTAATAATTCCTGGCAGTTATATATCAATATACAATAGTTCCATCAACATATGAATAAATAAATGTCAAATGATATGTTAACTCACTATGCACGTGCACATGGTTCCAAAATCCAACATTCGGTACTACAAAATCCTACTCCATAGAGCTAAACACAAACATCGGAGAGAATGACCAAGGAGATATGCCAGTATCTCGTCAGCCATACAAATAAAGTGCTTTCCAGAATATTCATAATTTGCACATCAAGGCTTTATACAATGGCATTCTCATAGGATCGCGATATACCAACTGTCCCACGGAGTTTGCATCGGTCTATCCCACGGCCCATAAGAGCTACCAACTGTCCATTCGTGGATCACCCGCACTCCGACGCCCTTAAGGTCAACGATATAACCTACACTTAGTCTATTTGTACCCACACTAAGGTGTGATTCAATCTCCTTGGCACACAACCTTACAACAAAGTCCATCGGACTTTCACAATGCATGATGACTGAATGCATATTCATGTATATTCAACAAATGATATACTCATCCATAACATATCATAATTTAGTCAAGTTAAACATCAATAATTCCTTGGTCCCACTCATGGACCCATAATAACATAGCATTAAGTTCTCAAAAGTGGTAAAACACTCCTTAAGGTTCATTATGGAATTTTACTTTAGCTTAAATATTCTTATGAAATATTTCTCTAGAGGAACTCTCTTAATTAGTCAAATTCTTTACTTTAGTTTAATTGTAACATCCTCATACTGAAGTCCTATTATTATCTTACATATACCCGACTTTGCTCTGGGAGCCTAGGCGCCATATCTTCAGCGCCTGAGCGCTGGTTGAGCACCTGGGCGCTCTCCACGCAACGCCTGAGCGCTAATCGAGTTGTGTTACAGGAAAATTTTTTTGGGCGTTGAGCGCTTAGGCATCCAAGCTATAGCGCTTGAGCACTAATGCATCAACAAGAATTCTACAGAACTCATTTTCTGCAGAATCTATATCCACATTTCAAGGTTTCTCATAAATCTCAAGCAATCCAATACATGGTCCATAGTCATCAAAATACACAATAAAAATTAATAGATTCATACACATCAAAATAACAACAAAATCATGAAAAATAATACAACAAAGAGAGTAACCCTACTTGGATTCCCTTATTAACAACACCAAAGAAACATTTCCTCACCACCAAGATAGGTTGAAGAGGATTATCTCCCTCTTACCTAGAGAAATAACAAGGGAAGCAAGTTCATTTTCCTTTGGAAATTTCATCCTCCACCTTCAAGAAAACCCTAGGGTGAGCAACTTTCAAAATGTTCACTCAAACCATGAAAAAAGGAGTCCTTGGTCACATAGGTGACCAAGAAAAATGAAAAAGAGAAGAAAGTTAAGAACTTTACCTCAAAAGCTTCAAGCTTGGGCTTCAATGTTGGAAAATGGAAAAGGAAAAACTAGTGAATGACCACCAAGGAGAAATGTCTTAGGATGATGAGAGGATACAAGAAATGGAAGTAGTTTGGCAAGTTAGTGAAGATGGTCCTTCCATGTGTGGATGCCGTGGAAGAAGAAGAAGAAAAGAGGAAAAGAAGAGCTTGAGAGAAAATGAGAGGAGGGAAATGGTAGAGAGAGAAAGTAATAGATTTATGTGTTTTGAAATTAGAAATGAAGGTGATAAAGTGAGAAACATAATTTTGGCTCCCCAAAATTGGCCTTGCCGTGGAATAAGAGAGAGAGGAGGGAAAAAGGCTTCATGCATTGCTTGAAAAATTTCTAGGAAGTTTCCTAGAGAAGCTTTGGTTAGATTTTGCAAAAATCAACTTGATTAGACATAAAGTAGATCTCTAGATAAGGTGATAAGGATTTTTATTACAAGCTATTACTTAATGGACAATTTTTATAGTTAATAGTAATCGGTATTTATTGTCCAACGAATAATAAATTGTATAGTGATTTTTATTTATCAGATAAAAATATCAAAAAACGTAAACCTCGTAAACTATGCCTGGCCTCAAGTTTAGTAAGATCCCTCGTAAACTATGCCCGACCTCAAGTTTAGTAAGATCCTCCATCGATGTTTCCATAGTTCAAGGTTTACCAGCCTCAGGGAAAATATTTCATTTTTTTGGCTCCGCTTAGTGCGCACATAAAACGAGAAATATATTAAAATATTCAACATTCCTGGAAAAATCCACAAAAATTCACAATAAATACAAATATTATAAAATGACTATTTATCATGAAATTATTAATTTTCGGGGTGTTATAACTCTCCCCTCCTAAAAAGAAATTTCGTCCTCAAAATTTTCATACCTTATAATAGTTATGGATATTGCTCCTTCATCTTGTCTTCTAACTCCCACGTTGCATCTCCAGTTGTGTCATTCTAGATTTCTTTTACCAACGGGATATCCTTCCCTCTGAGTTGCTTTACCTTCCTATCCTTAATCCTTATAGGAGTTGTCTTATAGGTTAAGTTCTCTTTCAATTGTTTGTGTCCGGTGCTATGACATAGCTCAGGTCAGGAATATATTTTTGTAGTTGTGACACATGGAAAACATTGTGAAGGTTAGAAAGAAAAGGTGGTAAGGCTATTTGGTAAACTACTAGACCTATCCGGCGAAGAATTTGGTAAGATCCAAAGAATTTAGGAGTAAGTTTTCTAGATTTCAGAACTTGGCCGACCCTAGTCGTAGGCGTGACTTTCAAAAACACTTGCTCGTCTTCCTCAAACTCAAGAGGCTTTCTTCTCTTGTCGGCATAACTTTTCTGTCGACTCTGAGCCGTCCTTATCTTTTCTTGAATCATCTTGACTTTTTTCGTTGTTTGTTGTATAAGATCAGGTCCAACAGTAAAGCGCTCGTCATCTTGGTACCAACACAAAGGTGTTCTGCACCGTCGTCCATATAGAGCCTCATAGGGTGTCATCCCTATGCTCGAATAAAAACTGTTGTTGTAGGTGAACTCTACCAATGGTAAAACTTCATCCCAACTTCTAGTTTGTTCCAAAGCGCAAGCTCTAAGCAAATCTTCTAATGATTGAATCGTTCTTTTCGATTGACCATCGGTTTGAGGATGATAAGCAGAACTCAACCGAAGTTTAATCCCCAATACTTCTTGAAAACTTTGCCAAAACTTTGATGTGAACCTTGGATCTCTATAAGAAATGATACTAGTAGGCATATCATGTAGCCTAACGATCTCACCAATATACAACTGAGTCAACTTCTCCATGTTGTACCTTATATTGATTGGTCAGAAATGTGCTGACTTCGTGAGTCAATCAACGATTACCTATATTGAATCATAACCCTTTCTAGTCTTTGGCAATCCAACCACAAAATCCATCGCAATACTATCCCACTTCCATTCGGGAATAACTAAGGGTTGCAACATTCCAGAAGGTCTTTGATGTTCAACCTTCGCTTTCCAATAAACCATACAAGACGACACATATCTGGCAATATCACTCTTCATTTTGTGCCACCAAAATAACCGTTTCAGGTCTTGGTACATCTTGGTTATTCCCGGGTGCATAATCAACTGGCTCGTATAAGCGTGTTCGAGAATATCCTTCCTAAGCTCTTGCTCTTTGGGTACACAAACTCTACCTCTGAATCTTAGGATTCCATCAGCTCCTTCCTCTAATGTTGTCACACTGCCTTGCTCCATCAGCTCCTTTTCTTCTTGCAGAAACTTGTCAACCTTCTGCTTATCTCAGATGTCTTCCATTAAGTCATTTGAGATAGTGACCATGTTCATACAAATCTTTCTTGGTGCCAATTCCACAAAGGACCATACATCTATGAATTGCTCTATCAAATCCTTTTCCTTGACCATCAGAGTAGAGATACTGAGCATCTTCCAACTTAAAGCATCTGCCATGACGTTTGCCTTTCCAGGGTGATACAGAAGTTGAAAATCATAATCCTTTAGAAATTCCAACCACACTCGCTGTCTCATATTCAACTCTTTTTGGTCATACAGGTACTTCAAGCTCTTGTGGTCGCTAAAGACGTTGAACGTTGCCTTATAAAGAAAGTGCCTCTATATCTTCAAAGCAAATACCACAACTGCTAATTCCAAGTCATGTGTTTGGTAGTTCTTCTTATGCATTTGCAATTGTCTCAAAGCGTAAGCCACCACCTTTCTGTTTTGCATAAGCACACACCCCAGTCCTTGGTACGAAGCATCGCAATACACTTTGAAGGGTTCACTCGGATCAGGGTAGCACCCCTTTTTGAGGAGGGATCGTCACACCAAACGGGGCAATACGGAAAAATAAAACATAAATTAAGACCCGGTTCATTTTAATACAAGTAAGCTTGCTCGTTTATAAACGTATAATTAATTTGACGAATTCTTTTTTTTTTGTTATCGTTTAAAAGAAAATGATGAAATGTGATTATAACATAAAATTAAGATAAGAAGTAAACCATACATCACATATACATTTATACCATACTTGTTTAATTACATCGATAGATATACAAAATAAATAAAAGCTTTACCCACCCTAAAAGATTACACATGTACAGCCCGCCAAAAGACAAAATATCAGGCATTCAAAAAGATTTACAAATAACAATCAGTGGCTATCAACAGCATCAGTCCCTAAACTAACAAGAAGGAACCGTGGCTGGATCCTCCTCAGGGTCTTCATTGTCAGAGGAAATCCTCATCAAAGCAACTGAGTTACAATTGGGGGGCTCGTGCAGAGGATAAAAACGAATCCTCACGTGGAGTATAGTAAAGATCACTCCATATATCACGAACGGATAAGTAAAACTCTAAATGGACATTTGCAATGAGAATAAAAATAGGTGGGTCATAACGACCCCAAGCCAGTGACACCGTCACATCTCCATGGTAGACACAGTGTTCCGTATGTAGGTTGATGTGCCACCAGTCCGGACCTCCATGAAAAGTCAGCTTAACATAACTGAAAAATGTATGTGGACGGGACGTCATGCTCCAGGTAGGTGCTAATCAAAATCATGCCAAAAGCCGGGAAACTCGTGTACTTCCCCTTCTTCACCAACGTCTTCGGAGAAACATATAATTATACAGAATAGCAGGAATACAGAAAAGAGGTGAGACATCCTACATTCAGTACTAATTATGGCAGTAAAGAAACAGAATGGCGTAGGACGCCCACATAGCATAGCAGAAATAATAATTAGTATCAAGATTCACATAATAAACAAATTAACAATTCCAGGCAGTTATAGATCAATAAACAACAGTTCCATCAACATATGAATAAATAAATGTCAAATGATATGTTGACTCACTATGCACGTGCACATGGTACCAAAATCCAACATTCGGTACTACAAAATCCTACTTTATGGAGCTAACCAGAAACATCGGAGAGAATGACCAAGGAGACATGTCAGTATCTCGTCAGCCATAAAAATAAAATGCTTTCCAAAAAATTCATAATTTGCGCATCAAGGCTTTATACAGTGGCATTCTCACAGGATCGCGATATAGGACAATGTCTCGGTCCGGATCATCGGTGCGTTTGCATCAGTCTATCCCACGACCCAGAGGATATACCAACTGTCCGTTCGTGGAACACCCGCACCCCGACACCACCAAGGTTGACGATATAACCTATACTTAGTCTATTCTCACCTGCACTATGTAGCACCCCTTTTTCTCAACGTCGCGAAGAAGGAATGTCACACCATAGTACAAAAGAAGAAACAAAATAAATTATAAAAAATAATAGTTATAGTGATTAATTAAGTCTCGGTTCATTATTAACACAAGATTAAATAGTTTGTATCCTTGGATAATAAAATAATCGAGTATTGAAACATCTGTAAGCATTTTTTTTACTTTAAATAACAATGAAGAGATGATATGACGGTAAGGAGATAATAATAATTATCAATACAACGAGAATTGAGACAATTAGAAATTATACATCCACAATATATATATATATATATATATATATATATATATATATATATATATATATATATATATATATATATATGCATTAGCTTGTTTTAGTTACATCACAAAATATACAAAAAAATAAAGGCTTTACCCACCCAAGATAGTTACAAATTTACACCCATATTAGCAAAATGTCAGGCTTCCCCAAAAAGATAAACGGTTATCCATTAGTAGCCACTTATAGTATCAGCCCCTAAGACTGACGAGAAGGGACCGTAGCCGGGTCCTCCTCAGGGTCCTCTTCATCCGACGAAATCACCATTGGAGTGACCGAATTTCGGGCAAAAGCCCGAGTAGTGGAGAGGAAAGAATCCTCTTGTGGAGTGTAGAACATATCAGTCCACATATCCCACACGGGTAGGTAAAATTCTAAAATAACAAAAGCAGAAAAATCAAAAATAGGGGCGTCATAACGACCCCAAGATAAAGACACCGTCAGCTCCCCATGGTAGACGCATCGGTCCATCTGCAGATGTATGTGCCAGCAATCGGGTCCTCCATGAAAGGTCAACTTCACGTACCCCAAAAAGTGGCATGGGCGTGACGACATCCTCAACAACTCTAATCGTGATGTGGCCAGAAACCCGGAAACTCAATTGTTTCCTTCTCTTCCTCACCAGCGTCTTCTCAAAAACACAGTCTGACAAAGATACAGAAAATACAGAAAAAGGTAAGACACCCAACTTTCAGTACCAAAATGGCAACGAGAAAACGAAATGGCGCTGGATGCCCACATATAACACAATTCGTACGTTAATTACGGTAATAATTAAAATTAATAGTAAGAGCAGAACAACAATGAGTAACAGTAATTGTCATCAACAACAGGCTAACAACATTAACATTTCCAACATTCAACAGTCTAAGCAATCAAATAATTATTACAGTAATAATAACAGATACTTTCCATAATTATAAATGCTCATGCTCAATGAATTAGCAGACTGACAATTCACAATGCAAATGGTACCAAAATTCCTACTCCATGGAGCTAGACATAAACATTTTCGGAGTGAATGATCAAGGAGTAATGCCAGTATCTCATTAGCCTTTAAAAATAGTGTGCTCATCACATAAAAATAGCTGTGCAATATGGCTTATACATGGCACCTCAATAGTTGATCGCAATATAGGACAACGTCTCAGTCTGAATCGTCGGTGTGTTTGCATCGGTCTATCCCACTGCCCCAGTGGAGCTACCATTGTCTATTGTGAGACACCCGTACCCCGACGCCCCCAGGGCCAACCACTATGACCCTATGCTTAGTCTATTCGCACCCGCACATAGGTGTTATTCAAACTCCTAGGCATACATAGCCTTTCCAACAATGTCTAATGAACAACACATATGCATGACGACACAATGTACATCATGCATGTTTATCAATGCTACATTTATCATAAGCATACCACAATGACATATTTTCATGTCATAATATCAATATGTCATGAATTCTTCAAGTACACAGTCAACAAGTACTTAGCCCACATAAGGATTTCACAATAACATAGAGTCAATCCTCAACATCAATATGTATTCATAGTTCATCAATTTCACAAATCCACATTATGGATTCTCATTTTCAAAGTCTTAAGCTTTGGTCAATTATGAAAATTTTACGTTAAATAATCCTTCAAAACCATGGCACTCTCAAGAGTTATTACTCAATTCAATTCTTTCACTTGATTATGGATTATGCATGTCTCTAAATTCTTAATCTCCAAAGATTGATCGAAGCATCATTTAACCCCTAATTTTTCTCTAAAAGTCGTGGCCTCACTTGGTCATCAAGTTTTCAATTTCTTTACATTTTATGCATTAGTCTTTTGATATCTAATCACTTAAATTTTAGTGCACACCAAACCAATCCAATCCCTCAAAATTCAAGTCAAAACCGTGGCCTCACTTTAGGGTATTAAACCCTTAAAATTTTCCATTCATTAATATTAATGTTATCATCCAACCTTTAATCACATAAGCTTCATTTGATTTGTGTATCAAAAATAAATTTCTATCCCTAAACTCCAGTCAAAACTCTGGCATCACATTAGGGTAGGAAACTCCAAATTTTCCATTTAATAACCCTAATATGATCAAGCATTTTCAACACATCCAATACATTCAAGATCATCAATCAAGTATAAATCCAATTTCAAGAATACATAACATGCAAAATCACCAAAACAAAGTAAGCATACAAAGGTTCCCTCACCACCAATAATGGTTGAAGTGAGTAATCTCTCTCTTACCTAAAGGAAGAACACAAAAATGATCTCCTTCTTGCTCCTTGAAGGTTTCGGTTTTGAGCTTCCAAAACCCTAGGAATTTCAAGATAATGAATCAACATCAGGGGTTGAAAAAGAAGAGATCCATGGTCATCAAAGAGACCATAGAACACAAAAATGAAGAGAAAGAAGAAGAAAAATGAAAACTTTACCTTAAAGCTTGAAGCTTTGTCTTGGAAGACAATGGAGGTGAAGATGGATTTTGGAGAAAATTTCTAAATAGAAAAGGTAGAGGAGGTTGAGGTGAGTATGAAAATGGTCTTGATGAAGAGAAAAATCAAAGAAAATGGTCACTCAAGGGGCTGCAATTTTCGTAGCCAAGAAGGAGAACAAGAGAGAAGGTAGAGAAAATATGAAGAAGAAAACTATAGAGAGAAGTGGATAGATGAAAATGAGTGAAAATGACTAAGTGTGTTAAGTGTGTGTGAGTCAAATTTTCCCCCCTTGGGCAAGGGAATGCCACGGCAAATGGAGAGAGAGGAGGGGAAAAATTAGCTTCCCTAACAAGCCAAGGGTAGCTTGGTTATTCGGTGGTCAAAGCTTCTCAAAGAAGCTTTGATTAAAATACATTAAACTTGAATTAAAGTAAGTTTGATTAGACTTAAAGTAGATTACATTGAGATAATGTGATAGGGTTTTTAAAACATGTTATTATCCAATGGACAATTGTTACAGTTGACAGGAGTTAGTATTAATGGTCCGACAAATAAAATTTTACATGGTGATTTATTATTTTATCTGTTAAAATTTCTCAAAAAACGTAAAATCTCGTAAAGTATGTCCAGCCTCAGGTTTAGTAAGATCCCTCGTCGACGTTTCCACAAATCAAGGCTCTCGGGAAAAATATCTCATTTTCCTAGCTCCGCTCAGTTTGCACGCAAAATGAGAAATAATATTAAAATATTCCGCATTCTCAGAAAAATCTAAAAAAATTCTCAAAAATTACAAATATTAGAAAATGAATATTTATCACAAAATAAATAAAATTTGGGGTGTTACACACTAAGGTGTGATTCAATCTCCTAGACATATAGCCTTACAACAGAGTCCATCGGACTTTCACAATGCATGACGACTGAATGCATATTCATGTATATTCAACAAATGATATACTTATCCATAACATATCATAATTTGGTCAATTTAAACATCAATAATTCATTGGTCCCACACATGGACCCATAATAACATAGCATCAAGTTCTCAAAAGTGGTAAAACACTCCTTAAGGTTTATTATGGAATTTCACTTTAGCTTAACAATTCTTATGAAATCTTTGTCTAAAGGAACTCTCTTAATTAGTCAAATTCTTTACTTTAGTTTATGTAACATCCTCATACTGAAGTCCTATTATCATCTTACATATACCTGCCTAACTTTGCTCTGGGCGCCTAGGCGCCATATCTTCAGCGCCTGAGCGCTGGTTGAGTGCTGGGCGCTCTCCACGCAGCGCCTGAGCGCTAATCAAGTTGCGTTATAGGAAAATTTTTCTGGCCATTAAGCACTTAGGCATCTAAGCTACAGTGCCTGAGCGCCGGTTGAGCACCTGGGCGCTCTATACACAGTGCCTGAGCACTAATGCATCAACAAGAATTTTACAGAATTCATTTTCTGCAGAATCTATATCCACATTTCAAGGTTTCTCATCAATCTCAAGCAATCTAATACATGGTCCATAGTCATTAAAATGCACAATGAAAATCAATAGATTCATACACATCAAAATAGCAACAAAATCATGAAAAACAATGCAATAAAGAGAGTAACCCCACATGGATTTCCTCATCAACAACACCAAACAAATGTTTCCTCACCACCAAGATAGGTTGAAGAGGATTATCTCCCTCTTACTAGAGAAATAACAAGGAAAGTAAGCTCATTTTCTTTTGGGAATTTCGTCCTCTACCTTCAAGAAAACCCTAGGATGAGCAACTTTCAAAATGTTCACTCAAACCATGAAAAGAGGAGTCCTTGGTCACATAGATGGCCAAGAAAAACAAAAAAGAGAAAAAAGTTAAGAACTTTACCTCAAAAGCTTCAAGCTTGGGCTTCAATGGTGGAAAATGGAAAAAGAAAAACTAGTGAATGACCACCAAGGAGAAATGTCTTAGGATGATGAGAGGATACAAGAAATGGAAGTAGTTTGGCAAGTTAGTGAAGATGGTCCTTCCATGTGTGGGTGCCGTGAAAGATAAAGAAGAAAAGAGGAATAGAAGAGCTTGAGAGAAAATGAGAGGAAGGAAATGGTAGAGAGAGAAAGTAATAGATTTATGTGTTTTGAAATTAGAAATGACGGTGATAAAGTGAGAAACACAATTTTGGCTCCCCAAAATTGGCCTTGCCGTGGAATAAGAGAGAGAGGAGGGAAAAAGGCTTCATGCATTGCTTGGGAAATTTCTAGGAAGTTTCCTAGAGAAGCTTTGGTTAGATTTTGCAAAAGTCAACTTGATTAGACATAAAGTAGATCTCTAGATAAGGTGATAAGGATTTTTACTACAAGCTATTACTCAATGAATAATTTTTGTAGTTAACAGCAATCAGTATTTATTGTCCAACGGATAATAAATTGTATAACAATTTTTATTTATTAGATAAAAATATCAAAAAATACAAACCTTGTAAACTATGCCCGACCTCAGGTTTAGTGAGATCCCTCATCAAGGCTTCCATAGTTGAAGGTTTACCAGCCTCGGGAAAAATATTTCATTTTCCTGGCTCTGCTCAGCACGTATGCAAAATGAGAAATATATTAAAATATTCAACGTTTCCAAAAAAATCCACAAAAATTCACAAAAAACACAAATATTATAAAATGATTATTTATCATGAAATTATCAATTTTCGGGGTGTTACACAGAACTTCAAGAAAGCTTTTGGGATTTAAGTCTAACGATAAGTATGTCTCCACATAGTCTCTATATGAGCAAAATGGATATCATTAATGACTTGAGGACTCAAATTAAGGAAGCTCAAGAAAAAGATGATTACTTGAGGAAAGTGAGGGAGCAAATCTTATTAGGTGAACCTAAAGGGTTTAGTATAGCAAATGATGAAATCATTATGTTTGGAGATATGACTTGCATTCCTAAAGAAGATGACCTTAGAGAGAAGATTTTAGTGGAAGTACATAAGAGTAAGTATACCATCTATCTTTGAGAAACTAAAATGTATCAAAATCTTAAAAGAATGTTTTGGTGGTCAGAAATGAAAACAGATATAGCAGATTTTGTGTCCAGATATCTAGTTTGCCAAAAAGTCAAGATAGAACACTAAAAACCTTTAGGGCCATTACAATCCCTAACAATTCCATAGTGGAAATGGGAATGCATTGTTAGCCATGGCAACCATCACCCAAGAGGGGGGTGAATTGGGTGATTACAAATTTTAATGTAACTTTGAGAAATTAAGCATTTTGAATAACTCAATTAATAAATGCAGCAGAATAATTTTAACAAAGGTGCAACTATTAGTGATTTCACAAATACCACTTGGGATATATGATGAATTAAACAAATAAGCTAGGTATCAAGTTCATAGAATCAAATCACCAAGATGACAAGATATGCAATAAATAAGTATACTACACTAAATACTGAAATTAAAGAGTGTAGGGAAGAGAGAATCAAACTCAAGAATTTATCCTGGTTCAGCCACCAACCACTTGTAGCCTACATTCAGTCCCTAAGCTTAACTTGAGATTTTCTTCACTATCTCCTAGACTTCACGGGTGCTAGGAAAACCTTTGTACAAACAAGAGCACTCCTCACACCTTGGGATACCTCACCCTTATGCTAGAGCCTCCAATTCTTCAAGCTTCACAGGTGCTTGATGACCTTTACAATCAAGAGCACTCACAACACCTTTGGGATACCTCACCCTTTGTGTTTGAGTCTCACTACAAGGGATACCTCACCCTTTTCTCTCTTGAGGGATACTTCACCCTCTTACAATGATTTCAAGGTGAATAGAAAGAATAGAAACTCTCACAAGAGTAGATATACAACTTGAAGAACAAAGTATGGATGATAGAAAACTCTCTCAAGAGTGGATAATACAAATTAAAGAACAAAGGAATAGAATGATTTTGCAATAAAGAGCTCAAAATATGATTTTGGTGATTCAAGGATCAAATCAAGTGTTTAAGAGGTGTATAAGCTTCATACAACACTTATATATAGAGCCCAAGTGATAAAATAGCCGTTGGTAGTGTTTCGAAATGATATTTTATGAAAACTAGCCGTTTATAGTCGTTGGGAACGTTTCTGGGCACTTGGTAATCGATTACACACTTCTAGTAATCGATTACACGGCTTCTGTCAACGTTGTAATCGATTACAGGACTTGTGTAATCGATTACAACATTTCTGGTTTTGAAAGTTGACTTTAAAAGGTCATAACTTCTTCATTTCTTATCCGATTAAAGAAAATGGTCAATCATTAGAAAGATCTTTAAGTCTACTTTCAAATGAAATAATTTCACAACAAAACTCAAATTATTTTGAAAGTTATGATCAAAAGAGTGACTAAAGGTCAGCTTTTCAAAACTCAAACTTGATTGTTTTTGAAAACTGACTTTAAATGATCATAACTTCTTCCTTTCTTATCCGTTTAAAGAAAATGGCACTCATTGGAAAGATATTTGAGTCTATTTTCATATGCATTAAGTTTCACAATAAATCTCAAAGTAGTTTGAAAGTTATGATCAAAATAGTAACCAAATGTCAATTTTGCAAAACACAAACTTGGCTATTTTTCAAATGTGTGAACTACCACCAAGATTAACTTTCCAAAAATAGTTTGTTGGGCATTTAAACATGTAAGAACCATTTTTAAAGACTTAAAAACATATTTGAGCTCTTTTCTTATAAAACCTCTATCTTTACATAGGAGAAAACCTAAAAGGAAAATATACCAATTCTAGTCCTTAGGCTTCTTGATGTGATCCAAGCTTCCACAAATTTCTTCTCTTTAAATCTTGTAAATTGCTTAGAACGTCTTTATCATTCTCATTCTTCTTGAGTTGAGCATAGTTGTGATCTTTTGCTTTCTTGTTGCAATGCTTACTCTTGATACTTGGACTATCCTACAAAATATTACTCACTTAACACAAGTATAGTTAGTCCAAATTCATAACTCAATATCTTCATATGCATGATACAATATATCTCATTAAGCACATCTATGAAGCATAAGCATAATCCTTTTTATCTTGTATTTGTCATCATCAAAACTTAACATATTAAACTATTGAGGCAAAGACAATGCTACAATCTCTCCCTTTTTTATGATGACAAATCACCAAAGAAAAATATGCAATATAGAAGAATAGATATTCATGTAAGCATTTCAACAATAAGTTCAAGAACATATATATTTTTCTTTCCAGTTTTTACTCCCCCTATTTGATATCAACAAAAAGGCTTTGGAAGGAAAGATAATATTTGCACTCCCTTTATAAATAAAACTCGTGTTTGTCAAAAATAGTAAGATCATCAAAACTCAGAAACTTCTTCAAGTTATTCAAATCATAACTATCTCCCCTTATTTAATTCTACACATGATTTAAGAAAAGAGAGATGAAACAAGCATGCTTTCAAGATATAAAAGATTATTCATGCAAAACTTGTCATATTTTGGTACATCAACATTTAGCACATGATAGCAATGAGCTTAAGAAATTATGTCCAACATATAATGTCTTGCATACCACATGATGAATAAGTACCACTTGATATCACTTGTTAGGAGTTACAAAATATTCGTGTAAGATCATGGATTTGAGGTTTTCAAATGAAAGATCATACAACTTGTCACATATCAAGCATTTCTCAATGAAAGAATCAAAAGATATAAAGTTTAAGAATGTTTACCTTCTTTCATTGATAGAGGGAAAGACAATAAGAGATGATCTTTGTTGACATGTTGATAGTATTAACAATAAAACACTTCATGTCAAGTAAGGATGTAAGCCAAGAGATATAAGCAATAATTTAAGAACTAGGTTCCCCTTCAAAATATGCATATTATCAAAATATCAAACATAATAGTTTAACATAGTTATGCATATGTTCTTAGTTAACAAGGATATGGAAGAAGGATAAGTAAGCTAAGCTCCCCCTTATTGAAGCACAAGATAGATAAAGGGAAATATGCATGTCAAGACCATGTAAGCACATTACCATAAAGATTATATTCTTAATCTATAAATCAAAAACCATTTTCAAACTTCTCCCCCTTTCAAAAAGAATTTTGTAAGACCACATTATATTTTCAAAAGCATTTTAGAAGGGTAGAAGGGTTTATATTGAAACCACATATTCTTTTCAAAACAAGAGCAAGATTCTCATAGGTTTTATACCACTAAGAAACCATAGATCAAGAGAATCATAGATATCAAACATTCATCATGATGAAATATGCTATATGTATAGAACTAATGTCATCCACCCCATATGCAATGACAAAACTAGCAATTTAATGTCCAATTAGACACTTTATCAATGCTAAGCATACTTCTCATGTAAGGAAAACATCTAATTTTTTAAGATCAATTTATCAACAAGTATCATATAATTCATAGCATATAGAATACCACAATAGTTTAGGGATAGAGATACTTATTGGGTTAGATAGAAAGTGATGTTCCTTTAGAATGTTCTTCATTTATAGGTCCTTTGAGTTTGTACTTTCTTCCAATGAGTATTTCATTCCATTTCACTTGAAGAAAGTCTCCTCATGTTCCTCTTCCTTCAACATTTCTCATTTATCCACATATGCTTGACATTTCAATATTTGATGACTATATTTCAAAAAGTTCTTTAAAACATGAGTTAGCATCAAATATCATTTAAACTTATTTACAAGCATAATTTAGGTTGATATACAATGTAAAACATGTACCACATTATCAACCATGCAATGTTAGCTTTAACAAGAACAAAAGAAGGATATATGCACTTGAATCCAAAAGCATAGTTTAAGTATTTTCAAAGCAAGATTCAAGTTTGTCAAGAAAGACATGATCATCATCAAAACATATATAAGCATTTTGGGGCAAACAATGATCATGTAAGGCATGTAAAAACAACTCTCTACTTCTCCAAATATCACATGATATTTAATTTAAAGCATAGATGAGGATAAGAGATTGATGTCACCAAAAGTGTACTCTTTGAGTTTTTATAGGTGATTTTAACTTACATGCATCAAGGCTCCTTGAGAATGTTATGGTTCTCCATGCCATCCTTTATGTTTTCATTACTCTTAGAGAACTTGGACCATTTCAAATTTTCCAACCTCAAGTGGCATAGTTGTATTTCACTTCAATGCATGCTTGAGTAAATAGTCACCTTTGGCCTTGGTAGTTAAGGAAACTCTTTTCCTTACCCATTATTTCTTTGTTGGTGTTTTGAACTTTGCAAGTTCTATGTTTTGTACTTGAGAAGTTTTGGTTGAAGCCATCTTCCTTCTTTGACCAAAACTTCTACCAATGGGCTTTAGAAGCATTCTTCTTGATGATTCCTCTTTCTTTTGACCAATTAGTCCATCTTTTTGAGAAACTTTCTGCATAATTGAGACACTAGGAGGACATTTTGGTACCCACTTCATCTTGGGTCCTTGAATGTTAGTACTAGAACCTTTAAGACTTTTTGGAACCCAAACTAAGTTATTTTTCATATAAGGATTTCTTCTATAATTGCACAAATGAGAAATATGTCCAAGAACAATTGAATTTAATGATGACTTGGTCCTTTGAAGATCATTTTTGGAAAACATAAGCTTTTTGTTGTTTTTATATTCTATGTCATTCTTGCCACAAGCCTTACTTGAATTTCCATGTGAAATAACATCAATTTCATTCTTATTAACAATCATGGATTATAAACAATTAGAATCATTTGCTTTGGCAAAATTGGAATATAAGTGCTCAACATGATTTTCTAAATCAATACACTTTTCACAAGAAGTTGATGTTTCACATTTCAAAAGCATTTCCTTATCAAGAAAAGCATATTCATTTTTCAAAGTTTCAATATCATTTTCAATGGAGGAAATGTTTTCCAAACAAGATAAGTTTGTATTTTCTAAAATCAACAAGCCATCATATATTTTATCATATGCACATTGTAGCTCATAATAAGAAGGACTATAATCTAGTTTAGCTTCATTTACCTCAAAGGCCTTTTTAGTCATATAAGAAGTAATCTCAATTTCTAGCATGCTTGGCTCTTTAAGAGAATCACCTTCTTCCACATCAAGTTTGTCTTGCTTTGCTTCTTCTTTAAATTGAGCATCATCATCATCAAGAGGCATTTGACTCCCTTCAATAATTCGCACATCTTTTTGAGGATATTTTTCATGACAAGCTTCCTTCAATGGCTTTTGCTCTTCTTGCTTTCTACATACAACTTTATGCACAAAATCATTGTTAGCAAGATAAATAGCATCAAGAGCATCCCATATATCTTTAGCACTATAGCAACTCTTAATTCTAGCATAAGCATCATCATTCAAACTACTTCTTAACACTTGCATTGCTCTAATATTCAAGGAAAAACATTTCTTGTCATAAGCATTCAAATCTTGTTTTGGTTTAGGAGAAAATCCGTTAAGTACAATATCCCATAAATCAAGATCAATATATTGCATATAAATTTCCATTCTAGCTTTCCAATAAACAAAATTCACACCATCAAAGAATGGTGGTTTATCAATTTCAAAACCATTCATTTTGAAACGCTTTTAATGGTTGCCAACAAATAACGATCTTTAACTCCAAGCGGTTAAGCTTTTATCAGAGCACGAAGCTCTGATACCACTTGTTAGCCATGGCAACCATCACCCAAAAGAGGGGTGAATTGGGTGATTATAAATTTTAATGCAACTTTGAGAAATTAAGCATTTTGAATAACTCAATTAATAAATACAGCGGATAAAGTTTAACAAAGGTGCGACTATATTTCACAAATACCACTTGGGATATATGATGAATTAAACAAATAAGCTAGATATCAAGTTCATAGAATAAAATCACCAAGATGACAAGATATGCAATAAATAAGTATACTACACTAAATACTGAAATTAAAGAGTATAGGGAAGAGAGAATCAAACTCAAGAATTTATCCTGGTTCAGCCACCAACCACTTGTGGCCTACATCCAGTCCCCAAGCTTAACTTGAGATTTTCTTTACTATCTCCTAGACTTCACGGGTGCTAGGAAAACCTTTGTACAAACAAGAGCACTCCTCACACCTTGGGATACCTCACCCTTATGCTAGAGCCTTCAATTCTTCAAACTTCACAAGTGCTTGATGACCTTTACAATCAAGAGCACTCACAACACCTTTGGGATACCTCACCCTTTGTGTTTGAGTCTCACTACAAGGGATACCTCACCCTTTTCTCTCTTGAGGGATACTTCACCCTCTTACAATGATTTCAAGGTGAATAGAAAGAATAGAAACTCTCATAAGAGTAGATATACAACTTGAAGAACAAAGTATGGATGATAGAAAACTCTCTCAAGAGTGGATAATACAAATTGAAGAACAAAGGAATAGAATGATTTTGTAATAAAGAGCTCAAAATATGATTTTGGTGATTCAAGGATCAAATCAAGTGTTTAAGAGGTGTATAAGCTTTATACAACACTTATATATAGAGCCCAAGTGATAAAATAGCCGTTGGAAGTGATTCAAAATGATTTTTTTATGAAAACTAGCCGTTTATAGTCGTTGGGAACGTTTCTGGGCACTTGGTAATCGATTACACACTTCTGGTAATCGATTACACGGCTTCTGTCAACGTTATAATCGATTACAGGACTTGTGTAATCGATTACAACATTTCTGGTTTTGAAAGCTGACTTTAAAAAGTCATAACTTCTTCATTTCTTATCCGATTAAAGCAAATGACCAGTCATTGGAAAGATCTGTGAATATATTTTCAAATGAAATAAGTTTCACAACAAAACTCAAATTATTTTGAAAGTTATGATCAAAAGGGTGACTAAAGGTCAGCTTTTCAAAACTCAAACTTGATTGTTTTTGAAAACTGACTTTAAATGGTTATAACTTCTTCATTTCTTATCCGTTTAAAGCAAATGACCACTTATTGGAAAGATATTTAAGTCTATTTTCATATGTAATAAGTTTCACAATAAATCTCAAAGTAATTTGAAAGTTATGATCAAAATAGTAACCAAATATCAGTTTTGCAAAACACAAACTTGACTATTTTTCAAATGTATGAACTACCACCAAGATTAACTTTCCAAAAATAGTTTATTGGGCATTTAAACATGTAAGAACCATTTTTAAAGACTTAAAAACATATTTGAGCTTTTTTCTTGTAAAACCTCTATATTTACATAGGAGAAAACCTAAAAGGAAAATATACTAATTCTAGTCCTTAGGCTTCTTGATGTGATCCAAGCTTCCACAAATTTCTTCTCTTTAAATCTTGTAAATTGCTTAGAACATCTTTATCATTCGCATTCTTCTTGAGTTGAGCATAGTTGTGATCTTTTGCTTTCTTATTGCAATGCTTACTCTTGATACTTGGACTATCCTACAAAATATTACTCACTTAACACAAGCATAGTTAGTCCAAATTCATAACTCAATATCTTCATATGCATGATACAATATATCTCATTAAGCACATCTATGAAGCATAAGCATAATCCTTTTTATCTTGTATTTGTCATCATCAAAACTTAACATATTAAACCATTGAGGCAAAGACAATGCTACATGTATCACAATGGATTTTGTTATGGGATTACCAAGAACTCAACAGGGTTTTGATGCTATATAGGTGATTGTGGATAGATTAATCAAATCTATCAACTTTTTGCCCATTAAAGCCAACTTTTCTTTAAATAGCATGGCCCAATTATATCTGCAATAAATAGTGAGGTTGCGTGGAGTCCCCACTAGTATTGTATCATATAAAGATCCTAGGAATGACTTTGTCATTCGTATCATTCCTTGTTACCACTTTGGTATTGATGACAGGGGATCTCACCTCTTTGTTATATTGTTTTTGTTGTGCTTGTATTTTTAAAATTATATAGCAGATGGAACGAGTTTCTTAGACTTGACTGGAGTCAAATATTCTGAGTTCGATGACAACATCGAAGAATGACCATCCCGGATTGGTTGGTGTGCAGTTTTGAGGAGGAATAAATATATGACGCATCAATATGGATACAAGACGGAATAAGTATGTTGAGTTTTATCGATAGTGTTTTACCGTGCTATTAAGTAAGACCCGTCATGGGGTTTGCTACTATTTAAAATTGAGTCTATAAGTATTATGTTTCCTAAATAATTGTTAAATATTATGTGGTGTCAGTAATATATATTAATCAGTTTAAATCTATTTTTCAGTATTACCTATAAATTTCAGTAAGTTTATGTTTCCGCAAAAAGAAATCTTAAAACCCATGTTTTATAACTCAAACCTTTTATGAAATCATTTTCAGATTATGAGCTTGTAGTCAGAAATGTGATGCCCTATAAAGGGTGTTACATTAGTTGGTATCAGAGCACGGTTTGAGTCCTTTGGGGTTTATGGTTAGGTCTATTTTGCTTGTGTTATGTTCATTGTGTGTTTGATTTTCGAAAGGAAACAATGTTAGTTTGAAATGGTTACATATGGTTTCCATTGTATTTTGATTTGTCTGTCTTAGAAGAAAGGAAATGGCTCGTGGTAGACGCACTCGTGTGTAAGTGGAACGTGATACTAATAATACGGGAGCAATGCAGAGGATAACTGACGTGACAGTACAACAGGAACAAAGGATCGCTGAACAGTGGGAACTGGAAGTTGAGGTTTAGGGTCTGATGGAAGAGAATCAGTCTTGGAATATAAGATCTCGTAACCTTGGAACCTGGGCATTCCAAAGGAGGAATAATAGAAAGGTAAATCAATTTTAGTGGAAAACATATTTATGATCACCAGGAAATCAGCAGTAGCAACAAATGTGTGGAGAAAGTGCTTGTAATAGTAAACTCAGTCAGACCGTGACGTCTTTACTATTATGTACGAGATGTAGAAGAGGGCACCTAACGAAGGATTGTATGTCCAAGGAAATCATTTGTTTCAAGTACGGAAAGTCTGGACCCATTTCTAGAGATCGTGTTCCACCAAAAACAGAATTTTCTATTAGTAACGTACATATTTCAAAATCTCAGGTAGTAAGGAGAGTCGATACCCCGAATGGAACAGGAGTGTTCTGGACTAAAGACTCAAACAAAAGAGATTGTGTCATTGGAGGTGATCCTTTAAACTATGCTGTATAATTCTTGGGGCAACCCATTCTTTATGGCATATGATTGTGAGGACCAATTAGATATTATATGTGTCTTCATTCTCTTTGACATAGTTATTTCTACTTCTCTTACTAAAACCTATCGTTGATATTCAAGTTGCTTAAACTATCCTATGTCTATCAAAGACTAAATCTTTTCTGTTGATTTGATTTGTTTATCCATTTCAAAATAGATACAATCTTAAAAATGGATTGGTTATTTTCCAACCATCCATACTCTGTTAGATCTGTCAGTTGAATTATTCAACTTAAAGAGCTCACTACCAAATTCATCGGACCACATCAATTTCTCTGTTGGATAGGTCCGGTAACATATTAAATGACTTCACCAATTTTTCTTTCTACACATCCATAATATTTTTCATGTGTCACAATTATGAAATTATATTCTTGATTCAATCCATTCTTTTATGGCTAATTGACTATGTGGATTGATTTGAGTTATCTGTGTCTTCGTTACTTTCTGACTTGTTTACTTCTGTTTCTAGTACTGGCCTATTGTGCTACTCAAGTTATTCAAATTATCTTATTGTTGTTATAGATTAAATTTTTCTATTAATTTGATATGTTTACCTCTTTCATAAATAGACGTGTTCTTTGAAACGGATTAGTTATCTTCTGACCATATCTTATAAGATTGTCTCAATAAAGTGTTAGTATTCTAGAAAAACCTATTCTTAAAAATCGAGCAACATCAAGTTCTTTGTTGGATATGCTTGGTAACATATCAGATAGTTTTGCTACCTTTTTCTTTCTAACCTTCATAATGATTTCATGTATTGAAATTGCAAGAAAGGATATTCCTTTTAAAATTCATGTCATAGTATCTAATACAATGTTGCTAAAAGAGAACTCGATTAGTGAGACACTTCCTGTTAAGAGCAAAGGCAGAAGAGTGAAGCGATACAAAGTTAAGGAAATTTCAAGTGATGTTATTCGGAGTGGCGAATGCTTCCACAATATCCATAGATTAGATGAGTAGAATTTTTCATCCTTATCTAGACAGAATTGTCATTATCTTTATTAACGACATTCTGATCTATTCTCGAAATCATGAGGAACATACTGAACATCTCAGTGTGATTTTCCAAGTTCTAAAGGAGAAGCAATTATATGTTAAAGTTGTTGAGATGTGAGTTCTGGTTGGATAAAGTCCACTCTTTGGGTCACGTAATTTCTAAGGAAGGGATTGCGGTGTATCCTTCAAAGGTTGAAACAATTCCTCAGTGGGAAAAGTCAAAGAGGGTAACGAAAATTTGTAGAAAATTTATTGAGAAATTTTCCAAGATCGCAGGACTTCTCACCTAGCTTACCTGAAAGAATTAAGCGTTTGTATGGACTAATGGATACAAGGAAAATTTTCAGGAGTTGAAAATGTGTTTGACTACTTCTCTGGTATTAGTTCTTTCTAATCCTAGTGAACCATTAGAGGTGTACTGTGATGCGTCACATCGGAGTTTAAGATGTGTGCTTATGCAGAATAGAAAAGTTGTAGTGTATGTTTCAAGGAAATTGAAGTTACATGAGAAAACAAACTTAATGAAGAAGCCTTGGATGATCACCATTGATTTAATCAATGGTGTGAGAGTAAACTTAGTTAGGAAAGTTTGGATGTTCACCATTGATCTAATCAATGGTTGTAAAGACAAGCTTAATAAGGAAGGCTTTGGATATCCACCATTGATTTAATCTACGGTGGAGATTGGTCTCACAAAATGGCTAGGACCATTTGTGACCATTGGATGGAAAGTGTGTAAAGAAGATCTTGACCCTCCATTTTTGAAGATGCATCTTATGGCTAGGATTTCATGGAGAAGAGATCTAATGATTTAGATTTGATCATATCACTTGGAAGCTTCTACCAAACATCAATCATTGATTAAATCAATGGCTCTTGAAGCGTAAAATGGTGGCTAATGTATTTGGACAACTCCTAAGTGTACAAGGGGGGAGGCCACGGTTTTGAAGAGTAAAATGGCTATAGGAGAGTGTTCATTTCATTTCATTAATCATCTTTAACATTTCCTAAGCCAAAGCTTCACAAATTTTCTCTCCTTTCTCTTCCCCAAGCTCACGGCCAAGAGGCCTAGTTCATACCTCCACTCTTCAATAATTTCAACCAACCAAATATCTTGAATCCTTAACTTATTCTAAGCAACTTTCATGTTGGAGACTTTCTCTAAATCATCCATCTTCAAGTACTTTTCCTAAGATCTAAGTTTGAAGGGTAAAGGATGCAGTTCTTGATATTCTTTTCTAGATCTTATATTTAAAGTTCTAAACCATGTTTTGATCCATGGTTTTCTTATTCAAGCCTTAGATATTGATTATGTATGTTTACTTTGATTTTTAAGAAAGCTTTTGGTGGTGAAGGACTTGTACAAGAAGCAAAATAAGGAGCTTTGGAGGCTTCTCCAAGAGGTAAGAGGGAGATTACCCTCATCAACCAAGTGTTGGTGGTGAGGAATGGATGTGTGTATAGTGAAAAATCCATAAGGATTATTTCACTTGTTTGTTTAAGAGCTTTCCATATTTATGGTTGTTTGGTGATTAATATATTTATTGCTTTGATAATATGCTTTAGTATGTGGTTATGATGCATGATGATTTGTGTATGTAATTAAGATGTGAATTATATGACAAAGGAAAGTATGTTGGTTCCAAAGAACCATAGAGGCATCACGACCTCAAATTATTTTTTGGGAGAAAAAGATTCTAAGCATTTTACTAATTATGAGTTTTAGATAAAAGGGTAATAAGTTGATGATTTTGAGGATTTGCAAAGAAAGTGGACATGAAAATGAACAAAGATTTATGATGAAGCTATTTATGATTTTTGGCTAATATGCAAAGGATTGGTAAATTAAGATTTTCATGAATGGTAACAATGGATGATTAGAAGGAAAAGGAAAAGGAAAAGAAAAGATATAATGGTTTCAATGGCCATGTGCTCACGATTTTTGAAGGCTTGTAATGCCTTTGTTTGATGAAACAATATGATTTTAAAGTAGAAATTTAATTGATTAAGTACAAGGATTAAAGAAATGGAATTAAAGTGTTTTGTCACTTGAAAGATTGGAAATTTCGTTTATGAAAGAAAAAGAGAGGTTGAAAGTGTTTGAACCTCCATTTATTTTTGAAGAGGACTGATTTTAGAATTAATTTGAGAATTATGGAGAATATAATGGTGACTTGAAATTTACTAATGTATAGCTCACTCTTTGGGTTTTGGAGTGCATTAGGAAATTTTAAGCTAGAAACATTGATTTAAATCAATGGAAAGGTGATTTTGTGGAATATATTGTGGAAAGGATTTCTTAAAGGAGAAAATGTGGAAAATGATGTTGGAAATGACATTGATTTTTGGAAAGTCCAAAATGATGTTTGGAATATTGAGGAATATTTTACGTCGTTGAAAAATGATGGAAAAATGATTTACGCGACTTGAAAATATGATTTTTAAGTTACGTAATTTTGAAAATGATGGAAAATTGCTACGCGATTTGGAAAACGTGTAAATATTTTTACGTGATTGAGAAAATGTTGGAAAATGGTTATGAGATTTGAAAACGTAATAAAAGTGTTACGCGATTATGAAAATGTGTTAAAAATGATACGCGATAGAAAATATAGTAAAAATACTGTAAAGAACGAATGTATTGAAAAGGAACCTTTTTAATGATGAAATTGAAAGATATGCATTGAGGTATATGATGAAATTGAAAGATATGCATTGAGGCATAAGATGAAATTGAACAGAACTTGCATTAAGGTATTTGTGCATTGAACAGAACTTGCATTGAGATATTCGTGCATTGAACGGAATATAGCTGATAGCTATTATGGCCCTTGTGGTTGAAGAGGGAATGAGAATTTAAAAGTGAGATCTATGATGGATCTTGGGGGCGTCAAGGCGCGACGGTCGATCTAGTGGGTAGTTGGCAAGTACCCTGTGCCACATGGCGACGCAGTCCATTGCAAGGCATTGACGATACCCGATAAGAACACAATTCTTTTCGAAGACTGGAGATTGTCTGTGGGCTAAGGCTGGACAATTAACTAGAGCATTATTCTCGAAATTGTGAAAACCTCCATGGAGTGGGAAATTGGTCTAGTATGCATACACATGAGTCAGAACACATATTGTTGTGGCATGATAAACCTTCATATGATGTGATATTATCATTTTATATATTGAGGATATCTGTTATGATGAAATTTGTACTGGTGATTTAACTGAGATATATGTTTACTGGAATTGTGATTAAATGATAATGAAGTATGATGAATTGATAAGGAATTGTGATGAATTGATAACATGAATGAAACTATGATATCTGTGTGTATGGAATGACTTTGTCATTTGTATCATTCCTTGTTACCACTTTAGTATTGATGAAAGGGGATCTCACCTCTTTGTTATATTGTTTTTGTTGTGCTTGTATTTTTAAAATTGTATAGCAGATGGAACGAGTTTCTTAGACTTGACTGGAGTCAAATATTCTGAGTTCGGTGACAACATCGAAGAATGACCATCCCGGATTGGTTGGTGTGCAGTTTTGAGGAGGAACAAATATATGACGCATCAATATGGATACAAAACGGAATAAGTATGTTGAGTTTTATCGATAGTGTTTTACCGTGCTATTAAGTAGGACCCGTCATGGGGTTTGCTACTGTTTAAAATTGAGTCTGTAAGTATTATGTTTCCTAAATAATTGTTAAATATTATGTGGTGTCAGTAATATATATTAATCAGTTTAAATCTATTTTTCAGTATTACCTATAAATTTCATTAAGTTTATGTTTCCGCAAAAAGAAATTTTAAAACCCATGTTTTATAACTCAAACCTTTTATGAAATCATTTTCAGATTATGAGCTTATAGTCAGAAATGTGATGCCCTATAGAGGGTGTTACAATTAGGAATAGAATAGTGCTTGGTCGAGATCGTCGGTGCAGTACTCAGTCACCACGGCCCAGTGGAGCTACCAATTGTCCACTTGTGGGATACTCGCGTCCCGATGCCTCCTAGAACAACAAGTGACCTATACTACGTAATTCGTACATGCACTTAGGTGTAATTCAACTCCTAGGAATATAGCTTTAACAAACACAGTCTAAACCACTTTCCAGATTAATGATTCAATACATAGACAAATGTCAAAAACATGGTTTTCCACAAAAACCAGCCACCATTGGCCAAAACCATATATTGACATCTTCAGGTCCAATACGTCATCCCGACAGCAAACTGCTATTCGTCTCAGTCACGTAGCACTTTTATCGCATTTTCATAATCGCATAACACTTTTGTTACATTTTCAAATCATGTAAACATTTTCCAATGTTTTCTCAATCGCATAAAATTTTTTAAACAGTTTCTTAATCGAGTAAAAATTTTTAAACGTTTTCTCAATCGCATAGCTCAAAAATCATTAATTTTGAAATGTGTAAGGTTTTAACACTTTTTTTCAATCGTGTAAAGCATTTATTGGCTTTTTAAACTTAATTTTGTAACTTTCCAAGTTTAATATATAACTTAACCTTAATTCTAATATTTTTTTGCTAAAACTCCTCTAGAAAATATTTTCTAACGTTTTTTCCCCAAATCTTGCATTATTTTAATGTAATAAAATCTTTTCCATTTACTTTACTAAAAGTCTACTTAAATAAAATACTCTAAGTTTCAAATTTACTTTTCAACCCTATTTTCCAACATCATGAACGAAAGTTGCTTAATGATTAATAAAAAAAATTATTTATTTCTTTTTCCATTTTGTAAAACCCTAATCCAATTCCTTTCTAATAATAAAACTTTGTTAACTTCCTTCTTCAACTTGTAAAACCTTAACTCACATCCTTGTAACGAAATCAACTAAGTCCATAATTAATAAAACATTTTTGCCTTAGATACCCTATTTTAAGCTTGATGGTCGTGAGCCATGTTGGTCTTTGGAACAAAAAATTTTGATCCTTCCCATATGATTCAAAGCATACAACATATTTCAATCATCAATTTCTACCATAGCAAATATCATGCATACTATTAAAGTAATAAAATCACATAAAGCAAATAAATACAAATTACTTAATTTATACAAACAAGTGAATAAATCTTCACATGGATTTTTTACCAACAACATAAATTTCGTTCCTCACCACCATGAGTGGTTGATGAGGTTAATCTCCCTCTTACCTTAGATGATGCTCAAAGCTCCTTGTATACCTCCTTTAAGGTAAACTTTTTCCACCAAGTTGTTCTTGAAACAAAATAAACACACAAGTATTAACATCTAAGGCTTGACTATGATGATCATAGATCAAAGTTATGGTCTTAGAACTTGAAAATAACAAGAAAAATGAAGATTACAAAACTTCACCTTAAAAGCTTCAAATCTTAAGCTTGAAGAAAAAGATAGAAGATGAATGAACTAGGTGATAGTCACAACACCAAAGTGTCTTAGAATGGTGTATAGGTTCAAGATATGAAGTTGGTTGAAATTATGGAAGACTGGATGGTGTTTTTGGTTGCTTGGCCATGGGCTTCATTGGAGAGAAAAATGAGAGAGTTTTTGTGTTTTTTTACTTCATGAAAGGGAAGATGAGAATGAACAAGTCCTAGGGCCCTCCAAGCTTCACTTGGTCGTGGAGTCACTAGGTGAGTCACCCAAAAATTTGAGTCATGCAATGAGTCACAAGGTGAGTTTTGCAATGAGTCATAGACACCTTAGATGGCTAACCTTCTAATTGGTGCAACAAAGTGAGTCACCAAGGTGAGTCACTAAAGAAGCCTCTAGAAAAGATGACTAGCCTAAGTCTAGAATCATCTAACTAAATTTTTACCGAGAGCTATTATCCAATGGACAAAAGCTACTGCGAGTAAAATTAGTATTTATTGTCTAATGAATAATAGAACGTACCTAGATTTTATTTTCAAATCAAATCTCAGATAAAGAAAAATTTTGAAAACCATTTCCGGTTTCAGGTTTGGTAAGCTCCTCCGGCCCCATATTAACATTCCAAAATTTTTCGGCCCCAATTTTTTTTTATTTTTTTGGTCCCGCTAAAAAAACATAGACAGTCCACAAATAATAATAAAATAATCAAAATAAATCAAATAATTCACAAAAATTACAAAAATCATAAAATCATATTTAACTAAAAAAGATAAAATTTCGGGGTGTTACAACTCTCCCCCTTTAAAAAGAATTTTGTCCTCGAAATTTATTACACCTTAGAACAAATGTGGATATCGCTCATTCATCTTGTCCTCTAATTCCCATGTTGCATCTCTAGTTACATCATTCCAAATTACTTTTACCCATGAAATCTCCCTTTCCTCTGAGCTTCACCCTCCTGTACTTAATCATAATAGGAAGTATTTTATAGGTCAAATTCTCTTTCAATTGTACTGTATCTAGTTCTATAACATGGGTTGGATCATGAACATATTTTCGCAATTGCGATACATGGAAGACATTATGAAGGTTAGAAAAAAAGGTGGTAAAGCTATTTGATACGCTACTGAACCTATCCGACGAAGAATTTGATATGGTCCAATAAATTTGGTAGTGAGTTTTTTGGATTTAATAACCTGTTCTGTAACACCCTCTTACCTCTTGGACAAACCTCCAAAGCTCCTTGTTTTGCTTCTTGTACAAGTCCTTCACCACTAAGAGCTTCTTAAAATCAAAGTAAACACACTTAATCAATATATATAAAGCTTGAATAAGAAAACCATGGATTAGAATCATGGTTAGAACCTTGAAAATCAAAAGAAAAGTGAAGATTAATGAACTTCACCTATAAAGCTTCAATCTTTAGCTTGAAGAACAAGGTTGAAGATGGAAGAATTAGGGAAAGTCTCCAACATGAAAGTTCCTTAGAATTTCATGGAGATTCAAGATCTAAGGTTGTTTAGAATTATTAAAACTTAGAGAGTAGATTTATAGGGTTTGACCGTGAGCTTCTGTAGAGAGGAAAGATAAGAGTTTTTGTATTTGGCTTTGAAAGAACTCCTTGAAGATAGATGATTTTGATCAAGACTCCAACCACAAAGATGCTTGGATTAATGTAAGTATTCAAGAAATAAGGTTGGTTAAAATTATTGGAGAGTGGAGGTAGGAATTAGGTCTCTTGGCCGTGAGCTTAAAGAAGAAAATGAGAGAAAATTTGTGAAGCTTTGGCTTAAGAAATGTTAAAGATGAGTAATGAAATGAAATGAAACTTTCCTATAGCTATTTAGCCTCCAAAACCGTGACCTTCCCCCCTTGTACACCAAAGAATTGTCCAAATACATTAGCCACCATTTTAGACATCAATAGCCATTGATTAAATCAATGGTTAATCTTTAGTAGAAGCTTCCAAGTGATATAAGCAAATCTAAGCCATTGGATCTCTCCTCCATGAAATCTTAGCCATTAGATGCATCTTAAAATTTAGAGGGTCAAGATCTTCTCTACATACTTTCCATCCAATGGTCATAAAAGGTCCTACCACTTTGTGAGACCAATCTCCATCATAGATTAAATCAAGGGTGGATATCATAAACTTCTTTATTAAGCTTGTCTTTACAACCATTGATTAGATCAATGGTGAACATCCAAAGCTTCCTAACTAAGCTTATTCTCACACCATTGATGAAATCAATGGTGATCATCCAAGGTTTCTTCATTAAGTTTATTTCTCAACCGTTGATTAGATCAATGGTTGATGTTCAAAACTTCTCCACTGAGTCTTGTCATCCAAGGGTGCAAATCAAAGTCAAGCCCTCTTTGTTGACTAGCATTTTCATTGGTTGGGTGGTTACTAACTTGTTTCCTTTTGGTTGTCATTTTTGTTGACCAATTTCTATTGGTTACCCTTGAAAAGTCTTTGCCACAAATGTTAACCTAATCTTATTGGTTGATCTTATTTCTATAGCTCTCTTATTGGTTCATCAAAGATGACTACTTCTAATTGGTTTATCAAATGAAGACTAGATTCTAATTGGTTTATCAAGGAAGACTAAATTCCTATTGGTTCAATATATAACCATCAAATTTGACTAATTCTTATTGGTTCATTTCAAGAGACTAGTTTTCTATTGGCTTAGAGAATTCAAGTCACTATCATTGACTTTTCCAAAACTTAGCAAGCAAGCTACACTCTCCTATCGGTTCGTCATAAAGGTTGTCATGATTATTTTCCAAGATATTTTTTGGAAACTATTACTCAATGGACAATAGTTACAAAAATTATTACACAATGGACAGAACTATAAGTCAGTAAGTATTTGTCTATTATAGAAATAAAAATACAGTATATTTTTATTTCATAGATAATTTCTAAAAATTAAAGATTAAGACACGTATCTCTTAGAATTGGGTTTAGTAAGATTCCCTGGTTTCGAATAAATACATAAAGATTTTTCCCAGCCCGAAAATTATTATTTTCCTGACTCGGAGCAAATCACACTAAACGATCAAATAAAGTCACAAAACAATCAAAATAATTTTACAGTAGATAGAAATTGTAAAATTGTACAATTTTGTAATTACTGTCAAATAGCTAAATTTTGGGGTGTTACACGTTCGACCATGGGTGTAACTCTCAAAAACACATGTTCTCCTTCCTTAAACTCAAGAGGTTTTCTTCTCTTATCAGCATAGCTTTTCTATCGACTCTGAGTTGTCTGCATATTTTCCTGAATCATCTTAACTTTTTCCGTCTTTTGTTGCACAAGCTCAAGTCCTAACACAAAATTCTCCCCGTCTTGGTACCAACACAAAGGTGTTCTGTACCATCTTCCATATAATGCCTCATAGGGTCTCATCCCTATACTTGAGTGAAAACTATTATTGTAAGTGAATTCTATCAGAGGTAAGAATTCATCCCAACTTCCAGTTTGTTCCAAAACACAAGCCCTTAACAGATCTTCCAATGATTGTATCATCCTCTCTGATTGGCCATCTGTTTGTGGATGATAAGCAGAACTTAGACGAAGTTTTGTCCCTATTGCTTCTTATAGACTCTACCAAAACCTTGGGTCTCTATCAGAAATAATACTAGAGGGTACACCGTGAAGTCTAACAATTTCACCGATATACACCTAGGTTAATCTTTCCATTGAATACCTTATGTTAATTGGCAAGAAGTGTGCTGACTTCGTAAGCCGATCAACAATCACCCATATAGAATCATAACCTTTTCTAGTCTTTAGCAGTTCAACAACAAAGTCCATTGTAATACTATCTCATCTCCATTCCGGAATAGTCAGGGGTTATAACATTCCTGAAGGTCTTTGATGTTCTACTTTAGCTTTCTGACATACCAGACAAGATGTCACATACTTAGCAAAGTCTCTCTTCATCCCTTGCCACCAATATAACTGTTTCAGATCCTAGTACATCTTAGTCATTCCTAGGTGCATACCTAACTTGCTCTTGTGGGCTTCATCGAGAATAAACTTCCTAAGCTCTAGATCACTTAGTATACAAATCCTATCTCCAAACCTTAGGATTCCATCAATTCCTTCCTTAAATTTTGACATAATACCTTGCTTTACTAACTCCTTCTCATTATGCAAATATTGATTACTTCCTTGCTTCTCTCAAATTTCTTCCATCAAATCATTTAAAATAGTAACCATGTTTAAGCATATTCTTCCCGATGTCAATTCTACTGACAACCACATATCTCTGATCGTTGTATCAATTCACCTTCCTTAACCATCATAGCAGAGACACTAAGCATCTTTCTACACAAAGCATCTGCTACGACGTTCGCCTTCTTATGATGATATTGAAGTTAAAAATCATAGTCTTTTAAAAACTCTAACCACCTTCTTTGCCTCATATTCAACTTCTTCTGATCAAACAGATACTTTAGACTCTTGTGATCGTTGTAGACGTTGAATGTTGCTCAATATAGAAAATACCTCCATATTTTCAATACAAACACAACAGCAGCTAATTTCAGATCATGCGTCAGGTAATTCTTCTCATGTACTTTCAATTGCCTTGAAGCATACGCTACTACCTTTCTATTCTGCATGAGCACACATCCTAAACCTTGATGTGAAGCATCACAATACACCTCAAAAGGTTCATTGGAATAAGGTAAAATCAATACTGGCGAAGTAGTCAATCATCTCTTCAACTCTTGGAAACTTTCCTTACATGCATCAATCCATGTAAAAACTTGATTCTTTCGCGTAAGCTGGGCGAAAGGTCCTGCTATCTTGGAAAATCCCTCGATAAATCTTCGATAATAACTGGCTAATCCGACAAAACTACGAATCTCCATTACCATCTTTGGTCTTTCCCATTGAAGAACTGTTTCAACTTTCGACAGATCCACCGCAATTCCTTCCTTAGAAATTATGTGACCTAAATATTAAACTTCTTCTAACCAAAACTTGCACTTAGACAGCTTAGCATACAACTTCTTCTCCTTCAAAATCTAGAGAACCACACTGATATGTTCAGCATGTTCCTCCTGACTTCGAGAATAGATCAGAATGTTGTCAATAAAGACAACAACAAATCTGTCTAAATAAGGATGAAAGATCCTATTCATGTAATCCATGAATATAGCAGGAGCATTCGTTACCCCGAACGGTATCACAAGATACTCATAATGCCCACAACGTGTTCAAAAAGTTATCTTGGGAACACCCTCTACTTTCACACGAATCTGATGATAACCAGAACGTAAATCAATCTTAGAGAATACAGTGGCTCCCTTCAGTTGATCCATCAAATCATCTATCCTCGGAAGTGGATACTTATTCTTAATTGTGACCTTATTAAACTGGCAATAATCTACACACAAACGAGAAGTTCCATCCTTTTTTTAACCAACAGCACTGGAGCTCCCCACGGTGATACACTAGGTCTCATAAACTATTTTTGCAATAGTTCCACTAGCTGCTTTTTGAGTTCAGCAAACTCTAATGGCGACATCCGATATGGTGCCATTGAGATAGAACTAAATCCTGGTACAAGATTAATAGAAAATTATATCTCTCTTTCCAATGGTAGTCCAAGTATATCATCAGGAAAACCTCGAAAAACTCATTGACTATAGGAATAGCATTCATATCCTCCTCACTCTTGACCTCCAAAGAAGATAATAACATGTATCCTTGAGGTCCTTCCCTCAATAAAACTTTGACTTGGTTGGCCGTTAAGAATTCAGAAATCTCAATCTCAGGAAAAACTAAGGTCTTATTAGAATAATCTAACAAGATACGATTAGAAGATAACCAATCCATTCCTAAAATTACGTCTATTTGAGAAAAAGCCAAACAAATCAAATTAACAGAAAAGGTTCAGTTTTTAACAGAAATAGGACAATTTAAACAAACTTGAGTAGTAACAATAGGCTTTGTAGTATGAGATGAAACTATCAAATCAAAAGGTAATGAAGACACATATAACCCTAATTGATCCTCACAGTTATAGGCAATGAAAGAATGGGCCGCCTCCGAGTCATACAGTACAGTTAAAAGATTGCCTTCTATGGCACAATCTCCTATAATCAGATCTTTAGATTGGGAGGCTTCCGCTCCACTCATAGTATAAACTCTTCCTCCTGCCTGAGGTTTTGTAGCACGAACATTGCTAACAGAAGGTTTCGCCTTGGGTTAATTACATTCTTTGGAATTATGCCCTGGCTTTCCACATTTGAAACAAATAATCCCCTTCATCATGTAATCCTTCGTTAAGTGGTCCTTTCCACACTTTAAGCATTGTGACGAAGATGCCACGGTCTGACCAAATCTATTGCTACCAGGACTTCCTCCATATGATCTCTATTGAGGTTGATTCCCAGGCAGTCATGAATACAACTTTTGTTGAAAACGATTGGTATTGTTATTCTTTCCCCTTTGGAACCGAGATGGTCCAAAGTTATGATTCCTCGTATCTCGAGATTGGTTCAACTCCTCAATCTAGTGACACTTATCTAGCAAAGCTGGGAACTAATCAATTTCTAATTATAGCATATTGTTGCGACAAAACTTCAACAAATTCTGAGGTTCAGCAGTCGCTTCCTGCTGTTGGGCAGCCCTCTGGTTCTATTGTACTATAACATATGCCATCCTCTGCATTACTTCAGCAGCTATAGCCATACCATCATTGTCACGTCCAGTATTCACGCACTTACCTCTATCACAAGTCATTGTTCTCTTTCGAATTAGGCTAAACCAAACGCAATGAAGAATTAAATATTGTCATTTCAAACAATAGTGTTTCCTTTCGAAAACCAAACACAGAGAATCACACAATACAAACAAGACAGACATAACCACAAAACTCAAAAGACTCAAACCAGGGCTCTGATAAAAACTAATGTAACACCACTCCCTAGGGCATTACATTTAAGACTTCAAACTTACTAAAGTAGAACTAAGTTGTAAACGATTTAATATTATATGTACGATTTTCAAAATCTCTTTTTGCAAATAACAAAATTAAATAAAATAAAAAGAACACAAGTTATAATAACTGAATAATACACATCTATATACATAAGACTTGTTCTCAAAAGACTTATATACAAACTTTTTAACAAAATATAAATTGTTCCAACATGATACATCTAATGAGAAGAGTCCTCAGCCGGATCTTACTCTGTCTCCTCAGACGATAAAAACCCCAGGTGGTACGTGGTCCTACAGACAGGTGTCCGAGCAGATGACACAACACTTTCCTTTCTAGGGGTGTAATGACGGTCACCCCACAAGTCTCTCATAGGCATGTAAAATTCTAAATGTACAAAAGCAGTAAACAAAAAAGTAATAACCCCATGGTAAGTCCTACTTCCAGATAGGGTTACATCCCCATTATATATAATATGCTCCGTATCTAGATCGACATGCCAGGCATTCATGCCCCCGTGAAACCGCGCACTGACGTAACAGAGAAAACTCGATCTCGATGCCATTCAAAATCTCAAAAAAATTAACACAAATAGAATGGATGCGATCCTTCCTCGTCTTCCTCACAGTCTTTATGTAAAACCCCAACTTTTGAGTTAAGTACGATATTGTCCTAATTGTACTATTTTATATTTTCTGTGAGTTATAAATTGAATTTGACTGTTCTGTGATTGTACTTGATCATTTTGTGTGATTTGTTCCGAGTCTAGAAAATAATAATTTTCTGACCGGAAAAATCTTATTTTAATTATTTGGAACTGAGAGATCTTACTAAACCCAATTCTGAATGATACGTGTATTAATCTTTTAATTTGTAGGATTTAACTGTGCAATAAAATAATTTTATATTATTATAATATTATTTTATTAGACAGTACCTACTGTTTTAAAAACAGTATAAATCTGCTCCAAAATGGACCATGGACCCGAAAAAGTCTGTGAGACCCACGTTTAGAGAACCAGTCAACGTTTCTGGCTAGATTAAATCCTAAGCCAATGAGAGCTAGTCAACATTAGTGGCTTGAAATTTCTAAACCAATAGGAAGCTAGTCCACAAAAGTGCTTGGACTTGTTAGTTTATGACTAGAAAGCTTAACCAAGTTAGCTTGAACCTAACTAAGTTAGTGTAGGAAGCTTATGTAGTAACTAAATGAAGTAAACCTAGTTAGTTATCTAATTAAGTTCTAGTTAGAGAAGGTTCTAGAGAAATCTAGGTGATGGTTAGTCATCCTAGCTAACTAAATGGCTAACTAAGTAACTAAGAAGTCAAACTAAATTTACCTAAACCTAACTAGGAAACGAAATAAATCAAAAACCTAGTTTGCTATTCCTAAGGGCCATTCAGCCAAGAACTTTCAAGAAGGCTTAGTCACTTGATGACTTGGTTTTTCTACACCAATTAGAAGCAAGCTTGGAGGCAAAGCCTTTAATATCATCCATTGATCTAATCTAAGGCCATTAAGGAGTCATAGGAGTCAACAATGATGGTCACCTCCTTTTTGAAGCTCATGGCTATGCATAGGAGTTGGGAGACCATTTCCATCTTCATCTTCATTTTACTATCACTCAAAACCTCTTTTCTCTTTCTACCAAAACCTAAAAACACCATTGTTACTCTTTGAGAGCCATTCGGCCAACACCATACACTCTTCTAAATTTTCATCTAACCATACTTCTCAAATCTAAACATCATTCTAAGAACATTTCTAGTTGAAAGTTTCTTCAAAAGAATTCATCTTAAGCTTGGAAAACCACTTTGAAGATTTTTCCTTCAAGGTGAAAATCTTTGTTTCTTACTTCTAACTTGATTTTTGATGTTTTAAGCCATGATTGATCCATGGTTTATATTTTTTGTCCTATAGTTATGACTCTTTAAAATTTGTTTGAGTTTGTTAGGGAATCTTTGAAGGGTCACACGAAATCACTAGGAAGTGTTAGAAGGAGTTTGTCTTCCCTTAAGGTAAGAGGGAGATTAAATCTCATCAGCCTTGTGTAGTGATGAGAAAATGGATTGTATTTGTGGTGAAGAATCCATAAGGATTCATTCACTTGGTTGTTTAATGCTTTTTCTATTTTGTGGTTAATTTTATTTGTAAGCATGTCTATAGCTTTGAAATATACTGTGTATGTTTATAGATGTATGATTATTATTGTAGGATGTGAATAATATGTAAGGATTGCATGAGTGTTCCAAAGAACACAAAAGGGAGCTCACGGCTTCACCAAGAAAAATGGAACCAAGATGTTCCCAATCATTTTTTAAGACAACGATTTAATGAATTTAGGTAAAGCAAAGAATTTGAACATAATTTAGAAGATGGAAAATGGTTCAAAGACCATTGTGAGGATTTATGTAGAATTCGGCCAAAATGCCATATTTTGTACATTTGATTTCCAAAATTATTTTCTAATGTAGATTAAGTAATTAATTGAAAGAGAATTCCAATTCAATGAATTCTTAGAGAACAAAATAAATAAGTTTAGTTTTAGAAACCTAAATTAGAGGAAATTTATTATAAATAAGAAATATAGAGAACACTTGAAAAATACTAACGTAGAGGTCACTCTTTGGGTTTTGAAGCACGTTAGTGAGTTTCAAAGTGTAAATGATGGTTATAGTTTAAAGCAAAGTGATTTATGAAGAAAAACGTAGAAAATATCATTTAATAAATCTTATAGACAAAATGTTGTGAAAATTCACTAAAAACGGATAAATAATGGAGAAAGTTTCATAATGTAATTTATAACGTAGAGAAAATATTTACGCTTTTGAAAAATATTAGAAATAACTTACGCGTAATTAAAAATAAAGATTTTAAGCTACGCGATTGAGAAAACGATTTAAAAATCTTACATGATTGAGAAAATGATTTAAAAATATTATGCGATTTTATAAATGTCAAAAAATATTGACGTGATTTAAAAATGTAAGTTTTGCTGTCGGGCCAAAGTGGTGGACCCGGACATGTTGAGAAATAGTACTTTTAAGTGGAGACGTACTATATTTGAAAATATTGAAAGGGTATTTATGTAAATATGGTGACATAGTGAGACTGAGGGTATTTATGTAATTATGGATTGTATTCATGCATTGAGAGTTGTGTCAATTTGGTTGAAATTGACTATTGACTGACGAGATGAATTACATCGTGTTGTGGGTGTGATAAGCGTAGTGTGGTTCATTGATTGAACTTGGAGACATTGGTGTGCGGAGGATTCCACATGTGGACAGTTGGTAGCTCCTCTGGGCCGTGGTAACGGGCAACACACTAATGATCTCGACAAGCACTATTCTTAATCAAGATCTTGTGGAGATTGTCTAGTACAATGTTTGTGGTGCATGATGTATTTGACCATGTACTACTTATACGATGTTTTGACTGTGGGCTATTTACACGACGTTTGACAGTGTAATAGTTTGGTTGGGCAGCCTGAGGTACCGATAGTTCTTCTGGGTCATTCTCTCTAATGTCTGTGTTTAGCTCTAGGGAGTAGGAACGAGTCGTTATACATTTGCATTTGTGGTATGCATCATAATGTTATTATTTGTGATATTATGTATGATGTGTTAATTTGTGATATTGTTTATGATATTATGGTATGCATTATTTTATTAAATCGTAATATCTGTTTGTATTGTCATTTTCTTTATTGCCATGCTATAATGATGTAGATTGTCTCACCTCTTTGTATATATTTCTCTATATTATTATTTATTTTCTGTAAAAGAGTTTGAGGAAGAGGAAGAGGAGCAACCTCTCGATATTCAGTACCCTGAGGAGCAGTAACCGAGTAATCAGTTTGAGGAAGACGAGCCATTAGATCACCCTTATCATTTGGATTGATTCTGTGGTGATGGCGTTGCCTAGATTCTTTGGTTTTGTGAGACTTGAGTTTCACGGAGGGTCTGAGGCCTGGCGACTGTAACGCCCTTTTTTGGGAGGGAATGTCACATTATTAAACATAAATGAAAATGTGGAAAATAAAATTTTGAACAATTAAGACCCAGTTCATTTAATTTAAAGTTAACTTGTTCGATGCTTTAATACGTGAGTAAAAATGGCAGTATATTTTTTTTTGTTAATTAATAAATACAATTAAGTGATGAAGCTTGAACAGCAGTAAAGAGTAAGACAGGAAACAAAACTCACATCTGAATAATACGCATATATATATATATATATATATTGAATATCAATTGTACTTTAGATACAAGCCTGGAAATTTCCAAAAAGCAAAACTATACCTGCCTATGGATTTTACATACACATCCACCAGAATATCAAAATATACAGCCCACCAAAAATAATACATCAGGCCCCCAAAATAAAACACTGGCAACCATCAGTAGCTGCCAGTAAAATCAATCCCTCAGAGGAGGAGGGACCGTATCAAGGTCCTCAGCAGGATCCTCCTCTTCAGAGGAAACCTCCATGGGAACCACGGGCAGGAGCCCGAGCAGTAGAATCAAAAGAGTTCTCCCAAGGGGTGTAGTAACGATCACCCCACATCTCTCAGATAGGTAAGTAGAACTCCAGTCGCAGGCTGACATGGTAGGTGAGGGTCGGCGCCTCATGACGTCTCCAGGCTAGAGAAATCAACACGTCCCCCAGATAGACGCAGCGATCGGAACTCAAGTTGATATGCCAGCACTTGATAATCACATATTTTATTCATTAAGAAACCCTTATGTTTTACACTCTCCATATTCTTAATTGATTGAGTTTGGTATGATTTTGTGAGTTTAAGCTCAAATTGGTCCTAATTGAATATTTTCAGCATTATTGAGATTTGACACTATTTTTGTATTTTGGCCATAACTTGAGTTCCTGATATTTGATAATCATGAATTTTACCTTGTAGGAAAGCTATGAGGAAGCTCTACAACTTTGATGAAGAGCTCGAAGTCCAATTCAGATGTCTAAGGGACCTAAGTTTACATGGAAGTCAGAATATGGGCTCTGTCACTAGAATCCGAACGGTGTGCACTCATAAAATCATATCCCAAGCTGTAATAATGGAGATGGGCTGAAATTTGTACAGTTGATAGTTAATACCCAAATAAACAACTTTCATGAAGAACACATTTTAAAAAAATGAAGTCTAATGGGTCAGTTTGAGCCTGCAAGTCGGAACAGAGGTGCTGAAGTTGGGTTTGAGTAAAAGAATGAGTTAAACCAAATGTACATTTCCGCATATTTTGCAATTGTGGCATATGAAAGATATCAAAAAGGCATAAGAATAAGAGATGATAGAATCATTCTTACCACCGAACCTATCCAATAGAAAAATTGATGTGGTCTGATGAATTTAGAAGTGAACTTTTTAACTTGAACAATTCAACTGATAAGTCTAACAGAGCATGGATGGTTGGAAAAATACCCAATCCATATTTTTAAATTGCGTCCGTTTTGAGAACGAAGCATACAAATTGAATCAACGGAAAAGATTCAATTATTTAACAGATTTAGGATGGTTTAAGCAACTCAAGTCCTCAACCACATGTCGTAGCAATAGAAGTAGAAACAACCAGGTCAAAAGATGAGGAAGACATAGATAACTCGAATTGACCCACACAATTATATGCCATAAAGAAATGGGTTACCCTCGGAACTATACAGTATAGTTAAAGGATCACCTTTTGTGACACAGTCTCCTTTGTTTAGGTCCTCAGTCTAAGATGTTTTTGCTCCACTTGAAGAAACGATGCTCCACTCTACTTAAGATGTCAAAGCACGTACGTTACTAACAGATGACTTCGTCTTTGGCGAGATACACTTTTCAGCAAAATGTACGGGCATCCTACACTTGAAATAGATGATTCCTTTAATTGTACCACCCCTTGTTAGATGATCTTCCCCACACTTCTGACATTTTGGCGCAGATGTCACAGTCTGACCAAACCTGCTATCACTCGGCTCTCCTCCACAAGATTGTTGTTGTTGTTGACTTCCCGATGATCACATACGTTTTCCACTGGAATTGCTTGGCCTTACGATTTCTCCTCCTTTGGAACCAACACGGTTCGACGTTACAAAATTGCGTATTCTAAGATTTATTTCGACTTTGTCTGCTTCTAATCCTCGGCTATCGTTCCTCGCTACTGAGTAATCCTCAAATCATGTTGTACTGTTCCTTCAGCTGTTCTTTGCATTGCTTTCGTAGTTGCAGTCATATCGCCGCAATCATGTCCTGCTTCCTCACGTGCACGTTTACTACGAGTCATCGCCTTTCTTCAAAGACGAACGAATCATAGTACAATGAAAACCGGATGTAACCATTTCAAACAACGTTGTCTCCTTTCGGAGTCCAAGCACAGAGAGTCATACAGCACAAACAAGACAGACCTAACCACAAACCCCAAAAAGACTCTAACCGTGCTCTGATACCAACTAATGTAACACCCTCCATAGGGCGTCACATTTTTAAATAAAACATAAAACCAAATGAAATCATTTTATAAAAGCTTTGAGTTTTAAAAGATAAATTTTAAAATATCTTTTTGCGGAAATATAAACTTACCAAAAATTATAAGTAAAACAGAAATTAGATTGAATTGATTAATACACATATTATATATGTCACAAAATATTCAACAACAATTTAAATTTATAACATTTACAGACTCAGAGAAACAGTAGAAAACCCAATGAAGGTTACTACTAATAGCACGGTAACAACACTAACGAGAAAAACCCAACCTACATGTTCTATTTCTTCACCAACTGCATCCTGTTGAAACTTGGAAGATCACACCTTGACGCCGTCACCATCTTCAGAACATAGCCTCCAGTAGGTCTAAGAAACTTCCTTCGTCTACTATACGAATTTAACAATACAAACACAACAAAGCAATACAGTAAACAGGTGAGATCCCCTTTCACCAATACCAGTACGATAGCAAAGAAAAATACGAATGACAAAGTCATTCCATACACACAGATATCACAAATGCAATCATGTTATCAATTTATAAATAAATCAAATAAGCATATATCATAATATAATGAATAACCATAACATTACTAAGATAGATATAACAATTCATACAATATAAAATGTCATAACAATGTAGATAATGATATAATATAAAAATTAAAAACAATAACAACATATAACGTCACGATAAAAAAATATAATAAATAACAACATATAAGATCATAGATAAAAATATAATAAATAACAACACGAGATAAAAATATATCACGGATGAAAATATACTAAATAACAACACAAATAAAAATATCACAGATAAACATATAATAAATAACATAATAAATAACAACACAGATACATGTGCAATATGACACAATCCTATTCCATGGAGCTAAAAACATACAGACATCAGAGAGAGAATGATATGCAAAATCTATTAGTACCACGGCTACCCAACCAAACTATTCCGCGGTCACACGTTGCGTCTATAGCCCCACGTCACATGGAACCCATTGTCCAAGGCGTGGTGTAGTTCACGGTCTCACGTTGTGGCACTACAGGCAATGTACTATTAGACTTTACAGGATCTCGATTAAAAATAGTGCGTGTCGAGTCCATTAGTGTGTTGCCAATTACCACGGCCCAAAGGAGCAACCCTACTGTCCACAAATGGAATTTTGCACACTAATGTCTCCAAGTTCATCCAAAATTGAACCACACTACGTTTATCGCACCGACAACATGATGTAATTCACCTTGTCAATCAATCCACCAAAAATTGGCATTAACTCAATGCATGATAAAAATGAGAATTACCAAAATACCCTCAATAAAAATATATCCTCAAAGATAAAAATATACAGTAAGTCCCACCGGACAAATACTGTTCCAAAGCCTGTACGGGTTCACCTCATAGCCCGACAGCGAAAAATATACAGAATACCCTTAACGGTATAAAATATATAGTTTCGGTCAATCGCGTAGAAATTTTATCATGTTTTCATAATTCCGTCGTTTTTACAAACGTTTTTTAATCGCGTAAATATATTTTTCTGTTTTTAAAATCGCGTAGAGTTTTTAATACGTTTTCTCAATCGTGTAAGATTTTTAAATCATTTTCTTGTCCGAATTCCTTAAAAATCACTATTTAAAATAAACAAAAATAATATTTAGTACGTTTAAACTACGTAGAATATTTTCCATATCGCATACTGTCTTTTGGATATCTTTTCTATATTATTTGTCCATTTTTAATAAAAATTGACAGTATTATGTTTTAGAAAACTTATAATAATGGTTTCCTAACTTTTGTGTAAAAATTCTGTTTACTTAATTTTTAACCGTATAATTTAACTTTTTGAAAACCACTAACATGCTTCAAAATATAATATGAGCCATATGTTAGTAATTTACAAAAGTTACTGTATTTTCTTCAAACAGTAAAAATCATTTGTTTAAACTTCTTAAACTTAATCAATTTATTTCTTCAAAACTCATTGTAATAAAATCCTTTTGGCATTTATTACTTAACTTTAGTTGAAAACAATTCTATAAATCAAAACACATTTAAATTTGGCATTTTGGCCGAAAATCATTTTATGCTTTATACTTCATTCCTAATTATTTCCATACATTTAATCTCTTATGAAACTCTTGATCTAATTAAATTATCTAGTCAATAGTTAGAAAATAAATTTGGATCAAAAGTATGTGGCATGTTGGCCAAATTTAACAAAGTCTTTGTATTTGATCTTTAAATTATTTTTCATCTTCTAAATCCATGTCAAATTCATTGTATTACCTAAATTCATTAAATCATTGTTTTAGAAAATGGTTTGGAAATAATTTTAGAAATCATAATTGCTTGGCTTTGGCATGTTGGCCGAAATACCTAATTTTATCCATTGATCCACAAATTCATTTTTCTTACTCTAAACAAATTGGTAACTTGTCAATTTTCCTAGATTAATTAAATTCCACTTTTAGAAAATTGATGAGAACATTTTGGTTCTCCTTTTTGCATTGAGGTCGTGAGCTTGGATTTGTGTTGTTTGGAACACTCATGCAAATCCTTGTATATTATTTACATGCTACAATAATCATCATGCATATATGTACACATACCATATATTAAAACAACCATAAAACACATACAAAATATTAAAGCTATTAGACATGCTTGCACACATAATCAATCACAATTAGGAAAAACAATAAACAATCAAGTGAATGAATCCTTATGGATTCTTCACCATGAACACAAACATTCCTCACCACCAACACATGGTTGATGAGGGTAATCTCCCTCTTACCTCTTGAAGAACCTCCAAAGCTCCTTGTATATCTCTTTCAAGCAAATTTTCTCCACCAAGAGCCTCTTGAAAAATCAAAGAAAACATACAATATTAATACCTAAGGCTCTAAACTAAAATAATCATGGATTAAAATCATGATTAGAACTTTAAAATGGATAGAAACATGAAGATTAAAGAATTTCACCTTCATGGCTTCAAACTTGAGCTTTGAAGAACGAAAATGAAGATGGATGATTTAGGGAAAATCTCCAACATGAAAGTTCCTTAGAATTGCATGGAGATTCAAGATCTATGGTTGTTTAGAATTATTGAAGCTTGGAAGGTGACTTTTGAGGGGTTGGCCGTGAGCTTGAAGAAAGGGAGAGATATGAACTTTTGTGGTTTTTGCTTGATAGGAAGATGAAGATGAAGGAATCTTGAGAAATTCCTAACATGAAAGTGTCTTGGATTGATGAAAGGATTCAAGAAATGATATTGGTAGGAATTATAGAAATTTGGAGAAGGTTTCTTGGTGCTTTGGCCGAAATCAAGGGGGAGAGAAAATGAGAGAGTTTTGGTTGCGTGATCTTGGTTCTTTGGAGAAAAGGATGTGTAGGAGAGTAAGTGAGATGAATGGATGAAGGTTGCCCTCCACTTGGAAGCTATGGCCGTAGAAGACCATGGGAGAGGAAGGGTGAGAGCTTCTTGCCAAAATTGAAAATGAGCCAAGGCCCTCCTATTTATAGACTCCAGGAAAAAGATGAAGGCTTAAGATATTTTTCGGTACACTATAAGCAATGAACAATACTTACTGCTTATAAAGTCAGTGTCTATTGTCCAATGGATAATAAAATATACATAAATTTTTATCTTATACTAGCAGAGTAGCAATTATTATTGATCATTTTTCTACTGATTGCCCTTGATGAGTCATAAAGTGAGTCATCAAAGAGAAATTTCTAGAATATGTGACTCACTACGATGAGTCAGTATGATGAGTCATCGTGGAACTATCTAGAACGGGTGAGTCAGCATGGCGAGTCAGCGTAGATATTTTCTAGAGCAGGTGAGTCAGCATGGCGAGTCAGCGTGCTGAGTCACTGACTGAGTCATCAACTGCATCATCAATGGTGAGTCACAGTGTTGAGTCATCAGCTGAGTCATTAATGATGAATCACAGCGCTGAGTCAGCATGGTGAGTCATCATAGAAGCTTCTGGAACAGGTGACTCACTACGGTGAGTCACAGGGCAAGTCACCGTTTCTGGAACCTTCCAGAATCTGCTGAGTCATGGTACTGAGGTGTCACGCCACGTGTCGAATTTCTATTGGCCCATTACGATGAGTCATCATCCACTAGATATTTTTCAAGAAAAATATCATCCAACAGATAATAAAACATACCCCGATTTTATTTGTCAGATAAAATCGCAGAAAAATAAAACTTCAAAAACTGTCTCTGGTTTCGGGTTTAGTAAGTTCCCCCAGCTCCGGATAATAATAAAATTTCCCCGGTCCAGAAAATTTTAAATTTCCTGACTCGAAGAAAATCACATAAAACACCCAAATAAAATCACAGACAGTAATATTGAACACTGTATCGTATAGAAAAATTGAAAACAGTACATTCGGGACGTAATGATCATTTTTCCCCATCACAAAGCAAATCACTCAAAACGCTCAAATAAAATTACAGACAGTATTATATATCTGTATTTCACACAAAAAAATTTAAAACAGTAGTTTGACAAAATTTTTATTTTACTGTCTCGAAGCAAATTACGCAAAACGACCAAGTAAAATTAGAGCCTGTAAAATATACTTGTATTTCATGCAGAAAAATAAGAAACAGTAAAATCGAGACACAACGATCATTCACCCAAAAGTTGGGGTGTTACAACTCTCCCCTCCTAAAAAGAATTTCGCCCTCGAAATTCGTAGCAGTTTCTGAACAATCATTGACACTACTCCTCCATTCTTGTCTTTTAGTTCCCACGTTGCATATCCGTTTACACCATTCTAGATTTCCTCGACAAACAAAACTCCTTGCATCGCATAAAACATGGAGAACCACACTAAGATATTTAGCATGTTCCTCATGATTTCAAGAATAGATCAGAATGTCGTTAATAAAGATAATGACAACTCTGTCTAGATAAGGACGAAAAATACTATCCACCACGCTTCCGCTGTGCCACTCTGATCAGTACCACTTGAAATTATCCCTGCCTTTGTACTGCTTCACTCTTTTTCCTTTGCTTTTAACAGGAAGTGCCTCACAAATCAAGTTCTCTTTTTCAACAATACTGTATCTGATACTTATGACATAATTTTAACTAAGAATATCCTTTCTTTTGCAATTGCAATACACAAAAGGACATTATAAAAATTTAGAAAGAAAAGGTAGAGAAACTATTGGAATTGTTACCAGACATGTCCAACAAAGAATTTGACATTGCCTAATTTTAAGAATAAGTTTTCTGAGACACCAAAGTTTTACTGGAACAATCTATAGGATATGATTAAAGATAACCAATCCATTTATAAGATCACATCTATCTCGCGAAAGAGGTAGACAGTTTAGATTAACAGAAAAGATTGTTTAAGGAATTGAATAGATAAGTCAAAAGGTAACAGAGATATTGATAGCTCTAATCAACTCACATAGTCAATTAGTCATAAAAGAATGAGTTAAACCAAATGTACATTTCCGCATATTTTGCAATTGCGGCATATGAAAGATATCAAGAAGGCATAAGAATAAGAGATGATAGAATCATTCTTACCACCGAACCTATCCAATAGAAAAATTGATGTGGTCCGATGAATTTAGAAGTGAACTTTTTAACTTGAACAATTCAACTGATAAGTCTAACAGAGCATGGATGGTTGGAAAAATACCCAATCCATATTTTTAAATTGCGTCCGTTTTGAGAACGAAGCATACAAATTGAATCAACGGAAAAGATTCAATTATTTAACAGATTTAGGATGGTTTAAGCAACTCAAGTCCTCAACCACATGTCGTAGCAATAGAAGTAGAAACAACCAGGTCAAAAGATGAGGAAGACATAGATAACTCGAATTGACCCACACAATTATATGCCATAAAGAAATGGGTTACCCTCGGAACTATACAGTATAGTTAAATGATCACCTTTTGTGACACAGTCTCCTTTGTTTAGGTCCTCAGTCTAAGATGTTTTTGCTACACTTGAAGAAACGATGCTCCACTCTACTTAAGATGTCAAAGCACGTATGTTACTAACAGATGACTTCGTCTTTGGCGAGATACACTTTTCAACAAAATGTCTGGGCATCCTACACTTGAAATAGATGATTCCTTTAATTGTGCCGCCCCTCGTTAGATGATCTTCCCCACACTTCTGACATTTTGGCGCAGATGTCACAGTCTGACCAAACCTGCTATCACTCGACTCTCCTCCACAAGATTGTTGTTGTTGTTGACTTCTCGATGATCACGAATACGTTTTCCACTGGAATTGCTTGGCCTTACGATTTCTCCTCCTTTGGAACCAACACGGTTCGACGTTACGAAATTGCGTATTCTAAGATTTATTTCGACTTTGTCTGCTTCTAATCCTTGGCTATCGTTCCTCGCTACTGAGTAATCCTCAAATCATGTTGTACTGTTCCTTCAGCTGTTCTTTGCATTGCTTTTGTAGTTGCAGTCATATCGCCGCTATCATGTCCTGCTTCCTCACGTGCACGTTTATTACGAGTCATCGCCTTTCTTCAAAGACGAACGAATCATAGTACAATGAAAATCGGATGTAACCATTTCAAACAACGTTATCTCCTTTCGGAGTCCAAGCACAGAGAGTCATACAGCACAAACAAGACAGACCTAACCACAAACCCCAAAAAGACTCTAACCATGTTCTGATACCAACTAATGTAACACCCTCCATAGGGCGTCACATTTTTAAATAAAACATAAAACCAAATGAAATCATTTTATAAAAGCTTTGAGTTTTAAAAGATAAATTTTAAAATATCTTTTTACGGAAATATAAACTTACCAAAAATTATAAGTAAAACAGAAATTAGATTGAATTGATTAATACACATATTATATATGTCACAAAATATTCAACAACAATTTAAATTTATAACATTTACAGACTCATAGAAACAGTAGAAAACCCAATGAAGGTTACTACTAATAGCACGGTAACAACACTAACGAGAAAAACCCAACCTACATGTTCCATTTCTTCACCAACTGCATCCTATTGAAACTTGGAAGATCACACCTTGACGTCGTCACCATCTTCAGAACATAGCCTCCAGTAGGTCTAAGAAACTTCCTTCGTCTACTATACGAATTTAACAATACAAACACAACAAAGCAATACAGTAAACAGGTGAGATCCCCTTTCACCAATACCAGTACGGTAGCAAAGAATAACACGAATGACAAAGTCATTCCATACACACAGATATCACAAATGCAATCATGTTATCAATTTATAAATAAATCAAATAAGCATATATCATAATATAATGAATAACTATAACATTACTAAGATAGATATAATATAAAAATTAAAAACAATAACAACATATAACATCACGGATAAAAAAATATAATAAATAACAACATATAAGATCATAGATAAAAATATAATAAATAACAACACGAGATAAAAATATATCACGGATGAAAATATACTAAATAACAACACAAAAATAAAAATATCACGGATAAACATATAATAAATAACATAATAAATAACAACACAGATACATGTGCAATATGACACAATCCTACTCCATAGAGCTAAAAACATACAGACATCAGAGAGAGAATGATCTGCAAAATCTATTAGTACCACGGCTGCCCAACTAAACTATTCCGCGGTCACACGTTGCGTCTATAGCCCCACGTCACATGGAACCCATTGTCCAAGGCGTGGTGTAGTTCACGGTCTCACGTTGTGGCACTACAGGCAATGTACTATTAGACTTTACAGGATCTCGATTAAAAATAGTGCGTGTCGAGTCCATTAGTGTGTTGCCAATGACCACGGCCCAAAGGAGCAACCCTACTGTCCACAAATGGAATTTTGCACACTAATGTCTCTAAGTTCATTCAAAATTGAACCACACTACGTTTATCGCACCGACAACACGATGTAATTCACCTCGTCAATCAATCCACCAAAAATTGGCATTAACTCAATGCATGATAAAAATGAGAATTACCAAAATACCCTCAATAAAAATATATCCTCAAAGATAAAAATAAACAGTAAGTCCCACCGGACAAATACTGTTCCAAAGCCTGTACGGGTTCACCTCATAGCCCGACAACGAAAAATATACAGAATACCCTTAACGGTATAAAATATACAATTACGGTCAATCGCGTAGAAATTTTATCGCGTTTTCACAATTCTGTCATTTTTACAAGCGTTTTTAAATCGCGTAAATATATTTTTCTGTTTTTAAAATCGCGTAGAGTTTTTAATACGTTTTCTCAATCGTGTAAGATTTTTAAATCATTTTCTTGTCCGAATTCCTTAAAAATCACTATTTAAAATAAACAGAAATAATATTTAGTACGTTTAAACTACGTAGAATATTTTCCATATCGCATACTGTCTTTTGGATATCTTTTCTATATTATTTGTCCATTTTTAATAAAAATTGACAGTATTATGTTTTAGAAAACTTATAATAATGGTTTCCTAACTTTTGTGTAAAAATTCTGTTTACTTAATTTTTAACCGTATAATTTAACTTTTTGAAAACCACTAACATGCTTCAAAATATAATATGAGCCATATGTTAGTAATTTACAAAAGTTACTGTATTTTCTTCAAACAGTAAAAATCATTTGTTTAAACTTCTTAAACTTAATCAATTTATTTCTTCAAAACTCATTGTAATAAAATCCTTTTGGCATTTATTACTTAACCTTAGTTGAAAACAATTCTATAAATCAAAACACATTTAAATTTGGCATTTTGGCCGAAAATCATTCTATGCTTTATACTTCATTCCTAATTATTTCCATACATTTAATCTCTTATGAAACTCTTGATCTAATTAAATTATCTAGTCAATAGTTAGAAAATAAATTTGGATCAAAAGTATGTGGCATGTTGGCCAAATTTAACAAAGTCTTTGTATTTGATCTTTAAATTATTTTTCATCTTCTAAATCCATGTCAAATTCATTGTATTACCTAAATTCATTAAATCATTGTTTTAGAAAATGGTTTGGAAATAATTTTAGAAATCATAATTGCTTGGCTTTGGCATGTTGGCCGAAATACCTAATTTTATCCATTGATCCACAAATTCATTTTTCTTACTCTAAACAAATTGGTAACTTGTCAATTTTCCTAGATTAATTAAATTCCACTTTTAGAAAATTGATGAGAACATTTTGGTTCTCCTTTTTGCATTGAGGCCGTGAGCTTGGATTTGTGTTGTTTGGAACACTCATGCAAATCCTTGTATATTATTTACATGCTACAATAATCATCATGCATATATGTACACATATCATATATTAAAACAACCATAAAACACATACAAAATATTAAAGCTATTAGACATGCTTGCACACATAATCAATCACAATTAGGAAAAATAATAAACAATCAAGTGAATGAATCCTTATGGATTCTTCACCACGAACACAAACATTCCTCACCACCAACACATGGTTGATGAGGGTAATCTCCCTCTTACCTCTTGAAGAACCTCCAAAGCTCCTTGTATGTCTCTTTCAAGCAAATTTTCTCCACCAAGAGCCTCTTGAAAAATCAAAGAAAACATACAATATTAATACCTAAGGCTCTAAACTAAAATAATCATGGATTAAAATCATGATTAGAACTTTAAAATGGATAGAAACATGAAAATTAAAGAATTTCACCTTCATGGCTTCAAACTTGAGCTTTGAAGAACGAAAATGAAGATGGATGATTTAGGAAAAATCTCCAACATAAAAGTTTCTTAGAATTGCATGGAGATTCAAGATCTATGGTTGTTTAGAATTATTGAAGCTTGGAAGATGACTTTTGAGGGGTTGGCCATGAGCTTGAAGAAAGGGAGAGATATGAACTTTTGTGGTTTTTGCTTGATAGGAAGATGAAGATGAAGGAATCTTGAGAAATTCCTAACATGAAAGTGTCTTGGATTGATGAAAGGATTCAAGAAATGATATTGGTATGAATTATAGAAATTTGGAGAAGGTTTCTTGATGCTTTGGCCGAAATTAAGGGGGAGAGAAAATGAGAGAGTTTTGGTTGCTTGATCTTGGTTCTTTGGAGAAAAGGATGTGTAGGAGAGTAAGTGAGATGAATGGATGAAGGTTGCCCTGCACTTGGAAGCTATGGCCGTAGAAGACCATGGGAGAGGAAGGGTGAGAGCTTCTTGCCAAATTGAAAATGAGCCAAGGCCCTCCTATTTATAGACTCCAGGAAAAAGATGAAGGCTTAAGATATTTTTCGGTACACTATAAGCAATGAACAATACTTACTGCTTATAAAGTCAGTGTCTATTGTCTAATGGATAATAAAATATACATAGATTTTTATCTTATACTAGCAGAGTAGCAATTATTATTGATCATTTTTCTACTGATTGCCCTTGATGAGTCATAAAGCGAGTCATCAAAGAGAAATTTCTAGAACATGTGACTCACTACGATGAGTCAGTATGATGAGTCATCGTGGAACTGTCTAGAACGGGTGAGTCAGCATGGCGAGTCAGCGTAGATATTTTCTAGAGCAGGTGAGTCAGCATGGCGAGTCGGCGTCTTTGAGTCACCGACCCGAGTCATCAATCCCATCATCAATGGTGAGTCACGGTGTTGAGTCATCACCGAGTCATCAATGATGAGTCACAATCTTTGAGTCGGCATGGTGAGTCATCATAGAAGCTTTCTGAACAGTGTGACTCACTACGGTGAGTCACGGGCGAGTCACCGCTTCTGGAACCTTCCGAATCTGCTGAGTCATGGTGCTGAGGTGTCACGCCACGTGTCGAATTTCTATTGGCCCATTGCGATGAGTCATCATCCACTAGATATTTTTCAAGAAAAATATCATCCAGCAGATAATAAAACATACCCCGATTTTATTTGTCAGATAAAATCGCAGGAAAATAAAACTTCAAAAACTGTCTCCGGTTTCGGGTTTAGTAAGCTCCCCCAGCTCCGGATAATAATAAAATTTCCCCGGTCCAGAAAATTTTAAATTTCCTGACTCGAAGCAAATCACATAAAACACCCAAATAAAATCACAGACAGTAATATTGCACACTGTATCGTATAGAAAAATTGAAAACAATACATTCGGGACGTAATGGTCATTTTTTTATTTTTCCCCATCACAAAGCAAATCACTCAAAACGCTCAAATAAAATTACAGACAGTATTATATATCTGTATTTCACACAAAAAAATTTAAAACAGTAGTTTGACAAAATATTTATTTTACTGTCTCGAAGCAAATTACGCAAAACGATCAAGTAAAATTAGAGCCTGTAAAATATACTTGTATTTCATGCTGAAAAACAAGAAACAGTAAAATCAGGACACAACGGTCATTTACCCAAAAGTTGGGGTGTTACACTAGGCGCATGAAAAAGTCCTCCCCAATAATGCCTAAGAGTCAACGGCATCTCAAGATATAAATACAAGGTAGTAGTAAAAATTGGCTCACCATCAAACTCTCTACGTAGGGTCACAGTCAGACGCCCCACATAGACTATCGATCCTCTATCTTCACGCAGTCGCCAGGCTTCAGACCCTCTGTGAAACTCAAGTCTCACAAAACCAAAGAATCCAGGCAACGCCAACACCACAGAATCAATCCAAATGATAAGGGTGATCTAATGGCTCGCCTTCCTCAAACTGATCGCTCGGCTGCTGCTCCTCAGGGTACTGAATATCGAGAGGTTGCTCCTCTTCCTCTTCCTCAAACTCTTTTACAAAAAATAAATAATAATACAGAGAAATACATACAAAGAGGTGAGACAATCTACATCATTACTAGCATGGCAATAAAGAAAACAACAATACAAACAAATATCATGATTTAATACAATAATGCATACCATAATATCATAAATAATATCACAAATTAACACATAATACATAATATCACAAATAATAACATTATGATGCATACCACAAATGCAAATGTATAACGACTCGTTCCTACTCCATGGAGCTAAACACAGACATTAGAGAGAATGACCCGGAAGAACTATCGGTACCTCAGGCTGCCCAATCAAACTATTACACTGTCAAACGTCGTGTAAATAGCCCACAGTCAAAACTTTGTGTAAGTAGTACATAGTCAAATACATCGTGCACCACAGGCATTGTATTAGACAGTCTCCACAAGATCTAGATTAAGAATAGTGCTTGTCGAGATCATTAGTGTGTTGCTCATTACCACGGCCCAGAGGAGCTACCAGCTGTCCACATGTGGAATCCTCCGCACACCAATGTCTCCAAGTTCAATCAATGAACCACACTACGCCCATCACACCCACAACACGGTGTAATTCATCTCGTCAGCCAATCATCAATTTCAAGCAAATTGACACAACTCTCAATGCATGAATACAATCCATAATTACATAAATACCCTCAGTCTCACTATGTCACCATATTTACATAAATACCCTTAGTCTCAATATTTCCAAATATAGTACGTCTCCACTTGACAATACTATTTCTTAACATGTCCGGGTCTACCACTTTGACCCGATAGCAAAACTTACGTTTTTAAATCGCGTCAATATTTTTTGACGTTTTTAAAATCGCGTAGTGTTTTTAAATCATTTTGTCAATCGCGTAAGATTTTTAAATCGTTTTCTCAATCGCGTAGCTTAAAAATCTTAATTTTTAATTACGCGTAAGAAATTTCTAATATTTTTCAAATGCGTAAATATTTTCTCTGCGTTATAAATTACATTATGAAAATTTCTCCACTATTTATCCGTTTTTAGTGAATTTTCACAGCATTTTGTCTATAAGATTTATTAAATGATATTTTCTACATTTTTCTTCATAAACCACTTTGCTTTAAACTATAACCATCATTTACACTTTGAAACTCACTAACGTGCTTCAAAACCCAAAGAGTGAGCTCTATGTTAGTATTTTTCAAGTGTTCTCTATATTTCTTATTTATAATAAATTTCCTCTAATTTAAGTTTCTAAAACTAAACTTATTTATTTTGTTCTCTAAGAATTCATTGAATTGGAATTCTCTTTCAGTTAATTACTTAATCTACATTAAAAAATAATTTTGGAAATCAAATGTACAAAATATGGCATTTTGGCCGAATTCTACATAAATCCTCACAATGGTCTTTGAATCATTTTCCATCTTCTAAATTATGTTCAAATTCATTGCTTTACCTAAATTCATTAAATCGTTGTCTTAGAAAATGATTGGGAACATCTTGGTTCCATTTTTCTTGGTGAAGCCGTGAGCTCCCTTTTGTGTTCTTTGGAACACTCATGCAATCCTTACATATTATTCACATCCTATAATAATAATCATACATCTATAAACACATACAGTATATTTCAAAGCTATAGACATGCTCACAAATAAAATTAACCACAAAATAGAAAAAGCATTAAACAACCAAGTGAATGAATCCTTATGGATTCTTCACCACAAATACAATCCATTTTCTCATCACCACACAAGGTCGATGAGATTTAATCTCCCTCTTTCCTTAAGGGAAGACAAACTCCTTCTAACACTTCCTAGTGATTTCATGTGACCCTTCAAAGATTCCCTAACAAACTCAAACAAATTTTAAAGAGTCATAACTATAGGACAAAAAATATAAACCATGGATCAATCATGGCTTAAAACATCAAAAATCAAGTTAGCAGTAAGAAACAAAGATTTTCACCTTGAAGGAAAAATCTTCAAAGTGATTTTCCAAGCTTAAGATGAATTCTTTTGAAGAAACTTTCAACTAGAAATGTTCTTAGCATGGTGTTTAGATTTGAGAAGTATGGTTAGATGAAAATTTAGAAGAGTGGAGGTGTTGGTTTATGGTGTTGGTCGAATGGCTCTCAAAGAGTAACAATGGTGTTTTTAGGTTTTGGTAGAAAGAGAAAAGAGGTTTTGAGTGATAGTAAAATGATGATGAAGATGGAAATGGTCTCCTAACTCCTATGCATAGCCATGAGCTTCACAAAGGAGGTGACCATCATTGTTGACTCCTATGACTCCTTAATGGCCTTAGATTAGATCAATGGATGATATTAAAGGCTTTGCCGCCAATCTTGCTTCTAATTGGTGTAGAAAAACCAAGTCATCAAGTGACTAAGCCTTCTTGAAAGTTCCTGGCCGAATGGCCGTTAGGAATACCAAACTAGGTTTTTGATTTATTTGGTTTCCTAGTTAGGTTTAGGTAAATTTAGTTAGGCTTCTTAGTTACTTAGTTAGCCATTTAGTTAGCTAGGATGACTAATCATCACCTAGATTTCTCTAGAACCTTCTCTAACTAGAACTTAATTAGATAACTAAATAGGTTTACTTCATTTAGTTACTACATAAGATTCCTACACTAACTTAGTTAGGTTCAAGCTAACTTGGTTAAGCTTTCTAGTCATAAACTAACAAGTCCAAGCACTTTTGCGGACTAGCTTCCTATTGGTTTAGAAATTTCAAGCCACTAATGTTGACTAACTCTCATTGGCTTAGGATTTAATCTATCTAGAAACGTTGACTGGTTCTCTAAACGTGGGTCCCACAGACTTTTTCGGGTCTATGGTCTATTTTGGAGCAGATTTCTACTGTTTTTAAAACTGTAGGTACTGTCAAATAAAATAATATTATAATAATATAAAATTATTTTATTGCACAATTAAATCCTAAAAATTAAAAGATTAATACGCGTATCATTCTGAATTGGGTTTAGTAAGATCTCCCAGTTCCGAATAATTAAAATAAGATTTTTTCGGCTAGAAAATTATTATTTTCTAGACTCGAAGCAAATCACACAAAATGATCAAGTACAATCACAGAACAGTCAAATTCAATTTATAACTCACAGAAAACATAAAATAGTACAATTAGGACAATATCGTACTTAACTCAAAAGTTGGGGTGTTACAACTCTCCCCCACTAATAAAATTTTGTCCCCGAAATTTATCGTATCTTAAAACAGTTGAGGGTATTGCTCCCTCATTTTATCTTCCAGCTCCCAGGTAGCATCACCCGTTACGTCGTTCCATATCACTTTTACCAATTCGATCATTTTCCCATGAAATTGCTTCACTCTCCTGTCCTCAATCTAAACAGGAAATGTCTCATTCATCAAATTATTTTTCAACTGTACTTCATCGGGCTGTATAACATGCGTCGGGTCAAGAATATATTTTCTCAGTTGAGACACATGGAATACATCATGTAGATTGGATAGAAAAGGTGGTAAAGCTATTTGATATGCTACAGGACCTATGCGACGAATAATCTGATAAGGTCCAATGAACTTAGGAGTGAGCTTCCTGGATTTAATAACCCTTCCGACACCCGTCATAGGTGTTACTCGTAAAACCATATGCTCACCTTCCACAAATTCAAGAGGTCGCCTTCGCTTATCCGCATAGCTCTTTTGTCTGCTTTGAGTCATCCTCATTTTCTCCTGAATCATATTCACCTTTTCCGTAGTTTGTTGCACAAGATCAGGCCCAATAGTCATACTTTCCCCATCTTGGTACTAACACAAAGGTGTTCGGCATCTTCGCCCATATAATGCTTCATAGGGTGCCATCCCTATACTTAAGTGAAAACTATTGTTGTAGGTGAATTCTATCAGTGACAAGAATTCATCCCAACTCCCTTGTTGTTCCAACACACAAGCACGCAAGAAATCTTCCAATGACTGTGTTGTCCTCTTCGTTTGACCATCAGTCTGCAGATGATAGGCAGAACTCAGACGTAACTTAGTTCCCATAGCTTCTTGCAAACTTCGCCAAAACCTTGATGTAAACCTCGGATCTCTATCAGAAACTATACTCGAGGGTACACCATGAAGTCTGACAATTTCACTAATGTACACCAGGGTTAATTGTTCCAACGAATACTTAATATTGATTGGCAAGAAGTGTGCTGACTTCATAAGCCTATCAACTATAACCCATATGGAATCATGACCATTCTTTGTCCTTGGTAATTCGGTAACAAAATCCATCAACATACTATCCCATTTCCATTCTGGAATAGTTAAAGGTTGTAACATACCGGCTGATCTTTGATGTTCCACCTTTGCTTTTTGACAAACGAGGCAAGATGCTACATGTTTCGCCACATCTCTCTTCATCCTTGGCCACCAAAACATCCGCTTCAAATCTTGATACATCTTAGTCATTCCCGGATGCATACTTAAATTACTAGTATAAGCTTCATCCAAAATTGCTTTCTTAAGATTGGGATCATCATGTATACAAATTCTTCCCTTAAATCTTAAGATTCCATCAGTTCCTTCCTCCACCGTTGCCTTATGACCTTGCTTTAAGAATTCCTTTTCATTCTGTAAAAACGAATCCTCATCTTGTTTTTCTCGGATCATGTCCAGCAAGTCATTCAAAATCACCACCTTACTTAGACGAATCTTTCCTGGTACCAATTCCACTAACAACCACAGATCTCTAAACTGGTTGATCAATTCCTCCTCCTTTATGATCATGGTAGAAATACTAATCACTTTTCTACTCAAGTCATCCGCCACCACATTCGCTTTTCCTGGATGGTATTGAAGTTGAAAATCATAATCCTTCAAGAATTCCAACCATCGCCTCTACCTCATGTTCAATTCCTTCTGATCAAACAAGTACTTTAGGCTCTTGTGATCACTAAAGATATTGAACATAGCTCCATACAAAAAATGCCTCCACACTTTCAACGCAAAAACCATTGCGGCTAGTTCCAAATCATGCGTTGGATAGTTCCTCTCATGTACCTTCAACTGTCTCGAAGCATAAGCCACCACATTCCTGTTTTGCATCAACACACATCCTAACCCTTGGTAAGAAGCATCACAATACACCTCAAAAGACTTGTTAGGATCTAGTAAAATCAGCACTGGTGCAGTCGTCAATCTCTTTTTCAACTCTTGGAAACTTATTTCGCGTTCCTCTGTCCAATCAAAAGCTTGACTCTTCCTTGTGAGTTGCGTAAGTGGTCCAGCTATCTTGGAAAAACCTTCAATAAACCTCCGATAATATCCGGCTATTCCAACAAAGCTTCGGACCTCCGTCACTGTCTTAGGCCTTTCCCACTACAAAATAGCTTCCAACTTCGATAGGTCCACTGTAATACTTTCCTTAGAAATTACGTGACCTAGAAATTGAACTTCTTCCAACCAAAACTCACACTTCGCCAACTTTGTGTACAACTTCTTTTCTTTCAAAATCTAGAGAACTATGCTAAGATGTTCAACATGCTCTTTCTGATTTTGAGAGTAGATCAGAATGTCATCGATAAACACAACGATAAATCTGTCTAAGTATGGACGAAAAATCATATTCGTATAATCCATGAATATTGCAAGAGCATTCATCACTCCGAACGACATCACTTGCTACTCATAATGCCTGTAACAAGATTGGAAAGTTGTCTTAGGTATATCCTCTACCTTTACACGAATTTAATGATAACCTGATCGCAGATCTATCTTAGAGAAAACAATTGCTCCCTTTGTGGTGTCCCGGGGCCGACGAGGGTGGGGAGTGGACGCTGGTGCATGAGAAGCACGTACAAGGAGTGGCTCCTGGCATGCTTCTAGGCGAAGGGTCCTATGAATGAACTGAATACACGCCGGAATGAGAGGGATTCAGAGACTGTGCAGGTATGGGACTGCATAGTTGAGGATGACTTAAAGGAATTGATTAGGCGTAACCATATCAACAAGTTAAACTTCTTTTCAGGAGCCTAGAACATAAGAACTTCATTGTTAAGTGTGCTTGACTTGGAGCAATTGTGGGATGGGTGACCTCCTGGGATGTTTCCTAGGATGCGTGTGAGTGAGGACAAAGCACGCTGAAAAGACTCGTGTTAGTTTGTGGAGACACTTATTAATCCTGTAGGCAGTCTTGGGATGTTACAGATGGTATCAGAGACAGGACCTCTCCCAGTACAGTGTGGTTCAGGGACGAAACAAGAGGAAGTTGGTGAGCATGTGGTGTCCCGGGGCCGATGAGGGCGGGGAGTGGACGCCGGTGCATGAGAAGCACGTATAAGGAACGGCTCCTGGCATGCTTCTAGGCGAAGGGTCCCATGAATGAACTGAATACGCACCGAAATGAGAGGGATTCAGAGACTATGCAGGTATGGGACTGAATAGTTGAGGATGACTTAAAGGAATTGATTAGGCGTAACCATATCAACAAGTTGCAACTTCTTTTCGGGAGCCTAGAACATAAGAATTTCATTGTTAAGCGTGCTTAACCTAGAGCAATTGTGGGATGGGTGACCTCCTGGGAAGTTTCCTAGGATGCGTGTGAGTGAGGACAAGGCACGCTGAAAAGACTCGTGTTAGTTTGTGGAGACACTCATCAATCCTGCAGGCAGTCCTGGGATGTTACACCCTTCAACTGGTCCATCAAATTATCAATCCTCGAAAGTGGATACTTATTCTTTATTGTGACCTTGTTCAACTGGCGATAATCTACACAAAGACGAGAAGTTCCATCCTTCTTCTTGACTAGTAACACTGGTGCTCCCCACGACGAAACACTCGGTCGCACAAATTATTTCTCCATCAGTTCCTCCAATTGCTTTTTCAACTCTACCAACTCTGTTGGAGACATCCTATATGGTGCAATTGAAATAGGACCTGCTCCTGGTACTAAATCAATAGAAAACTCGATCTTTCTCTCTAGTGGCAAACCAGATACCTCATCAGGAAAAACCTGCAGAAACTCATTAACGACAGGAATAGCATTCACATCTTTCTCATTCTTGACCTCTAAAGAAGATAGCAACATATACCCCTAAGCTCCATCTCTTAGCAATGATTTGGCTTTGATGGCAATAACAAATCTAGAATTTTGTTCCTTGGGAAAAACTATGGTCTTATTTGTACAGTCCATCAGGATATAGTTAGAAGATAATCAATTCATTCCTAATATTACATCTATTTCAACAAGAGGTAAACAAACTAAATTGACCGCAAATACATGATTATTTATGGTGATAGGACAATTCAAACATATTTTGGATGTAACAACAGGCTTGGCAGTTGGTGTAGAAACAATCAACTAAAAACTCAGAGAAGACATAGGCAGTTTCAACCTATCTACACAATCATATGAAATAAATGAATGTGTTGCGCCCGACTCGTATAGCACATTCAGAAGATTACCTTCAATAATACCTTCCCCCTGAATAAGATCTTCAGACTGAGAAGCTTCAGCTCCCGTCATCGTATACACTCGCCCTCCAGATCGTGGCTGAGTAGCACGAACATTACTCACAACTGGCTTCCTTTCAGGTTGAGTGCAATCCCTAGAAACATGTCCAGGTTTTCTACAACTGAAACAGATCATTCCTTTGATCGAACAATCCCTCGATATGTGACCACTCTTTCCACACTTCAAACATCTTGGCGTAAACGCCACGTTTGGACTAGCTCTGTTACCACTAGAACTTCCCTCAACAGATGGACGTTGAGGTTGACTACCCTGTGGTCTTGAATAAGGTTTACGTTGAAATCGGCCGTTGCTGTTACCTCCTCTTTGGAACCTAGTCGGTCCAAAGTTACGGTTTCTTGGATCTCGTGACGGCTCTAACTCCTCGAGTCGTCGACACGTATCCATCAAAGCAGGAAATTCATTCATCCTTATGGGTAGCACTCATCGCTTCAGTTCTAACCTTAACCTTTCCTCAAACTTACGGCATTTCCATGCCTCATCAGGTTGAATTTGAAAGTACCTTAAGAACTTCGATAAGCTCTCAAACTTAGCTGCATACTCACCAACGGTCATGTTACCCTGACGCAAACCAAAAAATTCCATCTCCTTGGCATGTCGAGCACTTGCAGGAAAGTACTTCTCCAGAAACACTTCACTAAATATGTCTCAGGTAATTCTAGTCCCTTCAGCTTGTAAAAGTCAGCGGGTTCCTCTCCACCAGTTCTCTCCATCACCTCTCAACACAAAAGTAGCGTATATCACCTTCTTATCATCGGCGCATCCCATTCCTTCAAATATTTTTTCCAAATCTTGGATCCACAAACTCGCCTACTCTGGATCAAATTCGCCTCTAAACTGCGGCGGGTTATTGCGCCTAAATTCAGACAAGTTCAGGGCATCAGCAGTCGCATCTTGTTGTTGAGCTGCTCGTTGATTCTGTTGGGTAATTACTTCCGCCAATCGCTACATAGCCTCAGCAGCTGCAGTCATTGGGTCCACATTACGTTCCATGTCCGCACGCGTTCTTCTACTGCCAGGCATCTTCTTTCTTCAACAAGACAAAACAAAGTTAGATGTCACCTTTTGGAAACAAATAACAGAGAATCACATAATGCAAGCAAAAACAAACCCAACCACAACCCCAAAAGACTCTAACTTGGGCTCTGATACCAATTAATGTAACACCCAAACTAGGGATATCACATTTCTGATTCAATAAAATAAAACCTTACCCAAGTTATAAAAACATTTGGTACATAATTAATAAGAGTTGTAAAATTTTTCTTTTTATATCAGATACCGTTAAATAAAATAAAACAAATCACAAAATAAAACAAACTATTAATACACACCATAATATACATATGATTCAGTCTTAAGTTGTACAAATAATTTACAATTACAAATATTTAACAAAGCAGTAAAAGGTTGATATAACACTAATACATATACATGCCCAAGTGCACATCAAAGATTTCTAACCCTCCAAAGGATCATCCTCAGATAGATCATCAGATGATAGAAATTCTGGATGTCTCGCAACTCTACGGACAGGAGTCTGTGCTGTCGATACACTACTAATCTCATGAGGCGCATGAAAAAGTCCTCCCCAATAACGTCTAAGAGTCAACGACATCTCAAGATGTAAATACAAGGTAGTAGTAAAAATAGGCTCTCCATCAAACTCTCTACGTAGGGTCACAGTCAGACGCCCCACATAGACTACCGATCCTCTATCTTTACGCAGTCGCCAAGCCTCAGACCCTCCGTGAAACTCAAGTCTCACAAAACCAAAGAATCTAGGCAATGCCATCACCACAGAATCAATCTAAATGATAAGGGTGATCTAATGGCTCGTCTTCCTCAAACTGATTGCTCGGCTGCTGCTCCTCAGGGTACTGAATATCGAGAGGTTGCTCCTCTTCCTCTTCCTCAAACTCTTTTACAGAAAATAAATAATAATACTGAGAAATATATACAAAGAGGTGAGACAATCTACATTATTACCAACATGGCAATAAAGAAAATGACAATACAAACAGATATCACGATTTAACAAATAATGCATACCATAATATCATAAACAATATCGCAAATTAACACATCATACATAATATCACAAATAATAACATTATGATGCATACCACAAATGCAAATGTATAACGACTCGTTCCTACTCCATAGAGCTAAACATAGACATTAGAGAGAATGACCCGGAAGAACTATCGGTACCTCAGGCGGCCTAACCAAACTATTACAATGTCAAACGTCGTGTAAATAGCCCCTAGTCAAAACATTGTGTAAGTAGTACACAGTCAAATACATCGTACACCACAGGCATTGTACTAGACAATCTCCACAAGATCTTTATTAAGAATAGTGCTTGTTGAGATCATTAGTGTGTTGCCCGTTACCATGGCCCAGAGGAGCTACCAACTGTCCACATGTGGAATCCTCCGCACACCAATGTCTCCAAGTTCAATCAATGAACTACACTACGCCTATCACACCCACAACAGGGTGTAATTCATCCAGTCAATCAATCGTCAATTTCAACCAAATTGGCACAACTCTCAATGCATGAATACAATCCATAATTACATAAATACCCTCAGTCTCACTATGTCACCATATTTATATAAATACCCTTAGTCTCAATATTTTCAAATATAGTACATCTCCACTTAACAGTACTATTTTTCAATATGTCCGGGTCCACCACTTTGGCCCGACAGCAAAACTTACGTTTTTAAATCACTTCAATAGTTTTTGACGTTTATAAAATCGCATAGTATTTTTAAATCATTTTCTCAATCGCGTAAGATTTTTAAATTGTTTTCTCAATCGCGTAGCTTAAAAATCTTTATTTTTAATTATGCGTAAGTTATTTCTAATATTTTTCAAATGCGTAAACATTTTCTCTACGTTATAAATTACATTATGAAACTTTCTCCATTATTTATCCGTTTTTAGTGAATTTTCACAGCATTTTGTCTATAAGATTTATTAAATGATATTTTCTACGTTTTTCTTCATAAACCACTTTGCTTTAAACTATAACCATCATTTACACTTTGAAACTCACTAACGTGCTTCAAAACCCAAAGAGTGACCACTACGTTAGTATTTTTCAAGTGTTCTCTATATTTCTTGTTTATAATAAATTTCCTCTCATTTAGGTTTCTAAAACTAAACTTATTTATTTTGTTCTCTAAGAATTCATTGAATTGGAATTCTCTTTCAGTTAATTACTTAATCTACATTAGAAAATAATTTTGGAAATCAAATGTACAAAATATGGCATTTTGGCCGAATTCTACATAAATCCTCACAATGGTCTTTGAATCATTTTCCACCTTCTAAATTATGTTCAAATTCATTGCTTTACCTAAATTCATTAAATCGTTGTCTTAAAAAATGATTGGGAACATCTTGGTTCCATTTTTCTTGGTGAAGTCGTGAGCTCCCTTTTGTGTTCTTTGGAACACTCATGCAATTCTTACATATTATTCACATCCTACAATAATAATCATACATCTATAAACACATACAGTATATTTCAAAGCTATAGACATGCTCACAAATAAAATTTACCACAAAATAGAAAAAGCATTAAACAACCAAGTGAATGAATCCTTATGGAATCTTCACCACAAATACAATCCATTTTCTCATCACCACACAAGGTTGATGAGATTTAATCTCCCTCTTACCTTAAGGGAAGACAAATTCCTTCTAACACTTCCTAGTGATTTCATGTGACCCTTCAAAGATTCCCTAACAAACTCAAACAAATTTTAAAGAGTCATAACTATAGGACAAAAAATATAAACCATGGATCAATCATGGCTTAAAACAACAAAAATCATGTTAGAAGTAAGAAACAAAGATTTTCACCTTGAAGGAAAAATCTTCAAAGTGGTTTTCCAAGCTTAAGATGAATTCTTTTGAAGAAACTTTCAACTAGAAATGTTCTTAGAATGGTGTTTAGATGTGAGAAGTATGGTTAGATGAAAATTTAGAAGAGTGGAGGTGTTGGTTTATGGTGTTGGCCGAATGGCTCTTAAAGAATAACAATGGTGTTTTTAGGTTTTGGTAGAAAGAGAAAAGAGGTTTTGAGTGATAGTAAAATGAAGATGAAGATGGAAATGGTCTCCTAACTCCTATGCATAGCCATGAGCTTCACAAAGGAGGTGACCATCATTGTTGACTCCTATGACTCCTTAATGGCCTTAGATTAGATCAATGGATGATATTAAAGGCTTTGCCTCCAAGCTTGCTTCTAATTGGTGTAGAAAAATCAAGTCATCTAGTGACTAAGCCTTCTTGAAAGTTCTTGGCTGAATGGCCCTTAGGAATAGCAAACTAGGTTTTTGATTTATTTGGTTTCCTAGTTAGGTTTAGGTAAATTTAGTTAGGCTTCTTAGTTACTTAGTTAGCCATTTAGTTAGCTAGGATGACTAACCATCACCTAGATTTCTCTAGAACCTTCTCTAACTAGAACTTAATTAAATAACTAACTAGGTTTACTTCATTTAGTTACTACATAAGCTTCCTACACTAACTTAGTTAGGTTCAAGCTAACTTGGTTAAGCTTTCTAGTCATAAACTAACAAGTCCAAGCACTTTTGTGGACTAGCTTCCTATTGGTTTAGAAATTTCAAACCACTAATGTTGACTAGCTCTCATTGGCTTAGGATTTAATCTAACCAGAAACGTGGACTGGTTCTCTAAACGTGGGTCCCACAAACTTTTTCGAGTCCATGGTCCATTTTGGAGCAGATTTCTACTATTTTTAAAATAGTAGGTACTGTCAAATAAAATAATATTATAATAATATAAAATTATTTTATTGCACAGTTAAATCCTAAAAATTAAAAGATTAATACACGTATCATTCAGAATTGAGTTTAGTAAGATCCCCCAGTTCCGAATAATTAAAATAAGATTTTTCCGGTCAGAAAATTATTATTTTCTAGACTCGGAGCAAATCACACAAAATGATCAAGTACAATCACAGAACAGTCAAATTCAATTTATAACTCACAGAAAATATAAAATAATACAATTAGGACAATATCGTACTTAACTCAAAAGTTGGGGTGTTACAACTCTCCCCCACTAATAAAATTTCGTCCCCGAAATTTATCGTATCTTAAAATAGTTGAGGGTATTACTCCCTCATTTTATCTTCCAGCTCCCAGGTAGCATCACCTTTTACGTCGTTCCATATCACCTTTACCAATTCGATCATTTTCCCACGAAGTTGCTTCACTCTCCTGTCCTCAATCTTGACAGGAAATTTCTCATTCGTCAAATTATTTTTCAGCTGTACTTCATCGGGCTGTATAACATACGTCGGGTCAAGAATATATTTTCTCAGTTGAGACACACGGAATACATCATGTAGATTGGATAGAAAATGTGGTAAAGCTATTTGATAGGCTACAGGACCCAAGCGACGAATAATCTGATAAGGTCTAATGAACTTAGGAGTGAGCTTCCTGGATTTAATAACCCTTCCGACACCCGTCATAGGTGTTACTCGTAAAAACATATGCTCACCTTCCTCAAATTCAAGAGGTCGCCCTTGCTTATCTGCATAGCTCTTTTGTCTGCTTTGAGTCGTCCTCATTTTCTCCTGAAACATCTTCACCTTTTCTGTAGTTTGTTGCACAAGATCAGGCCCAATAGTCATACTTTCCCCATCTTGGTACCAACACAAAGGTGTTCGGCATCTTCGCCCATATAATGCTTCATAGGGTGCCATCCCTATACTTGAGTGAAAACTATTGTTGTAAGTGAATTCTATCAGTGACAAGAATTTATCCCAACTCCCTTGCTATTCCAACACATAAGCACGCAACAAATCTTTCAATGACTGTATTGTCCTCTTCGTTTGACCATCAGTCTGCGGATGATAGGCAGAACTTAGACGTAACTTAGTTCCCTTAGCTTCTTGCAAACTTCGCCAAAACCTTGATGTAAACCTCGGATCTCTATCAGAAACTATACTCGAGGGTACACCATGAAGTCTGACAATTTCACTAATGTACACCAAGGTTAATCGTTCTAACGAATACTTAATATTGATTGGCAAGAAGTGTGTTGACTTCATAAGCCTATCAACTATAACCCATATAGAATCATGACCCTTCTTCGTCTTGGTAATCCGGTAACAAAATCCATCAAGATACTATCCCATTTCCATTCTGGAATAGTTAAAGGTTGTAACATACCGGCTGATCTTTGATGTTCCACCTTTACTTTCTGACAAACAAGGCAAGACGCTACACGTTTTGCCACATCTCTCTTCGTCCTTGGCCACCAAAACATCCGCTTTAAATCTTGATACATCTTAGTCATTCCCGGATGCATACTTAAATTACTAGTATGAGCTTTATCCAAAATTACTTTTTTAAGATTGGGATCATCAGGTATACAAATTCTTCCCTTAAATCTTAAGATTCCATCAGTTCCTTCCTCCACCATTGCCTTATGACCTTGCTTTAAGAATTCCTTTTCATTCTATAAAAACGAATTCTCATCTTGTTTTTCTCGGATCATATCCAACAAGTCATTCAAAATCACCACCTTACTTAGACGAATCTTTCCTGGTACCAATTCCACTAACAACCACAGATCTCTAAACTGGTTGATCAATTCCTCCTCCTTTATCATCATAGTAGAAACACTAATCACTTTTCTACTCAAGGCATTCGCCACCACATTCGCTTTTCCTGGATGGTATTGAAGTTAAAAATCATAATCCTTCAAGAATTCCAACCATCGCCTCTACCTCATGTTCAATTCCTTCTGATTAAACAACTACTTTAGGCTCTTGTGATCACTAAAGATTTTGAACATAGCTCTATACAGAAAATGCCTCCACACTTTCAACGCAAAAACCACTGTGGCTAGTTCCAAATCATGCGTTGGATAGTTCCTCTTATGTACCTTCAACTGTCTCGAAGCATAAGCCACCACATTCCTGTTTTGCATCAACACACATCCTAACCCTTGGTAAGAAGCATCACAATACACCTCAAAAGACTTGTTAGGATATGGTAAAATCAGCATTGGTGCAGTCGTCAATCTCTTCTTCAACTCTTGGAAACTTATTTTGCGTTCCTCTGTCCAATCAAAAGCTTGACTCTTCTTTGTGAGCTGCATAAGTGGTCCAGCTATCTTGGAAAAACCTTCAATAAACCTCCGATAATATCTGGCCATTCCAACAAAACTTTGGACCTCTGTCACTGTCTTAGGCCTTTCCCACTGCAAAATAGCTTCCACCTTCGATAGGTCCACCGCAATACCTTCCTTAGAAATTACGTGACCTAGAAATTGAACTTCTTCCAACCAAAACTCACACTTCACCAACTTTGTGTACAACTTCTTTTCTTTCAAAATCTAGAGAACTATGCTAAGATGTTCAACATGCTCTTTCTGATTTTGAGAGTAGATCAGAATATCATCGATAAACACAATGACAAATTTGTCTAAGTATGGACGAAAAATCCTATTCATATAATCCATGAATATTGCAGGAGCATTCGTCACTCCGAATGGCATCACTTGATACTCATAATGCCCGTAACAAGATCGGAAAGCTGTCTTAGGTATATCCTCTACCTTTACACGAATTTAATGATAACCTGATCGCAGATCTATCTTAGAGAAAACAGTTGCTCACTTCAATTGGTCCATCAAATCATCAATCCTCAGAAGTGGATACTTATTTTTTATTGTGACCTTGTTCAGCTGGTGATAATCTACACAAAGACGAGAAGTTCTATCCTTCTTCTTGACTAGTAACACTGGTGCTCCCCACGGTGAAACACTCAGTCGCACAAATTATTTCTCCATCAGTTCCTCCAATTGCTTTTTCCACTCTACCAACTCTGTTCGAGACATCCTATTCAGTGTAATCGAAATAGGACATGCTCCTGGTACCAAATCAATAGAAAACTCGATCTCTCTCTCTGGTGCAAACCAGGTACCTCATCAAGAAAAACCTCCAAAAACTCATTAGCGACAGGAATAACATTCTCATCTTTCTCATTCTCGACCTCTAAAGAAGATAGCAACATATACCCCTGAGCTCCATCTCTTAGCAATGAGTTGGCTTTGACGGCAATCAAAAATCCAGAATTTTCTTCCTTGGGATAAACTATGGTCTTATTTGTACAGTCCATCAGGATATGGTTAGAAGATAACCAATCCATTCCTAATATTACATCTATTTCAACAAGAGGTAAACAAACTAAATTGACTGCAAATACATGATTATTTATGGTGATAGGACAATTCAAACATATTTTGGATGTAACAACAGGCTTGGCAGTTGGTGTAGAAACAATCAACTAAAAACTCAGAGAAGACACAGGCAGTTTCAACCTATCTACACAATCATATGAAATAAATGAATGTGTTGCGCCCGAATCATATAGCACATTCAGAAGATTACCTTCAATAATACCTTCCCCCTGAATAAGATCTTCAGACTGAGAATTTTCAGCTCCCGTCATTGTATACACTCGCCCTCCAGATCGTGGCTAAGTAGCATGAACATTACTCACAATTGGCTTCCTTTCAGGTTGAGTGCAATCCCTAGAAACATGTCTAGGTTTTCTACAACTGAAACAGATCGTTCCTTTGATTGAACAATCCCTCGATATGTGACCACTCTTTCCACATTTCAAACATCTTGGCGTAAACGTTACATTTGGACTAGGTCTGTTACCACTAGAACTTCCCCCAACAGATGGACGTTGAGGTTGACTACCCTGTGGTCTTGAATAAGGTTTACATTGAAATCGGCTGTTGCTGTTACCTCCTCTTTAGAACCTAGTCGGTCCAAAGTTACGATTTCTTGGATCTCGTGACGGCTCCAACTCCTCGAGTCGTCGACACGTATCCATCAAAGTAGGAAATTCATTCATCCTCATGGGTAGCACTCCTCGCTTTAGTTCTACCCTTAACCTTTCCTCAAACTAACGGCATTTTTATGCCTCACCAGGTTGAATTTGAAAGTACCTTGAGAACTCCGATAAGCTCTCAAACTTAGCTGCATACTCACCAACAATCATGTTACCCTGATGCAAACCAAGAAATTCCATCTCCTTGGCATGTCAAGCACTTGCAGGAAAGTACTTCTCCAGAAACACTTCACTAAATACGTCCCAGGTAATTCCAGTCCCTTCAGCTTGTAAAAGTCGGTGGGTTCCTCTCCACCAGTTCTCTCCATCACCTCTCAACATAAAAGTAGCGTATATCACCTTCCTATCATCGGCGCATCCTATTCCTTCAAATATTCTTTCCAAATCTTGGATCCACAAATTCGCCTACTCTGGATCAAATTCACCTCTAAATTGCGGCGGATTATTGCGCCTAAATTCAGACAAGTTCAGAGCATCAGCAGTCGCATCTTGTTGTTGAGCTACTCGTTGATTCTGCAGGGTAATTACTTCCGCCATTCGCTACATAGCCTCAGCAGCTGTATTTATTGGGTTCACATTACGTTCCACATCCGCACGTGCTCTTCTACTGCTAGGCATCTTTTTTCTTTAACAAGACAAAACAAAGTTAGATGTAACCTTTTGGAAACAAATCACAGAGAATCACATGACACAAGCAAAAACAGACCCAACCACAACCCCAAAAGACTCTAACTTGGGCTCTGATACCAATTAATATAACACCCAAACTAGGGATATCACATTTTTGATGCAATAAAATAAAACCTTACCCAAGTTATAAAAACATTTGGTACATAATTAATAAGAGTTGTAAAATTTTTCTTTTTATATCAGATACCGTTAAATAAAATAAAACAAATCACAAAATAAAACAAACTATTAATACACACCATAATATACATATGATTTGGTCTTAAGTTGTACAAATAATTTACAATTACAAATATTTAACAAAGAAGTAAAAGGTTAATATAACACTAATACATATACATGCCCAAGTGCACATCAAAGATTTCTAACCCTCCAAAGGATCATCCTCAGATGGATCATCAGATGATAGAAATTCTGGATGTCTCGCAGCTTTGCGGACAGGAGTCCGTGCTGTCGATACACTACTGAACTCACTAGGCGCATGAAAAAGTCCTCCCCAATAACGCCTAAGAGTCAACGACATCTCAAGATGTAAATACAAGGTAGTAGTGAAAATAGGCTCTCCATCAAACTCTCTACGTAGGGTCACAGTCAGACGCGCCACATAGACTACTGATCCTCTATCTTCACGCAGTCGCTGTAACATCCCGAAAAGTATCATTTTAATTATAAATAATCATTTTATAATATTCTTGATGTTTAGGAATTTTTCTGTAATTTTTCGGAAACGATGAATATTTTAATATATTCCTCGTTTTGCATGCACACTGAGCTGAAAATTGCTGAGGTCAGTGTAACGCTCTGGAAATTAATTATTTTACCACAAATAGTCATTTTCTAATATTTGTGATTTATGTGAATTCTTTCAGAATTTTACGGAAACGATGAATATTTTAATATATTCCTCGTTTTGTGCGAATATCAAGCAGAGTCGGGAAAATCACTGTAACGCTTCAAAAATTGGAAAATTATATGACGGATAGTCATTTTATAATATTTGTAATTTTTGAGGATTTTCTGGGAATTTTCCAGAAACGTGGAATATTTTAGTATATTCCTCGTTCTGCGTGCACACTGAGCAGAACTGAAAAAACACGATGTTTTCTCCGGGAACCTTAACTATGGACATATCGACGGGGGATCTTACTAAACCCGAGGCTGAACACAATTTACGAGGTTTTATGTTTTTCAAGAAATTTTAATTGATAAAATAAAATAATACTGCGTGAAATTTATCTGTCAAATTAATTAAATACTTACTTCTGTCAACTGTAACTATTATCCATTGAATAATAGTGTGTAATAAAAATCCTATCACATTATCCTAATGCAATCTACTTTATGTCTAATCAATTCACTTTAATTCAAATTTAATGTAAAATAATCAAAGCTTCTTTGAGAAGCTTTGACCAAATAATGACCAAATGGGCCTTAGCTTCCAAGGGAAGCCAAAAACTCTCTCTTCCTTGCAGAAGCAGCCCAAAACAAGGGGAAATTAGTTTGCTTTCATTAATTCATTTTACCACACAAAATTCATTTTAACCTAAAACACTTTCTCTCTCTTCCTTTCTTCTTCCTTCTTCACAAAACATTTCTCCTCCTTCTCTCTACATGAGAGCTACGGCCAGCCCTCTTCCTCACCCTCAATCTTTACAAAATTTTCTTCTAACTACATTTTCTTAATCCTCTCCCCCCTCCTAAACATCTTTCTTGCTTGGAGCATCTTGAAATTCTACCATCTTCATCACTTTCTTCAAGCTTCAAGGTTAGGGTTTTTGGGTAAGCTTCAAGACCCTTCTTCTCTTCTCTTCATTTTTGGTTTCAAGGCTGTTCTTGTGACCACCTACACTCCATTTTTCATGTCCATATGCTATTCTAATCAAGTCAAAATTTATAAGGTTTCTTGGAGATACAATCCGAAATTTCAAGGAGATTTCTTGGTGGTTCTTCTTGATTTCTACACTTAGGTAAGAGGAAGACACTCCTCCTCAACCTCTATTAGCATCTAGGAACCTTGATTTTGTTTTTCGTGGGAAAAACCCTAATGAGGGTTATTCTTTAATTTGATGATTATTATGTTTATATGTTGACTTTGTGATGTTTATGACTATGGATTGATTAGTTGTGTATAATAATATATTGGATTGGATTAGATGTTTGAAGATGGAAGAAAAATAATTGAGAACCCCTCTTGGGTGGCCACGGTTTTTGAGCTTGAAATGGGGTAAAATGTGGACAAATTATGATGAGTACAAGACTTAAATTAATTAAATGACAAAATGGAATTAACGAAAAGAAAAACTTGGATTTGGAACCCTCTTGGGTGGCCATGGTTTTGAGGTGCAAATTGATGTGTTCTTGGTGAACAAATTTTAACAAGTGAATGACTAAATTAATCAAGTGTGTAATATAAAATCAATGGAATGGAAAGATTGAGAGTTGAACCCACTAGGGAGGCCACGACCTCTAGGGCTATTTAGGACTTAATTATGTAATTTTTGGTGATCTTGGAATTTAGAAAATTAAATGATTGGAACATAGGCAATAAGTTAGTAAGGTAGCAAATTTGGAAGAATTAAATACAATTGGAGATTCATAAATTTTAAAGGACTAAGGAAGGAACTTGTCATGAAACTTGAGAAAATTTTACAAGAGTAAGAACAAGAGAGTGTGAGATTTGAGATCTTAGAATAACCATTCTAAGTGTATGAGAATAAATTACTTTAGAAAATTCAATTAATTATGGAAACCTACTTAGTGTCGGATTCTTGTATGATTGGCAAATCTTGAATAAGAATGCATAATGGACCTTAGAAAGGTATTACCGTATTTGATTTCAATATTATGACATTATGGGTCTATGTGAGTGACCATTTATGTGTTGATGCTTATCTTGGCCAATTGTGGCATATTATGGAATTGTATGAAATTGTGAATCATACATGCTCATGCATAGAGTCTTATGCATTGTGAATGTCCTGTGGACTGTTGTAAGGCCAAGTTGCCTAGGAGATTGAACACACCTTAGTGCGGGTGCGAGTAGACTAGTGTAGGTCATGCTATGACCTTGGGGGCGTCAGGGTGCGGGTCCCTCACAATGGGCAGTTGGTAGCTCTCCTACCCATGGGGCAAACCGATGCAAAAGAACCGACGATCCGGACCGAGACACTGTCCTATATCGTGATCTAGCATGGGTTGTCTGTACAATGCCTGATGTGCACATGGAAATTATTGATGTATAGCACTTTGGTCATGGCAGCCGAGTTACAGACATGTCTCCTAATCTTTCTCTCTGATTGTTTGTGTCTAGCTCCATGGAGTAGGAATTTGGGAAAGCATGCATGTGTATCATGAAATAATCTGTCATTGTAAATCATTACTTTCCGTAACTGTGAATTGTCTGATCATTACTGTAATGAACATCTACCTAGAGTTGTTTATTTGCTTACTATTGGACTTACTGCTTATTATTTGAAAATGATGTTCTGAATTGCTATTTGGGTGCATTGCGCCGTTTTGTTTCTGGCTGCTTTAATTTGTAATGATGGTAGGATGTCTTACCTCTTTCCTATATTTCTATTATTTGCTGCCTGTGTGTACACTGTATTGATCGAAGACGACGGCAAGGAGGCGGAAGATCTCCATTTTCTTGGCTTTTGGCCCGAACGGGACTAGCACCTACTGAGGCGATGGAGGCACGCATGCACGGATTTCTGGGTGATGTGCGTCTGACATTCCTCGGAGGGCCAGAGTGCTGGCATATCAACTTGAGTTCCGATCGCTGCGTCTATCTAGGGGACGTGTCGATTTCTCTAGCCTGGAGACGTCATGAGGCGCCGACCCTCACCTGCCATGTCAGCCTGCGACTGGAGTTCTACTTACCCATCCGAGAGATGTGGGGTGATCGTTACTACACCCCTTGGGAGGACTCTTTTGATTCTACTGCTCGGGCTCCTGGCCGTGGTTCCGTGGTTCCCATGGAGATTTCCTCTGAATAGGAGGATCTTGCTGAGGACCCTGATACGGTCCCTCCTCCTCTGAGGGACTGATTTTACTAGCAGCTGCTGATGGCTGCCAGTGTTTTATTTTGGGGGCCTGATGTATTATTTTTGGTGGGCTATATATTTTGATATTCTGGTGGATGTGTATATAAAATCCATAGGCATGTATAGTTTTGCTTTTTGGAAATTCCCAGGCTTGTATCTAAAGTACAATTGATATTCAATATATATATATATATATATATATATATATATATATATATATATATATATATATATGTGTGTGTGTGTGTGTGTGTGTGTTTTATTATTCAGATGTGAGTTTTGTTTCCTGTCTTACTCTTTACTGTTGTTCAAGCTTCGTCACTTAGTTGTATTTATTAATTAACCAAAAAAAAATATACTGCCATTTTTACTCACGTATTAAAGCATCAAACAAGTTAACTTTAAATTAAATGAACCGGGTCTTAATTATTCAAAATTTTATTTTTCGCATTTTCATTTATGTTTAATAATGTGACGTTCCTTCCCAAAAAGGGGCGTTACATTGAGTTGGTATCAGAGCCCCGGTTTGTGTTACTTTGGGTCTTGTGTGTGAGTCTGTCTTGTTTGTGCTGTGTGAAATCTTTGTGATTTGTGTTTTGAAATAAATCTCTCTGACCTTCCTTGTGCTTTTCAGTTAATCTAATTTAAGAAAAAGCGAGATGGCGAGAAGTGGAGAAATTGCAGCTGCTGTAGAAGCGATGCAGCAGATGGCGGAAGTCATCGCACAGCAAAATGAGCGTGCTGCTCAACAACAAGAGAGAGCTACCCAACAACTTAAGGCAACTACAGATGCACAAAACTTAGCAGAATTTCATCGCCACAACCCTCTGCAGTTCAAGGGAGAATTTGATCCAGACAAGGCTAGTTTGTGGATCAAGGAGCTCGAAAAGGTTTTCCTTGGCATGAACTGTGCTGAAGATAAGAAGGTGAATTACGCTACCTTTGTGCTTGTCGGCAACGCCGAAGACTGGTGGAACAGAGCCCAAAGAGCATTAGAGGCCGAAGGGTGCGACATCATATAGGACTTGTTCAAGCAAAAATTCTTGGATAAGTACTTTCCTACTAGTGCAAGACATGCAAAGGAGATGGAATTCCTCAACCTGAGACAAGGAGGCATGACCATCAGTGAGTATGCGGCCAAGTTTGAGAACTTGGAGAAGTTCTCAATGCATTATCAGCATCAAACAGATGAAGCTTGGAAGTATTAGAAGTTCACTGAGGGACTAAGATACGAGGTGAAGAAAGTTGTCATCACTCTGAAAATTAAAGTATTCTCAGAACTGTTGGACACGTGCTGTGAAGTTGAGGCCTTGGAACAAGCTAGAGACTCGAGGAGTAAGAACTTTGGACCTGCGGGGTTCCAAAGAGGTGGAGGCAGTGGTTCAAACCGCTTCCAAAAGAAACCCTATTCCCGACTAGCGGGAAATTAGCAACAAACTGGTGGGAGTTCTGGTGGAGGTTCTACTAGGAACTGGACTGGTCAGAATGTGGCATATCCCTCTAAATGCCTAAAGTGTGGGAAAGATCATCACACGAGAGACTGCACGATCAAAGGGATTATCTGCTTCAGATGTGGCAAACCGGGCCACGTGTCTAGAGATTGTAACCAGACAAAGGCTGAACCTTCAGTCAATGCGACTCGAGCCAAGAAACCTTAAGCTGGAGGTCGAGTGTACACCATGAGCAGAGCTAAAGCCTCCGAATCCGAAGACTTGACTCAAGGAGAAGGCACCATAGAAGGTAATCTTTTAAAAGTACTGTATGACTCTGGGGCAACCCATTCTTTCATATCTTATGACTGTGTGCTACGACTTGGCTTACTTGTGTCTGAACTACCCTTTGATTTGACTGTCTCAACCCCTACTGATAAACCGATAGTTACTACCAAAGTCTGTTTGAAGTGTCCCCTAGTTGTTGAAGGTCAAGCCTTTTCTATCGATTTAATCTGTCTACCTTTGTCACAATTAGATATAATCCTAAGGATGGACTGGTTGTCTGCCAACCATGTTCTGTTAGATTGTTCTAGAAGCACCATAGTTTTCCCTATGGATGAAGATTCTAGATACTTGATGGCCAACCAAGTACGAGCTTTCTTGAAAGAAGGAGCTCAGGGATATATGCTGCTATCTTCTTTGAAAATCGAGAGTGAAGCTGATCTGAATACTATTCCAGTAGTGAAGGAGTTCTCTGAAGTCTTTCCAGAAGATGTACCTGGTTTACCACCGACGCGTGAGATAGAGTTTGCTATTGACCTTGTATCGGGAGCTGGTCCCGTGTCTATAGCACCTTATCGGATGTCGCCAATGGAATTAGTAGAACTTAAGAAACAACTAGAGGAGCTTTTAGAGAAACAGCTCGTCAGACCGAGTGTATCGCCGTGGGGAGCGCCAGTGTTGTTAGTTCGAAAGAAGGACGGTACCTCAAGATTATGTGTGGACTATAGGCAGTTGAACAAGCTAACGATTAAGAACAAGTATCCACTCCCAAGAATCGATGATTTGATGGACCAACTGAAGGGAGCAACGGTATTTTCGAAGATCAATCTGAGATCTAGGTACCATCAGATAAGAGTGAAAACGGAGGATATACCCAAGACTGCTTTTCGTACCCGATACGGTCATTACGAATACCTTGTGATGCCATTTGGTGTGACGAATGTACCTGCTATCTTCATGGACTACATGAACAGAATCTTTCGTCCGTACTTGGACAAGTTTGTTGTCGTCTTCATTGATGATATCTTGATATATTCCCCAAACCGGGAGGATCATGCTGAACACCTCAGCATAGTTCTCCAGATTCTGAAGGAGAAGGAAATGTACGCCAAGCTATCGAAGTGTGAATTTTGGCTAGATGAGGTTAAGTTTTTAGGCCATATGATCTTGAAGGAAGGGATTGTAGTGGGTTTGTCAAAAGTAGAGGCAGTGTAACAATGGGAACGACCGAAGTCAGTGACAGAAATTCGTAGCTTCATGGGTTTAGCCGGATACTACAGAAGGTTCATAGAAGGGTTTTCCAAAATCGTTGGACCACTCACTCAGCTGACAAAGAAGGACAAGGTTTTTGAATGGACTGATAGCTGCGAGCAGAGTTTCCAAGAGTTGAAGAGACGACTAACTACCTCACCGGTGTTAGTACTACCTGATCCGAATGAACCATTCGAGGTGTACTGTGACGCTTCATACTAAGGATTGGGGTCTGTTCTTATGCAACATAGAAGAGTGGTGGCTTATGCTTCGTGACAGTTGCGAGTGCATGAAAAGAACTACCCGACGCATAATTTGGAACTAGCAGTTGTGGTTTTTGCCCTGAAAATATGGAGACATTTTCTCTACGGAGCAACGTTCAACATCTACAGTGATCATAAAAGCTTGAAATATTTGTATAATCAGAAAGAACTGAACATGAGGCAGCGAAGATGGCTAGAATTCCTGAAGGACTATGATTTTCAGTTGTTGTATCACCCTAGCAAAGCGAATATCGTGGCAGACGCCTTGAGTAGAAAGACCATCAGTGTTTCTGCCCTAATGATCAAGGAAAGAGACCTCACAGAACAGTTTAGAGATGTTTGGTCATTTGTTAAGTTGGAACCCGGAAGGATTTGTATGAACATGGTCACCATCTCAAACGAACTAATGGATGACATACGGAAAAAGTAGAAGGTCGATGAATTCTTGCAAGAAGTGAGAGAACTGATGAGGCAAGGTAAAGAAACAGAATTTGAGGAAGGAACGGACGAAATTCTGAGATTCTAGGGTAGAGTCTGTATTCCTCGTGACCAAGAGCTTAAAAGATATATTATGGATCATGCTCACACTAGCAAGCTGAATATGCACCCGGGCATAATGAAGATGTACCAAGACTTGAAGAAGTTGTTCTGGTGGCATGGGATGAAGAGCGACGCCACTAGATGCGTATCAACTTGTCTAGTTTGTCAAAAAGCTAAAGTGGAACACCAAAGACCTACAGGATTGCTGCAACCATTGTCTATTCCTGAATGGAAATGGGACAACATTGCAATGGATTTTGTTGTGGGTTTGCCAAGGACAAAGATAGGACACGACTCGATTTGGGTAATAGTGGATCGACTCACAAAGTCAAGTCATTTTCTCCCGATCAACATAAGGTACAGTCTGGAGAAGTTGACCCAACTGTATATTGGAGAGATCGTTAGGCTGCATGGTGTGCCTATGAGTATTGTTTCGGATAGGGATCTAAGATTCACTTCAAAATTTTGGCAGAGTCTACAGGCATCATTGGGAACAAAGTTACGTCTGAATTCGGCGTACCACCCACAAACCAATGGTCAATCGGAAAGAACGATCCAATCTTTAGAAGATTTGCTTAGAGCTTGTACTATGGAATAGACTGAAAGTTGGGATGAAGTTCTACCACTGATAGAGTTCACCTACAATAACAGTTATCATTCGAGTGTTGGGATGGCACCCCATGAAGCTCTGTATAGACGACGGTGTCGGACACCATTGTGTTGGTACCAAGACGGTGAGCGTCTCACGATTGGACCAGATATCATTCAGCAGACAACTAAGAAGGTCAAAATGATTCAAGAGAAGATGAGAACTGCTTAAAGCCAGCAGAAGAGATATACAGATAAGAGGAGAAAGCCCCTTGAGTTTGGAGAAGGTGAGCATGTATTCTTGAAAGTTACACCCACGACTGGGGTCGGCCGGGCTTTGAAATCTAGAAAACTCACCCCAAAATTTCTTGGACCTTACCAAATTCTTCGCCGGATAGGTCCAGTAGCTTACCAGATAGCCTTACCCCCTTTCCTTTCCAACATACACAACGTCTTCCATGTGTCACAATTGCGTAAATATTTACCTAACCCAAGTCATGTCATAGCACCGGACACAGTACAGTTAAAAGAGAACTTGACCTATGAGGCGCCTCCTGCGAGAATCGAGGACCAACAGATAAAACAACTTAGAGGCAAGGAGATCCCATTGGTGAAGGTGATTTGGAATGAAACAACTGGTGATGCGACTTGGGAGCCGGAAGACAAGATGAAGGAGCAACATCCAGAACTATTCTGAGGTATGTAAATTTCGAGGACGAAATTCCTTTTAGTAGGGGAGTGTTGTAACATCCCGAAAAGTATCTGTTTAATTATAAATAATCATTTTATAATATTCTTGATTTTTAGGAATTTTTTTGGAATTTTTCGGAAACGATGAATATTTTAATATATTTCTCATTTTACGTGCTCACTGAGCTGAAAATTGCTGAGGTTAGTGTAACGCTCCGAAAATTAATTATTTTACCACAAATAGTTATTTTCTAATATTTGTGATTTATGTGAATTCTTTCGAAATTTTTCGGAAATGATGAATATTTTAATATATTTCTCGTTTTGCGCAAATATCGAGCAGAGTCGGGAAAATGACTGTAACGCTTCAGAAATTGGAAAATTATATGACGGATAGTCGTTTTATAATATTTGCAATTTTTGAGGATTGTTTGGGAATTTTCCGGAAACGTGGAATATTTTAGTATATTCCTCATTCTGCGTGCGCACTGAGCAGAACTAGAGAAACGCGATGTTTTCTCCGAGAACCTTGAACTATGGACATGTTGACGAGGGATCTTACTAAACCCGAGGCTGGACATAGTTTACGAGGTTTCATGTTTTTTGAGAAATTTTAACTGATAAAATAAAATAATACTGCGTAAAATTTATCTGTCAGATTAATTAAATACTGACTTCTATCAACTATAACTATTATCCATTGGATAATAGTGTGTAATAAAAATTCTATCACATTATCCTAATGCAATCTACTTTATGTCTAATCAATTTACTTTAATTCAAATTTAATGTAAAATAATCAAAGCTTCTTTGAGAAGCTTTGACCAAATAATGACCAAATGGGCCTTAGCTTCCAAGGGAAGCCAAAAACTCTCTCTTCCCTCTCTCCCTATGCACGGCAGCAGCAGCCCAAAACAAGGGGGAATTAGTTTGCTTTCATTAATTCATTTTACCACACAAAATTCATTTTAACCTAAAACACTTTCTCTCTCTTCCTTTCTTCTTCCTTCTTCACAAAACATTTCTCCTCCTTCTCTCTACATGAGAGCTATGGCCAGCCCTCTTCCTCACCCTCAATCTTTACAAAATTTTCTTTTAACTACATTTTCTTAATCCTCTCCCCCCTCCTAAACACCTTTCTTGCTTGGAGCATCTTGAAATTCTACCATCTTCATCACTTTCTTCAAGCTTCAAGGTTAGGGTTTTTTGGTAAGCTTCAAGACCCTTCTTCTCTTCTCTTCATTTTCGGTTTCAAGGGTGTTCTTGTGACCACCTACACTCCATTTTTCATGTCCACATGTTATTCTAATCAAGTCAAAATTTCTAGGGTTTCTTGGAGATACAATCCGAAATTTCAAGGAGATTTCTTGGTGGTTCTTCTTGATTTCTACACTTAGGTAAGAGGAAGACACTCCTCCTCAACCTTTATTAGCATCTAGGAACCTTGATTTTGTTGTTTGTGGGAAAAACCCTAATGGGGGTTATTCTTTAATTTGATGATTATTATGTTTATATGTTGACTTTGTGATGTTTATGACTATGGATTGATTGGTTGTGTATAATAATATATTGGATTAGATTAGATGTTTGAAGATGGAAGAAAAATAATTGAGAACCCCTCTTGGGTGGCCACGGTTTTTTAGCTTGAAATGGGGTAAAGTGTGGACAAATTATGATGAGTACAAGACTAAAATTAATTAAGTGACAAAATGGAATTAACAAAAGGAAAAACTTGGATTTGGAACCCTCTTGGATGGCCACGGTTTTGAGGTGCAAATTGATGTGTTCTTGGTGAACAAATTTTAACAAGTGAATGACTAAATTAATCAAGTGTGTAATATAAAATCAATGGAATGAAAAAATTGAGAGTTGAACCCACTAGGGAGGCCACGACCTCTAGGGCTATTTAGGACTTAATTATGTAATTTTTGGTAATCTTGGAATTTAGAAAATTAAATGATTGGAACATAGGCAATAAGTTAGTAAGGTAGCAAATTTGGAAGAATTAAATACAATTGGAGATTCATAAATTTTAAAGGACTAAGGAAGGAACTTGTAATGAAACTTGAGAAAATTTTACAAGAGTAAGAACAAGAGAGTATGAGATTTGAGATCTTAGAATAACCATTCTAAGTGTATGAGAATAAATTACTTTAGAAAATTCAATTAATTATGGAAACCTACTTAGTGTCGGATTCTTGCATGATTGGTAAATCTTGAATAAGAATACATAACGGACCTTAGAAAGGTATTACCGTATTTGATTTCAATATTATGACATTACGGGTCTATGTGAGTGACCATTTATGTGTTGATGCTTATCTTGGCCAATTGTGGCATATTATGGAATTGTATGAAATTGTGAATCATACATGCTCATGCATAGAGTCTTATGCATTGTGAATGTCCTGTGGACTGTTGTAAGGCCAAGTTTCCTAGAAGATTGAACACACCTTAGTGCGGGTGCGAGTAGACTAGTGTAGGTCATGCTATGACCTTGGGGGCGTCGGGGTGCGGGTCCCTCACAATGGGCAGTTGGTAGTTCTTCTACCCGTGGGGCAAACCGATGCAAACGCACCGACGATCCGGACCGAGACACTGTCCTATATCGTGATCTAGCGTGGGTTGTCTATACAATGCCTGATGTGCACGTGGAAATTATTGATGTATAGCACTTTGGTCGCGGCAGTCGAGTTACAAACATGTCTCCTGATCTTGGGAAAGCATGCATGTGTATCATGAAATAATCTGTCATTGTAAATCATTACTTTCTGTAACTTTGAATTGTCTGATCATTACTATAATGAACATCTACCTGGAATTGTTTATTTGCTTACTGTTGGACTTACTGCTTATTATTTGAAAATGATGTTCTGAATTGCTATTTGGGCGCGTTGCGCCATTTTGTTTCTGGCTGCTATAATTGGTAATGATGGTAGGATGTCTTACCTCTTTCCTGTATTTTTATTATTAGCTGCCTGTGTGTACACTGTATTGATCGAAGACGACGACAAGGAGGTGAAAGATCCCGATTTTCCTGGCTTCTGGCCCGAACGGGACTAGCACCTACTGAGGCGATGGAGGCACGCATGTGCGGATTTCTGGGTGATGTGCTTCTAACCTTCCTTCGAGGGAGTGCTGACGAGCGCCGAACTCAGTCAAAATTATAACCGAAGTTATTACCTAAACTTGTAGTGTAGTGAACAACACCGGATCATCTCCTCAAGGATCGTAGATGCAATTTGATCAAATCAAGTGAAAGTTAGAAAAATGGGGGTTTTGATGGTTCAAGGATCGCAGTGACAAGATTTAAAGAGAAATAACAATTAGAAGAACAATCAATTCAGAAATCTATCCGAGATTGGGTGGATTCAATCATAAACCTTTCAACAAACATTTGAAGCACATTTGAATGGTTAACTTGGATCTAATCGAGATCTCAGCATTAGGTCCAGAATTCACACTAGACAATCGTCCAGAATTCAATTGACAAGTGATAAACACAAATATGCAATCGCACCATTCATGTAGATATATGTCAATTTAAGCACCGAATTCAATTAACCTAGGCACCAATCAGTAACCTAACCTCTTCAATTATGTGATTAGTTTAGATCAATCAGTTCTAAGTTTCATCACAATACTTAATCTTAAACCAAGATCAAATCAGATCAAACATAAACAGAATCACCATTCATGTATTCAAGATCAAGAAAACAGAAGAAGAAGAAGAGAAGAGGAATTCAAATATAAATCAAATACATTACATAACCAAGGTCTCAAGAATCCAAACCACAATCTCTTCAAGAGTCCCGAATTGACTGAAAGTAACTTAGCTCTCCATTACAATGAAGGAAATCATCAAAATATACAAGAGCTATGAGAAACTATGAAGAAACAAGAAGAAACTATAAGAGAATTGAAGGAGAATACAACTTGTTGTTAATGATAACCAATGGTGCCCTTTTATAGAAGTCTAGGGTAACAAAATGACAAAGGGGAGTGGGTGGATGAGTGGGTTGGTGAGAGGAGTGGTTGAATGGGTTGGTGAGTCGGTTGGTGAGTGGAGTGGTTGAGTGGAGTGGTTGAATGGGTTGGTGAGTGGAGTGGGTGAGTGGGTTGGTGAGTGGAGTGGTTGAGTGGGTTGGGGAGAGGAGTGGTTGAGGACAAAAATTTTGACGTCTGACTTGGAAGCCAAAAATGACTAACTATACTTCAGATCCACGAAAAGTACTCTTCATGAAAGTTATAGATCTTTGTCTTGGCTATAACATGCATATCTGGATCGTCCAATTTGGCTTCCTTCAGCTCAAGATATGGCCCAAATGCCTCACATCACTCAAACCCAACTTCAGCACCTCTGTTCTGACTTGCAGGCTCAAACTGACCCATTAGACTTCATTTTTCTAAAATGTGTTCTTCATGAAAGTTGTTTATTTGGGTCTTAACTATCAATTATACAAATTTCAGCCCATCTCCATTATTACAGCTTGGGATATGATTTTATGAGTGCACACCGTTCGGATTCTAGTGACAGAATCCGTATTCTGACTTCCATGTAAACTTAGGTCCCTTAGACATCTGAATTGGACTTCGAGCTCTTCATAAAAGTTGTAGAGCTTCCTCCTAGAGTTCCTACAAGGTGAAATTCATGATTATCAGATATCAGAAACTCAAGTTATGGCCAAAATACAGAAACAGTGTCAAATCTCAATAATGTTGAAAATATTCAATTAGGACCAATTTGAGCTTAAACTCACAAAATCATACCAAACTCAATCAATTAAGAATATGGAGAGTGTAAATGACTAAACATAAGGGTTTCTTAATGAATAAAATATGTGATTATCAAATTCCCCCACACTTAGCTTTTTGCACTACTGGGCAAAACTCAAGACCAAAATTTTACAATCAAGAAGAACAACCAAAGGTTCAAGGGATCAAAACATTCATGAGTTAACAATTCTCCACATCTCAAACCAACAAGCAAGGTATCTTCAACATGAATCGAGAATGATAGATCTTCACAAGATTCCCTCTCAATCTCTCAAGTGTTTAAAGGGTAAGTATTTCACTCAATTCAACCCATGAAAATTACACTACCATAAGCTTGCTTATCTTCTACTTCTCCACTACTCAAAACACATGCACACACAAATCATGAGGACTTTATTCAAGATTGTAGCGAGGTCAAGGTAACAGAAGAGGATAAAATGGATATGAGAAGATAAATACCAAAGAGAATAAAAGTATATGAGAGCTGAGTTCAAATAACAAGCATAAAAGTTCATCCCAACTCTAATGTATATCCCTTTACATATTCATTTCCCAATTCTTTTTTTTTCTTTTTATATATATATATATATATGAACATAACTATATATATACAATTTTTTTTTTGTGTTTTTTTAAGGCACTCTTTCCTTTTTCAACAACTATTTTGTACACACACCCCCACACTTGTTCAAAAACTCATCCATTAACCAAGCTAATGTTCTTTTATTCCCTAAGGTAAAGTAAGAACACGATTTTTCATTTAAGGCACATAATGAGCTAGAAACAAGGAATGGTCAAATAAGCTCAAAGGGGTTAAGCAAAGGAAAATATACAAGGTTGGCAAGAATCAGAGAATTTTCAAGAAGTCAAAAGAGTGCTTGATATCATATTGAAAACAAGGTTGGCTATTTGGTTAAACTAGCTAATTAAGAAAGAGGGCCTCAATCATGTTCATGCATGCAAGTGAAATGTAGCCTAAAAAAAAATCAAAGCAAGTTCTAGAGTGGTCATTAACATGAGTGAAAATTACACAAGAAAGAAGAGAATGGCATAAATGTTGAATCCATCCATTAGGCTCAAAATCTCACCAGGTATACATCCATAAAACTCAGTTCATCAATTCAATCATCTATCACCAAGCATATCAGTTCAAGAAGGGAGAAAAGTTATTCAATCATGCAATGAACCTCTTTTTTTTTTTTTTTTTTTCTTTTTTTTCTTTTTACAGAATCCTTTTTTTTTGTTTTTGTTTTTGTTTTTGTTTTTGTTTTTTTGTTTTTTTTTTTACAAAAAGAACATGTTGAAATCTCTCCCCCACACTTAATATAACATTGCCTTCAATGTGAAAGAGATATATAGAAAAGAGCAACACAACCTGATAAGAAGTGAATCAACGCCAAGCAGAAAAGAAACACACTGTCAGTGCCACATCAGACCCTGAAAAGAAATCAAACAATAAAACTTTAGTACTAATTAATTACTACCTAAAAAACTCCTTACTCTGCCACCAATTAAGATGCGTCTCAAGAGTAAAATTACTCCTTACTCTGCCATCACTAATTGGTTTAATAAGTACATGACAATCATATCATACTTTCCAAACAAAACAAATTTTTTTTTTTGGGTCAACTATCCTCCCCCCCAACTAGATCACAACATTATCCTCAATGTTAAAATATAGATGAGGAAAGAATAGAAGATATTACCTGTTAGAGAAAGCTGACACAAATTTAAATAAAGTACAATAAAATCAAACCTATTAAAGAGAAAGTTTCAGATCTAGCTTTTTTTTCTTGTTACTTTCTTTGCTGCTTCCTGTTGACCAATCTATCTGAGCTAATGCCTGATCAGGTACATACTCAAAAGCTTCTAATTTATCAATGAGCTCATCAATAGTGGAGGCAGAGAGAAGAAGTTGTCTTCTTGTCAAGGAGTGATAAATTTATGTTCCACGCTTTGTCAAGAAAAAATAACAAAAGATCAAAGAAATTATTAACATTCAACAAACCAATGGGTTTATGGTGGATGTTCAGTTCGGCCCAAGAGACAATTTGAAAAATTTCTTCCAAAGTACCAAAACCACTTGGTAAGACAATTAATGCATCAGAATTGTCAACCATTGTTTTCATTCGTCCATGCATAGATGTTACCTGAATTTATTCTCCAACTGTCTTTCCAGTGATGTTATTTTCAGCTAAAGGTTTAGGAATAACACCTAAAACCTGACTGCCTCCTATAAAAGCAGTAAGTGATACAGCCCCCATTAACCCACGACAACCTCCCCCATATACAAGATGAATATTCCTCGCAGCAAGTGATCGACCAAGAGTGCTAGCTGCGTTTACAAATTCTGTTCCCTTCCCATAACTTGACCCACAAAAAACACAGACATTTTTGAGGTTACGAATAGGAGGCCCCATTCTATACTTTTCCTCCTTTTGAGTGTTTCTTAGTTGAAGGAAAATGGAGAAAATGGAGTGTTTAAATAGGAAAAAGAATGGAAAGGGGAATAATTGCACCTATGAGGGTAGGTTGGCTGTTGTCAGAAAAGGTTGAAATTAAGAAACACAGAATCTTTTTTTTTTTTGAAATTGTTAGAAAAACTTGATGAAAGATGAGTGTATACTTACTTAAGATTGGGATGGAGGTAGTCTGCTCTTTCGGCTTTGTGCCAAAGCATTGTTGACCAGTATTCGACCCATTCAAGACCAGCGCAACATAGGGCTCCTAAAAGGGACAAGTGGCCATAATACGACTGGCTTCCTCACATGTGGGATACAATCTACCTTCTTTGTTTTTCAATTAAGAAGGCTGGATCAGGATGCATGCATTTCCCCATTCACGGTTTGTGTTACCAAAGCCAACCTTAAGACGTATACGTAATTTTTTGTTGTTGTTTTTTTTTGTGTTATTTTTTTTTGAAAGATGACATGAAGAAGAAGAAGAAGATGATATGTACAGATTGTTTGTGGATATGGCTCACATCTGTCTCTGGTTTAACGTCCAGTAATGGCTTAAACGTCTTCTATGAGTCGAGGATAAGCTTCCCATCCAATTTTCTTATAAATTGGCAAACAGGGTCTTTTAGAGTCAGATTCCCAAGACTGTAGCATTTTACTTCATCCTTGAAGAGATTCCACAATTTAAGAATTTCACGATGCACCAATCCACAAGAATGCGTCTCAAGAGTCAATAAGATATTATCTAATGACTCCTTACTCAGTCCATTCTTAATGAAGAAAATTTTGTCTTCTCTATTTGTGGAAACCATCCCCAAAGTACGACATCGCTTGTTGCAGTTCCATCGTTCACATTTGTGACAGACTTGTAACCTTTTTGCTCTTCTCCTTTTAGAATATGAACTTCTTCCAAGACCGGGCATATATGAGTCAAATGAAATTGAGAACTCTACCTGCTAATTGGACCTTTGCTTCAATTATCCAGCGTACATCTTCTGGCATACCTTTATGCATTAATAGTCTCAATCTTTCACATCGAACTTTGTAGATTTTTCTCAGAGCATTTTGAGGAAGAGAAGAAAAATATTTTCTCAGGTTTGAAAGAATGACATCCATTTTGAAGGAGAAGAAGGGTTCAGTTATTTTGGGAAATTGAAAAATAAACCGACTCGATAGTCACGGAGTACCGTATCCGCCACTTAACTTGCAACACAAAGAACTCAAGAACTTGGTTTTCTAGGAATGGTTGAGTCTTTGTCCATTAACTTAAGCGCAGTACCATTCCTAGGATCCTCAATATTTACATCCCCAGAGGATACACGTGTTTGACAACAAAAGAACCGTGCCACCTAGATCTCAATTTTCCAAGGAGTAGGTGCAAATGATAATCTCAAAGCAGAACTTTTTTGACCAATTTCCGTAGCTTTTGCAAAAGGTGTAACAGACCTTGAATAAAGCAGGCCAATAAAATCCTTACTGCAATATTTTCTCAGTTGTTGTCGCTGAAGAAAAAATGACCTCCACATGCTTCTGAGTGACACTACCTACCTCATTGTCGGGCACACAGCTGTTTTTTTTTCTTTTTTTTCTTTTTTTTTTCTTCTCTTTTTTTTTATTCATAATGCGGATGGAGAAGGTTCATCACCTCCACTTCTGCATTCTCTGGAAGTTCATGATACTGTTTGAGGCGGTGTCCATTTACTATGAAAGCTTTGGCAAAGGTGACCTCACTTTTAATCTAAACAAAGACACTGAAGGAAAAACTTAGTAACAATAAATGGTCCATCCCATCTAGACCTTAACTTGCCAGGCATGAGTCGGAGGTGGGAGTTATAGAGGAGAACTTTTTGACCAATCTCAAATGTTTTCCTCAGAATCAACTTATCATGGAAGGCTTTGGTCTTCTCCTTATAAAGTTTGGAACTTTCATAAGCCTCCAAGCGGATCTCCTCCAATTGTCGCAATTGCAGCCTTCCTCTCCATACCTGCTTGATCTAGGTCCAAGTTGCACCTTTTCACCGCCCAGAATGCATGATGCTCAATTTCCACCGGTAGGTGGCAGGCCTTTCCAAAAACAATCTGATATGGAGACATCCCGATTGGTGTCTTATAAGCAGTCCGGTAAGCCCATAAAGCATCCTCAAGCCTTTTGCTCTAGTCCTTTCTGTTAGGTTGAACTGTCTTCTGGAGTATCTGCTTGATCTCCCTATTGGAAATCTCAGCTTGCTCATTAGTTTAGGGATGGTAAGGTGTAGAAACTCTGTGCAAGACCCCATACTTTTTCATCAAAGCTTCCATGCTTCGATTACAAAAATGTGAACCCTGATCACTGATGATGGCCTTCGGAACTCCAAACCTGCAGAAAATCTGTGATCTAACAAAATCCACAACAACTTTGGAATCATCAGTCCGAGTAGCTTTTCGCTTCCACCCACTTGGATACATAATCAACAGCTAGCAAAATGTAAACAAAACCAAAAGAAACAGGAAAGGGTCCCATAAAATCAATACCGCATACATCAAAAATCTCACAGAATAATAAGGATTTCTGGGGCATCTCATTCCTTCGAGAAGTGTTTCCTGTTCTTTGGCATTGATCACAAGATTTACAAAACACATATGCATCATGAAATAGAGTGGGCCAATATAATCCAGATTCCAAAACTTTCCTAGGAGTCCTTTGGGGACCAAAATGACCGCCACATGCAAGTGTATGACAAAAGCTAAGAATAGAATGTAATTCATTATCAGGCACGCATCTCCTAATGATTTGGTCACTACAAAATTTCCATAGATAAGGGTCATCCCACACATAATATTTTGACTCACTCTTCAATTTATCAATTTGAGCCCTAGTAAAATGTGCAGGGAAAACACCAGCAACTAAGAAATTTATCAAATCAGCAAACCAAGGAATGTTACCTTGCAGCTTGAAAAGCTGCTCGTCAGGGAAGACATCATGGATAGGAAAAGTATCTGCCTCCCTTTCAATTCGGCTTAGATGATCAGTCACTAAATTCTCCGCTCCACTTTTATCACGGATTTCAATATCGAACTCTTGGAGGAGCAAAATCTACCTAATCAACCTAGGCTTTGCATCAAGCTTCTTCAGGAGAAACTTCAGAGCTGTATGATCTGAAAACACAACCACTCTAGAACCAAGCAAATATGATCGAAATTTGTCTAAAGCAAAAACAATTGCTAAAAGTTCCTTTTCAATGGTGGTGTAGTTGACTTTTGCAGGATCTAAAGTTCTTGAAGCATAGGAGATGACATGAGATATCTTGCCGACCCTTTGTGCAAGAACAGCTCCCAAAGCATAATTAGAGGCATCACACATGAGCTCAAATGGGAGTGTCCAATCTGGTAGTTGGATAATAGGTGTACTGGTCAATGCTTGCTTCAAGTGATTGAAGGCATCCTTACATTTCTGGTCAAAATGGAACTCCACTTCTTTTTGTAGCAAGTTGGATAGTGGAAGAGCAATTTTGCTGAAATCTTTTATGAATCGCCTATAGAAACCTGCATGACCAAGGAAAGAACGAACCTCCTGCACGCATGTGGGGTAAGATAGGCATGAAATAACATCTATTTTCGCAGGATCTACCTCAATACCCTTGCTAGATATTATATGCCCTAAAACTATGCCTTGTTCTACCATGAAATGACATTTCTCAAAATTCAGAACAAGGTTAGTTTCAATGCATCTATGTAAAACCTGAGCCAGACTATCCAGACATGCATCAAAGGAAGAGCCATAGATAGTAAAATCATCCATAAACACATCCATGCAATTCTCTAAAAAGTCAGAAAAGATACTTACTATACACCTTGAAAGGTGCCCGGAGCATTGCACAGACCAAAGGGCATCCTCCTGTATGCAAATGTTCCAAATGGACAAGTGAAAGTAGTCTTCTCTTGGTCTTCTGGGGCTATATGAATATGAAAATAGCCCGAATATCCATCCAGGAAACAATAATGCAACTTGCCAGCTAGCCTCTCCAACATCTGATCAATGAAAGGTAGCGGAAAATGATCTTTTCTGGTAGCCTGGTTAAGCCGCCTATAATCAATGCAAACCCGCCAATTGTTCTGAACTCTTGTGGGTAAAAGTTCATTATTCTTATTCTCAACTACTGTGACCCCAGATTTCTTAAGAACAACTTGCACGGGGCTCACCCATTTACTATCTGATATGGGATAAATAATGCCAGCTTGAAGTAGCTTGGTCACTTCCTTCTTCACCACATCTAGAATCAAGGGGTTCAGTCTCCTTTGGGGTTGCCTTACTGGTTTCGTGTCCTCCTCAAATAAAATCCTATGCATGCATGTGGAGGGACTAATACTAGGAAGATCTGCAAGTGTCTATCTGATGACTTGCTTATTCTGCCTTAAAACCTGCATCAATTTTTCTTCTTGCTCAGGTTGCAGATTCTTAGCAACAATCACTGGCAGCTTCTCACCATCTCCTAAATATGTATATATAAGATGATCTGGCAAAGTCTTCAACTCTAAGGATGGGGGCTGTACAATGGAAGGCAAAGAAGCTATTTGAAATAACTAATTCAAGAACATTAAATTCAAAGACAGCTTCGACTTCTATTTTCACATGCGGTATCATTCAAGTCGGCAGATTGCATCATCACTCATACCAAAGATAAATCTCAAGACATGCAAAGACACGGCTCAATATCACAAGCAAGACATGTATCATAAGAAACGAGAATCCGAGAAAGTCAACAATATCGGGGAATTCAACATATAAATCAACATAAACACCATCAACCAGCATCTCAATCACATCAATATGAAAAACAGAATGCTCCTCTAGGGGATGTCTCATGGCATCAAAAATGTTAAACTGTACCAAGTTATCGCCAAACTCCATAGAAAGGGTGCCAGCATGTACATCTATCTTGGTCTTGGCGGTCTTGAGGAATGGTCTGCCTAGAATCAATGGAGCATGGTTTGCTGAAGACTCATCTTCCATGTCCAAGACGTAGAAGTCTGCTGGAAAAATTAACTCATTCACCCGAACTAACACATCTTCCAGCACTCCTGCTGGATGAGTAGTGGTCCTATTCGCCAACTGAATCATGATACCAGTGGGTTGCAAAGTGCTAATGTTCAATGACTTATAAACTGACATAGGCATGACATTGATTGAAGCACCCAAATCTAGCATTGCATGTTCAAATCTAGAGTTGCCTATCGTGCAAGGAATTGTGAAAGTTCCAGGATCTTTGCATTTCTGTGGCATGCTTGACAGAATCATTACAGAAACATTTCTGCCCATGCTAATCTTCTCAGTACCCTTAAGTCTTCTCTTGTGAGTGCACAGCTCCTTGAGAAATTTAGCATACTTAGGAATTTGCTTGATTGCATCCAAGAGAGGAATATTGATTTCCACCTTCCTGAATGTGTCCATGACTTCTCGTTCTATTTCTGTTTACGCAGTATGCTTAGACTGTGTGACTGTGTTTGGAAAAGGTAGTGGAATGGCCAGATTTGAATTCTCTGCACATTTCTTCTGTGTCACAGATTTTTAGACTGAGCTATCCATTTTCTTCTGTTTCTGGTCACCTTCTGGTTGATGCACTTGTAGTTCAGGTTGTGGTGGAGTAGGACTGTCAACTTCTCTCGTCACTTCTCAAGCTAATGGCACTTACATTGCCTCTTGGGTTGTTGACTTTGTTTGTGAAGGCAATTGGTTCGACCCTTGACTTTTCACTCACTCGAGTGGTTGCCATCTGCCCAATTTGAGTTTGTAAATTCTGGATGGTGGCATTGACATTCCGCTAAAACCTGTTTCATCAAGTCTTTGAAAGGTGGCTCACCGGGAGTGGTCATGGAACAGTAGTCGGAGGGGTTGTTTGCATGGGTGGCGGCACAGTTGTGCTTGCCTAAATGCGAGTGGTTGGTACTTGTTGCCGGGCCTCGTAGCTTGGTATCTAAACTGCGGTTGCTGTTGTTGGTAGGGTTGTTGTTGTTCACCAAAATTTCCATATCTCAGGTTGGGATGGTCCCTCCAGCCAGGGTTATAGGTATTAGAAAATGGATCATACCTGGGCTGCTGCTATGATTACTGATATTGGGGTCTACCAGGAAAAATACCATTTCTTTGCAGATTGCTTGCTCGGAAAAATAGAACCACCATCCTGAAGTGTGGGGCATGCATCAGTAGGATGAGATGAACAAGAGCAAATGCCACACACAGTTGCAACCATCTGCATTGGTGCTTGTTGTCCCACTGCTAACTGCCTCACCAAAGAAGTCAATTCATCAAGTCTGTGTTCCATTCTCTGTTGGTCTACATGAGATGATTGAATCTCATTGACTCCTCTGGTTGAGGTAATAATTCGTGTGCCAAATTGTTGGGTATTGGCTGCCATGTTTGCTATCAAATCTCTCGCTGCTACAGGGGTCTTGTCTACTAAGGCTCCTCCAGAGGCAAAGATCCACCATGCTTCGTCATTTGACAAGAAGCCTTCATAGAAATATTGAATTAAGAGTTGATCGGTGATTTGGTGGTGGGGACAGCTCGAGCACAGCTTCTTGAATCTTTCCCAATATTCATGCAAGGTCTCTCCTGTCATTTGTCTTATGCCACATATATCTTTTCTAATGGCAGCAGCTCTAGAGGCAGGGAAAAATTTCTCTAAGAACAACTGCTTCATGTCATTCTAACTTGTTACTGAACCTGGTGAAAGATAAAATAACCAATCCTTGGCTGTATCAGCAAGTGAGAAGGGAAATGCCCTCAGCTTGATGTGCTCTTCTGAGATCCCATGTGGCTTCATGGTTGAACAAACCACATGGAACTCCTTTAGATGCTTATGGGGATCCTCACCTGCAAAACCGTGAAACTTGGGCAACAAATGTATCAATCCAGATTTTAACTCAAAATCAGCATCAAGATCTGGGTATTGAATACACAAAGACTGGTTAGTTATATCAGGAGCAGCAAGTTCCTTAAGAGTTCTATTCTGCATGTTATTAGCCATGGTTTCAGAATTATTCAAGATCTCAAGTTCACTCCCAATATTAAGTCAAATTTAGAAGCAATTCTTGCACTTAGCCTACGAGCTCTAATCAACCTATGCAAGGTTCTATCAATCTCAGGATCAAAGTCAACCAAGTTATCAGGCTCGGACCTAGTCATGCATCTCATAAAAACAAATAAATAAGCAAATACACTAGACAATGGATAAAAATGTTAGAAAAGTTAATAAAAAGCAAAGGTTAGTAAAAACACTTAAAATGAAAAGATTACACTTACTAATCCCCGGCAACGACGCCAAAATTTTGACGAGCGCCGAACTCAGTCAAAATTATAACCGAAGTTATTACCTAAACTTGTAGTGTAGTGAACAACACCGGATCATCTCCTCAAGGATCGTAGATGCAATTTGATCAAATCAAGTGAAAGTTAGAAAAAGGGGGGTTTTGATGGTTCAAGGATCGCAGTGACAAGATTTAAAGAGAAATAACAATTAGAAGAACAATCAATTCAGAAATCTATCCGAGATTGGGTGGATTCAATCATAAACCTTTCAACAAACATTTGAAGCACATTTGAATGGTTAACTTGGATCTAACCGAGATCTCAGCATTAGGTCCAGAATTCACACTAGACAATCGTCCAGAATTCAATTGACAAGTGATAAACACAAATCTGCAATCGCACCATTCATGTAGATATATGTCAATTTAAGCACCGAATTCAATTAACCTAGGCACTGATAATCACATATTTTATTCATTAAGAAACCCTTATGTTTAGTCATTTACACTCTCCATATTCTTAATTGATTGAGTTTGGTATGATTTTGAGAGTTTGAGCTCAAATTGGTCCTAATTGAATATTTTCAGCATTATTGAGATTTGACACTGTTTCTGTATTTTGGCCATAACTTGAGTTCCTGATAACTGATAATCATGAATTTTACCTTGTAGGAAAGCTAAGAGGAAGCTCTACAACTTTGATGAAGAGCTCGAAGTCCAGAACAGATGTCTAATGGACCTAAATTTACATGGAAGTCAGAATACGGGTTCTGTCACTAGAATCCGAACGGTGTACACTCATAAAATCATATCTCAAGCTGTAATAATGGAGAAGGGCTAAAATTTGGATAGTTTATAGTCAAGATCCAAATAAACAACTTTCATGAAGAACACTTTTTGAAAAAATGAAGTCTAATGGGTCAGTTTGAGCCTACAAGTCGGAACAGAGGTGCTGAAGTTGAGTTTGAGTGACCTGTGGTATTTGGGCCATATCTTAGGCTGTAGGAAGCCAAATTGGACGATCCAGATATGCATGTTATAGCCAAGACAAATATCTACAACTTTCATGAAGAGTACTTTTTGTGGATCGGAAGTCTAGTTGGTCGTTTTTGGCTTCCAAGTCAGACACGAAATTTTCGTCCTCAACCACCCACTCATCCATCCACTAATCCACTAATTCACTCATCCACTCACCCACTCATCCACTAATCCACCCACTCATCCACTCATCTACTAATCCAACCACTCAACCACTCCACCCACTCATCCACTAATCCACCCACTCATCCATCCACTCACTCATTCATCTCCATAATTTCCCACTCACCAAAAGTCCTTTGGCATTTTCCACTCAACTAACCCACTTAACCATTCCACTCACTCATCCACTAAACCAACCCACTCAAACACTCCACTCACTCACCCACTCATCCACCCACTTCCCTTTCTCATTTTGTTACCCTAGACTTCTATAAAAGGCACTATTGGTTATCATGAACAAGTTGTATTCACCTTCATTTCTCTCATAGTTTCTTCTTGTTTCTTCATAGTTTCTCATAGTTTTGTATATTTTGATGCTCCCCTTCATGGTAATGGAGGGCTAAGCTACTTTGGGTCAATTTAGAACTCTTGAAGAGATTGTGGTTTGGATTCTTGAGACCTTGGTTATGTATTGTGTAACACCCCTTTTGGAGGATGTCACACATAAAAGAAAATAAAAGAAACATAAATAAAATCTACCCAAGTTGTGAAATATTTGTTAAATATTATTACGGGTTGTAAAATAATTCTTGATGGACAGAAATATGATATAAAAAGATAATGTGAAAAATACGAAATAAAAAAAAAACATCATCACTAATAATATACATATGGTTAAGTTATAAACTGTACAAATAATTTACAACTAAGATTACAACTATTTAAACAAAACAGTAAAGAAAGCAATAAAAGAGTTAATATATACAGACATACGCTGACGCGCCCAAAAAAACATCATGGTTATCTAATCCTCAGATGGATCACTCTCGGTCTGAAAATGATCATCGGGAGATAGATATCCCGGATGCCTCGACACACGGCGATAACGGGATCGCGCAGTCGATACGATGCTTATCTCACTAGGCTCAGGGTTTTCAGCACCCCAATAACGCCTAATGGATAAGGGTAACTCTAGGTGTAGAAATAACGTCGTCGTCATAATCGGATCTCCATCAAACTGATGACGTAAAATCACGGTCATACGTCCAGCATAGGTAACAGAAGCACGATCTCCTCGTAAATGCCAAGCCAAATCACCTCCATGAAATACCAGCTCTATGAATCCCAAAAATGCTGGCGTCGCCATCCCCCACACAATCAATCCAGAGGGTATGGATGATCGGATGGTTCTTGCTCGTAAACCGATCGTCGGCTTGTCGACCTTCCTCTTCCTCGGGTACACGATCTCAAGAGGTTGTTCCTCTTCTTCCTCTTCAAACTCTTTACCGTATAAAATAAATAGACAAGAGACACATACAATAAAGAGGTAAGACAACATAAAATCATCGCAACATGGCCAATAAGAAGACGACAAATAACAACTACACACAGCTTCATATAATACGATAAAGCTATAACAAGAATGCATATTAGATATCCTAGTGTTTCGAACATCATAGATATAACGCAAATAAAGAAAATCACACGTATAAATCAATCTCACGTATAAAATAAGATAAGAAATGGACAACTAACATAAGAATTATCGATAAATATAAATAGAGAAAATGTAAAAACATCCAAGATATTACCGATAAAGATAAATAGAGAAAAATGGAATATTATCCAAGATAAAATCAAATACACCAAAACACAACCCTACTCCATGGAGCTAAACCCAAACAGATATCGAGAGAATGACTTGCAAAATCTATTAGTACCACGGCTGCCCAACCAACTATTACGCGGTCACACGTTGCGTCAATAGCCTACGGCAGACTGGGAATCCACCATCCAGCGTAGTATAGTTCACGGTCTCCGTTGTGGCACTATAGGCAATGTACTACTAGACTTTACAAACCTCGATTAAATATAGTGAATGTCGAGTACCTTAGTGTGCTATCGGTTTACCACGGCCCAAAGGAGCTACCAACTCATCCACATGTGGGATCCCGTACACTAAAGTCTCCAAGTTCATTAGAACAATGAACCACACTACATTTATCACATCGACAACACGATGTGATTCGTCTCGTCAATCGAAACACCAAAAATTGGTATAAAGACAAATACATAATTCCAAATATATGAAATTACGAAAATGCCCTCAAGATAAAAATATGCCCTCAATGGCAGAAAGCCTCTACGGGTTCACTTTTTCCCGACAACTAAATAACCTCAACAACTTGTACGGGTTCACATTTTCCCGATAACGAAAATAGATATAGTAACGGTCAATCGCGTAGAAATTTTATCGCGTTTTTGAAATCTCGTCGTTTTATAAACGTTTAAAAATCGGGTAAAGATATTTTTCTGTTTTTAAAATCGCGTAGCATTTTTAATACGTTTTCTCAATCGCGTAGGATTTTTAAATCATTTTCTTATTCGAATGCCCATAAAATTACTGTTTAAACAGATAGAAATAGTACTTAGTACATTTAAACTACGTTGAATAACTTTTCATACCGCATACTTGTCATTAGGATATTGTTACTATCTTATAGGTTCATTTTTACTAAAAATTGACAAGATTTTTGTTTATAAACTTATAATAATGGTTTTCTAAATTTTCCATAAAATTTCTATTTACCTAATTTTTAACCATATCATTTAAATCTCTAACATGCTTCAAAACCAAAAGTGAGCTATATGTTAGAAAATTTCTTAATATCACTGTATTTCCTTCCTAATGATAAAATCACTAATTTTAATCCTTTAAACTTATTTCTACTCAATTTGTTTCTTCAAAAATCATCATAGAAAATTTCCCTTTAACTTGTATTGTCTCTTTTTAATTGAAAAAGGTTTGGAATCAAGTTTTAGAAATCATAATTACCTATAGTGGCATGTTGGCCGAATTTGTAAAACTTTTTCATTTGATCTCTAAATCATATCAAAGGTATTATCTTATCTAAGTTCATTAAATCATGTTATAAAGTAATGATTTTAAATCAAATAAATCCTTTAGGCATGTTGGCCCAAAATTTACTAAATCTTTACCAATTGATTTCTAAATTCCTTTTCTTGGATCAAAACAATTTGAAACCTTCTTATTTCTCCTAATCAATTAAGTTGCACTTTAGGAAAAATGAAGAGAACATTTTGGTCCTCACACTTTAGCATTGCCGTGAGCTATTGGATGTGTTCTTTGGAACACTCATGCAAATTTACACATGTTATTCACATCCTAAACCTTATCATACAATTCTAACACATGCATTTATATCTCTAACACATGCAAAATATTTCTAACACATGCAAAATATTTCTAACACATAAAACCTAATTTAAAGCTTATAGACATACAATCAAAAGCTATTAGACATGAAAAATTATTACAATTACCAAATAAGAAAGCTACTAACACATAACACTTAAGCTACTAGCAACCACAAAAATTAACAAATACACATCAATAAACACACCACAACCGAATCCTTATGGATTCTACAAACAACCCATCTTCTTACCACCATCAAGGGATGATAAGAATTGTCTTCCTCTTACCTTAAATGAAGACAAAAGCTTGCTTTCACACCTCCTAGGTCACGGTTTTCACCACCAAAAATACCTAGAAATCTCAAACAAAATCTACATGTTACTAACCATGAAAAAGAAGCTAAACCATGGAAAAATCATGGCTTAGAACTTTGAAAAAAGAAGAGAGAAAAGAAAAGCATGAAATTTCACCTTCTAGGTAAAACTTTCAAGGTTGGTTTCCAAGCCCTAGATGGAAGAATTTGAAGAAACTTCCAACTACAAAGGTTCTTAGAATGGTGTTTAGGTTAAGGAAACTTGGTTAGAAAAATTTTTGGATGGTTGGAGTGTTAGGAAACTAGCTTGGCCGAATATGGTGAAGAAAATGGACAAGAATGGTGGCTAGGGTTCTTGATGAGAGAGAAGAGAGAAAAGTGATGAAGATGAAAGTGATTTTTGTCTCCTAAGGCCTCTTGGCCGTGAACATCAAGTGGGGTGCAAGGTGGGCACCTTGCTTGGCTTCATCCAAGCCATTGGATGAATCAAAGGCCAAGATCAAGCCTTGGTGAGCAAGCTTGATTCTCATTGGTTGGTTCCTGGTGACTCACATGCCGAGTCACACAACAGATAAATGCTCTTGAGTCGACTAGTTGAGTCACTTGTTCTGAAAGTTCTACACTTACGGTGATTAATTAAGCTACCGATCTAACCGTTTTCGCTAATCGTGGTTCCCGCAAAATATTTCCGGGTCCACAAATACTAAAACATACTTGACTAATAAAATAATATTATAATAATATAAAATTATTTTATTTGTGATTAAATCCTAAAAATTAAAAGATTATTTTTAGTCTCATTCAGGTTAAGTAAGATCCCCCAATTCTAAATAATAAAATAAGATTTTCCCCCTCCCGGAAAATATTATTTTCCCGCCTCGAGCAAATCACACAAAAAGTCCATATAAAATCACAGACAGGTTTTCGGCATTAAATCAAGAAGAAAACAATTAAAAACAGACAAAAACAAAAAAACAAGACGTTCGGGACGTAACGGTCATTTTCCCATTTTTTCCCACAACGTAGGTAATTATCCAAAACGTTCAAATAAAATATCCAAATTTGTATTATATAGTCAGTATATCTTTCTGAAAAATTAATACAAGAGCTCGAAAAAATTTTTATTTTACCTCTCGAAACAATTTACGCAAAACGATCAAATAAAATTTGAGCCAAGATATCGTAATTGTTTTCATACGTAAATTAAGAACTCGAAAAACAGGGACACAATGGTCATTCATACAAAAGCATGAAAAACGTAGAAAATAAGACATTCGAATATTTTCTAAAAATTGGGGCGTTACAACTCTCCCCAACAAATAAAAATTTCGTCCTCGAAATTCGATGTTCATCCAAACAAATGAGGATACTGATCCTTCATTTTATCTTCCAGCTCCCAAGTAGCTTCACCCGTCACCTCATTCCATATAACCTTCACCAGCTCGATCATCTTCCCTCGAAGCTGCTTTACCTTTCTGTCCTCTATCCTGACAGGTAAAGTTTCGTAAGTCAAATTCTCCTTTAATTGCACGTCATCTGGTTGTATAACATGTGTCGGATCTGGTATATACTTCCGTAACTGAGACACATGAAACACGTCATGCAAATTGGATAGAAAAGGCGGCAAAGCAATCTGATATGCTACAGGGCCAATACGTCGGATAATCTGATGTGGTCCAATGAATTTAGGAGTAAGCTTTTTAGACTTAATCACTCTTCCGACACCAGTCGTAGGAGTAACTCTCAGAAACACATGCTCACCCTCCTCAAACTCAAGAGGTCGTCTTCGCTTATCCGCGTAACTCTTTTGTCTGCTGCGTCGTCCTCATCTTCTCTTGTATCATCTTGACTTTATCCGTAGTTTGTTGTACAAGCTCCGGTCCAACAAATATACTCTCTCCATCTTGATACCAAAGATAGCGGTGTTCGACATCGTCTTCCATACAATGCTTCATAAGGTGCCATTCCGATGCTTGCGTGAAAACTATTGTTGTAGGTGAATTCTATCAAAGATAAAAATTCATCCCAACTTCCCCGTTGTTCCAAAACACAAGCACGCAATAAATCCTCCAAAGACTGTATAGTTCTTTCTGTCTGACCGTCAGTCTGCGGATGATACGCTGAACTCAGTCGTAACTTAGTTCCCATAGCTTCTTGTAGACTTCGCCAAAATCTTGACGTAAACCTCGGATCACGATCGAAATTATACTTGTCGGTACACCATGTAGTCTGACAATTTCACTGATGTACAACTAGGTTAATCTTTCCAATGAATATTTAATATTAATTGGTAAGAAATGAGCTGATTTCGTAAGTCTATCAACTATAACCCATATTGCATCATGACCTTTCTTTGTCTTCGGCAAACCAGTAACGAAATCCATAGAAATGCTGTCCCATTTCCATTCTGGAATCGATAATGGTTGCAACATCCCAGCTGGTCTTTGGTGTTCAACTTTCGATTTTTGACAAACTAGGCAAGTTGACACGCATCTAACCACATCACCCTTCATTCCATGCCACCAGAATAACTTCTTCAAGTCTTGATACATCTTTGTTATGCCTGGATGCATACTCAATAGACTAGTATGGGCATGTTTCACAATATATCTTCTCAGTTCTCGGTTACGAGGAACACAGACTCTACCCCGAAATCTCAGAATTCCATCAGTTCCTTCCTTGAACTCTAGTGTCTCGCCTTGTTTCATTTGCTCCCTTATTCCTTGCAAAAATTTATCGGCATTTTGCTTTTCCCTTATGTCTTCCATCAACTCGCTCGAGATAGTAACCATGCTAATACAGATCTTCCCCGGTTTTAACTCAACAAATGACCACTCATCTCTAAACTGTTCAATGAGCTCCTTCTCTTTAATCATTAGCGCAGAAACACTAATAATCTTCCTGCTCAAGGCATCGGCCACGACATTCGCCTTCCCAGGGTGGTACAAAAGTTGAAAATCGTAGTCGTTCAGAAATTCTAACCACCTTCGCTGTCTCATATTCAGCTCCTTCTGATCGTATAAGTACTTCAAACTTTTGTGATCACTGAAGATGTTGAACGTTGCTCCATAGAGAAAGTGTCTCCATATCTTCAAAGCAAAAACTACCGCAGCCAATTCCAAATCATGCGTAGGATAATTCTTCTCATGAATCTTCAATTGCCGAGAAGCATACGCCACCACATTCCGGTCTTGCATCAACACGCATCCTAGTCCTTGATAAGAAGCGTCACAATACACATCGAAAGATTTCGTCGAATCTGGTAGGATCAATACCGGTGCAGTTGTTAACCTCTTCTTCAACTCTTGAAAACTGGCTTCACGCTCTTCCGTCCATTCAAAAGTTTGACTTTTCCTCGTCAGTTGTGTAAGCGGTCCAAAGAATCTTGGAAAAACCTTCGATAAATAAATCTCCGATAATAACCAGCAAGTCCAACAAAACTTCGAACTTCTGTTACTGTCTTAGGTCTCTCCCACTGTAAAACAGTCTCCACTTTCGATGGGTCCACCGCTATACCTTCTTTAGAAATTACGTGACCAAGAAATTGGACTTCTTCTAACCGAACTCACACTTAGACAACTTCGCATACAACCGCTTCTCCTCAAAATCGAAGAACAACACTCAGATGTTCAAAGATGCTCTTCCTTCGATTGAGAATAGATCAGAATGTCATCAATAAAGACAACGACAAATCTGTCTAGATATGGACGAAATATCCTGTTCATATAATCCATAAATATGGCAGGAGCATTCGTCACCCCGAATGGCATTACCTGATACTCATAATGTCCATAACGAGTTCGAAAAGCAGTTTTCGGCACATCTTCCCCTTTTACACGAATCTGGTGATAACCTGATCGCAGATCTATCTTGGAAAATATTACAGCTCCTCTTAATTGATCCATCAAATCGTCGATTCTTGGAAGCGGATATTTATTCTTGATAGTCACCTTATTTAATTGCCGATAGTCTACACAAAGTCGTGATGTTCCATCCTTCTTCTTGACCAAAAGTACTGGTGCACCCCATGGGGAAACGCTATGTCGTACAAATTCTTTCTCCAACAGTTCCACCAATTGCTTTTTCAGCTCCTCCAACTCTACTGGCGACATACGGTATGGGGCAATTGAGATAGGACCTGTTCCTGGTACTAAATCAATTGAGAATTCGATTTCCCGCTCGGCGGTAAACCAGTACATCTTCAGGAAAAACATCCTGGAAAATCGTTGACAACAGGAATAGTATTCACATCCTTCTCATTCTTAACTTCTAGAGAAGACAATACCGATATCCCTCGCTCCATCTCTCAACAAAGACTTGACCTTAACAATGCCAGCTTAAGAATCCGACTCTTCTTCCTTAGGAAAAACTATAGTTTTCTTCGCACAATCTATGAGGATATGGTTAGAACATAACCAATCCATCCCTAAGATTACATCTATCTCAATGAGAGGTAAACAAATCAAATCGACCAAAAACAAACGGTCCTTCACAACAATAGGACAATCCAAACAGACCTTAGAAGTAACTACAGGGTTTAGCAGTTGGCGTAGATACATTCAACATAACATTCAGAGAAGACATAGGCAACTTCAACCTTTCTACACAATCATATGCAATAAAGGAATGTGTAGCTCCAGAATCATACAATACAGTCAGAAGATTACCTCCAATGTCTCCTTCTCCCTGAATAAGATCATCAGACTTAGAAATCTCAGATCCCACCATTGTATACACTCGTCCTCCAGATCTCGGTTGAGTACTTCCAGATTTCTGCTGATTAGCTTTAACATACCGAACAACAGGTTTTCTCTCCGGCTGTGGACAATCCTTTGATATGTGCCCAGGTTGCTTACAATTGAAACAAACTGTACCTTTAACTGTACACTCGGGAGAAATATGACCTTTCTTCCCGCACTTAAAACATGTTGGCGTAAACGCCACCCTCTGTCCAGCTCCACTACCACTTGCACTTCCACTAACAGATGGTCGTTGAGATTGACTTCCGTTGGCCTGGTATACGCTTACGCCGAAACCGATTGGCATTACTACCTCCACCTCTCTCGGAACCTTGTCGGTCCAAAATTCCGATTCCTTTGATCTCTAGATGGCTCCAACTCTTCAAGTCGAGCACAAGCATCCACCAAAGCATGAAACTGAGTCATCCTCAAAGATACTACTCCTCGTTTCAGTTCCACCCTTAAACTTGATTCAAACTTCCTGCATCTCCACACATCATCTTGTCGTGTCTGAGCATAATCTGAGAATTGAGACAAACTCTCAAATTTTGTGGCATACTCATTCACCGTCATATTCCCCTTTCGCAAACCAAGAAATTCCATTTCCTTGGCATGCCTAGCACTTGCAGGAAAATATTTATCCGTAAAAGTATTAGAAAACACTTCCCAGTAATCTCGGTCCCTTCACTTGCAACACTCGGCGGATTCCTCTCCACCAATGTTCTCAGCATCTCCTCTCAAAGATGAAAACAACATAAGTTACTTTCTTTTCATCTCAGCATCTCATCCCCTCAAAGATTCTCTCTAAATCTTGCATCCACCGACTCGCTTTCTCCGATCCACCTCGCCTCTAAATTGTGGCGGATTATGGCGCCTAAATTCGATAAATTTAGGGCATCACCATGTAGCTCTCTTGTCATTGGTCGCTCTCAAATTTTGTTTGAGTAATCACTTCACCATCCGCCGCATAGCCTCAAGAAGAACCAACATCGGGTCCTCATCACGATTTACGTTAGCACGTCCTCTACCTCTACCACCATCTTCTTTCTTCAAACATAACAAAACAAAGTTAGATACATCCTTCTAGATATTTCCGAAAGGATATAAATCACAAACATCACAGAGAATCACACAAAGACAAACAAAAACAGACTCCAAATGGCACAACCCCAAAAGACCTAACTTGGGCTCGATACCAACTATTGTAACACCCTTTTGGAGGATGTCACACATAAAAGAAAATAAAAGAAACAGAAATAAAATCTACCCAAGTTGTGAAATATTTGTTAAATATTATTACGGGTTGTAAAATAATTCTTGATGGACGTAAATATGATATAAAAAGATAATGTGAAAAATACGAAATAAAAAAAAAAAAAACATCATCACTAATAATATACATATGGTTAAGTTATAAACTCGTACAAATAATTTACAACTAAGATTACAACTATTTAAACAAAACAAGAAAGAAAGCAATAAAAGAGTTAATATATACGTACATACGTGACGCGCCCAAAAAACATCATGGTTATCTAATCCTCGATGGATCACTCTCGGTCGAAAATGATCATCGGGAGATAGATATCCTGGATGCCTCGACACACGGCGATAACGGGATCGCGCGGCCGATACGATGCTTATCTCACTAGGCTCGGGTTTTCAAGACCCCAATAACGCCTAATGGATAAGGGTAACTCTAGGTGTAGAAATAACGTCGTCGTCATAATCGGATCTCCATCAAACCGATGACGTAAAATCACGGTCATACGTCCAAAGATAGGTAATGTAAGCACGATCTCCTCGTAAATGCCAAGCCAAATCACCTCCATGAAATACCAGCTCTATGAATCCCAAAAATGCTTGGCGTCGCCATCCCCCACACAATCAATCCGAGGGTATGGATGATCGGATGGTTCTTGCTCGTAAACCGATCGTCGGCTTGCGACCTTCCTCTTCCTCGTGGTACACGATCTCAAGAGGTCGTTCCTCTTCTTCCTCTTCAAACTCTTTACCGTATAAAATAAATAGACAAGAGACACATACAATAAAGAGGTAAGACAACATAAAATCATCGCAACATGGCCAATAAGAAGACGACAAATAACAACTACACAAATTCATATAATACGATAAAGCTATAACAAGAATGCATATTAGATATCCTAGTGTTTCGAACATCATAGATATAACGCAAATAAAGAAAATCACACGTATAAATCAATCTCACGTATAAAATAAGATAAGAAATGGACAACTAACATAAGAATTATCAGATAAATATAAATAGAGAAAATGTAAAAACATCCAAGATATTACCAGATAAAGATAAATAGAGAAAAATGGAATATTATCCAAGATAAAATCAAATACACCAAAACACAACCCTACTCCATGGAGCTAAACCCAAACAGATATCAGAGAGAATGACTTGCAAAATCTATTAGTACCACGGCTGCCCAACCAACTATTACGCGGTCACACGTTGCGTCAATAGCCTACGGCACTGGGAATCCACCATCCAGGCGTAGTATAGTTCACGGTCTCTCGTTGTGGCACTATAGGCAATGTACTACTAGACTTTACAAACCTCGATTAAATATAGTGAATGTCGAGTACCTTAGTGTGCTATCGGTTTACCACGGCCCAGCGGAGCTACCAACTGTCCACATGTGGGATCCCGTACACTAAAGTCTCCAAGTTCATTAGAACAATGAACCACACTACATTTATCACATCGACAACACGATGTGATTCGTCTCGTCAATCGAAACACCAAAAATTGGTATAAAGACAAATACATAATTCCAAATATATGAAATTATGAAAATGCCCTCAAGATAAAAATATGCCCTCAATGGCATAAAGCCTCAGACGGGTTCACTTTTTCCCGACAACGAAATAACCTCAACAACTTGTACGGGTTCACATTTTCCCGATAACGAAAATAGATATAGTAACGGTCAATCGCGTAGAAATTTTATCGCGTTTTTGAAATCTCGTCGTTTTTATAAACGTTTAAAAATCGGGTAAAGATATTTTTCTGTTTTTAAAATCGCGTAGCATTTTTAATACGTTTTCTCAATCGCGTAGGATTTTTAAATCATTTTCTTATTCGAATGCCCATAAAATTACTTGTTTAAACAGATAGAAATAGTACTTAGTACATTTAAACTACGTTGAATAACTTTTCATACCGCATCTTCGTCATTAGGATATTGTTACTATCTTATAGGTTCATTTTTACTAAAAATTGACATGAGATTTTTTTATAAACTTATAATAATGGTTTTCTAAATTTTCCATAAAATTTCTATTTACCTAATTTTTAACCATATCATTTAAATCTCTAACATGCTTCAAAACCAAAAGTGAGCTATATGTTAGAAAATTTCTTAATATCACTTGTATTTCCTTCCTAATGATAAAATCACTAATTTTAATCCTTTAAACTTATTTCTACTCAATTTGTTTCTTCAAAAATCATCATAGAAAATTTCCTTTAACTTGTATTGTCTCTTTTTAATTGAAAAAGGTTTGGAATCAAGTTTTAGAAATCATAATTACCTATAGTGGCATGTTGGCGAATTTTGTAAAACTTTTTCATTTGATCTCTAAATCATATCAAAGGTATTATCTTATCTAAGTTCATTAAATCATGTTATAAAGTAATGATTTTAAATCAAATAAATCCTTTAGGCATGTTGGCCCAAAATTTACTAAATCTTTACCAATTGATTTCTAAATTCCTTTTCTTGGATCAAAACAATTTGAAACCTTCTTATTTCTCCTAATCAATTAAGTTGCACTTTAGGAAAAATGAAGAGAACATTTTGGTCCTCACACTTTAGCATTGCCGTGAGCTATTGGATGTGTTCTTTGGAACACTCATGCAAATTTACACATGTTATTCACATCCTAAACCTTATCATACAATTCTAACACATGCATTTATATCTCTAACACATGCAAAATATTTCTAACACATGCAAAATATTTCTAACACATAAAACCTAATTTAAAGCTTATAGACATACAATCAAAAGCTATTAGACATGAAAAATTATTACAATTACCAAATAAGAAAGCTACTAACACATAACACTTAAGCTACTAGCAACCACAAAAATTAACAAATACACATCAATAAACACACCACAACCGAATCCTTATGGATTCTACACAACCCATCTTCTTACCACCATCAAGGGATGATAAGAATTGTCTTCCTCTTACCTTAAATGAAGACAAAAGCTTGCTTTCACACCTCCTAGGTCACGGTTTTCACCACCAAAAATACCTAGAAATCTCAAACAAAATCTACATGTTACTAACCATGAAAAAGAAGCTAAACCATGGAAAAATCATGGCTTAGAACTTTGAAAAAGAAGAGAGAAAAGAAAAGCATGAAATTTCACCTTCTAGGTAAAACTTTCAAGGTTGGTTTCCAAGCCCTAGATGGAAGAATTTGAAGAAACTTCCAACTACAAAGGTTCTTAGAATGGTGTTTAGGTTAAGGAAACTTGGTTAGAAAAATTTTTGGATGGTTGGAGTGTTAGGAAACTAGCTTGGCCGAATATGGTGAAGAAAATGGACAAGAATGGTGGCTAGGGTTCTTGATGAGAGAGAAGAGAGAAAAGTGATGAAGATGAAAGTGATTTTTGTCTCCTAAGGCCTCTTGGCGGCCGTGAACATCAAGTGGGGTGCAAGGTGGGCACCTTGCTTGGCTTCATCCAAGCCATTGGATGAATCAAAGGCCAAGATCAAGCCTTGGTGAGCAAGCTTGATTCTCATTGGTTGGTTCCTAGGTGACTCACATGCCGAGTCACACAACAGTATAAATGCTCACGAGTCACCTAGTTGAGTCACTTGTTCTGGAAAGTTCTACAAACTTACGGTGATTAATTAAGCTACCGATCTAACCGTTACGCTAATCGTGGGTCCCGCAAAATATTTCCGGGTCCACAAAACATACTAAAACATACCGACTAATAAAATAATATTATAATAATATAAAATTATTTTATTTGATGCTTTAAAAACGAGAAATCCTAAAAATTAAAAGATTATTTTTAGTCTCATTCAGAATCGGGTTAAGTAAGATCCCCCAATTCTAAATAATAAAATAAGATTTTCCCCCTTTCCTAAAAATATTATTTTCCCGCCTTGGAGCAAATCACACAAAAAATTTTCGTCCATATAAAATCACAGACATGTATTTTCGTGCATTAAATCAAGAAGAAAACAATTAAAAACAGACAAAAAACGGCAAAAAAACAAGACGTTCGGGACGTAACGGTAATTTTCCCATTTTTTCCCACAACGTAGGTAATTATCCAAAACGTTCAAATAAAATATCCAATTTGTATTATATAAGCTTTCCAGTATATCTTTCAAAAAATTAATACAAGATTAACACATTTTCACTCAAAAAAATTTTTATTTTACCGTCTCGAAACAATTTATGCAAAACGATCAAATAAAATTTTTTCAAGAAAGCAGCCAAGATATCGTAATTGTTTTCATACGTAAATTAAGAACTTCTTCTTTTAAAAACAGGGACACAATGGTCATTCATACAAAAGCATGAAAAACAGAAAACAGTACATTCAGAATATTTTCTAAAAATTGGGGCGTTACATATTGTATTTGATTTGTAATTGAATTCCTCCTTTCTTCTTCTTGATCTTGAATGCATGAATGGTGATTCTATTTATGTTGATCTGATTGATCTTGGTTAAGATTGAGATTTGTGATGAAACTTAGAACTGATTGATCTAAACTAATCACATAAATGAAGATTGAGATTTGTGATGAAACTTAGAACTGATTGATCTAAATTAATCACGAGATTGAAAAGGTTAGGTTACCGATTTTGTGCCTAAGTTAATTGAATTCGGTACTTGAAATTAACATATATCTTCATGAATGGTGCGATTGGGATTTGTGTTTATCACTTGTTAATTGAATTCTAGACGATCGTCTAGTATGAATTCTGGATTTGATGCAGAGATCTCGGTTAGATCCAAATTAACAATTCAATTGCGCTTCAAGTGTTCTATGAAGGGTCTATGATTGAATCCACCCAATCTTGGATAGGTTTCTAAATTGATCGCTTTTAATTGTTATTTCTTCCTTTAATTTTGTTAAGTGCGATCTTAAACCGTCAAACCCCCCTTTTTGCTAACTTTCACTTGATTTGATTAAATTGCATTTCGATCCTTGAGGAGACGATCCTGTTGTTCACTATACTACAAGTTTAGGTAATAACTTCGGTTATAATTTTGACCGAGTTTGGCGCTTGTCAAAATTTTGGCGCACACTGTTTAGTAACTATGGGGATTAGTAAGTGTAATCTTTTCATTTTAAGTGTTTTTACTAACCTTTGCTTTTTATTAACTTTTCTAACAATGAACCATGCATAATGGAGTCAAAACTTGAGGAGTTGACTTCTTTGGTAAGACATATAGTAGTGAGACAATAATTACCTCTGCAGAAGCTACACTTGTGTGTAATATTTGTTTTTGTTCATCTCACCCCACATATGCATGCCCTACACTTCAAGATGGTAGTTCTATTTTTCCACATCAATTTGTTGCAAAGAAATGGTTTATTTTCCCGATCAACCACGCTTCCATCAAGAAGAACGTAGTTATGACCCTTCTTCAACACATACAACCCTAGCTGGGAATACTATCCAGATCTGGGATATGGCAATACGGCATCACTACAAAGAACAATCATTTCAATATGAGCAGCCATTCCAAAGAAATAACAAGTCCATCAACCACAAAACTTGAGCCTTCATGGGAGGACTTGATGAAAACCCAAATTGAGTTCCAAAGAGAATTTCACCGCCACTATTCAGATTTAACAACCCAAATTGAGCGAGATGACAACCACTATTAATGAACCGAGAAGTCAAGAGTCGACCAACTCTCTTCCCAAACAATTCCCAACTCCCCGCATTCTAATTGTCATATTGATTTACCTGCAGATTTAGTTGAGGAAACTCATGATGAGTTGTGTGTTTGAATTTCCCGATTTTATTGATTTTAATGATTCTATCAATTGCAACTCATGTACTTGATTGTGACGGTGATATAAAATGTGTTATGTGTGTCTTGAGATTTCTACATATTTGAAAGTGATGATTCTGTTTACGCAAAGATCTAATGATATTGAAGGGTCTATCAACAATGCGATTACATGAGAATCCGAAACACATAGGAGGTGGAGTTGAAGGCCATTGAGGAATTTTCAAAGAAGGAGGAAAGACAAAGATATGACAAGAATCTATTGAAGTGGATTTTGTTTTTGGGCCATGGTCCAATATAATCAATGAAAGCAGAATTGCCAAATTACACGTGTTGCATGCCATTGGTGAAGTCAAGGAAATTAAGAAAGACCAATGGGACCCCAATAGGAGCCCTCATGCTGCAAGCTTAACTTGGTCATTACACTTCAACCAATGGGACCCTAGTAAAAGCTATCATGTTGTGTCAACCATAACTTGGTCATCACGTTTCAACCAATGGGATCCTGGTGGAGTCTTTTCACCAACCTCACTTAATAAGACCAATGGACACCGCCTCAAACAGTATCATGAACTTCCAGAGAATGCAGAAGTGGAGGTGATGAACCTTCTCCATCCGCATTATGAATAAAAAAAAAGAAAAAAAAAAGAGAGAAAAAAAAAACAGTTGTGTGCCCGACAATGAGGTAGGTAGTGCCATTAAATTTTGTCACTCGGAAGCATGTGGAGGTCACTTTTTTCTTCAGCGACAACAACTGCGAAAATCTTGTAGTATGGATTTTATTGGCCTACTTTATTCAAGGTCTGTTACACCTTTTGCAAAAGCTGCGGAAATTGGTCAAAAAAAAAGTTCTGCTTTGAGATTATCATCTGCACCTACTCCTTGGAAAATTGAGATCTAGGTGGCACAGTTCTTTTGTTGTCAAACACGTGTATCCTCTGGGGCCGTAGATATTGAGGATCCTAGGAATGGTAATGCGCTTAAAGTTAATCGACAGTTGCCGGTTCTTTGTATTGCCGGTTAAGCGGCGGATATGGTACTCCGTGACTCTCAAGTCGGTTTATTTTTCAGTTTCCCAAAATAACTGAATCCTTCTTCTCCTTCAAAATGGATGTCATTCTTTCAAACCTGAGAAAACATTTTCCTTATCTTCCTCAAAATGCTCTGAGAAAAATCTACAAAGTTCGATGTGAAAGATTGAGACTGTTAATGCACAAAGGTATGCCAGAAGATGTACACTGGATAATTGAAGCGAAGGTCCGATTAGCAGGTGAGTCCTCAATTTCATTTGACTCATATATGCCCGGTCTTGGAAGAAGTTCATATTCTAAAAGGAGAAGAGAAAAAAGGTTACAAGTCTCATGTCACAAATGTGGACGATGGAATTGTAACAAGCGATGTCGTACTTTGGGGATGGTTTCCGCAAATAGAGAAGATAAAATTTTCTTCATTAAGAATGGATCGAGTAAGGAGTCATTAGATGATATCTTATTGACTCTTGAGACGCATTCTTGTGGATTGGTGCATCGTGAAATTCTTAAATTGTGGAATCTCTTCAAGGATGAAGAAAAACGCTACAGTCTTGGGAATCTGACTCTAAAAGACCCTGTTTGCCAATTTATAAGAAAATTGGATGGGAAGATTATCCTCGACTCATAGAAGACGTTTAAGCCAAGTTCTTCGGATGTTAAACCGAGGCGTATGTGAGCCATATCCACAAACAATCTGTACATATCATCATCTTCTTCTTCTTCATGTCATCTCTCAAACAAAAAATAAAAATAAAAAAAAAAAAAAAAAAAAAAATTATGTATATATCTTAGGGTTGGCTTTGGTAACACAAACCGTGAATGGGGAAATGCATGCATCCTGATCCAGCCTTCTTAATTGAAAAACAAAGAAGGTAGATTGTATCCCACATGTGAGGCAGCCAGTCGTATTATGGTCACTTGTCCCTTTTGGGAGCCCTATGTTGCGCTGGTCTTGAATCGGTCGAATACTGGTCAACAATGCTTTGGCACAAAGCCGAAAGAGCAAACTACCTCCATCCCAATCTTAAGTAAGTATACACTCATCTTTCATCAAGTTTTTCTAACAATTTCAAAAAAAAAAAAGGAAGGACGTGATGTCTACTGCACTCATGACGCGCAGTATAAAGATACGCCATGGAAACTGTACATACAGGTATGTCATCATTTTCTATTTCTTTTATCTTTGTATCATTTTGTTGTATTTTGAATTTTGTACAGACGATCCTTTGAGCAGGGTCCTTCAGGGGTTTCTAGAGTTCTTTACCTTGATGGTTTTCTTGAAGTAAAAAAAAAACAAAAAAAAAACAAAAAAAAGGAAAAAATAAATAAGATTTTGTGTTTCTTAATTTCAACCTTTTCTGACAACAGCCAACCTACCCTTATAGGTGCAATTATTTCCCTTTCCATTCTTTTTCTTATTTAAACACTCCATTTTCTCCATTTTCCTTCAACTCAGAAACACTCAAAGGGAGGAAGAGTATAGAATGGGGGCTTCTATTCGTAACCTAAAAAATGTCTGTGTTTTTTGTGGGTCAAGTTATGGGAAGGGATTAGAGTTTGTAAACGCAGCTAGCACTCTTGGTCGATCACTTGCTGCGAGGAATATTCATCTTGTATATGGGGAGGTTGTCTGTGGGTTAATGGGAGCCATATCACTTGCTGCATATGTAAGAGACAGTCAGGTTTTAGGTGTCATTCCTGAACCTTTAGCTCAACAGAACATCAATGGAAAGACAATTGGGGAGGAACTTAAGGTATCATCAATGCATGAATGAATGAAGATAATGCTTGAACACTCTGATGCATTCATTGCCTTACCAGGTGATTTTGGTACTTTGGAAGAAATTTTTCAAATTGTCTCGTGGGCCGAACTGAACATCCACCATAAACCCATTGGTTTGTTGACTGTTAATAGTTTCTTTGATCTTTTGTTATTTTTTCTTGACAAAGTTGTGGAATAGAAATTTATCACTCCTTCGGCAAGACAACTTCTTATCTCTGCCTCCACTATTGATGAGCTCATTGATAAATTAGAAGCTTTTGAGTATGTACCTGATAAGGTATTAGCTCAGATAGATTGGTCAATAGGAAGCAAATAAGGAAGTAACAAGAAAAAAAAAAGCCAGATCGACACTTTCTCTTTAATGAGTTTGATTTGATATTATATATATATATATATATATATATATATATATATATATATATATATATATATATATATATTTGTTGTTGTTTTGTTTGGAAAGTATGATATGATGGTCATGGACTTATTAAACCAATTAGTGATGGCAGAGTAAGGAGTAATTTTACTCTTGAGACGCATCTTAATTGGTGGCAGAGTAAAGAGTTTTTTAGGTAGTAATTAATTAGTATTAAATTGTGGAAGTACTAAAGTTTTATTGTTTGATTTCTTCTCAGGGTCTGATGCGGAACTAACAGTGTACTTCTTTTCTGCTTGGCGTTGATTCACTTCTTATCAGGTTGTGTTGCTCTTTTCTATATCTCTCTTTCACATTGAGGGCAATGTTATATTAAGTGTGGGGGAGAGATTTTAGCATGTTTCTTTTCTTTTTGTTTGTTAAAAAAAATCAAAACAAAAATCAAAACAAAAAAAAGGGTTCATTGCATGATTGAATAACTTTTCTCCCTTCTTGAACTGATATGCTTGGTGATGGATGATTGAATTGATGAATTGAGTTTGATGGATGCATACCTTGTGAGATTTTGAGCCTAATGGATGGATTCAACATTTGTGTCATTCTCTTCTTTCTTGTGTGATTTTCACTCATGTTAATGACCACTCTAGAACTTGCTTTGATTCTTTTTAAGGCTACATTTCACTTGCATGCATAAACATGATTGAGGCCCTCTTTCTTAATTAGCTAGTTTAACCAAATAGCTAACCTTGTTTTCAATATGATATCAAGCACTCTTTTGACTTCTTGAAAATTCTCTGATTCCTGCCAACCTTGTATATTTTCCTTTGCTTAACCCCTTTGAGCTTATTTGACCATTCCTTGTTTCTAGCTCATTATGTGCCTTAAATGAAAAATCGTGTTCTTACTTTACCTTAGGGAATAAAAGAACATTAGCTTGGTTAATGGATGAGTTTTTGAACAAGTGTGGGGGTGTGTGTACAAAATGGTTGTTGAAAAAGGAAAGAGTGCCTAAAAAGAAAAAAAAAGAGAAAAATGTATGTATATAGTTATGTTCATATATATATATATATATATATATATATATATATATAAAGAAAAAAAAAAGAAAAAAAGAAAAGGATTGGGAAATGAATATGTAAAGAGATATACATTAGAGTTGGGATGAACTTTTATGCTTGTTATTTGAACTCAGCTCTCATTTGCTTTTATTCTCTTTGGTATTTATCTTCTCATATCCATTTTATCCTCTCCTATTACCTTGACCTCACTACAACCTTGAATAAAGTCCTCATGATTTGTGTGTGCATGTGTTTTGAGTAGTGGAGAAGTAGAAGATAAGCAAGCTTATGGTAGTGCAATTTTTATGGGTTGAATTGAGTAAAATACCTACCCTTTAAACACTTGAGAGATTGAGAGGGAATCTTGTGAAGATCTATCATTCTCGATTCATGTTGAAGATACCTTGCTTGTTGGTTTGAGATGTGGAGAATTGTTAACTCATGAATGTTTTGATCCCTTGAACCTTTGGTTGTTCTTCTTGATTGTAAAATTTTGGTCTTGAGTTTTGCCCAAGAGTGCAAAAAGCTAAGTGTGGGGGAATTTGATAATCACATATTTTATTCATTAAGAAACCCTTATGTTTAGTCATTTACACTCTCCATATTCTTAATTGATTGAGTTTGGTATGATTTTGTGAGTTTGAGCTCAAATTGGTCCTAATTGAATATTTTCAGCATTATTGAGATTTGACACTGTTTCTGTATTTTGGCCATAACTTGAGTTCCTGATATCTGATAATCATGAATTTTACCTTGTAGGAAAGCTAAGAGGAAGCTCTACAACTTTGATGAAGAGCTCGAAGTCCAGAACAGATGTCTAATGGACCTAAGTTTACATGGAAGTCAGAATACGGGTTCTGTCACTAGAATCCGAACGGTATGCACTCATAAAATCATATCTCAAGCTTTAATAATGAATATGGGCTGAAATTTGGACAGTTGATAGTCAAGATCCAAATAAACAACTTTCATGAAGAACACTTTTTGAAAAAATGAAGTCTAATGGGTCAGTTTGAGCCTGCAAGTCGGAACAGAGGTGCTGAAGTTGGGTTTGAGTGACCTGTGGTATTTGGGCCATATCTTGGGCTGTAGGAAGCCAAATTGGACGATCCAGATATGCATGTTATAGCCAAGACAAAGATCTACAACTTTCATGAAGAGTACTTTTCGTGGATCTGAAGTCTAGTTGGTCGTTTTTGGCTTCCAAGTCAGACACGAAATTTTCGTCCTCAACCTAACCTCTTCAATTATGTGATTAGTTTAGATCAATCAGTTCTAAGTTTCATCACAATACTTAATCTTAAACCAAGATCAAATCAGATCAAACATAAACAGAATCACCATTCATGTATTCAAGATCAAGAAAACAGAAGAAGAAGAAGAAGAGAAGAGGAATTCAAATATAAATCAAATACATTACATAACCAAGGTCTCAAGAATCCAAACCACAATCTCTTCAAGAGTCCCGAATTGACTGAAAGTAACTTAGCTCTCCATTATAATGAAGGAAATCATCAAAATATACAAGAGCTATGAGAAACTATGAAGAAACAAGAAGAAACTATAAGAGAATTGAAGGAGAATACAACTTGTTGTTAATGATAACCAATGGTGCCCTTTTATAGAAGTCTAGGGTAACAAAATGACAAAGGGGAGTGGGTGGATGAATGGGTTGGTGAGAGGAGTGGTTGAATGGGTTGGTGAGTGGGTTGGTGAGTGGAGTGGTTAAGTGGAGTGGTTGAATGGGTTGGTGAGTGGAGTGGGTGAGTGGGTTGGTGAGTGGAGTGGGTGAGTGGGTTGGTGAGTGGAGTGGTTGAGTGGGTTGGTGAGAGGAGTGGTTGAGGACGAAATAATTGACTATGTGAGTTGATTAGAGCTATCAATATCTCTGTTACCTTTTGACTTATCTATTCAATTCCTTAAACAATCTTTTCTGTTAATCTAAATTGTCTACCTCTTTCGCAAGATAGATGTGATCTTATAAATGGATTGGTTATCTTTAATCATATCCTATAGATTGTTCCAGTAAAACTTTGGTGTCTCAGAAAACTTATTCTTAAAATTAGGCAATGTCAAATTCTTTGTTGGACATGTCTGGTAACAATTCCAATAGTTTCTCTACCTTTTCTTTCTAAATTTTTATAATGTCCTTTTGTGTATTGCAATTGCAAAAGAAAGGATATTCTTAGTTAAAATTATGTCATAAGTATCAGATACAGTATTGTTGAAAAAGAGAACTTGATTTGTGAGACACTTCCTGTTAAAAGCAAAGGAAAAAGAGTGAAGCGGTACAAAGGCAGGGATAATTTCAAGTGGTACTGATCAGAGTGGCGCAACGAAAGCATGGTGGATAGTATTTTTCATCCTTATCTAGACAGAGTTGTCATTATCTTTATTAACGACATTCTGATCTATTCTTGAAATCATGAGGAACATGCTAAATATCTTAGTGTGGTTCTCCATGTTTTATGCGATGCAAGGAGTTTCGTTTGTCGAGGAAATCTAGAATGGTGTAAACGGATATGCAATGTGGGAACTAAAAGACAAGAATGGAGGAGTAGTGTCAATGATTGTTCAGAAACTGCTACGAATTTCGGGGGCGAAATTCCTTTTAGGAGGGGAGAGTTGTAACACCCCAACTTTTGGGTGAATGACCGTTGTATCCTGATTTTACTGTTTCTTATTTTTCTGCATGAAATACAAGTATATTTTACAGGCTCTAATTTTACTTGGTCGTTTTGCATAATTTGCTTCGAGACAGTAAAATAAAAATTTTGTCAAACTACTGTTTTAAATTTTTTTGTGTGAAATACAGATATATAATACTGTCTGTAATTTTATTTGAGCATTTTGAGTGATTTGCTTTGTGATGGGGAAAAATAGAAAAATGACCATTACGTCCCGAATGTACTGTTTTCAATTTTTCTATACGATACAGTGTGCAATATTATTGTCTGTGATTTTATTTGGGTGTTTTATGTGATTTGCTTCGAGTCAGGAAATTTAAAATTTTCTAGACCGGGGAAATTTTATTATTATCCGGAGCTGGGGGAGCTTACTAAACCCGAAATCAGAGACAGTTTTTGAAGTTTTATTTTCCTGCGATTTTATCTGACAAATAAAATCGGGGTATGTTTTATTATCTGTTGGATGATATTTTTCTTGAAAAATATCTAGTGGATGATGACTCATCATAATAGGCCAATAGAAATTCGACATGTGGCGTGACATCTCAGCACCATGACTCAGCAGATTCCGGAAGGTTCCAGAAGCGGTGACTTGCCCTATGACTCACCGTAGTGAGTCACCTGTTCCAGAAGCTTCTATGATGACTCACCATGCTGACTCAGCGCTGTGACTCATCATTGATGACTCAGCTGATGACTCAGCACTGTGACTCACCATTGATGATGCAGTTGATGACTCAGTCAGTGACTCAGCACGCTGACTCGCCATGCTGACTCACCTGCTCTAGAAAATATCTACGCTGACTCGCCATGCTGACTCACCCGTTCTAGATAGTTCCACGATGACTCATCATACTAACTCATCGTAGTGAGTCACATATTCTAGAAATTTCTCTTTGATGACTCGCGTTATGACTCATCAAGGGCAATCAGTAGAAAAATGATCAATAATAATTGCTACTCTGCTAGTATAAGATAAAAATCTATGTATATTTTATTATCCATTAGACAATAGACACTGACTTTATAAGCAGTAAGTATTGTTCATTACTTATAGTGTACCAAAAAATATCTTAAGCCTTCATCTTTTTCCTGGAGTCTATAAATAGGAGGGCCTTGGCTCATTTTCAATTTTGGCAAGAAGCTCTCACCCTTCCTCTCCCATGGTCTTCTACGACCATAGCTTCCAAGTGGAGGGCAACCTTCATCCATTCATCTCACTTACTCTCCTACACATCCTTTTCTCCAAAGAACCAAGATCAAGCAACCAAAACTCTCTCATTTTCTCTCCCCCTTGATTTCGGCCAAAGCACCAAGAAACCTTCTCCAAATTTCTATAATTCCTACCAATATCATATCTTGAATCCTTTCATCAATCCAAGACACTTTCATGTTAGGAATTTCTCAAGATTCCTTCATCTTCATCTTCCTATCAAGCAAAAACCACAAAAGTTCATATCTCTCCCTTTCTTCAAGCTCACGGCCAACCCCTCAAAAGTCACCTTCCAAGCTTCAATAATTCTAAACAACCATAGATCTTGAATCTCCATGCAATTCTAAGGAACTTTCATGTTGGAGATTTTCCCTAAATCATCCATCTTCATTTTCGTTCTTCAAAGCTCAAGTTTGAAGCCATGAAGGTGAAATTCTTTAATCTTCATGTTTCTATCCATTTTAAAGTTCTAATCATGATTTTAATCCATGATTATTTTAGTTTAGAGCCTTAGGTATTAATATTGTATGTTTTCTTTGATTTTTCAAGAGGCTCTTGGTGGAGAAAATTTGCTTGAAAGAGACATACAAGGAGCTTTGGAGGTTCTTCAAGAAGTAAGAGGGAGATTACCCTCATCAACCATGTGTTGGTGGTGACGAATGTTTGTGTTTGTGGTGAAGAATCCATAAGGATTCATTCACTTGATTGTTTATTGTTTTTCTTAATTGTGATTGATTATATGTGCAAGCATGTCTAATAGCTTTAATATTTTGTATGTGTTTTATGGTTGTTTTAATATATGGTATGTGTACATATATGCATGATGATTATTGTAGCATGTAAATAATATACAAGGATTTGCATGAGTGTTCCAAAGAACACAAATCCAAGCTCACGGCCTCAATGCAAAAAGGAGAACCAAAATGTTCTCATTAATTTTCTAAAAGTGGAATTTAATTAATCTAGGAAAATTGACAAGTTACCAATTTGTTTAGAGTAAGAAAAATGAATTTGTGGATCAATGGATAAAATTAGGTATTTCAGCCAACATGCCAAAGCCAAGCAATTATGATTTCTAAAATTATTTCCAAACCATTTTCTAAAACAATGATTTAATGAATTTAGGTAATACAATGAATTTGACATGGATTTAGAAGATGAAAAATAATTTAAAGATCAAATACAAAGACTTTGTTAAATTTGGCCAACATGCCACATACTTTTGATCCAAATTTATTTTCTAACTATTGACTAGATAATTTAATTAGATCAAGAGTTTCATAAGAGATTAAATGTATGGAAATAATTAGGAATGAAGTATAAAGCATAGAATGATTTTCGGCCGAAATGCCAAATTTAAATGTGTTTTGATTTATAGAATTGTTTTCAACTAAGGTTAAGTAATAAATGCCAAAAGGATTTTATTACAATGAGTTTTGAAGAAATAAATTGATTAAGTTTAAGAAGTTTAAACAAATGATTTTTACTGTTTGAAGAAAATACAGTAACTTTCGTAAATTACTAACATATGGCTCATATTATATTTTGAAGCATGTTAGTGGTTTTCAAAAAGTTAAATTATACGGTTAAAAATTAAGTAAACAGAATTTTTACAGAAAAGTTAGGAAACCATTATTATAAGTTTTCTAAAACATAATACTGTCAATTTTTATTAAAAATGGACAAATAATATAGAAAAGATATCCAAAAGACAGTATGCGATATGGAAAATATTCTACGTAGTTTAAACGTACTAAATATTATTTCTGTTTATTTTAAATAGTGATTTTTAAGGAATTCAGACAAGAAAATGATTTAAAAATCTTACACGATTGAGAAAACGTATTAAAAACTCTACGCGATTTTAAAAATAGAAAAATATATTTATGCGATTTAAAAACGTTTGTAAAAATGACGGAATTGTGAAAACATGATAAAATTTCTACACGATTGACTGAAACTGTATATTTTATACCATTAAGGGTATTCTGTATATTTTTTGCTGTCGGGCTATGAGGTGAACCCGTACAGGCTTTGGAACAGTATTTGTCCGGCGGGACTTACTGTATATTTTTATCTTTGAGGATATATTTTTATTGAGGGTATTTTGGTAATTCTCATTTTTATCATGCATTGAGTTAATGCCAATTTTTGGTGGATTGATTGACGAGGTGAATTACATCGTGTTGTCGGTGCGATAAACGTAGTGTGGTTCAATTTTGAATGAACTTGGAGACATTAGTGTGCAAAATTCCATTTGTGGACAGTAGGGTTGCTCCTCTGGGCCGTGGTAATTGGCAACACACTAATGGACTCGACACGCACTATTTTTAATCGAGATCCTGTAAAGTCTAATAGTACATTGCCTGTAGTGCCACAACATGAGACCGTGAACTACACCACGCCTTGGACAATGGGTTCCATGTGACGTGGGGCTATAGACGCAACGTGTGACCGCGGAATAGTTTGGTTGGGCAGCCGTGGTACTAATAGATTTTGCAGATCATTCTCTCTCTGATGTCTGTATGTTTTTAGCTCCATGGAGTAGGATTGTGTCATATTGCACATGTATCTGTGTTGTTATTTATTATGTTATTTATTATATGTTTATCTGTGATATTTTTATTTGTGTTGTTATTTAGTATATTTTCATCTGTGATATATTTTTATCTGTGTTGTTATTTATTATATTTTTATCTATGATCTTATATGTTGTTATTTATTATATTTTTTTATCTGTGACGTTATATGTTGTTATTGTTTTTAATTTTTATATTATATCATTATCTACACTGTTATGGCATTTTATATTGTATGAATTGTTATATCTATCTTAGTAATGTTATAGTTATTCATTATATTATGATATATGCTTATTTGATTTATTTATAAATTGATAACATGATTGCATTTGTGATATCTGTGTGTATGGAATGACTTTGTCATTCGTATTATTCTTTGCTATCGTACTGGTATTGGTGAAAGGGGATCTCACCTTTTTACTGTATTGCTTTGTTGTGTTTGTATTGTTAAATTCGTATAGTAGACGAAGGAAGTTTCTTAGACCTACTGGAGGCTATGTTCTGAAGATGGTGACGGCATCAAGGTGTGATCTTCCAAGTTTCAACAGGATGCAGTTGGTGAAGAAACGGAACATGTAGGTTGGGTTTTTCTTGTTAGTGTTGTTACCGTGCTATTAGTAGTAACCTTCATTGGGTTTTCTACTGTTTCTCTGAGTCTGTAAATGTTATAAATTTAAATTGTTGTTGAATATTTTGTGACATATATAATATGTGTATTAATCAATTCAATCTAATTTCTGTTTTACTTATAATTTTTGGTAAGTTTATATTTTCGCAAAAAGATATTTTAAAATTTATCTTTTAAAACTCAAAGCTTTTATAAAATGATTTCATTTGGTTTTATGTTTTATTTAAAAATGTGACGCCCTATGGAGGGTGTTACACCTAGTGAGATCAGTTGTGTATCGACAGCACGGACTCCTATCCGTAGAGCTACGAGACATCCATGATTTCTATCATCTGATGATCTATCTGAGGATGATCCTTCGGAGGGTTAGAAATCTTTGATGTGCACTTGGGCATGTATATGTATTAGTGTTATATTAACCTTTTATTACTTTGTTAAATATTTGTAGTTGTAAATTATTTGTACAATTTAAGACCAAATCATATGTATATTATGGTGTGTATTAATAGTTTGTTTTATTTTGTGATTTGTTTTATTTTATTTAATGGTATCTGATATAAAAAGAAAAAAATTACAACTCTTATTAATTATGTACCAAATGTTTTTATAACTTGGGTAAGGTTTTATTTTATTGCATCAGAAATGTGACATCCCCAATTTGGGTGTTACACTTTACCAAGCATAAACATACAATATAATAATACAACAATGATGTGAGATCCCCTAAATCACATACTAACATGGCAGTATAGAAACAGTAATGACAGTAATGCTATTCAAATATAGAAATAACAAATATATTCATGGTATCAAATAATAGATATACATCACAATAATATGTTAAATGACTATGCACATGCACAATAGATCAATTCCTACTCCATGGAGTTAAAACACAATCTCAAAGAGAATGATCAAGGAGACATTTCCATATATTGTTAGCCTTAACAAAATGCTAACACAAATTTAGTGTACGCATTATGGCTTATACAAGACATCTTTCACAAGATCGGGAATAGAATAGTGCCTAGTTGAGATCGTCGGTGCGGTGCTCAGTCACCACGGCTCAGTGGAGCTACCAATTATCCACTTGTGGAGTACCCACCCCCCGACACCTCCAAGATCAACAAGTGACCTACACTATGCCCGCAGTTAAGTGTAATTCAACTCCTAGGCATACAGCCTTAACAAACACAGTCTAAACGACTTTCCATGCATGATTAATGATTCAATACACAGACAAATGTCAAAAACATGATTTTCCACAAAAACCAACAACCATTGGCCAAAACCATATATCGACATCTCCGGGTCCAATACGCCGGCTCGACAACAAACTGTTGTTCCTCTTAATCGCGTAGTACTTTTATCGCATTTTCATAATCGCGTAATACTTTTGTTACGTTTTCAAATCGCATAAACATTTTCCAACATTTTCTCAAACTATAAAAATTTTTAAACGTTTTCTCAATTGCGTAAAAATTTTTAAACATTTTCTCAATTGCATAGCACAAAAATCATTATTTTAAAACGCGTAAAGTTTTAGCACTATTTTTTAATCGTGTAAAGCTTTTATTGGCTATTGAAACTTAATTTTAAAACTTTCCAAGTTTAATATAAAACTTAACCTTAATTTCAATATTTTCTTGCTAAAACTCCTCTAGAAAATATTTTATAACGTTTTTTCCCCAAATCTTGCATTATTTTAATTTAATAAAATCTTTTCCATTTACTTTACTAAAAATCCACTTAAATAAAATACTCTAAGTTTCAAATTTGTTTTTTAACCCTATTTTCCAACTACATGAAAAAAAATTCCTTAATGATTAATAATAAAAACTTTATTTATTTTCTTTTCCATTTTGTGAAACCCTAATCCAATTCCTTTCCAATAATAAAACTTTCTTCACTTCCTTCTTCAACTTGTAAAACCTTAACTCACTTCCTTGATACAAAATCAACTAAGTCCATAATTAATAAAACATTTTTGCCTTAGATACCCTATTTTAAGCTTGATGGCCGTGAGCCATGTTGGTTTTTGGAACAAAAAATTTTCATCATTCCCACGTAATTCAAAGCATACAACATATTTCAATCATCAATTTCTACCATAGCAAATATAATGCATACTATTAAAGCAATAAAATCACATAAAGCAAATAAATACAAATCTCTAATTTATACAAACAAGTGAATAAATCCTCACATGATTTTTTCACCAACAACACAAATTTTGTTTCTCACCACCATGAGTGGTTGATGAGGTTAATCTCCCTCTTACCTTAGATGATGCTCAAAGCTCCTTTTATGCCTTCTTTAAGGAAAACTTTCTCCACCAAGTTGTTCTTGAAACAAAATAAACACACAAGTATTAACATCTAAGGCTTGACTATGATGACCATAGATCAAAGTTATGGCCTTAGAACTTGAAACTAACAAGAAAAATTAATATTACAAAACTTCACCTTAAAAGCTTCAAATCTTAAGCTTGAAGAAAAAGATAGAAGATGGATTAATTAGGTGATAGTCACAACACCAAAGTGTCTTAGAATGGTGTATAAGTTCAAGATATGAAGTTGGTTGAAATTATGGAAGATTGGATGGTGTTTTTGGTTGCTTGGTCGTAGGCTTCAATGGAGAGAAACGTGAGAGAGTTTTTGTGTTTCTTTGCTTCATGAAAGTGAAGATGAGAATGAACAGGTCCTAGGGCCCTCCAAGCTTCACTTAGTCGTGGAGTCACTAGGTGAGTCACCCAAAAATTTGAGTCATGTAATGAGTCACAAGGTGAGTCATGCAATGAGTCATAGGCACCTTAGATGGCTAACCTCCTAATTAGTCCAACAAAGTAAGCCACCAAGATGAGTCACAAAAGAAGCCTATAGAAAATATGACTAGCCTAAGTCTAGAATCATCTAACTAGATTTTTATCGGGAGCTATTATCCAATGGACAAAAGCTACTGTGAGTAAAACCAGTATTTATTGTCCAATGAATAATATAACGTACCTAGATTTTATTTTCAAATCAAATCTCATATAAAGAAAAATTTGGAAAACTGTTTCCGATTTCAGGTTTAGTAAGCTTTCCTGGCCCTGTATTAACAGTCCAAAAGTTTTTGGCACCAAAAAATTTTTATTTTTTCGGTCCCACTAAAAACATGCAGAAAATTCAAAAATAATAATAAAATAATCAAAATAAATCAAATAATTCACAAAAATTACAAAAATCATAAAATCATATATAATTGAAAAAAGATGAAATTTTGGGGTGTTATAGTATCTATTACCCCATCTCATCACATCTTGTGTGATATTTAATGCAACACTAAGTGCCTAGGGTGTTAGATATCTTCCTATGGCAATCCTTGACTATTGGATGCACAAAGGTCTAAACTTTCTCATCTATACTAAAGGGTTGTTTCATCTTTGAAATATCCCTAAAAGTGTCTTAAGACACTTAAGAAAACATGTAAGAATGATCCCAACTAGCAGGGAACTCCCAAACATCAAGAACAACATTCTTGAAAAATCTTGAAACTCATGCCTAGGCGTGACTTATGTCCTGTCTCACTCCTAGGCTTGGTTTTACCACGCCTAGTCATGGAAAAACTGCTCCTAGGCGTGGTCATTTATGCAGAAAATTATGCAGAACCAAGCCACTATTCTATTGGCTCCAAATCTGTTTTTAACCTTCTAATCTTGGATTCTAAATGTTTTCCAACCCTAATCATGGTATCTAATCATGTTAAAATACACTAAATTAACTTATCGATTCACTTAAACTTGGATTAATGCTCAAAATCACAACCTAGGTTCTATATTCCAATTTATGGAACTTCTTGATTTGTTTAAGCACAAAATCAACCAATTTGTATTCAATACAATGAAACTAAGTTTCATCAAAGGAAGCAAAAGCTAACAAAGAAAGTGGATTCTTGCATCTTAAATCCAATTTCTCCATTTTGGTGACCTAACCTCACTCAATGGAAAAGATGAAGAAAAAATGAGATTGAAGGTTAGAGAACCCTTACCTCTTGAAGACATGATGATCCTTAAGCTTTGATGAAGATCTTAAAGGTTTGTGCTTGCTCTTGGACCTTCTCCCTTGATTTCCTTATCTTCATCTCCCTTGGTTTCCTCTTTCCTACTTTCTCTCTTCTATTTTCTACTTCTCTTTTCTTTTTTTTGCTTTGGTTGTCTTTAGCCATGGATTTTGAGAGATTAGAAGGAAGAAAAGTCCAATTTTGGCACTACCACTTAAAGCTGGAACTTTATATCTGCTAAGGATACTTGAATTTAGCTAAATCAAGTTTTTCAACTTCCAACAACTTTGAAATAAATACTAAGATTCATCAAAATTACTGTTTCACTAATATCTTAATTTTTCATATCTGCTAGGGCTCAATCCGACATTAAAACGCATAATCAGTATGCCTAAAATTACCAAACTAACTCTGATTGTTCTCAAATTTTAACTGCACCTTATTCACCCTATTTGTGACTTAGAAACAAACTCTGTAGGTTTATTTCCCTCAACTTAGCAATATATGCTACTATCTGAGTTATTTTAAGCTACTTTTCAACTTCTAGGTTGCAACTAAGTGCCTAAATGAACTTAGTTAGTTACAAAACTTAACTGACATGTTATACAAGTATAATAGTATCTTTGAGACCATATACAAGCTTATCATATTTTCTCAGGATGTTACAAGTACCATGCTCTTAATTGAGTGTGGAGCCCCTACCAATGGCAGACCCGTCATTGATTCTGGTGGACCTTCGCACGTCAGCTCATAAATAAAGTTCATGTGTCATGCTCTGTATAGAGCCATATCTCACAACCCAATGTTTACAATTCAGAAACTGTGGGATTGATGGACAGAAAGAAGCATCCCATGTTGGTTGAGAATGTTATTAGACTCGTGTTAGCTTAGAACATTACAAGGCATTTGAAGCTTGATCCGGGCTTTTGTTTACTTTGGCTCTCAACGTCCAGAAGATAAGATTTTGTTCTGATCCTATGCACTCCATTTGCAAATTTGTTGACTTTTGCTAGTTGATCGCATTGAAAGCGCAGGCACTCCAGGTCTTAGACTTCTGAAGACCACCATTGTGGTGATCTTGGGCTGCCATTTTTCGTACGCCGATAGGCTCTCCTACTTTAAACGATGTGTTTACTGCATTGATGACACGCAGTATAAAGATATACCATCTTTATTGAATAAACAGGCGTGAGAGCCTAACCTCCAGTTTTGGACTGGTTCTAGCTCTCGTTTTCTTTCAAAATAAAAAAATAAAAAAATTTATGTTTCTTAATTTCAAACTTTTATGACAATAGGCAACCTACTCATATAGGTGCTATCATTACATTTTTCATTCTTCTCCCTATTTAAACATTCCATTTTCATCATTTTCATCCAACTCATAATCATTCAAAGGGAGGGTGATTATAGAAATAGAGGGAGCTTCTATTCGTCGATTTACAAATATTTGTGTATTTTGTGGGTCAAGTTCTGGGAAGGGTATAGAGTTTGTAGAAGTAGCAGGCACTATTGGTCGAGCGCTTACTGTGAGAAAAATTTGTGTAGTATATGGGAGAGGTAGTGTAGAATTGTCTTTGCATCAATGATTTAATATGTTAAGTTTTGATGATGACAAATACAAGATAAAAAGAATGATGTTTATGCTTCATAAATGTGCTTAATAGATGACAAATGCATTACAAAAGAATATTGATCATGTTACATAGATGTGCTTAATGAGATATATTGTATCATGCATATGAAGATATTGAGTTATGAATTTGGACTAACTATGCTTGTGTTAAGTGAGTAATACTTTATAGGATAGTCCAAGTATCAAGAGTGAGCATTGCAACAAGAAAGCAAAAGATCACAATCATGCTCAACTAAAAAAGAATGAGAATGATAATATGTTACAAGCATTTGTAAGATTTGAAGAGAAGAAATTTTTGGAAGCTTAGATTACTTAAAGAATTGATGATGACAAAAGATCAAGTCCCAAGGTTCTTCAAGAATAGCTTATAGGACTTAGATCTTGTGTAAAGGTAAAGAGGAATCACACTAAACTCAAATATGTTTTAACATCTTTAAAAAGTATTTCTTACATGTTTTAATGCCCAACAAACTGATTTTGGAAAGTTAGTCTTGGTGGTAGTTCAAACCTTTGAAAAATAGCCAAGTTTGTGTTTTGCAAAACTGACATTCAGTTATTATTTTGATCATAACTTTTAAAATACTTTGAGTTTTGTTATGAAACTTATTTCATATAAAAATAGACTCAAATATCTTTCCAATGAGTGGTCATTTATGTAACACCCTCCGTAGGGCGTCACATTTTAAATAAAATATAAAATCAACTGAAATCATTTTATAAAAGTTTTGATTGTTAAAAGATGAATTTTAAAATTTCATTTCGCGGAAATATAAACTTACCAAAAATTATAAGAAAACCGAAAATAAATTGAATTGACTAATATACATAATCTAAATACCATCAAATATTTATTATAGAAGTAAAACATGTAATTTACAGACTCAGAAAAACAGTAGCAAACCCAATGAAGGTTACTACTAATAGCACGGTAACAACACTAATAAAAAAAAAACCCAACCTACAAGATCCATGTCTCCACCAACTGCATCCTGTTGAAGTCTGAAGGTCACTCTTCGACGCCGTCACCATCTTCAGAATATGGCCACCAATAGGTTTACTCCGCCTACTATACGATTTTAACAACAAAACACAACACAACAATACAGTAAAGAGGTGAGATCCCCTTTCACCAATACCAGTACGGTAGCAAAGAATGATTCGAATGACAAAGTCATTCCATACACACAGATATCACAATTATAGTCATGTTATCAATTTACAAATATTTCTAATATGCATATAACCTAATAAAATAAACAGGAATAACATTATCAGGATAGATATAACAATTCTTACCATATAAAATATCATAACAGTACAATATAAAAGAAAGATCAAATGTCATAACAATAGAAATATCACAAATGAAAGGTCACAAATAAAAATCACAGATAGAAATCACAAATAAAAATCACAAATAAAAATATAATAGATAAAAGATAACAAATAAAAGATAATGAATAAAAGATAAAAGATAAAAATAACAAATAAAAGAAATAACAAATAAAAGATAATAGATAAAAATAACAAATAAAAGATAACAATGTACCACATATCAACATATACAACAAGACACAATCCTACTCCATGGAGCTAAAAACATACGTACATCGAGAGCGAATGATCCTCAAAATCTATTAGTACCACGGCCGCCCAACCAAACTATTATACTGTCACGCGCGTTGCGTCTATAGCCCCACGTCACATGGAATCCATCATCCAAGGCGTGGTGTAGTTCACGGTCTCACGTTGTGGCACTACAGGCAATGTACTATTAGACTTTACAAGATCTCGATTAAAAATAGTGTGTGTCGAGTCCGTTAGTGTGTCGCCAATTACCACGGCCCAGAAGAGCAACCAACTGTCCACATATGGAATTATGCACATTAACGTCTCCAAGTCCATTCAAGATCGAACCACACTACGTTTATCGCATCGACAACACGATGTGATTCGTCTCGTCAACCAAAACACCAAAAATTTGGCATAAACTCAACACATAATTCCAAAAATATGAAATTACGAAGATACCCTCAAGATAATAATATGCCCTCAATGGCAGAAAAATAGAAAGCTCAGACGGGTTCATATTTTCCCGACAGCGAAAAATCCTCAAAAGCCTGTACGGGTTCACATTTTCCCGACAGCACAAAATAAATACAGCAACGGTCAATCGCGTAGAAATTTTATCGCGTTTTCACAATCTCATCGTTTTTATAAACGTTTTTAAATCGCGTAAATATATTTTACTGTTTTTAAAATCGCGTAGAGTTTTTAATACGTTTTCTCAATCGCGTAAGATTTTTAAATCATTTTCTTGTCCGAATTCCTTAAAAACACTGTTTAAAACAAACAGAAATAATATTTAATACATTTAAACTACGTAGAATATTTTTCATACCGTATACTGTCTTTTGGACATCTTTTCTATCTTATTTGTCCGTTTTTAATATAAATTGACAGTATTATGTTTAGAAAAATTATTATAATGATTTTCTAGGTTTACTGTCAAAAATCCTTTTTATTATTTTTTTATTACAACCAATAAATTACACTTTTGAAAATTATTAACGTGCTTCAAAACACAAGGTGAGCTATACGTTAGAAATTTTACAAAGCTACTGTATTTCTTTTAACAGTAAAAATCATTAGCTTAAACTTCTTAAACTTAGTTTTAATCAATTTATTTCTTCAAAACTCATTGTAATAAAATCCTTTTGGCATTTATTACTTAAACTTAGTTGAAAACAATTCTATAAATCAAAAAGATTTAAATTTAGCATTTTGGCCGAAAATCATTCTATGCTTTATAATTCATTCCTAATCATTTCCATACATTTAATCTCTTATAAAACTCTTGATCTAATTTATTTTTATTAAATTAGTTAGTCCATAATTAGAAAATAAATTTGGATTAAAAGCATGTGGCATGTTGGCCAAATTTAACCAAGTCTTTGCATTTGATCTTTAAATTAGTTTTCATCTTTTAAATCAATGTTAAATTCATTGTATTCATTAAATCATTGTTTTAGAAAATGGTTTTAGAAATCAAAACATTTAACTTAGGCATGTTGGCCGAAATACCTAGTTTCATTCTTGGATCCATAAATTCATTTTTCTTACTTTAAATCAATTTGTAACTTGTCAATTTTCCTAGGTTAATTAAATCACACTTTTAGAAAATTGATGAGAACATTTTGGTCCCCCTTTTATTTTAAGGCCGTAAGCCTTGGTGTTGTGTTCTTTGGAACACTCATGCAATTTTTTCACATGCTATTTACATTCTAGAATAATTACTATATTTCTATAAACACATGCAATATATTAACACATGTAATATCTCAAAACAATCATAAACACATACCAAAAATTATTAAAGCTATAAATATGCTTACACACATAATCAATCACAATTAGGAAAAACTATAAACAATCAGGTGAATGAATCCTTATGAACTCTTCACCACAAACACAAACATTCCTCACCACCAACACATGGCTGATGAGGGTAATCTCCCTCTTACCTCTTGAAGAACCTCCAAGCTCCTTGTATGTCTCCTTCAAGCCAATCTTCTTCATCAAGAGCTTCTTGAAAATCAAAGAAAACATACAATATTAATACCTAAGGCTCTAAACTACAATAATCATGGATTAAAATCATGATTAAAATTTTGAAATGGATAGAAACATGAAAATTAAATAACCCTACCTTCAAGGCTTCAAACTTAAGCTTTGAAGAACATGATAGAAAATGGAAGATTTAGGCTTAGGTTTCAATTACAAAGGGTCTTGAAATGAAGTAAAGAAGCAAGAAATAAGGTGGTTTAGAATTATAAAAGAATAAATGATGAAATAGATGGGTAGGTGAGGTTGGAAAAGAAAGGAAGAAGAAAAGTTGAGAGCTTTGCTTGATAGCTTTGGAGAAAAGATGAAGACTTTGACAAATGAAGACAAGTGAGATAGCTTTGGCCGTGAGATGATTTAGAATATAGGAAAAAAAATGAAGACAAAGTGAGATAGTTAATTATAGGATATTTTCCTTCCACTAAGCATGACTTGCCGTGGATCACTTTGAGAGTAGGTGAGAATGATATTTGGTTTTGCTTCCTCCAAATGCATGGTTGTAAATGCATAGGAATAAGAATGAAATAAAATATAATATTTGTCTCCCTAAATCATGCATTGTCGTAGAAGCATGAAGAGAAGAATGAATTGAAATGCAATATTTGCTTTCCTAAAGCATGCAATTGTCGTAGATACAAGTGAAGAGAAGCCACCAAAATTGACTTGGTCTCACTTGATTAATTTAATTGAAAGATAGGAAGAATTGAATTTGTATTATTTGCTTTACAAAAGCTTTGCTTCACCGTAGACTTCAACCAAGAAAAGCCATCAATATTGACTATTCTTCATTTGTTTAATTTGGCTTTCTCAATGAATTTCCTAAAGCTATCTACGTGAATTCACTTTGGTGAATTTGGCTATTAGAGCAAATTGCTCTTTCCTTCTTTACGTAGAACCATTCAAATTCAAGAAGTCCAAACTCATTTGATAGCTTACTTCCTATTGGTCCTTAAAGAGTCAAGCCATTTTTATTGACTAAATTACATTGGTTAAATATTTACTAACTTGATTCTTATTGGTTGCTATTTTTGTTGACCAATTCCTATTGGTGTACATTGTATATTTTCTAACATACTTTAACCAATAAACAATAATTATACAATAATTACTGTTTATAAAGTCAGTGTTTATTGTCTAATGGGTAATAAAATATACATAGATTTTTATTTTATACTAGCGGAGTAAAAATTATTATTGATCATTTTTCTACTGATTGCCCTTGATGAGTCATAAAGCAAGTCATCAAAGAGAAATTTCTAGAATATGTGACTCACTATGATGAGTCAGTATGATGAGTCATCGTGGAATTTTCTAGAACGAGTGAGTCAACATAGCGAGTCAGCGTAGATATTTTCTAGAGCAGATGAGTCAGCATGGTGAGTCATCAGCTGAGTCACTGACTGCATCATTGGTCGTGTCGGATAGCGAGTCGACATCTTTGAGTCATCGAGAAGCTTCGAACTCTGGCGAGTCATCATGGTGAGTCATCAGCTGAGTCACCACTTTTGGAACCTTCTAGAAGCTGCTGAGTCATGATGCTGAGGTGTCACGCCACGTGTCATCGTCCTATTGGCCCGTTGCGATGAGTCATAGCCACCAATTTTGACCAGCTCCTCATTGGTCCACGTGTACAGCACTTGATGACTAAACGTGGGTCCCACAAAATATTTTCGGGTCCGCTGTCACTTATTTGTACTGACTAATAAAATAATATTATAATAATATAAAATTATTTTATTTGACAGTTAAATCCTAAAAATTAAAAGATTAATTTTAGGCTCATTCAGAATTGGGTTTAGTAAGATCCCTCGCCTCTGAATAATTAAAAACAGATTTTCCCGGTCCGGAAAAATATTATTTTCCTACCCCAGAGCAAATCACACAAAAAGTCCAAATAAAATCACAGACAGTAATATTGAGCACTGTATCAAGTAGAAAACAATTAAAAACAAGCAAAAACATCAAAAACAACACATTCGGACGTAATGGTCATTTTCCATTTTTTTCCCACAATGTAGCTAATCATCCAAAACGTTCAAATAAAATATCCAAAGAAGATTATATAGTCAGTATATTACAGAAAAATTTAAAACAGCGAATTCAAGAAAAATTTTATTTCACTGTCTTGAAGAAAAATACGTAAAACGATTATATAAAATATCAGACAGTATTATACATCTATTTTTCACACAGAAAAATTTAAAATAGTAATTTGATAAAATTTTTATTTTACTGTACCGAAACAAATTATGTAAAACGACCAAATAAAATAACAAACAGTATTATTTTTCTGTATTTCATACAGAAAAACAAGAAACAGTAAAACAAGGACACAACGGTCATTTACACAAAAGTTTAAAAAACAGCAAACAGGACATTCGGAATGTTTTTCCAAAATTTGGGGTGTTACAATTTACTTTAAACAGATAAGAAATGAAGAAGTTATGACCATTTGCTTTAAACTATAAAATATAGTCAAATTTAAGTTTTGAAAAACTGACCTTTGATCAATCTTTTGATCATAACTCTCAAAATACTTTTAGTTTTGTTGTGAAACTTTTTTCATTTGAAAATAGACTCAAAGATCTTTCCAATGACTGGTCATTTGCTTTAATCGGATAAGAAATGAAGTAGTTATGACCTTTTAAAGTTAGTATTCAAAACCAGAAATGCTGTAATCAATTACACAAGTCCTGTAATTGATTACAACGTTGACTGAAGCCATGTAATCGATTACCAAAAGTGTGTAATCGATTACCAAGTGTGCAAAAACATTTCTAACAGCTATAAACGACTAGTTTTCATAAAAAAATTATTTCTAAATACTACCAACGGCTATTTTATCACTTAGGCTCTATATATAAGTCATATTTGAAGCATTTACATCCGAAGAAACACAAGAACACTATACTTGATCCTTGAATCATCAAAATCATATTTTGAGCTTTAAAGTGTGAATCATTGATACTCATAGAGCTTTAAGTTGTATTATCCACTCTTGAGAGAGTTTCTTATCATCCATACTTTGTTCTTCAAGTTGTATATCTACTCTTGTGAGAGTTTCTAATCTTTCTCTTCATGTTGAAATCATTGTAAGAGGGTGAGGTATCCCTCTAGAGAAAAGGGTGAGGTATCCTTTGTTTATAAAGAGGGTAAGGTATCCCTCAAAGTTGTAAGGGTGAGGTATCCTTTGTTGGTAAAGAGGGTGAGGTATCCCTTCAAATTGTAAAGGGTGAGGCATCCCTTTGTTTGAAAAGGCTCAAGCTCAAGGGTGAGGCATCCCAAGGAGTTGAGTGCTCAATTTTGTAAAGGTTGTTAAGCACCTGTTGAAGCTTGAAGATATAATGGCAAATCTCGAGTGATTGCTTGAGGACTGAACGTAGGCCACAAGTGGATTAGTAGTTGAACCAGGATAAATCTTGTGTTTGATCTTCTCAACTTTATCTCTTTGCATTTGTGCCTTAATTATATATACTTGAGTTGAATTTGATATCTAGCTTATTTACTTGATTTATCCTATAGCCCAAGTAGTATTTGTGAAATCTCTAATAGTTGCACCTTTGTTAAACTTATTCTGTTGCATTTATTAATTGAGTTATTCAAAATGCTTAATTTCTCAAAGGTGTTTTAAAATTTGTAATCACCCAATTCACCCCCCTCTTGGGTGATGGTTGTCATGGCTAACAGGTAGCATTGGGTTAATGAGAGTTACAACAATCATTGCACATCTTGGAGGCAGTCAGGCTTTAGGTATCATTCCTAGAACTTTAACTCAAAGGAACATTATTGGAAAGACAATTTGGGAGGAACTACGAGTGTCCTCTATGCATAGACGAATGGCTAAAATGATTGAAAATTCTAATGCATTCATTACCTTACCAGGTTGCTATGGTACTTTAACAAAAGTTTTTCAAATTGTCTCTTAGGGCTAACTGAACATCCACCATAAACATATATGTTTGTTGAATGTTAATAATTTTTTTGATGGTTTGTTATATTTTCTTGACTATGTTGTGGAACAGAACTTTATCACACCTTCAGCAAGACGAATCCTTATCTCTGCTTCCACTGTTGATAAGTTAATTGACAAATTACAAGCTTTTATTTATGAACCTGATCTAGTAATAGCTCAGATAGATTAGTCAGAGGGAAGCAGCAAGGAACGCGGGATTGATCTGACACTCCATCTATAACTTACCTTTACCTTTGGTTTTATTTATCATACTTTGTTTTAGTTTAAATTCATGTCAAGTTTTTCTTTTCAATAATTGCCACAACAGGTAATATTTTCTATCATTTACTCATCTATATTTTAACATTGAGGAAAATGTTGTAATCTAATTGAGGGGGAATGATAGTTGACATTAAAAAAAATTAGGAAGTATGTTTATTGATATAGTGGTCAGTAACTTACTAATAACAAAACTAATTAAGGATGATAGACTAAGGAGTAAATTATGCCCTTAAGATAAATTTACTCTTAAAACACATCTAAATTGAGGAAGTAACTATTTTGTGTTGATTTGTGGAAGTAACAAAGTGTTATCATTTGATTTCTTTTGAAAGATTCAAGTGAATGCACTCTCACATCCTTTGAAGCAATTGAAATTCAGAGATCATAGCATGATTGAATAAATTATTTTCTTTCTTAAATTTCATATGCTTGGTTATGGATGTTGAATTGGTGGATTTAGAATGATAGATATATGCCTTGTGAGATTTTGAGCCTATTGATGAGTGAATTGATCATTTGTATCATTCTCTTCTTTCTTGTGTAATTTTTCCCTGATTAAATTGTTACTCGATGACTTGCTTTGATTCTTTTTTAGGCTATATTTTCACATGCATACATAAACATGATTAAGGCATTTTTCTCGAAATAGCTACTTTAACCAAATAGCTGACCTTGCATATTTTCCTTTGCTTAACCCCTTTGAGCTTATTTGACCAATCTTTGTTTCTAGCTTATTACATGCCTTAAATGAAAAACTATGTTCTTACCCAACCTTAAGGAATAAGAAAGCATTGACTTTGTTATTGGGTAAGTTCTTGAACAAGTGTGGGGGTGTGTGTGCAAAATGGTTAGTAAAAAAAGAAAGAGTGGCCAATTGAAAAAAAAACAAACAAATAAACAAACAAAAAAAATAAAAAAAAATAAAGAATATAAATAAAAAAAAAGTGTGTAAAGAAAGGCCAACAAGGCAAAAAAGGAAGAGAAAAGAATACGTAAAGGGAATTTGCATTATGTTGGGATGAACTTTTCATGTTTGTTATTTGAACTCAACCCTAATGCTCTTTTATTCTCTTTGGTATTTAACTTGTCATATCTATATTACCCCCCTCCTTTACCTTGACTCCATTATAATGTTGAATAAAACCTTCTTGATTTGTGAATGCATATGTTCCGAGTAGTGGAGAAGTAGAAGATAAGCAAGCTTATGGTAGTGTAATTTTTCATGGGTTGAATTCAGTGAAATACCTACCTTTTAAACTCTTCTGCGATTGAAAGTGAATCTTGGGAGGATCTATCATTCTTGACTCATGCTTTTCAATTGAAGTTTCCTTACTTGTTGGTTTGAGATCTGAAGAAATGTTACCTCATAAATGTTTTGATCCCTTAAATCTTTGGTTGCTCTTTATGCTTATAAACTTTTGCATTTTTTAATATCATTGAAAATTGAGTCTTTTAGAGTTTTTAACTTTTTAGTTTGTGTTGTTTTTCCTTGTTCCCTAGTTTTGGTCTTATGTGTTTTGCCCGAAAGTGTAAAATCTAAGTGTGGGAGAATTTGATAGCAATATATTTTATTCATTTAATAATCCTTTCACTGGGCTTCTTAAGGTTCAGTTAGGATTAATTAAGTTGGTTTTGTCACATTTTATGATATTGGGCCTAATTGGATCATTGAAAGAATTATTGCATGAATTGACCTTAATTTGTCTATAATCTGAGTTACAAATATTTGATTAATGTGATTCTAGTCTTGTATGAAATCTAAGACATTTCTCTACAAGTTTCATGAAGACCTCAATAGTTGAATCATACGTTTGGATAATTTAAATATAAGTGGAAGCAAGAGCTAGAATGCTGATCTTGACAACTTGAACTCTTCACACTCATTAGCCCATATCTTGAATTGTAGGGATTCAATAGATATCAAACTAATCCTAAATGAAAGTTAAGACCCAAATCTACAACTTTGATGAAGAACTCAAGAGCTAAATCGGTTGTCTAGTGGGTCAGATTGAGTTTGGAAGTCAGAACACAGGTGTTGTTACTGGAACTTGAGCAATGTGCAAATATTGGGTGTTAGGCTATAGGAGTTAGATTAGGCTAAAACCGGTGGCATTGGAAAGCTAAGAAAAAATTATTCAACTCTCATAAAGACCACTTTCATGATAATGACATTTCAACAGAGTTATAATCATGTGAATACAACTGAATTGGTTAGTGTAAGTGGGGAGTCAAGCAGGACAATAATTTTCCACTCATCCACTTATATACCCATCATCCACTCATTCATTAAATAACTCTATTGTCATTTTCTACTCATCCACCCACTCATTAAACAACTATTCTCATTTTCCACTCATCTACCCACTTATCCAACCACTCATTAAACAAGTCTATTGTCATTTTGTACTTTTGATGCTCTATAAAAAGCTACAATAGTTGCTCATTAGAGGTATCTTGGTTGAGAGATTACAACCATGTTCTTGTATCATTTATTTCTCTTGTTGTAATTTTTTTTGTTCTAAATAGAAGTTAAGTTCATCTCCTTCTTCTTCTCTTTTTCTTTCTTCTTGTTCATGAGTAACTAATGTTCATTTTGCTTGGGTGAAAGGGTGAAGCTTTTAGTAATAAAATAAGGTTAGATTAATCTTTTTCTTGTGCTAGAATGATATATTATCAAGTGATATTATATGTGTTGTATTTTGTTTCTAATCAATTTAGAAACGCTCTTTGTAAAGTGAAGATCTTGATTCATTGTAGACATGAGATTGGCACAATGAATACTTGAACACATTTGCAAGTGGTGGTGTTGGTGAATAATAAAAGGAACCATAATATAACTACATATATAATCTTAAATGAGCTTTGAATGTGGCATTTTTCGATTGGAACCTCCGTTATACGTGAACTACAATTGAGTTATAAAAAAAATAATATTATCCTTCATTTATTACCAAGAGTGGATCTCCTAACTCAAGCAACTCCTTTTTCATTTGTGAACAACTTCTATCACCTTTATTGTTGTAACAAATTTTTTCCTTACCTCAAAAAATTTTCTTTGTCATTTCCCTGTGGATCGATCTCGGACTCGCGAGAATTTATTACTTGAGACAACCTGTACTTAGGTTTGCAACACATCATCCATATCATTATACTTAGGAAGTGATGATGGTTAATTTAAGGGTATACAATGACAAAGGATGTTTATGCCTGCTTGCCACCATAGTGGTAGTAAATGAATATGCTAAAGTGAGTTACCTTGCTATGTATTGATTAAACTACTTCATTTAATTAAATGAAATGTCTACTTCGGGGAGGGAAATGACTGAATTTTGACTTGCGTCACCTTTCCATTTGTTTACTACATGTAACTTGATTTTCCCCGAAGTAGTTGGATTTATTATGATGACGTGTTTTAAAACTTACTACTGAGAATTTTAATTCTCACCCTAGTTTCTTATTTCCATGGTAAATCCAGCGAATGGTCAAAGTAGGAGCAAAGGAGAGTAGTGAAGACTTAGTATAGATATTATGTATATATATTAATGATGTATTTAGTTTATTAGTTTAGTTTTGTACTTTAAGCCCACATGGCTTGTTCTTTATATTTCAGACATATGTTGTAAATTCATGGTAAAGAGCAAGTTTTCAGTTGTGTAAAAAGTATCTTGTTCTCTTTACTTTATACCCAAGGCTCTATATATTTATGCATTGTTAGTTATTACAGAGGTTCTATATTATATTTTACATTTAGAAGTGACATTCCTAATGCTACTTAATTGAGTATATAGACAATATACACAATTGTAGTTTTAGGTTGTTACACCCGTAAAAGGTATCGCTCCTTTTACACTTTTCTTTTCCATTTTATACATTATTGTTAGAATTAAAAAGATGGGGAGTAGCGAAGAAGATGGATCTTTTCAAGAAATTTTGGAGCAACCCTCACCTCCATCTGCCTAATGGGGGAGGGCCTCTAAGGGTTTTCTAGCCCCAATGGTGCGAAGGCGGCCTGAGACTATTGAGTTTGTACTCAAGGTAGCAGGCATTTTGTAACACCCTAGTATAGATATCTAGATATATCTTAGTTAAACAGGGATATATAAAGATAACCAGTACTAGAGACATCACTTCTATACTACATACTAACATATATCTATAATCACAACTGAGTAATTATAGAAAGCCTTGAGAGATTGCAGAAAAACTTAAACCTTATATATATATATATACAAACTTAGCCACAAAATGGCTTATTGTAATACATATAACATAAAACATACAGAACAAATATAAACTGATTACATAAGTTCTATCTACGTAAACCAATAAAAACTACTCTAGTCTTCATGCTTTATCTTCTTACCCTTAACAGGGTCTGTACCTCTGTACCTGTGCTTGTAATTGCATCTGTGCCTGCATCTGGATTTACATGAAATAACAACTGGAGTGAGAATTAACATTCTCAGTAAAAGCAATTCTAATACCAGCTAACTATAACATTGTATATAACAAATATATAACAAATGCTATAATTTCTAACTTTGGAGTTTCCTCTTCTTTTCTCATATCTGCACACTTTCTCATAGTGTGATATCAACTGATAGCCCACACACTGTTAATATATGCAATGCCCATACAACTGTCCGTAAATACAATGAGAATGATATGTAATATGAATATGTCTAAGAAGATCCTTAAAGTATGTGGATGAAATGTAAATGCAGGGTATTGTTTTGAAATACATACAGAAGTTTATTTTTAAAACAAGGAAGTTTGCTAGGAACTGGTTTAGTATATCATCCAGTGGTAAATAAAGGAAAAGCTCATCCTCACATTAGACATATCCTGGCACGCTGAGAAATTCGGGCTTCATCCTTGCTCAAAGAGCATCTTTGGATTTTTCACTTATCTCCTTTGGCCTTGGCACTATCGAGACATCAGGGTTATGTCCTTCTCAAAAGTCTTTCGAACACCCATCTATCTCATTTTTCCTCTAAGAATGAACCAATTCGTAGACTTACATACGTACTTATATACTTAGTTCCTTTACGACCTAAGCATATTCTACTAGGAACTTTGGCTTCTTATGTTTACCCTTTGTAATGAGGAGAATCTGTAACCTCATACTACATGTAACTTTAGAACTTGGTTAGAAATACTTGTCCCTTTAGGAACTTCTCTGATTCCTTACCTTCTCAGCTAAATGACCTCACGCCATATAATGTGACATTCTCAGGTAAACATTACCAAACCATTTCTCATACTTGTACTTAAACTTCACCTCATCACTCATATCTCTTAAGTGATTTCTAATGCAACACTATGTTACTGAGGTGTTAGGTACTCACCTATGGCAAATCACTAATCTTGGTTGCACTAAGGTTCTTACTCTTCACATACATACTAGATTAACTAACTAGTGTGTGAAAAGCTTAGTATTATGTTTAACTCTTATATAACCACCTTCTTAACTTTCCTATAGACTCAACTCATCACACTAAAAGAGTCTATCTTAACTAATGTCTCATTTAACCTTACTTAAGGAAATAAATAAGCATTTCTCTAAAACTTTGCACAATTAACTCAACTTTAACTAAAGCGAGTAATTCATGCATCAAGATAAGTATAATTTACTTATTCTGGTTGTATCGAGCTTTCCCTTCCATCACACTTCTAGTAGTAACCTATGCTACACTAGAGTGTTTAAGGTTCTAGATACCTCTTTAGTTATTCCTAACTCAAGGAATGCTTAAGGACTTAACTTCCATACTTTCATTTATATCTAAGGAAGTAAATTCCATTTGTCTTGCACTTCTAACTCATCTTTGCTAATACATGAGTTATTGCACATTTTTACTATACCTTATGATTATGACATCTTCTTTCACAATTCATCTTATTGTGTATTTAGCAATGCACAAAGTTCCACTTATCTAGAGACTTAGTACATAAATATTCCCTCTTAGGAACTAATACACAACCTTATCTCCACTCAATTGAATCTAATGCAAGAGTGGTTCTTACTTGCAACTCTTTGTTGCTTAAGCTTCTAGGTACCTTCCTAAGGTAATCCATTACTCTTAGATCTCTAAGGTTCATACATTTCTTATTCTCTACTAGAGTGAATACTACTATTCATTCTAGTATATTTATCTCCATTGCACTATCTCTTCACATCTTAAGTGATATCTATTGCAACGTTAAGTTGCCTAAGGTGCAATGTCCTTACCTAAAGCAAATATTTCCTTTAGGATGCTTAAAGACCTATGCTTTCTCATACTTGATAGGTAACTATTTCCCACTTGAAAATATTCCTATTTGTGCCTTAACACACTTTAGGAAACATATATGAATGATTCCATTTACTCTAGAACTTCAAAACATCCAAAAACAACATTTTGGAGCTTCAGGGTCTCACGCCGCGGCAGGGCGTTGGCACGCCGCGGCGCCCTACTCTCAGGTGCTAATACTGAGCTGATTTTTGGTCTCACGTCATAGCATGCACCACCTACGTCACGGCGTGCGTAGCATAACCAGATTCTGCAGAATTCTGCAAAACCATGGTACTGTTCTATTAGTCAAATTCTCACTTCCAATCACTTTTTGATCAGTTTTCTTGTGATTTCTAGCATCAATCTAGGCCCCTAAAATTGTTGTAACTCAATTATAACTTATGGATTCTCTTAGGCGTAGATCTAGGTCCAAATCACATAATTCCAACCATTGTCAAAATCCTAAAACCATGTATCCTAATGGTTGATCTTGAGCCATAAACGACTCTCTTAGCTTTACTAAGCTTAAACCAACCTTACTCAACTCTTGGAAACCAAGAATCAAGATAGGAACTCAGATTTGGCTCTCCAAATCCATTTCCCCCATCTCAAACCCTTACCCCTTTTAAGAGCAACAAAGCAAGGAAGAGATGGATAAAAACCCCTTACCTCTTGAAGACTCTTGATCCTGAAGCCTTGAACTTGATCATAGAGCTTCCTCTTCCTCTTCCCTTTCTTCTTCTCCCCTTTTTTCCTTTCTCTTTTCTTCTTTCTTTTTCTGTTTTTCGGTTCTCTACCGAGAGAGAAGATAGAAATAGGCGGTGAGACATGGAGGGAATTAAGAAAAAAGATTAACTTAAGTTTCTACACTGAAACTTATATTTGCTAAGGACACCCGAATTATACTAATTCAAGTTTTCAGCTTCCAACAACTTTAGAATAAATCATAAGATTTATCTAAATTGTTGTTTCACCATTTTCAAGATTTTCTATATCCGCTACTAGTCATTCGATATTAAAATGCGCAACCAGTATGCCTAAAAATACCAAACTGACTCTGATTCTCTTGAAACTTTTACCACATCTTTCTTGGCTTATTTGTGACCTAGAAATAAACTCTCTATGTTTATTTCCCTCAACTTAGCAACTTATGTTATTATCTGAGTCATTTTAAACTATTTTACAACTTCTGTGTTGCAACTAAGTGCCTAAACGAACTCAGTTTGTCACAAAAGTTCACTGGCATGCTAAACAAATCAAATCCTACCTTTGGTAACCATTCGCCAGTCTAACATGTGTTTAAGGGTATTACATTTCTCCCCTCCGTTTTAAAAATTTTGTCCCCAAAATTGTTCACCTCAAGCAAACAACTCTAGTTAAACAAAACTCTACATAAAACTTCTGCTTCCATGCAGTCCTTATTCAGTACCAGCTTCTCCTAACCACCTTATCTCGAGGAGACCTGCTTATCTTAAAGCTCTTGATCCCTCTGCTTATGGATAGTAAGCTATACTAAAACATATCTTAGCTTTAACTCCTTCTTATAAGGCTTCCAAAACCTGACGTGAATCTAATATCTCTATCAGACACTACATCCACTGAAACTTTATGCACTTCAACTATCTCCTTCAAAAGTAGTTAAAGTACTTTATCTAGAAAATAGCTAACTATACTTGGCAAAAGATAAGTAGATTACTTAATCTCACCACCTTTACCTACAACTCAACATATTCTATTATGTTCTTTAACATACTAGGCCACCATACATCTTCCTTAACTCTTGGAAAAAACTCATGCCCTCATGACATAAATAAATACAGGAAGTCCCACCAGACAAATGCTGTTTCACAACCTGTCCGGGTTCACCACTTAGCCTGACAGTAAAAATTCACTGTTTTCGTCAATCGCGTAGAAATTTTATCAGGTTTTCACAATTCCATCGTTTTTACAAACGTTTTTAAATCGCGTAAATATATTTTATTGTTTTTAAAATCGCGTAGAATTTTTAACACGTTTTCTCAATCGCGTAAGATTTTTAAATTATTTTCTTGTCCGAATTCCTTAAAATTGTTGTTTAAACAAACAGAAGTAATATTTAGTACGTTTAAACTACGTAGAATATTTTTCATACCGTATACTATCTTTTGGACATCTTTTCTATCTTATTTGTCCGTTTTTACTAAAAATTGACAGTATTTGGTTTAGAAACTTATAATAATGGTTTCCTAACTTTTCTATAAAAATTCCTTTTACTTAATTTTTAACCGCATAATTTAACTTTTGAAAACCACTAACATGCTTCAAAATATAATATGAGCTATATGTTAGAAATTTACAAAAGCTACTGTATTTTCTTCTAACAGTAAAATCATTAATTTTAACTTCTTAAATTTAATTCTAATTAATTTATTTCTTCAAAACTCATTGTAGAAAAATTTCTTTTAGTATTTATTACTTCCTTTTATGTGATAATAGCTTTAGAAAAATCATAAACATTTAGTTATGGCATGTTGGCCGAAATACCTAGATTTGAAATTTGATCTCTTAATTCATTTTTTTTCTTGCTTTAAACCATTTTGTATCTTGTTAATTTTCCTAGGTTAATTAAATCACAATATTAGAAAATTAATGAGAACATTTTGGTTTTCCTTTTTGGTTGAGGCCGTGAGCCTTGATGGTGTGTTCTTTGGAATACTCATGCAATCCTTGACATGTTGTTCACATCCTAATATTTGCACATGCATCTACTAACACATACAATATTTCAAAGCTTGTAGACATGCAAATTAATATAAATCACAAATAGAAAAGCTAATAACAAACATACAAATGAATCCTTATGGATTCTACAATCACAAACAATTTCCATCTTCTTACCACCACCCAAGGATGATAAGATTAAAGTCTTCCTCTTACCTTAAATGAAGACAAATACTCTTTCACTCCTTTCTAGGGTTTCGGTTTTCATCCTCCAAGACACCTATCAATCTTAAACAAAATTCTACAAGTTATTAACATGAAAAAAAGCTTAAACCATGGATCAATCATGACTTAGAACTTTGAAAAAGAATTTAGAAATGAAAAACAAGAAATTTCACCTTCTAGGTAAAATCTCCCAAGTAGGTTTTCAAGCCCAAGATGAAGGATTTTGCAAGAACTCTCAACTAGAGATGTTCTAAGAATTGTGTTTAGGTTTAGAAAAGTTGGTTGGATAAAATTTTAGGTGGATGGATGGTAAGGAATGGTGTTTGGCCGAATGGACCTTCAAGAAGACAACAATGGAGTTTGGTATTTTTGGAAGAGAGAGAAGAGAGAAAGTGTTAGAAAATCAAGTGATAATTACCCTCCAAAGTGGTGCATGGCCGTGGACTTCAATGGCAAGGAGGTGTCCACTTGGTTGGCTCCATCCAAGCCTTAGGAATTATCAATAGGTGAGGATTAAAACTTGATCACCAAGCTTAGCTCTTATTGGTTAATCTAAGCCTAGTCACTAATCCTTGTCATTAAGCCTTGTCACTAATTAAGCCTTGTCACATGCTCTTGAATGTTCCACCACTAATGATGCTTAATTAAGCTACTAATCCTATTAAGTTTTTACTAAACGTGGATCCCACAAAACATTTCTGGGTCCATTACCGCTTATTTGTATTGACTAATAAAATAATATTATAATAATATAAAATTATTTTATTTTACAGTTAAATCCTAAAAATTAAAAGATTACTAATCGTATCATTCGAATTAGGTTTAGTAAGATCCCCCAGCTCCGAATAATTAAATTAAGATTTCCCCGGCCCGAAAAAATATTATTTTCCGTCTGGAGCAAATCACACAAAAAGTCCAAATAAAATCACAGACAGTAATATAAAACAGTAATTCATACAGAAAAATAACAAACAGTACAAAAAAGACACAACGGTCATTTATCCTAAAGTTGAAAAACATCAAACAGTACATTCAGGACACAACAGTAATTCACCCAAAAGTTTAGGGTGTTACAGATGTTCTGTTGAGCTAAAGGTTCAGGAATGACACTTAAAACCTGACTGCTCCTATATATGCAGCAAGTGATACAACCCTCATTAACCCACGGCAACCTCCCCCATATACAAGATGAATATTCCTCGCAGCAAGTGATTGACCAAGAGTGGTAGTTGCGTTTACAAACTATAAACCCTTCCCATACTTAGACCCACAAAATACACAGATATTTTTAAATTGACGAACAGAAACACCTTCCATTTCTATACTCACCTTCCCCTTGAATGATTCTGAGTTGGAAGAAAATAGAGAAATAGAGTGTTTAAATAGGAAAAAGAATGGAAAGGATAACAATAGTACCTATAAGGGTAGGTTGGTTGTTGTCAGAAAATTTTGAAATTAAGAAACACAGAATCTCTTTTTTTTTTAATTTTTTTAATTTTTTTGTTTGTTTTGTTTTGTTTTTGTTTTTGTTTTTGTTTTTGTTTTTGTTTTACTTCAAGAAAATCATCAAGGTAAATAAGTCTAAAAACCCCTGAAGGACCCTGCTCAAAGGATCGTCTGTCCAAAACCAAAATACAGCAAAATCATACAAAGATAAAAGAAATATAATAGCAAATGATGATATAACTTTATGTACAATTTTCATGGCGTATCTTTATACTGTGCGTCATGAGTGCAGTAGTGGCATATCTTTATACTGCATGTCACCAGTGCAGTAGACGCTCACGTCCGTTTATTCGAAGAAAAGAGAAAGAAGAAACCATCGTGGGTTTCCATCCTAGGTCTGGAACCTGGAGAGCTCACACTTGGGCTCGTAACATCAATAAAGATGCTAAAATCTGAAACCCGTAATGTCTAAGATCCAGAACGTCCTATCCCAGGGCGCTGAGAGCCCATTCTAATAAAAGAGAGGATCAAGCTTAGATGCTTTATATGCTTTGGCAGCCACAGGTTACTTCTCACTAATAACTAGAGTAGGACGCTTCTGCCTGTCCATCAACTCCACAGTGCCTAGATAGTAAACATTGGGTTATGAAGTGTAGCTCTCTACAGAGCATGGTACACGAACTTTTTTAAGGACCAGCGTGCAAAGGTCCATTAGAGTCAATGACGGGTCAGCCAAAGGCTAGGACTCCACAACTAATTAAAGCCATGGTACTCCTTCTGGATCGCCCTTGTTCAAACATTTTTTTCTTTTTTTCTTTTTTTTTAAAAAATATGAAGAAGAAAATAATATATATAGATTGTTGTGGATATGGCTCACATCTGCCTCTAGTTTCACGTCCAGTAACGACTTAAACGTCTTCTATGAGTCGAGGATAAGCTTCCCATCCAATTTTCTTATAAATTGGCAAACAGGATCTTTTAGAATCAGATTCCCAAGACTGTAGCATTTTTCTTCATCTTTGAAGAGATTTCATAAATTAAGAAGTTCACGATGCACCAATCCACAAGAATGTGTCTCAAGAGTCAATAAGATATCATCTAATGACTCCTTACTCAGTCCATTCTTAATGAAGAAAATTTTATCTACTCTGTTTGTGGAAACCATCCCCAAAGAACGACATCGCTTGTTACAATTCCATCGTCCATATTTGTGACAGACTTGTAACCGTTTTGCTCTTCTCCTTTTAGAATACGAACTTCTTCTAAGACTTGGCATGTATGGGTCAAATGCAATTGAAGACTCACCTGCTAATCGGACCTTTGCTTCAATTATCCAGCGTACATCTTCTAGTATACCCTTGTGCATTAACAGTCTCAATCTTTCACATCTAACTTTGTAGATTTTTTTCAGAGCATTTTGAGGGAGAGAAGAAAAATGTTTTCTCAGGTTTGAAAGAATGACATCCATTTTAAAGGAGAAGAAGGATTCAGTTATTTTGAAAAACTAAAAAATAAACCGACTTAAGAGTCATGGAGTACCGTTATATGCCACTTAACTGGCAACACAAAGAACTGCAAAAACAAGGCAACAAAAGTAGAGTGAATTTCATTCATAACAAGGATCAAAAAGAGAGATGAATTCTACCTCATCAACTTGGTTTTCTAGAAATGGTTTGAGCCTTTGTCCATTGACTTTAAACACATTACCATTCTTAGGATTCTCAATATCTACGGCCCCATGAGGATATACTTGTTTGACAACAAAAGAATCACTCCACCTTGATCTCAATTTTCTAGGGAATAGGTGCAAGCGAGAATTATAAAGCAGAACTTTTTGACCAATTTCAAAAGATTTTCTCAAAATTGTCTTGTCATGAAAAGCTTTTGTTCTAGCTTTATAAATCTTTGAGTTCTCATATGCATCATTTCTCAATTCCTCAAGTTCATTTAATTGTAATTTACATATCTTGCAAGCATCATCAAGATTTAGATTGAAAGCTTTAATGACCCAAAATGCTTTATGTTCTAATTCTACAGGCAAGTGACAAGGTTTTCCATAGACTAACCGATAGGGTGACATACCCAAAGATGTTTTGAAAGCAGTATGGTAAGCCCAAAGTGCATCATTTAGTCTTAAAGACCAATCTTTACGATTTGGGTTAACTGTTTTTTTCAAAATTTGTTTAATCTCCCTATTTGCCAATTCAACTTGTCCACTTGTCTGAGGGTGATAAGAGGTGGCAATTTTGTATGTAATACCATATTTCTTCATTAAAGATTCAAATGGTTTATTGCAAAAATGTGTTCCCCCATCACTGATGATAGCTCGAGGGATTCCAAATTGACACAAGATATTTTCTTTTAAAAATTTGAGAACAGTTTTATGATCATTGTGTCGGCATGGAATCGCCTCAATCCATTTTGAGACATAATCAACTGCAACCAAAATATACACAAATCCAAATGAGGATGGAAATGGATCCATGAAATCAATTCTCCAACAATAAAAAATTTTAATGACATGGATGGGGTTCAGAGGCATCAAGTTTCTTTTTGAAATGGAGCCCATTTTTTTGACAATTTTCACAACTTTTGTAAAAAGTATAGCAGTCCTTAAATAAAGTAGACCAATAAAATCCACACTGCAAGATTTTCACGGCTGTTTTCTTTGAAGAAAAGTGACCTCCACATGCTTCTGAGTGACAAAATTTAAGGACACTACCTACCTCACTGTCAGGCACACATCTCCGAAAGATTTGGTCAGGACAATATTTGAATAAGTATGGGTCATCCCAATAAAAAATTTTCACCATTGTCAATTTTTTTTTAATCTTGGTGCGTCCATTGAGGCGGCATCTTTCCTGTTACAAGAAAATTGACTATGTTAGCAAACTAAGGCATGGAATTGACAGAAAATAAAAATTCATCAGGAAAAGAATCATTGATAGGTGTGCTATCAAAAGGTGAGCCTATTGTAAGTCTGGACAAATGATCTGCGACAAAATTTTCGGCTCCTTTCTTATCTTTTATTGTGATGTTGAATTCTTGAAACAACAAGATCCATCATATCAATCTTGGTTTGGCATCCTGCTTAGACATCAAATATCTAACAGCATGATGATCGGTGAAAATCACAATAGAAGAACCAATTAAGTAAGATCGAAATTTATCCAGTACAAAAATTACAGCAAGTAGTTCTTTTTCAGTAGTGGTGTAATTCATTTGTGCACTATTTAAAGTTCTACTTGCGTAACAAATCATATGAGACTTACCTTCCTTTCTTTGGCCTAAAACAGCGCCCACAACATAATCACTAGCATCACACATTAACTCAAAAGGCAAAGACTAGTTAAGAGATTGTATGATAGAGGCAGATGTCAGAAGACCAATTAATTTTTCAAAAGATTTTTGACATTCTTGAGTCAAATCAAATGGTGCATCTTTCAACAGAAGACTACATAATGGTCTAGATATGGCACTAAAGTCCTTTATGAATATTCTGTAAAATCCTGCATGTCCTAAAATGGAACAAACTTCTCTGACTGTTTTTGGGGAAGGCAAATGAGCAATTAATTCAACTTTGGCCTTATCAACTTCAATTCCTTTAGAAGATATCACATGACCTAACACTATTCCTGAGGTAACCATGTAATGACATTTTTCTCAATATAACACAAATCCTTTTTCTTCGCATCTTTTAAGAATTTTTTCCAAATTATTAAGACAATTTTCAAAAGAATTTCCAAAAACTGTCAGATCATCCTTGAAAACCTCTAAATAATACTCAATCATGTCACTAAAAATGCTTAACATGCATCTTTGAAATGTTGTCGGAGCATTACAAAGGCCAAAAGGCATTCTTCTATATACAAAAGTACCAAAGGGACATGTAAAAGTGATCTTTTCTTGATCTTCCAATGCAATTGGTATTTGATTATAACCTGAAAAACCATCAAGAAAACAGTAGTATGGATGTCTTGCTACCCTTTATAGAATTTGATCAAGAAATAGCAAGGGGAAATGATCTTTCCTAGTAACAACATTTAATTTTCTAAAATCAATACACATACGCCAACTAGATGAGACTTGCGTAGGTATTAATTCACCTTTATCATTTTCAATCACTGTTATTCCAGATTTCTTAGGCACAACTTATGTAGGGCTTACCCATTGACTATCGGAGATAGGATAGATAATACCAACATCAAGCAATTTAAGGACTTCAGCTCTAACTACCTCTTTCATGTGTGGATTTAATCTTCTTTGAGGTTGTTGAGAAGTTTTAGCATTATCCTCTAAATGTATTCTATGTGTATAAATTAATGGATTAATGCCTTTTATGTCCTTTAATGTCCACCCAATTGCACTTTTATGCCTTTTATGTACTTCTATTAACATACCTTCCTGTTCTTCAGTGAGAGACGAGGAAATTACCACTGAAAAGTTTTGCTCTTCTCCCAAAAATGTGTACTTCAACTCAGCAGGTAATGGCTTTAGTTCTGGTGTGGGTACTTCTTCATGGGCATTATCATTCATGGGTTTTAGCTCTTCAAATCTTGGCTTCCATCCATTGTACTCCATTACCTGTGTACAATCAAGCAAAGAGCATATTTCAGAGATATCATCTTCTAGTTGCAAGCCTGACTCAAATGAATTGACTAAACAAATTTCTAATGGGTTAGAAGAACTCCTTGTTTGAAGATGATCATCTATAATGGCTTCAATTCCTTCAACTTCCTTTTTTTCATCAAGGACTTCCTGTGGTTGCTTGAACATGTTAAAAACATTGAGCTCTAGTGTCATGTTTCCAAATGTTAGCTTCACCACTCCATTTTTGCAATTTATTAAAGCATTTGATGTTGCTAAAAATGGACGGCCTAAAATAACAAGAATTGACTTGCAACTATCAACCATAGGTTCAGTATCCAAGACAATAAAATCCATAGGATATATGAATTTATCAACTTGAACTAACATATCTTCAACTATTCCTCTTGGAATTTTAATTGATCTATCAGCAAGTAGAATAGTTACAGAAGTTAGTTTTAACTCACCCAAGTTGAGTTGCTAATAAACTGAATATGGAAGCAAATTGACACTAGCACCAAGATCAAGTAAAGCTTTTTCAATTTTATGTTCTCCAATAATGCATGAAACTGTAGGACAATCAGGGTCTTTATATTTCAACGCATTATTATTCTGAAGAATGGAGCTTACCTGTTCAGCCAAACATGCTTTCTTTTTCACATTTAGTTTCCTTTTAATAGTGCACAAGTCCTTCAAATATTTGGCATAACAAGGAATTTGTTTGATAGCATCTAACAAAGGAATACTGATCTTCACTTGTTTCAAAATTTCAAAAATTTCAGTGTGGTGGTTGTAACGCCCCAATTTTTAGAAAATATTCTGAATGTACTGTTTTCTGTTTTTCATGCTTTTGTATGAATGACCGCTGTGTCCTTATTTTTCTGTTCTTGAATTTTGTATGAAAACAACTACGATAATACTGAGGTTCAAATTTTATTTGATCGTTTTACGTAGTTTGCTTGAGACGGTAAAATAAAAATTTTTCTCGAACTCTTGTATTAATTTTTTTGAAAGATATACACTAAATAATACTTCTTTGGATATTTTATTTGAACATTTTGGACGATTACCTACGTTGTGGGGAAAACGGGGAAATGACCGTTACGTCCCGAACGTCTTGTTTTCTCTGTTTTTGTCTGTTTTTAATTGTTTTCTTCTTGATTTAATGCCGAGAAAATCACGTACTGTGATTTTATATGAACTTTTTGTGTGATTTGCTCGAGGCAGGAAAATAATATTTTCCGGGCCGAGGAAAAATCTTATTTGATTATTTAGAATTGGGGGATCTTACTTAACCCGATTCTAAATGAGACTAAAAATAATCTTTTAATTTTTAGGATTTAACTGTCAAATAAAATAATTTTATATTATTATAATATTATTTTATTAGTCAGTATGTTTTAGTGATAGTGGACCCGGAAATATTTTGCGGGACCCACAATTAGCAGAACGGTTAGATCGGTAGCTTAATTAATCACCGTAGGTTTGTAGAACTTTCGAGCAGTGACTCGACTTCAGGCCTAGTGACTCAATGAGCATTTATTACGCGGTGTGACTAAGCCATGTGAGTCACCAGGGAACCAACCAATGAGAAGAAGGCTTGCTCACCAAGGCTTAATCTTAGCCTTTGATTCATCCAATGGCTTGGATGAAGCCAAGCAAGGTGCCCACCTTGCACCCCACATCAAGTTCACGGCCAAGAGGCCTTTGGTGACCAAAAGATCACTTTGTCTTCATCACTTTTCTCTCTTCTCTCTCATCAAGAACCCTAGCCACCATTCTTGCCCATTTTCTCCACCATATTCGGCCAAGCTCATTTCCTAACCATCCAACCATCCAAAAATTTTTCTAACCAAGTTTCCTTAATCTAAACACCATTCTAAGAACCTTTGTAGTTGGGTGTTTCTTCAAATTCTTCCATCTAAGGCTTGGAAACCAACCTTGGAAGTTTTACCTAGAAGGTGAAATTTCATACTTTTCTTTTCTTTCTTCTTTTTCAAAGTTCTAAGCCATGATTTTTCCATGGTTTAGCTTCTTTTCATGGTTAGTAACATGTAGGTTTTGTTTGAAATTTTTAGGTGTTTGGTGGAGTGAAAATCGTGACCTAAGGAGGTGAGAAAGCAAGTTTTGTCTTCATTTAAGGTAAGAGGAAGACAATTCTTATCATCCCTTGATGGTGGTAAGAAGATGAGTTGTTTGTAGAATCCATAAGGATTCGGTTGTGGTGTGTTTATTGATGTGTATTTGTTAATTTTTGTGGTTGCTAGTAGCTTAAGTGTTATGTGTTAGTAGCTTTCTTATTTGGTAATTGTAATAATTTTGCATGCCTAATAGCTTTTGATTGTATGTCTATAAGCTTTAAATTAGGTTTATGTGTTAGAAATATTTTGCATATGTTAGAAATATTTTGCATGTGTTAGAGATATAAATGCATGTATTAGAATTGTATGATAAGGTTTAGGATGTGAATAACATGTGTAAGTTTGCATGAGTGTTCCAAAGAACACAATCCAATAGCTCACGGCAATGACAAGTTTGGAGGACCAAAATGTTCTCTTGATTTTTCCTAAAGTGTAGCTTAATTAACCTAGGAGAATCAAGAAAGTTTCTAATTGATTTGATCAAAGAAAAATGCATTTAGAAATCAAATGGTACAAACTTAGTATTTTGGGCCAACATGCCTAAAGGATTAAATTGAATATAGATAACTATTTTCTAAAATGATTTAATGAACTTAGACTATAGAATACATTTGATATGATTTAAAAGGTGAAAGACATTTTGGAAATCAAATACAAAAGTTTTATAAAATTCGGCCAACATGCCACTATAGGAATTCATGATTTTAAAAACTTGTTTCTAAAACCTTTTTCAATTAAAAAGAAACAATACAAGTTAAGAAGAAATTTTCTATAATGATTTATGAAGGAACCAATTGATTAGAAGTAAATCTAAAGGGTTAAAATTCATAATTTTATCATTAGGAAGGAAATACAGTAATGTTAAGAAATTTTCTAACATATAGCTCACTTTTGGTTTTGAAGCATGTTAGAGATTTCAAAAAGAATTTAATGAAATGGTTAAAAATTAGGTAAATAGAAATTTTATGGAAAATTTAGAAAATCATTATTATAAATTTATAAACAAAATGCTGTCAATTTTTAGTAAAAATTGAACCTATAGGATAGTCAAAATATCCTAATGACAGTATACGGTATGAAAAATTATTCTACGTAGTTTAAAGGTACTAAATATTATTTCTATCTGTTTAAACAGTAATTTTAAAGGCATTCGAATAAGAAAATGATTTAAAAATCCTACGCGATTGAGAAAACGTATTAAAAATGCTACGCGATTTTAAAAACAGAAAAATATCTTTACCCGATTTTTAAACGTTTGTAAAAACGACGAGATTTCAAAAACGCGATAAAATTTCTACGCGATTGACCGTTACCGTATTTATTTTTCGCTGTCGGGAAAAATGTGAACCCGTACAGGTTTTTGAGGTTATTTCGCTGTCGGGAAAAAGTGAACCCGTACAGGCTTTCTGCCATTGAGGGCATATATATTTTATCTTAAGGGCATTTTCGTAATTTCATATATTTGGAATTATGTTTTGTCTTTATACCGATTTTTGGTGTTTTGGGTTGTGAGGCGAATCACATCGTGTTGTCGATGCGATAAGTGTAGTGTAGTTTATTGTTCTAATAAACTTGGAGACTTTAGTGTACGGGATCCCACATGTGAATGAGTTGGTAGCTCCATTTGGGCCGTGGTAAACCGATAGCACACTAATGTACTCGACATTCACTATATTTAATCGAGGTTTGTAAAGTCTAGTAGTACATTGCCTATAGTGCCACAACGGGAGGCTGTGAACTATACTACGCTGGATGGTGGATTCCCGGTGTCGTAGGCTATTGACGCAACGCGTGTGATCGCGTAATAGTTGGTTGGGCAGCCGTGGTACTAATAGATTTTGCAAGTCATTCTCTCTGATATCTGTTTGGGTTTAGCTCCATGGAGTAGGGTTGTGTTTTGGTGTATTTGATTTTATCTTGGATAATATTCCATTTTTCTCTATTTATCTTTATCGGTAAAATCTTGGATGTTTTACATTTTCTCTATTTGTATTTATCTGATAATTTTTATGTTAGTTGTCTATTTCTTATCTTATTTTATTTGTGAGATTGATTTATCTGTGTGAATTTCTTTATTTGTGTTATATACGTGATGTTCGAAACACTAGGATATTTAATATGTATTATTGTTATAGCTTATTCGTATTGTATGAACTGTGTAGTAGTTATGTGTCGTCTTCTTATTTGCCATGTTGTGATGATTTTATGTTGTCTTACCTCTTTATTGTATGTGTCTATTCTCTATTTATTTTTATGCGGTAAAGAGTTTGAAGAGGAAGAGGAGGAACAACCTCTTGAGATCGTGTACCACGAGGAAGAGGAGATCGGCGGAGACCGACGATCGGTTTACGAGCAAGAACCATCCGATCATCCATACCCTCTGGATTGATTGTGTGAGGGATGGCGACGCCTTTGCATTTTGGGGTTCGTAGAGTGGTATTCCATGGAGGTGATCGGCTTGGCATTTACGAGGAGATCGTGCTTCATTACCTATCTTTGGACGTATGACCGTGATTCTACGTCATCGGTTTGATGGAGATCCGATTTCGACGACGACGCTTTTTCTCGCATTTAGAGTTACCCTTATCCATTAGGCGTTATTGGGGTCTTTGAAAACCACGAGCCTAGTGAGATAAGCATCGTGTCGACTGCGCGATCCCGTTATCGCCGTATGTCGAGACATCAGGGATATTTATCTCCTGATGATCATTTTCACACCGAGAGTGATCCATCAGAGGAGTAGATAATCATGATGTTTTTTTTTTTTTTTTTTGGGCGCGTCAGCGTATGTCTGTATATATATTAACTCTTTTATTGCTTTCTTTATTGTTTTTGTTTAAATAGTTGTAGTCTTAGTTGTAAATTATATGTACAGTTTATAACTTAACCATATGTATATTATTAGTGATGATGTTTTTTTTTTTTTTTATTTATATTTTCCGTATTATCTTTTTTATTACATATTTAAATACATCGGGAATTATTTTTACAACCCGTAATAATTTTAACAAATATTCCGCAACTTGGGTAGATTTTATTTCTATTTATTTTATTTTCTTTTATGTGTGACATCCTCCAAAGGGGTGTTACATTAGTTAATATCGAGCCCAAGTTAGAGTCTTTTGGGGTTGTGGTTGGAGTCTGTTTTTGTTTGTCTTTGTGTGATTCTCTGTGATCTTTGTGATTTATATCCTTTTGGAAATATCTTAAAGGATGTATCGACTTTGTTTTGTTATGTTTGAAGAAAGGAGATGGCTGGTAGAGGAGAGGGACGTGCTAACGTAAATCGAGATGAGGATCCGATGTTGGTTCTTCTTGAGGCTATGCGGCGGATGGTGAAGTGATTACTCGACAAAATTTGAGAGCGACCAACAAAGACAGATGCTACGACGGATGCCCTAAATTTATCTGAATTTAGGCGTCATAATCCGCCACAATTTAGAGGCGAGGTGGATCCTGGAGAAAGCGAGTCGGTGGATGCAAGATTTAGAGAGAATATTTGAGGGGATGAGATGTACGGATGAAAAGAAAGTGACTTATCTTTGTTTTCATCTTTGAGAGGAGATCTGAGAACATTGGTGGAGAGGAATCCGCCGAGTGTTGCAAGTGAAGGGACCGAGATCACTTGGGAAGTATTTTCTAATACTTTTACGGATAAATATTTTCCTGCAAGTGCTAGGCATGCCAAGGAAATGGAATTTCTTGGGTTGCGACGAGGGGAATATGACGGTGAATGAGTATGCCACAAAATTTGAGAGTTTATCTCAATTCTCGGATTATGCTCGAGACACGACAAGATGATGTGTGGAGATGCGGGAAGTTTGAATCGGGTTTAAGGGTGGGCCCCGAAACGAGGAGTGGTATCTTTGAGGATGACTCGGTTTCATGCGTTGGTGGATGCGTGTGCTCGACTTGAAGAGTTGGAGCCATCTAGAGATCGAGGAATCGAATTTTGGACCGACAAGGTTCCGAGAGAGGTGGAGGTAGTAATGCAAATCGGTTTCAGCGTAAGCCGTATACCAGGCCAACGGAAGTCAATCTCAACGACCATATGTTAGCGGAAGTGCAAGTGGTAGTGGAGCTGGACAGAGGGTGGCGTTTACGCCAACGTGTTTTAAGTGCGGGAAGAAAGGTCATATTTCTCCCGAGTGTACGATTAAAGGTGCAGTTTGTTTCAATTGTAAACAACATGGGCACATAGCAAAGGATTGTCCACAGCCGGAGAGAAAACCTGCTGTTCGGTATGTTAAAGCTAATCAGCAAAAATCTGGAAGTACTCAACCGAGATCTGGAGGACGAGTATATACAATGGTGGGATCTGAGATTTCTAAGTCTGATGATCTTATTCATGGAGAAGGAGACATTGGAGGTAATCTTCTGACTGTCTTGTATGACTCGGGTGCTACACACTCTTTTATTGCATATGATTGTGTGGAAAGGTTGAAGTTGCCTATGTCTTCTCTGAATGTTATGTTAAATGTATCTACACCAACTGCTAAAACTGTAGTTACTTCTAAGATCTGTTTGGATTGTCCTATTGTTGTGAAGGGCCGTTTGTTTTTGGTTGATTTGATTTGTTTGCCTCTCATTGAGATAGATGTAATCTTAGGGATGGGTTTGGTTATGTTCTAACCATATCCTTATAGATTGTGCAAAGAAAACTATAGTTTTTCCTAAGGAAGAAGAGTCTGGATTCTTAACTGCTGTTAAAGTCAAATCTTTATTGAGAGATGGAGCGCAGGGATATCTGGTATTGTCTTCTCTAGAAGTTAAGAATGAGAAGGATGTGAATACTATTCCTGTTGTCAACGATTTTCCGGACGTTTTTCCTGAAGATGTACCTGGTTTACCGCCTGAGCGGGAGATCGAATTCTCAATTGATTTAGTACCGGGAACAGGTCCTATCTCAATTGCACCGTATCGTATGTCGCCAGTAGAGTTGGAGGAGCTGAAAAAGCAATTGGTGGAACTGTTGGAGAAAGAATTTGTACGACCTAGTGTTTCCCCATGGGGTGCACCAGTACTTTTGGTCAAGAAGAAGGATGGAACGTCGCGACTTTGTGTGGACTATCGGCGGTGAACAAGGTGACTATCAAGAATAAATATCCGCTTCCAAGAATCGACGATTTGATGGATCAATTGAGAGGAGGCTGTGATATTTTCCAAGATAGATCTACGATCGAGGTTATCACCGGTTCGTGTAAAAGGGGAAGATGTGCCGAGAAAGCGCTTTTCGAACTCGTTATGGACATTATGAGTATCAGGTAATGCCATTCGGGGTGACGAATGCTCCTGCCATATTTATGGATTATATGAACAGGATATTTCGTCCATATCTAGACAGATTTGTCGTTGTCTTTATCGATGACATTCTGATCTATTCTAGATCGAAGGAAGAGCATGCTGAACATCTAAGTGTTATTCTTCAGATTTTGAGGGAGAAACAGTTGTATGCGAAGTTGTCTAAGTGTGAGTTCTGGTTAGAAGAAGTTCAATTTCTTGGTCACGTAATTTCTAAAGAAGGTATAGCGGTGGACCCATCGAAAGTGGAGACTTTTTTTACGGTGGGAGAGACCTAAGAAGATGAAGTTCGAAGTTTTGTTGGACTTCTTTGGTTATTATCGGAGGTTTATCGAAGGTTTTCCAAGATTGCTGGACCGCTTACACAACTTACGAGGAAAAGTCAAGCTTTCGAATGGACGGAAGAACGTGAAGCTAGTTTTCAAGAGTTGAAGAAAAGGTTAACAACTGCGCCGGTGTTAATCCTACCAGATTCGACGAAATCTTTCGATGTGTATTGTGACGCTTCTTATCAAGGACTAGGATGCGTGTTGATGCAAGACCGGAATGTGGTGGCGTATGCTTCTCGGCAATTGAAGATTCATGAAAAGAATTATCCTACGCATGATTTGGAATTGGCTGCGGTAGTTTTTGCTTTGAAGATATGGAGACACTTTCTCTATGGAGCAACGTTCAACATTTTCAGTGATCACAAGAGTTTGAAATACTTGTACGACCAGAAGGAGCTGAATATGAGGCAGCGAAGGTGGTTGGAATTTATGAACGATTACGATTTTCAACTTTTATACCACCCTGGTAAGGCGAATGTCGTGGCCGATGCCTTAAGCGGGAAGATTATTAGTGTTTCGCGCTAATGATTAAAGAAAAAGAGCTCATTGAACAGTTTAGAGATGAGTGGTCATTTGTTGAGTTGAAACCGGGGAAGATCGTGTTAGCATGGTTACTATCTCGAGCGAGGCGATGGAAGACATAAAGGAAAAGCAAAATGTCGATAAATTTTTGCAAGGAATAAGGGAGCGAGATGAAACAAGGCGAGACACTAGAGTTCAAGGAAGGAGCGATGGAATTACGAGATTTCGGGGTAGAGTTTGTGTTCCTCGTAACCGAGAACGAGAAGATATATTGTGAAACATGCCCATACTAGTCTATTGAGTATGCATCCAGGCATAACAAAGATGTATCAAGACTTGAAGAAGTTATTTTGGTGGCATGGAATGAAGGGTGATGTTGTTAGATGCGTGTCAACTTGTCTAGTTTGTCAAAAGTCGAAAGTTGAACACCAAAGACCAGCTGGGATGTTACAACCATTATCGATTCCAGAATGGAAATGGGACAGCATTTCTATGGATTTCGTTACTGGTTTGCCAAAGACAAGGAGAGGTCATGACGCAATATGGGTTATAGTCGATAGACTTACGAAATCGGCTCATTTCTTACCGATCAATATCAAATATTCATTAGAAAGATTAACCCGTTGTACATCAGTGAAATTATCGAGACTACATGGTGTACCGAGACAAGTATAATTTCGATCGTGATCCGAGGTTTACGTCAAGATTTTGGCGAAGTCTACAAGAAGCTATGGGAACTAAGTTACGGCGAGTTCGGCGTATCATCCATGGTGACGGTCGGTCGGCCGAAAGAACTATACAGTCTTTGGAGGATTTATTGCGTGCTTGTGTTTTGGAACAACGGGGAAGTTGGGATGAATTTTTATCTTTGATAGAATTCACCTACAACAATAGTTTTCACGCGAGCATTGGAATGGCACCTTATGAAGCATTGTATGGAAGACGATGTCGAACGCCGTTATGCTGGTATCAAGATGGAGAAAGTACGACTGTTGGACCGGAGCTTGTACAACAAACTACGGATAAAGTCAAGATGATACAAGAGAAGATGAGGACGACGCAAAGCAGACAAAGAGAGTTACGCGGATAGCGAAGACGACCTCTTGAGTTTGAGGAGGGTGAGCATGTATTTACGAGAGTTACTCCTACGGCGGTGTCGGAAGAGTAATTAAGTCTAAGAAGCTTACTCCTAAATTCATTGGACCATATCAGATTATCCGACGTATAGGCCCTGTAGCATATCAGATTTCTTTGCCGCCGTTTCTATCTAATTTGCATGATGTATTTCATGTGTCTCAGTTACGGAAGTATATGCCAGATCCGACACATGTTATACAATCAGATGACGTACAGTTAAAGGAGAATTTGACTTACGAAACTTTACCTGTCAGGATAGAGGACAGAAAGGTAAAGCAACTTCGAGGAAGATGATCGAGTGGTAAAAGTTATATGGAATGATGTGACGGGTGAAGCTACTTGGGAACTGGAAGATAAAATGAAGGATCAGTATCCCCATTTGTTTGGATGAACATCAAATTTCGAGGACGAAATTTTTATTTGTTGGGGAGTGTTGTAACGCCCCAATTTTTAGAAAATATTCTGAATGTACTGTTTTCTGTTTTTCATGCTTTTGTATGAATGACCGTGTGTCCTATTTTTCTGTTCTTGAATTTTGTATGAAAACAACTACGATAATACTGAGGTTCAAATTTTATTTGATCGTTTTACGTAGTTTGCTTGAGACGGTAAAATAAAAATTTTTACGAACTCTTTGTATTAATTTTTTTGAAAGATATACAGACTAAATAATCTTCTTTGGATATTTTATTTGAACATTTTGGACGATTACCTACGTTGTGGGAAAAAAACGGGGAAATGACCGTTACGTCCCGAACGTCTTGTTTTCTCTGTTTTTGTCTGTTTTTAATTGTTTTCTTCTTGATTTAATGCCGAAAAATACTTTGTCTGTGATTTTATATGAACTTTTTGTGTGATTTGCTCGAGCGGGAAAATAATATTTTCCGGCCGGGAAAAATCTTATTTGATTATTTAGAATTGGGGGATCTTACTTAACTTGATTCTAAATGAGACTAAAAATAATCTTTTAATTTTTAGGATTTAAGCTGTCAAATAAAATAATTTTATATTATTATAATATTATTTTATTAGTCGGTATGTTTTAGTGATAGTGGACCCTAAATATTTTGCGGGACCCACAGATTAGAAACGGTTAGATCGGTAGCTTAATTAATCACCGTAGGTGTAGAACTTTCGAGAACAGTGACTCGGCTAGTGACTCAATGAGCATTTATTACGCAGCGTGTGACTAAGCCATGTGAGTCACCGGAACCAACCAATGAGAAGAAGGCTTGCTCACCAAGGCTTAATCTTAGCCTTTGATTCATCCAATGGCTTGGATGAAGCCAAGCAAGGTGCCCACCTTGCACCCCACATCAAGTTCACGGCCAAGAGGCCTTTGGTGACCAAAAGATCACTTTGTCTTCATCACTTTTCTCTCTTCTCTCTCATCAAGAACCCTAGCCACCATTCTTGCCCATTTTCTCCACCATATTCGGCCAAGCTCATTTCCTAACCATCCAACCATCCAAAAATTTTTCTAACCAAGTTTCCTTAATCTAAACACCATTCTAAGAACCTTTGTAGTTGGGAGTTTCTTCAAATTCTTCCATCTAAGGCTTGGAAACCAACCTTGGAAGTTTTACCTAGAAGGTGAAATTTCATACTTTTCTTTTCTTTCTTCTTTTTCAAAGTTCTAAGCCATGATTTTTCCATGGTTTAGCTTCTTTTTCATGGTTAGTAACATGTAGGTTTTGTTTGAAATTTTTAGGTGTTTGGTGGAGTGAAAACCGTGACCTAAGGAGGTGAGAAAGCAAGTTTTGTCTTCATTTAAGGTAAGAGGAAGACAATTCTTATCATCCCTTGATGGTGGTAAGAAGATGAGTTGTTTGTAGAATCCATAAGGATTCGGTTGTGGTGTGTTTATTGATGTGTATTTGTTAATTTTTGTGGTTGCTAGTAGCTTAAGTGTTATGTGTTAGTAGCTTTCTTATTTGGTAATTGTAATAATTTTGCATGCCTAATAGCTTTTGATTGTATGTCTATAAGCTTTAAATTAGGTTTATGTGTTAGAAATATTTTGCATATGTTAGAAATATTTTGCATGTGTTAGAGATATAAATGCATGTATTAGAATTGTATGATAAGGTTTAGGATGTGAATAACATGTGTAAGTTTGCATGAGTGTTCCAAAGAACACAATCCAATAGCTCACGGCAATGACAAGTTTGGAGGACCAAAATGTTCTCTTGATTTTTCCTAAAGTGTAGCTTAATTAACCTAGGAGAATCAAGAAAGTTTCTAATTGATTTGATCAAAGAAAAATGCATTTAGAAATCAAATGGTACAAACTTAGTATTTTGGGCCAACATGCCTAAAGGATTAAATTGAATATAGATAACTATTTTCTAAAATGATTTAATGAACTTAGACTATAGAATACATTTGATATGATTTAAAAGGTGAAAGACATTTTGGAAATCAAATACAAAAGTTTTATAAAATTCGGCCAACATGCCACTATAGGAATTCATGATTTTAAAAACTTGTTTCTAAAACCTTTTTCAATTAAAAAGAAACAATACAAGTTAAGAAGAAATTTTCTATAATGATTTATGAAGGAACCAATTGATTAGAAGTAAATCTAAAGGGTTAAAATTCATAATTTTATCATTAGGAAGGAAATACAGTAATGTTAAGAAATTTTCTAACATATAGCTCACTTTTGGTTTTGAAGCATGTTAGAGATTTCAAAAAGAATTTAATGAAATGGTTAAAAATTAGGTAAATAGAAATTTTATGGAAAATTTAGAAAATCATTATTATAAATTTATAAACAAAATGCTTGTCAATTTTTAGTAAAAATTGAACCTATAGGATAGTCAAAATATCCTAATGACAGTATACGGTATGAAAAATTATTCTACGTAGTTTAAAGGTACTAAATATTATTTCTATCTGTTTAAACAGTAATTTTAAAGGCATTCGAATAAGAAAATGATTTAAAAATCCTACGCGATTGAGAAAACGTATTAAAAATGCTACGCGATTTTAAAAACAGAAAAATATCTTTACCCGATTTTTAAACGTTTGTAAAAACGACGAGATTTCAAAAACGCGATAAAATTTCTACGCGATTGACCGTTACCGTATTTATTTTTATTTGTCGGAAAATGTGAACCCGTCTGAGTTTTGAGGTTATTTATTTGTCGGGAAAAAGTGAACCGTCTGAGCTTTACGCCATTGAGGGCATATATATTTTATCTTAAGGGCATTTTCGTAATTTCATATATTTGGAATTATGTTTTGTCTTTATACCGATTTTTGGTGTTTTGGGTTGACGAGGCGAATCACATCGTGTTGTCGATGCGATAAGTGTAGTGTAGTTTATTGTTCTAATAAACTTGGAGACTTTAGTGTACGGGATCCCACATGTGACGGAGTTGGTAGCTCCGTTTGGGCCGTGGTAAACCGATAGCACACTAATGTACTCGACATTCACTATATTTAATCGAGGTTTGTAAAGTCTAGTAGTACATTGCCTATAGTGCCACAACGGGAGGCGTGAACTATACTACGCTGGATGGTGGATTCCCGGTGTCGTAGGCTATTGACGCAACGTGTGATCGCGTAATAGTTGGTTGGGCAGCCGTGGTACTAATAGATTTTGCAAGTCATTCTCTCGATATCTGTTTGGGTTTAGCTCCATGGAGTAGGGTTGTGTTTTGGTGTATTTGATTTTATCTTGGATAATATTCCATTTTCTCTATTTATCTTTATCGGTAAAATCTTGGATGTTTTACATTTTCTCTATTTGTATTTATCGATAATTTTTATGTTAGTTGTCTATTTCTTATCTTATTTTATTTGTGAGATTGATTTATCGTGTGAATTTCTTTATTTGTGTTATATACGTGATGTTCTGAAACACTAGGATATTTAATATGTATTACTGTTATAGCTTATTCGTATTGTATGAACTGTGTAGTAGTTATGTGTCGTCTTCTTATTTGCCATGTTGTGATGATTTTATGTTGTCTTACCTCTTTATTGTATGTGTCTATTCTCTATTTATTTTTATGCGGTAAAGAGTTTGAAGAGGAAGAGGAGGAACAACCTCTTGAGATCGTGTACCACGAGGAAGAGGGAGATCGCGAGGCCGACGATCGGTTTACGAGCAAGAACCATCCGATCATCCATACCCTCTGGATTGATTGTGTGAGGGATGGCGGCCTTTGCATTTTGGGGTTCGTAGAGTGGTATTCCATGGAGGTGATCGGCTTGGCATTTACGAGGAGATCGTGCTTCATTACCTATCTTTGGACGTATGACCGTGATTCTACGTCATCGGTTTGATGGAGATCCGATTTCGACGACGACGCTTTTTTCGCATTTAGAGTTACCCTTATCCATTAGGCGTTATTGGGGTCTTTGAAAACCACGAGCCTAGTGAGATAAGCATCGTGTCGGCTGCGCGATCCCGTTATCGCCGTATGTGTCGAGACATCGAGGATATTTATCTCGATGATCATTTTCACACCGAGAGTGATCCATCGAGAGGAGTAGATAATCATGATGTTTTTTTTTTTTTTTTTTTTGGCGCGTCGGCGTATGTACGTATATATATTAACTCTTTTATTGCTTTCTTTCTTGTTTTTGTTTAAATAGTTGTAGTCTTAGTTGTAAATTATATGTACGGTTTATAACTTAACCATATGTATATTATTAGTGATGATGTTTTTTTTTTTTTTTTATTTCGTATTTTCCGTATTATCTTTTTATTACATATTTAAATCTATCAGGAATTATTTTTACAACCCGTAATAATTTTAACAAATATTCCGCAACTTGGGTAGATTTTATTTCTATTTATTTTATTTTCTTTCATGTGTGACATCCTCCAAAGGGGTGTTACATTAGTTGGTATCAGAGCCCAAGTTAGAGTCTTTTGGGGTTGTGGTTGGGTCTGTTTTTGTTTGTGCTGTGTGATTCTCTGTGATCTTTGTGATTTATATCCTTTTGGAAATATCTTAAAGGATGTATCTGACTTTGTTTTGTTATGTTTGAAGAAAGGAGATGGCTGGTAGAGGCGAGAGGACGTGCTAACGTAAATCGAGATGAGGATCCGATGTTGGTTCTTCTTGAGGCTATGCGGCGGATGGTGAAGTGATTACTCGACAAAATTTGAGAAGCGACCAACAACAAGATGCTACGACGAGATGCCCTAAATTTATCGAATTTAGGCGTCGTCATATCCGCCACAATTTAGAGGCGAGGTGGATCCGGAGAAAGCGAGTCGGTGGATGCAAGATTTAGAGAGAATATTTGAGGGGATGAGATGTACGGATGAAAAGAAAGTGACTTATCTTTGTTTTCATGCTTTGAGAGGAGATGCGAGAACATTGGTGGAGAGGAATCCGCCGAGTGTTGCAAGTGAAGGGACCCGAGATCACTTGGGAAGTATTTTCTAATACTTTTACGGATAAATATTTTCTGCAAGTGCTAGGCATGCCAAGGAAATGGAATTTCTTGGGTTGCGACGAGGGGAATATGACGGTGAATGAGTATGCCACAAAATTTGAGAGTTTATCTCAATTCTCAGATTATGCTCGAGACACGACAAGATGATGTGTGGAGATGCAGGAAGTTTGAATCAGGTTTAAGGGTGGAACTGAAACGAGGAGTGGTATCTTTGAGGATGACTCAGTTTCATGCGTTGGTGGATGCGTGTGCTCGACTTGAAGAGTTGGAGCCATCTAGAGATCAGAGGAATCGGAATTTTGGACCGACAAGGTTCCAGAGAGGTGGAGGTAGTAATGCAAATCGGTTTCAGCGTAAGCCGTATACCAGGCCAACAGGAAGTCAATCTCAACGACCATCTGTTAGCGGAAGTGCAAGTGGTAGTGGAGCTGGACAGAGGGTGGCGTTTACGCCAACGTGTTTTAAGTGCGGGAAGAAAGGTCATATTTCTCCCGAGTGTACAGTTAAAGGTGCAGTTTGTTTCAATTGTAAACAACCAGGGCACATAGCAAAGGATTGTCCACAGCCGGAGAGAAAACCTGCTGTTCGGTATGTTAAAGCTAATCAGCAAAAATCTGGAAGTACTCAACCGAGATCTGGAGGACGAGTATATACAATGGTGGGATCTGAGATTTCTAAGTCTGATGATCTTATTCAGGGAGAAGGAGACATTGGAGGTAATCTTCTGACTGTCTTGTATGACTCGGGTGCTACACACTCTTTTATTGCATATGATTGTGTGGAAAGGTTGAAGTTGCCTATGTCTTCTCTGAATGTTATGTTAAATGTATCTACACCAACTGCTAAACCTGTAGTTACTTCTAAGATCTGTTTGGATTGTCCTATTGTTGTGAAGGGCCGTTTGTTTTTGGTTGATTTGATTTGTTTGCCTCTCATTGAGATAGATGTAATCTTAGGGATGGACTGGTTATGTTCTAACCATATCCTTATAGATTGTGCAAAGAAAACTATAGTTTTTCCTAAGGAAGAAGAGTCTGGATTCTTAACTGCTGTTAAAGTCAAATCTTTATTGAGAGATGGAGCGCAGGGATATCTGGTATTGTCTTCTCTAGAAGTTAAGAATGAGAAGGATGTGAATACTATTCCTGTTGTCAACGATTTTTTTCGGACGTTTTCTGAAGATGTACACAGTTTACCGCTGAGCGGGAGATCGAATTCTCAATTGATTTAGTACGGAACAGGTCCTATCTCAATTGCACCGTATCGTATGTCGCCAGTAGAGTTGGAGGAGCTGAAAAAGCAATTGGTGGAACTGTTGGAGAAAGAATTTGTACGACCTAGTGTTTCCCCATGGGATGCACCAGTACTTTTGGTCAGGAAGAAGGATGGAACGTCGCGACTTTGTGTGGACTATCGGCAGCTGAACAAGGTGACTGTCAAGAATAAATATCCGCTTCCAAGAATCGACGATTTGATGGATCAATTGAGAGGAGCTGTGATATTTTCCAAGATAGATCTACGATCGAGGTTATCACCAGATTCGTGTAAAAGGGAAGATGTGCCGAAAACGCTTTTCGAACTCGTTATGGACATTATGAGTATCGGGTAATGCCATTCGGGGTGACGAATGCTCTGCCATATTTATGGATTATATGAACAGGATATTTCGTCCATATCTAGACAGTTGTCGTTGTCTTTATCGATGACATTCTGATCTATTCTCAATCGAAGGAAGAGCATGTTGAACATCTAAGTGTTATTGTTCAGATTTTGAGGGAGAAACAGTTGTATGCGAAGTTGTCTAAGTGTGAGTTCTGGTTAGAAGAAGTTCAATTTCTTGGTCACGTAATTTCTAAAGAAGGTATAGCGGTGGACCCATCGAAAGTGGAGACTGTTTTACAGTGGGAGAGACCTAAGACAAGAATGAAGTTCGAAGTTTTGTTGGACTTGCTTTGGTTATTATCGGAGGTTTATCGAAGGTTTTTCCAAGATTGCTGGACCGCTTACACAACTTACGAGGAAAAGTCAAGCTTTCGAATGGACGGAAGAACGTGAAGCTAGTTTTCAAGAGTTGAAGAAAAGGTTAACAACTGCGCCGGTGTTAATCCTACCGATTCGACGAAATCTTTCGATGTGTATTGTGACGCTTCTTATCAAGGACTAGGATGCGTGTTGATGCAAGACCGGAATGTGGTGGCGTATGCTTCTCGGCAATTGAAGATTCATGAAAAGAATTATCCTACGCATGATTTGGAATTGGCTGCGGTAGTTTTTGCTTTGAAGATATGGAGACACTTTCTCTATGGAGCAACGTTCAACATTTTCAGTGATCACAAGAGTTTGAAGTACTTGTACGACCAGAAGGAGCTGAATATGAGGCAGCGAAGGTGGTTGGAATTTCTGAACGATTACGATTTTCAACTTTTATACCACCCTGGTAAGGCGAATGTCGTGGCCGATGCCTTAAGCAGGAAGATTATTAGTGTTTCTGCGCTAATGATTAAAGAAAAAGAGCTCATCGAACAGTTTAGAGATGAGTGGTCATTTGTTGAGTTGAAACCGGGGAAGATCTGTGTTAGCATGGTTACTATCTCGAGCGAGCTAATGGAAGACATAAAGGAAAAGCAAAATGCCGATAAATTTTTGCAAGGAATAAGGGAGCAAATGAAACAAGGCGAGACACTAGAGTTCAAGGAAGGAACGATGGAATTCTGAGATTTCGGGGTAGAGTTTGTGTTCCTCGTAACCGAGAACCGAGAAGATATATTGTGAAACATGCCCATACTAGTCTATTGAGTATGCATCCAGGCATAACAAAGATGTATCAAGACTTGAAGAAGTTATTCTGGTGGCATGGAATGAAGGGTGATGTTGTTAGATGCGTGTCAACTTGTCTAGTTTGTCAAAAGTCGAAAGTTGAACACCAAAGACCAGCTGGGATGTTGCAACCATTATCGATTCCAGAATGGAAATGGGACAGCATTTCTATGGATTTCGTTACTGGTTTGCCAAAGACAAGGAGAGGTCATGACGCAATATGGGTTATAGTCGATAGACTTACGAAATCGGCTCATTTCTTACCGATCAATATCAAATATTCATTAGAAAGATTAACCCAGTTGTACATCAGTGAAATTATCAGACTACATGGTGTACCGACAAGTATAATTTCTGATCGTGATCCGAGGTTTACGTCAAGATTTTGGCGAAGTCTACAAGAAGCTATGGGAACTAAGTTACGGCGAGTTCAGCGTATCATCCGCATGGTGACGGTCAGTGAAAGAACTATACAGTCTTTGGAGGATTTATTGCGTGCTTGTGTTTTGGAACAACGGGGAAGTTGGGATGAATTTTTATCTTTGATAGAATTCACCTACAACAATAGTTTTCACGCGAGCATTGGAATGGCACCTTATGAAGCATTGTATGGAAGACGATGTCGAACGCCGTTATGCTGGTATCAAGATGGAGAAAGTACGACTGTTGGACCGGAGCTTGTACAACAAACTACGGATAAAGTCAAGATGATACAAGAGAAGATGAGGACGACGCAAAGCAGACAAAAGAGTTACGCGGATAAGCGAAGACGACCTCTTGAGTTTGAGGAGGGTGAGCATGTATTTCGAGAGTTACTCCTACGACGGGTGTCGGAAGAGTAATTAAGTCTAAGAAGCTTACTCCTAAATTCATTGGACCATATCAGATTATCCGACGTATAGGCCCTGTAGCATATCAGATTTCTTTGCCGCCGTTTCTATCTAATTTGCATGATGTGTTTCATGTGTCTCAGTTACGGAAGTATATGCCAGATCCGACACATGTTATACAATCAGATGACGTACAGTTAAAGGAGAATTTGACTTACGAAACTTTACCTGTCAGGATAGAGGACGAAAAGGTAAAGCAACTTCGAGGGAAGATGATCGAGCTGGTAAAAGTTATATGGAATGATGTGACGGGTGAAGCTACTTGGGAACTGGAAGATAAAATGAAGGATCAGTATCCCCATTTGTTTGGATGAACATCAAATTTCGAGGACGAAATTTTTATTTGTTGGGGAGTGTTGTAACGCCCCAATTTTTAGAAAATATTATGAATGTACTGTTTTCTGTTTTTCATGCTTTTGTATGAATGACCGCTGTGTCCTTATTTTTCTGTTCTTGAATTTTGTATGAAAACAACTACGATAATACTGAGGTTCAAATTTTATTTGATCGTTTTACGTAGTTTGCTTGAGACGGTAAAATAAAAATTTTTCTGAGCTACTGTATTAATTTTTTTGAAAGATATACAGCTAAATAATACTGCTGGATATTTTATTTGAACGTTTTGGACGATTACCTACGTTGTGGGAAAAAATGGGGAAATGACCGTTACGTCCCGAACGTACTGTTTTCTCTGTTTTTGTCTGTTTTTAATTGTTTTCTTCTTGATTTAATGCCAGAAAATACTGTCTGTGATTTTATATGAACTTTTTGTGTGATTTGCTCCGAGGCAGGAAAATAATATTTTCCGGGCCGGGGAAAATCTTATTTGATTATTTAGAATTGGGGGATCTTACTTAACCCGATTCTAAATGAGACTAAAAATAATCTTTTAATTTTTAGGATTTAACTGTCAAATAAAATAATTTTATATTATTATAATATTATTTTATTAGTCAGTATGTTTTAGTGACAGTGGACCCGGAAATATTTTGCGGGACCCACAATTAGCAGAACGGTTAGATCGGTAGCTTAATTAATCACCGTAGGCTGTAGAACTTTCCAGAACAGGCTGACTCAGCTAGCTGACTCAGCAGAGCATTTATTACGCAGTGTGACTAAGCCATGTGAGTCACCTGGAACCAACCAATGAGAAGAAGGCTTGCTCACCAAGGCTTAATCTTAGCCTTTGATTCATCCAATGGCTTGGATGAAGCCAAGCAAGGTGCCCACCTTGCACCCCACATCAAGTTCACGGCCAAGAGGCCTTTGGTGACCAAAAGATCACTTTGTCTTCATCACTTTTCTCTCTTCTCTCTCATCAAGAACCCTAGCCACCATTCTTGCCCATTTTCTCCACCATATTCGGCCAAGCTCATTTCCTAACCATCCAACCATCCAAAAATTTTTCTAACCAAGTTTCCTTAATCTAAACACCATTCTAAGAACCTTTGTAGTTGGGAGTTTCTTCAAATTCTTCCATCTAAGGCTTGGAAACCAACCTTGGAAGTTTTACCTAGAAGGTGAAATTTCATACTTTTCTTTTCTTTCTTCTTTTTTTTCAAAGTTCTAAGCCATGATTTTTCCATGGTTTAGCTTCTTTTTCATGGTTAGTAACATGTAGGTTTTGTTTGAAATTTTTAGGTGTTTGGTGGAGTGAAAACCGTGACCTAAGGAGGTGAGAAAGCAAGTTTTTGTCTTCATTTAAGGTAAGAGGAAGACAATTCTTATCATCCCTTGATGGTGGTAAGAAGATGAGTTGTTTGTAGAATCCATAAGGATTCGGTTGTGGTGTGTTTATTGATGTGTATTTGTTAATTTTTGTGGTTGCTAGTAGCTTAAGTGTTATGTGTTAGTAGCTTTCTTATTTGGTAATTGTAATCATTTTGCATGCCTAATAGCTTTTGATTGTATGTCTATAAGCTTTAAATTAGGTTTATGGGTTAGAAATATTTTGCATATGTTAGAAATATTTTGCATGTGTTAGAGATATAAATGCATGTATTAGAATTGTATGATAAGGTTTAGGATGTGAATAACATGTGTAAGTTTGCATGAGTGTTCCAAAGAACACAATCCAATAGCTCACGGCAATGACAAGTTTGGAGGACCAAAATGTTCTCTTGATTTTTCCTAAAGTGTAGCTTAATTAACCTAGGAGAATCAAGAAAGTTTCTAATTGATTTGATCAAAGAAAAATGCATTTAGAAATCAAATGGTACAAACTTAGTATTTTGGGCCAACATGCCTAAAGGATTAAATTGAATATAGATAACTATTTTCTAAAATGATTTAATGAACTTAGACTATAGAATACATTTGATATGATTTAAAAGGTGAAAGACATTTTGGAAATCAAATACAAAAGTTTTATAAAATTCGGCCAACATGCCACTATAGGAATTCATGATTTTAAAAACTTGTTTCTAAAACCTTTTTCAATTAAAAAGAAACAATACAAGTTAAGAAGAAATTTTCTATAATGATTTATGAAGGAACCAATTGATTAGAAGTAAATCTAAAGGGTTAAAATTCATAATTTTATCATTAGGAAGGAAATACAGTAATGTTAAGAAATTTTCTAACATATAGCTCACTTTTGGTTTTGAAGCATGTTAGAGATTTCAAAAAGTATTTAATGAAATGGTTAAAAATTAGGTAAATAGAAATTTTATGGAAAATTTAGAAAATCATTATTATAAATTTATAAACAAAATGCTGTCAATTTTTAGTAAAAATTGAACCTATAGGATAGTCAAAATATCCTAATGACAGTATACGGTATGAAAAATTATTCTACGTAGTTTAAAGGTACTAAATATTATTTCTATCTGTTTAAACAAGTAATTTTAAAGGCATTCGAATAAGAAAATGATTTAAAAATCCTACGCGATTGAGAAAACGTATTAAAAATGCTACGCGATTTTAAAAACAGAAAAATATCTTTACCCGATTTTTAAACGTTTGTAAAAACGACGAGATTTCAAAAACGCGATAAAATTTCTACGCGATTGACCGTTACTAGTATTTATTTTTCGTTGTTGGAAAAATGTGAACCCGTCATGAGTTTTTTGAGGTTATTTAGTTGTCGGGAAAAAGTGAACCCGTACAGGCTTTCTGCCATTGAGGGCATATATATTTTATCTTAAGGGCATTTTCGTAATTTCATATATTTGGAATTATGTTTTGTCTTTATACCGATTTTTGGTGTTTTGGGTTGACGAGACGAATCACATCGTGTTGTCGATGCGATAAGTGTAGTGTAGTTTATTGTTCTAATAAACTTGGAGACTTTAGTGTACGGGATCCCACATGTGGACAGTTGGTAGCTCCGCTGGGCCGTGGTAAACCGATAGCACACTAATGTACTCGACATTCACTATATTTAATCGAGGTTTGTAAAGTCTAGTAGTGCATTGCCTATAGTGCCACAACGGGAGACTGTGAACTATACTACGCCTGGATGGTGGATTCCCAGTGTCGTAGGCTATTGACGCAACGTGTGATCGCGTAATAGTTGGTTGGGCAGCCGTGGTACTAATAGATTTTGCAAGTCATTCTCTCTGATATCTGTTTGGGTTTAGCTCCATGGAGTAGGGTTGTGTTTTGGTGTATTTGATTTTATCTTGGATAATATTCCATTTTTCTCTATTTATCTTTATCTGGTAAAATCTTGGATGTTTTACATTTTCTCTATTTGTATTTATCTGATAATTTTTATGTTAGTTGTCTATTTCTTATCTTATTTTATTTGTGAGATTGATTTATCTGTGTGAATTTCTTTATTTGTGTTATATCTGTGATGTTCTGAAACACTAGGATATTTAATATGTATTACTGTTATAGCTTATTCGTATTGTATGAACTGTGTAGTAGTTATGTGTCGTCTTCTTATTTGCCATGTTGTGATGATTTTATGTTGTCTTACCTCTTTATTGTATGTGTCTATTCTCTATTTATTTTTATGCGGTAAAGAGTTTGAAGAGGAAGAGGAGGAACAACCTCTTGAGATCGTGTACCCTGAGGAAGAGGGAGATCAGCAGACCGACGATCGGTTTACGAGCAAGAACCATCCGATCATCCATACCCTCTGGATTGATTGTGTGAGGATGGCGACGCCGCATTTTGGGGTTCGTAGAGCCGGTATTCCATGGAGGTGATCCGGCTTGGCATTTACGAGGAGATCGTGCTTCACATTACCTATCTTTGGACGTATGACTGTGATTCTACGTCATCAGTTTGATGGAGATCCGATTTCGACGACGACGCTTTTTCTGCATTTAGAGTTACCCTTATCCATTAGGCGTTATTGGGGTGCTGAATGTAACACCCTCCCAAGGGTATCACATGTCTGACTTCCGACTCATAATCTGAAAATGTTTTCATAAAAGGTTTGAGTTAAAAACGTGGGTTTAAAAATTTCTTCTTTACTGAAACATAAATTTACTGAAAATATTAGGTAATATTCAAAATCATATTTCAACTATTCATTATGCAATATTAACACCAATTAATATTTCACAATTTAAAGAGAAATATAAAATTAACAGACTCTTTTTTTCCAACAAGAAACCCCATGACGGGTCCTACTAAATAGCACGGTATAACACTAACGATAAAACTTAACATACTCATTCCTTATCTTGTATCCACTTTTTTGTTACATCGAACTCTACTCCTTGTCTACTCGAACACCTTCGAACTTGAGACAGCCCACTCTTCAATGTTTTCATCAATCTCTCGAGTATCCATCGCCCGTTATGTCTAAGACAAGTCGATCCTTCTATCATTTGATTTTAACAATACGAGACACAAAGAAAATAACATAACAAAGAGGTGAGATCACCTACGCCAATACCAACATGGCGATAGAGATAACACAAACAAAGATATCATACAGATAGATCATACCATAATCATGCTATCAAAGCATTAATCAACTATCATCATCTAATCATTTATTAGTTTAATTATCATAAATAACAAATTACAATAATGTTCTAATTATCATTATCATCATCCAAGTATTCAAACCAATTGTCATAACCAATATCCTCAATTAATATATCATGCAGATATAAAATGTTCAGATTATGCATGTACACAAGACTCGATTTCCTACTCCATGGAGCTAAACTCATGTCGGAGAAATGATCGAAAAGATCTGTCGGTACCACATGCCTCAGACCACGTGCTATAATCCTCATTTTGATTTTGCACATCTAGCATATACACGACAGTCTTTATCAGATCTTGATTAAGAATAGTGTCTCGGTCCGGATCATCGGTGTGTTGCATCGGTCTAACCTACGGGAAGAAGCGCGACCAACCACCCGTGTAGGCAACCCGCACCCCGATGCCCCCAAGGTCAACAAGTGACCTACACTACGCATATCGCACCCACTCAAGAGGTGTGTTTCTCCTAGGCAATCAGCCATATCCAGATTCTCATCGGACCATTCCAATGCATGTATAATGCACCAAATCCAATCATAGACAAATATGTCATTTTCTCACAAACAAGTGTATGGACACCGGTTCAACAAGAATCATACTTGTACTTTCAACAAATAAAATCATGTTATCACGTTTTCATAGTTGTAAAACACTTTTACCGTATTTTCACAATCGCGTAACATTTACATTGCGTTTTCACAATCAAAAACGTTTACGTTATGTTTTCACAATACCATAACACTTCTTTTATATTTTCACAATATCGTAACACTTTTGTTATGTTTTTAAAATTCCAAAACGTTTTTATTACATTTTTACAATACCGTAACACTACTGTTACGTTTACAAAATTTTGTAACATTTCTGTTACGTTTTCAAAATGTTGCAACTCTTCTGTTGCACTTTTAAACCACGTACTAATTTTTAACGTTTTTCTCAATCGCGTAAAAACATACGTTTCTCAAATCGCATAGTATTTTTCCACTATTTCAAAATCGCGTAACTTAAAAATCATTCTTTTACGTCACGTAAATCATTTTTCATCATTCTCAAAATATTTAAAACACTTTCCAAATCACATAACGATTTTCCTTCATTTTCACAATCACGTAAAAATAATTCATCACTTTTCAATCACGTAGTGATTTTTCAATAGTAGTTCAAATTACGTAAAATATTTAAACATAATTCAAATCGCGTAGAAATGTTTCAACGTATTTAAAATCGCGTAGAAATATTTTACTGTATTTCAAATTGTTTTTAAGATACGTAAAATATTTTTCAACATTTTTCAATCACATAAAATATTCCTCAATATTCCAAACATTATTTTGGACTTAAATAAATCAATATCATTTTTAACACATTGTTCAAAATTGCGTAGCTTAAAAATCACGTTTTTAAGATACGTAAAACATTTTTCATCACAATTTCATTACAGAAAATACTTCTTAACCTTCAAAAATTCCTCTTCAACTTTTCTCAAAATAATATAACTTTATATTTCATTTAATATATTTTCTTACTCAAGAAAATATTTTTCCACAGTTCTTTACTCAAGAAATTCTTTTTCAAAATATACTTCACAAAAATCACTTTTCCATTGATGTAAATCAACGTTTCAAAACTTAACATTTTTCTAATGTATTTCAAAACTTGAAAATAAGTTATACGTTAGTAAATTTTTAAAACACCATTATATTCTCCATTTTTCCCAAATCATTTCCAAACACAACCTTCTTCAAAATAAATTGAAGTTCGAAAACATTTTCGTTTACAAAAACTTGATTTTCTCAAGTGATAAACGCCTCGATTCCCTTTCCAAAATTCTTGTATTAAATCCGATTCGTTTCCACTTTGAAATTCACTTTGTTCATAAAAATCAAGGCATTACAAGCCTTAAAAAAAACGTGGACATGACTATTGAAACCATCAAATATTTTTCCTTTTAAATTGATATGGTTTTACACAAACAAAACCATTAAAAATCCTTTACAAAAACGTAAGACTCATAGTCTTTGAAAATCAAATCATTTGTTCATTTTCAATTTTTCACTTTCTTTGCAAATCCATTTTCACTTTCTTTACAAATCCTTTTTCACTTTCTTTGCAAATCCTTAAAATTATCATTGCTATTTTCATTTAAATCTCATGTTTAGTAAAACACTTAGAAACTTTTTACACAAAATAAATCAATAAAAATCCTTCTAAAACCGTATTCATGTACTCTTTGAAAAATAAATCCTTTGTTTATTTTCTTTACTTTTCTAAACATCCATTTTCATCATTCAAGAAAATATTAATTTTGTGAACACCTATTTTGAGGTGTCTTGTTCGAAATCCACCATGTTCCAAGTACTCAAAAATCAATTCTTTTGTTCTTGAAAATTTTCAACATGAACCCTAATTAAGGGCATCAAAACCGTAGCTCTTCCTTGGCTATTGGAGCCAAAAATTAATTTCCTTTCCACCATCAAGTCATGGCATATACATATATATTTCATCATCAATAATATAAGCATACCATTAAAGCCATAAAAGCATGTATAGCATATCAAGCATATCATCAAAGCTATAAAATCATGCAAAGCATATCAAGCATAGAAAATTAATCAAAGCTCATAAACACCACAAATTAATTACATGACCATGGATATGAATCCTCACATGGATTCCACATCCATCAAATAAAATACCATCTCTCACCACCATGCTTGGTTGGTGAGATGGATCTCCCTCTTACCTCTTGAAGATCCTCAAAAGCTTCTTGATTTGCTTCTTTTTCCAAGTCCTTCATCACCAAGAGCTTCTCAAATACAAAACAAAATACATAGAAATTAGTATACTAAGCTTGATTAAGAGGAACCATGGATCAAACATGGCTTAGATCATGAAAAAGAGAGAAGAAAATGAAGTTTCCTTATACTTCACCTCAAAAACCCAATAACTTTGATCTTGAAGAAACTCCTTGAAGATGAATGATTTAGAAGAAGTCTTCAACATGAAAGTTGCTTAGAATATCATGGAGATTCAAGATCTAAGGTTGGATGAAATTAAAAGAGATTGGATGGTGATTTTAGGGTAGATAACCAAATAATATCTCTTGAAGCACAAAGATGAAATTTTTGATTTTTGATAGAAACTTGAAGCTTGGATTTGAAGCTCAAGATGAATGATTTTGGAAAAACTCATAACTAGAGATGTTCTTAGAATGGTGTTTAGGTTTAGAAAATCAAGTTGGATGAAATTTTTGAGTGATGAAAGGTGCTCTTGGAGGGCTTGGCCAAAATCTAGAGAAGAAAGGAGATGGAGAGAAAATTTTCTAAGTTTCCTTCTTGAAAATGAATCAATGAAGACCAAGGAAGACAATAATGACTAAAGCATGCAATTATGGTCTTCCAAACTCCTTCATGCAGCACCAAATTCGTACTCCCCCTTCTTGCATTCTTCTTGAGTGCAAAAAAAATCAAAAGTAAGCCATTATGATGTCTAACTTGACCAAGACATGCAAAAAAATGACATAAAGCTTGTTTTTTTGTCTTCTAAACACTCCAAAACCATCACTTTCTCTTCATAATGCATTCAATAAAGTTGTCTTCATTATTTGCCACCATTTGAAGCATTTCTAGCCATTGATTAATTCAATGGTTAGGATTTAGGTAGATTTAGATAGGTTAGAAGACTTAATCTGGCCATTGGATTTTTCTCCTTTAAATTCTAACCATTAGATGTGTCTCCAAAATTAATGGTTAAGATTGCTTCTTCAAACTTTAAATCCAAGGGTCCTAATTAGTCTTTGCCATTTTAGAAGACCAAATCTCTACCCTTGATTAATTCTTCATCCAATGGTCATAAATGGTCTTTGTTACTTTTTAAGATTAAATCTCCACCCTTGATTTAATCTAAATCCAATGGTTATAAATGGTCTTTGTCATTTTTCAAGACCAATTCTACACCTTTGATTACATCTATGGTTGATATCAAAGCCTTTCTAACTAAGCTTATTCTCACACCATTGATTAAATCAATGGTTATTATCCAAGGCTTCTTTATTAAGTTTGTTTCTTAACCTTTGATTAAATCAATGGTTAATATTCAAACTAAGAATTCTCATCGAAAGGTATAGATCAAGTCAAGCTCTCTTTGTTGACTACGCAGTATAATATTTATTCTTGTATCCTACAAATAATATTTTTACTGTATTTTTATCATCCGATAATTAAATACAGTACAAAACACAGTACAATAAAATTTTAAAAACTGTTTCCAGATTCAGGTTTAGTAAGATCCCCTGTCTCCGTCTAAACAGTACAAATTTTTCTATGCGTAGAAAAATTTTTCACTTTGTGGGACCCACCTGGGCCCACATATCCCTTGCTGGGCCCACAAACAGAAAAAAATTTCAAAATCATCCACAAAAATTATAAAATGCACAAATATCAAATCAGATTACGTAAAATAATTACCTAACGGTAAAAATTAAATTACGTAAGGTTTTCCCCGGCCCGAAAATTTTTATTTTCCTGACACGGAGTAAATCACTCAAAACGATCAAATACGCTGACGAAATAAACAAAATAATTTTACAGTGCACAAAAATTACTAAACAGTAAAATTCTGTTAACTGTCAAAATTACTATTTAAGAGATACAGAAATTTTGGGGTGTTACAATACTCCCTTTACAGAAATTTCGTCCTCGAAATTTCATGACCATGATTTCACACCCTCGAATAAATAATGATATTATTCCTTTATCTTTTCTTCGGTTCCATGTAGTTTCACCTCTTACGTTATTCCAAACGATTCTAAACTATTGAAAGTTCTTTATCTCTTGTTCACTTCTCCTGATCAAACAAATATCTTAATAATTTTATTTTCTACGGTTCTCCATTACCGTCTTAACTTTTCCAATAGATAGACTTATTCAATTTTTGAAGAATCCACCACGCTTCCACTGCGCCATTTTGATACTCGACCTGGATATAAATAGGAATATTCTCTCTTGCAAGATATTCCTTCAATTGCAGATAGATGAAAGAAAACATCATGGAAAAGAACAAAACGAATCGAATGTGTTATCGAACATATCCAAAGAAAGAATTGGATGTAACTCGATCTTCAAGAATGAATTCTCGATATCAATACAAATGGCTACCATCCTTCATTCATGCCTAGAATAGTTTTTCTCAAATAACTTCCAACTAATGTAATCTATTACTTAAAATTTTCTTATCCTCATATCACTTTATTCTCCAGCTTTAGCTTCTTTAACAGGAAACGTCTCACTAACCGAGTTCTCCTTTCAACCGTATTATATCAAATACTATGACATGGATTTTAAATAGGAATATCCTTTCTTGCAAAATATTCTTTCTTTCAAATGCAATATATGAAAGAACATTATAAAGGTTTAGGAAGAAAAGCTATCGAAATGATCTGATATGTTACCAAACATATTCAACAAGAATTTGATTTTGCCTGATTTTCAGGAATGAGTTTTTCTGAAATACTAATACTATATTGAGACAATCTCATAGGATATGGTTGGAAAATAACCAATCCATTTTCAAAGATCACGTCTGTTTATGAAACAGATCAAACTAACACAAAGTTTTGAGTTTTGAAAGATCACATCTGTTTAGGAAACAGATCAACCTATATTAAAATTTTGAACGACAGATCAAACTAACCCAAAGATTTGATCCATAACAACAATTTGAATAACTTGAGTAGCTCGATAAGTGAGAATAGAAACAGTAAACAAATCGAGGGATTACGAATAACTCTAACATATAATTGATCTACTCAATCACATGTCATAAGGAATAGGTTACTCAAAGAAATATTTGGTATGGTTTATAGGATTAGCTCCAATGACGTAATCTCCATTGTTTAAATCTTCCGCTCCGAACACTTCCTACTACATGAGATTTTACTAACATAAAACTCTGTTTTTATTGGAACTCTTTCTGCACTTGAAACAAATTATTTCCTTGAACGTACAATCTTTCGTTAAGTGCCCTTTTCCATACTTCTTACATTCCTATGCGCAGATGTCACAATCAAACTAAACCTGTCATTACTAGTACTTTCTCCACAAGCTTGTTGTTGTTGTTGACTTCTTAGAGATTATAAGTACGTTTTCTGTTGGAATCGCTTGACCTTAAGATTTTCCTTTTTTTCGTAACCAATATAGTCCAACGTTACAGGGTCTCTCATCCTGAGATTGATTTAACTCTAACAAAATCTTAGCTTAAGAAATCAATTCTTGCCGTGGAACAATCTTCTGCGTTTGCTGTATAATTGCTTCAGCCACTGTTAAGTTGCAGTCATATCACCACCATTATGTCTCACTTCCACACGCGTACGTCTATCACGAGTCATTTCTTTTCTTCAAAGATGGACGAATCAAAATAAAATGGAAACCAGATGTAACCATTTCAAATACACGTTTGTTTTCTTGACGTACATTCCTTTATTAAGTACCTTCTTTCACATCATTTACTGCCTTTGGTTTCCTCAATAGTTGTATACATCTTTTGTTGAAATCAATCACTTTCCAAATATCCTTAAAAATATCGGGTTCCAAAATTACGTAGTCTTATATTCTAAGACTGATTCTCTTCCATCAGATCCTGATCCTCAACTTTCATTTTTTTTCCACTGAACAGCGGTCCTTTGTTCCTACAGTCATCCTTCCACATTGCTCCCGTTGCTGCCATAGCTTTTGCAACTACATTACGCTCCCTTAGTTCCTGCAGTTATCTTTTTACATTGCTCCCGTAGCTGCAACTGCATTAATAGTATTATGTTCCGCATCCACACACGTACATCTAGCACGAGTTGTTTTCTCCCTCCAAAAATGGATGAATCAAAATACAATGGATCTGATATCCATTATAAACAACATTGTTTCCTTTCGGGAAAACAATAAACACAGAGAACACAACACAAGCAAAATAGACCTAACCACAAACCCCAAAAGACTCAAACCGTGCTCTGATACCAACTAATGTAACACCCTCCCAAGGGTATCACATGTCTGACTTCCGACTCATAATCTGAAAATGTTTTCATAAAAGGTTTGAGTTAAAAACGTGGGTTTAAAAATTTCTTCTTTACTGAAACATAAATTTACTGAAAATATTAGGTAATATTCAAAATCATATTTCAACTATTCATTATGCAATATTAACACCAATTAATATTTCACAATTTAAAGAGAAATATAAAATTAACAGACTCTTTTTTTTTCAACAGTAGCAAACCCCATGACGGGTCCTACTAAATAGCACGGTATAACACTAACGATAAAACTTAACATACTCATTCCTTATCTTGTATCCAGCTTGTTACATCAGAACTCTACTCCTTGTCTACTCGAACACCTTCGAACTTGAGATGTGCCACTCTTCAATGTTTTCATCAATCTCACGAGTATCCATCGCCCGTTATGTCTAAGACAAGTCGATCCTTCTATCATTTGATTTTAACAATACAGACACAGCAAAATAACATAACAAAGAGGTGAGATCACCTACGCCAATACCAACATGGCAGTATAGAGATAACACAAACAAAGATATCATACGAGATAGATCATACCATAATCATGCTATCAGCATTAATCAACTATCATCATCTAATCATTTATTAGTTTAATTATCATAAATAACAAATTACAATAATGTTCTAATTATCATTATCATCATCCAAGTATTCAAACCAATTGTCATAACCAATATCCCTCAATTAATATATCATGCGAGATATAAAATGTTCGGATTATGCATGTACACAAGACTCGATTTCCTACTCCATGGAGCTAAACTCAGGTCGGAGAAATGATCGAAAAGATCTGTCGGTACCACATGCCTCAGACCACGTGCTATAATCCTCATTTTGATTTTGCACATCTAGCATATACACGACAGTCTTTATCGATCTTGATTAAGAATAGTGTCTCGGTCCGGATCATCGGTGTGTTGCATCGGTCTAACCTACGGGAAGAAGCGCGACCAACCACCCGTGTAGGCAACCCGCACCCCGATGCCCCCAAGGTCAACAAGTGACCTACACTACGCATATCGCACCCACTCAAGAGAGGTGTGTTTCTCCTAGGCAATCAGCCATATCCAAATCTCATCGGACCATTCCAATGCATGTATAATGCACCAAATCCAATCATAGACAAATATGTCATTTTCTCACAAACGGTGTATGGACACTGGTTCAACAAGAATCATATCTTGTACTTTCAACAAATGAAAATCATGTTATCACGTTTTCATAGTTGTAAAACACTTTTACCGTATTTTCACAATCGCGTAACATTTCTGTTACGTTTTCACAATCCAAAAACGTTTCTGTTATGTTTTCACAATACCATAACACTTCTTTTATATTTTCACAATATCGTAACACTTTTGTTATGTTTTTAAAATTCCAAAACGTTTTTATTACATTTTTACAATACCGTAACACTACTGTTACGTTTACAAAATTTTGTAACATTTCTGTTACGTTTTCAAAATGTTGCAACTCTTCTGTTGCACTTTTAAACCACGTACTAATTTTTAACGTTTTTCTCAATCGCGTAAAAACATACGTTTCTCAAATCGCATAGTATTTTTCCACTATTTCAAAATCGCGTAACTTAAAAATCATTCTTTTACGTCACGTAAATCATTTTTCATCATTCTCAAAATATTTAAAACACTTTCCAAATCACATAACGATTTTCCTTCATTTTCACAATCACGTAAAAATAATTCATCACTTTTCAATCACGTAGTGATTTTTCAATAGTAGTTCAAATTACGTAAAATATTTAAACATAATTCAAATCGCGTAGAAATGTTTCAACGTATTTAAAATCGCGTAGAAATATTTTCTTGTATTTCAAATTGTTTTTAAGATACGTAAAATATTTTTCAACATTTTTCAATCACATAAAATATTCCTCAATATTCCAAACATTATTTTGGACTTAAATAAATCAATATCATTTTTAACACATTGTTCAAAATTGCGTAGCTTAAAAATCACGTTTTTAAGATATCGTAAAACATTTTTCATCACAATTTCATTACGTAAAAATACTTCTTAACCTTCAAAAATTCCTCTTCAACTTTTCTCAAAATAATATAACTTTATATTTCATTTAATATATTTTCTTACTCAAGAAAATATTTTTCCACAGCTTCTTTACTCAAGAAATTCTTTTTCAAAATATACTTCACAAAAATCACTTTTCCATTGATGTAAATCAACGCTTTCAAAACTTAACATTTTTCTAATGTATTTCAAAACTTGAAAATAAGTTATACGTTAGTAAATTTTTAAAACACCATTATATTCTCCATTTTTCCCAAATCATTTCCAAACACAACCTTCTTCAAAATAAATTGAAGTTGAAAACATTTTCGCTTAGTTTAAAAACTTGATTTTCTCAAGTGATAAACGCTACGATTCCCTTTCCAAAATTCTTGTATTAAATCCATTACGTTTCCACTTTGAAATTCACTTTGTTCATAAAAATCAAGGCATTACAAGCCTTAAAAAAACGATGGACATGACTATTGAAACCATCAAATATTTTTCCTTTTAAATTGATATGGTTTTACACAAACAAAACCATTAAAAATCCTTTACAAAAACGTAAGACTCATAGTCTTTGAAAATCAAATCATTTGTTCATTTTCAATTTTTCACTTTCTTTGCAAATCCATTTTCACTTTCTTTACAAATCCTTTTTCACTTTCTTTGCAAATCCTTAAAATTATCATTGCTATTTTCATTTAAATCTCATGTTTAGTAAAACACTTAGAAACTTTTTACACAAAATAAATCAATAAAAATCCTTCTAAAACCGTATTCATGTACTCTTTGAAAAATAAATCCTTTGTTTATTTTCTTTACTTTTCTAAACATCCATTTTCATCATTCAAGAAAATATTAATTTTGTGAACACCTATTTTGAGGTGTCTTGTTCAAATCCACCATGTTCCAAGTACTCAAAAATCAATTCTTTTGTTCTTGAAAATTTTCAACATGAACCCTAATTAAGGGCATCAAAACCGTAGCTCTTCCTTGGCTATTGGAGCCAAAAATTAATTTCCTTTCCACCATCAAGTCATGGCATATACATATATATTTCATCATCAATAATATAAGCATACCATTAAAGCCATAAAAGCATGTATAGCATATCAAGCATATCATCAAAGCTATAAAATCATGCAAAGCATATCAAGCATAGAAAATTAATCAAAGCTCATAAACACCACAAATTAATTACATGACCATGGATATGAATCCTCACATGGATTCCACATCCATCAAATAAAATACCATCTCTCACCACCATGCTTGGTTGGTGAGATGGATCTCCCTCTTACCTCTTGAAGATCCTCAAAAGCTTCTTGATTTGCTTCTTTTTCCAAGTCCTTCATCACCAAGAGCTTCTCAAATACAAAACAAAATACATAGAAATTAGTATACTAAGCTTGATTAAGAGGAACCATGGATCAAACATGGCTTAGATCATGAAAAAGAGAGAAGAAAATGAAGTTTCCTTATACTTCACCTCAAAAACCCAATAACTTTGATCTTGAAGAGAAACTCCTTGAAGATGAATGATTTAGAAGAAGTCTTCAACATGAAAGTTGCTTAGAATATCATGGAGATTCAAGATCTAAGGTTGGATGAAATTAAAAGAGATTGGATGGTGATTTTAGGGTAGATAACCAAATAATATCTCTTGAAGCACAAAGATGAAATTTTTGATTTTTGATAGAAACTTGAAGCTTGGATTTGAAGCTCAAGATGAATGATTTTGGAAAAACTCATAACTAGAGATGTTCTTAGAATGGTGTTTAGGTTTAGAAAATCAAGTTGGATGAAATTTTTGAGTGATGAAAGGTGCTCTTGGAGGGCTTGGCCAAAATCTAGAGAAGAAAGGAGATGGAGAGAAAATTTTCTAAGTTTCCTTCTTGAAAATGAATCAATGAAGACCAAGGAAGACAATAATGACTAAAGCATGCAATTATGGTCTTCCAAACTCCTTCATGCAGCACCAAATTCGTACTCCCCCCCTTCTTGCATTCTTCTTGAGTGCAAAAAAATCAAAAGTAAGCCATTATGATGTCTAACTTGACCAAGACATGCAAAAAATGACATAAAGGCTTGTTTTTATTGTCTTCTAAACACTCCAAAACCATCACTTTCTCTTCATAATGCATTCAATAAAGTTGTCTTCATTATTTGCCACCATTTGAAGCATTTCTAGCCATTGATTAATTCAATGGTTAGGATTTAGGTAGATTTAGATAGGTTAGAAGACTTAATCTGTATTGGATTTTTCTCCTTTAAATTCTAACCATTAGATGTGTCTCCAAAATTAATGGTTAAGATTGCTTCTTCAAACTTTAAATCCAAGGGTCCTAATTAGTCTTTGCCATTTTAGAAGACCAAATCTCTACCCTTGATTAATTCTTCATCCAATGGTATAAATGGTCTTTGTTACTTTTTAAGATTAAATCTCCACCCTTGATTTAATCTAAATCCAATGGTTATAAATGGTCTTTGTCATTTTTCAAGACCAATTCTACACCTGATTACATCTATGGTTGATATCAAAGCCTTTCTAACTAAGCTTATTCTCACACCATTGATTAAATCAATGGTTATTATCCAAGGCTTCTTTATTAAGTTTGTTTCTTAACCTTTGATTAAATCAATGGTTAATATTCAAACTAAGAATTCTCATCGAAAGGTATAGATCAAGTCAAGCTCTCTTTGTTGACTACGCAAAGATAATATTTATTCTTGTATCCTACAAATAATATTTTTACTGTATTTTTATCATCCGATAATTAAATACAGTACAAAACACAATACAATAAAATTTTAAAAACTGTTTCCGGATTCAGGTTTAGTAAGATCCCCTGTCTCCGTCTAAACAGTACAAATTTTTCTATGCGTAGAAAAATTTTTCACTTTGATGGGACCCACCTGGGCCCACATATCCCTTGCTGGGCCCACAAACAGAAAAAAATTTCAAAATCATCCACAAAAATTATAAAATGCACAAATATCAAATCAGATTACGTAAAATAATTACCTAACGGTAAAAATTAAATTACGTAAGGTTTTCCCCGGCCCGAAAATTTTTATTTTCCTGACACGGAGTAAATCACTCAAAACGATCAAATACGCTGACGGAATAAACAAAATAATTTTACAGTGCACAAAAATTACTAAACAAGAAATTACATTAATCAAAAATTACTATTTAAGAGATACGAGAATTTTGGGGTGTTACACCGAAAACCCCGAGCCTAGTGAGATAAGCATCGTGTCGATTGCGCGATCCCGTTATCGCCGTATGTCGAGACATCGTGGATATTTATCTCCCGATGATCATTTTCACACCGAGAGTGATCCATCGAGAGGAGTAGATAATCATGATGTTTTTTTTTTTTTAGGCGCGTACGTATGTACGTATATATATTAACTCTTTTATTGCTTTCTTTATTGTTTTTGTTTAAATAGTTGTAGTCTTAGTTGTAAATTATATGTACGGTTTATAACTTAACCATATGTATATTATTAGTGATGATGTTTTTTTTATTTTATTTATTTCGTATTTTCCGTATTATCTTTTTATTACATATTTCTGTCTATCAGGAATTATTTTTACAACCCGTAATAATTTTAACAAATATTCCGCAACTTGGGTAGATTTTATTTCTATTTATTTTATTTTCTTTCATGTGTGACATCCTCCAAAGGGTGTTACATTAGTTAGTATCGTCGCCCAGTTAGAGTCTTTTGGGGTTGTGGTTGGGTCTGTTTTTGTTTGTCTTTGTGTGATTCTCTGTGATCTTTGTGATTTATATCCTTTTGGAAATATCTTAAAGGATGTATCTGACTTTGTTTTGTTATGTTTGAAGAAAGGAGATGGCTGGTAGAGGCAGAGGACGTGCTAACGTAAATCGAGATGAGGATCCGATGTTGGTTGCTGCTGAGGCTATGCGGCAGATGGCTGAAGTGATTACTCAGCAAAATTTGAGAGCAGCCCAACAGCAAGATGCTACAGCAGATGCCCTAAATTTATCTGAATTTAGGCGTCATAATCCGCCACAATTTAGAGGCGAGGTGGATCCGGAGAAAGCGAGTCAGTGGATGCAAGATTTAGAGAGAATATTTGAGGGATGAGATGTACGAGATGAAAAGAAAGTGACTTATGTTGTTTTCATCTTGAGAGGAGATGCAGAACATTGGTGGAGAGGAATCCGCCGAGTGTTGCAAGCTGAAGGGACTGAGATCACTTGGGAAGTATTTTCTAATACTTTTCTGGATAAATATTTTCCTGCAAGTGCTAGGCATGCCAAGGAAATGGAATTTCTTGGGTTGCGACAGGGGAATATGACGGTGAATGAGTATGCCACAAAATTTGAGAGTTTATCTCAATTCTCAGATTATGCTCAGACACGACAAGATGATGTGTGGAGATGCAGGAAGTTTGAATCAGGTTTAAGGGTGGAACTGAAACGAGGAGTGGTATCTTTGAGGATGACTCAGTTTCATGCGTTGGTGGATGCGTGTGCTCGACTTGAAGAGTTGGAGCCATCTAGAGATCAGAGGAATCGGAATTTTGGACCGACAAGGTTCCAGAGAGGTGGAGGTAGTAATGCAAATCGGTTTCAGCGTAAGCCGTATACCAGGCCAACAGGAAGTCAATCTCAACGACCATCTGTTAGCGGAAGTGCAAGTGGTAGTGGAGCTGAGCAGGGTGGCGTTTACGCCAACATGTTTTAAGTGCGGGAAGAAAGGTCATATTTCTCCCGAGTGTACAGTTAAAGGTGCAGTTTGTTTCAATTGTAAACAACCTGGGCACATAGCAAAGGATTGTCCACAGCCGGAGAGAAAACCTGCTGTTCGGTATGTTAAAGCTAATCAGCAAAAATCTGGAAGTACTCAACCGAGATCTGGAGGACGAGTATATACAATGGTGGGATCTGAGATTTCTAAGTCTGATGATCTTATTCAGGGAGAAGGAGACATTGGAGGTAATCTTCTGACTGTCTTGTATGACTCGGGTGCTACACACTCTTTTATTGCATATGATTGTGTGGAAAGGTTGAAGTTGCCTATGTCTTCTCTGAATGTTATGTTAAATGTATCTACACCAACTGCTAAACCTGTAGTTACTTCTAAGCATAACCATAACTTCTAAAAACTAAGCCTAACACCAAGAGCACCCCATGATTAGCCAATGGTGCCTTTTATAGAGGATTAGGGATACAAAATGACAAGGGGGCTGATTAAGAGTAGGTGGATGAGTGGGTGAATGAGTGAAAAATGCCAAATGGTGAGTTGGTGAGTGGAAAATTATTGACATTCTTTGTCTCTGAAATCATTTAGTGCTAATCTCATCGATGCCATCATAATGAAGCAACGTGGCCTTCATAAAAGTTGTAGCATTTTGTCTCAGCTTTCCAATGCCACCAAGATCACCAAAAATTCGTCCTACAGCCCAAGATATGACCCATTTACTGCAGACTATTCAGGCCCAGTTTCAGCACCTCTGTTTTGACTTCCAGACCCAAGATCACTTCTAAGTTGTCCGAATGAGCTCTTGTGTTCCTCATGAAAGTTGTAGATATGTGTCTTAACTTTCAAATATCCAAATTTCAATCCAAGATAATTCCTACAGCCCGAGTTATGCTCTGATTACTGCATATTGTTCAGGTTTCAATCACAAAACTCATGCTCTGACTTCCAAGCCCATTTAGTTTCACTAGATGTCCGAATTTTCCCTAGAGCTCTCATGAAAGTTGTAGAGCTATCTCTTATCTTTCCTAGAAGATAAGATACATAATTTTTACACATCTAGAACTCAAGATATGGCAGAAATACAGAAATAGTGTAAGACCCAAATAATGCTAGAAAATTCAATTAAGTCCAATTTGAGTCCAAACTTACAAAACATAACCAGACTTAATCAATTAAGTACATGGAGAGTGTAAATGACTAAAAATGAAGGTTTATTAATGTATAAAATATGTAATCATCAATGAGACTAAAAGATTTCATATAGTCAAATATGTTAGCTGAAGGATTCGCTTGATAAGCGTTACAAAACTTACGAAGACATTGATTAAAGTGACGATGTCGTTTTTTGACAAAAGCATGATATGCTTGCCTTATGCTTTCTATCATAAGGATAGCATTCCATATACTTTTATAAAACTTTTCGAATGCAACAATCTCCTTGGTATGAAGATTGCAACCTTAACTGTATTGGGAGGATCCTGCAAAAGAAGAAAGGGGCAAAGCTAGAGTAAGCAGTATCAATGGATCATATATGAGAAAACAAATACATGTGTATTTAATAGCAAGGTGTGAAACTCCTTGTATTCAATATCTGTATAAGCTCATCCACCTTAGCCAAATACGTGGGATCTTTCAAACTTTTAGGGTAATGAACTGAGATAGGTTTGTGTAAATCTAAATTTAATAGCAAGGAGGTTCTCTGTAAAATTTTGCAAAGTTTATCAGAAACACCAAAAGTAGAAGAAATTGAAGAAGACATGGTAAGTGTGGAACTGTTATACCAACTAGTTTTCTTCCAAAGAATAGGTCTCAAGATTGGAATAGGGGTTCAAAAATATAGTGCAAATTGATGAATGATAACCTTATTTCAAAGATAGAATTATTGGGCTGTGATACTCTTATAGGCCCATTTTATCTTAGTCCAACCCAAATGGAAATGATTATAGTAATCTTTTCTTCAATTATAATTTCACTTTTACCAAACCTTGTTCATTTTGTGACAACTCAAACTACTTATTGTTTAAGATCCCGATTGGTGTAGGTTGTTTGTGTCGCAATATTGGTTAAAGAGGTATAATAGGTCGAGCCTTATGGATCGACCATGATAGGGCTTGATTTATTTAGGTCAAAATATAAGTATACACATATGCATGAACTCTTGAAAGAGGATAATTTGCATATCATGCAACTCAATAGTTATAAGTATAAGATTATTGAGTCAAAATTAGCAATTAGAAAATATTGCTGCAAAGTTTGACCACCAATTCAAACTTGTTCAGAAATTTGTTCGAGTTAGCTAAAACATTAAATTCTGCCATATGTTAATTAATGGAGCGTAGAATCTCTACTAAGCTGACCTGATCAAGGTTTGATTAAGGGAATGATGTTGCAATTTTTGCCTTTGGGAATAAATGACTTGTTCATTTGAGTCTTAAGATTGTAAGCTTACTTAAATCAGCCAAAATTTATAAAAGTTGTTTTAATAAGTAAATTGGTGGTCATGTGTATTGTCAAAAATTTAATTAAGAGTCAAGAATAAATATAACAAGGAAAGGGCTTGAATTAAATATTGACAAATGAGGAATGATATTACAATGATCTTATAAGACTACAAAGTCAAAATAGAACTTTGCTGACAAAAGCTTACAAAATTGTGTATAAGAATAAAACAAACATCCATCAGGGATAATTTTTATTGGGTAGGAACTATCTTCGAGTTGCCTAAAGGCAAAGAAGACGGTAAAGACTTTGCATTCAAAAGAATAAGGGAACTAGTCACTAGACCATTCTCTGAATGCAACGAGGATTATGATTCACGTTTGAAACCACCCGAAAAAGGTGATGAAACAGACCATGAATTCATCTATCCTTGTGGAATGAAAACATGGTCTAATAATGTCAAGTCCCATTGGTCTTAGAACACAACACTCTTGAAGTCCAGTTTGGACAAGACAGGAAGCTGACAAAGTAAGGTACCAGGGCAGGGTCAACAAGGAACTTTGAATGAAAAAGGATCCTTGCAGGAAGTGTTCATGACTTGGTCATAGCATGACTAAGATCAAATGACTTCTTTAAAAGGATAGAAACCAGGTGAGGACTAAGGATTATTCATGAAGCTTATGGGATGCAAATAGTCCTTTGTTGAAGGCCATGTTTGAAAAAGAATGCTTATTTATAGAAGGAATTATTAGAAGGCCACTAGTGAATGCCAAAGGCAGCAATTAATAGCATTATGAGATTTAGTTCCCAGAAGTTACACCTCTTATGAAGCTAACGAAAAGATAACAAGTGTAACATTTTCCACTTAAACAAAGGCAACACTCTTGGGGGGCATATGTTGAGGGTAATTTTAATTTTTTTTTTCTAGTAAAACTTAGTGACATGATAGAGAAGTAGAAAGAACAAGGAAAATGTTTTCATAATGTGCATTGAAGTTTTTGTATGGACCTCTACATTAAAAAAATAAAAAATATATGACAAATTAAATTATACAACTAATAAAATAATAAAATCAATTGTTAGATAATATAAGACATTATTTCTTAAGATTATCGAGCTCAATAACTATGTAGTTGCTAGCTTTGCCATCTCATTTGAATTCTACTTATGAACTCTTCCTTAACATCTTCAAATAGAAGGAAACTTGGTATCCTCATCATTGAATAACTAATAGTATGATATAAAACATATCATAAGAACCAAATTAATATAATCACATACAAATCAAGTAGGAATACTTCTTGTTGTGCCCTGTATTTTCCCACCATTCATCACATATAAAAGTAGTGAGAATATGGCAACTGGCAACGGTATAGAAAACCTCCCAATAAGAAAAAAGAATCTTATGACAACCTTAGAAAAGACTCCTGCAACGACTCAGCATGGAGGTAAAAATTACTACTAAGTTCTTAGTAAAAGAATGAAAGAAAAATACCTTTTATCAATTACAACTATTTGAATTGAATCAGAAAGCTCAAATTACTTGAAATTGAGATTCAACCACAAACGAATGATCATCGCTTTGATCTTTTAGAACTTTTGATCGTTATTTACGTTCACATCACCAATAAAATCATACCGTGTAACCAATATATAATTGAAATGAAAATATGATTATCAAAATTTTCATTGATAAATCACATAATTAAAGGAGAAAGAAATTACTCTTCAAGCACTGTAAGAGTGTTTGTTGAAGAATTTCAAATATTGATTAAGAATACTATTTAATAATATAAATGCAAGAAGTTTTAATGTGATATAGTATACTAATATTAATGTATCATATTAAAAAATTATATAAAAAATCACCTAAATCAAATAATCAAATAATATATAATATACTATTAATTGGGTATACTAATTAATAACATAAATGTAAGGAGTTTTAATTCGATATATTATATTAATAACTTAACTTTTAATAAAATACAGTATACTATTTTTATATCTAATTTTGATTTCCCTCCATTTGTTATAGTTGATTTTGTAACATCCTCCCTTCCAATTTACTTATAGATGTTGCCTAGTAGCCAGTATTGTGATTTTACGCGTATATATGCGATATATGTGTTTGAAGGTAGATAACTTAGCGAGTAAGTTATCTCATAAGATTAATTAAAATAATTAATCAGAATATGAGATAACTAAGAATAAATAGATAATGGACTAAAATAATTATAAATAGGTTATTTATAATTATTAAGATATAAATTGGCTTTTATGAGTAATGGAGAATTTAATAAAAATAAGCCGCTTAAGGATTAATTGGTAAATTAGTCAATTAATCAAGTAAATAATTAGCTTCACTGATTAAAATATCTAATCATATTAATTAGTGTTTAGTAGTATAATTAAATTAATACAAGGATTATTTAGATATAATAATGATAATATTATATTTATATAATAATAAAAATTAGACCAACAAAAATTACCCTCATGGTAAATTAAGAAGCATTTAGCTTCAATCTCATTAATCAAATAATTTAGAATAATAACGAATATTCTAAAAATGACTTGGTGTTTAAATTATACATAATATTATGAACTTAGAGCTCATAAGTGTAATTTTAGTAATTATAGTTAGTGTATAGGGATTTTTAGATCTGCATGGAATTTTTAATGAATCCTAATGTGATTTAGGGTGCGCATAGGTTATAATTATATAACTTAAAGTGACTATATATTACCAAACTCTACTCAACGCTCTCTAGAAATCCACCTAAATATATTTCTCATCGTGCTATTTCACTCACTCTTACTATCCTATACACACACCCACACTTAACAAATAAGTAACTAAAAGAAGATTATATAAGAAAGGAAGAGGGATGAGGCGGTGGAGAGGAACAAGAAAATAAAAGAATATAAGGGGCAGAGAGAGATAGAGAGATGATGATGATGAAGAAGAAAATGAAAGAAAGAAAAGAATAGAAAAAAGAAAGATAAGGAGACAGTGGGAAATGGAGAAGGAAGCCATGGCCATGACTTTAATGTCCATGCATGGTGGTCTTCAAGCTTTCATCTCACTTAGCCCAAGTTAAGGAAATTGCTCACTTCATCAAGCTCTTCCACTTGGTGTAATTAGTTTCATCATCAATCCACTTTCTTCATCTTCTTCTCCATGAGTTTGGCATAGAGGTTGGGGTTTTTGATTTTGATCCTTGCTTCCTCCCTATGATTCTTGATATTGGTGGTTCATTGCATGATTAAAGTTGGTTTAGAACCTTGGTGATGGCTAGAGCAGCCATGAAAGGCTATGTTTGGCCACAACCTAGCTTGAGGCCGCCGCTACCATGGTGGCTTATTAGCCATGAAGGTGGTTGATTGATGAAGAGGAGATGTTGTCTTAAGCTTATGGAGGTGAAACAAGGTGTTAAACTACCACCTATGGTGGTGGTGATGGAACTTTTATGATGGAGGTGGCCTTGGTGGCCACCACAAGGTGCTTGGTGAAGGGGAGTTTTTGATATGGCTTGGTGTTTTAGTGTTTTGAGAGGCAGAGGCCACCACCTTTAGGCGACCAATCCTCTACTACGATGTTGGAGGTGGTTGCTAGCAAGGGCCACCAAAGGGCTAGCCATGTAGGAAATTCAATTTGTGCTCCATGGATGATAAGGGTTTCATGGTGATAGCCACCACCATGGGTGGCCAGCCATGGTGGTCCAGGGTGGTCATGGACTCTAAGACCACCACAAGTCAAAGTCAAAGATGATTGGGTCAAGCCTAAGCCCAGGTTGCCTCTTGCTTTGGACTGGCCTCCGGTCAAGACGACCCTAGTTGCACCTGAGAGCCAAGGTTAACTTAACCCTAGGCAGGGCTAATTAAATGACCTAGACAAGTGATAATATGTCTTAAGGGGGTTAATTAAAGCATAATTGACCTAGGACTAATGAGATATGAGTATTTAGTTGCTCTTTGAGGTAGGAATCCTCATAAGGAACTTGCATGTTGTAAGACAATACGTATGTATATTAAGGGTGTATATATGTGTTACTTGATTTCCAAGTTATTTCTAATGAGGCCTGAGATTATTTATTGGTAACAGTAGTTGTACAATATAATGTTGCATGCCCTATTATGGCTATCATATGAATATGATGATATAAGACTATGATAATGCCAAAAGAGGCTCTTAGTAGGTGTATAATATGTGAAAGATGTGCATTATACATTGGTTGTTGAAAAGATGCATTTCCCAAGTTATGTTTATGTTGAGGGAATACTTGTTAGAAATCCGTAATCATTAACAGGTTTAATGGTCTTGGTGCACCTTATTATAAATTGATTATTGAAAATTTCTAAAATTCCCATCCCTCTATGTTTTCATAATATTTCCAGAAATTAAATAGGAAGCAAAATAGTTCTAAGGAATTATTGGATACCAACTATGGATATAACTCAGAAACTGATGGGTAACTGAGTTACTGATGGATGTGGAAGAAGTCTCACAGGGTGGTAGTCCTATTACAACCTACTTATAAAGAAAGCTTTGTAATATTATTAGAAGCCAATATGTAAAATAGTTATTCTTTGATATAGTTGTATACTAAGATTTCACCTTTTAAGCTATTAAACACGATATTAGGTGGGATGTCACAGATTCAATATTTTATTATTTAATAATTTTAACTTAAAAAAGTAAGAATTTAATAAACCGTTGTCAAAAGTTAAATGAAATCAAGCCTATGATTGAAATTGGAATTTTTAATGGTGCCATTATATATTTCTTTCCTATGTTTACAATAATGTTATTAAATGGCGAATTATTAGGCCATGTAATTTATTATTTCTAATCAATCAAATTTATTACAATAATTTTAAAACAATTACAAAAAATCATCTTATTTTGTCTTCAAATATTAGTGTTTTTAAATTTTAAATGTTAAATATATATATATATATATATATATATATATATATATATATATATAGAACTATTTATAAATTTTACTGAATGAAAATAATTATCTAGAAGGTAGATAATTAATAAATTTGATTTATTAAAAATAATTTACATTTTAAGTACTTTTATTATATTTTCTTGTGAAACTCTTACTTCCATTTAATGTAAAAATTAAAATATTTATAAATGTTATATATTTCTAAATAATTTACAACTAAATTAAAATAAGTTAAAATAATCACTAATAAATTCTCTTATAAATGCAAAGATATATTATAAATGCAAATGTCTCCAATAATGCTGTAATAAAAATATTAATTAAATTATTCTTATAAATGTAACATATCTACCAATAAAATTACTACCAATTGAAATTTAGCTGAAAAATAAATAATAGTAATAATAATAGTGATAATAATTTTAATTAACGAATACACAGTTGAATTGAAAATAATAGTACAAAATTAAAAGAAATAATATTGTGCATTTTTAATATATCTAATAAATTTTATTATATAGAAATAATATTGCTAAATCATAATAAGCTAATTTTGAAATTAAAAATTTTAGACTTAATTATTGATTCAATTTTCAAAGAGAAAGTTAAAGTAGAGTAATGAAAATTAACGGGTACTATAACTTGGAGCACTCCAACCAATTAGAAAATGGAAAAAGATACTCTTACACCCTTTTTAAGAGTGTAGCTACTATATACATCTTTTTTAAAGGTGTGTGATTAAGTGAGAGAAAGTAATAGTAAAAAGTATGTATGATGAATGATATTAGATGGTGTGTAAAAAGAAGTGTATGCACTATTTGCGGTAAGAATATCAGAGTTGTTAGAAAATTAGAAGGAGGCTGCCAAGCCATGGAAACACATTAAGAGTGTCCCAAATTGACACCTACAAAGCAGGTGTCATCTGAGTGTTATAATAGTATCAAACACTCCATCCCTTCACCTTACTTGAGCCAACCTTTCCTCTCCCCTCATCAGAAACAAAAATGCAGCAACACCCACACCTTGAGAGAGATAGAAATGTGAGTGAGAGCATAAAGAAACAGTCAGACTTGAAGCTTTTCTCTCCCAAAAGGCAGTGACCAGAAGTTCCATTCTTCCACCTCTTGATCACGTTTCAGCCTTCATCAAGGTAGGAGATTAGAAACCCTACCTCTTTCTTATTTTTCTTCCTTATCTTAGTCTTAGATTCTTTGGTTAAATCTCTGATCAAGTTCTTATTCTTCATTCCTAATTCTTTATTTCGTTTTCTTGGTTGGAATTGAGTTTTAAGGGCATGCAAGTCCTGGACTTGAGGACTTTGGACTGTTTTTAATTTTGGGAATTTTGTTTAATTTCATTTTGATGCTTTACTTTCTGTTGTAATGGTTGTATGCAACAAAAAAAAAAACCTGGTAGGAGTATAAGGGTTGGTAAGTGGTTTGGACCCTTAGATAATGATGGAATAAGGGTGGAAAAGGTGGTTCTTGTTTATTATAATCCTCTGGGTACAAATAGAAAGGTTTTGGGCTCAAATTCTTGATGGAAATATGTTTTTTATTTTTATTTTTATTTTCTATTGTCTAGCCTAAAACCGAAACTGACTTTGTTGAGCAAATGGTGACCTTTCTTGCATGATGATGTTAGCTTTTTTGTTACTTCCTTAATAAGATTTTCAATTGATCCTTGATAATAATTAGCGTGTTTATTTTCTATTTTATATATAACCTACCAAAGCCTTTTATTGTGAGATGATATGATCTTGTGATTTCCTTCAAATTTTAGTTTGAGTATTGATTTATGTCTATTTTTGAAGGAATATAAAATTGATTGAGGATTTGATCATCTACTGATTTTGTTTCAAAATCTTTCCTATTTTGTTTTAAACTAATTCCTATTAAATTATGTTTTTATGTGTTGGCTGATTACTTTTTTTGCCAAATTAGTTTATTGTACAACTAAGTCTTTTAATGCATGAACCAGTCTTTGCATTTCCTTTGAAATCAAACTGAATTGTTGTGGCCTATTTCTTGCACAATTTACCTTGCCGAGAGACCAACCACTTCTTATTTTTTTGGTTACATCCAAAATGATGAAATTGATACTTTTTTAAAGATCATGTTTCAAGTTTTTTTGGAAAACCAATGAAAAATTGAGTTGTTTTCTATAATGGAGGAAAGATGAGAAATTAATATCCCTATGTACTAAGATCAAATGTGCAGAAATGCTTATGGCTATGGGGGAGAAATTCTTAGGGGATACCCTGAGTAGATATGAGCTCAAATATTGTGATGTACACATGAGTGATTAAGAGAGTGAGTAGTATTGGAGTTTGAGACTCTTGTGAGAAAGTATGAGCTCAAATAATATGATATGCACATGAGTAATATTAGGGTTTAAGACCTTGATGAGAAAGTACATAAGACCGAAAGGGATGAGAAAGTATTTTTCCTCTATGAGTTTCAAAGAGAAAGGATAAATTTGTTTTCTTTTCCTTATTTCAAACATTTTTTGGAAAATTTTGTTAAGTATTAGACTGTGTTTTGTGAAAAAATTAAGTAAAGAGGTAGAAAATGATTTGTTGTACACGTAACACTTAAAATATCATTAATTCCTAAACATCACTGTTTCTTTCTCCTGCTGAGTTTTACTCATTAAATTAAGCATGATATTTCAGATGTCGATCAGCACTAGATTATACTTCACTTGGGTATTTATTTTGGAACTGAATGCTTTTGTTAGAGTGTAGACCATCATAGAGGATGTGAACCATGATGGCTAGGGACTTGGTTTGAAGATATGTAGCATCTTATGATAATATTGTATTTTGATAGCACCTGTTAGGAAACTAGTATATTAATCCTAACCTTTCGATGTAAAATAGATTGTAGGTGCTGGAGTTCAATCAAGAAGATGCATATTAGCCACTGACTTGAAGAAGGGAATTAGTATTCTCCTTGTATGTAAATTTTATGATGCATATAAATGTGATGATGCAAAAATTATTATGTTTATGTTATCTTAAATATTGTTAAATAAGGAATAAGTGAATATCAAAATAAAATTGAAGTTTAGATAAAGGTAAGATGCAAGATCGTTAACTGGGAAGTAAATTTTAGAAGGAAAATCATTGCCTATATTTTCTATAGGGTTCGACCAAAATCAAGAAAAATTAGAATTTGACGAATAAAATTCCTATTTGAGTTTTTTGGGCAAGAAAAGCACACCACTACTTTGAGGGTACGTTAAGAAAAATCAAAATTTAGTCATTTTTAGAAGACATGTTGAAATAGATCAGACAAAGACACAATCAAATGAATCGGAATAAAAAGAGTTTTACGTAATGCCCTGTTCTAATAAAATCAGTAAAGCACGCTAAAGTACCAAAAGATTATAGTAGGACGTTTGTTTACGGGTGAATTTGGTATGAGACAAATTCCAACAAACAAATATATTTTATCAGTTGAATGTGGGTTCAGAGTTATGTGGTAATCTCATTAGAAAAGAAACTTTTAAGAAATTGATGAGTAACGTGCAAAAATGTAAAGTGCAAAGAAATTTAAAAGTGCAGAGAAAGTAAATTGCAAGAAATATAAAGTGTTGAAGATTAAAATGCAGAAAATAAAGGTGCAAAAAGTTTAAATGCAAGAATTGTAAAAACGCAGTAAGTTTAAAGTGCAGAAAACATAAAACGCATGAATTTAAAGTGCAGAAAGAGTAAAGAAATTTAAAGAACAAGGCTTGAAAATAAAGAATTTAAAGAGACATTGCATTAATGTAAATGGCTGGAAATGAAAATGGAAGTCATACTTAGAATCAAATCCGTTAATCTGCTTGAGTGAGATGTTAGGATTGTATATCCAGTAAAACCACCATTTGTACATCGTGAATACTAGTATTTATAGGCAAAATATAAAAAATAACTGACTCCTAAAAACTGACCACGTACATGGCCGTTATGCCACGTTCTCACTAATATCTTACTTAATTTTTGACAATAACCAACTCCTATCGAATTCAGAATTGGTAACTTTATTTTCGACGAAACCAACCCTTGGCCATTTGAGAGTTGGCCACCACTTGGATCCCCATCTAGCTGTCGAATTCAAGACTAATAACTGAAAGCAACTGAGATTTTTCGACAAAAACCAACATCTGACTATAACACATTAGAAAATTTCTTCAATGTCATCATCATCGAGCTGTCAAAACCCTTATTCGTCGAATGTCTCAATGGTATCATCCGACTATCAAAATTATCTTCGTCGAATATCTCAATATTATCATCCGACTGTCGAAAATCTCTTCATCATCGAATATTTCAATGTTATCATCCGACTGTCGAAAATATCTTCGTCGAATTAGAACTTGTGATTTTACCCCCAACACATGCCTCCTAAAATTTTTCTTTCGTCATTGCTGGAAGAAAGATAAATTTTAATCTCATCTTCTAGTTCCAATCTTCGACTTCTGCAATGCCTGCCATCTATCTGCCTCTTCCGACAGAGGTTCAAACTGCCACAAATTTGAGAAAAACTCAAATCCCTTCGAGCGCTGGGAGTTTTTCTCAAGCAAATAAAGACAACCTCGTCCAAATCTTCACAGACAAATTCGACATGGACACCCTTATGACTGAAATTGCACCTACCAATCCACCTCCACCTCCTTCGACAAATTCAATTGTTGCAGAACCAGAAAATATTGAAGATATAGAAGTGGATTTAGATGAACTAATCACTTTGCTGTCAAGTAGTCACAGGAGTCCTCCACTGTCAGCTCGCTCTTCCACACAACAAGGACAATATTCTAGTGACTCTTACGTCATTGAACTATTGGCTGAGCTGAAGAATGCCTTCACTTATAACATTTAAGTTTTGACCAACCTCTTCAGGAAAGGATGATGGTCATTGTGACCGAGTAGGAACCCCTTTCTCAACAGCTGCCAATAGTCAGTCGAGCTCTTCTTATGACTGTCAAAGATTTTCTTCAAAGCTTAACGGCAAAAATGCCAGTCATTCGTCGAGTTATTCCTGCTTATACAAAAGAGATTCAAGAAAAGTCTAGAATTTTGAAGCAGTTGACCGACACAAAAAGTGAAAATGCCACTTTGAAGGAAAATCTAATAAAGGGAAAAGCCAAAGAGGCAGAGCTCGATAAGGAGATTGAAGATTTAGAGAAAAAACTTAAGGCAGCCCATCATCGCAAACAAAAACTTCAAACCGCATTACAACAAGGGGCCGCCAGACAGCAAAGTATTATAAAAAATACCAAGCAATGGGCTGTCGAAGCTAGAGCTGTATTGGCAAAAATAAATTCCCTTGAAGCGGAATATCAAATCGCCTGTTCCAACAAATAGTCTTTGGAAGACTCCTGGGGGATTCTTCAAAAATTCTAAGTAGCTTTTCTTTCATTTCTAGCTAATTGTCGATTAATTCTTTTGTAAAGCTTTGGCAATATCAAGTTGTAACATCTGTTCAACATTTTTATTTTGACAATGTAACTTGTAATCGCTAAACATGAATAAAGACTTCATTTTTTTGTCAATTTTTACTTCACACATTGTTGATCTATACGGCTTTAAATATTTGCCATTAATTGACTTAATTCTTAAATCAGAATTAATTTCAACAAGTGCATAAGCATTCCCTGAAAATTCTTTAGTCACTTTTAAATGGTCCTTCCCACTTTGGAGACCATTTCCCATATTCTCGACACTTCTTATCCATGGGCAAAATCACCATCCAAACCAAATCATCCATCGTAAAGGATTTATACTTAACTTGACTATCGTAAAACTTTGCAATCCTTTCTTTCTGTCGAATCAAGTTTTCTAGAGCAACTAATCTTTTATCACTTAATTCGTTTAATTCATCAAACATCAAGTCCCAATAATGTTCAATTGGTAACTTGTCTTGTTTCTGAATCCGAATGGATTGAAGATTAATCTCAACTGGTAACACTGCATCATGACCATAAACTAACTTATATGGTAAAGTGCCCATCGATTCTCTTGGTGAATTTCTATATGCCCATAGAATTTGATTAAGGGTATTATGCCAATTTCTAGGTTGTCGACCAATATTCCTTTTAATCAAACTTATGATTATTTTGTTCATGGCCTCTACTTGACCATTTACTTGAGCATAATATGGAGTCGACGTAAGCATTTTAATTTTTCTTGAATTGGTATATTCGATAACTTTCTTTCCAATGAATACTGATCCTTGGTCGATTGTCAAAGTTTGTGGTATTCCAAACCGACAAACTATATTATCTTCAATAAAGTCAATCACATCCTGCTGAGTTACATCCTTCAAGGCTACAGCCTCAACCCATTTGGTGAAGTAATCAACTCCTACTAAAATATATTTGTGTCCCTTCGACGAGACAGGATGAATTTGGCCAATTAAATCTAAGGCCCACCCTCTGAAAGGCCAAGGTTTAACTATAACATGTAACTCACTAGTAGGAACATTTTGTATATGGCCATGTCTTTGACACTCTTCACAAGACTTGGCAAACATTATACAATCCCTAACGAGTGTTAGCCAATAATACCTTTGATGTCGAAGGACCTATTTCATCTTTTCACCTGCCTGATGAGCTCCACAAATTCCTTCATGGACTTCTGCCAAGGCAATATAAGCCTCTGCTTCACTCTGGCAATCTTTTAAATTTCCATCGACAGACTTTCTATACAAGGCTCCCCCTAATACCACAAACTTCGATGCTCTATACTTGAACTTTCTATGCACATCTTGACTTGGATTTTTCAAATAACTTAGTATTGGTTGTCTCCAGTCATTAATCGTCGAAATGTCATTTTGTAGTATATCTCTTTCCTCTAATGGATATAAAATTTCCCTTATTTCCATTAGATTTGTAAGAACCTTGGATGAAAGTCTATAACCAGAGGCTACTTGTGCTAATTCATTAGCCTCTTCATTTAAACCTCTGGAAATGTGTTCGACAGTTACCTCGTCGAATTGTTTCATTAACTTACTTGCCACAATATAATATTTCATTAGATTTTCACTAACACATTTATATTCTTGGGCAAGTTGCTTAACGACCAACTGTGAATCACCAAATATATGCACATTACGTGCTTTCATTTCCACTAGTATCTCCAATCCGACAATTAAGGCTTCATATTCAGCCTCATTGTTAGAACAGGTATATTTAAGTTCAAACATGAACTTAGTTGGAGTACCTTGAGGGGAAACAATTAAAATCCCTACTCCAATTCCATTTTGATGCCTTGAAACGTCAAAATATAGACACCAAGGTCTTAAACCGACAATATTTACATTATCTATATCCAAACAAGGATGGTCGGCGAAGAAGTCAACAATTGCTTGGCCTTTTACTGCTCTCATTGGTACATATTGTAAAGAAAATTCTGACAAAGCAATTATCCATTTTCCAATACGACCATTTAACACTGCTTTCAATAACATATATTTTATTATGTCAGTTTTCGACATAACCAGTACATTACAAGGCATCATGTAATACTTAAGCTTAGTACATGAGAAATACAATGCTAAACAAAGTTTCTCTATTGCACTATGTCTTCTCTCAACATCATTTAAAACTCGACTAAGATAATACACGGCCCTTTCGATGCCATTTACATCTTGTGCCAGCATACTTCCTATGGTTTCTTCTGATGCTGATATATATAATTTCAACGGTCGACGGGGCACTGGAGGTATCATGACCAGTGGCTTTGTCAAATACTGCTTTATTTGGTCGAAGGCTTCTTGGTGGCAAGGTTCCCACACAAAATCCTGTTCAGCCTTCAACTTGATCAATGGAGCAAAAACTCTGGTTTTTCCCGATAAGTTGGATATAAATCTTCTTAGGAAGTTAACTTTTCCTAAAAAAGATTACAATTCTTTCTTGTTTGTCGGTGGTGTGGCCTCCAAAACTGCCTTGGCTTTATTCTTGTCCACTTCTATACCTTTTTTATGGACTAGGAAACCCAAGAATTTAGCAGCCGATACTCCAAAACCACATTTTTCTGGATTCATCTTAAGGCTGTGCTTCCTCATCCTATCGAATACCTGCCTTAAGTTTGTCAAATGGTTTTCCTTTGTTTCCGACTTAACAATGACATCGTCAATGTAGACTTCCATAAATTTTCCAATGACATCATGGAAAATTGTATTCATTGCTCTCTGATAAGTGGCCCCTACATTCTTTAAACCGAAAGGCATGACTACCCATTCAAATGTCCTAATGGCTCCTGAACACCTGAAGGCAGTTTTCGACACGTCCTCTTCGGCTATAAAAATTTGATTATAACCTGCATGGCCATCCATAAAACTTAATAATTTATGTCCAGATGCGGCATCAACTAACATGTCTGCAATTGGCATAGGATACTCATCTTTAGGTGTGGCAGTGTTCAAATTTCTAAAATCTACACATATTCTCAACTTGTCATTTTTCTTAACTACAGGAACAATATTAGAAAGCCATTTGACATACCTGGTTGTTCTGATGAATTTGGCTTTGAGCAATCTTTCAACCTCTTCTTTTATCTTTAATATCACCTCAGGTGCAAATCTCCTATTGGCTTGCCTAACCGGTCTGCATCCTTCTTTCAGAGGCAATCTGTGCTCGACAAGATCTCTACTCAATCCAGGCATTTCATCATAATCCCAAGCAAAACAATCTTTATATTCCATAATTAACTCGACAATCTTTTCTTTGAAATCCTTTGGCAGAAATGAACTCACGAAGATAGGCCTTCTATCTGCTTCAGTGCCCAAGTTTATTTCTTCCAAAGGATCTTCCACTTCCACACTTTGCTTTTCATCAAGCCCTTTTTCAAATCCTAAAGGACCATCATCAATTATACAATCCGACAACATGTTTTCAGCAGTGAATATTGCTTTGTCGGCTAAATAAGCCGACAATTCTTCTGAATAATCTTTAACACTCATAACTAGTGCTTGGTCGATCTTCTTCAGCCTTCTTCACCAGTCGTACACCAAACTGATCCCTCAAGCAAACTTCGAGTACGTCTTTGTTAATCACTCCACCACTTGCTGTTACTGGTTTAACACTTGGAGCATATATTTTGAAATCGACATGAAGTTGCTGGAGATAGCAAGGACTGTCATCTGCTTCTATTACTTCAACTTGGTCATCTTCATTCCAAATAATGAGCTTCTGATGAACTGTTGATGGTATTACTCCGACGGCATGAATCCAATCTCTCCCTAGCAAAAGATTGTAACTTGACTTCGTCGGAATTACCACAAATAATGTCGATCTTGCAACGGATCCGACTTGTACTTTCAACATCACCACTCCGTCTGACGGGGAGGTTTTACCACTGAAATCTGTGACTATCATGTTTGTCGACATCAAATCTGACTCATCTTTCCCAAGTTTTTTTATCATGGCCCTTGGGATTAAATTGATTGCTGCCCCCCCGGTCGATCAAAACTCTATTGGTGGGTTTTCCTTCTAATAGAGCCTTGATGTGTAACGGTCGTAAATGAGCCTTTTGATCTTCTGTTGGTTTTTCAAGATGAGCTGTATTGTCAAAGGCTGTGATCATATTGTCCTGGAAAAGGAGCCAATGATTGTCGAGGTCATCAAAATCTTCTTCATTCTCCCCAGTGTACTCAATTTCGTGATACCCTTCAAAATCTGCAGGTAACACTGAAACTAAATTAACACTCATTGACTTCAAGAATTCCTCCTCGTCAGATAGCTCTTCACTTAGATGCCTTCCAATCCTTAAGTAATCTTCCGATGGTAAATTACTATTCATAGCCGTCAAGATATCATCCAGATTATTTTCCAAGTTGATGTCTATGTCGAATTGCTCTTCATCACCAAGGCCTAAAGGATCCTCTGGATCATTCAAGGCCTCAATAACTTCATCAGTCATTGTGTCTATATCTTGGTAATCAGGTTTTGCCAATCTTTTTCTTTCTTTTTTTATGTCGAGCACTTTCTTCCTCCACTCAACATCTTGATCTGGGTCTTCTAAAGTTCTCCTGATTTCTTCTTTTGACCAGTCTTCAATATTACTATTTCCAATTCCAGAGTCCTTAATCTACTCTCTTCCTATTATCGGGTTTGCAGCATTCGAGCTGATCAACTCCTTGTCTTTTTCAACTGGTAAACTATTCTTTCTTGCCTCTTTTTCTGCCGCTATTAATCCAATTGGTCATTTCCTCTTTGTTTTATTTGGAATTGGCCTTCGAACTTGCTTACCCTTTCTTATTTCTTCCAATCTTTCTTGTCGGGATTTATCATCAGTATCAAGCCGCCTAACTTCATTTGTTGTCGGCTCATCTGGGAATGATCCCTTGGTAACAACACTTTTTATCTTTCTACCATCTTTATCCTGATCAAGCATTGATTTCTTTTCGACCACCAAACAACCTGTTTCTGCAGGCTGCTCCTTGATCACTAACCCTTCAGCCATATCTCTTCTCTTTTGCGCTTGTCTTAATCTTTGTAATCTCCTTTTCTTACTCTTTGACATTGAAGGAACCTTTGATGGCCCTGCTTCATCTTGGCCAATCGAAGTTTTTCCTAAATTAATCCTTCCATTCTTATAGTCTTCATTCCAAAAAGGTTGATCCCTTTGAAAATTACTCCTCCTAGCAGACACATTCCGTTGAAAATACGTATGTCTATCCATTGCGGAATTCTTCATCTACTTATTCACGGTAACATTAGCAGGTGGCACCCTAGTCTTAAATGGTCTGAGATGAGCTTTGTTTTCCATAAACCCATATGGTTCGACTAACCAACCATTCATGTTAGGCCTAGGCATGTAAACTGGCTTTGGCCTTGGAGCATGAAAAGTCTTCTGTGGTCTCCAGGTTTTTCTGTGGAGAACTTTTTCCTTACCCTGCTAGATACTTAGTTGTTCTTCAGCAGCTTTCTTCGCAGCAAGCTCATCATATACCATATTACACCTTGGGCACAACCTTACCTTGCCCTCATCTTTCTTTCTTTCAAGAAATGTCTCAAGAGACTCACCTGGCTTAGGATATACGTCGGTTGCATCCTTTGTATTCTTGCAACCTCCTTATGTTGAGCATCCCAACATTTAAAGGAACTTGCTGATCAACACAAGATACTTCAGCCTGAAACGAATCTGTGTCAACTTTCATATCCGCTTTAAGCTTGTCGGCAAACTTCAGACGCCCATCCATTATTGCTTTTTGAATTATGTCTCTGAAACAAACACATTCATTAGTAACATGACCGAAACTATTATGAAACTTACAATATTTTCGGTCTTTAATTTCATCCAACTTTAACAACCTATGACCTTCCGACAGTTTAATCTGTTTATCTTTTAGTAACAAATCAAAAATCTTGTCGGCTTTGGTTACGTCGAATGTATATGTTTTCCTATTAACGTAACCCATTTTCTCCTTATTTCTAGTAGGCTGTAATGCCTGACAAACATAAGGAGGACCGTTCTGAAGTTCAGCAATGTTAACTTCGAACTCATCATCGCTGCCTTCAAACTCATTGTCGGATTCATTTAATCCGACAAATGCCACCTTTTCTCTTTTAAGAAATCTTTTTTGTTTTTGAATCTTTTCAACTTTTAGTTGTTCTATTTGCCTAACTTTTCACCTAATTGGGCAAGATCAACTAAATGTTGATTCACTAACTTCTTCCTTATATAATAATCTAAACCACCTGTAGCTACCTTTACTATTTTGACCTCTGGTATAGGAGTAAAACATCTACTCCTCATTTGTCGAAACCTAGCCAGATAGTCATCCACGGTTTCATTATACATCCTTTTGATGCTAAAAAGATCTGTAAGTCCCACTTTTAAATCTCTTCTAAAAAATTGATCATGAAAGCTTCTTTCCAATTGAGCCCAAGAGTGGACTGAATTTGGTATCAATGTCAAAAATTAGGAAAAAGCAATTTTTGTGAGGGAACTTGGGAAGAATCTCATTTTAAGGCCTTCAACAGTGGCCAACTCCCCCATCTCTATTGTAAACCGTGCAATATGTTCGACGGTAGATTCCCCACTTTCTCTTGCAAACTTGGAAAGTTTTGGAATCTTAACTCCTCTAGGCAACTCTGCCTGTTGGACCCATTTAGGAAATGCTGATACAAAATATGGTTGGTTGGCATAACCAACGTTAAAACCAAATCTATTCAGCACTTGTTCCACTACTTGGTTTACATTTTGTTCAACCATTTGGTGCCCCCCAGGATTTGGTCGAAGCAATCTCATGGCCATATCATTTCTGGCCATTTGATCTTCATTTCCTTTGATGGAGCACATGGATATTTCCATATTCCAAACGAGGCTGATCATTTTGACCTAGTTGATCTAAGTTTTGTTGATTTTGTCCCACATTTGCCTGAGGTGCGATAATTTCTCTATTTACCCCAGGTTGGACTCCCTGAATATTATCATTGGCCACATCACCTACTCCCAAGGCTTGGTTTAGCCTTGTCATTTGCTGAGCCAATGCGTTGCAAACATTATTTGTATTTTCCATGATTGGCGTAATTACAGCACCCATTTGCTGAGTGAACATATGCACCATGTCATGGTTGCTTTCATCCATTTGTTGTCGAAAACTGGCCAAAAAATTCATAGTTGGCCCAGTTATATTCTAAGGAATATCTCTCGACATATTTAGAAATACAGGTCCCAAATTCAATCTCTCCTGTCGAAAGGGAGTTGGATTACTTGAACTTGCAACTCCTATTCCTTGGCCATTAAAACTTGCTAAAGCCGAACTTATTTGTGGTTGGCCTTGTGAGGAGGCTACTGTTTGGCCTATAGTATTAGCCAAAATAGAACCAAGTCCCATTTGTGCCATCATAGGAGGAACATAATTTGGTGGCAAATCATATTGTGGTGCCAACCTTGAACTTGAGTTCATTACACTTTGATTACTTGGTTGATTTGGTGATGACTGAGTCACTCCAGGCACCACTTGTTCTAACACTGGGTTACTCCTAAGAGTACCAGTCGCTATTATATCAACCACAGGACCTGTTGTTAAAGGTGACGCAGTAACAGCTGTTGAAGGTGGCACACCAACTTCAACTGAAAGTGCATTCGACGCCTGATTATTTGCGTTACTCATAGTTTGCGTATCTTGAGAAGGGCAAGAAAATACTAACTTTTCACTTCTTAAACGCATAAAACCATCTTCTTATGAAGAGGTTTGTGACACTACCGAGTTACTTTGAACTCATCCCACTGGGCGTGCCAATTTGTTTATAGGTGAATTTGGTATGAGACAAATTCTAACAAACAAATATATTTTATCAGTCGAATGTGGGTTCAGAGTTATGTGGTAATCTCATTAGAAAAGAAACTTTTAAGAAATTGATGAGTAACGTGCAAAAATGTAAAGTGCAAAGAAATTTAAAAGTGCAGAGAAAGTAAATTGCAAGAAATATAAAGTGCTGAAGATTAAAATGCAGAAAATAAAGGTGCAAAAAGTTTAAATGCAGGAATTGTAAAAACCCAGTAAGTTTAAAGTGCAGAAAACGTAAAATGCATGAATTTAAAGTGCAGAAAGAGTAAAGAAATTTAAAGAACAAGGCTTGAAAATAAAGAATTTAAAGAGACATTGCATTAATGTAAATGGCTGGAAATGAAAATGGAAGTCATACTTAGAATCAAATCCGTTAATCTGCTTGAGTGAGATGTTAGGATTGTATATCCAGTAAAACCACCATTTGTACATCGTGAATACTAGTATTTATAGGCAAAATATAAAAAATAACTGACTCCTAAAAACTGACCACGTACATGGTTGTTATGCCACGTTCTCACTAATATCTTACTTAATTTTTTACAATAACCAACTCTTGTTGAATTCATAATTAGTAACTTTATTTTCGACGAAACCAACCCTTGGCCATTTGAGAGTTGGCCACCACTTGGATCCCCATCTAGCTGTCGAATTCAAGACTAATAACTGAAAGCAACTGAGATCTTTCGACAAAAACCAACATCTGACTATAACACATTAGAAAATTTCTTCAATGCCATCATCATCGAGCTGTCGAAACCCTTATTCGTCGAATGTCTCAATGGTATCATCCGACTATCAAAATTATCTTCATCGAATATCTCAATATTATCATCCGACTGTCGAAAATCTCTTCATCGTCGAATATTTCAATGTTATCATCCGACTGTCGAAAATATCTTCATCGAACTATCGAAGACATGTTGAAATAGATCAGACAAAGAAACAATCAAATGAATCGGAATAAAAAGAGTTTTACGTAATGCCCTGTTCTAATAAAATCAGTAAAGCACGCTAAAGTACCAAAAGATTATAGTAGGACGTTACAATAAATGAACAAAAAAATTATTTTTACAAACAAATAACTACTATTATAATGCATATTTTCCTCCAATAATTTTTTAAGAAATATTATAGGTTATTTTATTTTATAAAAAAAATCCACATTTAACTAAAATATATCTTCATGTAGATTTTTCATTATATAAAAATATTTCAAACTATAAAATATATAACTACACATATTTGAAAAATAATAATTTAAAAAATAAACAACAAACTTTATTATAAACACAAAATTTGCTCCAATAAACAATAATCATGTTAAAAATATAAATTAATATAATTTATTAATTTATAGTGCAATCATTTTCGTCAACTAAATGTGTACGGACATTTATTTAAAAGGATAATTTTGATCACTTTTAAATGGATTTGGATCCCCTCCCATTGGCCAAAACAGGAAGGGGTTCTGTTTGTTATATCTCAGCCATACAATTATAATAAACACTTATCTACGGAAAAAATTGTGACACCTAATATCTCATTCATTCTAATGTTTTTTTCACTTAATAAGCATATTCACTCACCCATTTCGCGCTAATTTTTTCACTGTGTCACTTTCACCTCTCATCCTCTCACCGTTTTTCCACTTTCACGATAACCATGGTGTGGCACCCACCACATCCATTAGCTGTCAGAGCTTAGCGTCCCTTCTCTGGTCGAGATTCTCGTCACCTCCATCTGTTGGTGGAGCTTAGCGTCCTCTCCTTGTTTAAGATTGTGTTCAACCTCGCCTCCATCTCCTTCTCGTTGCCATTCTCGAGCCACCAATCACCTCCATCACTGGCAAAGCACGGGGTACCCTCCTTGCTCAAGATTCAGTTCAGCCTCGCCTCCATCTCCTTCCCTACGCCCCACGTTATCTGGTACGACCTGTCTCTATTGCTTTTCTTTTCTTCTATTTCTATTCAAATTTCACCTTATTTTTTTTTCTCATTTTTAAGTTCAATTCCACTGCATTTGTGTAGTGATCGTAGGAGATCCAAATCCTTTTGAGACTTTTGGGACAAAAAAGGGCATAGAAAACTATCAGTTGTTCACTTAATATATAGTAGAGATATTGAAGTCTATTAATCACTTTGGTGGCATTTGAAGCATTCTACTGACCATAAGCAATAGTTACCTATTGGGAGAAAGAAAGTTCATAGTATTGATATAGGTTTAGTGAAATATGAAGTGAAAGGATCAAATATCTTACTTAACTTTTACTAAGTTAATTTTGAAGGTTAGCCTGAGTATTTGCTTGCTAGTAATGTCCAGATTGGCATTGGAAAATTAAAGGTTCCTGTACTTTTGGATCATATGAGTCCTTACTAGAACTTGTGAATCAACCCATTTGGTCATCCTAAGGCCACATGAGAGATTTAAGATTGAAAAGGAAGTATACAACTATAGGTATATGTCCCAAAATTGGTTAGAAGTGACTAATTTAAGTCTGGAAAAGCAAGTGACAATTAAAGGTGTATGCCTCTATGAAGAATGCAAGGCTACTGGACTGTATCTATCAAGTAATAGTGGTGGGTGTGTCAGCTATTATGAGTAAAGAGAAGACACAAAAACAATTACAATGGTGCTTTTAACTTCTTATGAGCTTGATACTAACTGCATTTTATCTTGTTCTCCAAGAAGTAGGAATATGTTGATGGATAGGATGTTGGTTCCCTAGATTGTGAAATGATCATTTGAGCAATTATTGTGAAATGAACTATAAATATAGTACAGCACCTTTTGTCCCCACGATGTCCAATTGACATTGTAGTAGGATCCTTAAATGGAAACTTTAAGCCCTTATGTAGTGAAGGACCAAGGTAAGTTAATTTGTTAATAAAAAGTGTTGTTATGCACACATAGTGATGCTTAAAAATTATCTTTGTTCTGTGTTGAGTTTGGCCACTAACTTGTACACAATTTTGGCTAGAATGTGATAAAAAAGTGGATTTATTATTTTTATTGCAAATTAAGTTATTTAAATATGATTTTACAAGTATGGACAAAGCACAATTCATTGGAAGGCACATTGTTAGGGTGATGAATTTTTTGGGCAACATTTGGTTCTTTATGAGGCTGAAAACAAAAGAGCTTTTTGGGTTCTGGAGTCATCAAAAGCTACAATCCTAAATTAATTGTGCACCTTGATCAAAAGCTTGGAACAATGCAAATCTCTGTTGTATTACTAAACCAACATCCCAAATGTTTTATGGCCCTGTGTGAAGGAAATTATTGTATTTTAGAATAAAAAACCTCTCACTTAGCTGCTACAAAGAGGATAAATGAGAATTAAGATTTTGTTTTAGTTAGAGAGCTACTTTTTGTATTACCATCAAATCAGTTGTATTACTCAATGATATTTGCAATGAGAAATTTAAAGATTGTATAATTTATTGTCTAGTTGGCTTTGAGCAGTTATTATTATATTCATATACAAATCATGAAAAAAAATGAAAACATAAGTATAAAGTAAAAATAGATCATGATATTCTAGTAACATTGTTTACAACAAGTCCAAGCAACATGAAAGGATAAAGTGAACTATAAACGACAATTGTCAGCCAAAATGATCTTGTAGGTACTGTTGCACAACTAATATTATCAAAGGAGGAACATATTCAAGACAAAATGCAATAGTAGATGCTTTTGCATTCCAAAAAAGCTTTTGTTCTCATCAAAAGCCTACATGCTGCCAAGAAAGTTGGATATATCATTGAAAGGACTTGACCCTTGATTCATTATGTTATCAGGAAAGAACTCATTGTCCTCTTGAATAGACGAAGGATGTGTAGCTTCATCAAATGACTCCTATAATGACCAATTAAAATTTATACTAACTCTCACTAACTAAATAAGATATTAAATTACTAAAAAATATTAACTCCAGTGCATAAATTTCTTACCACTAGTAGCCTAGTGAAACTACTACTACTACTATGAACAGTCCAATTCTCTAACCCCATATCCTATAATAAGTAAAATCCAAAATTTCATATACATATTCATATAATGTACAACTAATTTAATTTAAAATACTGAAAATACTTGGATATTTATACCTCATTTAAAAATAAATTCCTCTTGTGAACTTGGAACACCATGAATGCTAGAAGAAGTTTGGTTTCCCTATGCAACAAAAAAAGTTTATTGAAGTTAGCATATTTGAACATCTAGTTAGATGAATAATAACATAAGACATTATGTACCTTTGGTTGTTGATTTTGTGATGCATTATTCATTTTGCTCTTTTTCTTCTTTATTGGTTGCTTTTCAACCCAACTTCTTGGACGCCTTTCTCTTTTTACAGCAACTCTTTTTTTCAAGCCTTTGGCTCTATGAAAATCAAGGTTATGATGCATCATGTTTTCACTTGAATTTAATGTAGCAGATGATGTAAGGGTTGTATTATTGTCTAAGCCCATATTTCTCTTTCAAATACATTCAACTTCTTTAGCTAATCCATCTATAGCCTTGTCTAAGTGAACTTAAGCTTCCTTACAGTCAGATGCTTGAGTTGCTAACCTTTCAAATTTAGGACATATTTATTTGTAGCACTGTGTGCTATCAAGCTTACCATTTTCTTGTACAATCCTCCCTCTTGTGTCTTGCACAAATCCATTTTTTGCATCTCTTGTCCATCTTTTTAAAATATATTGGCCAGGAACTAATTTAATATCATTTCTATCAAATATCTTTAAGGCATGACAACATAAAGTGCCAAATGTCTCAAACTTTTTACAACTACACGATACCATTTTATTAGAAGAATTAATAGAGACTTTGAACTCGGCATCTCTATTGACCATACTAACCATATACTCAGAAATTGTTTCACCTTCATTTCGATGTTTAATTCATGCTGCAGAAAACAAATCATACTCTTTTTGAAAAATATCAAAAATCATTGGAGTATAATTTTTTGCATCTTGTTGCAACAAAGGTGAACTTCAACCTTGGCAATTTTTCCCTTGATTCAAATTCACATTGCAACTCATTATATCTTTTATCAATAACAACCATTTCAAAGTGCTTAAAATATTGAGCTATATCCAAGTCTGGCTTTAAGCAACTTTTCAAATATGCATTTAAGCTTTCACTAAGTTGTGTACTTTGCATGCCTATAGTAAAAGCTTTTTTCATAAAACATTTTGCCCATTTCTCTTTTATTTTATACAAATATATTAACCACTTATTTTTTTGAAGACTAAAGTCTCTCAACAATTTATCCCATGCTACTTGATAATCAAATTCATCCTCATATTGCTACATGCATGCCTTAAAATCTCTTAAAAAATTAGACCCATTCTTCATCATGTTTCCAAGGTTCTTTATGTCATTTTGCATCAAATGAAAAGTTCATAAACCATGATATGTTTGAGGCATTGCCTCAAGCAAAGCTTTAGCCATTGCAGGATCTTGATCAGTGAAAATAGTTTGAGGTTTCTTTTGCTTGTGTGCTTGCAAAAATGTTTCAAACAACCATTTAAATGACTCCACTATCTCTTCATAAAGGAGAGTAGCTCCAAAAGTTACCACTCCTCTAAAATGATTAAAGCCAACAAATAAAGCAAGAGGACTATAGGCATTATTAGTACTATAAGTAGTATCAAAAGTAACCACATCACCAAAATGAGCATAATCAATAATCATCCTTGCATTAACCCAAAAAATGTGTATTATTTGTTCTTCCACATCTAACTGTACTGCATAGTAAAAGGAAGGATTTTCCAATGATTCTTATTGGAAGTATCTTAATAAGCTACCTGCCTCTCCATACTCCAAGTTTTTCATCCTTTTACTATGAATATAATTCTTTTGGTCTAAACATGTGTAACCAAGATTTGCTCTTCTATCAACATGTCTACTCATTAATTCAAATGAAGCCTTTTGCTTTATGCCAGAATCATTTGCTAAATCAATCTCATAGGCCTGCACTTGAGTCAATTTTCTTTGACATGGTAACATGTGAGTGGTCTCCTAAAGATGTAAAACATGATTATGCTCAACAATAAAATTATATACTTTGTATTTTCCAATTTCTCTTACAAGTCTGATTCCTAACCTTGCTGGACATTTGTTTCAAGTTTGTAACTGATGATTGCTAGTCAAATGATCTCGCTTGTCCCTTTTGTGTACACCCTCCTTGGAACACACAAATCTACATGTAATAATCTCTTTATCTTTTTCTGTAACATCCTAAAAATTTCGTATCTCTTAACTAGTAATTTTGACAGTTAACAGAATTTTACTGTTTAGTAATTTCTGGATACTGTAAAATTATTTTGATTATTCCGTCAGCGTATTTGATCATTTTGAGTGATTTACTCCGGGTGAAGAAAAAAAAAATTTGGGGCGAGGAAAACTTTACGTAATTTAATTTTTACTATTAGGTTTTAATTATTTTACGTAATCTTATTTGATATTTGTACTTTTTTAATTGTTGTGATTTTTGTGGATGATTATGAAATTTTTTACTATTTGTGGGCCCAGGGGGTCTATGTGGGCCCAAGTGGCCATACGTGGGCCTAAGTGGGTCCCGCAAAGTGAAAATTTTTCTACGCATAGAAAAATTTGTACTGTTTAGACAGAGACAGGGGATCTTACTAAACCTGAATCCGGAAACAATTTTAGAAAATTTCTTGTACTGTGTTTTGCACTGTATTTAATTATCGGGTGATAAAAATACAGTAAATATAATTTTTGTGGGGTTTAACAGATAAAAATAAATATTATACTGTTAAGTCAACATTAGTGGTTATGATAATGGACCAATAGGAAACAAGTCTAATATTGGAGACTTTGATATCAAACGTCGATTTAATCAACGATGTAGGATAAGTCTAATATAATGGCTATGACCATTTATAACCATTGGATTTAGAATTGATCAAGGGAGGAGATTTGGTCTTACAAAGTAGCTAGGACCATTTGTGACTATTGGATTTGAATCTAATCAACAGTGGAGATGGATCAATTATGACCATTGGATTTGAATTTAATCTATGGAGGAGATTTAGTCTTAAAAAGTGACAAAGACCATTTATGATCCTTGGATGTAAAGTTTGAAGGAGTAATCTTAACCTTTCATTTTGGAGACACATCTAAGGGCTAGAATTTAAAGGAGAAAGATCCAGTGGCCTAGATTCGGTCTTCTAACTTAAAGTTTACCTTAATCCTAACCATTGAATTAATCAATGGCCTAGAATGCTCTAGATGGTGGCTAATTATGATGGCAAATAATTGAATGCATTATGAAGAGGGGGGATGGTTTTTGGTGGCTTAAGAGAGTAGCAAAGTGGAAGACCACCATTATTACTCATTTTTGGTTTTTCTTTGTTAATTTCAAGAAGCTAACACTTCAAAAATTTCTCTCTATTTCTCTTCTCCTCTATGTTTCGGCCAAGCACCCAAGAGTACCCTCCATCACTCTTTAATTTCATACAACCATATTTCTTGAATCCTTACCTTATTCTAAGCAACTTTCATGTTGGAGACTTTCTCTAAATCATTCATCTTCATGGACTTTCTTCAAGATCAAAGTTATGGGGTATTTATGGTGAAGTGTAAGGAAACTTCATTTCTTCTACTCTTTTTGAAGATCTAAACCATGTTTGATCCATGGTTCCTCTTAATCAAGCTTAGTATACTAATTTTTATGTATTTTGTTTTGTATTTGAGAAGCCCTTGGTGGTGAAGGACTTGGAAAAAGAAGCAAAACAAAGAGCTTTTCAGGATCTTCAAGAGGTAAGAGGGAGATCCACCTCACCAACTAAGTATGGTGGTGAGAGATGGTTTTATATTTGGTGGATGGTGAATCCATGTGAGGATTCATATCCATGGTCTTGTAATTTATTTGTGGGGGTTTATGTGCTTTAATTATTTATCTATGCTTGGTATGCTTTGCAAGATTTTATGGATTTGACAGCATGCTTAAAATATGCATGATAAGTATATGGCATGCTTGTAGTATTTATGATGAAATATGTATGTGTATGCCATGATGTGTTGATGGAAAGGAAATCAATTTTTGGCTCCAATGGCCAAGGAAGGGCTACGGTTTTGATGCCCTTGATTAGAGTTTATGTTGAAATTTTTCAAGAACAAGGGAATTGATTTTTTTGGTCCCTAGAATATGGTAAATTTCGGCCAAGACACCTCTAAATAGGTGTTCACAAATTAATATTTTCATGAAGGATGAACATGGATGATTTGCAGAGTATGGAAAATAAACAAAGGGTTTGTTTTTCAAGAGAACAAGAACACAGTTTTTGAGGAATTTTTATTGATTTATTTTGTGTACAAAGATCCTAAGTATTTTTCTAAACATGAGTTTTAGATGAAATGGGCAATGTTGTTTCTAAGTGTTTATTAAACATGATTTCGAAAAAGAGACGGGCAAACGTTGATTTTAAAGATTTACAAAGAAAGTGAAAAAAGGATTTGCAAAGAAAGTGAAAAAGGGTTTGTAAAGAAAGTAAAAATGAATTTGAACAAATGGGTTTGGTTTTTATGACCATCGGTATTTCAGTTTTGAAAACAAAGATTTTAATGGTTTTGTTTGTGTGAAAACAGAAATGATAAATAATTGAGTTAGAAGGAAAATGTTTGATGGCTTCAATGGCCAAATACCCTACGGTTTTGAAAAACTGGTTATGCCTAAATTTTTATGGAACAAAATGATATTTTATAAAACGAAGTGTTTTGTTACACGAAAGATTTGACAGTCTTCAATGAACACGTTCACGATTTTTGTTAAAGAATTTTTAATGGTTTTGTTTGTGTAAAACCATATCAATTTAGAAGGAAAAATATTTGATGGTTTCAATAGTCATGTCCACATTTTTGAGGGCTTGTAATGCCTTGATTTTTATGAACAAAGTGATTTTCAAAGTGGAAATGTAACTTGATTCAATACAAGAATTTGGAAAGGGAATTAGAGCGTTTATCACTTGAGAAAATTAAGTTTTTATAAACGAAAATATTTTCGAACTTCAATTTATTTTGAAGAAGGTTGTGTTTAGAAATGATTTGGGAAAAATGAAGAATATAATGGTGTTTTGAAGATTTACTAACATATAACAGATTTTCGAGTTTTGAAATATGTTAAAAAATGTTAAGTTTTGAAACGTTGATTTATATCAATGGACAAGTGATTTTTGTGGATTATATTTTGGAAAAGGATTTCTTGAGTAAAGAAATGTGGAAAAAGATTTTCTTGAGTAAGAAAATGTGAAAAATGAAATACAAAGTCATATTATTTTGAGAAAGGTTGAAAAGGAATTTTTGAAGGTTAAGAAATATTTTCTGTAATGAAATGGTGATGAAAAATGTTTTACGTATCTTAAAAACGTGATTTTTAAGCTACGCAATTTGAAAAATGTGTTGAAAATGATATTGATTTATTTAAGTCCAAAATAATGTTTGGAATATTGAGGAATATTTTACGTGATTGTAAAATGTTGAAAAATATTTTACGTATCTTAAAAATAATTTGAAATACAGTAAAATATTTCTACGTGATTTGAACTATGTTTAAATATTTTACATAATTTGAACTACTATTGAAAAATCAATGTGATTTAAAAGTGATATAATATTTTTACGTGATTGTGAAAATGACGAAAAATCGTTATGTGATTTGGAAAGTGTTTTAAATATTATGAGAATGATGAAAAATGATTTACGCGACTTAAAAGAATGATTTTTAAGTTACGCAATTTTGAAATAGTGAAAAAATACTATGCGATTTGAGAAACGTATATTTTTACGCGATTGAGAAAAATATTAAAAAATTAATACGTGGTTTAAAAGTGCGACAGAAGAGTTGCAGCATTTTGAAAACGTAACAGAAATGTTACAAAATTTTGTAAATGTAACAGTCGTGTTACGGTATTGTGAAAACATAATAAAAACGTTTTGGAATTTTAAAAACGTAACAAAAGTGTTAGGTATTTTGAAAATGCAACAGAAGTGTTGTGGAATTGTGAAAACGTAACGGGAATATTGCGCAATTTTGTGAGAACACGACGAAAGTGTTTTATAACTATGAAAATGTCATAACATGATTTTCGCTGTTAGAAGTACAGTATGATTATTGTTGAACCAGTGTCCATACACTGTATGAGAAAATGACGAGTTTTGCCTGTGATTGGTATTTGGTGCATTTTATATGCATTGGAAAGATATGCCTGTGATTGGCATTGGTGCATTATACATACATTGGAAAAATATGCATTGAGGCATATGATTACATTGAACAAATGAAAAGATTTGGCCCTTGTGGTTGGATTTGCACTGATATATTCGTGCATTGTATAAAGTATAACTAATAAGCTATTTTGGCCCTTGTGGTTGAAGAGGGAATGAGAATTGATAGTGAGGTCTATGATGGATCTTGGGGGCGTCAAGGCGCGGCGGTCGACCAGTGGATATCTGTCTGTGGGCTAAGGCTGGACCATATGCCACTTGGCGATGCAGTCTGTTGCAACGCATTGACGATACCCGACAAGAACACGATTCTTTTCAACGACTGGGAGATTGTCTGTGGGCTTAGGCTGGGCAATTAACCAGAGCATTCTTCTCGAAATTGTGAAAACCTCCATGGAGTTGTTTTTGAAAAACTGAGTCTATGTGCGCATGCATGAATCTGAGCATTTATATTTGCATGATATAATAATTGAGGAATATTGGATGATGATGATGATAATCATGTTGATGGCATTATTGTGATTATTGTGTGATGATAATAATGTTAATGGCATGATGATGATAGTTGATTAATATTGAATATATTATTGGAAGTCTGTTATGATATCCTTGTATGATATTGCTGTGTGTGTTGTCTCTGTGCTACCATGTTGGTATTGGTGTAGGTGATCTCACCTCTTTGCTGTGTCTGTATTGTTAAAATTATACAGTAGATGGAACGAGTTGTCTTAGACATAACGGGTGGTAGATACTCTGAGATCGCTGACAACATTGAAGAATGGTTGTCCCAGGTTCGATGATGTGCCGGGTAGACAAGGAGTAGAGTTCTGATGCATCAAGTTGGATACAAGAGAAGGAATGAGTATGTTAAGTTTTATCGTTAGTGTTATACTGTGCTACTAAGTAGGACCCGTCATAGGATTTGCTACTGTTAAAAAGAGAGAGTTTTCTGTTAATTTTATATTTCTCTTTAAATTGTTAAATATTAATTGGTCTCAATATTGTATACTAAATAAATTTTCAGTAATACTTATGAATTTCAGTAAGTTTATGTTTCAGTAAGAAAGAAATTTTAAAACCCATCTTTTTATAACTCAAACCTTGTGCGAACTTCTTTTGATTATGAGTCGGGAGTCAGACATGTGATACGCTAGGGAGGGTGTTACATTAGTTGGTATCAGAGCACAGTTTGAGTCTTTTAGGGTTTGTGGTTAGGTCTATTTTGCTTGTGTTGTGTTCTCTGTGTTATTGTTTTTCGAAAGGAAACAATGTTGTTTATAATGGATATCAGATCCATTGTATTTTGATTCGCTCGTCTCTGAAGAAAAAAAAAAGAATGACTTGGGATAGTTATACTTGTGTGGAAGTGGAACATGTTACTAGTAATGTAGTTGCAACTACGGGAGCAACAGAAGCAATGTGGAAAGATGACTGCACGAACAGAGGATCGTTGAATAGCAGAAACTGGAAGTTGAAGTTCAGGATCCGATGGAAGAGACTCAGTCTTGGAATATAAGATTTCGTAATTTTGGAACCTGGCATTTTTTAGGATATTAAGAAAGTGATTGATTTCAATGGAAAATGTATTTACAACCATTGGGGAAACCAAAAGCAGTAAGTGATGTGAAAGAAGGTACTTAATGAAGGAATGTATGTCAAGGAAACAATTTGCAGAAAAGTTGGACACATTTTCCCAGAGATTATGCTCTTTGAAAACAGAGTTTTCTGTTAGTAAAATTTTAGATAGTAAGGGAAGTTGTTACTCTAAGCGGAACGGGAGTGTTCTGAGCGGAAGATTTAAACAATGGAGATTGCGTCATTGGAGCTAATCCTATAAACCAGACTGAATATTTCTGTGAGCAACTTATTCTGTGTGGCATATGATTAAGTAGATCAATTATATGTTAGAGTTATTCATTATTCATTATCCTCTGATTTGTTTCTTTCTGTTTCTATTCTTAGCCGATCGATCTACTTATGTTATTCAAATATTATTGCAGATCAAATCTCTGTGTTAGTTTGATTTATCGTTCAAATTTTTTTTTATGTTAGTTTGATCTGTTTTATAAACAGATGTGATCTTTGAAAATGGATTGGTTATTTTTCAACCATATCCTATGAGATTATTTTAACCAAGTGTGAGTAATTCAGAGAAAATTTATTCTTGAAATTGGGTTACATCCAATTCTTTGCTGGATATGTTCGATAACATATTTGATTCATTTTATTATCTTTCATGATGTTTTCTTTCATCTCCTGCAATTGAAGGAATATCTTGCAAGAAAGAATATTCCAATGTTTATATCTGTGTCATCGTATCAGAGTAGCGCAGTGGATTCTTCAAAAGTTGAAGAAGTTCGTCAGTGTGAAAAGTTAAGATGGTAATGGAAAACCGTAGAAAAATTTATGGAGATGTTTGTTTGATCAGGAGAAGTGAACAAGAGATAAAGGACTTTCATTGGTTAAAATCGTTTGGAATAACATAAGAGGTGAAATTACATGAATGGTGGAAGAAAAGATGGAAGAGGAATAGTTGTATTTATTTCGAGGATGTGAAATCATGTTTATTAAATTTGGAGGACGAAATTTCTGTAATAGGGGGAGTATTGTAACATCGTAAAAATTCTGTATCTCTTAACCAGTAATTTTGACAGTTAACAAAATTTTATTGTTTAGTAATTTCTTGATACTGTAAAATTATTTTGATTATTCCGTCAACGTATTTGATCATTTTGAGTGATTTACTCCGTGTCAGGAAAATAAAAATTTTTGGGCCGGGGAAAACTTTACGTAATTTAGTTTTTACCGTTAGGTTTTAATTATTTTACGTAATCTGATTTGATATTTGTATGTTTTTTAATTTTTGTGATTTTTGTGGATGATTATGAAATTTTTTACTATTTGTGGGCCCAGGGTGTAACACCCCAATTTTTAGAAAAATGTCCTGAATGTTCTATTTGCTGTTTTTCAAGTTTTTGTGTAAAAAACCATTGTGTCCTTATTTTACTGTTTCTTATTTTCTAAATGAAATACAAATACGTTTTACAGGCTAAAATTTTATTTGATCGTTTTCCGTAATTTGTTTCGAGACGGTAAAATAAAAATTTTCTCAAGCTACTGTTTTAATTTTTCTGGGAGATATACAGACAATTAATATTGTCTGTAATTTTATTTGAACGTTTTGGATGATTTGCTTCGCTGTGGGAAAAAATGGAAAAATGACCATTACGTCCCGATTGTACTATTTTTAATTTTTCTATATGTTACAATGCTTAATATTACTGTCTGTGATTTTATTTGGACTTTTTGTGCGATTTGCTCCGGGACGGAAAATAATATTTTTCGGTAGGAAAATCTTGTTTTAATTATTCGAAGCGGGGATCTTACTTAACCCGATTCTGAATGATCTTCGTATTTAATCTTTTAATCTTTAGGATTTAACTCACAAATAAAATAATTTTGTATTATTATAATATTATTTTATTAGTCAAGATAATAAAATGACAAGATGAGACCGAAAATGTTTTGCGGACCCACGTTTAGTTAAAACAGTTAACTTAGTAGCTTAATTAAACACCATTAGTGAAGGAATTCTCTAGAACATAGTGACTAAGCTAGATGACTAAGCTTAATTAGTGACTAAGCATGGTGACTAGGTTAGGATCAACCAATGGGAGCAAAGCTTGCTAACCAAGTTTTAATCTTGACCTTTGATTCATTCTAAGGCTTGGATGAAGCCAAGCCCATGACACCTTGCATGCCATTGAAGTCCACGGCCATATGGCTTTTGGAAGGCCATAATCACTTTGTCTTCATGCAATTTTCTCTCTTCTCTCTCTTCCAAAAACCCTAAACACCATTGAAGCTTCCTTGAAGCTAGTTTCGGCCAAACACAAACCAAGACCATCCAACCACCCAAAATTTTATCCAACCAAGTTTTCTAAACCTAAACACAATCCTAAGAACATCTCTAGTTGAGAGTTCTTGCAAAATCTTTCATTTGAAGCTTGGAAACCTACTTGGAAAATTTTACCTAGAAGGTGAAATTTCTTGTTTTCCATTTCTAAACTCTTTTTCAAAGTTCTAAGCCATGATTTCTCCATGGTTTAAGCTCTCTTTTATGGTTAGTAACTTGTAGTTTTGTTTAAGCTTGTTAGGTGACTTGGTGAAGGAGAAAACCGAAACCTAGAGGAGGTGTGAAAGAGTATTTTTGTCTTCATTTAAGGTAAGAGGAAGACAAATCTTATCATCCATGGGTGGTGATAAGAAAATGGAGATTGATTGTTGTGATTGTAGAATCCATAAGGATTCCTTTGTTTGTGGTTGTTAGTAGCTTGTTTGTGTGGTTGTTAATAGTTTTCCTATTTGATGTTTGTAATAATTTGTATGATGTTGCATGTCTACAAGCTTTGATTTGCATGTCTACAAGCTTTGATAATTTGTATGTGTTAGAAATGCATGATAATGTATAGGATGTGAATAACATGCTAAGGAATGCATGAGTGTTCCAAAGAACACCACACCAAGGCTCACGACCATTGACCAAAAGGAGAACCAAAATGTTCTCATTATTTTCCTAAAGTGTAATTTAATTAACCTAGGAAAATTAACAAGAGATAGAATAGTTTAGATCAAGGAAAATGAATTTAGAAATCAAATAACACAAGTGCATATTTCGGCCAACATGCCAAACCAAAGATCCATGATTTCTAAAATCAATTCCAAACCATTTTCAAGTAAAAAGATGTAAGATATGTTAAAAGGAATTTTTCTACAATGAGTTTTAAAGAAACAAATTGATTAGAATTAAGTTTAAGGATTAAAATTAATAATTTTACTATTAGAAATGAAATACAGTAACTTTTGAGAATTTCTAATATATAGCTCATATTGTATTTTAAAGCATGTTAGTGGTTTTCAAAAGGATTAAATTATACGGTTAAAAATTAAGTAAACAGAATTTTTATGGAAAAATTAGGAAACCATTAATATAATTTTCTAAACAAAATACTGTCAATTTTTATTAAAAATGGACAAATAAGATAGAAAAGATATCCAAAAGACAGTATACGGTATGGAAAATATTCTACGTAGTTTAAATGTATTATTTATTATTTCTGTTTATTTAAATAGTAAATTTTAAGGGATTTGGACAAGAAAATGATTTAAAAATCTTACGCGATTGAGAAAACGTATTAAAAACTCTACGCGATTTTAAAACTAGAAAAATAAATTTACGCGATTTAAAAACATTTGTAAAAACGACGAGATTGTGAAAACGCGATAAAATTTCTACGCGATTGACCAAAACGATATTTTCTGTATTTTTCTGCTGTCGGGCTATGAGGTGAACCCGTACAGGCTTTGGAACAGTATTTGTCCGGTGGGACTTACTGTATCTTTTTATCTTTGAGGATATATTTTATTGAGGGTATTCTGGTAATTTCTCATATATTGAGTTTATGCCAATTTTGGTGGATTGGTTGACGAGGTGAATCACATCGTGTTGTCGATGCGATAAACGTAGTGTGGTTCATTGTCTTTATGAACTTGGAGACGTTAGTGTACAGGATCCCATATATGGACAGTCGGTCGCTCCGCTGGGCCGTGGTAACCGATAGCACACTAATGGGCTCGACACGCACTATATTTAATCAAGATTTCGTAAAGTCTAATAGTACATTGCCTGTAGTGCCATAACGTGAGACCGTGAACTACACCATGCCTTGGATGATGGATTCCATGTGACGTAGGGCTATAGACGCAACGTGTGACAGCGCAATAGTTTGGTTGGGCAGCCGTGGTACTAATAGATTTTACGGGCCATTCTCTCTCTGATATCTGTATGTGTTTAGCTCTATGGAGTAGGGTCGTGTCATATTGTATATGGTTATATCTTGGATATTATTTTATTATATCTGTTTATTTTATTTGGTTATTATTATGATAAATTGTCTAATTCTTATTTTATTTTATCTGTGATATTATTTTATCTGTGATATTGTTTTATCTGTGATATTATGTGTTGTTATGATACTATTCTGTTACTAATTACTGTTATAGTTTTTCATATTACATAAACTGTATATCTGTTATTTGTCATTTTCTTATTTCCCATGTTTGTGATGATTTTAGTTTGTCTTACCTCTTTATTGTATGTGTTTTCTGTACTTTTATTTATGTGGTAAAGAGTTTGAGGAAGAGGAACAGCCTCTTGAGATTTTGTATCCTGAGGAGGAAGAGGAGCAGCAAGCTGAAGATTAGTACGACGACCAAGAACCATCTGATCATCCATATCCATTGGACTGATTTGTTTGGGTATGGCGGTGCCAGGATTTTTGGGTTTTGTGACACTCGAGTTTCACGGTGGATCGTTAGCTTGGCATCTGCGGGGAGATAGAGACTCAGTGACTTACGTGGGATGGCTGACTGTGTCCCTACGGCATATGTTTGATGGAGAGCCAGTGATGACGACTACTGTGTTTCTACACTTAGAGTTATCGTTATCTCTTAGGCGTCATTGGGGTGGTGTATCCACTGAGCCTAGTGAGATGACTATCGTGTCGACTGCGCGGTCTCGTTTTCGCCTAGTGTCGAGGCATCCTGGATATTTATCTTCTGATGAGTTTCCTGAGAGTGATCCATCAGAGGATTAAATGTTTAGGATGTGTATTTTTGGGCGCGTTTGCGTATGTATATATTGACTCTTTACTGTTTCTCTTTACTGTTTCTGTTTAAATATCTGTAGATGTAGTTGTAAATTATTTATATAACTTATAACTTGGACCATATGTATATTATGAGTGATGTTGTTTTGTTGGTTTTATGTTTTCGCGTTATTTTATTTAATAATATTCTGTTTAACAGGAAATATTTTACAACCCGTATTAGTACGTAACATCTGTTTTACAAGTTGGGTAGATTTTATTTATCTTTCTTTTATTTTCTTTATATATGTGACATCCCCACAAGGGTGTTACACAGGGGGTGTATGTGGGCCTAGGTGGCCAATGGAGAATGCACTAGAATGCACTAGATGGTGGCTAATTATGATAGCAAATAATTGAATGCATTATGAAGAGGGGGGACGGTTTTTGGTGGCTTAAAAGAGTAACAAAGTGGAAGACCACCATTATTACTCATTTTTGGTCTTTCTTTGTCAATTTCAAGAAGCTAACACTTCAAAAATTTCTCTCCGTTTCTCTTCTCCTCCATGTTTCGGCCAAGCACCCAAGAGTACCCTCCATCACTCTTTAATTTCATACAACCATATTTCTTGAATCCTTACCTTATTCTAAGCAACTTTCATGTTGGAGACTTTCTCTAAATCATTCATCTTCATGGACTTTCTTCAAGATCAAAGTTATGGGGTATTTATCGTGAAGAGTAAGGAAACTTCATTTCTTCTCTTCTTTTTCATGATCTAAACCATGTTTGATCCATGGTTCCTCTTAATCAAGCTTAGTATACTAATTTTTATGTATTTTGTTTTGTATTTGAGAAGCCCTTGGTGGTGAAGGACTTGGAAAAAAAAAGCAAAACAAAGAGCTTTTCAGGATCTTCAAGAGGTAAGAGGGAGATCCACCTCACCAACCAAGTATGGTGGTGAGAGATGGTTTTATATTTGGTGGATGGTGAATCCATGTGAGGATTCATATCCATGGTCTTATAATTTATTTGTGAGTGTTTATGTACTTTAATTATTTGTCTATGCTTGGTATGCTTTGCATGATTTTATGGATTTGACAGTATGCTTAAAATATGTATGATAAGTATATGGCATGCTTGTAGTATTTATGATGAAATATGTATGTGTATGCCATGATGTGTTGATGGAAAGGAAATCAATTTTTGGCTCCAATGGCCAAGGAAGGGCTACAGTTTTGATGCCTTTGATTAGAGTTTATGTTGAAATTTTTCAAGAACAAGGGAATTGATTTTTTTGGGTCCCTAGAATATGGTAAATTTCGGCCAAGACACCTCTAAATAGGTGTTCACAAATTAATATTTTCATGAAGGATGAAAATGGATGATTTGAAGAGTATGAAAAATCAACAAAGGGTTTGTTTTTCAAGAAAACAAGAACACGGTTTTTGAGAAATTTTTATTGATTTATTTTGTGTACAAAGATCCTAAGTATTTTTCTAAACATGAGTTTTAGACGAAATGAGCAATGTTGTTTCCAAGTGTTTATTAAACATGATTTCGAAAAAGAGACGGGCAAACGTTGATTTTAAAGATTTACAAAGAAAGTGAAAAAGGATTTGCAAAGAAAGTGAAAAAGAATTTGAACAAATGGGTTTGGTTTTTATGACCATCGGTATTTCGATTTTGAAAACAAAGATTTTAATGGTTTTGTTTGTGTGGAAACAGAAATGATAAATAATTGAGTTAGAAGGAAAAATGTTTGATGGCTTCAATGGCCAAATACCCTACGGTTTTGAAAAACTGGTTATGCCTAAATTTTTATGGAACAAAATGATATTTTATAAAACGAAGTGTTTTGTTACTCGAAAGATTTGACAGTCTTCAATGAACACTTAAAGAATTTTTAATGATTTTGTTTGTGTAAAACCATATCAATTTAGAAGAAAAGTATTTGATGGTTTCAATAGTCATGTCCACGTTTTTTAGGGCTTGTAATGCCTTGATTTTTATGAACAAAGTGATTTTCAAAGTGGAAATGTAACTTGATTCAATACAAGAATTTGGAAAGGGAATTAGAGCGTTTATCACTTGAGAAAATCAAGTTTTTGTAAACGAAAATGTTTTTGAACTTCAATTTATTTTGAAGAAGGTTGTGTTTGGAAATGATTTGGGAAAAATGAAGAATATAATGGTGTTTTGAAAATTTACTAACGTATAACAGATTTTTGAGTTTTGAAATACGTTAAAAAATGTTAAGTTTTGAAACGTTAATTTATATCAATGGACAAGTGATTTTTGTGGATTATGTTTTGGAAAAGGATCTCTTAAGTAAAGAAATGTGGAAAAAGATTTTCTTGAGTAAGAAAATGTGAAAAATGAAATACAAAGTCATATTATTTTGAGAAAGGTTGAAAAGGAATTTTTGAAGATTAAGAAATATTTTCTGTAATGAAATGGTGATGAAAAGTGTTTTACGTATCTTAAAAACGTGATTTTTAAGCTACGCAATTTGAAAAATGCGTTGAAAATGATATTGATTTATTTAAGTCCAAAATAATGTTTGGAATATTGAGGAATATTTTACGTGATTGTAAAATATTGAAAAATATTTTACGTATCTTAAAAATGATTTGAAATATAGTAAAATATTTTTACGTAATTTGAATTACATTTAAATATTTTACGTAATTTGAACTACTATTAAAAATCAATATGTGATTTAAAAGTGATAATAATATTTTTACGTGATTGTGAAAATGACGAAAAATCGTTATGTGATTTGGAAAGTGTTTTAAATATTATGAGAATGATGGAAAATGATTTACGCGACTTAAAAGAATGATTTTTAAGTTATGCGATTTTGAAACAGTGAAAAAATACTATGCGATTTGAGAAACGTATATTTTTATGCGATTGAGAAAAATGTTGAAAAATTTGTATGTGGTTTCAAAGTGCAACAGAAGAGTTGCAGCATTTTGAAAACATAACAGAAATGTTACGAAATTTGGTAAACGTAACAGTAGTGTTACGGTATTGTGAAAACGTAATAAAAATGTTTTGGAATTTTAAAAACGTAACAAAAGTGTTACGGTATTTTGAAAATGCAACATAAGTGTTGTGGAATTGTGAAAACGTAACGGGAAAGTTGCGCAATTTTGTGAAAACACGACGAAAGTGTTTTATAACTATGAAAATGTCATAACATGATTTTCGCTGTTGAAAGTACAGTATGATTATTGTTGAACCAGTGTCCATACACTGTATGAGAAAATGACGAGTTTTGCCTGTGATTGGTATTTGGTGCATTTTATATGCATTAGAAAGATATGCCTATGATTGACATTGGTGCATTATACATGCATTAGAAAAATATGCGTTGAGGCATATGATTACAGTGAACAAATGAAAAGATTTGGCCATTGTGGTTGGACTTGCACTGATATATTCGTGCATTGTATAAAGTATAGCTAATAAGCTATTTTGGCCCTTGTGGTTGGAGAGGGAATGAGAATTGATAGTGAGGTCCATGATCGATCTTGGGGGCGTCAAGGCGCGGCGGTCGACCAGTGGATATCTATCTGTGGGCTAAGGCTGGACCATATGCCACTTGGCAATGCAATCCGTTGCAACGCATTGACGATACCCGACAAGAACACGATTCTTTTCAACGACTGGGAGATTGTCTGTGGGCTTAGGCTGGGCAATTAACCAGAGCACTCTTCTCGAAATTGTGAAAACCTCCATGGAGTTGTTTTTGAAAAACTGAGTCTATGTGCGCATGCATGAAACTAAGCATTTATATCTGCATGATATAATAATTGAGGAATATTGGATGATGATGATGATAATCACATTGATGGCATTATTGTGATTATTATGTGATGATAATAATGTTAATGGCATGATGATGATAGTTGATTAATATTGAATATATTATTGGAAGTCTGGTATGATATCCCTGTATGATATTGCTATATGTGTTGTCTCTGTGCTGTCATGTTAGTATTGGTGTAGGTGATCTCACCTCCTTGCTATGTGGTTTTGCTGTGTCTGTATTGTTAAATTTGTACAGTAGAAGGAACGAGTTGTCTTAGACATAACGGGTGGTAGATACTCTGAGATCGCTAACAACATTGAAGAGTGGCTATCCCAGGTTCGATGATGTGCCGGGTAGACAAGGAGTAGAGTTCTGATGCATCAAGTTGGATACAAGAGAAGGAATGAGTTTGTTAAGTTTTATCATTAGTGTTATACCGTGCTATTAAGTAGGACCCGTCATAGGGTTTGCTACTGTTAAAAAGAGAGAGTTTTCTGTTAATTTTATATTTCTCTTTAAATTGTTAAATAATAATTGGTGTCAATATTGTATACTAAATATATTTTTAGTAATACTTATGAATTTCAGTAAGTTTATGTTTCAGCAAGAAAGAAATTTTAAAACCCATCTTTTTATAACTCAAACCTTGTGCGAACTTCTTTTTGATTATGAGTCGGGAGTCAGACATGTGATACCCTAAGGAGGGTATTACATTAGTTGGTATCAGAGCACGGTTTGAGTCTTTTGGGGTTTATGGTTAGGTCTATTTTGCTTGTGTTGTGTTCTCTATGTTATTGTTTTCTGAAAGGAAACAATGTTGTTTATAATGGATATCAGATCCATTGTATTTCAATTCGTTTATCTCTGAAGAAAAAGAAAAAAAAAAGAATGACTCGGGATAGTAATACTTGTGTGGAAGTGGAACATGTTACTAGTAATGCAGTTGCAGCTACGGGAGCAACAGAAGCAATGTGGAAAGATGACTGCACGAACAGAGGATCGTTGAACAGCGGAAACTGGAAGTTGAAGTTCAGGATCTGATGGAAGAGAATCAGTCTTGGAATATAAGATTTCGTAATTTTGGAACCTGGTATTTTTTAGGATATTGAGAAAGTGATTGATTTCAACAGAAAATGTATTTACAACCATTGAGGAAACCAAAAGCAGTAAGTGATGTGAAAGAAGGTACTTAATGATGGAATGTACGTCAAGGAAACAATTTGCGGAAAAGTTGGACACATTTTCCCAGAGATTATACTCTTTGAAAATAGAGTTTTCTGTTAGTAAAATTTTAGATAGTAAGGGAAGTTGTTACTCTAAGCGGAACAGGAGTGTTCTGAGCGGAAGATTTAAACAATGGAGATTGCGTCATTGGAGCTAATCCTATAAACCATACTGAATATTTCTGTGAGTAACTTATTCTGTGTGGCATATGATTGAGTAGATCAATTATATGTTAGAGTTATTCGTTATCCTCTGATTTGTTTCTTTCTGTTTCTATTCTTAGCCGATCGAGCTACTTGTGTTATTCAAATATTGTTGTAGAACAAATCTTTGTGTTAGTTTGATCTGTCGTTCAAAATTTTTTTTGTGTTAGTTTGATCTGTTTTATAAACAAATGTGATCTTTGAAAATGGATTGGTTATTTTTCAACCATATCCTATGAGATTATTTTAACCAAGTATGAGTAATTCAGAGAAAATTTATTCTTGAAATTGGGTTACATCCAATTCTTTGCTGGATATGTTCGATAATATATTCGATTCGTTTTATTATCTTTCATGATGTTTTCTTTCATCTCCTGCAATTGAAGGAATATCTTGCAAGAAAGAATATTCCTATGTTTATATCCATGTCATCGTATCAGAGTGGCGCAGTGGAAGCGTGGTGGATTCTTCAAAAGTTGAAGAAGTTCGTCAGTGTGAAAAGTTAAGACGGTAATGGAAAACCGTAGAAAAATTTATGGAGATGTTTGTTTGATCAGGAGAAGTGAACAAGAGATAAAGGACTTTCATTGGTTAAAATCGTTTGGAATAACATAAGAGGTGAAATTACATGAAAGTTGGAAGAAAAGATGGAAGAGGAATAGTTGTATTTATTTCGAGGATGTGAAATCATGGTTATTAAATTTGGAGGACGCAATTTCTGTAATAGGGGGAGTATTGTAACATCCTAAAAATTCCGTATCTCTTAACCAGTAATTTTGACAGTTAACAGAATTTTACTATTTAGTAATTTTGTGATACTGTAAAATTATTTTGATTATTCCGTCAGCGTATTTGATCATTTTGAGTGATTTACTCCGTGTCAGGAAAATAAAAATTTTCAGGCTGGGGAAAACTTTACGTAATTTAATTTTTATCATTAGGTTTTAATTATTTTACGTAATCTGATTTGATATTTGTACGTTTTCTAATTTTTGTGATTTTTGTGGATGATTATGAAATTTTTTACTATTTGTGGGCCCAGGGGGTGTATGTGGGTCCCGCAAAGTGAAAATTTTTTTATGCATAGAAAAATTTGTATTGTTTAGACGGAGACAATGGATCTTACTAAACCTGAATCCAGAAACAGTTTTAGAAAATTTCTTGTACTGTGTTTTGTACTGTATTTAATTACCGGGTGATAAAAATACAGTAAATATAATTTTTGTGGGGTTTAACAGATAAAAATAAATATTATACTGTTAAGTCAACATTAGTGGTTATGATAATGGACCAATAGGAAACAAGTCTAATATTGGAGACTTTGATATCAACCGTCGATTTAATCAACGGTGTAGGATAAGTCTAATATAATGGCTATGACCATTTATAACCATTGGATTTAGAATTGATCAAGGGAGGAGATTTGGTCTTACAAAGTGGCTAGGACCATTTGTGACCGTTGGATTTGAATCTAATCAACGGTGAAGATGGATCAATTATGACCATTGGATTTGAATTTAATCTATGGTGGAGATTTAGTCTTAAAAAGTGACAAAGACCATTTATGACCCTTGGATGTAAAGTTTGAAGGAGTAATCTTAACCCTTCAATTTGGAGACACATCTAAGGGCTAGAATTTAAAGGAGAAAGATCCAATGGCCTAGATTTAGTTTTCTAACTTAAAGTCTACCTTAATCCTAACCATTGAATTAATCAATGGCCTTGAACGCTCTTGATGGTGGCTAATTATGATGGCAAATAATTGAATGCATCATGAAGAGGGGGGGACAGTTTTTGGTGGCTTAAGAGAGTAGCAAAGTGGAAGACCACCATTATTACTCATTTTTGGTCTTTCTTTGTTAATTTCAAGAAGCTAACACTTCAAAAAATTCTCTCCATTTCTCTTCTCCTCCATGTTTCGGCCAAGCACCCAAGAGTACCCTCCATCACTCTTTAATTTCATACAACCATATTTCTTGAATCCTTACCTTATTCTAAGCAACTTTCATGTTGGAGATTTTCTCTAAATCATTCATTTTCATGGACTTTCTTCAAGATCAAAGTTATGGGGTATTTATGGTGAAGTGTAAGGAAACTTCATTTCTTCTCTTCTTTTTCATGATCTAAACCATGTTTGATCCATTGTTCCTCTTAATCAAGCTTAGTATACTAATTTTGATGTATTTTGTTTTGTATTTGAGAAGCCCTTGGTGGTGAAGGACTTGGAAAAAGAAGCAAAACAAAGAGCTTTTCAGGATCTTCAAGAGGTAACAGGGAGATCCACCTCACCAGCCAAGTATGGTGGTGAGAGATGGTTTTATATTTGGTGGATGGTGAATCCATGTGAGGATTCATATCCATGGTCTTATAATTTATTTGTGGGTGTTTATATGCTTTAATTATTTATCTATGCTTTGTATGCTTTGCATGATTTAATGGATTTGACAGTATGCTTAAAATATGTATGATAAGTATATGGCATGCTTGTAGTATTTATGATGAAATATGTATGTGTATGCTATGATGTGTTGATGGAAAGGAAATCAATTTTTGGCTCCAATGGCCAAGGAAGGGCTACGATTTTGATGCCCTTGATTAGAGTTTATGTTGAAATTTTTCAAGAACAAGGGAATTGATTTTTTTGGGTCCCTAGAATATATTAAATTTCGGCCAAGACACCTCTAAATAGGTGTTCACAAATTAATATTTTCATGAAGGATGAAAATGGATGATTTGAAGAGTATGAAAAATAAACAAAGGGTTTGTTTTTCAAGAAAACAAGAACACGGTTTTTGAGGAATTTTTATTGATTTATTTTGTATACCAAGATCCTAAGTATTTTTCTAAACATGAGTTTTAGACGAAATGGGCAATGTTGTTTCTAAGTGTTTATTAAACATGATTTCGAAAAAGAGACGGGCAAACGTTGATTTTAAAGATTTACAAAGAAAGTGAAAAAGGATTTGCAAAGAAAGTGAAAAAGGATTTGTAAAGAAAGTAAAAATGAATTTGAACAAATGGGTTTGGTTTTTATGACCATCGGTATTTCGATTTTGAAAACAAAGATTTTAATGGTTTTGTTTATGTGAAAACAGAAATGATAAATAATTGAGTTAGAAGGAAAAATGTTTGATGGCTTCAATGGCCAAATACCCTACGATTTTGAAAAACTGGTTATGCCTAAATTTTTATGGAACAAAATGATATTTTATAAAATGAAGTGTTTTGTTACTCGAAAGATTTGACAGTCTTCAATGAACACGTTCACGATTTTTGTTAAAGAATTTTTAATGGTTTTGTTTGTGTAAAACCATATCAATTTAGAAGGAAAAATATTTGATGGTTGCAATAGTCATGTCCACGTTTTGGAGGGCTTGTAATGCCTTGATTTTTATGAACAAAGTGATTTTCAAAGTGGAAATGTAATTTGATTCAATATAAGAATTTGGAAAGGGAATTAGAGCGTTTATCACTTGAGAAAATCAAGTTTTTGTAAATGAAAATGTTTTCGAACTTCAATTTATTTTGAAGAAGGTTGTGTTTGGAAATTATTTGGGAAAAATGAAGAATATAATGGTGTTTTGAAAATTTACTAACGTATAACTGATTTTAGAGTTTTGAAATACGTTAGAAAATGTTAAGTTTTGAAACGTTGATTTATATCAATGGACAAGTGATTTTTGTGGATTATATTTTGGAAAAGGATTTCTTGAGTAAAGAAATGTGGAAAAAGATTTTCTTGAGTAAGAAAATGTGAAAAATGAAATACAAAGTCATTATTTTGAGAAAGGTTGAAAAGGAATTTTTGAAGGTTAAGAAATATTTTCTTTAATGAAATGGTGATGAAAAATGTTTTACGTATCTTAAAAACGTGATTTTTAAGCTACGCAATTCGAAAAATGTGTTGAAAATGATATTGATTTATTTAAGTCCAAAATAATGTTTGGAATATTGAGGAATATTTTACGTGATTGTAAAATGTTAAAAAATATTTTACGTATCTGAAAAATGATTTGAAATACAGTAAAATGTTAAAAAATTAGTACGTGGTTTAAAAGTGCAACAGAAGAGTTGCAGCATTTTGAAAACGTAATAGAAATGTTGTGAAATTTTGTAAACGTAACAGTAGTGTTACGGTATTGTGAAAACGTAATAAAAATGTTTTGGAATTTTAAAAACGTAACAAAAGTGTTACGGTATTTTGAAAATGCAACAGAAGTATTGTGAAATTGTGAAAACGTAACGGGAATGTTGCGCAATTTTGTGAAAACATGATGAAAGTGTTTTATTACTATGAAAATGTGATAACATGTTTTTCGCTGTTGAAAGTACAGTATGATTATTGTTGAACCAGTATCCATACACTGTATGAGAAAATGACGAGTTTTGCCTGTGATTGGTATTTGGTGCATTTTATATGCATTGGAAAGATATGCCTGTGATTGGCATTAGTGCATTATACATGCATTGGAAAAATATGCGTTGAGGCATATGATTACATTGAACAAATGAAAAGATTTGGCCCTTGTGGTTAGACTTGCACTGATATATTCGTGCATTGTATAAAGTATAGCTAATAAGCTATTTTGGCCCTTGTGGTTGAAGAGGGAATGAGAATTGATAGTGAGGTCTATGATGGATCTTGGGGGCATCAAGGACCAGTGGATATCTGTCTGTGGGCTAAGGCTGGACCATATGCCACTTGGTGATGCAGTCCGTTGCAATGCATTGACGATGCCCGACAAGAACATGATTCTTTTCAACGACTGGGAGATTGTCTGTGGGCTTAGGCTGGGAAATTAACTAGAATATTCTTCTCGAAATTGTGAAAACCTCCATGGAGTTATTTTTGAAAAACTGAGTCTATGTGCGCATGCATGAAACTAAGCATTTATATCTGCATGATATAATAATTGAGGAATATTGGATGATGATGATAATTATCATGTTGATTGCATTATTGTGATTATTGTGTGATGATAATAATGTTAATGGCATGATGATGATAGTTGATTAATATTGAATATATTATTGGAAGTCTGGTATGATATTGCTGTGTGTGTTGTCTCTGTGCTGCCATGTTGGTATTGGTGTAGGTGATCTCACCTCTTTGCTATGTGGTTTTGCTATGTCTGTATTATTAAAATTATACAGTAGAAGGAACGAGTTGTCTTAGACATAACGGGTGGTAGATACTCTGAGATTGCTGACAACATTGAAGAGTAGCTGTCCCAGGTTCGATGATGTGCCGGGTAGACAAGGAGTAGAGTTCTGATGCATCAAGTTGGATACAAGAGAAGGAATGAGTATGTTAAGTTTTATCGTTAGTGTTATACCGTGCTATTAAGTAGGACGCAAACTGTTAAAAAGAGAGAGTTTTCTGTTAATTTTATATTTCTCTTTAAATTGTTAAATATTAATTGGTGTCAATATTGTATACTAAATATATTTTCAGAAATACTTATGAATTTTAGTAAGTTTATGTTTCAGCAAGAAAAAAATTTTAAAACCCATCTTTTTATAACTCAAACCGTGTGCGAACTTCTTTTTTATTATGAGTCGGGAGTCAGACATGTGATACCCTAGGGAGGGTGTTACATTTTCACTTTTGTCATGCCATTATTTTTGAACACCAAATCCAATTCTAGCACTATAAGCACCCCAAAATTCCCAAGCTTCATTCTTGTTATTAAATTCCATACCTATTTCAGGCTTCCAAACAACTTCAGAATCCATAACATCTAACATAATGCAAATTTCAGCAAACCTCCTAAAATAACAATGTCAACAAAACTAAAATGAGTATGAAAAAATTAATTTGTTTTCAAATAAGAGAGAAAAAGCTTGCTATAATTAAGTAAACCATCTTTTTATAAAAAAAATAAAATTGAATGATCCAAGATCAAACAAGAGGTGTATTCCAAGTGTCCTCTGTGTTAAAACTCAACATCATAATTCTAAAATCATGAGCCTAGAAGCTTATGTGTAGTATAAACAACTAAATTCCATATAATGAACAAAGGTAAGTGCCACCAACAGAGGAAAAACGGTGCTATATTATGTAACAAAAAAGAAAAATACTAATGAAAAAAAAGGGCAGGAAAACACTTATAGTAATTTCCTATGCTTTGCTTCTTTTGAGTGAATTTGAGTGTGAAGCTACATTAGAATCTACTGAGGATGAGAGGTGAAAGTGAAAGTGAAACAATGGAAATGTGAAAGGGGAAAAAACAGCGAGAGGATGAGAGGTGAAAGTGAAATAGTGAAAAAATTAGCGCGAAATGGGTGAGTGGATATGCTTATTAGGTGAAAAAAAAAACATAAGAATGAATGAGATATTAGGTTTCACAATTTTTGCCGTAGATAAGTGTTTATTATAATTGTATGGCTGAGATATCACAAACAGAACCCCTTCCTGTTTTGGCCAACAGGAGGGGATCCAAATCCCTTTAAACACTATTATTTAATTATTTTTTAGCACACCAAAGTGATAATATTGTTAAAAGATAAAATTAAATCCTAAAAAGAATAGTTGTCACACAATATTTTTCAGTGATAATATTGTTTTATAGACCAATGATAATATTATTAAAAATATGAAATTAAATCCATTTGATGAATCATTCCTTATATTTTCAAATTTCAAAATCATTACCATCACAACACAATGCATTCTTTCTAAAATCTCCCATTAATTTTACAATGCTACATAACTTGACAACATTAAAACTAAAGTTATAAATGTATACGTAAATTTCAAATTGATTAAATAATAAAATAAAAAACTCCTAGTTTGTGACTCAATCTAGAGCACCATTGAGAATATATATAGAACAAATAGAAACTTAAAGAAACAACATCTAGCATCATTTTATTTACATAATTATATGATACAACCAAAATAGTAGATCTTATTGCATTGTTGACCGATTGTAGATTCCAACAAACCAAATTATGAATTAAAAACCCAAACAAAAGAAAAAGTCCAAGAAGACAAAAAATATCAACATAGCCTGCCAACAAAAAATTTCAAGAAGAGCAAGCATTTGAACATCTTTACACCAATGGTCAAACCATAAAGCAATCCAATATGTGGCATCAAAGGTGTTTTGTATCGAGTTATGGGTCCACAGAATTAGAGTAACTTGACCTGCTGAGCTGGTACCAAATGTACAGTGCGCATGAAGTAGCCTACACCTCAGGCATAACGATAGGAACAAATCATGATTGTATCCTGTACAAGTAGGGGAATAAGGACAAAGGACTAACGGTCTCCACAATCATGTCACCACGATCCTAGGTAGTAACATTCGAGATGCACTGAATGCTCATACACCACATACCCTAAAATGCTCATATAAATACAATAAGCAAGAGAGATAATGTATGAGTTAATTCTCAAAATCTCACTATACTCTCCTTATGCACATACTGACTTGAGCATCGAAGTATCTTTTGCAAGTAGACACCTCCTCGCTCATCGCTATTGTGGTTGCACTACAGAAGAACTCATCGTTTCATACCTATACAGGTAATCCTCATAACACAATTTTGAACAAAAGGCTTATTAAGGTAAACATGATTTATTCGCCAATTGGTTGTTGATATGTGACTATTTTCAATCATCATCTAAAAAAATCCAATAAAAATGGTGGATGACCATCCTGCAAAGAGTAAATAAAAGAATGTACTCGAACACTTGGTGATTTGTGCAAAAGACTAAATGCATAGTTTACTCATTTGAGAGCATCATCATTTTGAGACAGACATTTATAACCTAGTGGCAATGGAATTCAAATCTTTTATAGTTACAAAATGCCATAAAATTAAACCAAAACATGTCTTACTAGTAGTTTCTTTAATTTTAATAAAATAAAATAAAAAACAGAGAAAAGATTTGAAATGCAAGAAATACTGATTATATCACAAATAGCCATCCCAATGGTTAATCTCCCATTAGCCTAGCTACCACCATAGTCAATTGTCACAATCCTTTATCATTGATAGTTAGATTTCACCAAGGGTTGTACAAAAATAGAAAAATCTTACCAAAGGTTGAGTTGTTGAAGCCATTGATGCCAATTTAAAGATAAATGCAATAGAAAAATAGTCTTGGTCTTTCGCCATAACAATATTATAGCATATAGTAACTGACATTTGCAAATAGCATCAATTAATAGCAATACTAATAGAAAAAGATAATTTGAGAGACACCCAATTATTTATTGGTGTTTTATGATCTCGGTTTATGATACTATTGTTAGGAATAATTAGTTTGCCCAAGATCCAATCTATTCTGTAATTTTTTAGAACACATTGTAATCATTTCATTTTGATAAATAACATGACATTCAATTTATGTTGTTTTTATTTGTTATATTCATTATTTAATTATTTATTTAATATGAAAAGGTCCTTGATTAAATTTAAGCACTTGTTCTCATGATAGAAATCATGATAATGAGAGGCAAGTTTTCATTTATAATTTAATCTAAAGTGTTCTTGATTGTAAGATTATTGAAAATATGACATTAGTAATATGGATAGATCAATATATTTGTGATTGTCTCTATTGGATAGAGATCTTATTTATTAATTCACATATGTAGATGATGCATATGGAGATATGATCATTGAACTGACTCAATTGAGAATTCCTAATAGTTTATATTACCGTTAATCTGTCGATAGGATATTTTCATAAAGGACATGGTGTAAACTTTTTTCCTTTGACCTGAGATTATCATAGTAATTAACAAGCTACTTGTTATATACTTTGATTCTGAACACCTAATGCCCTAGGACACTAGTTGAATGGATATTGGGTATGACTAAATACTTATAAGATTAATGATATATCAAGAAGGAATTCATCAACTCTTGGTAATGAGTTTGAGCTTTATGATTATAACAACAAAATTAAGACCTTGGTCAAGGCAATTGAATGAATGAAGAAATGAGTTTCTTAAGTCATTCACTAGTTGGTTATTCTTCTAAAGGTTTTCTTATTAGAGTTTGACAATTATACCATAATCTAATGTTAACTCAGAGCTAGAACGATGGAAAAAAATATTGCATTATTCATCTAAAGGTTCTTGAAGAGCATAAGATTTACTTCATTCTATCCGGTTGTTGATGAGTGTTGCTAGAAACTAACCTTGATTAGTAATTTGGTTTGACTAATTTATTACTAGCTTAGTATTGAACTTATGTGGTTATACACTAACGAGTATTCCAATCTTTGCTAAAGGATTATTTAATTTATTATTTGATAAATTAAATTAGAGAATTTAATTTAATCAAATAAATAATTTTTTGATCCAAAGGGAATATTATTATATTTTTTTGCTAGCACTTAGAATATAATTATTATATGATACAATTATATGATAAATTCTATTTAGAATAAAAAATCAAAGTTTTCACTAATGTGTTAATCCTATTTGATAGAACTTAACAAAACTGCACATCCATTGTGTGTTTGAAAAGTCAAAAAAGCATGTGCTCCAAGCACACGTTCTCCATTCAATAAATTAGTTTAAGGAGTAATTATTAGGTGGGCACGGTCTACCATAGACACTCAAATCATTATTTGACATGTGTAAGGTAGTAGGGATCATCATAGAATTACACCAATCATTAATAATACTTTTACACATGTCATATAATGATTTGAGTGACTAAATAATGCTGTGGTAGACCGTACCCATCTAAGAATTTCTCTTGGTTTAAGTCCAAAGGTTGGTTCAATAATGAATTTATTAGGAGCAACACGTTATTGCTGCTCCAAGCAGTTGCTACACGTTCCAAGCTTTCATTGCACATCCAAAGCAGCAGCAACTGCATGTTTGGACTTGATCACGTTGCACGTCCAAAGCAGCTGCTGCACACGTTTGGATTTACTCCAAATGCACGTTGGACGTGCTTCTCCAACTGGTGCACATAGGACAAGCATAAGCTGCTAGCTACTACACGATTAGACCATGCAGCAACATGCTACTAGTGCTATACGTAACTGCTCTAAGCAGCAAACGAGCTGCTACACGTTCTGCAAGCAAGTTTAGACGTGCTATTGCTCTAAGTAGCACAACATGTTGCTGCACGTTTGGACGTGCTACACAAAACGTATGGCTATTTAAGGAGATGTGCAGCAAAGGGAAGTTTTAGTAAAAAATAGAGATATATACTAATATATACTAAGCAGAAAATGGTTTTCTGCTCTAATTATTTATTCTCAAATTTTTGTATAAGTTCTATCTTTCAAAGCAATTGATAGTAAGGCTTGGTCTCGGTGTAGATACGCATAGAGTCTTCGAACAATCGATTTTTTTTTAAAGTATCAAGAATCTTCCACCAAGTATTTATGAATTTATCATCATAGTGCTAGAATAAATGTAAACACAAAACGATCATTTGGATTGCTATTACATTCTTTAGTTGCGTAATTTGATCACTATGCAATCCTTTAGTGGTATCAGAGCAAGGTTATTTGTGTTTAAATTATATTACTAAAATTATAATTCATGAATTTGTGATGTACATGCATGTTTTATATAATGAATTATTTTCTTGTGAAGCTTTTTGTGCATAATTGTTGCGTGCACTGCTCACTCATGTGCTTAAGTATAATTTAAAATTATACACTACTTTTATGAATTTAATTTACAAGTGATATAATGATTTATTCATGGCTAATTTTCACTACTAGAAATTTGAGTTTTAGATACCGAAAAATCGGTCTCTAAATAAAAAACTTAGTCTCTAAAATAGTTACAGACCGATTTAAATCGGTCTCTAAAACCTTTGTCGCTAAATATTAGTGAGTGATATTGGTTGGTCTCTAAATTTAGAGACCGATTATTTAAAAAAATGGTCACTAATTTTCAGTCAATTATTTTTCATAAAAGTACATTAGAGATCGATTTAGAGACTAATTTTTTAGAGACCGATATCGGTCTCTATATCAATCTTTAACTCGGTCTCTAAAAGCATGAATATATTATATATTTTATAAAATCGGTTACCAACTCAGTCTCTAAACTAGAGACCAATTTATCGATCTCTACATTAGTCTTTAAATTGGTCTCTATATCGGTCTCTAAATCAATCTCTAAATCAGTCTCTAAATCGGTCTCTAAAACTCTGAATATATTATATATTTTATAAAATCGGTTACTAAATCGGTCTCTAAACTATAGATTGATTTATTAGTACCTAAATCGATCTGTAAAAGGCTGAATATATTACAAGACTGATTTATCAGTCTCTAAATCGGTCACTAAATGTCTTTTTTTATATATCTAGTCCCTAATTCGTTCTCTAATTTTTGATATGAATTTGTAATTATTTTTAAATTTATTAAAATCTAAATTAAAACACCTAATAAACAACAATCAACATTCTCATATATAACCAAACACATAAATAAAAAATAACGTAAACTAAACTAATTCAGTCTTTAGAATATCTCATTTAAACATCAAGACATTCTAGAATAAACTAAACTAAGCATTGTCTATAATATCTCATTACTACAACATTTCAAATGTAAGAAAGTTGAACACAACAAAAACTAAACTCTAATCATAAAAACTTCTCCTCGTCCTCGTCCTCATCCTCGTCCTCGTCATCCTCCTCTTCTGCTCCATTAGTCATGGGAAATGTTTGAGAAGACTAAAAGTTCATTAACTGCATCATCTCTCATTTGTCTCCTCAATCTATCCCCTATTATCTACCACTTGAGCCCAAAGCTCATTTTTCTCACTTCTTAATTCTTCAAGTTCATCTCTTCGCACCCAATCAGATAATGAAGAACTTGTGCCACGATATTATGGTCTTCCAGTTACTATAGTTGACTTAATTCCATGACCATATGTTTTACCTTTTTTCACTCCAGCCACATTGCACCACACATCCAATTCATCTAGGGGAGGAGTTCCCTGCTCTGATGCTTTTTGGGTCATTTCTTGTATTTTGTTTGCAAATTTGGTCTATCAATACCAACATGACACTAATTGATGCAAAAAGTTAAAGCAGCACATAAGTCTAACATAATATAAACCATGACATAAAGTATAAGAATAAACGTGGTTTCAATCACATGTTAAAAGCTGCAAGCTTGTTTAATTTCAATTTGAGATGATAGGATAGTTAAAATACTCCTCTTTGAAAATAGAATAGAGACTTTTGACATGCAATAAACAAATATCATAATAATTCAAAAAATAGGCCAGCAGAAGAATAAACATGGTTTCAATCACATGTTGAAAGTATGTTCCTATGATTTATCACCAAAAAGACAATCAAGAGGAATTTAAGCATGATATTGCAAGCACACACAAAAAAATTATGACTTATATTTAGAGATCCTTTAAACATCAAGATAGCAACATGAATACAATTACTGAACATCATTATTTCAAACCCGAGAGTTCGAATTAGATAAAACAATTGCTTACAGCTATGCTTTGATCTCTTATCCACCCATGTGTGATCCTTACATCGATGTGTGTGGTGAAACAATGTTGGTGCTGATGGAACAACACCATTCAACTTAGTCTGCAACAATTGTAACAAAACCATATTAGTAAATTTAACTATATTAGACAACTTTGACAATAATGCAAGATAATAGTGAACTTAACCAGATTAGCTCTATGCTGAGATGAGGTAATAGAGCCACTGGTGTGATATGAAGCTCCATATCCTCCATAATTAGATGCCCGATTGGTTTTGCAATTGCACTTTTCTTCTTGAAAGCCTCATTTTCCCAATGTGTACACAATGTGCCCCATATCTCATCCCTAAGCCAACTTGGTCTCTCCATTTTCTTGCGAGCCTTTTCCATAACATTCTACAACAATGCTGTACCCCGTTTCTCAAAGTTGCTTCGAGCCTAATAATTATCTGGTGGAATGATATTATACTTCCTCTACAATAAATATAAGCAAATTATTTATGACCAAACAAAGTCTATCAAATTTTAAATTGTAGTAATAAAAATTTGAAAATTACCATAAACTCTACAAACCACATATCTCTTGTGGTATCACCTATCATTTTCCATGTTGTCCATGGCTCTAAATAATGGCTCCTGAAGATATCACTAATGCCATTTGTCGCTAGATGCGAAGGCAAAAATCTATAAATAATACAAGTGTTGGGTTATAATATATCAAACATAGTAATGTAATACTTATACATACCCATCTCCTTCTAGATATAAAACTAGTTTGCTACCAGGCATTTGTGCATCTGATGCATCCTGAGTATGACTTGATCCAGTGCAAATCCTATATATGCTAGAGGGATAAATGATCTAACATTGTGATGAGACTCCTCTATCGAAGGCACCACACAGTGAAATGTTTGAGTAAGACATTGTGAAAGTTCACTTGGGATCGAATAAGTAAATATGAGTAATATGGTTGATAGAGTAGTAGCAGGAGATGGAGAACTAGCAGAGGTTAAAGGTAGGGGAGAAGAAGAATGCCGCACCGGCTGTTGCTTTTTTGGGCAATCATTAGAAACTTTTCCTTTACCTTGATCTCTCTTAGACATCTGTAATGAACACAAATGGAATGTAAATTAAAATGCTTATCAAATAAATTATAATTAATTTGTGCAAAATAAAAAACAATTAATTTACCTTTTGTTAACAAATGAAAAAAACAAACACTAATCATATTCATGATCAGCATCATCATCATCATTATAGTCATCACCTTCATCACCATCATCGTCATCACCATCATCATCAAGCAATTCATATTGTTGAAGATCTTCATCTTCATTGTCATTTTTAGAATCATTGTCAAAATCAAATTCATCTTCCTCGTTATCCTCTCCTTCATTACTTTCTATGTCATCTTCCTTTTCATCCTCGCTGACAGCAGCTTTTACCTCATGATTATCTCCTTCTTCATCTCTTAAGTTATCAAGAGGGTCATCATTTGTTATAAAATCCACATAGGTTGCAGTATCTTGATATGTAACCTCCAATGCATATCGAGCATCAACAGTACCTCTTGGTTTGGTTTTAATGACGACCCACCAATTAACCTTGTCTTTTAGTTTTTCAGGGTAAGTGATGTGTGGATAAAATACACACATCTTGTGCTTCATTTGAGGTGGATTTAGGTGTACTTTGATTGATTTATGTTGAAATTTATGTCACATTTATTCTATTTATCCTTGGTATCTCATGATTAGTCTTTCTTTATGTTTTTAGGTCCAAAAAAGATGTTTTAACATGGTTTTATGAAGCTTTGGATGGATCCATTGCAATGGAGTTGAGCTCAAAATTTATATGACTAAGATTCATAGAGTTTTTGACCTTTGTATGATAAAATAAGCATAACTTGAGCTACAGAAGTCGAAACAAGATGATCTTAGTGTTATCAGAAAGCTAAGAAAAACATCTACAACTTTCATAAACAACAAGAGCTAATTCTTACTCAGTAGTTAGACACGACCATGTCTATGGTAGACATAACTGTGTCTCCCCCCAACATTGAAGTTACACAATTCTGGCACCAGACACGGCCCTGTCTTAAACTCATGAAGCTTCTGACTTTGAGACACTCGTGTCTTAATGTCACACGACCATGTCTCCCCCCGAACGTCAAAATTATGCTATTTTTAAGACTCACATGACCACGTCAAAGGGAGACACGACCATGTGACCCTTCCCGATGTGAAAAAAGGGAGTTTTGCCCCAAAATCATTATAAATTGGACAAAAACACCAAACCTAGAGAACCATTTGGCTAGAGACTACAGGAAATTTTGAGAGGTATAAGGATTGGAGGCTAGGGTTCTAAAGACAAGAGCAAGAGCATTGATCAACCATTGAAGACATCTTCTCCATCTTCTTTTTTTATTTTGGAATCATGGTTGTTTCTTTCCCCTTTGTTCTTGTTTGTGCTATAATTACCATGAGTGGCTAAACCTCTTTTTCTAGGATTGGGATGAAACTCTTTATTTCTTTATGTTGAATTGTTAATTTAATTCTTTGTTAATGAAATTATTATTCTTGATTCATTCTTAGTGTTCTTAATGCTTGTGATATGTTTCCGATTATATTTACATGATCTTAGGCTTTAGGTGAAGGATCGAAAGATGAAATCTAATTGCTTGATAATCTAAGAATTGAACTTAGGAATTGAGACCTAGACATAGGCTTAAATCCTTTGAGGGTTTAACGATTGTCATGAATCTTAATGGGTTGAAACTTGGATTAATTGCCATGAGAATGGGATTGATGAAGTTTTAGCATATTTTTAGTGCCAAGAAATTGAACTTTAAATAATTTAGGACAAATCGCCTTCAAGAACATAATTGAACATTAACAAAGATAAGATTACAATTTAGCATAGGGGATAGTGTAGTGGATTCCCAGTCCAAGGCCTTTAAACCTTGGTTGAATCTTGAATTATCTTGATTTATTTGCTTTCTTTATAGTTTTGATTTTAATTTAGCTTTCACTATTGATTTTATTCGCCTAAATAATCAAAGTAACCGTAAGAGTTAGTAATTAACTGATCCTCGTAGGAATGATCTTTATTTACTACTTGTATGATCCATGCGCTTGCGGAAAATTCACAACAAGGTGCATAATACACTTGAATTGCATTTTGAGCAAATATGAAAGAGTCATATTTTGGATACCATCGAGTATGTCGAACCTCCACGATTCCATATTGTATATGAACCTTCACACCATGATTAAGTACAACATCAAACCATTCACAATTAAACAACACTAATCATTTCATTAGTTCTCCTGGGTATTCTACTTCCATAATTTCTTTAATGATGCCATAATAATAATTCTCTTCTCCTACTTTGTTTGTCATCACCCTTACCACAAACCCCACAATTGATGATTTTTTTACCGATACTCCAATCTTCTGTATGAAACTTATAACCATTGACAAAGTAGATAAGCCATGTATGAACCTTTCTCTTAGGACCCTATGCTAAGTAGTGCAAAAATTGATTTTGTACGAAGTTATTTTTATTGTGAACTTACCAATGACAATAGTAAAATCAATATAATTTATAACATAACTATCAAGTATTTATATCATTAAAAAAAAGTGTTAAGATATTTATGTAACTTTGGAACCAAGTTAGAAATTTAGATGCAATCATACCATCAACATCAGTGCAATTGATGTTTGGATTAGCTGCTTGCAAATATTCCTCAAAAAATATAATAACAAGCACAAGCTTACTAAATATGAACCAATTACATATACATACTAAAATAAACAATTCAAGAATGATTTAGTTCACTTACCCAATATATGATTGAATATCTTCACAATTAAGTAGGATATGTAAATGTGCAGCAACTACTTCCTTATCTATTAAATACCTACTGTTACAAGTTCTAACTGAGTGGTCAAGATGATTGAAAATTGATAAAGTGGGTTGGATTGTCTCATCTAAACCTCCATCATCATTTCGACCAACTCTATTTCTCATTGATTGCACATGAGATTCAAAATAGTAAAAACAAAAATGAGAAGTCTCTTAGCATAAATATGCCTCATATATGAACCCTTCCACATGTGATTTATTTTTAACCTATTCAAGTACCTAAAAGAAACATGATATCATTAACTACTAAACTTTGAAATAAAAAGATTACCACATTTTAAAATGCAATACAGTAGGTGCTTACTTCTCAAATGAATACATCCATCGATATTGAACAAGGCCTCCTACTCTTGCCTCATACGACAGATGAATAGGTAAATGCTCCATTGATTTAAAGAATCCAGGTGGAAAGATTCGCTCCAACTTACATGTTGTAATGACGATGTTTTACTCCATTAGCAACAAAGCAGACACACGTAACATTGTTGAGCACAAATCTCTGAAGAATTTACTTAACTTAACTAAAGGCTTCCATACTGGATCTGGCGATGCACAAAAAACAATTAGTAGCAACTGCTCCATAAACATATGACAATCATGGCTTTTCATCTGAAATAGCTTCCCCTCTCTCATGTTTACACATCTATGTAGATTAGGGGCATATCTATAAGGCATTTTTAATTCATTAACCCATTTATATACAACCCTTTTCTGCTTCATGGACAACACAAATTTTGCTTTAGGCTTCAAAATTTTTCCATTTGGAAATTCTTGCAACTGCAATTCCCTCCACCTATAATACTCTTTCATATCCATTCTAGCTTTAACATTGTCTTTGGTTTTGTCTTGAATATCCATCATTATATTAAGATATTATAAAACACATTTTTCTCAATATGCATCACATCAAGATTGTGTCTGATCATATTAGTTTTCCAATATGGTAACTCCTAGAAAATACTTTGCTTTATCTAATTATGACTAACCCCGAACCCAGCACATGTACATGGACCCACCTCAGTTACTTTTGGAACATCACAAACATCTTCCCATACCTCGACCCCAAACAACCTAGGTGGAGGTACATATTTTTCTTGTCTATTCTTATAAAATGCATCCTTATTTTTGCAGTATGCATGATCTATAGGCAGAAATTGATGATGACAATCAAACCAAGAACATTTGCCACTATGTTTCAAAGTGAAAGCCTTTGTTCGATTCATACAATATGGACATGCAAATCTCCTTGTTGTACTCCAACCCGACAACATGTCATATGCAGGAAAGTCATTTATTGTCCACATTAATACATCGTTCATTACAAAATTTTCTATTTTTTTGAAATATCATAAGTTAGGACACCTTATTCTGACAACAATTTCAACTCATCTATCAAAGGTTACAAATATACATCTATTTTATTTTTCAAATTGTGTGGCCCAAGAATAATTAAAGTAAAAAACATATATGGAGTTGTCATGCATAGTTCTAGAGGAAGATTGTTTGGAGTGACAATTACAGACCAATAGGAGTAAGCGACAGCTGACTGACTATATGGAGTAGAACCATCAACACTTAAGCCTAATCTAACATTTCTTGGTTCAACTTTAAATTCAAGATATATTTCATCAAAATGTTTCCAGTCTTCTCTATTTGATGGATGATATAACACTCCTGATTCTCATCTATTTTCATAATGTCATCTCATTTGCGGAGCAGAACTCATTGAAGCATATAATATCTTCAGCCTAAGAATGAGAGGTAAATAAATCAACCTCTTTACAGGGATCTCCTTGGTTTTTTCATTATCAATCCCATTTATTTTATATCGAGCCGCACCACAAAATGTGCATTCTATAACTCCCTCTTCATTAAACAACATACAACCATTCATGCAACAATCAATTCTCTTTGTAGTAAGACCTAGTTTGGAAACTATTTTTTTCGCCTTATAAAAATATTCTGGGATGAGATTTTTAGGAGAATGTGTCCTTTTCATAAGTGCTACTATTTGATTAAAAGATCATTGGGAAGTGTTTCCCTCTTATTTGATATTCAATAATTCAACAGTAACAGATAATTCAGTTTCATCTTCATATCCCAGCCACAAAGGCTTTTGGGATGCATGAAACATATTATAAAATTTTTTAGCATATTTATTTGGAGGCTCCTCTAAGGGTTAATCGTAATGGAACCCAAACTCTGGACCAACCACATCATAAACCATGGCCTCAAATCTATTTAAATGGTCATTATTACCCATTTGTGTAGTGGTAGTGGTGCTTGAATGACTATTAAAAGCTCCAGTCAAAGTCAGATCAATTTCTCCATGACTTGTCCAATACCAATAATCATGTTTAAACCCCTTTTGATAATGATGAATTTTAATGTCCTCAGGAGTCAAGTACTTCAGGTTTTTGCATTTAGAACAAGGGCATGTAATATTTTCATTTGATAAATGTGCTTGTTGGCATGCAAATGAAACAAATTGTTCTACCCCCTCTACAAACATATCAGCAAGTCCCTTCCTACCTGGCAAAAGTCTATTATACATCCAACAACGATATTGATGAATGTCCATATTTTGTAACATAATCAAAATGAAATATTAAAACTATAAGTAAAATTTAGTCTAACCACAAGCAACAAATTTCTAAAACTAATCTAAAAATTAGACATTAGTTCATTACCTTTATACAAAAATTATACATTATCTACTAATAAGATTTAACATGAATTAATGGCAAGATCATTACAATGTACAATCCTATAAACTAGTACATGAACTTAGGATTAATTTTAGAGACCAGTTACTTTGTTTAAACCTTAAACTCATGACCACAAAGCAATGCACAATAAATCGAAAAGCCATTTAACTCCACCCCCATGATTTTGCATCATTCTGTTGGAAAGAATGCTAATTTAAGAGGGAAAACAACGATATAAAGATTAAAACAAATAACACATACACAATAGAAACCCATCAGTTAGAATTGAGTAATTATCACTTAACATTTCATCTAATCAGGCTAACTCGAATTCAAAGAAATAAATTTCCAGTATAGTATGTAACATCCTCCTTAGGGCATCACATTTCTGACTACCAACTCCCAATCTGAAAATGATTTCATAAAAGGTTTGAGTTATAAAAGGGTAAGTTTTAAAATTTCTTATTACAGAAATATAAACTTACCGAAATCCATAAGTATTACTAATATACAATATTGACATTTATTAATATTTAACAATTTAAAGAGAAATATAAAACTATCAGACTCTTTTTTTTAACAGTAGCAAACCCCATCACGGGTCCTACTTAATAGCACGGTACAACACTAACGAGAAAACGTAACATACTTATTTTTTCTTGTATCCATCTTGATGCATCAGACATCTGTTCCTTGTCAACCCTTCACACTATCAAATCTGGAATAGTCATTCTCTGATGTTGTCTTTGATCTTAGAGTATTTATCACTCGTATGTCTAAGACAATTCATTCCATCTATTATATAATTTTTACCAATACAAGCACAATAACACAATATAACAAAGAGGTGAGATCACCTACACCAATACCAACATGACAGCATAAAGATAATACAAACAACATATCATATAGGTATATCATATCAGAATTCCAATAATGCCTTCAACATTAATCAACTATTATCATTCAATCATTTATCAGTTTAAATATCATTCAATATACATGATAATGCCCTCAACATTATTTATCATCATCATCATCCAATATTCCTTAATTATTATATCATGTAGATATAGATACTCAGATTTATGCATATGTTATGCATGTAGACTCAATGTCCTACTCCATGGAGGTTTTCACAATTTTGAGAAGAATGCTCTGTTAATTGTCAGCCTTAGCCCAAAGACAATCTTTCAGTCGTTGAAAAGAATCGTGTTATTGTCAGGTATCGTCAATGCGTTGCAACGGATTGCATCACCAAGTGGCATATCGTCCAGCCTTAGCCCACAAACAGATATCCACTAGTCGATCGCCGCGCCTTGACGCACCCCAAGGTCCATCATAAACCTCACTATCAATTCTCATTCCCTCTTCAACCACAAGGGTCACAATAGCATCAGCTATCAAATTTTTGTTCAATTCAAAATCATCATATGCCTCAATGCATATCTTTTCAATGCATGTTCAATGCACCAATGCCAATCACAGGCAAAATTCCTCATTTCTAATGCATGTTCAACGCACCAATGCCAATCACGGGCAAAATTCACCATTTCCAATGCATGTTCAATGCACCAATGCCAATCACAGGAAAATTCACCATTTCATATTCAGGGTCCACACATTGGCCCATTCTCAGTTTAATTTCATAATCCATAATCAGGGTCCACACACTGGCCCAACAGTAATTATACTGTATTTTTAACAGCAAAATCATATTATCGCATTTTTATTGTCACAAAACACTTTCATCGTGTTTTCACAATCGTGTAACATTTTTGTTACATTTTCAAATCACATATAGATTTTTTAACGTTTTCATCAATCACGTAAAAATATTTACACGTTACTCAAATCGCGTAGCAATTTTCCACCATTTTCACAATCGCGTAACTTAAAAGTCATTCTTTTAAGTCGCGTAAACCATTTTCCATCATTTTCAAAATATTTAAACGCTTTCCAAATCGCGTAGAAATATTTTAACATTTTTCATATCGCGTAACTTAAAAATCATGTTTTTAAGATACATAAAACATTTTTTACCACAGTTTCATTACGAAAAATATTTCTCAACCTTCAAAAATTCCATTTCTACCTTTCTCAAAATAATATGACTACTCACATTATTTTTCACATTTTCTTACTCAAGAAAATCCTTTTCGTAATTTATTCCATAAAATCATTATTTCATTGAATTAAATCAATGTTTCTAACTTTAAAATTTACTAACGCTCTCCAAAACCCAAAGGATGAGTTACACGTTAGAAAATATCAAATCACTATTATATTCTCCATTTTTCTCAAATCAATTCTAAAATCAATTCTCTTCAAAATAAATAGAGGTTCAAACACTTACAACCTCTCTTTTCCATTTACATACGAAAATTCATTGCTCAAGTGTTAAAACACTCTGATTCCCTTTCCAAATTCTTTGTATTAAATCAAGTTATATTTTCACTTTGAAACTCACTTTATTCATAAAATCAAGGCATTACAAGCCTTCAAAACCGTGAACATGACTATTGAAACCATCAAAACATTTTTCCTTCTAAGTCAATATGGTTTTACACAAACAAAACCATTAAAAATTCTTTAACAAAACTGTGAGATTCATAGTCTTTGAAATCAAATCATTTGTTCATTTTTATTTTTCACTGTCTTTGCAAATCCTTAAAATCATCAACTCATTGCTCTTTTCATTTAAAACTCATGATTTGTAAAATACTTAAAATATTCTTATTAAAAAATGTCCTTAAGTTCCATTAAATTCCATTCTTGTTTTTACACAAAATAAATCAATAAAAATTTTTCTCAAAACCGTGAACACCATTTCTTGAAAAACGAACCCTTTGTTTATTTTTCTTATTTTTCTAATCATCCAATTTTATCATTCATGAAAATACTAATTTATGAACACCTATTTTGAGGTGCCTTGGCCGAAATTCCTCTTGGTCTTTGGAACCAAAAATCAATTTCCTTTTCATCATCAAATCATGGCATACATATACATATTCAAATATATATCACAAGCATGCCATAATCAAAGCAATAAATCATGCAAATCATGCTAAGCATAGGCAAATAATCAAAGCACATAAACACCCATAAATTATTACATGACCATCGATATGAATCCTCACATGGATTCACCATCCATCAAATACACAAACCATCTCTCACCACTATACTTGGTTGGTGAGATGAATCTCCCTCTTACCTCTTGAAGATCCTCAAAAGCTCCTTGTTTTGCTTCTTTTTCCAAGTCCTTCATCACCAAGGGCTTCTCAAATACAAAACAAAACACATACATAATTGATATATAAGACTTGAATAAGTAAACCATGGATATGAATCATGGTTAGAACCTTGAAAATCAAAAGAAAAGTGAAGATTAATAAACTTCACCAATAAAGCTTCAATCTTTAACTTGAAGAATAAGGTTGAAGATGAATGATTTAGAGAAAGTCTCTAACATGAAAGTTGCTTAGAATATCATGTAGATTCAAGATCTATGGTTGGATGATATTAAAAGAGATTGGATGGTGATTTTAGGTGGTATGGTCGAAATTCCTCTTGAAGAACAAGGTTGGAGTTTTTGATTTTTGTGAAAGAAAGCTTCTTAGACTTGGTTAAGATAAAGAATGAAGTGAAAACACTTAGTTTTCCTTCCACCAATTTCGTAGATCTCCATGGAAAAATCCCCTTTATGATAGAAACTTGAAGCTTGGATTTGAAGCTCAAGATGAATGATTTTGTGAAAACTCATAACTAGAGATGTTCTTAAAATAAGGTAAGGATTCAAGAAACTAGGTTGGTTGAAATTAAAGAGTGATGGAAGGCATTCTTGGGTGCTTTGGCCGAAACATGCATGGAGAAAGAAGGAGAGAAAATATTTGATGAAGTCTTGGCTTTTTGGAGAAAACAAAGATGAATTATGATAACAATAATGTGGTCTTCAACTTTGCTAAGCTCTTAAGCTCCTCCAAAACCGTCCCCCCTCTTCATGCTTCTCTTTATGCATTCAATAAATGACCATAATAATTAGCCACCATTTTAAGCATTTCTAGCCATTGATTAATTCAATGGTTAGGATTAAGATAGACTTTTGATATGAAGACTTAATCTAGGCCATTACATCTTTCTCCTTGAAATCCTAGCCATTAGATGCATCTCCAAAAATGAAAGGTCAAGATTGGTCCTTCTTACTTTTAATCCAAGGGTCATAATTAGTCATAGCCATTTTAGAATACCAAATCTCCACCATTGATTAAATCCAAATCCAATGGTCATAATTGACCATCTCTACCGTTGATTAAATCCAAATCCAATGGTCACAAATAGTCCTAGCCACTTTATAAGATTAAATCTCCACCCTTGATTTAAATCTAAATCCAATGGTTATAAATGGTCATAGCCATTTTATTAGACTAATCCTACACTGTTGATTAAATCGACGGTTGATATCAAAGTCTTCAATATTATACTTGCTTCCTATTGATCCGTTAAAAGAATTAAACTTGTTTCCTATTGGTCCGTCAAAAGTTGTCATAACCACTATTGTTGACTTAAGCAGTATAATTTCTATTTTTATCTGCTATAACCCCACGAAAGAATATATTTGTTGTATTTTTATCGCCCAATAATTAAATACTGTACAAAACATAATACAATAAAATTTTAAAAACTGTTTCCGGATTCAGGTTTAGTAAGATCCCCTGTCTCCGTCTAAACAGTACAAATTTTTCTACACGTAGAAAAATTTTCACTTTGTGAGACCCACTTGGGCCCATGTAAGGCCACTTAGGCCCAAAAACAGCCTAAAAACAATCAGAGAAATATAAAAATTTATAATCATCCACAAAAATTACAAATATTAGAAAACGTATGAAAATCAAATCAGATTGTTAAAAATAATGAACAATTAAGAGAAATAAATACATAAAGATTTTCCCTCGGCCTAAAAATTATTATTTTCTTGACACAGAGTAAATCACTCAAAACGATCAAATACGCTGACGGAATACTCAAAATAATTTTACAGTACATAGAAATCACTAACAGTAGAATTCTGTTAACTATCAAAATTATTGTCTAATAGATAGGAAATTTTAGGGTGTTACAATACTCCCCCTCTAAAAAGAAATTTCGTCCTCGAAATTTGATAAACCTGATTTCACATCCTCAAAATAAATATGGATATTGTTCTTTTATCTTGTTTTCCAATTCTCACGTTGTATCTTCACTTATATCGTTCCAACGATTTTAACCGAATGAAATTTTCTTTGTCTCTCGATCAATTTCTCCCGATCAAGCAGATATCTCAGACTCTTATAATTACTGAAGATGTTAAATTTTACTCCATAAAGAAAGTATATCTATACTTCTAATACAAACACAACATCTACCAACCTCCATTCATGTGTAGAATAGCTTTTCTCAAATGACTTCAATTTCCTAAAATCATACCCTATAACTCTTCTATTATGCATATGCATATATCTTAAACTCCGATGTAATACATCATAGTACACCTCCAATGGTTTACTAAGATTAGACAAAACTAATACCAGAAAAGTACTCAAACATATTTCAACTCCTACAAATTCTCCTTGTATGCATTAGTCATACAAACACTTAATTCTTTCTATTAAGCTAGGTAAGAAGTCCTATGATCTAGAAATTTTTCAGTATTCCCATTACTGTGTTTGATTTTTCTCACTGAAAAACTGTTTTCAACCTTTGAAGGATCCACCACGCTTCCGCTACGTCACTCTGATACTATGACATGGATATAGATAGGAATATCCTTTCTTGCAAATTGCGATACATGAAAAACATTATGATAGACAGCAAAACTATCTGATATGTTACTGGACATATCCAACAAAGAATTTGATATTGCCCAATTTTTAGGAATGAATTTTCTGGAATACTAACACTTTATTGTGACAATCTCATAGGATATGGTTGGAAAATAACCGATCCATTTTCAAAGATCACGTCTATTTATGAAAGAGATAAACAGATCAAACTAACACAAAAATTTGATTCATAATAACAATAGGATAATTTGAATAACTTGAGTAGCACAATAGGCTAATAATAGAAACAGAAGTAAACAAGTTAAAAGAAAACAAAGACACAGATAACTCTAATTGATCTACACGATTATATGCCATAGAGAAATGGGTTACCTCCAGAATTATACAGTACAATTAAATGATCACTTTTTGTGACACAATCTTCTTTACTTAGGTCATCAGTCTGGAGTACTTTTGCTCCATTTGGAGAATCAACGCTCCATCCTACTTGAGATATCAAAGCACGTTTATTACTAACAGATGACTTTGTCTTTGATGGAACACAATCTCTGAAAATGTGTCTAGGCTTTCCACACTTGAAACAAATTTTTTCTTTGAACGTATAATCCTTTGTCAGATGATCTTTCCCACACTTCCGACATTTCGGTGCAGATGTCGCAGTCAGACCAAACCTGCTACTACTAGTACTTCCTCCAAAAGATTGCTGTTGTCGTTGACTTCCTGGAGATTTCGAGTACGTTTTCTGCTGGAATCGCTTGACCTTACGATTTCTCCTTCTTCGTAACCAATATGGTCCAATGTTACAGGGTCTCTCATCCTGAAATTAATTCAACTCTAACAAAATCTTAGCTTCAGCTATCAATTCTTGCTGCTGAACAGTCTTCTGAGTTTGCTATATATTTACATCAGTCGCTTTTCGTATTACTTCCAAAGTTGCCATCATATCACCATCATTACGTCTCACTTCTACACGCGTACGTCTATTTCGAGCCATCGTCCTCTCTTCAAAGACACACGAATCAAATGGAAACCAGATGTAACCATTTCAAATAACATTGTTTCCTTTCGGAAATCAAACACACAGAGAACACAACACAAGCAAAATAGACCTAACCACAAACCCCAAAAGACTCAAATTGTGCTCTGATACCAACTAATGTAACACCCTCCTTAGGGCATCACATTTCTGACTACCAACTCCTAATCTGAAAATGATTTCATAAAAGGTTTGAGTTATAAAAGGGTGAGTTTTAAAATTTCTTATTACAGAAATATAAACTTACTGAAATCTATAAGTATTACTAATATACAATATTGACACTAATTAATATTTAATAATTTAAAGAGAAATATAAAACTAACAGACTCTTTTTTTTAACAGTAGCAAACGCCATCACGGGTCCTACTTAATAGCACAGTACAACACTAACGAGAAAACTTAACATACTTATTTCTTCTTGTATCCATCTTGATGCATCAAACATTTGTTCCTTGTCAACCCTTCACACTATCGAATCTGGAATGGTCATTCTCTGATGTTGTCTCCAATCTTAGAGTATTTATCACCCATATGTCTAAGACAACTCGTTCCATCTATTATATAATTTTTACCAATACAAGCACCACAACACAATATAACAAAGATGTGAGATCACCTACGCCAATACCAATATGGCAGCACAGAGATAATACAAACAACATATCATACAGGTATATCATACCAGAATTCCAATAATGCCTTCAACATTAATCAACTATCATCATTCAATCATTTATCAGTTTAAATATCATTCAACATACACGATAATGTCCTCAACATTATTTATCATCATCATCATCCAATATTCCTCAATTATTATATCATGCAGATATAGATACTCAGATTTATGCATATATTATGCATGTAGACTCAATGTCCTACTCCATGGAGGTTTTCATAATTTCGAGAAGAATGCTATGTTAATTGTCAGCCTTAACCCAAAGACAATCTTCCAGTCGTTGAAAAGAATCGTGTTATTGTCGGGTATCGTCAATGCGTTGCAACGGACTGCATCGCCAAGTGGCATATGGTCCAGCCTTAGCCCACAAACAGATATCCACTGGTCGACCGCCGCGCCTTGATGCACCCCAAGGTTCATCATAAACCTCACTATCAATTCTCATTCCCTCTTCAACCACAAGGGTCACAATAGCATCAACTATCAAATTTTTGTTCAATTCAAAATCATCATATGCCTCAATGCATATCTTTTCAATGCATGTTCAATGCACCAATACCAATCACAGGCAAAATTCCTCATTTCCAATGCATGTTCAATGCACCAATGCCAATCACAGGCAAAATTCACCATTTCATATTCAGGGTCCACACATTGACCCATTCTCAGTTTAATTTCATAATCCATAATCAGGGTCCACACACTGGCCCAACAGTAATTATACTGTATTTTCAACAGCAAAATCATATTATCGCATTTGTATAGTCACAAAACACTTTCGTCGTATTTTCACAATCGCGTAACATTTCTATTACGTTTTCAAATCACATATAGATTTTTCAACGTTTTCATCAATCACGTAAAAATATTTACACGTTACTCAAATCGCATAGCGATTTTCCACCATTTTTCACAATCGCGTAACTTAAAAATCATTCTTTTAAGTCGCGTAAACCATTTTCCATCACTTTCAAAATATTTAAATGCTTTCAAAATCGCGTAGAAATATTTTAATGTTTTTGAAATCGCGTAACTTAAAAATCACGTTTTTAAGATACGTAAAACATTTTTCACCATAATTTCATTACGAAAAATATTTCTCAACCTTCAAAAATTCCATTTCTACCTTTCTCAAAATAATATGACTACTCACATTATTTTTCACATTTTCTTACTCAAGAAAATCCTTTTCGTAATTTATTCCATAAAATCATCATTTCATTGAATTAAATCAATGTTTCTAACTTTAAAATTTACTAACGCTCTCCAAAACCTAAAGGATGAGTTACACGTTAGAAAATATCAAATCACTATTATATTCTCCATTTTTCTCAAATCAATTCTAAAATCAATTCTCTTCAAAATAAATTGAGGTTCAAACACTTACAACCTCTCTTTTCCATTTACATACGAAAATTCATTGCTCAAGTGTTAAAACACTCTGATTCCCTTTCCAAATTCCTTGTATTAAATCAAGTTATTATTTCACTTTGAAACTCACTTTATTCATAAAATCAAGGCATTACAAGCCTTCAAAACCATGGACATGACTATTGAAACCATCAAAACATTTTTCCTTCTAAGTCAATATGGTTTTACACAAACAAAACCATTAAAAATTCTTTAACAAAACCGTGAGATTCATAGTCTTTCAAATCATATCATTTGTTCATTTTCATTTTTCACTTTCTTTGCAAATCCTTAAAATCATCAACTCATTGCTCTTTTCATTTAAAATTCATGATTTGTAAAATACTTAAAATATTCTTATTCAAAAATGTCCTTAAGTTCCATTAAATTCCATTCTTGTTTTTACACAAAATAAATCAATAAAAATTCTTCTCAAAACTGTGAACACCATTTCTTGAAAAACAAACCCTTTGTTCATTTTCCTTGTTTTTCTAATCATCCAATTTTATCATTCATGAAAACACTAATTTATGAACACCTATTTTGAGGTGTCTCGGCCGAAATTCCTCTTGGTCTTTGGAACCAAAAATCAATTTCCTTTCATCCTCAAATCATGGTATACATATACATATTCAAATATATATCATAAGCATGCTATAATCAAAGTAATAAATCATGCAAATCATACCAAGCATAGGTAAATAATCAAAACACTTAAACACTCACAAATTATTACATGACCATCGATATGAATCCTCACATGGATTCACCATCCATCAAATACATAAACCACCTCTCACCACCATACTTGGTTGGTGAGATGAATCTCCCTCTTACCTCTTGAAGATCCTCAAAAGCTCCTTATTTTGTTTCTTTTTCCAAGTCCTTCACCACCAAGGGCTTCTCAAATACAAAACAAAACACATACATAACTAATATATAAGACTTGAATAAGTAAACCATGGATATGAATCATGGTTAGAACCTTGAAAATCAAAAGAAAAGTGAAGATTAATAAACTTCACCAATAAAGCTTCAATCTTTAACTTGAAGAACAAGGTTGAAGATGAATGATTTAGAGAAAGTCTCCAACATGAAAGTTGCTTAGAATATCATGTAGATTCAAGATCTATGGTTGGATGAAATTAAAAGAGATTGGATGGTGATTTTAGGCAGTATGGCCGAAATTCCTCTTGAAAAACAAGGTTGGAGTTTTTGATTTTTGTGAAAGAAAGCTTCTTAGACTTGGTTAAGATAAAGAATGAAGTGAAAACACTTAGTTTTCCTTCCACCAATTTCGTAGATCGCCATGGAAAAATCCCCTTTATGATAGAAACTTGAAGCTTGGATTTGAAGCTCAAGATGAATGATTTTGTGAAAACTCATAACTAGAGATGTTCTTAGAATAAGATAAGGATTCAAGAAACTAGGTTAGTTGAAATTAATGAGTGATGGAAGGCATTCTTGGGTGCTTTGGCCGAAACATGCATGGAGAAAGAAGGAGAGAAAATATTTGATGAAGTCTTGGCTTTTTGGAGAAAACAAAGATGAATTATGATAACAATAATGTGGTCTTCAACTTTGCTAAGCTCTTAAGCTCCTCTAAAACTGTCCCCCCCCTCTTCATGCTTCTCTTTATGCATTCAATAAATGACCATAATAATTTGCCACCATTTTAAGCATTTCTAGCCATTGATTAATTCAATGGTTAGGATTAAGGTAGACTTTTGATTAGAAGACTTAATCTAGGCCATTAGATCTTTCTCCTTGAAATCCTAGCCATTAGATGCATCTCCAAAAATGAAGGGTCAAGATGGTTCCTTCTTACTTTTAATCCAAGGGTCATAATTAGTCATAGCCATTTTAGAAGACCAAATCTCCACCATTGATTAAATCCAAATCCAATTGTCATAATTGATCCATCTCCATCGTCGATTAAATCCAAATCCAACAGTCACAAATAGTCCTAGCCACTTTATAAGATTAAATCTCCACCCTTGATTTAAATCTAAATCCAACGGTTATAAACGGTCATAGCCATTTTATTAGACTAATCCTACACCATTGATTAAATCGACGATTGATATCAAAGTCTTCAATATTAGACTTGCTTCTTATTGGTCCGTCAAAAGAATTAAACTTGTTTCCTATTGGTCTGTCAAAAGTTGTCATAACCACTATTGTTGACTTAAGCAGTATAATTTTTATTTTTATCTGCTATAACCCCACGAAAGAATATATTTGTTGTTTTTTTATCGCTCGATAATTAAATACAGTACAAAACATAGTACAATAAAATTTTAGAAATTGTTTCCGAATTCAGGTTTAGTAAGATCCCCTGTCTCCGTCTAAATAGTACAAATTTTTCTTTACGTAGAAAAATTTTCACTTTGCGAGACCCACTTGGGCCCACGTAAGGCCACCTGGGCCCACAAACAGCTCAAAACAATTAGAGAAATATAAAAATTTATATTCATCCATAAAAATCACTAATATTAGAAAACATATGAAAATCAAATCAGATTGTTAAAAATAATGAACAATCAAGAGAAATAAATACATAAAGATTTTTCCTTGGCTCGAAAATTATTATTTTCTTAACATAGAGTAAATCACTCAAAACGATCAAATACACTGACGGAATACTCAAAATAATTTTACAGTACACAGAAATCACTAAATAGTAGAATTATGTTAACTGTCAAAATTACTGTCTAATAGATAGGAAATTTTGGGGTGTTACATAGTATAACACCTAAAAATATGTGAATCACGTATAAGTGGGTTGGTGCTAAAAATAAACCAAATCCTTTTTTTTTCTTTTCATGATTTAAAAAAAAACAAAATTTTCTTTAGAAAAACACAAGAAAGGCATGCTTCAGAAAACAAAATCACAGTGAGAAATGAAATGAGAAAAACTGAGAGTGAGGCTCAGACCTCTGGCTTCGCGCATGAGGAGGCAACGCGAGAGAGTGGAGGAGTTGGCTAGTCGGCAACAGTTCGAGGCGTCGCTGGTTTGGTTCAAGGCGCAGATCGACGGCTTTGGTTCGAGGCGCAATTAATGGCTCGGGAATTGACGGCTCGTGATGTCACTGTTCACGGATCTGGTTGGGTCGCAACATCGCAGGTCTTGTTCAAGGCGCAGGTCGACGACTCGCGGCGTTGCTATTCATGGATCCGACTAGCTCGCGGTTCACGAATCCGGTTGTTCTGGCGTGGATCTGATGGATTTCTGGTCTTTGGTGTGTGGTCCGTGGAGCCTTGGATAGTGGTAGGGGGAATGGGGGGCGATTGAGTGAGAGAGAGAATTAGAGAATATAGAGAGAATAGAGAATATGAATTCAAGGGGAGGGGTCATGCTTGCTGTTGTGTAAATTTTTTAAATTAGAGACCAAAATATTGATCTCTAACTTTTTATTATTATTATTTTTTAATTTTTTTAGCGACTGAATTTGCCGTCACTATCTATTTATTTATTTTTTGTAATTTTTTTATTTAGAGACCAAAATATCGATCTCTAACAATAAGACAACATTTTTATTTTTTTTAATTTTTTTATAACATAATTTCGGTCTCTAAAAAATTTAGAGACCGATTTTATTTCAGTAGCAAATTAGATTTTTTTTTATAATTGGTCTCTATTTCAGTCTCTAGGCCGAAATAAATGGGTCTCTAAAAATCAAATTTCTGGTAGTGTTTTACGCATAAGATGACAAATTATATTTATGACTTTGTGCATTAGTATTCTTGAAGCGTGCCATTGGTTTGTTAATTCCAATTGTGAGTAAGACTAATTGTAATATGATCTCTGTGATTTTTTGGAAATTTTATATGATAAAATATGATATCAGTTATATCATTTTTGTATGCCATTATGTATTCCTTGTTCACAAAAAGTAGCCTGACAATCAAGAGTTTTGTGGTTTAAAGGATAAAATAAAATAAAAATATATATATTGCATATGATGCATATACATAGAATGAATTAATTTATACAAAACGCTTGGACTACCCGGGAAGTATAAAGGTTAATTCATTAATACCAATAGGAATGACCTGACAATCAGGGAACTATATGGTGCAGAATTATTTTTTAAAGTTGTATGTGATACAAAATTATCTATTTAAAATATACATGCATCAGAAATGATTTGACTACCAAGGGGCTCATTTATATATACTTTTAAGGGATTTCTTAACTCCACTAAAAGAAATAGAGATTTCTGAAACTACCTTAATAGTAATGTAGTTAGTGAAAATATCATCTAGATAGAAGTCCATATCTTTATGATAAATGTGTTCTTATATTTTTTTTCTTGTTTTAGATTTCTCAACATACCTTCTTTATCACTGTGCTACATTCTTGATACTAGTAAACTAGTTAGAGCCAATTATGATGATTGGTAACACAATTTAAGAATTGTTCTTATGCATGAAAAACTTATTGATGTGATTGATAAGCTTGCCATAACTGCCCTTATTGACAAAAAAGATGTTGAATGTTTCTTCTGTAAGGAGAAAGGTCATTGGAAGAGAAATTGCAAGAAGTATTTGGCTTGTTTGAAAGAAAAGAAATAAGGTGAGACTTTAATGAAAAATATTTTCATGATTTCTTTAACTGTTACTAATTCTATAATGTGGGTATTAGATATCGGTAGTAGTTTTAATATCTGCAATATGTTGCAAGGACTATAGATCAGTAGAAGCTTGAAGAAAGGAGAAGTTAATCTTTAGGTTGGGAATGGTGCAAATGTTGCAACCCTAGTTACAGGATCAATTTCTTTAAAAATGCATACTGGCAAAATATTGGTGTTGGAGAATTGTTATTACGTTCTGAAATTTGTTTTGAATGTTATTTTAATTTCTATGTTAGAGACACGTGGTTTTCGTATTATTTTCAATAATAGCATTTGCTCAATTTATCATAATGATGATTTATATGTGAATGACTATCTCCAACATGGTATTTATGTCTTACTTAATGTGAATATAAAACTGATTATGCATGTTTCTGGTCTTAAAAGAGAAAGAGACAATCAAGTAAATTGTGCATACTTTTAGCATTGTAGACTTGGTCATATGGGAGAGAAAAGAATTAACAAGTTGCACAAGGAAGGTTACCTAGACCATTATGATAATGAATCATATACAACTTGTGACTCTTGTCTCAAAGGGAAAATAACCAAATCTCCATTTACCGGAAACTGGGAGCAAGCTTCTGAATTATTGGGTCTAATTCATACAGATGTTTGTGGGCCCTTGAAAATTCAAGCCAAAGGAGGATATTCTTATTTCAACACCTTCATTGATGATATGTGATGTGTGTGAATAACATCATATTTTGTTCTTGTTTTGCATGTATTTTTATGTATTTTAGACATTTTAGTTTCCCTTTTTATTTATTTTTCCTTTAGTTCGGATAACTGCTGTGTTTTTGGTGTTGTTGGGCAGGATTGGTGCTTAATTGGCCTTTAAATGGATGGAAAGCTTGCATAATTGAAGTTAGAGCTTAAAGGATAACAATTTGGAACAAAAAGCTCACTTCAGAGAGATCCATGGCCTGCCTATGGAATTCCCCATGGCTATGGATCGAGCAGCTGCGTGAAAAAGCAAAAGGGAAGTTCCAGAGAATTCCACGGCCGTGGAACTCAAACAGCAAGTTCTATGGCCTAGCCGTGGAATTATCCACAGTCGTGGATCGCTATCCGTGTCAGATTTTTAAGTTCATTTTTCTTCCTTTTTATGGGCTTGGATCAGTTTAGACCCTGAGGGTATATATAGTTATTCTGAATACAATATTAGGGTTCGAATTTTGTTTTGAAGGAGGCATATTGGGAGGCTCTTGATCTTCATCTTCCTCTCTTCTCTCTTGGATTACGGGTTTGGATATGTTTTTGAATTTGATTTCTTATTTCTTCTTCTCCATGTCTGAGTAGTTTCTTTTGTTTCTAGGATTGGGCAATGCCCTTTGATACATTGATGATGATTAATTGACTTTGTTTACCCCTTTTATTAATCTTGAATGTTCTTGATTCAATCCTTATTGCACTTATTCATGTGAATTTGCTGGCCACTTATTTGCATCTCATAGATATCTAGGGACATACTGAGAGGTGAACCTAGGTGTTGGAACCATAAGAATTGAACTTAAGGTCTAAATCACGAGAGTAGGTTTAACCTTTCGAGGATTTAATGAATTACCATAAAGCGTAATGAGTTCAATTTAGATTCAATTACCACGAGAGTATGAATTGGTTTAATTGGGCACGGTTCTTGTCTCTTGAGAAAGAACATTAACTAATTTAGGATAATTCACCTTCAATTGAATTTCAGTTTTAATAAAAGGATTATCAATTAGGAGTCTTGTATCATTGTGGTTACCCCCAATCTTGGAAGTTTTCTTGAATTTGAAAATCCTTCTTAACAATTTGCTGTTTTCATTCTCAACTATACGTTTTAATTTTTATTTATTTAATTGCTTGGTTACTACGTTCTTATCACTCAACAATTATATTCCCTTTTGTTTAATTGAATTGAATTAATTAATTAATTGATATTCATAACATAGTCCCTGTGGATTCAATCTTTTTATTACTTGACGACGAAACCGTACACTTGCGGACTTCACACATCAATATGTCTAGATTTGGCTTTGTGTATCTTATAAAACACAAATCCAAGTCATTTGAAATGTTCAAAAGATTTCATAGTGAAGTTGAAAAATAACTTGGTAAGAGTATCAAGATACCCAGATCCGATAGAGGAGGAGAATATCTTAGTGACAATTTTCTTTATTATCTAAATGAAAATGGAATTAAATCACAATGGACACCTCCAGGAACATTACAACATAATGGTTTATCTGAAAGAAGGAATCGAACCTTATTAGATATGGTAAAATACATGATGGGGTTCACTGACCTTCCAATGAATTTATAGGGATATGCTTTAGAGACAGCAACATATTTGTTAAATAAAGTTTTCACAAAGTTAGTCTCTACAACACCATATGAGTATGGAAAGCTTGTAAGCCAATTCTCAAGCACATTAGAGCTTGGGGATATCTGCCCTATATCAACAGATTACAAACAGATAAACTTGATGCAAGGTTTGATAAATGTAGGTTCATTAGGTATCCCAAAGAAACAATGTGATATTATTTCTATCACCCTTCTGACAACAAAGTGTTTGTGGCAAAATAAGCAACCTTTTCAAAAACAAAATTTCTTTCAGAAGGAAATCATGGTGAAGAAATAGAGCTAGATGAACTTCAAGAAACCAATGAAATTACGCAAGCTCAAGAGCTTGAAATACAAGTTAAGAAACCTTTGCTGGATGTTCTGAAGTTAACATGAAGGTCATGATAACTTCATAGAATATGGTTATTTGTGCCCTTTTTCTATACATTATTGATTGCTTTGTCCTTGATGTTAAGCATTGTTGGAAGGCTTTGGCCCCATTTTCATGAAAATTCCATATTGATGTCTTCTTTGCCAATCTGGCTTAAATGCTTCCTAATCTTAGAATGGATTTATTTTGATTACATTTGTGTTTGACTAGTTGATTTTTTAATTGCAGGATGAGCCTAAAAAAACTAATTTAATGCAAGCTAAGACCCTGCATTAGAAGAGAAATCACAAGACAAGCTCCAATACATCATGCCGCAGCACTGCTATTGCACCCTGATAACCCGAGGCTTTAACACCGCAGTGCAAGGAAGTGAACACCACGACACTGGAGTCCTAATTTTGAGCATTGTGGCGTAAGTTGTGTAATGTCGTGGCGTGAAGTGTGAAATATGCGGGCCTATAAATACTTTTTATATAGATTTCTACTATTTCTCTCTTCTGTTTGCTTTCTTTTCTATTTTTTTTTCGTTCTTCCATTTTTTCCCAAAAGCTTTTATGGCTTTTGCCCCTCTGAGAATTCAGCAGCTAGATTGGATGTTCTCTTCATCTTGGAAGGAGATTCAAGCCTTAAGGCTCACCCCATTAGGCTTTATCTTCTGTTCTTTCTTCTTTCTCTCCTCCTTTTATCTTGAATATGAATTTTTGTAATACATTTTCGTATTCAATGAGTAGCTAAGCTGTGTATAGGGTATTCTTTGGATCCCCTTATGAATATAGATTGATTTGTAGTCTTTTGAGCTTATATCAATGATTTGGGTTTTGTTTTATCATAATGTGCTTAATGCTCTTACTTGTTTGATCAACATTTAGGTGATTTGATGAAATCTAATGAGCCTAGACTTAGGACTTTGGGTTTTAAATCATACATATGGTAAATGCATGTTTGATTTCATTCCAATGGCAAGATAGATTGATTCGCTACTAGGATAGACATATACCTCTTAGCTATGCATAGTCACTGATGAGAATCAATCTTAATGTTTGTTGTTTTCTCTGGTTTTTATGGACGCATAGTAAACTAGGTAAATGATATAGGGTTAATTGACCTAGATATAAGCTTTTAACTAAGTTAGTTTCTCAGGCTAACCTAATCTAATCGTTTGTATTGCTTGAATGGATTGTATGTTATCAATTGAAGTAGGGGGAGAAAAACGATTTCCTATTCTCTCAACCATATCTTTATCTTTTCTTTATGCTTTGTAGTTTAATTAATCAACCTTTTTTCTAATTTACGTTTGCTTGAATAGAATTAGTTAAGTTGTAGGTCAATATTTAGCATTAGAAGGTAACCATAATCCTCGTGGGAACGATCTCTACTCATTATTTTTATTACTTGAGCGACCCATGCACTTGCGGTTAGCAAAAATGGATTATCCACCAATTCAAAGTTGGGTAGACCTTCAGCAAGTTTTTGGCACCATTGTCAGGGAATAAAACTAGTTTCTGTATTGTTAATATTGATATCGAGCTTTATTAGTTCTAATTCAAGTCTTTTCTTTTATTACATTTTTATTTAATATTTCATTATTTTGTGAATAAGGTACCACCAATGGCAGAAAACAACGATCATACGAGGCCTCTGAGGGAGTTTGCTAATCCTCAAATCAAAAATCTCTAATCAAGTATCAGACAACCTCCCATCCATGCAAATAATTTTGAGATCAAACTGGCCATTATCCAAATGATTCAGACATATGTACAATTTAGAGGTTTGTTGAATGAAGATCCCAATGCACATTTGTTAAACTTTCTGGAGATCTGTGATGCCTTCAGGCACAATGGTGTCTCAGAAGATGTCATTCGCCTCAGGCTCTTTCGTTTCTCTCTCAGAGATCGAGCCAAGAGATGGTTGCAGTCTCTACCTACGGGATCTATAACTACATGGGTGGATATATACGAAAAATTTCTCAACAAATACTTTCTTCCGGCCAAGACTGCTGGGTTAGTGAATGACATCACTTCATTCACCCAGTCAGAATTTGAATCCTTGTATGAAGCTTAGGAAATATACAAGGATCTGCTAAGAAGGTACCCACATCATGAAATTCCTCCTTGGAACCAGATTTACTCCTTTCACAAAGGACTATTACCTCACCATTGTCCAATTGTGGATGCGGTTGTAGGTGCTTCATTATTGAGTAAATCTTTTGATGAAGCATACCAATTGTTTAGAAGAACTGGCCGCCAACAGCTACCAATGGCCTTCAGCAAGACACACTCAAAGGAAGGTAGCTTGAGTTCATGATGTTGATGCATTTACATCTTTGTCTGCTCAAGTGGCATCATTAGCAAACAAGTTCGACAGTTTAGGTACAGGCTCTAATCAAAGCCCCTTCGTGTTGTGTGACCGATGTGGAAATAATCATGCTAACAATAGTTGTCCATCCGCGTTGGATAGTGTTCAATATGCGGGGCACTATCGTCCATATGAAAACAACCCATACTCACAACAATATAATCCTGGGTGGAGAAACCACCCCAATTTTTCATGGAGGGATAGCCAAGGGCCAGCATTGGAAGACATGTTCATGCAATTCATGGTGAAAACTAATTCACACATGACTAAAACCGATGCTTATTTGGCCAAAAATGATTTACTTCTTCAGAGCCAAACATGTTTAATCAGAGCTCTTGAAACTTAAGTGGGGCAGCTGACCAATGCAATAAACAATAGGCCCCCAGGGATGTCTTCAACTGATGATAGGGAGACCTCCATCAAGCATGCTCCCCCAAGTTGAAGAAGCAGAAAGAGTCTTGTCTGGACTATAAACAAAAGACACATTTTTAGATGTATCCACCTAAGTGTTTAATTCCTATGTTTTGAGTCTAGTATGTAGTGAATTGAATTTGGTGAATTCAGTTTATTTTGTTGATGCATGCTTATGTTAAACCTACTAGACAATTTTTATAGGTGGTGAAGACCTCATGGAGGTCAATTTGGATGTTGTGTGGTGTTTGATGCATAATTTTGCAAACAGAGCTCTCATGTCGCGGCGTTCACTTTGTTGCACCGTGGCATTTTGGTCTCTGCCTTATCAGGATTTGGGGACAGAGAGCACAGCGCCGCGGCGTGGGTTAGTGAATGTCATGGCGGTAAGGGTTCTATATATATAAAAAATTGAAACGTCTGTTTCCAGACGTGTGTTGTAGCATTGTTTAGTTTATGCCATGACGTTTTGGGCATATTTTGCTTAAATAAGTAACAGAGTTTGCGCCGCAATGTAAACCCTTCACCTTCCCCCTCTCTGCATTTTTCTTTCTAGGTTTCTTCCTCTCCCTTCTTCCCGCAATCCCCTATTTATGTTTTCGTACCTCCCCGTGCATTCCATTTCCTTCTCAATCTCCGGATATGTGGTTTTCTCCCTTTTCTCCTTTTAGTTTCGTATTTTTTCTTTCTGTTTTAGTATTTGCTTAGTTTTAGGTTCTTTTTGGTTAGTTTTTATCTTAGTTAATAGAAATTTTCTTTAGTTTTATGGTTGCTTTGGTGGCTATGGAGTTACATTGTGGGGTGTGGGGCTATTTAGGCTAATTTTGCATTCTATCCGTTCGTGTGCGTTGCAGCGCTATATAGCTTATGCCGTGACATTCATATGAACTTCTTTGAATGCCTCGGCATGGCAACTTCACGTCGCGGTGTGGGTTTGAACGAGTTTGAATGTCGTGGCGCTAGCATCAATGCTACGACATGGATTGAATTTCTTTGAATGCCACGACGCTGGCATTAACGTCATGACGTTGTACCCATATTTTTTGTAACACCCTCCTTAGGGTATCACATTTCCAACTCCCGACTCATAATCTGAAAATCAATTCGTAAAAGGTTTGAGTTATGAAAATATGAGTTTCAAAATTTCTTTCTTGTTGAAATATAAACTTACTAAAATTTATATGTAATATTGAAAAAATATATATTGAAACAGATTCATATACAATATTGACACTAATTAATATTTCACAATTTAAAGAGAAATATAAAACTAACAGACTTTTTTTTTAACAGTAGCAAATCCCATGACGGGTCCTACTTAATAGCACGGTACAACACTAACGTTAAAACTTAACATACTTATTCTGTTGTGTCCATCTTGTTGCATCAGACATCTGTTCTACATCTGTTCTTTGTCAACACTGCACACCTTCGAGTCCTGAATGTCCACTCCTTATTGTTGTCACCCATCTCAGAGTATTCATTGCCTGTTATGTCTAAGACAACTCGATCCTTCTATTATTTAATTTTAACAGTACAGACACAACAAAACAACTTAACAAAGAGGTGAGATCACCTACGCCAATACCAACATGGTAGCACAGAGATAACACAAACAACATATCATACAAATATATCATGCCATCAACATTAATCAATTATCATCATCCAATCATTTATCAGTTCAATTATCATAAACAACAATTATGATAATGCCCTCAACATTGTCTAATTATCATCATCATCATCCAAGTATTCAAACCAATTGTCATAGACAATATTCCTCAATTAATATATCACACAGATATAAATGTCAGATTATGCATGTGCACAAAGACTCAGTTTTTCAAAAACAACTCCATGGAGGTTTTCACAATTTCGAGGAGAATGCTCTATCAATTGTCAGCCTTAACCCAAAGGCAATCTTTCAGTTGTTGAAAAGAATCGTGTTCTTGTCGGGTATCGTCAATGCGTTGTAACGGACTGCATCGCCAAGTGGCACAGGGTACTCGCCAGCTGTCCACTAGTCGACCGCCGCGCCTCGACGCCCCCAAGATCCATCATAGACCTCACTATCAATTCTCATTCCCTCTTTAACCACAAGGGTCATATACAATCACGAATATATCAGTGCAAGTCCAACCCCAAAGGGCCAAATCTTTTCAATTTCATTAGTTCAATGTATCATATGCCTCAACGCATGTTTTTCCAATGCATGTATAATGCACCAAATCCAATCACAGGCATATCTTTCCGATGCATATAAATTGTACCAAATTATACTGTATTTTCAACAGCAAAATCATGTTATCACATTTTTATAGTTATAAAACACTTTCGTCGTGTTTTCACAAAATTGCGCAACATTTCCATTACGTTTTCACGATTCCAAAACATTTTTGTTACGCTTCAAAATATCGTAACACTTCTGTTACGTTTTCAAAATGCCGCAACTCTTCTGTTGCACTTTTAAATCATGTACTAATTTTTCAACGTTTTTCTCAATCGCGTAACTTAAATCACGTACTAATTTTTCAACGTTCCTCAAATCCCATAATATTTTTCCACTGTTTCAAAATCGCGTAACTTAAAAATCATCCTTTTAAGTCGCGTAAATCATTTTCTTTCATTTTCAAAATATTTAAAACACCTTTCAAATCACATAATGATTTTTCGCTATTTTCACAATCACGTAAAAATAATTCATCACTTTTCCATCACGTAGTGATTTTTCAATAGTAATTCAGATTACGTAAAATATTTAAACGTAATTCAAATCGCGTAGAAATATTTTAACGTATTTAAAATCATGTAGAAATATTTTATTGCATTTCCAAACACTTGGAAATATTTTACTATATTTCAAACCATGTACTTTAAAATTACGTTTTTAAGATACGTAAATAATTTTTTCACTACAACTTCATTACAAAAAATATTTCTCAACCTTCAAATATTCCTTTTTCAACTTTTCTTAAAATAATATAACTTTATACTTCATGCAATATATTTTCTTACTCAAGAAAATCTTTTTCCACATTTCTTTACTCAAGAAATCCTTTTCCAAAATATAATTCATAAAATCACTTTTCCATTGATGTAAATCAACGTTTCAAAACTTAACATTTTCTAACATACTTTCAAAACTCAAAAATAAGTTATAATGTTAGTAACTTTTCAAATCACCATTATATTCTCCATTTTTCTCAAATCACTTCCAAAATCATTCTTCAAAATAAATTAGAGTTCAAACATGTTCAACCTCTCTTTGTCTTTCGTTTACAAAATTCTCTCAAGTGATAAAAACACTCTGATTCCCTTTCCAAATTCCTTGTATTAAATCAAGTTACGTTTTCACTTTGAAAATCACTTTGTTCATAAAAATCAAGACATTACAAGCCTTTAAAAAAACGTGGACATGACTATTGAAACCATCAAATATTTTTCCTTTAAATTGATATGGTTTTACACGAAAAAAACCATTAAAAATCCTTTACAAAAACGTAAGACTCATAGTCTTTGAAAATCAAATCATTTGTTCATTTCCATTTTTCACTTTCTTTGCAAATCCATTTTCACTTTCTTTACAAATTCTTTTTCACTTTCTTTGCAAATCCTTAAAATCATCATTGTTATATTCATTTAAATCTCATGTTTAGTAAAACACTTAGAAATATTTTACATAAAATAAATCAATAAAAATCCTTCTAAAACCGTGTTCATGTACTCTTTAAAAAATAAACTCTTTATTTATTTTCCTTGCTTTTTCTAAACATCCATTTTCATAATTCAAGAAAATATTAATTTTGTGAACACCTATCTTGAGGTGTCTTAACCGAAATTCACCATGTTCTAGGGATCAAAAATTAATTCCCTTGTTCTTGAAAAAATTTCAACATGAACCCTAATCAAGGGCATCAAAACCGTAGCTCTTCCTTGGCCATTGGGACCAAAATTAATTTTCTTTCCATCATCAAATCATGGCATACACATACATACACAATATATATATATATATATATATATATATATATATATATATATATATATATATATATATATATATATATATATATATATATAAAAGCATGCCATATTATCATCATGCATAGTATAAGCATACCATCAAAATCATAAACTCATGCAAAGCATATTAAGCATAGGCAATTAATCAAAGCTCATAAACACATATAAATGATTACATGACCATGGATATGAATCCTCGCATGGATTCAACACCCATCAAATATAAGACCATCTCTCACCACCATGCTTGGTTGGTGAGATGGATCTCCCTCTTACCTCTTGAAGATCCTCAAAAGCTCTTTGTTTTGCTTCTTTTTCCAAGTCTTTCACCATCAAGGGCTTCTCAAATACAAAATAAAATACATAAAAATTAGTATACTATGCTTGATTAAGAGGAACCATGGATCAAACATGGTTTAGATCATGAAAAAGAAAAGAAGAAATGAAGTTTCCTTACACTTCACCTCAAAAACCTTAGAACTTGCTCTTGGAAAAACTCCTTGAAAATGAATGATTTAGAGAAAATCTCCAACATGAAAGTTGCTTAGAATATCATGTAGATTCAAGATCTATGGTTGGATGAAAGAAAAGGAGATTAGATGGTGGTTTTAAGTGTCTTGACCGAATGGTTTCTCTTGAAGCACAAAGATGGAATTTTTTATTTTTGATAGAAACTTGAAGCTTGGATTTGAAGCTCAAGATGAATGATTTTGGAAAAACTCTTAACTAGAGATGTTCTTAAAATGATGTAAGGATTCAAGAAGTATGGTTGTATGAAATTTTTGAGTGATGGAAGGTTAGTTTGGAGTGCTTGGCCGTGAGCTTAGAGTAGGAGAGAGATGGAGAGAAATTTTGATAACTTTGTTTCTTGAAAATGTTCAATGAAGACCAAGGTAATCAATAATGACTAAAGTGTTCAATTATGGTCTTCAAAGCTTCTAATTTCAGACCAAGACCAGGAGCCACTTTAAAACAAAAGAGATAGAATTGAATTGATAGCATGTTTCTCTTTTACCAAGCAAGCATAGCCATAGGAATTAGAAAGAATAGACACCAAACATTGACTAATTTTGTATAACTTTTTCAATTATTGTTAGAAGAATGACCAAGTATTATTTGAATGTAAATTTGTCTTCCAAATTTGATGCATGACCATAGCTTGCATGGAGAAAAAAGAAAATATTTTTGCTTTAGGAAAATGATCAATAATTATGTATAATTGATCAAGACATCTAACAATGACATAAAGTTTTTCTTTAGTTCCAAAATGAAGCACAAAACCGTCCCCCCCTTCATCCTTGCTTCTTCAAAGTTGTCATTTTTTTCAAGCAATTAATTAGAACATTTTAGACCATTGATTAATTCAATGGTTAGGATTTATGTAGACTTTAGGTGTAGCTTTAGATTAGAAGACTTAATCTAGGCCATTGGATCTTTCTCCTTTAAATTCTAGCCATTAGATGTGTCTTCAAAATTAAGGGTCAAGATTGCTCCTTCAAACTTTTAATCCAAGGGTCATAATTAGTCTTTGCTACTTTTTAAGACTAAATCTTCACCATTGATTAAATCTTCATCCAATGGTCATAAATGGTCCTTGTTACTTTACAAGACCAAATCTCCACCCTTGATCACTTCTAAATCCAATGGTTGTAAATGGTCATAGCCATTATATAAAACTAAATCTCTACCCTTGATTTAATCTCCATCTAACGGTTATAAATGATCTTATTCACTTTTAAGATCAAATCTCCTCCGTTGATTAAATCAAGATCAAGTCTCCATCATTAATTAAATCAATAGTGGATATCCAAATCACCAATGTTGACTTAAGCAATATAATTTCTATTTTTATTTGCTAAAACCCCACGAAAGAAAATATTTACTGTATTTTTTATCGCCCGATAAATTAAATACAGTACAAAACACAGTACAATAAAATTTTTAAAACTGTTTCCGGATTCAGGTTTAGTAAGATCCCCTGTCTCCGTCTAAACAGTACAAATTTTTCTATGCGTAGAAAAATTTTCACTTTGCGGGACCCACCTGGACCCATGTATGGCCACTTGGCCCCACATACACCCCTTGGGCCCACAAATAGTAAAAAATTTCATAAGCATCCACAAAAATCATAAATATTAGAAAATGCACAAATATCAAATCAAATTACGTAAAATAATTACATAACGGTAAAAATTAAATTATGTAAAGTTTTCCCCGGCCCGAAAATTTTTATTTTCCTGACACGGAGTAAATCACTCAAAATGATCAAATACGTTGACGGAATAAACAAAATAATTTTACAGTGCACAGAAATTACTAAATAGTAAAATTCTGTTAACTGTCAAAATTACTGTTTAAGAGATACGAAAATTTGGGATGTTACATTTTTCCAGAAATTGATTGTTTTTATTGTCTTGTTAATTTTTTTTTATAAATTCTGACCCTCTCATGTCTTTTTCAAGTCTATATACTATTAACATGGCTCCAAAAATGATCAGACGCGAGAGTAGTGGGCAATGCAGGGAGCAATCTCCTCCTTGCGAGTATGACAACACCAAATTTATTTCTATTGAAGCACAAGAATGGTTTGGGACTTTGGTCTCGAAGAACATTATTGTTGAGTGGGGTTTTAGCTTCAAGGACTCCATCTAGCCTGACATAGAGGCCACCATCCGTCACTACCAGTGGAGGGAGTTCGCCAAACACCCCAGTCGGGCCCCAGTTCCCTTGGTTTATGAGTTTTATACAAACCTAGCCTTCACACACGAGGAGTCCACCACAACCGATGTGCGGAGGCACTGAGTTTCTTGTTCTACAGAGTCCATCTGAGCAGCCCTATCATTACCCCATCCTCCATTGATTTGTGATTACCAGGAGTTCATCAAATAGGAGCCTAAGGAGAGATTAACCTACAGGTCGTCACCGCTCGTATCTGCACTGCCGAGTCACAACCTATCGCCTTGACCATGTCTTAACAGGGCCTAGCGCGATACTTCTCCCATTCTTGCTTAGCCCCCGAGGCCAAGGCCTAGTACCACTTCATTTGTACCAGGATTCTACCCACCGACAACTTATCAGAGGTCACTCGCGACAGGGCCATTATGATTTACGCCATTCTGGAGTGACGATCAATTTATGTTAGTGAGATTCTATACATGCAGCTACGGAGATCAGCTATGGAGCCACACCATCTTTTCTTCCTATCCCTCATCCACAGACTCTACTAGAGGCGCGGTGTGCCCACGGGTCCCCATAAAGAGCTCACTAACATCAGACAACCTCTTAATGAGTACTTTATTGAGAGGGTTGGTATAGCCCCACCACCAGTAGCAGTGCCTCGCAGAGCCCAGAGGCTGGCTCAAAGAGCAGCCCCTGAGGCCCAGCCTGCCCCAGCAGTGGATGACGTTCATGCCGAGCTTCGAAAGGTGGTCGCTACGCAGATTTACACTGTCGAGACCATCATATGGCTAACAAAGCACCTTAAGATCTCCACGCATCACACCCCCAAACCTGGCGGAGGCAACATTGAGGTCCTTCTTGATGTTGATGATGATGAGTAGATTGACATATTCAGGGCATTTTTCATCCCTTTTATTGTTATTTATTTTTCTTTTATGTATGATCTACAGTGAAGACACTATTTTCCTTAGGTTTGGGGGGTGTCTTAGTGTTTTGTTCGGATATATACATTGACATTTTATTAGTGTTAAAATATTATTAGTTTAATTATTGATATTTCTGGTATTATTTTGGTTTATTATATGGTTTGGTGCACATAATGATTGATTTGCATGTTTGATATTGTGAAATTATTTGAATGCGTAACATAATGCCATTAACTAGTGTAATGATTGCCCAATGATAATTATGGATGCAAATTAACCTCAAATATTTTTGTGAATCCTTATGCTATCTTTGGGGCATGCTGATCAATCTATATTCTTTTTATGCATAATGAACTTTCCATTTCTATACTTGTTTGGTTTCGGATTGGATTTGAGTGCTTTTCTAGAGAGTGCTTATGGCTATTATGTGTGGAAATGTCTTGTATCTTTGAAATTGTTTCGCAACTCTCTTGAAGCAAAATCTTAGATTGTGCCTGATTAAGGAAATGATTGGAGCATTCTTTGGACCGATTGAGCCTTTCAAGCTTACCCTTTAATGATGACATCCATAGGTCCCCTTTGAAGCTTGTTAATTGTTAGCCTTATTTATTTTCCATTACCATTGTGTTCGTTACCATGTTAACCATTCTAATGCATGTGAAAGCATTGCATTTTCTTCCTACCATTAATGTCTGTTGAGTGCATGATATGTTATTTCTTGAAGTGAGTTCAGTGAATAGGGGTATTAATATTTTCAATACAAAAAAGAGCCTGAAGGAACCAGTTGCAATAAAAGAAAGAGAAAAAGATTATTTTGTATAAGCATAAAAAAAAGAGAGAAAAAGAGAAAAGAGACAAGCAAAGCAAATGAAGAAAGAAGAAAAGTTAAATATGAAAAGCATTGCATAGTTCTAGCGAGTTTTGATCTTTCACTGTTGAATACCTGCTATTTTCACTCGATCTCAAGTCTTGAAATTGCATATTTTTGTTTTTTAATGTTTGTTTGTTATCTTTTCCCCTTTCTTCTTCACCCTATAACCATGGCCTTACATTACAAGCCAATAAAGACCCTTTTGATCCTCAATTATGTGTGATTTACATTAGTGGAGTGAAAGTTGCATACAATCTTGTGGATTCTTTGATTTATATCCTTATGTCTGCTCATAAGCTTATTTGGTTGAGTATAATTTGAACTGAAGAGGTTGGACTTGCATGTTTGAGGGAAATAGACCATGCAATAATTGAAGCTTTGATTATTGGTATGATAAGGATTGTGTATGTGTGGACCAAATTTTGAGGCATGCATATTCTTTGAGGTTTAATGCAATCATCATACACTAGTGTTGAAGTTAAGCTTGTCTTTGCAAGTGTAGTCTAACTTTGGTTTGCTCAAAGACTAGCAAAAACTTAGGTTTGGGGGTATGATAACTTCATAAATTGTAGTTATTTATGCCCTTTTTCTATGCATTATAGATTGCTTTGTCCTTGTTGTTAAGCATTGTTGGAAGGCTTTGGCCCCATTTTTATGAAAATTCCATGTTGATGTCTTCCTTGCCAATCTGGCTGAAATGCTTCCTAATCTTAGAATGGATTGAGTTTGATTACATTTGTATTTGACTAGTTGATTTTTCAATTGTAGGATAAGCCTAAAAGAACCAACTTGATGTAAGTCAAGACCCTGCATTAGAAGAGAAATCACAAGACAAGCTCCAATACATCATGCCGAAGCGCTGGTATGTTTACGCCGCAGCATTCTACTCTTTGCTAGTGCACCCTGATAACCCGAGGCTTTAACACCACGGCGCAAAGAAGTGAATGTTGCGGCGCTGGTACCCTAATTTTTATGCGCCGCGGTGCAAGTTGTGTAACGCCACGACGTGAAGTGCTAAATTTGTGGGCCTATAAATACTTTCTACACAGATTTCCGCTCTCTTTCTCTTCTGTTTGCTCTCTCTTCTATTTTTTTTGTTCTTCCATTTTTTTCCCAAAAGCTTTTAGGGTTTTTGCCCCTCCTAGAATCCAGCAGCTAGATCTTCATTTATGGTGTAACATTCCAAGAAAACATGTTAGGCTTGTATATGGTCTCAAAGGTACTATTATACTTATATAACATGTCAGTTAAGTTTTGTGACAAATTGAGTTTGTTTAGGCACTTAGTTGCAACTTAAAAGTTGAAAAGTAGCTTAAAATGACTCAGATAGTATCATAAATTGCTAAGTTGAGGGAAATAAACCTAGAGAGTTTGTTTCTAAGTCACAAATAGGGTGAATAAGGTGTAGTTAAAATTTGAGAACAATCGGAGTCAGTTTGGTATTTTTAGGCATACTGGTTGTGCTTTTAATGCCAGATTGAATCCCAGCAGATTTGGAAAAGTAAAATATCAGTGAAACAATAATTTTGATGAATCCTGAGATTTATTTCAAAGTTGTTGGAAGTTAAAAAACTTGAATTAGTATAATTCGAGTGTCCTTAGCAGATACAAGTTTCAGCACAAAAACTTAAGTTAGACTTTTTTCTAAATTCCCTCTATGTCTTATCTTTTATATTTCTCTCCCTCTCATGAATGTCTCTCCAGAAAACAAAAAAAGAAAGAAATAAATGGGAAGAAGGGAGAAAGGGGAAGAAGAAGAGGAAAAGGAGGAAAGGAAGATCAAGCAAAAGGATCAAAGGCCAAGCTTCAAGATCTTCTTCATCTCCATCTTTGTAGCAGCTTTAGGAGTAGAGGTAGGGGTTTTCTACTCATCTCCTTCTATTTTTATCACTTTCACCATAATTGCACCTTTAGTGCTTAAAGGGTAAAAATGAAATATAGATATGTTTTATAAGATTTTCTTGCTTGGATGAGTTATAAGTAGTGTTTATGACTTGTTCACGCTAAGAGTTTGGATTAGAAACTAAAAACTAGCCATTTGGACCTAAAATGTGCAAAATGTAGATTTTAGGGTTTTGATGGATGATTTGGTGTTTTGATCCAATTTTGATGAAATCAATTAGTGTTTTATGTTTCCTTCATGTTAGCATACTTGTTAGGAACCTTAAATCACTTAGAAACCGAGTTAGAGTGGCCAAAATCTTGGATTTTGGCCAATAGAATAGTGTTTCGCATTCTGCAGAATTTTTTGCATAATGGTCACGCCTAAGCCTGACTAAACCATGCCTAACCATGGGTTGATCAATCTTGCGTACTGATCAAATAGAGAGCACCATGCCTAGGCATGGTAAAATCAAGCTTAGGCGTGAGATAGGACACTAACCACGCTTAGGCGTGGGGAAGTCATGCCTAGGCGAGAGTTCCAGGAATTTGTGAGATTGTTTTTTTTTATCGTTTGGGAGTTCTCTACGAGTTGGGATCATTCTTACATGTATTCTTAAGTGTGTTAAGACATTTTTAAGGATATTTCAAAGTGTTAACAACCCTTTAGTGTAGATGAGAAAGTTTAGACCTAGGTGCATCCAATAGTTAAGGATTGCCATAGGTAGGTATCATACACCCTAGTCACGTAGTGTGGCATTAGCTATCACACAAGATGTATTGAGTTGGTGTAATAAATTTAAGTGTACTAGAATGAATTAGTAACATTTACTCTAGCTAGTGGGTAAAAGTATGAGCCTTAGGATATCCAAGAGTAGTGGATTACTTTGGAAGAATACCTAAGACCTTAAGCAACGAAGTGTTGCAAGTATTAACCACTCATGAGTTAGTTTCACTCGAGTGGAGTCAAGTTGTGTGTTTAGTTCCCAAGCGGGGATGTTTATGTACTAAGTTCTCCAGTTAAGTGAGATCGTGTGCATTGTTTAATACACAATAGGATGAACTATGACTCGAAGACTTATCATATTCATTAAGTGTAGTAAAAATGTGCTTAACTCTTCTAGCAGTATAGTTGAGTTAAAGATGTATGTGGGAAGGAAGTTACTTCCTTAAATACTAAGTTAGTTTGGAAGATCAAGTAGCTAGGAATTTCAATAGTTAGGAGTTACCTAAAACAGGTATTTGGAACCTTGAGTACACAAGTGTGACACAAGTCACTATAGGTAGTGCAACAGTAAGGAAAGTTGAATACAAATAAGATAAGTATAGTTTACTTATCTAGATGCACGAATTACTCACTTGCAGTAAAGTTGAGTTAAGTATGCAAATATTAGAGAAATGTTCATTTTGCTCCATAAGTTGGTTCAAATGATGCACTAGTTAAGATAGACTCTTTCACAAGGATAAGTTGGGTCTATGAGTAAGTTTACAGCCAGTAAAGATTACAGTATTCCTTTGTCTCAGATAGGACTTGGATGTGTAAAGTTCAATCCCTATCTTAGCAAGTGTTCGTGGAACCAGAGTTTCCTAAAACGAACAAGTAGAGGTAGAGTTAAATTGTTAGCATTGCAGTTACAGTTTAGTTGTATAGGCATTTGTCTGTGGTTGTTAACATAAGTGATTGTATGAGCAGTTACTTATGTTAACGGTATGTATGCTATCGGTTTAGCTATACTATGAGGTATTAATAAGTTATCAGTTATAGTGGAGGAAACTTCTATGATAGTAATTCTAAGTAATGTTGTAACACCCCGATGTAGGCGTCACATTTACAAAAAATTAAAATAAAAACCTTCCCAAGTTATAAATCATTTGATAATAAATACAACATGAGTTGTAAAATTTTAGTTATGTATTGTAAGAAGATCAATAATCATCCTATACAAATCCAATCATCTTCCATTATTGTTTCAACCTTCGTCCTATGGCCATTTCTTCTTGCGGAAAATATTACTAAATAAAATAAAAAAAGAACATGAAATAAAATATATTATTATATACATACCATAATATCCATATGGTTTTATTTAAAAAAATAAAAATTAAATCATAAACCGTTTCACACAAAAGAGTAGATAACAGACTTGCCCAAGTCCAACAGACAAAGAAAACCCAAAAAAAAAAATACAATACAGACATAATCAAAACAAAGCAATCAAGCGAACCAGTAAGGATGATCTAATGGCTCGCCTCCTTCGTGCTAGTCCTTAGATTGTTGCTTCTCTCACGAAAAATTAAGAGGTTTGTAACGCCCCAATTTTTAGAAAATATTCTGAATGTACTGTTTTCTGTTTTTCATGCTTTGGTATGAATGACCGCTGTGTCCCTATTTTTCTGTTCTTGAATTTTGTATGAAAACAACTACGATAATACAGGTTCAAATTTTATTTGATCGTTTTACGTACTGTTTTCTCTGTTTTTGTCTGTTTTTAATTGTTTTCTTCTTGATTTAATGCCAGAAAATACTGTCTGTGATTTTATATGGACTTTTTGTGCGATTTGCTCCGAGGCAGGAAAATAATATTTTCCGGGCCAGGGAAAATCTTATTTTATTATTTAGAATTGGGGGATCTTACTTAACCCGATTCTAAATGAGACTAAAAATAATCTTTTAATTTTTAGGATTTAATCACAAATAAAATAATTTTATATTATTATAATATTATTTTATTAGTCGGTGTGTTTTAGTGACAAGGGACCCTAAATATTTTGCGGGACCCACAATTAGCGTAACGGTTCGATCAAGAGCTTAATTAATCACCGTAAGTCGTAGAACTTTCCAAAAGTGACCGACTCACTAGTCGACTCAGTGAGCATTTATTACGCAAAGGTGACTAAGCCATGTGAGTCACCTAGAACCAACCAATGAGAAGTAGGCTTGCTCACCAAGGCTTAATCTTAGCCTTTGATTCATCCAATGGCTTGGATGAAGCCAAGCAAGGTGCCCACCTTGCACCCCACTTGAAGTCCACGGCCAAGAGGCCTTTGGTGACCAAAAGATCACTTTGTCTTCATCACTTTTCTCTCTTCTCTCTCATCAAGAACCCTAGCCACCATTCTTGCCCATTTTCTCCACCATATTCGGCCAAGCTTGTTTCCTAACACTCCAACCATCCAAAAATTTTTCTAACCAAGTTTCCTTAATCTAAACACCATTCTAAGAACCTTTGTAGTTGGGAGTTTCTTCAAATTCTTCCATCTAAGGCTTGGAAACCAACCTTGGAAGTTTTACCTAGAAGGTGAAATTTCATACTTTTCTTTTCTCTCTTCTTTTTCAAAGTTCTAAGCCATGATTTTTCCATGGTTTAGCTTCTTTTTCATGGTTAGTAACATGTAGGTTTTGTTTGAGATTTTTAGGTGTTTGGTGGAGTGAAAACCGTGACCTAAGGAGGTGAGAAAGCAAGTTTTTGTCTTCATTTAAGGTAAGAGGAAGACAATTCTTATCATCCCTTGATGGTGGTAAGAAGATGAGTTGTTTGTAGAATCCATAAGGATTCGGTTGTGGTGTGTTTATTGATGTGTATTTGTTAATTTTTGTGGTTGCTAGTAGCTTAAGTGTTATGTGTTAGTAGCTTTCTTATTTGGTAATTGTAATAATCTTGCATGTCTAATAGCTTTTGATTGTATGTCTATAAGCTTTAAATTAGGTTTATGTGTTAGAAATATTTTGCATGTGTTAGAAATATTTTGCATGTGTTAGAGATATAAATGCATGTGTTAGAATTGTATGATAAGGTTTAGGATGTGAATAACATGTGTAAGTTTGCATGAGTGTTCCAAAGAACACAATCCAATAGCTCACGACAATGACAAGTTTGGAGGACCAAAATGTTCTCTTGATTTTTCCTAAAGTGTAGCTTAATTAACCTAGGAGAATCAAGAAAGTTTCTAATTGATTTGATCAAAGAAAAATGCATTTAGAAATCAAATGGTACAAACTTAGTATTTTGGGCCAACATGCCTAAAGGATTAAATTGAATATAGATAACTATTTTCTAAAATGATTTAATGAACTTAGACTATAGAATACATTTGATATGATTTAAAAGGTGAAAGACATTTTGGAAATCAAATGCAAAAGTTATATAAAATTCGCCAACATGCCACTATAGGAATTCATGATTTTAAAAACTTGTTTCTAAACCTTTTTCAATTAAAAGAAACAATACAAGTTAAGAAGAAATTTTCTATAATGATTTATGAAGGAACCAATTGATTAGAAGTAAGTCTAAAGGGTTAAAATTCATAATTTTATCATTAGGAAGGAAATACAAGAATGTTAAGAAATTTTCTAACATATAGCTCACTTTCGGTTTTGAAGCATGTTAGAGATTTCAAAAAGGATTTAATGAAATGGTTAAAAATTAGGTAAATAGAAATTTTATGGAAAATTTAGAAAATCATTATTATAAATTTATAAACAAAATGTCATCAATTTTTAGTAAAATTGAACCCATAGGATAGTCGAATATCCTAATGACAAGATACTGTATGAAAAATTATTTTACGTAGTTTAAATGTACTAAATATTATTTCTATCTGTTTAAATGGTAATTTTAAAGGCATTCGAATAAGAAAATGATTTAAAAATCCTACGCGATTGAGAAAACGTATTAAAATGCTACGCGATTTTAAAAACGTAAAAATATCTTTACCCGATTTTTAAACATTTGTAAAAACGACGAGATTTCAAAAACGCGATAAAATTTCTACGCGATTGACCGTTACTATATTTATTTTTCGCCATTTCGGGAAAATGTGAACCCGCATGAGCTTTTGAGGTTATTTCATTGTCGGGAAAATGTGAACCCGCATGTGCTTTCGCCATTGAGGGTATATTTTTATCTTGAGGGCATTTTCGTAATTTCATATATTTGGAATTATATTCTGTCTTTATGCCAATTTTGGTGTTTTGGGTTGATGAGACGAATCACATCGTGTTGTCGATGCGATAAATGTAGTGTGGTTTATTGTTCTAATAAACTTGGAGACTTTAGTGTACGGGATCCCACATGTGGACAGTAGGTAGCTCCGCTGGGCCGTGGTAAACCGATAGCACACTAATGTACTCGACATTCACTATATTTAATCGAGGTTTGTAAAGTTTAGTAGTACATTGCCTATAGTGCCACAACGGGAGACCGTGAACTATACTACGCCTGGATGGTGGATTCCCAAAGTAGGCTATTGACGCAACGTGTGACCGCGTAATAGTTGGTTGGGCAGCCGTGGTACTAATAGATTTTGCAAGTCATTCTCTCTGATATCTGTTTGGGTTTAGCTCCATGGAGTAGGGTTGTGTTTTGGTGTATTTGAGTATATATTGGATAATATTCCATTTTCCTCTATTTATCTTTATCTGGTAACATCTTGGATGTTTTTACATTTTCTCTATTTGTATTTATCTGATAATTTTTATGTTAGTTGTCTATTTCTTATCTTAGTTTATCTGTGAAATTGATTTATCTGTGTGAATTTCTTTATTTGTGTTATATCTGTGATGTTCTCAAACACTAGGATATTTAATATGTATTATTGTTATAGCTTATTCGTATTGTATGAACCGCTGTGTAGTAGTTATGTGTCGTCTTCTTATTTGCCATGTTGCGATGATTTTATGTTGTCTTACCTCTTTATTGTATGTGTCTATTGTCTATTTATTTTTATGCGGTAAAGAGTTTGAAGAGGAAGAAGAGGAACAACCTCTTGAGATCGTGTACCCTGAGGAAGAGGGAGATCAGCAGACCGACGATCAGTTTTACGAGCAAGAACCATCCGATCATCCATACCCTCTCGGATTGATTGTGTGGGGATGGCGACGCCGCATTTTTGGGATTCGTAGAGCCGGTATTCCATGGAGGTGATCCGGCTTGGCATTTACGAGGAGATCGTGCTTCGTTACCTATGCTGGACGTATGACTGTGATTCTACGTCATCAGTTTGATGGAGATCCGATTTCGACGACGACGCTTTTTCTGCATTTAGAGTTACCCTTATCCATTAGGCGTTATTGGGGTGCTGAAAACCCTGAGCCTAGTGAGATAAGCATCGTGTCGACTGCGTGATCCCGTTATCGCCGTGTGTCGAGACATCGGGATATTTATCTCCTGATGATCATTTTCACACCGAGAGTGATCCATCAGAGGAGTAGATAATCATGATGTTTTTTGGGCGCGTCAGCGTATGTTTGTATATATTAACTCTTTTATTGCTTTCTTTACTGTTTTTGTTTAAATAGTTGTAGTCTTAGTTGTAAATTATATGTACAGCTTTTATAACTTAACCATATGTATATTATTAGTGATGATGTTTTTTTTTATTTCGTATTTTTCGTATTATCTTTTTATTACATACTTCACCAATCAGAATTATTTTACAACCCGTAATAATTTTAAAAATATTCCACAACTTGGGTAGATTTTATTTCTATTTATTTTATTTTCTTTTATGTGTGACATCCTCCAAAGGGGTGTTACATTAGTTGGTATCAGAGCCCAAGTTAGAGTCTTTTGGGGTTGTGGTTGGGTCTGTTTTTGTTTGTGCTGTGTGATTCTCTGTGATCTTTGTGATTTATATCCTTTTGGAAATATCTTAAAGGATGTATCTGACTTTGTTTTGTTATGTTTGAAGAAAGGAGATGGCTGGTAGAGGCAGAGGACGTGCTAACGTAAATCGAGATGAGGATCCGATGTTGGTTGCTGCTGAGGCTATGCGGATTTGGTGAAGTGATTACTCAGCAAAATTTGAGAGCACCCAACAAAGATGCTACAGCAGATGCCCTAAATTTATCTGAATTTAGGCGTCATAATCCGCCACAATTTAGAGGCGAGGTGGATCCGGAGAAAGCGAGTCAGTGGATGCAAGATTTAGAGAGAATATTTGAGGGGATGAGATGTACAGATGAAAAGAAAGTGACTTATGCTTTGTTTTCATCTTGAGAGGAGATGCGAGAACATTGGTGGAGAGGAATCAGCCGAGTGTTGCAAGCTGAAGGGACTGAGATCACTTGGGAAGTATTTTCTAATACTTTTCTGGATAAATATTTTCCTGCGAGTGCTAGGCATGCCAAGGAAATGGAATTTCTTGGTTTGCGACAGGGGAATATGACGGTGAATGAGTATGCCACAAAATTTGAGAGTTTATCTCAATTCTCAGATTATGCTCAAACACGACAAGATGATGTGTGGAGATGCAGGAAGTTTGAATCAGGTTTAAGGGTGGAACTGAAACGAGGAGTGGTATCTTTGAGGATGACTCAGTTTCATGCGTTGGTGGATGCGTGTGCTCGACTTGAAGAGTTGGAGCCATCTAGAGATCAGAGGAATCAGAATTTTGGACCGACAAGGTTCCGAGAGGGGAGGTAGTAATGTCAATCGATTTCAGCGTAAGCCGTATATCAAAGTTAACAGAAGTCAATCTCAACGACCATCTGTTAGTGGAAGTGCAAGTGGTAGTGGAGCTGACGAGAGGGTGGCGTTTACGCCAACGTGTTTTAAGTGCGGGAAGAAAGGTCATATTTCTCCCGAGTGTACAGTTAAAGGTACAGTTTGTTTCAATTGTAAGCAACCTGGACACATATCAAAGGATTGTCCACAGCCGGAGAGAAAACCTGCTGTTCGGTATGTTAAAGCTAATCAGCAGAAGTCTGGAAGTATTCAACCGAGATCTGGAGGACGAGTATATACAATGGTGGGATCTGAGATTTCTAAGTCTGATGATCTTATTCAGGGAGAAGGAGACATTGGAGGTAATCTTCTGACTGTCTTGTATGACTCGGGTGCTACACACTCTTTTATTGCATATGATTGTGGGAAAAGTTTGAAGTTGCCTATGTCTTCTTGAATGTTATGTTGAATGTATCTACACCAACCGCTAAACCCGTTTACTTCTAAGATCTGTTTGGATTGTCCTATTGTTGTGAAGGGCCGTTTGTTTTTGGTCGATTTGATTTGTTTGCCTCTCATTGAGATAGATGTAATCTTAGGGATGGACCGGTTATGTTCTAACCATATCCTCATAGATTGTGCGAAGAAAACTATAGTTTTTCCTAAGGAAGAAGAGTCCGGATTCTTAACTGTTAAGGTCAAGTCTTTACCGAGAGATGGAGCGCAGGGATATCCGGTATTGTCTTCTCTAGAAGTTAAGAATGAGAAGGATGTGAATACTATTCCCGTTGTCAACGATTTTCCTGACGTTTTTCCCGAAGATGTACCGGTTTACCGCTTTGAGCGGGAGATCGAGTTCTCAATTGATTTAGTACGGAACAGGTCCTATCTCAATTGCACCATATCGTATGTCGCCGTAGAGTTGGAGGAGCTGAAAAAGCAATTGGTGGAACTGTTGGAGAAAGAATTTGTACGACCTAGCGTTTCCCCGATGGGGTGCACCAAGTACTTTTTTGGTCAAAAAGAAGGATGGAACGTCACGACTTTGTGTGGACTATCGGCACCGAACAAGGTGACTATCAAGAATAAATATCCACTTCCAAGAATCGACGATTTGATGGATCAATTGAGAGGAGCCGTGATATTTTCCAAGATAGATCTACGATCGAGTTATCACCGATTCGTGTAAAGGGGAAGATGTGCCGAAAACTGCTTTTCGAACTCGTTATGGACATTATGAGTATCAGGTAATGCCATTCGGGGTGACGAATGCTCCTGCCATATTTATGGATTATATGAACAGGATATTTCGTCCGTATCTAGACAGATTTGTCGTTGTCTTTATCGATGACATTCTGATCTATTCTAGATCGAAGGAAGAGCATGCTGAACATCTAAGTGTTATTCTTCAGATTTTGAGGGAGAAACAGTTGTATGCGAAGTTGTCTAAGTGTGAGTTCTGGTTGGAAGAAGTTCAATTTCTTGGTCACGTGATTTCTAAAGAAGGTATAGCGGTGGACCCATCGAAAGTGGAGACTGTTTTACAGTGGGAGAGACCTAAGACAGTAACAGAAGTTCGAAGTTTTGTTGGACTTGCTGGTTATTATCGGAGATTTATTGAAGGTTTTTCCAAGATTGCTGGACCGCTTACACAACTTACGAGGAAAAGTCAAGCTTTCGAATGGACGGAAGAGCGTGAAGCTAGTTTTCAAGAGTTGAAGAAAAGGTTAACAACTGCGCCGGTGTTAATCCTACCAGATTCGACGAAATCTTTCGATGTGTATTGTGACGCTTCTTATCAAGGACTAGGATGCGTGTTGATGCAAGACCGGAATGTGGTGGCGTATGCTTCTCGACAATTGAAGGTTCATGAAAAGAATTATCCTACGCATGATTTAGAATTGGCTGCGGTAGTTTTTGCTTTGAAGATATGGAGACACTTTCTCTATGGAGCAACGTTCAACATTTTCAGTGATCACAAGAGTTTGAAGTACTTGTACGACCAGAAGGAATTGAATATGAGGCAGCGAAGGTGGTTGGAATTTCTGAACGATTACGATTTTCAACTTTTATACCATCCTGGTAAGGCGAATGTCGTGGCCGATGCCTTGAGCAGGAAGATTATTAGTGTTTCTGCACTAATGATCAAGGAAAAGGAGCTCATTGAACAGTTTAGAGATGAGTGGTCGTTTGTTGAGTTAAAACCGGGGAAGATCTGTGTTAGCATGGTTACTATCTCGAGCGAGTTGATGGAAGACATAAAAGAAAAGCAAAATGCCGATAAATTTTTGCAAGGAATAAGGGAGCAAATAAAACAAGGCGAGACACTAGAGTTCAAGGAAGGAACTGATGGAATTCTGAGATTTCGGGGTAGAGTCTGTGTTCCTCGTAATCGAGAGTTGAGAAGATATATTGTGAAACATGCCCATACTAGTCTATTGAGTATGCATCCAGGCATAACAAAGATGTATCAAGACTTGAAGAAGTTATTCTGGTGGCATGGAATGAAGGGTGATGTTGTTAGATGCGTGTCAACTTGTCTAGTTTGTCAAAAATCGAAAGTTGAACACCAAAGACCAGCTGGGATGTTGCAACCATTATCGATTCCAGAATGGAAATGGGACAGCATTTCTATGGATTTCGTTACTGGTTTGCCAAAGACAAGGAGAGGTCATGACGCAATATGGGTTATAGTCGATAGACTTACGAAATCGGCTCATTTCTTACCGATCAATATCAAATATTCATTGGAAAGATTAACCCAGTTGTACATCAGTGAAATTATCAGACTACATGGTGTACCGACAAGTATAATTTCTGATCGTGATCCGAGGTTTACGTCAAGATTTTGGCGAAGTCTGCAAGAAGCTATGGGAACTAAGTTACGACTGAGTTCAGCGTATCATCCGGTGACGACGGTCGACCGAAAGAACTATACGCCTTTGGAGGATTTATTGCGTGCTTGTGTTTTGGAACAACGGGGAAGTTGGGATGAATTTTATCTTTGATAGAATTCACCTACAACAATAGTTTTCACGCAAGCATCGGAATGGCACCTTATGAAGCATTGTATGGAAGACGATGTCGAACGCCGTTATGCTGGTATCAAGATGGAGAGAGTATGACTGTTGGACCGGAGCTTGTACAACAAACTACGGATAAAGTCAAGATGATACAAGAGAAGATGAGGACGACGCAAAGCAGACAAAAGAGTTACGCGGATAAGCGAAGGCGACCTCTTGAGTTTGAGGAGGGTGAGCATGTGTTTCTGAGAGTTACTCCTACGACTGGTGTCGGAAGAGTGATTAAGTCTAAAAAGCTTACTCCTAAATTCATTGGACCATATCAGATTATCCGACGTATTGGCCCTGTAGCATATCAGATTTCTTTGCCGCCGTTTCTATCCAATTTGCATGACGTGTTTCATGTGTCTCAGTTACGGAAGTATATGCCAGATCCGACACATGTTATACAGTCAGATGACGTACAGTTAAAGGAGAATTTGACTTACGAAACTTTACCTGTCAGGATAGAGGACAGAAAGGTAAAGCAGCTTCGAGGGAAGATGATCGAGCTGGTGAAAGTTATATGGAATGATGTGACGGGTGAAGCTACTTGGGAACTGGAAGATAAAATGAAGGATCAGTATCCTCATTTGTTTGGATGAACATCAAATTTCGAGGACGAAATTTTTATTTGTTGGGGAGAGTTGTAACGCCCCAATTTTTAGAAAATATTCTGAATGTACTGTTTTCTGTTTTTCATGCTTTGGTATGAATGACCGCTGTGTCCCTATTTTTCTGTTCTTGAATTTTGTATGAAAACAACTACGATAATACAGGTTCAAATTTTATTTGATCGTTTTACGTAGTTTGCTTCGAGACGGTAAAATAAAAATTTTTCTGGAGCTATTGTATTAATTTTTCTGAAAGATATACAGACTAAATAATACTTGCTAGATATTTTATTTGAACGTTTTGGACGATTACCTACGTTGTGGGAAAAAACGGGAAATGACCGTTACGTCCCGAACGTACTGTTTTCTCTGTTTTTGTCTGTTTTTAATTGTTTTCTTCTTGATTTAATGCCAGAAAATACTGTCTGTGATTTTATATGGACTTTTTGTGCGATTTGCTCCGAGGCAGGAAAATAATATTTTCCGGGCCGGGGAAAATCTTATTTTATTATTTAGAATTGGGGGATCTTACTTAACCCGATTCTAAATGAGACTAAAAATAATCTTTTAATTTTTAGGATTTAACTGTCAAATAAAATAATTTTATATTATTATAATATTATTTTATTAGTCGGTGTGTTTAGTGACAAAGGGACCCTAAATATTTTGCGGGACCCACAATTAGCGAACGGTTAGATCGGTAGCTTAATTAATCACCGTAAGTTTGTAGAACTTTCCGAATCAGGATGACTCACTAGGCCGACTCAATGAGAAAGCATTTATTACGCAGGTGACTAAGCCATGTGAGTCACCGGAACCAACCAATGAGAAGTAGGCTTGCTCACCAAGGCTTAATCTTAGCCTTTGATTCATCCAATGGCTTGGATGAAGCCAAGCAAGGTGCCCACCTTGCACCCCACTTGAAGTCCACGGCCAAGAGGCCTTTGGTGACCAAAAGATCACTTTGTCTTCATCACTTTTCTCTCTTCTCTCTCATCAAGAACCCTAGCCACCATTCTTGCCCATTTTCTCCACCATATTCGGCCAAGCTTGTTTCCTAACACTCCAACCATCCAAAAATTTTTCTAACCAAGTTTCCTTAATCTAAACACCATTCTAAGAACCTTTGTAGTTGGGAGTTTCTTCAAATTCTTCCATCTAAGGCTTGGAAACCAACCTTGGAAGTTTTACCTAGAAGGTGAAATTTCATACTTTTCTTTTCTCTCTTCTTTTTCAAAGTTCTAAGCCATGATTTTTCCATGGTTTAGCTTCTTTTCATGGTTAGTAACATGTAGGTTTTGTTTGAGATTTTTAGGTGTTTGGTGGAGTGAAAACCGTGACCTAAGGAGGTGAGAAAGCAAGTTTTTGTCTTCATTTAAGGTAAGAGGAAGACAATTCTTATCATCCCTTGATGGTGGTAAGAAGATGAGTTGTTTGTAGAATCCATAAGGATTCGGTTGTGGTGTGTTTATTGATGTGTATTTGTTAATTTTTGTGGTTGCTAGTAGCTTAAGTGTTATGTGTTAGTAGCTTTCTTATTTGGTAATTGTAATAATCTTGCATGTCTAATAGCTTTTGATTGTATGTCTATAAGCTTTAAATTAGGTTTATGTGTTAGAAATATTTTGCATGTGTTAGAAATATTTTGCATGTGTTAGAGATATAAATGCATGTGTTAGAATTGTATGATAAGGTTTAGGATGTGAATAACATGTGTAAGTTTGCATGAGTGTTCCAAAGAACACAATCCAATAGCTCACGGCAATGACAAGTTTGGAGGACCAAAATGTTCTCTTGATTTTTCCTAAAGTGTAGCTTAATTAACCTAGGAGAATCAAGAAAGTTTCTAATTGATTTGATCAAAGAAAAATGCATTTAGAAATCAAATGGTACAAACTTAGTATTTTGGGCCAACATGCCTAAAGGATTAAATTGAATATAGATAACTATTTTCTAAAATGATTTAATGAACTTAGACTATAGAATACATTTGATATGATTTAAAAGGTGAAAGACATTTTGGAAATCAAATGCAAAAGTTTTATAAAATTCGCCAACATGCCACTATAGGAATTCATGATTTTAAAAACTTGTTTCTAAACCTTTTTCAATTAAAAAGAAACAATACAAGTTAAGAAGAAATTTTCTATAATGATTTATGAAGGAACCAATTGATTAGAAGTAAGTCTAAAGGGTTAAAATTCATAATTTTATCATTAGGAAGGAAATACAAGAAATGTTAAGAAATTTTCTAACATATAGCTCACTTTCGGTTTTGAAGCATGTTAGAGATTTCAAAAAGAATTTAATGAAATGGTTAAAAATTAGGTAAATAGAAATTTTATGGAAAATTTAGAAAATCATTATTATAAATTTATAAACAAAATGCTGTCAATTTTTTTAGTAAAAATTGAACCCATAGGATAGTCGAATATCCTAATGACAAGATATACGGTATGAAAAATTATTTTACGTAGTTTAAATGTACTAAATATTATTTCTATCTGTTTAAATGGTAATTTTAAAGGCATTCGAATAAGAAAATGATTTAAAAATCCTACGCGATTGAGAAAACGTATTAAAAATGCTACGCGATTTTAAAAAGAAAAATATCTTTACCCGATTTTTAAACATTTGTAAAAACGACGAGATTTCAAAAACGCGATAAAATTTCTACGCGATTGACCGTTACTATATTTATTTTTCATTTGTCGGGAAAATGTGAACCCGTCATGAGCTTTTGAGGTTATTTATTTGTCGGGAAAATGTGAACCCGTCATGAGCTTTCTCGCCATTGAGGGTATATTTTTATCTTGAGGGCATTTTCGTAATTTCATATATTTGGAATTATATTCTGTCTTTATGCCAATTTTTGGTGTTTTGGGTTGACGAGACGAATCACATCGTGTTGTCGATGCGATAAATGTAGTGTGGTTTATTGTTCTAATAAACTTGGAGACTTTAGTGTACGGGATCCCACACGTGACAGATAGGTAGCTCCGTGGGCCGTGGTAAACCGATAGCACACTAATGTACTCGACATTCACTATATTTAATCGAGGTTTGTAAAGTTTAGTAGTACATTGCCTATAGTGCCACAACGGGAGACCGTGAACTATACTACGCCCGGATGGTGGATTCCCAAAGGCCGTAGGCTATTGACGCAACGTGTGACCGCGTAATAGTTGGTTGGGCAGTACGTGGTACTAATAGATTTTGCAAGTCATTCTCTCGATATCTGTTTGGGTTTAGCTCCATGGAGTAGGGTTGTGTTTTGGTGTATTTGAGTATATATTGGATAATATTCCATTTTCCTCTATTTATCTTTATCTGGTAACATCTTGGATGTTTTTACATTTTCTCTATTTGTATTTATCTGATAATTTTTATGTTAGTTGTCTATTTCTTATCTTAGTTTATCTGTGAAATTGATTTATCTGTGTGAATTTCTTTATTTGTGTTATATCGTGATGTTCGAAACACTAGGATATTTAATATGTATTATTGTTATAGCTTATTCGTATTGTATGAACTGTGTAGTAGTTATGTGTCGTCTTCTTATTTGCCATGTTGCGATGATTTTATGTTGTCTTACCTCTTTATTGTATGTGTCTATTGTCTATTTATTTTTATGCGGTAAAGAGTTTGAAGAGGAAGAAGAGGAACAACCTCTTGAGATCGTGTACCATGAGGAAGAGGAGATCAGCGGACCGACGATCAGTTTTACGAGCAAGAACCATCCGATCATCCATACCCTCTGGATTGATTGTGTGGGGGATGGCGACGCCTGCATTTTTGGGATTCGTAGAGCTGGTATTCCATGGAGGTGATCTGGCTTGGCATTTACGAGGAGATCGTGCTTCTGTTACCTATCTTGGACGTATGACCGTGATTCTACGTCATCGGTTTGATGGAGATCCGATTTCGACGACGACGCTTTTTCTCGCACTTAGAGTTACCCTTATCCATTAGGCGTTATTGGGGTGCTTTGAAAACCCGAGCCTAGTGAGATAAGCATCGTGTCGATAACGCGATCCCGTTATCGCCGTGTGTCGAGACATCGGGGATATTTATCTCCCGATGATCATTTTCACACCGAGAGTGATCCATCGAGGAGTAGATAATCATGATGTTTTTTGGGCGCGTCAGTATGTATGTACGTATATATTAACTCTTTTATTGCTTTCTTTACTTGTTTTTGTTTAAATAGTTGTAGTCTTAGTTGTAAATTATATGTACAGGTTTATAACTTAACCATATGTATATTATTAGTGATGATGTTTTTTTTTATTTCGTATTTTTCGTATTATCTTTTTATTACATACTTCAGTCTATCAGGAATTATTTTACAACCCGTAATAATTTTAACAAATATTCCACAACTTGGGTAGATTTTATTTCTATTTATTTTATTTTCTTTTATGTGTGACATCCTCCAAAGGGGTGTTACAAGGTTGATCCTCTTCACCGTCTTTACCGTACATGATAATAATAACATAGAAATACATACAAAAAGGTGAGACAATTTGTCATCATTACCATCAGGCAGTATAGAAAATGATAAATACAAATAGATATGTCATCAAAACATGTTATTACAACATATATAACATAGAATATATCAGAATAACATAATATGTAGACTCATAATGCGCATGTACATGACACAAACCTACTCCATGGAGCTAAACACAACCAATAAGAGGGATTGATCCCAGAAGAACCTGCCTGTCAACTCGGCTGCCGCGGGCCACGTGCTACACAGTCAAATTCATCGTGACTCGTAAGTACACAGTCAAACTCATCGTGTACTACAGGCATTCTACAAGACCGTCCCCAACAAGATTGTGATTAAGAATAGTACTTTGTCGAGATCATTAGTGTGTCATGTCCGGTACCACAGCCCAGAGGAGCTACCAACTGTCCACATGTGGAATTTCCGCACACCAATGCCTCCAAGTTCAATAAATGGACAACACTACGCCTATCGCACCCAAACAGGGGTGTAATTCATCCTCTTAGGTATAATTCGTCAATGACACCAAAAACAACATATACCTCAATGCATGGTGCAAGACTCAAAAATTCACATATATCATAATATTATCAAATCACATGGTCAAGTGCCATAACTCGGCAGTACCACTTTTCAATATAACCGGGTCCAACCCGACAACATATCGCTGTTATTTTCAATCGTGTAAATATTTTACCGCATTTTCACAATCTCATGATTATTTTCCAACGTTTTCAAATTGCGTAGGTATTTTCCCACGTTTTCTCAACCACGTAAATATTTTTCAACATTTTCAAATAGCATAGGTATTTCCCTATGTTTTTAAAACCATATTCTAAATTGCGTAACATTTTTAAATCATTTTATCAATCGTGTAACATTTTTAAATCATTTTATCAATCGCGTAATTTAAATATCACCATTTTAAATACGCGTAAAGTATTTCTACTATTTTTCACCGTATAAAATATTTCTTGACATTCTAAATTAATTTTTAAAACTTTTTGAAATTAAGAATCCTTTTTAATAAAATACTTAGAGCACTAAATCAATTTTAAAACGTATTCTCTATTATCATAATAAAAAATTACTAAATTGAGTTCTTGTTAAATAAATCTTTTAAAACTATCTTCAAGAAAATATTTTTTTTTATCTAAACACCAATTCTTGACTTGTTGGCCCAAAATTAATTTATTTTCCATAACCAAATATATAATCATTTCCTATCTCATTTTCCTTTGTAAAAGTCTTTAATCCAATTATTTGTTACTTAATCATCTAAAATCTTTACTTGAAAAATAATTTTAAATTAAAAGTATATTGAATGGCATGTGACCGAAATTTACTATGTCTTCAACAAATCAAGCATTTGAAAACACATACATCAAAATCAACAAAGTAAAACCATAAACAATCAAGTAAATGAATCCTCATGGATTCTTCACCACACACAATCCATTTTCATACTACCAAAATAGTTGATGAGATTAAATCTCCCTCTTACCTCTTGAAGACTATCCTTCTTGAAAGCTTCCTTAGAGAATTTTGTGTGGCTCCAAGAAAATACCTATCAAGCTTAAACAATTTACAAAATACAAAACTAAGCTTGATAAAGAATAACCATGGATCAAACATGGCTTAGAAATTTTAAAAAAATAAATTTAGAAATAGGAAACAAGAATTTTACCTAATAGGGTAGAAATTTCAACCTTGATTTCCAAGCTCAAGATGGTTGATTTTGAAGAAACTCACAACATGAAAGATGTTTGGAATGGTGTTTAGCTTTAGGAAATGAGGTTGGATAACATTATTGAAGAGTGGAAGTGTGATTTGGGAGTGGTGGCTGAATAGCTCAAGAAATGGAGAAAGATGAAGTTCTTCTTTGTGTTCTTGTGTTCTTGAAGAAAGAGAATGGAGAGAATAGATAAGAGTGATGGAAAATGAAGTGGAGAGGTCTCCTACACTATATATAGCCATGTGGTGCATTGGAGGAGTGGGTGGAATGATTTGTGATAATTGCTTGGTGAAGCACTCAAGGAGACAAGGTGGTGCATGCTAGCTCACTAAAGTGTATGATTAAGTGTGATGGAATCAAAATGATAGCCTAAAAATCATATGCATTGCCTTGGAGTTACATGGAGTGAATGGATAGAAATTCATTGAATATTTGAGTGGGAGACAAGGTAGTTGAAGGATGACTAGAATCCAAGTGATCATGAATGATAGAATGCATTATTATGCATTATTTGAAGAATCCTTTGCCTTCTTTGAGAGACATGGTCGTGTGGCCTTGATGGAATTCACCAACAAAAGAATTCCATTCCATGTTATAATGAAGTGCATGAGTTGTAGGTGGGTCAAAGTGTTTTACCACTTTGGTTTCTAAATTAAACATACTAGGTCCACTAACATGATTATAGAATCTAGGTAAATAGAAAACTTAATTACTAGGGCTAGGTAATTAGGTTTATGATTTCACCTATGGTAAGTAGATTTATAACCTTAACCTAAGGTAAATAGATTTATGACTTTAACCTAGGGTGAATAAATTTTTTTATAACTTTAACTGACGGTAAATAAATTTATAACTTTATCCTAATGTAAATAGGTTTATAACTTTAACCTAAGGTGAATAGATTTACCTAAGGTAAATAGATTTATGATTTTACCTACGTCTATTTCTCTACGTAGATTTTAACTGATAATTAATTTTGAATTGACAAAAATTACTGTGGTAAAATTTAATTTTTTTTACTGTCTGAAATTTACTACGATAAAAATTAAATTTTTACTGTGGTTCAATAATAACACGTATCTAGATAAATTTTCAAACAACGAAGATTTTCGAATTCTGTTTCTGGTTTCGGGTTTAGTAAGATCCACCGGCCCCATGTGAACAGTTCAAAAATTCATCCGGCCTGGGAAAATTATTATTTTCCTGACTCGGAGTAATTCATACACAAAGATCAAAAACATTCACAGAACAGTTAAAATAAATTTACAACACACAGAAATCATAAAACAGTACAATTTAGTCGTTACTATAATTTATCAAAAAATTAGGGTGTTACAAATGTTATACGATTGTATGGACAATCGTATAATATTGAGTTTAGTTTTATTATGTATGCAGTTCACATAGTTATTATACCATGAATTATATGTTTATTACTAATAATTTTTACGTTCTCACCCCTTTCTATGTTTTCATGGTAGAAGCAGGTCATGGAATTGTCATAGAGTAAGAAGTTCAAGAAACAGAAGAACTAGCGTAGTATAATTTAAATTGTTTCTTGTTTGGACAAAGCTTGTGTATATTATTATATTTACTTTGTAGACATATTCAGAGGCATGTAATACAATAAGCCCTTCTATGGCTAAGGTTGTATATATATGTGTATAAGTTTAAGTTTTTCTGCATTCTCTCAAGGCTTTCTATAATAACTTGCATGGTTGTTATAGATATTTTAGTAGTTAGATATGTAGCAAGTGACGTGGCTAGTACTGTTATCTCTATATATTCCAGATATATCCAGATATCTGTCCTAAGGTGTTACATATGGGCTGAAAGAGAGTATAAGGAGCCAAGATTGGAGGTTCTCTTCATCTTGGAAGGAGATTCAAGCTTCAAGGCTTACCCTATTGAGCTTCATCTTTCGTTCTTTCTTCTTTCTCTCTTCCCTTTATATGAATGATTTGGGTTTTGTTTTATCATAATGTGCTTAATGCTCTTACTTGTTTGATCAACATTTAGGTGATTTTGTGAAATCTAATGAGCCTAGACATAGGACTTTGGGTTTTAGATCATACATATAATAAATGCACTTTAGATTTCATTCCAATGGCGGAATAGATTGATTCGCTACTAGGATAGACATATACTTCTTAGTCATGCATAGTCATTTATGAGAATCAATCTTAATGCTTGTTATTTACTCTAGTTTTCATGGACGCATAGTAAACTAGGTAAATGACATAGGGTTAATCGACCTAGATATAGGCTTTTAACTAAGTTAGTTTCTCATGCCAACCTAATCTAATCGTTTGTATTGCTTGAATGGATTGCATGTTATCAATTGAAGTAGGAGGTGAAAAAGGATTCCTTATTCTCTCAACCATATCTTTATCTTTTCTTTATGCTTTGTAGTTTAATTAATCAATCCATTTTCCAATTTATGTTTACTTGAATAGAATTAGTTAAGCTGTAGGTTAATATTTAACATTAAAAGGTAACCATATTCCTCTTGGGAACAATCTCTACTCATCATTTTTATTACTTGAGCGATCCATGCACTTGCGGTTAGCAAAAAAGGGATTATCCACCAATTCAAGGTCGGGTAGACCTTCAACAGGTCACTACCTTCGATGGTTGAGGTTCAAGAATAGGTTAATGAACTAATTTTAGAACCGATAGAAGGTCCAGTACAAAATGAATAAGTTGCAAATGAACATCTTAGAAGGTCTATCCGCACACATCGTGCATCGAGTAGATTAAACTTATTATTGCAAGATGATGCATCAAATAAGGTTGATTATAATGATGATGACCCTAGAACCTATGAAAAGGCCATACAAAGTTCTAACTACAAGAAGTGGCAAAAAGCCATGGAATCTAAAATGGAATCCATGATGATCAACAAAGTATGGACTTTAGTTGAAACTTCAAAGGATATAAAGCCTATTGGTTGTAAATGGGTTTTCAAGAAAAAGATTGGAGTAAACGGAAAGGTGGAGACCTATAAAGCCCATCTTATTGCCAAGGGATATCATCAAAAAGAAGGAATAGATTATGATGAAACCTTCTCTCCCGTGGCAATGTTCAAATGAATTCAAATTCCACTTGCTATAGTAGCATACTATGATTATGAAATATAACAAGTAGATGTGAAAACTGCTTTCCTAAACGGTGAGCTTGAAGAGGAAGTGTATATGACACAACCTGATGGTTTCACACCCTCGTCTGATCATAACAAAGTTTACAAGCTACAACGATCCGTTTATAGATTAAAGTAAGCTTATAGAAGTTGGAATATCCATTTCAACAAGACAATCAAAAAGTTTGATTTCATTAGATGTGAAGAGGAGCCTTGTGTTTATAAAAAAATTAGTGGGAGCACAAATATTTTCTTAGTGTTGTATATTGATGACATATTACTTATAGGAAATGATGTACCAGCATTACAAAGTACAAAAATTTGGCTTTCTGAACAGTTCTCCATGAAAGATTTGGGAGAAGCAGCCTATATTTTGGGAATAAAGATTTATAGGGATAGATCTAAAAGGTTGCTTGGACTTTCACAGTCTATGTACATTGATACCATCTTAATGAAGTATAACATAGAAAATTCCAAAAGAGGCTATCTACCGATAGGCACTAGAATTTCTCTCAATAGGGAGGATAGTCCTAAAACCCTTGAAGAAAGAGAACGTATGAATAGAATACCATGACTTGTACGCGTCTTGATATTGCTTATGCATTGGGTGTAACAAGCTGATATCAGGCAGACCCTGGTGAGGAACATTGGAAAGTGGTTAAAAACATTCTGAAGTACTTGAGAAGAACTAAAGACCAATTCCTCATTTATGGAGATTCAGAACTAAAACTAAAAGGTTATGTAGATGCAAGTTTTGCATCAAATAAGGATGATAGCAAATCTATTTTTGGTAATGTTTTCACTTTAAATAGTGGTGCAATGAAATGGAAAAGTTCCAAACAAGCTACAGTAGCTAACTCAACAACTGAAGCAGAATATATAGTAGCAAATGAGGTTGCTAAAGAAACGGTTTGGATGAAGAAGTTCATATCTGAACTTGGTGTGATTCCTTCAATAGAAGAACTAGTTCCATTGTTGTGTGACAATAATGGAGCCATTGCTCAAGCAAAAGAACCGATATCGCATCAAAGGTTTAAACATATTTTGTGAAAGTATTACTTAATTAGAGAAATCATTGAACGTGAAGATGTTAAGATTCAAAAGGTTGATGGAAAAGAAAATGCAGCAGACTAATTCACCAAAGCACTAGGTGTAAAGGAGTTTGACAAACACAAGTAGGAATTAGGAATAAAATACATAAGAGATTGACTCTAGTGCAAGTGGGAGATTGTTAGGAATAATTGGTCTGCCCTAGATCCAATCTATTGTGTAATTTTTTAGAACACATTGTAATCATTTTATTTTAATAAATAACATGACATTCAATTTATGTTGGTTTTATTTGTCATATTCATTATTTAATTATTTATTTAATATGACATAGTCCTTGATTAAATTTAGGCCCTTGTCATCATGATAAAGATCATGATAATGAGAGGCGAGTTTTCATTTATGATTTAATCTAAAGTGTTCTTGATCGTAGGATTATTGAGAATAGGACATTAGTAATCAGAATAGATCAATATATGTGTGATTGTCTCTATTGGATAGAGATTAATTAATCTTATTTATGAATTCACATATATAGATGATGCATAAAGAGATATGATCATTAAACTAATTCAATTGAGAATTCCCAATGGTTTATATTACAGTTAATCTGTCAATAGGATATTCTCATGAAAGACATGATGTAAACTTTTTTCCTTTGACTTGAGATTATCATAGTAATTAATAAGCTACCTGTTATACTTTGATTCCGAACACCTAATGCCTTAGGGCACTAGTTGAATGGATATTAGATATGACTAAATACTTGTAGGATTAATGATATATCAAGAAGGAATCCATCAACTTTTGGTAATGAGTTTGAGCTCTATAATTATAACAACAAAATTAAGACATTGGCCAAGGCAATTGAATGAATGAACAAACGAGTTTCTTAAGTTATTCACTAGTTGGTTATTCTTCTAAAGGTTTACTTATTAGAATTTGACAATTATACCATACTCTAAGGTTAATTCAGAGCTGAAATGATGGAAGAAAATATTGCATTATTCTTTTAAAAGTTCTTGAAGAGCATAAGATATTACTTCATGCTATCCAGTCGTTAATGAGTGTTGCTAGACACCAACCTTGATTAGTAATTTAGTTTGACTAATTTATTATTGGCTTAGTATTAAACCTATAGGTCACACTAATGAGTGTTCTAATCTTTGCTAAAGGATTATTTAATTTATTATTTGATAAATTAAATTAAAGAATTTAATTTAACCAAATAAATAGTTTTTTGATCCAAATGAAATATTATTATATTTTTTGCTAGCATTTAAAATATAATTATTATATGATACAATTAGTTGATAAATTCTATTTGGAATATAAAAATAAAATAAAAAATCAAAGTTTTCACTAATGTATTAATCCTATTTGATAGGACTTAACAAAGCTGCACATCCTTTGTATGTTTGAAAAGTCAAACAAGCATGTGCTCCAAGCACACGTTCTTCATTCAATAAATTGGTTTAAGTCCAAAGGTTGGTTCAATAATGCATTTATCAGAAGCAGCACGTCCTTGCTCTAAATACGTGTTGCATTGCTGCTCCAAGCAGTTGCTGCACGTTCCAAGCTTTCGTTGCACGTCCAAAGCAGCTGCTGCTGCACGTTTGGACTTGATCACGTTGCACGTCCAAAGCAGCTGCTACACACATTTGGATTTACTCCAAATGCACATTGGACGTGCTGCTCCAACTGCTGCACGTAGGACCAGCATAAGCTGCTAGCTACTGCACGATTGGACCATGGAGCAACGTGTTGCTAGTGCTGCATGTGACTGCTCCAACCAGCAAATGAGCTGTTACACGTTCTCCAAGCACGTTTAGACGTGCTGCTGCTCTAAGTAGCACAACGTGCTGCTGCACGTTTGGACGTGCTACACAAAAACGTATGGCTATTTAAGGAGATGTGCAGCTGTTTATGGGTGAATTTGATTAGGATAAATTTCAACAAATAAATATATTTTATCAGTCAAATGTGAGTTCAGAGTTATGTGGTAATCTCGTTTTGAAAATGATTTTGAAGGAACTTGTGAAAACTTGATTCAAGAAGTGAAGGAAAAGAAATGGAAGCTTAGAAAAAAGCTTTAAAACTTTGCAGAAAATTAAAGATGCAGAGAATATAAAGGGTAAGAATTTAAAGTGCATAAATTAAACGTGCAGGAAAGTGAAGTGCAAAAAATGTAAAGTGCTGAAGATTAAAAGTACAGAAAGTTAAAATGCAGAAAACGTAAAGTGCAGAAAGTGTAAAGAAATTTAAAGAACAAGACTCAAAATAAAGGAATTTAAAAGAGCATTACATTAAAGTAAATGACTTGAAATGAAAATAGAAGGCATACTTGGAGTCAAATCTGTTAATCTGCTTCGAGTGAGATGTTAAGATTGTATATCCAGTAACTAACCATTTGTACATCATGAATACTAGTATTTATAGGCAAATTATGAAAAATATCTGACTCCTAAAAACTGACCACGTTCATGGTAGTTATGCCACGTTTTCATTAACATCTTACTTAACTTTTGACAGCAACCAACTCCTGACCATTTAATACTTGTGTCGACCACCATTTAAATCTAATATGTTGATTTCGAAATTGGTAACTTTTCTTTCGACAAAACTAATTCCTGATCATTTAAGAGCTTGCCACTACTTGGAGCATCATTTAGCTGTCAAATTCAAGACTGGTATTCTCATCTTCAACATGTCGGCTCAACACTTGGAATATTTCTTCAATGTCATCATCAAGTTGTCGAAAAATCTCTTCATCGAATATCTTAATGATATCATCTGACCATCAAAATTATCTTCATCGAATTAGAACTTGTAATTTTACCCCCAATAAAAGCCCCCTAAAATTTTTCTTTCGACAATGCTGAAAGAAAGATAAATTTTAATCTTATCTTCTAGTTCCAATCCGACGTCAAGATCTTATCAAAAATCTTTTTGAAAGCATTTTGATTTTAAAAAATCCAGCAAAATCTTCCATGGATTTCTTGAAAACTGTAACTTATCATTTCAAACACTAAATAGCTGTTTTTTCTTATTAAATAGGGATCATATTTACCCTTCTGAAAACAGCTTTTTTTGAATTTTTTTACGAATATCATGCATCTCTTCCCCTCTTTCACTATTCATTACTTCTTTAAATTCCACAAAATCACGCCATTTTACTCCATTCTCTACTGTTAATCATCCTCAACCTTATTCTCACGCGTCTTTTCTGTAAAACTTCTTTCTCAACAATGGCCTCTCACTCTCAATCTGTCAATGAACCATTAGTAGATTTGGGCAGCCATGCCGTGTTGGTGTATGCCCTAGAGGCCAATACATTTTATCTGTATTTACATATATTATATTATGCTATTTTTTGATATATGAGGCATTTCATTTATTGTGTTATTTTTGGTAGACATAATAAAGTCCTTAGAATAGTAAGTTTGATACCATAGGACATCAAGTGGATGACTTGATCGTGAGATCTTATTAGATAGAGCACTATTCTTAAAATGTCCCTAGTCAAGTATTATTGTCAAATAGGACAACGATAATGCATTGAGACTAGTACGTGTGTAGACTGATGACCACATCTCACAGGTCATGGATATGAGATATCAAGTCTACACATGGATACATATTAGAGTAATGATGTATTAGACAGACCCGCCATGAGAACGCTACGTGGATCGTTATGTGAGTGTCATAAGCAATTCTCATAGTGATAATGGTATATGTGGTCCTTTGACCTGAAATCACTACGATTCCTACATGAGGAGTTGTGTGTTTTAATGCCATCAAACGTCATCTGTAACAAGATGATTATAAAGTTAGTTATTAGACATACCGTGATACATGTGGAGGGATGTGAGTGACCTAGATGGGATTTGTCCCTCCTATATAACAGGAGTGATATCTTCGGGCCCCCTGATTGAGTGAGACTACGAAATGCATGGCCATGCTCAAATAAGTCAGTATAAGATATTGATCTCATTTGTTATTACTATGTCTACTCGAGAATTAGGAAACTAAAGATTAAACTAAACAAGGGTGACACGTTCCATGCCTTGTGTTCAATCTGGATATCTGGACAAAGGGACTAAACTACACGGAAACATTGGTCACGGATAGGTTATGTCAAATCACTGACATTCTCATTACTTGGGTAGCAGTGATGTGTTGCTAGATACCACTCACTGTTTGTAATATTAAAATGAGATTTTAATATTACAACCAACATCATGAGAACCTACAGGGTCGCACACTTAGAACCGACTAGATTGGAGCAATAAGGATCTAAGTTGGACTCGGATTCAATTGTGGGCCTAACTCATGACAGATGAGTTTAGGGTTGCACAGCTTACCTTGCTACTACTCACATTCACTTAAGGCAGCCACTATTATAAATAGTATTGCTAAGGGGGCTGCTACCAGGTTACAACACAACCCTAGCCACACCTACAGAAAGTGAGTGAAAGATAGTGAGGTCTTCTTCTCCTCTCTTCGCAGCTAGCACAACGAAAACAGAGGCGTGACTCCCTTTTGCAAGTTTGTTCGTGTGGATACCGTAGAGACATCGTCACTATTACGGTGTTGGTGATTCACCTCGCTTGTGATTATCACGCTTCAAAAGGTAATTTTTGAAAAACTCAGATTATGGACTTTTTCGCATGGATTCTGTGAGGGAATTCTATTATTCCGCTGCGAGACTTTTGATCCGCAATTCCCAACATGCCATTGTTCAAAACCCAGTTCTAGAGAAATCTGAACTGTGGAATGTTTCCAATGTAATTCTTCCTATCAATGACCTTTCACTTTCTTTAGATCCTCCAGCTGCTTTCTTGGGCCCAGTTTTGCCCAAAGAATTCATAACCAAAGAAATTCAAAGCTTTTTTCCTTGTAAAAATCCCAAAGAAGAAGCTGTCTTGGCTTCACTTCCTTCTATTCCCATTAGTTATTTTAACAAGTCTGAGAGGCTCTTCAGAACCCCTCTTGGCCAAATCAATGGGTATCTTGATTGGCTTGATAAAGTTCAAGCCCCTAAGGAAGCTTCATGGAGAAACATGGGTATTTTCGACTGCATCCAGCTCTCACGTTATCCCATAAAAATGGATTCTTGTATGCTGGGTGCATCCTTTTTCTTCTGGAACAAAACTACCAATTCTTTTAATTTTTCGTATGGCATGATGGGACCCACGCTTTTCGACGTAGCTGCCATAACTAGTCTTCGACCAGATGGGAAGGTCATTACTGCTCTCCTCCAACCCTCGAATACCATAGATGTTTACTCAAAAGCCCCAACTTCTTTTTCAAACTTTGTCAATTTCTATTCTATAGCAAAAGGTCCTAGGTCCGACGAAGAACATGTGGCTTTTCTCCTTCTCTGGTTGTCGGCCTATGCTCTATGTACTAAATCAGTTCAAGTGACAAAATCATACCTTCAGCTTGCCAATCTTATTCATGAAGGTCAAAGTTTAGCTGCCGACAAAGAAAATGTGACCATATGGAAATATTGTCGGTTTGAATGGAAGGATTGTCAGAAATTAGTGGTTGAGTAAACCACTCTAGACCGAAAGAACGGCCAGCGAAAGGTGCAAAATAGATGTCCTCCGTATTGAAAGAAATGGATTGAAAAATGCTAAAGAAATGCATGAAATTCTCTGGGTTTTGTTTGTGGATTTTTTCATACTTAACATGGCAAAGTCTAATGCCATAGATAGCAGAAGAAACTATCGAAGGAGAAGTGTCGACCAGATAATCTCCAAGGATGGCATTAAGCCAGAGCTGAAGTAACCATATGGGGCCACCAGCGTTGGTTTTCTTTATTTGGGACCTGATGCTTTGGATAATCTCGCCAATACTAAGATATAGATTGGCAAGAAGGAATTGGCCAAGTGTTAGTTGCTGGTGTAACACCCCAAATTTCCTATCTCTTAAATAGTAATTTTGATAGTTAACAGAATTTTACTGTTTAGTAATTTCTGTGCACTGTAAAATTATTTTGTTTATTCCGTCAGTGTATTTGATCGTTTTGAGTGATTTACTCCGTGTCAGGAAAATAATAATTTTCGGGCCAGGGAAAATTTTATGTAATTTAATTATTACTGTTAAGTTTTAATTATTTTACGTAATCTGAATTGATATTTGTGTGTTTTCTAATAATTGTGATTTTTGTGGATGATTATGAAATTTTTTTTACTATTTTTGGGCCTAGGGGGTGTATGTGGGCCCAAGTGGCGATACGTGAGCCCAAGTGGGTCCCGTAAAGTAAAAATTTTTCTACGCATAGAAAAATTAGTACAGTTTAGATGGAGAAAGGGGATCTTACTAAACCTGAATCCATAAACAATTTTAAAAAAAATTTTGTATTGTGTTTTGTACTGTATTTATTTATTGGGCGATAAAAATACAGTAAATATATTCTTTCGTGGGGTTTTAGCAGATAAAAATAGAAATTATATTATTAAGTCAATATTAGTGATTGTGATAATTTTTTATGGACCAATAGGAAACAAGTCTAATATTGAAGACTTTGATATCAACCGTTGATTTAATCGACAGTAAAGACTTGATCTTGATTTAATCAACGATGGAGATGGATCAATTATGACCATTGGACATGGATTTAATCAATGGTAGAGATTTGGTCTCAAAAAGTGACAAAGACCATTTATGACCATTGGATGAAGAATTAATCAAGAGTGGAGATTTGGTCTTGTAAAGTAACAAGGACCATTTATGACCATTGGATGTAAATTTAATTAATGGTGGAGATTTGGTCTTAAAAAGTAGCAAAGACTAATTATGACCCTTGGATTAAAAGTAAGAAGGAGTAATCTTGACCCTTCATTTTGGAGACACATCTAAGGGCTAGGATTTAAAGGAGGAAAGATCCAATGACCTATATTAAGTCTTCTACCTAAAGCTAGATCTAAAGCCTACATTAATCCTAACCATTGATCTAATCAATGGTTAGAAATGCTTAAGATAGTGACAAGTGAAATTGGTCACATTTTGGAGTGCATGAAGAGGGGGGGGACGGTTTTTGTGATTGTTTTGGAGCTAAAGGAAGTTTAAAGACCATTATTAGTGGTCTTGGTCAATATGAATCATTATTGATTCATTTTGCACTCTTAGAAGAAGCATGAAGAGGGGGGGACGGTTTTGAGGAGCTTAAGTGAGTAGCAAAGTTGAAGACCACATTATTGTTATCATAATTCATCTTTGTCTCCTCCAAAAAGTCAAGACTTCATCAAAATTTTCTCTCCACTCTCCTATGTGCTAGTTTTGGCCAAGACACCAAAGTATGCCTTCCATCACTCTTTAATTTCAATCAACCTTATTTCTTGAATCCTTACCTTATTCTAAACAACTTTCATGTTGGAGATTTCCTCCAAATCATTCATCTTCATGGACTTTCTTCAAGATCAAAGTTATGGGGTATTTATGGTGAAGTGTAAGGAAACTTCATTTCTTCTCTCTTTTTCATGATCTAAACCATGTTTGATCCATGGTTCCTCTTAATCAAGCTTAATATACTAATTTTTATGTATTTTATTTTGTATTTGAGAAGCCCTTGGTGGTGAAGAACTTGGAAAAAGAAGCAAAACAAAGAGCTTTTGAGGATCTTCAAGAGGTAAGAAGGAGATTCATCTCACCAACCAAGTATGGTGGTGAGAGATGGTTTGGTATTTGGTGGATGGTGAATCCATGTGAGGATTCCAATCCATGGTCATGTAATAATTTATGTGTGTTTATGAGCTTTGATTTATTTGCCTATGCTTGATATGCTTTGCATGAGTTTATGGCTTTGATAGTATGCTTATACTATGCATGATGAGAATATGGCATGTTTGTGATATATATATATGATGTGTATGTATGTGTATGCTATGATGTGATGATGGAAAGAAAATCAATTTTTGGCTTCAATGGCTAAGGAAGAGTGGTCACGGTTTTGACACTCATGATTTGGGTTTATGTTGAAAATTTTTAAGAACAAGGGAAATTAATTTTTGGGTCCCTAGAACATTGAGAATTTCGGCCAAGACACCTCAAAATAGGTGTTCACAAATTAATATTTTCATGAAAGATAAAAATAGATGATTTGAAGAGTATGGAAAATGTAACATCCCGGGACTACCTGCAGGATTGACGAGTGTCTCCGCAAACCAACACGAGTCTTTTCAGCGTGTTTTGTCCTCACTCACACGCATCCTAGGAAACTTTCCAGGAGGTCACCCATCCCACAATTGCTCCAGGTCAAGCACGCTTAACCATGAAGTTCTTATGTTCTAGGCTCCTGAAAAGAAGTTGTGACTTGTTGATATGGTTATGCCTAATCAATTCCTTTAAGCCATCCTCAACTATGCAGTCCCATACCTGCACAGTCTCTGAATCCCTCTCATTCCGGTGCGTATTCAGTTCATTGATGGGACCCTTCGCCTAGAAGCCTGCCAAGAGCCGCTCCTTGTACGTGCTTTTCTTGCACCGGCGTCCACTCCCCGCTCTCGTCGGCCCTGGGACACCACATGCCCACCAACTTCCGCTTGGTTCGTCCCTGAACCACACCGTACTGGGAGAGGTCCCGTCTCTGATACCATTTGTAACATCCCGGGACTGCCTGTAGGATTGATGAGTGTCTCCACAAACCAACACGGGTCTTTTCAGCGTGCTTTGTCCTCACTCACACGCATCCTAGGAAACTTCCCAGGAGGTCACCCATCCCACAATTGCTCCAGGTCAAGCACGCTTAACCATGGAGTTCTTATGTTCTAGGCTCCCGAAAAGAAGTTGCAACTTGTTGATATGGCTATGCCTAATCAATTCCTTTAAGTCATCCTCAACTATGTAGTCCCATACCTGCACAGTCTCTGAATCCCTCTCATTCTGGTATATATTCAATTCATTCATGAGACCCTTCGCCTAGAAGCCTGCCAGGAGCCGCTCCTTGTACGTGCTTTTCTTGCACCGGCGTCCACTCCCCGCCCTCGTCGGCCCCGGGACACCACATGCCCACCAACTTCCGCTTGGTTCGTCCTCGAACCACACCGTATTGTGAGAGGTCCCGGCTCTGATACCATCTGTAACATCCCGGGACTGCCTGCAGGATTGACGAGTGTCTCCACAAACCAACACGAGTCTTTTCAGCGTGTTTTGTCCTCACTCACATGCATCCTAAGAAACTTCCTAGGAGGTCACCCATCTCATAATTGCTCCAGGTCAAGCACGCTTAACCTTGGAGTTCTTATGTTCTAAGCTCCCGAAAAGAAGTTGCAACTTGTTGATATGGCTGCACCTAATCAATTCCTTTAAGCCATCCTCAACTATGCAGTCCCATACCTGCGCAGTCTCTGAATCCCTCTCATTCTGGTGTATATTCAGTTCATTCATGGGACCCTTCGCCTAGAAGCCTGCCAGGAGCCGCTCCTTGTACGTGCTTTTCTTGCACTGGCGTCCACTCCCCATCCTCGTCGGCCCCGAGACACCACAGAAAATAAACAAAGGATTTGTTTTCAAAGAGTACCTGAACACAGTCTTTGGAAGGATTTTTATTGATTTATTTTGTGTGAAAAGATCCTAAGTGTTTTTCTAAACATGAGTTTTGAATGAAACTGGAAAACGTTGATTTTAAGGATTTGCAAAGAAAGTTAAAAAGAATTTGTAAAGAAAGTAAAAATGAATATGGCTTGTTTAAGAATTACAAGACATGTTCTATTTTGAGCAAATAACCGAATATGAGTAAACTCATATTCGAATATGACTTATATAGAGACAAAGGGTTTTGACAGAATTTCACAACCAAGGTTATTTAAACGCTTTCCAAACATTCTAAAAGAGTTTTACTTAAACTTGAACACAATTTTCACAAGATAAAAAGAACATGATTAAGTAAAGCCTTTTACGAATAAGTTTTGAAATAAGAAAATAGCTTTTTGTGTGAATCCATTTTACCTTTACATATGGTCTAGAACCTAAAGGCTAATCTTAAAAGGCCTTGGACTTGATCTTGTACCTTATTGCTTTCTTGTTTGTTGATCATCAAAACCAATATCATTTACATTCACAAGTAAAAATGAATTTGAACAAATGGGTTTGGTTTTATAACCATTGGTATTGCTATTTGAAAACAAAATTTTAATGGTTTTGTTTGTGTAAAATCATATTGACTTAGAAGGAAAAATGTTTTGATAATTTTCAATAGTCATGTCCACATTTTTGAGGGCTTGTAATGCCTTGATTTTTATGGAACAAAGTGATATTTTACAAAACGAAGTATTTTGTCACTCGAAAGATTTGACAGTTTTCGATGAATATGTTCACGGTCTTTGAAGACTTATGGATACCTTGATTTTATAACGAAATGATTTTCGCATAAGAGTTTGGAAAGGGAATTAGAGCGTTTATCACTTGAGAAAATCAAGCTTTTGTAAACGAAAATGTTTTCGAACTTCAATTTATTTTGAAGAAGGTTGTGTTTGGAAATGATTTCGGAAAAATGAAGAATATAATGGTGTTTTGAAAATTTACTAACGTATAACTGATTTTTGAGTTTTGAAATACGTTAGAAAATGTTAAGTTTTGAAACGTTGATTTATATAAATGGAAAAGTGATTTTTGTAGATTATATTTTGGAAAAGGATTTCTTGAGTAAAGAAATGTGGAAAAAGATTTTCTTGAGTAAGAAAATGTGAAAAATGAAATACAAAGTCATATTATTTTGAGAAATGTTGAAAAGGAATTTTTGAAGGTTAAGAACTATTTTCTGTAATGAAATGGTGATGAAAAATGTTTTACGTATCTTAAAAACGTGATTTTTAAGCTACGAAATTTGAAAAATGTGTTGAAAATGATATTGATTTATTTAAGTCCAAAATAATGTTTAGAATATTGAGGAATATTTTACATGATTATAAAATGTTAAAAAATATTTTACGTATCTTAAAAACGATTTGAAATATAGTAAAATATTTCTACGCAATTTGAATTACGTTTAAATATTTTACGTAATTTGAACTACTGTTGAAAAATCAATATGTGATTTAAAAGTGATAGAATATTTTTACGTGATTGTGAAAATGACGGTAAATCGTTATGTGATTTGTAAAGTGTTTTAAATATTTAAGAATGATAGAAAATGATTTATGCGACTTAAAAGAATGCTTTTTAAGTTACGTGATTTTGAAACAGTGGAAAAATACTATGCGATTTAAGAAACGTATATTTTTACGCGATTGAGAAAAACGTTAAAAAATTAGTACGTGGTTTTAAAGTGCAACAGAAGAGTAATAGCATTTTGAAAACGTAACAGAAATGTTACGAAATTTTGTAAACGTAACAGTAGTGTTATGGTATTGTGAAAACGTAATAAACACATTTTGGAATTTTAAAAACGTAACAAAAGTGTTACGGTATTTTGAAAATGCAACAGAAGTGTTGTGGAATTGTGAAAACGTAACAGGAATGTTGTGCAATTTTGTGAAAACACGATGAAAGTGTTTTATAACTATGAAAATGTGATAACATGATTTTCACTGTTGAAAGTACAGTAGGATTACTGTTGAACCAGTGACCAAACACTGTTTGTGAAAACAACGAGTTTTGCCTGTTATTGGCACGTGGTGCATTTTAGATGCATTGGAAAAAAAATATGCGTTGAGGTATATGATTTAATTGAACAAACGAATTTGAAAAGAATGGCCCTTGTGGTTGGACTTGCACTGATATATTCGTGCATTGTATAAACTATATCTGAGAAATTATGAGATATATCTGTGATTGGTATTATACCTGTGATTGGTATTTGGTGCATTATACATGCATTGGAATGGTCTGATGAGGACTGGATATGGCTGATTGCCTAGGAGAAACACACCTCTTGAGTGGGTGCGATATGCGTAGTGTAAGTCACTTGTTGACCTTGGGGGCATCGGGATGCGGGTTGCTTACACGGGTGGTTAGTCGCGCTTCTTCCCATAGGTTAGACCGATGCAACACACCGATGATCCTGACCGAGACACTATTCTTAATCAAGATCTGATAAAGACTGTCGTGTACGTGCTAGATGTGCAAAAATTGAAATGAGAATTAAAGCACGTGGTCTGAGGCACGTGGTACCGGCAGGTCTTTTCGATCATTTCTCCGACCTGAGTTTTAGCTCCATGGAGTAGGAACATTAAGTCTAAATGCACATGCATTATATGAGTACATTTATATCTGTGTAATATATTAATTGAGGAATATTGGCAATAACAATTGTTTTGAATACTTGGATGATGATAATGATAATGCTGAGGGCATTATCGTAATTATTGTTTATGATAATTGAACTGATAAATGATTGGATGATGATAGTTGAATTAATGTTGATGGCATGATCATAATTGTGGTATGATTTATCTGTATGATATGCTGTATGTGTTATCTCTGTGCTGCCATGTTGGTATTGGTGTAGGTGATCTCACCTCTTTGTTATGTTGTTTTGCTGTGTTTGTATTGTTACAATTATACAGTAAAAGGAATGAGTTGTCTTAGACATAACGGGTGATAGATACTCAAAGATTGATGAAAACATTGAAAAGTGGTTGTCTCCAGTTCGAAGATGTGCCGGATAGATAAGGAGTAGAGTTCTGATGCATCAAGTTGGATACAAGAGAAGAAACGAGTATGTTAAGATTTAACGTTAGTGTTATACTGTGCTATTAAGTTGAACCTATCATAGGGTTACTACTGTTAGAAGGAAAAAAGAGTCTGTAAGTTTTATATTTCTTGAATAATTGTTAAATATTAAGTGGTATTTGTTATATGAGTTTAAATCAGTTTAAATATATTTTTCAGTAATACTTATGGATTTCAGTAAGTTTATGTTTCAGTAAGAAAGAAATTTTCAAACCCATATTTTATAACTCAAACTTTGTGCAAACTTCTTTTTTATTTTGAGTCGGGAGTCAGACATGTGATACCCTAGGGAGGGTGTTACATTAGTTGGTATCAGAGCACGGTTTGAGTCTTTTGGGGTTTGTGGTTAGGTCTGTTTTGCTTGTGTTATGTTCTCTATATGTTTGATTTCCGAAAGGAAACAAACGTTTATTTGAAATGGTTACATCTGGTTTCCATTTTATTTTGATTCGTCCATCTTTGAAGAAAAGAAACAGCTCGTGGTGGTTGTACGTACGTGGAAGCGGAACATGTAACTAGTAATGCAGTTACAGCTACGGGAGCAACGGGAACAATGTGGAAGGATGACTGCACGAACAGAGGATCACTGAACAGCGAAAACTGAAAATTGAGGTTTAGGATCTGATGAAAGAGAATCAGTCTTGGAATATAAGATTTCATAATTTTTGGAACCTGGTATTTCTTCTTAGGGATATTAGGAAAGTGATTGATTTCGACGGAAGATGTATTTAAGACCATTGAGAAACCAAAAGCAGTAAGTGATGTGAAAGAAGGTACTTAATGAAGGAATATATGTCAAGGAAACAATTTGCGGAAAAGTTGGACACATTTTCCCATAGATTATGCTCTTTGAAAATAGAGTTTTCTGTTAGTTAAATTTTAGATAGTAAGGGATGTCATTACTCTGAAAGGAACGGGACTGTTCTGGGCGGAAGACTTAAACAATGGAGATTGCGTCATTGGAACTAATCCTATAAAGCATACTGAATATTTCTGTGAGCAACTTATTCTGTGTGACATATGATTGAGTAGATCAATTATATGTTAGAGTTATTCATTCTCCTCTGATTTGTTTAATTCTGTTTCTATTTCTAGCCGATCGAGCTACTTGTGTTATTTAAATATTGTGATAGATCAAATTTTTGTGTTAGTTTGATCTATTTTATAAACAGATGTGATCTTTGAAAATGGATTGGTTATTTTTCAACTATATCCTATGAGATTATTTCAACAAAGTGTGAGTAATTCAGAGAAAATCTATTCTTGAAAATTGGGGTTACATCTAATTCTTTACTGGATATGTTCGATAACATATTCCATTCGTTTTGTTATTTTCCATGATGTTTTCTTTCATCTACTACAATTGAAGGAATATCTTGCAAGAAAGAATATTCCTATGTTTATATCTGTGTCATCGTATCAAAGTGGTGCAGTGGAAGCATGGTGGATTCTTCAAAAGTTGAAGAAGTTCGTCAAGGGAAAAAGTTAAGACAGTAATGGAAATCCGTAGAAAATTTATTGAGATATCTGGTTGATCAAGTGAACATGAGACAAAGAATTTTCATTGGTTAGAATTGTATAGAATAGTGTAAGTGAAGATGTAATATGAGGACTGAAGAAAAGATAAAGGAATAATGTCATTATTTATTCCGAGGGTGTGAAATCATGTTTATCAAATTTCGAGGACGAAATTTCTTTTTAGAAGGGGAGTATTGTAACACCCCAAATTTCCTATCTCTTAAACAATAATTTTGACAGTTAACAAAATTTTACTGTTTAGTAATTTCTATGCATTGTAAAATTATTTTGCTTATTCCATCAGTGTATTTGATCATTTTGAGTGATTTACTCTATGTCAGGAAAATAATAATTTTCAGGCCAGGGAAAATTTTACATAATTTAATTATTACTGTTAAGTTTTAATTATTTTACGTAATCTAATTTGATATTTGTGCGTTTTCTAATAATTGTGATTTTTGTGGATGATTATGAAATGTTTTTTACTGCTTGTGGGCCCAGGGGGTGTATGTGGGCTCAGGTGGCCATACGTGGGCCCAGGTGGGTCCCGCAAAGTGAGAATTTTTCTATGTATACAAAAATTTGTACTGTTTAGACGGAGACAGGGGATCTTACTAAACTTGAATCCGGAAACAAGTTTAGAAAATTTCTTGTACTGTGTTTTGTATTGTATTTATTTATCGGGTTATAAAAATATAGTAAATATATTCTTTCGTGGGGTTTTAGCAGATAAAAATAGAAATTATACTATTAAGTCAATATTAGTGATTATGACAATTTTTTATGGACCAATAGGAAACAAGTCTAATATTGAAGACTTTGAAATCAACCGTTGATTTAATCGACGGTAAAGACTTGATCTTGATTTAATCAACGATGGAGATGGATCAATTATGACCATTGGACATGGATTTAATCAATGGTAGAGATTTGGTCTCAAAAAGTGACAAAGACCATTTATGACCATTGGATGAAGAATTAATCAAGAGTGGAGATTTGGTCTTGTAAAGTAACAAGGACCATTTATGACCATTGGATGTAAATTTAATTAATGGTGGAGATTTGGTCTTAAAAAGTAGCAAAGACTAATTATGACCCTTAGATTAAAAGTAAGAAGGAGTAATCTTGACCCTTCATTTTGGAGACACATTTAAGGGCTAGGATTTAAAGGAGGAAAGATCCAATGGCCTATATTAAGTCTTCTACCTAAAGCTAGATCTAAAGCCTACATTAATCCTAACCATTGATCTAATCAATGGTTAGAAATGCTTAAGAGAGTGACAAGTGAAATTGGTTACATTTTGGAGTGCATGAAGAGGGGGGGACGGTTTTTGTGATTGTTTTGGAGCTAAAGGAAGTTTGAAGACCATTATTAGTGGTCTTGGTCAATATGAATCATTATTGATTCATTTTGCACTCTTAAAAGAAGCATGAAGAGGGGGGGGGGATGGTTTTGAGGAGCTTAAGTGAGTAACAAAGTTGAAGACCACATTATTGTTATCATAATTCATCTTTGTCTCCTCCAAAAAGTCAAGACTTCATCAAAATTTTCTCTCCACTCTCCTATGTGCTAGTTTTGGCCAAGACACCAAAGTATGCCTTCCATCACTCTTTAATTTCAATCAACCTTATTTCTTGAATCCTTACCTTATTCTAAACAACTTTCATGTTGGAGATTTTCTCTAAATCATTCATCTTCATGGACTTTCTTCAAGATCAAAGTTATGGGGTATTTATGGTGAAGTGTAAGGAAACTTCATTTCTTCTCTCTTTTTCATGATCTAAACCATGTTTGATCCATGGTTCCTCTTAATCAAGCTTAATATACTAATTTTTATGTATTTTATTTTGTATTTGAGAAGCCCTTGGTGGTGAAGAACTTGGAAAAAGAAGCAAAACAAAGAGTTTTGAGGATCTTCAAGAGGTAAGAAGGAGATTAATCTCACCAACCAAGTATGGTGGTGAGAGATGGTTTGGTATTTGGTGGATGGTGAATCCATGTGAGGATTCCAATCCATGGTCATGTAATAATTTATGTGTGTTTATGAGCTTTGATTTATTTGCCTATGCTTGATATGCTTTGCATGAGTTTATGGCTTTGATAGTATGCTTATACTATGCATGATGAGAATATGGCATGTTTGTGATATATATATATGATGTGTATGTATGTGTATGCTATGATGTGATGATGGAAAGAAAATCAATTTTTGGCTTCAATGGCCAAGGAAGAGTGGTCACAGTTTTGACACTCATGATTTGGGTTTATGTTGAAAATTTTCAAGAACAAGGGAAATTAATTTTTGGGTCCCTAAAACATTGAGAATTTCGGCCAAGACACCTCAAAATAGGTGTTCACAAATTTATATTTTTATGAAAGATGAAAATGGATGATTTGAAGAGTATGGAAAATAAACAAAGGATTTGTTTTCAAAGAGTACCTGAACACAGTTTTTGGAAGGATTTTTATTGATTTATTTTGTGTAAAAAGATCCTAAGTCTTTTTCTAAACACGAGTTTTGAATGAAACGGGCAAACGTTGATTTTAAGGATTTGCAAAGAAAGTGAAAAAGAATTTGTAAAGAAAGTAATATTACCAAGTGGCCTCAATACTCAAGAAGGGGGTGAATTGAGTTCTAAAAACAAGTTCACAAAACTTTTGCAAATTACTTGAATATTGATTTTTGTTGAAGCTATTGAAAGTTTGAAATGAATCGATAGATGGGATATGAGACTTCTAATAACAAATATTACAAACAAACAAGCTAGTATTCAAACAAACTCAATGAAACAATGCACAATATTAAAGAGTTGAGTTTAGAAGAACAAACACAAGATTTATCCTGGTTCAGCCACCAATCCACTTGTGGCCTACGTCCAGTCCTCAAGTAACCACCCGAGATTTCCACTAATTCTTCAAGCTTCAACAGGTGCTTGATAACCTTTACAAGTTAGAGCACTCAACACCTTGGGATACCTCACCCTTTGTGCTTGAGCCTCTATATTCAAGGGATACCTCACCCTAACTGTTTTGAGGGATACCTCACCCTCTCTTTTTAGATTATACAAGGTTTAGATGAAAGAAACTCACTCAAGAACAGATTATACAAATTGAAGAGCTATGGTATTTAGGATTCACACAAGTTGAAGCTCAAAACAGGATTTTCAAAGAGATGATCAGAAAACTCGTTATAAATGCTCTAAGATGATTTTCAGAAAGTTTTCCAACCCCTAATCAATGCCCAACAACTTTTATTTATAGCCCAAAAGAGTTTAGAGACGTTAGAAGTGGTTGAGGGCATTAAATGCCATTGAAAGAGCCGTTGGAGAAGAGATCTGGAAATGTCCATAATCTATTATGGCATTTCCATATTCAGTTATGACATGAAAAAGGAGTTTCCATCGTCTCTGTTTGTCAAAATAATCTATTATAACTTAACTCATATTCGAATATGAAGAGTCTTATAATCTGTTATGAGAATGCTCATAACCTATTATAGGATATGTCATATTCGAATATGGCTCATTTGAAGATCAAGGTCACGTAAGAAAAAGCCAAATAACCAATATCAGAATAAGCTTATAACCGAATATGAGTAAACTCATATTCGAATATGGCTTGTTTAAGAATTACAAGACATGTTCTATTTTAAGCAAATAATCGAATATGAGTAAACTTATATTCAAATATGACTTATGTAGAGACAAAGGGTTTTGACAAAATTTCACAACCAAGGTTATTTAAACACTTTCCAAACATTCTAAAAGAGTTTTACTTGAACTTGAACACAATTTTCACAAGATAAAAAGAACATGATTAAGTAAAGCCTTTTAAGAATAAGTTTTGAAATAAGAAAAGAGCTTTTTGTGTGAATCCATTTTACCTTTACATATGGTCTAGAACCTAAAGGCTAATCTTGAAAGGCCTTGGACTTGATCTTGTACCTTATTGCTTTCTTGTTTGTTGATCATCAAAATCAATATCATTTACATTCACATTCTCTCCCTTTTTGATGATGACAAACAATCAATTGAGAAAAAATGTTAGTTCAATTTAAATTGGTATTCATGCAAGGTATTAAATACAACTTACTCCCCCTCTGTTTTTCAAGAGGTGACATGTTCAGAGTTTGCACAGCTGCCCCTTGATATTGGAATCCCAGAATCATTGATTTTATACCTTTTCTCAATAACTTGTTTTTCTTCTCCCCCTTTTGTCATAATCAAAAAGATATTCCATATTTTTGACAAAGAGATAGGGCAAAACAAGAACTACTATGCTTTATAAGAAAGAGTAAATGGGAGCATTAATATTATCAAAACAGAAAAGGATTTCCACATACAAAGTCATACTTGGCAAAGCAAGAGCATTGACCAAACATAAGTAGTTTAGATTACATGGCTTAAGATATTAGCAAAACAGAGTAGTGACAGAGTTAGTTTTACAAGAAACCTATTGAAAAAAAAGATCCAAACTCAAGTCCCATGATCTTCCGGAAAGCGACGTTCAAGTCTATTCAAACGATCTTCCATGGCACTGAGACAATCATAAAGTGTTGTGGTGTTGTTTTCTTGATAAGCTTGGAGATTTGTCAGCCTTGCTTCAATTCGTTCATTTTGAGCTTGAATATTGTGAAGAATAGCGAGAAGATGATCTTGATTGGTGGCAGGAGAATCCTCCAAGGGAGCATGAGAACCTTCACCCGGTGCTGCTTCTTATCCTCTTCCATAAACCCATTCACCATCAATTTTTTTGATTTGCATGCAGTTAAAGGAAGCTTTCCTAAACTTGTGGTGGCCAGTAATTTCAATTACAGAAGCTTCATGGAGATTGTTATGATCCAGAATTTTTGTAACAACCAAGGCATAGGGAAGATCCATCATTCGTTTAACCTTTGCTTTCTTCATGTAGTACATTATGTAAAAGGGCCAATTGATATGGATTCATTCTTTAATGGCCCACATTAAGAATACATCTTCTTCCTCAACCAGGGCATAATTGCCAGCCCTTGGGACAAGAATATGAACTAAAACAAAGTGAAGAAAATGGTCTTGAGGTTTCAATAAACCAGCATTGAAGTTTCTTTTAGTTGGAAAAGGGACGCCTGGTTGAAGCATTCCCTCAATGGCGGTTTTCTTATCAAAATTTTCCCATTGTGAGTGATTTTCATCAGCAAACCTTTCCCCAGAGAAATTTAAGTCAAATAGAGTAGACCATTGTCCAGGTGTAACAACAATTTTCTTTCCTTTAACTTCAGATACCAATTGGACTCCAACAATGCTCAGATTACAGAAGAAAACTTTAATAGCTTCAGTGTAGAAACACTTACTTGGAGCAGAGACAAAGGTTTTCAGATTTTGAAACTCCAAGAGATCCGTGAGGAAACTGAATCCCACTTTGACAAAGAATTCCCAGTCCATATACTTGGGCTGTATGAGGTTTCTGCCATGAAACTCTAGTTGAAACTTCTTCTTTTGAGCTGGATGAGAGAAGAACCTCCCAAGGTCAAGGTCACGTGAATAATTTGGTTCATCAGTGTGTGAAGGTGGTTCCTTAGGCACATTGGGATTTTTTGTGCATGACCATTTAGGAACATGGGAGGAGCTGCTTGCCATGGGCAACAATGGTGTTAGGGCTCGGTTTGAGGAGAGAGAGAGAGAGGGAGGAAAGGTAAGAAAGTGGAAGAAAATAGGGTTTTGATTGGTGGAAGGTGAAGGAATGTAAGGGATATGGAGTTTTAATGGTGGATTTTGGATGGATTTAAGGTGGGAGAGGTGTTTGAGGGAGTGGGTGGTAGAGGAGAAAGAGAGCTATGGAGAAAATGGAGGTGCGTGGGGAAGATGAGGGCTTTAGGTTTTGGTTAAGAGGAAGGCCAATAATCGAATATGAAGGAGTCCATATTCGGTTATTTGGGAAAACATGGACCAGGCTACGTGCTTCAAGAGGAAGAGTAATGGGCCATAACCGAATATGAATTGGGGCCATATTCGGTTATTTGTGAAGACAGATCCAAGCAACTCGTGTCAAGAGTAAGGGAAGAAGGGCCATAACCGAATATGAGTAGTCCATATTCAATTATTTGGGAAAATAGAGACCAAGCAAAAACATACCAAGACAAAGGAAGTGATCCATAACCGAATATGAAGATACTCATATTCGGTTATATGTGAACTCCAGAGAGCCAAGCAAATGTTCTAAACCAGAGTTGAATACTCATAATCGATTATAAAGGAGGCATAATTGATTATATGAGAGTTCCAAAGAGCCTCCAGATTGATATATGACTTTATAACTGATTATACCCTTGTCATAATCAATTATTTTTGCTTGATAGAGAGCCTTTTCAAGGTTCTGGACATTCCCACAATCCTCATAACAGATTAAAGTCCTCTTACAATTTGATTATTGTTCAACAAAAACCAGAAACTCTTTTCATAACAGATTATTTCTCAACCAAAACCAGAAAAATCTTCAAGAATTCATCCTTTAAGACCATCAATACTTGCCATTCACCATCAAAGCCAGAAAAATTCTTCAAGAATGCATCCTTTAATATATCAACAGCTTATTCCATTCTTAAGAATTTACTTGACTTGGCTATGTTTCCATCACCTTTAAACACCTTAAATGGCTCAAAAAACTGATTCTACTTCTTTGAAGGAGCTTGAATCCAATTTCCTCAGCAAGAACTTGAGATTAGAAATTTGGGGGACTTGAGCATGGATCAAGTACCTGTAAAACAAACTTGGGGGAAACTCCAACGCTCAAGTTAGTATTGGATTCAAACAAGAGTATTATGTAATATATCAGATTATGCAGCAAGTATAGAAATTTTGCAGCAGAGGGTTAACTTTACATAGCGAATATGCATATTATGCAACAAATTGGATGCATGAATGGTCTAATATGCCAAGTTCAGTTCTTATATTAAATAATGCTTCTTTGTTTAAGGGTTTGGTGAAGATATCAGCTAGTTGTTTAGTTGTTTTCACAAACTCAAGCAAGCAATCACTCTTTTGAACATGATCTCTAATAAAGTGATGCCTAATTTCAATGTGTTTAGTTCTAGAGTGCAGAATGGGATTCTTAGACAAATTGATTGCACTAGTGTTGTCACACCTTATAGGAATGTGATCAAGCTCAAGACCATAGTCTTGAAGTTGTTGCTTCATCCAAAGGATTTGAGCACAACAACTACCAGCTGCTACATATTCAGCTTCAGCGGTTGACAATGCCACACTATTTTGCTTCTTGCTATGCCAAGAGACTAATGAGCTTCCAAGCAAGTGGCATGTGTAACATCCCGAAAAATGCCTATTTGATCATAAATGTTCATTTTATATTATTCTTGATTTTTAGGAATTTTTCTAGAATTTTACGGAAACGTCGAATATTTTAATATATTTCTCGTTTTACGTGCACACTGAGCTGAGAATTGCTGGGGTCAGTATAACGCTCCGAAAATTAATTATTTTGCCGCCAATAGTCATTTTCTAATATTTTTGATTTATGTGAATTTTTCTGGAATTTTTCGGAAACGATGAATATTTTAATATATTTCTCGTTTTGCGTGAAACTCGAGCAGAGTCAGGAAAACGACTGTAGTGCCTCAAAAATTGGAAAATTATATGACGAATAGTTGTTTTATAATATTTACAATTTTTGAGAATTTTCTGGAAATTTTCTGGAACCGTCGAATATTTTAATATATTTCTCATTTTACGTGCGCACTGAACAGAACTAGAGAAACGCGATGTTTTCTCTGAGAACCTTGGACTATGGACATGTCGACGGGGGATCTTACTAAACCCGAGACTTTACATAGTTTACGAGGTTTCACGATTTTTGAGAAATTCTAACAGATAAAATAAATCAATACAGCGAAAAATTCATCTGTCAGATTAATTAAATATTGACTTCTGTCAACTGTAACTATTATCCATTGGATAATAGTGTGTAATAAAAATCCTATCACATTATCCTAATGTAATCTACTTTATGTCAAATCTATCTACTTTAATTCAAATTTAATGGTTAAATAATCAAAGCTTTCTTAAGAAGCTTTGACCTAAACATTGACCCATGTGCTTTAGCTTCTCTTGGAAGCCAATTTCCCTCTCTCTTCTCTCTCTCTTTGCACGGCTGAATGCAGCCCCAAAGCAAGGAAAAATTGATTTTCCTTATTTCATTTTATCACACAAAAATCCATTAATTTCCAAAACCTTTCTCTCTCATCATTTCTTCTTCTTCCTTCTTCAACATTTTCTCCTCCTTCTCTCTACCAAGCTCCACGGCCAGCCACTCCTCACCACCCTCATCCATCACAAAAAATTATTCTAAATACATTTTCTTACTCTCCTCACCATTCTAAACACCTTTCCCTCTTGGAGTTTCTTGAAATTCTTCCATTTTCATCATCATCTTCAAGCTCCAACTTTGAGCATTTTGGGTAAGTTTCAAGACCACTCTTTCTCTTCTCTTGATTTCGTGGTTGTGGTCTTCTATTTGGTCATCCATAGTTGATTTTTCAAGCCTTGATATTGATTCTAACAAAGTCTCCAATTTTTAGGGTTTTGGTGGCCAAATCCGAAAATTCCAAGGAGGATTCTTGGAGTTCTTCTTGATTTCTTCACTTAGGTAAGAGGAAGACACTCCTCTTCAACCTCTCTTAGCATCTAGGAACCTTGATTGTGTGATTTGTGGAAGAACCCTAATGAGGGTTGTTCTTGAATTTGATGATTAATTATGTTTATGCATTGGTTTTGTGATAATTGTGACCTTGGATTGATTTGTTATGTACAATGGAATGTTGGAGTGGATTGAATGAGTTAACATGGATGAAAAATGATTGGATACCCTATATGGAGTGCCACGGTTTTGGAGTGGAAAAATTGGATGATTTATGGTTAATGTGTAACAAGTGTAAGACTTAGATTAATCAATGTGGTAAATGGAATTTAATGGATGAAAAATTTGAAATGGAAACCACCATGAGGGCTACGGTTTTGAAGCCAAGAATTTAGAGTTTTTGGTGAATCAATTTGACAAGTGAACAATTTAAAGAACCAAGATAACAACATGTAGTAAGATGGCTAGAAGGAAATTGAAGTTGGAATTATTGTGAGGCCACGGCCTCTAGGTCATTTTTGAGTATAAATATGTGATTGTGGTAATTGGGAATCATAAGCAAGTAGGGAATTAGAGATCTAAGTAGTAGAATGGGTACTTAATAATTAGAAGAATTTAATATGGTTAAGACTTCATAAATTTTAAAGGACTAAGAGTGAATTTATCATAAGACTTAAGGAAGTTCTAAGTGAGTGAAGAACATGAGAGTGTGAGACCTAAGAGCTCAAATAAAATGTAAGTTATAGGAAATTGAGTTGTCTTGGACTATTAAGTTGGCTATAAGAATTGATTTTTGAACATGAACCTTAGAAAGGGGAACAAAGTTTAAATTAGGATTCATAAGGAACCTAATGACGCATTAATGGACTTGATATTTATATTATGTTGTTGTGGGTCTATGTGAGTGACCATATATATATTGATGCTTATATTGGCCTAATGTGGCATATTATGGGATTGTATGAGATTGTGGATCATACATGTGCATGCATAGTGTCTTATGCATTGTGATTATCCTTGTGGACTGTTGTAAGGCCAAGTTGCCTAGGAGATTGAACACACCTTAGTGCGGGTGCGAATAGACTAGTGTAGGTCATTGGTTGACCTTGGGGGCGTCGGGGCGCGGGTTCCTCATCAATGGGAGGTTGGTAGCTCTCCTGCCCGTGGGGTAGACCGATGCAAACACACCGACGATCCGGACCGAGACACTGTCCTATATCGTGATCTAGTGTAGAATGTCTGTACAATGCCATGACTGCGCATGAGAATATTATTGATAGCACTGGCCTCGGCAGCCGAGTTATAGACATGTCTCCTGATCTTTCTCTCCGATTAGTTGAGTCTAGCTCCATGGAGTAGGAATTGAGAGAGCATGCATATGAATCATGATATACATTGTCATCATTAATTCTTATTTTCTGCAACTACAATTGATTTAATTGCCATTATGATGATTATCTGCCTGGAACTGTTTATTTGCTTACCGTTGGAATTACTGCTTATTATTTGAGTATGCTGTTTCTAAATTGCTATATGGGCGCGTGGCGCCGTTCTGTTTCTAGCATGCTATAATTGGTAATGATGTAGGATGTCTTACCTCTTTCTGTGTTCTGTTATCTGTTGTCTGTATTTATATTGTATCTACCGAAGACGACGGCAACGAGTTAGAAGCCCCTTTCTTCCCTGGCTTCTGGCCCGAACGTGATTAGTACTTGCTGTTGACGATGGGGACGCGTATGCGAGGATTTCTGGGTGACGTGCGTCTAACCTTCCTCGGAGGGCCAGAGTGCTGGCACATCAACCTGAACTCTGACCGTTGCGTCTACTTGGGAGACGTGTCCATTGCCCTAGCCTGGAGACGACATGAGGCACCCGTGATCACCTGCCACGTCAGCCTACGTTTAGAGTTTTACTTGCCCATCCGTGAGATGTGGGGCGACCGCTACTACACTCCACGGGAGGACTCCTTTGATTCCACCGCTCGGGCCCCGTCCCATGCTTCTGTGGTTCCAATGGAGGTTTCCTTGGATGAGGAGGATCCCGCTGAGGATCCTGACACGGTTCCTCCTCATTTGAGGATTGATGTCACTGGTGGCTACTGATGGCTGCCAGTGTTTTTATTTTGGGGCTCCGATGTATTACTTTTTGGTGGGTGTATATTTTGTATATGCATGATGGTTATATATGCATGATTTTTCTCTTGGGGTATAGTTTTGCTTTTTGGTGATGGCCAGGCTTGTATCTACAAAACAGTTGTATTAATATATATATATATATATATATATATATATATATATATATGTATGCTATTCAGCAAAATTAAATAATCTTGTTTGATTCGTTACTTTTATTCCCATTCCGCATTATTGTTACTATAAACAAAAAAAAATTTATTGCCAAATTTGCTCACATGGTTAAACATCAACTAAATATAATGAACCGGGTCTTAATTGTTTGTTTATTTAATTTCCGCATTTTATTTTATTTGACAATGTGACGTTCACTCCCAAAAAGGGCCTTACAACATGTCCCACTAGTGCTGTTCCTATCCATTTTGCAACTGGCAAAGTCAGAATCGGAATAACCAATTAGGCTACATGAAGCACCCTTAGGGTACCATAATCCCATTTGTGAAGTGCCTATTAAATATTTCATAATTCGTTTTACAGCACATAAGTGAGATTCTTTAGGATTTGCTTGATATCTAGCACATATGCATACACTAAACATTATATTTGGCCTACTAGCTGTAAGGTAAAGAAGTGATCCAATCATACCTCTATACTTAGTAATTTCTACCGGTTTACCTCCTTCATCCTTGTCCAAGTAACAAGAAGTGCTCATTGGTGTAGCCATGTGCTTGGCTCTTCCATTCCAAATTTCTTGAGTAACTCCTTGCAATATTTGGATTGACTTATAAAAGTCCCATCTCTTGTTTGTTTGATTTGAAGACCAAGGAAGAAGTTGAGCTCACCCATCATGGACATCTCAAATTCACTTTGCATGATTTTAGCAAATTCTTTACAAAGAGAGTCATTAGTAGCACCAAATATAATATCATTAACATATATTTGAACAAGTAGAATGTCATGCTTTTTGTGTTTGATGAAAAAGGTTGTGTCAACCTTTCCCCTAGAGAAACCATTTTCCAAAAGGAACTTGCTCAACCTTTCATACCAAGCCCTAGGAGCTTGTTTCAAGCCATACAAGGCCTTTTTAAGTTTAAAAACATGGTTGGGTAGTTCAAAGTTTTCAAAACCGAGAGGTTGATCCACATACACTTCCTCTTGGATAAAACCATTTAAAAAAGCACTTTTAACATCCATTTGGAAGAGTTTGAAATCCATGATGCAAGCATATGCAAGTAGCATTCTAATTGCTTCTAGTCTAGCTACGAGAGCATATGTTTCTTCATAATCTATACCTTCTGCTTGATTATAACCCTTAGCTACAAGCCTAGCTTTATTTCTTATTATTAAGCCCATTTCATCAAGTTTGTTCCTAAAAACCCATTTGGTGCCAATTATGGGATGATCATTGGGCCTTGGAACTAATTCCCAAACTTGATTCCTCTCAAATTGGTTTAGTTCATCTTGCATGGCCAAGATCCAATGTTCATCATTAATTGCCTCATTTATGTTTTTAGGTTCAACTTGAGAAACAAAAGTCATATGATTACATGCATCTCTAAGAGAGTTACGAGTGATTATCCCTTTTGATACATCACCTATTACTTTGTCAAGAGGATGATATCTTGATGTTCTCCATTCCTTGGGAAGATCCATGATTTGAGAGTCCCCTTATCTTGGGGAATCATATAGGCTTTCTTCTTGCTTCTTGACTTCTTTTTCTTGATTTCCTAGGTGAGTTCTTGCAAGGATTTCTGCAACATCATCAACAAGCTCCTTTCTTGGCTCGTTTGGGTTAGTTTCATCAAATGCAATGTGTATGGACTCTTCTATGGTCATAGTTCGTTTGTTATAAACCCTAAAAGCCTTACTATGTATAGAATAACCAAGAAATATTCCCTTATCAGATTTTGCATCAAACTTCCCCAAGTTATCCTTTTCATTATTTAAAACAAAGCATTTACATCCAAAAACATGAAAATGTGAGACATTTGATTTCCTTCCTTTGTATAATTCGTAGGGAGTTTTCTTTAAAATTGGCCTTATTAGAGCCCTATTCATAACATAACAAGCGGTGTTGACCGCATCCGCCCAAAAATACTTAGGAAGGTTGGCCTCATTGAGCATAGTTCTTGCCATTTCTTCTAAAGATCGATTTTTCCTTTCTACAACACCATTTTGTTGTGGTGTTCTAGGGGCTGAAAAATTATGCTCAATGCCATGTTCATCACAAAATGTTTCAAATTCATGGTTTTCAAATTCACCACCATGATCACTTTTTATGGATGCAATACAAAAACCTTTTTCATTTTGGATAACTTTAGCAAGTTTTTTGAATGATTGAAAAGCATCATTTTTGTGAAATAAAAATAATGTCCATGTAAATCTTGAAAAATCATCCACAATCACTAAGGCATAGTAATTTCCACCAAAACTCATAGTTCTAGAGGGACCAAAAAGATCAATGTGCAAAAGTTGTAAAGGTCTACAAGTTGAAACTACATTTTTAGCTTTAAAAGAGAACTTTACTTGTTTTCCCTTTTGACATGCATCACAAAGTTTATCTTTTTCAAATTTGAGTTTTGGAATACCAATTACTAGTTCTTTAGAAACTAATTTGTTTAAGTGGTCCATGTGAATGTGAGCAATTCTTCTATTATGCCATAACCATGAATTATTTTCTCTAGTCATAAAGCAATTAGCATCATTTGAGGAAATGTCATCAAGGCTAATCATATATATGTTATTGACCCTATGACCAACAAACTTAACATGCTTATCATCCTTACCCTCAATTATGCAACAATTTGAATCAAATATTACTCTATTCCCCTTATCACACAATTGACTAATGCTAAGCAAGTTATGTTTGAGTCCTTCAATAAGTAAGACATTATCAATGGATGAGGAAGGAGTCTTACCAACTTTACCGACTCCAAGGATCTTTCCTTCGTTGTTGTCACCATAAGCCACATGTCCACTCTTCTTGGGGACAAGGAAGGAGAACTTGGAGCCATCACCGGTCATGTGCTTGGAGCATCCACTATCAAGATACTAACTTGAACTCTTAGTCTTCAAGCACACCTACAACACACATTCAGATTTTAACCTTTGGTACCCAAATCTTCTTGGGTCCTTGTGAGTTAGTGTTAGGCAAGGTGCCCTTAGGGACCTAAACCATTTTGATTCCAACCTTTGTGTTGATTTTCTTCCTTACATTGCATGTTGATGCACTATGCCCTTTCTTTCCACAATGAAAACATTTAATGAAGGGACTACTTGAGGTATTTGAGGAAACAAAGAAATTTTTGAGAAATTTTTGTTGATTGTTAGGATTATACCCTAAACCAACTTTTTGGAAAACACATCTTTGTTTCCCTAGCAATACATTCAAGTTGTCTCTTCCAAAGGTGAATTTTGCAAGTGTGTTTTTCAAATCCTCAATTTCATTCTCAAGTGATTTACATGAAGAACAATATGAGGGTGTGGGTGCATTAACATGTGACGAACAAACCATGCATGATGAGTTAGCATCAATAAGTCCTAGAGTTTTATTTTCAACTTTGAGTTCTTCAATCTCTTTAGTTAAACTAGAAATTTTGTTAGTCATTAAAGAGATTGTTTTGTTGGAAGTTAAAAACATTTTAGTGAGCCTCATGGATTCATCATGCAATTCTTGAAATGCATATTGTAATTCACTATATGAAGGAGATAGTTCAAGATTAGATGATGTTACCTCGGTTTCGCTTTCCTCTTCTTCTTCTCCATTTGCCATAAGGCAAAGGTGGGCTTCCTCATCTTCCGAATCATCAGAGGAGTCCATATCGTTGTCTTCCCATGCAATGTATGCTCTTCTTCGGTTCCTTTCCTTAAAGGGCTTCTTTTCGAACTTCTCCATCTTCTTTTAGTAAATTGGACATTCCATCTTCATGTGTCCCAGTTTTCCACATTCATAGCAAGTTGGAGTGGATGAAGTTCCTTCTCCCTTTTGGTATGACTTCTTAGGAGGAAAATGAGGTCTTCTTTGGCTTTCTTTCTTCTTAAGAAATCTTCCGAACCTCTTAACAAGGAGGCTGAAGTTTTCTTCATTCATCTCAAGATTGTCAATACCATCTTCATCATCTTCATCCTCATTATAAATTGTTGAGGAGGTGGCCTTGAGAGCAATCCCCTTTTTCTTCTTATCTTGCTCCTCACTTTGACTTAATCGGTTTAGCTCCAACTCATGTTCTTGAACCTTTCCAAAGAGAGTGGCCAAAGTCATTGAGGCAAGATTTCTTGATTCCGATATTGCCGTCACCTTGGGTTGCCAATTCTTGCTCAAACATCTCAAAACTTTGTTAATAAGATCTTCAATGGCAATAGTTTTTTCCTAATGAAGCAAGATGATTAATTATATGAGTAAACGTTTTTGCATTTCTTGAATGCTTTCCTCTTGGTTCATTCTAAACAATTCATATTCGTGAGTGAGTGTGTTAATTCTAGATCTTTTTACCTCACTTGTACCTTCATGAGTTACTTGCAATGTATCTCACATTTCTTGAGCGGTCTTACAATTTGACACCTTAAAGAATTCATCATATCCTAAAGAGATAGTTATGATATTCTTGGCTTTCAAGTTGTATTGAACCTTTTTTCTTGTCATCATCGGTCCATTCATTTCTTGGTGTATTTGTTCTAACACCATCAACTAGACGTGTGGGGACAAAAGGACCATTTTCAACGGCATCCCACACATCAATATCAATAGCTTCAATAAAAATCTTCATCCTTTCTTTTCAATATGCATAACCATCCCCATTAAAGAAGAGAGGCCTATTTATAGAAGAACCTTCATTAGAAAAACCATTTGAAGCCATCTTTACTCTTGAAGCGGCTAAGCTCTTTATACAAGAGTCTAGCTCTGATACCACTTGTTACCAAGTGGCCTTAATACTCAAGAGGGGGGGTGAATTGAGTTCTAAAAACAAGTTCATAAACTTTTGCAAATTACTTGAATATTGATTTTTGTTGAAGCTATTGAAAGTTTAAAATGAATCGATAGATGAGATATAAGACTTCCAATAACAAATATTACAAACGAACAAGCTAGTATTCAAACAAACTTAATGAAACGGTGCACAATATTAAAGAGTTGAGTTTAGAAGAACAAACACAAGATTTATCCTGGTTCAGCCACCAATCCACTTGTGGCCTACGTCCAGTCCTCAAGTAACCACCCGAGATTTCCACTAATTCTTCAAGCTTCAACAGGTGCTTAATAACCTTTACAAGTTGGAGCACTCAACACCTTGGGATACCTCACCCTTTATGCTTGAGCCTCTATATTTAAGGGATACCTCACTCTTTGTGCTTGAGCCTCTATATTCAAGGGATACCTCACCCTAACTGTTTTGAGGGATACTTCACCCTCTCTTTTCAGATTATACAAGGTTTAGATGAAAGAAACTCACTCAAGAGCAGATTATACAAATTGAAGAGCTATGGTATTTAGGATTCACACAAGTTAAAGCTCAAAATAGGGTTTTCAAAGAGATGATCAGAAAACTCATTATAAATGCTCTAAGATGATTTTCAGAATGCTTTCCAACCCCTAATCAATGCCCAACAACTTTTATTTATAGCCCAAAAGAGTTTAGAGACGTTAGAAGTGGTTGAGGGCATTAAATGCCATTGAAAGAACCGTTGGAGAAGAGATCTGGAAGTGTTCATAATCTATTATGGCATTTCCATATTTAGTTATGGCATGAAAAAGGAGTTTCCATCGTCTCTGTTTGCCAAAATAATCTATTATAACTTAACTCATATTCGAATATGAAGAGTCTTATGATCTGTTATGAGAATGCTCATAACTTATTATAGGATATGCCATATACGAATATGGCTCATTTGAAGATCAAGGTTACGTAAGAAAAAGCCAAATAACCAATATCAAAATAAGCTTATAACCGAATATGAGTAAACTCATATTCGAATATGGCTTGTTTAAGAATTACAAGACATGTTCTGTTTTGAGCAAATAACCGAATATGAGTAAACTCATATTCGAATATGACTTATGTAGAGACAAAGGGTTTTGACAAAATTTCACAACCAAGGTTATTTAAACACTTTCCAAACATTCTAAAAGAGTTTTACTTAAACTTGAACACAATTTTCACAAGATAAAAAGAACACGATTAAGTAAAGCCTTTTAAGAATAAGTTTTGAAATAAGAAAAGAGCTTTTTGTGAGAATCCATTTTACCTTTACATATGGTCTAGAACCTAAAGGCTAATCTTGAAAGGCCTTGGACTTGATCTTGTACCTTATTGCTTTCTTGTTTGTTGATCATCAAAACCAATATCATTTACATTCACAAGTAAAAATGAATTTGAACAAATGGGTTTGGTTTTATAACCATTGGTATTTCGGTTTGAAAACAAAATTTTAATGGTTTTGTTTGTGTAAAACCATATTGACTTAGAAGGAAAAATGTTTTGATAATTTTCAATAGTCATGTCCACATTTTTGAGGGCTTGTAATGCCTTGATTTTTATGGAACAAAGTGATATTTTACAAAATGAAGTGTTTTGTCACTCGAAAGATTTGACAGTTTTCAATGAACACGTTCACGGTTTTTGAAGACTTACGGATACCTTGATTTTATAACGAAATGATTTTCGCACAAGAGTTTGGGAAATGAATTAGAGTATTTATCACTTGAGAAAATCAAGTTTTTGTAAACGAAAATGTTTTCGAACTTCAATTTATTTTGAAGAAGGTTGTGTTTGGAAATGATTTGCGAAAAATAAAGAATATAATGGTGTTTTGAAAATTTACTAACGTATAACTGATTTTCAAGTTTTGAAATACGTTAGAAAATGTTATGTTTTGAAACGTTGATTTATATCAATGGAAAAGTGATTTTTGTGGATTATATTTTGGAAAAGGATTTCTTGAGTAAAGAAATGTGGAGAAAGATTTTCTTGATTAAGAAAATGTGAAAAATGAAATACAAAGTCATATTATTTTGAGAAAGGTTGAAAAGGAATTTTTGAAGGTTAAGAAATATTTTCTGTAATGAAATGGTGATGAAAAATATTTTACGTATCTTAAAAATGTGATTTTTAAGTTACGAAATTTGAAAAATGTGTTGAAAATGATATTGATTTATTTAAGTCCAAAATAATGTTTGGAATATTGAGGAATATTTTACATGATTGTAAAATGTTGAAAGATATTTTACGTATCATAAAAACGATTTGAAATATAGTAAAATATTTCTACGGGATTTGAAATGCGTTAAAATATTTCTACGAGATTTGAATTATGTTTAAATATTTTACATAATTTGAACTACTGTTGAAAAATCAATATGTGATTTAAAAGTGATAGAATATTTTTACGTGATTGTGAAAATGACAGAAAATCGTTATGTGATTTGGAAAGTGCTTTAAATATTTTGAGAATGATGGAAAATGATTTACGCGACTTAAAAGAATGATTTTTAAGTTACGCGATTTTGAAACAGTGGAAAAATACTATGCGATTTGAGAAACGTATATTTTTACGCGATTGAGAAAAATGTTGAAAAATTAGTACGTGGTTTAAAAGTGCAACAGAAGAGTTACAACATTTTGAAAACGTAACAGAAATGTTACAAAATTTTGTAAACGTAACAGTAGTGTTACGGTATTGTGAAAATGTAATAAACACATTTTGGAATTTTAAAAACGTAACAAAAGTGTTACGGTATTTTGAAAATGCAACAAAAGTGTTGTGGAATTGTGAAAACGTAACGGGAATGTTGCGCAATTTTATGAAAACACGACGAAAGTGTTTTATAACTATGAAAATGTGATAACATGATTTTTGTTGTTGACAGTACAGTAGGATTACTGTTGAACAAGTGACCATACACTGTTTGTGAAAACAACGAGTTTTGCCTGTTATTGGCACGTGGTGCATTTTAGATGTATTGGAAAAAAAATATGCGTTGAGGTATATGATTTAATTGAACAAACAAATTTGAAAAGAATGGCCCTTGTGGTTGGACTTGCACTAATATATTCGTGCATTGTATAAACTATATCTGAGAAATTATGAGATATACCTGTGATTGGTATTTGGTGCATTATACATGCATTGGAATGGTCCGATGAGGACTGGATATGGCTGATTGCCTAGGAGAAACACACTTCTTGAGTGGGTGCGATATGCGTAGTGTAAGTCACTTGTTGACCTTGGGGGCATCAGGGTGCAGGTTGCTTACACGGGTGGTTAGTCGCGTTTCTTCCTGAAGGTTAGACCGATGCAACACACCGATGATCCTGACCGAGACACTACTCTTAATCAAGATCTGATAAAGACTGTCGTCTATGTGCTAGATGTGCAAAAATTGAAATGAGAATTAAAGCACGTGGTCTGAGGCACGTGGTACCGGCAAGTCTTTTCGATCATTTCTCCGACCTGAGTTTTAGCTCCATGGAGTAGGAACATTAAGTCTAAATGCACATGCATTATATGAGTACATTTATATCTGTGTGATATATTAATTGAGGAATATTTGCAATAACAATTGTTTTGAATACTTGGATGATGATAATGATAATGCTGAGGGCATTATCGTAATTATTATTTATGATAATTGAACTGATAAATGATTGGATTATGATAGTTGAATTAATGTTGATGGCATGATCATAATTGTGGTATGATTTATCTGTATGATATGTTGTATGTGTTATCTCTGTGCTGCCATGTTGGTATTGGTGTAGGTGATCTCACCTCTTTATTATGTTGTTTTGCTGTGTCTGTATTGTTACAATTATACAGTAAAAGGAATGAGTTGTCTTAAACATAACGGGTGGTAGATACTCAAAGATTGATGAAAACATTGAAAAGTGGCTGTCTCCAGTTCGAAGATGTGCCGGATAGACAAGGAGTAGAGTTCTGATGCATCAAGTTGGATACAAGAGAAGAAACGAGTATGTTAAGATTTAACGTTAGTGTTATACTGTGTTATTAAGTAGAACCTGTCATAGGGTTACTACTGTTAGAAAAAAAAAGAGTTTGTAAGTTTTATATTTCTTGAATAATTGTTAAATATTAAGTGGTATTTGTTATATGAGTTTAAATCAGTTTAAAAATATTTTTCAGTAATACTTATGGATTTCAGTAAGTTTATGTTTCAGTAAGAAAGAAATTTTAAAACCCTTCTTTTATAACTCAAGCTTTGTGTGAACTTCTTTTTTATTTTGAGTCAAGAGTCAGACATGTGATACCTTAGGGAGGGTGTTACAGCTGGCCTCCCTAGTTCAACAGACAACTCTTTGGAATTGCACCTGCCAAATTCAATGGCTCGAAACCTAGGATTCTGTCAAGCCATCCCGGCTCCATTTTCTCAAAATGCCAAAGAGCACCTTATTAATGGTCACTTACAAGACATGGCAGACCTTGTACGGGTAGCTACGAAGAATGAGAGACACAATAAGCATTTTTTGATTTCCTCTTTCACACCTTATAGAAGGGTTACCCTAGATTTTGTCGAATGGTGGACCAAATACTAAATACTATAGTCCTTACCACATCGATATTAATGTTTGTCGAAGCCGTATAACTGAAAAACTCATTCCTGTGCAGGATCAAGAGCCTTCGACAAAAACCAGAGGTAAACATATTCAAGACATTAAAGCTTTCGAGAAATACTACAAGATCAAGTGGGATTTCAGGTATCCTGGCACAATTGTTTGACACTGTAAAGAAGTCATGGCTAGACAAAAACAAATGCACAAGGAAAAATGCTCTATTAACTTTATTGTGGTTTCCATAAAAAACTCTTTGACATGGCTTGAACCTTCTCAAGTTTCCTTTCCAAAACCAGTGCCTCTTCCTTGTGCTCGTTTTGGTGTGGCCGATGAATTCCCAAGTAAACCTACCAGGGCTGGTAACTTCCTTACTTTTGATAGGATCTTTTCTGTGAGTAACATCTTTCTTACAAGAACTCTAGAAGTTACTTTTGCCTATCAGTTTGCTTCATCGCATAAACAATTTGCCAAAGATACCCGAGTCATGACTAAATTTCTCGAAGGTACTTCTTTTCATTTTCTGATGTTGAATTCTTATTTCATCGACTAATTATTATTTGTTTTTCATAGCAACCCCACTGAAAAGACCCTTGGAGTACAAACAACCAAAGTAAGGGGAAGAGGAAGAAGAAGAAGTAGAAACTTCTGCCTTAAAAAAGAGAAAAGGCAAAAAAGCTCAAAATGCTCTTATCCCCAAAGCCCTAAAGGCTAAGACAACTATAACAACATCGACGAAAAGTTATGCTAGGCATAAGGCTGCTGCCAAGCCTTCAAAGACAAAAACTTCCAAGGTATCTTTTTTCATTCAAACTTCAGAACTTAGTCTCAACTTATCGAAACTAAATCTTTTGTCAAATATAGGTTGGTGACTCAACTCCCACTTCTTCTGTCGAAATTATCGAGTCTCCAAGCCCATCTTCTGAAAATCCTCTGAAGGTATAATTTCTGTTACTATATATATACATATATATTGGTAAATTCTTACCTCATTTTACCTTTGCAGAAGAAAAAGAAGAAGACTCAATCCTCAAGTTCTAGTTTGAAACCTACTACTGAACTTGAAGCAGAAACCGCCTCCATTCCCTTCAAGGTAAATCGACATAATTTCTTCCTTAAGGATTGAAAATTTTGACTTTATTCAATAATTTGATCTTTCCTATGTTTCAGGATCCAGAGGCTGAACAAACTGTTGAAAATCCTTCAAGACTCGACATCGAATTAAGCACTGAAGATCAAATTTGGCATGCTGCTAAGGTAAAATATTCCAAATTTTTTCATCTGAAAAATCCTTTTGATTTTATTTGCTTTAACATTGCTTCATTTTCTACAGTAATTGACAAATCCTGTTATACCCGACAATCCTGCTAGGCAAGGCAAAGAAAATCCTTTTCCAGAGGATCAAATTTCTCTGGCTCTTGTAATGCCTGTTATCTCCTTGCCTCTTTCGACAGAAGTTCAGATTGCCCTGGGTGCTAGTTCATCCTAAATAAATGAAGACAATCCCGTCGAAATCTTTTTAGAGGAATTCGACATGGATGCTCTCTTGGCTGAAATTGCACCCTCCAATCTACCCCCACCATCTCAGATCAATTCGACTGTCGCAGAACCAGAAAATACTAAGGACATGGAAATGGATTTGGATGAATTGATATCCATGTTGTTAGATAGTCGTAGAAGTTCTCCAAGGTCAGCTCGCTCCTCTACACAGCCTGGATAAGATTCTAGTGACTCTTATGTCACTGGACTTTTGGCCGAGTTGAAGAACGCCTTCACCTACTCTTTTGAGTAGCTAAGTTCTGACCAACCACTTCAGGATAGAATGCTAGCCATTGTAACTAAGTTGGAGCCCCTTTCTCAACAACTTCCAATAACCAGTCGAGCTCTTCCTTCGACTGTCAAAGATTTTCTCCAAAACTTGTCCTTAAATTTGCCTACCATTCGTCAGATCATTCCTACTTATGATAAAAAAGTCCAAGAAAAATCCAAGATCCTAAAGCAGTTGACCGACGCAAAGAACGAGAAAGCCAAATTAAAAGGCCATCTTGATAAAGGAAAAAATAAGGAGGCAGAGCTAGACAAAGAAATTGAAGACTTGGAGAAAAAACTTTAAGAAGCTCGCCATTGAAAGCAAAAGCTCAGTATGGCAATGCAACATGGGAGTGCCAAACAACAAAGCATTATCAACCACTCAAAATAATTGGATGTCGAAACCAAAGTTGTGCTAGCAGATATAAACTCTCTTGAACCAGAATATCAAAAAGCTTGTGCCAGCAAACGAGTTTTGGAAGATTCTTGGGAAGTTTTGCAGAGAATTTAGATGTATTGGTTTTTTCTTTTAGTGTCAGTTTAATAATCCGACAGGATTTGTATGGCCTTCAAAGCCATATCTAATAAACATTCATTTTGATCAATTTCCAATACCCTTTTTTTTTATTGCTCCACAATTCCATATGCTTAAATGCTCTTCATCTGTTTCTTTTCAATGTATCTCATAATTGTGCATCATAATTAACTTAATTAATTAAAATGCAAGTTACAAAATATTGTGTAATGTCTTTATCTGCAAACTCCCCTATAAATAGTGTTCTTTAGAGACACCAAGATTCAAAGAGTACAATCTGACCTTTTCCTTCTCATTTCTAACAAATTTCACCAAGTCTTCAGATAATTTCCTCTTCTCTCAATGGGAAAAATGGAAGATGGACTCTGTATTAATAGTGATACTTATCTTGAGCTTCAGTAAGAATCGTAATCTTCCTGATGAGCTTCAGTAATCATAATAACAATCTGGTGTTTTTAAAACACGGTTGTTATGATATGGATGATTCATCAGGGAGTAGACGACCAACCATCATCTCGTCCAGGACAAGTTAAAGGCCGTCTACTTCTTCCTCTTCCTCAGGTCCTACGAGCTCAGTCGACACATGCTTCAGTTGGGGAGAAGCTTCTGGTTTATTTAGAATAGATCTATCTTTCTCTGTAATATTCTGACAACTTTTAACAAGCTGTAATGTAACTTGTAATTGTTGAATATGTGAAATGAGATTTAATTTTTAATCATTATCAATTTTTACTTCACATATTATCGGCTTATATGGCTTTAAGTATTTGCCATTAGTAGACTTAACTCTAAAACCTGAATTAATTTTGACAAGTGCATAAGCATTCCCAGAAAATACTTGAGTAATTTTAAATGGTCCTTCCTATTTCAGAAACCATTTTCCATATTCTCGACAACTCTTATCCACGGGCAAGATTACTTTCCAAACCAAGTTATCAACCTTGAAAGATTTGTACTTAACTCGACTGTCATAAAATTTAGCAATTCTTTCTTTTTGTCGAATCAAATTTTCCAAAGCAATTAATCTTTCATCACTTAATTTATTTAATTCATCAAACATCAAGTTCCAGTAATGTTCAACTGGTAACTCATCTTGTTTTTGAATACGAACTGATTGAAGATTAATCTCGACTGGCAACACTGCATCATGACCATAAACTAATTTATATGGCGAAGTGCTTGTCGATTCTCTTGGTGAATTTCTATAAGCCCATAAAATTTGATTAAGGGTGTTATGCCAATTTTTAGGTTGTCGACCAATATACTTTTTAATCAAACTTACGATTATTTTATTCATGGCCTCAACTTGGCCATTTGCTTGAGCATAATATATAGTCGATGTAAGCATTTTAATCTTTCTTGAATTGGCATATTCGACAACTTTCCTTCTAATGAATACTGACCCTTGATCGGTTGTCAAAGTTTGTGGTATTGCAAACCGACAAACTATATTATCTTCAATAAAGTCAATCACATCCTATTGGGTTACATCCTTTAAGGTCACAACCTCAACCCATTTAGTAAAGTAATCGACTCCTACTAAAATATATTTATGTCCCTTCGACGATGCAGGATGAATTTGGCCAATTAAATCCAAAGCCCATCCCTTGAATGGCCAAGGTTTAACAATAGAATGTAATTCACTAGCAGGAACATTTTGTATATGGCCATGTCTTTGACACTCTTCACAAGACTTAGCAAACATTATACAATCCCTAACTAGTGTAGGCCAATAATATCTTTGACGTCGAAGGACCCATTTCAATTTAACACCTGCTTGATGAGCTCCACAAATTCCTTCGTGGACTTCTGCCAAGGCAATATAAGCCTCTGCTTTACTCAGGCAAACCTCTAAATTTCCATCAACAGATTTTCTGTACAAAGCCCCTCCTAATACTACAAATTTCGACGCTCTGTATTTGAGCTTCTTGTCCACGTTTTGACTTGGATTTTCCAAATAGCTTAATATTGGCTGTCTCCAATCATTAATTGTCGAAATATCATTTTGTAGTACATCTCTTTCCTCTAATGGATATAAGAGTTCTCTAATCTCTATTAGATTTGTCAGGACTTTGGATGAAATTTTATACCTAAAGTCAATCTATGCTAATTCATTAGCCTTCTCATTCAAATTCCTAGGGATATGTTCAACAATCACTTCATCAAATTTCTTCATTAACTTACTCGCCACAATACAATAGTCAAATTATAACTGACACATTTATATTCTTGGGTGAGTTGCTTAATGACTAACTGTGAATCTCCAAAAATATGTACATTACATGCTTTCATTTCTATTAATATTTCTAACCCGGCAATTAAGGCTTCATACTCAGCCTCATTGTTTGAGCATATATATTTAAGTTCAAACATGAATTTAGTTGGAATGCCTTAAGGAGAAACAATTAAAATTCCTACTCCAACTCCAACTCTATTTTGATGCCTTGAGCCATCAAAATATAAACGCCAAGGTTTCAACCTGACGAAATTTATATTATCAACATCTAAACATGGATGGTCAGCCAAGAAATCAGTAATAACTTGGCCTTTGACAACTTTCATTGGAACATATTGTAAAGAAAATTCTGACAAAGCAACGGTCCATTTACCAATACGTCCATTTAATATTGGCTTTGACAACATGTACTTTATTACATTAGTTTTTGACATAACCAATACATTACAAGGCATCATATAATATTTAAGTTTAGTACATGAGAAATACAATGTTAAACAAAGTTTCTCTATTGCACTATATCTCCTGTCAACATCATTCAAAACTCGACTAAGATAATACACGACTTTTTCGACATCATTCTCATCTTGAGCCAGCATACTACCTATAGTATCATTCAATGTTGATATGTATAATTTCAACGGTCTATGAGGCATTGGTGGCATCATAACTAGAGGGTTTGTCAAATATTGTTTAATCTAGTCAAAGGCTTCTTGGTGGCAAGGTTCCCACACAAAATCTTGTTCAGCCTTCAACTTGACCAATGAGGCAAAGATTCTGATTCTTCCCGACAGATTGGATATGAATCTCCTCAGAAAATTCACCTTCCCCAAGAAAGATTGTAGTTCCTTTTTGTTCGTTAGTGGCGCGGCTTCTAAAACTACCTTGGCTTTATTCTTGTCCACTTCAATAACTTTCTTATGAACTAAAAAGCCCAAAAAATTTAGTAGCCGACATTCCAAAACCACATTTTTCTGGATTCATCTTGAGGTTGTGCTTTCTCATCCTGCCAAATGCCTGCCTCAAGTTTGTCAAGTGGCCCTCCTTTGTTTTTGACTTGACAATGACATCATCGATGTACACCTCCATAAATTCTCCAATGACGTCATGGAAGATTGTGTTCATCGCTCTCTGATAGGTGGTCCCTGCATTCTTTAAACTGAAAGGCAGGACTATCCATTCATATGCCCTAATAGCTCCTGGACATCTGAAGGCAGTTTTCGACACATCTTCATCGGCTATAAAAAATTGATTATAACCTGCATGGTCATCCATAAAACTTAACAATTCATGTTCAGATGCGGCATCTACTAGCATATCCGCAATTGGCATTGGATATTCATCTTTAGGTGTAGACGTGTTTAGATTTCTAAAATCTACACATATTCTCAACTTGCCATTTTTCTTAATTACAGGAACAATATTAGAAAGTCATTCGACATACCTGGTTGTTCTGATGAACTTGGCTTTGAGCAATCTTTCGACCTCTTCCTTTATCTTCAAAACCACCTCAAGCGCAAATCTTCTATTAGCTTGCTTGACAGGTCTACAACCTTCTTTTAATGGCAATCTATGCTCGACAAGATCTCTACTCAATCCAAGCATTTCATCGTAATCCCACGCAAAGCAATCCTTATATTCCCTAATTAATTTGACAAGCTTCTCCTTGAACTCCTTTGGCAGAAATGAACTCACAAATATAGGCCTTTTATCTGTTTCAGTGCCCAAGTTTATTTCTTCTAAAGGATCTTCCACCTCTACACCTTGTCTTTCATTAAGTCCTTTCTCAAAACCCAAAGGATCATCATCTATTATACAATCCGATAGTACACCTTCAGTGGTGTACACTGTCTTGTCGGCAAATAAGCCGACAATCGATCTAACTGATTAACACTCATGGCTAGTGCTTGGCCAATCCATTTCGGCCTTATTCATTAGTTGAATGCCAAACTGATCTATTAAGCATGTTTCAAGCGCATCTTTGTCGATAACTCCATTATTTACCGTGACTGGCATAACATTTGGAGCATAGATTTTAAAATCGACATGAAGCTGTTATAAATAGCAAGAGTTGTCATCTGCCTCTACTATTTCCACCTGATCATCTGCATTCTAGAGAATAAGTTTCTGATGAACTGTCGATGGTATTGCTCCAACAACATGTATCCAATCTCTCCCCAGTAAAAGATTGTAACTGGATTTTGCTGGAATTACAACAAATAATGTTGACCTTTCAATGGATCTAACTTGTACATTTAACATCACTACTCCGTCTGACGGGGAAGTTTTGCCATTGAAATCAGTAACAATCATGTTTGTTGCCATTAAGTTAGACTTATTCTTCCCAAGTTTCTTTAACATTTCCCTTATGATCAGATTAATAGCTGCCCCTCCGTCAATCAAAACTCTATTCATCGGCTTGCCTTCTAACAAAGCTTTGATGTGCAATAGACAAAGATGAGTCTTCTATTCTTCGGTTGGCTTTTTGAAATATAATGTATTGTCGAATATAGTTAACATATTATCTTGATAGAAAAGCCAGTGATCATTGAGGTCATCCAGGTCTTCTTCATTCTCTCCTATATATTCAATTTCATGATACCCTTCAAATTCAGTAGGTAACACTAAAATCAAATTCATATTCATTGATTTCAAGAATTCTTCCTCATCTGACTCTTCGTGACTTTTGTATCCACCAAGCTTGAGATACTCTTCCGACGGCAAACTTCCATCCATAGCCATTATGATGTCACCAGATCCTTGTCCAGATTGAAATCCATGCCAAATTGTTCATTATCACCAAAGCCTAAAAGATCATCTGGATCAGTTAAGGCTTCAATAACTTCATCAATCAACAAATCCATATCTACAATTTGGCAATCAGACTTCACCAAATTTCTTTTCCCTTTGATCATGTCAAGCATTTTCTTCCTCCATTCGACATCTTAGTCAGGATCTTTCAGAACTTTCAAGATTTCTTCCTTCGACCAATCTTCATCACCACTACTACTTTTATTCTCAGCTATTTTCCTTATCATTTTCTCAGCTTTCATCCTAGCTATATCTTTATCTTCTTTAACTATCAGATTGTTCTTCTTTACTTCTTTTTCCATTGCTACAAGTCCAACTGGCCATTTTCTTCCAATTTTGTTTGGAGTATGCCCTTGAACCTATTTCCCTCTCTTTATCTCTGCAAGTTTTTCTTGTCAGAGATTATCATTCATATCCAGCCGTCTAACTTCACTTGTTGTCGGCTCAATTGGAATTGGCCCCCTTGTATTTGCAGGTTCTTTTCTGACAATACTTCTCAATTTCTTGTCATCTTTATTTTCATCTGGTGTTGGCTTAACTTCGACTACCAAACATCCCAATTCTGTGGGTTGTTCTTTAATGACCAAACCTTCAGCTAAATTTCTTCTTTTATGTGCCTGTCTCAACCTCTGTAGCCTTCTTTTTCGACTCTTTGTCATTGGTAAAGACTTTGATGGCCCTGCTACATTCTAGCCAATCAAAACTCCATCTTGGTTGATTCTACCATGTCTATAATCTTCTTTCCAAAATGGTTGATCCTTCTAAAATCTATTCTTCTTGGCAGCTACGTTTCATCGAAAATAAGTGTAACTTGCCATTGTAGAATTTTTAACCCATTTGTCCACAGTAACATTGGCAGGTGGCACTTTGGTCCTAACTGGTCCGACACAACCCCTAGGAAATACATTACTCCCCATAGATTCACCTGATGACTCAACCAACCAGCCATTTATATTACGCTTGGCCATATAGACTGGCTTAGGCCTTGGAGTATAAACTGACTTTGGAGTGTAAACTGGTTTTGGAGTGTTGAAGGGCTGTTGTAGTTTTTCAACTTTCTTGTCGAAAAACTTCTTTTTGCCTTGTGAACTACCTTGTTGCTCTTCAACGGCTTTCTTCGCAATAAATTCATCATACACTGCATCGCACCTTGGACACAACCTTGCCTTGCCTTTTTTCCTTCTTCCTTTCAAGGAAATTTTCAATAGATTCCCCTTGCTTGGGATAAACGCCTATTGCATCTTCCATGTCAATGTCGAATCCATGTAAATTCCTTACATTGATCATTCCAACATTTAAAGGAACCTGTTGATCGACGTATGAAATTCCAGCCTGAAACGGATTTGTATCAACTTTCATGTCTGCCTTAGGCTTGTCAGCAAACTTCAATCGCCCATCCATTAGTACCTTCTGAATTAAGTCTCTGAAACGAATACATTCGTTAGTAACATGACCAAAATTGTTATGAAACTTACAATATTTTTGGTCTTTTATTTCTTCAGGTCTTAATAACTTATGACCTTCCGACAGTTTAATATGTTTATCTTTTAACAATAAATCAAAGATTTTGTCGGTTCTTGTTACGTCGAATGTATATGTTTTTCTATTGACATAATTTATTTTTTCCTTATTTCTTATAGGTTGTAGAGCCTGACACACATAAGGAGGACTATTTTGACGTTCATCATTGCTATCTACAATCTCATTGTCGGATTCATCTACTCCGATAAATGCCACTTTCTCCCTTTCAAGGAATCTCTTTTGTTTATGAACCTTTTTAGCTTTTAGTTGTTCTATTTTCCTAACCTTCTCACCTAGTTGGACAAGATCAACTAAATATTAGTTTACTAATTTTTTTCTTCTGTAATAGTCTAAACCCCCTGCAAAAATTTTTACTGTTTCTACTTCAGGTATAGGAGTAAAACATTTACTCCTCATTTGTCAAAACCTAGATAGGTAATCATCCACGGTTTCATTGTACATTCTCTTGATATTGAAAAGATCTGTAAGTCTAACTTTCAAATCTCCCCTGAAGAATTGATCATGGAAATTTCTTTCTAATTGAGTCCAAGAATGAATCGAATTCGGTCTCAATGTCGAAAACCAAGAAAATGCATTTTTAGTAAGAGAACTTGGGAAGAATCTCATTTTAAGGCCTTCAATAGTGGCCAACTCTCCCATTTCTATAGTATATCGTGCGACATGTTCGACGGTCGATTCCCCACTTTCTCCTGCAAACTTAGAAAGTTTAGGAATTTTAATTCCTCAAGGCAATTCTGCCTGTTACACCCACTCAGGAAACGCTGAAAGAAAATAGGGTTAGTTGGCATAACCAACATTGAACCCAAACCTATTTAGCACTTGTTCCACTACTTGATTAACATTTTGTTCAACCACTTGGTGCCCCCCAAGATTTCATCGAAGTAATCTTATAGCTGCATCTTGCCTAGCTATTTGATCCTCATCATCTCGATGAAGCACATGGACATTACCATATTCCAAACGTGGTTGATCATCTTGTCCAGGTTGACTAGGATTTTACTGGTCTTGTCCCACGTTCACTGCTCCTGCATTTGCCCCAGGCTGGGCTCTTTGAGCATTATCATTAACCAATTCACCTATTCCCAAGGCTTGATTTAGCCTTGCCATTTGTTGAGCTAACGCGCTGCAAGCATTATTTGTATTTTTCATGATCGGTGTAATCACAGCACCCATTTGCTGAGTGAACATATGCACCATTTCATGGTTGCTTTCATCCATTTGTTGTCAAAAACTGGCCAAAGAATTCATAGTTGGCGCAGTCATATTCTGAAGAATATCTCTCGACATATTTGGGAATATAGGTCCCAAATTCAATCTCTCCTGTCGAAAAGGAGTTAGATTACTTGAACTTGCAACTCCTGTTCCTTGGCCATTAAAACTTACTAAAGCTGAACTTATTTGTTGTTGGCCTTGTGAAGCTGCTGTTTGGCCTATAGTATTGGCCAAAGTAGAACCAAGTCCCATTTGTGCCAACACAGGAGGAACATAATTTGGTGGCAAACCATATTGTGGTGCCAACCTTGAATTTGAGTTCATTACACTTTGATTACTTGGTTGATTTGGTGATGACTGAGTCACTCCAGGCACCACTTGTTCCAGTACTGGGTTACTTCTGAGAGTACTAGTTGCTACTATATCAACCACAGGACCCGTACTAACACTGGTTAAAGGTAACGTAGTAATGGCTGTCGAAGGTGGTACACTAACATCAACTAAAAGTGCATTCGATGCCTGGTTATTTGCATTACTCATAATTTGCGTATCTTGAGAAGGGCAAGAATATACAAACTTTCCACTTCTTAAACGCATAAAACCATCTTCTTATGAAGAGATTTGTGATACTACGAGTTACTCTGAACTCATCCCACCGGGCATGTCAATTTGTTTATGGGTGAATTTGGTTAGGACAAATTCTAACAAATAAATATATTTTATCAGTCGAATGTAGGTTTAGAGTTATATGGTAATCTCGTTTTGAAAATGATTTTGAAAGAACTTGTGAAAACTTGATTCAAGAAGTAAAGGGAAAGAAACGGAAGCTTAGAAAAAAGCTTTAAAACTTTGCAGAAAATTAAAGATGCAGAGAATATAAAGGGCAAGAATTTAAAGTGCATAAATTAAACATGCAGGAAAGTAAAGTGCAAGAAATATAAAGTGCTGAAGATTAAAAGTGCAGAAAGTTAAAATGCAGAAAACGTAAAGTGCAGAAAGTGTAAAGAAATTTAAAGAACAAGACTCAAAATAAAGAAATTTAAAGAACAAGACTCAAAATAAAGGAATTTAAAAGAGCATTGCATTAAAGTAAATGACTTGAAATGAAAATAGAAGGCATACTTGGAGTCAAATCCATTAATCTGCTTCGAGTGAGATGTTAGGATTATATACCCAGTAACCAACCATTTGTACATAGTGAATACTAGTATTTACAGGCAAATTATGAAAAATAACTGACTCCTAAAAACTTATTACATTCTTGGTAGTTATGCCACGTTTTCATTAACATCTTACTTAACTTTCGACAGCAACTGTAACACCCCTTTGGAGGATGTCACACATAAAAGAAAATAAAAGAAATAGAAATAAAATCTACCCAAGTTGTGAAATATTTGTTAAATATTATTACGGGTTGTAAAATAATTCTTGATGGACAGAAATATGATATAAAAAGATAATGTGAAAAATACGAAATAAAAAAAAAAAACATCATCACTAATAACATACATATGGTTAAGTTATAAACATACAAATAATTTACAACTAAGATTACAACTATTTAAACAAAAACAAGAAGAAGGCAATAAAAGAGTTAATATATACGTACATACTGTTGACGCGCCCAAAAAAAACATCATGGTTATCTAATCCTCGGATGGATCACTCTCGGTCCGAAAATGATCATCGGAGATAGATATCCGGATGCCTCGACACACGGCGATAACGGGATCGCGCAGTCGATACGATGCTTATCTCACTAGGCTCAGGGTTTTCAGCACCCCAATAACGCCTAATGGATAAGGGTAACTCTAGGTGTAGAAATAACGTCGTCGTCATAATCGGATCTCCATCAAACTGATGACGTAAAATCACGGTCATACGTCCGGCATAGGTAACAAAAGCACGATCTCCTCGTAAATGCCAAGCCAGATCACCTCCATGAAATACCAGCTCTATGAATCCCAAAAATGCTGGCGTCGCTATCCCCCACACAATCAATCCAGAGGGTATGGATGATCGGATGGTTCTTGCTCGTAAAACTGATCGTCGGCTTGCTGACCTTCCTCTTCCTCAGGGTACACGATCTCAAGAGGTTGTTCCTCTTCTTCCTCTTCAAACTCTTTACCGCATAAAATAAATAGACAATAGACACATACAATAAAGAGGTAAGACAACATAAAATCATCGCAACATGGCCAATAAGAAGACGACAAATAACAACTACACAGTTCATATAATACGAAAAAGCTATAACAGTAATGCATATTAGATATCCTAGTGTTTCAGAACATCATAGATATAACGCAAATAAAGAAAATCACACAGATAAATCAATCTCACAGATAAAATAAGATAAGAAATGGACAACTAACATAAGAATTATCGATAAATATAAATAGAGAAAATGTAAAAACATCCAAGATATTACCGGATAAAGATAAATAGAGAAAAATGGAATATTATCCAAGATAAAATCAAATACACCAAAACACAACCCTACTCCATGGAGCTAAACCCAAACAGATATCGAGAGAGAATGACTTGCAAAATCTATTAGTACCACGGCTGCCCAACCAACTATTACGCGGTCACACGTTGCGTCGAATAGCCTACGGCAGACTGGGAATCCACCATCCAGGCGTAGTATAGTTCACGGTCTCCGTTGTGGCACTATAGGCAATGTACTACTAGACTTTACAAACCTCGATTAAATATAGTGAATGTCGAGTACCTTAGTGTGCTATCGGTTTACCACGGCCCAATGGAGCTACCAACTTTGTCCACATGTGGGATCCCGTACACTAAAGTCTCCAAGTTCATTAGAACAATGAACCACACTACATTTATCACATCGACAACACGATGTGATTCGTCTCGTCAATCGAAACACCAAAAATTGGTATAAAGACAAATACATAATTCCAAATATATGAAATTACGAAAATGCCCTCAAGATAAAAATATGCCCTCAATGGCAGAAAGCCTGTACGGGTTCACTTTTTCCCGACAGCGAAATAACCTTAACAGCTTATACGGGTTCACATTTTCCCGACAACGAAAATAGATATAGTAACGGTCAATCGCGTAGAAATTTTATCGCGTTTTTGAAATCTCGTCGTTTTTATAAACGTTTAAAAATCGGGTAAAGATATTTTTCTGTTTTTAAAATCGCGTAGCATTTTTAATACGTTTTCTCAATCGCGTAGGATTTTTAAATCATTTTCTTATTCGAATGCCCATAAAATTACTGTTTAAACAGATAGAAATAGTACTTAGTACATTTAAACTACGTTGAATAACTTTTCATACCGCATACTGTCATTAGGATATTGTTACTATCTTATAGGTTCATTTTTACTAAAAATTGACAGTATTTTGTTTATAAACTTATAATAATGGTTTTCTAAATTTTCCATAAAATTTCTATTTACCTAATTTTTAACCATATCATTTAAATCTCTAACATGCTTCAAAACCAAAAGTGAGCTATATGTTAGAAAATTTCTTAATATCACTGTATTTCCTTCCTAATGATAAAATCACTAATTTTAATCCTTTAAACTTATTTCTACTCAATTTGTTTCTTCAAAAATCATCATAGAAAATTTCCCTTTAACTTGTATTGTCTCTTTTTAATTGAAAAATGTTTGGAATCAAGTTTTAGAAATCATAAATTACCTATAGTGGCATGTTGGCGAATTTTGTAAAACTTTTTCATTTGATCTCTAAATCATATCAAAGGTATTATCTTATCTAAGTTCATTAAATCATGTTATAAAGTAATGATTTTAAATCAAATAAATCCTTTAGGCATGTTGGCCCAAAATTTACTAAATCTTTACCAATTGATTTCTAAATTCCTTTTCTTGGATCAAAACAATTTGAAACCTTCTTATTTCTCCTAATCAATTAAGTTGCACTTTAGGAAAAATGAAGAGAACATTTTGGTCCTCACACTTTAGCATTGCCGTGAGCTATTGGATGTGTTCTTTGGAACACTCATGCAAATTTACACATGTTATTCACATCCTAAACCTTATCATACAATTCTAACACATGCATTTATATCTCTAACACATGCAAAATATTTCTAACACATGCAAAATATTTCTAACACATAAAACCTAATTTAAAGCTTATAGACATACAATCAAAAGCTATTAGACATGCAAAATTATTACAATTACCAAATAAGAAAGCTACTAACACATAACACTTAAGCTACTAGCAACCACAAAAATTAACAAATACACATCAATAAACACACCACAACCGAATCCTTATGGATTCTACAAACAACCCATCTTCTTACCACCATCAAGGGATGATAAGAATTGTCTTCCTCTTACCTTAAATGAAGACAAAAGCTTGCTTTCACACCTCCTAGGTCACGGTTTTCACCACCAAAAATACCTAGAAATCTCAAACAAAATCTACATGTTACTAACCATGAAAAAGAAGCTAAACCATGGAAAAATCATGGCTTAGAACTTTGAAAAAGAAGAGAGAAAAAAAGCATGAAATTTCACCTTCTAGGTAAAACTTTCAAGGTTGGTTTCCAAGCCCTAGATGGAAGAATTTGAAGAAACTTCCAACTACAAAGGTTCTTAGAATGGTGTTTAGGTTAAGGAAACTTGGTTAGAAAAATTTTTGGATGGTTGGAGTGTTAGGAAACTAGCTTGGCCGAATATGGTGAAGAAAATGGACAAGAATGGTGGCTAGGGTTCTTGATGAGAGAGAAGAGAGAAAAGTGATGAAGATGAAAGTGATTTTTGTCTCCTAAGGCCTCTTGGCCGTGAACATCAAGTGGGGTGCAAGGTGGGCACCTTGCTTGGCTTCATCCAAGCCATTGGATGAATCAAAGGCCAAGATCAAGCCTTGGTGAGCAAGCTTGATTCTCATTGGTTGGTTCCGGTGACTCACATGCTTTGAGTCACACAGTATTAAATGCTCACTGAGCGACCTAGTAGTCACTTGTTCTGGAAAGTTCTACGACTTACGGTGATTAATTAAGCTACCGATCTAACTGTTACGCTAATCGTGGGTCCCGCAAAATATTTCCTGGGTCCATCTTTGTCACTAAAACATACTTGACTAATAAAATAATATTATAATAATATAAAATTATTTTATTTGACATTAAATCCTAAAAATTAAAAGATTATTTTTAGTCTCATTCAGAATCGGGTTAAGTAAGATCCCCCAATTCTAAATAATAAAATAAGATTTTCCCCCGGCCCGGAAAATATTATTTTCCTGCCTCGGAGCAAATCACACAAAAAGTCCATATAAAATCACAGACAGTATTTTCAGGCATTAAATCAAGAAGAAAACAATTAAAAACAGACAAAAACAGTAAAAAAAAAGTGCGTTCGGGACGTAACGGTCATTTTCCCGTTTTTTCCCACAACGTAGGTAATTATCCAAAACGTTCAAATAAAATATCCAGCTGTATTATATAGCTGTATATCTTTCAGAAAAATTAATACAGTAGCTCAGAAAAATTTTTATTTTACCGTCTCGAAACAATTTACGCAAAACGATCAAATAAAATTTGAGCCAGTATTATCGTAATTGTTTTCATACAGAAATTAAGAACTGAAAAACAGGGACACAATGATCATTCATACAAAAGCATGAAAAACAGAAAACAGTACATTCAGAATATTTTCTAAAAATTGGGGCGTTACAGCAACCAACTCCTGACCATTTAATACTTGTGTCGACCACCATTTAAATCTAATCTATTGATTTCGAAATTGGTAACTTTTCTTTCGACAAAACCAATTCCTGATCATTTAAGAGCTGGCCACTACTTGGAGTATTATTTAGCTGTCAAATTCAAGACTGGTATTCTCATCTTCAACATGTCGGCTCAACACTTGGAATATTTCTTCAATGTCATCATCAAGTTGTCGAAAAATCTCTTCGTCGAATATCTTAATGATATCATCTAACCATCAAAATTATCTTCGTCGAATTAGAACTTGTAATTTTACCCCCAATAGCAGCAAAGGGAAATTTCAGTAAAAAAGATAGAAATATACTAATATATACTATGCAGAAAATTGTTTTATGCTTTGATTCTTTATTCTTAGATTTTTGTATAATTTCTATTTTTTAAAGGAGTTGATAGCAAGGCTTAGTCTTGTTATGAATATGTATAAAGTCTTCGTACAATCGAAGAAAATTTTTTAAAGTATCAAGAATTTTCTACCAGATATTTATGAATTTATCTTCATAGTGTTAGAATAAATGTAAACACAAAATGATCATTTGAATTGATATTATGTTATTCTGCTGCGTAATTTGATCACTATGCAATCCTTCAACCATTAGACAAAGGAAAATATATTCATAAAGGCAACAGTAAATTTTCAAAATGAAAGAAGTAAGCTCCTAAAAAACTAAAACATGAGGTATTTTATGATTTGAGAGACACCAAATTATTTATTGATGTTTCATGATCTTGGGTTTATGTCATTGACACTATGAAATACCGGGCAATTATCTTTGACTCTATACATGTTAGAAAATTCTTCTAGGTTTATCAGAGGATGCTTAGCCACATACACACATGTAACACCCTAAGTTAAATTACTTCTCTAATTCCTAGGCACCTACCTGTTGGGGATAAAAACAAAAGTTCTAGTTCGACCAAGATATTTTTGACAAATGGGTGATATTCAACGAAGATAATTTCAATGGTCGGATGATACCATTAAGACATTCGACGAGTAAGGCTTTCAACAGTTGGATGATAATATTTTTCTAAGTGTTGGACTGACGTACGTTAATGGTCAAGGGTTAGTTTCGTTGAAAATAAAGTTACCAATTCTGAATTTGACAGAGTCGGTCATTGTCGAAAGATTTCACAACTACTCTCAGTTGAGCAAAATATTAGTGTAGAAAAACGTGGCATAACTACCATGTAGGTGGTCAGCTTTTAGAAGTCAGTTATTTTTCATAATTTGCCTATAAATACTAGAATTCACGATGTACGAAGGGTTGGTTACTGGATATACAATCCTAACATCTCACTCAAGCAGATTAACGGATTTGACTCCAAGTATGCCTTCTATTTTCATTTCAAGTCATTTACTTTAATGCAATGTTCTTTTAAAATTCCTTTATTTTTTGCTTTCCTTTACATTTCTGCATTTTACATTTCTGGCACCTTTAAGCTTCTACACTTTTAAAATTTTACAATTTAAGTTTATGTACATTACATTTCCTATACTTTTAATCTTCAGCACTTTATATTTCTTGTACTTCTAACTTCCTGTATTTTACATTTCATGCACTCTTGCTTTCTGCACTTTAATTTCTCATAACGTTTTAAAGTTTTTTTTGAACTTTCATTTCTTTCCTGTTACTTCTTGCATCAAGTTTTACAAATTTCATCTAAAAAGCTTTTCCTAACGAGATTACCACATAACTCTGAACGCATATTCGACTGAAAATATATATTTGTTTATTGGAATTTGTCTTAACCAAATTTACCCATAAACAAATTAGCACGCCTGGTGGGACGAGTTCAGAGTAACTCATAGTGTCACGAACCTCTTTGCATAAAAAATGATTTTATGCATTTAAGAAGTGGAAAGGTAGTTTATTCTTGCCCTTCTCAAAATACGCAAATCATGAGTAACGTAAATAACTAAGCATCGGATGCACTTTCAATTGATACTAGTGCGCCAGCTTTGACAGTCGTTATTGCGCCACCCTTAACCGTTGTTAGTACGGGTCCTGCAGTGGATACAATAGTAACTGGTACTCTTTGGAGTAATCCAGTGATAGAACAAGTGGTACCTGGAGTGACTCAGTCATCACCGAGTCAGTCAAGTAACCAAAGTGTAAAGAATTCAAATTCAAGGTTTATACCACAATATGGTTTGCCACCCAACTATGTTCCTCCTGTGTTGGCACAAATGGGACTTGGCAGTACTTTGGCCAATATTATAGGCCAAATGGTGGCCTCACAAGGCCAACCACAAATAAGTTCTGCTTTAGTAAGTTTTAATGGCCAAGGAATAGGAGTTGCAAGTTCAAGTAATCTAACTTCTTTTCGTCAGGAGAGAATAAATTTGGGACATGTATTCCCAAATATGTCGAGAGACATTCCTCAAAACGTAACTGGGCCAACCATGAATTCTTTGGCCAGTTTTCGACAACAAATGGATGAAAGCACCCATGAAGTGATGCATATGTTCACTCAACAAATGGGTGTTGTAATTATGCCAATCATGGAAGCTACAAATAATGCTTGTAATACATTGGCTCAACAAATGGCAAGGCTAAATCAAGCCTTGGGAATAGAAGGGTTAGCTAATGATAAAGCTCAATGAACCCAGCCTAGGGCAAATGTAAGAGTAGCTACACCCCAAGCAAATGTGGGACAAGACCAACAAAATCCTAGTCAACCTAGACAAAATGATCAACCACGTTTGGAATATGGTAATATCCATATGTTCCGTCGAGATGATGAGGATCAGGTGTCTAGGAATGATGCAGCCATGAGATTGTTTCGATAAAATCTTGGGGGGCACCAAGTGGTTAAGCAAAATGCTAATCAAGTAGTGGAACAAGTGTTGAATAGGTTTGGGTTCAATGTTGGATATGCCAACTAACCTTCCTTTGTTTCGGCCTTTCCAGAGTGGATACAACAAGCAGAATTGCATAGAGGAATTAAAATTCCTAAATTTCAAAGTTTGCTGGTGAAAGTGGAGAATCGACCGTCAAGCACATCGCATGGTATACTATAGAAATGGGGGAATTGGCCACTATTGAAGGCCTTAAAATGAGATTCTTCCCAAGTTTCCTTACTAAAAATGCATTTTCTTGGTTTTCGACATTAAGACTGAATTCGATTCATTCTTGGACTCAATTAGAAAGGAGTTTCCACGATCAATTCTTTAAGGGAGATTTGAAAGTTGGACTTACAAATCTCTTCAATATCAAGAGAATGTATAATGAAACTATGGATGATTACTTATCTAGTTTTAGACAAATGAGGAGTAGATGTTTTACTCCTATACTTGAAGCAGAAATAGAGAAAATTGCTGCAAGGGCTTTAGATTATTACATAAGAAAAAATTAGTGAACCAACATTTAGTTGATCTTGCTCAACTAGGTGAGAAGGTTAGGAAAATAGAACAACTGAAAGCAGAAAAGGTTCATAAACAAAAGAGATTCCTTAAATGGGAGAAAGTGGCATTCATCGGATTAGATGAATCTGACAATAAGATTGAAGATAGCAATGATAAATTTGAAGTCAACGGTGCTGAACTTCATAATGGTCCTCCTTATGTGTGTCTAGCTCTACAGCCTACAAGAAATAAAGAGAAAATAAATTATGTCAATAGAAAAACATATACATTCAACGTAACAAAAATTGACAAAATCTTTGATTTATTGTTAAAAGATAAACATATTAAACTATCGAAAGGCCATAGGTTATTGAAATCTGATGAGATAAAAGATTGAAAATATTGTCAGTTTCATAACAATTTCAGTCATATTACTAACAAATGTATTCGTTTCAGAGATTTAATTCAGAAGGCACTAATGGATGGGCGTTTGAAGTTTGCTGACAAGCCTAAGGTGGATATAAAAGTTTATACAGATCCGTTTCAGGTCAGAATTTCATACGTCAATCAACATGTTCCTTTGAATGTTGGAATGATCAACATAAGGAATTTGCAGGGATTCAACATTGACATGGAAGATGCAATGGATGTTTATCCCAAGCCAGGAGAATCTATTGAAAAGTTCCTTGAAAGGAAGAAAGAAAAAAGGCAAGGTAAGGTTGTGTTTGACGTGCAATGCAGTGTATGATGAATTTGCTGCAAAGAAAGCTACTGAGGAGTAACAAGGTAATTCACAAGGTAAAAAGAAGTTTTTTGACAAGAAAGTAGAAAAACTACAACAGCCCTTCAATACTCCAAAACCTAAGCCAATCTATACGCCCAGGCCTAATATGAATTGCTAGTTGGTTGAGTCATCTAGTGAATCTATTGGGAGCAATTCATTTCCCAGGGGCTGTGTCGGACCAGCTAGGACCAGAGTGCCACCTGCCAATGTTATTATGGACAGATGGGTTAAAATTTCTGCAATGGCAAGTTACACGTATTTTCGACGAAACGTGGCTGCTAGGAAGAATAGATTTCAGAAAAATCAACCATTATGGAATGAAGATTATAGACATGGTAGAATAAACCAAGATGAAGTTTTGATTGGCCAGGATGTAGCAGGGTGCTAGGAGTAAAATTACAAGTTCTAATTCGATGAAGATACTTTCGACAGTCAGATGATAATAATGAAATATTCGATGAACATAATTTTGATGGTTGATGATACCATTGAGACATTCGACGAATAAGGGTTTCGACAGCCGGATGATAACATTGAGATATTCAACGAAGAGATTTTTGACAGCTCAATGATGATGACATTCAAGAAGTTTTCTAATGTGTTATAGTCAGATGTTGGCTTTTGTCGAAAGATCTCAGTTACTTTCAGTTATTAGTCTTGAATTCGACAGCCAGATGGTGATCCAAGTGGTGGCCAACTCTCAAATGGTCAATGGTTGGTTTCGTTGAAAATAAAGTTACCAATTCTGAATTTGACATAAGTCAGTTATTATCGAAAGATTTCACAACTGCTCTCAGTTGAGCAAAATAGTTGTAACACCCCCCGTAAGGCATCACATTTCTAACTACCAACTTATAATCTGAAAATAAGTTCATAAAAGGTTTGAGTTATAAAAAGTGGGTTTTAAAATTTCTTCTTGTTGAAACATAAATTTATCGGAATTTATAGATAATACTGAAAAATAGATTTAAACTTATTACTATACAATATTGACACCAATTAATATTTAACAATTATTCAATAAATATAAAACTTACAGACTCAATTTTAAACAGTAGTAAACCCCATGACGGGTCCTACTCAATAGCACGGTAAAACACTAATGGTAAAAACTCAATATACTTATTCCGTCTTGTATTTATCTTGATGCATCATATATTTGTTCCTCATCAAAACTGCACACCAATGAATCTGGGATGGTCACCCCTCCATGTTATCATCAATCTCAGAATATTCGTCTCCAGTCACGTCTAAGAATCTTGTTCCATCTACTATATAATTTTTAATAATACAAACACAACAAAACAATATAACAAAGATGTGAGATCATCTACGCCAATACCAACATGGTAGCATAGAGATAACACAAACAATATATCATACAGATATATCATACTATAATTACAATCATGCCATCAACATTATTGTCATCACACAAATACAATAATTACAATCATGCCATCAACATTATTATCATCATCATCATCCAATATTCCTCAATTATTATATCACACAGATATAAGTATTCAATATTTACGATAATGCTCTCAACATTATCCAGGTATTCAACTGTTCAATTTTCATAACCAATACTTAATAATGATACATATGTTATGCATGTGCACATAAACTCAATGTCCTACTCCACAAAGGTTTTCACAATTTCGAGAAGAATGCTCTGGTTAATTGCCCAGCATAAACCCACAGATATTTGCCCAGCCATAGCCCATAGACAATGCCCAGCTTAGCCCACAGTCAATCTCTCAGTCATCGAAAAGAATCGTGTTATTGTCGGGTATTGTCAATGCGTTGCAATGGACTGCATCGCCAAGTAGCATATGGTCCAGCCTTAACCCACAGACAAATATCCACTGGTCGACTGCCGCTCCTTGACGCCCCCAAGATCCATCATAGACCTCACTATCAATTCTCATTCCCTCTTCAACCACAAGGGTCACAATAGCATCAGCTATTAATTTTTGTTTAATTCAAAATCGTAATATGCCTCAATGCATATTTTTCAATTTCATCTTATGCTTCATTGCATATCTTTCCAATGCATAATCAATGCACTAATGCCAATCACAGGCAAAATTCATCATTTCTAATGCATGTTTAATGCACCAATGTCAATCACAGGCATATCTTTCCAATGCATGTAAAATGCACCAAATGCCATTCACAGGCAAAACTCGTAATTTTCTCATACAGTGTCCATACACTGGTTCAACAGTAATCATACTGTATATTCAATAGCGAAATCATGTTATCGCGTTTTCATAGTCACAAAACACTTTCGTCGTGTTTTTACAATCGTGCAACATTTCTGTTACGTTTTCAAATTACGTATTGATTTTTCAACGTTTTCTCAATCACGTAAAAATATTTACACATTACTCAAATCGTGTAGCGATTTTCCACCATTTTCACAATCACGTAGAAATATTTTAACGTTTTTCAAATCGCGTAGCTTAAAAATCACATTTTTAAGTTACGTAAATCATTTTTCACCATTTTATGATCATGTAAAATATTCCTCAATATTCCAAACATTATTTTGGACTTTCAAACAAATCAATATCATTTCCAACATCATTTTTCACATTTCTCCTTTAAGAAATCCTTTCCTCAAAATAATTTGACTTCTCATATTATTTTCTTCAATTTCTTACTCAAGAAAATCCTTTTCTTAATAAATTCCACAAATTCACAATTCCATTGAATTAAATCAACGTTTCTACCTTTAAAAATTACTAACGCTCTTCAAAACCCAAAGGATGAGTTACACGTTAGAAAATCCCAAGTCTCCAATATATTCTCCATTTTTCTCAAATCAATTCCAAAAATCAATTCTCTTTAAAATAAATTAAGGTTCAAACATTTTCAACCTTTCTTTTCCATTCACATACAAAAAATCCATTTCTCAAGTGATAAAACACTCTGATTCCCTTTCCGAATTCCTTGTACTAAACCCAATTGTATTTCCACTTTGAAAATCACTTTGTTTAATAAAATCAAGGCATTCACAAGCCTTCAAAACCGTAGTACTTGGCCATTGAAACCATCAAATATTTTTCCTTCTAAGTCAATATGGTTTTACACAAACAAAACCATTAAAAATTCTTCACAAAAACCATGAGACTCATTGTTCTTAAAACCCATTCATTTGTTCATTTTCATGTTCACTTTCTTTGCAAATTCTTAAAATCAACAACTCATTGCTCTTTTCATTTAAAATTCATGATTTGTAAAATACTTAGAATCTTTTTACTCAAAAATCACTCTTGAGGCCGTATGCCTCTATGGTTCTTTGGAACCAAAATTATTTTCCTTTTCATCATCAAATCATGGTATACATATACATATTTCATCATAAATACCACAAGCATGCCATAATCAAAAGCAATAATTCATGCAAATCATACAAAGCATGAACAAATAAATCAAACACATAAACACCCACAAATAATTACATGACCTTGGATATGAATCCTCACATGGATTCACCATCCATCAAATACAAAACCATCTCTCACCACCATACTTGGTTGGTGAGATGGATCTCCCTCTTACCTCTTGAAGAACCTCAAAAGCTCCTTGGTTTGCTTCTTTTTCCAAGTCCTTCACCACCAAAGGTTTCTTAAACACACAACAAAACATATATTTATTAGCATATCAAGCTTGAACAAGAGGAACCATGGATCAAACATGGCTTAGAACATGAAAAAGAGAGAAAAAATGAAGTTTCCTTATACTTCACCTCAAATACCCTATAACTTTGCTCTTGGAAAAACTCCTTGAAGATGAAAGATTTAGAGAAAGTCTCCAACATGAAAGTTGCTTAGAATAAGGTAAGGATTCAAGAAATAAGGTTGTTCTATGGTGCTTGGCCGAAACTAGCTTGGAGAAGGAAGGAGAGAAAATTTTGAAGAGCTTGCTTGAAGGAAATGATCAAGAATGATTAATAAGTGACCAAGACAACTAAAGAGTGATGGAAAGTGGTTCTATGGTGCTTGGCCGAAACTAGCTTGGAGAAGGAAGGAGAGAAAATTTTGAAGAGCTTGCTTGAAGGAAATGATCAAGAATGATTAATAAGTGACCAAGACAACTAATAATGGTCTTCAACTTTGCCTTAGCTCCTAAACAAGCACAAAAACCATCCCCCCTCTTCATGCACTCTCCTTGAGTGAATCATTATTGCTAGCCACCATTTAGAGCAACCTTAACCATTGATTAAATAAATGGTTAGGATTAATGTAGATTCTAGGTTTAGCTTTAGGTTAGAAGACTTAATCTAGGCCATTAGATGGATATCCAAAAAAGAAGGGTCAAGATCACTCCTTCATACTTTAAATCTAAGGGTCATAATTAGTCATAGCCATTTTAGAAGACCAAATCTCCACCATTGATTAAATCCACATCCAATGGTCATAAATGATCTATCTCCACCATTGATTAAATCCAAATCCAACGATCGCAAAAGGTCCTAGCCACTTTGTAAGACTTAATCTCTACTCTTGATTAATTCTTCATCTAATGGTTATAAATGGTCATAGCCATTTTATTAGACCGATTCTACATCGTTGATTAAATCCACGGTTGATATCGAAATCTTAAACATTAAGCTTGCTTCCTATGGGTTCGTCAAAAAGTTGTCATAACCACTAATGTTGACTTAACAGTATAATATTTATTTTTATCTGCTATAACCCCAAGAAAGAATATATTTACTGTATTTTTATCACCTGATAATTAAATACAGTACAATACATAGTAAAAGAAAATTTTTAAAACTGTTTTTGGATTCAGGTTTAGTAAGATCCCCCGTCTCCATCTCAACAGTACAAATTTTTCTAAATTTTCACTTTTTCGGGACCCACCTAGGCCCACGTAAGGCCACCTGGGCCCACAAATAGCCCAAAAACAATCAGAAAAATATAAAAATTTCATAATCATCCACAAAAATCACAAATATTAGTCAGATTGTTAAAAATAATTAACAATCAAGAGAAATAAATATATAAAGATTTTTCCCCGCCCGAAAATTATTATTTTCTTGACACGGAGTAAATCACTCAAAACGATCAAATACACTGACGGAATAATCAAAATAAATTTATAGCACACAAAAATTACTAAATAGTAGAATTCTGTTAACTGTCAAAATTACTGTCAACTAGTTAGGAAAATTTGGGGTGTTACAATAGTAGTGTAGAAAAACGTGGCATAACTGCCATGTATGTGGTTAGTTTTTAGGAATCAGTTATTTTTCATAATTTTCCTATAAATACTAGTATTCACGATGTACCAAGGGTTGGTTACTCGATATACAATCCTAACATCTCACTTAAGCAGATTAACGGATTTGACTCCAAGTATGCCTTCCATTTTCATTTAAAGTCATTTACTTTAATGGAATGTTCTTTTAAAATTCCTTTATTTTCTACTTTCCTTTACATTGCTACATTTTACATTTCCTGCACCTTTAAGCTTCTGCACTTTTAAAATTCGGCACTTTAAGTTTCTGTTCTTTACATTTCCTACACTTTTAATCTTCGGCACTTTATAGTTCATGTACTTTTAACTTCCTGCATTTTACATTTCATGCACTCTTACTTTTTGCACTTTAATTTCCCATAACATTTTAAAGTTTTTTCTGAACTTTCATTTCTTTCCTTTTACTTCTTGCATCAAGTTTTAAAAATTTCATCTAAAAAGCTTTTCCAAACGAGATTACCATATAACTCTGAACCCACATTAGACTAAAAATATATATTTATTTATTGAAATTTATCTTAACCAAATTTACCCATAAACAAATTGGCATGTTGTTTCTGGGTAAATTTGGTTAGGATAAATTCTAACAAATAAATATATTCTATCAGTTGAATGTGGGTTCAAAGTTATGTGGTAATCTCGTTTTGAACAAAGGTTTTGATAACAAGTTTGTAAAAACTATAAAATGTTGTAGAGAAATAGTAATTTGCAAAGCAGAAAATGTAAATGTAGAATATAAAGGGCAAGAATTTAAAGTGCATAAATTTAACGTGTAGGAAAGTAAAGTGCAAGAAATGTAAAGTGTTGAAGATTAAAAGTGCAGAAAGTTAAAATGCAGAAAACATAAAGTGCAGAAACTTAAAGAGCAGAATTTTAAAAGTGTAGAAAGTGTAAAGGAATTTAAAGAACAAGACTGAAAATAAAGGAATTTAAATGAACATTGCATTAAAGTAAATGACTTGAAATGAAAATAGAAGGCATACTTGGAGTCAAATCCAATAATTTGCTTAAGTGAGATATTAGGAATGTATATCCAGTAACTAACCATTTATACATCGTGAATACTAGTATTTATAGGGAAATTATGAAAAATAACTCATTCCTAAAAACTGACCATGTATATGCCAGTTATGCCATATTTTTCTACACTAATATTTTGTTTAACTGAGAGCAGTTGTGAAATCTTTCATCAATAACCAACTCTTGTCGAATTTAGAATTGGTAACTTTATTTTCGACAAAACCAACCCTTGACTATTAACGTATGTCAGTCTAACACTTAGAAAAATATCATCACCCAACTGTTGAAAGCCTTACCCGTCGAATGTCTTAATGGTATCATTTGACCATTAAAAGTATCTTCGTCGAATCATCCAACTTCGTTGAATATCACCCACCTGTCGAAAATATCTTCGTCGAATTAGAACTTGTATTTTTACCCCCAACAAATACCCCCCAAAATTTTTCTTTCGACACTGCTGGAAGAAAGATAAATTGTAATCTCATCTAATTCCATTCGACGTCAATACCTTATCAACATCCTCTCAAAGATTTAATTTTTTAATTTGACTTTCAAAAATCCAATAAATCTTCTGTGGATTTCTAGAAAACCAAAAATTGAAACTTATCATTTCAAACATTAAATAGCCGTTTTCCTAATAGATAGGGATTATAATCACCCCTATCTGAAAAATAACTTTTTGAATTTTGTAAAAATAACGCGTCTTTTCAATTTCTTCTCCATTATCCATCATTTCTTTAAATTTCTCAAAATCACACTTTTAATCCATTCTTTTACTGTTCATCTTCCTCAACCTTGTTCTCACTCGTATTTTCTGCAAAACTTCATTCTCAACGATGGCTTCTCATTCTCAATCTCCCAACGAAACATTAGTAGATTTGGGCAGCCACGCCATTGTTCAAGACCCAGTTCTAAAGAAATCTAAACTGTGGAATCTTTCAAAGGTAATTCTCCCTATCAACAACCTTTCACTTTCTTTAAATCCTCCAGCTACTTTCTTAGGCTAGTTCTGCCCAAAAATTTCTTTACCAAAGAAATCCAAAGCTTTTTTCCTTGTAAAAATCCCGAAAAAGAATCTATCTTGGCTTCTCTTTCTTCCATTCCCATTTGTTATTTTAATAAATCTAAGAGGCTTTTCAGAACTCCTCTTGGCCAAATCAATGGGTATCTTGACTGGCTTGATAGAGTTCAAGCCTCTAAAGAAGCTTCATGGAGAAACATAAGTATTTTTGACTGCATCCAGCTCTCGCGTTACCCCATAAAAATAGATTCTTGTATGCTGGGTGTGTCCTTTTTCTTCTGGAACAAAACCACCAATTCTTTTCAATTCCCTTATGACATGATGGGACTCACGCTTTTTGACGTGGCTACTATAATTGGTCTTCGACCAGATGGGAAAGTCATAACTCCTATCCTCCAACCCTTGAATGCCATAGATGTTTACTCAAAAGCCTCAACTTCCTTTTCAAACTTTATTAATTTCTATTCCACAGCAAAAGGCCCTGTGTCCGATGAAGAACACGTGGCTTTTCTCTTTCTCTGGTTGTCAGCCTATGCTCTATGTACTAAATTAGTTCAAGTGTCGAAATCATACCTTCAGCTTGCCAATCTTCTTCATGAAGGTCAGGGATTGGCTCTTGGCCAGTTCTTCCTTGCTAATCCATACCTTAATATTGGCGAGATTGTACAAAGCATCAAGTCCCAAACAAAGAAAACCAATGCTAGTGGCCCCATATGGTTGCTTCAGCTCTGGCTGAATGCCATCCTTGGAGATTATTGGGTCGACACTTTTCCTTTGATAGTTTCTTTTGCTACCTATGGCATTAGACTTTGCCATGTCGAGCATGAAAAGATTCACAAACAACACCAAAGAATTTCATGCATTTTTTTAGCATCTTTCATTCCATCTCCTTCAATACGGAGGACATCTATTTTGCACCTTTGGCTGACCGTTCTCTCGGTCCAAAGTGGTTTACTCGACCACTAATTTCTAATAATCCTTCCATTCAAACCGACAATATTTCTATTTGGTCAAATTTTCTTTGTCAACAAGTGCTATTTGTTGGCCTCCCTGGTTCAACAGACAATTCTTTAGAATTGCACCTGCCAAACTTAGTGGCTCGATAACTAGGATTTTGTCATGTCATTTCGGCTCATTTCTCTCGCAAAGCCAAATATCACCTTATTAATGGCTGCTTACAAGACTTGGCAGATCTTGTACGAGTGACTATGAAGAATGAGAGATACAAGCAGCATTTTTTGATTTCCCCTTTCATACCTTATAGAGGGGTTACCCCATATTTCGTCGAATGGTGGGCTAAATATTATAGTCCTTACCATATTGATATTGAGGTTTATCGAAGCTGTATAACTGAAAAACTCGTTCCTGTGCAGGATCAAAACCTTCGAAGAAAACTAAAAGTAAACATATTCAAGATATTAGAGCTTTTGAGAAGTACTACAAGATCAAATGGGACTTCAGGTATCTTGGCACAATTGTTTGACACTGTGAAGAAATTGTGGCTAACCTAAAATAAGAGCACAAGGAAAAATGTTTCACTGATTTTCTTGCAGTTTCCATAAAAAACCTTTTAGCATGGCTTGAACTTTTTCAAGTTCCTTTTCCAAAACCAGTGCCTTTTCTTTGTGCTCATTTTGGTTTGGCCGATGAATTCCCAAGTAAACCCACTAAGGCTGGTAACTTCCTTACTTCTGATAGAGGATCTTTTCTGCGAGTAACATCTTTCTTACAAGAACTCCATATGTTACTTTTACCCTTCTGTTTGCTTCGTCGAATGGACAATTTGCCAAAGATACTCGAGTCATCACTAAATTACTGGAAGGTACTTCTTTTCATATTCTGCCGTCAAATTCTTATTTCATCGACTAATATTATTCTTTTTTCACAGTAACCCCATTGAAAAGACCCTTGGAGTACAAACAACTAGAAGAAGGGGAAGCGGAAGAAGAAGAAGAAGTAGAAACCTTCGCCTTAGAAAAGAGAAAAGGCAAGAAAGCTCAAAATCCTCCTATCCCCAAAGCCCCAAAGGCTAAGACTACTAGAACAGCCTCGACGAAAAGTCCTGCTAAACACAAGGCTGCTACTAAGCCTTCAAAAGCAAAAACTTCCAGGGTATCTTTTATGACCAAAATTTATAACTTAGTCTCAAAACCTGTTGAAATTAAATCTTTTGTCGAATATAGGTTGATGATGCTGCCTCCATTTCTTTCGTTGAAATTATCAAGTCTCCAAATCCATCTTCTGAGAATCCCTTACAAAAGAAAAACAAAAAGACTTAATCTTCAAGTTCTAGCTTTAGACCTATTGCTAAACTTGAGACAAAAACCACCTCGTTCTTATCCAAGGTAAATTTAGTTCGACATACTTCTTTCTTAAGAACTTGAAACTCAAATTTCATTCAATAGTTTGATTTTTCCTCTATTCCAGGGTCCAGAAGCTAAACAAACTATTGAGAATCCTTCAGGACCCGACATCGAATTACGCATTGAGGAACAAATTCGACAATCTCCTGAGGTAAAATATTTCAAATTTTAACTCATAAAATTCTTTTGATTTTATTTGTTCTAACATTGCCCTTGTTTTTTACAGCAATCAACAAATCCTGCTGTACTCGACAGTCCTGCTAGGTAGGGCAATGAAAACCCTTTTCCGGATAATCAAATTTCTCTAGCTCCTGTAATGCCTGCTATCTCCCTGTCTCTTCTGACAGAGGTCCAAATTGCCAAAGGTCCTGGTTCTTCCTAAATAAATGAAGACAATCCTGTCGAAATCTTTTCAGAAGAATTTAACATGAACGCCCTTTTGGCTGAAATTGCACCTTCCAATCTCCGTCCACATTCTCAAATCAATTCAATTATCGCAAAACCATAAAATGCTGAGGACATGGAAGTAGATTTAAATGAATTAATATCCATGATGTCAGATAGTCATAGAAGTTCTCCATAGTCAGCTCGCTCCTCTACACAGCATGGATAAGATTCTAGTGACTCTTATGTCACTGAACTTTTGGCTGAGTTGAAGAACGCCTTCACCTACTCTTTTGAGCAATTAAGTTCCAACCAACCACTTCAGGAAAGAATGCTGGCCATTGTGACCGAGTTGGAACCCTTTTCTCAACAACTTCCAATAACTAGTCGAGCTCTTCCTTCGACTGTCAAAGATTTTCTCCAAAACTTGTCATTGAACATGCCTACCATTCGTCAAATCATTCCTGCTTATGATCAAAAAGTCCAAGAAAAGTCCAGGATCTTAAAGCAGCTGACCGACGTAAAGAATGAAATAGCCAAATTAAAAGACCATCTTGTTAAAGGAAAAAATAAAGAGGCAGAACTAGACAAAGAGATTGAAGACTTGCAGAAAAAACTTGAAGAGACTCGCCGTCGAAGGCAAAAGCTCGGCATTACATTGCAACATGGGAGTGCTAAGTAACAAAGCATTATCAACAACTCGAAACAATGGGCTTTCGAGACCAAAGCAATGCTAGCAGATATAAACTCCCTTGAACCAGAATATTAAAGAGCTTGTGCCAACAAACAAATCTTGGAAGATTCTTGGGAAATTTTGCAGAGAATTTAAATATATTTAATTCTCCCTTTTTATAGTGTCGGTTTAATAATCCGACAAGATTTGTATGGCCTTCAAGGCCATCTAATGAACATTCCCTTTGATCAACTTCCAACATGTTTTTATTTATTTATTTATTGCACTGTGATTCTATACACTTAAATACTCCTTTGACCCGTTTCTTTTCAATGTATCTAGTAACTGTGCATCATAACTATCATAATTAATAAAAATGTGAGTTACCAAACATTGAACACTAACTTTATCAGTAAAATCCCCCATATATAGTGCTCCCTGGGACGCTATGATCAAAAGAGTTCATTCTGACCCCTTCTTTCTCATTTCTCAACAACTTTTACCATGTCTTCGGATAATCTCCTCTTCTCTCTATGGGAAAAATGTTTTGGTTTCATATTTTGGAAAGAAGGACTATGTATTAATGGTGATACCCATGACGAGTGATAATCACATATTTTATACATTAATAAACCCTCATTTTTATTCATTTACACTCTTCATGTACTTAATTGATTAAGCCTGGTTAAGTTTTGTAAGATTGGACTCAAATTGGACTTAATTGATTTTTTTCAACATTATTTGGGTCTTATACTATTTCTGTATTTTGGTCATATCTTAAGTTCTAGATGCCTAGAAATTATGAATTTTACCTTGTAGGAAAGCTCAGAAAAAGCTCTACAACTTTGATGAAGAGCTCAAAGTCTCATTCAGACATCTAGTGGAGCTAATTGGGCTTAGAAGTCAGAACACAAGTTTTATGACTGGAACCTGAATAGTATACAATAATCAGAGAATAACTCGAGTTGTAGGAACTTTTCTTGGGCTGAAATTTGGAGAGTTGAAAGTTAAGATCTATATCTACAACTTTCAGGAGAACATAAGAGCTCATTCGGACAGCTTGGAGGTGATATTGGGTCTGGAAGTCAAAACAGAGGTGCTGAAATTGGGCCTAAATAGTCTGCAGTAATTGGGTCATATCTTGGGCTGTAGGATGAATTTTTAGATGATTTCAGTGCCATTGGAAAGCTGAGATAAAATGCTACAACTTTCATGAAGACCATGTTGCTTCATTCTGATGGCATCCATGAGATCAACATTGAATGATTTCGGAGACAAAGAATCTCAATAATTTTCCACTCACCAACTCCCCATTTGACATTTTCTACTCATTCATCCACTCATCCACCTACTCTTAATCAGCCCCTTTGTCATTTTGTATCCCTAATCCTCTATAAAAGGCACAATTGGCTGATCATTTAGTGCTCTTGGTGTTAGGCTTAGTTTTTACAAGTTATGGTTATGCTTGTTTATTGTTTTCCTTTGCTGTAATTTTCTCTTGTTCTAAATTAAAGCTATGTTCATTTTTCTCTTCTTCTCTCTTTCTTTCTTCTTATCTATGAGTAACTAAATCTTCATCTTGCTTGGGTGAAAGAGTGAAGCTCTTGGTAATGAAATAAGGTTAGATTATTCTATTTCTTGTGCTTAAATGATATATTATCAAATGGACATTATATGTGTTGTATTTTGTTTCCAATCAATTTAGAAACCTTCTTCGTATAATGGAGATCTTGATTTATTATAGACAATAGGATTGACACAGTGAATGCTTGAACTCATTTACAAATGTTGGTAGATAATTAAAGGAATCATAATATGATTGCATATATAATTGAACTTTGAATGTTATATTTTCCAATTGGAACCTCCGTTATGTGTGGATTTCAATTAAGTTATAAAGAGAAATAATCTTACCTTTAATTTATTACTAAGAGTGGATCTCCTAACCCAAGCAAGTTCTTAAATTCATTTGTGAACATCTTTTATTACTTTTGGTGTTGTGACAAATCCTTTTCTTACCTCAATTAATTTTTCTTCATCACTTTCCTGTGGATCGACCTCAGACTCCCGAGAAATTTATTACTTGAGACAACCTGCACTTGGGTTTACATCTTTAAATCCCGTAGTCAACGAGCTTCAATAATCATCGTAATATCCCTGACGAGCTTTAGTAATCATCGTAACAACTTGGTGTTCCTAAAACATGACTGTTATGACGAGGATAACTCATCAGGGGGTAGACGACCAGCTATTATTTCACCCAAGACAAATCAAAGGACAAAGGTCGTCTACTTCTTCCTCTTCCTCAGGTCCCACGAGCTCGAACGAAACACATGCCTTAGTTGGGGAGAAGCTTTTGGTTTATTTAGAATAGGTATATTTTTCTCTGTAATATTCTAACAACTTAAACATTGTCAATCTTTACTTCACACATTGTCGGCCTATATGGCTTTAAATATTTGACATTAATGGACTTAACTCTCAAACCTGAATTAACTTCGACAAGTGCATAAGCATTCCCAGAAAATACTTGAGTAATTTTGAATGGTCCTTCTCATTTTGGTGACCACTTACCATATCCTCGACAATTCCTATCCATGGGCAAAATCACCTTCCAAACCAAATCATCAACCTTAAAAGATTTATACTTAATTCGACTATCATAAAACTTGGCAATTCTTTCTTTTTGTCGAATCAAGTTTTCTAAAGCAATTAATCTCTCATCACTCAATTCGTTTAATTCGTCAAACATCAAGTCCTAATAGTGTTCAACTGGAAACTCATCTTATTTTTGAATACGAATTCATTGGAGATTAATTTTGACGGGTAACACTGCATCATGACCATAAACTAACTTGTATGGTGAAGTGTCTGTCGATTCTCTTAGTGAATTTCTATATGCCTATAGAATTTGGTCAAGGGTATTATGCCAATTTCTAGGTTGTCGACCAATATGCTTCTTAATCAAACTTATGATTATTTTGTTCATGGCCTCTACTTGGCCATTTGCCTGAGCATAATATGGGGTCGACGTAAGCATTTTAATCTTCCTTGAATTGGCATATTCGACAACTCTTCTTCCAATGAACATCGTCCCTTGGTCAGTTGTCAAAGTTAGTGGTATTCCAAACCAATAAATTATATTATTTTCTATAAAGTCAATTGCGTCCTGTTGGGTTACTTGTTTTAAGACTATAACCTCGACCCACTTAGTAAAGTAATCAACTCCTACTAGAATGCACTTATGTCCTTTCAATGATGTAGGATGAATTTGGCCTATTAAATCCAAATCCCATCATCTGAAAGGCCAAGGTTTGACTATAGAATGTAATTCACTAGTAGGAACATTTTGTATATCGCCATGTTTTTGACATTATTCACAAGACTTGACAAACATTATACAATCCCTGACTAGTGTAGGCCAATAATACCTTTGTTGTCGAAGGACCTATTTCATCTTGTGACCTGCTTGATAAGCTCAACAAATTTCTTCATGAACCTCTGCCAAGGAAATATAAGCCTCTGCTTCACTCAGGTAGACTTCTAAATTTCCATCGATAGATTTTCTATACAAAGCCCCTCCTAGTACCACAAATTTTGACGCTCTATATTTAAACTTTCTATCCACGTTTTGACTTAGATTTTCTAAATAGCTTAATATTAGCTGTCTCCAATCATTAACTGTCGAAATATCATTTTGTAGTACATCTCTTTCTTCTAATGGATATAAAAGTTCTCTAATCTCTATTATATTTGTCAGGACCTTGGACGAAATTTTATACCCAGAGGCTATCTGTGCTAATTCATTAGCTTCTTCATTCAAATCTGTAGGGATATGTTCGACAATCACTTCATCAAATTTCTTCATTAACCCACTCGCCACAACACAATATTTGGTCAGATTATAACTGACACATTTGTATTCTTGGGTGAGCTATTTCATAACTAGCTGTGAATCCCCAAAAATATGCACATTATATGCTTTCATTTCTATTAGTATTTCTAACCTGACAATTAAGACTTCATACTCAGCCTCATTATTAGAGCATATATATTTAAGTTCAAACATGAATTTAGTTAGAGTACCTTGAGGAGAAACAATTAGAATTCCCACTCCAACTCCATTTTGATGCCTTGAGCCATCAAAATATAAACGCCAAGGTTTTAACTCGATGAAATTTATATTATTAACATCCAAGCATGGATGGTCAACCAAGAAATCAACAATTGCTTGACCTTTGACAACTTTCATCGGAACATATTGTAAAAAGAATTCTAACAAAGCAATGGTCCATTTACCAATACGCCCATTTAATATTGGCTTTGACAACATTTAATTTATTACATCAGTCTTCGACATAACTAATACATTACAAGGCATCATATAATATTTGAGTTTAGTACATGAGAAATATAATACTAAACAAAGTTTCTCTATTGCACTATATCTCTTTTCAGCATCATTTAAAACTCGACTAACATAATATATGGCTCTCTCGACATCATTTTCATCTTCTTGAGCCAGCATACTCCCTATAGTCTCATTCGACGCTGATATGTACAATTTTAACAGTCTACAAGGCACTGGAGGCATCTTGACTGGAGGGTTTGTCAAGTATTGTGTTATCTAGTCTCCCAAACAAAATCTTGTTCAGCCTTTAACTTAACCAATGGGACAAAGACTCTGGTTCTTTTTGACAAATTAGATATGAATCTCCTCAGAAAATTCACCTTCCTCAAGAAAGATTGTAGTTCCTTCTTATTCGTCGGTGATGCAGCTTTTAGAACTGCCTTGGCTTTATTCTTGTCCACTTCAATACCTTTCTTATGAACTGAGAAACCCAAGAATTTGACAGCCGATACTCTAAAATCACATTTTTTCGGATTCATCTTGAGGTTGTGCTTTCTCCTTCTATCAAATGTCTGCCTCAAGTTTGTTAAGTGACTTTCCTTCATTTTGGACTTGACAATTACATCGTCAATATACACCTCCATGAATTTTCTAATGGCATCATGGAAAATAGTGTTTATTGCTCTTTGATAGGTGGCCCCTGCATTCTTTAAACCGAAAGCCATGACTACGCATTCATATGTCCCAATGGCCCCTGGACATCTGAAGACAGTTTTCGACATATCCTCTTCGGCTATAAAGATTTGATTATAACATGCATGGCCATCCATAAAACTTAACAATTCATGTCCAGATGTGGCATCAACTAACATGTCCGCAATGGGCATAGGATATTCATCTTTAGAAGTAGCAACATTTAAATTTCTGAAGTCTATGCATACTCTTAACTTGTCATTTTTCTTAATTACATGAACTACATTAGACAACCATTCAACATACCTAGTCATTCTAATGAACTTGGCTTTGAGCAATCTTTCGACCTCTTCCTTTATCTTTAACACCACCTCTAGTGCAAATCTCATGTTAGCTTGCTTGACAGGTTTGTATCCTTCTTTTAACAGCAGTCTATGTTTGACAAGGTCTCTGCTTAACCCAGGCATCTCGTCATAATTCCATACAAACTAATCTTTGTATTCCTTGATTAAATTGACAAGTTTTTCCTTGAACTCCTTCAGCAGAAATAAATTCACGAATATGGGCCTTGTATCTATTTTAGCGCCAAGTTTATCTTTTCTAAAGGATCTTCGACTTCTACACTTTGCTTTTCATCAATTTTTTTCTCAAATCCCAAAGGACTACCATCTATTATGCAATCTGACAATACATCTTCAGTGGTGTACACTGTTTTGTTGGTCAAATAAGCCAACAATCGATCTAATTAATTAACACTCATGGCTAGTACTTGGCCAATCCATTCGAATGCCAAACTGATCCATTAAGTATGCTTTAAGTGCATCTTTGTCGATAACTCCATCATTTGTCATGATTGGCTTAACATTTGGAGCATAGATTTTAAAATTGACATGAAGCTATTGTAAATAGCAAAGGCTATCATCTGCCTCTACTATTTCTACCTGATCACTTGCATTCCAAAGAATGAGCTTCTGATGAACCGTTGATGGTATTACTCCAATGGCATGTATCCAATCTCTTCCCAATAGAAGATTGTAACTGGATTTTGTCAGAATTATGACAAATAATGTCGACCTTTCAATGGATCCGACTTGCACGTTCAACATCACTACTCTGTCTGAAGGGGAAGTTTTGCCACTGAAATTAGTAACAATCATGTTAGTTGCCATCAAATCAGGCTCATTCTTCCGAAGCTTCTTCAACATTGCCCTTGGGATCAGATTGATAGTTGCCCCTCCATCTATCAAGACTCTATTTATTGGCTTGCCTTCTAACAAAGCCTTGATGTGCAATGGGCGGAGATGAGTCTTCTGTTCTTCTGTTGCCTTTTCAAAATATGTTATATTGTCAAACAAGGTTAACATATTATCCTGATAGAAAAGGCAATGATCACTGAGGTTATCCAGGTCTTCTTCATTCTCTCCAATATACTCAACTTCATGAAATCCTTCAAACTCAGTAGGCAGAACTAAAATTAAATTTACACACATTGATTTCAAAAACTCTTCCTCATCTAACTCTTTATTAGTTTTGTATCCTCCAAGCTTGAAATAGTCTTCCGACAGTAAACTATTATCCATAGCCATTATGATGTCATTTAGATCCTTGTCTAATTTGAAATCCATGACGAATTGTTCATTATCACCAAAGCCTAAAAGATCATCTGGATCAGTCAAGGCCTTAATAATTTCATCAGTTGTCAAGTCCATATCTATGATTTGGCAATCAGACTTCGCCAAATTTCTTTTCCCCTTGATCATGTTGAGCATTTTCTTTCTCCACTCGACATCTTGATCTAGATCTTTCAGGACTTTCAATATTTCTTCCTTCGACCAATCTTCATCAACACTACCACTTTTATTCTCAATCATCCTCATTATCATTTTCTCAACTTTCAACCTAGTCTTTTTCTTGTTTTCCTTAGCTGATAAATTGTTCTTCTTTACTTCTTTTCCTGCTGCAACAAGTCCAATCGGCCATTTTTTTCTAATTTTGTTTAGAGTAGGCCCTTGAACCTGTTTCCCTTTCTTTATTTCTGCAAGTTTTTCTTGTCAAAGATTGTCATTCCCATCGAGCCGTCTAACTTTAATTGTTGTCAGCTCAACTGGAATTGTCCCTTTGTATCTACAGATTCTTTTCTGACAATACTCTTTAATTTCTTGTCATCTTTATTTTCGTCTGGTGCTGGCTTAGCCTCGACTACTAAACATCCCATTTCTGTGGGTTGTTCTTTAACAACTAAACCCTCAGCCAAATTCCTTCTCTTTTATGCTTGTCTCAACCTCTACAGCCTTCTTTTTTGACTATTTGACATTGGTAAAGTCTTTGATGGCCCTGCTAAATCCTGGCCAATCAAAACTTCATCTTGGTTGATTCTACCATGTTTGTAATCTTTATTCCATAATGGTTGATTTTTCTGAAATCTATTCTTCCTGGCAGCCACGTTTTGTAGAAATATGTATAACTTGCCATTGCAGAATTTTTAACCCATCTGTCCACAATAACATTGGCAGGTGGCACTCTGGTCCTAGCTGGTCCGACATAGTTCCTGGGAAATGAATTACTCCCCATAGATTCACTAGATGACTCAACTAACCAGCTATTCATATTAAGCCTAGGCGTATAGACTGGCATAGGCTTTGGAGTATAAACCGACTTTGGAGTATTGAAGGGTTGTTGTGGTTTTCCAACTTTATTGTCGAAAAACTTCTTTTTTAGCTTGTGAAATACCCTGTTGCTCCTCAGTAACTTTCTTTGCAGTAAATTCATCATACACTGCATTACACCTTGGACACAACCTTACCTTTCCTTTTTCTTTCTTCCTTTCAAGGAACTTTTCAAGAGATTCTCCTGGTTTGGGATAAATGTCCATTGCATCTTCCATGTCAATGTCGAATCCTTGCAAATTCCTTATGTTGATCATTCCAACATTCAAAGGAACCCGTTGATCGATGTATGAAATTCCAGCCTAAAATGGATCTATACCAACATTCATATCCTCCTTAGGCTTGTCAGCAAACTTCAAATGCCCATCCATTAGTGCCTTCTGAATTACATCTCTGAAATGAATACATTCGTTAGTAACATGACCGAAATTGTTATGAAACTTACAATATTTTCGGTCTTTTATCTCATCCGATTTCAATAACCTATGGCCTTCCAACATTTTAATATATTTATCCTTTAACAACAAATCAAAGATTTTGTCAGTTTTTGTTACGTCGAATGCATATGTTTTTCTATTGACATAATTCATTTTTTTCCTTATTTCTTATATGTTTGAGAGCCTGACACACATAAGGAGGACCATTCCGAAGTTCAACAATGTTGACCTCAAATTCGTCATTACTATCTTTAGTTTCATTGTCGGATTCACCTAATTTGACGAATGCTACTTTCTCCCTTTTAAGGAATCTCTTTTGTTTATGAACCTTTCAGCTTTCAGTTGTTCTATTTTCCTAACCTTTTCACTTAGTTGGGCAAGATCAACTAAGTGTTGGTTCACTAACTTTTTTCTTATGTAATAGTCAAAACCTCCTGCAATAATTTTCACTATTTCTGCTTCAAGTATAGGAGTAAAACATCTACTTCTCATTTATTGAAACCTAGATAGGTAATCATCCACGGTTTCATTATACATTCTCTTGATATTGAAGAGATCTGTAAGTCCAACTTTCAAATCTCCCCTGAAGAATTGATCATGAAAACTCCTTTCTAATTGAGTCCAAGAATGAATCGCATTTAGTCTCAATGTTGAAAACCAAGAAAATACATTCTTAGTAAGGGAACTTGGGAAGAATCTCATTTTAAGGCCTTCAATAGTGGCCAACTCCCCCATTTCTATAGTATACCGTGTAATATATTCGACGGTCGATTCTCTACTTTCACCAGCAAACTTTGAAAGTTTAGAAATTTTAATTCCTCTAAGCAATTCTACTTATTATACCCACTTAGGAAAGGTCGAAACAAAGTAGGGTTGGTTAGCATATCCAACATTGATTCTAAACCTATTCAGCACTTGTTCCACTACTTGATTAACGTTTTGCTCAACCACTTGGTGCCCCCTAAGATTTCGTTGAAGCAATCTCATGGCTGCATCATTCCTAGCCATTTGTGTAACGCTCCTTTTTCTTCATGCCGCGAAGAAGTGACGTTGCACCATAATATAAAGAAACAAAATAAAAGCTTGTGGAAATAATAATTACTTTGATTAATTTAGACCCGGTGCATTAATTAATGCTTGATTAAATAATTTGCATTCTTGGATTGTAAAATGATCAAATATTGAGATATATGCACATCATTTTTTTTCTTTAAATAATGGTAAAAGATAACAATAATTACAAATGTGGTAAAAACAACATAGTATTGAAATTCATACATACACAATATATATTATATGCATCAGCCTATTTAGTTACATTACAGAATACAAAAAAAAAAAGCAAAAGATGTACCCACCCAAAGTGATACAAATATACCCCCATCATATACAGCAAAACGTCAGGCTTCCCAAAAAAATAAATGGTTAGCCATCAGTAGCTACCAATAGTATCAGCCCCTAAGACTGATAAGAAGGGACCATAGTCGGGTCCTCCTCAGGGTCCTCTTCGTCCGATGAAACATCCATCGGAGTGACAGAGCAACGGGCAGGAGCCCGAGCAGTGGACAGAAAAGAGTCATCACGTGGGGTGTAGTACATGTCAGCCCACATATCCCTAACGGACATATAAAACTCTAACCAGACAAAAGCATAAAAATCAAAAATAGGGGTGTCATAACGACCCCATGCCAAGGACACCGTCAGCTCTCCATGGTACACGCAACGGTCCGTCTGCACATTAATATGCCAGCAATCGGGACCTCCGTGAAAAGTGATTCGTGTGTAGCCCAAAAATCCATGAGGGTGCGACGTCATCCTTGATAAACTTCAGTCGTAATATGGCCAGAAACCCGGGAACTCAGGAACTTCCTATTCCTTATGCTTGTCTTCTCAAAAGTAAACAGACAGACAAAATACGGAAACACAAAAATACAGAAAGAGGTGAGACACCTAGCTTTCATTACTAGTATGGCAGTAAGAAAACAAAATGGCACTGGACACCCATATATAGCACAATATATATATCTAATCACAGCAACATTAAAATTAAAAGTAAAAGCATAACAACAATAATTAATTGTAATAATTGCGATAACAGACAAACAACAGTGAAATTCTCGGCAGTCAACAGTTCAGATAACTAGACAATTATTGAAGTAATAAGAGTAGTTATAAATGCTCATGCTCAATGAATTATGAGACTGACAATTCACAATGCACAAGGTACCAAAAATCCTACTCCATGGAGCTAGACATTAACATTTTCAGAGTGAATGATCAAGGAGTAATACCAGTATATTGTTAGCCTTAAAAACAGTGTGCTTCATCTCATAAAATAGTTGCGCAAATGGCTTATATGTGGCACCTCAACAGTTGATCATGATATAGGACAATGTCTCAGTCCGGATCATCAGTGTGTTTGTATCAGTCTATCCCACGGCTCCAGTGGAGCTACCACTGTCTATTGTGAGACACCCGCACCCCGACGGCCCCAGTGCCAACCACTATGACCCTACGCTTAGTCTATTCACACCCGCACATAGGTGTTATTCAACTCCTAGGCATACACTGCCTTTCAAACAATGTCCAACAAACAACACATATGCATGACGACTCAATGTACATCATGTATGTTTATCAATGATGCATTCATCATAAACATACCACCATGGCATATGTATTCATTTTTCAACATCAACATGTTATCATGATTCATCAATTAACACAAGTCCACATTATGGATCCACATTTTCAAAGTCTTACAGTTAAGTCAATTATGAAAATTTTAGGGTAAATGCCCCTTCAAAACCATGGCTTTCTAAAGTGTCATTATTCAATTTTAATTCTTCCACTTCATTAAGGATTATGCATGTCTCTAATTCTTAGTCTCAAAAGATACACCAAGACATCATTTAGCCTCAAGGTTTTCCCTCTAAAACCGTAGCCTCACTAGGTTTCCAAGTTCTAAATTTTCTTCTATTTTATGCCTTAGTTCCTTGATATCCAATCATTTAAATTTTTGTTCACCAAAATCAATCCAATCTCTTATGGTTTCAAGCCAAAATCGTGGTCTCCCTTTAGGGTATTAAACCCTTAAAACTTTCCATTCATTAACTTTAATGTTATCATTCAACACTTAATTACATAAACTTTATTTATTTGTGTACAAAAACAATCTTACACCCCTAAATTCTAGTCAAAACCGTGGCACCATATTAGGGTAGGAAACTCTAAATTTTCCATTTAGTAACCCTAACATGATCAAGCATATTCAACACATCCAATATATTCAAGATTTCCAATCAAGCATCAATTCCATTCAAGAATATATAAACATGCAAAATCACTTAATAAAGTGAGCATACAAAGATGGATTTCTCCATCAACAAGCACACAAGGTTCCCTCACCACCAAAAATTAGTTTAAGTGAGTAATCTCCCTCTTACCTAATGAAGAATTATGAAAATGGTCTCCTTCTAGCTCCTTGGTGATTTCGGTTTTGAGCCTTCAAAACCCTAGGATTTTCAAGACAATGAATCAATACCAATGGTTGAAAAAGAATAGATCCATGGTCATCAAAGAGACCATGGAACACGGAAAGGAAGAGAAAAGAGAAGAAAAATGAAAACTTCACCTCAAAGTTAGAAGCTTTGCCTTGGAAGACAATGGAGGAAAGGTTGGATTTTGGAGAAACTTTCTAAATGAAAGATGTTGAGGGGGTTAAGGTGAGTGTAGAAATGGTCTTAATGAAGAGAAAAGTGAAAAAAATGGTTGAAGGTAGGGGCTGCAATTTTGTATGGAGAAGAGGAAAAAGAGAGAAAGAGGAGAAAGATGAAGAAGAAAGGGTTAGAGAGAGAAGTGGATAGGTGAAAATGAGTGAAAGTAACTAAGTGTGTGAAGTGTGTGGGAGTCGAATTTCCCCTCTTGGGCAAGGGTGTGCCATAGCAATTGGAGAGATAATAAGGAAAAATTTTAGCTTCCCCAACAAGCCAAGGGCAAGGTTGTCATTTGGCCAAAGCTTATCAAAGAAGCTTCTTAATTAAGGTACACTAATTTGAATTAAAATGAGCTTGATTAGACATAAAGTAGATTATAATAGGATAATGTGATAGGGTTTTTGATAAATGTCATTGTCCAATGGATAATTACTACAGTCGACAGAAGTCAGTATTAATTTATCTGACAGATGAAATTTACACAGTATTTTATTATTTTATCTATTAAAATTTCTCAAAAAATGTGAAACCTCATAAATCGTGTCTAGCCTCAAGTTTAGTAAGATCCCCTGTCGACGTTTTCACAGATCAAGATTCTCAGGAAAAATATTTTATTTTCTCGGCTTCGCTCATTTTGCACGTAAAATGAGAAATAATATTAAAATATTCTACATCCTCAGAAAAATCCAAAAAAAATTTCTAAAATCACAAATATTAGATAATGAATATTTATCATATAATAAATAAAATTTGGGGTGTGACAACTCTCCCCAACAAATAAGAATTTCGTCCTTGAAATTTTTGTACCTTAAAACAACTCTGGGTACTGCTCCTTTATTTTATCCTCTAGCTCCCAAGTCGCATCTCTGGTTGTCTCGTTCCAAATCACTTTCACCAATGAAATGTCTTTCCCTCTGAGTTGCTTTATTCTCCCATCCTCAATCCTCATAGGAGTTGTTTCATAAGTCAAGTTCTCTTTTAATTGTACTGAATCAGGTGCTATGACATGATCAGGGCTTGGAATGTATTTTCGGAGTTGTGACACATGAAAGACATCATGGAGATTTGAGAGAAAAGGGGGTAAAGCTATTTGGTAAGCAACAAGACCTACCCGATGAAGAATTTGATAAGGTCCAAGGAATTTTGGAGTGAGCTTTCTAGATTTGAGAACTCGGCTGACCCCAGTCGTAGGTGTGACTTTTAGGAACACATGCTCTCCTTCCTCAAATTCAAGAGGCTTTCTTCTTTTGTCCGTATAACTCTTTTGTCTACTCTGAGCCATTCGCATCTTCTCGTGAATCATCTTGACCTTCTTAGTTGTCTGTTGGATAAGATCAGGTCCAACTATAAGCCGCTCCCCATCTTAATACCAACATAATGGTGTTCTACACCTCCGTCCAGATAGAGCTTCATAGGGAGCCATCCCTATACTTGAGTGATAATTGTTGTTGTAGGTGAACTCTACCAACGGTAAAATTTCATCCCAACTTCCAGTTTGCTCTATAGCACAAGCTCTCAGCAGATCTTTCAATGATTGGATTGTTCTTTCTGATTGTCCATCAGTTTGAGGGTGATATGTAGAACTCAGACGTAGTTTTGTCCCCATTGCTTCTTGAAGACTTTGCCAAAACTTCAATGTAAACCTCGGATCTCTGTCAAAAATAATGCTTGTGGGCACCCTATGTAGCTTGACAATTTCACCAATGTACAACTGAGTTAATTTCTCCAACGAATATCTTATGTTGATCGGCAAGAAATGCGCTGACTTTGTAAGTCGGTCCACAATTACCTATATTGAGTCATATCCTTTTCTTGTCCTTGGTAATCCGACGACAAAGTCCATGGCAATGCTATCCCATTTCCACTCGGAAATAATCAAGGGTTGCAACATTCTAGATGGTCTTTGATGCTCAATCTTCATTTTTTGGCAAACCAAACAAGAAGATACGCATCTAGCAATATCTCTTTTTATCCCATACCACCAGAATAATTTCTTCAAGTCTTGATACATTTTAGTCATTCCAGGGTGCATACTCAACTTGTTTGTATGAGTATGTTCTAGAATATACTTTCTTAATTCTTGGTCCTTTAGTACATATACTCTACCTTGGAATCTTAAAATCCCATCACTTCGTTCCTCAAACATCGATACACCACCTTGTTGTATTAGTTCTCTTTCCTCTTGCAAGAACTTGTCAACCTTCTACTTCTCTCAGATGTCATCCATCAAGTCACTCGAGATGGTGACCATGTTCATGCAGATCTTACCCGACATCAATTCCATAAAAGACCATATGTCTCTGAATTGTTCTATTAAGTCTCTTTCTCGGATCATCATGGCAGAAACACTGATCGTCTTCCTACTTAAGCATCGGCCACAACATTCGCCTTCCCAGGGTGATACTGAAGTTGGAAGTCATAGTCTTTCAGGAATTCTAACCACCTTCGTTGTCTCATATTCAACTCTTTCTGGTCATACAGATATTTCAAGCTCTTGTGGTCACTGAAGACGTTGAACGTTGCTCCATAGAGGTAATGTCTCTATATCTTCAAAGCAAACACCACAACAGCTAACTCCAAGTCGTGCGTTGGATAGTTCTTCTCATTTAGTTGCAATTGTCTCGAGGCATAAGCCACCATTTTTCCGCCTTGCATAAGCATGCATCCCAATCCTTGATATGAAGCATCACAATACATTTCAAATGGTTCACTTGGATCAGGCAGAACTAGCACTAGTGAAGTAGTTAGTCGCCTCTTTAGCTCTTAGAAACTTTCCTCGTAAGCGTCCGTCCTTTGAAAAGCTTGATTCTTCCTCGTGAGTTGAGTGAGAGGTCCGGTAATCTTAGAGAATTCTTCGATGAACCTCTGATAATATCTGGCTAATCCAACAAAGCTTCGGATTTCCATCACCGTCTTTGGCCTTTCCCATTGCAGAACAGCTTCTACTTTCGATGGGTCTACAACAATTCTTTCCTTTGAAATCACATGGCCCAAGAATTTCACCTCATCTAACCAGAATTCACACTTTGCCAACTTGGCATACAACTCTTTTTCCTTCAAAATCTGAAGAACTATACTGAGATGTTCCACATGGTCCTCCTAATTCTGTGAATAAATCAAGATATTATCGATGAAGACAATGGCAAATCTGTCTAAATAAGCATGAAAGATCCTATTCATATAGTCCATGAATACAGTAGGTGCATTAGTCATGCCAAAAGGCATTACCAAATACTAGTAATGTCCATAACGAGTACGAAAAGCCATTTTAGAAATGTCTTCAGCTTTCACTCTGATCTGATGGTAGCCCGACTGTAAATCGATCTTAGAAAATATTGCCGCTCCCTTCAACTGTTCCCATCAAGTCATCTATCCTCGGTAGTGGATACTTGTTCTTGATTGTGACTTTGTTTAATTGACGATAGTCCATACACAATCTTGAGGTACCGTCCTTCTTCTTTACCAGTAACATCGGTGCTCCCCAAGGTGATACGCTAGGTCTAACGAATTACTTTTCCAAAAGCTCTTCTAGTTGCTCCTTAAGCTTAGCTAGCTCCGCTAGTGACATACGGTAGGGTGCTATGGAAATAGGACTAGCTCCAAGTACAAGGTCAATGGCAAATTCGATTTCCCACTTCAGTGGCAAACCAGGTATATCTTTAGAAAAAATTTCAGGAAACTCCCGAACCACTGAGATTGCGTCCACATCTACCTCATTCTCGACTTTCAAAGAAGACAACAACATATATCCCGAGCTCCTTCTTTCAAGAAAGCTTTCACGTGGTTAGCCGTCAAAAATCTAGAATTCTCATCCAAAGGGTATGGTTTTTCTAGAACAATCTAACAGGACATGGTTGACAGATAACCAATCCATTCCTAATATCACATCTAATTAAGATAACGGCAAATAGATCAAATTAACAAAAAAGGTTCGACCTTCAATAATCAATGGACAATTCAAACAGGCTTTGGTGGTAACAACAGGTTTAACAGTGGGAGTTGAAACAGTTAAGTCAAAAAGTAAAGAAGATATAGGTAAACTAAGCCTTTTCACACAGTCATATAAAATAAAGGAATGAGTCACACTAAAGTCATACAGTACAGTTAAAAGGTTACCCTCTATGAGACCTTCTCCTTGTGTGAGATCTTCGGATTCGGAGGCCTCAACACCACTTAGGGTGTAAACTCTTCCTCCAGCTTGTGGTTTCGTAGTCCGTGCAGCATTGACAGCAGGTTCAGCTTTAGGTTGGTTGTAATCATGAGAAACGTGTCCAAGTCTCCAGCATCTGAACCAGATGATCTCCTTGATAGTGCAGTCTCTTGTATAGTGTTCCTTCTTGTACTTTAGGCATCTTGGCGTAGATGCCACAACCTGACCAGTTCTTCTAGGGCTTCCACTTGGGCTTCCACCTTGTGGTCTTTGTTGTTGATTTCCAAGTGGTCTGGAATAAGGCTTCTTCTAGTAACGGCCAACACTACTGCTTCCTCCTCTTTGAGGCTGAATTGGCCTAAAGTTTCTGTTTCTCACATCACGCGCCTGGTCCAAACCTTCCACCAGACAACAAGTGTCAATCAGCTCCAAAAATTGAGTAATCTTTAGAGTAATAACAGCACTCTTCACGTTATGTCTCAAACCTTCCTCAAACTTCCGACACTTCCATGCTTCATTTGGTTGATGTTGGAAGTAGGTTGAGAACTTGGACAAACTCTTAAACTGGGTAGCATATTCACTCACAGTCATACCTCATTGCCTCAAGCCAAGAAATTCCATCTCCTTAGTATGCCTAGCACTTTTCAGGAAATACTTGTACAAAAACCTCTCCTTGAACACTTCCCAATTAATTGCTCAATTTTCAGCCACCATTAACCTTTGTTCTCCAGTCCACCAATTCTCTGCATCCCTGATTAGCATGAACGCAGCATAAGTTACTTTCTTGTTGTCGGTATAGTTCATGCCCCCAAATATCTTCTCCAACTTTTTGATCCACAGAGTAGCCTTCTTAGGATCATACTCTTCCTTAAATTGCATAGGATTAGCGCGCTGAAACTCTGCCAGATTCTGGGCATCAGCAGTTGCCTCCAATTATTGTGCAGTTCGCTCTTGTTGTTGAGCTATTTGTTGGTTTTGCTGCAGCATAGCTTCAGCCATCTTTTGGATTGCTTTAATTGCAACAGTCATGTCTCCTCGACGAGTGATGATCACATATTTTATACATTAATAAACCCTCATTTTTAGTCATTTACACTCTCCATGTACTTAATTGATTAAGCCTGGTTATGTTTTGTAAGTTTGGACTCAAATTGGACTTAATTGATTTTTTTTAGCATTATTTGTGTCTTACACTATTTCTGTATTTTGGTCATATCTTGAATTCTAGATGTCTAGAAATTATGAATTTTACCTTGTAGAAAATCTGAGAGAAAGCTCTACAACTTTGATAGAGAGCTCAAAGTCTCATTCAGACATCTAGTGGAGCTAATTGAGCTTGGAAGTCAGAACACGAGTTTTGTGACTGGAACCTGAACAGTGTACAGTAATCAGAGTATAACTCAAGTTGTAGGAAGTTTCTAAAGCTAAAATTTTGATACTTGAAAGTTAAGACTCATATCTACAACTTTCATGAAGAACACATAACTCAAATCAGACAGTTTGGAGGTGATATTGGGTCTAGAATTCAAAACAGAGGTGCTGAAATTAGGCCTGAACAGTCTGCAGTAATTAGGCCATATCTCGAGCTGTAGGTGATGAAATGAGCTAAAATTTGGACATATGAAAGTTAAGACCCAGATCTACAACTTTTATGAAGATGACTTTTCTATTTGATGACGGCATCCATGAGTTAAGCAATGAATGATTTCAGAGACAAAGAATCTCAATAATCCAACCACTCCACCCACTCATCCACCTACTCTTAATCAACCCCCTTGTCATTTTTGTATCCCTAATCCTCTATAAAAAGCACAATTGGCTGATCATTTGGTGCTCTTGGTGTTAGGCTTAGTTTTTATAAGTTATGGTTATGCTTATTTATTATTTTCCTTTGTTGTAATTTTCTCTTGTTCTAAATTGAAGCTATGTTCATCTTTCTCTTCTTCTTTCTTTCTTTCTTCTTATCTATGAGTAACTAAATCTCCATCTTGCTTGGGTGAAAGAGTAAAGCTCTTAGTAATGAAATAAGGTTAGATTATTCAATTTCTTGTGCTTAAATGATATATTATCAAATGGACATTATATGTGTTATATTTTGTTTCCAATCAATTTAGAAACCTTCTTTGTATAATGGAGATCTTGATTTATTGTAGATAATAGGATTGGCACAGTGAATGCTTGAACTCATTTATAAATATTGGTAGATAATTAAAGGAATCATAATATAATCACATATATAATTGAACTTTGAATGTTATATTTTCCGATTGGAACCTCCGTTGTGTGTGGATTTCAATTGAGTTATAAAGAGAAATAATCTTGCCTTTAATTTATTACCAAGAGTGGATCTCCTAACCCAAGCAAGTTCTTAAATTTATTTGGGAACATCTTTTATTACTTTTAGTGTTGTGACAAATCCTTTTCTTACCTCAATTAATGTCTTTTCATCCATTCCCTGTGAATCGACCTTGGACTCCCGAGAAATTTATTACTTAAGACAACCTGCACTTAGGTTTGCATCCTTAAATCCCGCAGTCAAGTTTTTGGCGCCGTTGCAGGCTTAAATTACTTCAAAATGCAATTTATTATTTGAAGTTTTAATTTATTGAGGTTCTTTTTCTTTAATAAAATTTATTCTCTCTTCTCCCTCACCGGAGCAAAAGATCGGTTTTAGATCCTTCGGTTAACTCTCTAACTTTCTAACTTTCTAACTATCTAACCTACTAACTTGCTAACATACTAACTTTTATATTTATGTCATTTATTTTCTGCCTACTAACTTTTATTTTCTGCACTCTAACTTTTTAATTTACGTCTTTTATTTTCTACACTCTATTTAATTTACATTATTTATTATTGCTTTCTAACATAACAAAATAATCTTTCTTCTTCTCTTCTCTTTTGCTTGATAGGCTCTGGTGGGGGCTCGCCTCTCTCCTAGGTTTTTATATTTTAAATTTATTTTTTATAATTTACTTTCAATTTACTTTTCGCACTTTATTTTCTCAATTTTATTTTCTATAATTTACTTTCTGCACTTTATTTTCTCGTATTTTATTTTTAACTTTTTACTTGTTAATATTTATTGGGTGGTTGGTTTATACCACATCCTTGTTAATATTTAATGGCGGGTTAAACCGCCAGCTTGTACATTATTTTTGTTTATTTATTTTAAGTTATTTATGTATTTATGCTTAATTGGTATCGTGATTTAAATTCTGGTCATTTAGTTAAAATTAATCCTAGTACTTTATATATTGATTTGTTTGAATCACAATCACATACAATTGACACAATGACTGATAATGAAAGTGCATATGATAAACATGAAAATCAACTGTTGCGAACCATGCGTGAATATTTGCAACCACCTCGAAATTCTAGTCCATCATGTTTTATCTTTCCACTCAATGCCAACAATTTTAGATTTAAGCTAGGTATGATTTCTTTACTCCTAATTTTCATGGTTTAGAATCTGAAAGTCCATATTTACATCTGAAAGAATTTGAGGAAGTATGTATTGCTTTCAATGACCAAAATTGCACTGAAGAGATTGTTAAGCTTAAATTGTTTCCTTTTTCTTTAAAAGATAAAACAAAATCTTAGCTTAACACTTTGAAACCAAGATCAATTGGCACATAGCAACAAATGTAAGGTGAGTTCTTAAAGAAATTTTTTCCAACACATAAAACCAATGCTATGAAAAGACAAATCCAAATATTTTTCCAAAATTCAAATGAAGCATATTTTCAATGTTGGGAACGGTTTAAAGATTTGTTAAATTCTTGCCCACATCATGGTTTTGAAAAATGGCACACTATAAGTTTCTTTTATGAAGGTTTAACACCTGAAACTAAATAATTTGTAGAAACAATGTGCAATGGTGAGTTTCTTGATAAAGAACCTAATGAAGCTTTAGACTATTTAAACCAGTTGGCTGAAAATTCTCAATCGTGGCATAGTACTAACCCTTTTGAAAATTCAATTAGATCTAACCTTGCAAGTGCTAATAAAGGAAAATATCACCTTAGTCAAGAGGATGATCTAAATACAAGGTTTACCAGTTTGGCTAGAAAGGTTGAAGCCATGGAATTAAGAAAAGCAAAAGAAATCAAATCTGTGCAAAATAAAGAAATTTGTGGCATTTGTGATGACTTAGGACACTCAACACATGAATGTCCTAATATTCCTGTTTTTAAAGAAGTTGTACATGCGCAAGTAAATGCAATGAATAATTTTAAAAAGTCATTTACTTCTTCTTTTTCAGATGCATACAATCCAGGATGGAGAAATCACCTGAACTTCAGCTGGAGGAATAATAATCAGTCACAATTCGTGCAACCACCACCTCCTCAGGCACAACCGGACTCTCAAAATTCTCAAGGATATGCACCTTATGTCCTACCATATAGGAAAAACCTTAAAGAAACACTGCATGCATTCATAGAAAAGCAAGAGGCCATTAATAAACAAAATAATCAAACCATGAATGACATAAAAGACACTCTTGCTAAACTTTCTTCTACACTCACCATTCACGAGAAAGGAAAATTTCCTTCTCAACCTCTACCAAATCCCAAGGGTCAGTACAGTCTAAATGAGGGGAGTTCAGAAAACTAACAAATGGACTAAGTCAAGTCAATGATAACTCTTAGGAGTGGAAAGGTTGTTGAAAAATAAATCCCCGAATCTTATGAGAAAGAAGATGAATCAATTCCCCAAGAAAATGAAGAAGTTGACTAAAAGGAGACTAAACTCTCACCTTCACCCCCATTTCCTCAAGCATTGAATAATCCAAAGAAATTGGACTACCACACTGAAATTTTTGAAATTTTGAAACAAGTGAAGATCAATATTCCTCTGTTAGATGCTATTAAACAGATTCCTTGTTATGCTAAATATTTGAAGGACTTGTGCACTGTTAAAAGGAAATTAAATGTGAAAAAGAAAGCATTTTTGGCTGAACAGGTAAGTTCCATTCTTCAGAATAATAATGCGTTGAAATATAAAGACCCTGGTTGTCCTACAGTTTCATGCATTATTGGAGAACATAAAATTGAAAAAGCTTTACTTGATCTTGGTGCTAGTGTCAATTTGCTTCCATATTTAGTTTATCAGCAACTTAACTTGGGTGAGTTAAAACCAACTTCTGTAACTCTTCTACTTGCCAATAGATTAATTAAAATTCCAAGAGGAATAGTGGAAGATGTATTAGTTCAAGTTGATAAATTCATATATCCTGTGGATTTTATTGTCTTGGATACTGAACCTATGGTTGATAGTTGCAAGTCAATTCCTGTTATTTTAGGTCGTTCATTTTTAGCAACATCAAATGCTTTGATAAATTGCAGAAATGGAGTGGTGAAGCTAACATTTGGAAACATGACACTGGAGCTCAATGTTTTAAACATATGTAAGCAACCACAGGAAGTCCTTGATGAAAAGGAGGAAGTTGAAGGAATTGAAGCCATTATAGATGATCATCTTCAAACAAGGAGTTCTTCTGACTCATTAGAAATTTGTTTAGTTAATTCATTTGATTTAGGCATGCAATTAGAAGATGATATCTCTGAAATATGCTCTTTTGCTTGATTGTACACAGGCAATGGAGTACAAAGGATGGAAGCCAAGATTTGAAGAGCTAAAACCCATGAATGATAATGCTCATGAAGAAGTACCCACAGTGGAACTAAAGCCATTACCTGTTGGGTTAAAGTACACATTTTTGGGAGAAAAGCAAAACTTTCCAATGGTAATTTCCTTGTCTCTTATTGAAGAACAAGAAGATATGTTAACAGAAGTACTTAAAAGGCATAAAAGTGCAATTGGATGGACATTAAAGGACATAAAAAGTATTAATCCATTAATTTGTATACATAGAATACATTTAGAGGATAATGCTAAAACTTTTCAACAACCTCAAAGAAGATTAAATCTACACATGAAAGAGGTAGTTAGAGCTGAAGTCCTTAAATTGCTTAATGTTGGAATTATCTATCCTATCTCTGATAGTCAATGGGTAAGCCCTACACAAGTTGTGCTTAAGAAATCTGGAATAACAGTGGTTGAAAATGATAAGGGTGAATTAATACCTATGCGAGTCTCATCTAGTTGGCGTATGTGTATTGATTTTAGAAAATTACATGTTGCTACTAGGAAAGATCATTTCCCCTTACCATTTCTTGATCAAATTCTGGAAAGGGTAGCAGGACATCCATACTACTGTTTTCTTGAGGGTTTTTCGGGTTATAATCAAATACCAATTGCATTGGAAGATCAAGAAAAGACCATTTTTACATGTCCCTTTGGTACTTTTGCATATAGAAGAATGCCTTTTGGCCTTTGTAATGCTCCGGCAACATTTCAAAGATGCATGTTAAGCATTTTTAGTGACATGATTGAGCATTATTTAGAGGTTTTCATGGATGATCTGACAGTTTTTGGGAATTCTTTTGAAAATTGTCTTGATAATTTAGAAAAAGTTCTTAAAAGATGCGAAGAAAAATGATTTGTGCTAAATTGGGAAAAATGTCATTACATGGTTACCTCAGGAATAATATTAGGTCATATGATATCTTCTAAAGGAATTGAAGTTGATAAGGCCAAAGTTGAATTAATTGCTCATTTGCCTTCCCCAAAAACAGTCAGAGAAGTTCGTTCCTTTTTAAGACATACAGGATTTTACAGAAGATTCGTTAAGGACTTTAGTGCTATATCTAGACCATTATGTAATCTTCTGTTGAAAGATGCACCATTTGATTGGACTCAAGAATGTCAAAAATATTTTCAAAAATTAATTGGTCTTCTGACATCTGCTCCTATCGTGCAATCTCCTGACTGGTCTTTGCCTTTTGAGTTAATGTGTGATACTAGTGATTTTGCTGTGGGCGTTGTTTTAGGCCAAAGAAATGAAGGTAAGCCTCATGTGATTTGTTACACAAGTAGAACTTTAAATAGTGCACAAATGAATTACACCACTACTGAAAAAGAACTATTTGTTGTAATTTTTTTACTGGACAAATTTCGATCTTACTTAATTGGTTCTTCTATTGTGATTTTCATCGATCATTCTGCTGTTAGATATTTGATGTCTAAGCAGGATGTCAAACCAAGATTGATAAGGTGGATCTTGTTGCTTCAAAGAATTCAACATCACAATAAAAGATAAGAAAGGAGCCAAAAATGTTATCGCTGATCATTTGTCCAGACTTACAATAGGCTCACCTTTTGATAGCACACCTATCAATGATTCTTTTCCTGATGAATTTTTATTTTCTGTCAATTCCATGCCTTGGTTTGCTAACATAGTCAACTTTCTTGTAACAGGAAAGATGCCGCCTCAATGGACGCACCAAGATAGAAGGAAATTTTTGACAGAGGTGAAATTTTTTTATTGGGATGACCCATACTTGTTCAAATATTGTGCTGACCAAATCTTTCGGAGATGTCTGCCCGACAGTGAGGTAAGTAGTGTCATTAAATTTTGTCACTCAGAAGCATGAGGAGGTCACTTTTCTTCAAAGAAAATAGCTGCGAAAATCTTGTAGTGTGGATTTTATTGGCCTACTTTATTTAAGGACTGCTATACTTTTTGCAAAAGTTATGAAAATTGTCAAAAGTTGGGCTCAATTTCAAAAAGAAACATGATGCCTCTGAACCCCATCCTTGTCATTGAAATTTTTTATTGTTGGGGAATTGATTTCATGGGTCCATTTCCATCTTCATTTGGATTTGTGTATATTTTGGTTGCAGTTGATTATGTCTCAAAATGGATTGAGGCGATTCCATGCTGACACAATGATCATAAAACTGTTCTCAAATTTTTAAAAGAAAATATCTTGTGTCGATTTGGAATCCCTCGAGCTATCATAAGTGATGGGAAACACATTTTTGCAATAAACCATTTGAATCTTTAATGAAGAAATATGGTATTACACACAAAATTGCCACCCTTTATCACTCTCAGACAAGTGGACAAGTTGAATTGGCAAATAGGGGAGATTAAACAAATTTTGGAAAAAACGATTAACCCAAATCGTAAAGATTGGTCTTTAAGACTAAACGATGCCCTTTGGGCTTACCGTACTGCTTTCAAAACATCTTTGGGCATGTCACCCTATCGGTTAGTCTATGGAAAACCTTGTCACTTGCCTGTAGAATTGGAACATAAAGCATTCTGGCCCATTAAAGCTTTCAATCTAAATCTTGATGATGCTTACAAGATACGCAAATTGCAATTAAATGAACTTGAGGAATTGAGAAATGATGCATATGAGAACTCAAAGATTTATAAAGCTAGAACAAAAGCTTTTTTTGACAAGACAATTTTGAGAAAATCTTTTGAAATTGGTCAAAAAGTTCTGCTTTATGATTCTCACCTGCACCTATTCCCTGGAAAATTGAGATCTAGGTGGAGTGGTCCTTTTGTTGTCAAACATGTGTATCCTCATAGGGCTATAGATATTGAGAATCCTAGGAATGGTAATGTGTTTAAAGTCAATGGATAAAGGCTTAAACCATTTTTGGAAAACCAAGTTGATGAGGTAGAATTCATCTCTCTTTTTTATCCTTGTTATAAATAAAATTCACTCTAATTTTGTTGCCTTGTTTTTGTAGTTCTTTGTGTTGCTGGTTAAGTGGCAGATAACGGTACTCCGTGACTCTCAAGTCGGTTTGTTTTTCAGTTTCCCAAAATAACTGAATCCTTCTTCTCCTTTAAAATGGATGTCATTCTGATAATCACATATTTTATTCATTAAGAAACCCTCATTATTAGTCATTTACACTCTTCATGTACTTAATTGACTGAATTTGATTATGTTTTGTAAGTTTGAACTCGAATCGGACTTAATTGATTTTTCAGCATTATTCGAGTCTTACACTGTTTCTGTATTTTGGCCATATCTTGAGTTCTAAATGTCTGATAATAATGAATTTTACCTTGTAGGAAAGATAAAAGAGAGCTCTACAACTTTGATGAAGAGCTCGAAGTCAAATTCAGACATCTAGTGGAGCTAATTGGGCATGGAAATCAGAATACGGGATTTGTGAACTCGAACCCGAACAGTGTGTAGTAACCAGAACATAATTCGAGTTTGGGTTTATAGAATGGGCTGAAAATTGGTGATCTGAAAGTTAAGACCCATATGTACAACTTTCATGACAAACACAAAACTTGATTCGGGCTCCTTGATGGAGATATTGGGTCTGAAAGTCAAAACAGAGGTGCTGAAACTGGTCCTGAGCAGTCTGTAGTAATTGGGTCATATCTTGGGCTGTAGGACGAATTTTTGGGTGCTTCCAGAGCCATTGGAAAGCTTAGACAATTTCCTAGAACTTTCATGAAGACCATTTGGCTCAAAAATGACGAAATCAATGAGTTCAGCAATGAATACTTTCGGAGACAAGGAAGCTCACCTACCAAGTTCACCTACCAAGCTCACCTACCAAGTTCACCTACCAAGCTCACCTACTAATTCCACCTACTAATCTCATCTACCCATCTACTACTACTCTGAATCCTCTATAAAAGGAAGCATGAGGAGAGCTCTAAACACAACATACACTTGGTGTTAGAAATAGCTTTTCATAGTTCTTGTATATTTTTCCTTCATTGTAATGGAGAGCTAAGTCACTTCTAGTCAATTCGGGACTCTTGAAGAGATTGTGGCTTGGATTCTTGAGACCTTGGTTATGTAATGTATTTAATTTATATTTGAATTCCTCTTCTCTTCTTCTTCTGTTCTCTTGATCTTGAATGCATGAATGGTGATTCTGTTTATGTTTGATCTGATTTGATCTTGGTTTAAGATTAAGTATTGTGATGAAAAGATTGAGATTTGTGATGAAACTTAGAACTGATTGATCTAAACTAATCACGTAATTGAAGAGGTTAGGTTACTGATTTGTGCCTAGGTTAATTGAATTCGGTGCTTAAATTGACATATATTTACATGAATGGTGCGATTATGATTTGTGTTTATCACTTGTCAATTGAATTACGACGATTGTCTAGTATGAATTACGGATCGATGCTGAGAGATCTCGGTTAGATCCAAGTTAACCATTCAAATGTATTTCAGGTGTTTGTTGAAAGGTCTATGATTGAATCCACCCAATCTCGGATAGATTTCTGAATTGACTGTTCTTTTAATTGTTATTTCTCTTTAAATCCTGTCATTGCGATCTTTGAACCATCAAAACCCCCTTTTTCTAACTTTCACTTGATTTGATAAAATTGCATCTACGATCCTTGAGGAGACGATCCGGTGTTGTTCACTATACTACAAGTTTAGGTAATAACTTTGGTTATAATTTTGATTGAGTTCGGCGCTCGTCAAAATTTTGGCCCGTGGGTGTTGAGGGAACTCGTAGGTGTAATCTTTTCATTTTGAGTAACCTTACTAATTTTTGTTCTTTCTTACCTATTCTAACAGTTATTTTTCATTTACTAACATTGTTCATACCATACTAATATTTTTATCCTAGCTTTTGAATTTTTCTGATTTAGGAAAGACGGAAAAGCAGTGATTACGGGTAACTATTGCAATTTTCGAACTGCAACATGCCCAGAATGAGCTGAAACTTGGTCGGTTGAAGGAAAACAGCCTGATAAACAAGACTCACAGTAAACTGTGAGGTCACCCCTGGTTTTTCGAAATTCTATCATTTAGACCACTTTTTCAATTTTTTAATATTTTTTATTGCATTTTCTAGTTTCATTTTTATGTAGATTTTGTTCTGTGTTGATTCCATAATTTTTAAAAATGTTTAGACATATTAACTAGATTTATTTTTGCATATTTTGAGTGTTGTTTAGTGTATTTTGCTTAGTTGCGTTTTGTGTTTTTGTGCTTTAGTTGATGCATGACTAGGTCCAATCCGATATCTTGCTTGATCTTGATCCACGAGATTGATAGGACCTTGCATAGATTAATTAGAGCTCGTGTGATAAATTCGAGTTAATTCTGAACCAAATTTTGGGAGTGAACACGATAACTTAAGTAATCCCGAAATCATGGTGATAACATGCATAATAGAACCCTTAAGGAACTTCTTTGCTCTGATGTATCTTACCAATCTTTGTGCATTCAATATCCTGATCTTGATGCAGATTTTGAGTTGAAATCTGGTTTGATACACTTGTTACCAAAGTTTCATGGTCTTGCGGGTGAAGATCCTCATAAGCACATGAAAGAGTTCCATGTTGTGTGTTCAACCATGAAGCCACAAGGCATCTCGAGGAACACATCAAGTTAAGGGCATTTCCCTTCTCACTTGTCGATGCGACCAAAGATTGGTTGTTTTATCTTTCACCAGGTTCGGTCGAAGTTGGAATGACATGAAGAGGTTGTTCCTGGAGAGATTCTTCCCTGCCTCGAGAGAGCTGCTTTGCAATTAGGAAGGATATATGTGGCATCAGACAGATGTCGGTGAGACTTTGCATGAATCTTGGGAGAGATTCAAGAAGTTGTGTTCGAGCGCCCTCATCACCAAATTAGTGACCAACTCTTGATTCAATACTTTTATGAGGGCTTCTTTGCCAAATGATAGAAGCATGATCGATCTTTGCCTCTGGAGGAGCCTTAGTAGACAAAACTCCTACCGCCGCAAGAGATCGATAGCAAACATGGCGACCAATACCCAACGGTTGGCTCGCGGATCATCACCGCAACCAGGAGGAGTTAATGAAATTCAAGCATCTCATATGGACCAACAAAGAATGGAACACGAGACTAGATGAATTGACTTCTTTGGTAAGAAAGATAGCGATGGGTCAACAACCACCCATGCGATGGCTTGCATCGGTGTGTGGAATTTGCTCTAATTCATCTCATCCTCTTGATTCATGCCCTACACTTCGGGAAGATGGTCCCGCTTTCCGGATCAATGTGTTCTTTGCGGTGGTGTTTTTCCTGGTAGACCCCAATATCGGCAACAACGGCAAACAATCTAGATATGATCCATTTTCTAGTACTTATAATCCTGGTTGGCGAGACCATCCCAATTTGAGATATGGGAATCCTAGCCGGCAGCAACAAACAACGGCCCCACCAAGGCGACAACAACAATTTAGATACCAAGGCTGCGGGTCCAAGCAACAAATACCAACAAATACCCCTGCATTCGGACAACGGCAACACATTCGGCGGTCTGTCCAATCCACTCCAATTGAGCCATCATTGGAAGACCGATGAAACAAATGGCCACAAATAACATTCGGTTCAGTGAAACGTCGGTGCCAACATTCGAAATTTACAAACTCAAATCGGGCGGTGGCAACCACCGTGAGCGAGCTAAAGAGTCAAGGTTCTAGCCAATTGCCTTCACAAACAGTCAACAATCCAAGAGGCAACGTAAGTGCAATTACCTTGAGAAGTGGCAAAGAAGTTGATGTTCCAACCTTACGACAATCGAAAATTGACCAAAAACGGCGGAAATGGATAATTCGGTCAAAATACGTACCCTTGAAGAAAATTGCGAGAGAATTCGGATGTTACCATTCCATTACCTTTTCCAAATAGGATCACACAATCCAAGAGAACAATGCAAGCGAGAAATGGAAAAAGAAGTCATGGAGACATTCGGGAAAGTGGAAATCAATATTCCCCTCCTAGATGCAATCAAGCAAATTCCAAAATATGCTAAATTTCTCAAGGAGTTGTGCACTCATAAGAGAAGGTTGAAAGGGGATGAGAAGATCGGCATGGGAAGAAATGTTTACTGCAATGATTACTCGCAAGCATGCCACGAAATGCAAAGATCCTGGAACTTTCACAATTTCTTGCACAATTGGCAACTCTAGATTTGAGCATGCAATGCTAGATTTGGGTGCTTCGATCAATGTCATGCCCATGTCGGTGTATAAGTGTTTAAACATCGGTACTTTGCAACCCACCGGTATCGTGATTCGGTTGGCAAATAGAGCCACTTGCTCATCCTGCGGGTGTCTTTGGAAGATGTGTTAGTTCGGGTGAATGAGTTGATTTTTCCAGTGATTTCTACATTACGGACATGGAAGATGAGTCTCCAACAAACCATGCTCCATTGATTCTAGGCGGAGACCATTCCTCAAGACCGCCAAGACCAAGATAGACGTGCATCTTGGCACCCTTTCTATGGAGTTTGGCGACGATTTGGTACAATTTAACATTTTTGATGCCATGAGACACCCCCAGAGGAGCATTACATTTTCCATGTTGATATGATTGAGATCTTTGGTTGATGATGTCTATCTTGATTTATATCTTTGAATTCCACGATATTGTTGACTATCTTGGTTCTGTTTCTTGTGATACATGTGCCACTTGTGATGTTGAACCATGTCTTTGCATGTCTTGAGATTTATTACATTATGAGTAATGATACAATGCTTGATGATGCAACAATTGAGAATGAGAGTCGGTACCATCTTGAAATTAATGTTCTTTGAGTTAGTTGTTTCGGATCACTTGTTACCTTCCATTGTACAACCTCCATCCTTGGAGTTGAAGACTTTACGGACCATCTTAAATATGCATATTTGGGAGATGGTGAGACACTTCCGGTGATCATTGCTAAAAACCTACAACTTGATCAAGAAGAAAAATTACTGCATTTTTGAGGCGAGAATAGGCAAGCCATCGGATGGACTCTTGCGGATATTCTGGTATTAGTCCCTCCACATGCATGCATAAGATTTTATTGGAAGAAGGGATCAACCGGTTAGACGACCCCAAAGGAGACTAAATCCCCGATTCTAGATGTGGTGAAGAAGGAAGTTACAAAGCTACTTCAAGTGGCATTATTTATCCCATATCGACGGTCAATGGGTGAGCCCGTGCAAGTGGTTCCCAAGAAATGCGGGGTCACGGTGGTTGCGAATCGAACAATGAGCTTGTGCCCACACGAGTTCAAAACAGGTTGGCGAGTTTGCATTGATTATAGGCGGCTCAACCAGGCTACGAGAAAGGATCATTTCCCGCTGCCCTTCATTGATCGGATGTTGGAGCGGTTAGGCGGCAAGTCACATTATTGTTTCTGGATGGATATTCGGGCTATTTTCGAGATTCATATAGCCCCGAAAGACCAAGAGAAGACTACTTTCACTTGTCCATTTGGCACATTTGCATACGGGAGGATGCCCTTTGGTCTATGCAATGCTCCGGGCACCTTTCGAGGTGTATGGTAAGTATCTTTTCTCGATTTTTAGAAAATTGCATGGACGTATTCATGGATGATTTTTGTCTATGGATCTTCCTTTGATGCATGTTTAGATAGTCGCTCGGGTCTTGCATAGATGCATTAAGACTAACCTCGTTCTAAATTTTGAGAAATGTCATTTCATGGTAGAACAAGGTATAGTCTTAGGGCATGTGATATCTCGTGAGGGTATTGAGGTAGATCCTGCAAAAATAGATGTTATTTCATGCCTATCTTACCCCACATGTGCGTGCGGGAGATTCGTTCTTTCCTTGGTCATGCGGGTTTCTATCGGCGGTTCATAAAGGATTTCAGCAAAATTGCACTTCCGCTATCCAACTTACTGCAAAAGATGTGGAGTTTCACTTTGACAAGAAGTGCCGGGATGCCTTCAATCAATTGAAGCGAGGCATTGACCATACACCTATCATCCAACCGCCGGATTGGACACTTCCATTGAGTGATGTGTGATGCCTCTAATTATGCATTGGGAGCTGTTCTTGCACAAAGGGGTCGGTAAAGTATCTCATGTCATTTCCTATGCTTCGAGAACTTTAGATCCTGCACAAATCAACTACACCACAACCGAAAAGGAACTTTTAGCAATTGTTTTTGCTTTAGATAAATTTCGATCATATTTGCTTGGTTCCAGAGTGGTTGTGTTTTCGGATCATGCGGCATTGAAGTTTCTCTGAAGAAGCCCAATGCCAAGCCCCGTTGATTAGGTGGATGTTGCTCCTCCAGGAGTTTGATATTGAGATCCGTGACAAGAGTGGAGCGGAGAATTTGGTGGTGATCACTTGAGTCGAATTGAAAGGGAGGCGGATGTTTTTCCATCCATGATGTTTTCCACGATGAAGCGACTTTTCAAGTCTGCAAGGCAACATCCCTTGGTTTCTTGATTTGATTAATTTCTTGGTTGCTAACGCAATACACACACATTTCACTAAGGCTAAGATTGATAAATTGAAAAGTGAGTCAAAGTATTATGTGTGGGATGATCCTTACTTATGGAGATTTTGCGGTGACCAAGTAATTAGGAGGTGTGTGCACGATGATGAATTCCATTCCATTCTTAGCTTTTGTCATAAACTTGCATGTGGCGGCCACTTCGGTCCTCAACGGACTGCTAGGAAAGTTTTAGACTCGGATTATATTGGCCCACTCTATTTCATGATGCATATATGTTTTGCAAATTTGTGATCAATGCCGAGAGAACGAGGAATACTTCTCGTAGGAATGAAATGCCCCGAAACCCTTATTATTACGTGAGATTTTTGATGTTTGGGGTATTGACTTTATGGGTCCTTTTCTGTATCATTTGGTTTTGTTTACATTACGCTTCTTTGTGGATTATGTATCTAAATGGGTGGAGGCTAAGGCCACTCGGATGATGATTCTAAAGTTGTTGTGGATTTTATTAGATCACGATGATTTTACGTAGGTTTGGAGTCCCGAGATCCATCATTAGTGATCAAGGTTCACATTTTTGCAATCGAAGCATGGAGGCTTTGATGAAGAAGTATGGAGTCCAACACAAGGTTTCTACACCTTACCACCCCCCAACCAATGGGCAAGCCGAGGTCTCCAACGAGAGAAATTAAGCGGATATACTCCGGAAGACGGTTCAACCTAACGAAAGGAGGCTGGAGCAAGAGGCTTGAGGATGCTTTATGGGCTTACCGGACTGCTTATAAGACACCAATCGGGATGTCTCCGTATCGGATTATTTTTGGAAAAGCACTGCCACCTACCGGTGGAAATTGAGCATCGAGCATTCGGGGCGGTGAAAAGGTGCAACTTGGACCTAGATCAAGCGAGGTTTGGAGAGGAAGGCTGCAGTGCGGCAATTGGAGGAGATCCGCTTGGAGGCTTATGAAAGTTCCAAACTTTATAAGGAGAAGACCAAAGCCTTCCATGATAAGTTAATTACGAGGAAAACATTTGAGATTGGTCAAAAGTTCTCCTCTATAACTCCCGCCTCCGACTCATGCACAGCAAATTAAGGTCTAGATGGGATGGACCATTTATTGTTACTAATGTTTTTCCTTACAGTGTTTGTTCGGATTAAAAGTGAGGTCACTTTGCCAAAGCTTTCATCGTAAATGGACACCGCCTCAAACAGATATCATGAACTTCCGAGAGAATGCGAAGTGGAGGTGATGAACCTTCTCCATCCGCATTATGAATAAAAAAAAAAAAAAAAAAAAAAAAAAAAAAAAAAAAAAAAAAAAAAAAAAAAAAAAAAACAGTGTGTGCCCAACAATGAGGTAGGTAGAGTCGCTCGAAAGCATGTGGAGGTCATTTTTCTTCGGCGACAACAAGCTGCGAAAATCTTGCGGTATGGATTTTATTGGCCTACTTTATTAAAGGTCATTACACCTTTTGCAAAAGCCGCGGAAATTGGTCAAAAAGTTACGCTTTGAGATTATCATCTGCACCTACTCCTTGGAAAATTGAGATCTAGGTGGCGTGGTTCTTTTGTTGTCGGACACGCGTATCCTCTCGGCATCGATCGAGGATCCTAGGAATGGTAATGCGCTTAAGGATAATGGACAAAGACTCAATCATTCCTGGAAAACCAAGTTCTTGAGTTCTTTGTGTTGCTAGGTTAAGTGGCGGATACGGTACTCCGTGACTCTTGAGTCGGTTTATTCTTGATTTCCCAAAATAAGCTGAACCCTTCTTCTCCTTCAAAATGGATGTCATTCTTTCAAACTTGAGAAAACATTTTCCTTCTCTTCCTCAAAATGCTCGAGAAAAATCTACAAAGTTCGATGTGAGAGATTGAGAATGTTAATGCACAAGGGTATGCCGAGAAGATGTCTGTTGGATAATTGAAGCAAAGGTCCGATTAGCGGTGAGTCCTCAATTTCATTTGACTCATATATGCCCGGTCTTGGAAGAAGTTCATATTCTAAAAGGAGAAGAGCAAAAAGGTTACAAGTCTGCCACAAATGTGGACGATGGAACCGTAACAAGCGATGTCGTACTAAGGGGATGGTTTCCGCAAATAGAGAAGATAAAATTTTCTTCATTAAGAATGGATGAGTAAGGAGTCATTAGATGATATCTTATTGACTCTTGAGACGCATTCTTGTGGATTGGTGCATCGTGAAATTCTTAAATTGTGGAATCTCTTCAAGGATGAACAACAACGCTACGATCTTGGGAATCGACTCTAAAAGACCACATTTGCCAATTTATAAGAAAATTGGATGGGAAGCTTATCCTCGACTCATAGAAGACGTTTAAGCCGTTCTTGGACGTTAAACCGAGAGCGGATGTGAGCCATATCCACAAACAATCTGTACATATCATCTTCTTCTTCTTCTTCTTCATGGCATTTTACAAAAAAAAAAAAAAAAAAAAAAAAAAAAAAAAATGTAAAAAAAAAATACTTCTTAGGGTTGGCTTTGGTAACACAAACCGTGAATGGGGAAATGCATGCATCTGATCCAGCCTTCTTAATTGAAAAACAAAGAAGGTAGATTGTATCCCACATGTGAGGCGACGGTCGTATTATGGCCACTTGTCCCTTTTGGGAGCCCTATGTTCTTGTTGGTCTTGAATGGGTCGAATCTTGGTCAACAATGCTTTGGCACAAAGCCGAAAAAGCAGACTACCTCCATCCCAATCTTAAGTAAGTATACACTCATCTTTCATCAAGTTTTTTTAACAATTTCAAAAAAAAAAAAAAAAAAAAGACGTGATGTCTACTTTGCACTCATGACGCGCAGTATATAAAGATACGCCATGGAGGCTGTACATACGGGTATGTCATCATTTTCTATTTCTTTTATCTTTGTATCATTTTGTTGTATTTTGATTTTTGTACGAGACGATCCTTTGAGCGGGGTCCTTCGGGGGTTTCTAGACTTCTTTACCTTGATGGTTTTCTTGAAGTCAAAAAAAAAAAAAAAAAAAAAAAAAAAAAGATTACTGTGTCTCTTAATTTCAACCTTTTCTGACAACCGCCAACCTACCCTCATAGGTGCAATTATTCCCCTTTCCATTCTTTTTCCTATTTAAACACTCCATTTTCTCCATTTTCCTTCAAACTCAGAAACACTCAAAGGGAGGAAGAGTATAGAATGGGGCCTTCTATTCGTAACCTCAAAAATGTCTGTGTTTTTTGTGGGTCGAGTTATGGGAAGGGATTAGAGTTTGTAAACGCAGCTAGCACTCTTGGTCGATCACTTGCTGCGAGGAATATTCATCTTGTATATGGGGGAGGTTGTCGTGGGTTAATGGGGGCTGTATCACTTGCTGCCTTTGTAAGAGACAGTCAGGTTCTAGGTATCATTCCTGAAACTTTAGCTCAACAGAACATCACTGGAAAGACAATTGGGGAGGAACTTAAGGTATCATCAATGCATGAACGCATGAAGATAATGCTTGAAAACTCTGATGCATTCATTGCCTTACCAGGTGGTTTTGGTACTTTGGAAGAAATTTTTCAAATTGTCTCTTGGGCGAACTGAACATCCACCATAAACCCATTGGTTTGTTGAATGTTAATAATTTCTTTGATCTTCTGTTATTTTTTCTTGACAAAGGTGTGGAGCAAATTTATCACTCCTTCGGCAAGACAACTTCTTATCTCTGCCTCCACTATTGATGAGCTCATTGATAAATTAGAAGCTTTTGAGTATGTACTGATCAGTATTAGCTCGAGATAGATTGGTCAACAAGAAGCGGCGAAGGAAGTAACAAGAAACAAGAGCCCGATCTGAAACTTTCTCTTTAAAGGGTTTGATTTTACCAAAAAAAAAAAAAAAAATTGGTTGTTGTTTTGTTTAGTATGATATGATTGTCATGGACTTATTAAACCAATTAGTGATGGCGAGTAAGGAGTCATTTTACTCTTGAGACGCATCTTAATTGGTGGCGAGTAAGGAGTTTTTAGGTAGTAATTAATTAGTATTGACTTGTGGAAGTACTAACGTTTTCTTGTTTGATTTCTTTTCGAGTCGATGCGGCAAGACGACGGTGTGTTTCTTTTCTGCTTAGCGTTGATTCACTTCTTATCAGGTTGTGTTGCTCTTTTCTATCTCTTTCTTTCACATTGAGGACAATGTTACATTAAGTGTGGGGGAGAGATTTTAGCATGTTTCTGTTTCTTTTCGTTTGTTAAAAAAAAAAAATTTCAAAAAAAAAAAATTCAAAAAAAAAAAAAATCAAAAAAAAAAAATTCAAAAAAAAAAAAAAAAAAAAAAAAGGTTCATTGCATGATTGAATAATTTTTCTCCCTTCTTGAACTGATATGCTTGGTGATGGATGATTGAATTGATGAATTGGGTTTGATGGATGCATACCTTGTGAGATTTTGAGCCTAATGGATGGATTCAACATTTATGCCATTCTCTTCTTTCTTGTGTGATTTTCACTCATGTTAATGACCACTCTAAAACTTGCTTTGATTCTTTTTGAGGCTACATTTCACTTGCATGCATGAACATGATTGAGGCCCTTTTTCTTAGCTAGTTTAACCAAATAGCCAACCTTGTTTTCAATATGATATCAAGCACTCTTTTGACCTCTTGAAAATTCTCTGATTCCTGCCAACCTTGTATATTTTCCTTTGCTTAACCCCTTTGAGCTTATTTGACCATTCCTTGTTTCTAGCTCATTATGTGCCTTAAATGAAAAAAATCGTGTTCTTACTTTACCTTAGGGACTAAAAGAACATTAGCCTGGTTAATGGATGAGTTTTTGAACAAGTGTGGGGGTATGTGTGTACAAAATGGTTGTTGAAAAAAAAAAAAAAAAAAAAAAAAGAAAAGAAAGAAAGTGCCTAGAAAAAAAAAAAAAAAAAAGAAAAATGTATGTATATAGTTATGTTCATATATATAAAAAAAAAAAGAGAGAGAAAAGGATTGGGAAATGAATATGTAAAGGGATATACATTAGAGTTGAGATGAACTTTTATGCTTGTTATTTGAACTCGAACTTTTCATTTGCTTTTATTCTCTTTGGTATTTATCTTCTCATATCCATTTTATCCTCTTACTTTACCTTGACCTCACTACAACCTTGAATAAAGTCCTCATGATTTGTGTGTGCATGTGTTTTGAGTAGTGGAGAAGTAGAAGATAAGCAAGCTTATGGTAGTGCAATTTTCATGGGTTGAATTGAGTGAAATACCTACCTTTTAAACACTTGAGAGATTGAGAGGGAATCTTGTGAAGATCCATCATTCTTAATTCATTCTTTTCAACGGAAGTTTTCTTGCTTGTTGGTTTGAGATGTGAAGAAATGTTACCTCATTTATGCTTTGATCCCTTGAATTTCTTGTTGCTCTTCTTGCTTCATTGAGTCCTTTAGAGTTTTTAACTTTTAAGTTTGTGTCGTTTGTCTTTGTCTTCTAACTTTAGTTTTATATGTTTTGCCCAGGAGTGCAAAAAGCTAAGTGTGGGGGAATTTGATAATCACATATTTTATTCATTAAGAAACCCTCATTATTAGTCATTTACACTCTTCATGTACTTAATTGACTGAATTTGATTATGTTTTGTAAGTTTGAACTCGAATCGGACTTAATTGATTTTTCAGCATTATTCGAGTCTTACACTGTTTCTGTATTTTGGCCATATCTTGAGTTCTAAATGTCTGATAATAATGAATTTTACCTTGTAGGAAAGATAAAAGAGAGCTCTACAACTTTGATGAAGAGCTCAAGTCAAATTCAGACATCTAGTGGAGCTAATTGGGCATGGAAATCAGAATACGGGATTTGTGAACTCGAACCCGAACAATGTGTAGTAACCAGAACATAATTCGAGTTTGGGTTTATAGAATGGGCTGAAAATTGGTGATCTGAAAGTTAAGACCCATATGTACAACTTTCATGACAAACACAAAACTTGATTCGGGCTCCTTGATGGAGATATTGGGTCTGAAAGTCAAAACAGAGGTGCTGAAACTGGTCCTGAGCAGTCTGTAGTAATTGGGTCATATCTTGGGCTGTAGGACGAATTTTTGGGTGCTTCCAGAGCCATTGGAAAGCTTAGACAATTTCCTAGAACTTTCATGAAGACCATTTGGCTCAAAAATGACGAAATCAATGAGTTCAGCAATGAATACTTTCGGAGACAAGGAAGCTCACCTACCAAGTTCACCTACCAAGCTCACCTACCAAGTTCACCTACCAAGCTCACCTACTAATTCCACCTACTAATCTCATCTACCCATCTACTACTACTCTGAATCCTCTATAAAAGGAAGCATGAGGAGAGCTCTAAACACAACATACACTTAGTGTTAGAAATAGCTTTTCATAGTTCTTGTATATTTTTCCTTCATTGTAATGGAGAGCTAAGTCACTTCTAGTCAATTCGGGACTCTTGAAGAGATTGTGGCTTGGATTCTTGAGACCTTGGTTATGTAATGTATTTGATTTATATTTGAATTCCTCTTCTCTTCTTCTTCTCGTTCTCTTGATCTTGAATGCATGAATGGTGATTACTGTTTATGTTTGATCGATTTGATCTTGGTTTAAGATTAAGTATTGTGATGAACGAAGATTGAGATTTGTGATGAAACTTAGAACTGATTGATCTAAACTAATCACGTAATTGAAGAGGTTAGGTTACTGATTTGTGCCTAGGTTAATTGAATTCGGTGCTTAAATTGACATATATTTACATGAATGGTGCGATTGCAGTTTGTGTTTATCACTTGTCAATTGAATTACGGACGATTGTCTAGTATGAATTACGGATCGATGCGAGAGATCTCGGTTAGATCCAAGTTAACCATTCAAATGTATTTCAGGTGTTTGTTGAAAGGTCTATGATTGAATCCACCCAATCTCGGATAGATTTCTGAATTGACTGTTCTTTTAATTGTTATTTCTCTTTAAATCCTGTCATTGCGATCTTTGAACCATCAAAACCCCCCTTTTTCTAACTTTCACTTGATTTGATAAAATTGCATCTACGATCCTTGAGGAGACGATCCGGTGTTGTTCACTATACTACAAGTTTAGGTAATAACTTCGGTTATAATTTTGATTGAGTTCGGCGCTCGTCACATTCTTTCAAACCTGAGAAAACATTTTCCTTCTCTCCCTCAAAATGCTCTGAAAAAAATCTACAAAGTTAGATATGAAAGATTGAGACTGTTAATGCACAAAGGTATGCCAGAAGATGTACGCTGGATAATTGAAGCAAAGGTCCAACTAGTAGGTGAGTCTTCAATTTCATTTAACTCATACATGCCAGGTCTTGGAAGAAGTTCATATTCTAAAAGCAGAAGAGCAAAAAGGTTACAAGTCTGTCACAAATGTGGACGATGGAATTGTAATAAGCGATGTTGTTCTTTGGGGATGGTTTCCACAAACAGAGAAGATAAAATTTTCTTCATTAAGAATGGACTGAGTAAGGAGTCATTAGATGATATCTTATTGACTCTTGAGACACATTCTTGTGGATTGGTACATCGTGAATTTCTTAATTTGTGGAATCTCTTCAAGGATGAAGAAAAATGCTACAGTCTTGGGAATCTGAATCTGAAAGACCCTGTTTGCCAATTTATAAGAAAATTGGATGGGAAGCTTATCCTCGACTCACAGAAGGCGTTTAAGCCATTACTGGACGTTAAACAGAGGCAGATGTGAGTCATATCCACAACAATCTATACATATCATCCTCTTCTTCTTCATGTCATCTTTCAAAAAAAAATTTAAAAAAAAGAAAAAAAAAGAAGAAAAAAATGTTTGAACAAGGGCGATCCAGAAAGAGTACCATGACTTTAATTAGTTGTGGAGCCCCAGCCTTTGGCTGACCCGTCATTGACTCGGGTGGACCTTTGCACGTTGGTCCTTAAAAAAGTTCGTGTAGCATGCTCTGTAGAGAGCCGCACTCCATGTTTAGCATCTAGGCATTGTGGAGTTGATAGACAGGCAGAAGCGTCCCACTCTAGTTATTAGTGAGAAGTAACCCGCGGCTGCCAAAGCGTATGAGGCATCTGAGCTTGATCCTCTCTTTTATTAGAAGGGGCTCTCAGCGCACTGGGATGGGATGTTTTGGATCTTGGACATTATGGGTTTCAGATTTTAGCATCTTTGTTGATGTTACAAGCCCAAGTGTGAGCGCTCCAAGTTCCAGACCCAAGATGGAAATCCACGATGGTTTCTTCTTTCTCTTTTCTTCGAATAAACTGACGTGAGTGTCTACTGCATTGGTGACACACAGTATAAAGATATGCCACTACTGCACTCATGATGTATAGTATAAAGATACACTATGAAAGCTATACATACAGGTATGTCATCATTTGCTAATATATTTCTTTTATCTTTGTATGATTTTACTGTATTTTGGTTTTGGACAGACGATCCTTTGAGCAGGGTCCTTCAGAGGTTTCTAGACTTCTTTACCCTGATAGTTTTCTTAAAGTGTAAAAAAAAAAGAGATTTTGTGTTTCTTAATTTCAAACTTTTTTGACAACAGCCAGCCTACCCTTATAGGTGCAGTTATTACCCTTTCCATTCTTTTTCCTATTTAAACACTCCATTTTCTCCACTTTCCTCTAACTTAGAATCATTCAAAGGGAAGGTAAGAATAAAAATGGAAGGTGTTTCTGTTCGTCAACTTAAAAATATTTGTGTATTTTGTGGATCTAAGTATAGGAAGGGTTTAGAGTTTGTAAACGCAGCTACCACTCTTGGTCGATCACTTGCTGTGAGGAATATTCATCTTGTATATGAGGGAGGTTGCCGTGGGTTAATAGGGGCTGTATCACTTGCTGTATATATAGGAGGCAGTCAGGTTTTAGGTATCATTCCTGAACCTTAGCTCAACAGAACATCACTGGAAAGACAATTGGAGAGGAACTTAAGGTATCATCAATGCATGAACGAATGAAGATAATGCTTGAAAACTCTGATGCATTCATTGCCTTACTAGGTGATTCTGGTACCTTGGAAGAAGTTTTTCAAATTGTCTCTTGGGCCCAACTGAACATCTACCATAAACCCATAGGTTTGTTGAATGTAAATAATTTCTTTGATATTTTGTTACTTTTTCTTGACCATGTTGTGGAACAGAAATTTATCACACCTTCGGCAAGACAACTTCTTATCTCTGCTTCCACTATTCAGAAGTTGATTAATAAATTAGAAGCTTTTGTTCATAAACCTGACCCAGCAATAGTTCAAATAGATTGGTTAGGAAGTAGTGAGGGAAGCAGGATGAAAAGAAAGCCAAATCTGACACTTCGTTTATAACTCTCCTTTACCTTTGATTTTATTTATCGTACTTTGTTTCTGTTTAAATTTGTGTCAGATTTCTCCAACAGGTAATATCTTTTATCCTTTACTCATTTATATTTTAACATTGAGGACAATGTTGTGATCTAGTTTGGGGAAAGGATACTTGACCAAAATTTTTTTTTCTTTTTTTTTTTGAGAAAGTATGATATGATTGTCATGGACTTACTAAACTAATGAATGATGGTAGAGTAAGGAGTAATTTCACTCTCGAGATGCATTTAAATTGGGAAGTATGTTTAGTGATATGACTGTCAGAAACCTATTCGTTGTAAAACCAATTAAGGATGGTAGAGTAAGGAGTAAATTTTGAAAACAATTTATTACTCTTGAGACACATCTTAGTTGGGGTAGTAACTATTTAGTGTTTATTTGTGGAAGTAACAAAATTTTGCTATTTGATTTCCTTTGAAAGATTCAAGTGAATGCACTCTCACATCCTTTGAAGTAATTGAAATTCAGGGATCATAGCATGGTTGAATAAATTATCTTCTTTCTTAAATATCACAAGCTTGGATATGAATGTTGATATGATGGATTGAGAATGATAGAAATATGCCTTGTGAGATTTTGAGCCTAATGATGAATGGATTGAATATCTGTACCATTCTCTTCTTTCTTGTGTGATTTTCACTCATGGAATTGTAATTCTAGAACTTGCTTTGATTCTTTTTTAGGCTACATTTTCACATGCATACATTAATATGATTAAGGCATTTTAAAATAGCTACTTTGACCAAATAGCCATCTTTGTATATTTTCCATTGTGTAACCCCTTTAAACTTATTTGACTATTCCTTGTTTTTAGCTTATTTCGTACCTTCAAAAAAAAAGAGAAAAAAAAACATATTTTTACCCAATCTTAGGGAATAAGAGAACATTGACCTTGTTCTTGAACAAGTGTGGGGGTGTATGTAAAAAAAAAAAGAAAAAAAAGAAAAGAAAAACTGACCACCGTTGCAATCAAAGGATTATCAGAGTCTAGAATAAAAGTAGATGCTTGGAAACAACAGGAAGAAAAGGAGAATGTTCAAGTCTAACAATGAATTCAATTCACCTATTTGGGATTGATCTTCAACAAAACATTAGTCAAATATTGGTGATTGTCCTTTATGATGAATGTTCTCAAACATTTTCTCCACTCTAACTGTACCATAATGCTTTTTTATTCTTTTTGGTATTTATCTTCTTATATCCATATTATCCCCTCTCCTTTACCATGACCCCATTACAACCTTGAATAAAGTCTTCTTGAATTTTGTATGCATGTGTTTTGAGTAGCGGAGAAGTAGAAGATAAGCAAGCTTATGGTAGTGCAATTGTTCATGGGTTGAATAGAGTGAAATATTTATCTTTTAAACACTTGAGAGATTGAGAGTGAATTCTGTGAGGATCTATCATTCTTGATTCATTCTTTTCAACTGAAGTTTTCTTACTTATTGGTTTCAGATGTGAAGAAATGTTACCTCATTAATGCTTTGATCCCTTGAATTTCTAGTTGCTCTTCTTGCTTCATTGAGTCTTTTAGAGTTTTTAGCTTTTGAGTCTATGTCATTTTTCTTTGTTTCCTAACTTTGGTCTTATGTGTTTTGCCCAGGAGTGCAAAAAGCTAAGTGTGGGAGAATTTGATGATCACATATTTTAAACATTAATAAACCCTTATTTTTAGTTATTTACACTCTCTATGTACTTAATTGATTAAGCCTGGTTATGTTTTATAAGTTTGGATTCAAATTGGACTTGATTGAATTTTTTTAGCATTATTTGGGTCTTACACTATTTCTATATTTTGGTCATATCTTTAATTCTAGATGTCTAGAAATTATGAATATTACCTTGAGGAAAACTGAGAGAAAGCTCTACAACTTTGATGAAGAGCTCAAAGTCTCATTCAGATATCTAGTGGAGCTAATTGAGCTTGGAAGTCAGAACACAAGTTTTGTGACTGGAACCTGAACAGTGTATAGTAATCAGAGTATAACTCAGGTTGTAGGAACTTTCTTGGGCTAAAATTTTGATAATTGAAAGTTAAGACCCATATCTACAACTTTCATACAGAACACATAACTCAAATCAGATAGTTTGGAGGTGATATTAGGTCTGGAATTCAAAACAGAGGTGCTGAAATTGGGCCTGAACAGTCTGCAGTAATTGAGCCATTTCTCGGGCTGTAGGTGACGAAATGAGCTTAAATTTGGATATTTGAAAGTAAGACCCAAATCTACAACTTTTATGAAGATGACTTTTCTATTTGATGATGACATCCATAAGTTAAGTAATGAATGATTTCAGAGATAAAGAATCTCAATAATCCAACCACTCCACCCACTCATCCACCTACTCTCCACCTACTCTTAATTAGCCCCCTTGTCATTTTGTATCCCTAATCCTCTATAAAAGGCACCATTGGCTGATCATTTGGTGCTCTTGGTGTTAGGCTTAGTTTTTATAAGTTATGGTTATGCTTGTTTATTGTTTTCCTTTGTTGTAATTTTCTCTTGTTCTAAATTGAAGCTATGTTCATCTTTCTCTTCTTCTTACTTTCTTTCTTCTTATCTATAAGTAACTAAATCTTCATCTTGCTTGGATGAAAGAGTGAAGCTCTTGGTAATGAAATAAGGTTAGATTATTCTATTTCTTGTGCTTAAATGATATATTATCAAATGGACATTATATGTGTTATATTTTGTTTCCAATCAATTTAGAAACCTTCTTTGTATAATAGAGATCTTGATTTATTGTAAACAATAGGATTGGCACAGCGAATGTTTGAACTCATTTACAAATGTTGGTAGATAATTAAAGGAATCATAATATAATTACATATATAGTTGAACTTTGAATGTTATATTTTCCGATTGGAACTTCCGTTGTGTGTGGATTTCAATTGAGTTATAAAGAGAAATAATCTTGCCTTTAATTTATTACCAAGAGTGGATCTCCTAACCCAAGCAAGTTCTTAAATTCATTTGTGAACATCTTTTATTACTTTTGGTGTTGTGACAAATCCTTTTCTTACCTCAATTCATTTTTCTTCATCAATTCCCTGTGGATCGATCTCGGACTTCTGAGAAATTTATTACTTGAGACAACCTGCACTTGGGTTTGCATCCTTAAATCCCGCAGTCAACGAGCCATGCCTCCTTTCAAATCAAGCTATACGAAACACAGAGAAAAGTTAGATGGATCCTTACGAAATACCAAACACAGAGAATCACACAGCACAGACAAGACAGTCCAATACCACATGACCCAAAAAGAAAACTTGTAACACCCCAATTTTTAGAAAAATGTCCCGAATGTTCTGTTTGCTGTTTTCCAAGTTTTTGTGTAAATGACTGTTGTGTCCTTATTTACTGTTTCTTGTTTTTCTGTATGAAATACGAATATGTTTTACAGGCTAAAATTTTATTTGATCGTTTTACGTAATTTGCTTCGATACAGTAAAATAAAAATTTTCTCGAGCTACTGTTTTAATTTTTCTGGGAGATATACAGACAATTAATACTGTCTGTAATTTTATTTGAACGTTTTGGATGATTTGCTTCGTCGTGGGGAAAAATAGAAAAATGACTGTTACGTCCCGATTGTACTGTTTTTAAATTTTCTATATATTATAGTGCTTAATATTACTGTCTGTGATTTTATTTGGACTTTTTGTGCGATTCGCTCCGGGACAGGAAAATGATATTTTTTCGGGCCGGGGAAATCTTGTTTTTAATTATTCAGAACTGGGGGATCTTACTTAACCCGATTCTGAATGATACTGTATTTAATCTTTTAGTTTTTAGGATTTAACTGTCAAATAAAATAATTTTGTATTATTATAATATTAGTTTATTAGTCAGTATAATAAAATGACAGTGGACCCGAAAATGTTTTGCAGGACCCACGTTTAGTTAAAACAGTTAACTTAGTAGCTTAATTAAGCATCATTAGTAGTAGAACTCTCTAGAACATGATGACTAAGTGTGGTGACTAGGCTAATTAGTGACTAATCATGGTGACTAGGCTAGATGACTATGCTAAAATCAACCAATAGGAAACAAGCTTGCTAACCAAGTTTTAATCTTAACCTTTGATCCATTCTAAGGCTAGGATGAAGCCAAGCCCATGGACACCTTGCATGGCATTGAAGGCTACGGCTATTGCATGTTGGAAGACCAAAAAAAAAATCACTTCACTTTCATGCAATTTTCTCTCTTCTCTCTCTTCCAAAAACCCTAAACACCATTGAAGCTTCCTTGAAGCTAGTTTCGGCCAAGCCTTGTTCTATACCATCCAACCACCCAAAATTCTATCCAACTAAGTTTTCTAAACCTAAACACAATCCTAAGAACATCTCTAGTTGAGAGTTCTTGAAAAATCTTCCATTTGAAGCTTGGAAACCTACTTGGAAAATTTTACCTAGAAGGTGAAATTTCTTGTTTTCCATTTCTAAACTCTTTTTCAAAGTTCCAAGCCATGATTTCTCCATGGTTTAAGCTCTCTTTTTATGGTTAGTAACTTGTAGATTTTTTTGTTTAAGTTTGTTAGGTTTTGAAGGAGGAAAACCCAAACCTAGAGGAGGTGTGAAAGAATAGTTTTTTTGTCTTCATTTAAGGTAAGAGGAAGACAATTCTTATCATCCATGTGTGGTGGTAAGAAGATGGAGTTTTATTTGTGGTGATTGTAGAATCCATAAGGATTCCTTGTTTGTGTTTGTTTTGTAGCTTGTTTGTGTGGTTGTTAGTAGCTTTCCTATTTGATAATTGTAATAATTTGTATGATTTGCATGTCTACAAGCTTTGATTTGCATGTCTACAAACTTTGATAATTTGCATGTGTTAGAAATGCATGATAATGTATAGGATGTGAAAAACATGCTAAGGAATGCATGAGTGTTCCAAAGAACACAACACTAGGGCTCACGGCCATTGACCCAAAAAGAGAACCAAAATGTTCTCATTATTTTCCTAAAGTGTAATTTAATTAACCTAGGAAAATTAACAAGAGATAGAATTGTTTAGATCAAGGAAAATGAATTTAGAAATCAAATGACCCAAATACATATTTCGGCCAACATGCCAAACTAAGAATTCATGATTTCTAAAATCAATTCCAAACCATTTTCAAGTATAAAAATGCAATATATGTTAAAAAGAATTTTTCTACAATGAGTTTTAAAGAAACAAATTGATTAGAATTAAGTTTAAGGATTAAAAGTAATAATTTTACTTAAATACATAACTTTTTAAAAATTTCAAATAAGATAGAAAAGATGTCCAAAACAAGATTATACGTTATGAAAAAATATTTTTCTAAGCAAAATATATTTTTAGTAAAAATGGGCAAATAAGATAGAAAAAGATGTCCAAAAGACAATTATACGGTATAGTTTAAACATATTAATTATTATTTTTGTTTATTTAAACAGTAAATTTTAAGGGATTTGGACCATAAAATGATTTAAAATCCTTACGCGATTGAGAAAACGTATTAAAAACTCTACGCGATTTTAAAAACAGAAAAATAAATTTACGCGATTTAAAAACGTTTGTAAAAACGACGAGATTGTGAAAACGCGATAAAATTTCTACGCGATTGACCAAAACGGTACTTTCTATTTTTTTTTCTCTTTTCTGCTGTCGGGCTATGAGGTGAACCCGTACAGGCTTTGGAACAGTATTTGTCCGGTGGGACTTACTGTATCTTTTTATCTTTGAGAATATCCTGGTAATTTGAGGATATGCCAATTTTTGGTGGATTGGTTGACGAGGTGAATCACATCGTGTTGTCGATGCAATAAACGTAGTATGGTTCATTGTCTTTATGAACTTGGAGACGTTAGTGTATGGGATTCCATATATGGACAGTCGGTCGCTCCGCTAGGCCGTGGTAACCGATAGCACACTAATGAACTCGACACGCACTATATTTAATCGAGATTTCATAAAGTCTAATAGTACATTGCCTGTAGTGCCACAACGTGAGACCATGAACTACACCATGCCTTGGATGATGGATTCCTTGTGACGTGGGGCTATAGACGCAACGTGTGACAGCGCAATAGTTTGGTTGGGCAGCCGTGGTACTAATAGATTTTGCGAGTCATTCTCTCTCTGATATCTGTTTCTGTCTAGCTCCATGGAGTAGGATCGTGTCATATTATATATCGTTATATCTTGGATATTATTTTATTTTATCTGTTTATTTTATTTGGTTATGGTTATGATAATTTGTCTATTTCTTACTTATTTTATCTGTGATATTGTTTTATCGGTGATATTATGTGTTGTTATGATACTATTCTGTTAATAATTAATGTTATAGTTTTTCATATTGCATGAACTGTATATCTGTTATTTATCGTTTTCTTATTTGCCATGTTTGTGATGATTTTAGTTTGTCTTACCTCTTTATTGTATGTGTTTTTTGTATATTTATTTTACGTGGTAAAGAGTTTGAGGAAGAGGAACAGCCTCTTGAGATTTTGTATACTGAGGAGGAAGAAGAAGAAAAGCCAAGAAGATCGGTCACGACGACCAAGAACCATCGATCATCCATACCCATTGGGTGATTAGTTTGGGTATGGCGGTGCCAAGATTTTTGGGGTTTGTGACACTCGAGTTTCACGGTGGATCGTTAGCTTGGCATCTGCGGGGAGACAGAGACTCAGTGACATATGTGGGATGGTTGACTGCCGTGTCCTACGACATAGGTTTGATGAAGAGCCAGTGATGACGACTACTGTGCTTCTACACTTAGAGTTGCCTTTATCTCTTAGGCGTCATTGGGGTGGTGTGTCCACTGAGCCTAGTGAGATGACTCTCGTATCGACTGCGCGGTCTCATGTCCGCCGAGTGTCGAGGCATCCTGGATATTTATCTTCTGATGAGTTTCTTGAGAGTGATCCATCAGAGGATTAAATATTTATGATATATTTTGGGCGCGTCTGCGTATGTATATATTGACTACTTACTGTTTCTATTTACTGTTTATGTTTAAATATTTATAGTTGTAGTTGTAAATTATTTGTATAACTTATAACTTGGACCATATGTATATTATGAGTGATGTTGTTCTGTTGGTTTTATGTTTCCGCGTTATTTTATTTAATAATATTACATTTTAACAGAATTATTTTACAACCCGTAGTAGTATATAACAAATGTTTTACAACTTGGGTATATTTTATTTATCTTTCTTTTATTTTCTTTATATATGTGGCATCCCCACAAGGGTGTTACATTAGTTGGTATCAGAGCCCAAGTTAGAGTCTTTTGGGGTTGTGGCTGGGTCTGTTTTTGTTTGTGCTTGTGATTCTCTGTAATTTACTTCCGAAAGGATGTATCTAATTTTGTTTTGTTCTGTTTGAAGAAAGAAGATGTCTGGACGAGGTAGAGGACGTGCGAACGTGAATTGTGATGTGGACCCTATGATTGTGGCTACTGAAGTTATGCAGCGGATGGCTGAAGTAATGATGCAACAGAATTTGAGAGCAGCTCAACAGCAAGATGCTACTGCTGATGCCCTAACTTTATCTAAATTTAGGCGCCACAATCCGCCACAGTTTTGAGGCGAGGTTGATCCGGAGAAGGCAAGTCAATGGATACAAGACTTAGAGAGAATTTTTGAAGGAATGAGATGCACAGATGATAAGAAGGTGACTTATGCTGTCTTTATGCTAAGAGGAGATGGAGAACATTGGTGGAGAGGAACTCGCCAAGTTTTACAAGCTGAAGGAACTGAAATTACGTGGGAAGTATTTTCTGATGCTTTTCTAGGAAAGTATTTTCCTGCAAGTGCTAGGCATGCCAAGGAAATGAAATTTCTTAGTTTGCGACAGGGAAATATGACGGTGAATGAGTATGCTACAAAATTTGAGAATTTGTCTCAATTCTCGGATTATGCTCAAACTCGACCGGATGATACATGGAGATGTCGGAAGTCTGAATTGGGCTTGAGAGTGAAGCTGAAGCGAGGGGTGATATCCTTGAGGATAAATCAGTTTCATGCTTTGGTTGATGCATGTGCGCGACTTGAGGAATTGGAGCCGTCGCGAGATAAGAGGAATCGTAACTTTGGGCCGACAAGGTTTCAAAGAGGTGGAGGTAGTAATACGAATCGATTTCAGCGCAAGCCGTACTCCATACCAACAGGGAGTCAATCTCAACGACCACCAATTGGGGGAAGTACAAGTGGTAGTAGAGCTGGACAGAAAGTAGCGTTTACGCCAACATGTTTTAAGTGCGGAAAGAAAGGTCATATCTCTCCGGAGTGCACGATTAAGGGACAATTTGTTTTAACTGTAAACAGCCTTGGCATATGTCGAAGGATTGTACTCAGCCGGAAAGGAAACCTGTTGTTCGTTATGTTCATGCTAATCAACAGAAGTCAGGGAATACTCAATCGAGATCTGGAGGGCGAGTATATAGTATGACGGGAACATAAATTTCTCAATCTGATGATCTTATACAAAGAGAAGGTGACATTGGAGGTAACCATCTAACTGTGTTATATGATTCTGGTGCTACACACTCGTTTATTACATATGATTGTGTGGAAAGATTGAAGTTGCTTGTGTCTTCTTTGAATGTTAAATTGAGTGTTTCTACTCCAACTGCTAAACCTGTGATTGCATCAAAGATATGTTTGGATTGTCCTGTTGTTGTAAAGGACCGTAAGTTTTTAGTTAACTTGATTTGTTTACCTCTTGTTGAGATAGATGTAATCTTAGGGATGGAATTTTATCTTCTTACCATATCCTTATAGATTGTGCAAGCAAAACCATAGTTTTTCCTAAGGAAGAAAAGTTTGGATTCTTAACTACTGTTAAGGTCAAGTCTTTGTTAAGAGAGGGAGCACAGGGATATGTGGTATTGTCTTCTCTAGAAGTTAAGAATGAGAAGGATGTGAATACTATTCGTGTTGTCAACGAGTTTCCAGAGGTTTTTCCTGATGACGTACCTGGTTTGCCACCTGAAAGGGAGATCGAGTTTTCAATTGATTTAGTACCAGGAGCAGGTCCTATTTCAATTGCACCGTACCGTATGTCGCCAGCAGAGTTGGAAGAGCTGAAAGGGCAATTGGTGGAGCTGTTGGAGAAATAGTTTGTGCGACCAAGTGTATCACCATGGGGTGCACCAGTGCTTTTGGTCAAGAAGAAGGACGGAACTTCTCGGCTTTGTGTGGATTATCGTCAGCTGAACAAGGTGACTATCAAGAATAAATATCCGTTTCCAAGAATTAACGATTTGATGGATCAGTTAAGAGGAGCTGTGGTATTTTCCAAGATAGATCTGAGATCGGGTTATCACCAGATTCGTGTTAAGGGGGAAGATGTACTGAAAACCGCTTTTTGAACTCGTTATGGACATTATGAGTATCAGGTAATGCCATTCGGGGTGACGAATGCTCCTGCCATATTTATGGATTATATGAACAGGATTTTTCATCCGTATCTAGACAGATTTGTCGTTGTCTTTATTGATGACATTCTGATCTATTCTCAATCTAAGGAAGAGCATGCTGAACATCTTGGTATTGTTCTTCAGATTTTGAGAGAAAAGCAACTGTATGCGAAGTTGGCTAAATGTGAATTCTGGTTGGAAAAAGTTCAGTTTCTAGGTCACATAATTTCGAAAGAAGGTATTGCGGTGGACCCATCTAAAGTAGAGACTGTTTTGCAATAGGAAAGGCCTAAGACGGTAACAGAAGTTCAAGGTTTTGTTGGACTTGCTGGTTATTACCGGAGGTTTATCGAAGGTTTTTCAAAGATTGCTGGACAGCTTACACAACTTACGAGGAAAAGTCAAGCTTTTAAATGGACGGAAGAACGTGAAACCATTTTTCAAGAGTTGAAGAAGAGGTTAACAACTGCACCTGTGTTGATCTTACCAGATTCTAAGAGATCTTTTGATGTGTATTGCGATGCTTCTTACCAAGGGTTAGGTTGCGTTTTGATGCAAGACCGGAATGTTGTGACATATGCTTCTCGTCAGTTGAAGGTTCATGAAAGGAGTTATCCAACGCACGATTTGGAATTGCCTGCGGTGGTTTTTGCTCTGAAAGTGTGGAGGCATTTTCTGTATAGAGCGTTGTTCAATGTCTTTAGTGATCATAAGAGTCTAAAGTACTTGTTTGATCAGAAAGAATTGAACATGACGCAAAGGCGATGGTTGGAATTCTTAAAGGATTATGATTTTCAACTTCAATACCACCCGGGAAAAGCTAATGTGGAAGCTGATGCCTTGAGTAGAAAGGTGCTTAGTGTGTCGGCAATGATGATCAAGGAGGAAGAGTTGATTAACAAGTTCCGAGATCTATGGTTATCTGTGGAGTTTCTACCTGAAAGAGTTCGTTTATTTAAGGTCGTGATCATAAACGAATTTCTTGATGTTGTCCGAGATAAACAAAAGGAAGACGTGTTTTTGCAAAATGAAAGGGAATTGTTAAAGCAAGGTCATAAGGCAACAGTAGAAGAAGGAGCAGATGGAATCTTAAGGTTTAAGGGAAGAATTTGTATGCCTGATGATTCCGAGTTGAAGAAGTCGATACTAGATGAAGCTCATACTAGTGACCTGAGTTTACATCCGGGGATGACCAAGATGTACCAAGACTTGAAAAGGTTGTTTTGGTGGCCAAGGATGAAAAAAGACGTAGCAGAATATGTGGAGTCTTGTCTGGTTTGTCAGAAAACAAAAGTAGAACATCAGAGACCAGCTGGAATGTTGCAACCGTTATCTATCCCAAAGTGGAAGTGGGATAGTATTTCTATGGATTTCGTTACTGGTTTGCCGAAGACGAGGAAAGGTCATGATTCAATATGGGTTATAGTCGATAGGCTTACTAAATCGGCTCATTTCTTACCAATTAATATCAAGCATTCGTTGGAAAGATTAACCCAGTTGTACATCAGTGAGATTGTCAGATTACATGGTGTACCTACATGTATAGTTTCTGACAGAGATCCGAGGTTTACGTCAAGGTTTTGGTAAAGTCTGCAAGAAGCTATGGGAACTAAGTTGCGACTAAGTTCGGCATATCATCCACAGACTGATGGTCAGACAGAGAGAACTATACAATCTTTGGAGGATCTGTTGCGTGCTTGTGTTTTGGAGCAACGAGGGAGTTGGGATGAATTTCTGTCTTTGATAGAATTCACCTACAACAATAGTTTTCACTCAAGCATAGGGATGGCACCCTATGAGGCATTGTATGGAAGGCGATGTCGAACACCGTTATGTTGGTATCAAGATGGGGAAAGCATGACTGTTGGACCAGATCTTGTACAACAGACTACGGAGAAGGTAAAGATAATACAAGAGAAGATGAGGACGACGCAAAGCAGACAGAAAAGTTATACGGATAAACGAAGGCAACCTCTTGAATTTGAGGAGGGTGAGCATGTATTTCTAAGAGTTACTCCTACGACCGGTGTCGGAAGAGTTATCAAGTCTAAGAAGCTTACTACTAAGTTCATTGGACCGTATCAGATTATCCGACGTATAGGTCCTGTGGCGTATCAGATTGCTTTGCCGCCTTTTCTATCCAATCTGCATGATGTATTTTATGTATCTCAGTTACGGAAGTATATACCAGATCCGACGCATGTTATACAACCAGATGAAGTACAGTTGAAGGAGAATTTGACTTACGAGACTTTACCTGTTAGAATCGAAGACAGAAAGGTAAAGCAGCTTCGAGGGAACGTGATCGAGCTAGTGAAGGTCATATGGAGTGATGCGACGGGTGAAGCTACCTAGGAGCTGGAAGATAAAATGAGGGATCAGTATCCTCATTTGTTTTTATGTACAGCGAATTTCGAGGACGAAATTTTTATTTGTTGGGGAGAGTTGTAACACCCTAATTTTTAGAAAAATGTCCCGAATGTTACATTTCTTTGTTTTTCAAGTTTTTGTGTAAATGATTTGTTTGTGTCCTTATTTATCTTGTTTCTTGTTTTTACGTATGAAATACGAATATGTTTTGAGGCTAAAATTTTATTTGATCGTTTTACGTAATTTGCTTCGATATAGTAAAATAAAAATTTTTTTGAGCTACTGTTTTAATTTTTTTGGGAGATATACAGACAATTAATACTGTCTATAACTTTATTTGAACGTTTTGGATGATTTGCTTCGTTGTGGGGAAAAATAAAAAAATGACCGTTACGTCCCGATTGTACTGTTTTTAAATTTTCTATATGTTATAGTGCTTAATATTACTGTCTGTGATTTTATTTGGACTTTTTGTGCGATTCGCTCCGGGACAGGAAAATGATATTTTTTCGGGCCGGGGAAATCTTGTTTTTAATTATTCAGAACTGGGGGATCTTACTTAACCCGATTCTGAATGATACTGTATTTAATCTTTTAGTTTTTAGGATTTAACTGTCAAATAAAATAATTTTGTATTATTATAATATTATTTTATTAGGCAGTATAATAAAATGACAGTGGACCCGAAAATGTTTTGCGGGACCCACGTTTAGTTAAAACAGTTAACTTAGTAGCTTAATTAAGCATCATTAGTAGTAGAACTCTCTAGAACATGATGACTAAGTGTGGTGACTAGGCTAATTAGTGACTAATCATGGTGACTAGGCTAGATGACTATGCTAAAATCAACCAATAGGAAACAAGCTTGCTAACCAAGTTTTAATCTTAACCTTTGATCCATTCTAAGGCTAGGATGAAGCCAAGCCCATGGACACCTTGCATGGCATTGAAGGCTAAGGCTATTGCATGTTGGAAGACCAAAAAAAAAAATCACTTCACTTTCATGCAATTTTCTCTCTTCTCTCTCTTCCAAAGACCCTAAACACCATTGAAGCTTCCTTGAAGCTAGTTTCGGCCAAGCCTTGTTCTATACCATCCAACCACGCAAAATTCTATCCAACCAAGTTTTCTAAACCTAAACACAATCCTAAGAACATCTCTAGTTGAGAGTTCTTGCAAAATCTTCCATTTAAAGCTTGGAAACCTACTTGAAAAATTTTACCTAGAAGGTGAAATTTCTTGTTTTCCATTTCTAAACTCTTTTTCAAAGTTCCAAGCCATGATTTCTCCATGGTTTAAGCTCTCTTTTTATGGTTAGTAACTTGTAGATTTTTTTGTTTAAGTTTGTTAGGTTTTGAAGGAGGAAAACCCAAACCTAAAGGAGGTGTGAAAGAATAGTTTTTTTGTCTTCATTTAAGGTAAGAGGAAGACAATTCTTATCATCCATGTGTGGTGGTAAGAAGATGGAGTTTTATTTGTGGTGATTGTAGAATCCATAAGGATTCCTTGTTTGTGTTTGTTTAGTAGCTTGTTTGTGTGGTTGTTAGTAGCTTTCCTATTTGATAATTGTAATAATTTGTATGATTTGCATGTCTACAAGCTTTGATTTGCATGTCTACAAGCTTTGATAATTTGCATGTGTTAGAAATGCATGATAATGTATAGGATGTGAATAACATGCTAAGGAATGCATGAGTGTTCCAAAGAACACAACACTAGGGCTCACGGCCATTGAGCCAAAAAGAGAACCAAAATGTTCTCATTATTTTCCTAAAGTGTAATTTAATTAACCTAGGAAAATTAACAAGAGATAGAATTGTTTAGATCAAGGAAAATGAATTTAGAAATCAAATGACCCAAATACATATTTCGGCCAACATGCCAAACTAAGAATTCATGATTTCTAAAATCAATGCCAAACCATTTTCAAGTATAAAGATGCAATATATGTTAAAAAGAATTTTTCTACATTGAGTTTTAAAGAAACAAATTGATTAGAATTAAGTTTAAGGATTAAAAGTAATAATTTTACTGTTAGAAATGAAATACAGTAATTTTTGAAAATTTCTAACATATAGCTCATACTTTATTTTGAAGCATGTTAGTGGTTTTCAAAAGGATTAAATTATACGGTTAAAAATTAAGTAAATAGAATTTTTACGGTAAAATTAGGAAACCATTAATATAATTTTCTAAACAAAATACTGTCAATTTTTAGTAAAAACGGGCAAATAAGATAGAAAAGATGTCCAAAAGACAGTATACGGTATGGAAAATATTTTACGTAGTTTTAAACGTATTAATTATTGTTTTTTTTTATTTAAACAGTAAATTTTAAGGGATTTGGACCACAAAATGATTTAAAATCCTTACGCGATTGAGAAAATGTATTAAAAACTCTACGCGATTTTAAAAACAGAAAAATAAATTTACGCGATTTAAAAACGTTTGTAAAAACGACGAGATTGTGAAAACGCGATAAAATTTCTACGCGATTGACCAAAACGGTACTTTCTATTTTTTTTCTCTTTTCTGCTGTCGGGCTATGAGGTGAACCCGTACAGGCTTTGGAACAGTATTTGTCCGGTGGGACTTACTGTATCTTTTTATCTTTGAGAATATCCTGGTAATTTGAGGATATGCCAATTTTTGGTGGATTGGTTGACGAGGTGAATCACATCGTGTTGTCGATGCGATAAACGTAGTGTGGTTCATTGTCTTTATGAACTTGGAGACGTTAGTGTACGGGATTCCATATATGGACAGTCGGTCGCTCCGCTGGGCCGTGGTAACCGATAGCACACTAATGAACTCGACACGCACTATATTTAATCGAGATTTCGTAAAGTCTAATAGTACATTGTCTGTAGTGCCACAACGTGAGACTGTGAACTACACCATGCCTTGGATGATGGATTCCTTGTGACGTGGGGCTATAGACGCAACGTGTGACAGCGCAATAGTTTGGTTGGGCAGCCATGGTACTAATAGATTTTGCGAGTCATTCTCTCTCTGATATCTGTTTGTGTCTAGCTCCATGGAGTAGGATCGTGTCATATTATATATGGTTATATCTTGGATATTATTTTATTTTATCTCTATTTATTTTATTTGGTTATGGTTATGATAATTTGTCTATTTCTTACTTATTTTATCGTGATATTGTTTTATCGGTGATATTATGTGTTGTTATGATACTATTCTGTTAATAATTAATGTTATAGCTTTTCATATTGCATGAACTGTATATCTGTTATTTGTCGTTTTCTTATTTTCCATGTTTGTGATGATTTTAGTTTGTCTTACCTCTTTATTGTATGTGTTTTCTGTATATTTATTTTACGTGGTAAAGAGTTTGAGGAAGAGGAACAACCTCTTGAGATTTTGTATACGAGGAGGAAGAAGAAGAAGCGTGCCGAAGATCAGTACGACGACCAAGAACCATCGATCATCCATACCCATTGGACTGATTAGTTTGGGTATAGCGGTGCCAGGATTTTTGGGGTTTGTGACACTCAAGTTTCATGGTGGATCGTTAGCTTGGCATTTGTGGGGAGACAGAGACTCAGTGACATATGTGGGACGGCTGACTGTGTCCCTACGGCATAGGTTTGATGAAGAGCCAGTGATGACGACTACTGTGTTTCTACACTTAGAGTTGCCTTTATCTCTTAGGCGTCATTGGGGTGGTGTGTCCACTGAGCCTAGTGAGATGACTCTCGTATCGACTGCGCGGTCTCATGTCCGCCGAGTGTCGAGGCATCCTGGATATTTATCTTCTGATGAGTTTCCTGAGAGTGATCCATCAGAGGATTAAATATTTATGATGTATTTTGGGCGCGTCTGCGTATGTATATATTGACTACTTACTGTTTCTGTTTACTGTTTACGTTTAAATATTTGTAGTTGTAGTTGTAAATTATTTGTATAACTTATAACTTGGACCATATGTATATTATGAGTGATGTTGTTTTGTTGGTTTTATGTTTTCGCGTTATTTTATTTAATAATATTCTGTTTAACATGAATTATTTTACAACCCATAGTAGTATATAACAAATATTTTACAACTTGGGTATATTTTATTTATCTTTCTTTTATTTTCTTTATATATGTGGCATCCCCACAAGGGTGGTACAAAACTTAAACCGGGGCTCTGATACCAAGACAGTGTAATGCCCCTTTTTCTTCATGCCGCGAAGAAGCGACGTCGCACCATAATATAAAGAAACGAAATAAAAACTTGCGGAAATAATAATTACTTTGATTAATTTAGACCTGGTTCATTAATTAATGCTTGATTAAATAATTTGCATTCTTGGATTGTAAAATGATCGAATATTGAAATATATGTACATCATTTTTTTTCTTTAAATAACGGTAAAAGATAGCAATAGTTACAAATGCGGTAAAATTGACATAGTATTGAAATTCATACATATACAATATATATTATATGCATCAGCCTGTTTAGTTACATTCCATAATATACAAAAAAAAAGTAAAAGATGTACCTACCCAAAGTGATACAAATATACTCGCATCATATACAGCAAAACGTCTTCCCAAAAAGATAAACGGTTAGCCATCAGTAGCTACCAATAGTATCAGCCCCTAAGACTGACGAGAAGGGACCGTAACCGGGTCCTCCTCAGGGTCCTCTTCGTCCGATGAAACATCCATCGAAGCAACAGAGTAATGGGCAAGAGCCCAAGCAGTGGACAGAAAAGAGTTATCACGTGGGGTGTAGTACATGTTAGCCCACATATCCCTAACGGGCAAATACAACTCTAACCAGACAAAAACATGAAAATAAAAAATAGGGGCGGCATAATGACCCTATGCCAAGGACACCGTTAGCTCTCCATGGTACATGCAACGGTCTGTCTACACATTAATATGCCAGCAATCGGGACCTCCGTGAAAAGTGATTCATGTGTAGCCTAATTGGGGTGAAATCCGCAAGTGTACGGTTTCGTCGTCAAGTAATAAAATATCGAATCCACAGGGACTATGTTTATGAATACCAATTAACTAATTAATTCAATTAAATTAAACAAAAGAGAATATAATTGTTGAACAAGAACGTAGAAACCAAACAATTAAATAAATAAAAGTTAAGACGCAAAATTGAGAATAAAAATAGCAAATTGTTGAGAAAAGATTTCAGAATTAAGAAAGCTTCCAGGATTGGGGTTAACCACAATGATACAAGACTCCTAATTGACAATCCTCTTATTAACACTTGAAATTCAATTGAAGGTGAATTACCCTAAATTAGTTAATGTTCCCTTTCAAGATACAAGAACCGTGCCCAATTAAACCAATTCCTACTCTCGTGGTAATTGAATTTAAATTGAACCCATTACGTTTTTTTGGTAATTCATTAATCCTCGAAAGGCTAAACCTACTCTCGTGATTTAAACCTTAAGTTCAATTCTTATAGTTCCAACACCTAGGTTCACCTTTCAGTACGTCCCTAGATATCTATGAGATGCAAATAAGTGGCCAGCAAATTCACATGAATAATCGCAATAAGGATTGAATCAACAACATTCAAGATTAATAAAAGGGGTAAACAATATCAATTAATCATTATCAATGTATCAAAGGGCATAGCCCAATCCTAGAAACAAAAGGGAACTACTCAGACATGGAGAAGAAGAAACTAGAATTCATGTTCCAAGAACAACCAAACCCGTAATCCATGAGAGAAGAGAGGAAGATGAAGATCAAGAGCCTCCAATGTGCCTCCTTCTAACCAAATTCAAAACCCTAATGTTGTCTTCAGAACATCTATATATACCCCATGGGTTAAAACTGGTTCAAGCCCATAAGAAAAGAGAAAAACGGACTTAAACATCTGACACGCACCCCGAACCACGGCCGTGGTGGCCACCACGGCCTGGCCGTGGTTGGTTCTGGGTTCATGATTTTTATGCTGTCTCTCAACCACGGCCGTGGTGGCCACCACGGCCAGGCCGTGGTTGGTTCTGGAAACTCCCTTTTTTGCTTTTTCACGCAGCTGCTCGATCCATGGCCGTGGTTCAGACCACGGGCGGTAAAGCGTAGAACTCTCTCGGAATGAGCTTTTTGTCCCAATTTGCTACCCTTTAAGCTCCAACTTCAATTGTGCAAGCTTTCCATCCATTTAAAGGCCAATTAAGCACCAATCCTGCACAACAACACCAAAAACACCGCAGTTATCCGAACTAAAGGGAAAAACAAACAAAAAGGGAAACTAAAATGCCTAGAATGTATAAAAATGCATGCAAACACATGAACAAAATATGATGTTGTTTCACACACATCAAAATACCCCCAAGCTTAAGATTTTGCTTGTCCCCAAGCAATAACTAAGACCAAACCAAGGAGTGGGATCAAAAGACAATAATAAATGAGGAACCCGAGAAAACATCCAACCAAGCAATAGGCAAAGACAAACTAAGAAATAGAGAGGTAATCAAAATCAAGTCCAATTAGAGGCTAAAGTTCTCAGAAATCATGCTCCTCACTAAATTAGGATCACTCCACTAACCACACTCAAAGTGTTCAAGGATGAAGACAATGCGCTCAATATTCCTCAAAGAAAATGCACTTCCATAAGCTTGATAAGAAACCAAATTTCCACTAATAATCAGCATGAATGCAAGAATCAAAAGGTCTTTCAAGGAATATAATGGGGCCATGGGAATGATGTCAGGAAGGATAAAGAAAGGAGGGTATGCACAAAGGGCTAACAACATTTTCAACAAGCACAAGAAACCCAATAGAACATACACGGAGCAAAGACAATTTTCAATCAAGGCATAATTCCACATTTTCTCCCTTTCTTTTCAAGCTTTCATCTCAAGCTTTTCTTTTATTTTGTTTTCCTTTTTTTCCTCATTTTTTTTTAGAGGGGAGAGACCTCATTTTCAAAACACATGATTCCCAATACAACATTCAAACTCAGATTGCTCCATTCAATATTCTAAATGATCACCAACAATGTATCATCATAGGCATCAAGAAAACAATTATACAATAAGCTCAAAATGGGCAACTAGTGGATGAAAGTGTAACAAATTCGAAGGCCGAAAAAATACCTAAGATGCCTTAATCACATTCAAGCATGCAAACCAAGATTTCGCCTCAAAATGGTTTCAAATCAAGTTCTAGAGCACAAAATCAATGAGGAATGACCACTCAACACAAAGAATGGGATGAAAAATCATATAGTGAATAAATCCCATACAAGCTCAAAACTCACTTTTAGAGGTTCAAAAATCAATGAGAAGCACAAATTCAGAGAACATATGCTAATTATCAACTATCAAGAAATCACCTCCACTATCAATTAAAGACAATGCCTTTGCCTACCACAAGAATCAATAAATTGGGTTCCAAATCAATTATCATCTCAAAATCCCCAAAAGAGAGGGGACAAGGTTCAACCAAAAAGCGAAATATAAGATGGTGTGAAAATGCAACAAGAAAATGCAATGCAAAATGAGATATGGGAATGCATGATAATGAAGATAAAAATAAAAATGAAAAATAAATACCCCAAGCTTAGACCTTACATTGTCCCCAATGTAAAAATCTAAAACTAAGGAAGGAATAAATGAAAAGAACTCACTGCGGTGGTGGAAAAAGGAGACGTGTAGCCATGAACTCGAACATCCTCTAAAACTCCATTTTTTTTTGGCCGACACTATATACATCCCCTACAAAGGCTCCGAACTCGGGAGGCACCAAAGCCGACTCAACAATAGCTAACTAAGAAACAAAAATAAAAAAAGTGTTAATCAATAAAAATAAGAAAATAAAGGAAAAGAGATAGAATGTTGGGTTGCCTCCCAAGAAGCGCTAAGTTATAGTCATTAGCTTGACTGTGAGTTTGTTCTATGCTCAGGTGATGTCAATAGAGTGGTACTCAGTCCCCACTCCATCTTCATAGTGTTGCACTCTCTGGCCGTTTATTAGAAATGTCTTCTGGCCTTCTATCTTTACCTCAAGCACACCATAGGATAAGACTCGAACAATCTCATATGGCCCAGACCATTTCGACCACAACTTACCTGGACAGAAACGTAGAAGCGAGTTATCAACAAGAACTTTATCCCTTGGTTTAAATTCACACTTCTTGACACATTTGTCATCCCGCTTCTTTGGTCCTTTCTTGCAGGGCTTGACCTTCTCGAACTTGGAAGCAACCTTGGGCAAGGTCTCCTCTAATACAATATGAGTCACATGATTCTGCATACCGAAAGTACAACTCTGTCCACATCATCAGTAGCATCTATGCGATTACATGAATTAGAGGAATTAAGATTTTTTCAGAATTGAAAACATTAAAAACTACTTCCTCATTATTCAATCGCAAAGTCAATTTCCCTTCGTGGACATCAATAATTGCCCTTCCAGTGGCGAGGAATGGTCGCCCAAGTATGAGCGGCATTTTAGCATCTTCTTCCATGTCAAGCACAACAAAATCAACGGGTATAAAAAACTTACCCACTCTAATAGGAACATCCTCCAAGATGCCTACGGGGTACTTGACGGACCTATCCGCTAACTGAAGTGAAATAGTTCTGGGTTTCAGCTCACCCACCTCCAACTTCTTGCACACAGAAAGGGGCATAAGACTGACAGTAGCCCCCAAGTCACACAGAGCTTTATCAAAATTTGTGTCACCAATCAAGCAAGGAATAGAGAAGCTACCTGGATCTTTTAGCTTAGGAGGCAATTTGTTTTGAAGTAAAGCACTACACTCCTCAGTTAAAGCTACTGTCTCATATTCATCAAGCTTTCTCTTATTAGACAAAATATCCTTAAGAAACTTAGCATAGGTAGGCATTTGTTTCAACGCCTCAGTGAAAGGTACATTAATGTACAATTTCTTAAGGACCTCTAGGAACTTCCCAAATTGCATATCTAGCTTGGCCTTAGCCAATCTTTGAGGGAATGGCACTGGGGGTTGGTATGGTTCAGGGGGTACATACTTAGACACCTTTTCATTAGTTTCCTCTTCCTCTAAGGGTTGTGTCTTACTATCTCTTTCCTCATCCCCCTCATCTTTATCAATCACCTCCTTACCCTTAGGATCCTCTAGGTTCTTACCACTTCTCAAACTAACAAAGCAAGCAAAGGTTCATTACCATGATTCATTTCGGTGACCAGAAATTTACCTTGTTGCCTATGAAGTGCACGCAAGTTGGGCAATCTGAGTTTCTAACAATTTATTATGAATGGCCAAATTTTCAACTTTAGATGACAACTCTCTAATGGCCTCAGTCACAACTTGCCCATGTTGCCTAAACTCCTCATTTTGCTTAGCTTGACTCTCAACAAAATTTTCAAGAAGAGACTCAAGTTTAGAGTTTTGTACCTGTTGGAGTCCAGAAGAGGGTTTAGCACTACCTTGCCCTGCTTGGTGTTGACTATTCCGGTAGGAGAAGTTGGGATGTGACTTCCAACCGGGGTTGTAAGTTTGAGAATATGGATCATTCCTCCCCTTTTGGTTGAAGTCATGGAAATTATGGCATGATTCCACTTGCTCTACCGGTGCACCTTGTGAGGAGCCAATTCCAACTTGGCATTCAACACCTATGTGTCCCTGTGCTCCACAAATCTCACAAAAATTGTTAGAGGCACCTATGGCATTTACATGAGCCTTTTCAAGCATGTCAAAACGTTTATTCAAAGAATCAAATTTTGACATAATTAAATCAACTCCGTCTACCTCAAACTTACCTCCCGAGAGTTTTCTCGGGTTATTACCTCTTTCATTTGCCCATTGGTGATGATTTGTGGCAACACTCTCAATGATCTCATAGGCTTCTGTCAGTCTTCTATTCATCAAAGCTCCACCAGCTGTGGAGTCTAGAGACACCTTCGAAGAATATTCCAGCCCATTATAGAAGGTGTGGACGATCAACCATTTTTCTAACCCATGGTGTGGGCAGGCTTCCAGCAAAGCCTTGTATCTATCCCAAGCTTCCGACAATGATTCACCATCTTTCTGAACAAAGCTTGTGATTTGGGTCCTCATGAGCAGTCTTGGATGGTGGAAAGAATTTGTTCAAGAAAGTTTGCTCCAATTGGTCCCAAGAAGTGATGGTCTCAGCGGGAATTGACCTCAACCAAGCCCTAGCTCTATCTCTCAATGATAATGGAAATAGGCGAAGACGAATAGCATCAACAGAGGCACCTTCAATCTTGAGGGTCTCACGCAGAATTCCAAGAACATATCCACATGATCGTTTGGGTCCTCTGATGGCAATCTCCAAACTGGTTCTGCCTTATCATGGTGAGTAAAGCAGGTGGTATGGTGAACTGTCTAGCTTCAATGTCTGGCCGAGCAATTCCAGAACGCAAACCCCGAGCATTAGGGGCTGCATACTCTTTAAGAGGTCTATTATCAGCAGGTGCAGCCATGACAAGCGTTGGCTCAAGTCTATCTCTTACTCTTTGGCTTTGTTGTCTTCTTCTTCTGCGAAGGGTTCTTTCAATTTCAGGATCAGCTTCTTCAAGAGTCCCAAAACATCTAGTTCTTCGCATAAACAAGAGAATTACCTGTAGACACTCAAAGAGAAAATAAGAAAGTAGTAAAAAGGTTTAAAATAATTAAATTAAAAATTTAACTGATATTCAAGAAGAACACAGTCCCCGGCAACGGCGCCAAAAACTTGATTGGGGTGAAATCCGCAAGTGTACGGTTTCGTCGTCAAGTAATAAAATATCGAATCCACAGGGACTATGTTTATGAATACCAATTAACTAATTAATTCAATTAAATTAAACAAAAGAGAATATAATTGTTGAACAAGAACGTAGAAACCAAACAATTAAATAAATAAAAGTTAAGACGCAAAATTGAGAATAAAAATAGCAAATTGTTGAGAAAAGATTTCAGATTTAAGAAAGCTTCCAGGATTGGGGTTAACCACAATGATACAAGACTCCTAATTGACAATCCTCTTATTAACACTTGAAATTCAATTGAAGGTGAATTACCCTAAATTAGTTAATGTTCCCTTTCAAGATACAAGAACCGTGCCTAATTAAACCAATTCCTACTCTCGTGGTAATTGAATTTAAATTGAACCCATTACGTTTTTTTTGGTAATTCATTAATCCTCGAAAGGCTAAACCTACTCTCGTGATTTAAACCTTAAGTTCAATTCTTATAGTTCCAACACCTAGGTTCACCTTTCAGTACGTCCCTAGATATCTATGAGATGCAAATAAGTGGCCAGCAAATTCACATGAATAATCGCAATAAGGATTGAATCAACAACATTCAAGATTAATAAAAGGGGTAAACAATATCAATTAATCATTATCAATGTATCAAAGGGCATAGCCCAATCCTAGAAACAAAAGGGAACTACTCAGACATGGAGAAGAAGAAACTAGAATTCATGTTCCAAGAACAACCAAACCCGTAATCCATGAGAGAAGAGAGGAAGATGAAGATCAAGAGCCTCCAATGTGCCTCCTTCTAACCAAATTCAAACCCTAATGTTGTCTTCAGAACATCTATATATACCCCATGGGTTAAAACTGGTTCAAGCCCATAAGAAAAGAGAAAAACGGACTTAAACATCTGACACGCACCCCGAACCACGGCCGTGGTGGCCACCACGGCCTGGCCGTGGTTGGTTCTGGGTTCATGATTTTTATGCTGTCTCTCAACCACGGCCGTGGTGGCCACCACGGCCAGGCCGTGGTTGGTTCTGGAAACTCCCTTTTTTGCTTTTTCACGCAGCTGCTCGATCCATGGCCGTGGTTCAGACCACGGGCAGGCCGTGGAACTCTCTGGAATGAGCTTTTTGTCCCAATTTGCTACCCTTTAAGCTCCAACTTCAATTGTGCAAGCTTTCCATCCATTTAAAGGCCAATTAAGCACCAATCCTGCACAACAACACCAAAAACACCGCAGTTATCCGAACTAAAGGGAAAAACAAACAAAAAGGGAAACTAAAATGCCTAGAATGTATAAAAATGCATGCAAACACATGAACAAAATATGATGTTGTTTCACACACATCATAGCCCAAAAATCCACGAGGGCGCGACGTCATCCTTGATAAGCTTCAGTCGTAATATGGCTAGAAACCCGAGAACTCAGGAGCTTCCTCTTCCTTACGCTCGTCTTCTCAAAAGTAAACAGATCGATAAAATACAGAAACACAAAAATACAGAAAGAGGTGAGACACCTAGCTTTCATTACCAGTGTGGCAGTAAGAAAACAAAACGGCGCTGGACGCCCACATATAGCACAATATATATATATCTAATCACAACAATATTAAAATTAACAGTAAAAGCAGAACAACAATAATTAATTGTAATAATTGCGATAATAGGCAAACAACAGTGAAATTCTCAGCAGTCAACAGTTCAGATAACTAGACAATTATTGAAGTAATAAGAACAATTATAAATGCTCATGCTCAATGGATTATGAGACTGACAATTCACAATGCACAAGGTACCAAAAATCCTACTCCATGGAGTTAAACATTAACATTTTTAGAGTGAATGATCAAGGAGTAATGCTAGTATATTGTTAGCCTTAAAAACAGTGTGCTTCATCTCATAAAATAGTTGCGCAAATGGCATATACGTGGCACTTCAACAGTTGATTGCGATATAGGGCAGCGTCTTAGTCCGGATCATCGGTGTGTTTGCATCGGTCTATCCCACGGCCCCAGTGGAGCTACCACTGTCTATTGTGAGACACCCGCTGTAACGCCCTTTTTTCTCCCTTAGTCATAATGGGTAAGAAGAAGGAACGTCGCACTATAGTGAAATGACACACAAATGATTACGGAAAGTTTAAACACATTTTCTTTTCTTTTCTTTTCTTTTTCTTTAACATAAATCTGGTTAAAACTTCCATTTAATGTACATATACACCTGTTTGTAAATATATCGCGTGATTGGGTTAAAATTAAAAGTTCCTCTTACCAATAAAACTTCTGTCAAAAATGTCAGAGAGCAATCAACGTAGAATGAACCATATGACCATTTACAATATGGATAATTACACACTTTGTACCAGAAATACAAGTCTGTTTAAATTACATTTCCAAAAAGATATACAAAAAGCAAAATGTGTACCTACCCCAAGAGATACAAATATATACCCACTAATCCAGTAGTACGTCATGCTCCCTCAAAATAAATGGATAGCCATCAGTAGCCATCAATTTAAAACCAACCCTAAGACCGCCTGGAACGAGAAGGAACCGTTGATGGATCCTCCTCAAGGTCCTCGTCATCCGACAAGACATCCATCGGGACGACAGAACAGCGGGCAGGAGCCCAGGCAGTAGAAAAAAAGGAATCGTCACGAGGGGTATAATACATTTCACCCCACATGTCCCTCACGGGCATATAGAACTCCAGCCATACAAAAGCATGAAAATCCAGAATAGGAGCGTCATAACGTCTCCACGCTAAGGACACCATCACATCGCCGTGGTACACACATCGATTAGTCTGCACATTGATATGCCAGCAGTCCGGACCTCCAAGAAAGTTGATCCGCACGTAGCCAAAAAGTCCACGGAGTCGAAATGACATCCTCAACAACTTCGATCTCAGTCGAGATAAGGCCAGAAACCTTGAAACTCAGTGGTTTCCTTGTCCTCCTTGTGAACACCCAATTTTGTCCGGGTATTTTTGTAAAAATAAAAAATAAAAAAATAAAAAATAAAAAAGGTTCAACCCATTGGTTCATTAGCCCATTTGCCCATAATTCATTAACCTACCAATTGACCCAATATCCAACTTATGACCCATTATCTAACCCACAACCTATATCCTAAACCAACTCAAACTCACCATAAATAAACTTATCCTCATCAAATCCATCGGTATCCTAGACCAACCCCAACACTCATCATAAACAGATCCCGACTTATCATCTTAAACCAATCCTAATCACACTCAAACTCAAACTCTTCACCCTAAACCCTTCCTATATTAACCCATAACCCCCACACACAAAGGACCTTCAGCTTTTAACTCACAAAACACCTTCAGTTTTCAACTCACAAAACACCTTCAAGACACACCTTTATGATATTATTGCTTAGCCATATTCTAATTATCACGTAGCCCGATTGCCTTCATCACTCCCCCACTATTCATCTCCTTCGACCTCCCATTACTACACTTATTCATCAAATCCATCAAGCCATCTTCCATTAAAACCACCACCAAAGCTTCACCCCACCATAACTTCATCATCTTCCTCATCAAAACACTCCCATCACCTCCATTCCCCACTTTGAGTCCTCTCTGCTATAACGAAGAAGAAGAAGACCCCCCTCTCTGTTTCATTTTTTTGTTTTTTGTAAGTGTTTTTTGTTTTTTTTTGTTTTGTTTTTTTTTGTTTTTTTTCTTCTCTTTCTTTTATTTGTTTTAGAATTCTGATAGTTTTTTTTTTGAAATAGGCCTAAATGGGCTAAAATAAAAAAAATCTAAAAAACTAAAAGGATAAAAAAGGGACAATAAACAAAAATATAATAAAAGTAAAACAATTTTAAAAAAAAAACAGGATTAACCGAGTTGTGACAACTTGTTAATCTTGTAACTATTTTGGATCATTCGAGTTGTGACAACCTAATGATTCAAATTATTTTAAATAAATTATTATTTAATAAGAGGCTAAAAAATTCATTTTTTTATCATTATCATTCTTCACCTAATAATAATAAATTTAACAATCCATGGGTGACGTCTAGCGTGACGCAAACTTCACTCATTCAAACTTTAATTTGATTAACAGAGTCGTGACGACCTGTTAATTCAAATTTTTATAAAATAAAAAAATTAAAAACTTTTAAATAAAATTAAATAACTCACACTTATTTTCTATAGAACTACGTGACTTTGAGTTCCTCATTGCACCTGAGGGTACGTAGAAACTGAATTTTTATTCTGTCAAGCCAAATTTTAAAATTTTGCAAATTCTTTATTTTTTTAAATTTAAACAAACATATTACGAGATTATTAAGTTTTGCATAACTAATTTAGGGTAACCGTTTTAGGACGGATGTATTAGGGGTGCTGTGGGGTTAAGTTTCCACCCTTCCCTATGCATAACCGACTCCCGAATCGAATCTGGTTTCAAAGACCATTTTCTAAAAAGGGTTTTCCAATTTTTCGTAATTTAAATAAAATTGGTGGCGACTCCTAACCTATTTATTTTGTTTCGCCGCTCCTGCCGCGATTACGGTCGCGACAGATGGCGACTCCGCTGGGGATACTTGAGAGTCAAACCCATATAATTTTGTTGTGTAAAATTTTGTAATCTTTGTATATTTTGTTTTACCTTTCTTTTTTTTATTTATTTTAATTATTATTGTTATTAAAACCTTAGGATAGAGAATTTCTCTTGGAATTTTTGTTTGTTTTTGTTTTTGTTTTGCAGGATGCGGGTAGTCTTTAGGATAATGAATGTTTGTATGCTCCCTACACCCACCACACCTACACATCTATCACACATTCGAGTGGGGCCCTATACCCGGGTCTGAGTGAAGCTTAAGTTAAGTAGAGGTTGTGTAGTGGTAACCATTTTGGATGTACATCCTGTTTGGCTATTGCGAAAACCTCATCTAGAGTGCGCCTTTTTCACAAATGTCCCACACCTAGTGGTTTACCCACTATTTTGTGGTCAACATTTTGAAATGGGACTTGGCTCTAGAGACCTTCAGAATAGAAAAGCCACCAAATGAGAGTTATCACGAATCAGAAAGACCCATAAATCCTTATGATAGAATTCCTCCGTTTAAGGCAATATCTTAGGACACGAATGGAGCAAACTTCTTCTTTATATAGCCATCCTTTTTTTTTAAAAAAATAGCATCATGCATTTTCATGACATATTTGAAAAATAAAATAAAACTCATGCATTTTCATGGCATTCCTAGCATTTAAAAAAAATAAAAAAATAAAAAAAAAAATCATGCATTTTCTTGGCATTCTTAGCATTCTAAAAAAAATTAAATAAAAAAATCATGCATTTTCATGGCATTCCTAGCATTCTAAAAAAAATTAAATAAAAAAATCATGCATTTTCATGGCATATTTGAAAAAATAAAAATAAAAATCATGCATTTTCATGGCATTCCTAGCATTTAAACAAAATAAAAAAAATAAAAAAATCATGCATTTTCATGGCATTCTTAGCATTCTAAAAAAAATTAAATAAATAAAAATCATGCATTTTCATGGCATTCCTAGCATTTTAAAAAAATAAAAAAAAATCATGCATTTTCATGGCATTCTTAGCATTCTAAAAAAAAATTAAATAAATAAAAATTATGCATTTTCATGGCATTCATTGCATTTTTTTAAAAAAAATGTTTCTATTTCATCCATTTCATATATCTCATGAATCTCATTCATTTCATTTCATCTCATTATTTTTGTTTGGTGTTACCGTGCTCAGCACCATTGCGCGACCAAGGAAAGAAGACACCAATCAAACCCGAGTTCACAACACAAGGTCTCGAACAAAACTTGCAGCGATGGCAGCTGAGAACGAAGGAAGGAATCTGAGTATGGAAGTAGATGAAGTGAAAGGAAGGATAAATGAGATGACAGAGTCTCAGAGAAGAATGGAGGAAATGTTGTTAGCCATGAGGGAGACCCTCACCTTGATGGGAACAGTCGGAGGTATAGGAGTGACTGGGGCACACTTGCACCCACCAAATATTACTTCCATAGGGGCAAACCCTGGGGCCACCACTGAGATGCCTTTTGTGGGAAGAACATCGAATACTACATCATTAATGATTCCTATTAGAGAAGGGCATTGTTCGTCAGAGGATACTCAAAATGAAGTCCATGGTAATGCTGAATTCACGTGGGAACCACCGCATATGTCAATCCTGACATCAACGGGATTTCCTACTAGTACTGGTCCTGCGGCCATTCAAAATGATAAGAGGGATGAAGAATGGATGGAAAAGATGGAGGAGCAAATCAAAACAATTAAGGGTCCTAGCACCTATGGTCTTCTTGGAATAGAAGAGTTGTGCCCTACTGCCAACATTATCATCCCAAAGGACTTTAAGGTTCCAGAATTTGACAAATATGATGGGAGCACCAACCCATTTTTTCACCTAAAATCATATATTACCAAAATGTCAATTTGGTCGAAGGACTGGAAGTTCCTTGTCAGCTTTTTCCATGAAAGCTTGACTGGACCTGCTTTGGAATGGTGTATCCAACAAGACCTCTCCAATATCTCTTCTTGGGATGACTGGGCAAACCTGTTTATGGGACAGTATCAGTTCAACCTGGAAACAGTCCTAACTCGAGAACAGTTAAACTCAATGCAGAAAAGAAATGATTAATCTTTTAAGCAGTATGCACAAAGGTGGAGAGCCTTGGCGACTCAAGTTCAACCCTCATTAACACTGTCTGAGATGTGCTCATATTTCTTGGGAACCCTGGAAATCCTTTTATCGGAGCAATGGCCGAGGAGCGACTTATAAAGATTTCGCTGATTTGATCGGCTTTGGGAAAGAATTAAGATTTTATCCAAAGTCGGGAAGTTGCCAATGAGCACTACGGAGGATATCAATTGCTAAGAAAGGATTCCAGTCGAAAAGATCGAGCCTGATGTGAATTACGTCCAGTATCAACAGACCTTCAGGCCTCGATATTCCCCACAATACCTAAGTCATCAGCCACCATATAACCCTAACCTTCATTTGTCATACCATACACCTACACCTCCTTACTACCCTCCACACCAAATTATACAAACTACAAATATCACCCCAACTCCACAATTCCAAATCAACAACATCCCCATACCCCAACCATATGCACTAACTCGCCCAACCTATACTCGATATCCACCTCCACCCCTACAAAATTACCTAAATCAACCACAACTTCGGCCAAACTTCCAAAATCAAGGTCGCTTTCGCCCTCAGAAGCTACCCCCTTTCCCAAGATTGTCCATTTCGAATGCAGATCTTTTCCAGAGGTTGTTTGATGCTCACCTCATTTCGAGAACTCCTGTACGTCCCTTAGAACCACCATTCCCAACGGGGTATAATCCGAGTTTAACTTGCAAATACCACATGGATGTCGCAGGGCACTCAATTGAAGATTGTGAATCCTTTAAGACTGCAGTAAGGAAACTAATTGCTTATGGGAAGCTCGACATGGAAGAAATAGTTGGAACTAGTATTGTTAACAACTATTGAAGTGATAATTAGTGATGTTGGACTCATGTAAGCCTTCTTGAAACATTAATGTAATAAATTTGCATGGGTACCTTGTCTCCTTTCATCACTTTGTCTTTCTTGATAATTATTTTCCTTCATTTCTTTAAAGCGTCTTCGTTGGTAATTCTCAGTTGTGTCCGTGTATGTAAGTGTCTTTGCAAAAGAAAAAAAATGAAAAAAAAATGAAAAAAATCAAAAAATGAAAAAATGAGCTTATAAGTAATCCCTTGGTTTGCACAATCTCTTTGTCTCAAAACTAAAGTTTTGAAAATAAACAGTCATGATTTGAAAATGAAGATTGGTCATTTTTCTCTATCTTTTATAAAATTTCATCATTTTTATCCCTTGTTACCCCTTTTGAGCTTGAAATTTTTTCAATAAGCCCTGGATAAGGATCACCCCTACACTGGGATAACATGAAACAAAGATTGATTGTTATGGTGAATGTTCTGAAGCATAATGGAAAAGGAAGAAAAAGTAAAAAGGACAAGAAGTAAAAATAAAAAAAAATGATGAAAAAAAAAGCAAAAAGAAAATAGAAGGGAAAGGAGGATGAAAGGAAATGAAATGAAATTGGAAGGAAAAGGAGAATAATAAGATAAAAATGTTCGAAAGTGGAAAAGCAGTTGATGAAGTTTAATGATCCGTAGTTCCATTCCACCCTTAAACACTTGTTTGAGCCTTATATCTTTCCTTTCATAACCCCTAGCCTTGGCCACGTTACAAGCCTCAAAAAGTCCATTCTGATCAATGAAGGGTTGTTGTCATTTTCGTTAACTTTAATTTTGAGGCAAAGGTTATGCTCATCCAAGTATTTAGTTCATTGTTCCTAAAAAAAATGAAAATAAAAAGAAAAAAAGTGACTTACACTAGGACAAATTCGTACCCCGACTAAAAAAAATTTTCTTCGGTTCAATGTGGCCCTACGCTAGGACAAGTTTATACCCGTTCGGCTCAGCTCTAAACTGGGGCAATTTTTCCTTAGTTCAATTTGTCTTAGGCAAATCTTTTAGTCGCTAGGATATGTCTTGGTCCTACTTAATTCAGTCTTAGACACGGGCAAATTTCTCTTCGGTTCAATTTGGCTTGATATAGATGTTCAGCAGAAGAAAATCCTTGGCCATAATGTCTAGTAGATAACTAAAGATTAGTCTCATGAAGGTCAAACCTATTTGTATCAAGTCAATACCTCTTTGGATCTCATATCATCATTCATGTCTTTTTGTATAGTCAAACTTCTAAGACCAATCTAGAAGTTGTTTACCCAGTAAGTTCCTTTTATGTCGTACTCATGTATGTCTGTTACGTAATGTTTTAAGAAAGGTGAACAAAAGTTATGATTTGACTATTTGGTGGCAATCCCCCGATGAACTTTTCAGATCGAAAAGAACTTAGAAGTTTCGAAGCTCATTATGTTGAAAACTCGAAAAGGCAGTTTAAGCAAGAGTCAAGGCAAATAAATTGGAATTGCTTAAACTGTGGCAATTTTAGTTGCGATCAATTGACTACACAGGAGCAACTTGGTTCGCATTTAATTAGCCATACTAGGGCAAAACTTCTGAGAATATATGTTGAGGGGAGTAGTAACAAAGACAGCGACTTAGTCATCAGGCCGCTGCAAAAAATCAATGATCAAGGAACAAATACTGGACAAAAATTTTATCGCAAAAACTGGTGGCTCCAAGCAGGGGTTCAGAACAAGAGATTGTCATCTCAATTCCTAAAAAGAGAGTAGTTAAGAGCGGAAAACAGGAAAATAAGATGAAAAAAAAAGAGGAGGAAAGAAATGATGAGTAAGTAGGATCAAGACCATCAGGTCTAACAGGCAAAAGCACATGAACAAGGGTTTGATTGGTCAAAACTTTCCAGAATTGTCGTTGGTTTATTTCTCTTAAAAAAAAAGAAAAAAAAAGAAAAAAAAAGGAGAGCAAAGAAAAATGGAAAGGAAAAAAAAAGATTGAAAAGGAAAAGATCTTAAGTCTATGACTTACTGGCACAAATTATTTCATTCATCATTGAGCGCACTGGCTCCATTCATCATTGAGCGCACCGGCTCCTTGCATTTTGAGCGCACCAGCTCCATGCATCATTGAGCGCACCGGCTCCATTCATCATTGAGCGCACTGGCTCCATTCATCATTGAGCGCATCGGCTCCTTGCATTTTGAGCGCATCGGCTCCATGCATCATTGAGCGCACCGGCTCCATTCATCATTGAGCGCACCGGCTCCATTCATCATTGAGCGCACCAGCTCCTTGCATTTTGAGCGCATCGGCTCCATGCATCATTGAGCGCACCGGCTCCATTCATCATTGAGCGCACCGGCTCCATTCATCATTGAGCGCACCAACTCTTTGCATTTTGAGCGCATCGGCTCCATGCATCATTGAGCGCATCGGCTTCATGCATCATTTAGCGCATCGGTTAACTGCATTTTGAGCGCATCGGCTCCATGCATCATTAAGAGCATCGACTCCATGTTTTTAAATTCTTTTGAGTGCATTGGCTCCTTACTTTTTAAATTGTTTGGAGCAACCCAACTCCTTGCATCTTGAGAGCATCAGCTCCATACTTTTTAAATTTCTGTTAATTATTGGCTCTTTGCATTTGAAATCCCTTTTGGGTGTATAAATTTTATGCATTTTAAATTCCTGTCATTTATTTTTGAGCGCATCGGCTTTTGTCATTTAGATTTTGTCATTTTACCTTTAAGTGCATCGCTCCTTGTTCTCACGTTGTTTCTTTGTTTCTCCCGTACAAAATTTGAGTTCATTTCTTTACTCGTTCCTCACTATGATAAAATGAAAAGCTGTGATTATTCCTTTTATCTAGTAAGAAACAAGTAAAGAGGGGCAACTGTGAACACCTAATTTTGTCCGGGTATTTTTGTAAAAATAAAAAATAAAAAATAAAAAAGGTTCAACCCATTGGTTCATTAGCCCATTTGCCCATAATTCATTAACCTACCAATTGACCCAATATCCAACTTATGACCCATTATCTAACCCACAACCTATATCCTAAACCAACTCAAACTCACCATAAATAAACTTATCCTCATCAAATCCATCGCTATCCTAGACCAACCCCAACACTCATCATAAACAGATCCTGACTTATCATCTTAAACCAATCCTAATCACACTCAAACTCAAACTCTTCACTCTAAACCCTTCCTATATTAACCCATAACCCCTACACACAAAGGACCTTCAGCTTTTAACTCACAAAACACCTTCAATTTTCAACTCACAAAACACCTTCAGCACACACCTTTATGATATTATTGCTTAGCCATATTCTAATTATCACGTAGCTTGATTGCCTTCATCACTCCCCCACTATTCATCTCCTTCGACCTCCCATTACTACACTTATTCATCAAATCCATCAAGCCATCTTCCATTAAAACCACCACCAAAGCTTCACCCCACCATAACTTCATCATCTTCCTCATCAAAACACTCCCATCACCTCCATTCCCCACTTTGAGTCCTCTCTGCTATAACGAAGAAGAAGAAGACCCCTCTCTCGTTTCATTTTTTGTTTTTTGTAAGTGTTTTTTGTTTTTTTTTTTTTTTTTTTTTTTTTTTTTTCTCTTTCTTTTATTTGTTTTAGAATTCTGATAGTTTTTTTTTTGAAATAGGCCTAAATGGGCTAAAATAAAAAAAAAATCTAAAAAACTAAAAGGATAAAAAAGGGACAATAAACAAAAATATAATAAAAGTAAAACAATTTAAAAAAAAACAGGATTAACCGAGTTGTGACAGCTTGTTAATCTTGTAACTATTTTGGATCATTCGAGTTGTGACAACCTAATGATTCAAATTATTTTAAATAAATTATTATTTAATAAGAGGCTAAAAAATTCATTTTTTATCATTATCATTCTTCACCTAATAATAATAAATTTAACAATCCATGGGTGACGTCTAGCGTGACGCAAACTTCACTCATTCAAACTTTAATTTGATTAACAGAGTCGTGACGACCTGTTAATTCAAATTTTTATAAAATAAAAAAATTAAAAACTTTTAAATAAAATCAAATAACTCACACTTATTTTCTATAGAACTACGTGACTTTGAGTTCCTCATTGCACCTGAGGGTACGTAGGAGCAGAATTTTTATTCTGTCAAGCCAAATTTTAAAATTTTGCAAATTCTTTATTTTTTTAAATTTAAACAAACATATTACAAGATTATTAAGTTTTGCATAACTAATTTAGGGTAACCGTTTTAGGACGGATGTATTAGGGGTGCTGTGGGGTTAAGTTTCCACCCTTCCCTATGCATAACCGACTCCCGAATCGAATCTGGTTTCAAAGACCATTTTCTAAAAAGGGTTTTCCAATTTTTCCTAATTTAAATAAAATTGGTGGCGACTCCTAACCTATTTATTTTGTTTCGCCGCTCCCGCCGCGATTACGGTCGCGACACTCCTCATGAGCGTCTTCTCGAGAGCACACGATCCAACCAAAATACAAAATAAAGAATTTACCGAAAGAGGTGAGATTTTCAGCTTTCAGTACCAACATGGCAACAAGAAAATAAACGGCGTCGAACGCCCACATAAGACACAGTTAATACATACAAGTACAGTAATACATGAAAGCAATTAATGAGAGTAAAACAGCAAAATCAATAGTTAACATTACCCATAGCCAGCTAGCAACATTAGCATTACCAAGAGTCAAATAAATATCACAGTCATAATAGTAAACATATTATCCAATCATAAATGCTCAATGGACCATGTGACTGACAACTCATAATGCAACAAGGGTACCAAAGTTCCTACTCCATGGAGCTAGACATAAACATCTTCGGAGTGAATGATCAAGGAGTAATACCAGTATCTCAGTAGCCTTAAAATATAGTGTGCTCTCTTTCATAAAATTGTTTGCGCAATGGCTTATACATGGTACCTCAACAGTTGATCGCGACATAGGACAGCGTCTCAGGCAGGATCGTCGGTGTGTCACATTGGTCTATCCCACGGCCCCAGTGGAGCTACCACTGTCTATTGTGAGACACCCACACCCCGACGCCCCCAGGGTCAACAACATATGACACCTACGCTTAGTCTATTCGCACCCGCACATAGGTGTTATTCAAACTCCTAGGCATACATCGCCTTACAAACCATGTCCAACGGACATCACATGCATGACGACATAATGTCCAATCATGTATGTTCGTCAATGATGCATTCAACATAAGCCTTTCCTCAATGGCACATAAACATTATTCAATGTCCAACATGACATATCAACAATACATTTATTAAAACATTGCCTCAATGGCACATCATCATTCTTATCTCATTGAGTACTACATTAATAAGTGCATAACCCACATAGGGAATCACACTTGCATCAATAATTCTCAGTATCAATATATATTCCTCATTACACACACATCACAATTTCCATGTCATGGATCCAAGAATTCCATATTCAAAATCATTTCTTCTCTATCGGTATGAATACACATTCCTATCACAATTAAGTAAAGTAAAATCCTTAAATCCACGGTTTTTAGGTTATGTTTGAGTTACAAAGGATAAAGAACCATAATCTCAATCATTTCCAGCTCAAAAATCTCATTTTTTGGTCTTGGTAATCGATTACATCACCCTGGTAATCGATTACCAGAGGAACAGAATCTCTGTAATCAATTACAATCTCATTGTAATTGATTACGTGATTTCCAGAACCACGATTCGTAACTTCAAGGCCCTGGTAATCAATTACACAGCCCTGGTAATCGATTACCAATTGGACAGAACCTCCGTAATCGATTACGCACAAGTTGTAATCGATTACGTGATTCCCAGAAGCACCATTTCGTGACGTCAGAGGCTTGGTAATCGATTACACCACTCTTGTAATCGATTACAAGCTAAACAGAATCTCTGTAATCGATTACACACAAGATGTAATCGATTACCAGATTTCCAGAATCACGATTTCGTATCCTTAAGAGCTTGGTAATCGATTACAAGCCCCGTGTAATCGATTACCACGCGTAAACTTGCAGAAAACAAAGTCCTCCTGGTCCTTTAACTCAAACCAAACCAATCATTATCATATTTAATCAACAAGTTACTCAAATATACCTTCAAATCATGCAAGAGGCATCAATAAATCATACAAACCCAACAAAATACACTATCATGAAGAACAACATAAAAATGAGAGAGCTTTATACATGGATTCAGAAATCGATAACAACTCACATAAAAGACATTCCTTTACTACCAAGGTTGGTTGAAAAGGATCATCTCCCTCTTACCTATTTGGAAGACAACACAATGTGCCACTCCTTCTTGCCCTAGATTTTCGTTTTCCCCCTTCAAGAAAACTCCAATGTGAGTGATCATCACAATGTCCACTCAAACCATGAAAAATAGGTTCTTGGTCATCAAGGTGGCCAAGAGAAACGAAAATAGCAAGAAAAATGGAAGAAAGTTGAAGGCTTTACCTTAAAGCTCCAAGCTTTAGCTTCAATGGTGGAAGAAAAATGGAAGAAGAAGAAGAACCAAAAGATAGCAACAAAAGAGGACTTGGAATGGTGTAAGGAAGCAAGAATCTTTGATGATGAAGCAAGCAAAGGATGACTGCCTCTAGGAGTGGTTGCACGGTGGAGAAGAAAAGAAGAGAGGAAATGGGGAAATGGATATTTGGGGTTTAGAAAAATGAGAGTGTAATATTAGGAAGAGGAGAGGAATTACTTAGGCTTCCCCTATAGCCTCTGCCGTAGAAGAGTGGAGAAGGGAGAGAGAAAAATGTGTCAAATAGGAAGCTTCTTGGAAACTTCCCACAAAGGGGTTTTAATTAACTAAATTCTCTTTTTCTTCTTTCTTAAAAGTAAGGCTAAAAAGGGGTTTGACACAAGGTAATTTTTTTGAATAATGCGATAAGATTTTTATTATGTGTTATTATTTATTGGACGTAATTATAGTTGGCAGAAGTTGTAACGCCCCAATTTTTAGAAAATATTCTGAATGTACTGTTTTCTGTTTTTCATGCTTTTGTATGAATGACCATTGTGTCCCTGTTTTTCAGTTCTTAATTTCTGTATGAAAACAATTACGATAATACTGGCTCAAATTTTATTTGATCGTTTTGCGTAAATTGTTTCGAGACTCGATAAAATAAAAATTTTTCTGAGCTACTGTATTAATTTTTCTGAAAGATATACAGACTATATAATACAAATTGGATATTTTATTTGAACGTTTTGGATAATTACCTACGTTGTGGGAAAAAATGGGAAAATGACCGTTACGTCCCGAACGTCTTCGTTTTATTTGTTTTGTCTGCTTTTTAATTGTTTTCTTCTTGATTTAATGCCTGAAAATACTGTCTGTGATTTTATATGGACTTTTTGTGTGATTTGCTCCGAGGCAGGAAAATAATATTTTCCGGGCCGGGGGAAAATCTTATTTTATTATTTAGAATTGGGGGATCTTACTTAACCCGATTCTGAATGAGACTAAAAATAATCTTTTAATTTTTAGGATTTAACTGTCAAATAAAATAATTTTATATTATTATAATATTATTTTATTAGTCAGTATGTTTTAGTGACAGTGGACCCGGAAATATTTTGCGGGACCCACGATTAGCAGAACGGTTAGATCGGTAGCTTAATTAATCACCGTAAGCTGTAGAACTTTCCAGAACAAGTGACTCGGCCAGGCCGGTGACTCAAGAGCATTTAATCTGTTGTGTGACTCGGCATGTGAGTCACCTAGGAACCAACCAATGAGAATCAAGCTTGCTCACCAAGGCTTGATCTTGGCCTTTGATTCATCCAATGGCTTGGATGAAGCCAAGCAAGGTGCCCACCTTGCACCCCACTTGATGTTCATGGCCAAGAGGCCTTAGGAGACAAAAATCACTTTCATCTTCATCACTTTTCTCTCTTCTCTCTCATCAAGAACCCTAGCCACCATTCTTGTCCATTTTCTTCACCATATTCGGCCAAGCTAGTTTCCTAACACTCCAACCATCCAAAAATTTTTCTAACCAAGTTTCCTTAACCTAAACACCATTCTAAGAACCTTTGTAGTTGGAAGTTTCTTCAAATTCTTCCATCTAGGGCTTGAAACCAACCTTGAAAGTTTTACCTAGAAGGTGAAATTTCATGCTTTTCTTTTCTCTTTCTTTTTCAAAGTTCTAAGCCATGATTTTTCCATGGTTTAGCTTCTTTTTCATGGTTAGTAACATGTAGATTTTGTTTGAGATTTCTAGGTATTTTTGGTGGTGAAAACCGTGACCTAGGAGGTGTGAAAGCAAGCTTTTGTCTTCATTTAAGGTAAGAGGAAGACAATTCTTATCATCCCTTGATGGTGGTAAGAAGATGGGTTGTTTGTAGAATCCATAAGGATTCGGTTGTGGTGTGTTTATTGATGTGTATTTGTTAATTTTTGTGGTTGCTAGTAGCTTAAGTGTTATGTGTTAGTAGCTTTCTTATTTGGTAATTGTAATAATTTTTCATGTCTAATAGCTTTTGATTGTATGTCTATAAGCTTTAAATTAGGTTTTATGTGTTAGAAATATTTTGCATGTGTTAGAAATATTTTGCATGTGTTAGAGATATAAATGCATGTGTTAGAATTGTATGATAAGGTTTAGGATGTGAATAACATGTGTAAATTTGCATGAGTGTTCCAAAGAACACATCCAATAGCTCACGGCAATGCTAAAGTGTGAGGACCAAAATGTTCTCTTCATTTTTCCTAAAGTGCAACTTAATTGATTAGGAGAAATAAGAAGGTTTCAAATTGTTTTGATCCAAGAAAAGGAATTTAGAAATCAATTGGTAAAGATTTAGTAAATTTTAGGCCAACATGCCTAAAGGATTTATTTGATTTAAAATCATTACTTTATAACATGATTTAATGAACTTAGATAAGATAATACCTTTGATATGATTTAGAGATCAAATGAAAAAGTTTTACAAAATTCGCCAACATGCCACTATAGGTAATTTATGATTTCTAAAACTTGATTCCAAACATTTTTCAATTAAAAAGAGACAATACAAGTTAAAGGGAAATTTTCTATGATGATTTTTGAAGAAACAAATTGAGTAGAAATAAGTTTAAAGGATTAAAATTAGTGATTTTATCATTAGGAAGGAAATACGATGATATTAAGAAATTTTCTAACATATAGCTCACTTTTGGTTTTGAAGCATGTTAGAGATTTAAATGATATGGTTAAAAATTAGGTAAATAGAAATTTTATGGAAAATTTAGAAAACCATTATTATAAGTTTATAAACAAAATAATCATTTTTTTAGTAAAAATGAACCTATAAGATAGTAACAATATCCTAATGACAATGCGGTATGAAAAGTTATTCAACGTAGTTTAAATGTACTAAGTACTATTTCTATCTGTTTAAACAGTAATTTTATGGGCATTCGAATAAGAAAATGATTTAAAAATCCTACGCGATTGAGAAAACGTATTAAAATGCTACGCGATTTTAAAAATAGAAAAATATCTTTACCCGATTTTTAAACGTTTATAAAAACGACGAGATTTCAAAAACGCGATAAAATTTCTACGCGATTGACCGTTACTATATCTATTTTCGTTATCGGGAAAATGTGAACCCGTACAAGTTGTTGAGGTTATTTCGCTGTCGGGAAAAAGTGAACCCGTACAGGCTTTCTGCCATTGAGGGCATATTTTTATCTTGAGGGCATTTTCGTAATTTCATATATTTGGAATTATGTATTTGTCTTTATACCAATTTTTGGTGTTTCGATTGACGAGACGAATCACATCGTGTTGTCGATGTGATAAATGTAGTGTGGTTCATTGTTCTAATGAACTTGGAGACTTTAGTGTACGGGATCCCACATGTGACGAGTTGGTAGCTCCGCTGGGCCGTGGTAAACCGATAGCACACTAAGGTACTCGACATTCACTATATTTAATCGAGGTTTGTAAAGTCTAGTAGTACATTGCCTATAGTGCCACAACGGGAGACCGTGAACTATACTACGCCTGGATGGTGGATTCCCAAGTCTTGTAGGCTATTGACGCAACGTGTGACCGCGTAATAGTTGGTTGGGCGTAGCGTGGTACTAATAGATTTTGCAAGTCATTCTCTCGATATCTGTTTGGGTTTAGCTCCATGGAGTAGGGTTGTGTTTTGGTGTATTTGATTTTATCTTGGATAATATTCCATTTTTCTCTATTTATCTTTATCCGGTAATATCTTGGATGTTTTTACATTTTCTCTATTTATATTTATCCGATAATTCTTATGTTAGTTGTCCATTTCTTATCTTATTTTATCTGTGAGATTGATTTATCGTGTGATTTTCTTTATTTGCGTTATATCTATCATGTTCAAACACTAGGATATCTAATATGCATTACTGTTATAGCTTTTTCGTATTATATGAACTGTGTAGTTGTTATTTGTCGTCTTCTTATTGGCCATATTGCGATGATTTTATGTTGTCTTACCTCTTTATTGTATGTGTCTATTGTCTATTTATTTTATGCGGTAAAGAGTTTGAAGAGGAAGAAGAGGAACAGCCTCTTGAGATCGTGTACCCTGAGGAAGAGGAAGGTCAGCAAGCCGACGATCAGTTTTACGAGCAAGAACCATCCGATCATCCATACCCTCTGGATTGATTGTGTGGGGGATAGCGACGCCAGCATTTTTGGGATTCATAGAGCTGGTATTTCATGGAGGTGATCTGGCTTGGCATTTACGAGGAGATCGTGCTTCTGTTACCTATGCTGGACGTATGACCGTGATTTTACGTCATCAGTTTGATGGAGATCCGATTATGACGACGACGTTATTTCTACACCTAGAGTTACCCTTATCCATTAGGCGTTATTGGGGTGCTGAAAACCCTGAGCCTAGTGAGATAAGCATCGTATCGAAGGCGCGATCCCGTTATCGCCGTGTGTCGAGGCATCCGGGATATCTATCTCCCGATGATCATTTTCAGACCGAGAGTGATCCATCTGAGGATTAGATAACCATGATGTTTTTTTTGGGCGCGTCAGCGTATGTCTGTATATATTAACTCTTTTATTGCTTTCTTTACTGTTTTGTTTAAATAGTTGTAATCTTAGTTGTAAATTATTTGTACAGTTTATAACTTAACCATATGTATATTATTAGTGATGATGTTTTTTTTTTTATTTCGTATTTTTCACATTATCTTTTTATATCATATTTCTCCATCAAGAATTATTTTACAACCCGTAATAATATTTAACAAATATTTCACAACTTGGGTAGATTTTATTTCTGTTTCTTTTATTTTCTTTTATGTGTGACATCCTCCAAAGGGGTGTTACAGAAGTCGGCATTAACAAATCTGACAGATAAATTTTTGCAGTGTTTTATTATTTCATCTGTTAAGATTTTTCAAAAAATATGAAACCTTGTAAACTGTGTCCGGCCTCGGGTTTAGTAAGATCCCCCGTCGATGTTTCCATAGTTCAAGGTTTTCGGAGAAAATATCTCATTTCTCCTGTTCCACTCAGTGTATACGTAAAACGAGAAATATATTAAAATATTCTACATTCTCAGAAAATTCTAGGAAAAATTCTAGAAAATCACAAACATTTTAGAATGAATTCTGATAGTAGAAAAGTAAATTTTGAGGTGTTACACCCGCACCCCGACGCCCCCAGGTCCAACCACTATGACCCTACGCTTAGTCTATTCGCTCCTGCACATAAGTGTTATTCAACTCCTTGGCATACACCGCCTTTCAAACAATGTCCAACGAATAACACATATGCATGACGACTCAATGTACATCATGTATGTTTATCAATGATGCATTCATCATAAGCATACCACCATGGCATATATATTCATTTTTCAACATCAACATGTTATCATGATTCATCAATTAATACAAGTCCACATTATGGATCCACATTTGCAAAGTCTTACACTTAAGTCAATTATGAAAATTTTACGGTAAATGCCCCTTCAAAACCTTGGCTTTCTAAAGTGTCATTATTCAATTTTAGTTCTTCCACTTCATTAAGGATTATGCATGTCTCTAATTCTTAGTCTCAAAAGATACACCAAGGCATCATTTAGCCTCAAGGTTTTCCCTCTAAAACCGTAGCCTCACTAGGTTTCCAAGTTCCAAATTTTCTTCCATTTTATGCCTTAGTTCCTTGATATCCAATCATTTAAATTTTAGTTCACCAAAATCAATCCAATCTCTTATAGTTTCAAGCCAAAATCGTGGTCTCCCTTTATGATATTAAACCTTTACAACTTTCTATTCATTAACTTCAATGTTATCATTCAACACTTAATTACATAAGCTTTATTTATTTGTGTACAAAAACAATCTTACATCCCTAAATTCTAGTCAAAACCGTGGCAGCATATTAGGGTAGGAAACTCCAAATTTTCCATTTAGCAACCCTAACATGATCAAGCATATTCAACACATCCAATATATTCAGGATTTCCAATCAAGCATCAATTCCATTCAAGAATATATAAACATGCAAAATCACTTAATAAAGTGAGCATACAAATATGGATTTCTCCATCAACAAGCACACAAGGTTCCCTCACCACCAAAAGTTGGTTGAAGTGAGTAATCTCCCCCTTACCTAAGGAAGAATCACGAAAATGGTCTCCTTCTAGCTCCTTGGTGATTTCGGTTTTGAGCCTTCAAAACCCTAGGATTTTCAAGACAATGAATCAACACCAATGGTTGAAAAAGAATAGATCCATGGTCATCAAAGAGACCATGGAACACAAAAAGGAAGAGAAAAGAGAAGAAAAACAAAAACTTCACCTCAAAGTTAGAAGCTTTGCCTTGGAAGACAATGGAGGAAAGGTTGGATTTTGGAGAAACTTTCTAAATGAAAGATGTTGAGGGGGTTAAGGTGAGTGTAGAAATGGTCTTAATGAAGAGAAAAGTGAAGAAAAATGGTTGAAGGTAGGGGCTGCAATTTCGTATGGAGAAGAGGAAGAAGAGAGAAGGAGGAGAAAGATGAAGAAGAAAGGGTTAGAGAGAGAAGTGGATAGGTGAAAATGAGTGAAAGTAACTAAGTGTGTGAAGTGTGTGGGAGTCAAATTTTCCCCCCTTGGGCGAGGGTGTGCCGCGGCAATTGGAGAGAGAAGAGGGAAAAATTTTAGCTTCCCCAACAAGCCAAGGGCAAGGTTATCATTTGGCAAAAGCTTCTCAAAGAAGCTTCTTAATTAAGGTACACTAATTTGAATTAAAGTGAGCTTGATTAGACATAAAGTAGATTACATTAGGATAATGTGATAGGGTTTTTGATACATGTTATTTTCCAATGGACAATTAGTACACTCGACAGAAGTCAGTGTTAATTTCTCTAACAGATGAAATTTACACGGTATTTTATTATTTTATCTATTAAAATTTTTCAAAAAACGTGAACCTTTTAAACCGTGTCCATCCTCGGGTTTAATAAGATCCCCCGTCGACGTTTCCACAGATCAAGGTTCTCAGAAAAAATATTTCATTTTTTCGGCTCTGCTCATTTTGCACGTAAAATGAGAAATAATATTAAAATATTTCGCATCCTTAGAAAAATCCAAAAAAATTATCAAAAATCACAAATATTAGAAAAAGAATATTTATCAAAAAATAAATAAAATTTGGGGTGTTGTAATTTTATCCTCATCATCTCAACGAAGCACATGAACATTACCATATTTCGAGCTCGGTTGATCATTTTGTCTAGGTTGACCAGGATTTTGCTGGTCTTATCCTATGTTTGCTTGGGGTACAGCTACTCTTGCATTTGCCCAAGGCTGGGCTCTTTGAGCATTATCATTGGCTAACCCTTCTATTCCCAAGGCTTGATTTAGCCTTGCCATTTGTTGAGCCAATGCATTACAAGCATTATTTGTAGTTTCCATGATTAGCATACTTACGACACTTATTTGTTAAGTGAACATATGCACCATATCATGGTTACTTTCATCCATTTGTTGTCGAAAACTAGCCAAAGAATTCATGGTTGGCCTAGTTACGTTTTGTGGAATATCTCTTGACATATTTGGGAATACGGGTCTCAAATTCAATCTCTCTTGTCAAAAAGGAGTTGGATTACTTGAACTTGCAACTTTTGTTCCTTGGCCATTAAAACTTACTAAAGCCGAACTTATTTGTGGTTGGCCTTGTGAGGCCGCTGTTTGGCCTATAGTATTGGTCAAAGTACTGCCAAGTCCCATTTGTACCAACATAGGAGGAACATAGTTAGGTGGCAAGCTATATTGTGGTATAAACCTTAAATTTGAATTCATTACACTTTGGTTACTTGGTTGACTCAGTGATGACTGAGTCACTCCAAGTACCACTTGTTTTATCACTGGATTAGTATGAAGAGTACCCGTTACTATTGCATCCAACACAAGACCCGTACTAACAACGGTTAAGGGTGGCGCAGTAATGGCTGTCGAAGGTGGCACACTAGCATAAATTGAAAGTGCATCTGACGCTTGGTTATTTACGTTACTCATGATTTGTGTATTTTGAGAAAGACAAGAATAAACTACCTTTCCACTTCTTAAATGAATAAAACCATCTTTTATGCAAAGAGGTTTGTCACACTACGAGTTACTTTGAACTCGTCCCACCGGGCGTGCCAATTTGTTTATGGGTAAATTTGGTTATGAAAAATTCCAACAAACAAATATATTTTATCTGTCGAATGTGGGTTCAGAGTTATGTGATAATCTCATTTTGAACAAAGGTTTGAAAACAAGTTTTATAAAAACTGTAAAATGTTGTAGAGAAATGGTAATTTGCAAAGCAGAAAATGTAAATGCAGAATATAAAGGGCAAGAATTTAAAGTGCATAAATTTAACATGCAAGAAAGTAAAGTGCAAGAAATGTAAAGTGCTGAAGATTAAAAGTGCAGAAAGTTAAAATACAGAAAACGTAAAGTGCGTAAACTTAAAGTGCATAAATTTAAAAGTACAGAAAGTGTAAAGAAATTTAAAGAACAAGACTTAAAATAAAGGAATGTAAAAGAACATTACATTAAAGTAAATGACTTGAAATGAAAATGGAAGGCATACTTGGAGTCAAATTCGTTAATATGCTCAAGTGAGATATTAGGATTATATACCCAATAACCAACCATTTGTACATCGTGAATACTAGTATTTATAGGCAAATTATGAAAAATAACTGACTCCTAAAAACTGACCATGTACATGATAGTTATACCACACTTTTCTACACTACTATTTTGTTTAACTAAGAGTAGTTGTGAAATCTTTTGTCAATAACCAACTCTTGTCGAATTCAGAATCGATAACTTTATTTTCGATAAAACCAACCCTTGACTATTAATGTACATCAGTCCAACACTTAGAAAAATATCATCATCCAACTGTTGAAAGCCGTACTCGTCGAATGTCTTAATGGCATCATCCGACCGTTAAAATTATCTTCGTTGAATCATCCAACTTTGTCGAATATCACCCACCTGTCGAACATATCTTCGTCGAATTAGAACTTGTATTTTTACCCCCAACACATGCCTGGTGGGATGAGTTCAGAGTAACTCATAGTGTCACGAATCTCTTTGCATAATAGATGGTTTTATGTGTTTAAGAAGTGGAAAGGTCGTTCATTCTTGCCCTTCTCAAAATACGCAAATCATGAGTAACGTAAATAACTAAGCGTCGGATGCACTTTTAATTGATGCTAGTGCGCCACCTTCGATAACCGTTACTATGCCACCCTTAATTGTTGTTAGTACGGGTCTTGTGGTGGATGCAATAGTAACTAGTACTCTTCGAAGTAATCCAGTGATAGAACAAGTGGTACCTGGAGTGACTCAGTAATCACCAAGTCAACCAAGTAACCAAAGTGTAATGAATTCAAATTCAAGGTTTATACCACAATATGGTTTGCTACCCAACTATGTCCCTCCTATGTTGGCACAAATGGGACTTGACTGTACTTTGGCCAATATTATAGGCTAAACAGTGGCCTCACACGGCCACCCACAAATAAGTTCAACTTTAGTAAGTTTTAATGGCCAAGGAACAGGAGTTACAAGTTCAAGTAATCCAACTCCTTTTCGACAAGAGAGATTGAATTTGGGACCCGTATTCCCAAATATGTTGAGAGACATTCCTCAAAACGTAACTGGGTCAACCATGAATTCTTTGGCCATTTTTCGATAACAAATGGATGAAAGTAACCATGAAATGGTGCATATGTTCACTCAACAAATGGGTGCTGTAGTTACGCCAATCATGGAAGCTACAAATAATGCTTGTAATACATTGGCTCAACAAATGGCAAGGCTAAATCAAGCCTTGGGAATAGAAGGGTTGGCTAATGATAATGCTCAAAGAACCCAGCCTTGGGCAAATGTAGGAGTAGCTGCACCCCAAGTGAACGTGGCACAAGACTAGTAAAATCTTGGTCAACTTGGACAAAAAGATCAACCACAATTGGAATATGGTAATGTCCATATGTTCCGTCGAGACGATGGGGATCAAGTGGCTAGGAATGATGCAGCCATGAGATTGCTTCGACGAAATCTTAGGGGGCACCAAGTGGTTGAGCAAAAAGTTAATCAAGTAGTGGAACAAGTGCTAAATATGTTTGGGTTCAATGTTGGATATGACAACCAACCCTACTTTGTTTAGGCCTTTCCTGAGTGGGTACAATAAGCAGAATTGCCTAGAGGAATTAAAATTCTTAAACTTTCAAATTTTGCTAGTAAAAGTAAAGAATCGACCGTCAAGCACATCACACACTATACTATAGAAATGGGGGAATTGGCCGCTATTGAAGGCCTTAAAATGAGATTCTTCCCAAGTTCCCTTACTAAAAATACATTTTCTTTGTTTTTGACATTAAGACAAATTCGATTCATTCTTGGACACAATTAGAAAAGAGTTTCCATGATTAATTCTTCAGGGGAGATTTGAAAGTTGGACTTACAGATCTTTTCAATATCAAGAGAATGTACAATGAAACCGTGGATGATTACCTATCTAGGTTTCGACAAATGAAGAGTAAATGTTTTACTCCTATACTTGAAGCAGAAATAGTAAAAATTGCTGCAAGGGACTTAGACTAATACATAAGAAAAAAATTAGTGAACCAACATTTAGTTGATCTTGCCTAACTAGATGAGAAGGTTAGGCAAATAGAACAACTAAAAGCTGAAAAGGTTCATAAACAAAAGAAATTCCTTGAAAGGGACAAAATGGCATTTGTCGGAGTAGATGAATCTGACAATGGGATTGAAGATAGCAATGATGAATTTGAAGTCAACATTGCTGAACTTCAGAATAGTCCTTCTTATGTGTGTCAGGCTCTACAGCCTACAAGAAATAAGAAAAAAATAAATTTTGTCAATAGAAAAACATATACATTCGACGTAACAAAAACAGACAAAATCTTTGATTTATTGTTAAAAGATAAACAGATTAAATTGTCCGAAGGCCATTGGTAATTGAAATCTGATGAGATAAAAGACCAAAATTTTTTTAAGTTTCATAACAATTTCGGTCATATTACTAACGAATGTATTCGTTTTAGAGATTTAATTCAGAAGACACTATTGGATGGGCGTTGGAAGTTTACTGACAAGCCTAAGGTGGATATGAAAGTTGATACAGATCCGTTTTAGGCCGGAATTTCATACGTCGATCAACAGGTTCCTTTGAATGTGGGAATGATCAACATAAGGAATTTGTAGGGATTCAACATTGACATGGAAGATACAATGGATGTTTATCCTAAGCTAGGAGAATCTCTTCAAAAGTTCCTTGAAAGGAAGAAAGAAAAAGGCAAGGTAAGGTTATGTCTGAGGTGCAATACAGTATATGATGAATTTGGTGCAAAGAAAGCTATTGAGGAACAACAGGGTAATTCAAAAGGCAAAAAGAAGTTTTTCGACAAGAAAGTTAGAAAACTACAACAGCCCTTTAATACTCCAAAACCTAAGCCAGTCTATACGCCCATGCCTAATATGAATGGTTAGTTGGTTGAGTCATCTAGTGAATCTATGGGGAGCAATTCATTTCCCAGGGGCTGTGTCAGACCATCTGGGACCAGAGTGCCACTTGCCAATGTTACTGTGGACAAATGGGTTAAAAATTCTGCAACGGCAAGTTACACGTATCTTCGACGAAACGTGGCTACCATGAAGAATAGATTTCAGAAAAATCAACCATTCTAGAATGAAGATTACAGACATGATAGAATCAACCAAGATGAAGTTTTGGCCAGGATGTAGCAGGGTGTTGGGAGTATAATTACAAGTTCTAATTTGATGAAGATAATTTCGATAGTCGGATGATGACATTGAAATATTCAATGAAGATAATTTTGATGGTCAGATGATACTATTGAGACATTCGATGAATAAAGGTTTTGACAGCCAGATAATAACATTGAGATATTCAACGAAGAGATTTTCGACAACTCGATGATGATGACATTTAAGAAATTTTCTAATGTGTTATAGCCAGATATTGGTTTTTGTCGAAAAATCTCAGTTACTTTCACTTATTAGTCTTGAATTCAACAGCCAGATGGTGGTCCACGTGGTGGTCAACTCTCAAATGGTCAAGGGTTAGTTTTGTCAAAAATAAAGTTACCAATTCTAAATTCAACAAGAGTTGGTTATTATCGAAAGATTTCATAACTGCTCTCAGTTGAGCAAAATATTAGTGTAGAAAAACGTGGCATAACTACCATGTACGTGGTCAGTTTTTAGGAGTCATTTTTTTCATAATTTTCCTATAAATACTAGTATTCACGATGTACAAATGGTTGGTTACTAGATATACAATTCTAACATCTCACTCAAGCAGATTAACAAATTTGACTCCAAGTAGGTCTTCTATTTTCATTTCAAGTCATTTACTTTAATGCAATGTTCTTTTAAAATTCCTTCATTTTCTACTTTCCTTTACATTTATGTTTTTTACATTTCCTGCATTTAAGCTTCTGCACTTTTAAAATTTTGCACTTTAAGTTTCTGTACTTTACATTTCCTGCAATTTTAATCTTCAGCACTTTATATTTCAAGTACTTTTAACTTCCTGTATTTTACATTTCATGCACTCTTACTTTCTGCACTTTAATTTCCTGTAACGTTTTAGAGTTTTTTCTGAACTTTCATTTCTTTCTTTTTACTTCTTGCATCAAGTTTTACAAATTTCATCTAAAAAGCTTTTCCAAATTAGATTATCACATAACTTTGAACCCATATTCGACTGAAAATATATATTTGTTTGTTGGAATTTGTCTTAACCAAATTTACCCATAAACAAATTGGCATGCCTGGTAGGACGAGTTCAGAGTAACTCGTAGTGTCACGAACCTCTTTGCATAAAAGATTTATACATTTAAGAAGTGGAAAGGTAATTTCTTCTTGTCCTTCTCAAAATACGCAAATCATGAGTAACGTAAATAACCAAGCATTGGATGCACTTTCAATTGTTGCTAGTGTGCCACCTTCAACAGTCGTTACTGCGCCACTCTTAACCGTTATTAGTACGGGTCTTGTAGTGGATGCAATTGTAACTAATACTCTTCAGAGCAATCTAGTGATAGAACAAGCAGTACCTAGAGTGATTTAGTCATCATCGAGTCAACCAAGTAACTAAAGTGTAATGAATTCAAATTCAAGGTTTTGTTCCACAATATGGTTTGCTACCCAACTATGTTCCTCCTGTGTTGGCACAAATGGGACTTGGCCGTACTTTGGCCAATATTATAGGCCAAACAGCGGCCTCACAAGGCCAACCACGAATAAGTTCAAGTTTAGTAAGCTTTAATGTCCAAGGAACAGGAGTTGCAAGTTCAAGTAATCCAACCCCTTTTTGACATGAGAGATTGAATTTAGGACCCGTATTCCAAAATATGTTGAGAGACATTCCTCAAAACGTAACTGGGCCAACCATGAATTCTTTGGCCAGTTTTCGATAACATATAGATGAAAGCAACTATGAAATGGTGCATATGTTCACTCAATAAATGGGTGTTGTAATTACGCCAATCATGGAAGCTACAAATAATGCTTGTAATACATTAGCTCAACAAATGGCAAGGCTAAATCAAGCCTTGGGAATAGAAGGGTTGGCCAATGATAATGCTCAAAGAACCCAGCTTGGGGAAAATGCAGGATTAGCTACACCCCAAGCGAATGTGGGACAAGACCAGTAAAATCCTGGTCAACTGGACAAAATGATCAACCACGTTTGGAATATGGTAATGTCCATATGTTTCGTCGAGACAATGAGGATCAAATGGCTAGGAATGATGCAACCATGAGATTGCTTTGACGAAATCTTGGGGGGCACCAAATAGTTGAGCAAAATGTTAATCAAGTAGTGGAACAAGTGCTGAATAGGTTTGGGTTCAATGTTGGATATGCCAACTAACCCTACTTTGTTTCAGCTTTTCCTGAGTGGGTACAACAAGCACAATTGCCTAGAGGAATTAAAATTCCTAAACTTTCAATGTCTGTAGGTGAAAGTAGGGAATCGACCATCAAGCACATCACACGGTATACTATAAAAATAGGGGAATTAGCCACTATTGAAGGCCTTAAATTGAGATCCTTCACAAGTTCCCTTACTAGAAATGCATTTTCTTAGTTTTTGACTTTGAAACTGAATTCGATTCATTCTTAGACTCAATTAGAAAGGAGTTTCCATGATTAATTATTCAAGGGAGATTTGAAAGTTGGACTTATAGATCTCTTCAATATCAAGAGAATGTACAATGAAACCATGGATGATTACCTATCTAGGTTTTGACAAATAAGGAGTAGATGTATTACTCCTATACCTGAAGTAGAAATAGTAGAAATTTTTGCAGGGGGTTTAGACTATTACATAAGAAAAAATTAGTAAACCAACATATAGTTGTTCTTGTCCAACTAGGTGAGAAGGTTAGGCAAATAGAACAACTGAAAGCTGAAAAGGTTCATAAATAAAAGAGATTCCTCGAAAGGGAGAAAGTGGCATTTGTCAGAGTAGATGAATCTAACAATGAGATTGTAGATAGCAATGATGAATTTAAAGTCAACATTGCTGAACGTCAGAATAGTCCTCCTTATGTGTGTTAGGCTCTACAGCCTACAAGAAATAAGGAAAAAATAAATTATGTCAATAGAAAAACATATACATTCGGCTTAACAAAAACTGACAAAATCTTTGATTTATTGTTAAAAGATAAATAAATTAAATTGTCAAAAGGCCATTGGTTACTAAAATCTGATGAGATAAATGACCGAAAATTTTGTAAGTTTCATAACAATTTCGGTCATGTTACTAACGAATGTATTCGTTTCAGAGATTTAATTCAGAAGGCACTAATGGATGGGCATTGGAAGTTTGCTGACAAGCCTAAGGTGGATATGAAAGTTGATACTAATCCGTTTCAAGCCAGAATTTCATATGTCGATCAACAGGTTCCTTTGAATGTTGGAATGATCAACATAAGGAATTCGCAGGGATTCGACATTGACATGGAAGATGCAATGAATGTTTATCCCAAGCTAGGAGAATCTCTTGAAAAGTTCCTTAAAAGGAAGAAAGAAAAAGGCAAGGTAAGGTCGTGTCCAAGGTGCAATGCAGTGTATGATGAATTTGCTGCAAAGAAAGCTGCTTAGGAGCAACAGGGTAATTCACAAGGCAAAAAAAAGTTTTTTGACAAGAAAGTTGGAAAACTACAATAGCCCTTCAATACTCTAAAACCTAAGCCAATCTATACGCCCATGCCTAATGTGAATGGCTGGTTGGTTGAGTCATCTGGTGAATCTGCGCAGGGGCTGTGTTGGACCAGCTAGGACCAGAGTGCCACCTTCCAATGTTACTATGGACAAATTGGTTAAAAAGTCTGCAGTGGCAAGTTACACGTATTTTCGACAAAATGTGGCTGCCTGGAATAATAGAATTCCAAAAAATCAACCATTCTGGAATGAGGATTACAGATATGGTAGAATCAACTAAGATGAAGTTTTGATTGGATAGGATATAGCAGGGCCATCAAAGTCTTTACCAATGTCAAAGAGTCGAAAAAGAAGGTGCAGAGGTTGAGACATGCACAGAAAAGAAGGAATTTAGCTGAGGGTTTAGTTATTAAAGAACAAACCACATAAATGAGATGTTTAGTAGTCGAGGCTAAGCCAGCACTAGACGAAAATAAATATGACAAGAAATTGAAGAGTATTGTCAGAAAAGAATTTGCAGATACAAGGGGGCAATCCTAGTTGAGCCGACAACAAGTGAAGTTAGACGGCTGGACGGGAATGATAATTTTCGACAAGAAAAACTTACAGAGATAAAGAAAGGGAAACAGGTTCAAGGGCCTATTCCAAATTAAAGTGGAAGAAAATGGCCAATTGGATTGGTAGCAGCAGAGAAAGAAGTAACGAGTAGTAATCTGGCAGTTAAGGAAAATAAGGACATGGCAAGGTTGAAAGTTGAGAAAATGATAATGAGGATAGCTGAGAATAAAAGCAGCAGTGATGATAAAGATTGGTCGAAGGAAGAAATCTTGAAAGTCCTGAAAGATCCTGACCAAAATGTCAAATGGAGAAAGAAAATGCTCGACATGATCAATGGGAAAAGAAATTTGGTGAAGTCTGATTTCCAAATCATAGATATGGACTTGACAACTGATGAACTTATTGAGGCCTTGACTGATCCAGATGATCATTTAGGCTTTGGTGATAATGAATAGTTCGACATGGATTTCAATCTGGACAACGATCAGGATGACATCATAATGGCTATGGATAGTAGTTTGCCATCGAAAGACTATTTCAAGCTTGGAGGATACAGAAGTAATGAAGAGTCGGATGAGAAAGAATGCTTGAAGTCAATGAATGTGAACTTGATTTCAGTTTTACCTGCTGAATTCGAAAGGTATCACGAAATTGAGTATGTAGGAGAGAATGAAGAAGACCTGGATAACCTCAGTGATCATTGGCTTTTCTGTCAGGATAATATGTTAACTGTGTTCAACAATAAAACATATTTTGAAAAGCCAATAGAAGAACAGAAGATGCATCTCCGTCCATTGCACATCAAGGCTTTGTTAGAAGGAAGCTGACAAATAGAGTCTTGACAGATGTAGGTGCAACTATCAATCTAATCCCAAGGGCAATGTTGAAGAAGCTTGGGAAGAATGAGTCTGATTTGATGGCAACTAACATGATTGTTACTGATTTCAGTGGCAAAACCTCCCCGTCAGATGGAGAAGTGATGCTGAACGTGCAAGTCAAATCCATTAAAAGGTCGACATTATTTGTTGTAATTCCGATGAAATCCAATTACAATCTTCTACTGGGGAGACAATGAATACATGTCATTGGAGTAATACCATCGATAGTCCATCAGAAGCTTATTCTCTGGAATGCAGATGATCAGGTAGAAATAGTAGAGGCAGATGATAGCACTTGTCATTTACAACAGCTTTATGTCGATTTTAAAATCTATGCTCCGAATGTCAAGCCAGTCACGACAAATGATGGAGTTATCGACAAAGATGCACTTGAAGCATGCTTAATGGATCAGTTTGGCATTCGACTAATGAACAAGGCCGAAATGGATCGGCCAAGCACTAGCCATGAGTGTTAATTAGTTGGATCGACTGTCGGCTTATTTGGCCGACAAAGTAGAATACACCACTGAAGGTGTATTATCGGATTGCATAATAGATGATATTCCTTTGGGATTTGAGAAAAGATTTAATGAAAAACAAAGTGTAGAAGTCAAAGATCTTTTGGAAGAGATAAACTTGGGCACTGAAATAGTTAGAAGGCCCATATTTGTGAGTTTATTTCTGCCAAAGGAGTTCAAAGAACAACTTGTCAACTTAATTAAGGAATACAAAGATTATTTTGATTGGGATTATGATGAGATGCCTGGGTTGAGTAAAGATCTTGTCGAACAAAGACTGCTTTTAAAGGAAGGATGCAGACCTATCAAGCAAGCTAATAGGAGATTTGCACCTGAAGTTATATTAAAGATAAAAGAGGAGATCGAAGGATTGCTCAAAGCCAAGTTCATTAGAACAACCAGGTACATTGAATGGCTATCTAATATAGTCCCGGTGATTACGAAAAATGACAAGTTAAGAGTATGAGTAGACTTTAGGAATTTAAATGTTGCAACTCCTAAAGATGAATATCCTATGCCCATTGCGGACATGTTAGTTGATGTCACATCTGGACATGAATTGTTAAGTTTTATGGATGGTCATGTAGGTTATAATCAAATCTTTATAGCTGAAGAGGATGTGTCGAAAACTACCTTCTGATGTCCAGGGTCATTGGGACATATGAATGGGTAGTCATGCCTTTCGGTTTAAAGAATGCAGGGGCCACCTATCAAAGAGCAATGAACACCATTTTCCATGATGTCATTGGAAAGTTCATGGAAGTGTACATTGATGATGTAATTGTCAAGTCAGAGACAAGGAAAGTCATTTGACAAATTTGAGGCAAACATTCGACAGAATGAGAAAGCACAACCTCAAGATGAATCTGGAAAAATGTGGTTTTGGAGTGTCGACTGCTAAATTCTTGGGTTTCTTAGTTCATAAGAAAGGTATTGAAGTGGACAAGAATAAAGCCAAGACAGTTCCAGAAGCCACGCCACCGATGAACAAGAAAGAAGTACAATCTTTCTTGGGGAAGGTGAATTTTCTGAGAAGATTCATATCCAATTTGTCACGTAGAACTAGAGTCTTCATCCCATTGGTTAGGTTGAAGGTTGAACAAGACTTTGTTTGGGAGACTTGCCACCAAGAAGCCTTCGACCAGATAAAACAATACTTGACAAACCCTCCAGTCATGATGCCTCCAGTGCCTCGTAGACCATTGAAATTGTATATATCAGCATCGAATGAGACTATAGGGAGTATGCTGGCTCAAGAAGATGAGAATGATGTCGAGAGAGTCATGTATTATCTTAGTTGAGTTTTAAATAATGCTGAAAGGAGATATAGTGCAATAGAGAAACTTATTTAGCATTATATTTCTTATGTACTAAACTCAAGTATTATATGATGCCTTGTAATGTATTGGTTATGTTAAAGACTGATGTAATAAAGTAAATGTTGTCAAAGCTAATATTAAATGGGCGTATTAGTAAATAGACTATTGCTTTGTTAGAATTTTCTTTACAAAATGTTTCAATGAAAGCTGTCAATGGCCAAACAAGTACTGATTTCAGGGCTGACCATCCATGTTTGGAAGTTGATAATATAAATTTCATCGAGTTAAAACCTTGGCGGTTATATTTTGATGGCTCAAGGCATCAAAATGGAGTTGAAGTGGGAATTCTAATTGTTTCTCCTCAAGGTACTCCAACTAAATTCATGTTTGAACTTAAATAAACATGCTCCAACAACGACGCTGAGAATGAAGCCTTAATTGTCGGGTTAGAAATATTAATAGAAATAAAAGCATGTAATGTGCATATTTTTGGGGATTCATAGTTAGTCCTTAAACAACTCACCCAAGAATACAAATGTGTCAGTTATAATTTGACCAAATATTGTATTATGGCGAGTAAGTTAATAAAAAAATTTAACGAAGTGATTGTCGAACATATCCCTAGAAATTTGAATGAAGAGGCTAATGAATTAGCACAGATAGCCTCTGGGTATAAAATTTTGTCCATGGTCCTGACAAATCTAATAGAGATTAGAGAACTTTTATATCCATTAGAAGAAAGAGATGTACAACAAAATGATATTTCGATAGTTAATGACTGGAGACAACCAATATTAAGCTATTTGGAAAATCCAAGTCAAAACATGGATAGAAAGTTTAAATACAAAGCGTCGAAATTTGTGGTACTAGGAGGGGCTTTATATAGAAAATTTGACGATGAAAATTTAGAAGTTTGCCTGAGTGAAGCAGAGGCTTATATTGCCTTGGCAGAGGTCCATGGAGGAATTTGTGGAGCTCATCAAGCAGGTGACAAGATGAAATGGGTCCTTCGATGATAAAGGTATTATTGGCCTACACTAGTCAGGGATTGTGTAATGTTTGCCAAATCTTGTGAAGAATGCCAAAAACATGGCCATATACAAACTGTTCCTCCTAGTGAATTACATTTCATAGTCAAACCTTGGCCTTTGAGAGGATGGGATTTGGATTTAATATGCCAAATTCACCATACATCGTTGAAAGGACATAAATACATTCTAGTAGAAGTTGATTACTTTATTAAGTGGGTCGAGGCTGTACCTTTGAAAGAAGTAATCCAACAGGACGTAATTAACTTTATAGAAAACAATATAGTTTGTTGGTTTGAAATACCACAAACTTTGACAATCGACTAAGGGACAATGTTCTTTGGAAGAAGAGTTGTCGAATATGCTAATTCAAGGAAGATTAAAATGCTTACGTCGACCCCATATTATGCTCAGGAAAATGGCCAAGTAGAGGCCATGAACAAAATAATCATAAGTTTAATTAAGAAGCATATTGGTCGACAACCTAGAAATTGACATAATACCTTTGACCAAATTCTATGGGCATATATAAATTCACCTAGAGAATCGACGGGCACTTCGCCATATAAATTAGTTTAAGGTCATGATGCAGTGTTACCAGTCAAGATTAATCTTCAATCAGTTCGTATTCAAAAATAAGATGAGTTACCGATTGAATATTACTGGAACTTGATGTTTGATGAATTAAACGAATTAAGTAATGAGATATTAATTGCTTTGGAAAACTTGATTCGACAAAAGAAAGAATTGCTAAATTTTATGATAATCAAGTTAAGTATAAATCTTTTAAAATTGATAATTTAATTTGGAAGGTGATTTTGCCCATGAGTAGAAGTTGTCAAGAATATAGGAAATGGTCTCCAAAATGGGAAGGACCATTTGAAGTTGCTTAAGTATTTTCTGGGAATGTTTATACACTTGTCGAAGTTAATTCAAGTTTGAGAGTTAAGTCCATTAATGGCAAATATTTGAAGCCATATAGGCCGGCAATGTGCGAAGTAAAGATTGACAAAGTATGATTGGAAATTAATTTCATTTGTCAATTTGACAACTTGATTAAGTTGTCAGGACATTACAAAAAATATATAAAAAAATGATAATTAACAAAAAGGGGGAGGAGTAGATACAATTAAGTTCTTTGCAAACTTTCCCAAGAATCTTCCAAGATTTGTTTATCGGTGAAGCTCTCTGATACTCTGATTCAAGGGAGTTTATCTTTGCTAGCACTGCTTTGGTTTTGATAGCCCATTGTTTGGAGTTGTTGACAATGCTTTGTTGTTTAGTAATCCCCTATTGCAATGCAATGCTGAGCTTTTGCTTTCGACGATGAGGCTCTTCAATCTCGTCCTTTGCGTCGATCAACTGCTTTAAGATTCTGGACTTTTCTTGAACTTCTTTGTCATATGCAAGAATGACTTGACGGATAATAGGCATTTTTGAAGACAAATTGTGAAGAAAATCTTTGACAGTCATAGGAAGAGCTCAACTGGCTATTGGCAGCTGTTGAGAAAGGGGTTCCAACTCGGTCACAATGACCATCATCCTTTCCTGAAGAGGTTGGTCAAAACTTAAATGTTCAAAAGAATAAGTGAAGGCATTTTTTAGCTCAGCCAATAATTCAATGACGTAAGAGTCACTAGAATCTTATCCTTGTTCTGTGGAAGAGCGAGTTGACAGTGGAGGACTCCCATGACTACTTGATAGCAAGGTGATTAGTTCATCTAAATCCACTTCCATGTCTTCAATATTTTCTGGTTCTGCAACAATTGAATTTATCGAAGGAGTTCAGTCATAAGGGTGCCCATGTCGAATTCGTCTGTGAAGATTTGGATGAGGATTGTCTTTATTTGCCCAAGAAGAACCCCCAGCGCTCGAAGGGATTTGAGTTTTTCTCAAATTTGTGGTAGTTTGAACCTCTGTCGGAAGAGGCAGAGAGATGCCAGGCATTGCAGGAGTCGGAGATTGGAACTAGCAGATGAGATTAAAATTTATCTTTCTTCCAGCAATGTCGAAAGAAAAATTTTGGGAGGCATTTGTTGGGAGTAAAATTACAAGTTCTAATTCGACGAAGGTAATTTCGACAATCAGATGATAACATTGAAATATTTGACAAATATAATTTTAATGATCGGATGATACCATTGAGACATTTGACGAATAAGGGTTTTGACAGCCAGATGATAACATTGAGATATTCGACGAAGAGATTTTCGATAGCTCGATGATGATAACATTGAAGAAATTTTCTAATGTGTTATAGTCAGATGTTAGTTTTTTTCGAAAGATCTCAGTTGCTTTCAGTTATTAATCTTGAATTCGACAGCCAGATGATGATCCAAGTGGTGGCCAACTCTCAAATGGTCCAGGGTTGGTATCATTGAAAATAAAGTTACCAATTCTAAATTCGACAGGAGTTAGTTATTGTCGAAAGATTTCATAGCTGCTCTCAGTTGAGCAAAATATTAGTGTAGAAAAATGTGGCATAACTACCATGTACGTGGTCAGTTTTTAAGATTCAGTTATTTTTCATAATTTGCCTATAAATACTAGTATTCACAATGTACAAATGATTAGTTACTGGATATACAATCCTAACATCTCACTCAAGCAGATTAATGGATTTGACTCCAAGTATGCATTCCATTTTCATTTGAAGTCATTTACTTTAATGCAATGTTCTTTTAAAATTCCTTTATTTTCTGCTTTCCTTTACATTTCTGCATTTTACATTTCTTGTACCTTTAAGCTTCTGCACTTTTAAAATTCCGCACTTTAAGTTTCTGTACTTTACATTTCCTGCACTTTTAATCTTTAGCACTTTTTATTTCATGTACTTTTAACTTCCTACATTTTACATTTCATGCACTCTTGCTTTCTGCACTTTAATTTCTCATAACGTTTTAAAGTTTTTTCTGAACTTTCATTTCTTTCCTTTTACTTCTTGCATCAAGTTTTACAAATTTCATCTAAAAACCTTTTCTAAACGAGATTACCACATAACTCTGAACTCATATTCGACTGAAAATATATATTTGTTTGTTAGAATTTATCTTAACCAAGTTTACCCATAAACAAATTGGCACGCCTGGTGGGACGAGTTCAGAGTAACTCGTAGTGTCATGAACCTCTTTGCATAAAAGATGGTTTTATGCATTTAAGAAGTGGAAAGGTAGTTTATTCTTACTTTCGAGCTCTATTTGTCCTCCTTTCAAGACTTGTGCTTGAAAGCGGGCTTGCGCATATGATCCAATTCATTTCTTGAACTAGCTTGCTCAGTGGATAGAACGGAACCGGCCTAGCAAGCTAGTTCAAGCACCCAGCTATCCAATTGATAACTCACTTGTTTTCAATCAAATCTTCCTACTTTTGGATGGTACAGCCCGGAGAAAAAAGGAAATAGCTTGCATCAGATCCATATCCATTGCTAGCTGGATTGAGAGGAGTGCTTTCCCGTCCACCTAGGCTCCAAAGCAAAGAGGAATGTTTGGACCTACTGACTATATGGACCTCTGACCTATCCCCTTCCTGCTGGTTTGAAAAAAGAGTTCTTCCTACTGGTCTTTCCACCTTGCTTGCTTAGGGCTGAGCTTCTTCTGTCTTTGGAAAGAGAGCAGAGAGTGTCTCCAAGTGCGTAGACAGTGCACTATGGCGGCCATCTCCTTTTCTTGTACTGTGTTTTTCCGCTCGGTGTCATTGAGCTTACGGCTCTTCTTTATAGGCGATTGGGTGCCCTCTTGCTTGTATAAGCATAAGAACTCCACCGATGGCATAGTCCGAAGCATCGGTATGTACCTCGACCGGCTTAGCATGATCCGGAAAGGCCAGCACCGGATCAGCCATGATGGTTCCCTTTCAGTCCTCAAAGGCCTCTTGATCTTCTCTCGTCCAATGCCATAGATTGGTTTCGCGGCAGAGTGAACGGCCTTGATGCGGCTGGTGCCCCTTTCTAATCAAGTTTCGTCTCTTCTTTCCCCGGATTGACTAACCTTGATCAGCGGATCATATATGAGCCCAGCTTCGCTAAACTCGCACCGACCGTGAAAGATTGTTGGCATGCCTCCCATAATCAGGCTAATAAGGAAACCTATGAGACTGTCCTGTTCTAATGTTTTTCCTAAAGAGCAATCAATAGTGCATGCAAACTGAAATCTTAGACACCTTGATCCTATTGAAAAGAAAGGGCTCGGGCGAGAAGGCCGGCGGGGTCAGAAGAGTTCAGAGAAGGTTGGATCCGGGAAGGCTGAAGCCGATACCGAGGGTTTTGAAACCGATCGATATTTTGATTGATTCAGGGCGCAGCAAAAGCAAATGAATTCGATTCCGAGATGAGAGGTTGGGGCTTGGGACTCCTATCTCCCGATGTTCGAGCTTCTTCGTTCCTAATTCCATTGAGCTGCTCCTTGCCTACCTAGTAGTAGCTACTGGCCTCTGGGGACCTATGATCTCCCCTCAAGAAAGGGGGTCAGTTTCTTCTTGTTTTCTTTCATAGAGGTGTGAGGTTCAGAAGTTGCTACCTACTACCTCCTAAAGGATAGAGTGTTGTCCCTAAGAAATGAGAGATGGCAGAGGCCTACTAGTAAAGGGAAAACGGATACCTGCTTTTCTTTTGTGTGCTTTCTTCCCTTGGTTTTGCCATTTCCCTGTCTAATTGACATGGGCGATTGATTGTCTTTCTTGATGATGCCTAAGCAAAGCAGTCTGTCAGAGCTGTCAGCTGAAGGGAACTAGTCCCCGACAATAGGCTAACACTTCCTTTATTGCTTGATCGGTTGTTGAAGACAGATAAGACAATCCAAACCGCTATGGGGACGCGAAGGCTGATCCTCGAGCTGCACTACACCGGCGAGACTCATGTTCTCCCGAAGACCCACTCAATGCGGCTATCAGTGACTTTCGCTCTTGGGCCGGTCTGGAATTAGGCTCTGACTCGTCCCCTAACCTCAATCTGGTCCACATATGGCTCATCTCCTTCTTGCTGAGTGGCTATAGCGCCTAACCTTTGAAATGGAGCTGCTCTGCTCCTAAGGCGAAAAAGGGTTGAGTTTCAAGGATATGAGTCAGGTAAGAGAGTTGCTTTTGCCTAAGCTTTCTTTCATAGCTTTAGCTGGAAACAAAGACAGACTGAGAAGAATCCCTATAGCCCTATAGTCGTAGTCATCGGGGGAACTTCCTCTATCCATTCTCATGTTCTCCCTTCTCTGTCCCAAAGGAAAGTTGAAGTAGAGAATCTCAGTTCTTTTCTATTCTAGTGGAAGCCTTTAGACTCTCTATTCCTTCCTTTCGCCTAATCAAGGATAGAAGGTGGCACCTCCTAGAATAAAAAAGAGAAGTTGCATCCTCCTGGTGGAAGGTGCAGATTCAATAAATTATCAGCTGTGGGAATAACCGAAGTCTTTTTTAAGTTTAAGAAGAATGGGTTCTTACAGAAGAGGTTGTGCTAGAATTAGAATTAGATCTAACCGTATCCGGTGTTTCGGAAGAGAAGAAGCTCTTTTGTGAGAGTTCATAAGAAAGATTTGCTAACTTTGAAATCATCTGCCCTGCTGTCAGAAATGTAACTGCTTTTTCAATGAATGACTAGGCTTGGTCTAGCCAGCTTTCCCTTCAAAGGTAGCTATGGAGGAAGGCTGACGAAGGAAGTAGATAGTGAATAGGAAGTAGGATGACTAAGTACTTCCATAGTAGAGTGATGGCTTCAATCATCTTAGGATCTTGATCTGGAGATAGGTAATAGGAAGAAGGATGTTGATCTGGCTAAAGAATGAATCTTTCATTGGATAGGGAATCTTTTTCCTTTTTGTTGAGAATCAGGGTCAGGGAAAGGAAGTGATCGACTTCATCTGAGGAGAAGGATCAGATCACTCTGCCCAGAGTCAACAAGAGGGTCAAAGGGTGATTCTAAACCTATCAGGCTGTTCATTAGCCAAAGATGACTATAAAGAACAACAGATCTTCCTATCTCACTCTATGTGAAAGGTCAAAGATTGAACATGGAATGCCTTTCACAGATGTTGATGGAATCTCTCCGAAGAATGGTCCTGTATAAGGCCGTTCTCTGCCCTTATAACTGCGCTTTGAAAGACTGAATGCCTTGATTCTTCCTCTTCTCGAGATATGGTCTTTGGGATTTCTTGATTCAGGGGAAATGCACTGATTATAGTATAGAATTCCCTTGGTATGAAACTAAAGTTCAAACTGTCTAGGATGTGACAGCCCTTCTCAAAATTCGCAAATCATGGGTAACATAAATAACCAAGTGTCACATGCACTTTCAATTTATGCAAGTGCGCCACCTTCGACAGTCGTAACTGTGCCACCCTTAATCGTTATTAGTACGGTCCTGTGGTGGAAGCAATAGTAACTGGTACTCTTCGGAGTAATCCAGTGATCGAATAAGTGGTACCTGGAGTGACTCAGTCATCACAAGTTCAAAGGCCTATTCTAAATAAAGGTGGAAGAAAATGACCGATTGGATTGGTAGCAACAGAGAAAGAAGTAACGAAAAGCAATCTGGCAGTTAAGGAAAATAAAGACATGGCTAGGATGAAAGTTGAGAAAATGATAATGAGGATAGCTGAGAATAAAAATAGTAGTGATGATGAAGATTGGTCGAAGGAATAAATCTTGAAAGTCCTGAAAGATCCTGACCAAATGTCGAGTGGAGAAAGAAAATGCTCGACATGATCAAGGGGAAAAGAAATTTGGCAAAGTCTGATTTGTTGGGAATTTGCGGATCAAAGTCTCGCAGCGGAATAACAGAATTCCCTCACAGGATCCATGCGAAAAATCCATAATCCGAGGTTTTTAAAATTTTACCTCTTGAAGCGTGACAGACACAAGCGAGGTGAATCACCAACACCGTAATAGCGACGATGTTTCTGCGGTATCCACACGAACAGACTTGCAAAAGGAGTCACGCCTGCTTTCGTAGTGCTAGCTGCGAAGAGAGGAGAAGAAGACCTCACTATCTCTCACTCATTGTCTCGTAGGTGCGACTAGGGTTGTGATGTAACCCAAGAAGAGCCCCCCTAGCAAGATACTATTTATAATAGGGCTGCCTTAAGTGAGTTTGAGCAAGCAAGGTAAGTGGTGCAACCCTAAACCCATCCGTCATGAGTTAGGCCCACAATTGAATCCGAGTCCAACTTGGATTCGATTACTCCAATTTAGTCTGTTTCTAAGTGTGCGACCCTCGAGTTTCTCATGACGTTGGTAGTAATATTAAAATCTCATTTTAATATTACAAACAAAGAGCTGTATCTAGCAACACATCACTGCTACCCAAGTAATGAGAATGTCGTTGATTTGACATAACCTATCCGTGACCAATGTTTCCGTGTAGTTTAGTCCCTTTGTCCGTATATCCAAATTGAACACAAGGCATGGAACGTGTCACCCTTGTTTAGTTCAATCTTCGCTTTCTGATTCCCGAGTAGACATAGTAATGACAAATGAGATCAATATCTCATATTGACTCATTTGAGCATGGCCATGCATTTCATAGTCTCACTCAATCGTGGGGCCCGAAGATATCACTCCCGTTATGTAGGAGACAAATCCCATCTAGGTCACTCACATCCCTCCACATGTATCGCGATGTCTAATAACCAACTTTATAATCATCTTGTTACAGATGACGTTTGATGGCATTAAAACACACAACTCCTCATGTAGGAATCGTAGTGATTTCAGTGTCAAAGGACCACATACACCATTATCACTATGAGAATTGCTTATGACACTCACGTAACGATCCACGTAGCGTTCTCATGGCGGTCCGTCCAATACATTTACTCTAATATGTATCCATGTGTAGACTTGATATCTCATATCCATGACCCGTGAGATGTGGTCATCGGGCCCACGCACATACTAGTCTCAAAGCATTATTGTTGTCCTAATTAACAATAATACTTGACTAGGGACATTTAAGAATAGTGTTTTATCCAATAGGATCTCACGATCAAGTCATCCACTTGATGTCCTATGGTATCAAATTTACTATTCTAAGGACTTTATCATGTTTACCAAAAAAAAGAACATAATAAATGAAATGCCTCATATAAAATAACATAATATAATGTATGTAAATACAAACAAAACGTATTGGCCACTAGGGCATACACCAACATGATTGCCAAATCATAGATATAGACTTGACAACTGATGAAATTATTGAGGCCTTAACTGATCTGGATGATCTTTTAGGCTTTGGTGATAATGAACAGTTCGACATGGATTTCAATCTGGACAAGGATATAGATGACATCATAATGGCTAGGGATAGTAGTTTGCTATCGGAAGACTATTTCAAGTTTGGAGGATACAGAAGTAATGAAGAGTCGGATGAGGAAGAATTCTTGAAGTCAATGAATGTGAACTTGATTTCAGTTTTACTTGCTGAATATGAAGGGCATCATGAAATTGAGTATGTAGGAGAGAATGAAGAAGACCTGGATAACCTCAATGATCATTGGCTTTTCTGTCTGGATAATATGTTAATTATGTTCGACAATATAACATATTTTGAAAAGCCAACAAAAGAACAGAAGACTCATCTCTGCCTATTGCACATCAAGGCTTTGTTAGAAGGCAAGCCGACAAATAGAGTCTAGATAGACGGAGGGGCAGCTATCAATCTAATCCCAAGGGCAATGTTGAAGAAGCTTGGGAAGAATGAGTCTGATTTGATAGCAACTAACATGATTGTTACTGATTTTAGTGGCAAAACTTTCCTGTCAGACGGAGTAGTGATGCTGAATGTGCAAGTCAGATCCATTGAAAGGTCGACATTATTTGTCGTAATTTCGACGAAATCCAATTACAATCTTCTACTAAGGATAAATTAGATACATGTCATTGGAGCAATACCATCGACGGTCCATCAGAAGGTCATTCTCTGGAATGCAGATGATCAGGTAGAAATAGTAGAGGCAGATGATAGCCCTTGCTATTTATAATAGCTTCATGTCGATTTTAAAATCTATGCTCCAAATGTCAAGCCAGTCATGGCAAATGGTGGAGTTATTGACAAAGATGCACTTGAAGCATGCTTAACGGATCAGTTTGTCATTCGACTAGTGATCAAGGCCGAAATGGATCGGCCAAGCACTAGCCATGAGTATTAATCAGTTGGATCATCTGTCGACTTATTTGGCAGGCAGAGCAGTGTACGCCACTGAAGGTGTATTGTCGCATTGCATAATAGATTATAGTCCTTTTAGATTTGAGAAAAGATTTAATGAAAAACAAAGTATAGAAGTCGAAGATCCTTTGGAAAAGATAAACTTGGGCATTGAAATAAATAAAATGCTCATATTTGTGATACAAAGATTACTTTGCATGGGATTATGACGAGATGCCTGGGTTGAGCAGAGTTCTTGTCGAACATAGACTGCCATTAAAGGAAGGATGCAGACCTATCAAGCAAGCCAACCAGAGATTTGCACCTGAAGTTGTATTAAAGATAAAAGAGGAGATCGAAAGGTTGCTCAAAGTCAAGTTCATTAGAACAACCAGGTACGTTGAATGGCTATCTAATATAGTCCCTGTGATTAAGAAAAATGGCAAGTTAAGAGTATGCATAAACTTTAGGAATTTAAATGTTGCAACTCCTAAAGATGAATATCCAATGCCCATTGCAGACATGCTAGTTAATGCCGCATCTGGACATGAATTGTTAAGTTTTATGGATGGCCATGCAGGTTATAATCAAATCTTTATAGCTGAAGAGGATGTGTCGAAAACTACCTTCAGATGCCCAGGGGCCATTAGGACATATGAATGGGTAGTCATGTCTTTCGATTTGAAAAATGCTGGGGCCACATATCAAAAAGCAATGAACACCATTTTCCATGATGTCATTGGAAAATTCATGGAGGTGTATATTGTCGATGAAATTATCAAGTCAAAAATAAAGGAAAGTCACTAGACAAACTTGAGGCAGACATTTAGCAGGATGAGAAAGCACAACCTCAAGATGAATCCGAAAAAATATGATTTTGAAGTGTCGGCTGCCAAATTCTTAGGTTTCTTAGTCATAAGAAATGTATTGAAGTTAACAAGAATAAAGCCAAGGCAGTTCTAGAAGCCGCACCACCAACGAACAAGAAGGAATTACAATCTTTCTTGGGGAAGGTGAATTTTCTGAGGAGATTCATATCCAATTTGTTAGGAAGAACTAGAGTCTTCGCCCCATTGGTCAAATTGAAGGCTGAACAAGACTTTGTTTGGGAGCCTTGCCACCAAGAAGCCTTCGACCAAATAAAACAATACTTGACAAATCCTCCAGTCATGATGCCTCCAGTGCCTCGTAGATTGTTGAAATTGTACATATCAACGTCGAATTAGACTATAGGGAGTATGTTGGCTTAAGAAGATGGGAATGATGTCGAGAGAGCCGTGTATTATCTTAGTCGAGTTTTAAATGATGCTAAAAGGAGATATAGTGCAATAGAGAAACTTTATTTAGCATTATATTTCTCATGTACTAAACTCAAGTATTATATGATGCCTTGTAATGTATTGGTTATGTTAAAGACTGATGTAATAAAGTACATGTTGTCAAAGCCAATATTAAATGGACGTATTGGTAAATGGACCGTTGCTTTGTCAGAATTTTCTTTACAATATGTTCTAATGAAAGCTGTTAAAGGCTAAGCAATTGCTGATTTCTTGGCTGACCTTCCATGTTTGGATGTTGATAATATAAATTTTGTCGGGTTAAAACCTTAGCGTTTATATTTTGATAGCTCAAGGCATCAAAATAGAGTTGGAGTGAGAATTCTATTTCTTTCTCCTCAAGGTAATCCAACTAAATTCATGTTTGAACTTACATATACATGCTCCAACAACGAGGTTGAGTATGAAGCCTTAATTGTCGGGATAGAAATACTATTAGAAACGAAATCATGTTATGTGCATATTTTTGGGAATTCACAGTTAGTCGTTAAACAGCTCACCCCAAGAATACAAATGTGTCAGTTATAATCTGACCAAATATTGTATTGTGGCGAGTAAGTTAATGAAGAAATTCGATGAAGTGATTGTCGAACATATCCCTAGAAATTTGAATGAAGAGGCTAATGAATTAGCTCAGATAGCCTCTGGGTATAAAATTTCGTCCAAGGTCCTGACAAATCTAATGGAGATTAGAGAACTTTTATATCCATTACAAGAAAGAGATGTACAACAAAATGATATTTTGACAGTTAATGACTGGAGACAACCAATATTAAGCTATTTGGAAAATCCAAGTCAAAATGTGGATAGAAAGTTTAAATACAGAGCGTCAAAATTTATGGTACTAGGAGGGACTTTGTATAAAAAATCTATCGATGGAAATTTAGAAGTCTACCTGAGTGAAGCAGAGGCTTATATTGCCTTGGCAAAGGTCCATGAAGGAATTTGTGGAGCTCATCAAGCAGGTGACAAGATGAAATGGGTCCTTCGATGACAAAAGTATTATTGGCCTATACTAGTCAGGGATTGTATAATGTTTGCCAAGTCTTGTGAAGAATATAAAAAAAATGGCCATATACAAAATGTTCCTGCTAGTGAATTACATTTTATAGTCAAATCTTGGCCTTTAAGAGGATGGGCTTTGGATTTAAAAGGCCAAATCCATCCTACATCGTCGAAAGGATATAAAGACATTCTAGTATGGGTTGATTACTTTACTAAGTGGGTCGAGGTTGTAGCCCGAAAAGAAGTAACCTAACAGGACGTAATTGACTTTATAAAAAATAAGATAGTTTGTCGGTTTAGAATACCACAAACTTTAACAACTGATTAAGGGACGGTGTTTGTTGGAAGAAGAGTTGTCGAATATGCCAATTCAAGGAAGATTAAAATGCTTACATAGACTATAACACCCCTAATTTCATTTTTTTGCATAAATATGAATTTTATAATTTTTGAAATTTTTTAGAATTTTTGTGAATTTTTCTGAGACTGTGAATATTTTAGTATTATTTTGTGCCGTCTGTGGGCCCGAGGTTGGCCCGAAAACACTAAAAAATTTTATGGGCTAGAAAATTTTGTACTGTTAATGCGGGGCCGAGAGATCTTACTAAACCTGAAACTGGATACAGTTACTAAATTTTCTTATACTGTGATATTATTATTCACTGTACAATAATTACTAGCTTGTGAGAAGTAATTTTTATTATATGAGTAATTAATTCTTGTAGCTTTAGCTATGTGATGGTCATGTGCCACTAGTTACAAGAAGTCGAAATTAGTGGCTAGTCATGATAATTAACCAATGGTAAGGAGTGTTCTAGGACATTCAAGAGCAAGTGATTCATCAAAGGATGATCAAAGTATGACTATTTGATGACTTGAACCATGTGCTTGATTTGCACCTTGATTGACCATGCAATTAATTTCCCACATGCTAGTAACTCCACGGCAACAAACTTTGGGTAGACTATCCATCGCATTTCTATCATACTTCATCACTTAAGCCATTCTCTTCATTTCTACACTTAACCAAAATTCCATTTCTCTCCTCCAAAGCACCATTCGGCCATCACCATTACACCAACCATCCAAGCTTCTAAAATTTTATCTAACCATATTTTCTAAGCCTAAACATCATTCTAAGACTCTTCTATGTTGAAGACTTAAACAAAATTCTTCATCTTCTACATTTACTACAAGTTAGGGTTCTTTAGATTTGAATGCTTCTTTTTTGTTTCTAAGTTGATTCTTGAGTTTTTGAACCATGATTGTTCCATGGTTTCTTTTCTTCAAGTTAAGTTTGTAACTTTATGTTGGTTTAAGCTTGTTTGGGTTTCCTTTGGAGATTCACGAAATTCTTGAAGCAAGGCGACTAAGTGGATTTTGTCTTCCTTGAGGTAAGAGGGAGATTAACCTCATCAACCATATGTTGGTGGTGAGGAGATGGCTTTGTTTGTGGTGAAAAATCCATAAGGATTTATTCACTTGTATGGTTTAAAGCTTGCTTTGTTTGTGGTGATAGTTGTTTGGTTTGTTTTATATCCTTGATTTTATGAATGCTTATTGATTATATGCTTGTTTATATGCTTATGGAAGTATGATGATTATATGCTTGTTTAAATGCTTATGGAAGTATGATGATTATATGCTTGTTTATATGCTTATGGAAGCATGAAGATTATTGTGTAAAGTATATTGTGATTAATGTGATGAGGAAAATTGTATGAAGGTTCCAAAGAACCTAGGGGAGGCTCACAGTTTTGAACATCACCAAGAGAACAAGATGTTTCAAATTATTTCTTAAGTTATGGATTAATGAATTTAGGGATAAGAAATTGGAGTAAAGGTTTTGTAAAAGATTTTGGTGATGAAAAAAAAATGATTAAGTATGTATATGAAACCTAAACCTAATTTTAGCCAACACACCAAAGTGTGGTATTTTAAATCCTAGATTATTTTACTAAGGATGGATTTTGGTAACTAGTTAACAAGAGTTTAATTTAATGAATTTTAGTAGAAAAAGGAAACTAGATTTAATGGTTGGAATTAAGTTAGTTTGTTAAAGCTATAATATTTAATTAAATGAAAGAAATCAAATTTTTGAAGAGAATCATAGAAAATAATACATAAAGTATTTTTAGAAAGATAATATTTTCAGGAAGGCCAAAATGCATATATTATTTAGAGGATTTTATAAATAAATTTAAAAAGTTGAGAAAATATTTTACATAAGTGAAAAATGCTAGAAATTACTATTTTTAAGCTACGTAATTGATTTTTAGACTATGTGATTGAGAAAATGATTTTAAGTTGATACGTGATTAAGAAAATGTTTAAAAACCTCTACGCAATTTAAAAACATTTGAAAATATTTACGCGATTTAGAAAACGTAAGAAAAATATTACGTGAGTTCAAAAACGTGATAAAATGTTTACGCGTTTGGATATTACAGCAGTTGGCTGTCGGGCTGTAGTGGTGGGCTCGTTATATTGGAAAATGATACTGCCAAGAATGTGGTGTGTATATCTAAAATATGGTGAAATATGATTTGTATGTGTTGGATCATACATCATGCATGGAAAAGCATGTCAATTAAGGCAATTGGCCTAGGAGATGGAAATTACACCTTTGTGTGGGTGAGAATTGCGTAGTTACTATCTTCAATGATCTTGGGGACATCGAGGTGTGGAATGTCATATGTGACTTATTGGTAGCACCACTGCGTTGTGGTATCCTTTGCAAACACATTGACGGTCTCGATGGAGTTACTACTCTTTTCGTGATTGGTTGAGAGTGTCTGTATCGGCCATGTTACGCACCATGATTTGATATATTGGCACATGATTTGAGGCTAACGATATGCAGACATGTACTCCCTATCATTCTCTCTAAAATTGTGATTAGCTCCATAGAGTAGGAAATGAGTCGTTGTACACATGCATAATGAGTCAACATATGGGTGTGATATTATGCTTATTTAATATGTTATCTATCATATGATAATATAATATGACTGTATGTGATACTATTGTATCTGTATCTATTACTGTCATTTTCTATACTGCCTCATTGATATTGATGTAGGGGTTCTCACCTCTTTGTTATGTTATGCCTATTTTTATTGTATATATTTGATGAAGATCGAGGAGGCGAGGAAGCAGATAAATCTTTTTACTATTAGTAACGGTTTTCTGTGTTTGCTTGGTATGGTGGCAAGGCGCCAAGTTTTAGGTTTTGTTACAGTTCAATTCCATGATGGGATTGATGCTTGGAGGGTTAACTTAGATAGGGAAAGGTTTGTTTATACCGGGGATCTGACTCTGAACTTAAGTGGTACTAGGGATGGTATTCCTGTCATGACACAACATGTGTCTGTACGTCTAGAGTTCTATATGCCTATTCGTGAGATTTGGAGTAGGAATACTTATACTCCACATGAGGATTATATGATGTCGACTGCCAGGACACGAACCCGACGTGTACTGTATTCGCCAGGGTTCTTTGATGACAACACTGAGGAAGAGGATCCTAATGAGAGCCTGAACCTTTAGTTTGTTAAGTTCTAGTTAAGTAGTTTTATTTTGGTATGTAATGTATATATTAACTTTTGGGGTGTATTTATATAAATTATTTGCGAACAAGGATTGTAATATATAAAATATGGTGTGTTAGTTTTAATTATGTTTCACGTTTAAAGTTTTTATTTATTTTCTATTATTCAGCAAATGAAATTTTAAAATTAGTATTTTTACAAGATTAATTCTTTTACAACTTAGGTAAGTTATATTAGGATTAGTCTTAAATGTGATACCCTACGATGGGTGTTGAATATGTAATACCCTTAAACACATGTTAGACTAGTAAATGGTTACCAAAGGTAGCATTTGTCTTGTTTAGCATGCCAGTGAATTTTTGTAACAAACTGAGTTCGTTTAGGCACTTAGTTGCAACACAGAAGTTGTAAAGTACCTTAAAATGACTCAGATTATAGCATAAGTTGCTAAGTTGAGGGGAATAAACATAAAGAGTTTATTTCTAAGTCACAAATAAGCCAAATAAGATGTGGTAAAAGTTTTAAGAGAATCAGAGTCAGTTTGGTATTTTTAAGCATACTGGTTGTGCGTTTTAATACCGAATGACTAGCAGCAGATATAGAAAATCATGAAAATAGTAAAACAACAATTTAGATGAATCGTGTGATTTATTCTAAAGTTGTTGGAAGCTGGAAAACTTGAATTAGCATAATTCGGGTGTCCTTAGCAGATATAAGTTTCAGTGTAGAAATTTAAGTTAATCTTTTCCCTTAATTTCCTCTACGTCCCACCCCCTATTTCTATCTTCTCCCTCGGCAGAGAACCGAAAAACAAAAAAAGAAAGAAAGAAAAGAGAGAAAGGGGAAGAAGAAGAAAGGGAGAAGGAAGAGAAGAAGATCAAGGATCAAGCTTCAAGATCAAGAGTCTTCACGAGGTAGGGGTTTAAAGCTTTTACTCATTTATTTTCTCTAAGTATGCATATTAACAACCTAGTATGCTAAATTGAGTTCTAGATGAGTTTGATGTGTTTGGTTTGCATGGATATGTTTCTTAGGTCATTTATGACTTGTTCATGTCATAAATTGAATTCAAAAACCTAGAAATATTCATTTAAACCATTGATGCCCATTTTGGGGTTTAGGGTCAAGCATGCATGATTTTAGTTCAAGAATCCAAATTAAGAGGTTTAAGTTAGTGATTGATGTTTCCTAAGTGTTAATGAACTAGTTAGGAACTTAGAATCACTTAGAAACTGATTGGAAATGGCCAAAATCTGTGCAAATGACCAAGAGAACAGTAAACCCGTAGCTGCAGAATTATGCAGAACTGTTATTCTGTCATGGGCGCCACGGCGTGTGTTGAGTGGTGCCGCGGTGTGAGACCAAAGGTCAGCCCAGTATTAGCACCTGAGAGCAGGGCGCCGCAGCTTGACAGTGCCGTGCCGCGGCGTGAGACCCTGAAGCTCCAAAATGTTGATTTTGGATGTTTTGAAGTTCTATAGTTAATGGAATCATTTATATATGTTTCCTAAAGTGTGTTAAGACACAAATGGGGATATTTTCAAGTGGAAAATATTTACCCATCAAGTATGAGAAAGCATAGGCTTTTAAGCATCCTAAAGGAAAGGTTTGCTTTAGGTAATGACATTGCATCTTAGGCAACTTAACGTTGCAATAGATATCACTCAAGATGTGATGAGATAGGGCAATGGAGATAAGTATACTAGGATAAATAATAGTATTCACTCTAGTAGAGAATGAGAAAGGTATGAACCTTAGAAGATCCAAGAATAGCAGATTATCTTGGGAAGGTACCTAGAACCTTAAACAATGAAGAGTTGTAAGTAAGAACCACTCTTGAGTTAGATTCACTTGAGTGGAGACAAGATTGTGTATTAGTTCCAAGGAGGGAATGTTTAGGTACTAAGTCTCTAGTTAAATGGGACTTTGTGCATTGCTAAATACACAATAAGATGAATTGTGACTAAGAAGATGTCATAATCATAAGGTATAGTAGAAATGTGCAATAACTCATGTATTAGCAAAGATGAGTTAGAAGTGCAAGATAAAGGGAATTTACTTCCTTAGACACTAATGAAAGTATCGAAGTTAAGTTCTTAAGCATTCCATGAGTTTGGAACAATTAAAGAGGTATCTGGAACCTTAAGTACACAAGTGTAATATAAGCTACTACTCGAAGTGTGATGGAAGGGAAAGCTAGATACAACCAGAATAAGTATGTTATACTTATCTAGATGCATGACTTACTCGCTTTAGTTAAAGTTGAGTTAATTATGCAAAGTTTTAGAGAAATGCTCATTTATTTCCTTAAGCATGGGTGTAACACCCTTGTGGGGATGTCACATTTATTACTAAAATAAAATAAAGATAAATAAAGTTCTACCCAAGTTGTAAAATATTTGTTACATAGTAATACGAGTTGTAAAATTTTTCCAGTTAAACAGAATATTATGAAATAAAATAACACGGAACATAAAATTAGTAAACTATCATCACACATAATATACATATATTTTTGTTTTAAGTTATACAAATAATTTACAACTACAAATATTTAAAACCAACACAGTAAACAAAGCGGTAAAGAGTTTATATATACAAAACGCAGACGCGCCCAAGTACACATCACAGAATTCTAACCCTCTGAAGGATCACTCTCGGATGAAACTTCAGGTGATAAGTATCCAGGATGCCTTGACCCTCTATAGACCCTAGTCCGTGCTGTCGACACGCTGCTAATCTCACTAGGCGCATTGAACATACCACCCCAATGACGCCTAAGAGATAGCAGTAACTCCACATGTAAATATAACATAGTAGAAAAGATAGGCACTCCATCAAACTCTGTACGTATGGTCACAGTCAGACGCCCTACATAACTCACTGAATCTCTGTCCTCCCGCAGTCGCCAGGCTTTTGAGCCTCCGTGAAACTCCAACCTCACGAAACCAAAGAATCCTAGTAGCGTCATACTCACACAATCAATCTAATGGATATGGATGATCGGATGGTTCTTGGTCGTCGAACTAATCCTCAGCTTGTTGTTGTTCCTCGTCCTCAGGGTATACACAATCAAAAGGTTGTTCCTCTTCCTCAAACTCTTTTATCATACCATTTAAAATACAGGAACACATACAATAAAGAGGTAAGATAATCTATATCATCACAAACATGGTAAACAAGAAAACGCTAATACAACAAAATACAACAGTTTATACAATATAACATACCACAACAACATATAATAACATAACATATAATATACACAGAAACAACATCATATAATGTTACAGATAGATAAGTTACAGATAGATAAAATATTACAGATAATAATATTATAATGTACAACACATAATCATATGTAATGTGACTCAACCCTACTCCATGGAGCTACAACCACAGACATCAGAGAGAATGACCTGCAAGTTCTATTAGTACCTCAGGCTGCCCAACCAACTATTGCATTGTCTCACATTGTGTCAATAGCCCACTGTCCAAAACATCGTGGTGTAGTACACAATCTAAACATCGTGTAACTACAGGCATTGTACTAAAATAGTTCTTACAAGATCTCGATTAAGTATAGTGCATGTCGAGACCACTAGTGTGTTACTAGTTACCACGGCCTAAAGAAGCGACCAACTGTCCACATATGGAATAATCCGCACACTAATGTCTCCAAGTTCACACAAGTTGAACCACACTACGCTTATCACACTGACAACACAGTGTAATTCATCTCGTCAATTAATCGCCAATTCCAAAACGAATCGACTTGACTCTAAAAATATGAACAAGATTACAATTACCAAAATACCCTTCAATCTCAAATAATTACTAAAATGCCCTCAAACATCTAACGCAGTATGTCCCACTTGATAGTATTGTTTCTTAATCTGTCCGGGTCCACCACTTTGGCCCGACAGTAAAACTTACTGTTTTCATCAATCGCGTAGAAATTTTAACCCATTTTCATAATTTCATTGTTTTTACAAACGTTTTTAAATCGCATAAATATATTTTATTGTTTTTGAAATCACATACTGTTTTTAAAACGTTTTCTCAATCGCGTAAGATTTTTAAATCGTTTTCTTGTCCGAATTCCTTAAAAATCACTATTAAAATAAACAGAAATAATATTTAATATGTTTGAATTACGTAAAATATTTTTCATACCGTATACAATATACTGGATATCTTTTCTATCTTATTTGTCTGTTTTTAACAAAAATTGACAGTATATTGCTTAGAAAATCTATGATAATGGTTTTCTAAATTTTTTTGTTAAAAATTCTTTTAATTATATTACAACCATCTAATTACACTTTTGAAAACCACTAACGGGCTTCAAAACATAATGTGAGCTCTATGTTAGAAATTTCACAAAAGCTACTGTATTTTCTCCTAAACAGTAAAATCATTAGTTTTAGCTCTTTAAATTTATTTTAATCATTTTCATTCCTCAAAACTCATTATACTAAAAATATTTTTTGACATTTTTACTTAACCTTGATTGAAAACAATTTTAGAAACTAAAAACACTTAACTTTGGCATGTTGGCCGAAATCTACAAAATTTTCCATTTGATCTTTAACTTCATTTTTCTTGTTCTAAATTAATTTGTATCTTGTCAATTTACCTAAGTCAATTAAATCACTCTTTTAGAAAATGGTTGAGAACATTTTGGTTCCCATTTTGTGTTGAGGCCGTGAGCCTTGGATTTGTGTTCTTTGGAACACTCATGCAAACCTTAACATGTTATTCACATCCTACTAATTATTCATGCATTTTCTACCACATACAATATATTCAAAGCTTGTAAACATGCATTACTAACACATACAATATATTCAAAGCTTGTAAACATGCTTATTAATACAAAACACAACTAAGAAAGCTATTACAACAAACACACAAATGAATCCTTATGGATTCTACAATCACAAACAATTCCATCTTCTTATCACCACCCAAGGATGATAAGATTCAAGTCTTCCTCTTACCTTAAATGAAGACAAACTCTTCTCCTCTCTTTTCTATAGATTTCGGTTTCACCCTCCAAGAACCTAAGGATCTTAAACAAAATTTTTAAAGAGTTACTACTATAAGAGAAAACCATATACCATGGATCAATCATGGCTTATGACCTTAGAAATAAGATTAGAAATGAAAAACAAGGATTTTCACCTTCTAGGTAGAATCTCCAAAATAGTTTTTCAAGCTCAAGATGATGGATTTTGAAAGAACTCTCAACTAGAGATGTTCTTAGAATTGTGTTTAGGTTTAGAAAAGTGAGGTAGATAAAATTTTGGGTGATTGGATGGTGATGTGGGTGCTTGGGCCGAATGGCTCTCAAGAGAAGCTTCAATGGAGTTTTGTTTTTGCAAGAGAGAAAAGTGATAGAAAACTTAACAAACCTAACCCTTCTCTCCCCCATTGTGGCCGTGGAGTCACTTGGAGAGGTGTCCACTTTGTTGGCTTTATCCAAGCCTTAGAAATGATCAAAGGCTAAGATAAACCCTTGGCCTCCAAGCTTAGCTCTCATTGGTGCATGCAAACCTAGTCATGCAATGACTAAGCTTGTTCTTGAAAGCTCTTGGCTTGCCTTGTCATGGCTTTGGCTAAAATTCACCAAGGAGAAAGCAACTAAGTTTGCTTCTTCTTAGTCATCTAGTTACACTTAGGTGAAACAATCTAGTTACTTGTCGAACTAGTTAGTTTCTTAGGTTAACTTAGTTAACTTGGTACTAATAGATGTTTATTAACTTAGAAACCAACTAGATAGTTAAATAATTTACTATCACTTAGTTACTTAACAAGTCTTCTAAACTAATTTAATTAGGTTTCAAACTAACTAGCTTAGGTTTTCTAGTTATAAACTAATTAGTCTAACCACTTTTGTTGACCTCTTCCTATTGGTTAGAAATTTCAAGCCTACTTCGTTGACTCACTCCTATTGGCTTAGAAATCTCTCTAGCCAAAATCGTTGACTGTTTCTCTAAACGTGGGTGTCGCAAAACATTTCCGGGTCCGCTGTCATTTATTTATACTGCCTAATAAAATAATATTATAATAATATAAAATTATTTTATTTCACAATAAAATCCTAAAAATTAAAAGATTAATAACAATATCATTCAGAATTGGGTTTAGTAAGATTCCCCTGCTCCGAATAATTAAAATAAGATTTCCCCGGCCTGAAAATTATTATTTTCCCGACCCAGAGCAAATCACACAAAAAGTTCAAATAAAATCACAGATAGTAAAATAAAACTCTGTATCATATAGAAAAACAACAAAATATAACAAAATGTACAATTCGGGACACAACGGTCATTTATCCTAAAGTTTTGGGTGTTACAACTCTCCCCTACAAACAAAAATTTCGTCCTTGAAATTCGTTATGCATCAAAACAAATGAGGATACTACTCCCTCATTTTATCCTCTAGCTCCCAGGTAGCATCACCTGTCACATCATTCCATATCACCTTCACCAGCTCAATCATCTTCCCTCGAAGCTGCTTCACTTTCCTGTCTTCAATCCTAACAGAAATGTCTCACACATCAAGTTATCCTTTAACTGTACCTCATCTGGCTGTATTACATGTGTCGGATCGGGAATATACTTCCTTAACTGAGACACATGAAATACATCATGCAGATTAGATAGAAAAGGCAGCAAAGCAATTTGATATGCTATAGGACCTATTCGACGGATAATCTGATATGGTCCAATGAACTTAAGAGTAAGTTTCTTAGATTTGATAACTCTTCCGACGCCGGTCGCATGAGTCACTCTTAGAAACACATGTTCACCCTCCTCAAACTCAAGAGATCACCTTCGCTTATCAGCATAACTCTTCTGTCTGCTTTGCGTCGTCTTCATCTTCTCTTGTATCATCTTCACCTTTTCTGTAGTCTGTTGAACAAGATTTGGTCCAATAGTCATACTCTCCCCATCTTGATACCAACGTAAAGGTGTTCGGCATCGTCGTCCATATAGCGCTTCATAGGGTGCCATCCATATACTAGAGTGAAAACTATTGTTGTAGGTGAATTCTATCAAAGATAAAAATTCATCCCAACTTTCCCGTTGTTCCAATACACAAGCTCGCAACAAATCTTCCAAAGACTGTATAGTTCTCCCGGTCTGTCCATCAGTCTGCGGATGATAAGCAGAACTCAATCGCAGTTTAGTTCCCATGGCTTCTTGCAAACTTCGCCAGAACCTTGACGTAAACCTCGGATCTCGGTCAGAAACTATACATGTAGGCACACCATGTAACCTAACAATCTCACTGATATACATCTGGGTTAATCTCTCCAATGAATACTTAATATTGATCGGCAAAAAGTGTGCTGACTTCGTAAGCCTATCAACTATAACCCATATCGAATCATGACCTTTCCTCGTCTTTGGCAATCCAGCAACAAAATCCATTGAAATACTATCCCACTTCCATTCTGGAATAGCTAACGGTTGTAACATACCTGTTGGCCTCTGATGTTCTACTTTCGTCTTTTGACAAACCAGACACGATGCCACATGCTCCGCTACATCTCTTTTCATCCTTGGCCACCAAAATAACTTTTTCAAGTCTTGGTACATCTTGGTCATTCCCGGATGCATACTCAAATCACTGGTATGGGCTTCATCCATAATTGCTTTCTTAAGTTCAGGGTCATCAGGTATACAAATCCTTCCCTTGAATCTTAAGATTCCATTTGATCCTTCCTCCACTGTTGCTTTATGACCTTGCTCCAATAATTCCCTTTCGTTTTGCAAAAATGCATCCTCCTCCTGTTTATCTCGAATTATATCAAGTACCTCATTCAAGATCACAACTCCACCTAGACGAATCCTTCCAGGCTCCAATTCCACTGACATCCACGAATCTCTAAACTTGTTAATTAATTCTTCATCCTTTATCATCATTGTAGAAACACTGATCACTTTTCTACTCAGAGCATTAGCTACCACATTTGCTTTTCTTGGATGGTATTGGAGTTGAAAATCATAATCCTTTAAGAATTCCTACCATCGCCTCTGCCTCATATTCAATTCTTTCTGATCAAACAAGTATTTCAAACTCTTGTGATCGCTAAAGACATTGAACATAGCTCCATACAGAAAATGCCTCCACACCTTCAATGCAAAAACCACTGCAGCTAATTCCAAGTCATGTGTTGGATAATTCCTTTCATGAACCTTCAACTGTCTAGAAGCATAAGCCACCACATTTCGATTTTGCATCAATACACATCCTAACACTTGGTAAGAAGCATCACAATACACCTCAAAAGATCTGTTAGGATCCAGTAAAATTAACACCGGTGCAGTTGTCAGCCTCTTCTTCAACTCTTGAAAACTCGCTTCATGTTCCTCCGTCCATTCAAAAGCTTGACTTTTCCTTGTGAACTGTGTAAGCGGTCCAGCTATCTTAGAAAAACCTTTGATAAACCTCCGGTAATACCCAGCAAGTCCAACAAAACTTCGGACTTCTGTCACTGTTTTAGGCCTTTCCCATTGTAAAACAGTCTCCACCTTCAATGGATCTACTGCAATACCTTCCTTGGAAATCACGTGACCTAAAAATTGAACTTCCTCTAACCAGAACTCACACTTCGCCAACTTCGCATACAGCTTCTTTTCTTTCAGAATCTGAAGGACTAGGCTGAGATGTTCAGCATGCTCTTCTTTGGTCTTAGAATAGATCAGAATGTCATCGATGAAGACAATGACAAATCTGTCTAAGTATGGACGAAAAATCCTATTCATATAGTCCATAAAGATGGAAGAAGCATTCGCCACTCCGAATTGCATTACCTGATACTCATAATGTCCATAACAAGTTCGAAAAGCTGTTTTAGGTACATCCTCCACCTTAACACGAATCTGATGATATCCCGATCGTAGATCTATCTTAGAGAAAATAACTGCTCCCTTTAACTGACCTGGCAAATCATCAATCCTCGGAAGTGGATATTTATTCTTTATAGTCACCTTGTTCAACTGACGATAATCCATGCAAAGTCGAGAAGTTCCGTCCTTCTTCTTGGCCAAAAGCACTGGTGCTCCCCACGGTGAAACATTAGGTCGCACAAACTGCTTCTCCAATAGTTCCTCTAATTGCTTCTTTAGCTCCCCCAACTTCGCTGGAGACATCCGATACCGTGCAATTGAGATAGGACTTGCTCCTGGTACTAAATCAATTGAAAACTCGATCTCCCTCTCCAGTGGCAAACCAGGTACGTCATCAGGAAAAACTTCTGGAAATTCATTGACAATAGGAATAACATTCACATCCTTCTCACTCTTCACTTCTAGAGAAGATAATAACATATATCCCTGTGCTCCATCTCTCAGCAATGAATTGACTTTAATAGCAGTCAAAAATCCAGACTTTGGTTTTGCTTGCGCAGTCTATAAGGATATGGTTAGAAGATAACCAATCCATCCCTAATATTACATCCAACTCAACAAGAGACAAACAAATCAAGTTGACCGAAAACACATGGTCTTTTATAACAACAGGACAATTCAAACATATCTTAGATGTAAGTACAGGTTTAGCAATTGGTGTAGACACAACCAATTGAAAATTCAGAGAAGATACAGGTAACTTCAATCTTTCCACATAGTCATATGCAATAAATGAATGTGTTGCACCAGAATCATATAACACAGTCAGAAGATTACCTTCAATGACACCTTCCCCTTGAATCAGATCCTCAGACTATGAAACTTCAGTTCTAGTCATAGTATATACTCGCCCTCCTGACCTCGGCTGAGTAGCATGAACATTTCTCACAGCAGGTTTCCTCTCTGGCTGAGTACAATCCTTAGCTATATGTTCAGGTTGTCTGCAATTAAAGCAAATTGTTCCTCTGATTGAGCAATCAGTAGAGATATGGCCTTTCTTTCCACACTTAAAACATGTTGGCGTAAATGTCACTCTTTGTCCAACTCTACTACCACTAGCATTTTCCCCAACAGGTGGTTGTTGAGGTTGATTCCCTGGTGGTCTAGAATATGGCTTGCGCTGAAACCAACTGTTATTACTGCTACCACCCCTTTGAAACCTTGTTGGTCCAAAATTACAGTTTCTGGGATCCCGTGACGGCTCCAACTCCTCGAGTCGTGCACAAGTATCCACCAACGCATGAAATTGATTCATTCTCAAGGATAACACTCCTTGTTTCAATTCCACTCTCAGCCCTGCCTTAAACTTCCTACATCTCCACACGTCATCCTGTCGAGTTTGAGCATAATCTGAGAACTGAGACAAGCTCTCAAATTTAGAAGCATACTCATTAATCGTCATGTTGCCCTGACGTAAACTAAGAAATTCCATCTCATTGGCATGTCTAGCACTCGCAGGAAAATACTTCTCCAGAAACACATCAGAAAATACCTCCCATGTAATTTCCGTTCCTTCAGCCTGCAACAATCGACAGGTTCCTCTCTACCAATGTTCACCGTCTCCTCTCAGCATAAAAGTTGCATATGTCACCTTCTTATCATCTGTGCATCTCATTCCTTCAAATATCTTCTCCAAGTCTTGTATCCATTGACTTGCCTTCTCAGGGTCAATCTCGCCTCTAAACTGCGGCGGATTGTTATGCCTAAATTCAGATAAATTTAGGGCATCAGCAGTAGCATCTTGCTGTTGAGCTGCTCTCTGATTCTGCTGAGTAATTACTTCAGCCATTCTCTACATAGCCTCAGCAGCTACAATCATTAGATCCACAGCACGATTCGCATTCGGACGTGCTCCTCTTCCGCCAGACATCTTCTTTCTTCAATCATAACAAAACAAAATTAGATACATCCTTTCGGAAGTAAATCACAGAGAATCACACAACACAAGCAAAAACAGACCCAACCACAACCCCAAAAGACTCTAACTTGGGCTCTGATACTAACTAATGTAACACCCTTGTGGGGATGTCACATTTATTACTAAAATAAAATAAAGATAAATAAAGTTCTACCCAAGTTGTAAAACATTTGTTACATAGTAATACGGGTTGTAACACTTTTTCGGTTAAACAGAATATTACGAAATAAAATAACACGGAACATAAAATTAGTAAACTGTCATCACACATAATATACATATATTTTTGTTTTTAGTTATATAAATAATTTACAACTGCAAATATTTAAAACCAACACAGTAAACAAAGCAGTAAGGAGTTTATATATACAAAACGCAGACGCGCCCAAGTACACATCACAGAATTCTAACCCTCTGAAGGATCACTCTCGGATGAAACTTCAGGTGATAAGTATCCAGGATGCCTCGACCCTCTACGGACCCTAGTCCGTGCTATCGACACGCTGCTAATCTCACTAGGCGCATCGAACATACCACCCCAATGACGCCTAAGAGATAGTGGTAGCTCCACATGTAAATATAACATAGTAGAAAAGATAGGCATTCCATCAAACTCTGTACGTATGGTCACAGTCAGACGCCCTACGTAAGTCACTGAATCTCTGTCCTCCCGCAGTCGCCAGGCTTCTGAGCCTCCGTGAAACTCCAACCTCACGAAACCAAAGAATCCTGGTAGCGTCATACTCACACAATCAATCCAATGGATATGGATGATCGGATGGTTCTTGGTCGTCGAACTGATCCTCGGCTTGTTGCTGTTCCTCGTCCTCAGGGTATACACAATCAAGAGGTTGTTCCTCTTCCTCAAACTCTTTTATCATACCATTTAAAATACAGGAACACATACAATAAAGAGGTAAGACAATCTATATCATCACAAACATGGTAAACAAGAAAACGCCAATACAACAAAATACAACAGTTTATACAATATAACATACCACAACAGCATATAATAATATAACATATAATATACACAGAAACAACATCATATAATGTTACAAATAGATAAGTTACAGATAGATAAAATATTACAGATAATAATATTATAATGTACAACACATAATCATATGTAATGTGACTCAACCCTACTCCATGGAGCTACAACCACGGACATCAGAGAGAATGACCTGCAAGTTCTATTAGTACCTCAGGCTACCCAACCAACTATTGCATTGTCTCACATTGTGTCAATAGCCCACTGTCCAAAACATCGTGTAACTACAGGCAATGTACTAAAATAGTTCTTACAAGATCTCGATTAAGTATAGTGCGTGTCGAGACCACTAGTGTGTTACCAGTTACCACGGCCCAAAGGAGCGATCAACTGTCCACATATGGAATAATCAGCATACTAATGTCTCCAAGTTCACACAAGTTGAACCACACTACGCTTATCACACTGACAACACAGTGTAATTCATCTCGTCAATCAATCGCCAATTCCAAAACGAATCGACTTGACTCTAAAAATATGAACAAGATTATAATTACCAAAATACACTTCAATCTCAAATAATTACTAAAACGCCCTCAAACATCTAACGCAGTACGTCCCACTTGACAGTACTATTTCTCAATCTGTCCGGGTCCACCACTTTGGCCCGACAGTAAAACTTACTGTTTTCGTCAATCACGCAGAAATTTTATCGCATTTTCACAATTTCATCATTTTTACAAATGTTTTTAAATCGCGTAAATATATTTTACTGTTTTTGAAATTGCGTACTGTTTTTAAAACGTTTTCTCAATCGCGTAAGATTTTTAAATCGTTTTCTTGTCCGAATTCCTTAAAAATGACTATTAAAATAAACAGAAATAATATTTAATACGTTTGAATTACGTAGAATATTTTCCATACCGTATACATTGTACTGGATATCTTTTCTATCTTATTTGTCTGTTTTTAACAAAAATTGATAGTATCTTGCTTAGAAAATCTATGATAATAGTTTTCTAATTTTTTTTGTTAAAAATTCTTTTAATTATATTACAACCATCTAATTACACTTTTGAAAACCACTAACGGGCTTCAAAACATAATGTGAGCTCTACGTTAGAAATTTCACAAAAGCTACTGTATTTTCTCCTAAACAGTAAAATCATTAGTTTTAGCATTTTAAATTTAATCTAATCATTTTCATTCCTCAAAACTCATTATACTAAAAATATTTTTTGGCATTTTTACTTAACCTTGATTGAAAACAATTTTAGAAACTAAAAACACTTAACTTTGGCATGTTGGCCGAAATCTACAAAATTTTCCATTTGATCTTTAAATTCATTTTTGTTGTTCTAAATTAATTTGTATCTTGTCAATTTACCTAAGTCAATTAAATCACTCTTTTAGAAAATGGTTGAGAACATTTTGGTTCCCATTTTGTGTTGAGGCCGTGAGCCTTGGATTTGTGTTCTTTGGAACACTCATGCAAACCTTAACATGTTATTCACATCTTACTAATTATTCATGCATTTTCTACCACATACAATATATTCAAAGCTTGTAAACATGCATTGCTAACACATACAATATATTCAAAGCTTGTAAACATGCATATTAATACAAAACACAACTAAGAAAGCTATTACAACAAACACACAAATGAATCCTTATGGATTCTACAATCACAAATAATTCCATCTTCTTATCACCACCCAAGGATGATAAGATTCATGTCTTCCTCTTACCTTAAATGAAGACAAACTCTTCTCCTCTCCTTTCTATAGATTTCAGTTTCACCCTCCAAGAACCTAAGGATCTTAAACACAATTTTTAAAGAGTTACTACTATAAGAGAAAACCATATACCATGTATCAATCATGACTTATGACCTTAGAAATAAGATTAGAAATGAAAAACAAGGATTTTCACCTTCTAGGTAGAATCTCCAAAGTAGTTTTTCAAGCTCAAGATGATGGATTTTGAAAGAACTCTCAACTAGAGATGTTCTTAGAATTGTGTTTAGGTTTAGAAAAGTGAGGTAGATAAAATTTTGGGTGATTGGATGGTGATGTGGGTGCTTGGGCCGAATGGCTCTCAAGAGAAGCTTCAATGGAGTTTTGTTTTTGCAAGAGAGAAAAGTGATAGAAAACTTAACAAACCTAACCCTTCTCTCCCCCATTGTGGCCGTGGAGTCACTTGGAGAGGTGTCCACTTTGTTGGCTTCATCCAAGCCTTAGAAATGATCAAAGGCTAAGATAAACCCTTGGCCTCCAAGCTTAGCTCTCATTGGTGCATGCAAACCTAGTCATGCAATGACTAAGCTTGTTCTTGAAAGCTCTTGGCTTGCCTTGTCATGGCTTTGGCTGAAATTCACCAAGGAGAAAGCAACTAAGTTTGCTTCTTCTTAGTCATCTAGTTACACTTAGGTGAAACAATCTAGTTACTTGTCGAACTAGTTAGTTTCCTAGGTTAACTTAGTTAACTTGGTACTAATAGATTTTTCTTAACTTAGAAACCAACTTGATAGTTAAATAATTTACTATCACTTAGTTACTTAACAAGTCTTCTAAACTAATTTAATTAGGTTTCAAACTAACTAGCTTAGCTTTTCTAGTTATAAACTAATTAGTCTAACCACTTTTGTTGACCTCTTCTTATTGGTTAGAAATTTCAAGCCTACTTCGTTGACTCACTCCTATTGGCTTAGAAATCTCTCTAGCCAAAATTGTTGACTGTTTCTCTAAAAGTGGGTCCCGCAAAACATTTTCAGGTCCGCTATCATTTATTTATACTGCCTAATAAAATAATATTATAATAATATAAAATTATTTTATTTCACAATAAAATCCTAAAAATTAAAAGATTAATAACAGTATCATTCATAATTGGGTTTAGTAAGATTCTCCAGCTCCGAATAATTAAAATAAGATTTTCCCGGCCCGAAAATTATTATTTTCCTGACCGGGAGCAAATCACATAAAAAGTTCAAATAAAATCACAAACAGTAAAATAAAACTCTGTATCATACAGAAAAACAACAAAATACAACAAAATGTACAATTCGGGACACAACAGTTATTTATCCTAAAGTTTGGGGTGTTACAAAGGGTAGATGAGGCATTAGTTAAGATAGACTCTTTCACTAGGATGAGTCGAGTCTATAGGAAAGTTAAGATGGTGTTTATGTAAGAGATAAATATAACATTAAGCTTTTCACACACTAGTTAGTTAATCTAGTATGTATGTGAAGAGAAAGAACCTTAGTGCAACCATGGTTAGTGGTTTGCCATAGATAAGTATCTAACACCTCAGCAACATAGTGTTGTGTTAGAAATCACTTAAGAGATATGAGTGACGAGGTGGAGTTAGGTACAAGTATGAGAAATGGTTTGGTAATGTTTACCTAAGAATGTAATGTCATATGACGCGAGGTCATTTAGCTAAGAAGGTAAGAAATCAGAGAAGTTCCTAAGGGGACAAGTATTTCTAACCAAATGCTAAGGTTACATGTAGGATGAGGTTACAGATTCTCCTCATTACAAAGGGTAAACATAAGAAGCCAAAGTTCCTAGGAGAATATGCTTAGATCGTAAAGGAACTAAGTATATAAGTACGTATGTAAGTCTACGAATTAGTCAAGTAGTATCGATCTTGGTGAATATCCTTTGATGTTCATTCATGGAGCCAAAAAGAGGTTGATGGGTGTCCGAAGGACTTTTGAGAAGGACATAACCCTGATGTCTTGATAGTGCCAAAGCCAAAGGAGATAAGTGAGAAATCCAAAGACGCTCTTTGAGCAAGGATGAAGGCTGAATTTCTCAGCGTGCCAGGATATGTGTAATGTGAGGATGAGTTTTCCCTTTAATTACCACTGGATGATAGACTGACTAGTTCTAAGCAAACTTCCTTATTTTCAAAATAAACTTTTGCATGTATTTAAAAATAAAACCCTGCATTTGTATTTCATCCCCATACTCTTAGGATTCCTTAGGCATATTCATATTACATATCATTCTCATTGCATTCACGGACAGTTGTATAGGCATTGTCTATCACTGTTGGTATTTACAGCTGTATGGGCATTATATATATTAACAGTGTGTAGGCTATCGGTTGATATCACACTATAAGAAAGTGTGCAGATATAAGAAAAGAGGAGGAAACTCCTAAGTCAGAATTATAGCATTTGTTATATATTTGTTATATACAATGTTATAGTTAGCTGGTATTGGAATTACTTTTACTGAGAATGTTAATTCTCACCCCAGTTGTTATTCCATGTAAATTCAGATGCAGGCACAGATACAGTTACAAAGGTACAAACCCTGTTAAGGGTGAGAAGACAAAGCGTGAAGACTAAAGTAGTTTTTATTGCTTTAAGTAGACAGAACCCATATAATCAGTTTATATTTGTTCTGTATGTTTTATGTTATATGTATTACAATAAGCCCTTTTGTGGCTAAGTTTGTATATATATATGTATGAGGTTTAAATTTTTTCGCAATCTCTCAAGGCTTTCTATAATTACTCAGTTGTGATTATGGATATATGTGAGTATGTAGTATAGAAGTGTTGTTTCTAGTATTGGTTATCTTTATATATCTACGTCTAACTAAGATATATCTAGATAACTGTATTAGGATGTTACAGAATCGACCCTATATTATGCTCAGGAAAATGGCCAAGTAGAGGCCATTAACAAAATAATCATAACTTTGGTTAAGAAGCATATTGGTCGACAACCTAGAAATTGGCATAATACCCTTGACCAAATTCTATAGGTATATAGAAATTCACCAAGAAAATTGACAGATACTTCACCATATAAATTATTTTACGGCCATGATATAGTGCTACCAGTCGAGATTAATCTTCAATTAGTTCATATTCAAAAATAAGATGAGTTACCAGTTAAACATTACTGGAACTTGATGTTTGATGAATTAAACGAATTAAGTGATGAGAGATTAATTGCTTTGGAAAACTTGATTCGACAAAAAGAAAGAATTGCTAAATTTTATGATAGTCAAGTTAAGTATAAATCTTTTAAGATTGACGATTTAGTTTGGAAGGTGATTTTGCCCATGGGTAGAAGTTGTTGAGAATATGGGCAATGGTCTCCAAAATGGGAAGGACCATTTGAAGTTACTCAAGTATTTTCTAGGAATGTTTATACACTTGTCGAAGTTAATTCAGGTTTGAAAGTTAAGTCCATTAATGACAAATATTTGAAGCCATATAGGCCGACAATGTGCGAAGTAAAGAATGGAAAAGTATGATTGGAAATTAATTTCATTTGTCAATTTGACAACTTGATTAAGTTGTCAGAACATTACAAAAAATATAAAAAAAAATGACAATTAATCAAAAGGGGGAGGAGTAGATATAATTAAGTTCTTTGCAAACTTTCCCAAGAATCTTCCAAGATTTGTTTGTCGGTGCAAGCTCTCTGATACTCTGATTCAAGGGAGTTTATCTTTGCTAGCATTGCTTTGGTTTTGATAGCCCATTGATTAGAGTTGTTGACAATGCTTTGTTGCTTAGCAATCCCCTATTGTAATACAATGCTGAGCTTTTGCTTTCGACGATGAGTCTCTTCAATCTCGTCCTTTGCGTCGATCAACTGCTTCAAGATTCTAGACTTTTCTTGAACTTCTTTGTCATATGCAAGAATGACTTGAAGGATAATAGGCATTTTTGAAGACAAATTGTGAAGAAAATCTTTGACAGTCATAGGAAGAGCTCGACTGGCTATTGGCAGCTGTTAAGAAAGGGGTTCCAACTCGGTCACAATGACCATCATCCTTTCCTGAAGAGATTGGTCAAAACTTAAATGTTCAAAAGAATAAGTGAAGGCATTCTTTAGCTCAGCCAATAGTTCAATTATGTAAGAGTCATTAGAATCTTGTCCTTGTTGTGTGGAAAAGCGAGCTGATAGTGGAGGACGTGACTACTTGACAGCAAGGTGATTAGTTCATCTAAATCCACTTCCATGTCTTCAATATTTTCTGGTTCTGCAACAATTGAATTTATCGAAGAAGGTGATAGTGGATTGGTAGGTGCAATTTCAGTCATAAGGGTGTCCATGTAGAATTCGTCTGTGAAGATTTGGACGAGGATTGCCTTTATTTTCCTGAGAAGAAATCCCAGCGCTCGAAGAGATTTGAGTTTTTCTTAAATTTGTAGCAGTTTGAACCTCTGTCGGAAGAGGCAGAGAGATGGCAGGCATTGCAGGAGTTGAAGATTGGAACTAGAAGATGAGATTAAAATTTATCTTTCTTCCAGCAATATCGAAAGAAAAATTTTAGGGGGGCATTTGTTGGGAGTAAAATTACAAGTTCTAATTCGATGAAGATAATTTAGACAATCGGATGATAACATTGAAATATTTGACGAAGATAATTTTGGTGGTTGGATGATACCATTGAGACATTTGACGAATAAGAGTTTCGACAGCTGGATGATAACATTGAGAAATTCGACGAAGAGATTTTCGACAGCTCTATGATGATAACATTGAAGAAATTTTCTAATGTGTTATAGTCAGATGTTGGTTTTTGTCGAAAGATCTCAGTTGCTTTCAATTATTAGTCTTGAATTTGATAGCCAGATGGTGATCCAAGTGGTGGCCAACTCTCAAATGGTCAAGGGTTGGTTTCGTTGAAAATAAAGCTCGACATGATTAAGAGGAAAAGAAATTTGGCAAAGTCTGATTGCCAAATCATAGATATAGACTTGACAGCTGATGAAATTATTAAGGCCTTGACTGATCCGAATAATCTTTTAGGCTTTGGTGATAATGAATAGTTCGACATGGATTTCAATCTAGACAAGGATCTAGATGACATCATAATGGCTATGGATAGTAGTTTGCTGTCAGAAGACTATTTCAAGCTTGGAGGATACAAAAGTAATGAAGAGTCGGATGAGGAAGAATTCTTGAAGTCAATGAATGTGAACTTGATTTCAGTTTTACTTGCTGAATTTGAAGGGTATCATGAAATTGAGTATGTAGGAGAGAATGAAAAAGACCTGGATAACCTCAATGATCATTGGCTTTTCTGTTAGGATAATATGTTAACTGTGTTTGACAATACAACATATTTTGAAAAGCCAATAGAAGAACAGAAGACTCATCTCTTCTTATTGCACATCAAGGCTTTGTTAGAAGGCAAGCCGACAAATAGAGTCTAGATAGATGGAGGGGCAGCTATCAATTTGATCCCAAGGGCAATGTTGAAGAAGCTTGGGATGAGTTTGATTTGATGGCAACTAACTTGATTGTTACTGATTTCAGTGGCAAAACTTCCTTATTAGACAGAGTAGTGATGCTGAATGTGCAAGTCAGATCCATTGAAAGGTCGATATTATTTGTTGTAATTCTGACGAAATCTAATTACAATCTTCTATTGGGGATAAATTGGATACATGTCGTTGGAGCAATACCATCGACGGTCCATCAGAAGCTCATTCTCTGGAATGCAGATGAACAGGTAGAAATAGTAGAGGTAGATGATACCCCTTGCTATTTACAATAGCTTCATGTCGATTTTAAAATCTATGCTCCAAATGTCAAGCCAGTCATGGCAAATGATGAAGTTATTGACAAAGATGCACTTGAAACATGCTTAATGGATCAGTTTGTCATTTGACTAGTGAACAAGGCCGAAATGGATCAGCCAAGCACTAGCCATGAGTATTAATCAGTTGGATCGTCTGTCGACTTATTTGGCAGACAGAGCAGTGTACACCACTGAAAGTGTATTGTCGAATTGCATAATAGATTATAGTCCTTTTGGATTTGAGAAAAGATTTGATGAAAAACAAACTATAGAAGTCGAAGGTCCTTTAGAAAAGATAAACTTGGGCATTGAAATAGATAAAATGCTCATATTTATGAGTTCGTTTCTGCCAAAGGAGTTCAAGGATCAACTTGTCAATTTAATTAAGGAACACAAAGATTGCTTTGCATGGGATTATGATGAGATGCCTGGGTTGAGTAGAGTTCTTGTCGAACAAAGACTGCCATTAAAGGAAGGATGCAGAACTATCAAGCAAGCCAACTGGAGATTTGCACCTGAAGTTGTATTAAAGATAAAAGAGGAGATCGAAAAGTTGCTCAAAGTCAAGTTCATTAGAACAACCAGGTACGTTGAATGGCTATCTAATATAGTCCCTGTGATTAAGAAAAATGGCAAGTTAAGAGTATGCGTAAATTTTAGGAATTTAAATGCTGCAACTCCTAAAGATGAATATCCTATGCCCATTGTAGACATGTTAGTTGATGTCGCATCTGGACATGAATTGTTAAGTTTTATGGATGGCTATGCAAGTTATAATCAAATCTTTATAGCTGAAGAGGATGTGTCAAAAACTTCCTTTAGATGCCCAAGGGCCATTGGGACATATTAATGGATAGTCATGCCTTTCGATTTGAAAAATGCAGGGGCCACCTATCAAAAAGCAATGAACACTATTTTTCATGATGTCATTAGAAAATTCATGGAGGTATATATTGACGATGTAATTGTCAAGTCAGAAATGAAGGAAAGTCACTTGACAAACTTGAGGCAGGCAATCAACAGGATGAGAAAACACAACCTCAAGATGTATCCGAAAAAATATGATTTTGGAGTGTCGACTGCCAAATTCTTGGGTTTCTTAGTTCATAAGAAAGGTATTGAAGTTGACAAGAATAAAGCTAAGGTAGTTCTAGAAGCTGCACCACCAACGAACAAGAAGGAATTATAATCTTTCTTGGGGAAAGTGAATTTTTTGAGGAAATTCATATCTAACTTGTCGGGAAAAACCAGAGTCTTCGTCCCATTGATCAAGTTGAAAGCTGAACAAGACTTTGTTTGGGAGCCTTGCCACCAAGAAGCCTTCGACCAGATAAAACAATACTTGACAAACCCTCCAGTCATGATGCCTCCAGTGCCTCGTAGACCGTTGAAATTGTACATATCAACATTGAATGAGACTATAGGGAGTATGCTGGCTCAAGAAGATGAGAATGACGTCGAGAGAGCCGTGTATTATCTTAGTCGAGTTTTAAATGATGTTGAAAGGAGATATAGTGGAATAGAGAAACTTTGTTTAGCATTATATTTCTCATGTACTAAACTCAAGTATTATATGATGCCTTGTAATGTATTGGTTATGTTAAAGACTGATGTAATAAAGTACATGTTGTTAAAGCCAATATTAAATGGGCGTATTGGTAAATGGACCATTGCTTTGTCAGAATTTTCTTTACAATATGTTCAAATGAAAGCTGTCAAAGGCCAAGCAATTGCTGATTTCTTGGCTGACCATCCATGTTTGAATGTTGATAATATAAATTTTGTCGGGTTAAAACCTTGGCGTTTATATTTTGAAGGCTCAAGGCATCAAAATGGAGTTGGAGTGGGAATTGTGGATAAATGCCTCTAGTATGTTTTGATTAATGACTAAACTTAACATGATTATTACTATGATTCACTAACTACTTGCCAAGCTTGATTTTATTAATGAGATTTAATGAAGCAAGAACAGTGGATGCAAAGGATCAAGGATCATGAAGGAAAACTTAAAGAAGGAACATCATGAAGATGGAATTCAATGAAGATCATTAGGAATCTTTTTGTAAAGAAAAGGCTTTGTTTAATTCTTTGATTAAGCTCTCACAATAAGTAAAAATGGTTTTCAAAAGTAAAAATGGATTAAGAATGAAAAATGTTAATTAACAAGTTTGTACATCTATGTGTACATCAATGTACTTTCTGTTAATTAACTAACTTTTAATGAAAATCTCAGTGTACATCTATGTATAAATGTTATACATCTATGTATACATCAATTGATTACGAATTTAATGAAAATCTCAGTGTACATTTATGTATAAGTGATTATACATCTATGTATACATCGATTAATTCTGAACTTACTTGATCAGTATGCAATTTTGCATCTGTACATCGATTGATACATCTATGTATAAACCGAACAGAAGCAAGAACTTTCTGATATAGTTATACAATCGATTTGGTAATCGATGTATAAACTTCTGTGCTGAAAATACGAATGTGTTTCAAGAACAACATCGATGTACTCATATGTGTATTAATCAAGAATCAAGAACTTCCAAGAACACAATCGATTAGGCAATCGATGTACACATGTTATAAAAGTGAAATTTTGTTTAATACATCTGTGTACTAATCGATTAACTGAGAACAGAATTTTTCAGATAAATCTATTTTGATCTTAACTAACTTGTAAAGTGTATCCAACAGATCTATTTTGAAATATACCTATATAAGGACATTGGCAAATACTTTCATAATAATAATTGATTCGAACTTGGAGATCAATCACAAAAATACTGTGAGAGCTTCTCATTGAAAGAAAACAGAGTATTCTTTTCTGTAGAACGTCAAATTGTTGTATCTGATTTTAGAATCTGATTCAATCTTTTCATATTTGTAAAAGAGAGATAAGAGAGAAGGTTCTCTCGCTGATGAAATCAAGAGTAGAAGGGACTCTTGGTGCTGTGCAAGAATAGTAGGAATTCTTGTGGGAATTGCAAGATTGCTTTAACTTGAAAAGCTGTCAGTTGGGTAGAAGGAATCCAGAATTGAAGCTTGTGTAAAGAATCTTGTATATTGATTCTTCAATAGTGGATAAAACTCACAGTGGTGTGAGGACTGGATGTAGGTTACCAGAGGAGGTAGCTGAACCAGGATAAACTCGGTTTGTAATTTTCTCTATCCCTTAACTCTTTATTTACTTTATTGTAGATTATATGAATCAATCAATACGTTAGGGATGTTTGCATGATTTGATTAGTTTATAATCTTGTTCATATCTAAAATCAATCTTATTGTTAATATTTCTTTTTAAGTTTCAAGTCTTGATCGTAACATATCTTGCAAAAACACATTTTGGTTTGTTGGTTGACAAAATCTTTTTCATAGTTAAAGAAAAGAATCAGTTTTTGCAAAAAGGGGAATAAGTTTCGAAAAGTTTTATTACTCAATTCAACCCCCCCTTCTTGAGTATTCAGAAGCCACAATCAACAAGTGGTATCAGAGCTTACACTCTTGTGTAAAGCTTAACAGCTTAAGAGGATGGCTTCAAATGACATCTTGGGTGAAGGGGCTTCCTTAGCAAGACCCCCTGCTTTCAATGGCACTGCCTATATGTATTGGAAAGAAAGGATGTTAATATTCCTTGAGGCAAGTGGCATTAGCGTATTAGATGCTGTTGAGAATGGTCCATACATTCCTCACACTCTTCATGCAAATGGCACCAAGAAAGAAAAACTAAGAAGTGAATGGGATGATGATGACAAAAAGAAAGTAGGTTATCATGCTAAAGCTAAAAATATTATAACTTCTGCCTTGAGTTATGATGAATTTTTCAGGGTTTCAAATTGTAAGACAACCAAGCAAATATGGGATACACTGCAAATTACTCATGAAGGAACCAATGATGTAAAGAAAGCTAGAATGAACTCACTCATGCACGAGTATGAACTCTTTCACATGAAGAATGGTGAAGACATCAATGATATGCAAATGAGGTTCACTCACATTGTGAATCAGTTGAATGGACTTGGAAAGAGCATTTCAGATGAACAACAAATCAACAAAATCATGAGATGTTTGACAAAAGAATGGTAACCAAAAATTACTACTATAGCTGAATCAAAGGACTTAGCAACCATGAATATTGCTACACTATTTGGAAAACTTAAAGAGTACGAGATGGAGTTGCATAGATTGAATGATCATGAAGAAAAGGAGAAAAAGAAAAGAGGCTTGTCACTTAAAGCACATGTCTCTAAAGAAAGCCTTGATAGTGATGAAGATGAAGAAGTTGAAGAAGATGGTGAATCTGAAGAGGATATGGGACTGCTAGTTAGAAAGTTCAAGAGATACCTCAAAAAGAAGAAAACCTTCAACAAAAGGCCCTCAAATTTCTTTTCCAAGAAGAACACTTCAAAAGCTGAAAGTTCTACATCAAATGTGAAGTGTTATGAGTGTGGCAGACCTAGACATTATAAGAATGAGTGTCCTAAACTTCAAAAGAAGGACAAGCATAACAATCATGAGTCCAAGGACAAGAAGAACAGAAAGCCAAGAAAAGTATACATAGCATGGGAGGAGAATGATATGGATTCCTCTGAAGATTCTGAGGAAGAAGAGGCCAATCTTTGTCTCATGACTAATCATCAAAGTGATAATGAAGATGAGGTAAATGAAATCCCCCTTACCTTTGATGAACTACAAGATGCTTTTGATGAATTGCACAATGAATACCTGAAAACTGCTAAGCAATTAATGTCCTCTAAGAAAGTCATTGCTAAACAATGTAGTGAATATACATCTCTTCAAATTAAGATTAAAGAATTAGAAGCTAAGAACAATAATCTAAATGCATCCAGTTCTACATGTTCTAATTGCAATATTCTGGAAAAAGAAGTAGAAAAATTGAAAACCACTCTATCTAAATTTACAATGGGAAGAGATAATCTAAATGCTATATTAGGACAGCAAAAAAGAGTGTATGACAAAGCTGGAATAGGCTGTAAACCAGCATTGCATAAAAAGATTTTTAAGAAACTCTTTGCTGTACCTAAATCCTCTACTAGTCCTTTTGTTAAATGTTTCTATTGTGCAAGAAAAGGACATACAACTTCTACATGCTATTTTAGGAATCCTTCAAGGATTAATGTTAAACAAATCTGGGTTCCCAAGGGAACATATGTGATGACTAACACCAAAGGACCCAACAAATCTTGGGTGCCTAAGTCAAATGCTTAAAATCCGTTTTGTAGGTGTGCTTGAGAGCCAAAAGCTCAAATTGGTATCATGATAGTGGCTGCTCTAAGCATATGATTGGAGATATTACAAAGTTCTCATCCTTCACTCCCAAACAAGGTGGAAATGTCACCTATGGTGATAACAACAAAGGAAGGATCTTAGGAGTTGGAACAATTGGAAGAAGCACAACTACCAAGATAGAAGGTGTACTATATGTGGAAGGGCTTAAGCACAATCTACTAAGCATTAGCCAACTATGTGATAAAGGTTATAAGGTATTCTTTAACTCTAGTAGTTACATTATAGAAAACAAGCATGATAGTAATGTAAAGCTAATAGGTAATCGATTGAATAACATATACATGATAGATTTAGAGAATATTTCTGCTAGTGATGTATGTTGTTTGATATCAAAGGAAGAAGAGAATTGGCTATGGCATAGAAGAATAGGACATATTCATATGGATCATCTAAACAAACTTATTTCCAAAGAATTGGTAATTGGACTTCCTAAAATTAAATTCTCAAAGGATGATTTATGTGATGCATGCCAAAAGGGCAAGCAAACTAAAGTATCTTTTAAGGCTAAGAACATAGTCTCAACTGAAAGACCTTTACAACTACTGCACATGGACTTATTTGGACCCTCTAGGACCAAAAGTTTTGGAGAAAATTTGTATGCATTAGTTATAGTTGATGATTACTCTAGATTTACTTGGACCTTCTTCTTAACACATAAGAATGAAGCTTTTACAGCCTTTAAGAAAATGGCTAAGTTAGTACAAAATGAAAAAGACATGAAAATAACTTCTATAAGGAGTGATCATGGTGAGAATTTCAAAATGAAGAATTTGATAATTTCTGTGAAGAGTTAGGAATTCAACATAATTTTTATGCTCCAAGAACTCCACAACAAAATGGAGTTGTAGAAAGGAAAAACAGATCTTTAGAAGAAATAGCAAGAACCATGTTGAATGACTCAAACAAGCCAAAATATTTTTGGGCAGATGTTGTAAACACAACCTGCTATTTAATGAATAGAGTCTTGATTAGACTAATTTTGAAAAAGACTCCATATGAACTCTATAAAGGTAGAAAACCAAATGTTTCACATTTCTATGTCTTTGAGTGTAAATGTTTTGTACTAAATAATGGAAAGGACAATTTAGGAAAGTTTGATTCTAAAGCTGATGAAGGAATCTTTCTAGGCTATTCATCATCTAGTAAAGCTTTTAGAATCTTTAATAGAAGAACACAAACAATTGAAGAATCTGTACATGTTACATTTGATGAAACTAACCCCAAAAGGTTGGGAAAGGAACTTGTTGATGATGTTGCAGAAACTTTAGAAGAGATTCTGTAACACCCTCCCTAGGGCATCATATGTCTGACTCCCAACTCATAATCTGAAAATCAATTCGTAAGAGGTTTGAGTTATAAAAATATGGGTTTCAAAATTTCTTACTTACTGAAAAATAAACTTACTGAAATTTATAATTAATACTGAAAAATATATTTAAACTGATTTAAACTCATATAATAAATACCACTTAATATTTAACAATTTAAAGAGAAATATAAAGTTAACAGACTCTTTTTTTTTAACAGTAGCAAACCCTATAACGGGTCCTACTTAATAGCACGGTACCACACTAACGAGAAACCTTAACATACTTATTCCTTTTTCTGTCCATCTTGATGCATCAGACATCTATTTCTTTGTCAACACTGCACACCTTCGAGTCCTGAATGTCCACTCCTTATTGTTGTCACCAATCTCAGAGTATCCATCGCCCGTTATGTCTAAGACAACTCGTTCCTTCTAATATATAGTTTTTACAATACAAACACAGCAAAACAATATAACAAAGAGGTGAGATCACCTACACCAATACCAACATGGCAGCACAGAGATAACACAAATAGCAATATCATACAGGGATATCATACCAGACTTCTAATACTGTATTTAATATTAATCAACTATCATCATCCAATCATATATCAATCTAAGTATTCAAAACAGTTGTCATAGCCAATATTCTTCAATTAATATATCATACAAATATAAATGTAATCATATAATGCATGTGCATTTAGACTCAATGTTCCTACTCCATGGAGCTAAACTCAGGTTGGAGAAAATGATCGAAAAGACCTGCCGGTACCACGTGCCTCAGACCACATGCTTTAATTCTCATTTCAATTTTTGCACATCTAGCACATACACGATAGTCTTTATCAGATCTTGATTAAGAATAGTGTCTCGATCAGGATCATCGGTGTGTTGCATCGGTCTAACTTACGGGAAGAAGCATGACCAACCACCCGTGTAAGCAACCCGCACCCCGATGCCCCCAAGGTCAACAAGTGACTTACACTACGCATATCGCACCCACTCAAGTGGTGTGTTTCTCCTAGGCAATCAGCCATATCCAGTCCTCATCGGACCATTCCAATGCATGTATATTGCACCAAATACTAATCACAGGTATAATACTAATCACAGGTATATCTCATAATTTCTCAGATATAGTTTATACAATGCACGAATATATCAGTGCAAGTCCAACCACAAGGGCCATTCTTTTCAAATTCGTTTGTTCAATTAAATCATATACCTCAATGCATATATATATTTTTTTATTTTTATTTTCAATACATCCAAAATGCACCACGTGCCAATAACAGGCAAAACTCGTTGTTTTCACAAACAGTGTATGGACACTGGTTCAACAATAATCATACTGTATTTTTCAATAACAAAATCATCTTATCATGTTTTCATAGTTATAAAACATTATTGTCGTGTTTCTTTTTACAAAATTACCCAATATTCCCGTTACGTTTTCACAATGCCATAACACTTCTGTTGCGTTTTCAAAATCCCGTAACACTTTTGTTACGTTTTTAAAATTCCAAAACATTTTTATTACGTTATCACAATACCGTAACATTACTGTTACGTTTACAAAATTTCGTAACATTTCTGTTACTTTTTCAAAACACTGCAATCTCTTCTGTTGCATTTTTAAACCACGTAAAAAATTTTTAACGTTTTTCTCAATCGCGTAAAGAAATATACGTTTCTCAAATCACATAGTATTTTTCCACTGTTTCAAAATCGCGTAACTTAAAAATCATTCTTTTACGTCACGTAAATCATTTTCTATCATTGTCAAAATATTTAAAACACTTTCCAAATCTTATAACAATTTTCTCCCATTTTCACAATCGCATAAAAATATTCTATCGCTATTCAATCACGTAGTGATTTATCAACAGTAGTTCAAATTATGAAAAATATTTAAACGTAATTCAAATCGCGTATAAATATTTCAACGTATTTAAAATCACATAGAAATATTTTTCCATATCACGTAACTTAAAAATCACGTTTTTAAGATACGTAAATAATTTTTCACTACAATTTCATTACAAAAAATATTTCTTGACCTTTAAAAATTCCTTTTTAACTTTTCTCAAAATAATATAACTTTATACTTCATTTAATATATTTTCTTACTCACGAAAATCTTTTTCCATAATTCTTTACTCAAGAAATTCTTTTCGGAAAATAATTCGCAAACTCACTTTTTCATTAAATGTTCCTAACGTACTCCAAAACTTGAAAATAAGTTATACGTTAGTAAATTCTCAAATCACCATTATATTCTCCATTTTTCTCAAATTAATTTTAAAATCAATTCTCTTCAAAATAAATTAAAGTTAAAACATTTTTAACCTCTCTTTGTCTTTCGTTTACAAAATTTTCTCAAGTGATAAAACGCTCTGATTCTCTTTCCAAATTCCTTGTATTAAATCAATTTACGTTTCCACTTTGAAAATCACTTTGTTCATAAAAACCAAGGCATTACCAGCCTTTTTAAAAAACGTGGACACGACTATTGAAACCATTAAATATTTTTTTCTTTTAAATTGATATGGTTTTACACAAACAAAACCATTAAAATTTTGTTTTCAAAACCGTGTGATTCATGGTCATAAAACCAAACCCATTTGTTCAAATTTATTTTCACTTTCTTTGCAAATTCTTTTTCACTTTCTTTGCAAATCCTTAAAATCAACGTTTGCCCGTTTCATTCAAAACTCATATTTAGAAAAACACTTAGGATCTTTTTACACAAAATAAATCAATAAAAATCCTTCAAAACCATGTTCTTGTTCTCTTGAAAAAAAACATATCCTTTGTTTATTTTCCATACTCTTCAAATCAATCCAATTTTTAATCTTTCATGAAAATCTTAAGTTATAAACACCTATGTTGAGGTGTCTTGATCGAAATTCACTAAGTTCTAGGGACCCAAAAATCAATTCCCTTGTTCTTGAAAATTTACAACATGAACCCTAATCAAGGGCATCAAAATCGTAGCTATTCCTTGGCCATTGGGACCAAAATTAATTTTCTTTCCATCATCAAATCATGGCATACACATACATACACATCATATATATATATATCAAAAGCATGTTGTAACACCCCAAAGTTTACTTTTCTACTATCAGAATTCATTCTAAAATATTTGTTATTTATGTGAATTCTTTCAGAATTTTTCGGAAATGACGAATATTTTAATATATTTCTCGTTTTGCGCACGTATTGAGCAGAGTCAGGAAAATGAAATATTTTTCTTGAGAACCTTGAACTATGGAAACGTCGACGAGGGATCTTACTAAACCCGAGGCCGGACACAGTTTACAAGGTTTCACGTTCTTCGAGAAATTTTAACCGATGGAATAATAAAATAATGCGAAGAATTAATATGTCATACTTGTTAATGCTGACTTCTGCCAACTATAAATATTGTCCAATAAATAGTAACATGTAATAAAAATCTTATCACATTATTCAGAATTTACCTTGTGTCAAGCCCCTTTAGCCTTATTTTCAAAATAAAAATAGAGTTAATTAAAAGCCCATTGTAGGAAGCTTCCAAGAAGTTTCCTTGTGGACATATTTTTCTCTCTTTTTCCTCCTCACTCTTCTCCACGGCAGAGGTAATATTGGAACCTAATATTCACTTTCATCTTCCTAATATTTTCTCTCTTCTCATTCTCTTCAAACACCATTTCTTCTCCTCTTCTTTTTCCTCCTCCACCGTGCACCTACCCATTGGAAGACCATCTCCATGATTTGTTAAATCAAACCCATTTCTACTCATCTTCCACCATTCCAAGTTCTCTTTTGTGACCATCCTTTGGTTCTTCTTCTTCTTCTTCCACTATCCACCATTGAAGCTAAAGCTTTGAGCTTGGAGGTAAAGTCTTCACCTTTCTTTCACTTTCTTCTCATTTTCGTTTTTCTTGGTCACCTATGTGATCAAGAACTCATTTTTCCATGGTTTGAGTGGACATTGTGGAAATCACTTATATTGGTGTTCTTCTTGAAGGGGAAAACGAAAATCTAGGGCAAGAAGAGGTAACACTTTGTGTTGTCTTCCAAATAGGTAAGAGGGAGATGATCCTCTTCAACTAATCTTGGTAGTAAGGGAATGTCTTGTATGTGTGTTGTTATTGATTTCTGAAACCATGTACAAAGTTCTCTCATTTTTATGTTGCCCTTCATGATAGTACATTTTGTTGGGTTTGTATGATTTATTGATGCCTCTTGCATGATTTGAAGATATATTTGAGTAACTAGTTGATTAAATATGATAATGATTGGTTTGGTTTGAGTTAAAGGACGTGGAGAGCTCTGTTTTCTGCAAGATTACGCGTGGGAATCGATTACACGAGGCTTGTAACTGATTACTAAGCTCTTAAAGGTATGAAATCGTGATTCTGGAAATCTAGTAATCGATTACGTCTTATGTGTAATCGATTACCGAGATTCTGTCTAGCTTGTAATCGATTACAAGAATGGTGTAATCGATTACCAAGCCTCTGATGTCACGAAATGGTGCTTCTGGGAATCACGTAATCGATTACAACTTGTGGGTAATCGATTACGGAGGTTCTGTCCAATTGGTAATCGATTACCAGGGTTGTGTAATCAATTATCAGGTCCTTGAAGTTACGAATCGTGGTTCTGGGAATCATGTAATCGATTACAATGAGATTGTAATCGATTCTGAAATACAGATTCTCGAATGCCGTGTAATCGATTACCAGGGTGATGTAATCGATTACCAAGACCCAAAAATGAGATTTTTGAGCTGGAAATGATTAAAATTGTGGTTCTTTGTCCTTTGTAACCCAAACATAACCTAAAAACCCTGGATTCAAGGATTTTACTTTACTTAAATGCGATAGGAATATGTATTCATACCGATAGAGAAGAAGTGATTTTGAAAGTGGAATTCTTGGATCCATGACATGGAAATTGTGGTATGTGTTGGGAATTTGCGGATCAAAAGTCTCGCAGCGGAATAACAGAATTCCCTCACAGGATCCATGCGAAAAATCCATAATCCGAGTTTTTTTAAATTTTTACCTCTTGAAGCGTGATAGACACAAGCGAGGTGAATCACCAACACCGTAATAGCGACGATGTTTCTGCGGTATCTAGCAACACATCACTGCTACCCAAGTAATGAGAATGTCAGTGATTTGACATAACCTATCTGTAACCAATGTTTCCGTGTAGTTTAGTCCCTTTGTCCAGATATCCAGATTGAACACAAGGCATAGAACGTGTCACCCTTGTTTAGTTCAATCTTCAGTTTCCTGATTCCCGAGTAGACATAGTAATAACAAATAAGATCAATATCTCATATTGACTCATGTGAGCATGGTCATGCATTTCGTAGTCTCACTCAATCAGGGGGCCCGAAGATATCACTCCTGTTATGTAGGAGGGACAAATCCCATCTAGGTCACTCACATCCCTCCACATGTATTGCGGCATGTCTAATAACCAACGTTATAATCATCTTGTTACAGATGACGTTTGATGGCATTGAAACACACAACTCCTCATGTAGGAATCGTAGTGATTTCAGGTCAAAGGACCACATACACCATTATCACTATGAGAATCGCTTATGACACTCACGTAACGATCCACGTAGCGTTCTCATGGCGGGTCTGTCCAATACATCATTACTCTAATATGTATCCATGTGTAGACTTGATATCTCATATCCATGACTCGTGAGATGTGGTCATCAGTCTACGCACATACTAGCTTCAATGTATTATTGTTGTCCTAATTAAAAATAATACTTGACTAGGGACATTTAAGAATAGTGTTTTATCCAATAGGATCTCACGATCAAGTCATCCACTTGATGTCCTATGGTATCAAACTTACTATTCTAAGGACTTTATTATGTCTACCAAAAAGAACACAATAAATGAAATGCCTCATATAAAATAACATAATATAATGTATGAAAATACAAACAAAATGTATTGGCCACTAGGGCATACACCAACAGTATGTGTGTAATAAGGAACATATATTGATATAGAGAATTATTGATGCAAGTGTGATTCCCTATGTGGGTTATGTACTTATTGATTTAGTACTCAATGAGATAAGAATGATGATATGCCATTAAGGCAATGTTTTTAATGAATGTATTGTTGATATGTCATGTTGGACATTGACTAATGCTTATGTGCCATTAAGGCAATGCTTATGTTGAATGCATCATTGATGAACATACATGATTGGACATTGTGTCATCATACATGCGTGTTGTCCGTTGGACATTGTTGAGAAGGCTATGTTGCTTAGGAGTTTGAATAACACCTTTGTGCGGGTGCAAGTAGACTAAGCGTAGGTGTCATATGTTGTTGACCTTGGGGGCGTTGGGGTGTGGGTGTCTCACAATAGACAGTGGTAGCTCCACTGGGGCCATGGGATAGACCAATGCAACACACCAACGATCCTGCCTGAGACGCTGTCCTATATCGCGATCAACTGTTGAGGTACCATGTGTGAGCCATTGCGCAAACAATTTTATGAAAGAAAGCACACTGTATTTTAAGGCTACTGATACACTGGTATTACTCCTTGATCATTCACTCCAAAAATGTTTATGTCAAGCTCCATGGAGTAGGAACTTTGGTACCCTTGTTGCATTGTGAGTTGTCAGTCATATGGTCCATCGAGCATTTATAATTGGATAACGTGTTTACTATTATGACTGTGATATTTATTTAACTCTTGGTAATGCTAATGTTGCTAGCTGGTGTAACGCCCCTTTTTGGGAGGGAACGTCACATTGTCAAACAAAGTAAAATGCGGAAATTAAATAATTAACGATTAAGACCCGGTTCATTTTAATTAATTAATGTTTAACCATGTGAGCAAACTTGACAATATTTTTTTTTTATATAATAATAATAAGGATACTACGGAGTGCGGATAAAAGTAACGAATAAAACAATACATAGAGATTTGCACCTGAATAGCATGCATATATATATCTAGAGTTTAATACAACTGTTTCATAAATACAAGCCTGGCCATCATCAAAAAGCAAAACTATACCCACCCCAAGGGAAACATGCATATATACCCTCATGCATATACAAAATATACAGCCCAAATAAAAAGAAAGATACATCAGGCCCCAAAAACAAAAACACCGCGCACCATCGGTAGCCACCAATGATCATCGACCCCTCAAATAAAAAGGGACCAATTCAGATCATCGGGAGGACCCTCATCGGGATCTTCCTCATCCGAGGACTCATCCATAGGAACCACAGATGCACGGGACGGGGCCCGAGCGGTGGAATCGAAAGAATCCTCCCGCGGGGTGTAATAACGGGGACCCTACATCTCCCGATAGGCGGGTAAAACTCTAAGCGTAAGCGAGGTAGCAAGTGAGGACAGTGCCTCATGGCGTCTCCAGGCAAGTGATATCGACACGTCTCCCACATACACACACGGTCGGAGTTTAGGTTGATGTGCCGGCACTCCGGCCCTCCAAGGAAGGTCGACGCACATCTCCCAAAAATCCGCGCATGCGTGCGGACATCGTCGCAGTCAAAGTCAATCCCGTGCGCGGGCCGAAGCCGGGAAGGCAGTGCTCTTCCTCTCTTCACCGTCGTCTTCGATCGCATGGGTGCACATAAACAAAATAATAGAAGCACGGGGAAAGAGGTAAGATATCCTACTCTCAATACCAATACAGCAACCAAGAACCGAACGGCGCATAAGGCCCACGTAGCAGGTAAAGGCAATTAATAAGCTTTTAAACAGATAACCAGTCAAGCAATCATTAATAGAGGCAATGAATAATTCATAATATCCAGGCAGTTAAATTCAGACAGTTAAATATCATGTAAGCAATAATTTTTAGATGTCAGAATATTCCATGATGTATGGACACAACATTCAATTTCCTACTCCATGGAGCTAGACTCAAACAGTCGGAGAGAAAGATCAGGAGACATGTCTGTGACTCGGCTGCCGAGGCCAGTGCTATCAATAATTTTTCTCATGCACAATCATGGCATTGCACAGACATTCTACACTAGATCACGATATAGGACAGTGTCAAGTCCGGATCGTCGGTGCGTTTGCATCGGTTTGCCCCACGGGCAAAGGAGCTACCAACTACCCATTGTGGAGGACCCGCACCCCGACGCCCCCCAAGGTCATAACAAGACCCACACTTGTCTACTCGCACCCGCACTAAGGTGTGTTCAATCTCCTAGGCAACTTGACCTTACAACAGTCCATCCACAAGCATCACAATGCATAAGACACTATGCATGCTCATGTATGATCCACAATCTCATACAAATTCATAATATACCATATTTGATCAAGAGAGTGCGATAAGCAAATTTGCATCAAAAAAGAACCCAATATCAACATAATATCAATTTATAATTCAAGGAACATAATTTAGGTCCATTATGGATTTCTAAAATCTCTAAGTCTTATGAAAATTATCTCATTGGTTCATTAAGGTTTATGAAGTCCTTAAGCTCTTGTATTCTTTGATTACTTGTAATCCTAGTATTGGGTTATGAAATCTTAACTCAAATTTTCACCTAGAGGTCATGGTCTTCCCAAGGTTTCAAATAAATCATGTTCACATCATTAGGTCCATTTACTTGTTGTTTTGATCCAAGCTATTTGATTCTTACAATTACCTTCCAAACTTAGCTTATTTCCTAAGCCTTAACCACAAATCATCATAAAATTTATCGTTGCAAGTTTCCTATTATTAATCTACGTTTTTAATTGCTTGATTAATTCAAGTCTTGATGTCTCAAATTTTTGCTATCTTTTCCCCTCATTCAAGCTCTTAAAACCGTGGCACTCAAGAGTTCCAACAACCAGAATTTTATCCACTTTGATCACCCTTAACTACTTGATTTAATTAGCCTTACATTGATCAAAGTTTAAGCATCATTTCCATTCAATTTCCAGCCCAAAAACAGCCCCAAAACAGAGTCAAAACCGTGACACTTGTAATGGTCCAAGCAACCAGAATTTTGTCCACTTTAATCACCCTTAACTACTTGATTTAATTAGCCTTACATTGATCAAAATTTAAGCATCATTTCCATTCAATTTCCAGCCCAAAAACAGCCCCAAAACAGAGTCAAAACCGTGGCACATCCAGGGGTTCCAGCACCAGAATTTTCAGCAAGCAAGCATGGATATCAACCACAAAATTACATGAATAATTAACCACTCAATCAACTACTCAAAGCTAAATTAAGACAACAATCAAAGAAATCAAATTTTCAAGCAATTTCAAGAACAACCACCATGTGGTTCTTCTTCCAAAAATCAAATGCAAGATTCCTAGTTGCTAAAGAGGTTGAGGAGGATTAATCTTCCTCTTACCAAGATGAAGAACCAAGAAAAATTCCAAGAAGCACTTGATTTTCGGATTTGAAGCTCCAAAAACCCTAGAAAATGTGGTCCAAGTTAGAACAATGTAATGGTGTGAAAAAGAAGAAGGAAATGACCATTAAATCAAGATGAAAACCAGAAACGAAAATGGAGTGGAAATCTGAAAATTTTCAGCCATGGGAGCTCACCTTCAAAGCTTGAGAAATGGTTGAAGATGGAAGCTTTCTTGAAAACTCCAAGCACAAAAGATGATGAGAAGGAGTAGGAGATTAAGAAAATATGGTTGAAGTAAATTTTTATGAAGGTTGGGGTCTTGGAGGGTGGCTGGACGTGTGGTGGCTGGAAGAGAAAAAAAAAGAAATGGTTGAAGAGAGAAAGAAGAAGAAGAAACGTAAAAAGGAAGAAGAAATGTGTTTTTGGGTGTTAATACATTTAGATGTAATATTAGGATAGTAAAAATCAATTATTTCACTTGAGTGGGCTGCAGATCACGTACAAGAGAGAGAGAATTGAGTGACAAAATTGGCTTCCTTTGGAAGCTAATTCATGTGGTCAAAGCTTGGGGTCAAAGCTTCTTAAGGAAGCTTGAATATTTAACTATTAAATTTGAATTAAAGTGGATAGATTTGATATAAAGTGGATTACATTAGGATAATGTGATAGTATTTTTATTACACACTATTATCCAATAGATAATAGTTACAGTTGACAGGAGTCAGTATTTAATTAATCTGACAGATGAATTTTTCGCTGTACTGATTTAATTGTATCAGTAAAGATTTCTCAAAATTGCGAAACCTCGTAAACTGTGTCAAGTCTCGGGTTTAGTAAGATCCCCCGTCGACTTATCCATAGTCCAAGGTTCTCAGAGAAAACATCGCGTTTCCCTGATTCTGCTCAGCGCGCACGCAAAACGAGGAATATAGTAAAATATTCGACGGTTCCGGAAAATTCCCAGAAAATTCTCAAAAATTGCAAATATTATAAAACGACTATCCGTCATATAATTTTCCAATTTTTGAAGCACCACAGTCGTTTTCACGACTCTGCTCGAGTTTCACGCAAAACGAGGAATATATTAAAATATTCGTCGTTCCCGAAAAATTCCAGAAAAATTCTCATAAATCACAAATATTAGAAAATGACTATTCATGGTGAAATAATCAATTTCCGGAGTGTTACACTGGTCTCAACAATTCTCACCAATTTCGGTGTGCACGCAAAACGAGATATATTAAAATATTCGTCGTTTAGAAAAATTCCAAAAAAATTCCTAAAAATCAAGAATATTATAAAACGATGATTCATGATCAAATATGTATTTTTCGAATGTTACAACACTCCCTACTAAAAGGAATTTCGTCCTCGAAATTTACATACCTTAAAATAATTCGGATGTTGCTCCTTCATCTTGTCTTCCAATTCCCAAGTCGCATCACCAGTTGCTTCATTCCAAATCACCTTTACCAATGGAATCTCCTTGCCTCGTAGTTGCTTTATCCATCGATCCTCGATTCTCGCAGAGACGTTTCATAGGTCAGGTTCTCTTTTAAGCGTACTTGTGTCCTGCTATGACATGACTTGGATCAGGTAAATATTTACGAAGTTGTGACACATGGAATACATTATGTATGTTTGCAAGAATAGGGGGTAAGGCTATCTGGTAAGCTACTTGGACCTATCCGACGAAGAATTTGGTAAGGTCCAAGAAATTTTGGAGTGAGTTTTCTAGATTTCAAGGCCGGCCGACCCCGTACGTGGGTGTGACTTTCAGGAACACATGCTCACCTTCTTCAAACTCAAGAGGCTTTCTTCTCTTATCCGCATAGCTCTTCATCGGCTCTGAGCAGTTCTCATCTTCTCTTGAATCATCTTAACCTTCTCAGTCGTCTGTGGATAATATCTCGGTCCAATCGTAAGACGCTCGCCGTCTTGGTACCAACATAATGGTGTTCGACACCGTCTTCCATACAGAGCTTCATAGGGTGCCATCCCTATACTCGAATGATAACTGTTATTGTAGGTGAACTCCACCAGTGGTAGAACTTCATCCCAACTTCCAGTCTGTTCCATAGAACAAGCTCTAAGTAGGTCTTCTAGAGATTGGATCGTTCTTTCCGATTGACCATCGGTTTGCGGATGATATGCTGAACTCAGGCGCAATCTTGTCCCCAACGAAGCTTGTAAACTTTGCCAAAACTTTGAGGTAAACCTCGGATCTCTATCCGAGACTATACTCGTAGGCACACCATGTAATCTGACAATTTCCCCGATATACAGTCGGGTCAGCTTTTCCAAACTGTACCTTATGTTAATCGGAAGGAAATGAGCCGATTTTGTAAGTCGATCAACTATCACCCAAATCGAGTCATGTCCCATCCTCGTCCTTGGCAATCAAAGTTGTGTTGCTCTTTCTCTATATCTCTCTTTACATTGAGGGCAATGTTATCCCACAACAAAGTCCATTGCGATGTTGTCCCACTTCCATTCGGGAATAGACAATGGTTGCGAAAGCAACCCAAGGTCGCCGATGTTCCACTTTGGCTTTTTGACAGACTGGACAAGTCGATACACATCTAGTGACATCACTTTTTAGTCCATGCCACCAGAACAACTTCTTCAAGTCTTGGTACATCTTCATTATACCAGGGTGCATACTTAGCTTGCTAGTGTGGGCGTGATCCACAATATATCGTCTGAGCTCTTGGTCACGAGGAATGCAAACTCTACCTCGGAATCTCAGAATTTCATCTGTTCCTTCTTCGAACTCTGTTTTCTCGCCTTGTTTCATTTGTTCTCTTATTCCTTGCAAGAATTCATCGGTCTTCTGTTTTTCCCGTATGTCCTCCATCAACTCGCTTGAGATGGTAACCATATTCATGCAAATTCTTCCAGGTTCCAACTTAACAAATGACCATACATCTCTAAATTGTTCGATGAGATCTCTTTCCTTAATTGTGAACACTCAATTTTGACCGGACTAAAAAATAAAATATATATAAAAAAAAAGAGGAAAATTAAAAAAAAAAATAAAAAATTTATGGCCCACCTTTTAGCCCATTTTACCTAGCCTTTTTTTAGTTTAAACAAATTAAGCTCATCTTAGTCTTAAAAATAATAATAATAATATAAAAAAAAAATGAAAATAAAAATAAAAAAATAAAAAAAAAAAAAAAAAAAAAAAATATAAAATATAAAATAAAAAAATAAAAAAAAAAAATAATATATAAAAAAAAAAAGAAGGCACAAAGACACACGCACAATAACAAGGGGGACTTCCATTTCTTCATCCCATACCCACCATTCCATTTTCTTCCTTCCATAACCACCTTCACCTATTCTCACGTCCCCACATATACCCACTATCACTACTCTGCAAGCTGCACACAATCACTTAGCACTCAATTTCCTCACTAATTGCACCCACTCCACTCACCGCACATTTGCACTCAATAACACAATCCACTCACTCACTCTGCACCTATCACGTCCACTCACGCCACACAGACATGCACCAACAGGCACACAGGGTTGGTTTTGGTTTTGTTTTTCTTTTGATTTTGGAAGGAGCACTCACACAGGGTTGGTTTTGGTTTTGTTCTCTTTTGATTTTGAAATTGCACCCACTATGCACTCACTCACCAAACTACACACACGTCACTTTTTCTTTCTTATATATTCACTCACGCAGGCACAAGCAAAGGAAACTTCCATTCTTCATTTTCTTCACCCACAGCTACTAGCGACAACCTCCTCCACGTGAAGAACAACCTTCAACCTTCACAGTAGTAACCATCTTCCTTCCACCATCACCGTAGCCACCATCTCCCTCCTCATCTCACTTCCATTTCTTCATCCCATACCCACCATTTTTCTTGAACCCCCAAGCAACTTCCCTTCACTCTCACCTCCATTCACTTCCAACCGTTGCACCATCTCCATCCTCTCCCTCTACCATTTAACACCCTCCACCAAACGCACCAACGATCCATCCTTACTTCCATCTTCACCAAAACCGTGGCCTCTAGCACCTTCACCATCTTTTTCTTCATCACAACACCACCATCTCATTTCATCCATTTCACCACCCTCCAAGCACCCCATCATTTCACAAACAGCCCCTCCATTCGCCATCTCCCTTCCTTCACACCCCACAAAGAACCTTCACCACCCTCCACCAAACCCGTAGCACCATTTTCCTCCATTCCACCGTAGTCTTCCCTTCACCCGTAACCACCATTTTCTTCTTTCCATTTTCACCTCTTCCAGGCCTCTTCATCGCCTCCAGTGAGAACCTCATCCAAGCCAACCTTCCCCACGTGAAGTCTCCCACCATCTCCACCCAAGCGAAAGAACCATCACCAAGACATCAACCACTTCACATCCGGTAGCTACTCCTCACTCATCCATCACCACGTGAACCTCACCTCCACATCCACGTAACCCACCAAACACAAGCCAATCATTTCCGGCGACAGCTCTCCGGTAGCCATCTCCACAACCTTCTCCACCATTGCACCATCATCTTCCTTCACCCCTTCATCCAAGCTCCTTCACCATTTTTCTAGCAGCAACCTCGTCCCACCGTAGCTCCTCCAAACTATCGTGATCACCCTGCCAACCTCCACACCCTCCATCACCATCACCCCGTGAACCAGAGAACCTCCATGCAGCCTACCTTCTCCACACCTACCGAGTTGACTCAGTGGCCACCATCTTCCATTTCCAGCAGCTTCATCTCCCTCCAACCTCATCACCTTCTTCAAGCTTCATCTCCCCTCCACGTAGCCACCACCGTAACTCACCATAACACCCCACCTTATCTTCTTCCAACCTTCTCCAAACCCTACTCACCTCCACCCACCATGCACTAAAACACTCCACTACTTCCATAACAAAGAACCATTACCCACCGTGACCATCAAGCCACCATTTCCCTCCAACCAAGACTCACACCAGTGAAGAAATCAACTTACGTATGTAAGCTCGTAAGAGCTTTCCTTTTCTAGTTTTATCAACTCCTCTATCCTTCTTCTTTTCATTATTATTATTTTATTGTTATTATTATTAGTATTATTATACTATTTTGATTACTACTTTGCTTTTCGTTTTTTTTTAACGTTAAAGTGTTTTATTGTGTATATATATATATATATTTATATATATATATATATATATATATATATATATATATATATATATATATAAAATAAAAATAAAAAAACAAAAAAATAAAAATAAAAAAAAAAACAAAAAAAAAAGATATGAAGTAAATTTTTGTTTTTTAAAAAAAAAAAAGTATAATATTTTGTTTTAAATAAAAAGGAAGATAAAAATAAAAAAATAATAATAAAAGATAAAAATAAAAAAAAAATAAATGAGAATTTAATCAATGCAATGACTAACGATGATGATTAAATAGCAAATGCTATCTTCAATGTCGTTTGGATCATAAGGGTTTATTGAGTAGCTTTGTGCTTCCTTAAATCCTGTGCAAGAAGGTTTCTAATCATTTTTTTAATTAAAATAAATCAACCTTTAATTTATTTTTTACAGAACTACGTGACTTTGAGTTCCTCATTGCACCTGAGGGTACGTAGGAGCAGAATTTCAATTCTGTCAAGTTAAAATTAAATTTTCACAATTTGATTTTTCTTTTCATAAAAAAAAATAATAAAAATAAAATAAAAATAAAATATTTTAAAAGTCTTTTTAAAATGGGTAAAATAAATAAATTTGAGATTATTAAGTTTTTGCACAATTAACTTAAGGTACCGTCTCAGGACGGGTGTGATAGGGGTGCAGTGGGATTAAGTTTCCACCCTTCCCTATCCATAACCGACTCCCGAATCCGATTTGGTTCCAAAGACCATTTTCTAAAAAGGTTTTCCAATTTTTCCTAAATTCAAATAAAATTGGTGGCGACTCCATATTTTAATCATTTTTTTAAAATCATACGCGAGTTGCTGTATTTCGCCGCGATCCCGGTCGCGACAGGATGGCGACTCCACCTGGGAATACTTGGAGAGTCAGGCTGTTGTAGTTAATTGTGCAAAATTTTAATAATCTCTATGTATTTATTTTACCCATTTTCTTGTTTTATTTTTTTTGTTTTCTTATTTGTTCGTAAATAGTTTTTGATTAATGCTTTTATGTAAATACTTGATAACATTATTTTGTGTATATTTTTAACTTGTATATATTTTTGTACTTATTTGATGAAACCCTAGGGTAGGTGATTGCTGGCTGGCTTTTGTATATATGTTTTGCAGGTTGGGGGTAATCTTTTGTCTTTTAAATTTTGTTGTACAGGTTTGTATGCTCCCTCACACACGTCACTATCACTTACCTTACACACAAGCTCTATACCCGGGCTCAATACCTTGTAGGATTAAATAGAGGGTGAAGTAGTGTTGCTTTGAGAGACCTTTGGTCTCCGTATAGGCACATGAAAATCCCTCACTCAGATTGAACTCTTTCCGCTTGTAGCCTATCATGGGTGAGGATTGAGGACTCTTACTAGCCAAAGTGTTGGTGACAAGAAGGACAATCTGGGGACCATGACTTTTTAGAAGTTTAGATCTGTCACGAAAATCTTGCAGCGATAGATTGAACGTAGTATTTGTCAAAATTAGAGTCGTGACTTTAAGGAAAATCCAACCTTTAAGTTTCACCGATTAGGACACAAAGGGAGCGTGCTTTTTCTTTATCTGTTCATTTCTCATACCATTCATTCTTTGTTAAAAAAAAATCATAAAAAGGGAATGTTTCATCTTGCATTTTCTTGTCATTTCCTTGCATAAAAAAAAACAAAAATAAAATAAAAAATATACATTTCATTTTCATAGCATTCTAAAAAAATTTAAAATCATGCATTTTCATGTCATTCATAATTGTGAAAAAAAAAGAGAAAAATGTACATCTTACATTTCCATGGCATTGATCGCATCTTTTAAAAAAATAAAAAAAGAGAAAAGGAAAAAAGAGAGAAAAAATGTTTTCAAAATTCATTCATGCATCCCATGCATTTCATTCATTTCATTTTATGCTTCTCATGCATCTCATTCATAAAAAATGTTTCCAAAGTTCATTCATTTCACCTTATGCATCCCATGCATTTCATTCATTTCATTTTATGCTTCTCGTGCATCTCATTCATTTCATCCCAGTCTTTGTTAATAAATCAAATTGGTTCAGGAATCATTGCGCGACCTAGAAAGAAGAGACCAATCTAACCCGAGTTCACAATACAAGATCTCGGACCGAGAATGGCTGCGATAATTCGAGACGGAAGAAACTTGAGTAGGGAGGTCGACGAAGTGACGGGGAGGATAAACGAGGTGTCGAGAGAACCAAGCGAGGTTGGAAGCAATATTGCAAGATATAAGGGAGTCTCTCCACTTAATCGGTGAAACGGGAATGCAAATGGGGTTGAAATGTATGCAAACGTGCCACCGATGCTTGCTCCAATCTACTCGGCGTAACCTCAAGCATCGCTGCGGGAATCCGCGAGCAACCACCTCAAACAACATCAATAGTCACGCCCATTGGGGAGGGGTATCATGCTCTAGAAGGCGCTCATAATGAAGTCCACGGTTATGCGGGCCCTACTTGGGAACCACCTCATGTGTCCATTCCAGGACACGTGACCATGCCTTGTTCTGGGAATAGTCATGTCATAACTGAGAAGGATAAAATGAAAGAAGATTGGATGGAGAAAATGGAGGAACAAATCAAGGCAATAAAAGGCCCAAATGCTTATGGACCTCTGAGGATAGAAGAGTTATGTCCTACTACGGATGTAGTAATCCCCAACAATTTCAAGATTCCTGATTTTGTGAAGTATGACGGGAGCGGCAATCCTCGTTTCCATTTGATCAGTTATGGGACTAAGATGGCTGTTTGGTCTAGGGATGATAAGTTCCTCATCAGTTTCTTCCATGAGAGTCTTACAGGTCCCGCCCTAGAGTGGTATCTTCAGTTAGACCGCTCCAGGATCTCGCGTTGGACGGAATTGGCTGACTTATTTATGGACCAGTACAAATTCAACTTGGACGCAGCCCCAACCCGAGAACAATTGAGCTCGATGCAGAAAGGAAATGATGAACCATTCAAGCAATATGCGCAGAGGTGGAGAGCATTGGCGGCTCAAGTCCAGCCCCCATTAACATTGTCTGAGATGTGCTCGTATTTCTTGGGGACCCTAGGAAACCCTTTTATTGGGACGATGGCTGGAGCAGCCTATAAGGATTTTGCAGATTTAATAACTTCTGGAGAAAGAATTGAAATATTGGCCAAAACGGGAAGTTGCCAATGAGTAGCACGAGAGAATACTTGCTTTCAAGAAAGGATTCCACCAAAGAAAAAGAACACGAAGTGAATTATATCCAACCTCAACAAAATTTCGGCCGCGATATAGCCCAAGTCATCGGCCATCATACAACCCCAACCCTCATTTTTTCATACCAAACACGCCATTGCCTCATTATTCATCCCACCAAATTATACCGACCACAAACTTCATCCCAACACCACAATTCCAAGTTAACAATGTCCCTCGCCACAACCATATACACCAACTCGCCCAACCTATGCCCGATACCCACCGCACCTCCGCAAAATTACCTAAACCACTCACAACCTCGCTTTGAACCCCCAAAACCAAAGCCGCTTTCGTCCTCAAAACCTTCCCCCTTTCCAAGGTTGTCCATTTCAAATGCGAGACCTATTCCAAAGGTTGTTTGATGCTCATCTTATTTCGGGAATTCTGTGCGCCCATTAGAGCCACCATTTCCATCGTGGTATAACCCGAACTCAACTGCGCAAGTATCACATGGATATCCCGGGGCATTCAATTGAAGGCTGCGAGTCCTTTAAGACTGCAAGTAAGAAAGTTAATTGCTTATGGGAAACTTGATATCCAGGAGGAGGTGGACCCAGTATTGTTAACAACCCAATTCCTAATCATGGTGGAAGGAATGTGGTGAATGCTTTAGAGGTGGAAGGGTCATCCATAAGAAGTGTCATGAGCTTGCGTACACCGATGACAAGGATATTCGAAGGGTTGAAGAAAGCTGGCTACAATATCACTGCACCAGCCGCCACGATGAAAGAAGAGGAAAAATATGATGCGAGTCGAATTGTGCTTATCATTGTGGAGAAATGGGACACGATATTGAAAATTGTTGGGACTTTAAAGTTCGAGTCCAAGGTTTACTCACTTTGGGAATAATACAGCCAGCAAGGGGTAGCTTCCTCCGAAGAGGTTAATGTGATCGAACGCTTTGTGCTTAAGGTGCCACCTCTCACCAAGTCTCGACACCGAGAAAAGTAGTGGTAACAATCAAGAAGCCGGTGCCATTTGCTTATAATGACACTCATTCAGGTCTTAGTGGAATTATGAAACCAAGGTAGAGACAAAAGGAGTCGGGAAGAGACTTCGAAGGCTCAATTGTTGAAGTACACAAGGATGAGGAGTTTGTGACTAATATAGTCAAGGTAGGAGGAATTACCGGGAGTGGGCGATGCTATGGCCCGGGAGAATTAGAAAAGGAGAAAATTGTTAAGGAAGGGAGCGAGAGAGGAAATGTCAAAAGAAGACGAGAGAGAGAAAGAAGGTGAAGAGGAGTTCTCGAAGATAATGAAGCGAGTAAATATGATGTGATGGAACAGTTAAAAAGACTCCGGCCGGGATATCTCTTTGTCACTCATCTTAACATCTCGAGATGCATCGGAAGGCATTGCTAAAAATTCTAAATGAAGCTTATGTGAAGCCCGATGTTACTCCCGAAAGTGTGGTTAACATGGTGGACCCCGTGAAACGCATTAACATGATCACATTTACTGATGAAGAGATCATTTCTCAATCCGAGAAGAGCCCGAGCCTTGCACATAACCCTCAAATGCAAAGGGCACATAATTGCAAAGGTTTTGATTGACGGGGGGTCTGCATTGAATATTATTCCCAAGTCGACCCTAACCTCATTATCAATAAGTGAGGATGAACTGTTGCCACGGGAGATGGTGGTACGAGCCTTTGATGGAAACAAGAGAGGCATTGTGGGAGAGATAATGTTGCCGCTAGAGATTGGTCCAAGCAATTTTCAAGTACTGTTCCAAGTCATGGATATGGAGCCTGGCTATACCATGTTACTAGGGAGGCCATGGATCCATACCGTCGGGCTGTTCCTTCCACCCTGCATCAAAGTGTTAAATATATTGAGAATGGGTCGGTCATCACCATACATGGAGAGGAAGAGATTATCTTTGTCAAAACCAGTTTCGGTGCCATATGTGGAGAGTGCAGAAAAGGAAGAGGAGAACCTGTGGCACAGTTTCGAAGTAGTTGAAACTGAACTCGGTAAAGATGAATCTCTCACACCAAGTGTGAATCAGGTGGTTGCTCGGATCATGGCTAGTAGTGGATACCAGGAAGGAAAGGGTTTGGGTTCAAAGCTGCAAGGTACTCGGTCGCCAGTGTCACTCCCAGGAAAGTCAGACAAGTTTGGGATAGGGTACGAAGTATCTCTGGAGGAGCATATGAGGAGCATGACTCTTGGAAGAAAGAATGACAAGGGCAAAGCGAAGTATATTCCCCATCTGAGAGAAACATTCCCAGCACCGGCTGAGGTGATTATGCCTGATGAGGTCATTCACCCTCAATACCGCCTCACTATCAATGCTTTGCATGAAGAAAGCCAAGAAGAGCACAAGGCAATCCGTCCTGTTGCTGATGAGGAGCCGCTAAAGAACTGGAAATCTGAACCAATTATTGATGTGATTGTTTCAAAGTAATTTCCTGTTTAAGTTTGTTCTGAACTTATGGTTTATGTTATTTGAGACATTAATTAAATGAACTTGCATGAATATTCAGCATTTCCCTTCGTTGCACTTTCTGATTTATCCTTTTGCATTTTTCTTTTTACATTTCTATACCATATCGTGTTCTTTCTTTGTCATTCCTGCTTTATTCTACTTTTCCAACTCCACACAAAATGACTTTCCAGGGATATGAGTTTCATAGAAAGTTTGCCTCATAAAAGGGACTTCGAAAACTCATCAATTGATTCTCCTACAATGATTGATAAAGAAGACCCTGAATCTGGAGAAGAGGAGGAAATTGTTGAAAATTTTTCAAAATTACTGGAGTACTCAGAGAGGGGATTTAACTTGAATGGCGAGGAAGCAGAGGTGGTCAACATGGGGACAGAGGAAGAGAAGAAGGAATTGAAAATAGTGGAAAACCCGGAGTTTGAAGAAATGATCACGTTGTTCAAAGAGTATATGGATGTTTTTGCTTGGTCTTATCAGGATATGCCAGGGTTAGACCCAGAGATAGCATCGCACAAAATCCCACTCTACCCGAATATTGAGGCAAAGAAACAAAAATTGAGAAGGATGCATCCTGATATGTCTTTGAAGATCAAGGAAGAGGTGACTAAGCAGTTGGAAGCAGGGTTTGTGGAAGTGTCAAGACACCCAGAGTGGGTAGCTAATATCGTGCCAGTGCCTAAGAAAGATGGAAAAGTCAGAATGTGTGTGGACTATAGAGATCTGAATAAGGCCAGCCCGAAGGATGATTTTCCACTCCCTCACATTGATGTTCTGGTTGATAACACTGCTAAGAATCACAGGTTCTCATTCATGGATGGATACTCAGGGTACAATCAAATCCCCATGGATGTCAATGACAAAGAAAAGACCACTTTCATTACTCCTTGGGGAACGTTTTGTTATACGGTGATGCCGTTCGGATTAAGGAACGCTGGGGCAACTTACCAACGTGCTATGGTGGCATTGTTTCATGACATGATGCACAAGGAGATTGAGGTGTACGTGGATGATATAGTGGCCAAATCTAAAGAAGGAGAAAGTCATGTGGCGGTCTGCGTAAAAATTTGTTTGAAAGACTCGAGAAAGTACAAGTTGAGGTTGAATCTGCCAAATGTGTTTTTGGAGCATCTATTTGGGAAATTGCTTGGATTCATTGTTAGCGAGAGAAGGAATAAAGGTGGATCCGGATAAAACAAAAGCAATACGGAGATGTCGCCCCTAAGACGGAGCGTGAAGTGCGAAGTTTTCTCGGGAGACTCAATTACATTGCCGGATTCATTGCTAACTTAACCAAAGCACTTGTGAGCCTATATTCAAGTTATTGAAGAAGCATCAACCCAGGGCAAATGGGATGAAGAATGTCGGGAAGCTTTTGACAAGATAAAGGCTTATTTAATGAATCCTCCTATTTTGGTACCCCTACTGCCGGGTCGTCCCTTAATTTTGTACCTAAGCGTATTACCAACCTCAATGGGGGCAATCTTTGGGACAACATGATGAATCGGGAGGAAAGAGCAAGCAATTTACTATCCGAGTAAGAAGTTTAATGATTGTGAAGCTCGTTACATGGCTATTGAGAAAACTTGTTGTGCTTTGGTATGGACCTCAAAACGGCTACGACAGTATATGCTCTATTACACCACATGGTTGATCTCTCGAATAGACCCCATAAAATACATATTTGAAAGTCCTCATATTTCATTAAGAGTTTCAAAGTGGCAAGTGATGCTATCAGAATTTGATATCAAGTACATGACTCGGAAATCCATCAAAGGAAGTGTGATTGCTGATCATCTGGCTGAAAACCCTCTTGAGGGTGGACAACTAGTGATATCTGAATTTCCTGATGAAGAAATACTGATGGCGGAAGAAGAAGAAGAAGAAGAAGAAGAACCAGGCTGGAAGATGTATTTTGATGGAGCGGTTAACATGCATGGCAGTGGCATAGGAGCCGTGGTTGTTTCACCAACGGAAAGCAATACCCAGTTGCTATCAAGTTTGAATTTGAATGCACCAATAATGTTGCGAGTATGAGGCCTGTGCTAAGGGTTTACAAGTTGCAATTGACTTGGGGATCAAGCAGTTAAAAGTATTTGGAGACTCAGCACTCATCATTTATCAGGTGAATGGTGAATGGCAAACCAAGGATCCGAAGTTGATACCTTATCAAAAGTATTTAATCCAGTTGGTTGAGAAGTTTGAGGAGGTGACCTTCTCCCATTTGACCCGAGACCAGAATCAGTTTGCAGATGCCTTGGCCACTTTAGCTGTAATGACCAAGTTGGATATTCATAATAATGTTCAACCCATCCAAGTGAAGATGCACAGTGAGCACGCATATTGTGCTAATGTGGAAGGCGAGCCAGATGGTAAACCTTGGTATTATGATATCAAGCAGTATATTCAGCATAGAGAATACCCAACGGGAGCAAGTGAGGTGAATAAGAAGACTATCCGTCGGTTGGCGATGACCTTTTTCTTGAATGGAGAGGTTTTGTATAAAAGGAGTCACGATGGTACTTTACTTAGATGCGTGGATGCTTGTGAAGCTCGTGTAATCATGATTGAGGTTCATGAAGGAATCTGTGGAACTCATGCCAATGGTCATATGATGGCTCGGAAAATTCTAAGGAGTGGTTATTATTGGTCCACAATGGAAACAGACTGCATAAATCATGTACGGAAGTGTCAAAAATGCCAGATGTATGCAGATCGAGTCAACACACCTCCTTTCCCTTTGCATAATTTGGTGTCTCCCTGGCCTTTCTCAATGTGGGGAATAGATGTCATTGGGCCCATTAATCCTAAAGCTTCCAATGGTCATCGCTTCATCTTAGTAGCAATTGACTATTTCACCAAGTGGGTAGAAGCTTCCTCTTATGCCAGCATTACTCAAAAAGTGTTTTTGAGATTCCTCAAAAGGGATATTGTCTGCAGATATGGAGTTCCAGAAAGGATAATCACAGATAATGGTACCAATCTCAATGGTGCTGAGATTAAAAAGTTCTGTGAGAATTTCAAAATTAAGCATCATAATTCAGCTCCATACAGGCCTCAGATGAACGGAGCAGTTGAAGCAGCAAATAAGAATGTTAAGAAAATTGTTGCTAAGATGGTGGTGAACTACAAAGACGGCATGAAATGTTACCCTATGCTTTGCATGCATATCGTACTAATATACGATCAAGCAACCTTTGGGGCAACGCCTTTCTCTTTGGTATATGGGATGGAGGTTTGTCTCTCCAATAGAAATCGAGATCCCTTCTCTAAGAGTTCTAGTGGAAGCGGAGTTAGAAGAATCGAATGGGTGAAGACTCGATATGAGCAATTGAATATGATAGAAGAGAAGAGATTGACGACTATTTGTCATGGGCAATTGTATCAAAGCGGAGAATGGCGGAACCTTCAACAAGAAAGTTCGTCCCAAGGAATTCTATTCGGGGGATCTGGTTTTGAAAAAGATTCTCCCTAACCAAGAGGACGCCCGAGGAAAAATGGGCTCCGAATTATGAAGGCCCGTACATAGTCAAGCGGACATTTTCGGAGGAGCGTTAATTTTGCGAGAATATGGATGGAGAAGAATTGCCAAGGCCCGTGAATACGATGTTGTCAAGAAATTCTATGCCTAAAAAGAAGAGAAAAAGCTCGTTAGGTTGAAAACCCGAAAAGGCAACCTAAGCAAAAGTTAGAGCAATTAAAAAAAAAAAAAAAAAAGAGAGAGTCCGAAAACTAAAAACGAAAAAGCGAGTCTAAGCAAAAGTTAGGACAAATAAATAGGCAAAATCTCAAAGGAAGTGAGTCGAAACTCTTGAGGGATTCACCAAATTGGGGCAATTTTTGATGTGTGTCCAATCGAGTTACACGTGGGCAAGTTGTTCGCATTGAATTGGCAATCTTGGGGCAAAATTTTTGAGGAAAATTAAAGAGAATTCATGTTGAAGGAGGTATCGGCGAGAGCGTGATTGAGTTGTCAAGCATTTGCGGTGAATCAATTGAATGAGGAACAAGGAACCAATCTTTGGGGCAAAGTTTTTATTTTTCTTGCAATCTTTCTTTTGTCTTTCAAGTATGTGTCTTGTCAAAAGTCATGTACGATTACATTACCAAAATAATAAAAAGGAAATTTGTTCATTCAACAAATTTACTGTCCATTCATGAATGCATGCTTACTCATTAATTTATGTCTCAAATAAAATAAACTTAAGGTCAACAATTTGATCGATAATTTTGCGACAATCCATCAATGATTAATTCAGATTAAAGGATCTCAATAATTCAAGATACGAGGTTGTGATGTGTTGCCAAGGAAAACAAGGTGGTCAGAAAAATGAAAAAGGAAAAGAGAAAATCTAAGGGAGTCTCAGCTGACAAAGGATCTGATGAAGAAAAACATGTGGGCAAAGGGTTTGATTGGTCAAAGCTTTCCATGGCCGCTGTCGGTTCGTATTGGTTTTCTGAAGAAAAAGGGAAGATAAAAAAAGAGAAAAGAAAAATTTTAATTCCATATTTCTTTGAACGCATCATGCACCATGCATTTTAAATTCCTGTCATTTAATTTTGAGCGCATCGGCTCCTGTCATTTATTCTTTGAGCAGTGCATCAGCTCATTGCATTGCCATTTAATTTTCGGGACACAGGTTTGCCCATTGTCATTTAATTTTCGGGACGCAGGTTTGCCCATTGCCATTTAATTTTTCGGACGCAGGTTTGCCCATTGCCATTTAATTTTCGGGACGCAGTTTGCCCATTGCCATTTAATTTTTCGGGACACGAGGTTTGCCCATTGCCATTTAATTTTCGGGACACGGGTTTGCCCATTGCGATTTAATTTTCGGGACGCAGTTTGCCCATTGCGATTTAATTTTCGGAGACGAGTTTGCCCATTGCCATTTAATTTTCGGGACACGGTTTGCCCATTGCCATTTAATTTTCGGGACGCAGTTTGCCCATTGCCATTTAATTTCGGGACACGGTTTGCCCATTGCCATTTAATTTTCGGGACGCGAGTTTGCCCATTGCCATTTAAATTTCGGACGCTTGATTGCCCATTGTCATTTAAAATTTCGGGACGCAGGTTTGCCCATTGTCATTTAATTTTGAGCGCATCGGCTCCATGCATTTTAATTTTACATGAGCGCATCGGCTCCATGCATTTTAATTTTACATTGAGCGCATCGGCTCCTTGCATATTTAATTTACATTAGCGCATCGGCTCCTTGCATATTTAATTTCTGTTGAGCGCATTGGCTCCATGCATTTTAATTTTCTGTTGAGCGCATCGGCTCCATTCATTTTTAATTTTTGTTCATTTTTAATTTCTGTTGAGCGCATTGGCTCTATTCTTTTAAAATTTTTGTTGAGTGCATCGACTCCATGCATTTCAATTTCTTGCCTTGTTTTGCATTGCCGGACAAAATTGAAGTTCATATCTTTACTCATTTCTTACGACGATAATTAGAAAAACTACGGTTATTCTTATTATCTAATAAGAAACAAGTAAAGAGGGGCAACTGTGAACACTCAATTTTGACCGGACTAAAAAATAAAATATATTAAAAAAAAAGAAAAATTAAAAAAAAAAAATAAAAAAAAATTTATGGCCCACCTTTTAGCCCATTTTACCTAGCCTTTTTTAGTTTAAACAAATTAAGCTCATCTTAGTCTTAAAAATAATAATAATAATATAAAAAAAAAAAAAATAAAAATAAAAAAATAAAAAAAATAAAAAAAAAAAAAAAATAAAAAATATAAAATAAAAAAATAAAAAAAGGTATAATATATAAAAAAAAAAAAAGGCACAGACACACGCACAATAACAAGGGGACTTCCATTTCTTCATCCCATACCCACCATTCCATTTTTTCTTCCTTCCATAACCACCTTCACCTATTCTCACGTCCCACACATATACCCACTATCACTACTCTCTGCAAGCTGCACACAATCACTTAGCACTCAATTTCCTCACTAATTGCACCCACTCCACTCACCGCACATTTGCACTCAATAACACAATCCACTCACTCACTCTGCACCTATCACGTCCACTCACTGCCACACAGACATGCACCAACGGCACACAGGGTTGGTTTTGGTTTTGTTTTTCTTTTGATTTTGGAAGGAGCACTCACACACACGGGGTTGGTTTTGGTTTTGTTCTCTTTTGATTTTGAAATTGCACCCACTATGCACTCACTCACCAAACTACACACACGTCACTTTTTCTTTCTTATATATTCACTCACGCAGGCACAAGCAAAGGAAACTTCCATTCTTCATTTTCTTCACCCACAGTCACTACTAGCGACAACCTCCTCCACGTGAAGAACAACCTTCAACCTTCACAGCCGTAACCATCTTCCTTCCACCATCACCCGTAGCCACCATCTCCCTCCTCATCTCACTTCCATTTCTTCATCCCATACCCACCATTTTTCTTGAACCCCAAGCAACTTCCCTTCACTCTCACCTCCATTCACTTCCAACCGTTGCACCATCTCCATCCTCTCCCTCTACCATTTAACACCCTCCACCAAAAAGCGCACCAACGATCCATCCTTACTTCCATCTTCACCAAAACCGTGGCCTCTAGCACCTTCACCATCTTTTTCTTCATCACAACACCACCATCTCATTTCATCCATTTCACCACCCTCCAAGCAGCCCCATCATTTCACAAACAGCCCCTCCATTCGCCATCACTCCACTCACCTTCACACCCCACACTGACCTTCACCACCCTCCACCAAACCAGTAGCACCATTTTCCTCCATTCCACCGTAGTCTTCCCTTCACCCGTAACCACCATTTTCTTCTTTCCATTTTCACCTCTTCCAGCCCTCTTCATCGCCTCCAAGTGAGAACCTCATCCAGCAACCTTCCCCACGTGAAGTCTCCCACCATCTCCACCCAAGCAGCAACCATCACCAAGACATCAACCAGCTTCACATCCGGTGCTACTCCTCACTCATCCATCACCACGTGAACCTCACCTCCATCATCCACGTAACCCACCAAACACAAGCCAATCATTTCCGGCAGCTCTCTGCCGTAGCCATCTCCACAACCTTCTCCACCATTGCACCATCATCTTCCTTCACCCCTTCATCCAAGCTCCTTCACCATTTTTCTAGCTGTGACAGACAACCTCGTCCCACCGTAGCTCCTCCAAACTATCGTGATCACCCCGCCAACCTCCACACCCTCCATCACCATCACCCCGTGAACCGGAGAACCTCCATGCGCTACCTTCTCCACACCTACCGAGTTGACTCGGTGGCCACCATCTTCCATTTCCAGCACTTCATCTCCCTCCAACCTCATCACCTTCTTCAAGCTTCATCTCCCCTCACGTAGCCACCACCGTAACTCACCATAACAGCCCCACCTTATCTTCTTCCAACCTTCTCCAAACCCTACTCACCTCCACCCACCATGCACTAAAACACTCCACTACTTCCATAACAGCAACCATTACCCACCGTGACCATCAAGCCACCATTTCCCTCCAACCAAGACTCACACCAATGACCTTCAACTTACGTATGTAAGCTCGTATGAGCTTTCCTTTTCTAGTTTTATCAACTCCTCTATCCTTCTTCTTTTCATTATTATTATTTTATTGTTATTATTATTAGTATATTTATACTATTTTGATTACTACTTTGCTTTTCGTTTTTTAAACGTTAAAGTGTTTTATTGTGTATATATATATATATATATATATATATATATATATATATATATATATATATATATATATATATATATATAAAAATAAAAATAAAAAAAAAAAAAATAAAAATAAAAAAAAAAAAAAAAAAGATATGAAGTAAATTTTTGTTTTTTAAAAAAAAAAAAGTATAATATTTTGTTTTAAATAAAAAGGAAGATAAAAATAAAAAAATAATAATAAAAAGATAAAAATAAAAAAAAAATAAATGAGAATTTAATCAATGCAATGACTAACGATGATGATTAAATAGCAAATGCTATCTTCAATGTCGTTTGGATCATAAGGGTTTATTGAGTAGCTTTGTGCTTCCTTAAATCCTGTGCAAGAAGGTTTCTAATCATTTTTTAATTAAAATAAATCAACCTTTAATTTATTTTTTACGAACTACGTGACTTTGAGTTCCTCATTGCACCTGAGTGCGTAGGAGCGAGAATTTCAATTCTGTCAAGTTAAAATTAAATTTTCACAATTTGATTTTTCTTTTCATAAAAAAAAATAATAAAAATAAAATAAAAATAAAATATTTTAAAAGTCTTTTTAAAATGGGTAAAATAAATAAATTTGAGATTATTAAATTTTTGCACAATTAACTTAAGGTACCGTCTCAGGACGGGTGTGATAGGGGTGCAGTGGGATTAAGTTTCCACCCTTCCCTATCCATAACCGACTCCCGAATCCGATTTGGTTCCAAAGACCATTTTCTAAAAAGGTTTTCCAATTTTTCCTAAATTCAAATAAAATTGGTGGCGACTCCATATTTTAATCATTTTTTTAAAATCATACGCGAGTTGCTATATTTCGCCGCGATCCCGGTCGCGACATTAATCATCAAGGCAGAAACACTGATAGTCTTTCTACTTAAGGCGTCAGCCACAATGTTCGCCTTGCCAGGGTGGTACAACAACTGGAAATCATAATCCTTTAAAAACTCCAGCCATCTTCGCTGCCTCATATTCAGCTCTTTCTGATCGTACAAGTACTTCAAGCTCTTGTGGTCACTGAAGATGTTGAATGTCGCTCCATAAAGGAAATGTCTCCATATCTTGAGCAAAAACCACAACTTTGCCAACTCCAAATCATGAGTCGGGTAATTCTTTTCATGCACTCGCAACTGTCGCGAAACGTAGGCTACCACTTTTCGGTGTTGCATAAGAACAGATCCCAATCCTTGGTACGAAGCGTCACAATACACCTCGAACGGTTCATTTGGATCAGGTAACACTAATACAGGTGAGGTAGTCAGCCGTTTCTTCAACTCTTGAAAACTCTGCTCACATTTATCAGTCCATTCGAAAGCTTGATTCTTCTTTGTCAATTGAGTGAGCGGTCCGGCAATCTTGGAAAACCCTTCCTATGAACCTCCGAATATCCAGCTAAACCAACGAAACTACGGACTTCCGTCATCGACTTTGGTTGTTCCCACCGCAATACTTGCTTCCACTTTGCATGGATCCACTGCGATTCCTTCTTTTGAGATCACATGACCCAAAAACTTCACCTCATCCAGGCCAAAACTCGCACTTCGACAAACTTGGCATACGGTTCCTTTTCCTTCAAAATCTGAAGAACTATCTTTGAGGTGCTCCGCATGATCCTCCTAATAGGAATATATCGGGATGTCATCAATGAAGACGACAACAAACTTATCCAAGTACGGACGAAAGATGCGGTTCATATAGTCCATGAAAATAGCGGGCGCATTCGTCACACCAAACGGCATCACAAGATACTCGTAATGACCGTATCGCGTCACGGCTAAACCCTTGGGTATATCCTCCGTCTTCACCCTTATCGATGATACCCGGATCTCAAGTCAATCTTCGAAAATACCGCTGCCCCTTTCGGTTGGTCCATCAAGTCGTCAATTCTCGGGAGAGGATACTTGTTCTTGATTGTCAACTTGTTCAATGGTAGCCTGTAGTCCACACACAATCTCGAGGTACCGTCCTTCTTTCGAACTAGTAGCACAGGTGCTCCCCACGGAGATACACTTGGTCTAACGAACTGCTTCTCCAAAAGCTCTTCCAGCTGCTGCTTAAGTTCGGCTAATTCTGTCGGTGACATTCGGTAAGGTGCTATAGACACGGGACCAGCTCTCGGTACTAGATCAATAGCAAACTCGATTTCACGTGCCGGCGGTAAACCAAGTACTTCTTCAGGGAAGATCTCAGGAAATTCCTTCACTACCGGAATAGTACTCAAATCAGCCTCACTCTCGACTTTCAAGGAAGGTAATAGCATTTACCCCCTGAGCTCCTTCTTTCAAGAAAGCTCGTGCTTGGTTGGCCGTCAAGTATCTAGAATTCTCATCCACAGGAAAGACTATGGTCTTACTAGAACAATCTAACAGGACATGGTTGGAAGATAACCAGTCCATCCCTAGGATTACATCTAACTGTGAAAGAGGTAAACAGATCAAATCGACGAAAAGATTCGACCTTCAACAATCAAAGGACACTTCAAACGACTTTGGTAGTAACTACCGCTTATCGGTGGGGGTTGAAACAGTCAATTCAAAAGGTAGTTCGAGACACGGAGTAAACCAAGTCGTAGCACACGGTCATATGATATGAAAGAATAGGTTGCCCCGAGTCATACAAGTACTTTTAAAAGATTACCTTCTATGGCGCCTTCTCCTTGAATCAAGTCTTCGGATTCGAAGCTTCGACTCCACTCATAGTATAAACTCGACCTCGGCTTGCGGTTTCTTGGCTCGGGTTGCATTGGTGAAGGTTCAGCCTTTGCTTGGTTGCGATCTCTGGACATATGGCCGGTTTGCCACATCCGAAGCAAATGATTCCTTTTATCGTGCGATCTCTTGTGAGATGATCCTTCCCACACTTCGGCATTTGGATGGGTAAGTCGTATTCTGACTAGTTCGGTTCCCGAGAAGAACCTCCACCTGAACTTCCACCGATTTGTTGTTGACTCCCCGTTGGTCGGGAATAGGGTTTCTTCTGAAAGCGGTTTGAACCACTTGCCTCCCCTCTTTGGGACCGTACAGGCCCAAAGTTCCTGTTTCTCGCGTCTCTAGCCTGCTCCAAGGCTTCAACTTCGCAGCAAGTGTCTAACAGTTCCGAGAATACCTTCATTTTCAAGGTAATCACAGCTTTCTTTACCTCGTACCTCAGTCCTTCGGTGAATTTCCAGCACTTCCAGGCTTCATCAGTTTGATGCTGGTAATGTGTTGAAAATCTCTCCAAGTTCTCAAACTTGGCTGCGTATTCGCTGACAGTCATGTTCCCCTGTCTCAGGTTGAGGAACTCCATCTCCTTTGCGTGTCTCGCATTCGCAGGAAAGTATTTGCCCAAGAATTTCTCCTTGAACAGTTCCCAAGTGACCTCTGCTCCTTCGGCTTCTAATGCCCTTTGAGCTCCATTCCACCAGTCTTCAGCATTTCCGACGAGCATAAAAGTCGCATAATTTACCTTCTTGTCTTCCGCACAATTCATGCCACGAAAGACTTTTTCCAGCTCCTTGATCCATAGATTGGCCTTGTCGGGATCAAACTCCCCCTTGAATTGCGGAGGGTTATGACGACGAAACTCTGCTAAGTTTTGCGCGTCGGCAGTCACCTCAAGCTGTTGAGCAACTCTCTCTTGTTGTTGAGCAAGCGGTGCGTTCATTTTGTTGGGCGATGACTTCACCATTCTCTCATCGCTTCAATAGCGTACCCATATCTCCACCTCTTGCCATCTTACTTTTCTCTCAAATTGGATTACTGAAAACATAAGAAAAGTCAGAGGAATCCACTCAAGACACTCACCATAGAGATTCACACAGCACAAACAAGACAGACTCACACTCAAGACCCAAAGAAAACATAAACCGGGGCTCTGATACCAACTTAATGTAACGCCCCTTTTTGGGAGGGAACGTCACATTGTCAAACAAAGTAAAATGCGGAAATTAAATAATTAACGATTAAGACCCGGTTCATTTTAATTAATTAATGTTTAACCATGTGAGCAAACTTAACAATATTTTTTTTTTTATATAATAATAATAAGGATACTACGGAGTGCGGATAAAAGTAACGAATAAAACAATACATAGAGATTTGCACCGAATAGCATGCATATATATATCTAGAGTTTAATACAACTGTTTCATAAATACAAGCCTGGCCATCATCAAAAAGCAAAACTATACCCACCCCAAGGGAAACATGCATATATACCCTCATGCATATACAAAATATACAGCCCAAATAAAAAAGAAAGATACATCAGGCCCCCAAAAACAAAAACACTGGCAGCCATCAGTAGCCACCAATGATCATCGACCCCTCAAATAAAAAGGGACCGATTCAGGATCATCAGGAGGACCCTCATCAGGATCTTCCTCATCCGAGGACTCATCCATAGGAACCACAGATGCACGGGACGGGGCCCGAGCGGTGGAATCGAAAGAATCCTCCTGCGGGGTGTAATAACGGGGACCCCACATCTCCCTGATAGGCAGGTAAAACTCCAAGCGTAAGCTGAGGTAGCAAGTGAGGACAGGTGCCTCATGGCGTCTCCAGGCAAGTGATATCGACACGTCTCCCACATACACACAGCGGTCGGAGTTTAGGTTGATGTGCCAGCACTCCGCCCTCCAAGGAAGGTCAGACGCACATCTCCCAAAAATCCGCGCATGCGTGCGGACATCGTCGCGGTCAAAGTCAATCTGTGCGTGGCCGGAAGCCGGGAAGGCGAGGCTCTTCTGTCTCTTCACCGTCGTCTTCGATCGGTACGGGGTGCACATAAACAAAATAATAGAAGCACGGGGAAAGAGGTAAGATATCCTACTCTCAATACCAATACAAAGAACCAAGAACCGAACGGCGCATAAGGCCCACGTAGCGGTAAAGGCAATTAATAAGCTTTTAAACGGATAACCAGGTCAAGCAATCATTAATAGAGGCAATGAATAATTCATATTCGCCATATCCGAGCGCGGTTAAATTCGAGACGCTTAAATATCATGTAAGCAATAATTTTTAGATGTCGAATATTCCATGATGTATGGACACAACATTCAATTTCCTACTCCATGGAGCTAGACTCAAACAATCGGAGAGAAAGATCAGGAGACATGTATGTGACTCGGTACCGAGGCCGTGCTATCAATAATTTTTCTCATGCACAATCATGGCATTGCACAGACATTCTACACTAGATCACGATATAGGACAGTGTCAAGTCCGGATCGTCGGTGCGTTTGCATCGGTTTGCCCCACGGGCAAAGGAGCTACCAACTACCCATTGTGGAGGACCCGCACCCCGACGCCCCCAAGGTCATAACAAGACCCACACTTGTCTACTCGCACCCGCACTAAGGTGTGTTCAATCTCCTAGGCAACTTGACCTTACAACAGTCCACAAGGACATCACAATGCATAAGACACTATGCATGCTCATGTATGATCCACAATCTCATACAAATTCATAATATACCATATTTGATCAAGAGAGTGCGATAAGCAAATTTGCATCCAAAAAGAACCCAATATCAACATAATATCAATTTATAATTCAAGGAACATAATTTAGGTCCATTATGGATTTCTAAAATCTCTAAGTCTTATGAAAATTATCTCATTGGTTCATTAAGGTTTATGAAGTCCTTAAGCTCTTGTATTCTTTGATTACTTGTAATCCTAGTATTGGGTTATGAAATCTTAACTCAAATTTTCACCTAGAGGTCATGGTCTTCCCAAGGTTTCAAATAAATCATGTTCACATCATTAGGTCCATTTACTTGTTGTTTTGATCCAAGCTATTTGATTCTTACAATTACCTTCCAAACTTAGCTTATTTCCTAAGCCTTAACCACAAATCATCATAAAATTTATCGTTGCAAGTTTCCTATTATTAATCTACGTTTTTAATTGCTTGATTAATTCAAGTCTTGATGTCTCAAATTTTTGCTATCTTTTCCCCTCATTCAAGCTCTTAAAACCGTGGCACTCAAGAGTTCCAACAACCAGAATTTTATCCACTTTGATCACCCTTAACTACTTGATTTAATTAGCCTTACATTGATCAAAGTTTAAGCATCATTTCCATTCAATTTCCAGCCCAAAAACAGCCCCAAAACAGAGTCAAAACCGTGACACTTGTAATGGTCCAGCAACCAGAATTTTGTCCACTTTAATCACCCTTAACTACTTGATTTAATTAGCCTTACATTGATCAAAATTTAAGCATCATTTCCATTCAATTTCCAGCCCAAAAACAGCCCCAAAACAGAGTCAAAACCGTGGCACATCCAGGGGGTTCCAGCACCAGAATTTTCAGCACCAGAATTTTCAGCAAGCAAGCATGGATATCAACCACAAAATTACATGAATAATTAACCACTCAATCAACTACTCAAAGCTAAATTAAGACAGCAATCAAAGAATCAAATTTTCAAGCAATTTCAAGAACAACCACCATGTGGTTCTTCTTCCAAAAATCAAATGCAAGATTCCTAGTTGCTAAAGAGGTTGAGGAGGATTAATCTTCCTCTTACCAAGATGAAGAACCAAGAAAAATTCCAAGAAGCACTTGATTTTCGGATTTGAAGCTCCAAAAACCCTAGAAAATGTGGTCCAAGTTAGAACAATGTAATGGTGTGAAAAAGAAGAAGGAAATGACCATTAAATCAAGATGAAAACCAGAAACGAAAATGGAGTGGAAATCTGAAAATTTTCAGCCATGGGAGCTCACCTTCAAAGCTTGAGAAATGGTTGAAGATGGAAGCTTTCTTGAAAACTCCAAGCACAAAAGATGATGAGAAGGAGTAGGAGATTAAGAAAATATGGTTGAAGTAAATTTTTATGAAGGTTGGGGTCTTGGAGGGTGGCTGGACGTGTGGTGGCTGGAAGAGAAAAAAAAAGAAATGGTTGAAGAGAGAAAGAAGAAGAAGAAACGTAAAAGGAAGAAGAAATGTGTTTTTGGGTGTTAATACATTTAGATGTAATATTAGGATAGTAAAAATCAATTATTTCACTTGAGTGGGCTGCAGATCACGTACAAGAGAGAGAGAATTGAGTGACAAAATTGGCTTCCTTTGGAAGCTAATTCATGTGGTCAAAGCTTGGGGTCAAAGCTTCTTAAGGAAGCTTGAATATTTAACTATTAAATTTGAATTAAAGTGGATAGATTTGATATAAAGTGGATTACATTAGGATAATGTGATAGTATTTTTATTACACACTATTATCCAATAGATAATAGTTACGATTTACAGAGTCGATATTTAATTAATCGACAAATGAATTTTTCATTTGTCTTGATTTAATTGTATCAGTAAAGATTTCTCAAAATTGCGAAACCTCGTAAACTGTGTCAAGTCTCGGGTTTAGTAAGATCCCCCGTCGACTTATCCATAGTCCAAGGTTCTCAGAGAAAACATCGCGTTTCCCCGATTACTGCTCACAAGACGCAAAAACGAGGAATATAGTAAAATATTCGACGGTTCCGAAAAATTCCCAGAAAATTCTCAAAAATTGCAAATATTATAAAACGACTATCCGTCATATAATTTTCCAATTTTTGAAGCACCACAATCGTTTTCACGACTGCTTTCGAGTTTCACGCAAAACGAGGAATATATTAAAATATTCGTCGTTCCCGAAAAATTCCAGAAAAATTCTCATAAATCACAAATATTAGAAAATGACTATTCATGGTGAAATAATCAATTTCCGGAGTGTTACACTGGTCTCAACAATTCTCAGCCCAGTGTGCACGCAAAACGAGGAATATATTAAAATATTCGTCGTTTCCGAAATATTCCAGAAAAATTCTTAAAAATCAAGAATATTATAAAACGATGATTCATGATCAAATATGTATTTTTCGGAATGTTACAGCTGGCTATGGATAATGTTAACTATTGTTCTTTGCTGCTTTACTCTCGTTAATTGCTTTCGGGTGTTACTGCATTTGTATGTATTAATTGTGCCTTATGTGGGCGTTCGACGCCGTTTATTTTCTTGCTGCCATGTTGGTACTGAAAGCTGGGAATCTCACCTCTTTCCTATATTTGTGCATTTCTGTTTTACATTTATATTTGATAAAAGATCGCGAGGAAGGTAAAGAGGGACCATACCTTGGTTGATTGACTTGAGCATCTGGACAAGATTTCATTGACTACGTAAGAGTGCAGCCGCGTGGTGGCATTGATGCCTGTCGTGTCAACTGGGACGCCGTGTGTCACGTGCATATGGGGTTGCGGCTTTGTCTGCTGGTAGTACCCATCCCTGGGTCACTACTCCTCCCCTTTAATGTTTTTATTCCCGTTGTATTTTATTTGACTCTGTAATTATTATATTCTATGTTATCAGTGATTTGTGTAAATTGGCTATAAACTATATATATAAGGAACGTGATTTCATTCCAATGGTTGTATTAAGGGTTGAATACATTTATATTTCATTCATGGCTCGTATTTTTTATTTATGCATAAAAGCGAAAAATAAACTCGTATATTTGAATTACTGTTATCATGACTGTGACACACTTGGATTTAGTAACTGTGATGTAATGACGATTGTGCCGCGATTGTTAGATCTAGGTGAGTTACATTAGGTGATATCAGAGCAGTTCATCCTGTTGAGCCGGGGTATGGACTTGCTATATTTAGGCATATTAGAATTTGGTCTGTTGTGGTCTTCCTTGTCTCTTGATTGAGATGATGGGAAAGGAATGCATGGCTTATCGTAGGTTGAATGTTGATGGCTACTGTTATACAGTTGCATGATATTGAGGACTGGCCTACTCAATATGTAATGTTCTGTGTGTACAGGAAACTATGACTTCACCTAGGCGTACTATGTTAGGAAAATAGGATTTCTTTTGTGAGGAGATCAAAAGGTTTTGGAAGACCGATCTTCTGGAGAAAGAAATAGTTGGTGTAAACTAGACTCGAGAAGCGGTTTGGAAGTTGACGGCTTACGAGGGATTACGTTGTGGAAGCAGAATGAAGAAGTTTGAGTTAGAGATTGTTAGGATGTATGGAATTGAACTTGTCTTGCTTGAATTGTATGAATTGTGTGACTCTCTGTATTTGGTTTTCATAGGGAGATAACGTTGTTTGAAGTAATTTTGTGTTTGTTGTATTTATGTCCGTCTTCAGAGAGAGATTCAATGGCTCGCAGTAGACATGCAAGGGCGATGGCTCGTGACAGACGTATACATGTGAGCGCAGGACAAGACAATAGGAGTATGGCTACGACTACAGAAGAAAGCCAAATGATAGCTGAGGTGACAACTCACCAGGATCGGAGGGCCACGCAACAACGAGAATTGGAAGTTGAGGTCCAAAATCTGTTGGAGGAAAGTCGGCTTTGGGGTAAACTTGGACTACCTAGATACCAAAAGAGGAAAAATAGAAAAGTTAACCAGTTTAAGCGGAAGCCATACGCATGGGTATCAGGGAAACAACAACAACAACTAACTCCTGGACAAAGCACTAGTGGTGGTGTATCCAGTCAGACCCAGACATCTTCGCCAAGATGTATGAAATGCAGAAAGGAACACTTCACGAGGGAGTGTAAGATCAAAGGGATAATCTGTTTTAAATGTGGAAAGCCTGGACACATCTCCCGCAACTGTGACCAAGCAAAGGCAAATTCTTCAGTCAATACTGTAAGGGCTGTAGAACCACAAGCAGAAGCCAGAACTTATACCCTGGGAGGTGCTGAGACTTCTAAATTCGGAGATCTAAACCGTAGAAGTTATACCTCAAATGATGATTCCATAATCGTGCTGTATAATTCTGGGGGTAACCCCTCCTTTTACAATTTGTGACTGTATAGATCACTTGGATTCATCCTTATCTTTATTATCTTCGGCTTAGTTGTTTCCATTTCTGTTGTTAAGACCTGTCGTTGATGCCTAAGTTTGTTTAATATATCCTCTTTCTACCAAAGATTGAATCTTTCGTTGATCTATCGTGCTTACCTAAAATCATACCAGTTAGAGTTTATGATTTTAGAAATTGATCAGTCATTTTCTGGTTAGTATCTGCTAGAGCGTTCCGATCAACACCTTGGTAATTTTTGAAATTAAGGCTTTTGAATTCGTAACGGCCAACATGGTCTAAGCCTCATAAAAGAAAGGAGCCTAAGGGTACATGTAATGTTTTTCGTAGAGGACCAAGAGTAAAGGGGATAAAAATGCCACTTTAATAGCCAAAGAGTTCGGCATGTTGAGCTAAGATGCTGTCGGTTAAGGAGAAGCATAAAATTTCTCGGTGATACAAGGACTATCGCCAGTTAAACAAGATTTTGATCAAAGATGAGTATTCTCGGAGGAAGGTAAACGATTTGATGGATCAGCGAGAAGGAAATCGTTGTTCTCTCCAAGATAGATGTATGTCCTGGTCATCGATGAATTCGTGGAAAAAGAGAATGTCCCCAAGATGATTTTTCGAGCATGCTTTCGACGTTATGGGTATCCTGTGATGTCAACCGGAGTGACAAACGCTCCTGTTATGTCAACCGGAGTGACAAACACTCCTATTGTATACTTGGACAACATAAATTGTATTTTCTATCCTTACCCAGAACAGAATTGTTGTTGTCATTAATGATGACATTCTGACCTATTCACGAAGATATGGGGAGATACGTTGGACATCTCGATATAGTTTTCCTGACTTTAAAGAAGGGGGATTAGGTGCCAAAGTATCAGAGTGCGGATTCTCATTTAAGGAGGTTCCATTTTGGATCATGAAATTCCAAATGGAGGAATTGTGTGGATTCACAAAAAGGTTGAAGCAGTTCCCCAAAAGGAAAAATTAGAAACCGTGAGGGAGATTCATAGCTAGTGGGATTAGTTGGTTTTATCGAGGGAGTGTCGACAGATTCTTGAAGATAGTAGGACAACTTGCTCCGATTACAAAAGGAGAATCAAAACTTTTACGGACCATCACAGGCGGAGAAAGTTTTCAAAGATTGAGGAAATATTCCGATTTCGATTCTGCTCGATCCCAGTGAAACATTCGAAGTGTTTTGGGATGCTTCACATCAAGGTTTAGGATGTGTGTTCATGCAAAGTTGAGAAGTTATAACTTATGCCTCGAGGTTGTTGAAGGTACGTTGGGAATTGCCGACTCACAAACGGGTGTTAGCCGCGGTTATATCGGCTCTGAGAATATAAAGACACTTTCTATATGGAGCAATATTCAATGCCCTTCGCTGTCACAAGAACCTGAAGTATTTATTCGATGAGAAGAACCAAACATGAGGCAGAGAAAGTGACTAAAGATTTTGAAGGAACATGATCTCTAACTTTAGAGTCATCTTAGAAAAGAAAACGTCATGGCGGACGCTTTGAACCAGAAACTGCCTAAGGTGGCTGTCATTAGAAATGACAGTGGATGAGGTATGTTTAGATATAGTTGCTATTTTGAATAATCTATTGGGAAGGATTCAAGAGAAGTAGAATAGTAACTAATTTCTACAAGACAAGAAGAAGCTATTAAGACAAAGCATGGTGTCAGAATGCGAGGAAGGAACTCGATGGAATGTTAATGTTCACAAGTGAAGGTTGTAATACTAGATGATTCAGAACTTAACGAGTTCATTCCCAATGAAACTCACGAGAGTAAACCGAGTTTACACACCAGAGTGATCAAGGTATATCAAAATCTAAAACAGAAGTGATGGTAACAAGGGATGAAGAAAGAGACATCGCTAGATGCGTGTCATCTTGTTTGGTCTGCCAGAAAACGAAGATTGAACATCAAAGACCAGCTAGACTGTTACAACCCTTGACTATCCCCGAATGGAAATGGGATAGTATTGCCATGGACTTTGTTGTCAGGTTGCCAAGGACTAAGAAAGGAAATGACTCAATTTAGGTAATTATGGACCGGCTTACAAAATTAGCTCACTTTTTGCCAATCAACATAAGATATCCATTGGAGAAGTTGAGTCGGATATACGTTGGTGAAATTGTCAGACTTCATGGTGTGCCCATAAGTATCATTTCCGACAAAGATCCAAGGTTTACGTCTAAGTTTTGGAAGAGTCTTCAAGAAGTTATGGGAACGAAGTTGCGATTGAGTTCGGCATACCATCCACAGACTGATGGCCAATCAGAGAGGACAATTCAGTCATTAGAGGATCTGTTGAGAGCTTGTGCGATAGAGCAGACTAGAAGTTAGGATGAAATCTTACCGTTGGTGGAATTAACCTACAACAACAGTTACCATTCAAGTATAGGGATGGCGCCCTATGAGGCTCTATATGGGTGGAGGTGTCGGACGCCTCTGTGCTGGTATCAAGATGGAGAACGACTTACCGTTGGACCTGAACTTATTCAGCAGACAACTGAGAAGGTTAAAATGATTCAGGAGAAAATGAAAACGGCTCAGAGTCAGCAGAAGAGTTATGCGGACAAAAGAAGGAAACCTCTTGAGTTCGAAGAAGGAGAGCATGTCTTCTTGAAAGTCACACCTATGATTGGGGTCGGTGGTGTCCTCAAGTCCAGAAAACTCACTCCAAAATTCCTTGGACCTTACCAAATTATTCGCCGGATAGGTCCTGTTGCTTACCAAATAGCTTTACCCCTTTTTCTTTCAAATCTTCATAATGTCTTTCATGTGTCACAACTCAGAAAATATATTCCAAATCCTAATCATGTCATAGCACCTGATTCCGTACAATTGAAGGAAAACTTGACTTATGAGATAGCTCCTGTAAGGATTGAGGATAGGAGGATAAAGCAACTCAGAGGAGAGGACATAGCACTAGGGAAGGAAATCTGGAACGAAGCAACTGGAGATGTGACATGGGAGCTAGAGAACAAGATGAAGGAGCAATAACCCGAATTGTTTTAAGGTATGGAAAATTTCGAGGATGAAATTCTTATTTGTTGGGGAGAGTTGTAACACCCTAAAGTTTACTTTTCTACTATCAGAATTCATTCTAAAATATTTGTTATTTATGTGAATTCTTTCAGAATTTTTCGGAAACGACGAATATTTTAATATATTTCTCGTTTTGCGCACGTATTGAGCAGAGTCGGGAAAATAAAATATTTTTCCCGAGAACCTTGAACTATAGAAACGTCGACGGGGGATCTTACTAAACCCGAGGCCGGACACAGTTTACAAGGTTTCACGTTCTTCGAGAAATTTTAACCGATGGAATAATAAAACAATGCGAAGAATTAATCTGTCAGATTTGTCAATGCTGACTTCTGCCAACTATAACCATTGTCCAATAAATAGTAACATGTAATAAAAATCTTATCATATTATTCAGAATTTACCTTGTGTCAAGCCCATTTAGCCTTATTTTCAAAATAAAAATAGAGTTAATTAAAAGCCCATTGTAGGATGCTTCCAAGAAGTTTCCTTGTGGATATATTTTTCTCTCTCTTCCCTCCTCACTCTTCTCCACGGCAGAGGTAATATTGGAACCCAATATTCACTTTCATCTTCCTAATATTTTCTCTCTTCTCATTCTCTTCAAACACCATTTCTTCTCCTCTTCTTTTTCCTCCTCCACCACCGTGCACCTACCCATTTGGAAGACCATCTCCATGATTTGTTAAATCAAACCCATTTCTACTTATCTTCCACCATTCCAAGTTCTCTTTTGTGACCATCCTTTGGTTCTTCTTCTTCTTCTTCTTCCACTATCCACCATTGAAGCTAAAGCTTTGAGCTTGGAGGTAAAGTCTTCACCTTTCTTTCACTTTCTTCTCATTTTCGTTTTTCTTGGTCACCTATGTGATCAAGAACTCATTTTTCCATGGTTTGAGTGGACATTGTGGAAATCACTCATATTGGTGTTCTTCTTCAAGGGGAAAACGAAAATCTAGGGCAAGAAGAGGTAACACCTTGTGTTGTCTTCCAAATAGGTAAGAGGGAGATGATCCTCTTCAACTAATTTTGGTAGTAAGGGAATGTCTTGTATGTGTGTTGTTATTGATTTCTGAAACCATGTACAAAGTTCTCTCATTTTTATGTTGCCCTTCATGATAGTACATTTTGTTGGGTTTGTATGATTTATTGATGCCTCTTGCATGATTTGAAGATATATTTGAGTAACTAGTTGATTAAATATGATAATGATTGGTTTAGTTTGAGTTAAAGGACGTGGAGAGCTCTGTTTTCTGCAAGATTACGCGTGGTAATCGATTACACGAGGCTTGTAATCGATTACCAAGCTCTTAAGGGTATGAAATCGTGATTCTGGAAATCTGGTAATCGATTACGTCTTGTATGTAATCGATTGCCGAGATTCTGTCTAGCTTGTAATCGATTACAAGAATGGTGTAATCAATTACCAAGCCTCTGATGTCACAAAATGGTGCTTCTGGGAATCACGTAATCGATTACAACTTGTGGGTAATCGATTACGTAGGTTCTGTCCAATTAGTAATTGATTACCAAGGTTGTGTAATCGATTACTAGGTCCTTGAAGTTACGAATCGTGGTTCTGGGAATCATGTAATCGATTACAGAGATTCTGTTACGTTGGTAATCGATTACCAGAGTGATGTAATCGATTACCAAGACCCAAAAATGAGATTTTTGAGCTGGAAATGATTGAAATTATGGTTGTTTGTCCTTTGTAACTCAAACATAACCTAAAAACCCTGGATTCAAGGATTTTACTTTACTTAAATGCGATAGGAATATGTATTCATATCGATAGAGAAGAAGTGATTTTGAAAGTGGAATTCTTGGATCCATGATATGGAAATTGTGGTATGTGTGTAATAAGGAACATATATTGATACAAAGAATTATTGATGCAAGTGTGATTCCTTATGTGGGTTATGTACTTATTGATTTAGTACTCAATGAGATAAGAATGATGATATGCCATTGAGGCAATGTTTTTAATGAATGTATTGTTGATATGTCATGTTGGACATTGAATAATGCTTATGTGCCATTGAGGCAATGCTTATGTTGAATGCATCATTGATGAACATATATGATTGGACATTGTGTCATCATGCATGCGTGTTGTCCGTTGGACATTGTTGAGAAGGCTATGTTGCCTAGGAGTTTGAATAACACCTTTGTGCGGGTGCGAGTAGACTAAGCGTAGGTGTCATATGTTGTACTCCTTTGTGCGGGTGCGAGTAGACTAAGCGTAGGTGTCATATGTTGTTGACCCTAGGGGCGTTGGGGTGTGGGTGTCTCACAATAGACAGTGGTAGCTCTGCTGGGGCCGTGAGATAGATCAATGCAACACACCAACGATCCTGCCTGAGACGCTGTCCTATATCGCGATCAACTGTTGAGGTACCATATGTGAGCCATTGCGCAAACAATTTTATGAAAGAAAGCACACTGTATTTTTAGGCTACTGATACACTGGTATTACTCCTTGATCATTCACTCTGAAAATGTTTATGTCTAGCTCCATGGAGCAAGAACTTTGGTACCCTTGTTGCATTGTGAGTTGTCAGTCATATGGTCCATCGAGCATTTATAATTGGATAATGTGTTTACTATTATGACTGTGATATTTATTTGACTCTTGGTAATGCTAATGTTGCTAGCTGGCTATGGATAATGTTAACTATTGTTCTTTGCTGCTTTACTCTCGTTAATTGCTTTCGGGTGTTACTGCATTTGTATGTATTAACTATGCCTTATGTGGGCATTCGACGCCGTTTATTTTCTTGCTGCCATGTTGGTACTGAAAGCTGGGAATCTCACCTCTTTCCTATATTTGTGCATTTCTGTTTTACATTTATATTTGATAAAAGATCGCGAGGAAGGTAAAGAGGGACCATACCTTGGTTGATTGACTTGAGCATCTGGACAAGATTTCATTGACTACGTAAGAGTGCAGCCGCGTGGTGGCATTAATGCCTGTTGTGTCAGCTGGGACGCCGTGTGTCACGTGCATATGGGGTTACGGCTTTGTCTGCTGGTAGTACCCATCCATGGGTCACTACTCCTCCCCTTTAATGTTTTTATTCCTGTTGTATTTTATTTGACTCTGTAATTATTATATTCTATGTTATCAGTGATTCGTGTAAATTGGCTATAAACTATATATATAAGGAACGTGATTTCATTCCAATGGTTGTATTAAGGGTTGAATACATTTATATTTCATTCATGGCTCGTATTTTTTACTTATGCATAAATTGAAAAAATAAACTCGTATATTTGAATGATTGTTATCATGACTGTGACACACTTGGATTTAGTAACTGTGCTGTAATGACGATTGTGCCGCGGTTGTTAGATCTAGGTGAGTTACATTAGGTGGTATCAGAGCAGTTCATCTTGTTGAGCCGGGATATGGACTTGCTATGTTTAGGCATATTAGAATTTGGTCTGTTGTGCACTTCCTTGTCTATTGATTGAGATGATGGGAAAGGAATGCATGGCTTATCGTAGGTTGAATGTTGATGGCTACTGTTATACAGTTGCATGATATTGAGGATTGGCCTACTCAATATGTAATGTTCTGTGTGTACAGGAAACTATGACTTCACCTAAGCGTACTGTGTTAGGAAAATAGGATTTCTTTTGTGAGGAGATCAAAAGGTTTTGGAAGACCGATCTTCTGGAGAAAGAAATAGTTGGTGTAAACTAGACTCGAGAAGCGGTTTGGAAGTTGACGGCTTACGAGGGATTACGCTGTTGAAGCAGAATGAAGAAGTTCGAGTTGGAGATTGTTAGGATGTATAGAATTGAACTTGTCTTGCTTGAATTGTATGAATTGTGTGACTCTCTGTATTTGGTTTTCATAGGGAGATAACGTTGTTTGAAGTAATTTTATGTTTATTGTATCTATGTCCGTCTTCAGAGAGATTCAATGGCTCGCAGTAGACATGCAAGGGCGATGGCTCGTGACAGACATATACATGTGAGCGCGGGACAAGACAATAGGGGTATGGCCACGACTACAGAAGAAAGACAAATGATAGCTGAGGTGACAACTCGCCAGGATCGGAGGGCCACGCAACAACGAGAATTGGAAGTTGAGGTCCAAAATCTATTGGAGGAAAGTCAGCTTTGGGGTAAACTTGGACTACCTAGATTCCAAAAGAGGAAATATAGAAAAGTTAACCAGTTTAAGCGGAAGCCATACGCATGGGTATCAGGGAAACAACAACAACAACCAACTCCTGGACAAAGCACTAGTGGTGGTGTATCCAGTCAGACCCCGACATCTTCACCAAGATGTATGAAATGCAGAAAGGAACACTTCACGAGGGAGTGTAAGATCAAAGGGATAATCTGTTTTAAATGTGGAAAGCCTGGACACGTCTCCCATAGCAATCGCGACCAAGCAAAGGCAAATTCTTCAGTCAATACTGTAAGGGCTGTAGAACCACAAGCAGAAGCCAGAACTTATACCCTGGGAGGTGCTGAGACTTCTAAATTCGGAGATCTAAACCGTGGAAGTTATACCTCAAATGATGATCCCATAATCGTGTTGTATAATTCTGGGGGTAACCCCTCCTTTTACAATTTGTGACTGTATAGATCACTTGGATTCATCCTTTTCTTTATTATCTTCGGCTTAGTTGTTTCCATTTCTGTTGTTAAGACCTGTCGTTGATGCCTAAGTTTGTTTAATCTATCCTCTTTCTACCAAAGATTGAATCTTTCGTTGATCTATCGTGCTTACCTAAAATCATACCAGTTAGAGTTTATGATTTTAGAAATTGATCAGTCATTTTCTGGTTAGTATTTGCTAGAGCGTTCCAATCAACACCTTGGTAATTTTTGAAATTAAGGCTTTTGAATTCATAACGGCCAACATGGTCCAAGCCTCATAAAAGAAAGGAGCCTGAGGGTACCTATAATGTTTTCCGTAGAGGACCAAGAGTAAAGGGGATATAAATGCCACTTTAATAGCCAAAGAGTTCGGCATGTTGAGCTAAGATGCTGTCGGTTAAGGAGAAGAATAAAATTTCTCGGTGATACGAGGACTATCGCCAGTTAAACAAGATTTTGATCAAAGATGAGTATTCTCGGAGGAAAGTAAACGATTTGATGGATCAGCAAGAAGGAAATCGTTGTTTTCTCCAAGATAGATGTATGTCTTGGTCATCGATGAATTCGTGGAAAAAGAGAATGTCCCCAAGATGATTTTTTTAGCATGCTTTCGACGTTATGGGCATCCCGTGATGTCAACCGGAGTGACAAATGCTCCTGTTGTATTCTTGGACAACATAAATTGTATTTTCTATCCTTACCCAGAACAGAATCGTCATTGTCATTAATGATGACATTCTGACCTATTCACGAAGATATGGGGAGATACGTTGGACATCTCGATATAGTTTTCCTGACTTTAAAGAAGGGGGATTAAGTGCCAAAGTATCAGAGTGCGGATTCTCGTTTAAGGAGGTTCCGTTTTGGATCATGAAATTCCAAATGGAGGAATTGGGTGGATTCACAAAAAGGTTGAAGCAGTTCCCCAAAAGGAAAAATCAGAAACCGTGAGGGAGATTCATAGCTAGTGGGATTAGTTGGTTTTATTGAGGGAATGTCGACAGATTCTCGAAGATAGTAGGACAACTTGCTCCGATTACAAAAGGAGAATCAAAACTTTTACAGACCATCACAGGCAGAGAAAGTTTTCAAAGATTGAGGAAATATTCCGATTTCGATGCTGCCCGATCCCAGTGAAACATTCGAAGTGTTTTGGGATGCTTCACATCAAGGTTTAGGATGTGTGTTCATGCAAAGTTGAGAAGTTATAACTTATGCCTCGAGGTTGTTGAAGGTGCGTTGGGAATTGCCGACTCACAAACGGGTGTTAGCCGCAGTTATATCAGCTCTGAGAATATAGAGACACTTTCTATATGGAGCAATATTCAATGCCCTTCGCTGTCACAAGAACCTGAAGTATTTATTCGATGAGAAGAACCAAACATGAGGCAGAGAAAGTGACTAAAGATTTTGAAGGAACATGATCTCTAACTTTAGAGTCATCTTGGAAAAGAAAACGCCATGGCGGACGCTTTGAACCAGAAACTGCCTAATACCTTCATTATGATGGTCGAGAAGAAGGAATTAGTAGAGTAATTCGAGGATAGGTGGCTGTCATTAGAAATGACAGTGGATGAGGTATGTCTAGATATAGTCGCTATTTCGAATGATCTGTTGGGAAGGATTCAAGAGAAGTAGAATAGTAACTAATTTCTACAAGACAAGAAGAAGCTATTAAGACAAAGCATGGTGTCAGAATGCGAGGAAGGAACTCGATGGAATCTTAATGTTCACAAGTGAAGGTTGTAATACCAGATGATTCAGAACTTAAGGAGTTCATTCCCAATGAAACTCACGAGAGTAAACCGAGTTTACACACCAGAGTGATCAAGGTATATCAAAATCTAAAACAGAAGTAATGATAACAAGGGATGAAGAAAGAGACATCGCTAGATGCGTGTCATCTTGTTTGGTCTACCAGAAAACGAAGATTGAACATCAAAGACCAACTGGACTGTTACAACCCTTTACTATCCCCGAATGGAAATGGGATAGTATTGCCATGGACTTTGTTGTCAGGTTGCCAAGGACTAAGAAAGGAAATGACTTAATATGGGTAATTATGGATCGGCTTACAAAATCAGCTCACTTTTTGCCAATCAACATAAGATATCCATTGGAGAAGTTGAGTCGGATATACGTTGGTGAAATTGTCAGACTTCATGGTGTGCCCACAAGTATCATTTCCGACAGAGATCTAAGGTTTATGTCTAAGTTTTGGAAGAGTCTTCAAGAAGTTATGGGAACGAAGTTGCGATTGAGTTCGGCATACCATCCATAGGCTGATGGCCAATCAGAGAGGACAATTCAGTCATTAGAGGATCTGCTGAGAGCTTGTGCGATAGAGCAGACTGGAAGTTGGGATGAAATCTTACCGTGGTGGAATTCACCTACAACAATAGTTACCATTCAAGTATAGGGATGGCGCCCTATGAGGCTCTATAAGGGCGGAGGTGTCGGACACCTCTATGCTGGTATCAAGATGGAGAACGATTTACCGTTGGATCTGAACTCATTCAGCAGACAACTGAGAAGGTTAAAATGATTCAGGAGAAAATGAAAACGGCTCAGAGTCCTCGGAAGAGTTATGCGGACAAAAGAAGGAAACCTCTTGAGTTCGAAGAAGGAGAGCATGTCTTCTTGAAAGTCACACCTATGACTGGGGTCGGTCGTGTCCTCAAGTCTAGAAAACTCACTCCAAAATTCCTTGGACCTTACCAAATTCTTCACCGGATAGGTCCTGTTGCTTACCAATTAGCTTTACCCCTTTTTTCTTTCAAATCTTCATAATGTCTTTCATGTGTCACAACTCAAAAAATATATCCCAAATCTTAATCATGTCATAGCACCTGATTCCGTACAATTGAAGGAAAACTTGACTTATGAGATAGCTCCTGTAACAATTGAGGATAGGAGGACAAAGCAACTCAGAGGAGAGGACATTGCACTAGGAAAGGAAATCTGGAACGAAGCAACTGGAGATGTGACGTGGGAGCTGGAGAACAAGATGAAGGAGCAATATCCCGAATTGTTTTAAGGTATGGAAAATTTCGAGGACGAAATTCTTATTTGTTGGGGAGAGTTATAACACCCCAAAGTTTACTTTTCTACTATCAGAATTCATTCTAAAATATTTGTTATTTATGTGAATTCTTTCAGAATTTTTTGAAAACGACGAATATTTTAATATATTCTTCGTTTTGCACACGTATTGAGCAGAGTCGGGAAAATAAAATATTTTTCCCGAGAACCTTAAACTATGGAAACGTCGACGGGGGATCTTACTAAACCCGAGGCCGGACACATTTTACAAGGTTTCACGTTCTTCGAGAAATTTCAACCTATGGAATAATAAAACAATGTGAAGAATTAATCTGTCAGATTTGTCAATGCTGACTTCTGCCAACTATAATTATTGTCCAATAAATAGTAACATGTAATAAAAATCTTATCACATTATTTAGAATTTACCTTGTGTCAAGCCCCTTTAGCCTTATTTTCAAAATAAAAATAGAGTTAATTAAAAGCCCATTGTAGGAAGCTTCCAAGAAGTTTCCTTGTGGACATATTTTTCTCTCTCTTCCCTCCGCACACTTCTCCACGGCAGAGGTAATATCGGAACCCAATATTCACTTTCATCTTCCTAATATTTTCTCTCTTCTCATTCTCTTCAAACACCATTTCTTCTCCTCTTCTTTTTCCTCCTCCACTGTGCACCTACCCATTAGAAGACGATCTCCATGATTTGTTAAATCAAACCCATTTCTACTCATCTTCCACCATTCCAAGTTCTCTTTTGTGACCATCCTTTGGTTCTTCTTCTTCTTCTTCTTCCACTATCCACCATTGAAGCTAAAGCTTTGAGCTTAGAGGTAAAGTCTTCACCTTTCTTTCACTTTCTTCTCATTTTTGTTTTTCTTGGTCACCTATGTGATCAAGAACTCATTTTTCCATGGTTTGAGTGGACATTGTGGAAATCACGCATATTAGTGTTCTTCTTGAAGGGGAAAACGAAAATCTAGGGCAAGCAGAGGTAACACCTTGTGTTGTCTTCCAAATAGGTAAGAGGGAGATGATCCTCTTCAACCAATCTTGGTAGTAAGGGAATGTCTTGTATGTGTGTTGTTATTGATTTCTGAAACCATGTACAAAGTTCTCTCATTTTTATGTTGCCCTTCATGATAGTACATTTTGTTGGGTTTGTATGATTTATTGATGCCTCTTGCATGATTTGAAGATATATTTGAGTAACTAGTTGATTAAATATGATAATGATTAGTCTAATTTGAGTTAAAGGACGTGGAGATCTCTGTTTTCTGCAAGATTACGCGTGGTAGTCGATTACACGAGGCTTGTAATCGATTACCAAGCTCTTAAGGGTATAAAATCGTGAATCTGGAAATCTGGTAATCGATTACGTCTTGTGTGTAATCGATTACCGACATTCTGTCTAGCTTGTAATCGATTACAAGAATGGTGTAATTGATTACCAAGCCTCTGATGTCACGAAATGGTGCTTCTGGGAATCACGTAATCGATTACAACTTGTGGGTAATCGATTACGGAGGTTCTGTCCAATTAGTAATTGATTACCAGGGTTGTGTAATTGATTACCAGGTCCTTGAAGTTACGAATTGTGGTTCTGGGAATCATGTAATCGATTACAATGAGATTGTAATCGATTACAGAGATTCTGTTACGTTGGTAATCGATTACCAGGGTGATGTAATCGATTACCAAGACCCAAAAATGAGATTTTTGAGCTGGAAATGATTGAAATTATGGTTCTTTGTAACTCAAACATAACCTAAAAACCCTAGATTCAAGGATTTTACTTTACTTAAATGCGACAGGAATATGTATTCATACCAATAGAGAAGACGTGATTTTGAAAGTGGAATTCTTGGATCCATGACATGGAAATTGTGGTATGTGTGTAATAAGGAACATATATTGATACAGAGAATTATTGATGCAAGTGTGATTCCCTATGTGGGTTATGTACTTATTGATTTAGTACTCAATGAGATAAGAATGATGATATGCCATTGAGGCAATGTTTTTAATGAATGTATTGTTGATATGTCATGTTGGACATTGAATAATGCTTATGTGCCATTGAGGCAATGCTTATGTTCCATTGAGGCAATGCTTATGTTGAATGCATCATTGATGAACATACATGATTGGACATTATGTCATCATGCATGCGTGTTGTCCATTGGACATTGTTGAGAAGGCTATGTTGCCTAGGAGTTTGAATAACACCTTTGTGCGGGTGTGAGTAGACTAAGCGTAGGTGTCATATGTTGTTGACCCTGGGGGCGTTGGGGTGTGGGTGTCTCACAATAGACAGTGGTAGCTCCACTGGGGCCGTGGGACAGACCAATGCAACACACCAACGATCCTGCCTAAGACGCTGTCCTATATTGCGATCAACTGTTGAGGTATCATGTGTGAGCCATTGCGCAAACAATTTTATGAAAGAAAGCACATTGTATTTTAAGGCTACTGATACACTGGTATTACTCCTTGATCATTCACTCCGAAAATGTTTATGTCTAGCTCCATGGAGTAGGAACTTTGGTACCCATGTTGCATTGTGAGTTGTCAGTCACATGGTTCATCGAGCATTTATAATTAGATAATGTGTTTACTTTTATGACTGTGATATTTATTTGACTCTTGGTAATGCTAATGTTGCTAGCTGGCTATGGATAATGTTAACTATTGTTCTTTGCTGCTTTACTCTCGTTAATTGCTTTTGGGTGTTACTGCATTTGTATGTATTAACTGTGCCTTATGTGGGCGTTCGACGCCGTTTATTTTCTTGCTACCATGTTGGTACTGAAAGCTGGGAATCTCACCTCTTTCCTATATTTGTGCATTTCTGTTTTACATTTATATTTGATAAAAGATCGCGAGGAAGGTAAAGAGGGACCATACCTTGGTTGATTGACTTGAGCATATGGACAAGATTTCATTTACTACGTAAGAGTGCAGCCGCGTAGTGGCATTGATGCCTGTCGTGTCAGCTGGGACGCCGTGTGTCACGTGCATATGGGGTTGCGGCTTTGTCTGCTGGTAGTCCCATCCCTGGGTCACTACTCTTCCCCTTTAATGTTTTTATTCCCGCTATATTTTATTTGACTATGTAATTATTATATTCTATGTTATCAGTGATTCGTGTAAATTGGCTATAAACTATATATATAAGGAACGTGATTTCATTCTAATGGTTGTATTAAGGGTTGAATACATTTGTATTTCATTCATGGCTCATATTTTTTACTTATGCATAAATGCGAAAAATAAACTCGTATATTTGAATGACTGTTATCATGACTATGACACACTTGGATTTAGTAACTGTGGTGTAATGACGATTGTGCCGCGGTTGTTAGATCTAGGTGAGTTACACATGTTATATTATCATCATGCATAGTATAAGCATACCATCAAAATTATAAACTCATGCAAAGCATATTAAGCATAGGCAAATAATCAAAACACATAAACAACCACAAATAAATTACAAGACCATGGATATGAATCCTCACATGGATTCACCATCCACCAAATATAAAACCATCTCTCACCACCATACTTGGTTAGTGAGATGGATCTCCCTTTTACCTCTTGAAGATCCTCAAAAACTCTTTGTTTTGCTTCTTTTTCCAAGTCCTTCACCACCAAGGGCTTCTTAAATACAAAACAAAATACATAAAAATTAGCATACTGGGCTTGATTAAGAAAACCATGAATCAAACATGGTTTAGATTATGAAAAAGAGAGAAGAAATGAAGTTTCCTTACACTTCACCATAAAAACCCCATAACTTAGATCTTGAAGAAAGTCCATGAAGATGAATGATTTAGAGAAAGTCTCCAACATGAAAGTTATTTAGAATATCATGTAGATTCAAGATCTATGGTTGGATGAAAGTAAAAGAGATTGGATGGTGGTTTTGAGTGTCTTGACCGAATGGTTTCTCTTGAAGCACAAAGATGGAATTTTTTATTTTTGATAGAAACTTGAAGCTTGGATTTGAAGCTCAAGATGAATGATTTTGGAAAAACTCATAACTAGAGATGTTCTTAGAATGGTGTTTAGGTTTAGCAAATCAAGTTGGATGAAATGATAGAAATTTGGATGATGATTCTAAGGTGCTTGACCGAAACTTGCTTGGAGAAGAGAAATGGAGAGAAAACATGGTAACTTAGCTTCTTGAAAATGTTTAATGATGACCAAGGATGGCAATAGTAGTCTTCAAACTTTTTCTATGGCCTTAAGGCCTCTCAAAACTGTGCACCTCCTTCAAGTCATCTCCTAAGGATGCTAACAAATCAATTATGAGTAATTTGTCTCCAAAAAGTAGTACATGGCCATATGATATATGTGCTAAGTCATCAAAAATTGACTTACTTTTATTTAACTTCTTGCAATTGATCAATAATGACCAAGAATGGGTAATAATGGTGGTCTTCAACTTTGCTACTCACTTAAGCCACCAAAATCGCAGCCCCCCCTCCAATGCATTCTCCTTGAATGCAAATTGATCAATAATGATCAATAATGATACACCATTGACCATGACATGTAATAATGGTCATAAAGTTTTGTTTCTTTGTCTCCTAAACAATCCAAAACCATCCCCTTCCATGCATGCTTCTCCTTGTGCATTTAATTATTTGTCATCATTATTAGCCACCATCTAGAGCATTTCTAGCCATTGATTAATTCAATGGTTAGGATTTAGGTAGACTTTTTATTAGAAGACTTAATCTAGGCCATTGGATCTTTCTCCTTTAAATTCTAGCCATTAGATGTGTCTCCAAAAATTAAGGGTTAAGATTGCTCCTTCAAACTTTTAATCCAAGGGTTATAATTAGTCTTTGTCACTTTTTAAGACTAAATCTTCACCATTGATTAAATCTTCATCCAATGGTCATAAATGGTCCTTGTTACTTTACAAGACCAAATCTCCACCCTTGATCACTTCTAAATCCAATGGTTATAAATGGTCATAGCCACTTTATATGACTAATTCTACACCGTTGATTAAATCTACGGTTGATATTGAAGCCTTCCTTATTAAGCTTGTCTAGATTAAATCTCTACCATTGATTAGATCAATGGTTAATATCCAATGCTTCTTCATTAAGTTTATTTCTTAACCGTTGATTAAATCAAGATCAAGTCTCCATTGTTAATTAAATCAGTGGTGGATATCCAAACCACCAAGGTTGACTTAAACAATATAATTTCTATTTTTATCTGCTAAAACCCCACGAAATTATATATTTACTGTATTTTTATCGCCCAATAAATAAATACAGTACAAAACACAGTACAATAAAATTTTCTAAAACTGTTTCTGGATTCAGGTTTAGTAAGATCCCCTGTCTCCGTCTAAACAGTACAAATTTTTCTATGCGTAGAAAAATTTTCACTTTGCGGGACCCGCCTAGGCCCACTATGGCCACCTGGGCCCACATAGGACTACCTGGGCCCATATACAGTAAAAAAAATATAATCATCCACAAAAATCACAAAAATTAGAAAACGCACAAATATCAAATCAGATTACGTAAAATATTTACCTAACGGTAAAAATTAAATTACGTAAAGTTTTCTCCGGCCCGAAATTTTTTTTTTCCTGACACGGAGTAAATCACTCAAAACAATCAAATACGTTGACGGAATAAACAATAATTTTACACTGCACAGAAATTACTAAACAGTAAAATTTTGTTAACTGTCAAAATTACTGTTTAAGAGATACAGAAATTTAGGGTGTTACAGATTCAACTTGAGGAAAAGCAAGACAATGTCAAAGTGGATGAAGCAGTGGAAATTCCAACAGAAGCTCAACATGAAGATCTACCAAAAGAATGGAAAACTGCAAGAAATCACCCTCTGGACAACATAATTGGTGAAATATCCAAAAGGGGTAACCACCAAACATTCCTTAAGAAATGCATGCAATAATATGGCTTTTGTATCACAAGTAGAACCTAAAACTATAAATGAAGCAATTATTGATGAAAACTGGACTATGGCAATGCAAGAAGAACTTAATCAGTTTGAAAGAAATAAAGTTTGGAAACTTGTTCCAAAACCCAAGAATAAACAAATAATTGGTACAAAATGGGTGTTTAGGAATAAGCTTGATGAAAATGGTATCATAGTAAGGAATAAAGCTAGATTAGTAGCCAAAGACTATAATCAAGAAGAAGGAATTGACTATGATGAGACATATGCACCTGTGGCTAGATTAGAAGCCATTAGAATGTTATTAGCATATGCATGTATTATGGATTTTAAATTGTATCAAATGGATGTTAAAAGTGCATTCCTAAATGGATATATACAAGAAGAAGTGTATGTTGGTCAACCCCCTGGTTTTGAAATAAATGAACTTCCTAATCATGTGTATAAACTCACTAAAGCTTTATATGGACTTAAACAAGCTCCAAGAGCTTGGTATGAAAGGCTAAGTAATTTCTTACTTCAAAAGGGTTTTATAAGAGGAAAAGTTGACACAACACTATTCACTAAAAGAAAAGCACAAAACATACTACTTGTTCAAATTTATGTTGATAATATTATATTTGGTGCTACTAATGAATCTTTATGTAAGGAATTTGCCAAATTAATACAAAATGAGTTTGAAATGTCTATGATGGGAGAGCTTACATTCTTTCTTGGACTACAAATCAAACAATGTGATGATGGGACTTTCATAAGCCAAACTAAGTACTGCAAAGAATTATTGAAGAAGTTTGGAATGGAGAATGCAAAGGAAATGGCTACTCCAATGAGTTCATCATGCTACTTGGACAAAGATGAGAAAGGTAAATCAATAGATGTTTCCAAGTACAGAGGTATGATTAGTTCTTTACTCTATTTAACTGCAAGTAGACCTGATATAATGTTCAGTATTTGGGTGTGTACTAGATATCAATCTGATCCTAAGGAATCATACTTATCTACTTTAAAAAGAATCATGAAATACTTATTAGGAACTAAAGAAATGGGTTTATGGTATGCTAAAGGATCAACATGTAACTTAGTAGGATATTCTAATTCTGACTTTGCTAGATGCAAGTTAGATAGGAAGAGTACTAGTGGAACTTGTCACCTTCTAGGAAACTCATTAGTTTCCTGGTTTAGTAAGAAACAAACTAGTATGGCTTTGTCCACCGCTAAACCAAAATATGTTACAGCAGGAAGTTGTTGTGCACAAATTCTTTGGATGAAACAACAACTTATGGACTATGGTGTTTTCTTAGAAAAAGTACTAATCAAATGTGATAATACTAGTGCTTTAAATCTCACTAAGAATCCCATAATGCATTCAAGAACCAAACACATTGAGATAAGACATCATTTCATAAGAGATCACATTCAAAGTGGAGATATAATCATTGAATATGTAGATACATCTAAGCAATTAGCTGATATTTTCACTAAACCATTAGCTAAAGAAAGCTTTTTCTACATAAGAAGAGAGTTAGGAATAATTGATCCTACCTATATTTGATGTTTTGAATGTTAAATGCATTATAATTAGATGTTTAATGCCTGTACATCGATTACACAATCGATTTATTTCGACAAAATGCTTAATCTAAAATATTGGTACGCAGATTAGGTAATCTATGAACAAACGTATAAATTCATTTTAAGTGTCTTTACATTGATTAGATAATCGATTGATACAAATATTGTTGTTTTTAAAATAATTAGAACATCAATTTGAACATCGATTGACTGGATAATTTGGAAAACATGACTTTCTAGAAGTCATTATACATCGATTAGAAAATCGATCCATTTAATGAAATAAATATTAGAAGTCATTATACATCAATTGCTCAATCAATTATTTTGATAAAATAGGTACAGGGTATCTTATACATCGATTGAAACATCGCTTGTATAATAGTCTCAAAATTTAGGACTCACTGACTTATCATATACATCGATATGTACATCGATTACTTGGATACTGAAATTGATAGAATTTCTGCAATTACTTATACATCGATTTATACATCGATTGTATTTGCTGCAATTGCTTATATATCGATTCACACATCGATTAAGTTCAAGTGTTCAGAACTTGATACTCTGTCTTAGCTTATACATTGATTAATACATCGATGTATCTAGTTTAAAATTAAAATCCTAATGCTAAGTACATCGATTAGCACGTGTGTACTGGAGGAAAAATCCCTTAATACATCGATTAGGAAATCGATTGATTAATCTGGGTTTATAAATTTCAACCCTTCCCTCCAAATCTTTCACTTTCTTAAATCCAAATATCACTCTTACGAACCCTAGTAAAGCTCGAAATCGTCTCCAATGGCTCGTGTGAAACAACCTCAACCCTCTACACCTGTTCCCCCTCACTCCACGTCTTCCTCCTCAACTCAATCCTCCTCTTCTCACTCTGTTTCACTCATTGCAACCCTTACACGCCCTAAAAGAAAAACAACTGAGAAAGCCTAGTCTTCTCAAAGGATTGACAAGCTTCCAATCCAAAGCTTGAAGAAGATACAAGATAAAGGGAAAAAGGTTACTGAATCTTCAAGACCAGCACCCAAGAAACAAGAGAAGAAGAAGAAAGTGGTGAAGGGAAACACCCAAAAAGAAGACTACTCAAAAGAAGAGAAAAAGGACAGAGGTAGAAGAAAACAATGATGAAGGAGTCACTGAGAATGAACTTCTCAAAAGGTATTTTTCTGATGAGGAACATATTATACGTTACAAGAGTGACTTCAAGAATAGGGACATTCATGAGGCTAGGACTGTAGATTTCCATTACTTTGAGGAAAATGAATTCACGTTTCACAAGATTTAGAGGAGTATAATCTGAGTCAATTTCTGCAAATAAGGAGTGACATTTATCCTACATTAATCAAAGCTTTTTACTGTACTTTTGATATGGATAATGATGGATTTTCTACTGAAGTGATGAACACAAAAATTGAGATGACTTTTGTTGAGTTTGCTCAATTTACTGGACTTGATTACAAGGGAAGTAATCATGCTGGCACTGGACCTGATAGTGTATGGATCAAGAATTTTGATAGGGAAAAAGCAAAGAAGGTGCTTCTAATTGAAAATGCACTAAAAGGAAGACTGATCAACATCAACTCTATTCAGTATAGGCTCCTGCAATATGTGTTGAGTAGGATGCTATTACCCAGATCTGGTAATCATGCAGTGTTGCAAAATAATGATATTTTGCTACTCTGGGCTATGATACAGAGGAAGCAGAAGAGTTGGAGCTTCAAAATTGCCAGACACGTGCTATATTGCAAAATTAGTGGAGCTACCCTATCCTATCTTGGCTTAGTGGTGAGGTTACTAGAACATTTTGGAGTCTCTTTGGACAATGAAGAGAAGTTTCAGTCTAGAGAGGCAACTCACAAGTTTGGTAAAGGAACCATTAGCAAGATGAAGTTTGCTAAAACTAATGAAGAGTGGGTTAGGACAGTTGGTGAAAAACCAAGAGCTGCTGTGGACAACTCTGAGATGGACAGCAAGATAGACAAGTTGCTCCAAATGTTTCAAAGTTTTGAGGCTAGGCAAACCAAACACCATTTAGTGATGAAACAATCTATTGATTATCTGGGTATTAGACTCAATACATTGGAAGGCCAAATGGCCACTTTGCACCAACATTTAGGTATTTCCATCACTGCACCTCCAGAAGTTCATCCAACTTCTGAAGATGTTGTGAATATAGCTAGAGAAGCTGCTGCTGCACCTGAAGAGGAAGGCAATCCTGAAGAGTAAGCAACCCAAGCTTCAACACACAATGAAGAACCAAGGACCAATGAAGATGTTTAGATCTTAGGGTGTCTTGTGTGTTTAAAATGATGTTAGCATTTTTTTTGTTTTTGAACAATGATGAATATAATTTGCTTTGATTATGCTGATATCACTGAATGATCAAATTTCTCAAATATTACCTGTTTTAAGTACTTTAAATCTCCCATACATATTCTTTTTGATAATGACAAAGGGGGAGAATGAGTACCATACTACTAAATAATGATGCAATGATCCTATACATGTTCAAATGATATAATTTGTCAATTAGACAGGGGGAGTAAGTGGTAAACAACTGCTACATTTTTAATTACTCTGGTATTTACTCTGATATTTCTAATTACTTCCTAAGATATTTTTGAATGATAAATATGTTATGTATGGTAAGTTTGTCATCAATCAAAAAGGGGGAGTTTGTGGATAAATGCCTCTAGTATGTTTTGATTAATGACTAAACTTAACATGATTATTACTTTGATTCACTAACTACTTGCCAAGCTTGATTTTATTAATGAGATTTAATGAAGCAAGAACAGTGGATGCAAAGGATCAAGGATCATGAAGGAAAACTTAAAGAAGGAACATCATGAAGATGGAATTCAATGAAGATCATTAGGAATCTTTTTGTAAAGAAAAAACTTTGATTAAGCTCTCACAATAAGTAAAAATGGATTAAGAATGAAAAAGGTTAATTAACAAGTTTGTACATCTATGTGTACATCAATGTACTTTCTGTTAATTAACTAACTTTTAATGAAAATCTCAGTGTACATCTATGTATAAATGTTATACATCTATGTATACATCAATTGATTACGAATTTAATGAAAATCTCAGTGCACATTTATGTATAAGTGATTATACATCTATGTATACAACGATTAATTCTGGACTTACTTGATCAGTATGCAATTTTGCATCTGTACATCGATTGATACATCTATGTATAAACCAGAACAGAAGCAAGAACTTTTTGATATAGTTACATAATCGATTTGGTAATTGATGTATAAACTTCTGTGCTGAAAATATGAATGTGTTTCAAGAACAACATCGATGTACTCATATGTGTATTAATCAAGAATCAAGAACTTCCAAGAACACAATCGATTAGGCAATCGATGTACACATGTTATAAAAGTAAAATTTTGCTTAATACATCTGTGTACTAATCGATTGACTGAGAACAGAATTTTCAGATAAATCTTTTTTGATCTTAACTAACTTGTAAAGTGTATCCAACGAATCTATTTTGAAATATACCTATATAAGGACATTGGAAAACACTTTCACAATGACAATTGATTCGAACTTGGAGATCAATCACAAAAATACTGTGAGATCTTTTCATTGAAAGAAAACAAAGTATTCTTTTCTGTAGAACTTTAAATTGTTGTATCTGATTTTAGAATCTGATTCAATCTTTTCATATTTGTAAAAGAGAGATAAGAGAGAAGGTTCTCTCGCTGATGAAATCAAGAGTAGAAGGGACTCTTGGTGCTGTGCAAGAATAGAAGGAATTCTTGTGGGAATTGCAAGATTGCTTTAACTTGAAAAGCTGTCATTTGGGTAGAAGGAATCCAAAATTGAAGCTTGTGTAAAGAATCTTGTATATTGATTTTTCAATAGTGGATAAAACTTACAGTCGTGTGAGGAGTGGATGTAGGTTATCAGAGGAGGTAGCTGAACCAAGATAAACTCGGTTTGCAATTTTCTCTATCCCTTAACTCTTTATTTGCTTTATTGTAGATTATATGAATCAATCAATACGTTAGGGATGTTTGCATGATTTAATTAGTTTATAATCTTGTTCATATCTAAAATCAATCTTATTGTTAATATTTCTTTTTAAGTTTCAAGTCTTGATCGTAACATATCTTGCAAAAACATATTTTGGTTTGTTGGTTGACAAAATCTTTTTCATAGTTAAAGAAAAGAATCAGTTTTTACAAAAAGGAAAAAAAGTTTCGAAAAGTTTTATTACTCAATTCAACCCCCCTTCTTGAGTATTCAAAAGCCACAACCAACAGGAATTCTAATTGTTTCTCCTCAAGGTACTCCAACTAAATTCATGTTTGAACTTACATATACATGCCTCAACAATGAGGTTGAGTATGAAGCCTTAATTGTCGGGTTAGAGATACTATTAGAAATGAAAGCATGTAATGTGCCTATTTTTGGGGATTCACAGTTAGTCATTAAACAACTCACCCCAAGAATACAAATGTGTCAGTTATAATTTGACCAAATATTATATTGTGGCGAGTAAGTTAATAAAGAAATTTGACGAAGTGATTGTCGAACATATCCCTAGAAATTTGAATGAAGAGGCTAATGAATTAGCTCAGATAGCCTCTGGGTATAAAATTTCATCCAAGGTCCTGACAAATCTAATGGAGATTAGAGAACTTTTATATCCGTTAGAAGAAAGAGATGTAAAACAAAATGATATTTTGATAGTTAATGACTGGAGACAACCAATATTAAGCTATTTGGAAAATCCAAGTCAAAATGTGGATAGAAAGTTTAAATACAAAGCGTCGAAATTTATGGTACTAGGAGGAGCTTTGTATAGAAAATCTATCGAAGGAAATTTAGAAGTCTACCTGAGTGAAATAGAGGCTTATATTGCCTTGGCAGAGGTCCATGAAGGAATTTGTGGAGCTCATCAAGCAAGTGACAAAATGAAATAGGTCCTTCATTGACACAGGTATTATTGACCTACATTAGTCAGGGATTGTATAATGTTTGCCAAGTCTTGTGAAGAATGTCAAACACATGGCCATATACAAAATGTTCTTGCTAGTGAATTGTATTCCATAGTCAAACCTTGGCCTTTCAGAGGATGGGCTTTGGATTTAATAGGCCAAATCCATCCTACATCGTCGAAAGGATATAAATACATTCTAGTAAGGGTTGATTACTTTACTAAGTGGGTCGAGGTTGTAGCCTGAAGAGAAGTAACCTAACAGGACGTAATTGACTTTATAGAAAACAATATAGTTTGTCGGTTTGGAATACCACAAACTTTGACAATGGACCAAGGGATGGCGTTCGTTGGAAGAAGAGTTGTCGAATATGCCAATTCAAGGAAGATTAAAATGCTTACGTCGACCCCATATTATGCTCAGGCAAATGGCCAAGTAGATGCCATTAACAAAATAATCATAACTTTGGTTAAGAAGCATATTGGTCGACAACCTAGAAATTGGCATAATACCCTTGACCAAATTCTATGGGCATATAGAAATTTACTAAGAGAATCGACAGACACTTTGCCATATAAATTAGTTTATGGTCATGATGTAATGTTACCAGTCGAGATTAATCTTCATTCAGTTCATATTCAAAAACAAGATGAGTTACCGATTGAATATTACTGGAACTTGATGTTTGTTGAATTAAATGAATTAAGTGATGAGAGATTAATTACTTTGGAAAACTTGATTCGACAAAAAGAAAGAATTGCTAAATTTTATGATAGTCGAGTTAAGTATAAATCTTTTAAGATTGACGATTTAGTTTGGAAGGTGATTTTGCCTATGGATAGAAGTTGTTGAGAATATGGGAAGTGGTCTCCAAAATGGGAAGGACCATTCAAAATTACTCAAGTATTTTCTGGGAATGCTTATGCGCTTATCAAAGTTAATTCAGGTTTGAGAGTTAAGTCCATTAATGGCAAATATTTAAATTCGTATAGGCCGACAATCTATGAAGTAAAGATTGACAGAGAATGATTAAAATTAAAATTTTATTCATATATTCGACAATTACAAGTTACATGAAAAAACTTGTGATATTACAACTTGTTTAAGTTGTTAGAATATTATAGAGAAAAATAGACATATTCTAAATAAGCCAGAAGCTTCTCCCCAACTGAGGCATGTGTTTCGTTTGAGCTCGTGGGACCTGAGGAGGAGGAAGAAATAGACGACCTTCGATTTGCCTTGAGTGAAATGATGGTTGGCTATCTACTCCCTGATGAGTCATCCTCATTATAACAGCCGTGTTTTAGGAATACTGAGTTGTTACAATGATTACTGAAGCTCATCAGGAATATTACAATTCTTACTGAAGCTCAAGATGGGTATCACCATTAATATAGAGTCCTTCTTTACATAATAAGAAACTAAACCATTTTTCCCATTGAGATAAGAGAAAATTATCTGAAGACATGGTGATAGTTTTTGAGAAATGAGAAAGAAAGGGTTAGATTGAACTCTTTGATCATAGCATCCCAATGGACATTATTTATAGGGGATTTTTACTGATAAAGTTAGTGTTCAATGTTTTGTAACTTGCATTTTTATTAATTATGATGGTTATGATGCACAGTTACGAGATACATTGAAAAGAAACAGGTCAAAAGAGCATTTAAGTGTATAGAGTTACAGAGCAATAATAAAGTCATGTTGGAATTAATCAAAGGGAATGTTTATTAGGTATTGGCCCAGAAGGCCATACAAATCCTGTCGGATTATTAAACCAACAGTATATATATATATATATATATATATATATATATATATATATATATATATATATATATATATATATATATATATATAAAGGAAATACATTCAAGTCCTTTGCAAAGCTCCCCACGAATCTTCCAAGGATTGTTTGTCGGTGCAGGCTGTTTAATACTCAGCTTCAAGGGAATTTATCTTAGCCAACACTACTTTAGTTTCGATGGCCCATTGTTTGATGTTATTGATAATGCTTTGTTGCTTAGCAGTCCCTTGTTGCAATGCAGTGCTAAGCTTTTGCCTTCGACGGTGAGTCTCTTCAAGTTTTTTCTCCAAGTCTTCAATCTCCTTGTCTAGTTTTGCCTCCATATTTTTTCCTTTGACGAGATAATTTTTTAAATTAGCTATCTCGTTCTTTGCGTTAGTCAGCTTCTTTAAGATCCTGTACTTTTCTTGAATTTCTTAGTCATAAGCAGGAATGACTCGACAAATGGTAGGCATTTTTTACGACAAATTTTGGAGAAAGTCTTTGATAGTTATAGCCAGAGCTCGACTGGCTATTGGCAATTGTTGAGAGAGGGGCTCTAATTCAGTCACAATGGACGACATCCTTTCTTGAAGCAATTGGCCAGAAATTAAATGCTCAAAAGGATAGGTAAAGGCATTCTTCAGGTCAGCTAATAGTTCAGTGACGTAAGAGTCACTAGAATCTTGTCCTTGCTGTGAAGAAGAACGAGCTGACTGAGGAGAACTTTTGTGATTGCCCGACAACATGGATATTAATTCATCTAAATCCACTTCCGTGTCTTCGACACTTGCTGCTTTAGCAAAAGTTAGATTGGTTGGAGAAGATAGAGGTGGATTGCTAGGTGCAATTTTGGCCATAAGGGTGTTCATGTCGAACTCGTCTGTGAAAGTTTGGACGAGTTTTTCTTGATTTTCTTGGGAAGAACTACAAGCACCAGAAAGGATTTGAGTTTCCAAGTCCGTGGCAGTTTGAACCTCTGTTGGAAGAAGTAGAGAGATGGAAGGTATTGCAGGGACTAAAAATTGAACCTTTGGAAATGGATTCTCATTACCCTATTTGACAAGGTTGTCGGGTATAGCAGGATTTGCTGATTCCTGTAAAGGAACAAAGAGAGTATTAGAGCCAATAAAATCAAAAGAATTTCACAATTGAAAGCTTGGAATATTTTACCTCAAGAGACTCTCAAATTTGTTTCTCAATGCTTAATTCGACGTCTGGTCCTGAAGGATTTTTAGCAGTTTGTTCAGCCTCTGGATCCTAAAATGGAGGAAAGATCAAACTATTGAATGAAATCCAAGTTTTAAGCCCTTGAAAAAGAAATTATGTTACTAAATTTACCTTGGATATGAGAGAGGTGGTTTCTGTTCAAGTTCAGAAGTAAGTTTCAAGCTGGAACTTGAAGATTGAGTCTTCTTTTTCTTTTGCAAAATTAAAATGAATTAAGATTTTTCCAAGAGATAAAAGAGAAAGTAACAGAAGACATACCTTTAAAGGATTCTCAATAGATAGGCTTGGAGACTCAATGATTTCAACAGAAGAGGTAGAAGTGGAATTGTCAACCTATATTTGACACAAGGTTTAGTTTTGACGAGTTTATAGACTTAAGTTTTGAAATATGATCACGAAAGATACCTTAGAAGTTCTTGCTTTTGAAGGTTTAGTAGTAGCCTTGTTTTTAGCAAGACTTTTCGTCGAAGCCGCTTTGGTTGTCTTTGCCTTTGGAGGTTTAGGGATGGGAAGATTCTGAGTTTTCTTGCCTCTTTTCTTTTTGGAGGAAGTTCCTTCTTCTTCCTCTTCTCCTTCTTGAGGCTGTTTATACTCCAGAGGTCTCTTTAATGGGGTTGCTGTGAAAAGAATAATAATTAGCAAATAGGATAAGAAGTAAATGACAGAATATAAAAAGAAGTACTTTTGAGTATTTTAGTGATGATTCGGGTATCCTTGGCAAATTATTTGTGCGACAAGGAAAACCGACAGGTAAAAGTAACTTCTGAAGTTCTTGTAAGAAAGATGTTACTCATAGAATAAATCCTATTAAGAATAGGGAAGTTACTAGCCTTTGTAGATTTACCTGGGAATTCGTCAGCCGAACCGAAACGAGTACAAAGAAGAGGCACTGGTTTTGGAAAAGGAACTTGAAAAGGTTCAAGTCGTGCCAAAGAATTTTTTATGGAAACCATAATGAAGTTAGTGGAGTATTTTTCCTTGTGCATTTGTTTTTGTTTAGCCACGACTTCTTCACAGTGTCGAACAATTGTGCTAGGATACTTGAAGTCCTACTTGATCTTGTAGTATTTCTCAAAAGCTCTAATATCTTGAATATGCTTACCTTTGGTTTTTGTCGAAGGCTCTTGATCCTACATAGGAATAAGAGTTTCAGTAATGCGGCTTCGACAAATCTCAATATCGACATGGTAAGGACTATAATATTTAGTCCACCATTCGACAAAATCTTTGGTAACCCCTCTATAAGGTGTAAATGTAGAAATTGAGAAATGATGCTTGTATCTCTCATTCTTCATAGCCATAGGAACAAGATCTGCCATGTCTAACAAACGGCCATTGATAAGATGCTCTTTGGCTTTTGAAGAGAATTGTGCTGGAATGACCTGACAAAATCCTAGTTGTCAAGCTACCATGTTTGGCATATGCAGCTTTATAGATCTATCCGTTGAACCAAAGAGACCGGCAACTAGGATTTGCCGACAAAGAAAATTAGACTAGATAAAAATATTGTCTTTTTGAATGGAAGGATTGTCGAAAATTAGTGGTCGAGTAAACCACTCAGGACCAGGAGAACGGTCAGCAAAAGGTGCAAAATAAATATCTTCAGTATTGAAGGAGATAGAATGAAAAATGCTAAAGAAATGCAGGAAATCCTCTAGGTTTTGTTTATGGATTTTTTCATGCTTGACATGGCAAAGCTTTATGCCATAGGTAGCAGAAGAAATTGTTGAAGGAGATATGTCGACCAGGTAATCTTTTAAGATAGCATTCTGCCAGAGCTGGAGCAACCATATAGGGCCACCAGCGTTGGTTTTCTTTGTCTGGGACCTAATGTTTTGAACAATCTCGCCAATGCTGAGATAAAGATTGGCAAGGAAGAATTGGCCAAGAACCAAATTTTTACCTTCATGAAGAAGATTGACAAGATGAAGATAAGATTTGGATACTTGAATTGACTTGGTACATAAAGCATAGGCCGATAGCCAAAGAAGAAGAAAAGGCACATGTTCTTCGTCGGATACAGGGTCTTTTTCTGTAGAATAGAAGCTAATGAAGTTTAAAAAAGAAGTTGGGGCTTTCGAATAAACATCAATGGTATTCAGAGGTAGGAGGACAGGGGTTATGATTTCCCCGTTTGGTCGAAGACCAGTTATGGCAGCTACGTCAAAGAGCGTAGGTCCCATCATGCCATGAGAAAAGTGGAAAGTATTGGTGGTTTTATTCTAGAAGGAAAAAAACACACACAACATGCAAGATACCTATGTCCCTCCATAAAGCTTCTTTGGAGGCTTGAACTTTGTTAAGCCAATCAAGATACTTACTGATTTGGCTAGGAGGGGCTCTAAAAAGCCTCTCAGCTTTACTAAAATAACTAATGGGAATAGAAGGAAGAGAAGCTAAGATAGCATCTTCTTTGGGATTTTTACAAGGAAAAAAGCTTTGGATTTCTTTGATAATGAATTCTTTCGGCAGAACTGGGCCCAAGAAAGCAACTGGAGGATCTAAAGAAAGTGAAAGGTCATTGATAGAAAGAATTACCTTGGAAAGATTCCACAATTCAGATTTCTTTAGAACTAGGTCTTGAACAACGACGTGGCTACCCAAATCTACTGATGGATCATTGAAAGATTGAGAGTGAGAGGCCATTGTTGAGGGTAAAGTTTTACAGAAAAAACACGCGAGAATAAGGTTGAGGACAATGAATAGTAGAGAATGGAGTAAAAGTAGTGTGATTTTATGAATTTAAAGAAGTGATGAACAGTGGAGGAGGTAAGAAGACATGTGATATTCGTAACAATTCAAAAAGTTGTTTTCAAAAAGGGGTAATTATGATCCCTATTTATTAGAAGAAAAATGGTTATTTAATGTTTGAAATGACATGTTGCAGTTGTGGTTTTCAAGAAATCCACAGGAAATTTTACTGAATTTTTGAAAATCAAATCAAAAATGCTTTCGAAAGGATTTTTGATAAGGTCTTGACGTTAGATTGGAACTAGAAGATAAGATTAAAATTTATCTTTCTTCCAGTAGTGTCGAAAGAAAAATTTTGGGGGACATTTGTAACACCCTGGTGAAACATGTTAGGCTTGTATATAGATGCAGAGGTAACTTAATACTTGCTTAACATGTCTGTTGAATTTTGTGGTTTTCTGAGTATGTCTAGTCATTTTGCTGCAATGCTATGTGTGTGATATAGCTATTTTTAGCCCCCGGATATGGCTTAAACTATTCATTTAATGGAAATTAGTGTGAAGACTTTATTTCTGGGTCACAAATGTGTTAACTGTGATATAGTTAAAATCTGAGAATAATCGAAGCTAGTTTGGTAATTTTAAACATACTAGTTGTGCATTTTAATATCGGTTTGACTAGCAGTTGATATGAAAAATGATGGTTTTGGAACAACAAGATTTTTTATGAATCCTGCAATTTATTTCAAACTTGTTGGCTTTAAGAAAATTGGATTTGGAGAAATCTAAGTGTTCTTAGCAAATCGGGATTTTTGGTACCCTTTAATGATTTGGCTTTAAGAAGCCAAATATGACTTCTTTCTTCAATTTTCTCATGGCAGCCAGAAAAGAGAAAGGGAAACCGTGGGGGAGAAGAAGAAAGAAGGAGGAAAAGCTAAGGGGCCAAAGATCAAAGCTTGAAGGAGGATCCAAGAACAAGATCAAGACTTCACAATCACCATCTCAACAGCTTGAGGAGCCAAAGGTAGGGGTTCTTGAGCTCAAACTCCATCTTTTTCCTCATTGTTCCATGTTACGCCTAGGTGAGGTTTGATAGGTCACTTTGAGTTCTTGAAGTGTTTGAAGTGATTTTCTTGCTTGGATGAGTTTGAAATGTGGTTTATGACTTGTTCATGCTAAGAGTTTGGATTATAAACTGAAAATTCTCCATTTGGACCTAAAGTGCTCTAAGTGTTGATTTTAGGGGTTTGGATGAGTGATTTAGTGTTTTGATCCAATTTTGATGAAATCAATTAGTGTTTTAGGTTTCCATCATGTTAGTAAACATGTTAGTAACTTGAAATCACCTAGAAACTGTTTTGGAGTGGCCAAAATCCAAATTTTGTTCCAATGGAATAGTAACCCGCGACTATAGAATTCTACAGAATTGATGTTCTGATGCTGGCGCCGCAGCACAAGGATTTCACGTCGCGGCGTGAGACTGATGCACTTTCAGTATTGTAACCCAAGAGCAAGGCGTTGTGGCATGGCACAGTGGGTGCCACGGCGTGAGCTCCAGAATCCTCAAAAAAGTGTTTTTGATATCTTTTGAAGTTCCTAAGTGTTGGGATCATTCTTATATGGTTTCCTAAGTGTGTTGAGACATAAATGGAGGTAATTCTTGGAGATAATAACCACCTAGTATATATGAGAAGTTTGGAAACATTTAGGCACCCAAAATGATGGAATTTGCCTTAGGATAAGGTTAGAGAACCATTAGGCATCCAAAGTGTGGAAAATGCCTTATAATAGACTCGCGAGACCCTAGACAACCATGTGAGCTGGAATGTCAAGGGGTAATATCTTTGGGAACTTTAGGCTTCCATGGTATAATGGTATGTCATAGGGTAGTCTTGAGAACCTTTAAGCATCCAAGTGAGTTGGTTTGCAATAAGGAAGTGTTTAGAACCTTATTCAACATGAGGTTGACTTTTAAATCACTTATGAAGTGATGGTGTAGGGTTCTAGATACAAGAGGATTAGTGGTACTTCTTGGAGAGGATAATCAGTTATCTTTATGAGAAGGTCTTTGAGAAGTAAAGACAGGGTGTACTAGGAACAACTAGGTTAGGTTGTTTGGTATATAATGCCTACCTATATGCATAGTTTACTCCTTTAGAGTTAAAGTTGAGTTTAAGATGCATAGTTGGTGTATGATCTCTTGTTCTTAAAGGTTGAACTTGAGGATATGTTAGAAACATGGGTTGGTTCCTTTATGTGTTAAAGTTGAGCCAAGAATGCATGTTCTCTAGCTATGATTCTTTCACTTGGTTAGAGTGAACCTTGTGATAGGATTTGAGAAACCCTAGGCATCCTTTGAGAAGTTGAATGCCATAGGTCAATACCTAGATCCTTGAGCAACGTGAGGTTGCCTCGTGATTCACTTGTGAAGTGATGAAATAAGGTATTAGGTGTTGTATGCTAAGTGTGCTTAGCAAGTAATATTTGTTATTGTGCATAGGTTGCTCCTTTGTGTAGGAAGTAGAGCCAGAGATGCATGGATGACATTTTACTCCTTTGTGAGACAAGGTTGGAGATATAGGAAGGACTAAAAACGTGACCTTGCGTCTTATGTGATAAGTGAGCTTAGTTAGTTAGTTTGCTAGTTTTCCTTAGTCACTTGGTTAAGAGGGACCTAGTGATGATAATATGTATTTGTGAAATACATTGCATATCTTCTTTTCAAACTTGCTATGTCTTATTTCCTATGTATTGTAACTTGACATGGTGTGCACAACCATATGGCCAGAGAACAAGGTGTTGATCTAGATTCTCATAGTAGGTATGCTATTATGGTCAGGGTTACCGGTATAGGGGTGACAATAGTACTCTTGCGTTGGTGAGGGGAAGGTGTTTACCTATTACTAAGTGGGATTTAGGCTTTTAGGCTTATCCTACTTCGTATATACAAGAAACGGTGGTTTTTGGGAAATAAGTAAGTGGCATGTGTTTTCAAAAAACTAAAACCTGCATTTGCACTGCACCATCATATTATTAGAACTTTGTGTGAGCATAACCATACATCATATCATAAAGCATTGCATTTGTTGGTAGCTGTATGGGCAGTTGCCTTGCTCGATGTTTAGTGTTGGTTGTTCAATGATATCTTATGATTCTATGGGTGATTGTTTCGATATCATTGATTATTGTTTGTTCACCTTGGGTTAAGATTATTGCTTGCCTTATGAATATTACATAGAGTAGTATGTATGTTCTAATAGTGTTGAGCAGTGGTTCATTTATCTATTGCAGGCTTAATCTTAAGTGTATAATGTTGTTTATTCATTGTGGATGAATGAACACTGGTATTGGAATGCTTATACTAAGAAATTGTGATTTCTTACCCCGTTTGTGTTTCTATGTAAATCCAGGTACAAGCAAAGGAAAGCGGGAGAGGCAGAAGAACTAGTGTAGTTATTTTGTTTCTTATAATAAATATGATGTATATTTATTTCTTGCTACTTTGAAATTGTAAAAGTTATGCACTACAGTTTGCCTTTGAGAGGCTTGTGATGCATATATATATATATATATCGTTTTTGTTGTTCAGGCTCTCCATATTTATTTATGAGAATGAATGATATAGGTTTAGTTTGTGGTTTAAGTTAGAAGTGGCATGGCTAGTACAGTGTTCCGTATATATGTGGTAAATGTATCGGGTTCTCGGTATTAGGATGTTACAGCATTTGTTGGGGGTAAAAACACAAGTTCTAGTTCGACGAAGATATTTTTGACAGATAGGTGATATTCGACGAAGTTGGATGATTTGAAGAAGATAATTTCAATGGTCGAATGATACCATTAAGACATTCAACGAGTAAGGCTTTCAACAGTTGGATGATGATATTTTTCTAAGTGTTTGACTGACGTACGTTAATGGTCAATGGTTGGTTTCATCGAAAATAAAGTTACCACTTCTGAATTCGACAGGAGTTAGTTATTGTCGAAAGATTTCACAACTGCTCTTAGTTGAGCAAGATATTAGTGTAGAAAAATGTGGCATAACTGCCATGTAGGTGATCAGTTTTTAGGAGTCAGTTATTTTTGATAATTTGCCTATAAATACTAGTATTCACGATGTACCAAGGGTTGGTTACTGAATATACAATCCTCACATCTCACTCAAGCAGATTAACAGATTTGACTCCAAGTATGCCTTCCATTTTCATTTCAAGTCATTTACTTTAATGCACTGTTCTTTTAAAATTCCTTTATTTTTTGCTTTCCTTTACATTTCTGCATTTTACATTTCTCGCACCTTTAAGCTTCTACACTTTTAAAATTCAACACTTTAAATTTATGTACTTTACATTTCCTGCACTTTTAATCTTCAATCCTTTATATTTCATGTACTTTTAACTTCCTGCATTTTACATTTCATGCACTCTTACTTTCTGTATTTTAATTTCTCGTAACGTTTTAAAGTTTTTTCTGAACTTTTATTTCTTTCCTTTTACTTCTTGCATCAAGTTTTACAAATTTCATCTAAAAATATTTTCCAAACGAGATTACCACATAACTCTGAACTCACATTAAACTGAAAATATATATTTGTTTGTTAGAATTTGTCTTAATCAAATTTACCCATAAACACTACCAAAACAAATCAACTCAAACCCGTTATATATTTTCTAATTACGTACCTATTTTTTTTTATACAGTGACATTGCATTACTTACTTTTATCTAACAAGCTTAGTGAGGGTTATTTAGCTCACATTAGATGAGCAAGGCCAGTAGCCAATAAAAACCTTATTTATTTAGGCTCGAATTACGAATCCATTATCAAATTCAATTAAGGTCTTGGACTCTCTTTGGAGAACCATGGTAATATAAAAACGAGCATAACGGTAAAGCTAGCACTACACACTCAATTGATACAGAATATCATAATAATATTCATGGTCATTAATTATATACAGGTCCAAAACTACCAAGTCAACTAAGGCCCCAGACCCCCATATAGTACCAACAACAAAACTTAAACAGATTGGGCATCAGTACCCAATATACATCTAGAAACATAAAGAGATATAGTCAAAGTTAGTATCAACGTGACCTCTACTGTACGGATAGGCATGTAAAAATATATATATAAATACAACAAAACTAAGATGTGGCTCAACAAAACTACCAAAAGAAATCGCATCTGTAAATGCATATCTCCAAAAAGTTAGTCTTACAGCTCCATGCTCCGTCAGATATGCAGGAAGAGAGTTATGACTCCGGGTGTGTAACTCATTGTTGGAGTAAAAAACACAAGTTTTAATTCGATAAAGATATTTTTGACAGATAGATGATATTCGATGAAGTTAGATGATTCAATAAATAAGAGTTTCGACAGTCGGATAATAGCATTGATACAGTTGACGAAGAGATTTTCGACAGTTGGGTGATGACATTAAAGAAATTTTCTAAGTATTGGTTCAACAAAAGTGATTTTGTCGGAAAGATTTCATAACTGCTATAAGCATTTGTCGAAAGTAAAAATTACCAATTCTGAATTCGACAGTTAAATGGTGATATTGAAAAACTCTAGCAGCTAGTATAAATGTTAAATGGTCAATAGTTGGTTATTGTCGAAAATTAAGTAAGATATTAGTAAGAATGTGGCATAACTGCCATGTATGTGGCCAGTTTTTAGGAGGTAATTATTTTTTATATTTTTTGCCTATAAATACTAGTATTCACAATGTACAAATGGTTGGTTACTGGATATACAATCCTAACATCTCACTTGATCAGATTAACAGATTTGACTCCAAGTATGCCTTCCATTTTCATTTCAAGTAATTTACTTTAATGCAATGTTCTTTTAAATTCCTTTATTTTAAGTCTTGTTCTTTAAATTTCTTTATACTTTCTGCACTTTAAGTTTATGCACTTTATGATTTCTACATTTTAAACTTCTGCACTTTTAATCTTCAGCACTTTACATTTCTTGCACTTTACATTCCTGCACGTTAAATTTATACACTTTAATTTCTTGCTCTTTATATTTTCTGCATCTTTAATTTTCTGCAAAGTTTTAAAGCTTTTTCTAAGCTTCCATTTCTTTCCCTTCACTTCTTGAATCAAGTTTTCATAAGTTTCTTCAAAATCATTTTCAAAACGAGATTACCACATAACTCTGAACCCACATTCGACTGATAAAATATATTTGTTTGTTAGAATTTGTCATAACCAAATTCACCCATAAACAAATTGGCACGCCCAGTGGGACGAGTTTAGAGTAACTCGTAGCGTCACAAACCTCTTCATAAGAAGATGGTTTTATGCATTTAAGAAGTGGAAAGTTAGTATATTCTTGCCCTTCTCAAGATACGCAAGTTATGAGTAACGCAAATAACCAGGCGTCGAATGCACTTTCAGTTGATGTTAGTGCACCTCCTTCGACAACCGTTACTGCATCACCTTTAACTGTAGTTAGTACGGGTCCTGTGGTTAATATAATAGCAACTGGTACTCTCAGGAGTAACCCAGTGCTAGAACAAGTGGTTTTTGGAGTGACTCAGTCATCACCAAATCAACTAAGTAATCAAAAGTGTAATGAACTCAAATTCAAGGTTGGCACCACAATATGGTTTGCCACCAAATTACGTTCCTCCTGCATTGGCACAAATGAGACTTGACTCTACTTTGACTAATACTGTAGGCCAAATAGCAGTCTCACAAGGCCAACAACAAATAAGTTTGGCTTTAGTAAGTTTTAATGGCCAAGAAACAAGAGTTGCAAGTTCAAGTAATCCAACTCCTTTTCGACAAGAGAGATTGAATTTAGGAGCTGTATTCCCAAATATGTCGAGAGATATTCCTCAGAATAAGACTAGGCCAACTATGAATTCTTTGGCTAACTTTCGACAACAAATGGATGAAAACAACCATGAAATGGTGCATATGTTCACTCAGCAAATGGGTACCGTAATTACGCCAATCATGGAAAATACAAATAATGCTTGCAACGCGTTGGCTCAACAAATGGCAAGGCTAAATCAAGCCTTGGGAATAGAAGGGTTGGCCAATGATAATGTTCAAAGAACTTAGTCTGGGGCAAATGCAGGAGTAGCTGTATCCTAAGCGAACGTGAGACAAGACCAGCAAAATCCTGGTCAATTTGGACAAAATGATCAACTGCGTTTGGAATATGGTAATGTCCATGTGCTTCATCAAGATAATGAGGATCAAATGGCTAGGAATGATACGACCAGAAGATTACTTTGACAAAATCTTGGGGGTCACCAAGTGGTTGAACAAAATTTTAATCAAGTAGTGGAACAAGTGCTAAATAGGTTTGGGTTCAATGTTGGATATGTCAACCAACCCTATTTTGTTTCAGTGTTTCCTGAGTGGGTACAACAGGCAAAATTGCCTAGAGAAATTAAAATTCCTAAACTTTCTAAGTTTGCAGGAGAAAGTGGGGAATCGACCGTCGAACATGTCGCACGGTATACTATAGAAATGGGAGAGTTGGCCACTATTGAAGGCCTTAAAATGAGATTCTTCCCAAGTTCCCCCACTAAAAATGCATTCTCTTGGTTTTCGACATTGAGACCGAATTTGATTCATTCTTGGACTCAATTAGAAAGGAGATTCCATGATCAATTCTTCAGATGAGATTTGAAAGTTGGACTTACAGATCTCTTCAATATCAAGAGGTTGTATAATGAAACCGTGGATGATTATCCATCTAGGTTTTGACAAATGAGGAGTAGATGTTTTACTCCTATACCTGAAGCAAAAATAGTGAAAATTGCTACAGGAAGCTTAGACTATTACATAAGGAAAAAATTAGTGAATCAACATTTAGTTGATCTTGCCCAACAAGGTGAGAAGGTTAGGCAAATAGAGCAACTGAAAGCTGAAAAGGTCCAAAAGCAAAAAAGATTCCTTAAAAGAGAGAAAGTGGCATTCGTCTGGTTAGATGAATCCGACAATGAGACTGAAGATAGCAATGATGAATTTAAAATCAACATTGCTGAACTTCAGAATGGTCCTCCTTATGTGTGTCAGGCTTGACTGCCTACGAGAAATAAAGCAAAAATGAATTATATCAATAGAAAAACATATACATTCGATGTAACAAGAACCGACAAAATCTTTGATTTATTGTTAATAGATAAACAGATTAAACTGTTGGAAGGTCATAAGTTATTAAGACCTGATGAAATAAAAGACCAAAAATATTGTAAGTTTCATAACAATTTCGGTCATGTTACTAACAAATGTATTCATTTCAGAGATTTAATTCAGAAGTCACTAATGGATGGACATTTGAAGTTTGTTGACAAGCCTAAGGTGGACATGAAAGTTGATATAGATCCATTTCACGATGGAATTTCATACATCGGTCAACAGGTTCCTTTAAATGTTGGAATGATCAACATAAGGAATTTGCAGGGATTCAACATTGACATGGAAGATGCAATGGACGTTTATCCCAAACCAGAAGAATTTCTTGAAAATTTCTTTGAGAGGAAGAAAGAAAAAGGCAAGGTAAGGTTGTGTTTGAGGTGCAATGCAGTGTATGATGAATTTGCTGCAAAGAAAGCTACAAAGGAGTAACAGGGTAATTTACAAGGGAAAAATAAGTTTTTTAATAAGAAAGTTGGAAAGCCACAACAACCCTTTAATACTCCAAAACCAGTTTATACTCCAAAGCCTAAGTTAGTCTATATGCCCAAGCCTAATATGAATGGCTGGTTGGTTGAGTCATCTGGTGAATCTATGGGGAGTAATTCATTCCCCAAGGGCTGTGTCGGACCAGCTAGGACCAGCGTGCCACCTGCCAATGTTATTGTGGACAAATGGGTTAAAAATTCTACAATGGCAAGTTATACGTATTTTTGACGAAACGTGGCTGCCAGGAAGAATAGATTTCAGAAGGATCGACCATTCTGGAATGAAGATTACAGACATGGTAGAATCAACCAAGATGAAGTTTTGATTGGCCAAGATGTTGCAGCGTCATCAAAGTCCGTACTAATGTCAAAAAGTCAGAAAAAGGTTGCAGAGGTTAAGACAGGCACAGAAAAGAAGAAATTTGGCTAAAGATTTGGTTATTAAAGAACAACCCACAGAAATAAGATGTTTGGTAGTCGAAGTTAAGCCGACACCAGACGAAAATAAAGATGATAAGAAATTGAGAAGTATTGTCAGAAAAGAATCTACAAACACAAGGGGGCAATCTCTATTGAGCCAATAACAAGTGAAGGTAGATGGCTGAATAGGAATGATAATCTCCGACAAGAAAAACTTGCAGAGGTAAAGAGAGGGAAACAGGTTCAAGGGCCTACTCCAAACAAAATTGGAAGAAAATGGCCAGTTGGACTTGTAGCAATAGAAAAAGAAGCAAAGAAGAACAATCTGGCAGTTAAAGAAGATAAGGATATAGCTAGGGTGAAAGCTGAGAAAATGATAAGGAAAATAGCTAAGAATAAAAGTAGTAGTGATGATGAAGATTGGTCAAAGGAAGAAATCTTGAAAGTTCTAAAAGATCCTGACCAAGATGTCGAGTGGAGGAAGAAAATGCTTGACATGATCAAAGGGAAAAGAAATTTGGCGAAGTCTGATTACCAAATTGTAGATATGGATTTGACGATTAATGAAGTTATTGAAGCCTTAACTGATCCAGATGATCTTTTAAGTTTTGGTGATAATGAACAATTCGACATGGATTTTAATCTAGACAAGGATCTGAATGACATCATAATGGCTATGGATAGTAGTTTGTCATCGGAAGAATATCTCAAGCTTAGTGGATTCAAAAGTCATGAAGAGTTAGATAAGGAAGAATTCTTGAAGTTAATGAATATGAATTTGATTTCAGTTTTACCTACTGAATTCAAAATGTATCACGAAATTGAATATGTAGGAGAGAATGAAGAAGACCTGGATGACCTCAATGATCATTGGTTTTTCTGTCAAGATAATGTGTTAACTGTATTCAATAATACATCATATTTTGAAAAGCCAACAGAAGAACAAAAAACTTATCTCCGTCCATTGCACATCAAAGCTTTGTTAGAAGGCAAGCCGACGAATAGAGTCTTGATAGACAGAGAAGTAGCTATTAATCTAATCCCAAGGGCAATGTTAAAGAAACTTGGGAAGAATGAGTCTAATTTAATGACAACTAACATGATTGTTACTGATTTCAGTGGCAAGACTTCCCCGTCAGATGGAGTAGTGATGTTAAACGTGCAAGTCGGATCCATTGAAAGGTCGACATTATTTGTTGTAATTCCAACAAAATCCAGTTACAATCTTCTACTGGGGAGAGATTGGATACACGCGTTAAGGCAATACCATCGACAGTTCATCAGAAACTTATTCTCTGGAATGCAAATGATCAGGTGGAAATAGTAGAGGTAGATGACAGCCCTTGCTATTTACAACAGCTTCATGTCGATTTTAAAATCTATGCTCCAAATGTCAAGCCGGTCATGACAAATAATGGAGTTATCAATAAAGATGTGCTTGAAACATGCTTAATGGATCAGTTTGGCATTCGACTAATGAATAAGGACGAAATGGATCAGCCAAGCACTAGCCATGAGTGTTAATCAGTTGGATCGACTGTCAGCTTATTTGGTCGACAGGGCAGTATACACCATTGAAAGTGTATTGTCGGATTGCATAATAGATTATGGTCCTTTGGGTTTTGAGAAAGGACTTAATGAAAGACAAGTGTAGAGGTGGAAGATCCTTTGGAAGAAATAAACTTGGGCGCTGAAACAGACAGAAGGCCTATATTTGTGAGTTCATTTTTGTCAAAGGAATTCAAGGAAAAGCTTGTCAAATTAATTAAGGAATATAAATATTGCTTTGCGTGGGATTACGATGAAATGCCTGGATTGAGCAAAGATCTTGTTGAACATAGATTGCCATTGAAAGAAGGTTGTAGACCTGTCAACCAAGCTAATAGAAGATTTGCCCCTAGGGTGGTTTTGAAAATAAAGGAAGAGGTCGAAAGATTGCTCAAAGCCAAGTTCATCAGAACAACCAGGTATGTCGAATGGCTTTCTAATATTGTTCCTGTAATTAAGAAAAATGGCAAGTTAAGAATATGAGTAGATTTTACAAATCGAAACACTGCTACACCTAAAAATGAATATCCAATGCCAATTGCGGATATACTAGTAGATGCCGCATCTGGACATGAATTGTTAAGTTTTATGGATGGCCATCCAGGTTATAATCAAATTTTTATAGCCGAGGAGGATATGTCGAAAACTGTCTTCAGATGTCCAGGAGCTATTGGGACATATGAATGGATAGTCATGTCTTTCGGTTTAAAAAATGCAAGGGCCGCCTATCAGAGAGCGATGAACACAATCTTCCATGACGTCATTGGAAAATTTATGAAGGTGTACATCGACGATGTCATTGTCAAGTCGGAAGCAAAGGAGAGCCACTTGACAAACTTGAGGTAGGCATTCGACAGAATGAGAAAGCATAACCTCAAGATGAATCTGGAAAAATATGGTTTTAGAGTGTCGACTACCAAATTCTTAAACTTCTTAGTTCATTAGAAAGGTATTGAAGTGGATAAGAATAAAGTCAAGGCAGTTCTGGAAGCCGCGCCACTGACGAACAAGAAGGAACTACAATCTTTCTTGGGGAAGGTGAATTTTCTGAGGAGATTCATATCCAATCTGTCGGGAAGAACCAGAATCTTTGCCTCATTGGTCAAGTTGAAGGCTGAACAAGACTTTGTGTGGGAACCTTGCCACCAAGAAGCCTTTGACCAGATTAAACAATATTTGACAAAGCCTCCGGTTATGATGCCTCCAGTGCCTCATAGACCGTTGAAATTATACATATCAGCATCGAATGATACTACAGGTAGTATGTTGGCTCAAGATGAGAATGATGTCGAAAGAGCCGTGTATTATCTTAGTCGAGTTTTGAATGATGTTAAGAGGAGATATAGTGCAATAGAGAAACTTTGTTTAACATTGTATTTCTCATGTACTAAACTTAAATATTATATAATGTCTTGTAATGTATTGGTTATGTCGAAAACTGATGTAATAAAGTATATGTTGTCAAAGCCAATATTAAATGGACATATTGATAAATGGACTGTTGTTTTGTCTGAATTTTTTTTACAATATGTTCCATTGAAAGCTCTTAAAGGCCAAGCAATTGTTGATTTCTTAGCTGACCATCCATGTTTGGATGTTGATCATATAAATTTTGTCGGGTTAAAACCTTGGCGCTTATATTTTGATGGCTCAAGGCATCAAAATAGAGTTAGAATAGGAATTCTAATTGTTTCTCCTCAAAGTATTCCAACTAAATTCATGTTTGAACTTAAATATACATGCTCAAACAATGAGGCTGAGTATGAAGCCTTAATTGTCGGGTTAGAAATATTAATAGAAATGAAAGCATATAATGTGCATATTTTTGGGGATTCACAGTTAGTCATTAAGCAACTCACCCAAGAATATAAATGTGTCAGTTATAATCTGATCAAATATTGTATTGTGGCGAGTAAGTTAATGAAGAAATTCAACGAAGTGATTATCGAACATATCCCTAGGAATTTGAATGAGGAGGCTAATGAATTAGCACAGATTACCTCTGGGTATAAAATTTCGTCCAAGGTCCTAACAAATCTAATGGAGATTATAGAACTTTTATATCCATTAGAAGAAAGAGATGTCTTACAAAATAATATTTCGACAGTTAATGACTGGAGACAGCCAATATTATGTTATTTGGAATATCCAAGTCAAAACGTGGACAGGAAGCTCAAATACAGAGTGTCGAAATTTGTAGTATTAGGAGGGGCCTTGTATAGAAAATCTGTCGATAAAAATTTAGAGGTTTTCCTGAGTGAAGCAGAGACTTATATTGCCTTGGCAAAAGTTCACAAAGGAATTTATGGAGCTCATCAAGCAGGTGATATGATGAAATGGGTCCTTCGACGTCAAAGATATTATTGGCTTACACTGGTTAGGGATTGCATAATGTTTGCTAAGTCTTGTGAAGAGTGTCAAAAATATGGCTATATACAAAATGTTCCTACTAGTGAATTACATTCTATTGTTAAACCTTGGTCATTCAGAGGATGGGTTTTGGATTTAATTGGCCAAATTCATCCTGCATCGTCGAAAAGACATAAATATATTTTTGTAGGAATCAATTACTTTACTAAATGGGTTGAGGCTGTGACCTTAAAGGATGTAACCCAACAGGATGTGATTGCCTTTATTGAAGATAATATAGTTTGTCAGTTTAGAATACCACAAACTCTGACAACCGACCAAGGGACAGTGTTCATTAGAAAGAAAGTTGTCGAATATGCCAATTCGAGAAAGATTAAAATACTTACGTCGACTCCATATTATGCTCAAGCAAATGGCCAAGTAGAGGCCATGAACAAAATAATCATAAGTTTGATTAAAAAGCATATTGGTCTACCACCTAGAAATTGGCATAATACCCTTAATCAAATTCTATGGGCATATAGAAATTCACTAAGAGAATCGACGGGCACTTCACCATATAAGTTAGTTTATGGTCATGATGTAGTGTTACCGGTCGAAATTAATCTTCAATCGATTTGGATTCAAAAACAAGACGAGTTACCAATTGAACATTATTGGGACTTGATGTTTGATGAGTTAAACGAATTAAGTGAAGAAAGATTAGTTGCTTTAGAAAACTTGATTCAAAAAAAAGAAAGAATTGCTAAATATTACGATAGTCGAGTTAAGTATAATTTTTTTAAGATTGATGACTTGATTTGGAAAATAATTTTGCCCATGGATAAGAGTTGTTGAGAATATGGAAAATGGTCTCCAAAATGGAAGGACCATTAAAAATTACTTAAGTATTTTCTGGGAATGCTTATGCACTTGTCGAAGTTAATTCAGGTTTGAGAGTTAAGTCTATAAATGACAAATATTTAAAGCTATATAAGCCAACAATATGTGAAGTAAAAATTGATAATGATTAAAAATAAAATTTCATGCATATATTCGACAAAAGTTATATTACAACTTGTTAAACTTGTCAGAATATTACAGAGAAAAATAGACCTATTCTAAATCAACCAGAAGCTTCTCCCCAGCTGAAGCATGTGTCGTTTGAGCTCGTGGGACCTGAAGAAGAGGAAGAAGTAGACGACCTTTAACTTGTCCTGGAGGAGATGATGGTTGGTCGTCTACTCCTTGATGAGTCATCCATATCATAACAACCGTGTTTTAGAAACACCGAGTTGTTACGATGATTACTGAAGCTCATCAGAAAAATTACGATTCTTACTGAAGCTCAGGATAATATCACCATTAATACAGAGTCATTCTTCTATTTTTTCCATTGAGAGAAGAGGAAACTATCAGAAGACATGGTGAAATTCATCAGGGAAGGAAAAGGAAAGGGTCAAATTACACTCTTTTGAATTTTTGATGTATCTGAGAACACTATTTATAGGGGAGTTTACAGATAAAGACGTTACATAATATTTTATAACTTGCATTTTAATTAATTAAGTTAATTATGATGCACAGTTACGAGATACATTGAAAAGAAACAGATTAAGAGCATTTAAGCGTATGGAATTATGGAGCAATAAAAAAAAACGTATTGGAAATTGATCAAAATGAATGTTTATTAGATATGGCTTTGAAGGCCATACAAATCCTGTCAGATTATTAAACTGACAATAAAAGAAAAAACTAATACATCTAACTTCTCTGCAAAACTTCCCAAGAATCTTCCAAAACTCGTTTGCTGGCACAAGCTTTTTGATATTTTAGTTCAAGAGAGTTTATGTCTGCTAGCACAACTTTTGTCTCGACAGCCCATTATTTTGAGTTGTTGACAATGCTTTGTTGCTTGGCACTCCCTTGTTGCAATGCCATGCTAAGCTTTTGCTTTCGACGGCGAGTTTCTTCAAGTTTTTTTTCCAAGTCTTCAATTTCCTTGTCCAGTTTAGCCTCCTTATTCTTTCCTTCAATAAGATGGCCTTTTAATTTAGTTATCTCATTCTTCACGTCGGTCAGCTGCTTTAAGATCTTGGATTTTTCTTGAATTTTTTCATCATAAGCAGGAATGATCTGATGAATGGTAGGCATGTTTAAGGACAAATTCTGGAGAAAATCTTTGACAGTCGAAGGAAGAGCTCGATTAGTTATTGGAAGTTGTTGAGAAAGAGGTTCCAATTCAGTCACAATGGCCAGCATTATATCTTGAAGTGGTTGGTCAGAACTTAATCGTTCGAAAGAGTAGGTGAAGGCGTTCTTCAACTCAGCCAAAAGTCCAGTGACATAAGAGTCACTAGAATCCTATCCAGGCTGTGTAGAAGAGCGAGCTGACCTTGGAGAACTTCTATGACTACTCGACGACATGGATATCAATTCATCCAAATCTACTTCCATGTCCTCAGTATTTTCTAGTTCTGCGACAATTGAATGGATTTGAGATGGTGGAGGTAGATTGGAAGGTGCAATATCCGCCAAGAGAGCATTCATGTCAAATTCTTCTGAAAAAATTTTGACTGGATTGGCTTCATTTATTTGGGAGGAACTAGCACTCAGGGCAGTTTGAACTTCTGTTGAAAGAGGCAAAGGGATAGTAGGCATTATAGGAGCTGGAGAAATTAGATCCTCCGAAGAAGGATTTTCATTACCTTGCCTAGCAGGACTATCGGGTATAACAAGATTCATCAATTCATGTGGAAAACGAGGGCAATGTTAGAACAAATAAAATCAAAAGAATTTTTTAGTTGAAAAAAAAACTTGGAATATTTTACCTCAGTAGACTGTCGAATTTGATCCTCAGTGCTTAATTTGACGTCGGGTCCTGAAGGACTTTCAGCAGTTTGGTCAGCCTCTGGATCCTGAAACAAGATAGATCAAATTATTGAATGAAGTTCAAGTTTTCAATTCTTAAGGGAAGAAATTATGTCGATTAGTATTTACCTTAAAGGGGATGGAAGTGGTTTCTGCTTCAAGTTCAGTAGTAGGTTTCAAACTGGAATTTGAGGATTGAGTCTTCTTCTTTTTCTTCTGCAAAGGTAAAATAAGGTTAGAATTTACCAAGATATATAAAAAAAAAGGGAAGTAACAAAAATTATACCTTCAGAGGATTTTCAAAAGATGGGCTTGGAGACTTGAGAATTTCGACAGAAAAGGTGGGATTCGAGTCACCAACCTATATTTGATAAAAGATTTAGTTTCGACAAACTGAGAATAAGTTCTGAAGTTTGAATAAAAAAGATACCTTGGAAGTTTTTGTCTTTGAAGGCTTGGCAGCAGCCTTATGCTTAGCAGGACTTTTCGTCGATGTTGTTCTAGTTGTCTTAGCCTTTAGGGCTTTGGGGAAAGGAGGATTTTGAGCTTTTTTGCCTTTTCTCTTTTTTAAGGCAGAGGTTTCTACTTCTTCTTCTCCTTCCTCTCCTTCTTTTGATTGTTTATACTCCAAGGGTCTTTTCAATGGAGTTGCTAATGGAAAAGGGACAATAATTAGTCGATGAAATAAGAATTCGACATCAGAAAATGAAAAGAAGTACTTTTGATAAATTTAGTGATGACTCGAGTATCTTTGGCAAATTGTTCATACGACGAAGCAAATCGACGGGTAAAAGTAACTTCTGGAGTTCTTGTAAGAAAGATGTTACTCGCAGAAAAGATCCTATCAGAAGTAAGGAAGTTACCAGCCCTGGTAGGTTTACTTGGGAATTCGTCGGCCAAACCAAAATAAGCACAAGGAAGAGGCATTAGTTTCGGAAAAGGAACTTGAAAAGGTTCAAGCCATGCCAAATGGTTCTTTATGGAAACCGCAATAAAGTTAATAGAGCATTTTTCCTTGTGCATTTGTTTTTGTCTAGCCACGACTTCTTCACAGTGTCGAACAATTGTGCCAGGATACCTGAAGTCCCACTTGATCTTGTAGTATTTCTCAAAAGCTCTAATGTCTTGAATATGTTTACCTTTGGTTTTTGTCGAAGGCTCTTGATCCTGCACAGGAACAAGTTTTTCAGTTATACGACTTTGACAAACATTAATATCGATATGGTATGGACTATAATATTTGGTCCACTATTTGACAAAATCTGGGGCAATCCCTCTATAACGTGTGAAAGAGGAAATCAAAAAATGCTGCTTGTATCTCTCATTCTTCGTAGCTACTCATACAAGGTTTGCTATGTCTTGTAACTGACCATTAATAAGGTGCTCTTTGGCTTTTTGAGAGAATAGAGCCAGGATGGCTTGACAGAATCCTAGTTGTCAAACCATTGAATTTGGCAGGTGCAATTCCAAAGAGTTATCTGTTGAACCAGGGAGGCTAGCAACTAACACTTGCCGACAAAGAAAATTTGACCAAATGAAAATATTGTCAATTTGAATGGAAGGATTGTCAGAAATTAGTGGTCGAGTAAACCACTCCGGACTTAAAGAATGATCAGCGAAAGGTGCAAAATAGATGTCCTCCGTGTTGAAAAAGATGGAATGAAAAATGCTAAAGAAATGAATGAAATTCTCTGGGTGTTGTTTGTGGATCTTTTCATGCTTGACATGGCAAAATCTAATGCCATAGGTAGCAGAAGAAACTGTCAAAGGAGAAGTATCGACCAGATAATCTCCAAGGATGGCATTAAGCCAGAGCTAAAGTAACCATATGGGGCCACCAACGTTAGTTTTCTTTGTTTGGGACCTGATGCTTTGAACAATCTTGTCAATATTAAGGTATAGATTAGCAAGTAGGAATTGGCCAAGAGCCAAACTTTGACCTTCATGAATAAGATTGGCAAGCTGAAGGTATGATTTCGACACTTGAACTGATTTAGTACATAGAGCATAGGCCGATAACCAGAGAAGGAGAAAAGCCATGTGTTCTTCGTCGGACACAGGACCTTTTGCTGTGGAATAGAAATTAACAAAGTTTGAAAAAGAAGTTGGGGCTTTTGAGTAAACATTTATGGCAACCACGTCAAAAAGCATAGGTCCCATCATGCCATACGAAAAATGAAAAAAATTGGTGATTTTGTTCCAGAAGAAAAAAGACGCACCCAACATACAAGAATCTATTTTTATAGGATAACGTGAAAGCTGGATGCAGTCGAAAATACCCATGTTTCTCCATGAAGCTTCCTTAGAGGCTTGAACTCTATCAAGCCAATTAAGATACCCAATAATTTGGCCAAGAGGGGTTCTGAAGAGCCTCTCAAACTTATTAAAATAACTAATAGGAATAGAAGAAAGAGAAGCCAAGATAGCTTCTTCTTTGGGATTTTTACAAGGAAAAAAGCTTTGAATTTCTTTGGAAATGAATTCTTTGGGCAGAACTGGGCCCAAGAAAGCAGCTGCAGGATCTAAAGAAAGTGAAAGGTCGTTGATAAGAAGAATTACCTTGGAAAGATTCAACAGTTCAAATTTCTCTAGAACTAGGACTTGAATAACGACGTGGCTGCCCAAATCTACTGATGGTTCATTGAAAAATTGAGAGTGAGAGGCCATTGTTGAGAAAGAAGTTTTGCAGAAAAGACACGCGAGAATAAGGTTGAGGATGATGAACAGTAGAGAATGGAGTAAAGTGGTATGATTTTGTGAAATTTAAAGAAGTAATGAACAATGAAAGAGGGGAGGAGATGCGTGATATTCGTAAAAAAAATTCGAAAAGCTATTTTTCAGAAGGGTAAATATGATCCCTATTTCATAGGAAAAAACGACTATTTAATGTTTGAAATGATAAGTTGCAGTTGTGGTTTTCAAGAAATCCATGGATAATTTTATTGGATTTTTGAAAATCAAAATGCTTTCAAAAAAGATTTTGATAAGATCTTGACGTCGGATTGGAAATAGAAGATAAGATTAAAATTTATCTTTCTTCCAGTATTGTCGAAAGAAAAATTTTGAGGGGCATTTGTTGGGGGTAAAAAACACACAAGTTCTAATTCGACAAAGATATTTCTGACAGACAGGTGATATTCGACGAAGTTAGATGATTCGATGAATAAGAGTTTCGATAGCCGGATGATAGCATTGATACAGTTGATGAAGAGATTTTCGACAGTTGGGTGATGACATTGAGGAAATTTTTCAAGTATTGGTTCAACAAAAGTGGTTTTGTCGGAAAGATTTCATAACTGCTATCAGCATTTGTCAAAAGTAAAAGTTACCAATTCTGAATTCGACAGCTAAATGGTGATATTGAAAAATTCTAGCGGCTAGTACAAATGTTAAATGGTCAATAGTTGGTTATTCTCGAAAATTAAGTAAGATATTAGTAAGAATGTGGCATAACTGCCATATACGTGGGTAGTTTTTAGGAGTCAGTTATTTTTTATATTTTTTACCTATAAATACTAGTATTCACGATGTACAAATGGTTAGTTACTGGATATACAATCCTAACATCTCACTCAAGCACATTAACGAATTTGACTCCAAGTATGCCTTCTATTTTCATTTCAAGTCATTTACTTTAATGCAATGTTCTTTTAAATTCCTTTATTTTAAGTCTTGTTCTTTAAATTTCTTTACACTTTCTGCACTTTAAGTTTATGCACTTTACAATTTCTGCATTTTAAACTTTCTGTACTTTTAATCTTCAGCACTTTACATTTCTTGCACTTTACTTTCCTGCACGTTAAATTTATGCACTTTAAATTCTTACCCTTTACTACATCTTTAATTTTCTGCAAAGTTTTAAAGCTTTTTCTAAGCTTCCATTTCTTTCCCTTCATTTCTTGAATCAAGTTTTCACAAGTTTCTTCAAAACCATTTTCAAAACGAGATTACCACATAACTCTGATCCCACATTCGACTGATAAAATATATTTGTTTGTTAGAATTTGTCTTAACCAAATTCACCCATAAACACTCATATAAAATCTAATGTTTATGTAGAGAATATATATGTTATTGGACAAGTCATAATACCAGTAACACTCTGCGTGCTCCCAATAGATGGTCAAGAGTGTCATCCTGCTCGGTTTGTTGTAATGTCAGGTGTAACATCCTTGCTATTCTATTAGCTTTAATGATTGTTATAGTAGTTCTTTAGTACTTTGTGATTTACATGTTATTTTTTATAATTTTTTGAGTTAATTTGGACGTAACAATATAATACTGAAAGTGAAGAATAACTCATAACAATTCAAAAATTAGCATATATTGCTTAAATGATGGAAATAAATATGAAAAATTTATTTTTAAGTCATAAATAATTAGAACTAATTATGATAAATTTTGGAGAATTAAATAAGTTAGTTTAATATTTTTAATAAACAGAATAAGTGTTTAAAAACCAATTTAAATAAAGGAGTAGCTCGAAAAATTATAAAGATTTGTGAAGTTATTAAATAGAGGATGAAGATTATTTTAAAAATTATTACGAGTTAGTACAAATACCTATATGCATATACAAGTTAGAGCAGATATGTATTAGTTTATTTCCTTAAGGTTATATTAATTTAAGGAAGAATAATAGAACCTAATAGCTAATAAATGATGTGAATATGAACTTAATGGAATATTAAAATTTTCTATAACACCTATAGAAACTAGAAACTCATCAATGAAAGATCAAAGTATCCCTAAGGGTGTGTTTGGATAAAGTATTTTAAGGAGATAATGTATTTTTTTAGAGGATTTAAAATTCTTCATTTTAAAATACTTTGTTTGGATAATTAAGTAAAGAATTTTAAGAATTCTAAAGAATTTTAATTAGGAATTTTGTTAATCAAATTTAAAGTATTTTTAGTGCTTTTGTAATCTTGATGTTGCCTGGGGTTTTTTTTTTTTTCATTCACTATCCTAGTGAAATTGTTATGTTGTAGCTGTAGTTCTTTGCTTCTATGCTAAAACAAATGCCTGTAAATGCTAGTGTCCCTTCTGGTTTGATATTTAGTCTAGTTTTTCAAACATTGGTTTGTATAGCTTTTGTACTTTACCAATCTTTTGCACATCACCCATTATATAGCTATACCAAATTATAATGATTTCTAGTGGTAGATGTGCTTTTGTAGTTAACAACTTTTGCACATCACCAATTGTCACTACAAAAAAATGTTGTTTAGCCACGATTAATATCCTAAAAATCGTGGCTAAATACATTTACCCACGGTTTACCAATTGTGACTAAATAAGGCGTCCTTAATACATTAGCCACTGTTTGTAAGGCCTTAGCAACATTTTGTTACCAACGGTTACAACTGTGGTTAATTAAATAATAACCATGGTTAATTTTAATTAATATATATTCAATACAATATTTTTGTCACAGTTTAACCGTGGCTAATTTTTTTTGAAAAAAAATATACTAGTTTCTTCCTAATCATATCACGAACGGAGACACTTTTCCTAAGTAGTAGGCAAACAATTTCCTCAAACATGTAATCTTGGATGTTGTTAAAGTATACAAGGTTAAGTTATAAGAACACAAATTTAGCTTTCAACAAAAAACAAAAAAAGCAAAAACTAAACAAAAACAAACGCACATAATTTCAGCCATTCCTTTCAAGTAGGCATCTAAAGAAGTGATAAACAAAAATGCAGGGCAACATTGACAGATAAAATATAGTATAATTGATTCGGTCTTATTAGTTACTACAAATATTAAGTAGTTTCATATGCTATATAAATTTGGCATTTTGTTACATCCTTATTTTTTGTACTTTAAAAATTAATAGAAGTTCCTGTGCCAAGAGATTATACTAGGAGGTAGGAGCTGATAAATTTGACAACCTTTAAACTGGCTAATATTATGAAATAATACCTTCAATGTTTACAATAAGATTGCAATTTTTTTAAAATCCAGAATATCATTTTATATCTAACTTTTTGGAGTCAAAACCAATTTAGGAATCTAAGTTAAAATGGTCTGCAATGGGTTGCTAGGCAGCCAAGCAGCCCCAGTGCATAATGTTCAATGATCATGAAAACTATGTGTATACATAGTAGTATAATCTCAACCAGACAAAATAAAAATTCCATATTCAACAACCAGATATTAATATCCTAGTTATTCTAAAATACAATCACAAATATCTAATTCATCTTTTACATTCTTCATTGGAAGCACCATTAGACCTAAAATCATTGGCTAAATCCTTTTGAACCTATTAACCAACATTTTCTACTTGACTCCTAAAACTATCCCTTAAGAATAAGAAGTATATTCGTACAAATACAACAGAACACTTTTTTCCCTTTACATTTGGACATAAGTAGCATGAATTAAATGGGAAATAAAAACCTAAAGTGAGAACATAAAAACAGAGACGATGGTTATTACCTGTCATCAAGTGAGCGATAGACATTGAGGAACTCAAATGGATGTTTACACTGAGGGCAGGTAACTTTCTGACTGTATGTGGCCCAGCGAAGGATGCATGTCACACTGCAAAACATAAATAAGCTTTTACATGATTTTCAATAGTCATAGGCTCTGGATGGTAAGCAATAGGCACATTCAGCTCACCACCTTTTATTTTATGCCTTTCATAATCAAGAAGCGCATGCAGTAGTATATCAGAAACAACAATAATGAAGTATGGGTTAAAAAGACAAGGGTAACAGAGTACATGATTCTAAAGGCACAATATCTGATACAGGTTTTCTGACATTTTGCAAATAGGAAAAATACTAATGAAATAAACCTGTCATATTAAACTCTAACTGAAGAATGGTTAAAGACAAGATATTTGCAGCCAACCATGAGAAAGGAAACAAACATAAAATGTAGCCCATGTCACAGTTAAGTATTAAATATATTATATTGAAATTTTGGTGCATTGCTGCTACGTAAAAGATATGAAATTTTATGTCCAAAGACACAAAAATTGTCCAAGCAATTCGGGTAAATGCACATCATCTATATCAGAAGTTAATATTCATGTCCAAACAAAAAAGTCTACTTATAAGCTTTAAAGGAACAACAGGCAAGTACAGATATAAACTATATTAGTAATTTGTAAAAGCAATTTTTCAAAAAAAAGCCACAAGCTAAAGAATAACCTATTAATCTAGAATCGCCTTCTCATAAAATCCCCAAAAAGTCCATGAAACTGTGGTGCATGTCTTGCATTAGTTGAAAACAGAGAACAATATTAATATATCATAAATTATCAATTCCATCCAAACAACTCATAATATCAAACACCCCCTCCCCCGAAAAAAAAAGAAAAAGAAAAGAAGAGATGAAAAAAAATACAGTTGGAAAGGGTATAGGGGAAAGTGAAAAAATATTGGAAGACCACAAGTGATCCATAACTTAAATAACGAAAACAACTGCTTTAAATCTATGCTTTCCTAGCAATATGGAAATCAATAAACTATTCATAATTCAATAGAAGCATCCATTACAGTTTGTTTTCCATTGACACTTAGAACTTTGAAGAACACTTCAATCACTCTCAACACCCTTTCCAATACAGACTATCATTACATGATGACATTACTTAGCAAAATAGACAGATTGCATATCACAAATTTGACATCCAATAACACTTGAGCCAAGTTTGAAACCTTATACAAATAAAGTCAAAGAACGTGATGGCTAAAAAGATACAAACTACAGTTTGTAACTGAAAATCTGAAGAGCTAACTAATTTGATTGGGCTACAATACACATTAGTGCAAAGAAAGAGAAGGAAAGTGGGAACAATGGCATCAGCAATCAGATCAGATCTATCTCACTAAATTCAAATCTTTTAAATATACTTTTTTTTACTAAGGCTATTTAAATCATGAAAACCAGAAAAAAAATATTTCAGATTTGAACAAAGAGAGGGTAACTAAAACTATCTCCAATTATTTCAGATTTTATAACCAAAAAAAGTAAGGAAAGAAACATCAGCAGTGTTATAAACATCGTCGTAAGTGAAACATACCTTTCCCTGTCTCTCTTTAGATTTATTCCACTCTTTTTGGACCTTAGGATGATTCCACATATCTGCCATATCTTTTGGAGAAGCTCTAGAGTCCCAATATGTGTCAACACTTGCATCTACATTAAAAACATAGCAAAAAACTCGCCAGCCTATATAACAATACAAGGAAAGGTTAATTTTAAGACTTTTAGAATATAATTAAAATCATAGAAAAGCGGACTGAAAATATTTAGATCAATATTTATGTAAATTGGATTCGTGATAAGGACTAAAGAAAAAGAATCAATATTTGATGATATTCATCAACGTAAAAGCAAAGGCACAATCCAAGAAAGCACCATCAACCATTAACTATGTGATTATCATGGAACAACTTGTACAATTTGATTCAGATTATTTTATCTTTCCACGAAGTGACAATATTACACTTACACATTTATCACAGTAGAGAAAGATAGTCACCTAACTTATTAAACTATTTTTCCCCCTTATGAGTTTATCACTTTTTTCTATTGCCTCTTGATCTTATCTGTCTTTTTCGTTTCTTAATATGAAATTTAGCACCTACACCCAGCATTGCAAGACTAGATGCCAAAACAAAATACAAAACCACAAAAATGACAAAAAGGACATGTTGGCTCGTGGGTGGCGCGGCTGTTGAGCGTGGTTTCTAGTAGGGGATGCGATGACTCTTGTATGGTCAGACAGCGGTGGGATGACAGTCGATAGGAAGAAAGAGAGGTAGCAGGGAGAGAGAGAGAGAAATGGGGGTAGCAAAAATAGGAAAAAAACGAGGGAGATGAGAAAAAGAAATGAGGCGCAAGCGCTGAAGGCTTTGGCGCTAAGCAAAAATGAACTCTTTTTAAATAGATTAGCCACGATTGTTGAAACCGTAGCCTAATAACTGTGGCTAAACACTATTTTTTTTCTTTTTGTAGTGTGTATAGTTATACCAAATTATAAGGATTGTAGTTAGCAGCTTTTGTAGTTAGCAGCTTTCGTGAGTTTTTATACCAAATTATACTATATGAAGACTGTTGTCAACTTCTAGCCCAAATCTCTGCAAATTTTATAGCAGTACAACAAGGTTAAAGAAGTGAGTCCTAAACTTCCAAGAAAGACATAGCAAGAGGTTAAGAAATCAGGTTCACAAGAGTTCCAAGAAACATCAGGTCTGTCACAATGTTATGTAACACTCACCGTAGGGTGCCACATTTATGTTACTTAATTACCAAATTACCCCCAAGTTATAAAATGTGACGTTATGATAAAAATACGAGTTGTAAATTTTTTTCTTTCTTCTTTGATAACTATAAAATAAACTTAGCAGAAAATAAAATATTATACATCATCACACATAATTTACATCATCATACATTACAAACATATTGTCAAGATTATTAATATACAGACCAAGTTCTCAAAGTATTTAAACATACTTAAATAATTAAATGACTTGCCCAAGTCTAGCTAAACAGCAGAACCCTCAGTTGGGTCCTCCTCAGGTTCTTTAGCGGGTAGGAATCCCATTTGACGCATAACCCTACGAACAGGTGTCCGAGCTGACGATACTATACTAATTTCCGTTGGGACATAGTTTCTGGAATCCCAATGCCGCCTAATAGACAGCAGAAATTCCACATGCACAAAAATAGTTACAGAAAAAATGGATCCCCATGAAATACCCTACTAAAGTTTACTGTCAGATGTCCCTCATAAATTAGTCCCCTCTCATTGGGACTAGTTCTCCATGCTTCTGCTCCTCCGTGGAACTGCAGACGCACGTACCCGAAGAAACTTGACCTCGACGCCATAATATCAAAATTCCACGTTATCAGAAGGAAGTTGTTCCTCTACCCCTTCTTGTACAATTTCTTGCTCAACGTCTTCACCAAATATAAATACACTACACAAATATACATACAAAGAGGTGAGATCACCTACGCCAACACCAACATGGTAGCACAGAGATAATACATATAACAAACCATAATTACAAATCAAGCCATCAACATTATTTATCATAACAGATATAATAAGTCATGCCATTAACATTATTATCATCATCATCATCCAAGTATTTCTCAACAGAACAATTGTCATAGCCAATATTCCTCAATTAATATCTCATACAGATATAAATGCTTAGTTTCATACATGCGCACATAGACTCAATTTCTTACTCCATGGAGCTAATACTCAGTTCGGAGAAGTTGATCCGAAAGATCTGTCGGTACCAAAATGTCTCAGACCACGTGCTATAATTCTCATTTGTATTTGCACATCTAGCATATACACGACAGTCTTTACGAGATCTCGATTAAGAAGAGTGTCTCGGTCAGGATCATCAGTGTGTTGCATCGGTCTAACTTACAGGGAGAAGAGCTACCAACCGCCCATGTTAGCAACCCGCACTCCGATGCCCCCAAGGTCAACAAGTGACTTACACTGTGCATATCGCACCCACTCAAGAGGTGTACGTTTCTCCTAGGCAAATAGCCTCATACAGTCCCTCGGACCTTTCCAATGCATGTTTCATACACCAGTTCATGCATATAAAATGCACTAATGCCAATCACAGGCAAAATTTATCATTTTCTCATACAGTGTTCATCCACAGGTTCAACAATAATTTTACTGTATATTTAATTGCGAAAATCATATTATCGTGTTTTAATAGTCTCACACAACTTTTGTCGCGTTTTCACAATTTTGTAACATTTTCTGTTATGTTTTCAAATCGCATATAGATTTTTCAACTTTTTCATCAATTACGTAAAAATATTCCACCATTTTTAAATCACGTAGTGATTTTTCAACAATATTTCAATCAGGGAAAAATATTTAAACGCTTTCAAAACTGCGTAGAAATATTTCATCATTTTTCAAATCGCGTGGAAATATTTAAACGTTTTTCCAATCACGTAGCTTAAAAATCACGTTTTTAAGTTACGTAAATCATTTTTCACCCTTTTTCAACTTCGTAAAATATTTCTCAAGGTTCAAAAATTTCATTTCAACTTTTTTCAAAATAATATGACTTCTCACATTATTTTCCACAATTTCTTACTCAAGAAAATCCTTTTCACAAGTTATTCTATAAATTCACCATTCCACTGATTTAAATCAATGTTTCTAACTTTAAAATTTGCTAACGCTCTCCAAAACCCAAAGGATGAATTACATGTTAGAAAATCCCAAGTTTCTCACGTATTCTTTATAATTCTAAATTAATTCTAAAAATCAATCCTCTTTAAAATAAATTGAGGTTCAAACACTTTCAACCTCTCTTTTCCATTTACATATGAAAATTTCATTTTTCAAGTGTTAAAACATTCTGATTCCCTTTCCAAATTTCTTGTATTAAATCAAGTTATATTTTCTCTTTGAAAATCACTTTGTTCTCACAAAACCAAGGCATTTCAAGTCTTCAAAATCGTGGACATGGCCATTGAAACCATTCTTGTATTTTTCCTTCTAAATTGATATGGTTTTACACAAACAAAACCATTAAAAATTCTCACAAAAACCGTGAGCACTTGTTTCTTGACAACAAACTATTTGTTTATTTTCTTAGTTGTTCTAAACATCCATTTTTACCATTCATGAAAATATTAATTTGTGAACACCTATTTTGAGGTGATAAAACCGAAATTCACCATGGTCTTTGAAACCAAAAATAATTTTCTCCACTTCATAATTTCTTTAAACAAATCAATTTCCTTATTCTTGAAAAATTTCAACATAAAACCCTAATTTTTTTGGGGTCAAAACCGTAGCCTCCCCTTGGCCATTGGAGCCAAAATTTCTTGCTTTATCATACATCCATCATAATATATTCAACATATCTTCATCATGCATATCATAAGCATACCATATAAGCAGTAAAATCATGCAAAGCATATCAAGCATAGGCAAATAATCAAAGCACATAAACACACACAAATTATTACATGACCATGGATATGAATCTTCACATGGATTCACCATCCATCAAATATAAAACCATCTCTCATCCCCATGCTTAGTTGGTGAGATGGATCTCCCTCTTACCTCTTGAAGAACCACAAAAAGCTCTTTGCTTTTTATTTTGAACAAGATCTCCACCAACAAAAGTCTCTTGAACATAAAACAAACACAAAGAAATTAGTATATTAAGCTTGAACAAGGGGAACCATGGATCAAACATGGTTTAGAACATGAAAAAGAAGAGAAGAAATGAAGTTTTCCATAACTTCACCTTAAGAACCCTAGAACTTGCTCTTGGAAAAACTTCTTGAAGATGAAAGATTTAGGACTTGGTGTAAACTACAAAATGTCTTAGAATGAGGTGTAGATTCAAGAAATATGGTTGTTTCAAATTAAAGAGTGATGGAAGGTGGTTCTTGGTGGTGTGGCCGTAGCTATGCTTGGAGAGAAAAGGAGAGAAATTTTTTTGTTAAGCTTTGCTTTAGGAAAGATGAAGAATGATCAATAATGACCAAAGGTAATCAATTATGGTCTTCCAATGTTGCTTTAGCTCCTAAATGCAGCACCAAAACCATCCCCCCCTTCTATGCATTCTTCAAAATGCAACAAATCTCCTAGCCACCATTTTAGGCAATCTTAACCATTGATTAGATCAATGGTTAGGATTAATATAGGTTTTAGGTTTAGGCTTTAGATAGAAGACTTAATTTAGGCCATTGGATCTTTCCTCCTTGAAATCCTAGCCATTAGATGTGTCTCCAAAATGAAGGGTCAAGATTACTCCTTCAAACTTTACATCCAAGGGCTATAAATGGTTCTAGCCACTTTATAAGACTAAATCTCAACCGTTGATTAAATCAAGATCAAGTCTCCACCGTTGATTACATCAATGGTGGATATTCAAGCCACTGATGTCGACTTCACAGTACAATATTTATTTTTGTATCTGCTATTACCCTTTGAATAATATTTTTACTGTATTTTTATCACCCGATAATTAAATACAGTGCAGAACACAGTAAAAGAAAATTTCTAAAACTGTTTCTAGATTCAGGTTTAGTAAGATCCCTCGTCTCCATCTCAACAGTACAAATTTTCCTGGCTACAGAATTTTTTTTTACCTTTCTAGACCCATGCGGGGCCCACATACAACCTCCCTGGGCCCACAGATGGCCCACGGATAACGCTAAAATAAACAGAGTAATATAAAAATTTCATAATCACACACAAAATCACAAAAATTAGAAAATGTGCAAATATCAAATTAGATTACGTAAAATAATTAAGACTTTTCAGTAATAATTAAATTACATAAGATTTTCTCCGGCCCGAAAATTATTATTTTCTTGACATGGAGTAAATCACACAAAACAATCAAATGTACTGATGGAATATTCAAAATAATTTTATAGCACACAGAAATCACTAAATAGTAGAATTCTGTTAACTGTCAAAATTATTGTCTTATATTTAGGAAGTTTGGGGTGTTACAATACTCCCCCTCTAAAAAGAAGTTTCGTCCTTGAAACTTGATAAACTTGACTTCACATCCTCAGAATAAATACAAATATTGTTCCTTTATTTTTTTCTCCTAGTTCCCATGTAGCTTCACCACTTACATCGTTCCAAACAATTTTAACCAATGAAGTTTCCTTACCTTGAAGTTGCTTTGTTCTTCGATCCTCAATCTTGACTGGAAACGTTTCATAGGTTAAGTTCTCCTTCAGCTGTACTGTGTTTGGCTCGATAACATGAGTAGGATCAGGAATATATTTCCATAATTGTGATATGTGAAATATATTGTGAAGATTTGATAACAATGGTGGTAATGCAATCTGATAAGCTACCGGACCTACCCGACGTAAAATCTGATACGACCCGATAAACTTTGGAGTGAGCTTCTTGGACTTAAGCACTCGTCCAACTCTAGTCATAGGTGTCACTCGTAGAAATACATGGTCACCTTCTTCAAACTCAAATAATTTTCTTCTTTTATCAGCGTAACTCTTTTGCCGAGTTTGAGTCATTCTCATTTTGTCTTGTATCATCTCCACTTTCTCAGTTGTTTGTTGGACAATCTCTGGTCCTAACACAACACTTTCACCGTCTTGATACCAACACAACAGTGTTCTGCATCGTCTTCCATACAATGCCTTATAGGGTGCCATCCCTATGCTCAAATGAAAACTGTTGTTGTATGTGAACTCTATCAATGGTAAGAACTCATTCCAACCTTCATTTTCTTCCAGAACACATGCTCTCAACAAGTCCTCTAACGACTGAATTGTTCTTTCTGACTGACCATCAGTCTGTGGATGGTAAGCAGAACTCAAACGTAGCTTTGTTCCCATCGCTTCTTGCAAACTATTCCAAAATCTTGACGTAAGCCTCGGATCTCGATCTGAAATAATACTGAATGGTACACCATGAAGTCTAACAATTTCATTGATGTACACTTGGGCTAACTTCTCCATTGAGTACTTAATATTAATCGGCAAAAAAATGCACCGACTTAGTAAGCCGATCAACAATTACCCAAATAGAATCATGACCTTTCCGAGTCCTTTGTAGTCCTGTCACAAAATCCATTGCTATGTCATCCCATTTCCATTCAGGTATAGGCAAAGGTTGTAACATTCCCGAAGGTCTTTGATGTTCCACCTTAGCCTTCTGACAAACCAAACAGGATGATACATACTCAACGTCATCTTTCTTCATTCCTTGCCACCAATATAATTATTTTAAATCCTGCTACATCTTTGTGGCTCCTGGATGCATACTCAACTTACTCCTGTGAGCTTCATCCAAAATCAATTTCCTAAGATTTGGATCATTAGGCACACAAACTCTTCCTTTAAACTTCAAAATTCCATTAGCACCTTCGCTAAATTCCAACATCGTTCCTTGGCTCTTTGCTTCTTTTGCTTCTTGCAAGTACTGGTCACTGTTCTGTCCATCTCGTATTCTATCCATCAAATCATTTGAAATGGTGATCATGTTTAAATGCATTGTTCCTGGCGTAAGTTTCGCAGATAAACGCATATCCCAAAATTCTTCTATCAGTTCCTTCTCCTTGATCATCATAACAGAAGCACTAAGCATTTTCCTACTCAACGCATCCGCTACGACATTTGCCTTTCCGGGATGATATTGTAACTGAAAGTCATAATCCTTTAGAAATTCTAACCAACGCCTTTGTCTCATGTTCAACTCTTTCTGGTCAAACAAATACTTCAAACTTTTATGATCACTAAAAATAGTGAACGTTGCTCCATAGAGAAAATGTCTCCACACTTTCAACGCAAACACCACAGCTGCCAACTCCAAGTCATGAGTCAGATAATTCCTCTCATGATTTTTCAACTGCCTTGAAGCATAAGCCACCACTTTACGATTCTGCATAAGTACACAACCCAATCCTTGATACGAAGCATCACAATATACATCGAAAGGTTCGTTCGGATTAGGTAGAATTAATACTAGTGAAGTAGTCAATCGTCTTTTTAACTCTTGAAAACTTTCTTCCCATGCATTAGTCCACACGAATGGTTGATTCTTCTGTGTAAGTTGGGTAAGATGTCCGGCTATCTTCGAAAACCCCTCAATGAACCGTCTATAGTAACCAGCTAATCTGACAAAATTACGGATTTCTGTTACAGTCTTCGGTCTTTCCCATTCCAAAACTGTCTCCACTTTTGAAGCATTAACTTCATTTCTTTCCTCCGATATAACATGTCCCAAAAATTGAACTTCGCTTAACCAAAATTCACATTTGGACAACTTGGCATACAACTTATTCTCCTTCAAAATCTGGAGAACCACTCTAAGATGTTCAGCATGTTCCTCTTGGCTTTGAGAATAAATCAAAATGTCATCTATAAAGACAACAACAAACTTATCCAAGTACAAATGAAAAATTCAGTTCATAAAGTCCATGAATATGGCAGGTGCATTCGTCACACCAAACAACATCACTAGATATTCATAATGCCCATAACGAGTCCGAAATGCAGTTTTGGGAATATCTTCTACTTTCACACGAATCTGGTGATACCCAGATCGTAAATCAATCTTGGAAAATATTGCGGCTCCTCGCAATTGATCCATCAAATCATCTATCCTTGGAAGTGGATATTTATTCTTAATCGTAATCTTGTTCAGTTGTCGGTAATCTACACATAAACGAGATATTCCATCCTTCTTCTTTACCAACAATATTGGAGCTCCACATGGTGACACACTAGGTCTCACAAATTGCTTCTCCAATAAATCCTCCAGCTGTTTCTTAAGCTCTGCCAATTCTACCTGCGACATCCGATAGGGCGTAATAGATATAGGTCCAGCTCCAGGTACTAAATCAATAGCAAACTCAATTTCTCTTTCTGGCGGTAGTCCAGGTATATCTTCAGGAAATACCTCAGGAAATTCATCGACCACGAAAATATCCTTCAAGACATCTTCACATTGAACCTCCAAAGAAGACAACAATAGATACCCATGATCTCCTTCCTTCAGATAAGCTTCTACTTGAGTTGCCGTTAGGAATCTAGGATCTTTAGCCTCAGGAAATACTAACGTCTTATTCGAATAATCAATTAGGATATGGTTAGAAGATAACCAATTCATTCCTAAGATTACATTAATCTTGGAAAGAGGCAAACAAATCAAATCCACATGAAAGATTTTATCCCTAACACATACAGGACAATTCAAACATACTTTTGTAGTTATCACAGGCTTATCAGTAGGAGTAGCAACACTCAAATCATATGGCAATGTAGCCACAGTCAATCCCAAGCCCTCCACACAATCACATGTAATAAAAGAATGTGCTGCTCCCGAATCATAGAGTACGGTTAAAGGATTACCTTCAATAGCACACTCCTCCATGATTAAGTCCTCAGATTTCGCGGCTTCCTCTCCGCTCATAGTATACACTAGACCACCCGCCTGTGGCCTTGCAGTACGAACATTTCCCACAGAAGGTTCCTTCTTAATCTGATCACAATCCCTGGATAAATGTCCAGGTTTCCCACATCTAAAACAAACAATTCCTTTATGCTGACAATCCTTGGTCAAATGATTCTTCCCACACTTGTAACAGCTTTATATAGGAGTTCCAGCTTGACTTGCCTTATTGCCACCAGAACTTCCCCCAGCCAATTGTTCCTGGTTCCGATTTCCTGCCAGTTTGACATACGACTTCTATTGAAAATGGTTTCCTCCGCTGTTCTTTCCTCTTTGGAATCTTGTAGGTCCAAAGTTGTCATTTCTGGCCGCCCATTGAAGATCAATCTCCTTAACCTTACGACACTTATCCAATAATTCTGAAAACTGCTCAATTCCCAAGGTTGCTACAACTCGCTTAATGTCAAGCTTCAATCCTTCCTCAAATTTCTTACACTTCTAGTCCTCATCTGGGTGCATCTGGAAATACCTCGAAAACTTAGATAAGCTATCGAACTTTGTCGCATACTCACTGACAGACATCACCCCTTGCCTCAGATTAAGAAATTCCAGCATGACGCACACTTGCTGGAAAATACTTCGCCAAAAATTTCTGTCTAAAGAGCTGCCATGTTACAACTCTTCCTTCAGCTTCTAACATTCTTCGGGCTCCAGCCTACTAGTTTTCACCATCTCCGACTAACATAAAAGTTGTAAAAGTCAGCTTGCGTTCATCAGTACATCCTATACCTTCAAATATTTTCTCTAACTCCTTGATCCACAAATCAGCTTTGTCTGGGTCAAATTCTCCTCGAAACTTCGGTGGATTGTTCTTACGGAATTCAGACAAACTGTGAGCATCCTCAGTTGCCCTTTGATTTTATTGTGCAACGATATCAGCCATCCGTTGCATCGCTGCTACAGCTGCAGCTATGTTCTGGTTGTCATTACCAGTATTTTCTATTCCAGTTCTAGTATTGACACGTCCTCGTCCTCTTCCAGCCATTACTTTCTCTACTTAAACTGGACAGCACAAAGAAAGCAAGGTCAATCTTCAAACAATATTGTTTCTTTTCAGAAAACAATAACAGAGAATCGCACAACACAAACAAAACAGACCTAACCACTGTAACTTCCCGAAAAATACCTATTTGATCATAAATATTCATTTTATATTATTCTTGATTTTTAGGAATTTTTCTAGAATTTTACGGAAACGTTGAATATTTTAATATATTCTTCGTTCTGCGTGCACATTGAGCTGAGGATTGTTGAGATCAGTGTAACGCTCTGAAAATTGATTATTTCACCACGAATAGTCATTTTCCAATATTTGTGATTTATGTGAATTCTTTCGGAATTATCCGAGAACGACGAATATTTTAATATATTCCTCGTTTGCGTGAATATTGAGCAGAGTCGTGAAAACGACTGTGATGCTTCAAAAATTGGAAATTTATATGACGGATAGTCGTTTCATAATATTTGTAATTTTTGAGAATTTTCTAGGAATTTTTCAGAAACGTCGAATATTGCAGTATATTTCTCGTTTTGCGTGCACGCTGAGCAGAACTGGGAAAACGCGATGTTTTCTCTACGATCCTTGAACTATGGATAAGTCGACGGGGGATCTTACTAAACCTGAGACTTGACACAGTTTACGAGGTTTTGCAATTTTTGAGAAATCTTAACAGATAAAATAAATTAATATAGCGAAAAATTCATCTGTCAGATTAATTAAATACTGACTTCTGTCAACTGTAACTATTATCCATTGGATAATAGTGTGTAATAAAAATACTATCACATTATCCTAATGCAATCCATTTTATGTCTAATCAAGTCACTTTAATTCAAATTTAATGTTTAAAAATCAAAGCTTCTTTGAGAAGCTTTGACCAAATATTGACCCAAATACCCTTAGCTTCTCTTGGAAGCCAATTTCCCCACTCTCTCTTCTCTCTCCACACGGCTGGAAGCAGCCCCAAGCAAGGAGAATTATCACATTTCATTAATTCATTTTATCGCTTTAATTCATTAATTTCCAAAAACACTTTCTCTCTCATCCATTCTTCTCCTTCTTCTCCATTTTTCTTCTCTTCTTTCTCTCCACCATAGCCATTCGGCCAGCAGCCCCTCAACCACCAAATCTTCACAAAAATTTCATCTAGCTACATTTCTTGAATCCTCTCAACATTCTAAACGCTTTTTCTTCTTGGAGTTTCTTGAAAATCCTCCATTTTCATCATCTTCTTCAAGCTCCAACTTTGAGCATTTTGGGTAAGTTTCAAGACCACTCTCCCTCTTCTCTTATTTTCGTGGTTGTGGTCTTCTTATTGGTCATCCATGGTTGATTTTTCAAGCCTTGATGTTGTTTTAACAAAGTTGAATTTTTAGGGTTTTTGGAGAAGTGCAACCCGAAAATTCAAGAAGCTTCCTTGGTGTTCTTCTTGTTTTCTACACATTGGTAAGAGGAAGACACTCCTCCTCAACCTCTCTTAGCATCTAGGAACCTTGATTTGTGTGGTTTATGGAAAAACCCTAATGAGGGTTATCCTTTGATTTTGTGATTAGTGTGATTATGTGTTGATTTTACTTGATTTATGCTATTGAATTGAATGGTTGTATATAATGCTATGTTGGATTGGATCTTGTGGTTGAAAATGGAAGAAAAACATTGGAGAAGCCTTCTTGGAGGCTCACGGTTTTAGGCTAGGGATTTAGGGGAATTTGTGATGAAATTGTAATTAGTATAAGACTTAAATTAATTAATGTATTAAATGGAATTCAATGGAAGAAAAATTAGGAATGGAAACCACCATGATGGCTACGGTTTTGAGGCCAAGAAACTAGGGTTCTTGGTGAGCTAAGTTAACAAGTGAACAACTTAAATGAATTGAAGGAATAACATGCAAGATATTGGCTTGAAAGGATTTGAAATTGGATCCATTGTGAGGCCACGGTCTCTAATATATTTTTGAGTGTAAGTATGTGATTTTGGTAAATTGGAAGCATAATGAATTAGGTAATTAGGAACCTGTGTAATGGAATGGACGATAAATAAGTTAGAAGAATTTATTATAGTCAAGACTTCATAAATTTTAAAGAACTAAGAGTGAAATTATCATAAGATTTAAGGAAATTCTAAGTGAGTGAAGAACATGAGAGTGTGAGGCTTAAGAGCTTAAATAAAATGTAAGTTATAGGAAATCGAATTGCCTTGGAACATTAAAATGATTACAAGAATTTATTTTGAGCATAAACCTTAAAAAGGGGAATAAACTCTAAGTTAGGATTCGTAATGAACCTAATGATGCATCAATTGGCTTGGTATTTATATTATGTTGTTGTGGGTCTATGTGAGTGACCATTTATATATTGATGCTTATATTGGCCTAATGTGGCATATTATGGAATTGTATGAGATTGTGGATCATGCATGTGCATGCATAGTGTCTTATGCATTGTGATTGCTCTTGTGGACTGTTGTAAGGTCTAGTTGCCTAGGAGATTGAACACACCTTAGTGCGGGTGTGAATAGACAAGTGTAGGTCATTGGTGACCTTAGGGGCGTCGGGGCGTGGGTTCCTTGCAATGGGAGGTTGGTAGCTCTCCTGCCCGTGGGGTAGACCGATGCAAACGCACCGACGATCCGGACCGAGACACTGTCCTATATCGTGATCTAGTGTAGAATGTTTGTACAATGCCATGACTGTGCACGAGAATATTATTGATAGCACTGGCCTCGGCAGCCGAGTTACAGACATGTCTCCTGATCTTTCTCTCCGACTGATTGAGTCTAGCTCCATGGAGTATGAATTGAGAGAGCATACGTGTGAATCATGATATGCACTGTCATTATTAATTCTTATTTTCTGTAACCATGACTGAATTGATTATTACTGTGGTGATTATCTGCCTGGAACTGTTTATTTGCTTACCGTTAGAATTACTGCTTATTATTTAAGTATGCTGTTTCTGAATTGCTATTTGGGTGTGTGGCGCCGTTCTGTTTCTAGCATGGCGTAATGAGGTAGGATGTTTACCTAGCATGCTATAATATATATATATATATATATATATATATATATATATATATATATATATATATATATAATTGCATTTACCGAAGACGACGGCAACGAGTTAGAAGGCCCTGACTTCCCTGGCTTCTGGCCCGAACGTGATTAGTACCTGCTGTTGACGATGGGGACGTATATGCGAGGATTTCTGGGTGACGTGCGTCTGACCTTCCTCGGAGGGCCAGAGTGCTGGCACATCAACCTAAACTCCGATCGCTGTATCTACTTGGGAGACGTGTCCATCGCCCTTGCCTGGAGACAACATAAGGCACCTGTCCTCACCTGCCACGTCAGCCTACGCTTAGAGTTTTACTTGCCCATCCGTGAGATGTGGGGCGACCGCTACTACACTCCATGGGAGGACTCCTTTGATTCCACCGCTCGGGCCCCGTCCCGTGCTTCTGTGGTTCCAATGGAGGTTTCCTCGGAAGAGGAAGATCCCGCTGAGGATCCTGACACGGTTCCTCCTCATCTGAGGGATTGATTTTACTGGTGGCTACTGATGGTTGCCAGTATTTTTATTTTGGGGGCCTGATGTATTACTTTTGGTGGGCTGTATATTTTGTATATGCATGATTACCTTGGGTTGGGTATAGTTTTTGCTTTTTGGAGATGTCCAGGCTTGCATTTAAAATATAGTCATATTTCAATATATAAGTGTATGTGTTATTCAGGTATAAATTCTGTTTACTGTTTTATTCTTTACTTTCATTCACATTCCGCATATTTAATTTAACAAAAAAAAATATACTGCCATTTTTCCCACGTATTAAAGTATCAAGTTGGTTAAAATTTAATTAACTGAACCAGGTCTTAATTGACTAATTATTTAATTTTCGCATTTTATTTTATTTGACAATGTGACGCTCCCTCTTAATAAAGGGGCGTTACAACCACAAACCCATAACACTCTAACTTGGGCTCTGATACCAACTAATGTAACACCCACCGTAGGGTGCCACATTTATGTTACTTAATTACCAAATTACCCCCAAGTTATAAAAATGTGATGTTATGATAAAAATACGAGTTGTAAATTTTTTTCTTTCTTCTTTGATAACTATAAAATAAACTTAGCAGAAAATAAAATATTATACATCATCACACATAATTTACATCATTATACATTACAAACATACTGTCAGGATTATTTATATACAGACCAAGTTCTCAAAGTATTTAAACATACTTAAATAATTAAACGACTTGCCCAAGTCTAACTAAACAGCATAACCCTCAGTTGGGTCCTCCTCAAGTTCTTCAGTGGGTAGGAATCTGATTTGACGCATAGCCATACGAACAGGTGTCCAGGCTGACGACACTATACTAATTTCCGAGGGGACATAGTTTTTGGTATCCCAATGTCGCCTAATAAACAGCAAAAATTCCACATGCACAAAAATAGTTACAGAGAAAAACGGATCCCCATGAAATACCCTACTAAAGTTTACTGTCAGATGTCCCTCATAAATTAGTCCCCTCTCATTGGGACTAGTTCTCCATGCTCCTACTCCTCCGTGGAACTGCAGACGCACGTACCCGAAGAAACTTGACCTCGACGCCGTAATATCAAAATTCCACGTTATCAGAAGGAAGTTGTTCCTCTACCCCTTCTTGTACAATTTCTTACTCAACGTCTTCACCAAATATAAATACACTACACAAATATACATACAAAGAGGTGAGATCACCTACGCCAATACCAACATGGTAGCACAGAGATAATACATATAACATACCATAATTACAAATCAAGCCATCAGCATTATTTATCATAACAGATATAATAAGTCATGCCATTGACATTATTATCATCATCATCATCCAAGTATTTCTCAATAGAACAATTGTCATAGCCAATATTCCTCAATTAATATCTCATACAGATAAAAATGCTTAGTTTCATACATGCGCACATAGACTCAATTTCCTACTCCATGGAGCTAATACTCAGTACGGAGAAGTTAATCCGAAAGATCTGTTGGTACCAAAATGCCTCAGACCACGTGCTATAATTCTTATTTGTATTTGCACATCTAGCATATACACGACAGTCTTTACGAGATCTCGATTAAGAATAGTGTCTCGGTCAGGATCATCAGTTCATTGCATCGGTCTAACTTACGAGAAGAAGAGCTACCAACCACCCATGTAAGCAACCCGTACCCCGATGCCCCCAAGGTCAACAAGTGACTTACACTACGCATATCGCAACCACTCAAGAAGTGTACATCTCTCCCAGGCAAATAGCCTCATATAGTCCCTCGGACCTTTCCAATGCATGTTCAATGCACCAATGCCAATCATAGGCAAAATTCATATACAGTGTTCATACACCAGTTCATGCATATAAAATGCACTAATGCCAATCACAGGCAAAATTTATCATTTTCTCATACAGTGTTCATCCATTGGTTCAACCTTAATTTTACTGTATATTTAATTGCGAAAATCATATTATCGCATTTTCATAGTCGCGCACCACTTTTGTCACATTTTCACAATTTTGTAACATTTTTTGTTGCGTTTTTAAATCACATATAGATTTTTCAAATTTTTCATCAATTACGTAAAAATATTCCACTATTTTTAAATCACGTAGTGATTTTTCAACAATATTTCAATCACAGAAAAATATTTAAACGCTTTCAAAATTGCGTAGAAATATTTTAACATTTTTCAAATCGCGTAAAAATATTTAAACGTTTTTCCAATCGCATAGCTTAAAAATCACGTTTTTAAGTTACGTAAATCATTTTTCACCCTTTTTCAACTTCGTAAAATATTTCTCAAGGTTCAAAAATTTCATTTCAACTTTTTCAAAATAATATGACTTCTCACATTATTTTTCACAATTTCTTACTCAAGAAAATCCTTTTCACAATTTATTCCATAAATTCACCATTCCATTGATTTAAATCAATGTTTCTAACTTTAAAATTTGCTAACGCTCTCCAAAACCCAAAGGATGAGTTACACGTTAGAAAATCCTAAGTTTCTCACGTATTCTTTATAATTCCAAATTAATTCTAAACATCAATCCTCTTTAAAATAAATTAAGGTTCAAACACTTTTAACCTCTCTTTTCCATTTATATATGAAAATTTCATTTTTCAAGTGTTAAAACACTCTGATTCCCTTTCCAAATTCCTTGTATTAAATCAAGTTATATTTCCACTTTGAAAATCACTTTGTTCTCACAAAACCAACACATTTCAAGTCTTCAAAATCATGGACATGGCCATTGAAACCATTCTTGTATTTTTTCTTCTAAATTGATATGGTTTTACACAAACAAAACAATTAAAAATTCTCAAAAAAATCGTGAGCACTTGTTTCTTGAAAACAAACCATTTGTTTATTTTCCTAGTTGTTCTAAACATCCATTTTTACCATCCATGAAAATATTAATTTGTGAACACCTATTTTGAGGTGATAAAGCCGAAATTCACCATGGTCTTTGAAACCAAAAATAATTTTCTCCACTTCATAATTTCTTTAAACAAATTATTTCCTTATTCTTGAAAAATTTCAACAAAAAACCCTAAATTTTTTGGGGTCAAAACCTTAGCCTCCCCTTGGCCATTGGAGCCAAAATTTCTTGCTTTATCATACATCCATCATAATATATTCAACGTATCTTCATCATGCATATCATAAGCATACCATATAAGCAATAAAATCATGCAAAGCATATCAAGCATAGGCAAATAATCAAAGCACATAAACTCACACAAATTATTACATGACCATGGATATGAATCTTCACATAGATTCACCATCTATCAAATATAAAACCATCTCTCACCACCATGCTTGGTTGGTGAGATGGATCTCCCTCTTACCGCTTGAAGAACCACAAAAAACTCTTTGCTTTTTATTTTCAACAAGATCTCCACCAATGTAACACCCTCCGTAGGGCATCACATTTTTAAATAAAACATAAAACCAAATAAAATCATTTTATAAAAGCTTTGAATTCTAAAGGATGAATTTTAAAATTTCTTTTCGCAAAAATATAAACTTACCAAAAATTATAAGTAAAACAGAAATTAGATTGAATTAATTAATACACGTATTATATATTCCACAAAATATTCAACAACAATTTAAAACATAACATTTACAGACTCAGAGAAACAGTAGCAAACCCAAAGACGGGTACTACTAATAGCACGGTAACAACACTAACGAGAAAACCCAACCTACATGTTCCATTTCTCCACCAAACTGCATCCTGTTGAAACTTGGAAGATTACTCCTCGACGTCGTCACCATCTTTAGAACATAGCCTCCAGTAGGTCTAAGCAACTCATTTCACCTACTATATGAATTTAACATTCCACACAACAAAGCAATACAGTAAAGAGGTGAGATCCCCTTTCACCAGTACCAGTACGGTAGCAAAGAATGATACGAATGACAAAGTCATTCTATACACACAGATATCACAAATACAATCATGTTATCAATTTATAAATAAATCAAATAAGCATATATCATAATAAAATGAATAGCGATAACATTACCAAGATAGATATAACAATTCATACAATATAAAATGCCATAACAGTATAGATAATGATATAATATAAAAATTAAAAATAATAACAACATATAACATCACGATAAAATTATAATAAATAACAACACAAATAAAAATATCACAGATAAAAATATAATAAATAACATAATAAATAACAACACGTATACATGTGCAATATGACACAATCCTACTCCATGGAGCTAAAAACACGGACATCGAGAGAGAATGATCTCGCAAAATCTATTAGTACCACGGCTGCCCAACCAAACTATTCTCATGGTCACACGTTGCGTCTATAGCCCACAAATCACATGGCGTGGTGTAGCACGTTGTCTAACGTTGCGTCACTACGGTGCAATGTACTATTAGACTTTACAAGATCTCGATTAAGTATAGTGTGTGTCGAGTCCATTAGTGTGTTACCGCTACCACGGCCCAGAAGAGCAACCAACTTGTCCACATATGGAATTATGCACACTAACGTCTCCAAGTTCATTCAAAATCGAACCACACTACGCTTATCGCACCGACAATACGATGTGATTCACCTCGGCAATCAATCCACCAAAATTAGCATCAACTCAATGGATGTCCAGAAATATAGATTCTCAAAATACCCTCAAAGGTATATATAAAAAAAATATATATATATGCCCTCATGGCTTGCCCTCAATGGCAAAATATACAGTAAGTCCCACCAGGCAAATACTGTTTCAAAGCCTGTACGGGTTCACCTCATAGCCCGACAGCGAAAATATACAGAATACTCTCAATAGTATAAAATATACAGTTTCGGTCAATCGCGTAGAAATTTTATCGCATTTTCACAATCTCGTCATTTTTATAAACGTTTTTAAATCGCGTAAATATATTTTACTGTTTTTAAAATCGCGTAGAGTTTTTAATACGTTTTCTCAATCGCGTAAGATTTTTAAATCATTTTCTTGTCCGAATTCCTTAAAAATCACTATTTAAAATAAACAGAAATAATATTTAGTACATTTAAACTACGTAGAATATTATCCATACTGCATACTGTCTTTTGGATATCTTTTCTATCTTATTTGTCCGTTTTTAATAAAAATTGACAAGATATGTTTTAGAAAACTTATAATAATGGCTTCCTAACTTTTCTCGTAAAAATTCTTACTTAATTTTTAACCGTATAATTTAACTTTTTGAAAACCACTAACATGCTTCAAAATATAATATGAGCCATATGTTAGCAATTTACAAAAGTTACTGTATTTTCTTCAAACAGTAAAAATCATTTGTTTAAACTTCTTAAACTTAATCAATTTATTTCTTCAAAACTCATTGTAATAAAATCCTTTTGGCATTTATTACTTAACCTTAGTTGAAACCAATTCTATAAACCAATTCTATAAATCAAAACACATTTAAATTTTGCATTTTGGCCGAAAATCATTCTATGATTTATAATTCATTCCTAATTATTTCCATACATTTAATCTCTTATAAAACTCTTGATCTAGTTTATTTTTATTAAATTATCTAGTCAATAGTTAGAAAATAAATTTGGATCAAAAGTATGTGGCATGTTGGCCAAATTTAACAAAGTCTTTGCATTTGATCTCTAAATTATTTTTCATCTTCTAAATCCATGTCAAATTTATTGTATTACCTAAATTCATTAAATCATTGTTTTAGAAAATGGTTTGGAAATGATTTTAGAAATCATAATTGCTTGGCTTTGGCATGTTGGCCGAAATACATAATTTCATCCATTGATCCATAAATTCATTTTTCTTACTCTAAACAAATTGGTAACTTGTCAATTTTCCTAGGTTAATTAAATTCCACTTTTAGAAAATTGATGAGAACATTTTGGTTCTCCTCTTTGCCTTGAGGCCGTGAGCTTGGATTTGTGTTCTTTGGAACACTCATGCAAATCCTTGTATGTTATTTACATGCTACAATATTTATTATGCATCTATGAACACATACCATATATTAAAGCAATCATAAAACACATACAACATATTTAAGCTATTAGACATGCTTGCACACAAAATCAATCCCAATTAGGAAAAACAATAAACAATCAAGTGAATGAATCCTTATGGATTCTTCACCACAAACACATACATTCCTCACCACCAACACATGGTTGATGAGGGTAATCTCCCTCTTACCTCTTGAAGAACCTCCAAAGTTCCTTGTATGTCTTCTTGTTGTCTCCTTCAAGAAGAACTTCAACCACCAAGAGCTTCTTGAAAATCAAAGAAAACATACAATATTAATACCTAAGGCTCTAAACTAAAATAATCATGGATTAAAATCATGATTAGAACTTTAAAATGGATAGAAACATGAAGATTAAAGAATTTCACCTTCATGGCTTCAAACTTGAGCTTTGAAGAACGAAAATGAAGATGGATGATTTAAGGAAAATCTCCAACATGAAAGTTCCTTAGAATTGCATGGAGATTCAAGATCTATGGTTGTTTAGAATTATTGAAGCTTGGAAGGTGACTTTTGAGGGGTTGGCCGTGAGCTTGAAGAAAGGGAGAGATATGAGCTTTTGTGGTTTTTGCTTGATAGGAAGATGAAGATGAAGGAATCTTGAGAAATTCCTAACATGAAAGTGTCTTGGATTGATGAAAGGATTCAAGAAATGATATTGGTAGGAATTATAAAAATTTGGAGAAGGTTTCTTGGTGCTTTGGCCGAAATCAAGGGGGAGAGAAAATGAGAGAGTTTTGATTGCTTGATCTTGGTTCTTTGGAGAAAAGGATGTGTAGGAGAGTAAGTGAGATGAATGGATGAAGGTTGCCCTCCACTTGGAAGCTATGGCCGTAGAAGACCATGGGAGAGGAAGGGTGAGAGCTTCTTGCCAAAATTGAAAATGAGCCAAGGCCCTCCTATTTATAGACTCCAGGAAAAAGATGAAGGCTTAAGATATTTTTCGGTACACTATAAGTAATGAACAATACTTACTGCTTATAAAGTCAGTGTCTATTGTCTAATGGATAATAAAATATACATAGATTTTTATCTTATACTAGCAGAGTAGCAATTATTATTGATCATTTTTCTACTGATTGCCCTTGATGAGTCATAAAGCGAGTCATCAAAGAGAAATTTCTAGAACATGTGACTCACTACGATGAGTCAGTACGATGAGTCATCGTGGAACTGTCTAGAACGGGTGAGTCAGCATAGCGAGTCAGCGTAGATATTTTCTAGAGCAGGTCAGTCAGCATGGTAAGTCAACGTGCTGAGTCACTAACCAAGTCATCAACTGCATCATCAATGGTAAGTCACGGCGAGTCATCACCGAGTCATCGTTGATGAGTCACAACCCAGTCGGCATGGTGAGTCATCATAGAAGCTTCTGGAACAGGTGACTCACTACGGTGAGTCACAGGGCGAGTCACCGCTTCTGAAACCTTCCGGAATTTGCTGAGTCATGATGCTGAGGTGTCACGCCACGTGTCGAGTTTCTATTGGCCCATTGCGATAAGTCATCATCCACTAGATATTTTTCAAGAAAAATATCATCCAATAGATAATAAAACATACCCCGATTTTATTTGTCAGATAAAATCGCAGGAAAATAAAACTTCAAAAACTGTCTCCGGTTTTGGGTTTAGTAAGCTCCCCCGGCTCCGGATAATAATAAAATTTCCCCGGTCCAAAAAATTTTAAATTTCCTGACTCGAAGCAAATCACGTAAAACACCCAAATAAAATCACAGACAGTAATATAAAACACTGTATCATACAAAAAAATTTAAAACAATACATTTGGGACGTAATGGTCATTTTCCCATTTTTCCCCACAACCGAGCAAATCACTCAAAACACTCAAATAAAATTACAGACAGTAAAATATATCTGTATATCACACAGAAAATTTAAAACAGTAAATTTGACAAAATTTTTATTTTACTGTCTCAAAGCAAATTACGCAAAACGACCAAATAAAATTAGAGCCTGTAAAATATACTTGTATTTCATGCAGAAAAACAAGAAACAGTAAAATCGAGACACAACGGTCATTCACCCAAAAGTTGGGGTGTTACAACTAGCAAAAGTCTCTTGAGCATAAAACAAACACAAAGAAATTAGTATATTAAGCTTGAACTAGGGGAACCATGGATCAAACATGGTTTAGAACATGAAAAAGAAGAGAAGAAATGAAGTTTTCCATAACTTCACCTTAAGAACCCTAGAACTTGCTCTTGGAAAAACTTCTTGAAGATGAAAGATTTAGGACTTGGTGTAAACTACAAAGTGTCTTAGAATGAGGTGTAGATTCAAGAAATATGGTTGTTTGAAATTAAAGAGTGATGGAAGGTGGTTCTTGGTGGTGTGGCTGTAGCTATGCTTGGAGAGAAAAGGAGAGAAATTTTTTTTGTTAAGCTTTGCTTTAGGAAAGATGAAGAATGATCAATAATGACCAAAGGTGATCAATTATGGTCTTCCAATGTTGCTTTAGCTCCTAAATACAGCACCAAAACCGTCCCCCCTTCCATGCATTCTTCAAAATGCAACAAATCTCGTAGCCACCATTTTAGGCAATCTTAACCATTGATTAGATCAATGGTTAGGATTAATATAGGTTTTAGGTTTAGGATTTAGATAGAAGACTTAATTTAGGCCATTGGATCTTTCCTCCTTGAAATCCTAGCCATTAGATGTGTCTCCAAAATGAAGGGTCAAGATTACTCCTTCAAACTTTACATCCAAGGGCTATAAATGGTTCTAGCCACTTTATAAGACTAAATCTCAACCGTTGATTAAATCAAGATCAAGTCTCCACCGTTGATTACATCAATGGTGGATATTCAAGCCACTGATGTTGACTTCGCAGTACAATATTTATTTTTGTATCTGCTATTACCCTTCGAATAATATTTTTACTATATTTTTATCACCCGATAATTAAATACAGTGCAAAACACAGTAAAAGAAAATTTCTAAAACTGTTTCCGATTTCAGGTTTAGTAAGATTCCCCATCTCCGTCTCAACAGTACAAATTTTCCTGGTTACAGAATTTTTTTTTACCTTTCTGGACCCATGCGGGGCCCACATACAACCTCCTTGGGCCCACAGATGGCCCACGGATAACGCTAAAATAAACAGAGTAATATAAAAATTTCATAATCACACACAAAATCACAAAAATTAGAAAATGTACAAATATCAAATCAGATTACGTAAAATAATTAAGACTTTTCAGTAATAATTAAATTATGTAAGATTTTCCCCGGCCTAAAAATTATTATTTTCTTGGCACGGAGTAAATCACACAAAACGATCAAATGTACTAATAGAATATTCAAAATAAATTTACAGCATACAGAAATCACTAAACAGTAGAATTCTGTTAACTGTTAAAATTATTGTCTTATATTTAGGAAGTTTGGGGTGTTACATGTTACATCATAACAATGAAGAGATAAGAAAGGTAAAATCATAAGAAAATATAAAAAAAAAATATAGATGATAACTCCATGGATTGTTTACACTGCAGTGTTCTGCTCTCTGCCAGTGCACCCAGATAACCCGAGGTTTTAACGTCACAGCGCAAGGAAGTGAACATCACGGCACTGGTGCCCTAATTTTTGAGCGCCACGGCGCATGTTGTGTAACGTCGTGACGTGAAGAGCGAAATCTGTGGGCCTATAAATGCTTGCCACGCAGATTTCAACTCTCTCTTTCTCTCTCTCATTTTCTCTCCCTTTTTCTTGGAGAACTTTTATTTTTACTCTTCTAGCTTAGATCTTTTGGAGAACCTAATAGCTAGATCTTCATTTCTGGGCTGAAAGAGAGTTGAAGAAGCCAAGATTGGAGGTCTTCTTCATCTTAGAGGAAGATTCAAGCTTCAAGGCTCACCCCATTGGGCTTCATCTTCTATTCCTTCTCCTTTCTCTCTCCCCTTTATCTCAAATATGAATTTTTGTAATACATTTTTGTATTCAATGAGTAGCTAAGTTGTGTTAGGATATTCTTTGGATCCCTCTATGAATATTGATTGATTTGTACTTTTTTAGCTTATATAAATGATTTGGGTTTTGTTCTATCATGTGGTGCTTAATGCTCTTACTTGTTTAATCAGCATTTAGGTGGTTTGATGAAATCTAATAAGCCTAGACATAAAACTTTTGGTTTTAGATTATACGTATAATAGATGCATGTTTGATTTTAGATTGATTCGCTAATAGGATAGACATATACCTCTTAGTCATGCATAGTCATAGTTAAGAATCGATCGTAATGCTTGTTTGCTCTGGTTCTCATAGACGCATAGTGAACTAGGTAAGTAACATAGGGTTAATCGACCTAGACATAGGCTTTTAAGTAAGGGTTAATCGACCTAGACATAGGCTTTTAAGTAAGTTAGTATCTTAGGCTAACCTAATCTAATCGTTTGTATTGCTTGAATGGATTGCATGTTATCAATTGAAGTAGGGGGTGTAAAAGGATTCCCTATTCTCTCAACTATATATTTATCTTTTCTTTATACTTTGTAGTTTAATTAATCAACCCATTTTCCAATTTACGTTTGCTTGAATAGAATTAATAGAAGGCCATAGTTAATATTATGCACAATCACAAAGCATGAGAATAGACACTTCAAGTAGAGAAACAAAAACAGAGAAGTTATTTTTAAATATCAACCAAATATCTATATGGATATATTTTAAGTATCCATGAGAATTATCTATATGGCTATATATTATTGATTGTGGTAGTTGAATTAATTGTATAGGAGATGGCTTCCACAACAGATATTCAGATTTGATAGCAACAATAATGCTTAATGATTTTATGGCCTCAAGTAATGTCTTCTTCAAGTACATTGGTTTACTTAATAACTAATTATGGTAGCTTCTGTTATATTTTTAAATTGTATCTTGTAGAAGAGCAAATTGAATGCTCTATTTTTCATTTCTTTGTTAACAATACATGGCTTGCTAATTATGTTAAAAGTAGGATGAGTAATAAGCATGTTTCTTTATTCTGTTGTTGAGTACAATTTGCTGAGGTAGTGAATGATTATGAGATTAACTTAAAGCAATTGATTCTTTATCTTTGATGTTGTCATTCACAATTTCTTTCTTTTTTTTTCTACCTTCAAGTTATCCATCTCTCTGAAATGAGGTGAAATGATGCACTAGTTATATGTTTTCATCCTCTAATGGTAAAGGTGAATGCGACCACCATTGAATACATATGTATATTCAGTTACTTGTTTTGTTTTGTTTTATTTTTATTTTTAAAGATGCTTTGATGCAAGATGAGTTCTACTTTTTTTTATTGATTTATGACAGTATTCTTTGTTGTCTAATGTAGAAAATATATTTCATTGGACCTTCTTGTGATACTTTCATTTTCTTTTAGGAGACTAGGTACACATATCTTCCGTTGAATTTGTATCATCATTGCCCATATTCTTCAACATTCTTAGTGCTTGCTATTAATTGATTGTTTTTTTAATGCCATCAAATTTCCTATTTTATGGCTGCAAAAAAATAATGTATTTTGTATGTCATGCCTCTTTTGTAGATTCAAATGTGTAACTATTGCTCTTGTCAGCCAACACAATCACTGTTAACTTCTCATTCTTGAGACAATTGTCTTTGTTTCCACTTATGAAGAAGTAAGGCCCTAATTGATTGAGTTTGAAGATTGTGTGGCCATTAGAGAATTTTGCATAAGGTGAACTAATGTTGCAACTGGCATAGTCTTCGCTCTGTACATAAAGCACTGAGTCTTGGCTAGATTGGTAGTTGAACAATGCAATAAACATATGTAAAATTTGAAATTTTAAGTCAATATTTTCCTTTATATACAATTGAAAGTTTTGCATTCTTTATGATCATATCACTTATTGCAAAGTTTTGATATTCTAGTCTTAAAAACTTTATCCACAATACAATGTTGCCATCCTTGGAGAAGTATTACTTCGTGCAAGAACATGTATCCAAAAAAATCTTCTAAAAATTTCAATTAGGAGTAAGAGGGAGATTTTGGATCCACCAAGAAAAAAAAGAAGAAAGAAAATATTTGTTTGATTTAGTTTATAATAAATTAAAAATATATATTTTGGTAATAAAATATAATAATAATTCCAGTAATCCAAGTAGAAATATGTCATTCAATTTAGATCCAATCAAAATGGTCCCAAATTGCTTTCCCCTTCCCTTCTTAATCATTAAAAAAATCGTTATTCCAAGTCTCCACTTGACTAAAATATGAGTCCAACTATCTAAGTCCTTGTATGCAAATTTTCATGCAAGTCTCTAGGTTCTTTTATGAAGGACCACCTTCCTTTCTTTGTATTCAAAAAGGAGCATACCTGCAGCACCATAGCAAAATGACATTTGTTTTCAATTTATATTAGATGGTGTTATATTTAAATTTATACCATCTCATTTTGTTTACATTACAATTAGATTGTGTAATTTGTTATTTTTTAAAATATTGTGACATCTAGATGAGTTAGGTAAATCAAAAGCGTGACCCAAACTTAACTTCAAAATATATCGAGTTTAATTTATAAAAATCAAATGGTCAAATCCGTCCCAATTAGTTTAGGGTCGAGCCGAATTTTTGAATACTCCTAATAACATTACTTGTTTTGATTAAAAAAAATTGTAAATGAATGGAATTTAATTACTTTGCCCACACAAGGATTTTAAATTGCTAGGAAATTTAATTACTTCATCCAAACAAAAATTTTTACAAATGAAGGGAGTTTAAATGAAGCAATTAAATACTCTAGCATTTTAAATTCTCTTGAATTTTAAAATACTTCATCCAAACACAACCTAAGAGATAAATCTCTTATAACCAAAGATAACCACATGTATTCTTTGTTCTTATCCTTCACACTCTCCAACGCCTTACCATAACCACACACACAGTCACAAATTCTTCTCATATTTCTCTCGGTAAAACAATAGAAGAATGAGAGAAAGAAAGAAAATAAAATACAAAGGGAAAGACAGAAATAGTGAATGTTGGCGGAGAGAGGAACCGTGGCCTCCAGGTTATGTTTGGTGGCCGTGGAGTGACTGGTTGGGCTCGCATCAATTGAGAAAGTTGCTCCACTACTCGAGCTCTTTATCTTGATACCAAAAACACCACCGTTCATCAACCATCCTTCATCTTCTTCTAGGCTAAGGCAAAGAGATAAAGGTTTCCATGCTATTTACTTTCTTAATAATTTTTGAATGCAGCATGGAGTGTTAGCTTCCTTGGAATCTACTGAAATGAGAATGTGGGCTGTTAAGAAGCTAGGTAGTTTTTGGAAGAGTCTCTTAAGTTTTTACAAGATCAAATCTTGAATATTGGCTATCTAGAGTATATAAAGGAGCTGCTCTGTTTTATAAATCTATCTTATCATGACAGATTGAATGAAGAAATAAATTGACAAATGAAATTAAAGGAAAATGACTAAGAAATTAAAAGATGGGAACAATTAATTTTGTGGTGCTCCACTTAATTAAGCATGGAAATCTTTTGTTGGGAAAATTCCTTAATCTACACTGTGTAGTTTAAACATGTGTCATTTTGATAAATGATGATCATATGTGATATGTTGGATTTATGATATATATATATATATATATATATATATATATATATATATATATATATATATATATATATATAATTGTTGGTCTTGAGGATGTCTATAAGACTTTATGGATTTGTGGTTGATGATTTGGTTTTATTAGACTGACCTCTATTTTTATATCTTATGGATTTTGACTTAAGTATATATTGAGGTTTTGATGTTGTCTTGAATGTAAATGAAGGGAACTGAGTTCTTTTGAGATTACCATGTCTTAGAGCCTGTGCTAGTTGTTGAAGTACATTTGGAAATCTATTATTAGTTATGATAATCGATTACCAACTTATAGAATGCTATTACTAGATGGTGATAATCAATTATTAGCTATGATAATCGATTAGCAACTTACAAAATACTATTGCTGAGATGTGATAATTGATTATTAACTATGATAATCAAATAGAAAGTTACAGAATGCTATTGTTGGGATTGTGATAATTGATTACCACGTATGGTAATCGATTACCAAATCCTTGTTTTGAGAAAATAGCTTGTGGTAATTGACTACCAAGCATGGTAATCGATTACCAATCTCCTAATTTGAGAAAAAATAGAGTTCTTTATTCCATGAAAATCAAATGGGATGTATCTATGCTATAAGGTTTGATTAGATTGGATTAAGTTCACTAAGTAAGGTGACTTATGCTTATATGTGATATGCACTTGGTATATATCTATGAGATGTTGTGATGCTTATGAGACAAATTGTGATGTGCACTTAGTATACCAATGAGATAAATTATGATGTGCATTTAGTATACCTATGAGATGAATTGTGATGTGCACTTGGTATACCTATAAGATGTTGTTATGCTTATGAGATAAATTGTGATGTGCACTTGACATGCTTTGAGATGAATTAAGATTTACTAGAAAATGATATGCTCCTTTAAAATGTTAAAGTTAAGCTAGTAATTAAATTAAAATGTAAAATACATCTTTAAGTGCTCATTAATTAACATAAATTGGACATGCTAAAGGAAATGATAGTGATCCTTTATGACATGATGCTTATACGCTATTCCTTTATGAAGGGTAACCCATAGAATCAATTTAGAAAATGACGGTGATCCTAAATGTGTACCCTGTGTAAATGACGGTGATCCTTTAGGTATTTCAGATTTGGCCAGTGATTGATATTGGAAATGATCCTCATACTTGGGGTGATCCTAAATGTTTGGTAGATTGAGGAGGAGACATACCCTTTCTACCTGGTAGATTGAGGAGAAGACATACCCTCTCTACCTGTGATTCTAGATTGAGGAGGTGACATGCTCTCTCTAGAATTGACCAGGGTTACTTAGGATAGTGTTGTGTAACAAAGTACTGTTACGTATAGGCTGAGTGCACCGGCATGTAACCAGACTATCACCAAGTGTTTAACAGTGTGAGGATGTGACATTCCCTCCCTACTAGGGTAGTGTGAGGATGCGACATTCCTTCTCTACCTATTTGAAATAAAAAGACAAAAGTCTGGAAAATAGCCGAGAAAGATGATAATTATTTATTACTAAGGGAAGATTTATGGCATTGTTTGAGAATCTGCACATCATCTTGAATTTGCCATATAAATAATATATTTGTTAAGAATATTTACATTTTGAGATAATTGTAAATATTCTAAAGAGAGTGTGAGATGATTTGTATGCTAATGTATTACTGATAAATTCTATGATTTATTGATTGATGTGCTTGTAAATCTATATATTGTCAAAGTACATGTTTGTTATTCAATGATTAAAATTGAACTTCACCTTTCTATGAAATACTCTTAAATTAATTTGATTCTCCAAAGCAGCTGGAATTATTATGATAACATATGTTTGTCAGATGCTACCAAGTGGCCTCAATACTCAAGAGGGGGATGAATTGAGTTTATAAAATAAGTTCGCAAATCATTCGCAAAACAATTTATTATTAATTTTCGTTGAAGCTGTTGATTAATTGAAGTGAATAGGTAAATAAGATTGAATGCTTCACTCACAAATTAAACAAGCCAAAATGAGTAACATTCAAGCAAGCATATAAAATAAATGCACAAATGTAAAGAGATGAGTTTAGAAGATCAAACACAAGATTTATCCTAGTTTAGTCACCAATCCACTTGTGGCCTACGTCTAGTCCTCAAGTAATCACCCAAGATTTTTCACTATCTTCAAGCTTCAACAAGTGCTTGACAACCTTTACAAACTAGATCACTCACCACACCTTGGGATGCCTCACCCTTTGTGCTTAAGCCTCAAAATAGGGATACATCTCCCTTTACAACCTTTGAGGGATGCCTCACCCTCTTAACAAATCAAAGGATACCTCACTCTTTACAATCTTTGAGGGATACCTAACCCTCTTTACAAATCAAGGGATACCTCTCCCTTTACAAATTTTGAGAGATACCTCACTCTCTTTACAAACAAGGGATACCTAACACTTTTTTCTAGAGGGATACCTCACCCTCTTCACAAAGAATTAAAGTGTATATAAGATAAAACTCTCGCAATAGTAGATTACACAAATTGAAGCCCTATAATGCTCTTCAAGAATATCTCAAATATATACAAAAAACATAACACAAATGATTCAATGATTGATTCATAGATTAGAGTGATTGAAAGATGTTTCACAGTTGTTGGTTAACCACAAATGATACCCTAATATGTGTATTTATAAGTTTCTAGATCAAATGAGTCATTGGGGACATTAAAGCTCAGCATTTAATGCATCTAATATAGTCATTGGGCACTATCGGACCATTGGTAATTGATTACACAATCTTTGTAATTGATTACATGGTTGTTTGAACGTGTTCGTGGCTTTCTGGGTATGATGTAATTGATTATCAGCCTTGTGTAATTAATTATATGGCCTCTACCAGACTTGTAATTGATTACATCCTCAGCGTAAATCAATTACAAGGCTTCTGCCTCACTTGTAATCGATTACAACACATGTGTAATTGATTACATGCCTTTAGAACATATTTTTTCAACTCTAATTAAGTATCCAGGCCATTTTTGACTTTGAGAAACTTGGATTAATCAATATTAACATGTGTTTAACACAATCCAAGGCTTAAATCAATATTTCTTTAAAATATGAACTTTGAATTTCAAGTTGATTTAAAAGATCTTAAAAAACCATTTGAGATATCTTGAGAGCATTTAACATTGATGTTCTAAGACCTATGTCTAATAAACCTCTTGATTTCTTTCTTTGATCTTGATCTTCATCTTTGACTTTGTTATCATCAAAAACCATTTGACATGCTTCAAGACATAAGCATTCACATTCTCCCTCTTTTTTTATGATGACAAAATAAACATTGAAAAGAAGGGAAATATTTGCATATATTTATCAGAGATTTAAGCGCAACTCTCCCTGGTAATGTATGCATAAGATAAGGTTAGTAAAATGTCATGCAAAAGCTTAAAGCAAGCTCTCTTGTACTTATACAATCACTAATCTCTCCCTCATTGGCATTATAAAAAACATAAGCATTCAATTAAAATTTCAACAGCATCTCAGCAGGGTTTTATGATTTCTTAAAATTAAAAACAACAAGAAACAATCAGTACAACCCAGGCAAGTTTTAGCAATCAGAGTATAAGCAGTTCAAAATATAACCAATTAGATCAAACTAGCAATATAATCAATAAACCTATAGGAGAAACACTATACTGATTTTATAATGATTAATATAAAACAGATCCAATGTCATATACAATTATGATCAAAGACAAAAAAGGAAACAAAATGACTAGAGTCCATGATCACTGGCAGTCGCCTCGTTGTCACTATCCTCGTCCGTAGCTGTATTTCCAAGGTCGACATCATCATCACTGGGTTTAAGATTTTCATCTGACCCAAGGAGCTCCTCATCATCGATAGGAACTCTAGTTAGAATGCCAGAAGGATCAGTGAAGGATAGAGGAGCAAGAGGGGCAGTAGAGGGGGTAGGTGTAGGAGCTGCTCTTTGTGGTGCATACACTGGTCCCTCGATGTAGTCCATCCTTGGCTCGAGATGATCCACCTTCTGCTTAATGTGATCCATCTTGGTTTCCACTGTAGTTGCCAAATTTCGCATTTCTTGAAGTAGGAGGTCCAAAGTAGCTGGAGCTGGAGCAGGCTACTGGCCTTTTTCTTCATCGACACTCTCGGGGTCATGAGGAATATGACCGTAGCTCTCGTGGGTGAGATAGTACCATCTTTCATCCACCTTGTTTAGCTGAAGCTTTTTCAAGGTGTGCAGGCCAATGGATTGTGGCCCTTTGGAGCTTGTGTCCTTTGATTCCTCAAACAAAAAGATGTGACAATGCTCCAAAATTGTTGTCACAAGCATGGCATATAGGAGAGTAGAGTTCCTTCTCTTCTTAACATCCAACATATGCTGAATAATGTAATTAGCCCCATTGATGGGCCTGCCGGTGGTCATTGCCCACAACACTACCACATCGTCCCTCAGAACCTGAGAATAATTGCTTCCCCTAGGAATCAAACCTTTGACAACCATATAATGAAGAACTCTATTTTCCATTGTCAAGCCAGTAGCCATCATTCTCTTCTTATTCCTGGGAATATCATAGCCAGACCTTATCAGCGAGGTCAATGCAGCCTTATATTCAAAATCAGTTCCCTAAGCATTCTCATTCCCATAGAAATTGGTACCATTGTAATTAAGCTTAGTCAACCTACACTAGGCTTCCTTAATGACCCTTATTTGTTTTTTCTTCACGTCAGAGATCAGACAATCATCCTCATACTTTAGATTTGCATAAAATACCCTAACTAGGGTTGGGTAAATGTCCTTTTGAATGCTAAAGAAACTAATTAAGCCTAACCTTTCAATCAGTCTAAAGGTGTCCACAGGTTCACTTGAGTAGAATGATTAGGTGAGATATCTTGGAGAAATGAGCTTCCTCAACTGGAAGTTTTTCTGGAACAATTCCGCCTTTTTGGTGGTGGAGAAGTGGCATGTGAGGTCCAGCCCTGAAATGTTGTATGGAGGAGCACTGGAAGACTCTTCAATGTTGAGCCCTCTTCTTGCACGTTTGGTTCGTTAGAAAGATTCAGCCATTTGAAGATAAGTGAGTTGAAAGGGATGAAGGGGAAAATGTTTGGAGATGTATGGGTGAAGGAGGGGATGGAAAGAGGAGGATTTTTTGTGGTTTGGTTTGTGGGTGATGAGAGACAGAAAGATGAAGAGGTGAGGTGATTTGGGTTGAGATTTTGGTGGATTTTGAGGAGTTTTGATGGTTGGGTTTTATGGAGAGGTGAATTTCGAATGGAAATGAAGTGAAATGAAGTGATTTGGGTAAGATTTGAGAGAGAAAAGAAGGATTTGGGATGAGGGGTTTTCGTGGGTGAAGAGAGAAGAAGGAAGAGTTTATGAAGAAATGACCTTTCGTGCACCTAAAAACCTTTTAAAACCCCTGTGTAATCGATTACAATGGGTGTGTAATCGATTATAAGTTTAGTGTAATCGATTACCATTCCTCTGGGAACCTTGTAATCGATTATAGGCTTGGTGTAATCGATTGCCTGAGTTCTGTGTTCATTGTAATCGATTACATGTTATGTGTAATCGATTACCTGCTTGACAGAGCCGTTGTAATCGATTACAAAGGTCTTGTAATCGATTACCAGATTACTAAAACTCAATTTTTGCATTTTAAACAGTAAAGGGCTAATCTTAAACCTTTCAAATTAGTTCCAAAACATCTCAAATCAATTCCAAATATCATACAAGCATAGAAACTAACTAGTTCTTGATCAAAAGCACATGTATTTGAAAACTACTACTTTTACTAAGAATTACACCATTTTGATGGATTTGTGAAGTTTTGAGCTTCTTGGAGGACTTTGGCATGATGAAGCACCTGCAAAAACAACTAAGGGGAAACTCTGATACTCAAGTTAGTATTGAAATAAAAAATGATTAAGAACCAAAAAATTTTGTAGCAAAATATCATAATTATGCAGCAAAAATGCATTTTATGCAGCAAGATTGCATATTATGCAGCAAGGTGACCAAATTATGCAGTTTATGCACCTGATTGTCATGATTTACAGCAGAGTACCTCATTGTGCAACAGAATGACAGTTTATGCAGCAAAATGACAATTTGTGCAGAAAAACTAAGTTAGATGCATGATTGATCCAAAGAGCCATGTTCAAGGATGTTTTCATCAAATATGCTATTTCAAAACAAGAAGAGAACTTATCTAGCATATTATCACATATAGAGATTTTTCAAAATATAAAGCTAGAAAAGAACTACTTTAAAGCAAGTTAAAGCATAGAACAACTCTCTACTTATCAAAAGCTTGCAAGTCCAAGCTTCTTAGAGACAAGGAAGAGAACTTGGAGTATTTTCTTGTCTTATGCTTAGAGCAACCACTTTTGAGATTCCAAAGTCAATTTTTGACCTTCAAGCACACCTACAACACACTTCAATTTTTGACCTTTAGTTCCCAAATTGTCATGGGTCCTTGTGTGTTAAAGTTAGGCAAGGTGCCTTTAGGAACCCAAACAATTTTAGTTCCAACCTTGGTATTTTTGTTCTTTCTAGCATTATATGAAGATGCACTATGCCCTTTCCTATCATAATAAAGGCATTTGATAAAGGGGCTAGTTGATGTACTTGATGAAACAAAGAAATTCTTATAAGATTTGTGTTGGTTATTGGAATTATACCACAAACTGACCTTTTGAAAAGCACATTTTTGTTTCCCTAGTAACATATTCAAATTGTCCCTTCCTAATGTAAATTTTACAAGTGTATTTTTCAAATCCTCAATTTCATTTTCAAATGCTTTATATGATGAACAAGATGAGAGTGTGGGTGCATTATCATGTCAAGAACAAATCAAACATGATGAGTTAGCATCAATAATTCCAAGAGTCTCATTTTTAACTTTGAGTTCTTCATTCTCCTTGGTTAAATAGAAACTTTGTTTGCTAATAAGGAGATTGTTTTGTTGGAAGTTAAAACCATTTTTGTAAGCCTCATGGATTCATCATGTAATTCTTCAAAAGTTTCTTGCAACTTATCATAGGAAGGGGAAGAATTTGATTCAAAATTTGAGGATGTTACCTCCATATCATCTTCATCTTCCTCTTCTCCTCTAGCCATAAAACATAGATTGCCTTTGTAACACACTCCGTAGGGCGTCACATTTAAGAAAAAAAATAAATAAATCTTAAAACTAATTAAAATTATTTTATAAAAGCTTTGAGTTTCAAAATATGGATTTTAAAATTTCTTATCGCGGAAATACAAACTTACCAAAAATTTTAAGTAAAATGGAAATTAAATTTTACAGATTAACATACACATCACCAATCATTTCATGTAAGTTAAAACGTAATATTTACAGACTCAGAGAAACAGTAGTAAACCCAAAGACGGGTACTACCAATAGCACTCAGAACAATACTAACGAGAAAAATTCAACCTACATAGTCCGTTTCTTCACCAACTGCATCTTGTTGAAACTTGAAAGACCACTCAATGACGCCGTCACCATCTTCGAATATTGTCTCCCCTAGGGTTAAGAATGTGCTCCGCCTACTATACGAATTCAAGAATACAAACCAAACAAAAACAACACAGGAAAGAGGTGAGATCCCTTTCACCAAGCATCAAGATTTAGTAAAGAATAATACGAATGACAAAGTCATTCCATACACACAGATAATCACAATTATAGTCATGTTATCAATTTACAAATATTTCTACCATACATATAACCTAATAAAATAAACAAGAATAACATCATCGGGATAGACATAACAATTCATACCATATAAAACATCATAACAAGACAATAAAAATAAAGATTAAATTCAATAACAACAAATTTCATAGCAGAACAAAAATACAATAATGCACAGACAAAATACAACATATAAACAATTAATATCGATATGAAAGATCACAAATAAAAATATCACGGATATAACACAAATAAAGAAAACCACATAGATAAATCAATCTCACAGATAAAATAAGATAAGAAATGGACAACTAACATAAAAATTATCGATAAATATAAATAGAGAAAATGTAAAAACATCCAAGATATTACCGATAAAGATAAATAGAGAAAATGGAATATTATCCAAGATATAATCAAATACACCAAAACACAACCCTACTCCATGGAGCTAAACCCAAACAGATATCGAGAGAATGACTTGCAAAATCTATTAGTACCACGGCCTGCCCAACCAACTATTACGCGGTCACACGTTGCGTCAATAGCCTACGACCTTGGGAATCCACCATCCAGCGTAGTATAGTTCACGGTCTCCGTTGTGGCACTATAGGCAATGCACTACTAGACTTTACAAACCTCGATTAAATATAGTGAATGTCGAGTACATTAGTGTGCTATCGGTTTACCACGGCCCAAATGGAGACTACCAACTCGTCCACATGTGGGATCCCGTACACTAAAGTCTCCAAGTTCATTAGAACAATGAACCACACTACATTTATCGCATCGACAACACGATGTGATTCGTCTCGTCAACCAAAACACCAAAAATTGGTATAAAGACAAAACATAATTCCAAATATATGAAATTACGAAAATGCCCTCAAGATAAAAATATGCCCTCAATGGCAAAAGCACATGCGGGTTCACTTTTTCCCGACAACGAAATAACCTCAAAAGCCTCAGACGGGTTCACATTTTCCCGACAAATAAAAATAAAAATAAATATAGTAACGGTCAATCGCGTAGAAATTTTATCGCATTTTCATAATTCCGTCGTTTTTACAAACGTTTAAAAATCGCGTAAAGATATTTTTCTGTTTTTAAAATCGCGTAGCATTTTTAATACGTTTTCTCAATGGCGTAGGATTTTTAAATCGTTTTCTTGTCCAACTTCCTTAAATAACTGTTTAAAATGCATGTAAATAATATTTAGTACTTTCAAATTACGTAGAATATTTTTCATAGCGTATACTTGTCTTTTGGACATCTTTTCTATCTTATTTATCCGTTTTTACTAAAAATTGACAAGATATTTTGTTTAATAAATTATAATAATGGTTTCCTAAATTTACCATTTAAAAGTTCTTTTCATTTTTATTAATACCAAATAATTATACTTTTGAAAATTCCTAAGGTGCTTCAAAACACACGATGAGCTATACGTTAGAAATTTTATAAAGCTACTGTATTTCTTCTTACAGTAAAAACCATTAGTATTAACCTCTTAAACTTAATTCTAACTATTTTATTTCTTTAAAACTCATTGCAGAAAATTTACTTTAACTTGTATTGCTTCTTCTTGATTGAAAATAGCTTGGAATTAATTTTAGAAATCATGAATGTCTAATTTGGCATGTTGGCCGAATTTGATAAAAACTTTGCATTTGATTTCCAAATTATTTTTCACCTTTTAAATACATGTTTAATCTCTTGTATTGTCTACATTGATTTAATCCTTACTGTCGCGACCGGGATCGCGGCGAAAATACAAAGAACTCGCGTATGATTTTAAAAAAAAAATGATTAAAATATGGAGTCGCCACCAATTTTATTTGAATTTAGGAAAAATTGGAAAACCTTTTTAGAAAATGGTCTTTGGAACCAAATCGGATTCGAGTCGGTTATGGATAGGGAAGGGTGGAAACTTAATCCCACTGCACTTATCACACCCGTCCCCGAGACGGTACCTTAAGTTAATTGTGCAAAAATTTGATAATCTCAAATTTATTTATTTTACCCCTTTTTTTTAAAACCCCTTTTTTTTAAGACTTTGCAAATATTTTATTTTTTATTTTTTTATTTTTTTTTATTTTTTATTTTAAGAAAATAAAAACCAAATTGTAAAAATTTAATTTTAACTTGACAGATTGAAATTACTCCTACGTACTTCTCAGTGCAATGAGGAACTCAAAGTTACGTAGTTCTTAAAAAATAAGTGTGAGTTGATTAATTTTAATTAAAAAAAAAAAAAATTTGGAAAGAAAATTTTTTATTTTAACAACAAAATCATTCTTACACAGGATTCAAGGTAGCACTAGACTACTCAACAAACCCTTATGATCCAAATGACACTGAAGATAGCATCTGCTATTCAATCACCGCCGTCGATCATTGCAAATGATTAATTTATTATTTTTATTTTTCATTTTTTTAAATTTTATATTTGTATTTTTTTACTTTTCATTAGTCACAAAACACAACATAAAATACACTATCAAATAAAATAAACACTCTCAAACAGGAATAGATCCTAAAAAAAGGAAAAAAAAAATAAACTCAAATCACAAGCTTTCATTATTATTATTACTTTTACAATCAATAAATTAACCCAAAAAAAAAAATTATTTATATATATATTAAAAGCCAACAGAAAAAGGGGTGGGGGATTAAACCAACCCACGTAAAAGTATATATATTTTTTAAAAAAAAAAATAAAAAGCTACCTACGAACCCTTCATTTCACGTTTTCATGCAAGTTTACTTTTTAAAACAAAAGAGAGGCAATAGCACGTTAAAAAAAAAAACTCACCTCCCGTTAAACGAGAAAACTAACAAAGAAGAATATCTTCTTGCTCTAGAGAGGAAAACGATGGGAGCTCTGCAGGTGCAGTGGGCTGCGGTGTTGGATGATTGTGGTGGTGCTCCGGTGTTGATGGGTGTTGGTTGCTGAGTTAACTCAGTTGGTTCACGGTGGAGGCGCTGCTACCATGACGTGCTTGGAGGTTTGGAGAAGATGAAGATGGTGGTGGATGGGTTCACGTGGAGAAGGCTGAGGGTGTTGAAGGCTTAGTGATGGTGAAGGTGGAGTGTTGTAAAGGCTTGGTGATGGTGAAGGTTGTTTGGTGGGGCTAGGTGGAGTTGAAAGGAAGATGGTGAGAAGGGTGTCACTGATGTTTACGGTTGGTTTGCAGGTTATGTGCAGGAGCTGATCTTGGAGGTTTTACGTGGTGGAGGGTGATGAGGTTGAAGTAAAGGTGGTGGAGGTGATGAGGGTGACTTTTGCTGGAGGTTAAAGATGGCTATGGAGTTCAAAGAGATGGCCACGGTTTGGGTTGCTGGTCTTCACGTAGAGCTGGTGATGGAAGAAAATGAAGGTGGTGAAGAATGGTGAAGGAGTTTGGGAAGCTATGGAGAATGGAAAATGATCACGGTTGCTGCTGGTGAAGTGAACATGATGAAAAATGGATCCTTCCCCTGGTTGCTCTACGTGAGTCTCCTGTGTAAGAGTGAAAGTTGGTTTTGGCTGCTACTTGTTGATGGTGATGGTGTTTGGAGGTGGTGGTTGGGAAGGCGTGGTGCAGGTTGGATGGAGGTTTGATGGAAGTTTGAGGAGCTGTTATGGAAGTATGGTTGGATGGTGCATGGGTTTCTTGGAGAATGGTGAAAATGGAAGGAAGATGGCAGGGAGGTTGTTGAAGGAAGATGGCAGGGAGATGATGGCTTGAGTTGGAAACTTGATGATGGAGGCTGCCTTGGTTGAAGGTTTGTGAGTGGTGATGGAGGAGTGAGTGAGGTTGGGTTGCTGTTTTGTGAAGGTGGTGGAGGGAATGGAAGCTTGGATGGAGAATGAATGAATGGATGTAAGGGGAAGATGGTGTGAGTTTGGAGGAGTGGCCACGGTTTTCTGGTTTCACGTGGAGGATGAAGGATGAAATGAAGGTGGAGATAAGGAAAATGAAAGAGGATGAATGGAAGAATGAAGAGGAAAAGAAAGAAGTCCCCCTCCCTCCCGTGATCTTTTTCCCGTAATATGCCCCTCTCGCTGTCTTGTAAATGTCCCCAGAAACCGCTTTCTGTTTGAGTGAATATATAGGAAGGAAAAGTGCCGTGAGTGGAGTGCAATTGAGTGCAAATTGGTGAGTGCCGTGAGTGCAATTTGGAGTGTAATGTGATTATTGAGTGCAATTAGGTGAGTGCAATTGAGTGAAAGTGTGAGTCACGTAAAAAGGAATGGGACAAAGGAAGTGGGTGAGAGTGATTGAGTGTGAATTGTGAGTGGGAATAAAAGAAAAAGAGGGTGCGAGTGATTGTGCGTGAATTGCTTTCTTTTTTTTTATTTAATTTTTGTTTTTTCTTTTTTTTATTTTTTATTATATTTTTTTGTCTTTTCTTTTTTATTATACCTTTTTTGTTATTTTTTTATTTTTATTATTTTTATTTTTTTTGTTTTTTTTTTATTTTATTATTTTTAAGACTAAGATGAGTTTAATCTATTTAGGCTAAAAAAACTAAGTAAAATAGGCTAAAAGGTGGGCCATAATTTTTATTATTTTTTTCTTTTTAATTAATTTTCCTCTTTTTTTTTTTTTTTTATATTTTATTTTTAGTCCCACAAAATTGAGTGTTCATTAGATTGCTTTCTTTACTTGTTTCTTATTAGATAATAAGAATAACCGTAGTTTTTTCAAATTATCGTCGTAAGAAACGAGTAAAGATATGAACTTCAATTTTGTCCGGCAATGCAAAACAAGGCAAGAAATTGAAATGCATGGAGTCGATGCACTCAACAAAAATTTTTTTAAAAAAAAGAATGGAGCCAATGCGCTCAATAGAAATTAAAAATGAACAAAATTAAAAATGAATGGAGCCGATGCGCTCAACGAAAATTAACATGCATGGAGCCAATGCGCTCAATGAAATTAAATATGCAGGAGCCGATGCGCTCAATGTAATTAAATATGTAAGGAGCCGATGCGCTCAACGTAAATTAAATATGCAAGGAGCCGATGCGCTCATCGAAAATTAAAATGCAAGGAGCCGATGCGCTCAAAATTAAATGACAATGGGCAAACCTGCGTCCCGAAATGTTAAATGACAATGGGCAATCAAGTCCCGAAATTTTAAATGACAATTTAAATGACAATGGGCCATCAAGTCCCGAAATTAAAATGCAGAATTTAAATGACAATGGGCAATCATGTCCCGAAATTTTAAATGACAAATTTAAATGACAATGGGCCATCAAGCGTCTCGAAAAATAATGACAGAATTTAAATGACAATGGGCCATCGTCCCAAAATTTTAAATGACAGAATTTAAATGACAATGGGCAAACCTGTGTCCCGAATTTAAATGGCAATGGGCAAACCTGTGTCCCGAAAATTAAATGGCAATGGGCAAACCTGTGTCCCGAAAATTAAATGGCAATGGGCAAACCTGTGTCCCGAAATTAAATGGCAATGGGCAAACCTGTGTCCCGAAAATTTAAATGACAATGCAATGAGCTGATGCACTCAAAAATTTAAAATGCATGGAGCCGATGCGCTCAAAGAATAAATGACAGGAGCCGATGCGCTCAAAATTAAATGACAGAATTTAAAATGCATGGTGCATGATGCGTTCAAAGAAATATGGAATTAAAATTTTTCTTTTTTTCTCTTTTTATTTTCCCTTTTTCTTCGAAAACCAATACGAACCAACAATGACCATGGAAAGCTTTGACCAATCAAACCCTTTGCCCACATATTTTTCTTCATCGATCCTTTGTCACCGAGACTCCCTTAGATTTTCTCTTTTCCTTTTTCATTTTTCTCGACCACCTTGTTTTCCTTAGCAACACATCACAACCTCGTTTCTTGAATTATTGAGATCCTTTAATCTGAATTAATCATTGATGGATTGTCATGCAAAATTGTCGATCAAATTGTTGACCTTAAGTTTATTTTATTTGAGACATAAATTAATGAGTAAGCATGCATTCATGAATGGACAGAAATTTGTTGAATGAACAAACTTCCCTTTTATTATTTTGGTAATGTAATCGTACATGACTTTTGACAAGACACATACTTGAAAGACAAAAGAAAGATTGCAAGAAAAATAAAAACTTTGCCCCAGTGTTGGTTCCTTGTTCCTCATTCAATTAATTCATTGCAAATGCTTGACAACTCAATCACTGCTTCACGATACCTCCTTCAACATGAATTCTCTTTAATTTCCTCAAAAATTTTGCCCCAGTATTGCCAATTCAATGCGAACAACTTGCCCACGTGTAACTGATTGGACACACATCAAAAATTGCCCCAGTTTGGTGAATCCCTCGAAGAGTTTCGACTCACTTCCTTTGAGATTTTGCCTATTTATTTGTCCTAACTTTTGCTTAGACTCGCTTTTTCGGTTTTCAAATTTCCTAACGGACTCTCTCTTTTTTTTTTTTCTTTTTTCAATTGCTCTAACTTTTGCTTAGGTCACCCTTTCGGGTTTTCAACCTAACGAGCTTTTTATCTTCTTTTTAGGCATAGAATTTCTTGACAACATCGGTATTCACGGCCTTGGCAATTCTTCTCCATCCATATTCTCGCAAAATTAACGCTCCTCCGTAAAAATGTCCGCTTGACTATGTACGGGCCTTCATAATTCGGAGCCCATTTTCCTCCTGCGTCTTCTTGGTTAGGGAGAATCTTTTTCAAAACCAAATCCCCCGAATAGAATTCCCGGGACGAACTTTCTTGTTGAAGGTTCTGCCATTCTGCTTTGATACAATTGCCCATGACAAATAGCGCCAATCTCTTCTCTTCTATCATATTCAATTGCTCATACCGAGTCTTCACCCATTCAGATTCTTCACCCATTCGATTCTTCTAACTCCGCTTCCATTAGAACTCTTAGAGAAGGGATCTCGATTTCTATTGGAGAGACACCTCCATCCCATATACCAAAGAGAAAGGCGTTGCCCCGGTGCTTGATCGTATATTAGTACGATATGCATGCAAAGCATAGGGTAACATTTCATGCCGCCTTTGTAGTTCACCACCATCTTAGCAACAATTTTCTTAACATTCTTATTTGTTTGCTTCAACCGCTCTCGTTCATCCGAGGCCCGTAAGGAGCTGAATTATGATGCTTAATTTTGAAATTCTCACGAACTTTTTAATCTCAAAGACCATTGAGATTGGTACCATTATCTGTGATTATCCTTTCTGAATTCCATATCTGCAGACAATATCCCTTTTGAGGAATCTCAAAAACACCTTTTGAGTAATGCTGGCATAAGAGGAAGCTTCTACCCACTTGGTGAAATAGTCAATTGCTACTAAGATGAAGCGATGACCATTGGAAGCTTTAGGATTAATGGGCCCGATGACATCTATTCCCCACATTGAGAAAGGCCAGGGAGACACCAAATTATGCAAAGGGAAAGGAGGTGTGTTGACTCGATCTGCATACATCTGGCATTTTTGACACTTCCGTACATAATCTATGCAGTCTGTTTCCATTGTGGACCAATAATAACCACTCCTTAGAATTTTTCGAGCCATCATATGACCATTAGCATGAGTTCCACAGATTCCTTCATGAACCTCAATCATGATTATACGAGCTTCACAAGCATCCACGCATCTAAGTAAAGTACCATCGTGACTCCTTTTATACAAAACCTCTCCATTCAAGAAAAAGGTCATCGCCAACCGACGGATAGTCTTCTTATTCACCTCACTTGCCCCTGTTGGGTATTCTCTACGCTGAATATACCACTTGATATCATGATACCAAGGTTTACCATCTGGCTCGCCTTTCACATTAGCACAATATGCAGGCTCACTGTGCATCTTCACTTAGATGGGTTGAACATTATTATGAATATCCAACTTGGTCATTACAGCTAAAGTGGCCAAGGCATCTGCAAACTGATTCTGGTCTCGGGTCAAATGGGAGAAGGTCACCTCCTCAAACATCTCAACCAACTGGATTAAATACTTTTGATAAGGTATCAACTTCGGATCCTTGGTTTGCCATTCACCATTCACTTGATAAATGATGAGTGCTGAGTCTCCAAATACTTTTAACTGCTTGATCCCCAAGTCAATTGCAACTTGTAAACCCTTAGCACAGGCCTCATACTCCGCAACATTATTGGTGCACTCAAAATTTAACTTGATAGCGACTGGGTATTGTTTTCCAGTTGGTGAAACAACCACGGCTCCTATGCCACTGCCATGCATGTTAACCGCTCCATCAAAATACATCTTCCAAAGTGTTGCTTCTTCTTCTTTTCCTTCTTCCGCCATCGTATTTCTTCATCGGGAAATTCAGATATCACTAGTTGTCCACCCTCAAGAGGGTTTTCAACCGAGATGATCAAAGAATCACACTTCCTTTGATGGATTTCCGAGTCATGTACTTGATATCAAATTCTGATAGCATCACTTGCCACTTTGAAACTCTTAATGAAATATGAGGACTTTCAAATATGTATTTTATGGGGTCTATTCGAGAGATCAACCATGTGGTGTAATAGAGCATGTACTGTCGTAGCCGTTTTGAGGTCCATACCAGTGCACAACAAGTCTTCTCAATAGCCATGTAACGAGCTTCACAATCATTAAACTTCTTACTCAGATAGTAAATTGCCTGCTCCTTCTTTCCCGATTCATCATGTTGTCCCAAAGATTGCCCCCATTGAGGTCGGTAATACAGTTAGGTACAAAATTAAGGGACGACCGGCGTAGGGGTACCAAAATAGGAGGATTCATTAAATAAGCCTTTATCTTGTCAAAAGCTTCCGACATTCTTCATCCCATTTGCCTGGTTGATGCTTCTTCAATAACTTGAATATAGGCTCACAAGTCTTGGTTAAGTTAGCAATGAATCTGGCAATGTAATTGAGTCTCCCGAGAAAACTTCGCACCTCACGCTCCGTCTTAGGGGCAGACATCTCTTGTATTGCTTTTGCTTTATCTGGATTCACCTTTATTCCTTCTCTGCTAACAATGAATCCAAGCAATTTCCCAGCAGATGCTCCAAAAACACATTTGGCAGGATTCAACCTCAACTTGTACTTTCTGAGTCTTTCAAACAGCTTACGTAGAACCGCCACATGACTTTCTCCTTCTTTAGATTTGGCCACTATATCATCCACGTACACCTCAATCTCCCTGTGCATCATGTCATGAAACAATGCTACCATAGCACGTTGGTAAGTTGCCCCAGCGTTCCTTAATCCGAACGGCATCACCGTGTAACAAAACGTTCCCCAAGGAGTAATGAAAGTGGTCTTTTCTTTGTCATTGACATCCATGGGGATTTGATTGTACCCTGAGTATCCATCCATGAATGAGAACCTGTGATTCTTAGCAGTGTTATCAACCAGAACATCAATGTGAGGGAGTGGAAAATCATCCTTCGGGCTGGCCTTATTCAGATCTCTATAGTCCACACACATTCTGACTTTTCCATCCTTCTTAGGCACTGGCACGATATTAGCTACCCACTCTGGGTGTCTTGACACTTCCACAAATCCTGCTTCCAATTGCTTAGTCACCTCTTCCTTGATCTTCAGAGACATATCAGGATGCATCCTTCTCAATTTTTGTTTCTTTGCCTCAATATTCGGGTAGAGTGGGATTTTGTGCGATGCTATTTCGGGTCTAACCCAGCATATCCCGATAAGACCAAGCAAAAACATCCATATACTCTTTGAATAGTATGACCATCTCTTCAAACTCCGGTTTTCCACTATTTTCAATTCCTTCTTCTCTTCCTCTGTCCCCATGTTGACCACCTCTCGCTTCTTCGCCATTCAAGTTAAATCCCTCTCTGAGTACTCCGGTAATTTTGAAAAATTTTCAACAACGTCTTCCTCTTCCCCGCATCCAAGGTCTTCTTCATCAAACATTGCAGGAGAATCAATTGATGAGTTTTCGAAGTCCCTTTCATGAGGCAAACTTTCTACGAAACTCAGATCCTTGGAAAGCCATTTTGTGTGGAGTTGGAAAAACAGAATAAAAGCAGGAATGACAAAGGAAGAACACGATATGGTACAGAAATATAAAAAGAAAAATGGTAAATAAAAAAAAATAAGTCAGAAAGTGCAACGAAGGGAAATGCTGAACATTCATGCAAGTTTATTTAATCAATGTCTCAAATAACATAAACCATAAGTTCAGAACAACTTAAACATCTGTTTCACAAATGACAGGACAATTACTTTGAAACAATCACATCAATAATTGGTTCAGATTTCCAGTTCTTTAGCGGCTCCTCATCAGCAACAAGATGGATTGCCTTGTGCTCTTCTTGGCTTTCTTCATGCAAAGCATTGATAGTGAGACGATATTGGGGACGAAGGACTTCTTCAGGCATGATTACCTCGGCTGGTGTTGGGAATGTTTCCCTCAGATGAGGAATGTGCTTCATTTTGCCCTTATCACTCATTTTTCCCAAAGCCATATTCTCTATTTCCTCCTTTAGAGATGCTTCGTATCCCAATCCGAACTTGTCTAGCTTCTCTGGAAATGAGATCGGTGTCCTAGTACCTTGTAATTGTGGACCCAAGCCTTTTCCTTTTTGGTACCCATTGTTAGCCATGATTCGAGCCACCACATGATTCACACTTTGTGTCGGGGATTCATTCTTCCCGAGTCCAGTCTCAATTATTTCAAAATTGTGCCCACAGGTTCTCCTCTTCCTTTTCTGCACTTTCCATATATGGCACTGAAACTGGTTTTGACAGCATAATCTCTTCCTCTCCATGTATGGTGATGACTGACCCATTCTCAATATATTTAATACTTTGATGCAGGGTGGAAGGAACAGCCCCGGCGGTATGGATCCATGGCCTCCCTAGTAACATGGTATAGCCAGGCTCCATATCCATAACTTGGAACAGTACTTGAAAATTGCTTGGACCAATCTCTAGCGGCAACACTATCTCTCCCATGATGCCTCTTCTATTTCCATCAAAAGCTCGCACTACCATTTCTCGAGGGGACAGTTCATCTTCACTTATTGCCAATGAGGTTAGAGTAGACCTTGGTAGGATATTCAGTGCAGACCCTCCATCGATCAGAACCTTTGCAACCATATACCCTTTGCATCTTAGGGTTATATGTAAAGCCCGTGGGTTTTTCTCGACCGAGAGGTGATCTCTTCATCCATAAATACAATCATGTTGACACGCTTTACTGGATCCACCATGCTGACAACATTCTCAGGGGTAATATCGGGTTTGACATAAGCCTCACTTAGTACTCTTAGCAATGCTTTCCGATGCAATTCCGATGTCAATACGAGTGACAGAAGAGATATCCTTGCTGGAGTCTTCTTCAATTGTTCCATCACGTCGTATTCACTTTGTTTCATGATCTTCAGAAATTCTTCCTCTTCTTCTTTCCCTCTTTCCTCTTCTTTTGAACTTCCCTCTTTCCTCTTCTCTATTTCTACCGGGTCATAGCATCGCCCACTCCTTGTAATTATATTTGTCACAGATTCTTCATCCTGGTGGATTTCAGTCACTCGAGCCTCCTCGACTCCTTTCATCTCTACTTTTGTTTCATAATTCCATGGCACTGAATGAGTATTATTGTAAGTAAATGGTGCTGGCTTCTTGACTGTCACCACTACTTTACCCGGTGTCGGAGACTGATTGAGAGGTGGTACCGTGAGCACAAAACGTTCAACCACATTAACCTCTTCAGAGGAAGCTACCCCTTGCCTGGCCTGTATTATTCCCAAAGTGAGTAAACCTTGGACTCGAACTTTAAAGTCCCAGCAATTTTCAATATCGTGTCCTATTCCCCCACAATGGTAAGCGCAACTTGACTCTTCATCATACCTCTCATATTCTTTTATTGATGAAGTCGGTGCGGTGATAACATAACCTCGCTTTCTTCAACCCCTCAAATATTTGAGTCATCGGTGTGCGCAGACTCATAACCCTTCTTATTGGCGGTCCTTCAATTTCCACAACATTCACCTCATTCCTTCCACCATGGTTAGGGATTGGGTTGTTAACAATGCTAGGTCCAGCCTCCTCTTGAATATCCAGCTTTCCACAGGCAATAAGTTTCCTTACCGCAGTCTTAAAAGCCTCACAGTCTTCGATTGAGTGTCCTGCAATATCCATATGGTACTTGCAAGTTAAATTTGGGTTGTACCATGCTGGAAATGGTGGTTGTAATGGGCGCACAGGAATTCCTGAAATAAGATGAGCATCAAACAGCCTTTGGAATAGGTCTGCATTTGAAATGGACAACCTTGGAAAAGGGGAAGGTTTTGAGGACGAAAGCGGCTTTGGTTTTGGGGGTTCGGGCGAGGTTGTGAGTGGTTTAGGTAATTTTGCGGAGGTGCAGGTGGGTATCGGGCATAGGTTGGGCGAGTTGGTGTATATGGCGGTGGCGAGGGGACATTGTTAACTTGGAATTGTGGTGTTGGGATGAAGTTTGTGGCCGGTATAATTTGGTGGGATGGATAATGAGGCAGTGGCAGTGTCTGGTATGGAAAATGAGGGTTGGGGTTGTATGATGGCTGATGACTTGGGCTATATCGAGGTCTGAAATTGTGTTGAGGCTGGATATAATTCACTTCGTGTTCTTTTTCTTTGGTCTGGAATCCTTTCTTGAAAATAGTATTCTCTCAGTGCTACTCATGGGCAACTTCCCGCTTTGGCCAATATTTCAATTCTTTCTCCGTAAGTTATTAAATCCGCAAAATCCTTATAGGTCGCTCCACCATCGTCCCAATAAAAGGGTTTCCTAGGGTCCCCAAGAAATACGAGCACATCTCGGACAATGTTAATGGGGGTTGGACTTGAGTGCCAAGGCTCTCCACCTCTCGCGCATATTGCTTGAATGGTTCATCATTTCCTTTCGCATCGAGCTCAATTGTTCCCGGGTTGGGGCTGCGTCCAAGTTGAATTTGTACTTGGTCCATAAATAAGTCGCCCAATTCATCGTCCAAATGAGAGATCTTTGAGCGATCCAACCGAAGGTACCATTCTAGGGCGGGACCCGTAAGACTCTCATGGAAGAAACGATGAGGAACTTATCATCCCTAGACCAAACAGCCATCTTAGTCCCATAACCGATCAAATGGAAACGAGGATTGCCGCTCCCGTCATACTTCACAAAATCCGGAATCTTGAAGTTGTTGGGGATTACTACATCCGTGGTAGGACACAACTCCTCTATCCTCAAGGGTCCATAAGCATTGGGGCCCTTTATCGCCTTAATCTGTTCCTCCATTTTCTCCATCCAATCTTCTTTCATTTTATCCTTCTCGGTTATGACATGACTATTCCCGAACAAGGCATGGTCACGTGTCCCGGAATGGACACATGAGGTGGTTCCCAAGTAGGGCCTCGCATAACCAGGGGATTTCATTATGAGCGCCTTCTAAAGCATGATACCCCTCCCCAATGGGCGTGACTATTGATGTTGTTTGAGGTGGTTGCTCGCGGATTCTGCGGCAGCCGATGCTTGAGGTTACGGCCGAGTAGATTGGAGCATTCACGGTGGCACGTTTGCATACATTTCAACCCCATTTGCATTCCTGTTTCCACCGATTAAGTGGAGAGACTCCCTTATATCTTGCAATATTGCTTCCAACCTCGCTTGGTTCTCTGACACCTCGTTTATCCTCCCTGTCACTTCGTCGACCTCCCTACTCAAGTTTCTTCCTGTCTCAGAATTATCGCACCATTCTCGGTCCGAGATCTAGTATTGTGAACTCGGGTTAGATTGGTCTCTTCTTTCCTAGGTCGCGCAATGATTCCTGAACCAGTTTGATTTATTAACAAAGACTGAGATGAAATGAATGAGATGCACGAGAAGCACAAGGTAAAATAAATGAGATGCAATGAAGTGGGATGAATGAGATGCATGAGATGCATAAGGAAATGAATGAACTCAGAAGACATTTTTTTTTCTTTTTTTTCTTTTTTTAAAAGATGATCAATGCCATGGAAATGTAAGATGTATATGTTTTTTTTTTCAAAAATTATGAATGACATGAAAATGCATGATTTTTAAATACTAAGAATGCTATGAAACTGCAAGGTATATTTTTTATTTTTTGGAATGCAAGAAAATGACAAAAAAAAAATGCAAGATGAGGTATTTTTTTGATTTTTTTTTGAATGTCATGCAAATGCAAGATAATGCATGTTTTTTTTCTCTTTTGTTTTAAAAAAAATGCTACGAATGTCATGCAAATGATATGAAAATGCAAGATGAAACATTCCCCTTTTTATGATTTTTTTTTTAACAAAGAATGAATGATATGAGGAATGAACAGATAAAAAAAAGAAGCACGCTCCCCTTGTGTCCTAATCAGGTGAAACTTAAAGGTTGGATTTTCCTTAAAGTCACGACTCTAATTTTGACAGTCACTACGTTCAATCTATCAGTGCAAGATTTTCAGGACAGATCTAGACCTCTAAAAAGTCATGGTCCCCAGATTGTCCCTTACTGTCACCAACACTTTGGCTAGCAAGAGTCCTCCATCCTCACCCATGATAGGCTACAAGCGGAAAGAGTTCAATCTGAGCGAGGGATTTTCATGTGCCTATTCGGAGACCAAAGGTCTCTCAAAGCAACACTACTTCGCCCTCTATCTAATCCTACAAGGTACTGAGCCCGGGTATAGAGCTTGTGTGTGAGGGAGCATACAAACCTGTACAACAAAATTTTTAAAGACCAAAAAAAACTACCCCCAACTGCAGAACATATATACAACAACCAGCCAGCAATCATCTACCCTAGGGTTTCAACAAATAAGTACAAAAATATATACAAGTTAAAAATATACACAAAATAATGTTATCAAGTATTTACATAAAAGCATTAATCAAAAACTATTTACGAACAAATAAGAAAACAAAAAATAAAACAAGAAAAGGGGTAAAATAAATACATAGAGATTATTAAAATTTTGCACAATTAACTACAACAAGCCTGACTCTCCAAGTGTCCCCAGTGGAGTCGCCTGCCGTCGCGACCGGGATACAAATACAAGAACTCGCGTATGATTTTAAAAAAATGATTAAAATATGGAGTCGCCACCAATTTTATTTGAATTTAGGAAAAATTGGAAAACCTTTTTAGAAAATGGTCTTTGGAACCAAATCGGATTCGGGAGTCGGTTATGGATAGGGAAGGGTGGAAACTTAATCCCACTTGCACCCTATCACACCCGTCCCCGAGACGGTACCTTAAGTTAATTGTGCAAAAATTTGATAATCTCAAATTTATTTATTTTACCCCTTTTTTTTAAAAAGACTTTGCAAATATTTTATTTTTTATTTTTTTTTTTTTTTTATTTTTTATTTTAAGAAAATAAAAACCAAATTGTAAAAATTTAATTTTAACTTGACAAATTGAAATTACTCGCTCCTACGTACCCTCAGGTGCAATGAGGAACTCAAAGTTACGTAGTTCTTAAAAAATAAGTGTGAGTTGATTAATTTTAATTAAAAAAAAAATTTGGAAAGAAAATTTTTTATTTTAACAACAAAATCATTCTTACACAGGATTCAAGGTAGCACTAGACTACTCAACAAACCCTTATGATCCAAATGACACTGAAGATAGCATCTGCTATTCAATCACCGCCGTCGATCATTGCAAATGATTAATTTATTATTTTTATTTTTCATTTTTTTAAAATTTTATATTTGTATTTTTTTTACTTTTCATTAGTCACAAAACACAACATAAAATACACTATCAAATAAAATAAACACTCTCAAACAGAATAGATCCTAAAAAAAGGAAAAAAAAAAATAAACTCAAATCACAAGCTTTCATTATTATTATTACTTTTACAATCAATAAATTAACCCAAAAAAAAAAATTTATTTATATATATATTAAAAGCCAACGAAAAAGGGTGGGGGATTAAACCAACCCACGTAAAAGTATATATATTTTTTAAAAAAAAAAAAAAAGCTACCTACTGAACCCTTCATTTCACGTTTTCATGCAAGTTTACTTTTTAAAACAAAAGAGAGGCAATAGCACGTTAAAAAAAAAAACTCACCTCCGTTAAACAGAGAAAACTAACAAAGCAAGAATATCTTCTTGCTCTAGAGAGGAAAAACGATGGGAGCTCTGCAGTGCGGTGGGGCATGGTGTTGGATGATTGTGGTGGTGCTCCGGTGTTGATGGGTGTTGGTTCTTTGAGTTAACTCGCTGGTTCACGGTGGAGGCGCCGCTACCATGACGTGCTTGGAGGTTTGGAGAAGATGAAGATGGTGGTGGATGGGTTCACGTGGAGAAGGCCGAGGGTGTTGAAGGCTTAGTGATGGTGAAGGTGGAGTGTTGTAAAGGCTTGGTGATGGTGAAGGTTGTTTGGTGGGGCTAGGTGGAGTTGAAAGGAAGATGGTGAGAAGGGTGTTTCTTTGGATGTTTACAGATTGGTTTGCGGGTTATGTGCGGGAGCTGATCTTGGAGGTTTTACGTGGTGGAGGGTGATGAGGTTGAAGTAAAGGTGGTGGAGGTGATGAGGGTGACTTTTGCTTGGAGGTTAAAGATGGCTATGGAGTTCAAAGAGATGGCCACGGTTTGGGTTCTTTGGTCTTCACGTAGAGCTGGTGATGGAAGAAAATGAAGGTGGTGAAGAATGGTGAAGGAGTTTGGGAAGCTATGGAGAATGGAAAATGATCACGGTTGCTTCGCCGGTGAAGTGAACATGATGAAAATGGATCCTTCCCCTGGTTGCTCTACGTGAGTCTCCGTAAGAGTGAAAGTTGGTTTTGGCTGCTACTTGTTGATGGTGATGGTGTTTGGAGGTGGTGGTTGGGAAGGCGTGGTGCAGGTTGGATGGAGGTTTGATGGAAGTTTGAGGAGTCATTATGGAAGTATGGTTGGATGGTGCATGGGTTTCTTGGAGAATGGTGAAAATGGAAGGAAGATGGCGGGGAGGTTGTTGAAGGAAGATGGCGGGGAGATGATGGCTTGAGTTGGAAACTTGATGATGGAGGCTGCCTTGGTTGAAGGTTTGTGAGTGGTGATGGAGGAGTGAGTGAGGTTGGGTTGCTGTTTTGTGAAGGTGGTGGAGGGAATGGAAGCTTGGATGGAGAATGAATGAATGGATGTAAGGGGAAGATGGTGTGAGTTTGGAGGAGTGGCCACGGTTTTCTGGTTTCACGTGGAGGATGAAGGATGAAATGAAGGTGGAGATAAGGAAAAATGAAAGAGGATGAATGGAAGAATGAAGAGGAAAAGAAAGAAGTCCCCCTCCCTCCTGTGATCTTTTTTCCGTAATATGCCCCTCTGCCTGTCTTGTAAATGTCCCCAGATGTCTGCTCTGTTTGAGTGAATATATAGGAAGGAAAAGTGCCGTGAGTGGAGTGCAATTGAGTGCAAATTGGTGAGTGCCGTGAGTGCAATTTGGAGTGTAATGTGATTATTGAGTGCAATTAGGTGAGTGCAATTGAGTGAAAGTGTGAGTCACGTAAAAGGAATGGGACAAAGGAAGTGGGTGAGAGTGATTGAGTGTGAATTGTGAGTGGGAATAAAAGAAAAAAGAGGGTGCGAGTGATTGTGCGTGAATTGCTTTCTTTTTTTATTTAATTTTTGTTTTTTCTCTTTTTTTATTTTTTATTATATTTTTTTGTCTTTTCTTTTTTATTATACCTTTTTTGTTATTTTTTTATTTTTATTATTTTTATTTTTTTTGTTTTTTTTTTATTTTATTATTTTTAAGACTAAGATGAGTTTAATCTATTTAGGCTAAAAAAACTAAGTAAAATAGGCTAAAAGGTGGGCCATAATTTTTATTATTTTTTTCTTTTTAATTAATTTTCCTCTTTTTTTTTTTATATTTTATTTTTAGTCCGGTCAAAATTGAGTGTTCACACTTACCCTAGAAAATAGTTTTAGAAATCAAAGTGTTGAAGTTAGACATGTTGGATGAAAATGTAAGGTTATGCCATTTAATTTCCAAATTCATTTTTCTTAATCTAAACAAATGGATATCTTACCAATTCTCTTAGGTTAATTAGGTCACTTTTTAAGAAAAATTAAGAGAACATTTTGGTTCCCCATTTGGATCATGGTCGTGAGCCTTGTTAGTGTGTTCTTTGGAACACTCATACAATCCTTGACATATTATTCATATCCTATATTTTATCATGCATTTCTAACACATGCAATATTATCAAAGCTTGTAGACATGCAATTTAAAGCTTGTAGACATGCAATTTATTACAAATATCACATAAGAAGACTACTAACAAATACACAACAACCTACTAGTAAGCACCAAATTATCAAACACACAAATAACAAACACACAAATAATTAACACATCAAAACAAGCACACCACCGAATCCTTATGGATTCTACAAGCACAACCACATATATTCCTCACCACCAACACTTGGTTGATGAGGGTAATCTCCCTCTTACCTCTTGTAGAAACCTCCAAGCCATTGTATGTCTCCTTCAAGCAATTCCTCTCCACCAAGAGCTACTTGAAAAATCAAAGAAAACATACAATATTAATATCTAAGGCTTGAGTAAGGAAAACCATGAATCAAAATATGGTTTAAAAGGAAAGAATAAAATTAATAGTGAAGATTTCATAAACTTCACCTTAAAACCCTACACCTTGAGCTTGAAGAACAAGGGTGAAAATGGATGATTTAGGAAAAACTTCCAACATGAAAGTTCCTTAGAATGGTATGGAGATTCAAGATATATGGTCATTTAAATTTTTAGAAGCTTGGAAGAGGATTTTTGGTGATTGGCCGAATTCAAGAGGAAGAGAAAAAGGAAAGAAATTTGGTTGCTTGATCTTGGTTCTTTGAAGAAAAAAAATATAGAAGAAAACAAATGAAATAAATTGATGAAGATTGTCTCCATTTGGGAGCTTTGGCCATGAACACAAAGAGAGAAAAGAAGGAAGAATATTTGAGAGTTTTGCTTGATAGCTTTGGAGAAAGATGAAGACTTGGAGAAACAAAAACAAATCTCCTTTGGATTTTCTAAGCTTTGGCCGTGAATGACCTTGAGAATAGGTGAGAATGATATTTGGTCTTGCTTCCTCCAAATGCATGGTTGTAAATGCATGGAGAGTAAATGTGAATTGGAGTATTGGAATTGTCTTCCTAAAGGCATGCATTTGCCGTAAATGCATCATGAAGAGAAGCCATCAATATTGACTTTGTCACACTTGGTTAATAAATAAAAGATAGAAAGAAATCAATTGTAACATTTTGCCTTACAAAGAGTTAGCTTTGCCGTAGAAATAACAAAGAAAAGCCACTAAATTTGACTAGTCTTTACTTGGTTCATTAATTGAATGATAGGAAGAATTGAATGATATATTTGTTTCATCAAAAGGCTTTGCCGTGGAAGCAACAAAGAAAAGCCACTAAATTTGACTATTCTTCATTTGTTTAATTTGGCTTTCTAAATGAACTTCCTACGTGAATTCACTTTAAGGTGAATTTGGCTATTAGAGCAAATTGCTCTTTCCTCCTTTACGTAGAACCATTGCATTTCAAGAAGCCTAAATTGGTTTGATAGCTTATTTTCTATTGGTTCTTAAGAATTCAAGCCATTAATCTTGACCAATTTCTATTGGTTAAATATTTACTAACTTAATTCCTATTGGTTGCTATTTTTGTTGACCAATTCCTATTGGTGCACATTGTATATATATATATATATATTTTTTAACATACTTTAACCAATGAATAATATTTATTATTTAAAAAGTCAGTATCTATTATCCAATGGATAATAAAATACACACAGATTTTTATTTTATACTAACAGAGCAGAAATTATTATTGATCATTTTTCTACTGATTGCCCTTGATGAGTCATAAAGCGAGTCATCAAAGAGAAATTTCTAGAACATGTGACTCACTACGATGAGTCAGTATGATGAGTCATCGTGGAATTTTCTAGAACGGGTGAGTCAGCATGGCGAGTCAGCGTAGATATTTTCTAGAGCAGATGAGTCAGCATAGATATTTTCCAAAACAGGTGAGTCAGCATGGCGAGTCAGCATGCTGAGTCACTGACTGCATCACAACTGCATCATTGGCTGCATCATAAATGGTGAGTCATAGCGCTGAGTCATCAGAGAAGCTTCTGGAACTGGCGAGTCACTGCGGTGAGTCACAGGCCGAGTCAGCACTTCTGGAACCTTCTAGAAGCTGCTGAGTCATGTGTCACGCCATGTGTCATCGTCCTATTGGCCCGTTGCGATGAGTCATAGCCACCAATTTTGACCAGCTCCTCATTGGTCCACGTGTACAGCACTCGATGACTAAACGTGGGTCCCGCAAAATATTTCCGGTCCGTCGCCACTTATTTATATTGACTAATAAAATAATATTATAATAATATAAAATTATTTTATTTGACATTAAATCTAAAAATTAAAAGATTAATTTTAGGCTCATTCAATGGGTTTAGTAAGATCCCCGCCTCTCCGAATAATTAAAAATAGATTTTCCCGGTCCGGAAAAATATTATTTTCCTACCCCGAGCAAATCACACAAAAAGTCCATATAAAATTACAGACAATTATCGGACATTAAATCAAGAAGAAAACAATTAAAAACAACAAAAACAGTACGTTCGGGACGTAACGGTCATTTTTTTTCATTTTTTCCCACAACGTAGATAATCGTCCAAAACGTTCAAATAAAATATCCAGCAGTATTATATAGCTGTATATCTTTCAAAAAAATTAAAACAAGAGTTCTCGAGAAAAATTTTTATTTCAACTGTCTTGAAGAAAAATACGTAAAACGATTATATAAAATACTAGACAAGATTATACATCCGTTTTTGATACGAGAAAAATTTAAAACAAAGCAATTTGATAAAAATTTTATTTTCTTGTATCGAAACAAATTATGTAAAACTACCAAATAAAATAACAAACAGTATTATTTTTCTGTATTTCATACAGAAAAACAAGAAACAGTAAAATAGGGACACAACGGTCTTTTACCCAAAAGTTGGGATGTTACAACACTCCCCACCAAAAAGGAATTTCGTCCCCGAAATTCGTAGTAGTCTCTGAGCAGTCCCTCCGTCTTGTCTTTTAGTTTCCACGTTGCACATCCGTTTACGCCACTCCAGATTAGCATTTTAGTGTGATTCTTCATGATTTCGAGAATAGATCAGAATGTCGTTAATAAAGATAATGACAATTCTGTCTAAGTAAAGATGAAAGATACTATCCACTACGCTTCCGTTGCGTCACTCTGATCAGTACTATTTGAAATTATCCCTATTTTTGTACCGCTTCACTCTCCTACCTTTGCCTTTAACAAGAAGTGCCTCACAATTCAAGTTCTCTCTCTTTTTTCAACAGTACTGTATATGATACTATAACATGATTTTGACTAAGAATATCCTTTCTTTACAATTGCAATACACAAAAGGACATTATAAAAAAGTTAGAAGAAAAAGTAGAGAAACTATCTGAATTGTTATCAGACTTGTCTAACAAAGAATTTGACATTGCCTGATTTTAAGAATAAGATTCTGGGACACCAAAGTTTTATGAAACAATCTATAGGATATGATTAAAGATAACCAATCCATATATAAGATCACATCTATCTCACGAAAGAGGTAGACAGTTTAGATTAACGAGAAAAGATTGTTTAAGGAACTGGATAATAACAATAGGTTTGGTAACAAAAGCGAAATAGATAAATCAAAAGGTAACAAAGGTATTGATAGCTCTAATTAACCCAAATAGTCAATTAATCATAAAAGAATGAGTTAGACCAAAAGCACATTTTTCGCAATTGCGGTATATGAAAGATGTCGTGAAGACATAGAAATAAAAGATGATAAAATCATCCATACCACCGAACATATCCACTAGAGAAATTGATATGGTACGATGAATTTAAAAGTAAGCTTTTTAACTTGAACAATTCAACTGATAAGTCTAACAGAGTATGGATGGTTGGAAAAATACCCAATCCATATTTTTAAATTGCATCCGTTTTGAGAACGAAGCATACAAATTGAATCAACAGAAAAGATTCAATTATTTAATAGATTTAGGATGGTTTAAGCAACTCAAGTTCTCAACTACATGTTCTAATAACAGAAGTAGAAACAATCAGGCCAAAAGAATAATGAAGACACAAATAATTCTAATTGACTCACACAATATATGCCATAGAGAAATAGGCTACTCTCGGAATTATACAGTATAGTTAAAGAATCACCTTTTTGTGACACAATCTCCTTGGTTTAGGTCCGCAACCTAAGATGCTTTTGCTCCACTTGAAGAATTGATGTTCCACTCTACTTAAGATGTCGAAGCACGTACGTTACTAACAGATGACTTCGTTTTTAGCAAGATACACTGTTCAGCAAAACGTCCGGCATCCTACACTTGAAAACAGATGATTTTCCTTTGATTGCACAACTCCTCGTTAGATGATCTTCCTCACACTTTCAACACGTTGGTGCAGATGTCACAGTCTAACCAAACTTGCTACCGCTAGCTTTTCCTCCGCAAGATTGTTGTTGTTGTTGACTTCCCGATGATCACGACTACGTTTTTCCACTGGACTTGCTTGGCCTTACGACTTCGCCTCCTTCAGAACTAATATGGTCTAACGTTACGAAATTGCGTATTCTAAGATTTATTTTGACTTGGTCTGCTTCTAATCCTCGGCTATCGTTCCTCGCCGCTGAGTAATCCTCAAGTCATATTGTACTGTTTCTTCAACTATTCTTTACCTTGTTTTCATAGTTGCAGTCATATCACCGCTATCATGTCCTGCTTCCTCACGTGCACGTTTACCATGAATCATTGCCTTCCTTCAAAGACGGACGAATCATAGTACAATGGAAACCAGATGTAACCATTTCAAAGAAACATTGTCTCCTTTCGGAGTCCAAGCACAGAGAGTCACACAACAAAAACAAGACAAACCCAACCACAAATCCCAAAAAGACTCTAACCGTGCTCTGATACCAACTAATGTAACACCCTCCGTAGGGCGTCACATTTAAGAAAAAAAATAAATAAATCCTAAAACTAATTAAAATTATTTTATAAAAGCTTTGAGTTTCAAAATATGGATTTTAAAATTTCTTATCGCGGAAATACAAACTTACCGAAAATTTTAAGTAAAATGGAAATTAAATTTTACAGATTAACATACACATCACCAATCATTTCATGTAAGTTAAAACGTAATATTTACAGACTCAGAGAAACAGTAGTAAACCCAAAGACGGGTACTACCAATAGCACGGTAACAACACTAACGAGAAAAATTCAACCTACATAGTCTGTTTCTTCACCAACTGCATCTTGTTGAAACTTGAAAGACCACTCAATGACGCCGTCACCATCTTCAGAATATTGTCTCCCCTAGGGTTAAGAATGTGCTCCGCCTACTATACGAATTCGAAGAATACAAACCAAACAAAAACAACACAGGAAAGAGGTGAGATCCCCTTTCACCAGTACCAGTACGGTAGTAAAGAATAATACGAATGACAAAGTCATTCCATACACACAGATAATCACAATTATAGTCATGTTATCAATTTACAAATATTTCTACCATACATATAACCTAATAAAATAAACAGTAATAACATCATCAGGATAGACATAACAATTCATACCATATAAAACATCATAACAAGACAATAAAAATAAAGATTAAATTCAATAACAACAAATTTCATAGCGAACAAAAATACAATAATGCACAGACAAAATACAACATATAAACAATTAATATCGATATGAAAGATCACAAATAAAAATATCACGATATAACACAAATAAAGAAAACCACATAGATAAATCAATCTCACGATAAAATAAGATAAGAAATGGACAACTAACATAAAAATTATCAGATAAATATAAATAGAGAAAATGTAAAAACATCCAAGATATTACCAGATAAAGATAAATAGAGAAAATGGAATATTATCCAAGATATAATCAAATACACCAAAACACAACCCTACTCCATGGAGCTAAACCCAAACAGATATCAGAGAGAATGACTTGCAAAATCTATTAGTACCACGGCTGCCCAACCAACTATTACGCGGTCACACGTTGCGTCAATAGCCTACGGCACTGGAATCCACCATCCAGCGTAGTATAGTTCACGGTCTCCCGTTGTGGCACTATAGGCAATGTACTACTAGACTTTACAAACCTCGATTAAATATAGTGAATGTCGAGTACATTAGTGTGCTATCGGTTTACCACGGCCCAAATGGAGCTACCAACTCATCCACATGTGGGATCCCGTACACTAAAGTCTCCAAGTTCATTAGAACAATGAACCACACTACATTTATCGCATCGACAACACGATGTGATTCGTCTCGTCAACCAAAACACCAAAAATTGGTATAAAGACAAAACATAATTCCAAATATATGAAATTATGAAAATGCCCTCAAGATAAAAATATGCCCTCAATGGCAAAAAGCCTGTACGGGTTCACTTTTTCCCGACAGCGAAATAACCTCAAAAGCCTGTACGGGTTCACATTTTCCCGACAGCGAAAAATAAAAATAAATATAGTAACGGTCAATCGCGTAGAAATTTTATCGCATTTTCATAATTCCGTCGTTTTTACAAACGTTTAAAAATTGCGTAAAGATATTTTTCTGTTTTTTAAAATCGCGTAGCATTTTTAATACGTTTTCTCAATGGCGTAGGATTTTTAAATCGTTTTCTTGTCCAACTTCCTTAAATAACTGTTTAAAACAGACAGAAATAATATTTAGTACTTTCAAATTACGTAGAATATTTTTCATAGCGTATCTTGTCTTTTGGACATCTTTTCTATCTTATTTATCCGTTTTTACTAAAAATTGACAAGATATTTTGTTTAATAAATTATAATAATGGTTTCCTAAATTTACCATTTAAAAGTTCTTTTCATTTTTATTAATACCAAATAATTATACTTTTGAAAATTCCTAAGGTGCTTCAAAACACACGATGAGCTATACGTTAGAAATTTTATAAAGCTACTTGTATTTCTTCTTACAAGAAAAAACCATTAGTATTAACCTCTTAAACTTAATTCTAACTATTTTATTTCTTTAAAACTCATTGCAGAAAATTTACTTTAACTTGTATTGCTTCTTCTTGATTGAAAATAGCTTGGAATTAATTTTAGAAATCATGAATGTCTAATTTGGCATGTTGGCCGAATTTGATAAAAACTTTGCATTTGATTTCCAAATTATTTTTCACCTTTTAAATACATGTTTAATCTCTTGTATTGTCTACATTGATTTAATCCTTACCCTAGAAAATAGTTTTAGAAATCAAAGTGTTGAAGTTAGACATGTTGGATGAAAATGTAAGGTTATGCCATTTAATTTCCAAATTCATTTTTCTTAATCTAAACAAATGGATATCTTACCAATTCTCTTAGGTTAATTAGGTCACTTTTTAAGAAAAATTAAGAGAACATTTTGGTTCCCCATTTGGATCATGGTCGTGAGCCTTGTTAGTGTGTTCTTTGGAACACTCATACAATCCTTGACATATTATTCATATCCTATATTTTATCATGCATTTCTAACACATGCAATATTATCAAAGCTTGTAGACATGCAATTTAAAGCTTGTAGACATGCAATTTATTACAAATATCACATAAGAAGACTACTAACAAATACACAACAACCTACTAGTAAGCACCAAATTATCAAACACACAAATAACAAACACACAAATAATTAACACATCAAAACAAGCACACCACCGAATCCTTATGGATTCTACAAGCACAACCACATATATTCCTCACCACCAACACTTGGTTGATGAGGGTAATCTCCCTCTTACCTCTTGTAGAAACCTCCAAGCCATTGTATGTCTCCTTCAAGCAATTCCTCTCCACCAAGAGCTACTTGAAAAATCAAAGAAAACATACAATATTAATATCTAAGGCTTGAGTAAGGAAAACCATGAATCAAAATATGGTTTAAAAGGAAAGAATAAAATTAATAGTGAAGATTTCATAAACTTCACCTTAAAACCCTACACCTTGAGCTTGAAGAACAAGGGTGAAAATGGATGATTTAGGAAAAACTTCCAACATGAAAGTTCCTTAGAATGGTATGGAGATTCAAGATATATGGTCATTTAAATTTTTAGAAGCTTGGAAGAGGATTTTTGGTGATTGGCCGAATTCAAGAGGAAGAGAAAAAGGAAAGAAATTTGGTTGCTTGATCTTGGTTCTTTGAAGAAAAAAAATATAGAAGAAAACAAATGAAATAAATTGATGAAGATTGTCTCCATTTGGGAGCTTTGGCCATGAACACAAAGAGAGAAAAGAAGGAAGAATATTTGAGAGTTTTGCTTGATAGCTTTGGAGAAAGATGAAGACTTGGAGAAACAAAAACAAATCTCCTTTGGATTTTCTAAGCTTTGGCCGTGAATGACCTTGAGAATAGGTGAGAATGATATTTGGTCTTGCTTCCTCCAAATGCATGGTTGTAAATGCATGGAGAGTAAATGTGAATTGGAGTATTGGAATTGTCTTCCTAAAGGCATGCATTTGCCGTAAATGCATCATGAAGAGAAGCCATCAATATTGACTTTGTCACACTTGGTTAATAAATAAAAGATAGAAAGAAATCAATTGTAACATTTTGCCTTACAAAGAGTTAGCTTTGCCGTAGAAATAACAAAGAAAAGCCACTAAATTTGACTAGTCTTTACTTGGTTCATTAATTGAATGATAGGAAGAATTGAATGATATATTTGTTTCATCAAAAGGCTTTGCCGTGGAAGCAACAAAGAAAAGCCACTAAATTTGACTATTCTTCATTTGTTTAATTTGGCTTTCTAAATGAACTTCCTACGTGAATTCACTTTAAGGTGAATTTGGCTATTAGAGCAAATTGCTCTTTCCTCCTTTACGTAGAACCATTGCATTTCAAGAAGCCTAAATTGGTTTGATAGCTTATTTTCTATTGGTTCTTAAGAATTCAAGCCATTAATCTTGACCAATTTCTATTGGTTAAATATTTACTAACTTAATTCCTATTGGTTGCTATTTTTGTTGACCAATTCCTATTGGTACACATTGTATATATATATATATATTTTTTTTTTTAACATACTTTAACCAATGAATAATATTTATTATTTAAAAAGTCAGTATCTATTATCCAATGGATAATAAAATACACACAGATTTTTATTTTATACTAACAGAGCAGAAATTATTATTGATCATTTTTCTACTGATTGCCCTTGATGAGTCATAAAGCGAGTCATCAAAGAGAAATTTCTAGAACATGTGACTCACTACGATGAGTCAGTATGATGAGTCATCGTGGAATTTTCTAGAACGGGTGAGTCAGCATGGCGAGTCAGCGTAGATATTTTCTAAAGCAGATGAGTCAAGCATAGATATTTTCCAAAACAGTGACTCAGCATGGCGAGTCGACATCTTTGAGTCACTAATCGCATCACAACTGCATCATTGGCTGCATCATAAATGGTGAGTCATAGCGCTGAGTCATCAGAGAAGCTTCTGGAACTGGCGAGTCACTGCGGTGAGTCACAGTAAGTCAACACTTCTGGAACCTTCTAGAAGCCGCTGAGTCATGATGCTTTGAGGTGTCACGCCACGTGTCATCGTCCTATTGGCCCGTTGCGATGAGTCATAGCCACCAATTTTGACCAGGCTCCTCATTGGTCCACGTGTACAAGACTCGATGACTAAACGTGGGTCCCGCAAAATATTTCCGGTCCGTCGCCACTTATTTATACCGACTAATAAAATAATATTATAATAATATAAAATTATTTTATTTGATTAAATCCTAAAAATTAAAAGATTAATTTTAGGCTCATTCAGAATTGGGTTTAGTAAGATCCCCCGCCTCTGAATAATTAAAAATAGATTTTCCCGGTCCGGAAAAATATTATTTTCCTACCCCAGAGCAAATCACACAAAAAGTCCATATAAAATTACAGACAGTATTATCGGACATTAAATCAAGAAGAAAACAATTAAAAACAACAAAAACAGTACGTTCGGGACGTAACGGTCATTTTTTTTCATTTTTTCCCACAACGTAGATAATCGTCCAAAACGTTCAAATAAAATATCCAAGCAAAGTATTATATAGTCAGTATATCTTTCGAGAAAAATTAAAACAATGAGCTTCGAAAAAATTTTTATTTCAATTGTCTTGAAGAAAAATACGTAAAACGATTATATAAAATACTAGACAGTATTATACATCTGTTTTTGATACAGAAAAATTTAAAACAGCAATTTGATAAAAATTTTATTTTACTGTATCGAAACAAATTATGTAAAACTACCAAATAAAATAACAAACAAGATATTATTTTTACGTATTTCATACGTAAAAAACAAGAAACAAGAAAAATAGGGACACAACGGTCTTTTACCCAAAAGTTGGGATGTTACAACACTCCCCACCAAAAAGGAATTTCGTCCCCGAAATTCGTAGTAGTCTCTGAGCAAATCCCTCCGTCTTGTCTTTTAGTTTCCACGTTGCACATCCGTTTACGCCACTCCGCATTAGCATTTTAGTGTGATTCTTCATGATTTCGAGAATAGATCGAATGTCGTTAATAAAGATAATGACAATTCTGTCTAAGTAAAGATGAAAGATACTATCCACTACGCTTCCGTTGCGTCACTCTGATCAAGTACTATTTGAAATTATCCCTATTTTTGTACCGCTTCACTCTCCTACCTTTGCCTTTAACAAGAAGTGCCTCACAATTCAAGTTCTCTCTCTTTTTTCAACAGTACTGTATATGATACTATAACATGATTTTGACTAAGAATATCCTTTCTTTACAATTGCAATACACAAAAGGACATTATAAAAAAGTTAGAAGAAAAAGTAGAGAAACTATCTGAATTGTTATCAGACTTGTCTAACAAAGAATTTGACATTGCCTGATTTTAAGAATAAGATTTCTGGGACACCAAAGTTTTACTGAAACAATCTATAGGATATGATTAAAGATAACCAATCCATATATAAGATCACATCTATCTCGCGAAAGAGGTAGACAGTTTAGATTAACAGAAAAGATTGTTTAAGGAACTGGATAATAACAATAGGTTTGGTAACAAAAGCAGAAATAGATAAATCAAAAGGTAACAAAGGTATTGATAGCTCTAATCAACCCAAATAGTCAATTAATCATAAAAGAATGAGTTAGACCAAAAGCACATTTTTCGCAATTGCGGTATATGAAAGATGTCGTGAAGACATAGAAATAAAAGATGATAAAATCATCCATACCACCGAACATATCCACTAGAGAAATTGATATGGTACGATGAATTTAAAAGTAAGCTTTTTAACTTGAACAATTCAACTGATAAGTCTAACAGAGTATGGATGGTTGGAAAAATACCCAATCCATATTTTTAAATTGCATCCGTTTTGAGAACGAAGCATACAAATTGAATCAACGAAAAGATTCAATTATTTAATAGATTTAGGATGGTTTAAGCAACTCAAGTTCTCAACTACATGTTCTAATAACAGAAGTAGAAACAATCGAGGCCAAAAGAATAATGAAGACACAAATAATTCTAATTGACTCACACAATATATGCCATAGAGAAATAGGCTACTCTCGGAATTATACAAAGATAGTTAAAGAATCACCTTTTTGTGACACAATCTCCTTGGTTTAGGTCCGCAACCTAAGATGCTTTTGCTCCACTTGAAGAATTGATGTTCCACTCTACTTAAGATGTCGAAGCACGTACGTTACTAACAGATGACTTCGTTTTTAGCAAGATACACTGTTCAGCAAAACGTCCGGCATCCTACACTTGAAAACAGATGATTTTCCTTTGATTGCACAACTCCTCGTTAGATGATCTTCCTCACACTTTCAACACGTTGGTGCAGATGTCACAGTCTAACCAAACTTGCTACCGCTAGCTTTTCCTCCGCAAGATTGTTGTTGTTGTTGACTTCCCGATGATCACGACTACGTTTTTCCACTGGACTTGCTTGGCCTTACGACTTCGCCTCCTTCAGAACTAATATGGTCTAACGTTACGAAATTGCGTATTCTAAGATTTATTTTGACTTGGTCTGCTTCTAATCCTCGGCTATCGTTCCTCGCCGCTGAGTAATCCTCAAGTCATATTGTACTGTTTCTTCAACTATTCTTTACCTTGCTTTCATAGTTGCAGTCATATCACCGCTATCATGTCCTGCTTCCTCACGTGCACGTTCACCATGAATCATTGCCTTCCTTCAAAGACGGACGAATCATAGTACAATGGAAACCAGATGTAACCATTTCAAAGAAACATTGTCTCCTTTCGGAGTCCAAGCACAGAGAGTCACACAACAAAAACAAGACAAACCCAACCACAAATCCCAAAAAGACTCTAACCGTGCTCGATACCAACTAATGTAACACCTCCGTAGGGCGTCACATTTAAGAAAAAAAATAAATAAATCCTAAAACTAATTAAAATTATTTTATAAAAGCTTTGAGTTTCAAAATATGGATTTTAAAATTTCTTATCGCGGAAATACAAACTTACCGAAAATTTTAAGTAAAATGGAAATTAAATTTTACAGATTAACATACACATCACCAATCATTTCATGTAAGTTAAAACGTAATATTTACAGACTCGAGAAACAAAGAGTAAACCCAAAGACGGGTACTACCAATATCACGGTAACAACACTAACGAGAAAAATTCAACCTACATAGTCTGTTTCTTCACCAACTGCATCTTGTTGAAACTTGAAAGACCACTCAATGACGCCGTCACCATCTTCAGAATATTGTCTCCCCTAGGGTTAAGAATGTGCTCCGCCTACTATACGACCAAGAATACAAACCAAACAAAAACAACACAGAAAGAGGTGAGATCCCTTTCACCAAGCATCCGATCGGTAGTAAAGAATAATACGAATGACAAAGTCATTCCATACACACAGATAATCACAATTATAGTCATGTTATCAATTTACAAATATTTCTACCATACATATAACCTAATAAAATAAACGTAATAACATCATCGGGATAGACATAACAATTCATACCATATAAAACATCATAACAAGACAATAAAAATAAAGATTAAATTCAATAACAACAACTTTCATAGCGAACAAAAATACAATAATGCACAGACAAAATACAACATATAAACAATTAATATCGGATATGAAAGATCACAAATAAAAATATCACGGATATAACACAAATAAAGAAAACCACATAGATAAATCAATCTCACGATAAAATAAGATAAGAAATGGACAACTAACATAAAAATTATCGAGATAAATATAAATAGAGAAAATGTAAAAACATCCAAGATATTACCGGATAAAGATAAATAGAGAAAATGGAATATTATCCAAGATATAATCAAATACACCAAAACACAACCCTACTCCATGGAGCTAAACCCAAACAGATATCGAGAGAATGACTTGCAAAATCTATTAGTACCACGGCTGCCCAACCAACTATTACGCGGTCACACGTTGCGTCAATAGCCTACGGCAGACTGGGAATCCACCATCCAGCGTAGTATAGTTCACGGTCTCCCGTTGTGGCACTATAGGCAATGTACTACTAGACTTTACAAACCTCGATTAAATATAGTGAATGTCGAGTACATTAGTGTGCTATCGGTTTACCACGGCCCGGAGCTACCAACTCGTCCACACATGTGGGATCCCGTACACTAAAGTCTCCAAGTTCATTAGAACAATGAACCACACTACATTTATCGCATCGACAACACGATGTGATTCGTCTCGTCAACCAAAACACCAAAAATTGGTATAAAGACAAAACATAATTCCAAATATATGAAATTATGAAAATGCCCTCAAGATAAAAATATGCCCTCAATGGCAAAAAGCACATGTACGGGTTCACTTTTTCCCGACAAATAAATAACCTCAAAAGCCATGCGGGTTCACATTTTCCCGACAAATAAAAATAAAAATAAATATAGTAACGGTCAATCGCGTAGAAATTTTATCGCATTTTCATAATTCCGTCGTTTTTACAAACGTTTAAAAATTGCGTAAAGATATTTTTCTGTTTTTTAAAATCGCGTAGCATTTTTAATACGTTTTCTCAATGGCGTAGGATTTTTAAATCGTTTTCTTGTCCAACTTCCTTAAATAATCTGTTTAAAACATGTAAATAATATTTAGTACTTTCAAATTACGTAGAATATTTTTCATAGCGTATACTTGTCTTTTGGACATCTTTTCTATCTTATTTATCCGTTTTTACTAAAAATTGACAAAGATATTTTGTTTAATAAATTATAATAATGGTTTCCTAAATTTACCATTTAAAAGTTCTTTTCATTTTTATTAATACCAAATAATTATACTTTTGAAAATTCCTAAGGTGCTTCAAAACACACGATGAGCTATACGTTAGAAATTTTATAAAGCTACCGTATTTCTTCTTACAAGAAAAAACCATTAGTATTAACCTCTTAAACTTAATTCTAACTATTTTATTTCTTTAAAACTCATTGCGTAAAAATTTACTTTAACTTGTATTGCTTCTTCTTGATTGAAAATAGCTTGGAATTAATTTTAGAAATCATGAATGTCTAATTTGGCATGTTGGCGAATTTGATAAAAACTTTGCATTTGATTTCCAAATTATTTTTCACCTTTTAAATACATGTTTAATCTCTTGTATTGTCTACATTGATTTAATCCTTACCCTAGAAAATAGTTTTAGAAATCAAAGTGTTGAAGTTAGACATGTTGGATGAAAATGTAAGGTTATGCCATTTAATTTCCAAATTCATTTTTCTTAATCTAAACAAATGGATATCTTACCAATTCTCTTAGGTTAATTAGGTCACTTTTTAAGAAAAATTAAGAGAACATTTTGGTTCCCCATTTGGATCATGGTCGTGAGCCTTGTTAGTGTGTTCTTTGGAACACTCATACAATCCTTGACATATTATTCATATCCTATATTTTATCATGCATTTCTAACACATGCAATATTATCAAAGCTTGTAGACATGCAATTTAAAGCTTGTAGACATGCAATTTATTACAAATATCACATAAGAAGACTACTAACAAATACACAACAACCTACTAGTAAGCACCAAATTATCAAACACACAAATAACAAACACACAAATAATTAACACATCAAAACAAGCACACCACCGAATCCTTATGGATTCTACAAGCACAACCACATATATTCCTCACCACCAACACTTGGTTGATGAGGGTAATCTCCTCTTACCTCTTGTAGAAACCTCCAAGCCATTGTATGTCTCCTTCAAGCAATTCCTCTCCACCAAGAGCTACTTGAAAAATCAAAGAAAACATACAATATTAATATCTAAGGCTTGAGTAAGGAAAACCATGAATCAAAATATGGTTTAAAAGGAAAGAATAAAATTAATAGTGAAGATTTCATAAACTTCACCTTAAAACCCTACACCTTGAGCTTGAAGAACAAGGGTGAAAATGGATGATTTAGGAAAAACTTCCAACATGAAAGTTCCTTAGAATGGTATGGAGATTCAAGATATATGGTCATTTAAATTTTTAGAAGCTTGGAAGAGGATTTTTGGTGATTGGCCGAATTCAAGAGGAAGAGAAAAAGGAAAGAAATTTGGTTGCTTGATCTTGGTTCTTTGAAGAAAAAAAATATAGAAGAAAACAAATGAAATAAATTGATGAAGATTGTCTCCATTTGGGAGCTTTGGCCATGAACACAAAGAGAGAAAAGAAGGAAGAATATTTGAGAGTTTTGCTTGATAGCTTTGGAGAAAGATGAAGACTTGGAGAAACAAAAACAAATCTCCTTTGGATTTTCTAAGCTTTAGCCGTGAATGACCTTGAGAATAGGTGAGAATGATATTTGGTCTTGCTTCCTCCAAATGCATGGTTGTAAATGCATGGAGAGTAAATGTGAATTGGAGTATTGGAATTGTCTTCCTAAAGGCATGCATTTGCCGTAAATGCATCATGAAGAGAAGCCATCAATATTGACTTTGTCACACTTGGTTAATAAATAAAAGATAGAAAGAAATCAATTGTAACATTTTGCCTTACAAAGAGTTAGCTTTGTCGTAGAAATAACAAAGAAAAGCCACTAAATTTGACTAGTCTTTACTTGGTTCATTAATTGAATGATAGGAAGAATTGAATGATATATTTGTTTCATCAAAAGGCTTTGTCGTGGAAGCAACAAAGAAAAGCCACTAAATTTGACTATTCTTCATTTGTTTAATTTGGCTTTCTAAATGAACTTCCTACGTGAATTCACTTTAAGGTGAATTTGGCTATTAGAGCAAATTGCTCTTTCCTCCTTTACGTAGAACCATTGCATTTCAAGAAGCCTAAATTGGTTTGATAGCTTATTTTCTATTGGTTCTTAAGAATTCAAGCCATTAATCTTGACCAATTTCTATTGGTTAAATATTTACTAACTTAATTCCTATTGGTTGCTATTTTTGTTGACCAATTCCTATTGGTACATTGTATATATATATATATATATATATATTTTAACATACTTTAACCAATGAATAATATTTATTATTTAAAAAGTCAGTATCTATTATCCAATGGATAATAAAATACACATAGATTTTTATTTTATACTAACAGAGCAGAAATTATTATTGATCATTTTTCTATCGATTGCCCTTGATGAGTCATAAAGCGAGTCATCAAAGAGAAATTTCTAGAACATGTGACTCACTACGATGAGTCGGTATGATGAGTCATCGTGGAATTTTCTAGAACGGGTGAGTCGATGGCGAGTCAACAGATATTTTCTAGAGCAGATGAGTCGGCAGATAGATATTTTCCAAAACAGGTGACTCAAGCATGGCGAGTCAATCTTCGAGTCACTGATCGCATCACAACCGCATCATTGGTGCATCATAAATGGTGAGTCATAGCGGCGAGTCATCGAGAGAAGCTTCGAACTCGCGAGTCACTATGCGGTGAGTCACGGCCGAGTCGCACTTCGGAACCTTCTAGAAGCTGGTGAGTCATGATGCTGAGGTGTCACGCCACGTGTCATCGTCCTATTGGCCCGTTGCGATGAGTCATAGCCACCAATTTTGACCAGCTCCTCATTGGTCCACGTGTACAGCACTCGATGACTAAACGTGGGTCCCGCAAAATATTTCCGGGTCCGTCGCCACTTATTTATACTGACTAATAAAATAATATTATAATAATATAAAATTATTTTATTTGACAGTTAAATCCTAAAAATTAAAAGATTAATTTTAGGCTCATTCAGAATTGGGTTTAGTAAGATCCCCCGCCTCTGAATAATTAAAAATAGATTTTCCCGGTCCGAAAAAATATTATTTTCCTACCCCGGAGCAAATCACACAAAAAGTCCATATAAAATTACAGACAGTATTATCGGACATTAAATTAAGAAGAAAACAATTAAAAACAGCAAAAACAGCAAAAACAGTACGTTCGGGACGTAACGGTCATTTTTTTCGTTTTTTCCCACAACGTAGATAATCGTCCAAAACGTTCAAATAAAATATCCAGCAGTATTATATAGCTGTATATCTTTCAGAAAAATTAAAACAGTAGCTAAGAAAAATTTTTATTTCACTGTCTTGAAGAAAAATACGTAAAACGATTATATAAAATACTAGACAGTATTATACATCTGTTTTGGATACAGAAAAATTTAAAACAGCAATTTGATAAAATTTTTATTTTACTGTATCGAAACAAATTATGTAAAACTACCAAATAAAATAACAAACAGTATTATTTTTCTGTATTTCATACAGAAAAACAAGAAACAGTAAAATAGGGACACAACGGTCTTTTACCCAAAAGTTGGGATGTTACAGCCTTTCTCATTGTCTAAACTATCAGTTGAATCCATGTCATTATCATCCCAATCTATGTAGGCTCTTCTTTCTTTCTTTTCCTATGAGGGCCTTATTTTATACTTTTCCACTTTCCTTTGATAGATTGGGCACTCCATCTTCATGTGTCCCAATTCTCCACATTCATAACATTTAGGAGTGGATGAGGTTCCTTCCCCTTTGTGATAGACATTCTTTGAGGGAAAGAGAGGTCTTCTTTGAGCTCCATTCTTTTTGAAGAATCTTCCAAACTTCTTTACTAGAAGGCTAAGATTCTCTTCATTAATCTCTAAGTCATCTCCATCATCTTTATCATCATCATTAATCATAGAGGAGGTGGCTTTGAGAGCAATCCCCTTCTTTTTGTTATCAAGCTCTTCATTTTGTTTGAGTCTATTCAACTCTAATTCGTGTTCTTGGAGCTTGCCAAAAAGTGTGGCTAAAGTCATTGTTGCTAGTACCTTCATGGGTAACTTGCAAAGTATCCCACCTTTCTTGGGTGGTTTTATAATTTGACACTCTAAAGAACTCATCATACCCCAAGACTGTGGTAATGATGTTTTTGGCTCTCAAATTGTATTGAACTTTCTTTTTATCTTCATCCCTCCATTCACTTCTTGGTATATTGGTTCTTACACCATTAATCATACGTGTGGGAATAAAAGAACCATTTTCAACAGTATCCCACACATCAATATCAATAGCTTCAATAAAAATTTTCATTCTCTCTATCCAATAGGCATAACCATCCCCATTGTAAAAAGGAGGTCAGTTTATAGAAGAACTTTTATTTGAAAAATCATTTGAAGCCATGTTTTCTCTTGAAGCTGCTAAGCTCTTTATACAAAAGTCTAGCTCTGATACCACTTGTTACCAAGTGGCCTCAATACTCAAGAGGGGGTGAATTGAGTTTATAAAATAAGTTCGTAAATATTTTGCAAAACAATTGGTTATTGATTTTTGTTGAAGCTATTGATTAATTGAAGTAAATAGATAAATGAGATTGAACGCTTCACTCACAAATTAAACAAGCCAAGATGAGTAACATTCAAGCAAGCATATAAAATAAATGCACAAATGTAAATAGATAAGTTTAGAAGATTAAACACAAGATTTATCCTAGTTCAGCCACCAATCTACTTGTGGCCTACATCTAGTCTTCAAGTAATCACCTAAGATTTTCTACTATCTTCAAGCTTCAACAGGTGTTTAACATCCTTTACAAACTAGAGCACTCACCATACCTTGGGATGCCTCACCCTTTGTGCTTGAGCCTCAAAATAGGGATACCTCACCCTTTACAATATTTGAGGGATGTCTCACCCTCTTTACAAATCACGGGATACCTCACCCTTTACAACCTTTGAGAGATACCTCACTATCTTTACAAACAAAAGATACCTCACCCTCTTCACAAAGAATCAAAGTGTATATAAGATGAAACTCTCATAAGAGTAAATTACACAAATTAAAGCCCTATAATGCTCTTTAAGAATATCTCAAATATATACAAAAAACATAGCACAAACGATTCAAAGATTGATTCATGGATTAGAGTGATTAAAAGATGTTTCGTAGTTGTTGGTTAGCCACAAATGATGCCCCAAGATGTGTATTTATAAGTTTTCAGATCAAAGGAGTTGTTAAGGACATTAAAGCCCAGCATTTAATGCACCTCATATAGCCGTTGGGCACTATCTTCATTCTGTTATTAACGTAAACAAATGTTTATTGCAATGTAGTCTAGTCTGATATGCTAAAAATAGACATTTGTTTTACTTGAACATCTTATTCTTACTGATGCCAAATATTTCATGATATTTAACAAAGCCAAAAAGTGATAATCTACGGATAGTTCCTTTGTATGAATGACAGTTCTAAACAGTGTATACCATTTTATGTATGAATAAACTTAAACTCATAAAAAATTGGTTTGAGTGGGACATCTGCATAAACTACTAGAATTCTTTGTTTAATAAAGGAGCACACTTCTGTTTTTTGTACATATTTTGTTGTAATTATACAACTGTTCTTTCATGTAAGAATAATTTGTACTATTTTTTCTTTTTCCTTGCCCTTGACTGGGGTAGACTCTTGTACTACAGGAGTTTTGGTATGCCTTAAGTATTTCCTGTACTTATCTACCCTTTTGTTTATTTTGTCTAGTTTCTTGAATCTAGATAATTCTAATTTCTATGATATCACATTATTACATTATGACTTAGCACTTTTACACTGAAATTTGGTTAAAAAAGTATTTTATAATGGCATTAAAAAACCAACTTTTTTTCCTATTAAAACCATTTATGTTATAAAATTTTAAACTTTGAATGTCCTTCTGAGGTGGAGCTGATCAGCATCATCTATTATGTTTGCCATGATAAATGTTTAGCTACATTTGTTATCCTTTTCTAGCTCAACTTATGCTAGAAGCTCTTATATAAATTGATGTGGACTTGCTATAAAATGTGAAGCATGACTATGAACTAATAGGTTTATGTTCTTGTAGAGCCCTTGTGAGCATGCTTTCAGTCTTAATTGTGCTAGGAGTGACTCAATGTGCTACCTATAAGGACAATTGTTATCTTCTGGTCCTCATAACTTGCATAGGAAAGCCATGAATAGCAGTACTTTACTTTCTTTCCTCTCTCTTTTTTCCACATATTACATCATGTACTTTGAATGCCCTTTATTTTTCAGGTAGGAGACTTTGTACTAACTTGTATGTTTCAAGGGGCTGGAATGAGTGTAATTGGGTTGGGGAACATAAAATTTAACCTGTTCTAACTTCTAAATACTAAACTGTCAATGACAAGTTATGTTTAATTTTTCTTAACAACCATTTTTTTAACTTCGTCATATTCTGCGAAACTGTCTTTTGTTTTCATGCTTTTTTCAATAGTTTTCTAACCTTTGTTCTGTTATTTCCTTTCTTTTGTATTACAATTATATATAACTATTTATCATTGATTAATATACTTGTTATAAATTAATATTTTGATTCTGATTCTGACTATAGAGTGGGCTAAGGCCAGCTTATAAAATGTGGGTCAAGTTTTTCTAGTGGGCCAGCCCATGGGTGGGCCAGCCCATGGGTGGGCCAGGACTAGCCTATTAACTCATATTTCACCTTTCAGAGTGTGACTGAATATAAGTTGTATAAGGTCTTTGTTGTCTGGCATGGTTTGAAATAGCCTGGAATTTGGATTTAAGAATCTGTTATTACTTCTGATCAAGGACCTTACCTTGGCGCAGTTTATGTACTTGGAAGAAGGTCAGATTCACTTTTAGACCAATCTTTCACTATATGTCCAGTTTTTAATGAGAGGCAGAGGCATCAGTATCTTACCTAGTAGCAGGGCAAGATTGGGGGGGACTTTGGATGCAGTTTTTCTTTAATTCCTACACTTGGCTATGAAAATCTCAAAAAATCTTAAGGAATAAAGGATATTGGTGCTTGGCCTTTTAAGTACCTATCAAATGAAACTTATCGATTACAAATTGAGTAGCTTTAAGTCCTTTATTCTGATGTTGAACTATTTTTTTTATTTTTTCCATTTTTTTTACCAGGCATGTATTTAGGGATTAGAATTAGATTGGCCAAACTGATTTTAGGATGTCTAGTCAAATGGAATCTTGAACACTTTAGGTCTTGGGGTGTCTCCTCTTGCCCACAAAAATTTGAGTGAAAAAGGGCTTGATATGATATGCAATCTTTCTGAATGCTTTTGCTTCTATTATTTGATCAGAATATGCTAAAAATATTTTAGCTAGTCTCGTTGTGTTTTGTTTTAGTGACAACAGTTCACATTTATTCATCAAAGTTTATACTTGGATGAAATCTATCATGAATTGCTTGAATGTGTATTGTCTTGAGTAATATTATTTTTTCTTTCGTGTGTGACTTATAAAAGTAATCATGGTAGTAGAGTCTGAGGATGTGAATTCATTTTGTGCACTATATATGTTTGATCACTTTTCATTGGTATCATATTTGATGATTGGTATTTGATTTTTCTTTATATATTTGTAGTTTGCACTCAATAAGCTTGTGTCATATTACTATATATAGCCGCTTTAGGAATAAGATAACTTTCTTTGTTATGCAAGAATATGCATATGAATAATCACCATGTAGGTACTTGAGGTAACATTAAGTCATTGACTTGGTAAATATGACGTAGACAAAATCAATAATTAGTCATTTTTAAGAAAATGCTTCCTAAATATTAGTTATGAATAAATGTTAGAAGAGAGAGGTAAAGGTAAAAGACTAATACTTCTTCATTAAACAGGTTAGGTTATTTTTACAAGAAAAATCTCCTTCACAAGTTGGGTTAAGTTCTCAGAATCACCTCCAAGCAAAGAGATCATTGCTTTTGCATCTATGTGAAATAGGTTCTGATGACATTCTACCTCTCGACTTTGAGGGAACTCATGCTTCAAGTCAGTTCGAGATTAATTTGTCCCAAATACCAATGATAATTTGGAAGACCACAATATCATGGCTCAAGTTCTTCATCATCTAACCGGTGCAAAGAGATGAACTTGAAGAATTAAGAAGTGAGAGAAATGAGCTTCAGGCTCAAGTGGTAGATAATAGGAGACAAATTAAGGAGACAAATCGGCTGGTACGAGAGATGATGCAATCGATGAACTTTCAGCCTTCTCAAACATTTCCCGTGATTGATGGAGTAGAAGAGGAGGAGGAGGAGGAGTTTTTATGATTAGAGTTTAGTTTGTGTTGTGTTCAACTTTCTTATATTTGAAGTGTTGTAGTAATAAGATATTGTAGACAATGCTTAGTTTAGTTTATTCTAGAATATCTTGATGTTTAAATGATATATTCTAAAAACCGAATTAGTTTAGTTTATTTTATTTTTTATTTATGTGTTTAGTTATATATGAGATTGTTGATTTTTGTTTATTAGGTGTTTTAAAAATTTAGATTTTAATAAATTTAAAAATAATTACAAATTCATATCACAAATTAGAGACCAAATTAGAGATTGAATATATAAAAAAAAAATTTAGCGACCAATTTAGAAACTGATAAACTAGTTTCGTAATACATTGAGCCTTTTAGAGATCGATTTAGTGACCAATTTTATAAAATATAGGGAAAACTTCAAAAAATACCCTTATACTATACGTCATGTGTACTTTGGTCTTGTTACTTCAAAAATGTGCAAAAAAGACCTGTTACTTTGCGTTTTGTGCAAAGAAGTACAAAATGGTAACCAACGTTACATTTTGGATGGAAACGTGCATGTGCAACGCACGTGCACATTTGAAATTTCTTCCCCCAAACACGGTCTTCTTCTTCCTCGGACCACAAGCCTAGAACCATGCAGCTCTTCCTTGGACTACAAGCCCAGACTCGTTCAATCGCCGTCTAGCCACCCAAACCTCGAACCCCATCACTGTCGCTCTTCCCTCACCACATCAGATCTGACTTCACCACGCTCCAAAACAAAACCCCTGAAAACCTAGATCCACTTTGCGCAAACCACCACCACGAGCCACCGCACTCCACCGTTCCAAGCCACCGTTCCAGATCCACAACCCACGAGCTCCATCACGTCGCCTAGATCTGTCATCAAGCTCCGTCGCATAGCCCAGATTTGCCATCTCGCGATGCACCCATTTCTGAACCAATCGCCTGAGTCTCAGCCATGGTGGTGCACGGATCTAGCTTGGGTGGCTAAGTGACGACGGTTTCAGGTGATTTTGAAGAAGAAGAGGAAGAAGAAGAAGAAAATGACGATTCTAGGGTTTGGGTAGGAGGTAGAAGAAGACTACGTTTGGGGGAAGAAATTTCATACGTGCACGTGCGTTGCACGTGCACGTTTCTGTCCAAAATGTAACGTTCGTTATCATTTTGTACTTCTTTGTACAAAACGCAAAGTAACAGGTCCTTTTTGCACATTTTTAAAGTAACAGGACCAAAGTGCACATGACGTATAGTACAAGGGGTTTTTTTGAAGTTTTTCCTAAAATATATAATATATTCAGAGTTTTAGAGACCGATTTAGAGACTGATTTAAAGACTGATTTTTCGGTCTCTAAATCAATCTCTAATTAAGAGACTGTGTTATAATATATTCATCCTTTTAGAGACTGATTTAAAGACTAATTTAGAGACAGAAAAATCGATCTCTAGTTTAGAGACTGTGTTATAATATATTCATGCCTTTAGAGACCGATTTAGAGACTGAAAAAAAGGGTCTCTAAAAAATCAGTCTCTAATGTACTTTTTTAAAAAATATTGACCAATATTTGACTGAAAATTAGCGACCGATTTAGAGACCGAAAAAATCAATCTCTTTAAAATCGGTATCTAAATTGGTCTCTAATATTTAGCGACGAGGTTTTTAGAAACCGATTTAAATTAGTCTCTAATTATTTTATAGACTAATTTTCTTGATTCAGAGACCGATTTTTCGGTCTCTAAAACCCAAATTTCTAGTAGTGTGTTAGGTCACTCCACTTAATGTCAATTGATTTTAGGTTGAAATCTCATATTGTATCAAAGTCAAGATCCTATTTCTGTCGCCTACTTTGTTAGGCTTCTCTCGCCTACTTTGCTAGGCTCGCTTATTCTGTCTAGGCATTTTGTAGATGGAGTGTTAAGAGTCTCATATTATCTACCATAATCTTTTGGGTGCGATTTATATATTTGTTGGGTCACTCCACTTAATGTCAATTAGTTTTAGGTTGGAATCTCACAATCAAATTGCCTCAATAGAACACAAGGTGTGTAGATATAGAGGAGTAATCATCCTTGTTGCCTGCCTAATCTGCAGCACTATATGTGTTCAGTAGTGGATACTGAGTTATACCTAGATAGACACGTTCTGGTGTTTTTCTCCATGCGTAGCAACGAAACATGTTGAAATGGAGGGGTTGGTATCCGCAAAGACACTCCAACACTTTAGTTAGGTTGTGCCTAATTAGAATTTATGCTAAAGAACAATAGATACTTGATAGAGATGTTTAAGTATGATATTTATAGAGGTTGAGTAGGGAGATATGTTCCTTTAATAGTTGCAGAGAATCCCTATAAAATCAAAATGTTGATACTGCAGTTATGAGCAGTCAGAGGCAGTTGTGGATGCTATTATTATGCAAGATTATGATTGACAATTACGGATACTCATAGGATTTATCCACTACATAAATCTCGCAATAATGTTTGCTATTACCCAATGTCATGATCCTACATTTGTTGTACTAAGATCTTAACAACGTACCGCGAATTCCCGTTGGGGTGTCAATGATGAACTCCGACTGGATGCATGTCGGGTTGACCTATGAGAAAGGATCTCAGATCGTGGTCTAGAACAGCTGCCTCCAACTTGGTGCTTAGATGACATAGCTAAGTGTCAAGGTATCGAAATTTGATAGAAGCAAAACTTGTTTGCTCCGTTGCCTACCACAAGGGTACAAGTTGCACAAGTAATATAGTAAAGAGTCAGATATCGTTCCCATAAGAAATACGTCAATCTCAAGAGTCAAATATTAACCAATAGTTTACTTAATACTATCCAAGCACATTCAAATTATAAAAAGGTTATGTAGGTTAACTGTAAAGATTAAAATCCAATAAAACAGAATAAAAGATGTTGATTAGAGAATAGGAAATCTTTCTTCACCTCCTACTTCAATTGATAACAAGCAATCCTTATAAGTAACATAAATGAAAAGAATAAGTTAGCTTGAGAATCTAACTTAGTTAAAAGCCCATGTCTAGCTCAATCAACCATGCTTCAGATACCTAATTCACTATATTTCCATGAGAACTAATGCAAAATTCACTCATTAAGATCTATTCTCAGTCAATTACTATGCATGACTAAGAAGTATATGTCTATTTTATTAGCGAATTAACTTGGCCCACTATTACAATGAAATTAAACATGCATCAACCATACTTATGATCACAAATCCAAATTCCAATGTTTAGGTTCATTAGATTTTAACAAATCATTTAAAAGCTGATCAAATAATCAAGAGCATTAAGATCCATATGATTGAACAAAACCAAATCATGTATATAAACTCAAAAGATTACAAAATCATTCAATATCCATAGGAGAATCCAAAGGAATCCATATACACAGCTTAGCTAACCATGGAACACAAAAATCTCACAAAGATCCATGTCCATGACCTAGAATAGGAGAGAATAAAGAGAAAAGAGAGAAGACACTATGATTGAAGCCCTTGGATGCTTGATTCTCTTTGAAGAATGATGGCTTCTACTTCTACTCTCTTTGTTGCTCTCAAAATGATGAAATATGAACCCTAGCTGTGTTTTCTCTTTTTTCCTACGTCTTCTTCTTTTGAAATATGATAGAACAGTATTTATAGGCCAAAATTTTCATTACCACACCACGACGTTAACCTCCTTGCGCCGCAGCGTGTGCTGAATTAGGTCAACACACTGCAACATTCATTGCTTTACACCGTGTCGCTAAAGCCTCGGGTTTCACTATGCAACTTTCTGAATGCACCATGCCGCGATGTTAACATGCTTGCGCTGCGGCGTGAGATGTTGAATTTCACCTTGGCCTTCCTCTTCCAATGCGGATCCAAGTCTTCAACAATTCTGCTTATTTTGAGCCCTCATGCATTAGAGAAATTACCATGTTAGTAACAGTTGCAAATTCACATAATCATATGAAGAATTGTACTAATTTGCTCAAGATCATATAGGAAGATATCATAATTGAATTCAATGAATATAAGCTTAAAATCTTCTAGAAATGCATGATAACAAGGATTAAGCAATCAATAGAGCACAATGTAGGGCCAAAATAACTACATTTTATGGAGTTATCACACCCCTAAACCTAGGTTTTTGCTAGTCCTCGAGCAAAACAAAGTCTAATTAAGTAAACTTGCTTAACCACACTTGTTTCAACATACATTCAACATTTATCATGAATTTCAACTTCAATGAAACCACAACTAGTGAACAATGATTGTTTAAGTTCTCAAAGAATGCTAATGCCACTCAATCAACTCCACACATATACAATCTTCAGCATGCAAACATTCAAAATATGTTTTTCATGCAAATCACATCTCCCACAAGCATGCAAGCTAAACTTCTCCTAATCAAGTCATACTCATCTAGATAGGTTTATGAACATACACACATAGGAATCAAATAATCCACAAGATTGTCTTTAAACTCTCTCTCCACTAATGTAAATCATACACATCAAAAGGGACTTCAATAGCTTGTAATGTAAGGCCAATGGTTATAGATTAAAGAACAAAGGGGAAGGATAGAATACAAACATTGAGAAACATAAACATGCGATTTCAAGACTTGAGCCACCAACTAATACAATTAGGGTATGCAAGTGAACTAATACAACTCTTCAAAACTATTCTTTCATTGGTTTTGCCTTTTGGATTTTGATTTTGAATTTTCTTTTCTTTTCTTTTTCATTTTGTCTTTGTCTTTTTCTTTTTCTTAACTAATTTCTTTCACAACACATGGTTCTTTCAAATCACTTTATACTAACAAAAGCACTCATACCCTTCGATCATAGGACTAAGTCAAGAAATAACATATTATGCACTTAACAAACAATGATGGTAGGAGAAAGAATGCAATGTTTTCACATGCATTTAGAATGGTTACATGGTAAGGAAAATGTAGGTGATGAAAAACATATAAGGCCAAACATATATCAAGCTTCAAAGGAGACCTATGAATATGATCATGTAAAGGTAAGCTTTTAAGGCTCAATCAATCCAAACAATGCCCTAATCATTTCCTCAATCATGCACAATCTAGGATTTCGATTCAAGATAGTTTAAACACAATTTCAAGGATAATCGAAACCTCAACATGCACTATTTATAAACATTCTCTAGACAACACTTATATCATGTTCAAAGTTACATAGGCATACGAGTGGGATCTAAATCATGCATTTGAAAAGCGACAAGATTGTTAAACATGCTTCTTAATTGCAAATGGTTTCGCTTAAAAATTAACAAATCACAAACACTATTATCATAGGACGATCAAAACCTCACTAGCAATTAGCACATGCTATACATTAAAATTTTTCCAACATTTTGATTTATACATTTAAACCAACATGTGCACAAAAGTGAAATACAGTCGACCTATCATGTGAAAGGGAGCGATAATTGTATCTTGAATATATGTTCCTTCAGATGTTATCATAACTAACAAGTATTTATTTGCCCTGTCGTTATGCATTTTAACAGATTCAATTTTGAGTTAAATATTCTAAACATGCATTCATTAAGCTATTAGGCATTAACACATAAAAACTATATACTCATAACATAATTAACCAAAACACTAAATATAAGCATAATAATATATACAATATCCTCTAATCATCAAAATATTTCTAACATTATAACATATTTTTTAACATTAAAAACATACAATTCCCAAAAGCATACAAATATGTTATAATGCCCTCCCCTAAACCTATGGGAAACAATGTCACCACTATACAAAAAGTAGAATGAAATTCAATGAAAGAAAATGCCCTGTATGGAATAAGGCTAGTCATCCCTATGCTCATCATCATAGCATCCTGATCAGCCTCCTGAGGATCCTGCTGCAGCTGGGGAGGGTCAACTACAGCCTGGGGTGGGAATTGTGGAATAGGAAAGTCGTCCATTGGAAGCCTCAATCGCTCTGCCATCCATCGGATAGTCTGGATCGTGTAAGTCTGCATGGCTGCCAGATGCGCCACCTGAGCTGGCAAGTCACCCTCATCAGGTGGATGAGCCACTTTGGGCTCTCTACGAGCCTGCCTTTGTCTAGCAGACGCCGGGTCTGCAGCTCCTCCCACTCTCTCAATAAAAGCATCATTGAGAGGTTGTTTAATATCGGATAGCTCCTCACGTGGCCCCCACTCCACATGTTGTCGGCTACAAAATGTATGGATTAGGTATGGGAAGAAGAGGCTCCTTGGCTCCCATATGGCCCTCCTGATTTGGTAAAAAATGATCTAGGTGACATCAATGGAATGACGCTCCATGATAGTATACATGAGTATAGCCTAGTCACGTGTCACCTCTAATAGGTTGTTTGATGGTGGGATGCAGGTGCTGATGAAGTGGTACCAGACCCTGGCCTCAGACGTCAAACAAGATCTGGGGAAGAATTGTGGAGTGTTTGTCCGGGCACTCATGGTCCACATCACTGGCTGAGATTCTGTTGTGCAGATCCTGGCAATGACTATGGTAAGGTCAATGCCCTTCTCCGGCTCCCGTCGGTTGAAAGTAGCATACTCACAAAAGACATGGGGCGTAGGCAAAGTCAAGGCAACTCAAATAACTATTATAGTGTAAAAAACATTCCTCCCCTGCACGCGCACAACCGCGCTCCCCTCGCTAGTGAAGTCAGTGTTCATGTAACACCCCAAAATTTAGCTATTTGACAGTAATGACAAAATTATACTATTTTGCAATTTCTATATACTGTAAAATTATTTTGACTATTCTGTGATTGTATTTGATCGTTTTGTGTGATTTGCTCCGTGTCAAGAAAATAATAATTTTTGGGTCGGGGAAAATCTTTACGTATTTATTTGGAGCCGTGGAATCTTACTAAACCCATTTCCGAGAGATACGTGACTCAATCTTTTAATTTTTAAAAATTATCTGTGAAATAAAAATATATTATATTTTTATTTTACAACGGATAAATATTTACTGTCTTGTAAGCAGTAATGTTCTGCTTATTAAGTAATAATTTCTGTAGCAATTGTTTAGAAAATATTTTCTGTAAACCAATAGGACTTAGTCAAAATAGATGGCTTGAATTTCTAAACCAATAGGAATCTAGTATCTTTGAAATGAACCAATAAGAATTGGTCAAATTTGATGGTTATAAATTGAACCAATATGAATTTAGCCTTCCTTGACGAACCAATTAGACTCTAGTCTTTATTTGGTAAACCAATTAGAAGCTAGTCACATTTGATGAACCAATAGGAAAGCTATAGGACCAAGACCAACCAATACGATTAAGTCAACGTTTGTGGCAAAGACTTTTCAAGGGTAACCAATAGAAATTGGTCAACAAAAGTGATAACCAATAGGAAACAAGTTAGTAACCATCCAACCAATGGAAATGCTAGCCAACAAAGAGGGCTTGACTTTGATTTGCACCCTTGGATGACAAGACTTAGTGGAGAAGCTTTGAACATCAACCATTGATCTAATCAACGGTTGTGAAACAAACTTAATGAAGAAGTCTTGGATGATCACTATTGATTTAATCAATGGTGTGAGAGTAAACTTAGTTAGGAAGCTTCAGATGTTCACCATTGATCAAATCAATGGTTGTAAAGACAAGCTTAATAAGGAAGTTTAGGATATCCGTCGTTGATTTAATCTACGATGGAGATTGGTCTCACAAAGTGGCTAGGACCATTTGTGACCATTGGATGGAAAGTAAGTAGAGAAGATCTTGACGCTCCATTTTTTAAGATGCATCTAATGGTTAGGATTTCAAGGAGGAGAGATCTAATGGCTTAGATTTGATCATATCACTTGGAAGCTTCTACCAAAGATCCACCATTGATTTTATTAATGGCTCTTGAAGCCTAAAATGGTGGCTAATGTATTTAGACATCACCTTAGTGTACAAGGGGGGAGGTCACATTTTTGGGCTTAGAAAAGCTATAGGAAATGCTTTAATTCATTTCATTTTCTTCTTCTTCATCTTCCTACACCAAACTTCACAAAAACTCTCTCCTTTTTCGTTTCCTCTAGTTTCGGCCAAGAGGCCAAGATCATACTATCACTCTCCAATAATTTTAACTAACCTTATTTCTTGAATCTTTACATCAATCCAAGCATCTTTGTAGTTGGAGTATTGATCAAAATCATTCATCTTCAAGGAGTTCTTTCAAAGCCAAACACAAAAACTCTTACCTTTCCTCTTTAGAGAAGCTCACGGCCAACCACCATAGAAATACCTTCCAAGCTTCAATAATTCTATACAACCTTAGATCTTGAATCTCCATGAAATTCTAAGGAACTTTCAAGTTGGAGACTTTCCCTAATTCTTCCATCTTCAACCTTGTTCTTCAAGCTAAAGATTGAAGCTTTATTGGTGAAGTTCATTAATCTTCACTTTTCTTTTGATTTTCAAGGTTCTAACCATGATTCTAATCCATGGTTTTCTTATTCAAGTCTTATATATATTGATTATGTGTGTTTACTTTGATTTTTAAGAAGCTCTTGGTGGTTATGGACTTGTACAAGAAGCAAAGCAAGGAGCTCTGGAGGTTTCTCCAAGAGTTAAGAGGAAGATTACCCTCATCAATCATATGTTGGTGGTGAGGAGTGGATTTGTGTGTGGTGAAAAATTCATAAGGATTTTTATTAAAGAAATGTTGTAAATAAAGCTAGAAATAATTATATAATAGAAGAAGTTTCAAGAAGTAATTTAGAAAACAAAGAAAATATTCTACGTAGTTAAAAAATATTAGAAATAGTGTACGCGTATTTAAAAATAGTGATTTTTAAACTACGCGATTGAAAAAATGATTTAAAAATGTTACGTGATTGAGAAAATGATTTAAAAACATTATGCGATTGAGAAAATGATTTAAAAATGTTACGCGATTGAGAAAATGATTTAAAAACTCTACGCGATTTCAAAAACATTGAAAAATACATATGCGATTTAAAAACGTTTGAAAAAGGTGACGCGATTGTGAAAACACGATAAAAAGTTTACGCGATTGAGAAAACAATGAATTTCTGTTGGGCAGACATACTGGACCCAGAAACAATAAAATGGACAATTTAGTTAAAGTTGGGGTTTGTCTTCATAACCGAAAACATCAGATAAACGAATGAGTCAGATGTTGCTTGTTATTATGAGAAACCACATTTTTATAAATATAAACGTACTGGACCCTGGTGAATCATTGATATTATGTAAACTGAATGAGCAGTTATATCATATCATTGATGTTATTGGTATTAGACAATTGAATGAGCAATTGTTCTAATATATTTTTGAGCAATACTATGGTGGATTGAGTTATGCATTGAGTTGTCATGCATAGTTGATGGCTGTGATGCCTTTTGTTGTTAGGAGTGAATGAGAGCTGAATACTGTGATCCAGTGGGAGATCTCCTGGGGACGTCAGGGCGCGGTTATTCATAGTGACCTATTTGTCACATTATATGCCTGGCCATGATATACCGTTGCAACGCACTGGCGTATGTCCCAACAAACACTACTTATGTCTCGCGTCTAGCTTAGACTGTCATTATGGGTGGCAGATCTTCTAGGCTATTCACATTCGAAATTGTTTAGCTCTATGGAGTAGGAATCTGATGCATTGTGCGTATGCATAGTTTTGTGTACATATTGTTGTGACATTGTCGAGGTACATATCATGGTGGAATAATCATTACATATATATATTATTAATATCTGTTGTTGATATACTGTTGATGTTTATATTATTGTGATATATGTTTTCTGAACATAATGGTAATTTGTTAACATGATTATACTTGTGATATCTGTGTGTATGGAATGACTTTGTCATTCGTATCATTCTTTTCTACCATACTGGTATTGATGAAAGGGGATCTCACCTCTTTGCTGTATTGTTTATTATTTTTGTATTGTCAAAATTTGTATAGTAGACGAAGTAAGCTTCTTAGACTTAACTCGAGGCAATGTTCTGAGTTCGGTGACGGCGTCGCGAAGTGATCTTCTCAGTTTTGACAGTGTGCAGTTTGGTGGAAGATCGGAACAAGTATGTTGAATTTTCTCATTAGTGTTATTACCGTGCTATTAAGTAAGACCCGTCATTGGGTTTACTACTGTTTCTTGAGTCTGTAAGCTATGTTTTAAATGTTGTTGAATATTATGTGGTATAAGTAAATGTATGTATTAATCAGTTCAGTCTATTTTTTGTAATTACTTATATTTTCGGTAAGTTTATATTGTCAGCAAAAAGAAATTTTAAAATCCATATTTTAGAACTCAAAGTCTTTATAAAATGATTTTCAGATTTTTAGATTTTAGTCAGAAATGTGATGCCCTACGGAGGGTGTTACAGTTCACATAAAACTCGCAAACGATGGGGAAGACTGCAGAAGACTCTGGGTGTCGTACAAACTGGCTTCAGTTAAGCTGGTTGAGGAAACCCCTCATTCTCCTGATATATAGCCATGGAGAAGGAGAATCCGCGCTCTGGTATATAGGGTCTGGTATCCAGGACTATATACCTTTGGGCCATGGGTACTGATATAAATTTCCTCCTATCGTACTCAAGAGGAGGAGGAGAAGGCTCCATGTTGTCTCGACTGCCAGATCTTCTTAGCCGTTTAGGAGGCATGGTCCTTGATATGTACCTAAACCTGCCAAAAAAAGCAAAATGTGAGTATTGAGGATTAAAAATTAAGAAAACATGTAACACAGACAATTCTACAAAGATTGGGTTCTCACGCTCGACATTAATGTGTTACATCATGACATTCAATTAGATTTGAACCCACGCCGCGTCGTTAACATTGCACGTTGCAGCACTCAACAAAGTTCATCATTGCACTACGGCATGGTGATCCGCACCACAATACTCATCAACATTCAAACACACGTTGTGGCGTTAACATGGCACGTCGCGGTGCAAGCACCAAAATAAACTTAGATAGAAAATAACACAAACAACAATAAATTAGCAAAATAAGTAAATTAAAACACCACTCACCTTGAAAAACAAACGATAAAGGTTGAGAAAGAAGGAGAAGGTTGCATAAATCAAAACAGAAAGATAGAGAAATAGAGAAAATGAAAGAAATCTAGAGAGAAACTAGGAAAGAGCACGAAATGACGTGACATTTAACACTATTTGACCTTGCGCGTCGCGGCGTGCACATACATGCACCACGACATGTATTAATTCCCACCATAAAATAATTTTAATTATTAATATTTATTTAATTATTTTTTTACACGAATGCCGTGGCGTGCAACATTCATGCGTCGCGACGCTCTACTCTCTAGATTTTGGCTGATGCACCAGTAATGACCTCTCACACCGCGACATAAGAGGTCTATCTATATAATTCTGTAGAATATACATTCTGCAGTTGTTTTTGTAGCGTTCAAGCCTCCATCACCTGCAAAACTTATCCAAATGATTAAATCACACTTTGTACAATAAAAACTTAATCAAACTACAAAACCAATATATTAACATACTAATGACTTAAAAACTCAAAAGATTAAAAATTTGGGTTCTCTCCCAAAAAGGACCTAATTTATAGTCCTAGCAGGACTTTCCAAACCTCAAGCTGGAGCTATCAAAGTGAGGGAGGTCTTCCCCCTATCAATCTCTCCTCCATAATAAGGTTTTAGGCGCTGGCCATTAACCTTAAAGCTTGATAAGCTATCCGGTGGAGCAATCTCTACAGCTCCATGAGGGATGTAACACCCTAAAATTTAGCTATTTGACAGTAATGACAGAATTGTACTATTTTGTAATTTTTGTATACTGTAAAATTATTTTGACTGTTTCGTGATTGTATTTGATTGTTTTGAGTGATTTACTCCGTGTCAGGAAAATAATAATTTTCAGGCTAGGAAAAATCTTTACGTATTTATTCGGAGCCGAGGAATCTTACTAAACCCAGTTCCGAGAGATACGTGATATAATCTTTTAATTTTTAGAAATTATCTGTGAAATAAAAATATACTGTGTTTTTATTTTATAGCGATAAATATTTACTGTCTTGTAAGCAGTAATATTTTGTTTATTGAGTAATAATTTCTGTAGCAATTGTTTGGGAAATATTTTTAGTGGACCAATAGGATTTAGTCAAAATAGATGGCTTGAATTTCTAAACCAATAGGAATCTAGTATCTTTGAAATGAACCAATAAGAATTAATCAAATTTGATGGTTATAAATTGAACTAATAGGAATTTAGCCTTCCTTGATGAACCAATTAGAAGCTAGTCATATTTGATGAACCAATAGGAAAGCTATAGGACCAAGACCAACCAATAAGATTAAGTCAACATTTGTGGCAAAGACTTTTCAAGGGTAACCAACAGAAATTGGTCAACAAAAGTGGCAACTAATAGGAAACAAGTTAGTAACCACCCAACCAATGGAAATGCTAGTTAACAAAGAGGGCTTGACTTGATTTGCACCCTTGGATAACAAGACTTAGTGGAGAAGCTTTGAACATCAACCATTGATTTAATCAATGGTTAAGAAGCAAACTTAGTGAAGAAGCATTGGATGATCACCATTGATTTAATCAACGGTGTGAGAGTAAACTTAGTTAGGAAGCTTTGGATGTTCACTATTGATCTAATCAATGGTTATAAAGATAAGTTTAATAAGGACATTTAGGATATCCACCCTTGATTTAATCTACGGTGGAGATTGGTCTCACAAAGTGGCTAGGACCATTTGTGACCATTGGATGGAAAGAAAGTAGAGAAGATCTTGACCCTCCATTTTTGAAGATGCATCTAATGGTTAGAATTGCAAGGAGGAGAGATCTAATGGCTTAGATTTGATCATATCTCTTGGAAGCCTCTACCGAAGATGCACCATTGATTTAATCAATGGCTCTTGAAGCCTAAAATGGTGGCTAATGTATTTAGACATCACCTTAGTGTACAAGGGAGGGTGTTACATTAGTTGGTATCAGAGCACGGTTAGAGTCTTTTGGGATTTTGTGGTTAGGTCTGTCTTGTTTATGCTGTGTGACTCTCTGTGCTTGGACTCCAAAAGGAGACAATGTTTGTTTGAAATGGTTACATCTGGTTTCCATTGTATTTTGTTTCGTCTGTTTTTGAAGAAAGGACTATGACTCATGATAGACAAAGAAAGACAATTGCTCGTGATAGACGTACGAGTGTGGAAGCGAGACGTGATAATGGTGATATGACTGCAACTCTGGAGGTAATACAAAAAACAGCTGATGTAATTATACAGCAAACTCAGAAGATTGTTCAGTAGTAAGAATTGATAGCTGATGCTAAGATTTTGTTAGAGTTGAATCAGTCTCAAGATGTAAGACCCGATAACGTTGGACCATATTGGTTACGAAGAAAGAGAAATCGTAAGGTCAAGCGATTCTAGCGGAAAACGTATTCGCAATCACCGGGAAGTCAACAACAGCAGTAATCTTGTGGAGGAAGTACTAGTAGTAGCAGGTTTTATCTGAGCGTGACATCTGCACCAAAATGTCGGAAGTGTAGGAAGGATCATCTGACAAAGGACTGTACCATCAAAAGAATCATTTGTTTCAAGTGTGGAATGCCTAGACATATTGCTAGAAAGTGTATTCCACCAAAGGCAAAGTCATCTGTTAATAATGAACGTGCTTCGACATCTCAAGTAGAATGGAATGTCGATTCTCCAAGTGGAGCAAAAGCACCCCAGACTGAAGATCTAAGGAAAGAAGATTGCATCATAGGAAGTGATCCTTTGACTATACTGTATAATTCTGGAGGTAATCCATTCCTCTATGGCATATGATCGTATAGATCAATTAGAGTTATTTGTGCCTTCATTATCTTTTGACCTAGTTATTTATACTTTTATTACTAAGACCTTTGGTTGATAACTTGAGTTGCTTAAACTATCCTAAGTCTGTTAAATGACTGAATCTTTTCTATTGATTCAATTTGTGTACCCCTTTCTCAAAACAAACGCGATCTAAAAATATGGATTGGGTATTTTTCCAACCATCCATGCTTTGTTAGACCTGTTAGTCGAATTATTCAACTTAAAAAGCTCACTTCTAAATTTATTGGACCATATCAATTTCTCTGTTGGATAGGTCCAATAGTGTATTAGATGACTCTACCATCTTTTCTTTCTACGCCTTCATGATATCTTTCATGTGTCGCAATTGCGAAAATGTACTCTTGATCCAACCCATTCTTTTATGGCTAATTGACTGTATGGGTTGATTTGGGCTATCAGTATGTTTGTTACCTTTTGACTTATCTATTTCTACTTTTATTACCAAACCCATTATTACTATTCAGTTCCTTAAATAATCTTTTCTGTTAATATAAACTGTCTACCTCTTTCACGAGATAGACGTGATCTTAAGAATGGAATAGTTATCTTCCAACCATATCCTGTAGATTGTTTCAGTAAAATTTTAGCGTCTCAAAAAACTCATTCTTAAAATCAGGCAATGTCAAATTTTTGTTGGATATGCCCGGTAACACATTGGATAATTTCGTTACCTTTTCTTTCTAACCTTCATAATGTCCTTTTATATATTACAATTACAAGAAATGATATATTTATTCAAATTCATGTCATAGTATCAGATATAGTACTGTTGAAAAAGGGAACTTGATTTGTGAGACACTTCCTGTTAAAAGCAAATGCATGAGAGTGAAGCGGTCTGAAGGCAAGGAAATTTTAAGTGATGCTGTTTGGAGTGGTGAACGTTCCTACAATATTCATAGATTATGAGAGTAGAATTTTTCGCCCTTATCTAGACCGAATTGTCATTATCTTTATTAACAACATTCTGATCTATTCTCGAAATCATGATGAGCATGCTAAATATTTCAGTGTGGTTCACCAAGTCTAAAGTAGGGGCAATTATATGCTAAAGTTATCGAAATGTGAATTCTGGTTGGATGAAGTGCAGTTTTTAGGCCACGTGATTCAGAGGAAGGAATTAAAGTGGACGCATCAAAAGTCAAAAATAATTCTTGAATGAGAAAGACTGAACGCTGCATTTGAAATCCATAGTTTTGTAGGATTGGCCGGTTACTATCAAAAAGTTATTGAGAGATTTTTCTAAGATCGCAGGACTTCTCACCCAGTTTACCAAGAAGAATTAAGTGTTGCATGGACTGACGTGTACAAAGAGAATTTTTAAGAATTGAAAAGGCGCTTGACTACTTCACTGGTGTTAATCATACCTGATCTCAGCAAATCTTTTGAAATGAACCATGATGTGTCATATTAGAATTTAGGATGTATGCTTATGCAAAACTGAAAGGTTATAACGTATGCTATAAGGCAACAAAAGGTGCATGAAGGAAACTACCCTACGCATGATTTGAAACTGGCAACGGTTGTGTTTTCATTAGAAATATGGGAACACTTTCCTTATAGAGCAACATTTAACATCTTCAGCAATCACCAAAGTTCGAGGTATTCGTGTAATCCGGAGAGGTCGAACATGAGGCAAGGAGTTTTCATTGGTCGAAGTAATCTGGAATGACGTAAGCGCAGATACAACATGGGGACTGGAGGACAAGATGAAGGAGTAATACCCTCATCTGTTCTAAGGTACGCAAGTTTCGAGGACGAAACTTCTTTTTAGAGGGGGAGAGTTGTAACACCCCGAAATTTAGTTATTTGACAGTAATGACAGAATTGTATTGTTTTATAATTTTTATATACTGTAAAATTATTTTGACTATTTCGTGATTGTATTTGATTGTTTTGAGTGATTTACTCCGTGTCAGAAAAAAAATAATTTTCGAGCCAGGAAAAATCTTTACGTATTTATTCGGAGCCGGGGAATCTTACTAAATCCAATTCCGAGAGATACGTGACATAATCTTTTAATTTTTAGAAATTATCTATGAAATAAAAATATATTGCATTTTTATTTTACAACAACAAATATTTACTGTCTTGTAAGCAGTAATATTTTGTTCATTGAGTAATAATTTCTGTAGCAATTGTTTGGAAAATATTTTTAGTGGACCAATAGGATTTAGTCAAAATAGATGGCTTGAATTTCTAAACCAATAGGAATCTAGTATCTTTGAAATGAACCAATAAGAATTGGTCAAATTTCATGGTTATAAATTGAATCAATAGGAGTTTAGCCTTCCTTGATGAACCAATTAGAAGCTAGTCATATTTGATGAACCAATAGGAAAGCTATAGAAATAAGACCAACCAATAAGATTAAGTCAACATTTGTGGCAAAGACTTTTCAAGGGTAACCAATAGAAATTAGTCAACAAAAGTGGCAACCAATAGGAAACAAGTTAGTAACCACCCAACTAATGGAAATGCTAGTCAACAAAGAGGGCTTGACTTGATTTGCACCCTTGGATGACAAGACTTAGTGGAGAAGCTTTGAACATCAACCATTGATTTAATCAATGGTTAAGAAGCAAACTTAGTAAAGATGCATTGGATGATCACCATTGATTTAATCAATAGTGTGAGAGTAAACTTAGTTAGGAAGCTTTGGATGTTCACCATTGATCTAATCAATGGTTATAAAGACAAGCTTAATAAAGAAGTTTATGATATCCACCCTTGATTTAATCTACGGTGGAGATTGGTCTCACAAAGTGGCTAGGACCATTTGTGACCATTGGATGGAAAGAAAGTAGAGAAGATATTGACCCTCCATTTTTGAAGATGCATCTAATGGTTAGGATTTCAAGGAGGAGAGATCTAATGGCTTAGATTTGATCATATCACTTGGAAGCTTCTACCAAAGATCCACCGTTGATTTAATCAATGGCACTTGAAGCCTAAAATGGTGGTTAATGTATTTAGACATCACCTTAGTGTACAAGGGAGGGTGTTATAGGGGAACACTTTTATAACCACAAATGGTCCCGACCACCTTGATTTAAGCTTTGCAGGGAATAGCTTGAGCCTGGAGTTGTAAAGGAGGACTTGTTGACCTTCTTCGAATCTCTTCTACACAATCTTCTTGTCATGCCAGAATTTCACTTTCTCCTTGTACATTTTTGCATTTTCATAGGCTTGCAGCCTAAATTCTTCCAATTCATTAAGTTGTGTTACCAAGTGGCCTCAAACTCAAGAGGGGAGGTGAATTGAGTTTATAAAATATTTTCGCAAATCTTTTGTAAAACCTTTGTTTATCAATTTTTGTTGAAGCTGTTAATGATGGAAATGAATGAATAGATGAGATAGATAGAAATTGCACTTAGATAAACAAGACAAGAGAGATAGTATTGAAGAAAAATAATAAAATAGTGCACAATATATAGAAGTTGAGTTAGGAAAACAAACACAAAGCTTTATCCTGGTTCAGCCACCAATCCACTTGTGGCTTACGTCCAGTCCTCAAGCAACCACTCGAGATTTCCACTATATCTTCAAGCTTGAAAGCAGGTGCTTGACAACCTTTACAAATTGGAGCACTCAACACACCTTGTGATACCTCACCCTTGTGCTTGAGTCTCTATATTCAAGGGATACCTCACCCTAACTATTTTGAGGGATACCTCACCCTCTCTTTATAGATTATACAAGATTTAGATGAAGGAAACTTACTCAAGAGCAGATTATACAAATTGAAGAACTATGATATTAAGGATTCACATAACTTGAAGCTCAAAACAGGGTTTGGAAAGAAATGATGAGAAAACTCATAGTTAATGCTCAAAGATGATTTTCAGAATGTTTTCCAACCCTTAATCAATGCCCAATAGCATTCATTTATAGCCCAAGAGATTTTAAGATGTTAGAAGTGGTTGGGGGGCATTAAATGCCATTAAAAAAGCCATTGAGAATGAGCTCTGTGACAGACCATAACTTGTTATGGCAAAGCCATAATCGGTTATGGCTTTAGTGAAAGACTTCCAACATTTTTGGCCAAGCAAAATAACCTGTTATGAGATTTCATAATCTGTTATGACATGTTTCATATTCAAATATGAAGGAATTCATAATCTGTTATGAGACATTCATAATCAATTATGAGTTATGCCATATTTGAATATAGCCATTTAAAAACATGTAGTTACATTTGAGAAACCAAATAATCAATTAGAAAGGAAGCCATATTCGGTTATGGCCATTTGGAGAAATACAAGTCATATTCTGACTTTTGCTTATAATCGATTATGAATTATCTCATAATCTATTATGGCTTTAGCATAATAGATTATGGAACTTGAAATCAGAGGGAAATATCCTGTTGTATCCTTCATAATCTATTAGGAAATGCCTATAATCTATTATGGAAAATCCATAATCTATTATGGCTTGCTTAGAAATATAGGATTTTCAATGAATTTCTTAACCAAGGATATCCAAAAGCTTTCCAAACTTTCTAAAAGCATTTTACTCAAACTTAAACACAATTTTCATAAGATGAAAACATGATTATGCAAAGCCATTTAAGAATGAGTTTTCCAAGAAATGAGATTTTGTGTGAATCTGTTTTACCTTTACATATGGTCTAGGACCTAAAAGCTAATCTTAAAAAGCCTTAGGACTTGATCTTTGCACTTCATTGCTTCCTTGTTTGTTGATCATCAAAACCAATGCCATTTCCATTCACATTCTCCCCCTTTTTGATGATGACAAATAATCATTTGAGAAAAGCATTAGTTCAATTAAATTGGTATTCACACAAGGTATTAAATAAAAATTACTCCCCCTCTGTTTTTCAAGAGGTGACAAGTTTAGAGTTTACATAGCTCCCCCTTAATATTGGAATCCCAGAATCATTGATTTTATACCTTTTATTTACCTTTTCTCAATGACTTGCTTTTTTTCTCCCTCTTTTGTCATGATAAAAAAGATACTCCATATTTTTGACGAAAAGTGAAGAGATAGTGCAAAACCAATTTCTAAGTGACATTACAAGAAAAAGAAATTTTGAGCAACAATATCATCAAAACATAAAGGATTTCCACAGAGATAGTCATAATAGTCAAAGCAAGAACAAAAACCAACTATTAATAGTTAGATTGCATGTCTTAAGATATTAGCAAAACAGAGCAATGACATAGTTATGATTACAACAAACCTATTGATAAAGTAGAAAAGGATCCAAACTCAAGTCCCATGATCTTTCGAAAATCGTCGTTCAAGTCTGTCCAAACGATCTTCCATGGCACTGAGACGATCATAAAGTGTTGTGGTGCTGTTTTCTTGATAGGCTTGGAGATTTGTAAGCCTTGCCTCAATTCTCTCATTCTGAGCTTGAATATTGTGAAGAATAGCGAGAAGATGATCTTCATTGGTTGCAGGGGCATCCTCCAAGGGAGCATGAGAACCTTCAGCCGCTGCTGCTTCTTGTCCTCTTCCATAAACCCATTCACCATCAATTTTTCTAATTTGCATGCGGTTGAATGAAGCTTTCCCAAATTTGTGGTGGCCAGTAATGTCAATTACACAAGCTTCATGGAGATTGTTATGATCCAGGATTTTTGTAACAGCCAAGGCATAGGGAAGATCCATCATTTGCTTGACCTTGGCTTTCTTCATGTAGTGCATTATATAAAGGGGCCAATTAATATGTATTCTTTCTTTCATGGCCCACATTAAGAACACATCTTCCTCCTCAACCAGGACATAATTGCTAGCCCTTGGGACAAGAATATGAACTAATACAAAATGAAGAAGACAGTTGCAATGCCCCTTTTTCTCAGTAATCGCGAAGAAGGAACGTCACACTATGATACTTTAAAACAAACATAAACTAAAATAAATTAAAATACGAAAAATAGTACTTGTTTTTAAGCCCGTAGATCCGGTTCATTTTACAGTTATTTAAGATCCTTTGAAATTGCCACTATTTTTTTTGTTGAATTATTATAAATTATATCATTACCAAGTAGAGTCAAAAAGTTTATTTAAAAATCCATTACGTATAAAGATAATAATTAGATCGGTTCGGATAAAAGAATTTGACATAAGGTAAATCATACACAATATATATATATATATATATATATATATATATATATATATATATATATCCATACTTATATGCATAAGCCTGTTTAGTTACATTTCAAAATATACAAAAAGCAAAGATGTACCCACCCAAAGTTATACAGATATACCCCAGCATGTACAACAAAACGTCAGGCTTCCCAAAAAGATAGACAGTTAGCCATCAGTAGCTACCAATAGCATCAGCTCCTAAGACTGACGAGATGGGACCGTAGAAGGGTCCTCCTCGGGGTCCTCTGTTGGGAATTGCGGATCAAAAGTCTCGCAGCAGAATAAAAGAATTCCCTCACAGGATCCATGCAAAAAAGTCCATAATCCGAGTTTTTAAAAATTACCTCTTGAAGCATGATAATCATAAGCGAGGTGAATCACCAACACCATAATAGTGACCATGTCTCTGCGGTATCCACACGAACAGACTTGCAAAAGGGAGTCACGCCTCTGTTTTCGTAGTGCTAGCTGCGAAGAGAGGAGAAGAAGACCTCACTATCTCTCACTCACTTTCTGTAGGTGCGGCTAGGGTTGTGTTGTAACCTAGTAGCAACCCCCTTAGCAGTACTATTTATAATAGTGGCTGCCTTAAGTGAGTGTGAGTAGTAGCAAGGTAAGCTGTGCAACCCTAAACCCATCTGTCATGAGTTAGGCCCACAATTGAATCTGAGTCCAACTTGGTTCCTTATTACTCCAATCAAGTCTGTTCTAAGTGTGCGACCCTGCAAGTTCTCATGATGTTGGTAGTAATATTAAAATCTCATTTTAATATTACAAACAGTGAGCGGTATCTAGCAACACATCACTGCTACCCAAGTAATGAGAATGTCAGTGATTTGACATAACCTATCCGTGACCAATGTTTCCGTGTAGTTTAGTCCCTTTGTCCAGATATCCAGATTGAACACAAGGCATGGAATGTGTCACCGTTGTTTAGTTCAATCTTCAGTTTCCTGATTCCCGAGTAGACATAGTAATAACAAATGAGATCAATATCTCATACTGACTCATTTGAGCATGGCCATGCATTTCGTAGTCTCACTCAATCAGGGGGCCCGAAGATATCACTCCTGTTATTTAGGAGGGACAAATCCCATCTAGGTCACTCACATCCCTCCACATGTATCACGGTATGTCTAATAACCAACTTTATAATCATCTTGTTACAGATGACGTTTGATGGCATTAAAACACACAACTCCTCATGTAGGAATCATAGTGATTTCAGGTCAAAGAACCACATACACCATTATCACTATGAGAATCGCTTATGACACTCACGTAACGATCCACGTAGCGTTCTCATGGCGAGTCTGTCCAATACATCATTACTCTAATATGTATCCATGTGTAGACTTGATATCTCATATCCATAACCCGTGAGATGTGGTCATCAGTCTACGCACGTACTAGTCTCAATGCATTATCGTTGTCCTATTTGACAATAATACTTGACTAGGGACATTTTAAGAATAGTGCTCTATCCAATAGGATCTCACGATCAAGTCCACTTGATGTCCTATGGTATCAAACTTACTATTCTAAGGACTTTATTATGTCTACCAAAAATAACACAATAAATGAAATGCCTCATATATCAAAAAATAGCATAATATAATGTATGTAAACACAGACAAAATGTATTGGCCTCTAGGGCATACACCAACATCCTCTTCGTACGATGAAACATCCATCAGAGAGACAGAGCAACGGGCAGGAGCCTGAGCCGTGGACAAAAAGGAGTCATCACGTAGGGTGTAATACATATCAGCCCACATGTCCCTAACAGGCAGGTAAAACTCCAACCAAACAAAAGCATGAAAATCTAAAACAGGGGCATCATAACGACCCCATGCCAAGGACACCGTCAGCTCCCCATGGTACACACAACGGTCCATCTGCACATTAATGTGCCAGCAGTCAGGGCCTTCGTGAAAAGTGATCCGTGTATAGCCCAAAAATCTACGGGGGCGCGACGTCATCCTTGATAACTTCAATCGTAGTCTGGCCAGAAGCCTGGAAACTCAGGAGCTTCCTTGTCTTCCTTACAAACGTCTTCTCAAAAGTACACAATCCGACAGAATACAAAAAAAAAATAAAGAAAATACAGAAAGAGGTGAGACACCCAACTTGCATTACCAAAATGACAGTAAGAAAACAAAACGGCGCTGGACGCCCACATATATTACAGTTCATACACCCAAGTTACAGTAACAATAGAGAGTAATAGTAAACACAAAATGACAACTAATAACAGTAAATATTATTAACAACAGGCAGATGACATCCATATTTTCGATATTCAACAATCCAAGAAATCAAATAATTATTACAGTTATAACGGTAAACATATTCCACAATTATACATGCTCATGCATAATGAATCATGTGACTGACAGTTCACAATGCAAAGGGTACCAAAATTCCTACTCCATGGAACTAGACATAAACATTTTTTGGAGTGAATGATCAAGGAGTAATGCCAGTATATCGTTAGCCTTAAAAATATAGTGTGCTTTATCTCATAAAAATGTTTGCGCAATTGGCTTATACATGGCACCTCGATAGTTGATCGCGATATAGGACAGCGTCCCAGTCAGGATCGTCGGTGTGTCACATCAGTCTATCCCACGGCCCCAGTGGAGCTACCACTGTCTATTATGAGACACTCGCACCTTGACGCCCCTAGGGCCAACCACTATGACCCTATGCTTAGTCTACTTGCACCCGCACATAGGTGTTATTCAAACTCCTAGGCACACATAGCCTTTCTAACAATGTCTAATGGATAACTCATATGCATGATGACTCAATTTCAATCATGCATGTTCATCAATGATGCATTCATCTTAAGCATACGACAATAGTATTCATGTACATATACACATGCATATTCTTTTCTCAACATCATCACAACATGATATTCTCAAGTACATAACCAATAAGTGCTTAGCCCATATAAGGATTTATAACAACATAAAATTAATTCTCAATATCAACATGTAATCATACATAGCTCATCAATTTTCACAAGTTCATGTGTTGAATTCACATTTTCAAAGTCTCAAACTTTGGTCAATTATGAAGATTATAAGGTGAATTACCCTTCAAAACCGTGGCCTTCTAAGTGTTGTTATCCATTTTAATTCTTCCACTTCATTAAGGATTATGCATGTCTCTAAATCTTAGATTTCCAAAGATGCACCAAGGCATCATTTACCCTCACGGTTTTCTCCCTAAAACCATGGCCCTCAAAGGTCTTCAAAGTCCAATTTTTCTTTCCATTTTATGTATTAGTTTCTTAATACCAATTTGCTTAAATTTTAATTCACTAAGATCCATCCAAACCCTTATGGTTTCAAGCCAAAACCCTGGCTCCCTTTCTAGGTGTTCAATCCTTAAAATTTTTCATTTATTAATCTCAATGTTATCATTCAACATTTAATCACACAAGCATTATTAATTTGTTCACAAAAACAATTTTCAACCCAAAATTCCATCCAAAACCATGGCCACCATGTTAGGGTAGGAACCTCCAAAATTTCCATTTAGCAACCCTAACATGATCAAGCACATTTAACACTTCTAATATACTCAAAATCACTAATCAAAATTTATCAAATCCAAGAACACATGAACAAGCAAAAATCACAAAACACATGAACATGCAAGGGTTCCCTCACCACCATTATTGGTTGAAGTGAGTAGTCTCCCTCTGTAACACCCCAAAACTTCCTAAATATAAGACAATAATTTTGACAGTTAACAGAATTCTACTGTTTAGTGATTTCTGTGTACTATAAAATTATTTTGATTATTCCATGACTGCTTTTGATCGTTTTGAATGATTTACTCCCTGTTAGGAAAATAATAATTTTCGGGCCGGGGAAAATTTTACGTAATTTAATTATTACTGTCAAGTCTTAATTATTTTACGTAATCTGATTTGATATTTGTGCATTTTCTAATTTTTGTGATTTTGTGGGTGATTATGAAATTTTTATATTACTCTGTTTATTTTAGCGTTATCCGTGGGCCATATGTGGGCCTAGAGAGGTCGTATGTGGGCCCCACATGGGTCCAGAAAGGTAAAAAAAATTTTATAATTAGAAAAATTTGTACTGTTGAGACGGAGATGGGGGATCTTACTAAACCTGAATCCAGAAATAGTTTTTAAAATTTTCTTTTACTGTGTTTTGCACTGTATTTAATTATCAGGTGATAAAAATATAGTAAAAATATTATTTGAATGGCAATAGCAGATATAAAAATAAATATTGTACTGCGAAGTCAACATTAGTGGCTTGGATATCTACCATTGATGTAATCAACGGTGGAGACATATTATATTGGAGGAAGGAATTGAAGTTGATGCTTCAAAGGTGGAGATAGTTTTGGAATGGGAAAGACCAACGACTGTAACAGAAATTTGTAGTTTTATCAGATTAGCTGGTTACTATAGACAGTTCATTGAGGGGTTTTCAAAGATAGTAGGACCTCTTACCTAACTTACACAGAAGAATCAACCGTTCGTATGGACTAATGCATGTGAAGAAAGTTTTCAAGAGTTGAAAAGACGATTGACTACTTCACCGGTATTGATTTTACCTAATCCAAATGAACCTTTTGATGTATATTGTGATGCTTCGTACCAAGGATTGGGTTGTGTACTTATGCAGAATCATAAGGTGGTGGCTTATGCTTCAAGGCAGTTGAAAAATCATGAGAGGAATTATCCGACTCATGACTTGGAGTTAGCAGCTGTGGTGTTTACGTTGAAAGTATGGCGACATTTTCTCTATGGAGCAACGTTAACTGTTTTTAGTGATCATAAAAGCTTGAAGTACTTGTTTGACCAGAAAGAGTTGAACATGAGACAAAGGCGTTGGTTAGAGTTTCTGAAGGATTATGACTTTCAGTTACAGTATCATCCCGGAAAGGCGAATGTCGTAGCAGATGCGTTGAGCAGAAAAATGCTTAGTGTTTCTGTTATGATGACCAAGGAGAAGGAATTGATAGAAGAATTTCGGGATATGCGTTTATCTATGAAACTTACGCCAGGAAAGATGCGTGTAAACATGATCACCATTTCAAATGATTTGATGGCTAGGATACGAGATGGACAAAACAGTGACCAATACTTGCAAGAAGCAAAAGAAGCAAAGAGCCAAGGTGCAGAGGTGGAATTTAGCAAAGGTACTAATGGAATTTTGAAGTTTCAAGGCAGAGTTTGTGTGCCTAATGATCCAGAAATTATGAGATTGATTTTGGATGAAGCTCACAAGAGTAAGTTGAGTATGCATCCAGGAGCCACAAAGATGTACCAAGATTTAAAACAATTATATTGGTGGCAAGGAATGAAGAAAGATGTCGCTGAGTATGTATCATCCTGTTTAGTCTGTCAAAAGGCTAAGGTGGAACATCAAAGAACTTCGGGAATGTTGCAACCTTTGCCTATACCTGAGTGGAAATGGGATGACATAGCAATGGATTTTGTGACAGGACTACCAAAAACTCGGAAAGGTCATAATTCTATTTGGGTAATTATTGATCGGCTTACAAAGTCGGCGCACTTTTTGCCGATTAATATTAAGTACTCAATGGAGAAATTGGCTCAAGTGTACATCGATGAAATTGTTAGACTTCATGGTGTACCATCCAATATTATTTCGGATCGAGATCCCAGGTTTACATCGAGATTTTGGAGTAGTTTGCAAGAAGCGATGGGAATGAAGCCACGTTTGAGTTCTGCTTACCATCCACAGACTGATGGTTAGTTAAAAAGAACCATTCAGTCGTTAGAAGACTTGTTGAGAGCGTGTGTTCTAGAACAAAGTGGAGGTTGGAATGAGTTCTTACCATTGATAGAGTTCACATACAACAACAATTTTCATTCGAGCATAGGGATGGCACCCTATGAGGCATTGTATGGAAGGCGATGCAGAACACCACTGTGTTGGTATCAGGACGGTGAAAGTGTTGTGTTAGGACCAAAGATTGTCCAACAGACAACTGAGAAAGTAAAGATGATACAAGACAAGATGAGAATGACTCAAACTCGGCAAAAGAGTTATACTGATAAAAGGAGAAAATCGCTTGAGTTTGAAGAAGGTGACTATGTATTTCTGCAAGTGACACCTATGACTGGAGTTGGACGAGTGCTTAAGTCCAAGAAGCTCACTCCAAAGTTTATCAGGCCATATCATATTTTACATCGAGTAGGTCCGGTAGCTTATCAGATTGCATTACCACCTTTTCTGTCAAATCTTCACAATGTATTTCACGTATCGCAACTACGGAAGTATATTCCTGATCCTACCCATGTTATCGAACCAGACACAGTACAGCTGAAGGAGAATTTAACCTATGAAACGTTTCTAGTCAAGATTGAGGATCGAAGGACGAAATAACTTCGAGGTAAGGAAATTTCATTGGTTAAAATAGTTTGGAATGATGTAAGTGGTGAGGCTACTTGAGAATTAGAAGAAAAGATAAAGGAACAATATCCGTATTTATTCTGAGGATGTGAAGTCAAGTCTATCAAGTTTTGAGGACGAAACTTCTTTTTAGAGGGGGAGTATTGTAACACCCCAAAACTTCCTAAATATAAGATAGTAATTTTGACAGTTAACAGAATTCTACTGTTTAGTGATTTCTGTGTACTGTAAAATTATTTTGATTATTCTGTGACTGCTTTTGATCGTTTTGAGTGATTTACTCCGTGTCGGAAAATAATAATTTTCGGGCCGGGGAAAATTTTACGTAATTTAATTATTACTGTCAAGTCTTAATTATTTTACGTAATCTGATTTGATATTTGTGCATTTTCTAATTTTTGTGATTTCGTGGGTAATTATGAAATTTTTATATTACTCTGTTTAGTTTAGCGTTATCCGTGGGCCATCTGTGGGCCCAAGGAGGTCGTATGTGGGCCTCACATGAGTCCAGAAAGGTAAAATTTTTTCTATAATTAGAAAAATTCGTACTGTTGAGATGGAGACGGGGGATCTTACAAAACCTAAATCCGGAAGCAGTTTTTAAAATTTTTTTTACTGTGTTTTGCACTGTATTTAATTTTCGGGTGATAAAAATACAGTAAAAATATTATTTGAATGGCAATAGCAGATACAAAAATAAATATTGTACTGCGAAGTCAATATTAGTGGCTTGGATATCTACCATTGATGTAATCAATGGTGGAGACTTGATCTTAATTTAGTCAAACGGTTGAGATTTAGTCTTATAAAGTGGCTAGGACCATTTATAGCCCTTGGATGTAAAGTTTGAAGGAGTAATCTTGACCCTTCATTTTGGAGACACATCTAATGGCTTGGATTTCAAGAAGGAAAGATCCAAAGGCCTAAATTAAGTCTTCTATCTAAGCCTAAACCTAGAAGCTACATTAAATCCTAACCATTGATCTAATCAATGGTTAAGATGACCTAAAATGATGGCTAGGAGATTTGTTGCATTTTGAAGAGTGCATGGATGGAGGGGACGGTTTTGGTGCTGCATTTAGGAGCTAAAGTAACATTGGAAGACCATAATTGATCACCTTTGGTCATTATTGAATCATTCTTCATCTTTCCTAAAGCAAGACTTAGAAAAAAATTTCTCTCCATTTCTCTCCAAACAAGGTTTCGGCCAAGCACTCTAAACCACCTTTCCATCACCCTTTAATTTCAAACAACCATATTTCTTCAATCCTTACCTATTTCTAAGACACTTTGTAGTTTACACCAAGTCCTAAATCTTACATCTTGAAGGAGTTTTTCCAAGAACAAGTTTTAGGGTTCTTAAGGTGAAGTTATGGAAAACTTCATTTTTTCTCTTCTTTTTCATGTTCTAAACCATGTTTGATCCATGCTTCCCCTTATTCAAGCTTAATATACTAATTTCTTTGTATTTGTTTTGTGTTCAAAAGACTTTTGTTGGTGGAGATCTTGTTCAAAACACAAAGCAAGGAACTTTTTGTGGTTCTTCAAGAGGTAAGAGGGAGATCCATCTCACCAACCAAGTATGGTGGTGAGAGATGGTTTTATATTTGATGGATGGTGAATCCATGTGAGGATTCATATCCATGGTCATGTAATAATTTGTGTGTGTTTATGTGCTTTGATTATTTTCCTATGTTTGATATGATTTGCATGATTTTGCATGATTTATTGCTTATATGGTATGCTTATAATATGCATGATGAAAGCATGTTGAATATATTATGGGGCATGTATGTTGAAACAAACAATTTTGGCTCCAAAGGCCATGGAGGAGGCTACGGTTTTGAGCTCTAAAAATTAGGGTTCATGTTAAAATTTTTCAAGAACAAGGAAAATAATTTTTGGTCCCTAAACTAAGGTGAATTTCGGCCAAGACACCTCAAATTAGGTGTTCACAAAATTATATTTTCATGAATGATAAAATTGAATGATTTGGGAAGCAAGGAAAATAAACAAAGGGTTTGATTTTCAAGAAACAATATACATGGTTTTGGAGAAGTATTTTTATTAATTTATTTTGTGTAAAAACAAGAATGGAACTTAGTTGATTTAGAAGGAAAAATACAAGAATGATTTCAATGGTCATGCCCATGATTTTGAAGGCTTGTAATGCCTTGATCTTTATGAACAAAGTGATTTTCAAAGTAGAAATATAAAAGGAATTTGGAAAGGGAATCAGAGTGTTTTAATACTTGAGAATTGGAATTTTCATACGTGAATGGAAAAGAGAGGTTGAAAATGTTTGAACCTCAATTTATTTTAAAAAGGATTGATTTTTAAAATTGATTTGGAATTATAAAGAATACGTTGGTAACTTGGGATTTTCTAACTTAAAACTCATTCTTTGGGTTTTGGATAGCGTTAGTAAATTTTAAAGTTAAAAACATTGATTTAATTCAATGAAATGATGATTTTATGGAATAAATTATGAAAAGTATTTTCTTGAGTAAGAAATGTGTAAAATAATGTGAGAAGTCATATTATTTTGAAAAATGTTGAAAAGAAATTTTTAAACAGTTGAGAAATATTTTATGAAGTTGAAAAATAGTGAAAAATGATTTATGTAACTTCAAAACATGATTTTTAAGCTACGCGATTGGAAAAACGTTTAAATATTTCCACGCGATTTGAAAAATGTTGAAATATTTCTACGCAAATTTGGAAAACATTTAAATATTTTTACGTGATTGAAATATTGTTGAAAAATCACTACGTGATTTAAAAATGGTGGAATATTTTTACGTAATTGATGAAAACGTTGAAAAATCTATATGTGATTTGAAAACGTAACAGAAATAATACTAAATTATGAAAACGCGACAAAAGTAGTGCGCGATTATGAAAACGCGATAAAATGATTTTTGCGATTAAATATACAGTAAAATTACTGTTGAACCAGTGGATGAACACTGTCTGAGAAAATGATAATTTTTGCCTGTGATTGGCATTGGTGCATTTTATATGCATGAAATGGTGTTTGGACACTGTATGAGAAATTATGTGAATTACCTTTGGTTGGTAATTGGTGCATTATACATGCATTGAAAAATGGTCCGATGGGCTAGATATTGCTAATTGCCTAGGAGAGACGTACACCTCTTGAGTAGGTGTGATATGCGGAGTGTAAGTCACTTGTTGACCTTGGGGGCATCAGGGTGCGGGTTGCTTACATAGGTGGTTGGTAGCTCTTCTTCCCGTAAGTTAGACCGATGCAACGCACCGATGATCCTGACCGAGACACTATTCTTAATCGAGATCTCGTAAAGACTGTCGTGTATATGCTAGATGTGCAAATACAAATGAGAATTGTAGCACTTGGTCTGAGGCATTTTGGTACAGACAGATCTTTCGGATCAACTTCTCCGAACTGAGTATTAGCTCCATGGAGTAGGAACATTGAGTCTATGTGCACATGCATAACATATGCATCTTTATTGAGCATTGGTTATGATAATTGAAATGTTAAAATACTTGGATGATAATACTGTTAATGGCATGATAGTAAATATTATTTATTGTATCGGTTATTTGAATACATTATGATGATGGCATAATTATATTTATGGTATGATATAACTGTATAGTATGTTGTATGTATTATCTCTGTGCTACCATATTGGTAATGGCGTAGGTGATCTCACCTCTTTGCATGTATATGTATGTATGGTATTTATATTTGATAAAGACGTTGAGAAAGAAGTAGTACAAGAAGGGGAAGAGGAACGACTCCTTACTTCTGGGAACGCAGAGTTTTGATAGCATGGCGTCAAGGTCGAGTTTCTTGGGGTACGTGCGTTTGCAGTTCCACAGAGGAGTTGGAGCTTGGAGGACAAGTCCCAATGAGAGGGGACTTATTTATGAGGGGCATCTGATAGTAAACTTTAGTAGGGTATTTCATGGGGATCCATTTTTCTCCATAACTATTTTTGTACATGTGGAATTTCTGTTGTCTATTAGGTGGCATTGGGATACGAGAAACTATGTCCCAACAGAAATTATTATTGTGTCGTCCGCTCGGACACATGTCCGTAGGGCTTCACGTCAAATCGGATTCCTACCTGCTGAGGAGTCTGAGGAGGACCCGTCTGAGGGTTCTGCCGCTTAGTTAAACTTGGGTGAGTCTAAACTCTGTTACAAACTATGTCTGTATATAGTTAAGTGTGTTATCTAGTTTTTGAGAAATGGTCTGTATATAAATAATCTGACAGTACGTGTGTAATGTATAATAATGTAAATTATATGTGATGATATATAATATTTTATTTTCCGCTAAGTTTATTTTATAGTTATCAAGCAAGAAAGAAAAAAAATTTGCAACTCATATTTTATTACAACGTCAAATTGTTATAACTTGGGGGTAATTTGGTAATTAAGTATCATAAATGTGGCACCCTACGGTGGGTGTTACACCCTCTTACCTAAGGAAGAACAAACGAAAATGGTCTCCTTCAAGCTCCTATTGATTTCGGTTTCAAGGCTCCAAAAACCCTAGGAATTTCCATCATCAAGAATCATTGTTAAGCATGGAAAAGAATGGATTTTGGGTCTCCATTGAGACCCTAGAGTCCAAAAATGAAGAGAAATGAGAAGAAAGGTGGAAGCTTTACCTTAAAAATGGAAACTTTGTCTTGGAAGACAATGGAGAAAGGTTAGATTTTTGGAGAAACTTTCTAAAGAGAAAGTGTAAAGGAGATGGAGGTGAGTATAGAAATGAGCTTGGTGAAGAGAAAAGTAAAGAAAAATGGTGGAGAAGGGTCTGCAAAATCGTGGCTATGGAGGAGTGTAGAGAGAAGGTGGAGAAATGAAGGAGATGAAGTTTTTAGATAGAGAAGTGAATAGGTTAAAGTGAAGATGTTTTGTGATTGTTAGGTTAAGTGGGGTCGAAAAAATTTTGCCTCCCAAGGGCATAGTTAGCCGTGGCAAGTAAGGAGAGAAGAGGAGGAAAATTTTGGCTTCCCATGCAAGCCAAGGGCAAGGTGGTCTTTTGGCCAAAGCTTCTCAAAGAAGCTTCTTAATTAGGGTACAAAATTTGAATTAAAGTGAGCTTGATTAGACATAAAGTAGATTGCATTAGGATAATGTGATAGGGTTTTTATTACATGTTATTATCCAATGGATAATTACTACAGTCAACAGAAGTCAGTATTAATTTATCTGATAGATAAATTTTACACTGTGTTTTATTACTTTGTTTGTTAAATTTTCTCGAAAAACATGAAACCACATAAACCGTGTCCAACCTCGGGTATAGTAAGATCCCCTGTCGACGTTTCCACAAATCAAATTTCTCGAAAAAAAATATTTCATTTTCCCGGCTCCGCTTAGTTTGCATGCAAAATGAGGAATAATATTAAAATATTCCACGTTCTCAGAAAAATCCAAAAAAATTTCAGAAAATCACAAATATTATAAAATGAACATTTATGAGAAAAGAAATAAATTTTGGAGTGTTATAACGGTCTTGTGGTTTCAACAAACCAGCATTGAAATTTCTTTTAGTGAGAAAAGGAATGCCTGGTTGAAGCATTCCCTCAATGGCGGTTCTCTTATCAAAGTTTTCCCATTGTGAGTGATTTTCATCAGCAAACCTTTCTCCAGAGAAATTTAAACCAAACAGAGTAGACCATTGACCAGGTGTTACAATTACCCTTTTGCTTTTAACTTCAGACACCAATTGTACTCTAACAATGCTCAAATTACAGAAGAAAACATTAATAGCTTCAGTGTAGAAATACTTACTTGGAGCAGAGACAAATGTTTTCAGTCCATAAAACTCCAAGAGGTCTGTGAGGAATCTCAATCCTACTTTGACAAAGAATTCCCAGTCCATATACTTGGGCTGAATGAGGTTTTTGCCATGAAACTCCAGTTGAAACTTCTTCTTTTGTGCTGGATGAGAAAAGAACCTTGCAAGGTCAAGGTCACGTGAATAATTTGGTTCATCAGCGTGAGTAGGTGGTTCCTTAGGCACATTGGGATTTTTTGTGCATGAACATTTGGGAACATTGGAGGAACTACTTGCCATGGTCAATAATAGTGTTAGGGCTCGGTTTGAGGAGAGAGAAAATGGGAGGGGAGGTGAGAAAATGGAAGAAAATGGAGGTTTTGATCAATGGAAGTTGAAGGAAAGTGATGGATATTGAGTTTTAGTGGTGGATTTTGGTTGGATTTGGAGTAGGAGAGGGGTTTGAGGGAGTGGGTATGAGTGGGTGTGAGAGGAAGAAGAAGGCTATGGAGGAAAGGGGGTGCTCGTGAGGATGGAGGCTTCTCGGTTTTGTACTGGATAGAGGAGCATAACCGATTATGTATATTGCATAATCGGTTTTGGGGGGAATTTGGTGCTTCTTGGAGGTTGAAATAATCGATTATGAGAATAAGGCAAACTATGCCTTAACCGATTATGATGGAACCAAAGAAAAAAGAATGGTCTCGGGTTGATAATATAACAGGTTATGGAAAGGGCCATATTCGAATATGGCAAAATGTTTCCTGATTTCCTTAAGCCCACGAAATTGTTAGGAAAGACTATATAACCGAATATGTGGATGCAATATTCAGTTATGGCTTGCTTCCAAAGGCCACGAAATTGAAGAGGAAAACAACATAACCAAATATATGAATGGAATAATTGGTTATTCCTTACTTCCAGAGACCATGTCCATAAGCTGACTAAATTCCCAGAGATACAATACAGCCCATAACTGAATATGAGAAATCATCATCAATTATTTTACTTGACAGAGATCAAGTTTAACATGCCAAAACTTCTTTAGACATCAATAACAAATTATACAATTTTCATAATAGATTATGTCCATCTCCCAATTCTTGATTTCTAAGATAAAACCAGATCAAGTCTTCAAGAATTCAACAATTCAAAACCATTAACACTTGTCATTTTCTCTTAGACCAGAAAAATCTTTAAGAATTCATCCTTCAAGACTATCAAAACTTGTCTTTCACTAACAAAGCCAAGAAAAAAAAATCTGCAGAATTGAGTCCTTTAATATATCACCAGCTTATTGCATTCTTAAGCATTTGCTTGACTTGGTCATTGTTTCCATCACTCTAAACACATTAAATATAGCTTGCAACCAGATTATACTTCTTTGAAGGAGCTTGAATCCAGTTTCTTCAATAGGAACCTGAGATTAGATGGTTGAGGGACTTGAGCATGGGTCAAGTGCCTACAAAACAAACTTGGGAGAAACTCTGACGCTCAAGTCAGTATTGGATTCAAATACAATTTAAGGAAAGAGTATAGTGTAACATGTCAAATTATGCAGCAAACATCCAAATTATGAAGTAGAGTTATTCTTCAAATATGAATGCAAGAATGATCTAATATACCAAGTTCACTTCTTATATAAAAGAATGCTTCTTTGTTTAAGGGTTTAGTGAAGATATCAGCTAGTTATTTAGTTGTTTCCACAAACTCAAGCATGCAATCACCTTTTTGAACATGATCTCTAATAAAGTGATGCCTAATTTCAATGTGTTTTGTTCTTGAGTGCAAAATGGGATTCTTAGACAAATTGATTGCACTAGTATTGTCACACCTTATAGGAATGTGATCAATCTCAAGACCATAGTCTTGAAGTTGTTGCTTCATCCAAAGAACTTGAGCACAACAACTACCAGCTACTACATATTCAGCTTCAGCGGTTAACAATACCACACTATTTTGCTTCTTGCTATGCCAAGAAACTAATGAGTTTCCAAGCAAGTGGCATGTCCCACTGGTGCTCTTCCTATCCATTTTGCGACCAGCAAAGTCAGAATCAGAATAATTAATTAGGCTACATGAAGCACCCTTAGGGTACTATAATCCCATTTGTGAAGTGCCTATTAGATATTTCATAATTCATTTTACAGTATATAAGTGAGATTCCTTAAGGTTTGCTTGATATCTAGCACACATGCATACACTAAACATTATATCCGGCCTACTAGCGGTAAGGTAAAGAAGTGAGCCAATCATACCTCTATACTTAGTAATTTCTACTGATTTACCTCCTTCATTCTTGTCCAAGTAACAAGAAGTGCCTATTGGTGTAGCCATGTGCTTGGCATCTTCCATTCCAAACTTCTTGAGTAACTCCTTGCAATATTTGGATTGATTTATAAAAATCGCATCCCTTGTTTGCTTGATTTGAAGACCAAGAAAGAAGTTGAGCTCCCCCATCATGGACATCTCAAATTCACTTTGCATAATTTTAGCAAATTCTTTACAACGAGAGTCATTAGTAGCACCGAATATGATATCATCAACATATATTTGAACAAGAAGAATGTCATGTTTTTTATGTTTGATAAAAAGAGTAGTGTCAACCTTTCCCCTAGAGAAACCATTTTCCAAAAGGAACTTGCTCAACCTCTCATACCAAGCTCTAGGAGCTTGTTTCAAGCCATACAAGGCCTTTTTAAGTTTAAAAACATGGTTGGGCAGTTCAAAGTTTTCAAAACCAGGAGGTTGATCCACATACACTTCCTCTTGGATAAAACCATTTAAAAAGGCACTTTTAACATCCATTTGAAAAAGTTTAAAATCCATGATGCAAGCATATGTAAGTAACATCCTAATGGCTTCTAGTCTAGCTACGGGAGCATACATTTCTTCATAATCTATACCTTCTTCTTCATTATAACCCTTAGCTTCAAGCCTAGCTTTGTTTCTTATTATTAAGCCCGTTTCATCAAGTTTGTTCCTAAAAACTCATTTAGTGCCAATTATAGGAAGATCATTGGGCCTTGGGACTAATTCCCAAACTTGATTCCTCTCAAATTGGTTAAGTTCATCTTGCATGGCCAAGATCCAATGTTCATCATTAATGGCCTCATTTATGTTTTTAGGTTCAAGTTGAGAAACAAAAACCATATGGTTACATGCATCTCTAAGAGAGTTACGAGTGATTACCCATTTTGATACATCACCTATCACTTTGTCAAGAGGATGATATCTTGATGTTTTCCATTCCTTGGGAAGATCCATGATTTGAGAGTCCTCTTGTCTTGGGAAACCATATGAGCTTTCTTCTTGCTTCATGAGGTGAGTTCTTGCAAGGATTTCTGCAACATCATCAACAAGCTCCTTTCTCAACTCATTTGGGTTAGTTTCATCAAATGCAACATGTATGGACTCTTCTATGGTCATAGTTCGTTTGTTGTAAACTCTAAAGGCCTTACTATGTGTAGAATAACCAAGAAATATTCCCTCATCAAATTTTGCGTCAAACTTCCCCAAGTTATCCTTTTTATTATTTAAAACAAAACATTTATATCCAAAAACATGAAAATGTGAGACATTTGGTTTTCTTCCTTTGTATAATTCATAGGGGTTTTTCTTTAAAATTGGCCTTATTAGAGCCCTATTCATAACATAACAAGTGGTGTTTACCACATCCGCCCAAAAATACTTAGGAAGGTTGGCCTCATTGAGCATAGTTCTTGCCATTTCTTCTAGAGATCAATTTTTCCTTTCTACAACACCATTTTGTTGTGGTGTTCTAGGGGCCAAAAAATTATGCTCAATGCCATGTTCATCACAAAAGGTTTCAAATTCACCACCATGATCACTTCTTATAGATGCAAGACAAAAACCTTTTTCATTTTGGATAACTTTAGCAAGCTTTTTTAATGATTGAAAAGCATCATTTTTGTGAGACAAAAATAATGTCCATGTAAACCTAGAAAAATCATCCACAATCACTAAGGCTTAGTAATTCCCACCAAAGCTCATAGTTCTAGAGGGACCAAAAAGATCCATGTGCAAAAGTTGTAGAGGTCTAGAAGTTGAAACCATATTTTTAGCTTTAAAAGAGACCTTTACTTGTTTTCCCTTTTGATATGCATCACAAAGTTTATCTTTTTCAAATTTGAGCTTTGGAAGACTAATTACTAGTTCTTTAGAAACCAATTTATTTAAGTGATCCATGTGAATATGAACAATTTTTCTATACCATAACCATGAATTGTAACACCCTTGTGGGGATGTCACATTTATGAATGCAATAAAATAAAATCTACCCAAGTTATAAAACATTTGATACATAATTAATATGAGTTGTAAAATTTTTCCTTTTATACCTAATAACCTTAAATAAAATAACACAAAACATAAACAACCATTATCACACACATAATATACATATGATTTGTCTTAAGTTATACTGTAACACCCCTTTGGAGGATGTCACACATAAAAGAAAATAAAATAAATAGAAATAAAATCTACCCAAGTTGTGGAATATTTGTTAAAATTATTACGGGTTGTAAAATAATTCGATAGATCAAGTATGTAATAAAAAGATAATACGAAAAATACGAAATAAAAAAAATCATCATCTAATAATATACATATGGTTAAGTTATAAACTGTACATATAATTTACAACTAAGACTACAACTATTTAAACAAAAACAAAAGAAAGCAAAGCAAAAGAGTTAATATATACGGACATACGCCGATGACGCGCCCAAAAAAACATCATGATTATCTACTCCTCGATGGATCACTCTCGGTGTGAAAATGATCATCGGAGATAAATATCCCGATGTCTCGACACACGCGATAACGGGATCGCGCGGTCGACACGATGCTTATCTCACTAGGCTCGGGGTTTTCAAGCACCCCAATAACGCCTAATGGATAAGGGTAACTCTAAGTGCGAGAAAAAGCGTCGTCGTCGAAATCGGATCTCCATCAAACTGATGACGTAGAATCACAGTCATACGTCCAGCATAGGTAACAGAAGCACGATCTCCTCGTAAATGCCAAGCCAGATCACCTCCATGGAATACCAGCTCTACGAATCCCAAAAATGCAGGCGTCGCCATCCCCCACACAATCAATCCAGAGGGTATGGATGATCGGATGGTTCTTGCTCGTAAAACTGATCGTCGGTCTGCTGATCTCCCTCTTCCTCAGGGTACACGATCTCAAGAGGTTGTTCCTCTTCTTCCTCTTCAAACTCTTTACCGCATAAAAATAAATAGACAATAGACACATACAATAAAGAGGTAAGACAACATAAAATCATCGCAACATGGCAAATAAGAAGACGACACATAACTACTACTGCGGTTCATACAATACGAATAAGCTATAACAAGTAATACATATTAAATATCCTAGTGTTTGAGAACATCACGGATATAACACAAATAAAGAAATTCACACGGATAAATCAATTTCACAGATAAACTAAGATAAGAAATAGACAACTAACATAAAAATTATCAGATAAATACAAATAGAGAAAATGTAAAAACATCCAAGATGTTACCAGATAAAGATAAATAGAGGAAAATGGAATATTATCCAATATATACTCAAATACACCAAAACACAACCCTACTCCATGGAGCTAAACCCAAACAGATATCAGAGAGAATGACTTGCAAAATCTATTAGTACCACGGCTGCCCAACCAACTATTACGCGGTCACACGTTGCGTCAATAGCCTACGGCACTGGGAATCCACCATCCAGGCGTAGTATAGTTCACGGTCTCCCGTTGTGGCACTATAGGCAATGTACTACTAAACTTTACAAACCTCGATTAAATATAGTGAATGTCGAGTACATTAGTGTGCTATCGGTTTACCACGGCCCAGCGGAGCTACCTACTGTCCACATGTGGGATCCCGTACACTAAAGTCTCCAAGTTTATTAGAACAATAAACCACACTACATTTATCGCATCGACAACACGATGTGATTCGTCTCGCAACCCAAAACACCAAAAATTGGCATAAAGACAGAACATAATTCCAAATATATGAAATTACGAAAATGCCCTCAAGATAAAAATATACCCTCAATGGCGTAAAAGCACATGCGGGTTCACATTTTCCCGACAATGAAATAACCTCAAAAGCACATCTTGGTTCACATTTTCCCGACAAATGAAAAATAAATATAGTAACGGTCAATCGCGTAGAAATTTTATCGCGTTTTTGAAATCTCGTCATTTTTACAAACGTTTAAAAATCGGGTAAAGATATTTTTCTGTTTTTAAAATCGCGTAAGCATTTTTAATACGTTTTCTCAATCGCGTAGGATTTTTAAATCATTTTCTTATTCGAATGCCTTTAAAATTACCATTTAAACAGATAGAAATAATATTTAGTACATTTAAACTACGTAGAATAATTTTTCATACCGTATCTTGTCATTAGGATATTTTGACTATCCTATAGGTTCAATTTTACTAAAAATTGACAAAGCATTTTGTTTATAAATTTATAATAATGATTTTCTAAATTTTCCATAAAATTTCTATTTACCTAATTTTTAACCATTTCATTAAATTCTTTTTGAAATCTCTAACATGCTTCAAAACCGAAAGTGAGCTATATGTTAGAAAATTTCTTAACATTACTGTATTTCCTTCCTAATGATAAAATTATGAATTTTAACCCTTTAGACTTACTTCTAATCAATTGGTTCCTTCATAAATCATTATAGAAAATTTCTTCTTAACTTGTATTGTTTCTTTTTAATTGAAAAAGGTTTAGAAACAAGTTTTTAAAATCATGAATTCCTATAGTGGCATGTTGGCGAATTTTATAAAACTTTTGCATTTGATTTCCAAAATGTCTTTCACCTTTTAAATCATATCAAATGTATTCTATAGTCTAAGTTCATTAAATCATTTTAGAAAATAGTTATCTATATTCAATTTAATCCTTTAGGCATGTTGGCCCAAAATACTAAGTTTGTACCATTTGATTTCTAAATGCATTTTTCTTTGATCAAATCAATTAGAAACTTTCTTGATTCTCCTAGGTTAATTAAGCTACACTTTAGGAAAAATCAAGAGAACATTTTGGTCCTCCAAACTTGTCATTGCCGTGAGCTATTGGATTGTGTTCTTTGGAACACTCATGCAAACTTACACATGTTATTCACATCCTAAACCTTATCATACAATTCTAACACATGCATTTATATCTCTAACACATGCAAAATATTTCTAACACATGCAAAATATTTCTAACACATGCAAAATATTTCTAACACATAAACCTAATTTAAAGCTTATAGACATACAATCAAAAGCTATTAGACATGCAAGATTATTACAATTACCAAATAAGAAAGCTACTAACACATAACACTTAAGCTACTAGCAACCACAAAAATTAACAAATACACATCAATAAACACACCACAACCGAATCCTTATGGATTCTACAAACAACTCATCTTCTTACCACCATCAAGGGATGATAAGAATTGTCTTCCTCTTACCTTAAATGAAGACAAAAACTTGCTTTCTCACCTCCTTAGGTCACGGTTTTCACTCCACCAAACACCTAAAAATCTCAAACAAAACCTACATGTTACTAACCATGAAAAAGAAGCTAAACCATGGAAAAATCATGGCTTAGAACTTTGAAAAAGAAGAGAGAAAAGAAAAGTATGAAATTTCACCTTCTAGGTAAAACTTCCAAGGTTGGTTTCCAAGCCTTAGATGGAAGAATTTGAAGAAACTCCCAACTACAAAGGTTCTTAGAATGGTGTTTAGATTAAGGAAACTTGGTTAGAAAAATTTTTGGATGGTTGGAGTGTTAGGAAACAAGCTTGGCCGAATATGGTGGAGAAAATGGGCAAGAATGGTGGCTAGGGTTCTTGATGAGAGAGAAGAGAGAAAAGTGATGAAGACAAAGTGATCTTTTGGTCACCAAAGGCCTCTTGGCCGTGGACTTCAAGTGGGGTGCAAGGTGGGCACCTTGCTTGGCTTCATCCAAGCCATTGGATGAATCAAAGGCTAAGATTAAGCCTTGGTGAGCAAGCCTACTTCTCATTGGTTGGTTCCCGGTGACTCACATGGCTTAGTCACACTGCGTAATAAATGCTCACTGAGTCGAATAGTGAGTCGACAACTGCTCGAAAGTTCTACGACTTACGGTGATTAATTAAGCTACCGATCTAACCGTTTCGCTAATTGTGGGTCCCGCAAAATATTTCCTGGTCCACATGTCACTAAAACACACCGACTAATAAAATAATATTATAATAATATAAAATTATTTTATTTGTGATTAAATCCTAAAAATTAAAAGATTATTTTTAGTCTCATTTAGAATCTTAAGTAAGATCCCCAATTCTAAATAATAAAATAAGATTTTCCCGGCCCGGAAAATATTATTTTCTGCCTCGAGCAAATCGCACAAAAAGTCCATATAAAATCACGAGACGATTTTCTCGGCATTAAATCAAGAAGAAAACAATTAAAAACAGATAAAAACAGAGAAAACAAGACGTTCGGGACGTAACGGTCATTTCCCCGTTTTTCCCACAACGTAGGTAATCGTCCAAAACGTTCAAATAAAATATCCAGCAGTATTATTTAGTGTATATCTTTCGAGAAAAATTAATACAATGAGCTCGAGAAAAATTTTTATTTTACCGTCTCAAGCAAACTACGTAAAACGATCAATAAAAATTTGAACCCAGATATCGTAGTTGTTTTCATACAAAATTCAAGAACAGAAAAATAGGGACACAGCGGTCATTCATACCAAAGCATGAAAAACAGAAAACAGTACATTCAGAATATTTTCTAAAAATTGGGGTGTTACATATACAAATAATTTACAACTACAAAATATTTACATAAAGCAGTAAGAGTTAATATACAGTACCACAACATAAAGTACCCAAGCGCACATCATAGATCCCTAACCCTCAGAAGGATCACTCTCAGATGAAACCTCAGGTGATAGAAATCTAGGATGTTTCACAACTCTACGGACAGGAGCCCGCGCTGTTGATACTATACTGATCTCACTAGGGGTACGAAAAAGTCCTCCCTAATGACGCCTCAGATCCAACGGCATCTCCAATTGTAAATATAAGGTAGTAGTAAACACTAGCTCAACATCAAACTCTCCGCGTAGGGACACAGTCAGACGTCCCAAGTATATCACCGATCCTCGATCCTCGCGTAATCGCCAAGCCTCTGAACCTCCATGAAACTCAAGTCTCACGAAACCAAGAAATCTCAACAACGCCATACTCACAAGATCAGTCCAAAGGATATGGATGATTGGAAGGTTCGCACTCGTCGAACTGATCACCCGTCTGTTGTTGCTCCTTCTCCTCAGGATACACACAATCTAGAGGTTGTTCCTCTTCCTCAAACTCTTTATAAGCATGAATAATAATACAAAACAATACATATAGAGAGGTGAGATAATCTTACATCAATACCAGCATGGCAAATAAGAAAATGACAGTACCACAGATATCACAGTTTAATATAATAAAGCATACTATAACATCATAAATAATAACACAATTTAACATAAAAACTTAATACAACAGTGTCATATAATATCACAACTAATAATGTTATGATGCATGACACAAATGCAAATGCAGTATGACTCGTTCCTACTCCATGGAGCTAGACACAGACATCAGAGAGAATGACCCGTAAAGATCTATCAGTACCTCAAGCTGCCTAACCAAACTATTCCACTGTCTAATGTCGTGTCTATAGCCCACAGTCCAACGTCGTGTAGTAGTACACAGTCCAAAATATGTCGTGCACTACAGGCATTGTACTAAATAGTTTTTACAAGATCTTGATTAAGTATAGTGCGTGTCGAGATCATTAGTGTGTTGCCAGTTACCACGACCCAGAGGAGCGACCAATTGTCCACATGTGGAGTACTCTACACACTAATGCCTCCAAGTCCACACAAGATGAACCACACTACGCTTATCACACCGACAACACGGTGTAATTCGTCTCGTCAATCAATCGCCAATATCAACCAACTTGGCACAACTCAATGCATGAATAAGAACAATAATTACCAAATTACCCTTAGTCAAGATATTATTATATTTACAAAAATGCCCTCAATCTAAAAAATTTCATTATATAGTACGTCACCACTTGACAGTACCATATCTCAATATGTCCGGGTCCACCACTTTGGCCCGACAGCAAAACTCATTGTTTCAATTAATTGCATAGAAATTTTATCGCGTTTTCACAATCTTGTCACTTTTACAAATGTTTTTAAATCGCGTAGTGTTTTTAAATCATTTTCTCAATCGCGTAAGATTTTTAAATCGTTTTCTTAATCGAAAAGCTTTAAAATCTCTATTTTAAAACTGCGTAAGCTATTTTTAATACTTTTAAACTACGTAAAATATTTTCCTTACATTATAAATATATTATCAAATGTTCTCTTTTATTTGTCTGTTTTTAATAAATTTTGACAGCATTTTGTTTATAAAATCTATAAAAAATGTGTTTTCTACGTTTTACCTTTGAAAATTCCTTTGGTTAGTTGATTACTACTAAATATACTTTGAAAATTACTATCATACTTTAAAACTCAAAGATAAGTACTTTTCAAGAGTTTTGTTTATTTTCCTTCTATGTTATATTTCTAATAAAAATTAGTTTACTTCTTTAAATTTTAAAAATCCCTTGCAAATGTATTCTTTTTAGGTTAAACCTCTAGTCTACACTTAGCAAATAAATTTTGGATTAATTACACATTAAAATGGCATTTTGACCGAATTTCACAAAACTTTGGCATTTGATCTTTGGATCATTTTCTATCTTCTAAATCATTTTGGAATTCATTAATTTACCTAATTCCATTAAATCCTTCCTTTAGAAAATGATTGAGAACATTTTTGTTCTCTTTTCTTGTTGAAGCAGAAAGCTCATTGGTTGTGTTCTTTGGAACACTCATGCAAACCTTACATGTTATTCACATCCTAATTAATAATCATGCATATATCAACACATGCAATATATTTTAAAGCTTATAGACATGCATACAAACAATATCAAACATAAGTAGGAAGGCATTTAAACAACCAAACAAGTGAATCCTTATGGATTCTTCACGCATATACAATCCATTTTCTCATCACCATACTTGGTTGATGTGATTAAATCTCCCTCTTACCTTTAAGGAAGATAAAACCTTCTACTCTCCTTCCTAGTTGATTTCGTGGCTCTGCAAGAATCCTAAAAGATCTTAAACAAAAATTTAAAGAGTTATAACTATATGAGAAAAGCATAAACCATGGATCAATCATGGCTTAAAACCTTAGAAATGAAGTTAGAAATGAAAAACAAGGATCTTCACCTTTTAGGAAAAACCTCCATGTTAATTTTCCAAGCCTAAGATGAAAGATTTTGGAAGAACACTCAACTAGAGATGTTGTTAGAATTGTGTTTAGGTTTGAGAAAGTAGGTTGGATAAAATTTTAGATGGTTGGATGGTGGTGTAAGGTGTTCGGCCAAATAGTCTTCAAAGGAAACAACAATGGTGGGTTTTGTTTTTAGAAGAGAGAAAGTGTAGGTTAAGTGATAGTAAGAAATGAGAATGACGAGCAAAATGGTCTCCTTTGCCTAATGCATAGTCGTAGAGCTCACTAAGGAGGTGCCTCCTTTGTTGACTCCTCCTAGCCTTAGATTTGATCAATGGTTGATATCAAAGCTTGGCCTACAAGCTTGTCTTTAATTGGTGCATAAAAACCTAGTCACTAAGTGACTAAGCTCTTCTTGAAGCTTCTTGAAAGCTCTTGGCCGAATGGCCCCTTGGGAGAGCAAACTAAGTTTGTGATCCATTTGGTCTTCTAGTCACATTTAGGTGCATTTGATTAATTCATTTAGTTACTTGCCTAACTAGATAGTTACTTAAGTTAACTAGGTTAGTCTTGATATTTTGAGATCATCATCTAACTAGAACTTAACTAGATAGCTAACTAGGTTACTTCACTTAGTTACTACATAAGCCTTCTATGTTAACTTAGTTAGGTTTTAAGCTAACTTGGTTAAGCTTTCTAGTCTTAATCTAACAAGTTTAACCATTTTTGTGGACTTGATTCCTATTGGTCTAGAAATGTCAAGCCTACATTGTTGACTTGTTTCTATTGGCTTAGAATTTAATCTAGCCAAAAACGTTGACTGCTTCTCTAAACGCAGGTCCCATAGACTTTTCAGGGTCCATGGTCGTTTTAGAGCAGATTTCTACTGTTTTTCAGATAGTAGGTACTGTCAAATAAAATAATATTATAACAATATAAAATTATTTTGTTGCACAGTTAAATCCTAAAAATTAAAAGATTAACAACCATATCACTAGGAATTGGGTTTAGTAAGATCCCCCAACTTCGAATAATTAAAATAAGATTTCTTTGGCCCGAAAATTATTATTTTCCTGACTCGGAGTAAATCATACAAAACACTCAAATATGAACACGAAACAGTCAAATAAATTTTATAACATATAGAAAAATATAAAACAGTACAATCAGGACAAAACGATTATTTATCCAAAAGTTGGGGTGTTTCAACTCTCCCCCACTAATAAAAATTTTGTCCCCAAAATTTATCGTACATCAGAATAACTGAGGATATTGCTCCCTCATTTTGTCTTCTAACTCCTACGTAGCATCATCAGTTATGTTATTCCATATTGCTTCACTCTCCTGTGTTCAATCCTAACAGGAAGTTTCTCATACGTCAAGTTATCCTTTAATTGCACTTCGTCAGGTTGTATAACATGCGTCAGATCGGGAATATATTTCCTCAGTTGAGACACATGGAATACATCATGCAGATTGGATAGAAAAGGCGGTAAAGCTATCTGGTAGGCTACAGGACCTATCCGTCGAATAATCTGATAAGGTCCAATGAACTTAGGAGTAAGCTTCTTGGATTTGATAACTCTTCCGACACCAGTCATAGGAGTTACTCGCAAGAATACATGCTCACCTTCCTCAAATTCAAGAGGTTGCCTCCGCTTATCCGCATAGCTTTTCTGTCTGCTTTGGGTTGTCTTCATCTTTTCTTGTACCATCTTCACTTTTTCCATGGTCTGTTGCACAAGATCTGGTCCAATAGTCATATTCTCTCCATCTTGATACTAACACAAAGGTGTTCGGCATCGTCGTCCATACAGTGCTTCATAGGGTGTCATCCCTATACTTGAGTGAAAACTATTGTTGTAGGTGAATTCTATCAAAGATAAAAATTCATCCCAACTTCCTCGTTGTTCTAACACACAAGCGTGCAACAAGTCTTCCAAGGACTGTATTGTCCTCTCCGTCTGACCATCAGTCTGCAGATGATAAGCAGAACTCAATCGCAGTTTGGTTCCCATAGCTTCTTGTAAACTTTGCCAAAATCTTGATGTAAACCTTAGATCTCTGTCAAAAACTATACATGTAGGTACACTATGCAGTCTAATAATTTCTTTGATGTACATTTGGGTTAATCTTTCCAATGAATACTTAACATTGATCAGCAAGAAGTGTGCAGACTTCGTAAGCCTATCAACTATAACCCATGTAGAATCATGTCCTTTCCTTATCCTCGGCAATGTAGTAACAAAATCCATCGAAACACTATCCCATTTCCATTCTGGAATAGCTAACGGTTGTAACATACTGACTGATCATTGATGCTCCACCTTTGCCTTCTGACAAACGAGACAAGACGCTACATGTTCCGCTACATCTTTTTTCATCCTTGGCCACCAAAACAACCTTTTCAAGTCTTGATACATCTTGGTCATCCCCGGATGCAGTGTGATCTTCATTCAAAATTGCTTCCTTAAGCTCGGGATCATCAGGTTTACAAATTCTTCCTTCAAATCTTAAGATTCCATCAGATCATTCCTCCATCGTCGCCTTATGGCCTTGCTTCAAAAATTCCTTTTCATTTTGCAAAAACGCATCCTTATCCTATTTATCTTGAATCACATCAAGCAATTCATTTAAGATCACAACCTTACCTAGGCGAATCTTTCCAAGTACCAATTCCACTAACAACCACAAATCTCTGAATTTGTTAATCAATTCCTCCTCCTTTATCATCATCGTGAAAATACTGATCACTTTTCTACGCAAGGCATCTGCCACCACATTAGCCTTTCCTGGATGGTATTGAAGTTGAAAATCATTGTCCTTCAAGAATTCCAACCATCGCCTCTGCCTCATTTTCAATTCCTTTTGATCAAACAATTATTTCAAACTCTTGTGATCACTAAAGACATTGAACATGGCTCCATACAGAAAATGCCTCCACACTTTCAATGCAAAAACCACTACGACTAGTTCCAAATCATGCGTTGGATAGTTCTTCTCATGAACCTTCAACTGTCTAGAAGCATAAGCCACCACATTCTGGTCTTGCATCAATACGCATCCTAACCCCTGGTAAGAAGCGTCACAATACACTTCAAAAGATTTGTTAGGATCCAATAAAATCAGCATTGGTTCAGTCGTCAGTCTTTTCTTTAACTCTTGAAAACTCGCTTCACGTTCCTCTGTCCAATCAAAAGCTTGACTCTTCTTTGTAAGTTGCGTAAGCGGTCCAGCTATCTTGGAAAAACCTTCTATAAATCTCTGGTAATATCCGACCATTCCAACAAAACTCCGAACTTCCGTCACTGTTTTAGGCCTTTCCCATTGCAAAATAGTCTCCACCTTCGATGGGTCTACCGCAATACCTTCCTTGGAAATCATGTGACCTAAAAATTGAACTTCTTCCAACCAAAATTCACACTTTGCCAATTTTGCATATAGCTTCTTTTCCTTCAAAATTTGAAGAACTATACCGAGATGCTCAGCATGCTCTTCCTTAGATTGAGAATAGATTAGAATGTCATCGATGAAGACAACGACAAATCTGTCTAAATACGGATGAAAAATCCAATTCATATAGTCCATGAATATTGCAGGGGCATTAGTCACCTCGAACGACATCACTTGATATTCATAATGCTCATAACGAGTTCGGAAAGCTGTCTTAGGCACATCATCAACCTTGACACGAATCTGATGATAACCTAATTGTAGATCTATCTTAGAGAAAATAACTGCTCCTTTTAATTGGTCCATCAAATCGTCAATTCTTGGGAGTGGATATTTATTCTTTATAGTAACCTTGTTCAACTGGTGATAGTCCACACAAAGACGAGAAGTTCCATCCTTCTTCTTAATTAGAAGCACTGGTGCTCCCCACGGCGAAACACTCGGTCGCACAAACTGTTTCTCCAACAGTTCCTCCAATTGCTTCTTCAACTCAGCCAATTCTGCTGGCGACATCCGGTACGGTGCAATCAAAATAGGAGCTGCTCCTGGTACTAAGTCGATAGAAAATGCGATCTCCATCTCCGGTGGCAAACCAGGCACGTCATTAGGAAAAATCTCTGGAAATTCATTGACGACAGGAACAACATTCACATCTTTCTCATTCTTGACTTCTAAAGAAGATAATAACATATATCCCTACGCTCCATCTCTCAACAATGACTTGACTTTAACAGCAGTAAAAAATCCAGAGCTTTCTTCGTTAGGAAAAACTATTATTTTGTTTGCACAATCTATAAGGATATGGTTAGAAGATAACCAATCCATTCCTAATATTACATCTATTTCCACAAGAGGTAAACAAATCAAATTGACCGAAAACACACGATCCTTTATAATAATAGGACAATTCAGACATATTTTGGATGTAACTACAGGCTTGGCAGTTAGCGTAGAAACAATCAATTGAAAACTCAGAGAAGACACAGATAGTTTCAATCGTTCCACACAATCATATGCAATAAATGAATATGTTGCACCCGAATCATATAACACAGTCAGAAGATTACCTTCAATGGCACCTTCCCCTTGAATTAGATCCTCAGACTGAGAAGCTTTAGTTCCAGTCATTGTATATACTTGCCCTCCAGATCTCGGCTAAGTAGCACGAACATTGCTCACAGCAGGCTTCCTTTCCAGCTGAGCATAGTCCATAGAAACATGTCCAGGTTGTCGGCAATTAAAACAGATTATCCATCTGATTGAGCAATCCTTAGAAATATGGCCACTCTTTCCACATTTGAAACACCTTGTCATAAACGCCATATTCTGACCAGCTCTATTACCACTAGAACTTCCCCTAACAGGTGGAAGTTGAGGTTGACTTCCTGGTGGTCTCGAATACGGCTTGCGCTGAAACCGACTATTGTTGCTATTACCTCCTCTCTGAAACCTAGTTGGTCCAAAGTTACGGTTCCTTGGATCCCGTGACGGCTCCAACTCCTCGAGTCGTCCACATGTATCCACCAAAGCATGAAATGGATTCATCTTCAAAGGTAGCACTCCTCGTCACAATTCTACCCTCAACCCTTCCTCAAATTTTCGACATCTCCACGTATCATTCGGTTGAGTTTGAACATAGTTTGAAAACTGTGACAAGATCTCAAATTTGGAAGCATACTCATTGACAGTCATATTGCCTTGACGTAAACCAAGAAATTCCATCTTCTTGGCATGTCTAGCACTAGCAGGAAAGTACTTCTCCAAAAATACTTCTAAAAATACCTCCCAGGTGATTTCAGTTCCTTCAGCCTGTAATAATCGACGGGTTCCTTTCCACCAATTTTCATTATCCCCTCTCAACATAAAGGTAGCATACGTCACCTTCCTATCATTGGCGCATCCCATTCTTTTGAATATCTTTTCCAAGTCTTGTATCCACAGACTTGCCTTCTCAGGGTTAAACTCACCTCTAAACTATGGCGGATTGTTGCGCCTAAACTCAGACAAATTCAAAGCGTCAACAGTTGCATCTTGCTGTTGAGCTGCCCTCTGATTTTGTTGAGTTATTACTTCCGTCATTCGCTGCATAGCGTCAACAGCTGCAATCATTGGGTCCACATTACGATTTGCGTTCGCACGCGTTCCTCTTCTGCCAGACATCTTCTTTCTTCAATCATAACAAAACAAAGTTAGATACATCCTTTCGGAAGTAAATTTCAGAGAATCACACAACACAAGCAAAAATAGACCTAACCACAACCCCAAAAGACTCTAACTTGGGCTCTGATACCAACTAATGTAACACCCTTGTGGGGATGTCACATTTATGAATGCAATAAAATAAAATCTACCCAAGTTATAACACATTTGATACATAATTAATATGAGTTGTAAAATTTTTCCTTTTATACCTAATAACCTTAAATAAAATAACACAAAACATAAATAGCCATTATCACACACATAATATACATATGATTTGTCTTAAGTTATACAAATAATTTATAATTACAAAATATTTAAATAAAGCAGTAAAGAGTTAATATACATTACAACAACATAAAGTGCCCAAGCGCACATCATAGATCCCTAACCCTCAGAAGGATCCCTCTCAGATGAAACCTCGGGTGAGAGAAATCCAGGATGTCTCACAACTCTACGGACAGGAGTCCACGCTGTTGACACTATACTGATCTCACTAGCGGTACGGAAAAGTCCTCCCCAATGACGCCTCAGATCCAACGGCATCTCCAAATGTAAATATAAGGTAGTAGTAAACACTGGCTCAGCATCAAACTCTCCGCGTAAGGACACAGTCAGATGTCCCAAGTATATCACCGATCCTCGATCCTCGCATAATCGCAAGGCCTCTGAACCTCCGTGAAACTCAAGTCTCACGAAACCAAGAAATCCTGGCAACGCCATACTTACAAGATCAGTCCAAAGGATATGGATGATCGGAAAGTTTGCACTCGTCGAACTGATCACCCGTCTGCTGTTGCTCCTCCTCCTCAGGATACATACAATCTAGAGGCTGTCCCACTTCCTTAAACTCTTTATAAGCATGAATATTAATACAAAACAGTACATATAGAGTGATGAGATAATCTTACATCAATACCAGCATGGCAAATAAGAAAATGATAGTACAACAGATATCACAGTTTAATATAATAAAGCATACTATAACATCATAAATAATAACACAATTTAACATAAAAACTTAATACAACAGTGTCATATAATATCACAAGTAATAATGTTATGATGCATGACACAAATGCAAATGCAGTATGACTCGTTCCTACTCCATAGAGCTAGACACAGACATCAGAGAGAATGACCCGTAAAGATCTATCAGTACCTCAGGCTGCCCAACCAAACTAATCCACTGTCTAACATCAAGTCTATAGCCCACAGTCCAACGTCGTGTAGTAGTACACAGTCCAAAATACGTCGTGCATTACAGGCATTGTACTAAAGAGTCTTTACAAGATCTTGATTAACTATAGTGCGTGTCGAGATCATTAGTGTGCTGCCAGTTACCACGACCCAGAGGAGCGACCAACTATCCACATGTGGAATACTCTGCACACTAATGCCTCCAAGTCCACACTACGCTTATCACACCGATAACACGGTGTAATTCGTCTCGTCAATCAATCGCTAATATCCACCAACTTGGCACAACTCAATGCATGAATAAGAACAATAATTACCAAATTACCCTTAGTCAAGATATTATTATATTTACAAAAATGCCCTCAATCTCAAAAATTCCATTATATAGTACGTCACCACTTGACAGTACCATATCTGAACTTGTCTGGGTCCACCACTTTGGCCCAACAGCAAAACTCGCTATTTCAATTAATCGCGTAGAAATTTTATCTCATTTTCACAATCTCGTCGCTTTTACAAACGTTTTGAAATTGCATAAATATATTTTGCTATTTTTAAAATCGCGTAGCGTTTTTAAATCATTCTCTCAATCGCGTAAGATTTTTAAATCGTTTTCTTAACCGAAAAGCTTAAAATCTCTATTTTAAAACTGCGTAAGCTATTTTTAATACTTTTAAACTACGTAAAATATTTTCCTTACGTTATAAATATATTATAAAACGTTCTCTTTTATTTTTCTGTTTTTAATAAATTTTGACAGCATTTTGTTTATAAAATCTATGAAAAATGTGTTTTCTACGTTTTACCTTTAAAAATTCCTTTGGTTAGTTGATTACTACTAAATACACTTTGAAAATTACTATCATGCTTTAAAACTCAAAGATAAGTTCTTTTTAACAGTTTTGTTTATTTTCCTTCTATGTTATATTTCTAATAAAAATTAGTTTACTTCTTTAAATTTTAAGAATCCCTTGCAAATGTATTCTTTTTAGGTTAAACCTCTAGTCTACACTTAAAAAATAAATTTTGGATTAATTACACATTAAAATGGCATTTTGACCGAATTTCACAAAACTTTGGCATTTGATCTTTGGATCATTTTCTATCTTCTAAATCATTTTGGAATTCATTAATTTACCTAATTCCATTAAATCCTTCCTTTAGAAAATGGTTGAGAACATTTTGGTTCTCTTTTCTTGTTGAAGCCGAAAGCTCCTTGGTTGTGTTCTTTGGAACACTCATGCAAACCTTACATGTTATTCACATCCTAGTAATAATCATGCATATATCAGCACATGCAATATATTTTAAAGCTTATAGACATGCATACAAACAATATCAAACACAAGTAGGAAAGCATTTAAACAACTAAACAAGTGAATCCTTATGGATTCTTCACACATATACAATCCATTTTCTCATCACCACACTTGGTTGATGTGATTAAATCTCCCTCTTACCTTTAAGGAAGATAAAACCTTCTACTCTCCTTCCTAGTTGATTTTGTGGCCCTCCAAGAATCCTAAAAGATCTTAAACAAAAATTTAAAGAGTTATAACTATATGAGAAAAGCATAAACCATGGATCAATCATGGCTTAAAACCTTAGAAATGAAGTAGAAATGAAAAACAAGGATCTTCACCTTTTAGGAAAAACCTCCAAGTTAATTTTCCAAGCCTAAGATGAAAGATTTTGGAAGAACTCTCAACTAGAGATGTTCTGAGAATTGTGTTTAGGTTTGAGAAAGTAGTTTGGATAATATTTTAGATGGTTGGATGGTGGTGTATGGTGTTTAGCCGAATGGTCTTCAAAGGAAACAACAATGGTGGGTTTTGTTTTAGAAGAGAGAAAGTGTAGGTTAAGTGATAGTAAGAAATGAGAATGAAGAGCAAAATGGTCTCCTTTGCCTAATGCATAGCTGTAGAGCTCACTAAGGAGGTGGCCTCCTTTGTTGACTCCTCCTAGCCGTAGATTTGATCAAGGGTTGATATCAAAGCTTGGCCTCCAAGCTTGTCTTTCATTGGTGCATAAAAACCTAGTCACGAAGTAACTAAGCTCTTCTTGAAGCTTCTTGAAAGCTCTTGGCCGAATGGCCCCTTAGGAGAGCAAACTAAGTTTGTGATCCATTTGGTCTTCTAGTCACATTTAGGTGCATTTGATTAATTCATTTAATTACTTGCCTAACTAGATAGTTACTTAGGTTAACTAGGTTAGTCTTGATATTTTGAGATCATCATCTAACTAGAACTTAACTAGATAGCTAACTAGGTTACTTCACTTAGTTACTACATAAGCCTTCTATGTTAACTTAGTTAGGTTTTAAGCTAACTTGGTTAAGCTTTCTAGTCTTAATCTAACAAGTCTAACCATTTTTGTGGACTTGATTCTTATTGGTCTAGAAATGTCAAGCCTACATTGTTGACTTGTTTCTATTGGCTTAGAATTTAATCTAGCCAGAAACGTTGACTGCTTCTCTAAACGCGGGTCCCACGGACTTTTCGGGGTCCATAGTCATTTTAGAGCAGATTTTAACTTTTTTTGAGACAGTAGGTACTGTCAAATAAAATAATATTATAATAATATAAAATTATTTATTGCACAATTAAATCTTAAAAATTAAAAGATTAACAACCATATGACTCAGAATTGGGTTTAGTAAGATCTCCCAGCTCCGAATAATTAAAATAAGATTTCCCCGGCCCGAAAATTATTATTTTCTTGACTCAGAGTAAATCACACAAAACACTCAAATATGAACACGAAACAGTCAAATAAATTTTATAACATACAAAAAAATATAAAATAGTACAATCAGGACAAAAGAATAATTTATCCAAAAGTTGAGGTGTTACATGAATCATTTTTTTTAGTCATAAAGCATTTAGCAACATTTGAGGAAATGTCATCAAGGCTAATCATATATATATTATTGACCCTGTGACCAACAAACTTAACATGCTTATCATCCTTTCCTTCAATTATGCAACAATTAGAATCAAATATTACTTTATTCCCCTTATCACATAATTGACTAATGCTAAGCAAGTTATGTTTGAGTCCTTCAATAAGTAAAACATTATCAATGGAGAAGGAAGGGATCTTACCCACTTTACCAACTCCAAGAATCTTTCCTTTGTTGTTGTCATCATAAGTCACATGACCACTCTTCTTGGGTACAATGAAGGAGAACTTGGAGCCATCACCGGTCATGTGCTTGGAGCATCCACTATCAAAATACCAACTTGAGCTTTTGGACTTCAAGCACACCTACAACACACATTCAAGTTTTAACATTTGGTCCCCAAATTGTCTTGGGTCCTTGTGTGTTAGAAATAGGCACGGTGCCCTTAGGAATCCGAACCATTTTAGTTCCTACTTTTGTGTTTCTTTTCTTTCTAGCATTACATATAGATGCACTATGTCCTTTCTTTCCACAATGAAAGCATTTGATAAATGAGGTACTTGATGTTCTAGATGGAACAAAGAAATTATTGTAAGATCTTTTATGGTTATTTGGATTATATCCCAAACTGGCTTTTTGAAAAACACACCTTTGTTTCCCTAGTAAATATTCAAATTATCCCTTCCCAATATAAATTTTGCAAAAGGATTTTTCAAGTCCTCAATTTCATTTTCAAGTGCTTTGCATGAATAACAAGTTAAAGGTGTGGATGCATTATCAAGTGAAGAACAAATTATGCATGATGAGTTAGCATCAATAAGTCCAAGAGTCTTATTTTCAACTTTAAGTTCTTCAATCTCCTTAGTTAAAATAGAAATTTTTTAGTCATTAAGGAGATTGTTTTGTTGGAAGTTTAAACCATTTTAGTGAGTCTCATGGATTCATCATGCAATTCTTGAAATGCATCTTGCAGTTCACTATATGAAGGAGATAGTTCAAGATTAGATGAGATTACCTCGGTTTCACTTTTTCTTCTTCTTCTTCATTTGCCATTAGGCAAAGATGAGCTTCCTCATCCTCCGAATCATCGGTGGAATCCATATCGTTATCTTCCTATGCAATGTAAGCTCTCCTTCCTTTTCTTTCCTTGAAAGGCTTCTTTTCAAATTTCCCCATCTTCTTTTGATAAACTGGACATTCCATCTTCATGTGCCCCGGTTTTCCACATTCATAGCAAGTTGGAGTGGATGAAGTTCCTTCTCCCTTTTGATATGACTTCTTAGGAGGGAAAGGAGGTCTTATTTGATTTCCTTTCTTCTTGAGAAACCTTCCAAACTTCTTTACAAGGAGACTAAAATTTTCTTCATTCATCTCAATATTGTCAAGATCATTTCCATCATCTTCATCTTCATATTTGATAACACTGTATTTTATACATTTTATAATCCTCTCACTAGGCTTCTTAAGGTTCAATTATGCTTAATTGAGTTGATTTTGACACATTTTATGATATTGAACCTTATTGGATCATTAAACAAATTATTGCATAAATTAACCTTAATTATCTCTTTGGCAGTGTTTAGTAAACTAGCTATAACTTGAGTTGCAAATTTCTGATTGATGTGATTTTGGTCTTGTAGGAAAACTAAGACAATTCTCTACAACTTTCAATATTCAATTGAGGAGGAAGTGGCTTTGAGAGCAATCCTTTTTTTCTTCTTATCTTGCTTCTCATTTTGATTTAGTCGATTTAGCTCAAACTCATGCTCTTGAAGCTTTCCAAAAAGGGTGGCCAAGGTCATTGTAGCAAGATTTCTTGACTTCGATATGACCATCACTTTGGGTTGCCAACTCCTACTCAAGCATCTCAAAACTTTGTTAATAAGATCTTCATTGGCAAAAGTTTTTCCCAATAAAGCAAGATGGTTAACTATATGAGTGAATCATTTTTGCATATCTTGAATACTTTTCCCTTGATTCATTCTAAACAATTCATATTCATGGGTGAGTGTATTTATTCTAGATCTTTTTACCTTACTTGTACCTTCATGGGTTACTTGCAATGTATCCCACATTTCTTGAGCAGTTTTATAATTTGACACCCTAAAAAATTCATCATACCCTAAGGAGATAGTGATGATATTTTTGGCTCTTAAGTTGTATTGGACCTTTTTCTTGTCATCATCGGTCCATTCATTTCTTGGTGTATTTGTTCTAACACCATCAACAAGACGAGTGGGGACAAAAGGACCATTTTCAACAGCATCCCACACATCAATATCAATAGCTTCAATAAAAATCTTCATTCTCTCTTTCCAATAGGCATAACTATCCCCATTGAAGAAATGAGGTCTGTTTATAGAAGAACCTTCATTTGAAAAATCGTTTGAAGCCATCACTTCTCTTGAAGCTGCTAAGCTCTTTATACAAGAGTTTAGCTCTGATACCACTTGTTACCAAGTGGTCTCAAACTCAAGAGGGGGGTGAATTGAGTTTATAAAATATTTTCAAATCTTTCGTAAAACCTTTGTTTATCAATTTTTGTTGAAGCTATTAATGATGGACATGAATGAATAGATGAGATAGATAGAAATTGCACTTGGATGAACTAGACGAGAGAGATAGTATTCAAGAAAAACAATAAAACAATGCACAATATATAGAAGTTGAGTTAGGAAAATAAACACAAAGCTTTATCCTGGTTCAGCCACTAAACCACTTGTGGCTTACGTCCAATCCTCAAGCAACCACTCGAGATTTCCACTGTATCTTCAAGCTTGAAAGCAGGTGCTTGACAACCTTTACAAATTAGAGCACTCAACACACCTTGGAATACCTCACCCTTGTGCTTGAGTCTTTATATTCAAGGGATACCTCACTCAAACTGTTTTGAGGGATACCTCACCCTCCTTTTACAGATTATACAAGATTTAGATGAAGGAAACTCACTCAAGAGCAGATTATACAAATTAAAGAACTATGGTATTAAGGATTCACACAACTTGAAGCTCAAAACAGAGTTTGGAAAGAAATGATGAGAAAACTCATAGTTAATGCTCAATGATGATTTTCAGAATGTTTTCCAACCCTTAATCAATGCCCAATAGCATTCATTTATAGCCCAAGAGATTTTGAGACGTTAGAAGTGGTTGGGGGGCATTAAATGTCATTAAAAGAGCCGTTGAGAATGAGCTCTATGACAGACCATAACCTGTTATGGCAAAGCCATAATCGGTTATGGCTTTAGTGAAAGACTTCCAATGTTTCTGACCAAGCAAAATAACCTGTTATGAGATTTCATAATTTGTTATGACATGTTTCATATTCAAATATGAAGGAATTCATAATCTGTTATGAGACATTCATAATCAATTATGAGTTATGCCATATTCGAATATGGCCATTTAAAAACAGGTAGTTATGTTTGAGAAACCAAATAATCAATTAGAAAGGAAGCCATATTCGGTTATGGCCATTTGGAGAAATACAAGTCATGTTCTGACTTTTGCTTATAATCGATTATGAATTATCTCATAATCTATTATGACTTTAGCATAATAGATTATGGAACTTGAAATAAGAGGGAAACATCCTGTTGCATCCTTCATAATCTATTATGAAATGCCTATAATCTATTATGGAAAATCCATAATCTATTATGGCTTGCTTAGAAACATAGGATTTTCAATGAATTTCTCAACCAAGGATATCCCAAAGTTTTCCAAACTTTCTAAAATCATTTTACTCAAACTTAAACATAATTTTCACAAGATGAAAACATGATTATGCAAAGCCATTTAAGAATGAGTTTTGAAACAAGAAATGAGCTTTTGTGTGAATCTGTTTTACCTTTACATATGGTCTAGGACCTAAAAGCTAATCTTGAAAAGCCTTGGGACTTGATCTTTGCACTTCATTGCTTCCTTGTTTGTTGATCATCAAAACCAATACCATTTCTATTCACAAGTTGTAAAAGTCCTTTCTCACTGGCAGCTTGTAAGTTGAAGTTTATCTACTTTATTGCCCAATAAGCATTATGTTCAAGCTTAACTGGCAGACGACATGCCTTCCCAAATACAAGTTTGTATGGAGACATACTAATGGGGCTCTTATAAGCTGTCCTATAAGCCCACAGTGCATCATACAATCTTCTTGACCGATCCTTTCGGGATGGACACATTGTCTTTTCTAAGATTCTCTTGATTTTGCGATTGGATACCTCTGCCTGCCCACTTGTCTATGGGTGATAAGTAGTGGCAATCTGATGTGTTACCCCATACTTGGTGAGGAAAGTTTCAAAATGTTTATTGAAGAAATATGACCCTACGTCATTGATTATGGCCCTAGGTGTTCCAAACCGGGTGAAGACATGTTTTCTCATGAAGTTGATCACTACCTTAGAATCGTTGGTAGGAAATGCACATGCTTCCACCCACTTGGACATGTAGTCCACTGCTACAAGAATATACTGGTTCCCAAATGAGGGGATAAAAGGGCCCTATGAAGTCAATGTCCCAAACGTAAAAAATCCCAACTTCTAAAATGGAATTGAGGCGTATCTCATTCCTCTTCAAGATATTCCCTGACTTTTGACACTGATCACATCTTTGCACATGAAAATACATATCCTTGAAGAGAGATGACCAATAAAATCTAGATTGGAGCACCCTAGCAGTTGTCCTCTCATCACTATAATGTCCACAATACGGAGAAGCACACACCTTCTCAACATATGATTTGGACACTATTTAAACAAAAATGGCTCATCCTAGAGATAGTGTCTGACATCATATAAGAATTTCTTCTTTTGGTGAGAGGTTAAATCAGGGGGCAATACACCACCCACTATATAGTTCACTAAATCTGTGTACCATGGACAGGATTGAGTTGTGGTAGCAAATAGATGCTCATCTTTAAATGTCTATCTAATTGTGATTGGGTCAGCTTGACATTCTTCATTTTCAAGTCTAGAAAGGTGGTCTGCAACTTGATTCTCTGCACCTTTCTTATCACGAATCTCCAAATCAAATTCTTGCAACAGTAAGACCCAACAAATCAACTACGATTTTGCATCCCTCTTGTTCACCAAGTATTTAATTGTGAAATGATTCATGTAAACTATTACCTTAGTGCCCACCAAATATGCTTGAAACTTATCGAATGCAAATACAATAGTTAGCAGCTCTTTTTTCGTTGTGGTGTAGTTTAGCTGCGCATCATTAAGTGTTTTGCTAGCATAATAAATGGAGCAAAACACCATGTCCTTTCTTTACCCCAAAACTACACCTAAAGCATAATCACTGGCGTCGCACATTAGTTCAAAAGGTAAGTCCCAATCTAGAGTGGTAATCACTGGAGCTTACACTAATTTCTTCTTCAGTTCCTCAAATGCAACCTAACATGATTCATCAAAAGTAAACTGAACGTCTTTCTCCAAAAGGTTGCATAGAGGCTTAGAGATCTTAGAAAAGTCTTTAATGAACCTCCAGTAAAAACTCACATAACCAAGAAAACTGCGAATTCCTTTAACTAAATTTGGTGGAGGAAGCTTGTCAATCACCTCTATTTTTGGCTTGTCAACCTCCATCCCTTTGATAGAAACTTTATAGCCAAGAACTATGCCTTCTTGGACAATGAGAGAATATGCAAACAACTCTCATAATTGTCTCCGAACACTGAAAAGTCATCCATAAAGACTTCAAGGCCATGCTTAATCATATCTGCAAAGATGACCATCATGCAACGTTGAAAGGTTGCTGGTGCATTGCATAGCCCAAATGACATTCTCCTGAAAGCAAATGTACCATAGGGACAAGTGAATGTTGTCTTTTCTTGATCTTCCAGCGCTATGAAAATTTGGTTATATCTAGAGTAACCATCAAGGAAACAATAATAAGTTTTTCCAGCCAATCTATCCAAATTTAGTCAATAAATGGGAGTGAGAAATGATCTTTTTGGGTGGCCTTATTCAATTTGAGATGCATACCTTCCATCCAGTATCCTTTCGAGAGGGATGAGCTCATTATTTTCATTAGTGACTACCATCATAACACCTTTCTTCAGAACACATTAGATTGGTGAAACTCAAGGACTGTCAGAAATAGGATAGATAATGCCTGCATCAAGCTATTTAATTATCTCTTTCCTTACTACTTTCTTCATTATTGGGTTAAGCCACCTTTGGTGCTCCATAACCCCACTCTAACTGTCCTCTAACAAAATATTATGCATACATATGGATGGGCTAATGCCATGAATGTCAGCAATAGTCTACCCAATGACATGTTTATATTTTCGGAGCACACGAAGAAGTTTTTCCTCTTTATCATCCGTGAGGGAAGATGATATGATCACTGCCAAAGTAGATGTTGCTCCCAAATAAGCATATTGCAAATGGTTAGGCAAAGGCTTCAACTCAAGCTTTGGACGTTCTTCAATGGAAGGCTTCGATGCCTCTTTAGATACATTGAACTCCAAAGGTTCAAACTTGGGTGACCTAAAATACTTAGGAACCACATCAAGGCGTTTTATAAAATTAATAACATCATCCCTAGTATTTTCATCTTACTCAGTATGAATCCGATGATAATGCAAGAAGGTCTTAAGGATAGTTAGCATGATCCAACATACCAATGTATGAACACTCTTCATGATCTTAAGGAAACTTTATTGCTTTAAAAATGTTAAAAGTTACCTCTTGATCTTAAAATCTCATAATTAATTCACCTTTTTGGACGTCTATAAGTGTTCTTCCCATGACAAGGAATGGTTTGCCTAAAATCAGAGGCACCCTTCGACACTCCTCTATATTCAGTATAGCGAAGAATATGAACTTGTCCACTTTAACTAAGACATCCTCCACAATTCCCTTTGGGTATGTATAGGAACAATCAGCTAGTTAGAGGGTTACTGATGTGGGCTTGCATTCCCCCAAACCTAGCCTCTGAAAAATGGATAAGAGTATGAGATTAATGTTTGCCCCATGTCACATAAAGCTTATCCAAAAAAATTGATTTCCTATTGCACATGGGATAGTGAAGCTTCCTGGATCCTTTAGTTTTGGAGGAAGCTGTTGCTGCAAAATTGCACTGCAAATGTAACACCCAAACTAGGGATGTCACATTTTCGATTAATAATAAATAAACATTAAACAAGTTATAAAATGTTTGGTACATAATTAATATGAGTTGTAAATTTTTTTCTTTTTATACATAATAGCATTAAATAAAATAAAACGAAACATAAAATAAAACAAATTATTATTACACACCATAATATACATATGATTTTTGTCTTAAGTATACAAATAATTTATAACTACAAATATTTAATAAAGCAATAAAAAGTTGACAGAACTCTAAAACATAAACATACCCAAGTGCACATCAAAGATTTCTAACCCTCCGAGGGATCCTCCTCAGATGGATCTTTGAATGACAGAAATCCTGGATGTCTTGCAGCTCCATGGATAGGAGTCCGTGCTGTCAATACACTACTGATCTCACTGGGTGCATGAAAACGTCCTCTCCAGTAACGCCTAAGAGTCAAAGGCATTTCAAGATGTAAATACAAAGTAGTAGTAAATATCGGTGCTCCATCAAACTCTCTACACAGGGACACAGTCAGACGCCCCACATAGACTACCGATCCTCTATCTTCACATAGTCGCCAGGCCTCAGAGCCTCCATGAAACTCAAGTCTCACAAAACCTAAAATCTCAGGCAATGCCATAACCACAAGATCAATCCAAATAATATGGGTGATCTAACGGCTCGTCTTCCTCGAACTGATCGCTTGGTTGCTGCTCCTCTGAGTACTGAATATCTAGAGGCTGCTCCTCTTTCTCTTCTTCAAACTATTTACTGAACATAAATAATAATACAGAAAATGCATACAAAGAGGTGAGACAATCTACATCATTACCAGCATGACAGTACAGAAAATAATAGTACATACAGATATCACAGTTGATTCAAAAATCCATATAGTCACATTATGCACAATATCTCATATCAACACATCAAACATAATATCTCAAGTTAAATATAAATAATCACATTATGATGTAGACCACAAATGCAAATGTACACTGACTCATTCCTACTCCATGGAGCTAAACACAGACATCAGATAGAATGATCCGGAAGACCTATCCATACCTCAGGCTGCCCAACCCACTATTACACAGTCAAACGTCGTGTAATAGCACACAGTCAAAATTGTCGTGTAATTACTACACAGTCCAAGCGTCATGCACAACAGGCATTGTACTAGACAGTCTCATAAGATCTTGATTAAGAATAATACTTATCGAGATCGTAAGTGTGTTGCCTGTTACCACGACCCAGAGGAGCTACCAACTGTCCACATGTGGAATCCTCCGCACACTAGCGCCTCCAAGTTCACTCAACAAACTGCACTATGCCTATCACACCCACAACTTGGTGTAATTTATCTCATCAGCCAATCGCCAATTTCAACCAAATTGACATATCTCTCAATGTATGAACAGAAACCAAAATTACACAAATGTCGTCGTTAACACTATATACCATAATTACACAAATGCCCTTATTATCGCCATAATTACACCAATACCCTCAGTATCAGTATAAACCAAATATAGTATGTCTCCACTTGACAATACTATTTCTCAACATGTCTGGGTCTACCACTTTGGCCCGACAGTAAAACTTACTGTTCCTTTTAGTCGCATAAATATTTTATCACGTTTTCACAATTGCGTCACCTTTTTCTAACGTTTTTAAATCGCATAAATATTTTTTGACATTTTAAATATCGCGTAGTGTTTTTAAATCATTTTCTCAATCGCGTAACATTTATAAATCATTTTCTCAATCGCGTAACTTAAAAATCATTATTTTAAATACACGTAATCTATTTCTAGTATTTTTTAACTACGTAGAATATTTCCTTGCTTTCTAAATTATATTTTGAGACTTTCTCCATTATTTGTTCTTTTTTAGTTAATTTTGACAGCATTTAGTTTAGAAAATTCATTAAATGATATTATTTATGTTTTCCTTTAAAAGTTACCTCTATTAGCCTTAACCATTATTTACTATTTGAAACTTACTAACGCGCTTCAAAACCCAAAGGTGAGCTCTACGTTAGCATTTTTCGAGTGTCCAATTTATTTCTTATTTATACTTAATTCCTCTAAATTAGGTTTCTAAAACTAAGTTCATTTATTTTGTTTCTCCAAAAATTCATTGAAATTGAATTCTCTTTAAGTTAACTACTTAGTCCACATTAGAAAATAATTTTGGAATCAAATATACATTGAATGGCATTTTGGCCGAATTCAACATATTCTTTACAAATCATCTTTAAATTATTTTCCATCCTCTAAGTCATTGTAAAATTCATTAATTCAATTAAATCAATTAATTCATTCTTTTAGAAAATGGTTGAGAACATTTTGGTTCTCTTTTTCTTGGTGAAGCTGTGAGCTTCCTTATGCTCTTTGGAACACTCATGCAAATCCTCACATGTTATTCACATCCTACAATATTTATCATACATCTATGAACACATACCATATATTTTAAAGCTATAGACATGCTTGCACACATAATCAATCACAAATAAGAAAAGACATTAAACAACCAAGTGAATGAATCCTTATGGATTCTTCACCACAAATACATCCATTTTATCACCACCACACAAGGTTGATGAGATTGAATCTCCCTCTTACCTTAAGGGAAGATAAACTCCTCCTAGACTCCTCTTAGTGATTTTCGTGTGACCTCCAAAGGATCCCTAACAAGCTCAAACAAATTTTAAAGAGTCATAACTATAGGTGAAAAATATAAACCATGGATCAATCATGGCTTAGAACCTAAGAAATCAAGTTAGAAATAAGAAACAAAGATTTTCACCTTGTAGGAAAAATCTTCAAAGTGATTTTCCAAGCTCAAGATGGATGATTTTGAAGAAACTCTCAACTAGAGATGTTCTTAGAATGATGTTTGGATTTAAGAAGTGGTGTTAGGTGAAAATTTAGAAGAGTGGATGATGGTGTTTAGGGTGTTGGCCGAATGGCTCAAGAAGAAAACTATGGAGTTTTTCTTGGTGTTCTTGAAGAGAGAGAAGTAAAAACTTAGGTGATAGCAAAGATGAAAAATGAAGAGGAATGGCCTTCTCTCCTATGCATGGCCGTGGAGTTCAAAGGAGGTGGCCTCCTTTGTTGACCATCCAAGACCTCCTAATGGCCCTAGATGTGATCAAGGGTGGATATCCAAGGCTTTGCTCCTAAGCTAGCTTCCTATTGGTGTAGAAAATCAAGTCACCAAGCTTCTTGATCTTTCTTGAACATGCTTGGCCGAATTGCTCCAAGGGAGAGCAAACTAGGTTTGTGTTCATTTTTGCAATCTAGTTAGACTTAGGTGATTTTAGTTAAGTTGTTTAGTTACATTTCTAACTATCTAGTTACTTAAGGTTACTAGCCATTATTTAACTTTACTAGAACCTTCTCTAACTAGAATTCCAATGAGTAACTAACTAGGTTTACTTCATTTAGTTACTACTTAGACATACTAGATTAACTTAGTTAAGTTTAAATTGACATAGTTAGGTTTTTCTAGTTACTTACTAACTAGTCTAACCACTTTTGTGGACTAAAATCCTATTGGCTTAAAAACTTTCAAGCCATTTTCGTTGACCACCTCCCATTGGCTTAGAAATAAATCTAGCAAGAAACGTTGACTGATTCTCCAAACGTGGGTGCCACAGACTTTTTCGGGTTCATGGTCCATTTTGGAGCAGATTTCTACTATTTTTAACACAGTAGGTACTGTTCAATAAAATAATATTATAATAATATAAAATATTTTTATTGCACAGTTAAATCCTAAAAATTAAAAGATCAATTCACGTATCACTCAAACTTAGGTTTAGTAAGATCCCCCAGCTCTAAATAATTAAATTAAGATTTTTTTGGCTAGAAAATTATTATTTTCTTGACTCAGAGTAAATCACACACAATAATCAAATACAATCACAGAATAGTCAAATTGATTTTATAACCCACAAAAAACATAAAACAGTACATTTAGGACAATATCATACTTTAACCAAAAGTTGGGATGTTACAAATCCTCTGACAATGGTACAATTTCAAACTCACCTAATTTATGTTTTTTTAAAAGAATGTCTTTCATGAACTTGACGTAACTGGGCATTTGCTCCAATGCTTTAGCAAAAGGGATGATGATGTGAAGCTTCTTAAAAACCTCTAAAAACTTCTTGAACTTTGCATTCATCTTGTGCTTAATTTGTCTATTAGGGAATGATAGAAGATGTATATAGGGCATGTCCTCTGCCTTTTTGTACTCCACCTTCTTCGACATGACTTCTTCTTTCTCTTCCATTTCCTCATTCACTATCTCCTGGTCCTTACTCACTTCGACCTCTTCCTCAAGCAGCTTTGTTTTTTGATTACCTTCTATATCCTTCCCACTCCTTAGTGAGATGACTTTGCAGTGCTCATTGGAGGCACCCTTTAGATTATTAACTGTGTCACTTGGAAAGGTGCCTTGGGGCCTATTACTGATGGCGTTAGCCAACTGCCCTACCTGCATTTCCAAGCTCTCATCGAAGCCGTTTAGCTTCGAATCATAGAATCGTTCTTTTCCAGATGAGCATCAGTCTTTGTTATGAAGGAATTAGTCTTAACTATTAGCTGCATGAACATGTTTTCAAGAGATAGTTTCTTATCTTGCATTAGCTATCTTGACTGGGAGGGAAATCTGGGAGGATTGTAAGGTCGCTCATTTCCAGGTGTTGAGGAGGAAGCTCCTTGGTTATCCCTCTAAGAGAAGTTGGGATGGCTCCTCCATCCAGCATTATACTAGTTTGAGTATGGGTTATTTTGCTGAGGGCGATAGCTACTGATATATTGCACACTTTCTGACATATAAGGGCACCTATCGCTCACATGGTTGTTTGTCACCACACTTGTCACACAACACAAATGGGCTCTAGTAAGGGCTTTGTCTGATACTTTCTAGCTTGTTTGCTATTGTTGCCACTTGGCTGACAACGATGTTATGGCATCTACCTCATGCACTCCAGCTACCTTCCGAGGAGTGTTTCTTGCAGAGGGCCATTAGTAGCTATTGGCTGCCAATTCCTCCAACAGTTGAAAGGCATTATCAAAATATTTTCTTAATAAAGAGCCTCCAGCTGCTGCATCCACTATTGGACGATGTTGCGACAACAAGCCTTTGTGAAATGAATAGACTTGATACCACGGAGGTATAGCATGGTGTGGACATCTTCTGAGCAGATCCTTGTACCTCTCTTGAGCTTCATGCAAGGATTCTGATTCAATTTGGGTGAATGATATGATATCATTCACCATCTCAGCAGTCTTGGCTGGAGGAAAGTATTTATTAAGAAATTTGTTACATACCTCAGACCAAGTTGTTATCGATCTCGCAGGTAGAGATTGTAACTAACTCTTGGTTCTGTCTTTGAGAGAAAAAGAGAATAGTCTTAGGTGAATGGTATCCTTAGATACTCTATTATACCTAAAGGTGTCAGAAATCTCTAGGAAATTAGAGAGGTGAGTGTTGGGATCTTCGTTGGACAAGCCGCCAAATTGTACAGAAGTTTGTAGTATTTGGATTATGGTTGGCTTGATCTCAAAGTTGTTTGCACGAATGGCCTGCCATCTAATTCTAGATTGTAGATTGTCTATTTGAAGGGTTGCAAGCTCCTTCAAAGGCCGCGTATGGTTGTGCTCATCCGCCATCTTACAAGTACTTAAAAAAAATAAAGAATGGAAACTTAAATTAATATTCAAAAAAAGAAACTTGAACTATAACTAGATAAACTTGTTGCTAATATTGGCAATACTTAAATTAAGTCATAATCCCCAACAATGGCGACAAAAACTTGTTCGCTTTTTTACTTACAGCAAGTGCTCGGGTCGCACAAGTAATATAGTAAAGAGTCAGATATCATTCTCACGAGGAATACGTCAATCTCAAGAGTCAAATATTAACCAATAGTTTACTTAATACTATCCAAGTACATTCAAATTATAAAAGATTGTGTAGGTTAACAGTAAAGATTAAAATGTAATAAAACAGAATAAAAGAAGTTAATTAGAGAATATGGAATCTTTCTTCACCTCTTACTTCAATTGATAACAAGCAATCCTTATAAGCAACATAAACGAAAGGATTAGGTTAGCTTAAGAATCTAACTTAGTTAAAAACCTATGTCTAGGCCAATCAACCATGCTTCAATTACCTAATTCATTATATTTCCATGAGAACTAGTGCAAAATCCACTTATTAAGATCTATTCTCAATCAATGACTATGCATCGCTAAGAGGTATATGTTTATCCCATTAGCGAATTAATCATCCCATTATTAGGATGAAATTAAACATGCATCAACCATACCTATGATCACAAATCCAAATTCCTATGTCTAGGTTCATTAGATTTCAACAAATCGCTTAAAAGCTGATCAAACAATTAAGATAATTAAGATCCATATGATTGAACAAAACCAAATCATGTATATAAACTCAAATGATTACAAAATCATTCAATATCCATAGAAGGATCCAAAGGAATCCCTATACACAACTTAGCTAGCCATGGAACACGAAAATCTCACAAAAAGATCCATGTCCATGACCTAGAATAAGAGAGAATAAAAAGAAAAGAGAGAAGACACTATGATTGAAGCCCTTGGATGCTTGATCCTCTTTGAAGAATGATGGCTTCACTTCTACTCCCTTTGTTGCTCTCAAAATGATGAAATATGAACCCTAGTTGCGTTTTCTCCTTTTTCCTACGTCCTTCTCTTTTGAAATATGTTGGAACAATATTTATAGGCCAAATTTTTCACTATCACGCCACAACGTTAACCTCTTTGCGCATAGTCATATCAACAAGTTACAACTTCTTTTCAGGAGCCTAGAACATAAGAGCTCCATGGTTAAGCGTGCTTGACCTAGAGTAATTATGGGATGGGTGACCTCCTGGGAAGTTTCCTAGGATGCGTGTGAGTGAGGACAAAGCACGCTGAAAAGACCCGTGTTGGTTTGTGGAGACATTCATTAATCCTGCAGGCAGTCACGGGACGTTACAGAAAGTCTTCGGAGTCTTCCAGGATAACTTCAAGAATGATAAGACAAAGTTCTTTAAGCTGATGGCAGCGCCAGGGACCCATTCGTTCTTCCTGGAGGCTGATGAGGACCTAGCGTTCTACTTATACTAGGCTACATGGGCGTGGGACACCCCTATTGAAATGATTAAAAAGGAGAAGTCTGATCTCGATCAAGATGACACCCAGTGTGTTAATTTCATAAATATGCGGGCTCAGGGTGTTGGCCTTATTTCTTGTAAGGATGTCTTAGATGTCGCTGAAGATGAAACCCTTGAGGCCATTTTCGGTAGATTTAGGTCGTATTCCGCCCTTGTTTTTTGTTTTTGGTATTTCTTTTCCTGTCATTTTTGACTTGTGCTTTTCCTATTTTATATAAAGTATGACATCTGGAGAAGCTCTAGCCGCCCTTCAGGCCCTGAAGGCAAGAAACGTGGATGCCAGTCCTTCTAACACTCTAGTACACGTTTCTCCAGACTTTGTTGTCTAGAGCTCGGTGATCAAGGTGGATACAACTTCAAGGGAGGAACCTCCTGCTCAGCCCCTTCAAAGGCGAAAGAGGAAGGCTGGTGAAGGCAGTGGGGCAGATCGTGGGAAGAGGCCGGCTGTGGAACCGGTTGAGGTCTCAGGTCTGTTTTCCTTGTACAAGAAGGATGCACCGCTTAGGCCATTACTAGACTCCCAACTCTGAGATGATGATGTTGTTGGCCACAATTCTAGGAAAACACCGTCAGATCTTGACAAGGTTCCAGATCAGCAGCCTCGGCCTTGTTATCTAAGTTCGTGTCCTCAAAAAGTTTCTGAACCAGTTTGAAGAGCAAATACAATCCGAGAAAGCAAAAAAGACAAAAGGCAACCGAAGAGGAAGGGGCCTGGAAGCTTGACTTGGCCCTTAAAGCAAAAGAGAGGGTCGAGAAGGCCTTGGAGGATGCTGGGGCAAAAAATGATGAGCTACAAAAGAAACTGGCGGACTCAGAGGATGGTTTGAAGAAATCGAAGGCTTGCTCTGAGAAGGCTATGAAGGAAGTCGTTGGCCTCTATACTCAGAATAAAGGCATCCGGACCAATAATTAATGCCTTTGATTTGATGTGGCGTGATTGTAGGAGGATACTTAGCAATTGATAAGTATCTATACAAAGATCATTGGCGAGCAATTCCAAAATGTAGTCACCCAAGTCCAGTTCTTCAACCCCGGGGTGGCGCTGGCTTTAAACAAATTGGACTCTAAGAAGGTGATTTGAGATAATCATCTCGTACTTCTAGAAGATGCTCAATAGAATAACCAGGGTGCTATCGGGGTCCTAGTCACAACTATCTAGGATCCTACCTTTGTTGAGGGAAATGGCAAAGCATCGGGTATGGTCCATCAAAATCTGGACGACGATGATGGTGAAGCTTAGCTACTTTCTCCCTTTTCTTTTCTTGCTCTCTCTTGCCCTCTGTGTGGGGCATTTTATTTTTGTAAAGACAATTTCTTAATCGCTGAGGTGTATTAAACACTTTATTTTTGTAATTTGATGTGTTTTTCTTTTTTCATGGTCCGTGTTAGGTCCAATGCTTGTTGTTAATGTGCATTTGGTAACCATTTATGGACTTAGGAGAATTGTGATTTTGTGAAAACCTGGTCCGGGGTCCAACGCCCAAACTTTGAGCACTTGGAATTCCTGAGGACTTAGGCAAGACATAAGGTAATCCATAACTAGGGTCTTTAGTGTTAACGATTTAGTTAAGAAAATCGCCTAACACTTGGGAATTTTCAAGTTCAGAACCAATTTAACATAAGACATCCATATGAGGTACCTAATGGTGGATGACAGATAACGTAACCCGTGTTGCTAATTAATTTCACAATTGTTAAGGATTTGGGTATGGGCCCATAACTCATAACAAAAACACATAACTAGGTTTTGTGGGTTATTCCTTTTAACTTGGAATCTAAGAAACCACAGATCCCATAAGGAACGAGCTCTGGATACTCTCAAGGCATTTCCTGACTTGAGGATCATTGAAATTGAAAGAAACACTAGATCCCATAAGGAATGGGCTCTGTAGACATTCTCAAGGTATGGTCTGACTTGAGGATATTTAAACCTTAAAAAGAAACCCCATATCCCGTAAGGAGTAGGCTCTATAGACATTCTCAAGGTAGAGTCTGGCTTAAGGGTCTTTAAACCTTAAAAAGAAACCCTAGATCCCATAAGGAGTGGGCTCTATAGACATTCTCAAGGCATGGTCCGGCTTGAGGGTCTTTAAGACTAGAGAGTGCAAGTAGATGTATAAAAATAACTTCCTCATTTTATTGATTGAATGAAGGACCGAAGTCCATACAATGTGTACCCACAAAAACTGGGGCAAATCAAACTTAAAGTAAACTAGGAGACTAGGCCTTAAAAGGTACTTAACTATAGTACTTTCTGAGTTTTTTTATATTCCAATAGTTTTTCCCTTGCTAGTACTGATCAAGACCCAGTAGAGGCCTTCCCAATTTGTGGCTAACTTCCCTTGGGAGGCATTCCTACAACCCATTCTTCGAAGTACTTGATCACCTGGTTTGAACTTCCTTGGGACAACTTTCAAATTATATCGAGTCGTTGTTCTCTATTTGAGGGCGATGTCGCGTATATGAGCAACGCACCTTTTTTTTTCTAGAAGATCCAAGTCTTTTCTAATCAGTCCGGAGTTGTTGTTAGGTAAGAATTGTTAGTAACGCCAACTAGGTTCTCCTATCTCCACCGAGATCATAGCATCGTATCTATAAGTGAGTTTAAAGGGGGTTTCACCTGTTGTGGAGTGAGGTGTAGTCCAATAGGCCTAGAGGACATCGTCAAGTTGCTCAGCCGAGAGGACATGGTCAAGTTGTTCAGCCCAGTTTCCATTGGCTTCATCCAACCTCCTTTTAATTCCTTGAATAATAACCTGATTGACAGCTTCAGCTTATCTATTTATCTTAAGATTCTTAATAGAACTACAATGATGCTTTATTTTTAGCTCTACAAGCAACTCTTTGAAACTCTTATCTTTGAACTGGGTTCCATTGTCCATCATAATTAACACTGAAACCCCAAACCTAGTGATGATGTGATGCCAAGTGAACTATTGGATCCTGACAGAGGTGATTGGGACTAGGGGCTCCACTTCGATCCATTTAGTAAAATAATCCACACCCACCACCAAGTACTTCAGTTATCTAGGTGCTTGAGGGAACAAACGTCGTGGATAGTTCCTCTAAAGAAGCTTAATAATGGTCTGAGTATCACTGGCATTTATCACAGACTCGTACATGTGTGAGGGAGTCAACTTCCATTGTTGGCTGATAACTCCATAGAATGTAGTTATTTGTATCCTATATCTATGCATTATTGATGGCTTTGTCCTTGTTGTCATGCTTTGTTTGAAGACTTTAGCCTTATTTCATGTAAAATCCATGTTGAGGTCTTCCTCTCTAATCTTGTTAAAATTTTTTTTAATCTTTGATTGGATTGAGTTTGACTACATTTGTATTTGACTGGAACTACAAGAAATTTATAGATTAGCTATGAAAAAATTCATAGCTAATCCGTAGCTAAATTGATTAACTACGAAATGGTCCATAGTCAAATTTTTATAGCCAATTAGCTACTAAAAAATTCTGTAGCTAATCTGTAGCTAAATTTAACATTTTCGTAGCTAATCCGAAGCAAATCTATAGCTAATTTTTGTTCAGAGACTTTCTTCATTTTCATAGGTAATTAGCTACGAAAAATCATGTAACTAATTTTAGCAATCTATAGCAATTTCGTAGCTATTATGTTGCTAAATCAGCAGCAATTCCGTAGCTAATCCGTAGCAATTCCGTAACTATTCCCTAGCAATTATGTTACCAAATCCATAGCAATTTCGTAGCTATTCCCTAGTTAACCAAAATTAATTTTATAATAATAATTAGTATATTTTAAAATTATACTTATATAAATATTTCAATCCAAACAGAAAAATCCAACAAATAAGTTGAACAAAGTAACAAAATATCATAATTGTATTAATAAGTTCAAAACATGTTCTACAAAGAAAGAATAGCTAATGAATAAAAGTCTAAGTTAATACAAATAGTTTCTAAACAAATTAGCCTTATCATCAATAAACACAACTAATCAATCCAAGTTAGTCCCATGATCATCCCCAACTGCATCATAAATGTTGAACAAAACCATATGTGGTTTTGTGGCCTTCAAAATAAGATCCCCAAATTTCTAAATTTTCAAGCATGACTGGAAAGGAAGCTGTAGCTCACTTCCTTTAATAACAATGTTAGGGAAGTCCAGTAAGTGAACCTCCAATGGATCCAACATTCCTTTACGAGTGACAATAATTTGCTTCGGCTATTCTTCTACAGGAAAAGATCGTACATCTGTACGTACCCTCCATCCTTTATCATAAGCAAAAGTATGTCTATCCTTCTGAAACAAAGTGTTTTTTCGTGGTATTCCTCTATCCCACGAATCTTGTAAAACAGATTAAGAATGAATATATTAGTTTCTGAAAGTGAGTAAGTAAACTATCTTGAACAAAAATCAAAAAGGCATGTCATTGCTACCATCTGGACATAAACAACCACCCAACTCCCAATATTTAAAGCATTGATAAGGCACCAAAACACTCACTTCCAGATCTTCAAGGATAAGTTTGAACATTTAAACCCAAAAGCTCTAAATAAAGTTCTAAGAACAATATCTTATTATTTACCTGCAAGGCATCTTTGAGTTAAACCCAATTTTAATACGAGTCTGAATTTTATTTTCACATTTAACTAGCAAATCTAATCGCTCTTGAGTATGCACAGTTGCCTCCCGGAATTAAGTCATGAGTTCTAATAAGAACCAAAGTCAATGAGAAAATTGAAGACAACAACTGCCAAGAGGTCCTATAATAAACATAAGAATTCAACTTCACTTACCTATTAAAGTTGTATTCCACTTCAGTCATCATATATATTTTATAGGAATAATCAAAGCCCCAAAAAAGGACCAATAATAGAGTCACTAATGACAATTTAGTAAAAATGGCAACAACCAAAGAATCAAACAGATAGAAATGCAGAGTTTTTTAAGGGGGAGGGTGACATATGCTGAAAGAAATTAATCGAGTCTGAGACAATTTAAAACTACAAATTCAATCACCATCATAAGAGGTTAGACATCCATGGCCAGTTTAAAACCCTAGAAAACTTCAATCCAAAGGGAAAAGATTTTGACAAAGATGACCATTTCATTCCAGAACTAAAAAGTAAAACCTTAGAAACTTCAGTTGCTTAAAATCAATTAATACTTATATGCTAAAAAACAAGTTCAGATTATCCTTGTTGTAAACAAAAACAAAATTGTTTTCCCACTCTAAAGTTGTGATGCTTCAAGGAAGACGATTCTTCATATCCTAAAAGACACTCATCTCGAGATTAACTGAAATGGACAAGTATACAAACAAACATTACAACCAAGTGTCAAAATAACAAATTAGAACCCACACAAGGTTAAAGAAAAAATAAATACCATCATGTTTCATAAGCCTTATTCTTGCATCTTTTGGCCATCACTTCTTATTATTGTAACCCACCATGTTCTCATTGTTAGGATTAGGGTGCTCAGTGAGACATCGCTGAATGAGAGATCTAGAGCCTCCTCGTGAGTGAAGCACAATAAAATATGAACCCGATCTATGTACAAGAATACAACCTGATGGGATGCCTTGTCTCAACTTTTGTGTCCCAGTAAGTAACGAAGTCATTTGGCATCTGTGGCGGGCCAGCAATCTCAATCTCACTAGCTCGAGTCAATCCAAGAAGCAATAGATCCAATACCAGTCCATAATATTGAACAACAAAGGATGTAAACTGTAGATAAGACAATATGAATTTGTATGGCTCATATCCTTGTTTGACAATATAACATTATTTTTTGCTGTGACATAATCAACAATACTATGAAATGCGACATGCACATATACAAGAGTTTCTTTGATTTTTGCATAATATATCTTTGATTTTCTTCCAGCTAGGAAACTTTATGTGAGTTATGATTTTGAGTTTTGTTGGCGCTGAGTATATGACTTAGCAGCTAGCCCATGTACTTTTTTAAAAGTATTAACAAACTCATGTCAATGTTAATGTGTTTTGAAAGGGGGCTAGCTTAGCTAGCTTCTAAGCCTCACTATGATTTAGTGCAAAGTTGTTCTTTAGGTGAGTTATGATGATGATGATGAATGCTCACTGCGTGAACTTTACTAAAGATTCCCTTAATTTTCTAATTTTTCTAAAAATAAAAAATAACTAACTGATAACAGATTTATAGTAACAAAATATGTTATGGCCTAGCTCAGTTGCAAAATGACTTCACATTCCTCTAGGAATGGGCCACATGTAGCTAAAGGCCACAAGAATATGATTTACTAACTACTGATAGTAACTATATTAGGAATTCCTATTGCAAAAGTATATAAGCATTAATAAAGCTAGTGTAGTAAATGAAAGGACACAGATAAACCTCAATTTTCTTATGAAACATTTGGGTTATACAATTATAAAGTTTAAACATTTAAATAAATTTCTATTAGCTAACCTACTATTATATTCACTGTTCCAGTGGTACAGTTGGAATATCAAGAGAAGCGTTCAAATGAAATGGGAAAAATATGTCTTCATAGAAATTAAACAAAGCTTCCCCAAAAAAGAGGAAAAAGAAATCAAACAAAGCACATGTCATAAAGCATGGTAGGTGCTAGCAAGATTGCTAGGGAAAATTTTTTCGTTGCTCCAGATGGGTGCCTGGGTTAGCTAGAGAAAGCAAAAGAGAATGAACATAAAAAGAGAAGAATGAATAGTGACTACTATTTATATAGGGTGAGACGTGGGGATAAGTTTAGTATCTCCCTTTCCCCTTCATGATTGGGGTGAGCATTCTATTACAATCCTCTCTTATAGGTAAAATGCTAATTCATGTAAATTTTTACTTCTGGTACATTGTTTACTTCAGTGCACCATGTAGGAAAGGGATTAAATCATGTGCATTTGAAACAAGTAAATGTAGGCCAAAATTTAGTTAAGGATTGATAATCTATTGGTAATGGAGGCTTCCAATGTTATTTAATCATCCATGCACCAAATCTATCCCATTCGCGGAGATTTAGCTAAATACGGATAAAAAGTGGAGCTTTCTATGTCCTATTATTTATAGTAAGTAATTTGAGACTTTATAAAATTATGTGGCTATGTTCTCACTAATTGACAACTTATTTATGAGTCAGACCAAACTATGTTACTGTTGCACTACTCAACCATTAAAAAATATCTACCTCTAAAGCATTGCACTCAAAGAAGTGTGGAGCCAGAGAAGTGTCAATGTACTAGCCTAAAAAGATCCCTTATATTTTGTGCAACTGCCAGCATAGCAATACTGAGGAGAACTCAAAACAAAAGAAGGAAAAATAAAAAATTTAAATTATATAACTTTGTACAATGAATAGTATAGGATTTCTAATACATGGGGGGGTGTACATTGTAACGCCCCAATTTTTAGAAAATATTCTGAATGTACTGTTTTCTGTTTTTCATGCTTTTGTATGAATGACCGCGGTGTCCCTATTTTTCTGTTCTTGAATTTTGTATGAAAACAACTACGATAATACAGGTTCAAATTTTATTTGATCGTTTTACGTAGTTTGTTTCGAGACTAAAATAAAAATTTTTCTCGAGCCATCTTGTATTAATTTTTCTGAAAGATATACAACTAAATAATACTCTTCTGGATATTTTATTTGAACGTTTTGGACGATTACCTACGTTGTGGGAAAAAAACGGAAAATGACCGTTACGTCCCGAACGTCTTGTTTTCTCTGTTTTTGTCTGTTTTTAATTGTTTTCTTCTTGATTTAATGCCGAAAAATACCGTCTGTGATTTTATATAAACTTTTGTGTGATTTGCTCGAGGCAGAAAAATAATATTTTCCGGGCCGGGAAAATCTTATTTGATTATTTAGAATTGGGGGATCTTACTTAACCCGATTCTCAATGAGACTAAAAATAATCTTTTAATTTTTAGGATTTAATCACAAATAAAATAATTTTATATTATTATAATATTATTTTATTAGTCAATATGTTTTAGTGACAAGGGGACCCTAAATATTTTGCGGGACCCACAATTAGCGAACGGTTAGATCGGTAGCTTAATTAATCACCGTAAGTCGTAGAACTTTCCGAACAGTGCCGACTCACTAGTGACTCGTGAGCATTTATTACGCAGTGTGACTAAGCCATGTGAGTCACCGGGAACCAACCAATGAGAATTAGGCTTGCTCACCAAGGCTTAATCTTAGCCTTTGATTCATCCAATAGCTTGGATGAAGCCAAGCAAGGAGCCACCTTGCATGCCCTTAGAGAGCTACGGCCAAGTGAAGGAGGAAGGACCAAAAATCACTTTGCCTTCATCACTTTTCTCTCTTCTCTCTCATCAAGAACCCTAGCCACCATTCTTGCCCATTTTCTTCACCATATTCGGCCAAGCTCATTTCCTAACCATCCAACCATCCAAAAATTTTTCTAACCAAGTTTCCTTAACCTAAACACCATTCTAAGAACCTTTGTAGTTGGGAGTTTCTTCAAATTCTTCCATCTAAAGCTTGGAAACCAACCTTGAAAGTTTTACCTAGAAGGTGAAATTTCATGCTTTTCTTTTCTCTCTTCTTTTTCAAAGTTCTAAGCCATGATTTTTCCATGGTTTAGCTTCTTTTTCATGGTTAGTAACATGTAGGTTTTGTTTGAAATTTTTAGGTGTTTGGTGGAGTGAAAACCGTGACCTAGGAGGTGTGAAAGCAAGTTTTGTCTTCATTTAAGGTAAGAGGAAGACAATTCTTATCATCCCTTGATGGTGGTAAGAAGATGGGTTGTTTGTAGAATCCATAAGGATTCGGTTGTGGTGTGTTTATTGATGTGTATTTGTTAATTTTTGTGGTTGCTAGTAGCTTAAGTGTTATGTGTTAGTAGCTTTCCTATTTGGTAATTGTAATAATTTTGCATGTCTAATAGCTTTTGATTGTATGTCTATAAGCTTTAAATTAGGTTTTTTGTGTTAGAAATATTTTGCATGTGTTAGAAATATTTTGCATGTGTTAGAGATATAAATGCATGTGTTAGAATTGTATGATAAGGTTTAGGATGTGAATAACATGTGTAAATTTGCATGAGTGTTCCAAAGAGCACATCCAATAGCTCACGGCAATGACAAGTTTGGAGGACCAAAATGTTCTCTTGATTTTTCCTAAAGTGTAGCTTAATTAACCTAGGAGAATCAAGAAAGTTTCTAATTGATTTGATCAAAGAAAAATGCATTTAGAAATCAAATGGTACAAACTTAGTATTTTGGGCCAACATGCCTAAAGGATTAAATTGACTATAGATAACTATTTTTCTAAAATGATTTAATGAACTTAGACTATAGAATACATTTGATATGATTTAAAAGGTGAAAGACATTTTGGAAATCAAATGCAAAAGTTTTATAAAATTCGGCCAACATGCCACTATAGGAATTCATGATTTTTAAAAACTTGTTTCTAAACCTTTTTCAATTAAAAAGAAACAATACAAGTTAAGAAGAAATTTTCTATAATGATTTATGAAGGAACCAATTGATTAGAAGTAAGTCTAAAGGGTTAAAATTCATAATTTTATCATTAGGAAGGAAATACAAGAATGTTAAGAAATTTTCTAACATATAGCTCACTTTTGGTTTTGAAGCATGTTAGAGATTTCAAAAAGAATTTAATGAAATGGTTAAAAATTTAGGTAAATAGAAATTTTATGGAAAATTTAGAAAATCATTATTATAAGTTTCTAAACAAAATACTCACAATTTTTAGTAAAAATGAACCTATAAGATAGTAAAAATATCCTAATGACAAGATACGGTATGAAAAATTATTCTACGTAGTTTAAATGTACTAAATATTATTTCTATCTGTTTAAATGGTAATTTTAAAGGCATTCGAATAAGAAAATGATTTAAAAATCCTACGCGATTGAGAAAACGTATTAAAATGCTACGCGATTTAAAAACAGAAAAATAATCTTTACCCGATTTTTAAACGTTTGTAAAAACGACGAGATTTCAAAAACGCGATAAAATTTCTACGCGATTGACCGTTACCGTATTTATTTTTCGGCTGTCGGGAAAATGTGAACCCGTCATGTGTTTTTGAGGTTATTTCATTTGTCGGGAAAAAGTGAACCCGTCATGGCTTTCGCCATTGAGGGCATATATTTTTATCTTAAGGGCATTTTCGTAATTTCATATATTTGGAATTATGTTTTGTCTTTATACCGATTTTTGGTGTTTTGGGTTGATGAGACGAATCACATCGTGTTGTCGATGCGATAAGTGTAGTGTAGTTTATTGTTCTAATAAACTTGGAGACTTTAGTGTACGGGATCCCACATGTGACAGTTGGTAGCTCACGTACGGGGCCGTGGTAAACCGATAGCACACTAATGTACTCGACATTCACTATATTTAATCGAGGTTTGTAAAGTCTAGTAGTACATTGCCTATAGTGCCACAACGGAGATCAGTGAACTATACTACGCCCGGGATGGTGGATTCCTAGTGTCGTAGGCTATTGACGCAACGTGTGATCGCGTAATAGTTGGTTGGGCAGCCGTGGTACTAATAGATTTTTGCAAGTCATTCTCTCGATATCCGTTTGGGTTTAGCTCCATGGAGTAGGGTTGTGTTTTGGTGTATTTGAGTATATCTTGGATAATATTCCATTTTTCTCTATTTATCTTTACCTGGTAACATCTTGGATGTTTTACATTTTCTCTATTGGTATTTATCTGATAATTTTTATGTTAGTTGTCTATTTCTTATCTTAGTTTATCTGTGAAATTGATTTATCCGTGTGAATTTCTTTATTTGTGTGTATATCTCGTGATGTTCTCGAAACACTAGGATATTTAATATGTATTATCTTGTTATAGTTTCTTCGTATTGTATAAACCGTGTAGTAGTTAATTGTCGTCTTCTTATTTGCCATGTTGTGATGATTTTATGTTGTCTTACCTCTTTATTGTATGTGTCTATTGTCTATTTATTTTATGCGGTAAAGAGTTTGAAGAGGAAGAAGAGGAACAACCTCTTGAGATCGTGTACCACGAGGAAGAGGAAGGTCGACAAGCCGACGATCGGTTTACGAGCAAGAACCATCCGATCATCCATACCCTCTGGATTGATTGTGTGGGGGATGGCGACGCCTGCATTTTTGGGATTCATAGAGCCGATATTCCATGGAGGTGATCTCGGCTTGGCATTTACGAGGAGATCGTGCTTCATTACCTATGCTTTGGACGTATGACCGTGATTCTACGTCATCGGTTTGATGGAGATCCGATTGCGACGACGACATTATTTCGCACTTAGAGTTACCCTTATCCATTAGGCGTTATTGGGGTGCTTTGAAAACCCCGAGCCTAGTGAGATAAGCATCGTGTCGATCGCGCGATCCCGTTATCGCCGTGTGTCGAGACATCCGGATATCTATCTCCCGATGATCATTTTCGACCGAGAGTGATCCATCCGAGGATTAGATAACCATGATGTTTTTTTTTGGGCGCGTCCGTATGTACCGTATATATTAACTCTTTTATTGCTTTCTTTATTGTTTTCGTTTAAATAGTAGTAGTCTTAGTTGTAAATTATTTGTACGTTTATAACTTAACCATATGTATATTATTAGTGATGATGTTTTTTTTATTTCGTATTTTCCGCATTAACTTTTTATTACATATTTCTGTCTATCAGGAATTATTTTACAACCCGTAATAATATTTATCAAATGTTCCGTAACTTGGGTAGATTTTATTTCTATTTATTTTATTTTCTTTTATGTGTGACATCCTCCAAAGGGGTGTTACATTAGTTGGTATCGAGCTTGCAAGTTAGAGTCTTTTGGGGTTGTGGTTGGGTCTGTTTTTGTTTGTCTTTGTGTGATTCTCTCGTGATGTTTGTGATTTATATCCTTTCGGAAATATCTAGAAGGATGTATCGACTCTGTTTTGTTATGTTTGAAGAAAGAAGATGGTGGTAGAGGTAGAGGACGTGCTAACGTAAATCGAGATGAGGACCCGATGTTGGTTGCTTCTTTGAGGCTATGCGGCGATGGTCGAGGTGATAACTCAAAGAAAATTTGAGAGCAGCCCAACAACAAGATGCTACAAATGGATGCCCTAAATTTATCTGAATTTAGGCGTCATAATCCGCCACAATTTAGAGGCGAGGTGGATCCGGAGAAAGCGAGTCAGTGGATGCAAGATTTAGAGAGAATCTTTGAGGGATGAGATGTACAGATGAAAAGAAAGTGACTTATGCTGTTTTCATGCTGAGAGGAGATGCAGAACATTGGTGGAGAGGAATCCGCCGAGTGTTGCAAGCTGAAGGGACTGAGATCACCTGGGAAGTGTTTTCTAATACTTTTCTGGATAAATATTTTCCTGCGAGTGCTAGGCATGCCAAGGAAATGGAATTTCTTGGTTTGCGACAGGGGAATATGACGGTGAATGAGTATGCCACAAAATTTGAGAGTTTGTCTCAATTCTCAGATTATGCTCAAACACGACAAGATGATGTGTGGAGATGCAGGAAGTTTGAATCAGGTTTAAGGGTGGAACTGAAACGAGGAGTGGTATCTTTGAGGATGACTCAGTTTCATGCTTTGGTGGATGCTTGTGCTCGACTTGAAGAGTTAGAGCCATCTAGAGATCAAAGGAATCGGAATTTTGGACCGACAAGGTTCCAGAGAGGTGGAGGTGGTAATGCAAATCGATTTCAGCGTAAGCCGTATACCAGTTAACAGAAGTCAATCTCAACGACCATCCGTTAGTGGAAGTGCAAGTGGTAGTGGAGCTGGACGATGCAGGGTGGCGTTTACGCCAACATGTTTTAAGTGCGGGAAGAAAGGTCATATTTCTCCCGAGTGTACATTAAAGGTGCGCTTGTTTCAATTGTAAACAACCCGGGCACATAGCAAAGGATTGTCCACAAATGGGAGAGGAAACCTCATTCGGTATGTTAAAGCTAATCAGCAAAAATCTGGAAGTACTCAACCGAGATCTGAGGACGAGTGTATACAATGGTGGGATCTGAGATTTCTAAGTCTGATGATCTTATTCAGGGAGAAGGAGACATTGGAGGTAACCTTCTGACTGTCTTGTATGACTCGGGTGCTACACACTCGTTTATTGCATATGATTGTGTAGAAAGGTTGAAGTTGCCCATATCTTCTCTGAATGTTATGTTGAATGTATCTACGCCAACTGCTAAACCTGTAGTTACTTCTAAGATCTGTTTGGATTGTCCAATTGTTGTGAAGGACCGTTTGTTTTTGGTCGATTTGATTTGTTTGCCTCTCATTGAGATAGATGTAATATTAGGGATGGACTGGTTATGTTCTAACCATATCCTCATAGATTGTGCGAAGAAAACTATAGTTTTTCCTAAGGAAGAAGAGTCTGGATTCTTAACTGCTGTTAAGGTCAAGTCTTTGTTGAGAAATGGAGCGCAGGGATATCTGGTATTGTCTTCTCTAGAAGTTAAGAATGAGAAGGATGTGAATACTATTCCTGTTGTCAACGATTTTCCGGATGTTTTTCCTGAAGATGTACTGGTTCTGCCCGAGCGGGAGATCGAGTTCTCAATTGATGTAGTACGGGACAGGTCCTATCTCAATTGCACCATATCGTATGTCGCCGTAGAGTTGGAGGAGCCGAAAAAGCAATTGGTGGAACCGTTGGAGAAAGAATTTGTACGACCTAGTGTTTCCCCATGGGGTGCGCCAAGTATTTTTGGTCAAGAAGAAGGATGGAACGTCACGACTTTGTGTGGACTATCGGCAATTGAACAAGGTGACTATCAAGAATAAATATCCGCTTCCAAGAATCGACGATTTGATGGATCAATTGAGAGGAGCTGTGATATTTTCCAAGATAGATCTACGATCAGGTTATCACCAGATTCGTGTAAGAGGGGAAGACGTGCCGAAAACTGCTTTTCGAACTCGTTATGGACATTATGAGTATCAGGTAATGCCATTCGGGGTGACGAATGCTCCTGCTATATTTATGGATTATATGAACAGAATATTTCGTCCATATCTAGACAGATTTGTCGTTGTCTTTATCGATGACATTCTGATCTATTCTCAATCGAAGGAAGAGCATGCTGAACATCTGAGTGTTGTTCTTCAGATTTTGAGGGAGAAGCAGTTGTATGCGAAGTTGTCTAAGTGTGAGTTCTGGTTGGAAGAAGTTCAATTTCTTGGTCACGTAATTTCTAAAGAAGGTATAGCGGTGGACCCATCGAAAGTGGAGACTGTTTTACAGTGGGAGAGACCTAAGACAAGAAGTTCGAAGTTTTGTTGGACTTGCTGGTTATTATCGGAGGTTTATCGAAGGTTTTTCCAAGATTGCTTTGGACCGCTTACACAACTTACGAGGAAAAGTCAAGCTTTCGAATGGACAGAGGAACGTGAAGCTAGCTTTCAAGAGTTGAAGAAGAGGTTAACAACTGCGCCGGTGTTAATCCTACCAGATCGACGAAATCTTTCGATGTGTATTGTGACGCTTCTTATCAAGGACTAGGATGCGTGTTGATGCAAGACCGGAATGTGGTGGCGTATGCTTCTCGACAATTGAAGATTCATGAGAAGAATTATCCTACGCATGATTTAGAATTGGCTGCGGTAGTTTTTGCTTTGAAGATATGGAGACACTTTCTCTATGGAGCAACGTTCAACATTTTCAGTGATCACAAGAGTTTGAAGTACTTGTACGACCGAAGAGCCTGAATATGAGGCAGCGAAGGTGGTTGGAATTTCGAACGATTACGATTTTCAACTTTTATACCATCCTGGTAAGGCGAATGTCGTGGCCGATGCCTTGAGCAGAAGATTATTAGTGTTTCTCGCTCTAATGATCAAGGAAAAGGAGCTCATTGAACAGTTTAGAGATGAGTGGTCATTTGTTGAGTTGAAACCGGGGAAGATCTGTATTAGCATGGTTACTATCTCGAGCGAGCTGATGGAAGACATAAAAGAAAAGCAAAATGCCGATAAATTTTTGCAAGGAATAAGGGAGCAAATGAAACAAGGCGAGACACTAGAGTTCAAGGAAGGAACTGATGGAATTCTGAGATTTCGGGGTAGAGTCTGTGTTCCTCGTAATCGAGAGTTGAGAAGATATATTGTGAAACATGCCCATACTAGTCTATTGAGTATGCATCCAGGCATAACAAAGATGTATCAAGACTTGAAGAAGTTATTCTGGTGGCATGGAATGAAGGGTGATGTTGTTAGATGCGTGTCAACTTGCCTAGTTTGTCAAAAGTCAAAAGTTGAACACCAAAGACCAGCTGGGATGTTGCAACCATTATCGATTCCAGAATGGAAATGGGACAGCATTTCTATGGATTTCGTTACTGGTTTGCCAAAGACAAAGAGAGGTCATGACGCAATATGGGTTATAGTCGATAGACTTACGAAATCGGCTCATTTCTTACCTATCAATATTAAATATTCATTGGAAAGATTAACCCAGTTGTACATCAGTGAAATTGTCAGACTACATGGTGTACCGACAAGTATAATTTCTGATCGTGATCCGAGGTTTACATCAAGATTTTGGCGAAGTCTGCAAGAAGCTATGGGAACTAAGTTACGACTGAGTTCGGCGTATCATCCGCATGATCGACGGTCGACCGAAAGAACTATACGATCTTTGGAGGATTTATTGCGTGCTTGTGTTTTGGAACAACGGGAAGTTGGGATGAATTTTTATCTTTGATAGAATTCACCTACAACAATAGTTTTCACGCAAGCATCGGAATGGCACCTTATGAAGCATTGTATGGAAGACGATGTCGAACGCCGTTATTATCTTTGGTATCAAGATGGAGAAAGTATGATCATTGGACCGAGCTTGTACAACAAACTACGGATAAAGTTAAGATGATACAAGAGAAGATGAGGACGACGCAAAGTAGACAAAAGAGTTACGCGGATAAGCGAAGACGACCTCTTGAGTTTGAGGAGGGTGAACATGTGTTTCTGAGAGTTACTCCTACGACTGGTGTCGGAAGAGTAATTAAGTCTAAGAAGCTTACTCCTAAATTCATTGGACCATATCAGATTATCCGACGTATAGGTCCTGTAGCATATCAGATTGCTTTGCCGCCGTTTCTATCCAATTTGCATGACGTGTTTCATGTGTCTCGCCATTTACGGAAGTATATGCCGATCCGACACATGTTATACAGTCAGATGACATACAGTTAAAGGAGAATTTGACTTACGAAACTTTACCTGTCAAGATAGAGGACAGAAAGGTAAAGCAGCTTCGAGGGAAGATGATCGAGCTGGTGAAAGTTATATGGAATGATGTAACGGGTGAAGCTACTTGGGAACTGGAAGATAAAATGAAGGATCAAGTATCCTCATTTGTTCTGGATGAACATCGAATTTCGAGGACGAAATTTTTATTTGTTGGGGAGTGTTGTAACGCCCCAATTTTTAGAAAATATTCGAATGTACTTGTTTTACTGTTTTTCATGCTTTTGTATGAATGACCGCGGTGTCCCTGTTTTTTTCTGTTTTGAATTTTGTATGAAAACAACTACGATAATACAGTTCAAATTTTATTTGATCGTTTACGTAGTTTGTTTCGAGACGGTAAAATAAAAATTTTTCTCGAGCCAACTCATTAATTTTTCTCGAAAGATATACAGCTAAATAATACTTTGGATATTTTATTTGAACGTTTTGGACGATTACCTACGTTGTGGGAAAAAAACAGGAAAATGACCGTTACGTCCCGAACGTCTTGCTTTCTCTGTTTTTAATTGTTTTCTTCTTGATTTAATGCCGAAAATACCGTACTGTGATTTTATATGAACTTTTGTGTGATTTGCTCGAGGCAGAAAATAATATTTTCCGGCCGGGAAAATCTTATTTGATTATTTAGAATTGGGGGATCTTACTTAACCCGATTCTCGAATGAGACTAAAAATAATCTTTTAATTTTTAGGATTTAATCAAATAAAATAATTTTATATTATTATAATATTATTTTATTAGTCAAGTATGTTTTAGTGACAAAGGGACCCTAAATATTTTGCGGGACCCACAATTAGCAGAACGGTTAGATCGGTAGCTTAATTAATCACCGTAAGTCGTAGAACTTTCGAGATTGTCGACTCACCTAGGTTGACTCAAATAGAGCATTTATTACGCAAAGTGTGACTAAGCCATGTGAGTCACCTAGGAACCAACCAATGAGAATTAGGCTTGCTCACCAAGGCTTAATCTTAGCCTTTGATTCATCCAATGGCTTGGATGAAGCCAAGCAAGGAGCCACCTTGCATGCCCTTAGAGAGCTACGGCCAAGTGAAGGAGGAAGGACCAAAAATCACTTTGCCTTCATCACTTTTCTCTCTTTCTCTCTCATCAAGAACCCTAGCCACCATTCTTGCCCATTTTCTTCACCATATTCGCCAAGCTCATTTCCTAACCATCCAACCATCCAAAAATTTTTCTAACCAAGTTTCCTTAACCTAAACACCATTCTAAGAACCTTTGTAGTTGGGAGTTTCTTCAAATTCTTCCATCTAAAGCTTGGAAACCAACCTTGAAAGTTTTACCTAGAAGGTGAAATTTCATGCTTTTCTTTTCTCTCTTCTTTTTCAAAGTTCTAAGCCATGATTTTTCCATGGTTTAGCTTCTTTTTCATGGTTAGTAACATGTAGGTTTTGTTTGAAATTTTTAGGTGTTTGGTGGAGTGAAAACCGTGACCTAGGAGGTGTGAAAGCAAGTTTTTGTCTTCATTTAAGGTAAGAGGAAGACAATTCTTATCATCCCTTGATGGTGGTAAGAAGATGGGTTGTTTGTAGAATCCATAAGGATTCGGTTGTGGTGTGTTTATTGATGTGTATTTGTTAATTTTTGTGGTTGCTAGTAGCTTAAGTGTTATGTGTTAGTAGCTTTCCTATTTGGTAATTGTAATAATTTTGCATGTCTAATAGCTTTTGATTGTATGTCTATAAGCTTTAAATTAGGTTTTTGTGTTAGAAATATTTTGCATGTGTTAGAAATATTTTGCATGTGTTAGAGATATAAATGCATGTGTTAGAATTGTATGATAAGGTTTAGGATGTGAATAACATGTGTAAATTTGCATGAGTGTTCCAAAGAGCACATCCAATAGCTCACGGCAATGACAAGTTTGGAGGACCAAAATGTTCTCTTGATTTTTCCTAAAGTGTAGCTTAATTAACCTAGGAGAATCAAGAAAGTTTCTAATTGATTTGATCAAAGAAAAATGCATTTAGAAATCAAATGGTACAAACTTAGTATTTTGGGCCAACATGCCTAAAGGATTAAATTGACTTGATATAGATAACTATTTTCTAAAATGATTTAATGAACTTAGACTATAGAATACATTTGATATGATTTAAAAGGTGAAAGACATTTTGGAAATCAAATGCAAAAGTTTTATAAAATTCGCCAACATGCCACTATAGGAATTCATGATTTTTAAAAACTTGTTTCTAAACCTTTTTCAATTAAAAAGAAACAATACAAGTTAAGAAGAAATTTTCTATAATGATTTATGAAGGAACCAATTGATTAGAAGTAAGTCTAAAGGGTTAAAATTCATAATTTTATCATTAGGAAGGAAATACAAGAATGTTAAGAAATTTTCTAACATATAGCTCACTTTTGGTTTTGAAGCATGTTAGAGATTTCAAAAAGAATTTAATGAAATGGTTAAAAATTTAGGTAAATAGAAATTTTATGGAAAATTTAGAAAATCATTATTATAAGTTTCTAAACAAAATACTGTCAATTTTTAGTAAAAATGAACCTATAAGATAGTAAAAATATCCTAATGACAAGATATACGGATGAAAAATTATTCTACGTAGTTTAAATGTACTAAATATTATTTCTATCTGTTTAAATGGTAATTTTAAAGGCATTCGAATAAGAAAATGATTTAAAAATCCTACGCGATTGAGAAAACGTATTAAAAATGCTACGCGATTTAAAAAGAAAAATAATCTTTACCCGATTTTTAAACGTTTGTAAAAACGACGAGATTTCAAAAACGCGATAAAATTTCTACGCGATTGACCGTTACTATTTTATTTTTCGCTTTGTCGGGAAAATGTGAACCCGTCATGTGTTTTTGAGGTTATTTCGTTGTCGGGAAAAAGTGAACCCGTACAGGCTTTCTGCCATTGAGGGCATATATTTTTATCTTAAGGGCATTTTCGTAATTTCATATATTTGGAATTATGTTTTGTCTTTATACCGATTTTTGGTGTTTTGGGTTGATGAGACGAATCACATCGTGTTGTCGATGCGATAAGTGTAGTGTAGTTTATTGTTCTAATAAACTTGGAGACTTTAGTGTACGGGATCCCACATGTGGACAGTTGGTAGCTCCGCTGGGCCGTGGTAAACCGATAGCACACTAATGTACTCGACATTCACTATATTTAATCGAGGTTTGTAAAGTCTAGTAGTACATTGCCTATAGTGCCACAACGGAGAGATCAGAACTATACTACGCCTGGATGGTGGATTCCCAGTGTCGTAGGCTATTGACGCAACGTGTGATCGCGTAATAGTTGGTTGGGCAGCCGTGGTACTAATAGATTTTTGCAAGTCATTCTCTCTGATATCTGTTTGGGTTTAGCTCCATGGAGTAGGGTTGTGTTTTGGTGTATTTGAGTATATCTTGGATAATATTCCATTTTTCTCTATTTATCTTTATCTGGTAACATCTTGGATGTTTTACATTTTCTCTATTTGTATTTATCTGATAATTTTTATGTTAGTTGTCTATTTCTTATCTTAGTTTATCTGTGAAATTGATTTATCTGTGTGAATTTCTTTATTTGTGTTATATCTGTGATGTTCTGAAACACTAGGATATTTAATATGTATTATTGTTATAGTTTCTTCGTATTGTATAAACCGTAGTAGTTAATTGTCGTCTTCTTATTTGCCATGTTGTGATGATTTTATGTTGTCTTACCTCTTTATTGTATGTGTCTATTGTCTATTTATTTTATGCGGTAAAGAGTTTGAAGAGGAAGAAGAGGAACAACCTCTTGAGATCGTGTACCCTGAGGAAGAGGAAGGTCAGCAAGCCGACGATCAGTTTTACGAGCAAGAACCATCCGATCATCCATACCCTCTGGATTGATTGTGTGGGGGATGGCGACGCCTGCATTTTTGGGATTCATAGAGCTGATATTCCATGGAGGTGATCTGGCTTGGCATTTACGAGGAGATCGTGCTTCTGTTACCTATGCTGGACGTATGACCGTGATTCTACGTCATCAGTTTGATGGAGATCCGATTGCGACGACGACATTATTTCTGCACTTAGAGTTACCCTTATCCATTAGGCGTTATTGGGGTGCTGAAAACCCTGAGCCTAGTGAGATAAGCATCGTGTCGACTGCGCGATCCCGTTATCGCCGTGTGTCGAGACATCCGGATATCTATCTCCCGATGATCATTTTCGGTCGAGAGTGATCCATCCGAGGATTAGATAACCATGATGTTTTTTTTTGGCGCGTCGTACGTGTCGTATATATTAACTCTTTTATTGCTTTCTTTATTGTTTTCGTTTAAATAGTAGTAGTCTTAGTTGTAAATTATTTGTACAGTTTATAACTTAACCATATGTATATTATTAGTGATGATGTTTTTTTTTTATTTCGTATTTTCCGCATTAACTTTTTATTACATATTTCTGTCTATCAGGAATTATTTTACAACCCGTAATAATATTTATCAAATGTTCCGTAACTTGGGTAGATTTTATTTCTATTTATTTTATTTTCTTTTATGTGTGACATCCTCCAAAGGGGTGTTACATACATAATATAGCATTGTTGTCGTAGTAATTTATGCAGCAATTAATAATCATAAAAATGTATTTATACGACTTACAAGTGTATTCTGAACTTGTTACTTTTTTTTCTAAAATTACATTGCAAAAGCAGAATACGGTGACAAAGATACTAAGCTTTGTATAAGGCAAGTTATACCCAATGCAAATAAAGCAAACAAGTACACAGAGAGTGTACTAAATGTATATATAGAACACATACTCTTTTAGATGTCTATCAATACCAGAATATACTTTCAAATGATAAAGGAACCCACACAGAGAATGTGGATATAAATTAATCTTGAGATGTACCAGAATCTTACCAAGATGGAAGAGCTGCAACAGGGAGGTGCTGTGATAGAGAATACAACCTCACAAACACAAATCAAATCATAAACATCAACAAACACAAATCGAATCACAAACATCAATAAACACCGATCGAACAAACTCAAACATTAAAAACAAGTAAACGAAAAACCAAATAAAAATCATCAGACATCAAATGAAAACATGAGATATCGATCAAATCTAAGAGAGAAGAGTTGAATATTGTTACCCTTAAGTAGAATCGAAGGTTGCTCATTCAGAATCCTCAGCACCAAACTTCAAAATGGAGAAGACAAGGGGGATGGGGCACGGGTTGGGTGGCTGGGAGGAGGTGGGTTGGGGTTTTTTGTGGGTTTGGGTGCCGGTTAGGTGTGGACGCAGGTTGGAGTGGCGTGGTGAAGGTTGGGTTGGAGTGATTGGGTTTTGTTGTGGGTTTGGGTAGTGGTTGGGAAAGAAAGATGATAGAGGTGGGGTGGGGTGGGCACTTGGTTAGAGGGAGATGGGGAGAACAGTGGAGCATGGGTTGGGTGGAGATGGTAGCCGGTACGAGGGATTGGGGGGAAGGGAGTGGGTGGTCGGTACAAGGGATTGGGGGGGAGGGAGTGGGGCACGGGTGGAAGGGCGGACAAGGCGGGCGGGGGATGGGAAGGGAGAGAAAGACGAGAAGGAGGGAAAGGGAAGGCAATTTCAGAATATGATATTTAGGAAAGTGGAAGGGCAGGGCTGCTGGGCGCACCAAAGGAAAGGGGTGAATTTTTTTATTACTTAGCTAGAGAAATACTTGGTAGCTAATCCGCAACTAATTTAGCTATGAATTAGCTATGGTTTAGCTATAAAATAAGTTTTTCAACTTAAATTATGTAGCTAAATTGTAGCAATTATGTAGCTAATTGTCAAATAAAATTTGCATTTAAGATTTAGCTACGAAAGTTTATTCTATAGCTAATCCGTAGCTAATTAGCTACGGATTAGCTACAAAAAAATTTCATAACTAAATTTTGTAGCTAAATCGTAACTATTCTATAGCTATTTGTTTGATAATTTTTTTTTCCATTCATTAGAAAATTAGATATGGAAAATTATTCCGTAGCTAATTAACTATGGATTAGCTACGAAAAATTTTGTAGCTAAATTTGGTAGCAAATTTCAAAAATTCTTATTGTATGGTTGATTTCTCAATTGCAGGATGAGCCCAAAAGGACCAACTTGATGCAAGAGAAGGCCCTGTATTGGAAGAGAAATCACAAGACAAGCTCCAGTGAATCACATCGTGGCGCTGGCATGTTTACGTTGTGGCATTCTGCTCTCTGCAAGTGCACTCTGATAACCCGAGGCATTAACGTCATGGCGCAAGGAAGTGAACGTCGCGACACTGGTGCCCAAATTTTTTGCCTGTCACGACGCGTGTTGTGTAACGCCATGGCATGAAGAATGAAATCTGTGTGCCTATAAATACCTTTTACGCAGATTTTAACTCTCTTTCTCTATCTCGTTTTTCTTTATCTCCTCTTGGAGAACTTTTATTTTACTATTTTAGCTTTGATCTTTTGGAGAACCAGTAGCTAGATTTCATTTATGGGTTGAAAGAGAGTTGAAGAACCCAAGATTGGAGGTCCTTTTCAATTTAGAGGAAGATTCAAGCTTCAAGGCTCACCCCATTGGGCTTCGTCTTCTGTTCCTTCTTCTTTCTCTCTTTCATTTATCTTGAATATGAATTTTTGTAATACATTTTCATATTCAATGAATAGCTAAGCTGGGTATATGGTATTCTTTGAATCCTCCTATGAATATTGATTGATTTGTACTCTTTTGAGCTTATATGAATGATTTGGGTTCTGTTCTATCACATTGTGCTTAATGCTCTTTCTTGTTTGATCAGCATTTAGGTGATTTGATTAAATCTAATGAGCCTAGACATAGGATTTTGGGTTTTAGATCATAGGTATGGTAGATGCATGTTCGATTTCATTCCAATGGCGGGATAGATTGATTTGCTACCAGGATAGACATATACCCCTTACGCATGTATAATCATAGTTGAGAATCAATCTTAATGCTTGTTGTTTGCTCTGGTTCTCATGGATCCATAGTGAACTAGGTAAGTAACATAGGGTTAATCGTTCTAGACATAAGCTTTGAACTAAGTTAGTTTCTCAGGCAAACTTAATCTAATCGTTTGTATTGCTTGAATGGATTGCATGTTATCAATTGAAGTAGGGGGTGAAAAAAGATTCCCTATTCTCTCAACCATATCTGTATCTTTTTGTTATGCTTTGTAGCTTAATTAATCAACCCTTTTTCTAATTTATGTTTGCTTGAATAGAATTAGTTAAGGTATAGGTCAATATTTAGCATTAGAAAGTAACCATATTCCCTGTGGGAACGATCTTTACTCATCATTTTTATTACTTGAGCGACCCGTACACTTGCGGTTAGCAAAATGAGTTATCCACTAATTCAAGGTTAGGTAAAAATCCATCAACAAGTTTTTAGCGCCGTTGCCAGGGATCGAACCCGGGTCACTCGCGTGACAAGTGAGAATAAAAGGACAAATCCCAATGGGGTGAGCCTTGAAGCTTGAATCTTCCTCCAAAATGAAGAGGACCTCTAATCTTAGCTTCTTCAACTTTCTTTCAACCCATAAATAAAGATCTAGCTGCTGGGTTCTCCAAAAGATCAAAGCTAAAAGAGTAACATAAAAGTTCTCTAAGAAGAGAGAGAGAAAAATGATAGAGCGAGAGAGAGAGAGAAAGCTGAAATCTGCACAAAAGGTATTTATAGGCCCACAGATTTCGCTCTTCACGCAGCGACGTTACACAACAAGTGCCACAATGTGCAAAAAATTAGGGCACCAACATTGCGACGTTCACTTCCATATGCCACGACGTTAAAGCCTCGAGTTATCAGGGTGCACTGGCAAAGAACAGAACGCCGCGGCCTAATTCACTGGAGCTTGTTTTGTGATTTCTCTTCTAATGCAGGGCCTTCTCTTGCATCAAGTTAGTCTTTTTGGGTTCATCCTGCAATTGAGATATCAGCCAGTCAAATACAAATGTAGTCAAACTCAATCCAATCAAAGATTAGGAAGAATTTTATCAAGATTAGATAAGAAGACCTCAACATGGATTTTACATGAAAATTAGGCTAAAGTCTTCCAATAAAGCATGATAACAAGGACAAAGCCATCAATAATGCATAGATATAGGGTACAAATAACTATATTCTATGGAGTTATCACACCCCAAACCTAAGTCTTTGCTAGTCCTCGAGCCAAACAAAGTCAGACCACACTTGCAAAGATAAGCTTAACTTCAACACTAGTGTATGATGATTGCATTAAACCTCAAAGAATATACATGCCTCAAATTCTGGTCCACATATACACAATCCTTATCATACCAATAATCAAGCTTTAAATCATGCATGGTCTATTTCCCACAAGCATGCAAGTCAAACCTTTTCAGTTCAAATTATACTCAACCAGATAAGTTTATGAGCAGACATATGGATATAAATTAAAGAATCCACAAGATTGTAATGCAACTCTTTCTCCACTAATGTAAATCACACATAAATGAGGATCAAAAGAGTCTTTATCAGCTTGTAATGTAAGGTCATGGTTATGGGCTGAAGAAGAAAGGGAAAAGGATCACAAACAAATATTGAGAAATAAAAATATGCGATTTCAAGACTTGAGATCGAGTGAAAATAGCAGAGTATTCAACAGTGAAAGATCAAAACTCTCCAAAACCATGCAATGTTTTTCATATTTAACTTTTCTTCTTTCTTTATTTGCTTTGCTTGTCTCCTTTCTCTTTTATTTATATTATACAAAACAATCTTTTTCTCTTTCTTTTATTGCATTTGGTTCCTTCAGGGTCATTTTTGTATTGAAAATGTTAACACCCCTAATCACTGAATTCATTTCAAGAAACAACATATCATACACTCAACAAACATTAATAGTAGGAAGAAAATACAATGCTTTCACATGCATTAGAAAGGTTAACATGGTAACGAACAGAATGGTAATAAAAAACAAATAAGGCTAACAATTAACAAGCTTCAAAAGGGATCTATAGATGTCATCATTAAAGGGTAAGCTTGAAAGGCTCAATTAGTACAAAGAATGCCTTCCTCAATCATGCACAATCTAGGATTTCTCTTTAAGAGAGTTGCAAAACAATTTCAGAGATAAAAGACATCTCCACATGTACTAACCATAAATATTCTCTAGAAAAGCACTCAAATTCAATTCAAAGCTAAACAAGCATACGAACAGAAAACTTATCATGCATAAAAAGAATCGAGATTGATCGATATGATCCAAAGATAGCATAAGGATTCACAGAAATATTTGAGGTTAATGTGCATCCCTACTTATCATTGGGTGATCATTACACTATCTAATGGCATCATGTTATACATTCAAATAATTTCACAAGAAGCAACCATGCAAATCAACCATTATGTGCACCAAATCATATAATAAACAAAAGTATTACAAAAAATACAGTAATTATGCTAATACTATAGTCAATATATATCAAAATACTAAGACACCCCCCAAACCTGAGGAAAACAGTGTCCTCATTGTACACCATACATGAGAAAAATAAATAATAATAAAATAATGGAGACTACCTTGAATATGTCAATCCATCATCATCAATATCGAGAAGGTCCTCAGTATCCCTACTGTTATCATCATCTAGAACAGTTGGATCCCGGTGCTGATGAGAAGGGCCTGCACCATCAAAGGGTGGGTATGGAGGGATGGGGAAGTCATGTGTGGAGATCTGAAGGCACTCGGCCATCCATATGATGGTCTCGACAGTTTAGGTCTGCATGGCTTCCACCTGGCGAAGCTCTGCACACACGTCATTGAAGAACTGACTGGATCTTATGGTCAGGTATACATCTGCGAATCACCTGGTCATTATAAAATTTCCACAAATATGGATCATCCCACACATAGTATTTAGCATCACTCTTAAGCTTAGCTCTCTGTGATCTAGATGCATGAGGGGGAAAAACAGATGCAACCAAGTAATTAACTAAATCAGCAAACCAAGGGGAAAGTGGGGTATCATATAGCTGCATAAGTTGCTCATCCGAAAAATCATCTCGAATAGGACAAGGGTCAATAGCTCTTTCGATCCTGCTCAAATGATCTGCCACCAAATTTTCTGCGCCACTCCTATCTCTAATCTCCAAATCAAACTCCTGGAGAAGCAGCATCCATCTGATTAACCTCGGCTTCGATTCTGCCTTCTTCAACAGGAATTTTAAGGCTGCATGATCAGTAAAGATAACCACTCTAGAGCCAAGCAAATATGATCTAAACTTATTAAGTGCAAAAACAATGGCAAGCAACTCTTTCTCAGTGGTAGTATAGTTAGCCTGTGCAACATCCAAAGTCTGAGAAGCATATGAAATGACATGTGGTGATCTGCCAACTCTCTGTGCAAGGATAGCTCCCAATGCATAGTTAGATGCATCACACATGAGTTCAAAAGGAAGTGTCCACTCAGGTGGCTGAATGATGGGAGTGGTGGTCAAAGCTCTTTTGAGGCAATCAAAAGCCTCTCTGCACCTGTCATGAAAATAAAAAACAACATCTTTTTGCAACAAGTTGGATAGTGGAAGGGCCTTTTTACTGAAATCTTGAATGAACCGCCTATAGAAACCTGCATGGCTAAGAAAAGAACGAACCTCTCGCACGCAAGAGGGGTAAGGCAACTGGGAAATAACATCAATTTTAGCAAGATCTACTTCTATACCCATCTGAGGGATGATATGGCCTAAGACTATGCCTTGTTCTACCATAAAATGACATTTCTCATAATTAAGAACAAGGTTAGTCTCAATGCACCTATGCAAAACTCTATCCAAACTGTCCAAGCATGCATCAAATGAGGAACCATAAACAGTAAAATCATCCATAAACACCTCAATGCAATCCTCTAAAAAATCTGTAAAGATACTTACCATGCATCGCTGGAAAGTTCCAGGAGCATTGCACAGGCCGAAGGGCATCCTCCTGTAAGCAAAAGTGCCAAATGGGTAGGTGAAGGTGGTCTTCTCCTGGTCCTCTGGTGCTATATGGATCTGGAAGTAACCTGAAAAGCCATCAAGAAAACAGTAGAAAGCTTTTCCAGCCAAGCGCTCAAGCATCTGATCAATAAAGGGTAGAGGAAAGTGATCCTTTCTTGTCGCTTGATTGAGCCACCTGTAATCAATACAAACTCTCCAGCTACTCTACACTCTAGTAGGAATCAGCTCATCACGATCATTCTTCACTACTGTGATTCCTAATTTCTTTGGAACCACTTGAACTGGACTCACCCAAGCACTATCTGAGATAGGATAGATGATGCCTGCTTGCAGAAGCTTGGTCACCTCTTTCTTTACCACATCCAGGATCAAAGGGTTGAGTCGCCTCTGTGGTTGTCTCACTAGTTTAGCATCATCCTCAAGTAGTATCCTATCTATGCATATGGAATGACTAATGCCAGGAATGTCAGCTAAGGTCCATCTGATAGCTTTCTTATGCTTCCTCAATATTTGCAGCAACCTCTCCTCTTGCGTAGCATGGAGGGCAGTAGAAATGATCACTGGCAGCTTCTTATCCTCCTCTAAGTATGCATACTTAAGGTGCTCTAGGAGTGGCTTAAGCTCTAGTGTAGGTGGCTGCACTACAGATGGAAGGATCCTGGTGGTAGGAGCTGTGCTTACAACCTGCAATCCAACAAAATCAGATTCATATGTACTTGTTGTAATCAAATTACTGTATTCTGATTTCATTAAATTTGCAGCTACACCACCATTTAACTGTTTAGAACCCATACAATTTGTATCAAAATCACCATGTAAACAGGATGTAATCTCAGTACAAACACTGCACATTTCCGAACCAGTACAAGTAGCACATGTGTAGGTATCAACAAAATCAGAAAAGAATGGAAAATCAGTAGCAAATAGCTCAGACAGGTTATCATCAACTATATCAGCCAGCAAATCTATATGGAAAACAGAATGTTCTTCTATGGGATGTTTCATAGCATCCAAGATGTTAAATCTAACCACACTATCTCCAAACTCCATGGAAAGAGTGCCTGCATGGACATTAATCTTGGTTCTGGCAGTTTTGAGGAAAGGTCTGCTAAGAATGATGGGAGCCTTGCAGGATTCAGATTCTCCATCCATATCCAAAATATAGAAGTCTGCAGGAAAGATCAAGTCATTAACTCTAACAAGGACATCTTCAATGAGTCCAGCAGGGTATGCATTACTCCTGTTTACCAACTGAATGATAACTCCTATATTCTGTAAGGGTCCAAGGGCAAGAGAGTTGAACACAGACATAGGCATAACATTAATTGAAGCACCTAAATCCAACATGGCATTTTTGAATTTGCTATTGCCTATGGTGCATAGGATAGTAAAAATTCCTGGATACTTGCATTTTTGGGGCATTGTAGGCTGAATAAGTGCAGACACATTTCTCCCCATACTGATCTTCTCATTTCCCTTTAGTCTCCTTCTGTGAGTGCACAAGTCCTTAAAAAACTTGGCATATCTTGGAATTTGCTTGATTGCTTCAATAAGAGGAATGTTCACCTCAACCTTTCTAAATGTCTCCAAGATCTCTCTATCTGTGTCAGTCTCATAAGTTTTCTTAAGCTGTACAACTCTCTGAGGAAATGGTAGTGGGATGGGTTGTTCCTGCTCATCAGTAACTACAGGAGTGGAGACAGAATCTATTTTCTTATTTTTGCTACTACGTGGAATTTCTGGTATGGTTTGTTGCTCCTTAGTCTCCTTATCTAATCCATGTTGCAACCTACATTCTGGTGCATCAACAGTCTTACCAGATCTGAGAGTGATGGCACTCTCATTTCTTGGATTCACCACAGTTTGTGCAGGCAACTTGTCAGAATCTTGTGACTGTAATTAGTTCATCGAACTGGCAAGTTGTCCAATCTGGTTCTCTAAATTCTGAATGATAGCTTCTGTCCTCTGCTGGAATTGCAAGTTGTTCACTGCCATTTGCTTCATCAATTCCTCCAAGGTTGGCTCAGATTTAGGAGGTGCTGTATTATTTAGCTGCTACATATTTTGCTGCTGCATGTAAGGTGGCTGATATGGTCTACTGGATCCTACAGTGGACTGGAAGGGTAGCTGCTACTGCCTAAATTGAGTAGGGGCAGGCTGTGTAGAATTATTTCCCCACCTCAGATTGGGATGATTTCTCCAACCTAAGTTATATCTGTTGGAGGACAAATCATAACTCTACTGTTGCTACTAAGGCTGCGGAGGCCTGTTATTATAGATGTTTGCTGCATAGGCCTGTGGAATACCATCAGTGTCAACCTCTTGTAGTGCAGGACAGGCATCTGTGGAATGATCAGCAGAAATGCAGATGCCACACACTCTGGCAGGAGCTACTGCAGCAGGCTTCTGTTGTTGAGTCACAGCCAATTGCCTCACCAAGGATGCAAGGTCATCAATTTTGCTTTCCAATTTCCTGTGATCTGCAACATAAGTTGCCTCAATTTCGTGGACACCTCTAGATAATACCACTGAGTTACTTCTAGTGCCAAACTGTTGGGAATTAATGGCCATATTCTCAATCAGTTCTCTTGCAGCTATAAGAGTCTTGTCTACCAATGCTCCTCCACTAGCAGCATCAATCATGCTCCTATCCATTGGTAGCAGACCTTCATAAAAATACTGGATCAGTAACTGGTCACTAATCTGATGGTGAGGACAACTTGCACACATCTTCTTGAATCTTTCCCAATATTCAGATAATGGTTCTCTGCCAAACTGCCTGATGCCACATATTTCTTTTCGGATTGATGCAGCCTTGATGCAGGAAAGAATTTCTCCAAAAACAGCCTCTTAAGATCATTCCAGCTAGTGACAGATTTTGGATGCAAATAATACAGCCAGTCCTTAGCAGCATCTTGTAATGAGAAAGGGAATGCTCTAAGTTTAATGTGATCTTTTGAGATGCCTTAAGGCTTCATGGTAGAACACTCAATGTGGAACTCCTTAAGATGCTTATGAGGATCTTCTCCTGCATGACCATTGAACTTAGGCAGCAAATGAATCAGTCCAGATTTAAGTTCAAATGGAACATCAACATCAGGATACTGAATGCATAAAGACTAATATGTAACATCAGGAGCAGCAAGCTCCTTCAAGGTTCTATTATCCATAATATCAATATTCTCAGTAGAATCAGAATGAAAAGATGGATCAATGACAGAATGTGTTGAATCAGAAAATTCAGAAGCAGAGTCACTAGTATGATAACTATGTGAAGAATCACTAGATACAGCAAGTGTAGAATCACTACTTCCTATATGCTCATCAAGTGCAGAAACAAATCTATTAAACCTATGCAGGGAATGAAAAGTCCTATCTTTTTAGGATGAAAATGATGCAAATAACCAGGATTGGACCTAGTCATGAAACATTGAAAACTTAGAAAAACAAAACAAGCAAAAATGACTATCCAACACTAAAAATGCACTAAAATAAATCTAATTGACTTATCAAATGATTTTTAAAAAATATGGGACCACCACACACTAAAAACTACACAAAAATGGAACTAAAAAATGCAATAAAAAATCTTTAAAAAATGAAAAAGTGGTCTAAAAGAAGGATTTAGGGCAAACCAAGATGGTGCTCACAGTTTACTGTGAGCCTTGTGGAGAAGGACATTTTCCTTCAACCCACCGACTTTCAGCTCAATCTGAGCATGTTTTCCCACTCAAAAATTACAAAAATGCCATTGCCTCACCTAAATTTGCTCAAAAACCCTACCAAATGATGAATTTTGGCCAAATTATGCAGGATTGATCTGTTTAGGATCATTTTGCTTAGAATGATGGTTTACCTTTGGGGACCAAGTTTCAGCTCAAGACTATATTGCAACACCAAATGATTTCTACTAGTGCCTTTTTGGATTCAGAAAAATGGGGGCAAAGTGAAAGTGAAGAGTGAAAGTGGAGGTGAAACTCAAGAATGTAGATGAGTAACTTGCAAATATCAATAATGAAGCATAAGGATGGTCAATAGCAGCAAAATGACATGCAACAGCCGAATGTAGTGTAGTAAGACCAATGGAACAGTAACTGCATCAAGGGAATGCAACAAAGTAAGTTATGCAGCACAACAGGTTATGCAGCAAATGAACGTGTTATTTGTGCAACAGAAGTATCAATTGTGTTGAGTGAAGCAATGCACATTCACAGGAGTCATGGAATGCAGGAAAATCCAATGTAACAGTAACAATGACAGTAAAACGAAAATTATGCAGCAAATGAAACAAAAGCCAATGGAACAGTGATTGATGCATCAAAGTGCAATGCAGCAGGCAGGCGCAAAATGTGAATTACGCAATAAATTCATACAAAATCCAATGCAACAGTAAACCAATGCAGAATGCAGAATCAGTAGCAAAAAATAATTCTGCAAAATCAGTAGCAGGAAAAGCAGCAAAATGCACTTAAGGATTTCCAGCAAAGTTGATCACGAATACACAGGAATTAGAAACTATTAGGAACTCCTAATAAACCTAAGAAACCGAAAATAGATCCCCAGCAACGACGCCAAATTTTGATGAGCGATGTCGCACTCGCCTCAAAATAGACTAGGATTTGAAATGGAATATAGCATAGTGCATAACCTAGGTCATCTCCCAAGGACCAATTCGGATTTCTCAAGCATGTCAGAAGTTATCAATAAGTAGGGGGTTTTGTTCATTAAGCAGTATACAAATTCTAGCAGTGATTAGAAGAAAATTCAATTATGAGATGCTAATCCAAGGTTTTCAATTCAAGTGACAGAGTTAATCATTGTTCAAGAGAATGAAATTCTGTCTGTAAATATCACCTCTGTTAATTCGAATTCAACTAGATAATTACCTAGAATTTCATCAATTAAACAAAATCACAATCGCAATTCTTGATTAAAATTGATTTAGGAATAATTTCGAATTAACTTGGATTACCAATCGATGATCCATTCTCCATTAAATTCAGATTAATCAATCTTCATTCTAACCTCAATTTCGAATCTAGATCTAGAATCACAATTGAAGAAGGAGAAGAAGATAGAACACAAACAGAAATCAAGTTTAAACAATAGAACTCAAAACTCTAACCACAATCATTGAATTCCTTGGATTGAAAAGAACTTCAGCCTTCCATGGCCATTATGAAAATAATGCAGAGCTTCAGAGAAGAAAGAAGAGGGAAAATGAAAAATAGAGAAGATGAAAAAAGAGAAAAGAACTGTTTCTCAATCTGTAAAATTCAACAAAAAAATAATTCAAAATGTAAATTCGAAATCTATCTTAACTTATTTGTAACTGAAAATTTCTCTGTAATTCCTAATCTACCCCTAGCCCAAACTATACCCTTTGAATAAGCTTTTCAGAGACATATAATTTGCCTTATTTGGGCTCAAATTGAAAGAGTTAAGCCCAAATCAGTGAGGGAAGGTCCAAGTTTTATGACAGCAATAGCATCCTAACTTTAAGGTTCAATTTCGGCCTAAATCCAGCTAAAATAGAAAAACTGCATACGCAAATTTGTGTATCTTCGTCTCAGCTTTCAGGGGATACCAAGATCATCCAATTGTGACATTTGTAGCCCAAGATATGGCCTATACAAGATAGAAAGGTCAAAATGAGCTAAATTCTGAAAATTAATGAAGCTTTTACAACTAAGCTCAATGAAACCCAATCATCTAAAACTCACCCAAAAACATAATATTGGATACAATTATCATCAATTAGGCCAAATATAAAGCAATAATGAATGCCTCAAAATTGATTGATCAGTCATCCACCTCCTGGAGAGGCTGGGCCTTAAGAGCTGCTCTCTAAGCCCTCCTCGGGGCTCTACGAGGCACTACTGTTGTTGGTAGGGTTGTACTAACCCTCCCAATAAAGTACTCATTGAGAGGTTGTTTGAAGTCGGTGAGCTCCTCATGTGGACTGGTAGGCACACGCCGCCTCTGGCATAATCTATGGATAAGGGAGGGGAAGAAAAGGTTGTGTGGCTCCATGGTTGATCTCCGCTGGTGCATATAGAGGATGTCTGCCATGTCAATCGATCACCGTTCCAGAATGGCGTAAATCATAATAGCCCTATCGTGAGTGACCTCTGATAGGTTTTCGATGGGCAGAATCTTGGTGCACATGAAGTGGTACCAGGCCTTGGCCTCGAGGGCCAAGCAAGAATGGGAAGTATCGCACTCGGCTCAGTTGAGACATTGTCTAGGCGACCGACTGTGACTCAGCAGTGCAGATGCGAGCGGTGACGACCTGTAAGTTGATCCCCTCCACAGGCTCCCATTTGATGAACTCCCGGTAATCACAAATCAATGGAGGAGGGGGCAATAATAGTGCCACTCAGATGGACTCAGCAAAACACGAAACTTGGCACCTCTGTACGTCGACTGTGGTGGACTCCTAATGAGTGAATGTTATGTTCGCATAAAACTCGCAAACCAGGGGAACTAGGGCCCGACTAGGGTGTTTGGCGATCTCCCCCCACTGATAGTGTTGAATGGTAGCCTCGATATTAGGTTGTATGGAGTCCTTGAAACTAAAGCCCCTCTCAATAATAATGTTCTTTGATGCTAGAGTCCCAAAACGTTCCTGCACCTTAGCAGATATAAATCTCTAATGATCAAACTTACGAGGAGCAGAAGGCTCCCTGTGTTGCCCACTACTCTCGCCTCTGACCTTCTTTGGTGCCATTAAAACCTGGAGATTGAGAGTGAAATGAGATGTACTGGGATGCACAAAAACAAAGATAGAAGAATGTGAAGGAAATGGTGAAGGGAAGAAAAACTCAGAAAGAAAATGCAGAGGAGGGAGGTGAAGGTTTGTGTTATGGCGCAAACTCTGTTACTTATTTAATCAAAACACACCTAGAATGCTGCAACGTGAATTAACCAACATCGCGATGGGCGTCTGTGAAATAGACATTTTAATTTTCCTTTTTTTTTACAGAACCCATATCATCGCGAGCTCTTTGGCTCCAAACCCTGATAAGGCAGAGACCAGGATGCCGCGGTGCAACAAAGCCACCATCGCGGCGTGAGAGGTATATATGCAAAATTATGCAGCCTCCACCACTCAACATCTAAATTAGCCTTAATGAGGCCTCCACCACCTATAAAAATTGTCTAGCAAGCTTAACATATGCATGCAACAACAAAATGACATGATTTTACCAAATTCAATACACTACATACTAGACTCAAAACATAAGAATTAAACACTTAGGGGGATACATCCAAAAAAGTACTTTTTTTATAGTCTAGGCAGGACTTTTTATGCTTCTTCAACTTGGGGGAACATGTTTGAAAGAGGTCTCCTTATCATCACTTGAAGACTAGCCCGGGGGCTTATTGTTTATCGCATTAGCTGACTGCCCCACTTGAGTTTCAAGAGCCTTGATTGAAGATGTTTGACTTTGAAGAAGAGAATCATTTTGGCCAAATGAGCATCGATTTTAGTCATGTATGAATTAATTTTTACCATGAATTGCATGAACATGTCTTCTAATGCTAGTTTTCTTTCTTGTATAGGTGGCCTTGCTTGCGATGAGAAACCAAGAGGAAAAGGTGGTATTTCATTGCTAGTAGATGAAGATGTTGACCCTTGGTTATCCCTCCATAAAAAATTGAGGTGGTTTCTCCACCCAAGATTATATTGTTATTATTCTGAGATGGCCGATAGTTTCTTGCATACTGAACACTGATGTGGTGTGGATTATGATTAAAATTTAGAATGAAAATCAGTTGCCAAGTTCTACCAAAAATAAAAACCTTACAACCAGTTATAGTTAGCAAGGGTCAATCCACAAAGAACTAATTCAATTAACACTATAAGTTAAATCCTAATTTAAACACTCAAAAATAGTAAACAATAAAACGGGGGTTTTGTTTGTTAAAGTTAAAAATAGAAAATGAATCTAAGACAAAAACAGTAAATATAATCTAAAAAATCAATTAAAAGGCAATGGTTAAGAGATGGAATCCACCACTAGATTTATATGATTATGCTAGCCCACATATCCTTTATACCAACATGATCAATTATGTTTTTATGTGATTGTGAGATTAATTCTCTGTTTTCGTTAAGTTTTGGTTAATTCAGCAACCACTCAAATCAATCCCTAATCAATAGTTATTTGTAAAGCAACCACTCTCACACCTACCTATTGATTGCATTAAGATTTAGAAAACCAATCACACTAAGATACAATCGCACACTAGGATTAAATTACTTAGATCATATGCCTCACTAGTCTTACCACCGCAACTGCGCATAGCAATCCTAGTTTTACCACTTTCGAAATTGGCAAAGAGTATAAAAACCTTTATACCAAATTAAGAACAGAAACATATGAATAAAAACACAATTGTATTGATATAAAGAAATATGCAAGAATCACATAATCAAAATTAGGGTTTCATCTTCTCTTAACCATATAAGAAAACTAGCCACACATGGCAAATTCAAAACTAAAAGAATAACGGAAGAACAACATTGTTAAGAATAGAAGTGCAGAAGAAAACTAACGATCAAACTAGTTTCCAAAGGTTGGGGATGATTGATCTCCAATTGCTCGAACTCGAGACTCCAATCTTCGATCCAATCTCCTTCTCCTTTGTTCTTGGTCTTCTCCTCAGCCTCCTGCCAGTTCCCCCAGTTCAGACTCTCCTTTTTAGGACCTTAGGCAATCCTATTTATAACTTTGGAGACCTAATTTTGTATTAGAATTCGCATCTGGTTTTCTGATTCGATGATACGGCCCACCCCCTGTCATATGACACGGGCCGTGTCGTTTCACACGGCCTACCCCCTGTCTGGTTTTGTCAACACAAATTCAGTGAATTGCAAGTCAGAGGAGGACACGGCCTACCCTCTGTCAGGTGACATGGGCCATGTCGTTTCACACGGCCTACCCTCTGTCAGGTGACACGGGCCCTGTCGTTTGACACTGCCTATCCCCTGTCAGATAACACCGGCCCTGTCACTTGCTTTCTTCAAATTCTGCCTCGATTCTTCATAGATATTTTTCTTTCTTTGCTTCTAGGGATAATATTGATCTCCTGAAAAATACAATGTAATCATGAGTGCTTATAAACACACTTAAGCACAGTTTCATAGTAAAGATTCGATTAAACTTCATATCTAAAAACTTAGCTAAAAGTTAACAATTAAACACACATGAAGTCCAAATAGATCAAATATATGACACCCAAGATATGAAAATAATCGACAGATCAAATACCCCCACACTTAGTCTTTTGCACTCCTGGGCAAAACATAAGACCGAACCAGGGAACAAGGAAAAACAAAACAAATTCAAAAGCTTAAAAAGACTCAATTTCCAATGATATTCAAGAAAGACAAAAGATTGTAGGCAAGAAGAGCAAGAAAAGATTCAAGGGGTCAAAATATTCAAGAGATAACAAATCTTCACATCTCAAACCAACAAGCAAGGTATCTTCAATTTGAAAAGCATGAATCAAAAATGATATATTCTTACAAGATACACTCTCAATCTCTCAAGTGTTTACAAGGTAAGTATCTCACTCAATTCAGCCCATTAAAAATGCACTACCATAAGCTTGCTTATCTTCTACTTCTCCATTACTCAAACACATGCACACACAAATCAAGAGGACTTTATTAAAGGTTGTAATAGGGTCAAGGTAAGGGAAAAAAATATTATGGATATGGCAAGATAAGTACCCAAGAGAATAAAAGAACATTGGGGAGGAACTCAATTGATAAGTAACAAGCATGAAATTTTTCCTCTAATTCTATATAATGCACATTCTCTTCACATATTCCTTTCCTTTTCTTTTGTAGCCTTTCTTACATTGATTCTTTTTCTTTGCATTTTTTTTTCAACCAACACTTTGCATATTGTACATCAATTTGCACAACCCCCACACTTATACTATACATTGCCCACAAGTAAAAGAGTTCCTCCAATGAAAATGAACCAATATTCTCCCATTCTCTAAGGTAAGGTGAAATCATGATTTTTCACATAAGGCATATAATGAGCTAAGACAAAGAATAGGCAATAGGCTCAAGGGGTTAATCAAAGGAAAATGATGCAAGGTTAGCTATTTGGCCAAAGTAGTTACTCAAGAAAGAATAAAGAAGGCCTCAATCATGTTTATGCATGCAAGTGAAAATGTAGCCTAAAAAAGAATCAAAGCAAGTTCTAGAGTGATCAAATGACATGAGTGAAAATCTCATAAGAAAAAGGAGAATGACATAAATGCTAAATTCATCCATCAATAGGCTCAAAATCTCACAAGGTATGCATCTATCAATCTCAATCCACCAATCAAACATCCAAAATCAAGCATGTCAAATTCAAGATAGAAGAAGAAATTTATAAAACATACCCTTGAATTTCAATTGCTTTAAACTCATAAACTTCACAAATCTCAAAATATCATTGGAAATCAAATAAAAACACAAAAATTTTTTTTTCAAAAACAGAATTTAAAAACAAAAATAGAATTAAAATGCAAAAAAAAAAAATTAAAACAAAAAATAGAATGTAAACTCCTCCCCATACTTAAATTCTTCATTGTCCTCAATGTATAGCTCAAAAACAAATAATCAACAATTAATCTAGGACAAGTAAAATAAAAGAAAGAGAGAAGAAACATCCTTATCAAATGAGGAGACTTCCACCAAGGTCCCATTGCTTGAAATGTAATGACCAACTTATGCTTGAAGTTGCATGAGAGCTTCCACCGGGGTCCCATTGATTCTCCTTAATTTATTTGGAATTCACTAAAGCGTTATCACCTAGATCCCAAGCTTTCTGATGCCCCCTTCGGAATTTGTAGCAATCTCTCCTCCTGTTCAATTAGAAGGTTCTTGGTCACGAACATAGAAAGTTATTTATCATCCACTGAATAAGCATACTTCCAATGTTCGGATAATAACTTCAGCTCGATCTCCCTTTGTGTCTTAGATTCTGCAACTATGTCATAGTCATTATTGATAGATCCTTCAATATTATTAGCTGCTGCATGAACAGAATCATCAGCTTTCAAGTATACAGAAATCTCAGCAAAAATAGCACAAGTCATATCACCATCACAATCAGTACATGCATTGCTAAGGATAGAATCATTGAAACCAATAAGATCAGGAAATTCAGCACACAATTCATCATAAGTTTCCTCAACTAACTCAGCAAGTAAATCAATATGAAAAACAGAATGCTCCTCCATGGGATGCTTCATAGCATCAAAAATATTAAACTGAGCAATTGAGTCTCCAAACTCCATGGATAGAGTTCCTGCATGCACATCTATTTTGGTCCTCGCTGTTTTGAGGAATGACCTCCATAGAATGAGTGGAGCCTTGTTGGATGGGGATTCCCCTTCCATCTTCAGAACATAGAAATCTACAGGAAAGATTAGCTCATCAACCTTCACTAACACATCTTCAATCAACCCAGCTGGACGCGCAGTGCTCCTATTAGCCAACTGGATCACTACACCTGTAGAGTGCAAAGGGCCAAGTCCAAGAGAGTTAAAAATAGACATGGGCATTATATTAATAGAAGCATCTAAATCTAGCATGGCATGCTCAAATCTATAATTGCCTGTAACACATGGAATGGTAAAAGTCCCTAGATCTTTGCATTTTTTAGGCATAGGTTGAATGAGGGCTGAAATATTTTGGTTCATATTAATTCTCTCATCACCCTTCAGCCACCTCCTCTAGGTGCATACTTCCTTAAAAAACTTGGCATATTTTGGGATTTGCTTAATTGCATCCAGCAAAGGAATATTGACTTCCACTTTCCTGAAAGTCTCAAGAACATCTCTATCATTTTCACCCTCATCTTTCTTGCTCTTAACCAGCCGACTAGGGAATGGAGCCTTAGTGACATGTCTAGGATGTAGTTTAGGAATGCTTATCTTGGGGGTCTTGGAATGTTGCTTCTCTTCATGTACCTCCTTAGGCTTTTGCTCTTTCTCTTTAGTGGCTTGTGGAAGAGATGGGAATTCATCTAACTTCTTCCAACTTCGTAATGTGATGGCACTCATATTTTCCCTCAGATTCACCTCTGGTTGTGAGAGAAGTCTCCCAAAAAGTTGGCTCTGAACCTTGTTGATTTCTGTGGCTACTTGCCCCACTTGGTTCTACAAGTTATGGATGGTGGCCTTTGTCTCTTGCTGAAACTGAATATTATTAGTAGCCTTTTGCTTCACCAACTCCTCTAGTGAAGGCTCAGGTTGCCTAGGAACTTGAACTTGTTGATGCCTTGGAGGAAAAGGTGCTTGCCTCTGCTAAAATCCTGGAGGTCCATAGGTTGGAGGTTGATTCTGGGGCCACTTTCCATAGCTCAAGTTAGGATGATCCTTCCACCCCGGATTATATGTGTTCGAGTAGGGGTCGTAGTTGTAAGAAGGTCCAGAATATCCCCCTACTACTTTTACCTCCTCATTTGTGTCATCTTAAAGAATGGGACATATATCAGTGGGATGTCCTGAAGAGCAACAAATCCCACAAGCATTCACCACTGTTTTTTCATTGTCCATTAACCGCTGAACCATGGCAGTCAACTGGGTCATTTGTTGTTGCAGACTGGCCGTTTCTACCTCTTTTACTGCTCTCACTCCAGTATCATTTTGAGTGAAAAATTGTTGAGTGTTAGCAGCCATCCTGGAGATCAAATTTCGGGCCTCTTTAGGAGTCTTATCAACCAAAGTTCCTCCACTAGCAGCATCAATCATGTTGCGGTCCATAACTAGCAAACCCTCATAGAAGTACTGAATCAAAAGTTGTTCACTAATTTGATGTTGAGGGCAACTAGCACATAGCCTCTTAAACCGCTCCCAGTAATCATGAAGTGATTTCCCATGCCTTTGTTGGATGCCGCAGATTTCTTTTCAGATGGTTGCGGCTTTTGAGGCATGGAAATATCTGTCTAGGAAAGCTCGAGCCATATCCTGCCATGTTTGGATGGATCCGGGTGGCAAATAGTATAGCCACTCCTTTGCAGAATCTTTCAAAGAGAATGGGAATGCCCTTAGCTTGACTTGATCCACTGAAATTCTTGCAGGCTTCATGCTAGAGCACACCACATGGATCTCCTTCAGGTGCTTGTTGGGGTCCTCTCCGACTAATCCATTGAAAGATGGTAAAAGATGGATCAAGCCGGACTTCAACCCAAATGCCTCCTCATTTACTGGAATTTCTATGCATAGAGGTTGTTGATCTACGTTTGGAGCACCCAACGTCCTCAGAGTAGATTCTGCCATCACCACTTCATCAGGTGTCTCCTCAGATATATCAGAATTTGATAAATCTATGTGGCGAGCAGCTTCGACGTCAACAGGTGTGAATTGAAGAGGAAACTATGGGCTGACTTGTTCAAAGTAATGCCTTAGATTCCTCAATTGCTCGTTTACGTCACCACTGGACATGAACGCCTGTAAAACGGTCGGAAAGGAGGAAGAAAAGAATTAAAAACTGAAATGAAAACAGAGTGAAAAATAGGAAACAAACTAATAACGCAATTGAACAATTAGTTCCCCGGCAACGGCACCAAAATTTTGGTGTGGTGTGGATTATGATTAAAATTTAGAATGAAAATCAGTTGCCAAGTTCCACCAAAAATAAAAACCTTGCAACCAGTTGTAATTAGCAAGGGTCGATCCACAGAGAACTAATTCAATTAACACTATAAGTTGAATCCTAATTTAAACACTCAAAAACAGTAAACAATAAAACGGGGGTTTTGTTTGTTAAAGTTAAAAATAGAAATTGAATCTAAGACAAAAACAGTAAATATAATATGAAAAATCAATTAAAAGGTAATGGTTAAGAGATGGAATCCACTACTAGATTTATATGATTATGCTAGCCCACATATCCTTTATACCAACATGATCAATTATGTTTTTATGTGATTGTGAGATTGATTCTCTGTTTTCCTGAAGTTTTGGTTAATTCAGCAACCGCTCAAATCAATCCCTAATCAATAGTTATTTGTAAAGGAACCGCTCTTACACCTACCTATTGATTGCATTAAGATTTAAAAAACCAATCACACTAAGATCCAATCACACACAGGGATTAAATTACTTAGATCATATGCCTCACTAGTCCTACCACTGCAACCGCGCATAGCAATCCTAGTTTTACCACTTTCAAAATTGGCAAAGAGTATAAAAACCTTTATACCAAATTAAGAACAAAAACATATGAATAAAAATACAATTGTATTGATATAAAGAAATATGCAAGAATCACATAATCAAAATTAGGGTTTCATCTTCCCTTAACCATATAAGAAAACTAGCCACACATGGCAAATTCAAAACCAAAAGAATAACAGAAGAACAACATTGTTAAGAATAGAAGTGCAGAAGAAAACTAAAGATCAAACTAGTTTCCAAAGGTTGGGGATGATTGATCTCCAATTGCTCGAACCCGAGACTCCAATCTTCGATCCAATCTCCTTCTCCCTTGTTCTTGGTCTTCTCCTCTGCCTCCTGGCAGTTCCCCCAGTCCAGACTCTCTTTTTTAGGACCTTAGGCAATCCTATTTATAACTTTGGAGACCTAATTTTGCATTAGAATTCGTATCTGGCTTTCTGATTCGACGACACGGCCCACCCCTTGTCATATGACACGGGCCATGTCGTTTCACACAGCCTACCCCCTGTCAGGTTCTGTCAACACAAATTCAGTGAATTGCAAGTTAGAGGAGGACACGGCCTACCCCCTGTCAGGTGACACGGGTCGTGTCGTTTCACACGACCTACCCCCTGTCAGGTGACACGGGCCCTGTCGTTTGACACTGCCTATCCCTTGTCAGATGACACCGGCCTTGTCACTTGCTTTCTTCAAATTATGCCCCGATTCTTCACAGATACTTTTCTTTCTTTGCTCCTAGGGATAATATTGATCCCTGAAAAATACAATGTAATCATGAGTGCTTATAAACACACTTAAGCACAGTTTCATAATAAAGATTCGATTAAACTTCATATCTAAAAATTTAGCTAAAAGTTAACAATTAAACACACATGAAGTCCAATTAGATCAAATATACGACACCCAAGATATGAAAATAATCGACAGATCAAACACTCTCCAAAGTGGATGGGAAACTATCGTTGGCATGATTGTTCTCACAACATGAAGGAACTTTGATTAGAGCCTGTGTAACACCCTTGTGGGGATGCCACATTTATGATGCAATGAAATAAAAATAAATAAAATATTACCCAAGTTATAAAGCATTTGATAAATAATTAATATGAGTTATAAAATTTTTCTTTTTTTTCTTTTTATACATAATAACATTAAGTAAAATAACACAGAGCATGAAATAAAACAAACTGTTATCGCACACATAATATACATATGATTTTGTTTTAAGTTATGCAAATAATTTTCAAGTACAAAATATTTAAATAAAGCAGTAAAGAGTTATTATACAGTACAACATTATAAAGTGCTCAAGTGCACATCATAGATTCCTAACCCTCTGAAAGATCACTCTTAGATGAAACTTCAGGTGATAGAAATCTAGGATGTCTCACAGCTCTACAGACAGGAGTCCACGTTGTTAACACTATGCTAATCTCACTAGGAACACGAAAAAGTCCTCCCCAGTGATGCCTCAGATCCAACGGCATCTCCAGATGTAGATACAAAGTCGTAGTGAAGATAGGCTTAGCATTAAACTCTCCTCGTAGGGACACAGTGAAACGCCCCAAGTAGATCACCGATCCTCGATCCTCGTGTAATCGCCAGGCCTCTGAACCTCCGTCAAACTCTAGCCTCACGAAACCAAGAAATCCCGACAACGCCATACTCACAAGTCAGTCTAAAGGAAATGGATGATCGGAAGGCTCGCACTCGTCGAACTGATCCCCCATCTACTGCTGCTCCTCCTCCTCAGGATACACACAATCTAGAGGTTGTTCCTCTTCCTCAAACTCTTTTATAACATAATTAATAATACATAAAACAATACATATAGAGAGGTGAGATAATCATACATCAATACCAGCATGGCAAATAAGAAAATGACAGTATAGCAGATATCATAATTTCATACAATAAAGCATACCATAACATCATAAATAGTAACACAATTTAACACAAGAACTTCCATGCAATAGTATCACATAAGATCATAATTAATAATGTTATTATGCATGACACAAATGCAAATGCAGTACGACTCGTTCCTACTCCATGGAGTTAGACACAGACATTAGAGAGAATGACCAGTAAAGATATATCAGTACTTCAGGCTGTCCAACCAAACTATTTCACTATCTAACGTCGTATCTATAGCCCACAATCCAACGTCGTGTAGTAGCACATAGTCCAACGTCGTGTACTACAGGCATTGTACTAAATAGTCTTTACAAGATCTTGATTAAGTATAGTGCGTGTCAAGATCATTAGTGTGTTGCCAGTTACCACGACCAAGAAGAGCGACCAACTGTCCACATGTGGAATACTCTGCACACTAATGCCTCCAAGTCCACACAAGATGAACCACACTATGCTTATCGCACCAACAACACGGTGTAATTCGCCTCGTCAATCAATCGTCAATATCAACCAAATTGGCACAACTCAATGCATGAATAAAAATAATAATTACCAAATTACCCTTAGTCTCCAAATATTCTCATATTTACAAAAATGCCCTTAACCACAAAAATTCTAATATATAGTACGTCACCACTTGACAGTACCATATCTCCACATCTCCGGGTCCACCACTTAGGCCCGACAGCAAAACTCACTGTTTCAATCAATTGCGTAAAAATTTTATCGCGTTTTCACAATCACGTCGCTTTTACAAACATTTTTAAATCGCGTAAATATATTTTGCCGTTTTTAAAATCGCGTAGTATTTTTAAATCGTTTTCTCAATCGCGTAAGATTTTTAAATCGTTTTCTTGATCGAAAAACTTTAAAATCTCTATTTTAAAACTGCATAAGTTATTTTTAATACTTTTAAACTACGTAGAATAATTTTCTTACATTATAAATATATTATAAAACGTTCTCTTTTATTTGTCTGTTTTTAATAAATTTCGACAGCATTTTGTCTATAAAATCTATTTTAAAAAAATGTGCTTTCTATGTTTTTCCTCTAAAAATTCTTTTGTTTAGTTTATTACTACTAAATACACTTTAAAATTTTAAATCATACTTTTAAAACTCAAAGATAAGTACTTTTCAAGAGTCTTGTTTATTTTTCTTCTATACTATATTTCTAATAAAATTAGTTTACTTCTTTAATTCTTGAAAATTCATTACAAATGCATTCTTTTTAGGTAAAACATCAAATCTACACTTTAGAAAATAAGTTTTGGATTGATTGCACATTTACAAGGCATGTTGGCTGAAATTAATAAAACCTTGGCATTTGATCTTTAGATCATTTTCTACCTTCTAAATAATTTTGGATTTCATTAATTTACCTAATTCCATTAAATCCTTCCTTTAGAAAATTGTTGAGAACATTTTGGTTCTCTTTTTCTTGTTGAGGCCGTGAGCCTCTTTTTGTGTTCTTTGGAACACTCATGCAAACCTTATATGTTATTCACATCCTAATTAATACTCATGCATATATCAACACATGCAATATATTTTAAAGCTTATAGACATGCATACAAATAATATCAAACACAAATAGGAAAGCATTTAAACTATCAAACAAGTGAATCCTTATGGATTCTTCACACACATACAATCCATTTTCTCATCACCACACATGGTTGACGAGATTAAATCTCCCTCTTACCTTTACGGAAGATAAAATCTTTTTCTCTCCTTCCTAGATGATTTCGTGATCTCCTCCAAAGAAACCTAACATGCACAAACAAATTTTTGCAAGTTATAACCATAGGAGAAAAACATAAACCATGGATCAATCATGGTTTAAAACCTTGGAAATGAAGTTAGAAATGAAAAACAAGGATCTTCACCTTTTAGGAAAAACCTCCAAAGCAATTTTCCAAGCTTAAGATGAAAGATTTTGGAAGAACTCTCAACTAGAGATGTTCTTAGAATAGTGTTTAGAGTTGAGAAATAAGGTTGGATGAAATTTTAGATGGGTGGATGGTGGTGTAGGGTTGTTGGCCGAATGGTCCTCCAAGAAGACAACAATGGTAGTTCTTGTTTTAGAGAGAGAAAGTGTAAGTTTAGTGATAGTAAGAAATGAGAATGAAGAGCAAAATGGTCTCCTTTTCCTAATGTATAACCGTAGAGCTCCTTCAAAGGAGGTGCATCCTTTGTTGACCTTCTGAGACCACTTAATAGCCTTAGATGTGATCAAGGGTTGCCATGCAAAGCTTTGCCTCCAAGCTTGTCTTTCATTGGCTTAGAGAAACCTAGCCATGCAATGACTAAGCATTCTTGATGGTTCTTGAAGTCTCTTGGCCGAATGGCCCCTTAAGAGAGCAAACTAAGTTTGTGATCACTTTGGTCTTTTAGTTACACTTAGGTACATTTGATTAATTCATTTAGTTACTTGCCTAACTAGATAGTTACTTAGGTTAACTAGGTGAGTCATGATATTTTGAGAATAATTCTCTAACTAGAACTTAACTAGATAGCTAACTAGGTTACTTCACTTAGTTACTTAACAAGCTTTCTATGCTAACTTAGTTAGGTCTTAAGTTAACTTGGTTAGGTTTTCTAGTCTTAATCTAATAAGTCTAACCATTTTGTGGACTTGATTCCTATTGGTCTAGAAATGTCAAGCCTACATTGTTGACTTGTTCCTATTGGCTTAGAATTTAGTCTAGCCAAAAACGTTGATTGCTTAATTAAATATGGGTCCCACAGACTCTTCCGGGTCCATGGTCGTTTTAGAGCAGATTTCTACTATTTTTGAGATAGTAGGTACTGTCAGATAAAATAATATTATAATAATATAACATTATTTTATTGCACAGTTAAATCCAAAAAATTAAAAGATTAACAACCATATCACTCGAAATTGGGTTTAGTAAGATCCCCTAGCTCTAAATAATTAAAATAAGATTTCCCCGGCCTGGAAATTATCATTTTCCTGACTCAGAGCAAATCACACAAAACACTCAAATATGAACACGAAACAATCAAAAAAATTTTATAACATATAGAAAAACATAAAACAACACAATCAGTACAAAATGGTAATTTATCTAAAAGTTGGGGTGTTACAACTCTCCCATACAAATAGAAATTTCGTCCTCGAAATTCATCGTACATCAGAATAACTGAGGGTATTGCTCCCTCATTTTATCCTCCAGCTCCCAGGTAGCATCACCTGTTATGTCATTCTATATCACCTTCACCAATTCAATCATCTTCCCTCGAAGCTGCTTCGCTTTCCTGTCTTCAATTCTAATAGGAAGTGTCTCATACGTCAAGTTATCCTTTAGTTGCACTTCGTCGGGCTGTATAACATGCGTCGGATCAGGAATATGTTTCCTTAATTGAGACACATGGAATACATCATGCAGGTTGGATAGAAAAGGCGGTAAAGCTATCTGGTAGGCTACAGGACCTATCCGTCGAAGAATCTTATATGGTCCAATGAACTTAGGAGTAAGCTTCTTGGATTTGATAACCCTTCCGACACCAGTCGTTGGCATTACTCGCAAGAACACATGCTCACCCTCCTCAATATCTAGAGTCGCCTTCGCTTATCAGTATAGCTCTTTTGTCGGCTTTGAGTCCTCTTTATCTTCTCTTGTATCATCTTCACCTTTTCCGTAGTCTGTTGCACAAGATCTGGTCCAATAGTCATACTCTCCCCATCTTGATACCAACACAAAGGTGTTTGGCATCATCGTCTATACAGCGCTTCATAGGGTTCCATCCCTATACTTGAGTGAAAACTATTGTTGTAGGTGAATTCTATCAAAGATAAAAATTCATTCCAACTTCCTCGTTGTTCCAATACATAAGCGCGCAACAAGTCTTCTAAAGACTGTATCGTCCTCTTCGTCTGACCATCAGCCTGTAGGTGATAAGCAGAACTCAATCGTAGTTTGGTTCCCATGGCTTCTTGCAAACTTCGCCAGAATCTTGACGTAAACCTTGAATCTCTATCTGAAACAATACATGTAGGTACACCATGTAGTCTAACAATCTCACTTATGTATATTTGGGTTAATCTTTCCAATAAATACTTAATATTGATCGGCAAAAAGTATGCTGACTTCGTAAGCCTATCAACTATAACCTATATCGAATCATATCCTTTCCTTGTTTTTGGCAATCCGGTAATAAAATCCATCGAAATACTATCCCATTTCCACTCTAGAATAGCTAACGATTGTATCATACCGGCAGGCCTTTGGTATTTCACTTTTGCCTTCTAACAAATGAGACAAGACGCCACACGTTTCGCTGCGTCTCCTTTCATCCTTGGCCACCAAAACAACCTTTTCAAGTCTTGATACATCTTAGTCATCCTCGGATGCAAACTCAAATCACTAGTATGAGCTTCATCTAAAATTGCTTTCTTAAGTTCGGGATCATCAGGTATACAAATTCTTCCCTCAAATCTTAAGATTCCATCTGATCCTTCCTCTATCGTTGCCTTATGACCTTGCTTCAAAAATTCCCTTTCGTTTTGTAAGAACGGATCCTCTTCCTGTTTATCTTGAATCACGTCGAGCAATTCATTCAAGATCACAACCTTACCTAGGTGAATCTTCCCAGGTACCAATTCCACTGACAACTATAAATCTCTGATTTTGTTAATCAATTCCTCCTCCTTTATCATCATTGTAGAAACACTAATCACTTTTCTACTCAGAGCATCTGCCACCACATTAGCCTTTCCTGGATGGTATTGAAGTTGAAAATCATAGTCCTTTAAGAATTCCAACCATTGCCTCTGCCTCATATTCAATTCTTTTTTATCAAACAAGTATTTCAAACTCTTGTGATCAATAAAGACATTGAACATAGCTCCATACAGAAAATGCCTCCACACTTTCAATGCAAAAACTACTGCAGCTAATTCCAATCATGTGTTGGATAGTTCCTCTCTTGAACCTTCAACTGTCTAGAAGCATAAGCCACCACATTCCGGTCTTGCATCAATACGCACCCTAACCCCTGGTATGAAGCGTCACAATACACTTCAAAAGATCTGCTAGGATCCATAAAATTAGCACTGGTGCAGTCGTCAGTCTTTTCTTCAATTCTTGGAAACTCGCTTCACGTTTCTCTGTCCAATCAAAAGCTTGACTTTTCCATGTGAGCTGCATAAGCAGTCCAACTATCTTGGAAAAACCCTCTATGAACCTCCGGTAATATTCGGCCATTCCAACAAAACTCCTGACTTCCGTCACTGTCTTAGGCCTTTCCCATTGCAAAATAGTCTCCACCTTCGATTGGTCTACTGCAATACCTTCCTTGGAAATCACATGACCTATAAATTAAACTTCCTCCAACCAAAATTCACACTTTGCTAATTTTGCATACAGCTTCTTTTCCTTCAAAATCTGAAGAACTATACTGAGATGTTCAGCATGCTCTTCCTTAGATTAAGAATAGATCAGAATGTCATCGATAAAAACAACGACAAATCAGTCTAGATACGGAAGAAAAATCCTATTCATATAGTCCATGAAAATGCAGGAGCATTCTTCACTCCGAACGGCATCACCTGATACTCCTAATGTCCCTAATGAGTTCGAAAAGCTGTTTTAGGCACATCATCAACCTTGACACGAATCTGATGATAACTAGATCGCAGATCTATCTTAGAGAATACCACTGCTCCCTTCAACTGGTCCATCAAATCGTCAATTCTCGGAAGTGGATATTTATTCTTTATAGTAACCTTGTTTAACTAGCGATAATCCACGCAAAGATTTGAAGTTCCATCCTTCTTCTTAACTAGAAGCACTGGTGCTCCCCAAGATGAAACACTCGGTCGCACAAACTGTTTCTCCAACAATTCCTCCAACTGCTTTTTCAATTCTACCAGTTCCGCTGGCGACATCCGATACGGTGCAATCGATATAGGACCTGCTCCTGGTACCAAAGCAATAGAAAACTCGATCTCCCTTTCCGGTGGCAAACCAGGTACGCCATCAGGAAAAATCTCTGGAAATTCATTAACGACAGGAATAGCATTCACGTCCTTCTCACTTTTGACTTCTAGAGAAGATAATAACATATATCCCTGTGCTCCATCTCTCAACAATGACTTGACTTTAATAGTGGTAAAAAATCCAGAACTTTCTTCCTTAGGAAAAACTATGGTTTTGTTTGCACAGTCTATAAGGATATGGTTAACTAATCTATTCCTAATATTATATCTATCTCCACAAGAGGTAAACAAATCAAATTGACCAAAAACACATGATCCTTTATAACAACAGGACAATTTAGACATATCTTGGATGTAACTACAGGCTTGGCAGTTAGTGTAGATACAATCAATTGAAAGCTCAGAGAAGACACATGCAGTTTCAATCGTTCCACACAATCATATGCAATAAATGAATGTGTTGCACCTGAATCATATAGCACAGTCAGAAGATTACCTTTAATGGCACCTTCCCCCTGAATAAGATCCTCAGACTGAGAAGCTTCAGTTCCAGTCATGGTATATACTCGCCCTCCAGATCTCGGCTGATTAGCACGAACATTGCTCACAGCAGGCTTCCTCTCCGGCTGAGTACAATCCCTAGATACATGTCCAGGTTATCGATAATTAAAACAGATTGTCCCTCTGATTGAGCAATCCTTAGAGATATGGCCACTATTTCCACACTTGAAACATGTTGGCGTAAATGCCACTTTCTGACCAGCTCTATTACCACTAGAACTTCCTCCAACGGGTGGACGTTGAGGTTGATTTCCTGGTGGTCTCGAATACGGTTTTTGCTGAAATCGACTATTGTTACTGCTACCTCCTCTCTGAAACCTCGTTGGTCCAAAATTATAGTTCCTAGGATCCCGTGACGGCTCCAACTCCTCGAGTCGTCCACAAGTATCCACCAAAGCATGAAATTGATTTATCTTCAAGGGTAGCACTCCTCGTCGCAATTCTACCCTCAATCCTTCCTCAAACTTTCGACATCTCCACGCATCATTTTGTTGGGCTTGAACATAGTCTGAGAACTGAGACAAGCTCTCAAATTTAGAAGCATACTCATTGACAGTCATATTGCCTTGACGTAAACCAAGAAATTCCATCTCCTTGGTATATTTAGCACTGGCAGGAAAGTACTTCTCCAAAAATACTTCAGAAAATACCTCTCACGTGATTTCAGTTCCTTCAGCCTGTAATAATCGGCGGGTTCCTTTCTACCAATTTTCACGATCCCCTCTCAACATAAAACTAGCATACGTCACCTTCTTATCATCGGTGCATCCCATTCCTTCGAATATCTTTTCCAAGTCTTGTATCCACAGACTTGCCTTCTCAGGGTTAAACTCGCCTCTGAATTATGGCAGGTTATTACGCCTAAACTCAGATAAATTTAGAGCATCAGTAGTAGCATCTTGCTGTTGAGTTGCTCTCTCATTTTGTTGAGTTATCACTTCAGTCATCCGCTGCATAGCTTCAGCAGCTGCAATCATTGGGTCCACATTACGGTTCACATTCGCATTCACGCGCGTTCCTCTTCCGCCAGACTTCTTTTTTCAATCATAACAAAACAAAGTTAGATACATCCTTTCAGAAGTAAATTTTAGAGAATCACACAACACAAGCAAAAACAGACCCAACCACAACCCCAAAAGACTCTAACTTGGGCTCTGATACCAACTAATGTAACACCCTTGTGGGGATGCCACATTTATGATGCAATGAAATAAAAATAAATAAAATATTACCCAAGTTATAAAGCATTTGATAAATAATTAATATGAGTTATAAAATTTTTCTTTTTTTTTCTTTTTATACATAATAACATTAAATAAAATAACACGAAACATGAAATAAAACAAACTGTTATCGCACACATAATATACATATGATTTTGTTTTAAGTTATGCAAAAAATTTATAACTACAAAATATTTAAATAAAGCAGTAAAGAGTTATTATACAGTACAACATCGTAAAGTGCCCAAGTGCACATCATAGATTCCTAACCCTTTGAAGGATCACTCTTAGATGAAACTTTAGGTGATAGAAATCTAGGATGTCTCACAACTCTACGGACAAGAGTCCGCGTTGTTGACACTATGCTAATCTCACTGGGAACACGAAAAAGTCCTCCCCAGTGACGCCTCAGATCCAACGGCATCTCCAGATGTAGATGCAAAGTTGTAGCGAAGACAGGCTTAGCATCAAACTCTCCTCGTAGGGGCACAGTCAAACGTCCCAAGTAGATCATCGATCCTCGATCCTCGCGTAATTGCCAGGCCTCTGAACCTCCGTGAAACTCTAGCCTCACGAAACCAAGAAATCCCGAATATGCCATACTCACAAGTCAGTCTAAAGGATATGGATGATCGGAAGGCTCGCACTCGTCGAACTGATCCCCCGTCTGCTGCTGCTCCTCCTCCTCAGGATACACACAATCTAAAGGTTGTTCCTCTTCCTCAAGCTCTTTTATAACATAATTAATAATACATAAAACAATACATATAGAGAGGTGAGATAATCATACATCAATACCAGCATGGCAAATAAGAAAATGACAGTGTAGCAGATATTACAGTTTCATACAATAAAGCATACCATAACATCATAAATAGTAACACAATTTAACACAAGAACTTTAATACAACAGTATCACATAAGATCACAATTAATAATGTTATGATGCATGACACAAATGCAAATGCAGTATGACTCGTTCACAGACATCAGAGAGAATGACCAGTAAAGATATATCAGTACTGCAGGCTGCCCATCCAAACTATTTCACTATCTAACGTCGTGTCTATAGCCCACAGTCCAACGTCGTGTAGTAGCACATAGTCCAACGTCATGTACTACAGGCGTTGTATTTTTAAATCGTTTTCTCAATCGCGTAAGATTTTTAAACCGTTTTCTTGATCGAAAAACTTTAAAATCTCTATTTTAAAACTGCATAAGCTATTTTTAATACTTTTAAACTACGTAGAATAATTTCCTTACATTATAAATATATTACAAAACGTTCTCTTTTATTTGTCTATTTTTAATAAATTTTGACAGCATTTTGTCTATAAAATCTATTTTAAAAAAATGTGTTTTCTATGTTTTTCCTCTAAAAATTCTTTTGTTTAGTTTATTACTACTAAATACACTTTAAAAATTTAAATTATACTTTTAAAACTCAAAGATAAGTACTTTTCAAGAGTCTTGTTTATTTTTCTTCTATACTATATTTTTAATAAAATTAGTTTACTTCTTTAATTCTTGAAAATTCATTACAAATGCATTCTTTTTAGGTAAAACATCAAATCTACACTTTAGAAAATAAGTTTTGGATTGATTACACATTTACAAGGCATTTTGGATTCATTAATTTACCTAATTCCATTAAATCCTTCCTTTAGAAAATTGTTGAGAACATTTTGGTTCTCTTTTTCTTGTTGAGGCCGTGAGCCTCTTTTTGTGTTCTTTGGAACACTCATGCAAACCTTACATGTTATTCACATCCTAATTAATACTCATGCATATATCAACACATGCAATATATTTTAAAGCTTATAGACATGCATACAAACAATATCAAACACAAATAGGAAAGCATTTAAACAATCAAACAAGTGAATCCTTATGGATTAAATCTCCCACATACCTTTACGGAAGATAAAATCTTTTTCTCTCCTTCCTAGATGATTTTGTGATCTCCTCCAAAGAAACCTAACATGCTCAAACAAATTTTTACAAGTTATAACCATAGGAGAAAAACATAAACCATGGATCAATAATGGTTTAGAACCTTGGAAATGAAGTTAGAAATGAAAAACAAGGATCTTCACCTTTTAGGAAAAACCTCCAAAGCAATTTTCCAAGCTTAAGATGAAAGATTTTGGAAGAACTCTCAACTAGAGATGTTCTTAGAATAGTGTTTAGAGTTGAGAAATAAGGTTGGATGAAATTTTAGATGGGTGGATGGTGGTGTAGGGTTGTTGGCCGAATGGTCCTCCAAGAAGACAACAATGGTGATTCTTGTTTTAGAGAGAGAAAGTGTAAGTTTAGTGATAGTAAGAAATAAGAATGAAGAGCAAAATGGTCTCCTTTTCCTAATGTATAACCGTAGAGCTCCTTCAAAGGAGGTGCATCCTTTGTTGACCTTCTAAGACCACTTAATAGCCTTAGATGTGATCAAGGGTTGCCATGCAAAGCTTTGCCTCCAAGATTGTCTTTCATTGGCTTAGAGAAACCTAGCCATGCAATGACTAAGCATTCTTGATGGTTCTTGAAGTCTCTTGGCCGAATGGCCCCTTAAGAGAGCAAACTAAGTTTGTGATCACTTTGGTCTTCTAGTTGAACTTAGGTACATTTGATTAATTCATTTAGTTACTTGCCTAACTAGATAGTTACTTAGGTTAACTAGGTTAGTCTTGATATTTTGAGAATAATTCTCTAACTAGAACTTAACTAGATAGCTAACTAGGTTACTTCACTTAGTTACTTAATAAGCTTTCTATGCTAACTTAGTTAGGTCTTAAGTTAACTTGGTTAGGTTTTCTAGTCTTAATCTAATAAGTCTAACCATTTTGTGGACTTGATTCCTATTGGTCTAGAAATGTCAAGCCTACATTGTTGACTTGTTCCTATTGGCTTAGAATTTAGTCTAGCCAAAAACGTTGACTATTTCATTAAACGTGGGTCCCACAGACTCTTCGAGGTCCATGGTCGTTTTAGAGCAGATTTCTACTATTTTTGAGACAGTAGGTACTGTCAGATAAAATAATATTATAATAATATAAAATTATTTTATTGCATAGTTAAATCTAAAAAATTAAAAGATTAACAATCATAGCACTTGGAATTGGGTTTAGTAAGATCCCCCAACTCCGAATAATTAAAATAAGATTTCCCTGGCCCGAAAATTATCATTTTCCTAACTCGGAGCAAATCACACAAAACACTCAAATATGAACACAAAACAATCAAATAAATTTTATAACATATAGAAAAACATAAAACAGCACAATCAGTATAAAATGGTAATTTATCTAAAAGTTGGGGTGTTACAGCCTGTACCCAAATTGTCAAACTTGTTCTCTAATGATGCCACTTGAGCCGACAAAGATGTAAGTGCATCAACGTTATGAACTCCAGCTACCTTCCTTTCAGTGTTTTTTGCTGAAGGCCATTGGTAGTTGTTGGCGGCCAATTCTTCTAATAGTTGGTATGTTTCATCGAAAGATTTACTCAATAATGAACACCTGCAGCCACATCCACAATTGGACGATGGTGAGGTAGTAGGCCTTCGTGAAATGAGTAAATTTAGTGCCAATGAGGAACTTCATGATGTGGGCACCTTCTAAGTAGATCCTGTAACACCCTACGTAGGGCATTATATTTTATACTATAAACTTACCAAAATATAATTAAACTGTAAAGTATTCTATGTTATAAAATACGGGTTATAAAATTTCTTTCTTCGATAACTTAAACTTACCAAAGATATAAAAAATACTGAAATATTTTGAACTGATTTAAAATGCATTACTTATGACGCATAATATCCAACAACATCACAATAACTATATCATACTTATTCTTGACAAAACATAAATTCGAACTTACAAACTCAAAATGAAAACAGTAGTAGCCCTATGACGGGTCCCACTCAATAGTACAGTAACAGCCTTGACACAACTCTAAATGTCCACATTCAGATGGATATGCCAAACGATCAAACCTTCACAGCACTGCTTCTCAGCGAAAACTAAGAAGATCTCCACTTTGCATCCACCACGATCTTAACAGAACATAAACATAAAACATAACAAAACAATGAAGAGGTGAGATCTCCTACGTCACATACCAGCATGGCAGTGGAGAAATAGAATGAATGATAATAATGCCATTCAAACATAGAGTAACAAGTATATCCATGTTATCAAGTAACAAATAATTGAATACAGATAATTCAACAGATACTTCTGCAGATATACTTTAACAGATAATATAAATATTCACAGAAATCATAGATATAGTCATACTATCAATTAATAAATAACTTCCACAAACACATATCATAACAATACAGATATCAACATTACCATGACTATAAATATCCATGATATGTATACTAAACATGCATATGCACAATGCACCAGTTCCTACTCCATGGAGCTAAGACACAATTTCAGAGAGAATGATTGGGAGTACATGTCTATATATCGCCAGCCTCAATTTCAAGTGCTTCAAAATAATATTCTCAGTATGCGCAAAAATGGCTTATACAAGACACTCTTCACCAGATCACGATATAGGATAGTGTCTCAGTCTGGATCATCGATGCGTTTGCATCGATCTGTCCCACGGTACATGGGAGCTACCAACTGTCCATTATGGGATACCCGCACCTCGACACCCCTAAGGTCAACAAGTGACCTACACTTGTCTATTCGCACCCGCACTAAGGTGTAATTCAACTCCTAGGCCATAGGCCTTAACATAGTCCACCAGACTTTCTTAATGCATGATCGATGATTCAATGCATAAATATAAGTCATAACAACCACTGATTGTATAATATCCAATGTATAATATCTCAATGTAAACCTCCATTTAACTGTTCCCAATGATATTAGAACAACCGCTCATACAATTGTCTAATACCCTTAGATCAATGATATTATATAACTGCTCATACAATTACATAATATCATTGATACACGTGGGTCCAGTACATCAACCTTACAGCAACTGCTGTCGATCGTCAATTACATAGTACCTTTATCTCATTTTTACAATCGCGTAACACTTTTGTTACGTTTTCAAACCACGTAACCATTTCTTGACGTTTTCTCAATCGCATACAAATATTTCAATGTTTTCCAAATTACGTAGTACAAAAGTCATTGTTTTTGAATAGCGTAAGATTTTCTTACTATTTTCCACTCTATAAAATATTTCTCAATGTTCTAAATTCAATTTGAAACTTTCCAAGTTTAAAAAAAATATAATTTGGACCTTAAATCCAATTTCTTCCATTAAAACTTCCTGGTACATAATATTTTTTTGACGTTTTCTATAAAACTGCATTATTCTTAATCTATTAAAAATTCCTTCTATTTCCTTTACTAAAACTCTCTTAAATAAAATACTTTAAGTTCTAAATCACTTTCAAAATTGATTTCCAACAATCATAACTAATTTTTTGTTTGATATTCCACAATAAAACTTTGCTCCATAAAATACTTTAAATCTCAACATCACCCTTTAAAATTTCCTCTTTCATTTGTATATTCCCAAAAATCATCTTTTGTCCAATAAAATCATACGTTTCCACATTCATCTAAAAATCTTTGATTTAATTTATCAAATCTTCTCTTAAGAAAAATACTCTAAACCTCAAAACACATTCCATAATTATTTCCATTTATTTTTGCTAAATACTTCTTTAAAATAAAATACTTTAAATATCACACCACTGTTCACTTATTCTTTTGTCAAAATCTATTTTCTAAACTCTTATTCCTTTCTTTCCTCAGCTTAATCAAATTACTTGTCACCTAATCCTTCAATAAATATTTTCCAACATCGTTCACAAAATCACGTTAATTAAATCCTTCCTTTCAAAAACCATTACCCATCTCATCTTTATTAAAACACTATCAAAATTCAAAACATCCCTTGAACTCATTTCTTTTCTTATAATCAAAATTAATCTTTTTCCAATAATAAAACTTTGTTCACTCCCTTCTTCAACTTGTAAAATCTTATTCCATCTCCTTGTTTCAAAACCAATTAGATCCATACTTAATAAAATATTTTTGACTTAATTACCCCTAATATTAACTAATTGGTCGTAAGCCACCAAAAGATCTTTGGATCCAAAAGTTCTTTCCTTTTCCAATAATAAAACTTTATTCACTTTCTTGTTACAAAATCCATTACGTTCACCATTAAATAAATATTTCCGTTTTGGATACCCCTATCTTGGCCTTAGAGGCCATGAGCCTCCAGTGGTCTTTGGAACCAAAATCATTTCCTTTCCATGTGATTCACATATACAACATATAACAATTATCCCAGTTTTATCATAACAATTTCATACTACTATGAACATCACAATAAGCATCCAATAATCAATCACAACATCTGTAACCCCTTCCTCAGGGTATCACATTTCTGACTCCCAACTCATAATCTATAAAGAAGTTCATAAACAAGGTTTGAGTTATAAAAGATAGGTTTTAAAATTTCTTATTACAGAGACGGAAACATAAACTTACTGAAATCCATAAGTATTACTGAAAATATATTTAAACTGATTAATGTACAATATTGCACCAATTAATATTTAACAATTTAAAGAGAAATATAAAACTAACAGACTCTTTTTTTTCAACAGTAGCAAACCCTATCACGGGTCCTACTTAATAGCACGGTACAACACTAACGAGAAAACTTAACATACTTATTTCTTCTTGTATCCATCTTGATGCATCAGACATCTGTTCCTTGTCAAACCTTCACACTATCGAATCTGGAATGGTCATTCTCTGATGTTGTCTTCGATCTCAGAGTATTTATCACCCGTATGTCTAAGACAACTCGTTCCATCTATTATATAATTTTTACCAATACAAGCACAACAACACAATATAACAAAGAGGTGGATCACCTACGCCAATACCAACATGGTATTGGCGAGATAACATAAATAGCATACCATACAGATATGTCATACCATAATTCCAATAATGCACTCAACATTAATCAACTATCATCATCCAATTATTTATCAGTTCAAATATTATTCAATATTCATGATGAAGTCCTCAACAATATCCAAATATTCATCAATTCAAATCATACGATAATAATAATGGCATCAACATTATTTATCATCATCATCATCCAGTATTTCTCAGCAGAGCAATTGTCATAGTCAATATTCTTCAATTAATATATCACATAGATATAAATGCTCAGTTTCATGCATGCGCACATAGACTCAATGTCCTACTCCATGGAGCTAATACTCAGTTCGGAGAAGTTGATCCGAAAGATCTGTCTGTACCAAAATGCCTCAGACCAAGTGCTATAATCCTCATTTTGATTTTTGCACATCTAGCATATACACGACAGTCTTTACGAGATCTCGATTAAGAATAGTGTCTCGGTCAGGATCATCGGTGCGTTGCATCGGTCTAACCTACGGGAAGAAGCGCGACCAACCACCCATGTAAGCAACCCGCACCCCGATGCCCCCAAGGTCAACAAGTGACTTACACTACGCATATCGCACCCACTCAAGAGGTGTACGTCTCTCCTAGGAAAATAGCCTCATACAGTCCATTGGACCTTTCCAATGCATGTTCAATGCACCAATGCCAATCATAGGCAAAATTTATCATTTTCTCATACAGTGTCCATACACTAGTTCATGCATATAAAATGCACCAATGCCAATCACAGGCAAAATTCACCATTTCCAATGCATGTTCAATGCACCAATGCCAATCACAGGCAAAATTCACCATTTCATATTCAAGGTCCACACATTGGCCCATTCTTAGTTTAATTTCATAATCTCAAAATCAGGGTCCACACACTGTCACAACAGTAATAATACTGTATTTTCAACAGCAAAATCATATTATCGCGTTTTAATAGTCACAAAACACTTTCATCGTGTTTTCACAATCGCGCAATATTTTTGCTACGTTTTCACAATTCCGCAACACTTTTGTTACGTTTTCAAATTTTGTATTGATTTTTCAACGTTTTCATCAATCACGTAAAAATATTCCACCGTTTTTAAATTGCGTAGTGATTTTTCCACAATATCTCAAACGCATAAAATATTTAAACGCTTTCTAAATTGCGTAGAAATATTTCAATGTTCCTCAAATCACGTGGAAATATTTAAACGTTTTTCAAATTGCATGGCTTAAAAATCACGTTTTTAAGTTACGTAAATCATTTTTCACCATAATTTCATTACGAAAAATATTTCTCAACCTTCAAAAATTTCATTTCAACCTTTCTCAAAATAATATGACTACTCACATTATTTTTCACATTTTCTTACTCAAGAAAATCCTTTTCGTAATTTATTCCATAAATTCACAATTCCATTGAATTAAATCAATGTTTCTCACTTTAAAAATTACTAATGCTCTCCAAAACCCAAAGGATGAGTTACACGTTACAAAATATCAAATCACTATTATATTCTCCATTTTTCTCAAATCAATTCTAAAATCAATTCTCTTCAAAATAAATTGAGGTTCAAACACTTTCAACCTCTCTTTGTCTTTTGTAAACGAAATTCCATTTTTCAGGAAACAAAACATCTTGTTTCCATTTTCTTTAACCCTTGTACTAAAACATTTTGTTCAAACACTTTGTTTCCACTTTGAAATCACTTTCTTTCATAAAACCAAAACTATTCCAATCTCCCAAACACCGTGGAGTCTTTGGCCATTGAAGCCATCAAATACTTTTCCTTTATAAAATCAAGGTATTCACAAACCTTCAAAACCGTGGTACTTATTTTCAAATGGCCATAAAATATTTTTCCTTCTAAATTGATATGGTTTTACACAAACAAAACCATTAAAAATTCCTTAACAAAAACCGTGAGCACTTGGTCTTTGAAATCAAATCATTTGTTCATTTTCATTTTTCACTTTCTTTGCAAATCCTTAAAATCATCAACTCATTGCTCTTTTCATTTAAAACTCATGATTAATAAAATACTTAGAATCTTTTTACTCAAAAATCACCCTTGAGGCCGTGTGCCTAGATGGTTCTTTGGAACCAAAAATTGCTTTCCTTTTCATCATCAAATCATGACATACACATACATATTCAAATATATATCACAAGCATGTCATAATCAAAGCAATAAATCATGTAAATCATACCAAGCGAAGGCAAATAATCAAAGCACATAAACATACACAAATTATTACATGACCATGGATATGAATCCTCACATGGATTCACCATCTATCAAATACATAACCATCTCTCACCACCATACTTGGTTGGTGAGATGAATCTCCCTCTTACCTCTTGAAGATCCTCAAAAGCTCCTTGTTTTGTGTAACATCCCGAAAAATATCTGTTTAAGTATAAATGATCATTTTATATTATTCTTGATTTTTAGGGATTTTTCTAGAATTTTTCGGAAACGACGACTATTTTAATATATTTCTCGTTTTGCGTGCACACTGGGTTGAGAATTGCTAAGGTCAGTGTAACGCTCTGGAAATTAATTATTTCACCACCAATAGTCATTTTCTAATATTTTTGATTTATGTGAATTTTTCTGGAATTTTTCGGAAACGTCGAATATTTTAGTATATTCTTCGTTTTGCGCGAAACTTGAGCAGAGTCGGGAAAACGACTATAATGCTTCAAAAATTGGAAAATTAAATGACAAGTAGTCGTTTTATAATATTTGCAATTTTTGAGAATTTTCTGGGAATTTTTCAGAAACGTAGAATATTTTAGTATATTCTTCGTTTTGCGTGCGCACTGAGCAGAATCGGAGAAACGCGATGTTTCCTCTACGAGCCTTGGACTATGGACATGTCGACGGGGGATCTTACTAAACTCGAGACTGGACACAGTTTACGAGGTTTCATAATTTTCGATAAATCTTAACTGATAAAATAAATCAATACAGCGAAAAATTCATCTGTCAGATTTATTAAATACTGACTTCTGTCAACTGTAACTATTATCCATTGGATAATAGTGTGTAATAAAAATCCTATCATATTATTCAAATGAAATCCACTTTATGTCTAATCAATCCACTTTAACTCAAATTTAATGTTAAATAATCAAAGCTTCTTTAAGAAGCTTTGACCAAACATTTGACCCAAATACCCTTAGCTTCCCTTGGAAGCCAATTTCCCCCTCACTCTTCTCTCACTATGCACGGCTGCATGGCAGCCCAAAGCAAGGAAATATTGCTTTTCCTTATTTCATTTTTATCACACAAATTCATTAATTATCAAAACACTTTCTCTCACTACCATTTCTTCTTCTTCCTTCTTCAACATTTTCTCTCCCTTCTCTCCACCATTGCTACGGCCAAGCTCTCTTCTTCTCCCTCAACCATCACAAAAAATTAAACTAAATACATTTTCTCAATCCTCTCACCATTCTAAGCATCTTTTCTTCTTGGAGTTTCTTGAAATTCCTTCATTTTCACCATCTTCTCCAAGCTCCAAGCTTTGAGCTTTTTGGGTAAGTTTCAAGACTTCTCTTCTTTCTCCTCCATTTTCGTGGTCATGGTCTTCATGTTGGCCATCCATGGCTTAATTTTCAAGCCTTGGTATTGATTCTAACAAAGTCACCATTTTTAGGGTTCTTGAAGCTCAAATCCGAAATTCAAAGGAGGTTCTTGGTGTTCTTCTTTTGTTTTCTTCACTTGGGTAAGAGGAAGACACTCCTCCTCAACCTCTCTTAGCATCTAGGAACCTTGATTGTGTTGTTGGTGGAAAAACCCTAATGAGAGTTATCCTTTGATTTTGTAATTAGTATGTTTATGTGTTGATCTTAATTGATTTATGCTATTGGATTGATTTGTTGTATATAATGGAATATTGGATTGGTTTGAATGGTTTGAAATGGACAAAAAATAATGGAACACCCTTCTTGGAGTGCCACGGTTTTGGGGTGGAAAAATTGGATAAATTGTGGTTAATGTGTAACAAGCATAAGATTAGGATTAATCAAGTAACAAGATGGAATTGAGTGGAAGAAAAATTTGGAATTGAATTCTATGTGATGGCTAAGGTTTTGAGGCCTAGAATTAAGGTTCTTGGTGACCTAATTTAACAAGTGAGCAACTTAAATGAATTAAGGGAATGACATGTAGTAAGATGACTTGAAAGGATTGGAAATTATAACCATTGGGAGGCCACGACCTCTAGGGTATTTGTAGGCAAATATGTAATTTTGGTAGTTTGGAAGCATAAGTAATTAGGTAATTAGAATCCTATGTAATAAAATGGACAATTAATAAATTAGAAGAATTTAATATAATCAAGACTCCATAAATTTTAAAGGACTAATAGTAAAATGATCATAAGACTTAAGGTAATTCTAAGTGAGTGAAGAACAAGAGATTATGAGGCCTAAGAGCTTAAATAAATTGCAAGATATATGAAATTGAATTGCCTCGAAATGTTAAATTGGTTACAAGAATTGACTTTGAACTTGAACCTTGAAAAGAGAAACAAATTCTAAGTTAGGATTCATAATGAACCTAATGACGCATCAATTGACTTGATCTTTATACTATGATGTTATGGGTCCTTGTGAGTGACCATTTGTATATTGATGCTTATATTGGCCTACTGTGGCATATTGTGGAATTGTATGAGATTATGAGTCATACATGTTCATGCATAGTGTCTTATGCATTGTGAATGTCCTTGTGGACTGTTGTAAGGCCATGTTGCCTAGGAGATTGAACACACCTTAGTGCGGATGCGAGTAGACAAGTGTGGGTCTTGTTATGATCTTGGGGGCGTCGGGGTGCGGGTCCTTCACAATGGGTAGTTGGTAGCTCCTCTGCCTGTGGGGCAAACCGATGCAAACGCACCGACGATCCGGACTTAACACTGTCCTATATCGTGATCTAGTGTAGAATGTCTGTACAATGCCATGATTGTGCACGAGAAAATTTATTGATAGCACTGGCCTCGGCAGCCGAGTTACAGACATGTCTCCTGATCTTTCTCTCCAACTGTTTGGGTTTAGCTCCATAGAGTAGGAATTTGGGAAAGCATGCATGTGAGTCATGATATACATTGTCATTGTTAATATTTATTATTCCATATCTATGACTGACTTGGTTATTACTGTGATGACTATCTGCCTGGAACTGTTTGTTTGCTTACTGTTGGAATTACTGCTTATTAGTTGAATATGATATTCTGAATTGCTATTTGGGCGCGTGGTGTAACACCCTAATACAGATATCCAGATATATCCTAGACAGACAGAGATATATAAAGATAACCAGTACTAGAGATGTCACTTATACCAAAATGTAACACCCTAATACAGATATCCAGATATATCCTAGACAGACAGAGATATATAAAGATAACCAGTACTAGAGACGTCACTTCTATACTACATACTAACATATGTCTATAATCACAACTGAGTAATTATAGAAAGCCTTGAGAGATTGCGGAAAAACTTAAACTCATACATATACATATACAAACTTAGCCACCTGAGGGCTTATTGTAATACATATAAAATAAAACTTACAGAACAAATATAAACTTATTACATAAGTTCTGTCTACTTAAAGCAATAAAAACTATTCTAGTCTTCATACTTTATCTTCTCATCCTTAGCAGGGTTTGTACCTCTGTAGCTGTGCCTTTGCTTGCGCCTGCATCTGTACCTGCATCTGAGCCTGCATCTGGATTTACATGGAATAGCAACTGGGGTGAGAATTAACATTCTCAGTAAAAGCAATTCCAATACCAGTTCTCTATAACATTGTATATAACAAATATATAACAAATGCTATAATTCTAACTTAGGAGTTTCCTCCTCTATTCTCATAACTTAGGAGTTTCCTCCTCTATTCTCCTAACTTAGGAGTTTCCTCCTCTTTTCTCATAACTTAGGAGTTTCCTCCTCTATTCTCCTAACTTAGGAGTTTCCTCCTCTTTTCTCATAACTTAGGAGTTTCCTCCTCTTTTCTCATAACTTATACACTTTCTAATAGTGTGATAACAATTAAGAGTCAACACACTGTTAATATATACAGCGCCCATACATCTGTACATACCAACAGTGACGGACAATGCCCATACAACTGTCCGTAAATGCAATGATAATGATATGTAATGAATATGCCTAAGGAATCCTAAGAGCATGTGAATGAAATGCAAATGCAGAGTTTTGTTTTGAAGCGAAGGAGTTTGCTAGGAACTAGTCAGTATATCATCCAGTGGTAAATAGAGGAAAACCTCATCCTCACCTTACACGTATCCTGGCACATTGATAAGTTCGGGCTTCATCCTTGCTCAAAGAGTGTCTCTGGATTTCCCACTTATCTCCTTTGGCCTTGGCACATCGAGACATCAGGGTTATGTCCCTCTCAAAAGTCCTTCGGACACCCATCTATTCCCTTTTGCTTTCATAATTAACATCAAAGGATACTCACCAGATCGATCCTACTTGACTAACTCATAGACTTTCGTACATACTTATATACTTAGTTCCTCTAAGAGCTAAGCATATTCTACTCTTCTTATGTTTACCCTTTGTAATGAGGAGAATCTGTAACCTCATACTACATGTAACCTTAGCACTTGGTTAGGAATACTTGTTCCCTTAGGAACTTCTCTGATTTCTTACCTTCTGGCTAAATGACCTCACATCATATAACGTTACATTCTCAGGTAAACATCTCTAAACTATGTCTCTTACTTGTACCTAAACTCTACCTCATCACTCCTTTCTCTTAAGCGATTACTAATGCAACCTTAGGTTCTTTGAGGTGTTAGGTACTTACCTTTGGCAAACCACTAATCTTGGTTGCCCTAAGGTCCTTTCTCTTCATCTTCACACTAGCTTAACTCTCTAGTGTGTGAAAAGCTTAGTGTTATGTTTATCTCTTACATAAACACCATCTTACTCTTTTCTATAGACTCAACTCATCCTAGTGAAAGAGTCTATCTTAACTAATGCCTCATCTAACCTTGCTTAAGGAACTGAGGGCATTTCTCTAAAACTTTGCACAATTAACTCAACTTTATCTAAAGAGAGTAATTCATGCATCTAACTTTCCTTTTCTATCACACTTCTGGTAGTAGCTTATACTACACTTGTGTGCTAACATGCTTATTCTAAACTCAACTTCCATGCTTTGCTCGTATCTAAGGAAGTAACTTCTCTTTATCTTGTACTTCTAACTCATCTTAGCTTATACTTGAGTTATTATACATTTCTGTTCTACTTTCTGCTTATGACATCTTCTTAGTCACAATTCCTCTTATTGTGTATTTAGCAATGTACTAAGTCTCACTTAACTTGAGACTAAGTACCTAAACGTTCCTCTACGTGGAACTAATACACAATCTTGTCTCCACTCATGTAATCTAACTCAAGAGTGGTTCTTACTTGCAACTCTTTGTTGCCTAAGCTTCTAGGTACCTTCCTAAGGTAATCCACTATTCTTGGATTTCCTAAGGTTCATACTTTTCTCATTATTCTCTACTAGAGTGAATACTATTATTCATCTCTATTGCATTATCTCATCACATCTTAAGTGATATCAATTGCAACATTAAGTTGCCTAAAGTGCAATGTCATTACTTAAAGCAAACCTTTCCTTTAGGATGCTTAAAAGCCTATGCTTTCTCATACTTGATGGATAGATATTTTCCACTTGAATATATCCCAACTTGTGCCTTAACACACTTAGGAAACATGTCTCAATGATTCCATTAACTATAGCACCTCAGAACATCCAAAAACATCATTTTGGAGCTTCAGGGTCTCACGCCGCGGCACAGCATTTGCACGCCGCGGCACCCTTCTCTCGAGGGCTACTGCTGGGCTAATTTTTAGCCTCACGCCGCGGCATTCATCCTCTACGCCACGGCATTCCCAGCGAAAAACTCTCACGCTGCGGCGTGACTATCTCCACGCCGCTGCGCCATCAGCAGAACCTTGGTTCTGCAGAATTCTGCAGCTACGGGTTTACTGTTCTATTAGTCATTTCTGCTGATTCCAAGCCATTTCTATCCAAATTCTAAGTAATTCTAAATTCCTAATCAGTTCTTTAACATTTAGGAACATCAATTACTCTCTTAAATCTCTTAATTTGGATTATGGCTAAAATTCTTCATTCTTTAACTTAAGGCTCACTTTGTGATTCAAGGGTCTTCTTACTTAAACTGATGCTATAGACAAGTCATAAATGACCCAAGAAACACTTCTATGCAAGCCAAACTCATCTAACATCTCTAAAACTCAAATTAACATATTATGTATCTATATGCATACATAGAGAAAGGAGATGAATAAAAGCTCTAAACCCCTACCTCTTGAAGACTTGAAGCCTTAAACCTTGAAGCTTGATCTTCCTCTTCCTCTCCTTCTTCCCTTCTTCCCCTTTCTCCTTCTTCTTCTCCCCTTTTCTTTCTTTTCTTTTCTTTCCTCTGGTTTTCGGCTCTCTGCCGAGGGAGAAGGGAGATATAAGGGGGTGGGATGTGGAGGTAATTACGGGAAAAGATTAATTTAAGTTTTTACACTGAAACTTATATCTGCTATGGACACCCGAATTGTACTAATTCGAGTTTCCCTGCTTCTAACAACTTTAGAATAAATCATAAGATTCATCTAAATTGTTGTTTCACAATTCTCATCATTTTCTATATCTGCTAGGGATCAATCCGGCATTAAAAGCACAACCTGTATGCCTAAAAATACCAAACTGACTCCGATTCTCTTGAAACTTTTACCACATCTTACTTGGCTTATTTGTGACCTAGAAATAAACTCTCTATGTTTATTTCTCATAACTTAGCAACTTATGCTATTATCTGAGTCATTTTAAGCCACTTTACAACTTCTATGTTGCAACTAAGTGCCTAAATGAACTCAGATTGTCACAAAACTTTACTGACATGCTAAACAAGTCAAATGCTACCTTCGGTAACCATTTACCAGTCTAACATGTACTTAAGGGTATTACACGTGGCGCCGTGCTGTTTCTAGCTGCTATAATTGGTAATGATGGTAGGATGTCTTACCTCTTTCTTGTATCTCTATTACTTGCTGTATGTGTGTATGTTGTGTTGATCGAAGACGACGGCAAGGAGGCGGAAGACCTCGATTTCCCCGGCTTCTGGCTCGAACGAGACTAGCTTCTACTGAGACGATGGCGGCACGTATGCGCGAATTTCTTGGTGATGTGCGTTGACCTTCCTCGGAGGGCCAGAGTGTTGGCACATTAACTTGAATTCCGATCGCTGCGTCTACTTGGGAGATGTGTCGATAGCCCTAGCCTGGAGGCGTCATGAGGCACCTGTCCTCACCTGCCACATCAGCCTACGATTGGAGTTTTACTTGCCCATCCGTGAGATGTGGGGCGATCGTTACTACACCCCACGGGAGGACTCCTTTGATTCCACCGCTCGGGCTCCGTCCCGTGCTTCTGTGGTTCCAATGGAGGTTTCCTCGGAAGAGGAAAATCCCGCTGAGGATCCTGACACGGTTCCTCCTCATCTGAGGGATTGATTTTACTGGTGGCTACTGATGGCTGCCAGTGTTTTTATTTTGGGGGCTTGATGTATTACTTTTTAGTGGGCTGTATATTTTGTATATGCATGTTGGTTATATATGCATGATTTCCTTGGGGTAGGTATAGTTTTTGCTTTTTGGGAGGTATTAAGGCTTGTATCTAAATTACAGTTGTGTTTAAATGTTGATATATATATAAATGCACGTTATTCAGGTGGAAAGTCTATTGATTATTTTATTCCTTACCTTTCTTCTGCTTTCTGTATTATTACAAAAAAAAAAATATACCGCTATTTTCTCATGCATTACGGCATTAAACGAGTTAACTTTGATCTAATGAACCGGGTCTTAATTGTTTGATTATTTAATTTTCGCATTTTATTTTATTTGACAATGTGACGTTCCCTCCCAAAAAGAGGCGTTACATTTTGCTTCTTTTTCCAAGTCCTTCACCACCAAGGGTGTAACACCCTTGTGGGGATGTCACATTTATAAAGAAAATAAAATAAAGATAAATAAAATCTACCCAAGTTGTAAAACATTTATTATATACTAATACGGGTTGTAAAATTTTTTCGGTTAAACAGAATATTACGAGATAAAATAACACGGAACATAAAATAAGCACACTATCATCACACATAATATACATATGGTTCCATCATAGGTTATACAAATAACGTACAACTACAAATATTTAAAAACTAAAACAATAAACAAAGCAGTAAAAGGTCAATATATACAAACGCAGACGCGCCCAAGTACACATCATAAATATCTAACCCTCTGAAGGATCACTCTCATATGAAACTTTAGGTGATAGGTATCCAGGATGCCTCGACTCTCTAGAGACACGAGTCCGTGCAGTTGATACGCTGCTGATCTCGCTAGACGCATCAAACATACCACCCCAATGACGCCTAAGAGATAGCGGCAACTCCACATGTAAATACAACAAAGTAGAAAAGATCGGCACTCCATCAAACTCCGTACGTATAGTCACAATCAGACGCCCTACGTACGTCACCGAGTCTCTATCCTCTCGCAGACACCAGGCTTCAGAGCCTCCGTGAAACTCAAGTTGCACGAATCCAAAGAATCCTGGTAGTGTCATACTCACACAATCAATCCAATGAATATGGATGATCAGATGGTTCTTGGTCGTAGAACTGATCTTCGGCTTGCTGCTCTACCTCCTCCTCTGGATACTCACACTCAAGAGGCTGTTCCTCTTCCTCAAACTCTTTATCACATAATTTAAAATATACAGATAACACATACAAGAAAGAGGTAAGACAATCTATATCACCACAAACATGGTAAATAAGAAAACGACAATACAACAAATATAACAGTTCATACAATATAGCATACTATAATAGCATAAATAATAATATCATGTAATACAGAAATTCAATACAACAACAACATATAATGGTACAGATAGATCAGATAGATAAACATTAAAATGTATAACACATAGGTATATTAAATGTGACTCAACCCTACTCCATAGAGCTAAAACACAGACCTCAGAGAGAATGACCCGCAAAATCTATTAGTACCATCGACTGCCCAAACTATTTCACTGTCTCACGTTGCGTCTATAGCCCACTGTCATAACGTCGTGGTATAGCACACTGTCAAAACGTCGTGTCACTATAGGCTTGTACTAAATAGATTTCACAAGATCTTGATTAAGTATAGTGCGTGTCGAGTCTATTAGTGTGTTGCCGCTTACTACACGGCCAGCAGGAAGGACGACCAACCGTCCACAAATGGAATAATCCGCACACTAATGTCTCCAAGTTCATTCAAGTTGAACCACACTACGCTTATCACACCGACAACATGATGTAATTCACCTCGTCAATCAATCCACCAATTATCAACCAAATTGGCACAACTCAATGCATGATGAAAATTACCAAAATACCCTTAATGGTATTAGTATCCATTTTTACGGAAATGCCCTCAATGGCAAAAATCTCAAATATGCCCTCAATGGCAAAAATTACGAAAATGCCCTCAATGGCATAAATTACGAAAATGCCCTCAATGCCAAAAATCACAAATATATATAGTATGTCCCACCTGACAGTACTGTTCCACAATCTGTCCGGGCCCACCACGTTGGCCCGACAGTAAAAACTTGCTATTTTTGTCAATCGCACAGAAATTTTATCGCATTTTCAAAATTTTGTCATTTTTACAAACGTTTTTAAATCGCATAAATATATTTTACTATTTTTAAAATCACGTACTATTTTTCAATCGTTTTCTCAATCGCGTAAGATTTTTAAATCATTTTTTTGTCTGATTTCCATAAAAATCACTATTTAAATAAACAAAAAAATAATATTTAATACATTTGAACTACGTAGAATATTTTTCATACCATATAAATTATATATTGGATATCTATTCTATCTTATTTGTCTGTTTTTAGCGAAAAAATTGACAGTATTTTGCTTAGAAAATGTATGATAATGGTTTTCTAAGTTTTCTGTAAAAATTCCTTTTATTTATATTATAACCATTTAATTATACTTTTGAAAATTACTAACGTGCTTCAAAACATAAAATGAGCTCTACGTTAGAAATTTTACAAAAGCTACTGTATTTTCTTTTAAATGGTAAAACTCTTAGATTTAGTTCCTTAAACTTAATCTAATCATTTTTATTCCTTGAAATTCATTGTAATAAAATTTATTTTAGCATTATTACCTAACCTTTGTTGAAAAACAATTTTAGAAATAAAAACATTCACATTTGGCATGTTGGCCGAAATACACAATTTTCATCTTTTGATCCATAAATTCATTTTTCTTACTCTAAATCACTTTGTATCTTGTCAATTTTCCTAAGACAATTAAATCACTCTTTTAGAAAATTGTTGAGAACATTTTGGTTCCCTTTTTGTATTGAGGCTGTGAGCCTTGGTTTTGTGTTCTTTGGAACACTCATGCAAACCTTAGCATGTTGTTCACATAATTATCCATGCATTTCTAACACATACAATATTTTTAAAGCTTGTAGACATGCATATTAATACAAATCACAAATAGGAAGGCTATTAAAACAAACACACAAATGAATCCTTATGGATTCTACAATCACAAACAATTCCATTTTCTTACCACCACCCAAGGATGATAAGATTCAAGTCTTCCTCTTACCTTAAGTGAAGACAAACACTCTTTCACTCCTTTCTATGATTTTGGTTTTCACCCTCCAAAGACACCTATCAAGCTTAAACAATTTCTACAAATTACTAACATGAAAGAAAGCTTAAACCATGGATCAATTATGGCTTAGAACCTTGAAATAGAATTTAGAAATGAAAAGCTAGGATTTTCACCTTCAAGGTAGAATCTCCCAAGTAGTTTTTCAAGCTCAAGATGATGGATTTTGCAAGAACTCTCAACTAGAGATATTCTTAGAATTGTGTTTAGGGTTAGAAAAGTAGGTTAGAAGAAATTTTGGGTGGATGGATGTTGGTGTAGGGTTCTTGGCAAAATGGACCTTTAAAGAAGCATCAATGGTGTTTGGTATTTTTGGAAGAGAGAGAAGAGAGAAAATGTTAGAGAATGAAATGATTTTTGCTCTCCAAAGTGAAGCTTGGTCGTGGAGTTCAATGCAAGGGAGGTGTCACCTTGGTTGGCTCCATCCAAGCCTTAGAATTGATGAATGGCGAGGATTAAAACTTGATCACCAAGCTTAGCTCTCATTGGCTAATCCAAGCCTTGTCATTAAGCCTAGTCATTAAGCCTTGTCACTAATTAAGCCTAGTCATTAAGCCTAGTCATTAAGCTACTACTCCAAAACGTTAACTGTTTCGCTAAACGTGGGTCTCGCAAAACATTTTCGGGTCCATTACTACTTATCTATACTGACTAATAAAATAATATTATAATAATATAAAATTATTTTATTGCACAGTTAAATCCTAAAAATTAAAAGATTACTAACCGTATCATTCAAAATTGGGTTTAGTAAGATCCCCCAGCTCCGAATAATTAAAATAAGATTTCCCCGGTCTGAAAATTATTATTTTCCTACCCCAGAGCAAATCTCACAAAAAGTTCAAATAAAATCACAGACAGTAAAATAAAATAGTATTTCATACAGAAAAACAACAAACAGTACAAAAAGGACAAAACGGTCATTTATCCTAAAGTTGAAAATAGAAAACAGTACATTCGGGACACAACGATCATTCACCAAAAGTTTAGGGTGTTACAACTCTCCCCAACAAATAAAAATTTCGTCCTCGAAATTTGTTATACTTCAGAATAAATGAGGATATTGTTCCTTCATCTTGTCTTCCAGCTCCCAGGTAGCTTCAACTGTCACATCATTCCATATGACTTTCACCAATTCGATCATCTTCCCTCGAAGCTACTTTACTTTTCTGTCCTCTATTCTAACAGGTAAAGTCTCGTAAGTCATATTCTCCTTCAGTTGTACTTCATCTGGTTGTATAACATGCGTTGAATCCGTAACATATTTCCTTAGTTGGGCTACATGGAATACATCATGCAGATTGGATAGAAAAGGTGGTAAAGCAATTTGATACGCTACAGGACCTATTCGCCGAACAATTTGATATGGTCCAATGAACTTAGGAGTAAGTTTCTTGGATTTGATAACTCTTCCGACACCGGTCGTAGGAGTCACTCTTAGAAATACATGCTCACCCTTCTCAAATTCAAGAGGTCTTCTTCGCTTATCAGCATAACTCTTTTGTCTACTTTGCACTGTCTTCATCTTTTTCTTGTATCATCTTTACCTTTTTTGTAGTCTGTTGTACAAGATCTGGTCCAATAGTCATACTCTCCCCATCTTGATACCAACACAAAGGTGTTCGACATCGTCTTCCATACAATGCCTCATAGGGTGCCATCCCTATACTCGAGTGAAAACTATTGTTGTAGGTGAATTCTATCAAAGATAAAAATTTATCCCAACTCCCTCGTTGCTCCAAAACACAAGCTCGCAACATATCTTCCAAAGACTATATAGTTCTCTCTGTTTGTCCATCAGTCTGCAGATGATAAGCTGAACTTAACTGCAACTTAGTTCCCATGGCTTCTTGTAAACTTCGCCAGAACCTTGATGTAAACCTCAGATTTCTGTCAGAAACTATACAGGTAGGCACACCATGTAGCCTAATAATCTCACTGATGTATATTTGGGTTAATCTTTCCAACGAATACTTAATATTAATTGGCAAGAAATGAGCCGACTTCGTAAGCCTATCGACTATAACCCATATCGAATCATGACCTTTCCTCGTCTTCGGCAATCTAGTAACAAAATCCATAGAGATACTATCCCATTTCCACTCTGGAATAGCTAACGGTTGCAACATACCAGCTGGCCTCTGATGTTCTACTTTCGCCTTCTGACAGACCAGACAAGACTCCACACGTTTCGCTACGTCTCTTTTCATCCTTGGCCACCAAAACAACTTCTTTAAGTCTTGGTACATCTTGGTCATTCCTGGATGCAGACTTAAATCACTAGTATGAGCTTCATCTAGAATCCTTTTCTTAAGCTCAGAATCATCTGGTATACAAATCCTTCCCTCGAACCTTAAGATTTCATTTGCTCCTTCTTCTACCGTTGCCTTATGACCTTGCTTTAACAATTCCCTTTCATTTTGCAAAAACGGATCTTCCTTTTGTTTATCTCGAACCACATCAAGCAGTTCATTTATGATCACCACCTTCCATAGGCGAATTCTTCCAGGAACAAATTCCACTGATAACCACAAATCTCAAAATTTATTAATCAATTCTTCCTCTTTTATCATCATCGCCGAAACACTAATCACCTTTCTGCTCAAGGCGTCAGCTACCACATTAGCTTTTCCTGGATGGTATTGGAGTTGAAAATCATAATCCTTTAAAAATTCCAACCATCGCCTTTGCCTCATATTCAATTCTTTCTGATCAAACAAGTACTTCAAACTCTTGTGATCGCTAAAGACATTGAACATTGCTCCATACAGAAAATGCCTCCACACTTTCAGTGCAAAAACCACTGCGGCCAATTCCAAATCATGTGCTGGATAGTTCCTCTCATGAACCTTCAACTGTCTAGAAGCATACGCCACAACATTCCGGTCTTGCATCAATACGCATCCTAACCCTTGGTAAGAAGCATCACAATACACATCAAAAGCTCTGTTAGAATCTGATAAAATCAACACTGGTGCAGTTGTTAACCTCCTCTTCAATTCTTGGAAACCGACTTCACGTTCTTCCGTCCACTCAAAAGCTTGAACTTTCCTCGTGAGCTACGTAAGCGGTCCAGCAATCTTGGAAAAACCTTCGATAAACCTCCGATAATATCCAGCAAGTCCAACAAAACTTCGAACTTCTGTCACTGTCTCAGGCCTTTCCCACGGTAAAACAGTCTCTACTTTCGATGGGTCTACCACAATACCTTTCTTTGAAATCATGTGACCTAGAAATTGGACTTCCTCTAACCAGAACTCACACTTCGCCAATTTCGCATACAACTTCTTTTCCTTCAAAATCTGAAGAACAATACTGAGATGTTCAGCATGCTCTTCCTTAGATTGAGAATAGATCAGAATGTCATCGATAAAAACAACGACAAATCTGTCTAGATACGGACGAAAAATCCTGTTCATATAGTCCATAAATATGGCAGGAGCATTCGTCACCCCGAATGGCATTACCTGATACTCATAATGTCCATAACGAGTCCGAAAAGCTGTTTTAGGTACATCCTCCCCCTTAACACGAATCTGGTGATAACCCGATCTCAGATCTATTTTAGAAAATACCACTGCTCCCTTCAACTGATCCATCAAATCGTCAATTCTTGGAAGCGGATATTTATTCTTGATAGTCACCTTGTTTAACTGACGATAATCCACGCAAAGTCGAGAAGTTCCGTCCTTCTTTTTGACCAAAAGCACTGGTGCTCCCCATAGTGAAATACTAGGTCGCACAAACTGCTTTTCCAACAAATCCACTAATTGTTGTTTCAGCTCCACCAACTCTGCTGGCGACATCCGATACGGTACAATTGATATAGGACCTGCTTCCGGTACTAAATCAATTGAAAACTCAATCTCCCTCTCAGGGGGCAAACCAGGTACGTCATCAGGAAAAATTTCTGGAAACTCATTGACAACAGGAATAGTATTCACATCTTTCTCGTTCTTGACTTCTAGAGAAGACAATAACATATATTCCTGTGCTCCCTCTCTCAACAATGACTTGACTTTAACAGCAGTCAAAAATCCAGACTTTTCTTCCTTAAGAAAAACTATGGTTTTGCTTGCATAGTCTATAAGGATATGGTTAGAAGATAACCAATCCATCCCTAATATTACATTTATCTCTACAAGAGGCAAACAAATCAAGTTAACCGAAAACACACGATCCTTTATAACAACAGGACAATCCAAATATATCTTAGACATAATTACAGGTTTAGCAGTCGGTGTAAAAACACTCAATTTAACATTCAGAGAAGACACAGGCAACTTCAATCTTTCCATACAATCATATACAATAAATGAATGTGTTGCACCAGAATCATATAACACAGTCAGAAGATTACCTCCAATGGCACCTTCTCCCTGAATAAGGTCATCAGATTGAGAAATTTCTGTTCCAATCATAGTATATACTCGCTCTCCAGACCTCGGTTGAGTACTTCCTGACCTTGGCTGAGTAGCACGAACACTTCTCATAGCTAGCTTCCTCTCTGGCTGAGTACAATCCCTGGATATGTGCCCAGGCTGTTTGTGTAACACCCACCGTAGGGTGCCACATTTATGTTACTTTGTTACCAAATTACCCCAAGTTATAAAATATGATGTTATAATAAAATACGAGTTGTAATTTTTTTTCTATAAAATAATTAGCAAAAAATAAAACTATTATACATCATCACACATAATGTACATCATTATACTTAATAGTCATCACACGTAATTTACATCATTATACATATTACACAAGTGCTGTCAGGTTTATTTATTACAGACCATTTCTTGAAACAACAAACACACTTAAATAATTACAGACATTATTTATATCAGAGTTCAAACATGCCCAAGTTTGACTAAGCAGAAGACCCTTCAGACGGGTCCTCCTCGGGTTCCTCAGCAGGTAGAAATCCGTTATGACGAGTAGCCCTACGAACAGGTGTCCGGGCTGACGACACTATGCTGATTTCCATTGGGACATAATTTCTAGTGTCCCAATGTCGCCTGATATGCAACGAAAATTCAACATGAACAAAGATAGTCACACATAAAAATGGATCCCCACGATACATACCTACTAATACTAATAGTCGTACCCCTCGTAAATAAGTCCTCGCTCATCTGGGACTTGTCCTCCATTCTCCAGCTCCTCCGTGAAATTGTAAACGTACATATCCAAAGAAACTGGCTCTTGACGTCATACTGTCAGAACTCTGCGGTTCCTGATGTGAGAAGTAATTCCTCTTCTCCTTCTAGTACCGTATCTTTCTCAACGTCTTCACCCAATATAAATACAATATACAGATATACATACAAAGAGGTGAGATCACCTACGCCAATACTAGCATAATAGCACAGAGATAATACAAACAACATATTATACCAAAAATATCATATCATGATCACAATTATGCCATCATCATAGTGTAAGAATAATAATAACCATCATGCCACTATCACTGTTTAAATCACAAAATAATTACACAAACACCATCACATAGATATAGATGCTCAGTTTCATGCATGCACACGTAGACTCAATGACCTACTCCATGGAGCTAATACTCAGGTCGGAGAAATTGATCGAAAAGATCTGTCGGTACAACGTGCCTCAGACCAAGTGCTATAATTATATCTTGCACATCTAGCACATACACGACAGTCTTTATCAGATCTCGATTAAGAATAGTGTCTCGGTCCGGATCATCGGTGTGTTGCATCGGTCTAACTCACAGTGCAGGAGAGCTACCAACTGCCCATTGCGAGCAACCCGCACCCCGATGCCCCCAAGGTCAACAAGTGACCTACACTACGCGTATCGCACCTACTCAAGAGGTGTAGGCTTCTCCTAGGCAATTAGCCATATACAGTCCATCGGACCATTTTCAATGCATGTATAATGCACCAATTACTAACCAAAGGTAAATCACATAATTTCTCATACGAGGTTCAAATACTGTTTTACGTTCATGTATTAATGCCAATTTCAGGCAAACTTCTAAATTTCTTGTACAGTATTCATATACTGATTTTAACTGTAAAGTTTACTGTATAATTAACAGCAAAAATACATTACCATGTTTTTCTCATTCGTAAAATATTTTTTTGTCATATTTTCACGGTCACGTAATATTTTATTACGTAATCAATGATTTGTAATATTTCTGTTACGTTTAAAAATTCATGTAACAATTTTCTACTGTATTAATATGCGTAAAATATTCTTTCATTTTTAAATCGCCTAGCGATATTTTTCTACAACATTTCGATCGTGTAAAATATTTAAACGCTTTAAAAATTGCGTAGAAATATTTTAACGCTTTTCTAATCGCGTAACTTAAAAATTACGTTTTTGAGTTACGTAAATCGTTTTTCATCATTTTTACCCTTCGTAAAATATTTCTTAACTTTAAAAATATTATTTTGGACTTTTCTTACAATAATATAATTCCTTGCTTTATTTTCTTCCTATTCTTAGTCAAAAATTCTTTTTCGTAATATATTTTCTCAAAAATCACTTTTTATTGATTTAATCTTATAAAATCACCTTTAATTGATTTAATCACTGTTTCGAATTTTAAATTCCCTAACATTTTCCAAAACTCAATAAATAAATTCTACGTTAGTAAATTTGAGTTACAAACATTTTCTTTTATATTTCTAAATCACTTCTAAAAATTTATTCTCTTTAAAACAATTTAAAGTTCAACACTTTTAATCCCCTTTTTCTTTTATTTATGAAAATTCCACTTGACAACACTTTAATTCCTTTCCAAAAATCCTTGTTTGAAAATTCTTATATTTTATAACATCAAAACATTTTTTTTTTCTAAATTATCAAAACCTTATAGATGGCCATTGGAACCATGAAATATTTTTCTTCTAACTTAAACAAATTTCATTCGTGTTTCTACAAAATAAATTCATGCAAATATTACTCAAAAACCGTGTGCACTCTTTTTGTAAAACAAAACCCTTTTTGTTTATTTTCTTTACTTCTCAATTTATTTATAAAAATATCATTTTTATGAACACTAAATTTATTAGTGTCTTGGCTGAAATTTATTTTAGTTCAAGGACTAAAAATCAACTTCATTGTTCTTGAAAAATTTCAATAAAAACCCTAGTATATTCTTGAAAAATCAACTTCAAAACCGTGACCTCCTTCATGGCCTTTGGAGCCAAAATTTTGCTTACTTCAACATACATCCATCCTAATATATTCAACATATATCATCATGCATATTATGAGCATACCATATAAGCAAATAAAAATTATACTAAGCATGCATACACAAGTAAATCATGCAAAGCATATCAAGCATAGGCAAAAATAATTTAAAGCACATAACACACACAAATTATTACATGACCATGGATAGGAATCCTCACATGGATTCACCATCCATCAAATATAAAATCATCTCTCACCACCATGCTTGGTTGGTGAGATGAATCTCCCTCTTACCTCTTGAAGAACCACCAAAAAGCTTGTTGCTTTGTCTTTGGAGCAAGATCTCCACCAACACAAGTTCTTAAACATGAAACAAATACAAGAAAATTAGTATATCAAGCTTGAATAAGAAGAACCATGGATCAAACATGGTTTAGAACATGAAAAAGAAAAGAATAAATGAAGTTTTCTTACACTTCACCAACAAAAGCTCTAGAACTTGATCTTAGTAAAAGTCCTTCAAGATGGAAGAATTAGAACTTGGTGTGAACCACAAAGGTTCTTAGAATGATGAAAGGATTCAAGAAACTAGGTTGTATGAAATTAAAAAGTGATGAAGGAGTGAGTTGGAGTGCTTGGCCGAATGGTGTGTTTTTGGGATAAAGAATGAAATTTTCTTGGTTTGGTCTTGAAACTTAAGTGGAAAAGTGAAGAAATGATATTATGAAGTATAGAAATGAATGTTTTTGGTCTTCAAAGGAATGCATTGTCGTAGCATGCAATTAGAGAGAATGGAAAGTGAAGTTTGACAAACATAAGCATTAATGATCAATAGTAGTTTGTCTTAACACTTGGCTATCTTCTTTATCCTTTTCCATCCTTTTTCTTTGGCCTAAAAACCTATTCTAAAATGGTCTCCCTTCTTCCTTGCTTCTTCAACCATCCCTCCCCCTCATCATACACTCCAAAATGTGACAATTTGATAGCCATTTTTGTTTTTAGTCATTTTAGGTATTAATTAAAAGCATTATAGGTAGAAGACTTATTATGAATCATTGGATCTTTTCTCTTTAAACCCTATCCCTTAAATGTGTCTCCAAAAATGAAGGGTCAAGATTACACCTTCAAACTTTACATCCAAGGGTCCAAAATGGTTGTAATCATTTTTGATGACCAATTCTCCACCATTGATCTAAATTCAAATCCAATGGTTATTAATGATCCATCTTCACCATTGATTAATTCTACATCCAAGGGTTGATAATGGTCATAGCCATTTATAAGATTAAATCTCTACCCTTGATTTAATTTCCATCTAACGGTTATAATTGATCCTATTCAATTTTAAGATCAAATCTCTACCGTTATTAAATCAAGATTAAATTTCTAACGATAATTAAATTAATAGTGGATATCCAAACCACTAATATTTACTTAACAGTAAAGAATTTTATTTTATTATTTTTTTCTATTTTATAACCCCACTAAAGAATATATTTACTGTATTTTTATCATCCGATAATTAAATACAGTACAAAACACAGTACAATAAAATTTTAAAAACTGTTTCTGGATTCAGGTTTAGTAAGATCCCCTGTCTCCGTCTAAATAGTACAAATTTTTCTATTCGTAGAAAAATTTTTCATTTTGCGGGACCCACCTGGGCCCACATACACCTCGTGGGGCCCACAACACAATAAAAATTCTAAAATCACACATAAAATCACAAAAATTAGAAAACGCACAAATATCAAATCAAATTACGTAAATCAATTAAGACTAAACAGTAAAAATTAATTTACGTAAATTTTTTTCCGACTTAAAAATTATTATTTTCTTGACACGAGCAAATTACTCAAAACGATCAAATATGCAGACAGAATATTCAAAATAGTTTTACAGTACACAGAAATCACTAAACAGTAGAATTCTGTTAACTGTCAAAATTACTGTTTAATACATAGGAAGTTTGGGGTGTTACAGTTTGCAATTAAAACAAATTGTTCCTCTGATAGAGCATTCAGTAGAAAGATGGCCCTTCTTTCCACACTTAAAACATGTTGGCGTGAACGCCACCCTCTGTCCAGCTTTATTACCACTAGTATTGCCCCCAACTGGCAATCGTTGAGGTTGATTCCCTGGTGGTCTAGAATACGGCTTGCGCTGAAACCGACTATTATTACTGCTACCACCCCTCTGAAACCTTGCTGGTCCAAAGTTTCGATTCCTCTGATCTCGTGATGGCTCCAATTCCTCGAGTCGTGCACACACATCAACTAAAGCATGAAACTGATTCATTCTCAAGGATAGCACTCCTCGCTTCAATTCCACTCTCAACCCTGTCTCAAACTTCCGACATCTCCACACATCATCCGGTCGAGTTTGAGCATAATCTGAGAACTGAGACAAGCTCTCAAATTTAGTAGCATACTCATTCACCATCATGTTACCCTGACGTAAACCAAGAAATTCCATCTCCTTGGCATGTCTAGCACTCGCAGGAAAATACTTCTCCAGAAATGCATCAGAAAATACCTCCCATGTAATTTTTGTTCCTTTAGCCTACAATAACCGGCGAGTTCCTCTCCACCAATGTTCTCCGTCTCCCCTCAGCATAAAAGTTACATACGTCACTTTCTTATCATCTGTACATCTCATTCCTTCAAAGATCTTTTCCAAGTCTTGTATCCATTGACTTGCTTTCTCAGGATCAATGTCGCCTCTAAACTGCGGCAGATTGTTACGCCTAAATTCAGATAAATTTAGGGCATCAGCAGTAGCATCTTGCTGTTGAGCTGCTCTCAGGTTCTGCTGAGTAATTACTTCGGCCATTCGTTGCATAGCCTCAGCAGTTGCAATCATTGGATCCACAGCACGATTCACATTCACACGTGTTCCCCTTCCGCCAGACATCTTCTTTCTTCAATCATAACAAAGCAAAGTTAGATACATCCTTTCGGAAGTAAATCACAGAGAATCACACAGCACAAACAAAAACAGACCCAACCACAACCCCAAAAGACTCTAATTTGGGCTCTGATACCAACTAATGTAATACCCTTATGGGGATGTCACATTTATAAAGAAAATAAAATAAAGATAAATAAAATCTACCCAAGTTGTAAAACATTTATTATATACTAATACGGGTTGTAAAATTTTTCCAGTTAAACAGAATATTACGAGATAAAATAACACGGAACATAAAATAAGCACACTATCATCACACATAATATACATATGGTTCCATCATAGGTTATACAAATAACATACAACTACAAATATTCAAAAACTAAAACAATAAACAAAGCAGTAAAAGGTTAATATATACAAACGCAGACGCGCCAAGTACACATCATAAATATCTAACCCTCTGAAGGATCACTCTCAGATGAAACTTCAGGTGATAGGTATCCAGGATGCCTCGACTCTCTACGGACACGAGTCCGTGCAGTCGATACGCTGCTGATCTCGCTAGGCGCATCAAACATACCACCCCAATGACGCCTAAGAGATAGCGGCAACTCCACATGTAAATACAACAAAGTAGAAAAGATCGGCACTCCATCAAACTCCGTACGTATGGTCACAGTTAGACGCCCTACGTACGTCACCGAGTCTCTATCCTCTCGCAGACGCCAAGCTTCAGATCCTCCGTGAAACTCAAGTTGCACAAATCCAAAGAATCCTGGTAGTGTCATACTCACACAATCAATCCAATGAATATGGATGATCGGATGGTTCTTGGTCGTAGAACTGATCTTCGGCTTGCTGCTCTTCCTCCTCCTCTGGATACTCACATTCAAGAGGTTGTTCCTCTTCCTCAAACTCTTTATCACATAATTTAAAATATACAGATAACACATACAAGAAAGAGGTAAGACAATCTATATCACCACAAACATGGTAAATAAGAAAACGACAATACAACAAATATAACAGTTCATACAATATAGCATACTATAATAGCATAAATAATAATATCATGTAATACAGAGATTCAATACAACAACAATATATAATGGTACAGATAGATAAAATGGTACAGATAGATAAAATGGTACAGATATATAAAATGGTACAGATATATAAAATGGTACAGATAGATAAACATTAAAATGTATAACACATAGGTATATTAAATGTGACTTAACCTTACTCCATGGAGCTAAAACACAGACCTCAGAGAGAATGACCTGCAAAATCTATTAGTACCATCGACTGCCCAAACTATTCCGCTGTCTCACGTTGCGTCTATAGCCCACTGTCATAACATCGTGGTATAGCACACTGTCAAAACGTCGTGTCACTATAGGCTTGTACTAAATAGATTTCACAAGATCTTGATTAAGTATAGTGCGTGTCGAGTCCATTAGTGTGTTGCCAGTTACCACGGCCTAGAGGAGCGACCAACTGTCCACAAATGGAATAATCCGCACACTAATGTCTCCAAGTTCATTCAAGTTGAACTACACTACGCTTATCACACCGACAACACGATGTAATTCACCTCGTCAATCAATCCACCAATTATCAACCAAATTGGCACAACTCAATGCATGATGAAAATTATCAAAATACCCTCAATGGTATTAGTATCCATTTTTACAGAAATGCCCTCAATGGCAAAAATTTCAAATATGCCCTCAATGGCAAAAATTACGAAAATGCCCTCAATGGCAAAAATTATGAAAATGCCCTCAATGGCAAAAATTATGAAAATGCCCTCAATGGCAAAAATCTCAAATATATACAGTATGTCCCACCTGACAGTACTGTTCCACAATCTGTTCGGGTCCATCACTTTGGCCCGACAGTAAAAACTTGCTGTTTTCGTCAATCGCGTAGAAATTTTATCGCGTTTTCAAAATTTCATCGTTTTTACAAATGTTTTTAAATCGCGTAAATATATTTTACTATTTTTAAAATCGGGTACTGTTTTTCAATCGTTTTCTCAATCGCGTAAGATTTTTAAATCATTTTCTTGTCTGATTTCCTTAAAAATCACTATTTAAATAAACAAAAAAATAATATTTAATACGTTTGAACTACGTAGAATATTTTTCATACCGTATAAATTATATATTGGATATCTTTTCTATCTTATTTGTCTATTTTTAGCCAAAAAATTGACAGTATTTTGCTTAGAAAAGGTGTGATAATGGTTTTCTAAGTTTTCTGTAAAAATTCCTTTTATTTATATTATAACCATTTAATTATACTTTTGAAAACTACTAATGTGCTTCAAAACATAAAATGAGCTCTACGTTAGAAATTTTACAAAAGCTACTGTATTTTCTTTTAAATGGTAAAACTCTTAGATTTAGTTCCTTAAACTTAATCTAATCATTTTTATTCCTCGAAATTCATTGTAATAAAATTTATTTTAGCATTATTACCTAACCTTTGTTGAAAAACAATTTTAGAAATAAAAACATTCACATTTGGCATGTTGGCCGAAATACACAATTTTCATCTTTTGATCCATAAATTCATTTTTCTTACTCTAAATCACTTTGTATCTTGTCAATTTTCCTAAGACAATTAAATCACTCTTTTAGAAAATTGTTGAGAACATTTTGGTTCCCTTTTTGTATTGAGGCCGTGAGCCTTGGTTTTGTGTTCTTTGGAACACTCATGCAAACCTTAGCATGTTGTTCACATCCTACTAATTATCCATGCATTTCTAACACATACAATATTTTTAAAGCTTGTAGACATGCATATTAATACAAATCACAAATAGGAAGGCTATTAAAACAAACACACAAATGAATCCTTATGGATTCTACAATCACAAACAATTCCATTTTCTTACCACCACCTAAGGATGATAAGATTCAAGTCTTCCTCTTACCTTAAGTGAAGACAAACACTCTTTCACTCCTTTCTATGGTTTCGGTTTTCACCCTCCAAAGACACCTATCAAGCTTAAACAATTTCTACAAATTACTAACATGAAAGAAAGCTTAAACCATGGATCAATCATGGCTTAGAACCTTGAAATAGAATTTAGAAATGAAAAGCTAGGATTTTCACCATCAAGGCAGAATCTCCCAAGTAGTTTTTCAAGCTCAAGATGTTGGATTTTGCAAGAACTCTCACCTAGAGATATTCTTAGAATTGTGTTTAGGGTTAGAAAAGTAGGTTAGAAGAAATTTTGGGTGGATGGATGTTGGTGTAGGGTTCTTGGCCGAATGGACCTTCAAAGAAGCATCAATGGTGTTTGGTATTTTTGGAAGAGAGAGAAGAGAGAAAATGTTAGAGAATGAAATGATTTTTGCTCTCCAAAGTGAAGCTTGGCCGTGGAGTTCAATGCAAGGGAGGTGTCCCCTTGGTTGGCTCTATCCAAGCCTTAGAATTGATGAATGGTGAGGATTAAAACTTGATCACCAAGGTTAGCTCTCATTGGCTAATCCAAGCCTTGTCACTAATTAAGCCTAGTCATTAAGCCTAGTCATTAAGCTACTACTCCAAAACGTTAACTGTTTCGCTAAACGTGGGTCCCGCAAAACATTTTCGGATCCATTACCGCTTATCTATACTGACTAATAAAATAATATTATAATAATATACAATTATTTTATTGCACAGTTAAATCCTAAAAATTAAAAGATTACTAACTGTATCATTCAGAATTGGGTTTAGTAAGATCCCCCAGCTCCAAATAATTAAAATAAGATTTCCTCAGTCCAGAAATTATTATTTTCCTGCCCCAGAGCAAATCACACAAAAAGTTCAAATAAAATCACAGAAAGTAAAATAAAACAGTATTTCATACAGAAAAACAACAAACAGTACAAAAAGGACATAACGATTATTTATCCTAAAGTTGAAAAACAGAAAATAGTACATTCGAGACATAACAGTCATTCACCAAAAGTTTAGGGTGTTACAAAGGGCTTCTCAAATACAAAAAAAAAACATATATTTATTAGTAAATCAAGCTTAAACAAGATAAACCATGGATCAAACATGGCTTAGAACCTTGATAATCAAAAGGAAAGTGAAGATTAACAAACTTCACCAATAAAGCTTCAATCTTTAGCTTGAAGAACAAGGTTGAAGATGAAATGATTTAGAGAGAGTCTCCAACAAGAAAGTTGCTTGGAAAATCATGTAGATTCAATATCTATGGTTGGATGAAATTAAAAGAAATTGGATGGTGATTTTGGGTGGTATGGCCGAAATTTCTCTTGAAGAACAAGGATAAAGTTTTTGATTTTTGTGAAAGAAAGGCTTCTTAGACTTGGTTAAGGTAAAGAATGAAGTGAAAGCACTTAGTTTTCCTTCCACCAATTTCGTAGAGCTCCTTGGAAAAATCCCTAAAAATTATAAACAAATGTTAAAATCAATAACAAGTGTAGAAATAGGTAACCCATGGTTCAAGTATGGCTTAGAAAATCAAAACTAAAAGATTGGGTGAAAAAATATGAACTTTACCCTTTTTGCTAAAAACTTGAAGCTTGGATTTGAAGCTCAAGATGAATGATTTGGTGAAAACTCATAACTAGAGATGTTCTTAGAATGAGGTAAGGATTCAAGAAATAAGGTTGGTTGAAATCAAAGAGTGATAGAAGGCATTCTTGGGTGCTTTGGCCGAAACATGCATGGCGAAAGAAGGAGAGAAAATATTTGATGAAGTCTTGGCTTTTTGGAGAAGACAAAGATGAATTATGATAACAATAATGTGGTCTTCAACTTTGCTAAGCTCTTAACTCCTCCAAAACCATCCCCCCCTCTTCATGCTTCTCTTTATGCATTCAATAAATGACCATAATAATTAGCCACCATTTTAAGCATTTCTAGCCATTGATTAATTCAATGGTTAGGATTAAGGTAGACTTTTGATTAGAAGACTTAATCTAGGTCATTAGATCTTTCTCCTTGAAATCCTAGCCATTAGATGCATCTCCAAAAATGAAGGGTCAAGATTGCTCCTTCTTACTTTCAATCCAAGGGTCATAATTAGTCATAGCCATTTTAGAAGACTAAATCTCCACCATTGATTAAATCCAAATCCAATGGTTATAAATGATCCATCTCCACCGTTGATTAAATCAAAATCCAACGGTCACAAATGGTCCTAGCCACTTTATAAGATCAAATCTCCACCCTTGATTTAAATCTAAATCCAACGGTTATAAATGGTCATAGCCATTTTATTAGACTAATCCTACACCGTTGATTAAATTGATGGTTGATATCAAAGTCTTCAATATTAGACTTGCTTCCTATTGGTCCGTCAAAAGAATTAAACTTGTTTCCTATTGGTCTGTCAAAAGTTGTCATAACCACTATTGTTGACTTAGGCAGTATAATTTCTATTTTTATCTGCTATAATCCCACAAAAGAATATATTTACTGTATTTTTATCGCCCGATAATTAAATACAGTACAAAATACAGTACAATAAAATTTTGTAAAACTGTTTCTGGATTCAGGTTTAGTAAGATCCCATGTCTCCGTCTAAACAGTACAAATTTTTCTCTGTGTAGAAAAATTTTCACTTTGCGGGACCCACCTGGGCCCACGTAAGGCCACCTGGGCCCACAAACAGCCCAAAAACAATCAGAGAAATATAAAAATTTATAATCATCCACAAAAATCACAAATATTAAAAAACGTATGAAAATCAAATCAGATTTTTAAAAATAATTAACAATCAAGAGAAATAAATACATAAAGATTTTCCCCGGCCTGAAAATTATAACTTTCCTGACACGGAGTAAATCACTCAAAACGATCAAATACGCTGACGGAATACTCAAAATAATTTTACAGTACACAAAAATTACTAAACAGTAGAATTCTGTTAACTGTCAAAATTAATGTCAACTATTTAAGAAATTTGGGATGTTACAACATCAACATCATACTATCAAAATTATAACACCCCAAAAATTATTTATTTTTTGATAAATATTCATTTCATAATATTTTATTTTTAGGAATTTTCTAGAATTATTTGAATTACTTGATTATTTTAATATTTTTCCCGATTTACGTGTGCACTGAGCGGAGCCGAGAAAGTGAAATATTTTTGCCGAGGCCGGTAAACCTTGAACTGTGGAATCGTCGACAGGATATTTTACTAAACCCGAGGTCGGGCACAATTTACGATGTTTGCATTTTTTGAGATTTTATCTGATAAATAAAATCACAGAACGTTCTGATAACAAAAAAAAATTTTAGTACGCTTTATTATCTGTTGGATAATAAATACTGACTTTGCTAACTATAACAATTGTCCATTGGATAATAGCTTGAAGTAGAAAATCTTATCACCTTATCCAAAAATCTACTTTATGTCCCATCGAGTTGACTTTTTGAGAAAATCCAACCAAAGCCTTTTGGAGGAAACTTCCAAGTAATTTCTTCCAAGCTTGCACGAAGCTTTTCCCTCTCTCTTCTCTCCATGTGTGCCGTGGCTAAGGGGGGAAAGGGACCAAAATACAACTTTGTCATTGTACTCTCACATTTCGAAAACCTTACTATCACTTTCTCTCTCCAATTCACCTTTCTCTTCTTCCATTTTCTCTCTTCTTCTTCTCCTCCTACCTCACGGCCACACCACCATTGTCATCCTTCATGTTTACAAAAATTTCATCCACTCAAATTTCCTTGATCTTCATCACATTCTAAACACCTTTCTAATTGAAACCATTTCCAAAAGCTTCCATCTTCATCATCTTTCTTCAAGAGCAAAGCTTGAAGTTTTTGAGGTAAGTTGTTGATCTTCACTTCTCTTCTTCATTTTCATGTTCATGGTCTTCCTTATGACCATTGATTCACTCTTTTTCAAACCTAGAATATTGATTTTGTGAGTTGAAATTCTTAGGGTTTTGTGGAGTGCTTGGCCGAAATCTTCAAGAACATAAAGGGACATCTTTTGCTTGTCATTTTCTTTAGTAAAAGGGAGAACATTCTCATTAACCACTCATGGAGGTAGGGGACGAATTTGTGTGTTGAAAATGGAGAATCTAAGTTTGGATTTCTCCTCTTGATTGGTTGTTTTTCAATGATTTTTCATTATGTGATTTGTATGGTGTTATTATTAATGTTGTGATATAATGTATATTGATAGATTGTGATTGTTGTATGGTTGAATTTATGTGTGGATGACAAAGAATACTTTGTCTTTTGGAAGTGAGGTTGACGGCCTCATGGCCTAAAAATGGTGAATCAAGACAACACCTTGTAATAAAATGGAACCTAAGTAATTGATTGATAAGTTGATGAAAATTTTGGAACTTTGAAACCTTGGTATAGGTCACGGCTAAGAGGAAGAAAAGGTAGGAAAACTTAATACTAAATTAGTAATGAATTGGAACTTATATGTTTAAGTGGAAAATGAATTAATTGAGGAATTAAAACAATGGATTAAGAAGATGAATATGAAATTCTATGAACCTAGGGTTCACAGCCAAGAAGAAGGAAAAATGGAAGTATTGGATAAATCTTAAAGTAATTTGGAATTTAGAAAAATTAGGTTAAAATGAATAAATTAAAGAATTGAAGTACATAAGGGTTTTCGGACATTTAGGGTAATCAAGAGGAAAATTTATAATCATTGTAGAGCTTGAATCCCTAAGTGACTAAATACTAAATTGGGAATTCATAAGATGGAAAAATAAAAGAAGTAGAACCTTAACATAAAACTATAATGGACTTTGGTCTTGAAAGAAAATGAGTGTAGGTGAGGTTTTGAAACTCATAATACTTTAAGTACGTAAATTTTATCAATGATAAAGAAAAGTGCTAATTGGAATAAAGAAACAAGAATTGAAATGATAATGCTAGTATCGCGCCCGTAAGTTGAATCTTGAATTATTGATAATTACTATGAATTATGTTGGTGTATAATCATAGATTTCATGACATTGATGATATTATAATTGTATGTATGCGTTGAGGCATTCATCATACCTTATGAAGTCATGTGGTCTGTTGTTATGGCTGTATGAGCCTAGGAGTTGAATTACACCTTCGTGCGGGTGCAATAGGCTTAGTGTAGGTCTTTATTGACCTTGGGGATATCGGGGTGTGGGGTGTCCACAATGGCCTACTGGTAGCTCCCCTGGGCCGTGGACCAGACCAATGCAAACACACCGATGATCCGAACCAAGACACTCACCCCAATCAGGATCTGGCATAGAATGTCTTGTATAAAGCCTTGTTGCGCAAACATTGATTTTATTGAAAGCACTTGATTTTAGGATGACGAGATACAGACATATCTTCCGATCATTCTCTCCGAAATACTTGTCTAGCTCCATGGAGTAAGAATTGACTACATTGTATACATGTATAGTGGGTCTACATACCCTCATGACATTCCATATATGTTTGTTTAATTGATATTGATTGACTTATTGAACTATTATATTATTAATATTATCCCTACTATTGATATTTGATATTGTTGATTTCTGTAATTGGATGATATTATTGTCCATACTATCTTTACATTGTTTGTTGGTAATGATGTTGGATTTCTCACCTCTTAGTTGTGTTGTGTTGTCTGCTATCTGTTCTGACTAATTAAAGACCAAGAAGGAATTGAAGAGGAAATATCCCCTCTTTGATTAGTGATAACTGCTATACCAAGATGACGTCAAGACTACATATTTTGGGTTATGTTCGCATATACTTTCATGGTGGAGCAGACGCGTGGTCAATCAACTTGGCTAATGAGAGAGTTACCTACACTGAGGAGTTAACATTGACCTTTCCTGGGAATCTTCATCATTCCTCTATTTTGTCTTTCTCTATATTTGTTCAGTTAGTGTTTAACATACCTATCTGGGAATGGTAGAGTAACTTCCACTATACTCCTCATAAGGACAGTGTTGTGTCCTTTAGGTGGATGCCTGTCCGTCAGGGTGCACCTCCTACAGTGGTCATTTCCTCTGGGGAATCAGAAGAGGATCCCTCTGAGGACCCTATGGGTTAGGTATGTAGGACTTGGGCTAGTCGTGTCTTTTTGCTAGTCAATCTTTTCTGATTATCTGTACATTTTTTAGTGTGCATATGTATTTGGAGCGCCATTCCTTTTTGTAAGTATTTTGGGGTTATAGATGTATATGATCCATACGAACTAGGTGATATGAATATTTATGTATATGCAGTATATATATATATATATATATATATATATATATATATATATCAATGATGCTTTATAATCTACCTGCTTGTTTGATCTGTTATCTGCAAGTAAAAGAGTATTTTACATCAAATATTATGGTTTTAATAATTACTGATTTTATAACTTGGGTTAAATTTATTTCATATTCCGCGTTAATTTGATTGAAATTTTGAATTGACAAAGTTGTGGCATCCTCCTCCTTCCAATGAGGAAAGGGGGCGACACAACAGGCTTGGTATCAGAGCCTAAGTTTGAGTCTTCTTTTTGGGATTTATGATTAGATTTGTCTTGTTTGTGCTATGTGATTCTCTATGTTTGGTATTCCGAAAGGATACATCTAATTTTTTCTTGTATTTTGTATAGCTTGACTTGAAGAGAAACGATGGCACGTAGACAAGAAGTTGAAAGCATGGCTGTAGCTGTAGAATCGATCAAACGAATGGCAGATGTTATCGTACAACAAATTGAAAGAGCTGCTCAACAATAAGAAAGGGCTGCACAATAGTTGGAACCATCTGCTGATGCTCAAAACTTGTCAGAGTTCCGTCGTAACAACCCTTCTCAGTTTAAAAGGAGAATTTGATCCAGAGAAGCTAGTCTATGGATTAAGGAGTTGGAGAAAATTTTCAGAGGCATGAATTGTGTGAATGACAAGAAGGTAACCTATGCCACTTTCATGCTGATTAGAGACGTAGAAGAGTGGTGGAATAGAGCACAGAGACTGTTAGAAGATAAAGGTCGAGTAATCACCTGGGAAATAGTCAAGGACAGATTATTGGAGAAGTATTTCCTAGCAAGTGCAAGATATACAAAAGATATGGAGTTCCTCAGTATCGAGCAAGGGAATATGATTGTCAGCGAGTATGCTGTGAGGTTTGAGAGCTTGTCCAAATTTTCAACATATTTTCAACATCAGCCAAATGAGGTGTGGAAGTGTCAGAAATTTGAAGAAAGATTGAGGCATGATGTGAAAAGGGCAGTCATAACCTTGAAGATTAACCAGTTTTCTGAATTGTTAGATACGTATCGCCAGGTGGAAGATTTGGATTAGGCGCAGGATACAAGGAATCATAACTTTGGACCATCTAGGTTCCAAATGGGAGGAAACAGTAGCAACCGATTTTAGAGAAAACCATATTCCAGACCATCGAGAAGTCAACAACAACAACCTCGTGGAGGTAGTCCTAGGGGCAATCGAACTGGTCCAACTGGAACATTTTCTTCAAAGTGTCTCAAGTGCGGAAAGGATCACCCTACAAGAGATTGCACGATTAAGGGGATCATTTGCTTCAGGTGTGGGAAGCTTAGACATCTATCCAGAGATTGCAACAATCCCAAGGCAGAACCCTCTGTCAGCAATGTACGTACTGCAAGACCTCAAGCTGGAGGAAGGGTCTATACCATGAGCAGAGTTGAAGCCTCAAATGCTAAAAATTTAATTACAGGAGATAGTGACATAGGAGGTAATCCTTTAATTGTACTGTATGACTCTAGGGCAACACATTCTTTTATTTTCTATGATTGTGTGAACTGATTAGGATTATCTGTGTCTTCTTTACCTTTTGATCTAATTGTTTCTACTCCTACTGCTAAACTAGTCACTACTACAAAAGTTTGTCTGAATTGTCCTATTTTTGTTGAAGGTCGAATCTTTTTGGTCAATCTGATTTGTTTGCCTTTGTCCCAAATAAATGTGATTCTAGGAATAGATTGGTTATCTTCTAATCATATCATGTTAGATTGTTCCACTAAGACCTTAGTATTCCCTGATTTTGAGATTTCTGGATTTATAACTACTGCTCAAGTAAGAACTTTCTTGAAAAAAAGAACCCAAGGATACATGATTTTATCTTCTTTGTAGGTTAAGCGTGAAGTTGATGTACGAGCTATTCGGTGATCAATGAATTTCCTAAAGTATTCTCTGATGATATACCTGGATTTCCACCTGAAAGAGAAGTGGAATTCTCTATAGATCTTGTACCTAGATTTGGTCCGATATCTATGGCGCCAAATCGAATGTCTCCAGTAGAGTTAGTGGAGCTCAAGAAGCAACTAGAAGAATTGTTAGAGAAGCAGTTTGTGAGACCTAGCGTTTCACCTTGGGGAGCCCTAGTCCTGTTAGTCAAGAAAAAGGATGGAACTTCACAGCTGTGCGTGGATTATTGCCAGTTGAATAAGATCACAATCAAGAACAAGTATCCACTTCTGAGAATTAACGATTTGATGGATCAGCTAATGGGATCTGCTATTTTCTCTAAGATTAATCTACGATCTGGCTACCATCAAATTTGTGTGAAGGAAGAGGATGTTTCCAAAACAGCTTTTCAGACACGCTATGGACACTATGAGTATCATGTGATGCCATTTGGAGTAACAAATGCTCCTGATATATTCATAGATTACATGAATTGAATCTTTCATTATTATTTGGATTGATTCGTTCTTGTCTTTATTGATAACATTTTAATCTATTCTCAAAGTCGAGAGGAACATGCTGAACATAATTCTGAAAGAGAAGAAGTTGTATACCAAATTGTCAAAATGTGCATTTTGGTTAGAAGAAGTCAAATTTTTGGGGCATGTGATTTCAAAGGAAGGAATTGTCATAGATCCATCGAAGGTTGAAGCGGTTCTTCAATGGGAGAGACCCAAGACCATAACGGAGATCCGTAGCTTTGTAGGGTTAGCCGGATACTACCGAAGATTCATTGAAGAATTTTCCAAGATAACAGGACCTCTTACCCAGCTTACGAGGAAAAATCAAGCTTTTGTGTGGACGAACCCATATGAAGAAAGTTTCCAAGAAATAAAGAAGTGACTGACTTCTGCACCAGTATTGATTCTACCTGACCCCAATGAACCATTTGAAGTGTATTGCAACACTTCGTATTAGGGATTAGGATGTGTGCTTATGTAAGACAAAAAGGTCGTAGCCTATGCTTCAAGACAACTGAGAATGCATGAGAAGAACTACCCAACACATGACTTGGAGTTAGCTGCAGTGGTCTTTACTATGAAAATATGGAGATATTTTCTGTATGGAGCAAAATTCAACATCTTTACCGACCACAAGAGCCTGAAGTACCTATTTGAACAAAAGGAGCTGAACATGAGACAGAGGAGATGGCTAGAGTTTTTGAAGGACTATGACTTCCAACTTCAATACCATCCTAGAAAAGCGAATGTCGTGGTAAATGCTTTGAGCAGGAAAATGCTTAGCATTTCTACCATGATGATTAAGGAAAAAAAAATTAATTGAGCAATTCAGAGATATGTGGTTGTCCTTGGAAATGACGCCGGAGGAAGTTTGCCTAGGTATGGTTACTATTTTGAATGATCTAATGGAAGAGATTCGAGAGAAGCAGAAAAGTGACCATTTTTTGCAAGATGAAAGAGAATTGATAAAGCAAGGCATGATGTCAACAGTTGAGGAAGGACCTAATGAGATTCCGATGTTCCAAGGTAGAATATGTGTACTTGATGATCCAGGGCTTAGGAGGTTAATTCTCGAAGAAGCCCACACAAGCAAATTAAGTATGCATCCTAGAATGACCAAGATGTATCAAGACTTAAAGCAAATGTATTGGTAGCATAGAATGAAAAGAGACGTTGCCAAGTATGTGTCATCTTGCTTGGTTTTTCAGAAGGCGAAGGTCGAACACCAGAGATCTTCTGAAATGTTACAACCTTTGACTATTCCCGAATAAAAATAAGATAGTATTGCAATGGATTTCGTGACTAATTGCCAAAGACCCAAAGAGGTTGTGATTTAATATGGGTAATTGTTGATCGGCTTATGAAATCTGCACACTTCTTACCGATTAACATAAGGTACTCAATGGAGAGGTTGACTCAGGTATATATTGGTGAGATCATTAAACTTCATGGCGTACCTTTTAGCATTATTTCTTATAGAGATCTGAGATTCACATCAAAGTTTTGGCAAAGTCTACAAGCAGCTATGGAAAGCTTTGTTTGAGTTCTGCATATCATCCATAAACAGATGGACAGTCCGAGAGAACAATTCAATCTTTAGAAGATTTGTTAAGAGCTTGTGTTTTAGAGCAACGAGGAAGTTAGGATGAAATCTTACCCTTGATCGAGTTCACTTACAACAAAAGTTTCCACTCAAGTATAGGGATGGCACCCTATGAAGCCCTATATAGACGACGTTGTAGAACACTTTTGTGTTAGTACCAAGACGGAGAACATCTCACGTTGGGGCCCGATCTTATACAACAGATGACATAAAAGATTAAGGTGATTCAGGAGAAGATGAGGATAGCTCAAAGTTGACAGAAGAGCTATGTGGACAAGAGATAGAAACCCCTAGAGCTCAAGGAATAGGATCATGTGATTCTAAGGGTTACACCTATGATGGGTGTTGGAAGAGTTATTAAGTCTAGAAAACTCACTCCTAAATTCATCGGTCCATACTAAATTCTTCGTCATGTAGGTCCAGTAGCCTACCAAATAGCTTTACCACATTTTCTTTCTAACCTACACAATGTCTTTCATATGTCACAATTATGAAAATACATTCCTGATCCAACCCATGTCATTGAACCAGATACAGTGCAATTAAAGGAGAATTTGACCTATGAAACACTTCCTGTCAAGATTGAGGATAGAAGGGTGAAACAACTCTGAGGAAAAGAGATTGCATTGGTGAAGCTAGTCTGGAATGACATCACGGGAGATGCAACGTGAGAGTTGGAGGACAAAATGAAGGAACAATATCCACAACTATTTTGAGGTATGAAAATTTCAAGGACAAAATTTCTTTTTAGAGCGGGAGAGTTGTAACATCCCGAAAATTGTTTATTTTATAATATTTGTGATTTTTAGGAATTTTCTAGAATTATTTGGATTACTTGATTATTTTATTATTTTCTCGATTTACATGTGCACTGAGCGGAGTCAGGAAAGTTAAATATTTTTTCCAAGGTCGGTAAACCTTGAACTGTGGAAACATCGACGGAGCATCTTACTAAACTCGAGGTCAGACACAGTTTACGAGATTTTGTATTTTTTGAGATTTTATCTGATAAATAAAATTGCGGAATGTTCTGATAACAAAAAAAAAATCGGTACGCTATATTATCCGTTGACAATAAATACTGACTTTGCTAGCTGTAACAATTGTCCATTGGATAATAACTTGTAATAGAAAATCCTATTACCTTATCCAAAAATCTACTTTATGTCCCATCGAGTTGACTTTTTGAGAAAATCCAACCAAAGCCTTTTGGAGGAAACTTTCAAGCAATTTTCTTCAAGCTTGTATGATATGAAGCTTTTCCCTCTCTCTTCTCTCCATGTGTGCTGTGGCTAAGGGGGGAAAAGGACCAAAATACAACTTTTTTATTTTACTCTCACATTTCAGAAACCATACTATCACTTTATTTCTCCAATTCACCTTTCTCTTCTTCAATCATGGCCACACCACCATTGTCATACTCCATGTTTACAAAAATTTTATCCACTCAAATTTCTTTGATCTCCATCACATTCTAAACACCTTTCTAGTTGAAACCATTTCCAAAAGCTTCCATCTTCATTATCTTTGTTCAAGAGCAAAGCTGAAAGTTTTGAGGTAAACTGTTGATCTTCACTTCTCTTCTTCATTTTCGTGTTCATGGTCTTCCTTATGACCATTGATTCACTATTTTTCAAGCCTAGAATGTTGATTTTATGCGTTGAAATTCTTAGGGTTTTGTGGAGTGCTTGGCCGAAATCTTCAAGATCATAAAGACAGATCTTTTGCTTGTCATTTTCTTTGGTAAGAGGGAGAACATTCTCTTCAACCACTCATGGTGGTGGGGGACGAATTTGTGTGTTGAAAAAAGAGAATCTACGTGTGGATTTCTCCTCTTGATTGGTTGTTTTTCAATGATTTATCATTATGTGATTTGTATGGTGTTATTTTTAATGTTGTGATATTATGTATGTTGATAGATTGTGATTGGTGTATGATTGAATTTATGTGTGGATGACAAAGAATAATTTGTCTTTTGGAAGTGAGGCTCACAGCCTCATGGCTTAAAAATGGTGAATCAAGACAACACCTTGTAATAAAATGGAACTTAAGTAATTGATTGATAAGTTGATGAAAATTTTGGAACCTTGAAACCTTGGTATAGGTCACGGCCAAGAGGAAGAAAAAGTAGGAAAACTTATGACTAAATTTGTGATGAATTGGAACTTATAAGTTTAAGTGGAAAATGAATTGATTGAGGAATTAAAACAATGGATCAAGAAGATGAATATGAAATTCTATAAACCTAGGGTTCACGACCAAGAAGAAGGAAAAATAGAAGTATTGGATAAATCTTAAAGTAATTTGGAATTTAGAAAAATTAGGTTAAAGTGAATTAATTAAAGAATTGAAGTAAATAAGGGTTTTCAGACATTTAGGGTAATCAAGAGGAAAATTTATAGTCAAAGTAGAGCTTGAATCACTAAGTGACTAAATACTAAATTGGGAATTCATAAGATGGAAAAATAAAAAAAGTAGAACTTTAACATAAAACTATGATGGACTTTGTTCTTGAAAGAAAATGAGTGTAAGTGAGGTTTTGAAACTCATAAGACTTTAAGTACGTAAATTTTATCAATGATAAAGAGAAGTGCTAATTGGAATAAAGAAACGAGAATTGAAATGATAATACTAGTATCGCGCCCATAAGTGGAATCTTGAATTATTGATAATCACTATGAATTATGTTGGTGTATAATCATGGATTTCATGACATTGATGATATTGTAACTATATGAATGCGTTGAGGCATTCATCATACCTTGTGAAGTCATGTGGTCTATTGTTATGGCTGTATGGGCCTAGGAGTTGAATTACACTTTTGTGTGGCTGCGATAGGCTTAGTGTAGGTCTTTATTGACCTTGGGGACGTCAGGGTGTGGGGTGTCTGCAATGGCCAGCTGGTAGCTCCCCTGGGTCTTAGACCAGACCAATACAAACACACTGACGATCTGGACCGAGACATTCACCCCAATCAGGATTTGGTATAGAATGTCTTGTATAAAACCTTATTGCGCAAACATTGATTTTATTGAAAGTACTTGATTTAAGGCTGACGAGATGCAAACATATCTTCTAATCATTCTCTCCGAAATAATTGTCTAGCTCCATGGAGGAGGAATTGAGTACATTGTGTACATGTATAGCGGGTCTGCATACCCTCATGACATTCCATATATATTTGTTTAATTGACATTGATTGACTTATTGAACCGTTATATAATTAATATTATCCCTACTATTGATATTTGATATTGCTGATTTCTGTAATTTGATGGTATTTCTGTCCGTACTATCTTTACACTGTCTGTTGGTAATGATGCTGGATTTCTCACCTCTTAGTTATGTTGTGTTGTCTGCTGTCTGTTCTGACTAATTAAAGGCCAAGAAGGAATTGAAGAGGAACTACCCCCTCTTTGATTAGTGATAACTACTGTACCAAGATGACGTCAAGATCGTGTATTGTGTGTTATGTTTGCGTATACTTTCATGGTGGAGCAGACGCGTGGTCAGTCATCTTGGCTAAAGAGAGAGTTGCCTACATTGGGAAGCTGACATTGACCTTTCGTGGGGATCTTCATCATCCCCCTATTTTGTCTTTCTCTGCATCTGTTCAGTTAGTGTTTAACATACCTATCCGGGAATGATGAAGTAACTTCCACTATACTCCTCATAAGGATAGTGTTGTGTTCTCTGGATGGATACCTGTCCGTCAGGGTGCACCTCCTATAATGGTCATTTCTTTCGAGGAATCAGAAGAGGATCCCTCTGAGGACCCTATGTGTTAGGTATGTAGGACTTGGGCTGGTTGTGTCTTTTTGCTAGTCAGTCTTTTCTGATTATCTATACATTTTTGAGTGCGCGTATGTATTTGGACAGCCATTCCTTTTTGTAAGTATTTTTGGGGTATAGATTTGTATATGATCCATATCAACTAGTCGATATGAATATATATATATATATATATATATATATATATCAATGGTGCTTTATGATCTACCTGCTTGTTTGATCTGTTATCCGCAAGTAAAAGAGTATTTTACATCAAATATTTTGGTTTTAATAATTACTGATTTTATAACTTGGGTTAAATTTATTTCATATTCTGCGTTAATTTGATTGAAATTTTGAATTGACAAAGTTGTGGCGTCCTCCTCCTTCCAATGAGGAAATAGGGCGTCACAAAAATTATACATCACATATAGCTAATAGGCAACCATAATAATTATCATGCATACTAGCAAGGCTATAAATCACATAAAGCAAACTAAACACAAATCATTAAATCATACCATCAAGTGAATGAATTCTCATATGGATTATTCATGTAACATCCCGAAAAATACCTATTTGGTCATAATTCATCATTTTATAATATTCTTGATTTTTAAAAATTTTTCTAGAATTTTTCGGAAACGACGAATATTTTAATATATTCTTCGTTTTACGTGCACACTGAGCTGAGAATTGCTGAGGTCAGTGTAACGCTCTGGAAACTAATTATTTCACCGCCAATAGTCATTTTCTAATATTTGTGATTTACGTGAATTTTTCTGGAATTTTTCGGAAACGACGAATATTTTAATATATTCTTCGTTTTACGTGCACACTGGGCTGAGAATTGCTGAGACCAGTGTAACACTCCGGAAATTGATTATTTCACCATGAATAGTCATTTTCCAATATTTGTGATTTATGTGAATTTTTCTGGAATTTTTCGGAAACGATGAATATTTTAATATATTTCTCGTTTTGCGTGAAACTCGAGCAGAGTCGTGAAAACGACTCGTAGCGCTTCAAAAAATTGGGAAATTATATGACGAGTGGTCGTTTTATAATATTTGCAATTTTTGAGAATTTTTTGGGAATTTTCCGGAACCGTCGAATATTTTAATATATTTCTCGTTTTACGTGCGCATTCGAAAGCGAAATCGAGAAACGTGATGTTTTCTCTGAGAACCTTGGACTATGAATAAGTCGACGGGGGATCTTACTAAACCCGAGACTTGACACAGTTTACAAGGTTTCACAATTTTCGAGAAATCTTAACAGTTACATTTAAATCAATACAGCGAAAAATTCATCTGTCAGATTAATTAAATACTGACTCCTGTCAACTGTAACTATTATCCATTGGATAATAGTGTGTAATAAAAATACTATCACATTATCCTAATGTAATCTACCTTATGTCTAATCAAATCACTTTAATTCAAATTTAATAGTTAAATATTCAAGCTTCCTTAAGAAGCTTTGACCCCAAGCTTTGACCACATGTGTAGCTTCCAAAGGAAGCCAATTTTTGGCACTCAATTCTCTCTCTCACGTACGTGATCTGCAGCCCACTCAAAGAGAAAGGGTTAATTCTAATATCCTAATATTACAACTAAAGGCATTATCACCAAAAACACCATTTCTTCTTCCTTTTTACGTTTCTTCTTCTTCTTTCTCTCTTCAACCATTTCTTTCTTCCTCTTCCAGCCACCACACGTACAGCCACCCTCCAAAGACTCCAACATTCATAAAAATTCACACCAACCATATTTTCTTAATCTCCTACTCCTTCTCATCATCTTTTGTGCTTGGAGTTTTCAAGAAAGCTTCCATCTTCAACCATTTCTCAAGCTTTGAAGGTGAGCTCCCATGGCTGAAAAATTTCAGACTTCCACTCCATTTTCGTTTCTGGTTTTCCTCTTGATTTAATGGTCATTTTCTTCTTCTTTTTCCCCTCATTACATTGTTTTAACTTGGACCACATTTTCTAGGGTTCTTGGAGCTTCAAATCCGAAAATCAAGTGCTCTTGGAATTTTTTCTTGGTTCTTCATCTTGGTAAGAGGAAGATTAATCCTCCTCAACCTCTTTAGCAACTAGGAACCTTGTATTTGATTCTTGGAAGAAAAACCACATAGTGGTTGTTCTTGAAATTGCTTGAAATTGATTACTTGAATGTTATCTTAATTTAGCTTTGAGTAGTTGATTGAGTGGTTAATTATTCATGTAATTTTGTGATTGAAATCCATGTTGCTTGCTGGAAAATTCTGGTTGCTGGACCATTACATGTGTCACGGTTTTTGACTCTATTTTGGGGCTGGAAAATGAAGGGAAATGATACTTAAATTTTGATCAATGTAAGGCTAATTAAATCAAGTAGTTAAGGGTGATTAAAGTGGACAAAATTCTGGTTGCTGGACCATTACATGTGTCACGGTTTTTGACTCTGTTTTGGGGCTGTTTTTGGGCTGGAAAATGAATGGAAATGATGCTTAAATTTTGACCAATGCATGGCAAATTAAATCAAGTAGTTAAGGTTGATTCAAGTGGACAAAATTCTGGTTGTTGGACCTTAGTGAGTGCCACGGTTTTGGGCTGTTCTTAAGAGCAGAATTTTGGTTAACATTGTGTCAAGAGTAATGCTAGGCAAATTAGGTAAAGGAAGACTAAACTAGAGAGAAGAAAATTGGTAACCTAGGACCCTATGGGGTGCCACGATTTTGAGGCTAGCAATTAAGGGAAATTGTGATAAATTGTAACAAGCATTTGATTTGAAGTAATCAATGTATAAATATGGAATGTAATGGAAGAAGAATTTGAAATTGAAACTCAAGTGATGCCACGGTTTTGGGTGGAAAAATGGGGTAATTTATGGTTGATGTGCAATAAGTATGAGACTAGAATTAATTAAGTAGCAAGATGGGATTTAATGGAAGAACAAATGGAAGTTGAGACTTCTATGGTGGCTACGGTTTTGGAGCCAAGAACCTAGGGTTTTTGGTGAGTTAATTGAACAAGTGAACACTTTAAATAATTAAGGGAGTGGTGTACAAGATTATGGCTTGAAAGGAATTGGAATTGAATTCATTAGGAGGCCACGGCCTCTAGTACATTATTTGGGAAAATGTAATTTTGGTAAATTGGAAGTATAAGTAATTAGATACTTAGAGAACTAGGTAATGAAATGGACACTTATTAAATTAGAAGGATTATTAGGATTAAGACTTCATAAGCCTTAAAGGACTAAGAATGAATTCATCATAAGACTTAAGGTGATCATAAGTGGGTAAAGAACATGAGAATGTGAGACTTGAGGGCTTAAATAAAATGTAAGTTATTGGAGATCGAATTGCCTTAGTATGTTAAGTTGATTTTTGAACATGAACCTTGAAATAAGGAATAAATTCTAAGTTAGGATTCATAATGAACCTAATGACGTATTGATTGATTTGACATTGATATTATGTGATTATGGAATTGTATGAAATTATGAATCATACATGTGCATGCATAGTGTCTTATGCATTGTGATTGTCCTTGTGGACATGTTGTAAGGCCTAGTTGCCTAGGAGATTGAACACACCTTAGTGCGGGTGCGAATAGACAAGTGTGGGTCGTGTTATGACCTCGGGGGCGTCGGGGTGCGGGTCCCTCACATGGACAGTTTAGAGCTCCTCTGTGCCGTGGGGCAAACCGATGCAAACACACCGACGATCCGGACTTGACACTGTCCTATATCGTGATCTAGTGTAGAATGTCTGTACAATGCCATGATTTGCGCATGAGAAAATTTATAGACAGCGTTCTGGGCAGAGGCGCAATGGTTCTACACAGCACCATGACGCAAGGGTTTGGAAACCATGTTCTTGGTTTACCGTGGCTATGGGGCTTCCTCGTGACATGAAATGTTCATATCCTCACGCGTTCTGGAAACCCTGTTTCTGGATAGGTGATGATGACTATGAGGGTTACGGACTTTAGGATTCAAGTGTTGATACCCTAGCCGTTAAGGGAGGCGCAAGAGATTCAACTCTTGTTTATGATCTAAATTTTCGGGTCAGCTACACCCCACAAGGGGTGGCCTCCCCTTGACCCCTGATCGTATACTGGGAAGCGACACTCCCGCCTACTGACTGGGCAGCGGGACCCCCATGGTAGGGCACTGCTCCGAACCTTGTGCTATCTCTGCATAGCGCATCTTTTCTAAGGTGCGATATTCAAATCCATTTTATAACTCACAAAAATTAATATTGTATTATTGTTTTGTGTTTATGTGTCGCATGGTGCATGGTTATGGCCTTAGTCCTCCTTTTATGCTCTTTTTGTTGTTTTAAAATATGGCCTGCATGTCGTGTCTTTCTCTCTACATTCTAGTTGTACATTCTCTTCTCAGCTAACTCCCTCATATGTAAAATGAGTTTTTTATATTATGTAATCTTGATGTGGAGGCAAGAAGACGGCATCAAATGAGGACGATGGTGGAAGACGCTTGGTGAAACTAGGAGTATCAATGCGTTTAGGGCCATAACCATGTCACATTTATTTTATGCTTTATATGTATGAGATGCATGGATATTTAAGGTATGTTAAACAGTTTAATAAATGGTGAGATCTTCTAATAATTATAAAATTCCCTCAAAGCAAATATTAAGTCATTATGTGACGCTTTTCAATGCGTGGCACTCGTCAAGGCTAGTATCGATTAAGTGTAGGTTTGCCAAAGCAGGATGTCTTTATCTATATTAGTAAGACGCGATGGGATAAAGGTAATATCCAACTGCTAACCATTGGGCCCAACTTAACTAGGCCATTTCAATAGGATTGAATGCTTAGAGGCATGTAGTTGGGCTTTAGTCCATTAGATGGATTAGAATAAGTGTTATTCACTCAACTATCCAAGAGTTGCATGAGATGTAATTGGAAAGAGTTTCCTACCTAAATAGCCAAATTTTGGGTGATCAGCCAAAGCTGACTCAAAGCTAGGTGAAATATGGATCTCAGCCCACTAGGAAATCTTTCGATGGGATTTTTCGGGTCAATGCTGAGGGCCATTGATTTGAGTAAAATAGTGGGAGGTATATTTAATTAAAAACCTTGTTAGATATGTTTATGGCATAATACTTATACTTTGCATATTTTCTGTTGATAGATTACCATAGCAACAAACACTACTAGTAACTTATCATTGCAATCCTTCCTTGAGAAGGACAAATTTCCTAGACTGGTACAAGAATATGAGGATTGTCCTCAAGCATGAAAAAAAGTTATATGTTCTAGAGCAGCCTATTCCTGAGCCACCAACTGTTAATGTCCCTAGAACTGAAAGGGATGCTTATAAGAAGCATCAAGATGATGCCTTAGATGCTAGTTGTCTCATCCTGGCCACCATGAACTCTAAGCTACAAAAGCAACATGAGAACATGGATGCATATGATATGATCGTACACTTAAAGAAGCTCTATCAAGAGCAAGCTAGGCATGAAAGATTCAAAGTCTCTAAGACACTTTTTTAGTGCAAACTGGTAGAGGGTAGCCGTGTCAGTGCTCATTTGCTTAGGATGATTGGGTACATTGAAAACCTAGAGAGGCTTAGTTTCCCTTTAGGCCAAGAGTTGGCCACTAATCTTGTCCTGCAATCATTGCCAAAAAGTTTCAATCAATTTGTCATAAATTACAACATGAATGAAATTGACAAATCTCTACTAGAGCTACTAAGCATGTTGAGAACTGCTGAGCAAAACATTAATAAGGGAAAGGGAAAGGCCATTATAATGGTCAAAAAGGCTAAGGGCAAAAACCAGCTAAAAAAGCAAAGGACAAATGGAAGGGCAAGGGTAAGAAGAAATCCAAGCCCAGTACTTTTGGCTTGAAACCTACGGGTAGAGTGGTTAAGGAAGGTACCTGTTTCCACTGTAGTCAGACCGGACATTGGAAGAAGAACTACGCCAGATACCTGGAGGAGCTTAAGAAGAAGAAGAAGGGAAGTGAGACTTCCACTTTAGGTATTTTTGTTATAAAAGTCAATTTATCTATTTCTGCATCTTGGGTATTAGATACTAGATGTGGGCCTCACATTTGTGTAAATGTGTAGGATCTAAAGAACAGTAGACCATTGGCTAAGGGCGAAGTCAACCTACGAGTTAGAAATGGAGCAAAAGTTACTGCTTTAGTCGTAGGGACTTATTTATTATCTTTGCTCACTAGGCTAATAATTGAATTGGATAATTGTTATTTTGTGCCTGTTATTAGTAGGAATATCATTTTTGTTTCTTGTTTGGACAAGAAAGGCTTTTCTCTTATAATTAAGAACAAAAGTTGTTCTATTCATTTGAATGATATTTTCTATGGTAGTACACAACTGAGTAATGGACTTTATGTCTTTGATCTCAAAATGCCCGTTTATAACATAAATATGAAGAAGTTCAAATCAAATGATATGAACCCAACTTATCTCTAGCAATGTCATTTGGACCACATAAATGAGAAACACATCTCCAAACTCCATAAAGATGGATTCTTATACTCATTTGATTTTGAATCATATGAGATATGCGAGTCTTGTTTATTAGGGAAGATGACTAAGGCCTCATTCATTAGACAAGAAGAAAGGGCTAGTGATCTTTTAGGCCTCATACATAATGATGTATGTGGACCCCTAAACACACTGGCTAGAGGTGGTTTTCAAAACTTCATTACATTTATTGATGATTTCGGTAGATATAGGTTTATATATCTCATGAAACACAAATTAGAATCCTTTGAAAAGTTCAAGGAATTAAAGAATGAAGTACAAAACTAACTTGGCAAGAGTATTAAAGTCCTTCGATTAGATCGAGGTGGTGAATATTTAAGCCAACAGTTTGATGATCATCTGAAAGAGTGTAGGATAATATCTCAACTCACTCCTCTTAGAACACCATAATGGAATGGTGTTTCTGAAAGGGGGAACTGGACCTTGTTGGACATGGTCCAATCTATGAGTCATGCAGACCGTCCAGACTCCTTCTAGGGACATGCTTTATTAACAACAGTTTTTATACTTAACCATGTTTTATCCAAGATGGTTCAAAAGACACCATATGAGATATGGATTGGGAGACTATAACGCCCCTTTTTGAGGAGGGAACGTCACACCAAGACCACAATGTAGAAAATGAAACATAAGCTAAGACCCTATTCATTTTAATATAGGTAAGCATGTTCATTTATAAACGTATAATTAATTTGGAGAATTCTTTTTTTTTGTCATTTAAAAGAAAACGATGAAACATAATTATAGCAGAAATTAATATAAGAAGTAAACCATACATCACATATATATACTTATGCCATACTTGTTTAGTTACATTAACAGATATACAAAAAGCAAAAGCGTTGCATGCCCCAAAATGATTACACATATATAGCCCACCAAAAAGACAAAACATCAGGCCCCTCAAAAAGATTTACAGATAGCCATTAGTAGCTATCGATAGCATCAGCCCCTAAAAGTAACGAGAAGGAACCATGGCTGGATCCTCCTCGGGGTCTTCCTCATCAGAGGAAATCATCATTGGAGCAATCAAGTTACGAGTGGGGGCTCGTGCAGAGGATAAGAATGAATCATCCTGTGGGGAGTAGTAACGTTCACCCCACATATCACGAATGGGCAAGTAAAATTCTAAATACAAATGTGCATTAGCAGTAAAAACAGGTGGATCATGACGACCCCATGCCAGAGACACTGTCATGTCTCTGTGGTAGATACAATGATCTGTGCTCAGGTTGATGTGCCAGCAATCCGGACCTCTATGAAATGTCGGCCGAACATACCCCAAAAAGCCACGTGGACGGGATGTCATGTTCCAAATAGGTACTAATCAAACAAAGTCAGGCCAAAAATCGAAGAATTCATGCACTTCCCCTTCTTCACCAACATCATCAGAGAAACACATAAATATACAAAATAACATAAATATAGAAAAGAGGTGAGACATCCTACATTTAATACCAATTATGGCACTAAAGAAATAGAACAACACAGGACACCCACATAGCATAGCAGGAATAATAATCAGCATTAAGATTCACATAATAAACAAATTAACAAATCCAGGTAGTTATACATCAGTAAACAACATTTCCATCATCATATGAATAAATGCCAAATAATATGTTGACTCACTATGCACGTGCACATGGTACCAAAATCCAACATTCGGTACTAGAAATCCTACTCCATGGAGCTAGACAAAAACATCAGAGAGAATGATCAAGGAGACAAGCCATTATCTCGTCAGCCATAAAAATCAAGTGTTTTCCAGAAAAATCAATCATTTGCGCAACAAGGCTTTATACAACGGCATTCTCACAGGATAGTGATATAAGACAGTGTCTTGGTCCAAATCATCGGTGCGCTTGCATCGGTCTATCCCACGGCGCAGAGGAGCTACCAATTGTCCATTTGTGAGACACCTATACCCCGACGCCCCCAAGGTCAACGATATGACCTACACTTAGTCTATTCGCACCCGCACTAAGGTGTGATTCAATCTCCTAGGCATACAGCCTTACAACAGAGTCCACCAGACTTTCACAATGCATGATGACTCAATGCATATCCATGTATATTTAACAATAATATACTTTCTCATAACATGCCATACTTTGTCCAAGTTAAACATCAATAGAATTTTGGTCTCACACATGGACCCACAATAACATATTATCAAATTCTTAAATATGACAATACACTTTTTAAGGTTTATTATGAAGCTTCACTTTAATTTAACATTTCTTATGAAATCTTTCTCTAGAGGAATTCTCTTGATTAGCTAAGTTCTCTACTTTAAATTAAATCATACATGCTTAGAAAATTATTCTAAGCTTCTCCAAATCTCACAAACACTCTTGTTCTTTTCTTAAGTCTAAAATCACCCTAAGTTGTCAAGTAAATTTCTTTCCTTCATTTTTCCATCTTATGAATCCATAATAAAATCTTAAATTACCTAATCACCTAAGCCTTAGCTTGATGCATAAATTTTAGCCAATAAAGCCCTAGAGGCCATGAGCCTCCCAAAGACAAGAGCCAACCAATTTTTTCATCACATTGTTAGTTACTTGATACTTAATTTCTTAAGTTTCAAGGTTACACAAAAATTAATTCTTGAACCTATAAAAGCCCTTAGAGGCCGTAAGCCTCCCAAAGGGGTGAGGATCCAAAATTTTCCATTGCATTAATTAACTATTTACCACCTAATCACCTAAGTTCCAATTTCCACAAAATTAAGTCTTGAACAACCAAGAACATGGCCTCTTGGCCATGAACCCATAGGGGTAAAGAATCCTAAAATTTTCATACATCAATCCAGTGAAATCCAATATACAATCCATAGTCATCAAGACATACAATGACAATCCATAACTCATACAAGTCAAAATAAATACAGAATCATGAAAAATAACACAATAAAGAGAGCAATCCCACATGGATTCCTCATCAACAACACCAAACAAATGTTTCCTCACCACCAAGATAGGTTGAAGAGGATTATTTCCCTCTTACCTAAGAGAAAATAATAAAAGAAGCCTTCTTGGTTGCTACTTGGAATTTCAGCCAAGCTCCTCCAAAAACCCTAAGAATCATAACTCATCAAATCGACACCAAGGCTTGAGGAAGAAAAGATCAATGGCCATAGTGGTGACCATGGAAACAAAAAAGAAGAAGAGAAAGTAAAGAATCAAGAACATTATGTAACACCCCAAACTTTAGGATAAATGACTATTGTGTCCCGAATTGTACTGTTTGTTATTTTTCTGTATGATACAGAGTTTTATTTTACTGTCTATGATTTTATTTGAACTTTTTGTGTGATTTGCTCCGGGTCAAGAAAATAATAATTTTCGGGCCGGGGAAATCCTATTTTAATTATTCGGAGTTGGAGGATCTTACTAAACCCAATTCTGAATGATACTGTTATTAATCTTTTAATTTTTAAGATTTTACTGTGAAATAAAATAATTTTATATTATTATAATATTATTTTATTAGGAAGTATAAATAAATGACAGCGAACCCGAAAATGTTTTACGGGACCCACGTTTAGAGAAACAGTCAACGATTTTGGCTAAAGAGATTTCTAAGCCAATAAGAGTGAGTCAACGAAGTAGGCTTGAAATTTCTAACCAATAGGAAGAGGTCAACAAAAGTGGTTAGACTAATTAGTTTATAACTAGAAAACCTAAGCTAGTTAGTTTGAAACCTAATTAAATTAGTTTAGAAGACTTGTTAAGTAACTAAGTGATATTAAATTATTTAACTATTTAGTTGGTTTCTAAGTTAATAAAAATCTATTAGTACCAAGTTAACTAAGTTAACCTAAGTAACAAACTAGTTAGACAAGTAACTAGATTGTTTCACCTAAGTGTAACTAGATGACTAAGAAGAAGTAAACTTAGTTGCTTTCTCCTTGGTGAATTTCAGCCAAAGCCATGACAAGGCAAGCCAAGAGCTTTCAAGAACAAGCTTAGTCATTGCATGACTAGGTTTGCATGCACCAATGAGAGCTAAGCTTGGAGGCCAAGGGTTTATCTTAGCCTTTGATCATTTCTAAGGTTTGGATGAAGCCAACAAAGTGGACACCTCCCCAAGTGACTCCACGACTACAAGGGGGAGAGAAAGGTTAGGTTTGTTAAGTTTTCTACCACTTTTCTCTCTTGCAAAAACAAAACTCCATTGAAGCTTCTCTTGAGAGCCATTTGGCCAAACCATCCACATAACCATCCAATCACCCAAAATTTTATCCACCTCACTTTTCTAAACCTAAACACATTTCTAAGAACATCTCTAGTTGAGAGTTCTTTCAAAATCCATCATCTTGAGCTTGAAAAACTACTTTGGAGATTCTACCTAGAAGGTGAAAATCCTTGTTTTTCATTTCTAATCTTATTTCTAAGGTCATAAGCCATGATTGATCCATGGTATATGGTTTTCTCTTATAGTAGTAACTCTTTAAAATTTTGTTTAAGATCCTTAGGTTCTTGGAGGGTGAAACCGAAATCTATAGAAAGGAGAGGAGAAGAGTTTGTCTTCATTTAAGGTAAGAGGAAGACTTGAATCTTATCATCCTTGGGTGGTGATAAGAAGATGGAATTGTTTGTGATTGTAGAATCCATAAGGATTCATTTGTGTGTTTGTTGTAATAGCTTTCTTAGTTGTGTTTTGTATTAATATGCATGTTTACAAGTTTTGAAAATATTGTATGTGTTAGAAAATGCATGAATAATTAGTAGGATGTGAATAACATGTTAAGGTTTGCATGAGTGTTCCAAAGAACACAAATCCAAGGCTCACGGCCTCAACATAAAATGAGAACCAAAATGTTCTCAACCATTTTCTAAAAGAGTGATTTAATTGACTTAGGTAAATTGACAAGATACAAATTAATTTAGAACAAGAAAAATGAATTTAAAGATCAAATGGAAAATTTTGTAGATTTTGGCCAATATGCCAAAATTAAGTGTTTTTAGTTTCTAAAATTGTTTTCAATCAAGGTTAAGTAAAATGTCAAAAAGATTTTTAATAGAATGAGTTTGAGTAAAAAAAATAATTGGATTAAGTTTAAAAAGTAAAAAACTAATTATTTTACCGTTTATGAGAAAATACAGTCGCTTTAGTGAAATTTCTAACGTAAAGCTCACTTTATGTTTTGAAGCACGTTAGTGGTTTTCAAAAGTGTAATTAATTGGATGCAATATAAACGAAAGGAATTTTTTTAGAAAACCTAGAAAACCATTATCATAGATTTTCAAAGCAAGATAGTGGCAATTTTTGTTTAAAATAGACAAATAAGATAGAAAAGATATCTAGTATATTGTATACGGTATGGAAAATATTCTACGTAATTCAAACGTATTAAATATTATTTCTGTTTATTTTAATAGTGATTTTTAAGGAATTTGAACAAGAAAATGATTTAAAAATCTTACGCAATTGAGAAAATGTTTTAAAAATAGTACGCAATTTCAAAAATAGTAAAATATATTTACGCGATTTAAAAACATTTGTAAAAATGATGAAATTGTGAAAATGCCATAAAATTTCTACGCGATTGATGAAAACAGTAAGTTTTACTGTCTGGCCAAAGTGGTGGACCTGGACAGATTGAGAAACATTACTGTCAAGTGGGACGTACTGCGTTTGTTGTTTGAGGGTGTTTTAGTAATTATTTGAGATTGAAGGGTATTTTGGTAATTATAATCTTGTTCATATTTTTAGAGTCAAGTCGATTCGTTTTAGAATTGGCGAATGATTGACGAGATGAATTACACTGTGTTGTCAGTGTGATAAGCGTAGTGTGGTTTAACTTGTGTGAACTTGGAGTTATTAGTGTGCGGATTATTCCATATGTAGACAGTTGGTCGCTCCTCTGGGCTGTGGTAACTGGTAACACACTAGTGGTCTCGACACGCATTATACTTAATCGAGATCTTGTAAGAACTATTTTAGTACAATGCCTATAGTTACACGATGTTTAGACTGTGTACTACACCACGATGTTTTGGACAGTGGGCTATAGACACAATGTGAGACAATATAATAGCTGGTTGGGCAGCCTGAGGTACTAATAGAACTTGCAGGTCATTCTCTTTGATGTTTGTGGTTGTAGCTCCATGGAGTAGGGTTGAGTCACATTACATATGATTATGTGTTGTACATTATAATATTATTATCTGTAATATTTTATCTATCTGTAACATTATATGATGCTGTTTCAGTATATATTATATGTTATATTATTATATGTTGTTGTGGTTTGTTATATTGTATAAACTGTTGTATTTTGTTGTATCGGCGTTTTCTTGTTTACCATATTTGTGATGATATAGATTGTCTTACCTCTTTATTGTATGTGTTCCTGTATTTTAAATTGTATGATAAAAGAGTTTGAGGAAGAGGAACAACCTCTTGATTGTGTATACCCTGAGGACGAGGAACAGCAACAAGCCGAGGATCATTTCGACGACCAAGAACCATCCGATCATCCATATCCATTGGCTTGATTGTGTGAGTGTGACGCTACCAGGATTCTTTGGTTTCATGAGGTTGGAGTTTCACAGAGGCTCATAAGCCTGGCGACATCGGGAGGACAGAGATTCGGTGACTTACGTAGGGCGTCTGACTGTGACCATACGTACAGAGTTTGATGGAGTGCCTATCTTTTCTACTATGGTATATTTACATGTGGAGCTACCGCTATCTCTTAGGCGTCATTGGGTTGGTATATTCGATGCGCCTAGTGAGATTAGCAGCGTGTCAACAGCACGGACTAGGGTCCGTAGAGGGTCGAGCCATCCTGGATACTTATCACCTGAAGTTTCATCCGAGAGTGATCCTTCAGAGGGTTAGAATTCTGTGATGTGTACTTGGGCGTGTTTGCATTTTGTATATATAAACTCCTTACTGCTTTGTTTACGGTGTTGGTTTTAAATATTTGTAGTTGTAAATTATTTGTATAACTTAAAACAAAAATATATGTATATTATGTGTGATGACAGTTTACTAATTTTATGTTCCATGTTATTTTATTTTGTAATATTTTGTTTAACCGAAAAATTTTTACAACCCGTATTACTATGTAACAAATGTTTTACAACTTGGGTAGAACTTTATTTATCTTTATTTTTTTTAGTAATAAATGTGACATCCCCACAAGGGTGTTATATTAGTTGGTATCAGAGCCCAAGTTAGAGTCTTTTGAGATTGTGGTTGGGTCTATTTTTGCTTGTGTTATGTGATTCTCTATGATTTACTTTTGAGGATTGATGATTTGCTAGATCAGTTAAAGGGAGCAGCTATTTTCTCTAAGATAGATCTACGATCGAGATATCATCAGATTCATGTGAAGGTGGAGGATGTACCTAAAACAACTTTTCGAACTCGTTATGGACATTATGAGTATCAGGTAATGCCATTCGGAGTGACGAATACTCCTGCAATCTTTATGGACTATATGAATAGGATTTTTCATCCATACTTAGACAGATTTGTCATTGTCTTCATCGATGACATTCTGATCTATTCTCAGACCAAAGAAGATCATGCTGAACATATCAGCCTAGTCCTTCAGATTCTGAAAGAAAAGAAGCTGTATGCGAAGTTGGCGAAGTTTGAGTTATGGTTGGAGGAAGTTCAATTTTTAGGTCACGTGATTTCTATGGAAGGTATTGCAGTAGATCCATCGAAGGTGGAAACTGTTTTACAGTGGGAAAGGCCTAAGACAGTGATAGAAGTCCGAAGTTTTGTTGGACTAGCTGGATATTACCGGAGGTTTATCGAAGGTTTTTCTAAGATAGTTGGACCGCTTACACAGCTCACAAGGAAAAGTCAAGCTTTTGAATGGACAGAGGAACGTGAAGCGAGTTTTCAAGAGTTGAAGAAGAGGCTGACAACTGCACCGATGTTAATTTTACTGGATCCTAACAGATCTTTTGAGGTGTATTGTGATGCTTCTTACCAAGGGTTAGGATGTGTATTGATGCAAAACCGAAATGTGGTGGCTTATGCTTCTAGACAGTTGAAGGTTCATGAAAGGAATTATCCAACACATGACTTGGAATTAGCTGCAGTGGTTTTTGCATTAAAGGTGTGGAGGCATTTTCTGTATGGAGCTATGTTCAATGTCTTTAGCGATCACAAGAGTTTGAAATACTTGTTTGATCAGAAAGAATTGAATATGAGGCAGAGGCGATGGTTGGAATTCTTAAAGGATTATGATTTTCAACTCCAATACCATCCAAGAAAAGCAAATGTGGTAGCTGATGCTCTGAGTAGAAAAGTGATCAGTGTTTCTACAATGATGATAAAGGAGGAAGAATTAATTAACAAGTTTAGAGATTCGTGGATGTCAGTGGAATTGGAGCCTGGAAGGATTCGTCTAGGTAGAGTTATGATCTTGAATGAGGTACTTGATATAATTCGAGATAAACAGGAGGAGGATGCGTTTTTTTATGATCACATATTTTATACATTAATAAACTCTCATTTTTAGTCATTTACACTCTCTATGTACTTAATTGATTAAGTCTAGTTATGTCTTGTAAGTTTGGACTCAAATTGGACTTAATTGATTTTTTCAGCACTATTTTGGTCTTACGCTATTTCTGTATTTCGGCCATATCATGAGTTCTAAATGTCTGATAATTATGAATTTTACCTTGTAGGAAAGATAAGAGAGATCTCTACAACTTTGATGAAGAGCTCAAAGTCTCAATCAAACATCTAGTAGAGCTAATTGGGCTTGGAAGACAGAACACGAGTTTTGTGTCTGAAACCTGAATAGTGTATAGTAATCAGAGCATAACTCGGGCTGCAAGAATTATCTTGGGCTGAAATTTGGACATTTGAAAGTTCAGACCCAGATCTAAAACTTTCATGTTGAACACAAAACTTGATTCGGGCTCCTTGATGGTGATATTGGGTCTGAAAGTTAAAACAGAGGTGTTGAAACTGGGCCTGAACAGTTTGTAGTAATTGCATCATATCTTGGGCTGTAGGAAGAATTTTTGGGTGATTCTAGAGCCATTGGAAAGCTTAGACAATTTCCTAGAACTTTCATGAAGACCACTTGGCTCGAGAATGACGAAATCAAAGACTTAAGCAATGAATGATTTCAGAGACAAGAAATCTCAATGATTTTTCACTCTTATCCTCACCATTTGGCATTCTCCACTCATTCATCCACTCATCCCACCTACCACTAATCAGCCCCTTTGTCATTTTGTATCCCTAATCCTCTATAAAAGGCACCATTGGCTGACCATTTGGAGTACTTGGTGAGGGCTTAGTTTGTACAAGTTAAGGTTATGCTTGTTTATTGTTTTCCTTTGTTGTAATTTTCTCTTGTTCTAAATTGAAGTCATGTTCATTTCTCTCTTCTTCTCTCTTTCTTTCTTCTTATCCATGAGTAACTAAATCTTCATCTTGCTTAGGTGAAAGAGTGAAGCTCTTAGTAATGAAATAAGGTTAGATTATTCTATTTCTTGTGCTTAAATGATATATTATCAATTGGACATTATATGTGTTGTATTTTGTTTCCAATTAATTTTGAAACCTTCTTTGTTAATGGAGATCTTGATTTATTGTAGACAATAGGATTGGCACAGTGAATGCTTGAACTCATTTACAAATGTTGGTAGATAATTAAAGGAATCATAATATGATTGCATATATAATTAAACTTTGAATGTTACATTTTCCGATTGGAACCTCCGTTGTGTGTGGATTTCAATTGAGTTATAAAGAGAAATAATCTTACCTTTAATTTATTACCAAGAGTGGATCTCCTAACCCAAGCAAACCCTTAAATTCATTTGTGAACTTGTTTTATTACTTTTGGTGTTGTGACAAATCCTCTTCTTACCTCAATTAATTTTTCTTCATCAATTCCCTGTGGATCGACCTCGGACTCCCGAGAAATTTACTACTTGAGACAACCTACACTTGGGTTTGCATTCTTAAATCCCGCAGTCAAGTTTTTGGCGCCGTTGCCACGGAACTGATTTAAAGTTTTGATTTATTGAGGTTCGTTTTCTTTAATAAAATCTATTCTTTCTTCTCCCTCACCGGAGCAAAAGATCGGCTTGCTAATCATTCGGTTTCTTTACTAACTCTCTAACTTACTAACTTGCTAACATACTAACTTTCTAACTTTTATATTTATATCATTTATTTTTTATTTTTTATTTTTTTTAATTTTCGTCATTTTTTTTCAGTGGGGGTAACTCTCCCTTTTATTTTACGCACTAACTTAGTGGGGGAAACTCTCCCTTTACTTTTCTCATTATTTATTATTTTGCACTTTATTTTTATTTTTTATTTTTGGGTGGTTGGTTTATTACCCCACCTTTGTTATATATATAATTTTGGTGGTTAGTTTATTACCCCATCCCTATTAATATTTAATGGTGGGTCACACTGCCAGCTTGTACATTATTTTTTTGTTTATTTATTTTTAGTTATTTATGTATTTATGCTTAATTGGTATCGTGATTTAAATTCTGGTCGTCTAGTTAAAATTAATTTTAGTACTTTATATATTGACTTGTTTGAATCATAATCACACACAATTGACACAATGGCTAACAATGAAAGTGTACATGATGAACCGAAAAATCAACCGTTGCGAACCATGCGTGAATATTTGCAACCACCTCGAAATTCTAGTCCATCATGTTTTATCTTTCCACTCAATGTTAATAATTTTAGATTCAAACCAGGTATGATTTCTTTACTTCCTAATTTTCATGGTTTAGAATCTGAAAGTCTATATTTACATCTGAAAGAATTTGAGGAAGTATGTATTGCCTTCAATGATCAAAATTGCATTAAAGAGATTGTTAAGCTTAAATTGTTTCCTTTTTCTTTAAAAGATAAAGCAAAATTCTGGCTTAACACTTTGAAACCAAGATCAATTGGCACATGGCAAGAAATGCAAGGTGAGTTCTTGAAGAAATTTTTTCCAACACATAAAACCAATGCTATGAAAAGACAAATCCAAAATTTTTTCCAAAATTCAAATGAAGCATATTTTCAAAGTTGGGAACGGTTTAAAGATTTGTTAAATTCTTGCCCACATCATGGTTTTGAAAAATGGCGCACTATAAGCTTCTTTTATGAAGGTTTAACACCTGAAACTAAACAATTTGTGGAAACAATGTGCAATGGTGAGTTTCTTGATAAAGAACCTGATGAAGCTTTAGACTATTTGAACCAGTTGGCTGAAAATTCTCAATCCTGGCATAGTACTAATATTTTTCAAAATTCAATTAGATCTAATCTTGCAAGTGCTAATAAAGGAAAATATCACCTTAGTCAAGAGGAAGATCTAAATGCTAGATTTGCCAGTTTGGCTAGATAGGTTGAAGCCATGGAATTAAGAAAAGTAAAAGAAATCAAATCTGTGCAAAATGAAGAAATTTGTGGTATTTGTGATGACTTAGGACACTCAACACATGAATGTCCTAACATTCCTGTTTTTAAAGAAGTTGTACATGAGCAAGTAAAAAGCCATTTACTTCTTCTTTTTTAGATACATACAATCCGGGATGGAGAAATCACCCGAACTTCAGCTGGAGGAATAATAATCAATCACAATTCGTGCAACCACCACCTCCTCGAGCACAGCAGGACTCTCAAAATTCTCAAGGATATACACCTTATGTCCCACCATATAGGAAAAACCTTGAGGAAACACTGCATGCATTCATAGAAAAGCAAGAGACCATTAATAAACAAACTAATCAAACCATGAATGACATAAAAGACACGCTTGCTAAACTTTTTTCTGCACTCATCATTCATGAGAAAGGAAAATTTCCTTCTCAACCTCAACCAAATCCCAAGGGTCAATACAGTCTAAATGAGGGGAGTTCATAAAACCAACAAATGGACCAAGTCCAGTCAGTGATAACTCTTAGGAGGGGAAAGGTTGTTGAAAAACAAATCCTCAAATCTTGTGAGAAAGAAGATGAGCCAATTCCCCAAGAAAATGAAGAAGTTGACCAAAAGGAGACCAAACTCTTGCATTCACCCCCATTTCCTCAAGCATTGAAAAATCCAATGAAATTGGACCATAACACTGGAATTTTTGAAATTTTGAAACAAATAAAAATTAATATTCCGCTGTTAGATGCTATCAAACAGATTCCTTCTTATGCCAAATATTTGAAGGACTTGTGCACTATTAAAAGGAAATTAAATGTGAAAAAGAAAGCATTTTTGGCAGAACAGGTAAGCTCCATTCTTCAAAATAATAATGCGTTGAAATATAAAGACCCTGGTTGTCCTACAGTTTCATGCATTATTGGAGAACATAAAATTGAAAAAGCTTTACTTGATATTGGTGCTAGTGTCAATTTGCTTCCATATTCAGTTTATCAGCAACTCAACTTAGGTGAGTTAAAACCAACTTCTGTAACTCTTCTACTTGCAGATAGATCAATTAAAATTCCAAGAGGAATAGTGGAAGATGTGTTAGTTCAAGTTGATAAATTCATATATCCTGTGGATTTCATTGTCCTGGATACTGAACCTCTGATTGATAGTTGCAAGTTAATTCCTGTTATTTTAGGCCATCCATTTTTAGCAACATCTAATGCTTTAATAAATTACAGAAATGGAGTGGTGAAGCTAACATTTGGAAACATGACACTGGATCTCAATGTTTTTAACATGTGCAAGCTACCACAGGAAGTCCTTGATGAAAATGAGGAAGTTGAAGGAATTGAAGCCATTATAGATGATCATCTTCAAAAAGGGAGTTATTCTGACCCATTAGAAGTTTGTTTAATTAATTCATTTAATTTGCTTGATTGTACAGAGGAAATAGAATACAAAGGAAGAAAGCCAAAATTCAAAGAGCTAAAACCCATGAATGATAATGCCCATGAAGAAGTACCCACACTGGAACTAAAGCCATTACCTGCTGGGTTGAAGTACACATTTTTAGGAGAAAAGCAAAGCTTTCCTGTGGTAATTTCCTCGTCTCTTACTGAAGAACAAGAAGGAAAGATTTCGCCTCAATGGACGCATCAAGATAGAAGGAAATTTCTGACAGAGGTGAAAATTTTTTATTGGGATGACTCATACTTGTTCAAACATTGTCCTGACCAAATTTTTCAGAGATGCGTGCCCGATAGTGAGGTAGGTAGTGTCATTAAATTTTGTCACTCAGAAGCATGTGGAGGTCACTTTTCTTCAAAGAAAATAGGTGCGAAAATCTTGCAGTGCGGATTTTATTGGCTCACTTTATTTAAGGACTGCTATACTTTTTGCAAAAGTTGTGAAAATTGTCAAAAGACAGATCCAATAAAATCCACAATCAAGACAATTTTGAGAAAATCTTTTGAAATTGGTCAAAAAGTTATGCTTTATGATTCTCGCATGTACCTATTCCCTAGAAAATTGAGATCTAGCTGGAGTGGTCCTTTTGTTGTCAAACACGTGTATCCTCATAGGGCCATAGATATTGTGAATCCTAGGAAAGGTAATGTGTTTAAAGTTAATGGACAAAGGCTCAACCCATTTCTGAAAAAACCAAGTTGATGAGTTCTTTGTGTTGCCGGTTAAGTGGCGGATACGGTACTCCGTGACTCTCAAGTCGATTTGTTTTTCAGTTTCCCAAAATAACTGAATCCTTCTTCTCCTTTAAAATGGATGTCATTCTTTCAAACCTGAGAAAATATTTTCTTTCTCTCCCTCAAAATGCTCTAAAAAAAATCTACAAAGTTTGATGTGAAAGATTGAGACTGTTAATGCACAAAGGTATACCCGAAGATGTACGCTGGATAATTGAAGCAAAAGTCCGACTAGCAAGTGAGTCTTCAATTTCATTTGACTCATACATGCCAGGTCTTGGAAGAAGTTCATATTCTAAAAGGAGAAGAGCAAAAAGGTTACAAGTCTGTTACAAATATGGACGATGGAATTGTAACAAGCAATATCGTACTTTGGGGATAGTTTCCACAAACAGAGAAGATAAAATTTTCTTCATTAAGAATGGACTGAGTAAGGAGTCATTAAATGATATCTTATTGACTCTTGAGACGCATTCTTGTGGATTGGTGCATCGTGAAATTCTTAATTTGTGGAATCTCTTCAAGGATGAAGAAAAACACTACAGTCTTGGGAATCTGACTCTAAAAGACCCTGTTTGCCAATTTATAAGAAAATTGGATGGGAAGCTTATCCTCGACTCATAGAAGGCGTTTAAGCCGTTACTGGACGTTAAACCAAAGGCAGATGTGAGCCATATCCACAACAATCTATACATATCATCTTCTTCTTTTTCATGTAATCTTTAAAAAAAAAAGAGAAAAAAAAATTCAAAAAAAAAGAAAAAGAAAAAAAGAAAAAAATGTTTGAACAAGGGCGATCCGAAAGGAGTACCATGGCTTTAATTAGTTGTGGAGCCCCAGCGTTTGGCTAACCCGTCATTGACTCGGGTGGACCTTTGCACATTTTTTTTTAAAAAAGTTCGTGAGTGTCTACTGCACTGGTGACACGCAGTATAAAGATATGTCACTACTACACTCATGACGCGCAGTATAAAGATACGCCATGAAAGCTGTACATACAGGTATGTCATCATTTGCTATTATATCTCTTTTATCTTTGTATGATTTTGCTGTATTTTGGTTTTGGACAGACGATCCTTTGAGCAGGGTCCTTCAGGGGTTTCTAGACTTCTTTACCCTGATGGTTTTCTTGAAGTCACAAAAAAAAAAATCATTTACCTTTGATCTTTGATCCTGACCCAGCAATAACTCAGATAGATTGGTCAGCAGGAGGCAGTGAGGGAAACAAGATGAAAAAGGAGCCAGATTTGACACTTCGTTTAAAGCTTTCCTTTACTTTGGATTTATCATACTTTGTTTTTGTTTAAATTTGTGTCAGTTTTCTCCAACAGGTAATATCTTCTATCCTTTACTCATCTATATTTTAACATTGAGGACAATATTGTGATCTAGTTAGGGGGGAAGGATAGTTGACCCAAAAAAAAATTTTTTTTTTTTTGGGAAGTATGATATGATTGTCATGGACTTATTAAACCAATGAGTGATGGCAGAGTAAGGAGTAATTTTACTTCTGAGACATATCTAAATTGGGAAGTATGTTTAGTGATATGACTGTCAGAAACCTATTCATAATTAAACCAATTAGTGATGGCAGAGTAAGGAATAAATTTTGGAAACAATTTATTACTCTTGAGATGCATCTTAGTTGGGGTAGTAATTAATTAGTATTGATTTGTGGAAGTAACAAAGTTTTGTCTTTTGATTTCCTTTGAAAGATTCAAGTGAATGCACTCTCACATCCTTGGAAGCAATTGAAATTCAGGAATCATAGCATGATTGAATAAATTATCTTCTTTCTTAAATTTCACATGCTTGGTTATAGATGTTGAATTGGTGGATAGAGAATGATAGAAATATGCCTTATGAGATTTTGAGCCTATTGATGAATGGATTGAATATCTGTACCATTCTCTTCTTTCTTGTGTGATTTTCACTCATGGAATTGTTACTCTAGAACTTGCTTTGATTCTTTTTTAGGCTACATTTTCATATGCATACATTAATATGAGTAACCCCTTTGACTAAATAGCCATCCTTGTATACTTTCCATTGTGTAACCCCTTTGAACTTGTTTGACTATTCCTTGTTTTAAGCTCATTTCATCCTTAAAAAAAAACAGAAAAAAAAATGTTTTTACCCAACCAGAGGAATAAGAGAGCATTGACCTAGTTCTTGAACAAGTGTGGGGGTGTGTGTGCAAAATGATCAAAAAAAAAAGAGAAAAATTGACCACCTTTGCAATCAAAGGATTATCAGAGTCTAGAATAAAGGTGGATGCTTGGAAACAACAGGAAGAAAATGAGAATGTTCAAGTCTAACAATGAATTCAATTCACCAATTTGAGATTGATCTTCAACAAAACATTAGTCAAATGTTGGTGATTGTCCTTTTGAGTAGCAGAGAAGTAGAAGATAAGCAAGCTTATGGTAGTGCAATTGTTCATGGGTTGAATAGAGTGAAATACTTACCTTTTAAACACTCAAGAGATTGAGAGTGAATTCTGTGAGGATCTATCATTCTTGATTCATTCTTTTCAACTGAAGTTTCCTTGCTTGTTGGTTTGAGATGTGAAGAAATGTTACCTCATTAATGCTTTGATCCCTTGAATTTCTTGTTGCTCTTCTTGCTTCATCAAGTCTTTTAGAGTTTTTAGCTTTTGAGTCTGTTTCATTTTTCTTTGTCTCCTAACTTTGGTCTTATGTGTTTTGCCCAGGAGTGCAAAAAGCTAAGTGTGGGGAAATTTGATGATCACATATTTTATACATTAATAAACCCTCATTTTTAGTCATTTACACTCTCTATGTACTTAATTGATTAAGTCTAGTTATGTCTTGTATGTTTGGACTCAAATTGGACTTAATTGATTTTTTCAGCATTATTTTGGTCTTACGTTGTTTCTGTATTTCGGCCATATCTTGAGTTCTAAATGTCTGATAATTATGAATTTTACCTTGTAGGAAAGATAAGAGAGAGCTCTACAACTTTGATGAAGAGCTCAAAGTCTCAATCTGACATCTAGTAGAGCTAATTAGGCTTGGAAAACAGAACACGAGTTTTGTGTCTGAAACCTGAATAGTGTACAGTAATCAGAGCATAACTCGGACTGCAAGAATTATCTTGGGCTGAAATTTGGACATTTGAAAGTTAAGACCTAGATCTAAAACTTTCATGTTGAACACAAAACTTGATTCGGGCTCCTTGATGGTGATATTGGGTCAGAAAGTCAAAACAGAGGTGCTGAAACTGGGCCTGAATAGTTTGTAGTAATTGCATCATATCTTGGGCTGTAGGACGAATTTTTGGGTGATTCCAGAGCCATTGGAAAGCTTAGACAATTTCCTAGAACTTTCATGAAGACCACTTGGCTCGAAAATGAAAAAATCAATGACTTAAGCAATGAATGATTTTGGAGACAAGAAATCTCAATGATTTTTCACTCTTATCCTCACCATTTGGCATTCTCCACTCATTCATCCACTCATCCCACCTACCCCTAATCAGCTCCTTTGTCATTTTGTATCCCTAATCCTCTATAAAAGGCACCATTGGCTGACCATTTGGAGCACTTGGTGAGGGCTTAGTTTGTACAAGTTAAGGTTATGCTTGTTTATTGTTTTCCTTTGTTGTAATTTTCTCTTGTTCTAAATTGAAGTCATGTTCATCTTTCTCTTCTTCTCTCTTTCTTTCTTCTTATCCATGAGTAACTAAATCTTCATCTTGCTTGGGTGAAAGAGTGAAGCTCTTGGTAATGAAATAAGGTTAGATTATTCTATTTCTTGTGCTTAAATGATATATTATCAATTGGACATTATATGTGTTGTATTTTGTTTCCAATTAATTTAGAATTGGCACAACGAATGCTTAAACTCATTTACAAATGTTGGTAGATAATTAAAGGAATCATAATATGATTGCATATATAATTGAACTTTGAATGTTACATTTTCCGATTGGAACCTCCGTTGTGTGTGGATTTCAATTGAGTTATAAAGAGAAATAATATTACCTTTAATTGATTTCCAAGAGTGGATCCCCTAACCCAAGCAAGCCCTTAAATTCATTTGTGAACTTGTTTTATTACTTTTGGTGTTGTGACAAATCCTCTTCTTACCTCAATTAATTTTTCTTCATCAATTCCCTGTGGATCGACCTCGGACTCTTGAGAAATTTACTACTTGAGATAACCTGCACTTGGGTTTGCATCCTTAAATCCCGCAGTCATTTTTGCAAAACGAACGGAAATTATTGGAGCAAGGTCATAAAGCAACAGTGGAGGAAGGATCAGATGGAATCTTAAGATTCAATAGAAGGATTTGTATACCTGATGACCCAGAACTTAAGAAAGCAATTATGGATGAAACCCATACCAGTGATTTGAGTATGCATCCGGGAATGACCAAGATGTACCAAGACTTGAAAAAGTTATTTTGGTGGCCAAGGATGAAAAGAGATGTAGCAGAGCGTGTGGCGTCGTGTCTGGTTTGTCAGAAGGTGAAAGTAGAACATCAGAGGCCAGTCGGTATGTTACAACTGTTAGCTATTCCAGAATGGAAGTAGGATAGTATCTCCATGGACTTCGTTACTGGATTATCGAAGACGAGGAAAGATCATGATTCAATATGGGTTATAGTTGATAGGCTTACGAAGTCAGCACACTTCTTGCCGATCAATATTAAGTATTCATTGGAGAGATTAACCTAGATGTATATCAGTGAGATTGTTAGGTTACATGGTGTGCCTACATGTATAGTTTCTGACCGAGATCCAGGGTTTACGTCAAGGTTCTGGCGAAGTTTGCAAGAAGCCATGAGAACTAAACTGCGATTGAGTTCTGCTTCTCATCCGCAGATTGATGGACAGATGGAGAGAACTATACAATCTTTGGAAGATATGTTGCGAGCTTGTGTATTGGAACAACGGGGAAGTTGGGATGAATTTTTATCTTTGATAGAATTCACCTGCAACAATAGTTTTCACTCTAGTATAGGGATGGCACCCTATGAAGCGCTATATGGATGACGGTGCCGAACACCTTTATGTTGGTATCAAGATGGGGAGAGTATGACTATTGGACTAGATCTTGTTCAACAAACTACAGAAAAGGAGAAGATGATACAAGAGAAGATGAAGACGACGCAAAGCAGACAGAAGAGTTATGCTGATAAGCAAAGGTGACCTCTTGAGTTTGAGGAGGGTGAGCATGTGTTTCTAAGAGTGACTCCTACGACCGGTGTCGGAAGAGTTATCAAATCTAAGAAACTTACTCCTAAGTTCATTAGACCATATCAGATTATTCGTCGAATAGGTCCTGTAGCATATCAAATTGCTTTGCTGCCTTTTCTATCTAATCTGCATGATGTATTTCATGTGTCTCAGTTAAGGAAGTATATTCCCGATCCGATGCATGTAATACAGCCAGACGAGGTACAGTTAAAGGATAACTTGACATATGAGACATTTCCTATTAGGATTGAAGACAGGAAAGTGAAGCAGCTTCGAGGGAAGATGATTGAGCTAGTGAAGGTGATATGGAATGATGTGACTGGTGATGCTACCTGGGAGCTAGAGCATAAAATGAGGGAGCAGTATCCTCATTTGTTTTGATGTATAATGAATTTTGAGAACAAAATTTTTGTTTGTAGGAGAGAGTTGTAACACCCCAAACTTTAGGATAAATGACCGTTGTTTCCTGAATTGTACTGTTTGTTATTTTTCTGTATGATACAGAGTTTTATTTTACTGTCTGTGATTTTATTTGAACTTTTTGTGTGATTTGCTCCGGGTCAGGAAAATAATAATTTCCGGGCCGGGGAAATCTTATTTTAATTATTCGGAGCTGGGGATCTTACTAAACCCAATTGAATGATATCATTATTAATCTTTTAATTTTTAGGATTTTACCGTGAAATAAAATAATTTTATATTATTATAATATTATTTTCTTAGGCAGTATAAATAAATGACAGCGGACCCGAAAATGTTTTGCGGGACCCACGTTTAGAGAAATAGTCAACGATTTTGGCTAGAGGGATTTCTAAGCCAATAAGAGTGAGTCAACGAAGTAGGCTTGAAATTTCTAACCAATAGGAAGATGTCAACAAAAGTGGTTAGACTAATTAGTTTATAACTAGAAAACCTAAGCTAGTTAGTTTGAAACCTAATTAAATTAGTTTAGAAGACTTGTTAAGTAACTAAGTGATAGTAAATTATTTAACTATCTAGTTAGTTTCTAAGTTAATAAAAATCTATTAGTACCAAGTTAACTAAATTAACCTAAGTAACTAACTAGTTAGACAAGTAACTAGATTGTTTCACCTAAGTGTAACTAGGTGACTAAGAAGAAGCAAACTTAGTTGCTTTCTCCTTGGTGAATTTCGGCCAAAGCCATGACAAGGCAAGCCAAGAGCTTTCAAGAACAAGCTTAGTCATTGCATGACTAGGTTTGCATACACCAATGAGAGCTAAGCTTGGAGGCCAAGGGTTTATCATTTCTAAGGTTTGTATGAAGCCAACAAAGTGGACACCTCTCCAAGTGACTCCACGGCTACAAGGGGGAGAGAAGGGTTAGGTTTGTTAAGTTTTCTACCACTTTTCTCTCTTGAAAAAACAAAACTCCATTGAAGCTTCTCTTGAGAGCCATTCGGCCAAACCACCCACATAACCATCCAATCACCCAAAATTTTATCTACCTCACTTTTCTAAACCTAAACACAATTCTAAGAACATCTCTAGTTGAGAGTTCTTTCAAAATCCATCATCTTGAGCTTGACAAACTACTTTGGAGATTCTACCTAGAAGGTGACAATCCTTGTTTTTCATTTCTAATCTTATTTCTAAGGTCATAAGCTATGATTGATCCATGGTATATGGTTTTCTCTTATAGTAGTAACTCTTTAAAATTTTGTTTAAGATCCTTAGGTTCTAGGCGGGTGAAACCGAAATCTATAGAAAGGAGAGGAGATGAGTTTGTCTTCATTTAAGGTAAGAGGAAGACTTGAATCTTATCATCCTTGGGTGGTGATAAGAAGATGGAATTGTTTGTGATTGTAGAATCCATAAGGATTCATTTGTGTGTTTGTCGTAATAGCTTTCTTAGTTGTGTTTTGTATTAATATGCATGTTTACAAGTTTTGAAAATATTGTATGTGTTAGAAAATGCATGAATAATTAGTAGGATGTGAATAACATGTTAAGGTTTGCATGAGTGTTCCAAAGAACACAAATCCATGGCCACGACCTCAACATAAAATGAGAACCAAAATGTTCTCAACCATTTTCTAAAAGAGTGATTTAATTGACTTAGGTCAATTGACAAGATACAAATTAATTTAGAACAAGAAAAATGAATTTAAAGATCAAATGGAAAATTTTGTAGATTTCGGCCAATATGCCAAAATTAAGTGTTTTTAGTTTCTAAAATTGTTTTCAATCAAGGTTAAGTAAAATGTCAAAAAGATTTTTAATACAATGAGTTTGAGTAATAAAAATAATTGGATTAAGTTTAAAAAGTAAAAAACTAATGATTTTACCGTTTATGAGAAAATACAGTAGCTTTAGTGAAATTTCTAACGTAGAGCTCACTTTATGTTTTGAAGCACGTTAGTGGTTTTCAAAAGTGTAATTAATTGGTTGTGATATAAACGAAAGGAATTTTTTTAGAAAACCATTATCATAGATTTTCAAAGCAAGATACTGGCAATTTTTGTTAAAAATAGACAAATAAGATAGAAAAGATATCCAGTATATTGTATACGGTATGAAAAATATTCTACGTAATTCAAACGTATTAAATATTATTTCTGTTTATTTTAATAGTAATTTTTAAGGAATTCGAACAAGAAAACGATTTAAAAGCTTACGCGATTGAGAAAATGTTTTTAAAAACAATACGCGATTTCAAAAACAGTAAAATATATTTACGCGATTTTAAAACGTTTGTAAAAATGACAAAATTGTGAAAACGCGATAAAATTTCTATGCGATTGATGAAAACAGTAAGTTTTATTGTCGGGCCAAAGTGGTAGACCCGGACAGATTGAGAAATAGTACTGTCAAGTGGGACGTACTGCGTTTAATGTTTAAGGGCATTTTAGTAATTATTTGAGGTTGAAGGGTATTTTGGTAATTATAATCTTGTTCATATTTTTAGAGTCAAGTCGATTCGTTTTGGAATTGGCGAATGATTAACGAGATGAATTACACTGTGTTGTCAGTGTGATAAGCGTAGTGTGGTTCAACTTGTGTGAACTTGGAGACATTAGTGTGCGGATTATTTCATATGTGGACAGTTGCTCGCTCCTCTGGGCTGTGGTAACTGGTAACACACTAGTGGTCTCGACACGCACTATACTTAATCGAGATCTTGTAAGAACTATTTTAGTACAATGCCTGTAGTTATACGATGTTTAGACTGTGTACTACACCACGATGTTTTGGACAGTGGGCTATAGACACAATGTGAGACAGTGCAATAGTTGGTTGGGTAGCCTGAGGTACTAATAGAACTTGCAGGTCATTCTCTCTGATGTCTGTGGTTGTAGCTCCATGGAGTAGGGTTGAGTCACATTACATATGATTATGTGTTGTACATTATAATATTATTATCTGTAATATTTTATCTATCTGTAACTTATCTATCTGTAACATTATATGATGTTGTTTCTGTATATATTATATGTTATATTATTATATGCTGTTGTGGTATGTTATATTGTATAAACTATTGTATTTTGTTGTATCGGCGTTTTCTTGTTTACCATATTTGTGATGATATAGATTGTCTTACCTCTTTATTGTATGTGTTCCTGTATTTTAAATTGTATGATAAAAGAGTTTGAGGAAGAGGAACAACCTCTTGATTGTGTATACCCTGAGGACGAGGAACAGCAACAAGCAAAGGATCAGTTCGACGACCAAGAACCATCCGATCATCCATATCCATTGGATTGATTGTGTGAGTATGACGCTACCAGGATTCTTTGGTTTCGTGAGGTTGGAGTTTCACGGAGGCTCAGAAGCCTGGCGACTACGGGAGGACAGAGATTCGGTGACTTACGTAGGGCGTCTAACTGTGACCATACGTACAGAGTTTGATGGAGTGCCTATCTTTTCTACTATGTTATATTTACATGTGGAGCTACCGCTATCTCTTAGGCGTCATTTGGGTGGTATGTTCGATGCGCCTAGTGAGATTAGCAGCGTGTCGACAGCACGGACTAGGGTCCGTAGAGGGTCGAGGCATCCTGGATACTTATCACCTGAAGTTTCATCCGAGAGTGATCCTTCAGAGGGTTAGAATTCTGTGATGTGTACTTGGGCGCGTCTGCATTTTGTATATATAAACTCCTTACTGCTTTGTTTACTGTGTTGGTTTTAAATATTTGTAGTTGTAAATTATTTGTATAACTTAAAACAAAAATATATGTATATTATGTGTGATGACAGTTTACTAATTTTATGTTCCATGTTATTTTATTTCGTAATATTCTGTTTAACCGGAAAAATTTTACAACCCGTATTACTATGTAACAAATGTTTTACAACTTGGGTAGAACTTTATTTATCTTTATTTTATTTTAGTAATAAATGTGACATCCCCACAAGGGTGTTATATTTATTAGTATCTGTGCCCAAGTTAGAGTCTTTTGGGGTTGTGGTTGGGTCTGTTTTTGCTTGTGATGTGTGATTCTCTGTGCTTTACGTCCGAGGATTGATGATTTGCTGGATCAGTTAAAGGGAGCAGCTATTTTCTCTAAGATAGATCTATGATTGGGATATCATCAGATTCGTGTTAAGGTAGAGGATGTTCCCAAAACAACTTTTCGAACTCGTTATGGACATTATGAGTATCAGGTAATGCCATTCGGAGTGACAAATGCTCCTGCCATCTTTATGGACTATATGAATAGGATTTTTCGTCCATACTTAGACAGATTTGTCATTGTCTTCATCGATGACATTCTGATCTATTCTCAGACCAAAGAAGAGCATGCTGAACATCTCAGCCTAGTCCTTCAGATTCTGAAAGAAAAGAAGCTATATGCGAAGTTGGCGAAGTGTGAGTTCTGGTTGGAGGAAGTTCAATTTTTAGGTCACGTGATTTCCAAGGAAGGTATTGCAGTAGATCCATCGAAGGTGGAGACTGTTTTACAGTGGGAAAGGCCTAAGACAGTGACAGAAGTCCGAAGTTTTGTTGGACTAGCTGGATATTACCGGAGGTTTATCGAAGGTTTTTCTAAGATAGCTGGACCGCTTACACAGCTCACAAGAAAAAGTCAAGCTTTTGAATGGACGGAGGAACATGACGCGAGTTTTCAAGAGTTGAAGAAGAGGCTGACAACTGCACCGGTGTTAATTTTACTAGATCCTAACAGATCTTTTGAGGTGTATTGTGATGCTTCTTACCAAGGGTTAGGATGTGTATTGATGCAAAACCGAAATGTGGTGGCTTATGCTTCTAGACAGTTGAAGGTTCATGAAAGGAATTATCCAACACATGACTTGGAATTAGCTGCAGTGGTTTTTGCATTAAAGGTGTGGAGGCATTTTCTGTATGGAGCTATGTTCAATGTCTTTAGCGATCACAAGAGTTTGAAATACTTGTTTGATAAGAAAGAATTGAATATGAGGCAGAGGCGATGGTTGGAATTCTTAAAGGATTATGATTTTTAACTCCAATACCATCCAGGAAAAGCAAATGTGGTAGCCGATGCTCTGAGTAGAAAAGTGATTAGTGTTTCTAGAATGTTGATAAAGGAGGAGGAATTAATTAACAAGTTTAGAGATTCGTGGATGTCAGTGGAATTGGAGCCTGGAAGGATTCGTCTAGGTAGAGTTGTGATCTTGAATGAGGTACTTGATATAATTCGAGATAAACAGGAGGAGGATGCGTTTTTGCAAAACGAAAGGGAATTATTGGAGCAAGGTCATAAAGCAATAGTGGAGGAAGGATCAGATGGAATCTTAAGATTCAAGGGAAGGATTTGTATACCTGATGACCCTGAACTTAAGAAAGCAATTATAGATGAAGCTCATACCAGTGATTTGAGTATGCATCCGGGAATGACCAAGATGTACCAAGACTTGAAAAAGTTATTTTGGTGGCCAAGGATGAAAAGAGATGTAGCGGAGCGTGTGGCATCGTGTCTGGTTTGTCAGAAGGCGAAAGTAGTACATCAGAGGCCAGCCGGTATGTTACAACCCTTAGCTATTCCAGAATGGAAGTGGGATAGTATCTCCATGGACTTCGTTACTGGATTACCGAAGACGAGGAAAGGTCATGATTCGATATGGGTTATAGTTGATAGGCTTACGAAGTCAGCACACTTCTTGCCGATCCATATTAAGTATTCATTAGAGAGATTAACCCAGATGTATATCAGTGAGATTGTTAGGTTACATGGTGTGCCTACATGTATAGTTTCTGACCGAGATCCAAGGTTTACGTCAAGGTTCTGGCGAAGTTTGCAAGAAGCCATGAGAACTAAACTGCGATTGAGTTCTGCTTATCATCCACAGACTGATGGACAGACGGAGAGAACTATACAGTCTTTGGAAGATTTGTTGCGTGCTTGTGTATTGGAACAACGGGGAAGTTGGGATGAATTTTTATCTTTGATAGAATTCACCTACAACAATAGTTTTCACTCTAGTATAGGGATGGCATCCTATGAAGCGCTATATGGACGACGATGCCGAACACCTTTATGTTGGTATCAAGATGGGGAGAGTATGACTATTGGACCAGATCTTGTTCAACAGGCTACAGAAAAGGTGAAGATGATACAAGAGAAGATGAAGACGACACAAAGCAGATAGAAGTGTTATGCTGATAAGCGAAGGCGACCTCTTGAGTTTGAGGAGGGTGAGCATGTGTTTCTAAAAGTGACTCCTATGACTGGTGTCAAAAGAGTTATCAAATCTAAGAAACTTACTCCTAAGTTCATTGGACCATATCAGATTATCCGTCGAATAGGTCCTGTAGCATATCAAATTGCTTTGCCGCCATTTCTATCTAATCTGCATGATGTATTTCATGTGTCTCAGTTAAAGAAGTATATTCCCGATCCGACGCATGTAATACAGTTAGACGAGGTACAGTTAAAGGATAACTTGACGTATGAGACATTTCCTGTTAGGATTGAAGACAGGAAAGTGAAGCAGCTTCGAGGGAAGATGATTGAGCTGGTGAAGGTGATATGGAATGATGTGACAGGTGATGCTACCTGGGAGCTAGAGGATAAAATGAGGGAGCAGCATCCTCATTTTTTTTTATGTATAACGAATTTCGAGGATGAAATTTTTGTTTGTAGGAGAGAGTCGTAACACCCCAAACTTTAAGATAAATGACCGTTGTGTCCTGAATTGTACTGTTTGCTATTTTTCTGTATGATACAGAGTTTTATTTTACTGTCTGTGATTTTATTTGAACTTTTTGTGTGATTTGCTCTGGGTCAGGAAAATAATAATTTCTGGGACGGGGAAATCTTATTTTAATTATTCGGAGCTAGGAGATCTTACTAAACCCAATTCTGAATGATATTGTTATTAAGCTTTTAATTTTTAGGATTTTACCGTGATATAAAATAATTTTATATTTTTATAATATTATTTTATTAGACAGTATAAATAAATGATAGCAGACTCGAAAATGTTTTGCGGGACCCACGTTTAGAGAAATAGTCAACGATTTTGGCTAGAGAGATTTCTAAGCCAATAAGATTGAGTCAACGAAGTAGGCTTGAAATTTCTAACCAATAGGAAGAGATCAACAAAAGTGGTTAGACTAATTAGTTTATAACTAGAAAACCTAAGCTAGTTAGTTTGAAACCTAATTAAATTAGTTTAGAAGACTTGTTAAGTAACTAAGTGATAGTAAATTATTTAACTATCTAGTTTGTTTCTAAGTTAATAAAAATCTATTAGTACCAAGTTAACTAAGTTAACCTTAGTAACTAACTAGTTAGACAAGTAACTAGATTGTTTCACCTAAGTGTAACTAGATGACTAAGAAGAAGCAAACTTAGTTGCTTTCTCCTTGGTGAATTTCGGCCAAAGCCATGACAAGGCAAGCCAAGAGCTTTCAAGAACAAGCTTAGTCATTGCATGACTAGGTTTGCATGCACCAATGAAAGCTAAGCTTGAAGGCCAAGGGCTTATCTTAGCCTTTGATCATTTCTAAGGTTTGGATGAAGCCAACAAAGTGGACACCTCTCCAAGTGACTCCACGGCTACAAGGGGGAGAGAAGGGTTAGGTTTGTTAAGTTTTCTACCACTTTTCTCTCTTGCAAAAACAAAACTCCATTGAAGCTTCTCTTGAGAGCCATTCGGCCAAACCACCCACATAACCATCTGATCACCCAAAATTTCATCTACCTCACTTTTCTAAACCTAAGCACAATTCTAAGAACATCTCTAGTTGAGAGTTCTTTCAAAATCCATCATCTTGAGCTTGAAAAACTACTTTGGAGATTCTACCTAGAAGGTGAAAATCCTTGTTTTTCATTTCTAATCTTATTTCTAAGGTCATAAGCCATGATTGATCCATGGTATATGGTTTTCTCTTATAGTAGTAACTCTTTAAAATTTTGTTTAAGATCCTTAGGTTCTTGGAGGGTGAAACCGAAATCTATAGAAAGGAGAGGAGAAGAGTTTGTCTTCATTTAAGGTAAGAGGAAGACTTGAATCTTATCATCCTTGGGTGGTGATAAGAAGATGGAATTGTTTGTGATTGTAGAATCCATAAGGATTCATTTGTGTGTTTGTTGTAATAGCTTTCTTAGTTGTGTTTTGTATTAATATGCATGTTTACAAGTTTTGAAAATATTGTATGTGTTAGAAAATGCATGAATAATTAGTAGGATGTGAATAACATGTTAAGGTTTGCATGAGTGTTCCAAAGAACACAAATCCAAGGCTCACGGCCTCAACATAAAATGAGAACCAAAATGTTCTCAACCATTTTCTAAAAAAGTGATTTAATTGACTTAGGTAAATTGACAAGATACAAATTAATTTAGAACAAGAAAAATGAATTTAAAGATCAAATGGAAAATATTGTAGATTTCGGCCGATATGCCAAAATTAAATGTTTTTAGTTTCTAAAATTATTTTCAATCAAGGTTAAGTAAAATGTCAAAAAGATTTTTAATACAATGAGTTTGAGTAATAAAAATAATTGGATTAAGTTTAAAAAGTAAAAAACTAATGATTTTATCGTTTATGAGAAAATACAGTAGCTTTAGTAAAATTTCTAACGTAGAGCTCACTTTATGTTTTGAAGCACGTTAGTGGTTTTCAAAAGTGTAATTAATTGGTTGTAATATAAACGAAAAGAATTTTTTTAGAAAACCATTATCATAGATTTTCAAAGCAAGATACTGGCAATTTTTGTTAAAAACAGACAAATAAGATAGAAAAGATATCCAGTATATTGTATACAGTATGGAAAATATTCTACGCAATTCAAACGTATTAAATATTATTTCTGTTTATTTTAATAGTGATTTTTAAGGAATTCGAACAAGAAAATGATTTAAAAATCTTACGCGATTGAGAAAACGTTTTAAAAATAGTACGTTATTTCAAAAATAGTAAAATTTATTTACGCAATTTTAAAATGTTTGTAAAAATGACAAAATTGTGAAAACGCTATAAAATTTCTACGCGATTGATGAAAACAGTAAGTTTTACTGTCGGGCCAAAGTGGTGGACCCGGACAGATTGAGAAATAGTACTGTCAAGTGGGACGTACTGCGTTTGATGTTTAAGGGCATTTTAGTAATTATTTGAGATTGAAGGGTATTTTGATAATTATAATCTTGTTCATATTTTTAGAGTCAAGTCGATTCGTTTTGGAATTGGCAAATGATTGACGAGATGAATTACACTGTGTTGTCAGTGTGATAAGCGTAGTGTGGTTCAACTTGTGTGAACTTGGAGACATTAGTGTGCGGATTATTTCATATGTGGACAGTTGGTCGCTCCTCTGGGCCGTGGTAACTGGTAACACACTAATGGTCTCGACACGCACTATACTTAATCGAGATATTGTAAGAACTATTTTAGTACAATGCCTGTAGTTACACGATATTTAGACTGTATACTACACCACGATGTTTTGGACAGTGGGCTATAGACACAATGTGAGACAGTGCAATAGTTGGTTGGGCAGCCTGAGGTACTAATAGAACTTGCAGGTCATTCTCTCTGATGTCTGTGGTTGTAGCTCCATGGAGTAGGGTTGAGTCACATTACATATGATTATGTGTTGTACATTATAATATTATTATCTGTAATATTTTATCTATCTGTAACTTATCTATCTGTAACATTATATGATGCTGTTTCTATGTATATTATATGTTGTTGTGGTATGTTATATTGTATAAACTGTTGTATTTTCTTGTATTAGCGTTTTCTTGTTTACCATATTTGTGATGATATAGATTGTCTTACCTCTTTATTGTATGTGTTCCTGTATTTTAAATTGTATGATAAAAGAGTTTGAGGAAGATGAATAGCCTCTTGATTGTGTATACCCTGAGGACGAGGAACAACAACAAGCTGAGGATCAGTTCGACGACCAAGAACTGTAACACCCTAAATTTTTGGGTGAATTACCGTTGTGTCCCGAATGTACTATTTTCTATTTTTTAACTTTAGGATAAATGATCGTTATGTCCTTTTTGCACTGTTTGTTGTTTTTCTGTATGAAATACAATTTTATTTTACTGTCTGTGATTTTATTTGAACTTTTTGTGTGATTTGCTCCGGGACAGGAAAATAATATTTTCCGGGCTGGGGAAATCTTATTTTAATTATTTGGAGTTGGGGGATCTTACTAAACCCAATTCTGAATGATACGGTTAGTAATCTTTTAATTTTTAGGATTTAACTGTGCAATAAAATAATTTTATATTATTATAATATTATTTTATTAGTCAGTACAAATAAGCGGTAATGGACCCGAAAATGTTTTGCGGCACCCACGTTTAGCGAAACAGTTAACGTTTTGGAGTAGTAGCTTAATGACTAGGCTTAATTAGTGACAAGGCTTAATGACTAAGCTTAATGACAAGGCTTGGATTAACCAATAGGAACTAAGCTTGGAGGCCAAGGTTTTATGCTAGCCATTGATCATTTCTAAGGCTTGGATGGAGCCAACCAAATGGACACCTCCTTGCCATTGAAGTCTACGGTCATTCACCCTTGGAAGGCCATTATTCACTTAATTCTCTAACACTTTCTTTCTTCTCTCTCTTCTAAAAACACTAACCACCATTGATGCTACCTTGAAGCACCATTCGGCTAGCCACCTTACTCCAACATCCAACCACCCAAAATTTTATCCCACCTACTTTTCTAAACTTAAACACAATTCTAAGAACATCTCTAGTTGAGAGTTCTTGCAAAATCCATCATCTTGAGCTTGAAAAACTACTTGAGAGATTTTACCTAGAAGGTGAAAATCCTTGTTTTTCATTTCTAAATTCTTTTTCAAAGTTCTAAGCCATGATTGATCCATGGTTTAAGCTTTCTTTCATGTTAATAACTTGTAGAAATTTGTTTGAGCTTGATAGGTGTCTTGGAGGGGTGAAAACCAAAACCCTATAAAGGAGTGAAAGAGTGTTTGTCTTCACTTAAGGTAAGAGGAAGACTTGAATCTTATCATCCTTGGGTGGTGATAAGAAAATGGAATTGGTTGTGGTCGTAGAATCCATAAGGATTCATTTGTGTGTTTGTTAGTAGCTTTCCTATTTGTGAATTGTATTAAGTTGCATGTCTACAAGCTTTAAATATATTGTATGTGTTAGAAATGCATGTATAATTAATAGGATGTGAATAACATGTCAAGGAATGTATGAGTGTTCCAAAGAACACCAATGAAGGCTCACGGCCTCAACATCAAAGGAGAACCAAAATGTTCTCATCAATTTTCTAAAAGAGTGATTTAATTGACTTAGGTAAAATGACAAAGTACAACATGATTTAGAAGAAGAAAAATGATCCAAAGATCAAATATCAAAGTTTTGGTAATTTCGGCAAACATGCCTAAGTTGAATGTTTTGATTTCTAAAATTATTTCCAATCAAGGTTAAGTAATAATGCTAAAAGGAATTTTATTACAATGAGTTTTGAGGAAATAAAATGATTAGATCAAGTTAAAGAAGTTGAAACTAATGATTTTAATGTTTAAGAGGAAATACAATAGCTTTTGTAAAATTTCTAACGTAGAGCTCATTTTATATTTTGAAGCACGTTAGTAGTTTTCAAAAGTATAATTAAATGGTTATAATATAAATAAAAGGAAATTTTTACAGAAAACTTAGAAAACTATTATCATACCTTTTCTAAGCAAAATACTGTCAATTTTTGCTAAAAATAGACAAATAAGATAGAAAAGATATCCAATATAATTTATACGGTATGAAAAATATTCTACGTAGTTCAAACGTATTAAATATTATTTTTTGTTTATTTAAATAGTGATTTTTAAGGAATTCGGACAAGAAAATGATTTAAAAAACTTACGCGATTGAGAAAACGTTTGAAAAACAGTATGTGATTTCAAAAATAGTAAAATATATTTACGCTATTTAAAAACGTTTGTAAAAATAATGAAATTTTGAAAACACAATAAAATTTCTATGCGATTGACGAAAATAGCAGATTTTACTGTCGGGCCAAAGTGGTAGACCCGGACAGATTGTGAAACAGTACTGTCAAGTGGGACATACTGTATATATATGAGATTTGCCATTAAGGGCATTTTCGTAATTTTTTGCTATTGAGGGCATATTTGGAATTTTTGCCATTAAGGGCATATCTGAGATTTTTGCCATTGAGGGCATTTGCGTAAATATGCATATCTATACCATTGAGGGTATTCTGGTAATTTTATCATGCATTGAGTTGTGCCAGTTTGGTTGATAATTGGTGGATTGATTGACAAGGTGAATTACATCGTGTTGTCGGTGTGATAAACGTAGTGTGGTTCAAACTGAATGAACTTGGAGACTTTAGTGTGCGGATTATTCCATTTGTGGACAGTTGGTCGCTCCTCTGGGCCATGGTAACTGACAACATACTAATGGACTCGACACGCACTATACTTAATCATGATCTTGTGAAATCTATTTTGTACAAGCCTATAGTGACACGACGTTTTGACAGTGTGCTATACCACGACGTTATGACAGTGGGCTATAGACTTAACGTGAGACAGCGGAATAGCTTGGCGGTCGATGGTACTAATAGATTTTGCGGTCATTCTCTCTGATGTCTGTGTTTTTAGCTCCATGGAGTAGGGTTGAGTCACATTTCATATACTTTTATGTCATACATTTTAATGCTATTTATCTATAACATTCTATCCATCTGTACCATTTTATCTATCTGTACCACTATATGTTATTGTTACGTTGAGTTCTGTGTTATATTACATCCGTGTTATCTTGTATTTTTATTTATGCTATTATAGTATACTATATTGTATGAACTGTTATACTTGTTGCATTGTCGTTTTCTTATTTTACCATGTTTGTGGTGATATAGATTGTCTTAGCTTTTTCTTGTATGTGCTATCTGTATATTTTAAATTATGTGATAAAGAGTTTGAGGAAGAGGAGCAGCCTCTTGAGTGTGAGTATTCAGAGGAGGAGGAAGAGCAGCAAGCCGAAGATCAGTTCTACGAGCAAGAACCATCCGATCATCCATATCCATTGGATTGATTGTGTGAGTATGACACTACCAGGATTCTTTGGATTCGTGCAACTTGAGTTTCACGGAGGCTCTGAAGCCTGGCGTCTGCGGGAGGATAGAGACTCGGTGACGTACGTAGGGCGTCTGACTGTGACCATACGTACGGAGTTTGACGGAGTGCCGATCTTTTCTACTTTGTTGTATTTACATGTGGAGTTGCCGCTATCTCTTAGGCGTCATTGGGGTGGTATGTTTGATGCGCCTAGCGAGATCAGCAGCGTATCGACTGCACGGACTCGTGTCCGTAGAGGGTCGAGGCATCCTGGATATATATTACCTGAAGTTTCATCTGAGAGTGATCCTTCAGAAGGTTAGATATTTAAGATGTGTACTTGGGCGCGTCTGCGTTTGTATATATTGACCTTTTACTACTTTGTTTACTATTTTGGTTTTAAATATTTGTAGTTGTACATTATTTGTATAACCTATAATGGAACCATATGTATATTATGTGTGATAATAGTGTGCTTATTTTATATTCCGTGTTATTTTATCTAGTAATATTCTGTTTAATCAGAAAAATTTTACAACCCATATTATTTTATAACAAATGTTTTACAACTTGGGTAGATTTTATTTATCTTTATTTTATTTTCTTTATAAATGTGACATCCCCAGAAGGGTGTTATAAGAACCATCCGATCATCCATATCCATTGGATTGATTGTGTGAGTATGACGCTACCAGGATTCTTTGGTTTCGTGAGGTTGGAGTTTCACGGAGGCTCAGAAGCCTGGCGACTGCGGGAGGACAGAGATTCGGTGACTTACGTAGGGCATCTGACTGTGACCATACGTACAGAGTTTGATGGAGTGCCTATCTTTTCTACTATGTTATATTTACATGTGGAGCTACCGCTATCTCTTAGGCGTCATTAGGGTGGTTTGTTCGATGCGCCTAGTGAGATTAGCAGCGTGTCGACAGCACGGACTAGGGTCCATAGAGGGTCGAGGCATCCTGGATACTTATCACCTGAAGTTTCATCCGAGAGTGATCCTTCAGAGGGTTAGAATTCTGTGATGTGTACTTGGGCGCGTCTGCGTTTTGTATATATAAACTCCTTACTGCTTTGTTTACTGTGTTGGTTTTAAATATTTGTAGTTGTAAATTATTTGTATAACTTAAAACAAAAATATATGTATATTATGTGTGATGATAGTTTACTAATTTTATGTTCCGTGTTATTTTATTTCGTAATATTCTGTTTAACCGGAAAAATTTTACAACCCGTATTACTATGTAACAAATGTTTTACAACTTGGGTAGAACTTTATTTATCTTTATTTTATTTTAGTAATAAATGTGACATCCCCACAAGGATGTTACACATTACCTTAAAGCTTCCAACTTTGAGGCTTGAAAAAGATGATAAAGGTGTGAGCTTCTTGGATAGATTCCAACAAGAAAGAAGCTTAGAATGTGATGTAGCTTAAGGAAAACATGGTGGCTTGGATTTTTGTAAGTGTGGAGGTGGTGAAAGGTGTGGTGGCCATAGGGTAGGGAGGAAGAAAGGAAGAGAGAAAATGTGAAGGAGAAAGAAAGTGATAGAAGAGAAAAATGGTAGAGATAGAAAGTAATAGCTTTTTAGGGTTTGAAATTTAGGAGTAAAAGTGATAAAGGTGAGAAGCAAAATTTTGGCTCCCGAAATGGCTCCATTACCGTGGAGTGTGGGAGGGAGAGAAGGGAAAAAGCTTCTAGAACTTGGTAGAATTAGCTTCATTGAGAAACCTTATAGAAAGCTTCCATAAGAAGCTTTGGTAGCTTTTTCTCAAAAAGTCAAATGATATGACATAAAACTGATTTTCTAGATAAGGTGATAAATGTAACACCCACCGTAAGGTGCCACATTTAATGTTATTATTACCGAATTACCCCTTCCATTATAAAATATGCTTTGTATTGTAAATACGAGTTGTAAAATTTCTTGATGTCCATAAAATAACTTAGCAGAAAATAAAAGAAGATATTAATACATTTCCACAAATAATTTACATCATTTATATTACATCAGTACTGTCAAGATTATTTATATACAGACATAGTCCTCAAAACATTTAAACATTATTTAAAATTGACATACTGCCCAAGTATAAACTAGACAGCAGAACCCCCAGTCGTGTCCTCCTCAGATTTCTCAGCAAGTAGGAATCCAGCTCGATGTGAAGTCCTACGGACAGGTGTCCGAGCAGACGACACGATGCTAATCTCATTAGGAGTACGGTAGTAAGCTCCCTAGTACTGCCAAATGGACAACGGAAACTCTAAGTGTACATAAATATTTACACTGAAATAAGGGTTCCCTTAATAAAGCCTACTCAAGGAAACATTCAAGTCTCCTATATTGAAAATACATCCTCTATCTAGATGGACATGCTATGCCTCCGGACCTCCTCGAAACTGCAACGTCATATATCCTAGGAAACTAGGCATCGCCATCTTTTCAAAACTCTGCTTCTTCAGGAGGAATCTGCTCTTCTTCACCCTCTTGTTCGATTCCTTGCTCAGCATCTTTACAAATATAAATACAGTACAAAATAGGCATACAAAGAGGTGAGATCACCTATACCAATACCAATATGGTAGTACAAAGATAACACAAATAGCATACCATATAGATATATCACCCATAATTACAATAATGCCTCAACACTATTTATCACAACAGATACAATAATTACAATCATGCCCTCAATTATTATTTATCATAACAAATATAATAAATAATAATTACCATCATGCCATTAACATTATCCAAATCACATGATAATTATAATAATGCCATCAACATTATTTATCATCATCATCATCCAATACTCAATAATTATGCATGTGCACATATACTCAATTTCCTACTCCATGAAGCTAATACTCAAGTCAGAGAAATTGATCCAAAAGATCTGTCTGTACTAACATGCCTTAGACCACGTGCCACTATTCTCATTAGTGTTTGCACATCTAGCATATACACGATAATCTTTAATAGATCTTGGTTAAGAATAGTGTCTCGATCAGGATCATCGGTGCATTGCATCGGTCTAACCCATGGTACAGAAAAGCTACCAACTGCCCATTGTAGGCAACTTGTACCCTGATTCCCCTAAAGTCAACAAGTGACTTACACTACGCATATCGCACCTACTCAAGAGGTGTACGTCTCTCCTAGGCAAATAGCCTTATCCAGTGCATCGGACTTTTTCAATGCATGTACAATATACCATTCTCAGTTCAAATTCATAATTCATATTAAGGGTCCACACACTGGCCCATTTTCAGTTCAAATTCATAATCTCATAATTTCTCATACAGTGTCCATACACTGGTCCAACAGTAATCCTACTGCATATTCAATTGCGAAATCACATTATTGCGTTTTCATAGTCGTGCAACACTTTTGTCACGTTTTTCACAATCGCGTAACATTTCTGTTACGTTTTCACAATTTCACAACATTTTTGTCGCGTTTTCAAATCACGTAGCGATTTTCCATCGTTTTCTCAATCATGTAAAGATATTTCATCATTTTTCAATCACATAGTGATTTTTCAATAATATTTCAATCGCGTAAAAATATTTAAACGCTTTCCAAATCGCGTAGAAATATTTTAATGTTTTTCAAATCCCGTAACTTAAAAATCATGTTTTTAAGTTACGTAAATCATTTTTCTCCATTTTCAATGTCATAAAATATTTCTCAACCTTCAAAATATCAATTCAACTTTTCTCAAAATAATATGACTTCTCACATTATTTTCCATAATTTCTTCCTCAAGAAATCTTTTTCGTAATATATTCCATAATTTCACCACTTCATTAAATCAATGTTTTTAACTTAAAATTTCCTAACGCTCTCCAAAACCCAAAGGATGAGTTATACGTTAGTAAATTTTAAGTCACCAATGTATTCTTTATAATTCTCAATTAATTCTAAAAATCGATCCTCTTTAAAATAAATTGAGGTTCAAACACTTTCAACCTCTCTTATTTATTCATATACAAAAATTTCATTTTTCAAGTGACAAATCACTTTGTTTCCATTTCTTTAATTCTTGTACTTAATCAATTATATTTCCACTTTGAAATCACTTTTGTCTCATAAAAACCAAGGCATTACAAGCCTTCAAAACCATGGTGCATGGCCATTGAAATCATCAAATATTTTTCCTTCTAAGTCAACTAAGTATCATTCTTGTTTTTACACAAACAAAACCATTAAAATTTTCTTCAAAAATCGTGAGACTCATGGTCTCAAAAACCAATTCATTTTCCTTGCTCTTCAAATCCTCTAATTTTACCATTCATAAAAATATTAATTTGTAAACACCTATTTTGAGGTGTCTTGGACGAAATTCCTCTTGGTCTTTGGAACCAAAAATTATTTTCCTTTCTATCATCAAATCATGGCACACATATACATATTCATTATATATATCACAAGCATGCTATAAACAAAAACATTAAATCATGCAAATCATATCAAGCATAAGCAAATAATCAAAACACATAAACACCCACAAATAATTACATAACCATGGATATGAATCCTCACATGGATTCACCATCCACCAAATACAAATTCATCTCTCACCACCATACCTGGTTGAGATGGATCTCCCTCTTACCTCTTGAAGAACCTCAAAAGCTCCTTGTTTTGCTTCTTTTTCCAAGTCCTTCACCACCAAGGGCTTCTCAAAAACAAAACAAAACACAAGTTTATTAGCATATCAAGCTTGAACAAGAAGAACCATGGATCAAACATGGCTTAGAACATGAAAACAAGACAAGTAGTGAAGTTTCTTTACACTTCACCTTAAAAACCCTAGAACTTTGTTCTTGAAGAAAGTCCTTGAAGATGATGGATTTAGAACTTGGCATAAACTACAAAGTGTCTTGGATTGAGGTATAAATTCAAGAAGTAAGGTTATTTGAAATTAAAGAGTGATGGAAGGTAGATTTAGTGGTCTTGGCCGAACCTAGCTTGAAGAGAAATGGAGAGAAAATTTGTGTATGTTAGTTCTTGATATTTTTGGAGACAAGAATGAATGCTTACATGAATGATAAGCTTCTTATAGCTAATGGCTTCTTCAAAACCATCCCCCCTTCATGCACTCTCAAAGAGTGACTGATTTCACTAGCCACCATTTTAAGCATTCTTAGCCATTGATTAGATCAATGGTTAGGATTAATGTAGATTCTAGGTATAGCCTTTAGATTAGAAGACTTAATCTAGGCCATTGGATCTTTTTCCTTGAAATCCTAGCCATTAGATGTATCTCCAAAATGAAGGGTCAAGATCACCTTTTCATACTTTCCATCCAATGGTCATAAATGGTCCTAACTATTTTATAAGACCAAATCTTCACCGTTGATTAAATCGATAGTGGATATCCAAAGGCTTCAACATTAAGCTTGCTTCCCATTGGTCTGTCATAAAGCTGTCATAACCACTAATGTTGACTAAGCAGTATAATTTTTATTTTTATCTGCTATTACCCTTCGAACAATATTTTTACTATATTTTTATTATCCGATAATTAAATACAGTACAAAACACAGTAAAAAAAAATTTAAAAAACTGTTTTCAATTTTGGGTTTAGCAAGATCCCTCATCCCCATCTCAACAGTACAAAATTTTCTGGTTGTAGAAAAATTTTCACTTTTTTCGGATCCACCTGGGCCCACATACAGCCTCCTGGGCCCACATATAGCTCATGGATAATATTAAAATAATCAGAGAAATATAAAAATTTCATAATCATCCACAAAATCATAAAAATTATAAAACTTACGAAAATCAAATCAGATTACGTAAAATAATTAAGACTTATCAGTAATAATTAAATTACTTAAGATTTTTCCCAGCTCAAAAATTATTATTTTCCTGACACGGAGTAAATCACACAAAATGATCAAATGTATTCACGAAATACTCAAAATAATTTTACAGTACACAGAAATCACTAAATAGTAGAATTCTGTTAACTGTCAAAATTACTGTCAAATAGTTAGGAAATTTGGGGGGTTACAATAAAGATTTTTACTACAAGTTATTATCCAATGGACAATTGTTATAGTTAACAAAAATCAGTATTTATTGTCTAACAAATAATAAATTGTACAACGATTTTTATTTATCAGATAAAAATCTCTAAAAACGTAAACCTCGTAAATTATGTCTGGCCTCAGGTTTAGTAAGATCTCCCATCGACATTTTCATAGTTCAAGGTTTATCAGCCTCGGGAAAAATATTTCATTTTCCCTGCTCTACTCAGCGCGCATGCAAAATGAGTAATATATTAAAATATTCAACATTTCAGGAAAAATTTGCAAAAATTCACAAAAATCACAAATATTATAAAATGACTATTTATCATGAAATTATCAATTTTTGGGGTGTTACAACTCTCCCTTTCTAAAAAGAAATTTCGTCATCGAAATTTTCATACCTTAGAATAGTTGTGGATGTTGCTCATTCATCTTGTCTTCTAACTCCTATGTTGCATCTCCGATTGTGTCATTCCAGATTACTTTTACCAACGAGATCTCCTTCGCTCTGAGTTGCTTTACCTTCCAATCCTCAATCCTTACAGGAGGTGTCTCATAGGTTAGGTTTTCTTTCAATTGTACTATGTCTGGTGCTATGACATGACTTGCGTCAGGAATATATTTTCGCAATTGTGATACATGGAAAACATTGTGAATGTTAGAAAGAAAAGGTGGTAAGGCTATTTGGTAAGCTACCGGACCTATCCGGCGAAGAATTTGGTAAGGTCAAAGGAATTTAGGAGTAAGTTTTCTAGATTTCAGAACTCGGTCGACCTCAGTTGTAGGCGTGACTTTCAAAAACACATGTTTGCCTTCCTCAAACTCAAGAGGCTTTCTTCTTTTGTCCGCAAAGCTCTTTTGTCAACTCTGAGCCGTCCTCATCTTTTCCTGAATCATCTTGACCTTCTCAGTCGTTTGCTGTATAAGATCAGGTCCAATAGTAAAGCGCTCGCCATCTTGGTACCAACACAAAGGTGTTCTACACCATCGTCCATATAGAGCCTTATAGGGTGCCATCCCTATGCTCGAATGAAAACTGTTGTTGTAGGTGAACTCTACCAATGGTAAAACTTCGTCCCAATTTCTAGTCTGTTCCAAAGCACAAGCTCTAAGCAAATCTTTCAATGATTGAATTGTCCTTTTTGATTGACCATCGGTTTGAGGATGATAAGCAGAACTCAACCGAAGTTTAGTTCCCAATGCTTGTTGCAAACTTTGCCAAAACTTTGATGTGAACCTTGGATTTCTATCAGAAATGATATTGGTAGGCACACCATGCAGCCTAACGATTTCACCAATATGCAGCTGAGTCAACTTCTCCATGTTGTACCTTATGTTGATTGGAAAGAAATGTGCTGACTCTATGAGCTGATCAACGATTACCCATATTGAATCATAACCCTTTCTGGTCTTTGGCAATCCAACCACAAAGTCTATCGCGATACTATCCCACTTCCATTCGGGAATAGCTAGGGGTTGCAACATTCTTGACAGTCTCTGGTGTTCAACCTTTTCTTTTTGACAAACCAGACAAGGCGACACACATTTGGCAATATCACTCTTCATTTCGTGCCACCAAAATAACCGTTTCAGATCTTGGTACATCTTGGTTATTCCCGGATGCATACTTAACTTGCTCGTGTGAGCATGTTCGAGAATATACTTGTTAAGTTCTTGATCTTTGGGGTACACAAACTCTGCCTCTGAACCTTAGAATTCCATTAGTTCCTTCCTCTAACGTTGTCACACTACATTGCTTCATTAGCTCCCTTTCTTCTTGCAAAAACTTGTCAACTTTCTGTTTCTCTCGGATGTCTTCCATTAAGTCATTTGAAATAGTGACCATGTTTATACAAATCTTTCTCGGTGCCAATTCCACAAAGGACCATACATCCCTGAATTGCTCTATTAAATCCTTTTCCTTGACCATCATAGCAGAGATACTGAGCATCTTTCTACTTAAAGCGTCTGCCACGATGTCTGCCTTTCCAGGGTGATGCTGAAGTTGAAAATCATAATCTTTCAGAAATTCCAACCACCTTCGCTATCTCATATTCAACTCCTTTTGGCTGTACAGGTACTTCAAGATCTTATGGTCGCTAAAGATGTTAAATGTCGCCCCATAAAAAAAGTGCCTCTATATCTTCAAAGCGAATACCACAGTTGCTAATTCCAAGTCATGTGTTGGGTAGTTCTTCTCATGCACTCGCAACTGTCTCGAAGCTTAAGTCACCACTTTTCTGCTTTGCATAAGCACACATCCTAATCCTTAGTATGAAGCATCGCAATACACTTCGAAGGGTTCACTTGGGTCAGGTAGAACTAACACTGGTGAAGTAGTTAGTCATTTCTTCAATTCTTGGAAACTTTCTTCGCAAGCATTAGTCCACTCAAAGGCTTGATTCTTTCTTGTGAGTTGAGTGGGATCCCCTGCTATCTTAGAAAATTCCTTAATGAATCTCCGATAATATCCAGCTAGTCCCATAAAGCTCTGAATTTCTGTCACTGTCTTTGGCCTTTCCCATTGCAAAATCGCTTCCACTTTTGACAAATCTACTGCAATCCCTTCCTTTAAGATTACATGGCCTAAAAACTTGACCTCTTCTAGCCAGAATTCACAATTCGATAGCTTGGTGTACAGCTTCTTCTTCATCAGAATCTGGAGAACTATACTGAGGTGTTCAACATGATCCTCCTGATTTCTAGAGTAGATTAGAATGTCGTCAATGAAGACAACTACGAATCTATCCAGGTAAGGATGAAAGATTCTATTTATGTAATCCATGAATATGGCAGGGGAATTCATCACACCAAATGGCATCACAAGATATTCATAATGACTGTAATAGGTACGAAAAGCCATTTTGGGAATATCTTCCACCTTTACTCAAATTTGATGGTAGCCCGATCGCAGATCGATCTTAGAGAACATTGCTGCTCCTTTCAGTTGATCCATCAAGTCATCTATCATCAGAAGTGGATACTTATTCTTGATTGTGACCTTATTCAGCTGGCAATAGTTCACACATAATCGCGAAGTCCCATCCTTCTTTTTGACTAGTAACACTGGTGCTCCCCATGCTGATACACTGGGTCTAACAAACTATTTTTCCAAGAGTTCTTCTAACTGTTTCTTGAGCTCAACTAACTCTGATGGTGAAATCTTATAGGGTGCTATAGATACAGGACCAGATCCAGGCACAAGACCAATGGTGAACTCTATCTCCCGCTCTGGCGGTAGACTAGGTACTTCATCAGGAAAGACTTTGGAAAACTCGTTAACCACTGGAATTGCATTCACATCGGCCTCACCCTCAACTTTTAAGGAAGACAACAACATGTATCCTTGAGCTCTTTCTTTCAAGAAAGCTTGAACTTGGTTGGCCGTAAAAAATATTAAAACTTCATCCATAGGGAAAACTATGGTCTTACTAGAATAGTCTAACAGGACATGGTTAGAAGACAACCAATCCATTCCTAAAATTACGTCTAACTGGGAAAGAGGTAAACAAATCAAATCAATAGAAAAGATTCGACCTTCAATAATTAAAGGACAATCTAAACAAACTTTGGTGGTAATAACAGGTTTAGCTATACGGGTAGAAACAGTCAAGTCAAAAGATAAGGAAGACATAGGTAAACCAAGTCGTTGCACACAGTCATAAGAAATGAAAGAGTGGGTTGCCCCAGAGTCATATAGTACAGTCAAAAGATTACCTCCTATGGTACCCTATCCTTGTATCAGATCTTCAGAGTCGGAGGCTTCCGCTCCACTCATGGTGTAGACTCGGCCTTCTACCTATAGTTTTGCAGCTCGTGCAGTGTTAACCGAAGGCTCTGCCTTAGCTTGGTTATAGTCTCGGGAAAAATGTCTAGGCTTCCACATCTAAAGCAGATGATTCCTTTGATGGTGCAATCCCTCGTTAGGTGATCCTTCTCGCACTTCATACACTTTGGTGTAGACTCCACATTCTGACCAGTTCGATTTCCACTAGGACCTCCAACAGGTGACTGTTGCTGATTTCCTGGTGGTCAAGAATAAGGTTTCTTGTTAAAGTGGTTTGCATTGTTGCCACCTCTTCTTTGGAATCTATTAGGTCCAAAGTTACGATTTCTCGTGTCCTGCGCCTGATCCAGATCTTCTACTCGGCAACACATGTCCAATAACTCTGAAAATGGTTGATCCTCAAAGTTATGACTGCCCTTTTCATGTCATGCCTCAATCCTTCCTCAAATTTCTGACACTTCCACACCTCGTCCGGTCGGTGTTAGAAATACGTTGAAAATTTGGACAAGCTCTTGAATCTCGCAGCATACTCGCTGACAGTCATGTTCCTTTGCCTCAAATTAAGGAACTTCATCTCTTTAGCATGTCTGGAACTTGCTGGGAAATACTTCTCCAAGAATCTATCCTTGAATACCTCCCAGGTGATTAGTCGACCTTCAGCTTGTAGTAGTCTCTGTGCTCCGTTCCACCAGTCTTTCGCGTCTCTGATCAGCATGAAAGCAGCATAGGTTACCTTCTTGTCATCCGGACAGTTCATACCTCTAAAAATTTTCTCTAGCTCCTTGATCCAAAGACTAGCCATCTCTGGATCAAATTTCCCTTTAAACTGAGAAGGGTTGTTACGCAGAACTCTGACAGATTTTGAGCATTAATAGATGCTTCTAGCTATTATGCAACTCTTTCCTACTGTTGACCAGCTCTTTCAGTTTGTTGTGTGATAACATCTGCCATTCGTTGCACGGCTTCAACAGCTGCAGCAATACCTCCACCGCATGCCATTACATTTTTTCAGAGTAAACTGAATAAAACATAAGGAAAAATTAAATGTATCTTTTTGTAATACCAAACACAGAGAATTACACAACACAAACAAGACAGACCTAACCACAAAGACTCAAAAGAAAACTTAAATTGGGACTTTGATACCAAACTAGTGTAACGCCCCTTTTTGAGGAGGGAAAGTCACAGCAAGACCATAATGTGGAAAACGAAACATAAGCTAAGACCCGGTTCATTTCAATATAGGTAGGCATGTTCATTTATAAATGTATAATTAATTTGGCATATTCTTTTTTTTTCTTTGTCGTTTAAAAGAAAATGATGAAACATAATTATAGTGGAAATTAATATAAGAAGTAAACCATACATCACATATATATATTTATACCATACTTGTTTAGTTACATCAACAGATATACAAAAAGCAAAAGCTTTACATGCCCCAAAATGATTACACATATACAGCCCACCAAAAAGACAAAACATCAGGCCCCCCAAAAAGATTTACAGATAGCCATCAGTAGCTATCAACAACATCAGCCCCTAAAACTAACGAGAAGGAACCATGGCTGGATCCTCCTTGGGGTCTTCCTCATCAGAAGAAATCATCATCGGAGCAATCAAGTTACGAGCGGGGGCTCGTGCAGAGGATAAGAATGAATCCTCCTATGGGGAGTAGTAACGTTCACCCCACATATCACGAATGGGCAAGTAAAATTCTAAATACAAATGTGCATTAGCAGTAAAAACAAGCGGATCATGACGACCCCATGCCAGAGACACCGTCTCGTCTCCGTGGTCGATACAACGATCTGTGCTCAGGTTGATGTGCTAGCAGTTCGGACCTCCATAAAATATCAGTCAAATATACCCCAAAAAGCCACGTGGACGGGACGTCATGTTCCAAACAGGTACTAATCAAAGTCAGGCCAAAAATCAAGGAATTCGTGCACTTCCCTTTCTTCACCAATGTTTTCAGAGAAACACATAAATAGACAAAATAAAATAAATACAGAAAAGAGGTGAGACATCCTACATTCGATACCAATTATGGCAGTAAAGAAACAAAATGATGCAGGACGCCCACTTAGCATAGCAGGAATAATAATTAGCATCAAGATTCATATAATAAACAAATTAACAAATCCAGGAAGTTATACATCAATAAACAATAGTTCCATCATCATATGAATAAATGCCAAATAATATAATGACTCACTATGCACGTGCACATGGTACCAAAATCCAACATTCAGTACTAGAAATCCTACTCCATTGAGCTAGACAAAAACATCAGAGAGAATGATCAAGAAGACATGTCAGTATCTTGTCAACCATAAAAATTGAGTGCTTTCCAGAAAAATCAATCATTTGCGCAATAAGGCTTTATACAATGGAATTCTCACAAGATCGCGATATAGGATAGTGTCTCAGTTCGGATCATTGGTGCACTTGCATCGGTCTATCCCACGACCCAGAGGAGCTACTAACTGTCCATTTGTGAGACACTAGTACCCCGATACCCCTAAGGTCAATGACATGACCTACACTTAGTCTATTCGCACCTGCACTAAGGTGTGATTCAATCTCCTAGGCATACAACCTTACAATAGAGTCCACCGAACTTTCACAATGCATGATGACTTAATGCATATCTGTGTATATTTAACAATAATATACTTTCTCATAGCATGCCACACTTTGGCCAAGTTAAACATCAACATAATTTTGGTCCCACACATAGACCCACAATAACATATTATCAAATTCCCAAATATGACAATACACTTTTTAAGGTTTATTATGAAGCTTCACTTTAATTTAACATTTCTTATGAAATCTTTCTCTAGAGGAATTCTCTTGATTAGCTAAGTTCTCTACTTTAAATTAAATCATACATACTTAGAAAATTATTCTAAGGTTCTCCAAATTTCACAAACACTCTTGTTCTTTTCTTAAGTCTAAAATTACCCTAAGTTGTTAAGTAAATTTCTTTCCTTCATTTTTCTATCTTATGAATCCATAATAAATTCTTAAATTACCTAATCACCTAAGCCTTAGCTTGATGCATAAATTTTAGCCAATAAAGCCCTAGAGGCCATGAGCCTACCAAAGACAAGAGCCAACCAATTTTTCCATCACATTGTTAGTTACTTGATACTTAATTTCTTAAGTTTCAAGGTTACACAAAAATTAAATCTTGAACCCATAAAAGCCCTTAGAGGCCATGAGCCTCCCAAAGGGGTGAGGACCCAAAATTTTCCATTGCATTAATTAACTCTTTACCACTTAATCACCTAAGTTCTAATTTCCACAAAATTAAGTCTTGAACAACTAAGAACATGGCCTTTTGGCCGTGAACCCATAGAGGCAAAGAATCCTAAAATTTCCATACATCACTCCAATGAAATCCAATATACAATCCATAGCCATCAAGACATACAATGATAATCCATAACTCTTACAAGTCAAAATAAATACAAAATCATGAAAAACAACACAATAAAGAGAGCAATCCCACATGGATTCTTCATCAACAACACCAAGAAAATGTTTCCTCACCACCAAGATAGGTTGAAGATGATTATCTCCCTTTTACCTAAGAGAAAACAAGAAAAGAAGCCTTCTTGGTTGCTACTTGGAATTTCGGCCAAGCTCCTCCAAAAACCCTAAGAATCACAACTCATCAAATCAACTCCAAGGCTTGAGGAAGAAAAGATCAATGGCTATGGTGGTGACCATGGAAACGAAAAAGAAGAAGAGAAAGTAAAGAATCAAGAACATTACTTTAAAGCTTCCAACTTTGAGGCTTGAAAAAGATGATAAAGGTGTGAGCTTCTTGGATAGATTCCAACAAGGAAGAAGCTTAGAATATGATGTAGCTTAAGGAAAACATGGTGGCTTGGATTTTTGTAAGTGTGGAGGTGGTGAAAGGTGTGGTGGCCATAGGGTAGGGAGGAACAGAGGAAGAGAGAAAATGTGAAGGAGAAAGAAAATGAGAGAAGAGAAAAATGGTAGAGAGAGAAAATAATAGCTTTTTATGGTTTGAAATTTAGGAATAAAAGTGATAAAGGTGAGAAGAAAAATTTTGGCTCCCAAAATGGCTCTATTGTCGTGGAGTATGGGAGGGAGAGAAGGGAAAAAGCTTCTAGAACTTGGTAGAATTGGCTTCCTTGAGAAGCCTTATGGAAAGCTTCCATAAGAAACTTTGGTAGCTTTTTCTCAAAAAGTCAAATGATGTAACATAAAGTGAATTTTCTAGATAAGGTGACAAGGATTTTTACTACAAGTTATTATCTAATAGACAATTATTACTGTTAACAGAAATCAGTATTTATTGTCCAATGGATAATAAATTGTACAACGATTTTTATTTATCAGATAAAAATCTCAAAAAATATAAACCTCGTAAACTGTGTCTGGCCTCGGGTTTAGTAAGATCCCTCGTCGATGTTTTCACAGTTCAAGGTTTACCAGCCTCCGAGAAAATAATTCATTTTCCCAGCTCTGCTCAGTGCACACGCAAAATAAGGAATATATTAAAATATTCAACGTTTCCAGAAAAATCCGCAAAAATTCACAAAATTCACAAATATGATAAAATGACTATTTATCATGAAATTATCAATTTTTGAGGTGTTACAGAGATGACCCAGTATGTCTTTCATGAAGATTTGGGGTTGCAAAGCTTACGTGAAATGACAAATTTCTTATAAGCTTAGACCTAAATCAGATAAATCTTTCTTTGTGGGGTATCCTAAAGAAACCAAGGGATACTATTTCTATAATCCTACCGAGGGCAAAGTGTTTGTTGCATGGACTGCTGTGTTCCTAGAAAAAGAGTTTATCTCCAAAGGAACTAGTTAGAGGAAAATAAAACTTGAAGAAATTCAAGGCTCACATAGTAACAGCGAACTGATGGTGGAAATAGAGCAGCCTCCACAAGTCGTTGTGGAACCATAATCTGATCTAGTAGCACAAGACCCACGTAGGTCTAACATGATACGCCATCAACCAGAGAGATATGGATTTCTCATGACTCAACAAGGTGATGTATTGCTTATGGATCAAGATGAGCTTGTGACTTACTAGGAATTGGGTTTTGTTTATTGCCTGAATGGTGGGGCTGTGAGCTGAAAAAGTTCAAAGCAGGAGGCAGTCACCGATTCTTCCACAGAGGCTGAGTAAATTGCTGCCTTTAATGCAGCAAATGAGGTTGTTTGGTCAGGAAGTTCATTACTGAGCTTGGTGTAGTTCCTAGCATTATGGACCTAGTGGACCTTTATTGTGATAATAATGGAGCCATTACACAAGCTACGGAGCCCAGATCTCACTAGCAATCTAAACATATACTTAGGTGCTTCTATCTTATCCGATAGATCATCAATAGAGGAGATGTGAAGATATGCAGAGTACTAACAAATGATAACATCGTAGATCCACTAACGAAGCCTCTTGCACAGCCATGAGGGTCACACTAGATCTTTAGGCATTAAACATATGCCTGATTGGCTCTAGTGCAAGTAGGAGATTGTTGGTGTATGCCCTAGAGGCCAATTTATTTTGACCATCTTACATACTCTGTATTATGCTATTTATTTAATATATGAGAAATTTCATTTATTGTATTATTTATGATATATATAATAAAGTCCTTAGAATATTAAGTTTGATGCCATAGGACATCAAGTGGATGACTTGATCATGTGATCCTATTGGATAGAAACAAAACACTATTCTTAAATGTCCCTAGTCAAGTATTATTGTTAATCAGGACGACAATAATGTATTGAGACTAGTATGTGCGTAGACTGATGACCACATCTCACGGGTCATAGATATGAGATATCAAGTCTTCACATGGATATAAATTAGACTAATGATGTATTGCATAGATCCACCATGAGAACGTTACATGGATCGTTACGTGGGTGTCATAAGCAATTCTCATAGTGATAATAGTGTATGTGGTCCTTTGACCTGAAATCACTACGATTCCTACATGAGGAGTTGTATGTTTTAATGCCATCCTTCAAGCCTAATTTTTCATAGATAGACAGTGGCATCAAGTTGATGCTAGCCCCTAAATCACAAAGTGTTTTTCCTGAAAATTGTGAACCAATCTCATAGGGAATGGTGAAACTAACGGGATCCTTGAGCTTTGGTGGTAACTTATTTTTAAATTAGCACTACACTCTTCAGTAAGTGCCATAGTGATGCCGTCTTCCAACTTCCTCTTTCTAGATAAGAGCACTTTCATGAACTTAGCATATGATGGCATTTGTTCAAGAGCTTCAACAAATGGGATGTTTATTTGTAATTTTCTGAAAACATCCAAGAACTTTGAGAACTGTCTCTCTTACTTCTCCTGAGTGTCTTTCTTCAGTCTCTGAGGGAATGGAAGCCTAGCATATAGTGAGGGGTCCAATGGTTTACCCAAATCTAAATCTTTCTTTTTTCTTCATACTCTTGGTTGTTCCTCTTTGGCTTTAGTAGAGAACTCTTCCTCTGAAGCATCTTTTTCTTAATTATGACTTGAAGGAGGAAATACTTGCTTAGCTTCATCTTCTTTTGATTGAGGACTAATAACTTTTCCACTCCTCAAGGAAATTGCCATACATTGCTCCTTAGAATTGACCACTATATCACTTGATAAGGTTCCTGGAGGTCTCTTAGAGAGTTGTTTTGCTATTTGACTCACTTGATTCTCTAAACTCCGAATGGTTGCTCCTTGATTTTGAAAATTTGCCCTTGTTTCCTCTGTAAAAGTGGAAGACTATTGCACAAAAGAAGAAGTCTGCTGCATAAACTTTTCAAGTGTACTCTCAAGAGAAGACTTCTGCTCAGGTTGAGCATTTAGTGGTATCGATTGATTCTGCCAAAAGAAATTGGGATGATTCCTCCAACATGGATTATATGTATTAGAATAAGGATTACTTTGTGGTCTCAAAGGATTTCCCATATAATTGACTTGTTCTGGAAAGATAAAACCAGAGTTGCTAGCCTCACATCCACCATTAGCATGATTACCTCCACAGAAGTCACAAATTAACACTTTGTGGTTCACTAAATTCACCTTCATATTCTCAACTTGTTTGGTGAGGTTGGCTAACTGTTGGGAAATACTTTTATTCTGAGTAAGTAAGGCATCGAGAGTGCTAAGTTCCATAGCTCCTTGTTTAACTGTAGATCTTCTACTAAGCAATTGGTACTCATTAGTGGTCATAGTCTCAAATAATTATTGCGCCTCTTCAGGAGTATTAGTGTTCAAAGACCCACCTACAGATGTATCCATTATACATCTTATAGAATGATTCAACCCATTGTAAAAGATTTGCACCTGTTGCCAAACTTCAAAAGCATGATAAGGATATTTTCTAAGCAGCTCCTTAAATCTTTCCCACACGTCATAGAGAGATTCTCCTTGATTTTGAGTAAAGCAAGCAATCTCACTCCTTATCTTTATGAACATTGATGGAGGAAAATACCAAGTGAAGAACTTACTAAATCCTAAGTGGAGATACTTCCTTGAGGCTGGGCTTGTAGCCAGCTCTTGGCTTTATCTCTCAAAGAAAATGGAAAAAGTCTTAATCGTATGACATCATCACTAGCTCCATTATATTTGATAGTATCACAGAGTTATAAGAAATTAGCAATGTGCAAGTTGGGATCTTCTGCTTGACCTCCCCCAAACTGATTATGTTATACCAGCTGTAGCAAAGCTGGCTTAATCTCAAAATTATTTGCTTGGATAACATACCACATAATACTAGTTAAGACATTTTCAGAAGAATGAGTTGCATAGTTAGTTAAAGTGCATCTTCTTTGTTCAATTGTATTTTCTACCATCTTTTCTTCTTCAATTCTGTTTCTTTCTATGGCTACTTCTATGTTTACTCTTGCTGTTCTTTCTATTTTCGGATCAAAAAGTAAATTTTTTTGGATCCATAGTACCTTGCATAAGCAAACAAACAAACAAACTAGAGTGAAGTAAAGAAAAGAAATTAAAAATAAAAATAAAAATAAAAATAAATGACTACTAAAAATAAACAAAGAAAACAAGAGTGAATAAAAAGAAACAAATTAAAAATAAAAATAAACAATTAAAAATAAAAATAAACAGAAAAAAATGCTTAAATTAGTGCTTCTTTAATTACTATTTAATATTGACAAACAATAATCTCCGGCAACGGTGCCAAAAACTTGTTGTGATATTGACAAGTTCACCAAATCGCAAAAGTAATAAAGAGTGAATAAGAGTATTGTCCCATGAGGATTATATTATTAATTATTAATTTCGTTAAATAAAAATTATCTAAGCCATCGAAAGATGAGAATTGATAGGAATGCAAATAAAAGAAAAACACTAAACAAAAAAATAATTAAAAATATCAAAAATCAGATCAAGGGTGAAAAATGATGAGACTAAAGTATTAGGGTCCATACTTCACTTGAACTCTTTTGATGCAAAATTCAAATATTAGTTTAATCAAATTTTATTTCAATGATTCATGTTCAATTCTCAAAATTAATCAATAATCAATCCCTTAGTATATTAATCCTCTTCACACTATTTAGAATTAATTAATCCCTTATTCTAACCCCAAATAGAGAAGGTTTTATAAAAAATGAAGGAATTAAGAGAAAGACCACACAACTCACAACGTCTATTCCTAGCAATTGCAGAAATTATGGTGTTTATCATAAGTTCTAGGTTTGTGCATAATTTTTCCAAATCGTACATAACCCAAAAATCATTCTCAAATTAATCAAGTTTAGAAATGCATTAAAAGAAAAAATAAACACATAAATCATGAAATAGAAACATAGATTAAACACAATAATGAGTTTACATCATCAAAGAACAAAATTCATCATCACTCTAATGAAAAAGGTTTAGTTACACATGGAGAAAAAAGAACACAAAGGGAAGAATACGATAAACTTCATTATAGATAAGTGAAAAGGTTCAAGAGAATTCCTAATCTTCAAGCCTAATTGCACCCACACCGCTTTAGGGTTTGTGCCTCTTGACGGCTGCTGCGTTCTTTCCTTAATATCTGCCCACAAACCTTACTTCTTATATTTATAGGCTTCAAAATGCGTCATTAAACGTACTGGGAGCTTAAGCGCTCAGTTTTTGGTCGCTTAGTTGTACTGTGCTTTCCTCTCTATGCTTGACCGATTAATCAGTCAAAAAATGGATGCTTAAGCACGCAGCTCTAGAACTTTATGTTAGCTTTCCAATGCCACAAATAGCGCGTCAATCCAATCTCTGAAGCCCAAGATATGACTCATTTACTGAGGAAAAGTTAGGATGCTTCAGGAATTTGAATTTTGATCCTTATTTAGGCATCCAGTCTTCTCCATGTGCAGTTACCTATCAAAAACACAAAAAACATCTAATAAGAACAAAATTTAAAATAATAAAACCATAATAAAACTTGAGAACAAAACTCAATCAAAAAGATTAAAAAAGGATGAAAACCTAAATTTTGAACTGTAAAAATATGAATTTTTAAGGTTCATCGGACACCCTTAATACTCTTTATATTGCTAACAATGATTTTATGTATAAAGTTATATATAGAAAGCAAGAGGAGCAAAAGCCATTAAAGGAAGCTTGTTATGAAAAAATCCTCAAAAAGATGTTCAAACTATTGAAGGGAGTCAAATGCCTCTTGGCGATGATGGTGCTCAATTTGAAGAAAAAACAAAGCAAAACAAAATTGATGAGGAAGAAGGTGATTCCCTTAAAGAGCCAAGTATGCTAGAAATTGAGACTACTTTCTATATAGCTAAAAAGGACTTTAAGATAAATAATGTTAAATGATAACTCCACAATGTTTAGTTATTTACGCCTCATATCTGATTGCTAAAGCCCTTGTATTTATGCATATTTGGAAGGTTTTGCACTTACATTTGTTATACCCAATTCTGATACCTTTCTTATATGTAATTGAGCAATTTGTGCATATTTGATATGTGATTAAGTGGATTTGCAACTCTTATTGATTTGGTATTTTCCCTATCATAGGAAAGGCTCCAAACAAGATGATATATAGAGCAGTTGAGCTGAAATGGGAAGAGGAAGTCAAATCTGCATCTCAGCATGTCACGTCGCGGCTCTGAGGAGCGTACGCCGCGACGCTTGCCTCCCCTGCATCAAAGTCAGAGGGTACGAAGAATTTAGCGCTGCAGCACAAGGAAATCAATGTCGCAATGCCCTGACCTAATTTGACACGTACCGCGGTATAGGCATGTTAATGTTGCGGCGTGCCTCTGATTTTTTGAGTCTATAAATAGATTTTTAGCAAAATTTTAGAGGGAGCTCCGTGGGAGCCTAGTTGAGTTTAGAGAAGCTGCACTAGGGACTTCATTTCTGGGCTGATTAGAGGCCTAGAGAGGCTAGGTTGGATGCCATCTTCCTCATGGAGGGAGATTGAAGCTTCAAGGATCACATCTATGGATTCCTTTATCTTCTCCCTTTGTTCTCTTCTCTTCCTTATCTTTTGAGCATGGTTTTTGTCTGTAAATTCGTGTTCAATGGATTAGCAGTTGTATTTAAGAAATACTTTGGATCTTTGTATGGATATTGATGTTTATGTTATCTTTTGAGTATCTATTGATGTTTGGTTTTGTTCTTCCATGCCTATGCTTAATGCTTGTTCTTGTTTGGCCAATAATTGCATGATCTTGATTGATGCAAATGAACTAGACATAGGGATTTGTGGATATGGATATGGTATGGTAGAAGCATGTTCGACGAGTTCAATTGGCTTAGATGAGTTGATTCGCTAACTGAATAGAAATATACCTTTTAGCCATGTATTAGCATATATTTGAGAATAGATCGTTCATTAGTGGAGTTTATACTAGTCCTCATGAAAACATAAGAAACATAGTGGATTAGGTAAACGACACCAGGGTTAATTGCGCTAGATATAGGCTTTTGACTAAATCAGATTCTCAAGCTAATTAACTAATCATTGATGTTGCTTGGAAAGATTTCATATCATTAGTTGAAGTAGGAGGTGAAGAAGGATTTCCTAGATATCTAAACCATTATCTTTATTGTTTTTGTAGTTTAGATTTAGATTATTTATGCTTTCTCTATTTTATATGTTCTTGGATAGAATTTAGCTAAGCTATTGGTTGTTACTTAGTAATGGAAGCCATATATCCCCATGGGAACGAACTTATACTCCGTATCTGTATTACTTGAATGACCCATGCACTTGCGGTACACAAATGGTCTAACAAGTTTTTGGCGTCGTTGCCAGGGATAACGGTTTAATTCCATTTTGCTAATATCAACAATGAGTTTAGCTGGTTCTAATTCAAGTTGTATAGTTCTTTTTCATTTAAAGTTTTCATTCTTTGTATATAGGTACAATAATTGGAGGATGAGCTTCATCATTCGAGGCCTTTGTGGGAGTTTGAGACACCGCAATGGAGACCTCCATTTAGGTGAAAGAAGGCCTACCATCCAATCCATCACTTTTGTGATCAAATTGGCAATCAGAGTTGGCAGTTTGCCTTGACAAAGTCCTGTCGAGACTATAACTCAGGCCCTTCTTGGGAGGGAACCCAGGTTTTTATGTTTTTGTAAATTAGTATGTGTTTAGTAAGTCTTAAGTCATAAATATGTAGTAAGTTTAGTTTTGTAGCTTTAGTTAGTTTTTAGGCTTTTCTTTAGTTTAAAGTCTTAAATATGTTAGTATCTTTGATTTTTGTATTCTTGTAGTTAGTATGTTAGATTTTAGTAGATGTAGATAGTTTTAAGTCTTATATATGTTAGTATGTTTGATTGTTGTAAGTTTAGTTAGTTTGAAGGTGTTTGTTTAGTTTTAAGTTATATATAGGTTAGTATGTGTGATTTTGTGTTTTTAAAGTATTTTAGTTGTCCATTTTGTGTTTTATCCTTTTAGACAAGTTTGAGAGGTGTTGAGGACCTCTTTGGGCAAAATTTTGCAGCAAAATTGAGTTCGTTGTAGAATTTTGCAGGCTGGCTCCTCACGCCACAGCGTTAACTTTGCAATGCCGCGGCGTGACAGTTATTTGTCCGCATTTGAGGCAAAATCCAAAGAGCTCAGCGCCATGGCGTGGTAATGTTAACGTCGCAGCACTCACTTGCTGAACTTGTTAAAAAAAGAAAAAGAAAAAGAAAAAGAGAGAGCTATTTAGTTCGGGTTGTAACACCCTTATGGGGATGTCAAATATAAAAAGAGAAATAAATAAAATCTACCCAAGTTGTAAAATATTTATTACGTATTAATATGGGTTGTAAAATAATTCCTGTTAAATAGAATATTATTAAATAAAATAATGCGAAAACATAAAGTAAACAGAACAACATCACTCATAATATACATATGGTCCAAGTTATAAGTTATACAAATAATTTACAACTACAACTACAAATATTTCAACAGAAACAGTAAAGAGTCAATATATACAAACGCAGACGCGCCCAAAAATACATCATACATATTTAATCCTCTGATGGATCACTTTCAGGAAACTCATCAGAAGATAAATATCCAGGATGCCTCGACACTTGGCGGACATGAGACCGCGCAGTCGATACGAGTGTCATCTCACTAGGCTCAGTGGATACACCACCCCAAAGACGCCTAATGGATAAAGGTAACTCTAGGTGCAAAAATACAGTAGTCATCATCACTGGCTCTTCATCAAACCTATGACGTAGGGACACAGTCAGCCGTCCCACGTACGTCACGGAGTCTCTGTCTCCTCGCATATGCCAAGCTAATGATCCACCGTGAAACTCGATTGTCACGAACCCCAAAAATCCAGGTACCGCCATACCCAAACCAATCAATCCAATGGATATGGATGATCAGATGGTTCTTGGTCGTCGTACTGATCTTTGGCTTGTTGATCTTCCTCCTCCTCGGGATACAGAATCTCAAGAGGCTGTTCCTCTTCCTCAAACTCTTTACCGCGTAAAATAAATATACAGAAAACACATACAATAAAGAAAGAGGTAAAACAATCTAAAATCATCACAAACATGAAAAATAAGAAAACGACAAACAACAGTTATACAATTCATGCAATATGAAAAGCTATAACAGTAATTTAATAATCAAATAGTGAAAATATCTAATTATCATAACAACACATGATATCGCAATTAAAACAATAACACATACGATGTAATATCACAGATAAATAAATTCAAAACAGATAATTTCTCGAACAATAATCAAATAAATAAATAAATAGATAAAATAAATAATGTTCAAGATATAATTAAATGCAACATGACACGATCCTACTCCATGGAGCTAAACACAAATAGATATCGAGAGAGAAATGACTCGCAAAATCTATTAGTACCACGGCTGCCCACCAAACTATTATTTGTTGTCACACTTTGCGTCTATAGCCCCATGTCATATGGAATCCATCATCCAAAGCATGGTGTAGTTCACGGTCTCACATTGTGGCACTACAGGCAATGTACTATTAGACATTACGAAATCTCGATTAAAAATAGTGCGTGTCGAGTCCATTAGTGTGCTATCGGTTACCACGGCCCAGCGGAGCGACCGACTGTCCATATATGGGATCCCGTACACTAACGTCTCCAAGTTCATAAGAACAATGAACCACACTACGTTTATCGCATCGACAACACGATGTGATTCACCTCGTCAACCAATCCACCAAAAATTAGCATATCCTCAAGTTACCAGGATATTCTCAAGATAAAAAAAAAATACAGTAAGTCCCACCGGACAAATACGGCTCCAAAGCCTGTACGGGTTCACCTCATAGCTCGACAGCAGAAAAATACAGAAAATCCAGAAAGAATATAGAAAATATCGTTTCGGTCAATCGCGTAGAAATTTTATCGCGTTTTCACAATCTCGTTGTTTTTACAAATGTTTTTAAATCGCGTAAATTTATTTTTCTGTTTTCAAAATCGCGTAGAGTTTTTAATGCATTTTCTCAATCGCGTAAGATTTTTAAATCATTTTCTTGTCCAAACTCCTTAAAAATTACTGTTTAAATAAACAGAAATAATAAATAATACGTTTAAACTACGTAAAATATTTTCAATACCGTATACTGTCTTTTGGACATCTTTTCTCTCTTATTTGCCCGTTTTTACTAAAAATTGACAGTATTTTGTTTAGAAAATTATAATAATGATTTCCTAATTTTTTTGTAAAAATTCTGTTTATTTTATTTTTAAACCATATAATTAGTCCTTTTGAAAACTACTAATATGCTTCAAAATACAGCATGAGCCATATGTTAGAAAATTCTCAAAAGTTACTGTATTTCATTTCTAACAATAAAATCAATAGTTTTAGTTCAAGACATTTAATTCTAATCAATTAATTTCTTTAAAACTCCTTTTAAAAAAATTCCTTTTTGACATATATTGCATTATTTTAATTGAAAAAGGTTTGGAATTGATCTTAGAAATCATATATAAGTGGTTTGGCATGTTGGCCTAAACATAAAATTGTGTCATTTGATTTCTAAATTCATTTTCCTTAATCTAAACAATGTGATACCTTATTAATGTTCCTAGGTTAATTAAATCTCATTTTAGGAAAATTAAGAGAACATTTTGGTTCTCCATTTTGGTCATGGCCGTGAGCCTCAAGGTTTGTGTTCTTTGGAAAACTCATGCAATCCTTGACATATTATTCACATCCTATAAATTATCATACATTTCTAACACATGCAATATATTTCTAACACATATAACCTAAATCAAAGCTTGTAGACATGTAATCAAAGCTTGTAGACATGCAAATTATTACAAACATCAAATAGGAAAGCTACTAACAAATACACAAACACATAAACAAGCTACTAACAATCACACAAATGAATCCTTATGGATTCTACAATCACAAAAATCACACTCCATCTTCTTACCACCATCCATAGATGATAAGATTAGTCTTCCTCTTACCTTAAATGAAGACTAAAACTCTTTCACACCTTTCCTTATGTTTCGGTTTTCTCCTTCAAAATCACCTAACAAGCTTAAACAAAACTACAAGTTACTAACCATAGAAAGAGAGCTTAAACCATGGAGAAATCATGGCTTAGAACTTTGAAAAAGAGTTTAGAAAAGAAAAACTAGGAATTTCACCTTCTTGGTTAAATCTTCCAAGTAGGTTTTCAAGCTTCAAATGAAGGATTTTGCAAGAACTCTCAACTAGAGATGTTCTTAGGATTATGTTTAGGTTTAGAAAACTTGGTTGGATAGAATTTTGGGTGGTTGGATAGTATGGAAATGTGTTTGGCCGAATGGAGCTTCAAGAAAACATCAATGGTGTTTAGGGTTTTTGGAAGAGAGAGAAGAGAGAAAATGCTTGAAGACAAAGTGATTTTTGGTCTTCCAAAGGTGGCTTGGCCGTAGCCTTCAATGCCATGCAAGCCTTAGAATGCATCAAAGGCCAAGATCAAAACTTGGTTAGCAAGCTTGGCTCCTATTGGTTCATCCTTGCCTTGTCATTAGCCTTAGTCACCATGCTTAGTCACTAATTAACCTAGTCATCAAGCTTAGTCACTTGTTCTTGAAAGTTCCTTCACTAATGATGCTTAATTAAGCTACTAAGTTAACTGTATTAGCTAAACGTGGGTCCCGTAAAATATTTCTGGGTCCACTGTTATCTAATTATACTGACTAATAAAATAATACACAAAATTATTTTATTTGACAGTTAAATCCTAAAACTTAAAAGATTAATTATCGTCTCATTCAGAATTGGGTTTAGTAAGATCCCCCAGTCTGAATAATTAAAACAAGATTTCCCCGGCCCGGAAAAATATTATTTTCCTGTCTCGGAGCAAATCGCACAAAAAGTCTAAATAAAATCACAGACAGTAATATTAAGCACTGTAACATATAGAAAAATTAAAAACAGTACAATCGGGACGTAACGGTCATTTTTCATTTTTTTCCACGACAAAGCAAATCATCCAAAACGTTCAAATAAAATTACAGACAGTATTAATTGTCTGTATATCACCCAGAAAAATTAAAACAGTAGCTCAAGAAAATTTTTATTTTACCGTCTCGAAGCAAAATACGTAAAACGATTAAATAAAATTTTAGCCTGTAAAACATATTTGTATTTCATACAGAAAAACAAGAAACAGTAAAATAGGGACATAACAGTCATTTACACAAAATCTTGAAAAATAGCAAACAGAACATTCGGGACATTTTCTAAAAATTGGGGTGTTACAACTCTCCCCAACAAATAAAAATTTCGTCCTCGAAATTACGCACATCAAAACAAATGAGGATACTGATCCTCATTTTATCTTCCAGCTCCCAGGTAGCATCACCCGTCACATCATTCCATATGACCTTCACTAGCTCGATCATCTTCCCTCGGAGCTACTTTACCTTTCTGTCCTCGATTCTAACAGGTAAAGTCTCATAAGTCAAATTCTCCTTCAACTGTACTTCATCTGGTTGTATGACATGCGTCGGATCTGGTATATACTTCCTGAGCTGAGATACATGAAATACATCATGCAGATTAGATAGAAAAGGCGACAAAGCAATCTGATACGCCACAGGACCTATACGTCGGATAATCTGATACGGTCCAATAAACTTAGGAGTAAGCTTCTTAGACTTAATAACCCTTCCGACACCGGTCGTAGGAGTAACTCTTAGAAACACATGCTCACCCTCCTCAAACTCAAGAGGTCATCTTCGTTTATCCGCATAACTCTTCTGTCTGCTTTGCGTCATTCTTATCTTCTCTTGTATCATCTTTACCTTCTCTGTAGTCTGTTGTACAAGATCTGGTCCAATAGTCATGCTTTCCCCATCCTGATACCAACATAACGGGGTTCGACATCGCCTTTCATACAATGCCTCATTGGGTGCCATCCCTATACTTGAGTGAAAACTATTGTTGTAGGTGAATTCTATCAAAGATAAAAATTCATCCCAACTTCCTCGTTGCTCTAAAACACAAGCACGCAACAGATCCTCTAAAGATTGTATAGTTCTCTCTGTCTGACCATCAGTCTGCGGATGATAGGCCGAACTCCGTCGCAACTTAGTTCCCATAGCTTCTTGCAGACTTCGCCAAAACCTTGACGTAAACCTCGGATCTCGATCAGAAACTATACATGTAGGTACACCATGTAATCTAACAATCTCGCTGATGTACAACTGGGTTAATCTTTCCAACGAATACTTGATATTAATTGGTAAGAAATGAGCCGATTTAGTAAGCCTATCGACTATAACCCATATTGAATCATGACCTTTCCTCGTCTTCGGCAAACCAGTAACGAAATCCATAGAGATACTATCCCATTTCCATTCTGGAATAGATAACGGTTGCAACATTCCAGCTGGTCTCTGATGTTCCACTTTCACTTTCTGACAAACCAGACAAGACTCCACATACTCTACTACGTCTCTTTTCATCCTTGGCCACCAAAACAACCTTTTCAAGTCTTGATACACCTTGGTCATCCCCGGATGTAAACTAAGATCACTAGTATGAGCTTCATCTAGAATCGACTTCTTCAATCCAGAATCATCAGGCATACAAATTCTTCCCTTAAACCTTAAGATTCCATCTGCTCCTTCTTCTACCGTCGCTTTATGACCTTGCTTTAGTAATTCTCTCTCATTTTGCAAAAACAAGTCTTCCTTTTGTTTATCTCGGACGACATCAAGAAATTCATTTATGATCATAACCTTAAACAAACGAACTTTTTCAGGTAGAAACTCCACAGACAACTATAGATCTCGAAACTTATTGATCAACTCTTCCTCCTTGATCATCATTGCCGAAACACTAAGCACCTTTCTGCTCAAGGCATCAGCTACCACATTAGCTTTTCCCGGGTGGTATTGAAGTTGAAAATCATAATCCTTTAAGAATTCCAACCATCGCCTTTGCCTCATATTCAATTCTTTCTGATCAAACAAGTACTTAAGACTCTTGTGATCACTAAAGACATTGAACAAATACGCTCCATACGTAAAATGCCTCCACACTTTCAGAGCAAAAACCACTGCAGCCAATTCCAAATCGTGCGTTGGATAGTTCCTCTCATGAACCTTTAACTGACGAGAAGCATACGCTACAACATTCCGGTTCTGCATCAAAACTAAACCTAACCCTTGATAAGAAGCATCACAATACACGTCAAAAGTTCCCTTAGAATCTGGCAAGATCAACACAGGTGCAGTTGTTAATCTCTTCTTCAACTCTTGAAAACTGGCTTCACGTTCTTCTGTCCACTCAAAAGCTTGACTTTTCCTCGTAAGCTGTGTAAGCGGTCTAGCAATCTTCGAAAAACCTTCAATAAACCTTTGATAATAACCAGCAAGTCCAACAAAACTTCGAACTTCTGTTACCGTCTTAGGCCTTTCCCACTGTAAAATAGTCTCCACTTTTGATGGGTCTACCGCAATACCTTCTTTCGAAATCACGTGACCTAAAAACTAAACTTTTTCCAACCAGAACTCACATTTAGCCAACTTCGCATACAGCTGCTTTTCTCTCAAAATCTGAAGAACAATACCAAGATGTTCAGCATGCTCTTCCTTAGATTGAGAATAGATCAGAATGTCATCGATTAAGACAACAAATCTGTCTAGATACGGACGAAAAATCCTGTTCATATAATCCATAAATATGGCAGGAGCATTCGTCACCCCGAATGGCATTACCTGATACTCATAATGTCCATAACGAGTTCGAAAAGCGGTTTTCGGTACATCTTCCCCCTTAACACGAATCTGATGATACCCCGATCTCAGATCTATCTTGGAAAACACCACAGCTCCTCTTAACTGATCCATCAAATCGTCAATTCTTGGAAGCGGATACTTATTCTTGATAGTCACCTTGTTCAGCTGACGATAATCCACACAAAGCCGAGAAGTTCCATCCTTCTTCTTAACCAAAAGCACTGGCGCTCCCCATGGTAAAACACTTGGTCGCACAAACTGCTTCTCTAACAACTCCATCAATTGCTTCTTCAGCTCCTCCAACTCTGCTGGCGATATACGGTACGGTGCAATTGAGATAGGACCTGCTCCTGGTACTAAATCAATTGAAAACTCGATCTCCCTCTCAGGTGGAAAACCAGGTACGTCCTTAGGAAAAACCTCTGGAAACTCGTTGACAACAGGAATAGTATTCACGTCCTTCTCATTCTTAACCTCTAGAGAAGACAATACCACATATCCCTACGCTCCCTCTCTTAACAAAGACTTGACCTTAACAGCAGTTAAGAATCCAGACTTTTCTTCCTTAGGAAAAACTATGGTTTTGCTTGCACAATCTATAAGGATATGGTTAGAAGACAACCAGTCCATCCCTAAGATTACATCTATCTCAACAAGAGGTAAACAAATCAAGTTGACCAAAAACTTACGATCTTTCACAACAACAGGACAATCCAAACATATCTTTGATGCAATCACAGGTTTAGCAAGTTAGCGTAGAAACACTCAATTTAACATTCAAAGAAGACACAGGCAACTTCAATTTTTCCACACAATCATATGCAATAAACGAGTGTGTAGCACCAGAGTCATATAACACAGTCAGATGGTTACCTCTAATGTCACCTTCTCCTTGTATAAGATCATTAGATTGAGAAATTTATGTTCCCGTCATAGTATATACTCGCCCTCCAGATCTCGATTGAGTATTCCCTGACTTCTGTTGATTAGCATGAACATAACGAACAGCAGGCTTCCTTTCTGGCTGAGTACAATCCTTCGATATATGCCCAGGTTGCTTGCAGTTAAAACAAACTGTCCCCTTAACCGTGCACTCCGGAGAGATATGACCTTTCTTTCCGCACTTAAAACACGTTGGCGTAAACGTCACTTTCTGTCCAGCTCCACTACCACTTGCACTTCCCCCAACTGGTGGTCGTTGAGATTGATTCCCTGATGGTCTGGAATACGGCTTACGCTGAAACCGATTCGTATTACTTCCTCCACCTCTCTGAAACCATGTCGGCCCAAAGTTACGATTCCTCTGATCTCTTGACGGCTCTAATTCTTCAAGTCGTGCACATGCATCAACCAAAGCATGAAACTGATTTATCCTCAAGGATATCACCCCTCGCTTCAGTTCCACTCTTAAGCCCGATTCAAACTTCCGACTTCTCCATGAATCATCCGGTCGAGTCTGAGCATAATCTGAGAATTGAGACAAATTCTCAAATTTTGTTGCATACTCATTCACCGTCATATTTCCCTATCGCAAACCAAGAAATTCCATTTCCTTGGCATGCCAAGCACTTGCAGGAAAATACTTTCCCAGAAAAGCATCAGAAAACACTTCCCACGTAATCTCAGTTCCTTTAGCTTGTAAAACTTGGCGAGTTCCTCTCCTCCAATGTTCTCTATCTCCTCTTAGCATAAAGACAACATAAGTCACCTTCTTATCATCTGTGCATCTCATTCCCTCAAAAATCCTTTCCAAGTCTTGTATCCATTGACTTGCCTTCTCCGGATCAACCTCGCCTCTAAACTGTGGCGGATTGTGGCGCCTAAATTCGAGATAAATTTAGGGCATCGCGATAGCATCTTCTTTGTTGAGCTGCTCTCAAGTCTGTTTCTCATCATTACTTGACCATCTGCATAGCTTCAAAGAGCTCATTTGCAATCATAGGATCCACATCACGATTCACGTTCGCACGTCCTCTACCTCGTCCGTACATCTTCTTTCTTCAAACAGAACAAAACAAAATTAGATACATCCTTTCGGAAGTAAATCACGAGAGAATCACACAAAGACAAACAAAAACAGACCCAACCACAACCCCAAAAGACTCTAACTTGGGCTCTGATACCAACTAATGTAACACCTTGTGGGGATGTCACATATATAAAGAGAAATAAATAAAATCTACCCAAGTTGTAAAATATTTATTACGTATTAATATGGGTTGTAAAATAATTCCTGTTAAATAGAATATTATTAAATAAAATAATGCGGAAACATAAAGTAAATAGAACAACATCACTCATAATATACATATGGTCTAAGTTATAAGTTATACAAATAATTTACAACTACAACTACAAATATTTCAACAGAAACAGTAAAGAAAAACAGTAAAGAGTCAATATATACATACGCAGACGCGCCCAAAAATACATCATACATATTTATTCCTCTGATGGATCACTCTCAGGAAACTCATCAGAAGATAAATATCCAGGATGCCTCGATACTCGGCGGACATGAGACCGCACAGTCGATACGAGTGTCATCTCACTAGGCTCAGTGGATACACCACCCCAATGACGCCTAATGGATAAAGGTAACTCTAGGTGCAAAAATACAGTAGTCGTCATCACTGGCTCTTCATTAAACCTATGACGTAGGGACACAGTCAGCCGTCCCACATACATCACGGAGTCTCTGTCTCCTCGCATATGCCAAGCTAATGATCCACCGTGAAACTCGATTGTCACGAACCCCAAAAATCCAGGTACCGCCATACCCAAACTAATCAATCCAATGGATATGGATGATCAGATGGTTCTTGGTCGTCGTACTGGTCTTCGGCTTGTTGATCTTCCTCCTCCTCGGGATACAGAATCTCAAGAGGCTGTTCCTCTTCCTCAAACTCTTTACCGCGTAAAATAAATATACAGAAAACACATACAATAAAGAAAGAGGTAAAACAATCTAAAATCATCACAAACATGAAAAATAAGAAAACGACAAACAACAGTTATACAATTCATGTAATATGAAAAGCTATAACAGTAATTTAATAATAAAATAGTGTAAAGATCTAATTATCATAACAACACATGATATCGCAATTAAAACAATAACACATACGATGTAATATCACAGATAAATAAATTTAGAAACAGATAATTTCTCAGAACAATAATCAAATAAATAAATAAATAGATAAAATAAATAATGTTCAAGATATAATTAAATGCAACATGACACGATCCTACTCCATGGAGCTAAACACAAACAGATATCAGAGAGAGAATGACTCGCAAAATCTATTGGTACCACGGCTGCCCAACCAAACTATTGCGCTGTCACACTTTGCGTCTATAGCCCCATGTCATATGGAATCCATCATCCAAAGCATGGTGTAGTTCACGGTCTCACATTGTGGCACTACAGGCAATGTACTATTAGACTTTACGAAATCTCGATTAAAAATAGTGCGTGTCGAGTCCATTAGTGTGCTATCGGTTACCACACCGTCTGTCCATATATGGAATCCCGTACACTAACGTCTCCAAGTTCATAAGAACAATGAACCACACTACGTTTATCGCATCGACAACACGATGTGATTCACCTCGTCAACCAATCCACCAAAAATTGGCATATCCTCAAGTTACCAGGATATTCTCAAGATAAAAAAAAATACAGTAAGTCCCACCGGACAAATACTGCTCCAAAGCCTGTACAGGTTCACCTCATAGCCCGATAGCAGAAAAATACAGAAAATCCAGAAAGAATATAAAAAATATCGTTTCGGTCAATCGCGTAGAAATTTTATTGCGTTTTCACAATCTCGTTGTTTTTACAAATGTTTTTAAATCGCGTAAATTTATTTTTCTATTTTCAAAATCGCGTAGAGTTTTTAATGCATTTTCTCAATCGCGTAAGATTTTTAAATCATTTTCTTGTCCAAACTCCTTAAAAATTACTGTTTAAATAAACAGAAATAATAAATAATACGTTTAAACTACCTAAAATATTTTCAATACCGTATACTGTCTTTTGGACATCTTTTCTCTCTTATTTGCCCGTTTTTACTAAAAATTGACAGTATTTTGTTTAGAAAATTATAATAATGATTTCCTAATTTTTTTGTAAAAATTCTGTTTATTTTATTTTTAAACCATATAATTAGTCCTTTTGAAAACTACTAATATGCTTCAAAATACAGCATGAGCCATATGTTAGAAAATTCTCAAAAGTTACTGTATTTCATTTCTAACAATAAAATCAATAGTTTTAGTTCAAGACATTTAATTCTAATCAATTAATTTCTTTAAAACTCCTTTTAAAAAAATTCCTTTTTGACATATATTGCATTATTTTAATTGAAAAAGGTTTGGAATTGATCTTAGAAATCATATATAAGTGGTTTGGCATGTTGGCCTAAACATAAAATTGTGTCATTTGATTTCTAAATTCATTTTCCTTAATCTAAACAATGTGATACCTTGTTAATGTTCCTAGGTTAATTAAATCTCATTTTAGGAAAATTAAGAGAACATTTTGGTTCTCCATTTTGGTCATGGCCGTGAGCCTCAAGGTTTGTGTTCTTTGGAACACTCATGCAATCCTTGACATATTATTCACATCCTATAAATTATCATACATTTCTAACACATGCAATATATTTCTAACACATATAACCTAAATCAAAGCTTGTAGACATGTAATCAAAGCTTGTAGACATGCAAATTATTACAAGCATCAAATAGGAAAGCTACTAACAAATACACAAACACATAAACAAGCTACTAACAATCACACAAATGAATCCTTATGGATTCTACAATCACAAAAATCACACTCCATCTTCTTACCACCATCCATAGATGATAAGATTAGTCTTCCTCTTACCTTAAATGAAGACTAAAACTCTTTCACACCTTTCCTTATGTTTCGGTTTTCTCCTTCAAAATCACCTAACAAGCTTAAACAAAACTACAAGTTACTAACCATAGAAAGAGAGCTTAAACCATGGAGAAATCATGGCTTAGAACTTTGAAAAAGAGTTTAGAAAAGAAAAACTAGGAATTTCACCTTCTTGGTTAAATCTTCCAAGTAGGTTTTCAAGCTTCAAATGAAGGATTTTGCAAGAACTCTCAACTAGAGATGTTCTTAGGATTGTGTTTAGGTTTAGAAAACTTGGTTGGATAGAATTTTGGGTGGTTGGATAGTATGGAAATGTGTTTGGCCGAATGGAGCTTCAAGAAAACATCAATGGTGTTTAGGGTTTTTGGAAGAGAGAGAAGAGAGAAAATGCTTGAAGACAAAGTGATTTTTGGTCTTCCAAAGGTGGCTTGGCCGTAGCCTTCAATGCCATGCAAGGTGTCATGGATTTGGCTTCATGCAAGCCTTAGAATGCATCAAAGGCCAAGATCAAAACTTGGTTAGCAAGCTTGGCTCCTATTGGTTCATCCTTGCCTTGTCATTAGCCTTAGTCACCATGCTTAGTCACTAATTAACCTAGTCATCAAGCTTAGTCACTTGTTCTTGAAAGTTCCTTCACTAATGATGCTTAATTAAGCTACTAAGTTAATTGTATTAGCTAAACGTGGGTCCCGCAAAATATTTTCGGGTCCACTATTATCTAATTATACTGACTAATAAAATAATACACAAAATTATTTTATTTGATAGTTAAATCCTAAAACTTAAAAGATTAATTATCGTCTCATTCAGAATTGGGTTTAGTAAGATCCCCCAGTCTGAATAATTAAAACAAGATTTCCCCGGCCCGGAAAAATATTATTTTCCTGTCCCGAAGCAAATCGCACAAAAAGTCCAAATAAAATCACAGACAGTAATATTAAGCACTGTAACATATAGAAAAATTAAAAACAGTACAATCGGGACATAACGGTCATTTTTCTATTTTTCCCCACGACAAAGCAAATCATCCAAAACGTTCAAATAAAATTACAGACAGTATTAATTGTCTGTATATCACCCAAAAAAATTAAAACAGTAGCTCAAGAAAATTTTTATTTTACCGTCTCGAAGCAAAATACGTAAAACGATTAAATAAAATTTTAGCCTGTAAAACATATTTGTATTTCATATAGAAAACCAAGAAACAGTAAAATAGGGACATAACAGTCATTTACACAAAAGCTTGAAAAATAGCAAATAGAACATTCGGGACATTTTCTAAAAATTGGGGTGTTACACGGGTGCTACTGAAGGCACCGATTCTGATCAAATACCATGGCATGGAGGCTGTGTGTTGCGGTATGTTATGTTGTAGTGTATATATTGTACATTGTTAGTTAGTTTAAATGTTTTTAAATATTTTTAGTATACTCAGCTCTCTCATTTCAGATATTAATAGGCTCAGGTATCCTGGACACCATGGACAGTAAGGACGCTGTTTCACTTAAGTTTGGGGGAGTATTATTACATGCTTTGATTATGATGTATTATATATGCATGTTTTGATATTTTGATTATACAGTAATGATAGTGAGTATGTTATCATGATCATATGCTGAGTTTGACTATTATTGATAGGATTCTAAGGCAATTTTTTTTCAATTTTGATTGAATGATTGAATTGATGCTAGTGTGGACTTGGTTGTTCAATGACATAAATGGTTGCAATTTGATTACTTTGAGCGAAACCATAGGTGATCAAAAGCATGTGAAACAGTTTAGTTGCTATTGATGCATGATTTACATTCCACTTAGATGCAAGTGTAACTTTGAGTATGATAAGAGTGCATATTTAGAGAAAGTTTATAGATGTACATGTAGAACTTCGATTATCCTAGAAGTTGTTTTTAAACTCTCTTGAGCCGAAATCCTAGATTGTGTATGACTGAGGAAATGATTAGGGCATTCTTTAGACCGATAGAGCTTTTCAAGCCTACCTTGAATGATGATATCTCTAGGTCCCATTTTGAAGCCTGATAATTGTTTGGCCTTATATGTTTTTCATTCAACCATGTATTCCTTAACCTATTAACCATTCTAATGCATATGAAAGCATGTCATTTTCTTCTTACCTTCATTATTTGTTGAGTACATGATGTGTTATTTCTTGAAGTGAGTCCGGTGAGTAGGGGTATGTATGTTTAAAAAAAATGAGCCTGAAGGAACCAAATGCAATAAAAAAAAGACAAAGAAATTGCTTTGTTAAAGTAAAAATAAAAAAAAAAGAAAAAAATGAGAAGAGAGAAAAGCAAAGCAAATAATGAGAGAAGAAAAGTTAAAAATGAAAAGCATTGCATGGTCCTAATGAGTTCTGATCTTTCAAAGTCTTTTTGGAATACTATGAGAATCTCACTTGGGCTCAAGTCTTGAAATTATATGTGTATATGTCTCAATGTTTGTATGTATCCTTTCCCTTCTTTTCTTACGCCCATACCATGACCTTACATTACAAGCTGTAAAGACCCTTTTCATCCTCAGTTGTGTATGGTTTACATTAGTGGAGAGAGAGTTTAGATTCAATTTTGTGGATTTTATGATTCATATACATGTATATTTATAAACTTATCCAGATGTGTATGACTTGAATAGGAGAAGTTTATCTTGCATGTTTGTGAAAAATGTGATTTGCATGAAAGGATGTTGAATTGTTACGTGTTTAGGATTGTGTATGTGTGGAGTTGATTGTGATATTTTTGTATTCATTGAGGACCGATGCAATCATTCTGCACTGGTTATATTTAAAGAGAAAATTGAAATTAAAAGTTATTGAATGTATGTTGAGTATATATTGTTCAAGAAAGTTTACTTAGTCATACTTTGTTTTCTCGAGGACAAGCAAAAGGTCAAGTTTGGGGGTGAGATAACTCCACAATGTGCAGTTATTTGCGCCCCATATTTGATTGCTAAAGTCCTTGTATTTATGCATATTTGGAAGGTTTTGTGCTTATATTTGTTATATCCAATTCTGATACCTTTCCTGTATGTAATTAAGCAATTTGTACATATTTGATATGTGATTAAGTGGATTTGCAACTCTTACTAATTTGGTGTTTTCTTTATCATAGGAAGGGCTCCAAACAAGATGATATATGGAGCAGTTCAACTGAAATGGGAAGAGGAAGCCAAATCTGCATCTCAGCATGTCACGTCGCGGCTCTGAGGAGCGTACACCGGGGTGCGTTCCTGCCTTGAATCAAAGTCAAAGGGAACGAAGAATTGAGCATCGCGGCGTAAGGAAATTAATGCCGCGACGCCCAGACCTAATTTGACACACGCCGCAGCGTAGGCATGTTAATGCCACGACGTGCCTCTGATTTTTTGAGTCTATAAATAGATTTTTAGTAGAATTTTAGAGGCTCTGACTATGGGATTTAAAGGTGCAAACCCAAGTGCAGGTTGTCTCAAGTAATAAATTCTCGGGAGTCCGAGGTCGATCCACAGGGAATTGATGAAGAGAAATTATTTGAGATAAGAAAAGGATTTGTCACAACACCAAAAGTAATAAAAGATGTTCACAAATGAATTTAAGAACTTACTTGGGTTAGGAGATCCACTCTTGGTAATAAATTAAAGGCAAGATTATTTCTCTTTATAACTCAATTGAAATCCACACACAACGGAGGTTCCAATCGAAAAATATAACATTCAAAGTTTAATTATATATGTAATCATATTATGATTCCTTTAATTATCTACCAACATTTGTAAATGAGTTCAAGCATTCACTGTGTCAATTCTATTATCTACAATAAATCAAGATCTCCATTATACAAAGAAGGTTTCTAAATTTATTGGAAACAAGATACAGCACATATAATGTCCATTTGATAATATATCATTTAAGCACAAGAAATAGAATAATCTAACCTTTTTTCATTACCAAGAGCTTCACTCTTTCACCCAAGCAAGATGAAGATTTAGTTACTCATAGATAAGAAGAAAGAAAGAGAGAAGAAGAGAAAGATGAACATAGCTTCAATTTAGAGCAAGAGAAAATTACAACAAAGGAAAATAATAAACAAGCATAACCATAACTTCTAAAAACTAAGCCTAACACCAAGAGCACTAAATGATCAGCCAATGGTGCCTTTTATAGAGGATTAGGGATACAAAATGACAAGGGGGCTGATTAAGAGTAGGTGGATGAGTGGGTGAATGAATGAAAAATGCCAAATGGTGAGTTGGTGAGTGGAAAATTATTGAGACTCTTTGTCTCTGAAATCATTCATTGCTTAACTCATGGATCCCGTCATCAAATAGAAAAGTCATCTTCATGAAAGTTGTAGATTTGGGTCTTAACTTTCGAATGTGCAAATTTCGGCTCATTTCATCACCTACAGCCCGAGATATGGTCTAATTACTGCATACTATTCAGGCCTAGTTTTAACACCTCTGTTTTGAATTCCAGACCCAATATCACCTCCAAACTGTCTAATTTGAGTTTTGTGTTCTGCATAAAAGTTTTAGATATGGGTCTTAACTTTCAAGTATCAAAATTTCAACCCAAGAAAGTTCCTACAACCCGAGTTATGCTTTGATTACTGTACATTGTTCAGGTTCCAGACACAAAACTTGTGTTCTGACTTCCGAGCCCAATTAGCTCCACTAGATGTCTGAATGAGACTTTGAGCTCTTCATCAAAGTTGTATAGCTCTCTCTTATCTTTCCTATAAGGTAAGATACATAATTTTTACACATCTACAACTCAAGATATGACAGAAATACAAAAACAGTGTAAGACCCAAATAATGCTGGAAAAATCAATTAAGTCTAATTTGAGTCCAAACTTATAAAACATAATCAGGCTTAATCAATTAAGTACATGGAGAGTGTAAATGACTAAAAATGAGGGTTTATTAATGTTCAAAATATGTGATTATCAAATTCCCCCACACTTAGCTTTTTGCACTCCTGGGCAAAACACATAAGACCAAAGCTAGGAAACAAAGAAAAACGACATAGACTCAAAAGCTAAAAACTCTAAAAGACTCGATGATGCAAGAAGAGCAACAAGAAATTCAAGGGATCAAAGCATTAATGAGGTAACATTTCTTGACATCTCAAACTAACAAGCAAAGAAACTTCAGTTAAAAAGAATGAATCAAGAATGATAGATCCTCATAGAATTCACTCTCAATCTCTCAAGTGTTTAAAAGGTAAGTATTTCACTCTATTCAACCCATGAACAATTGCACTACCATAAGCTTGCTTATCTTTTACTTCTCCGCTACTCAAACCATATGCATACAAAAATCAAGAGGACTTTATTCAAGGTTGTAATGGGGTCATGGTAAAGGAGAGGGGATAATATGCATGTGAGAAGATAAATACCAAAGAGAAGAAAGGAGCATTTGTTAGTCATGGCAACCATTACCCAAGAGGGGGGGTGAATTGGGTGATTACAAATTTTAATACAACTTTGAGAAATTATGCATTTTGATATTTTCAATCAACACATGCAGCGGAAAAGATACAACTATTAGATATTTCTCAAATACCACTTGGGCTATAGGATAATTCAAACAAATAAGCTAGATATTAAATTCAACTCAAACATATATAATTAAAGTACAAATATAAAGGAGATAGAGTTGAGAGAAGCAAACACAGTATTTATCCTGGTTCGACCACCAACCACTTGTGGCCTACGTCCAGTCCTCAAGTAAACCACCCGAGATTTTTCACTATTACTTCAAGCTTGAACAGGTGCTTGAAACCTTTACAAACTAGAGCACTCAACACACCTTGGGATACCTCACCCTTTGTGCTTGAGCCTCAACTTCAAGGGATACCTCACCCTTACAATTTGAGGGATGCCTCACCCTCTCTTTTATAGATTCAACAAGGTTTGTATGAATTGAAACTCTCTCTAAGAGTGGATAATACAAATTGAAGCTCTATGGGTATCAAGGAATCACACACTTATAGCTTAAAAACAGAGGTTTGGAGAAATAGATAGTGAAACACGAATCTAATGCTCAATGATCATTTTCAGATTGTTCTCCAACCTTTTTTTGATGCCAAACAACTTGCATTTATAGCCCAATGCATTTTAGAGCCGTTGGAGGTAGATAAAAACATTAAATGCTCTGTAATAGAGCCGTTGTTCGTGTTTTCTGATTTCCCAGCTAACCGGTTAGGAAATTATCCTAATCGGTTAGGAGCTTTGATTTTTGGCTCCTAACATTTAGAATAACCGATTAGGTGGAGTTGCTAATCGGGTAGGAGCTTTTATAAAAACACGAAAACGCTCTTTTCTTTTACACTAACCGATTAGGTGAATTGCCTAATCGGTTAGGAGCTTTAGAAACATGAAAAATACTCCTAACATTCACACTAACCGGTTAGGTGAATTGCCTAATCGGTTAGGAGCTTTTAGAACATGAAAAACGCTCCTGACTTGTGCAATAATCGGTTAGGTGAATTTCCTAATTGGTTAGGGCACTCTGGTTTTGAAAGCTAACTTTAAATGATCATAACTTCTTCGTTTCTTATCCGTTTTAAGCCAATGACCACTCATTAGAAAGATCTTTGAGTCTATTTTCAAATGAAATAATTTCAAAACAAAACTCAAAGTAGTTTATAAGTTATGATCAAAAGAGTGACCAAAGGTCAGCTTTGCAAAACACAAACTTAACTATTTTTCATGGATTTAAGCAACCACCATAACTAGCTTTTCAAAACTTGTTTGTTGAGCATTTTAGCATGTAAAAACTATTTGTAAAGATTTGAAAACATATTTGACCTTAGTGTGATTCCCATTTACCTTTACACAAGATCTAAGTCCTATAAGCTATTCTTAAAAAACCTTGAGACTTGATCTTTTGCCATCATCAATTCTTGATGTAATCCAAGCTTCTAAAAAATTCTTCTCTTCAAATCTTGCAAACGCTTGGAACATCTTATCATTTTCATTCTTCTTGAGTTGAGCATGATTGTGATTTTTTGCTTTCTTGTTGCAATGCTCATTCTTGATACTTGGACTATCCTACAAAGTATTGCTCACTTAAACAAACATAATTAGTCCAAATTCATACTTCAATATCTTCATATGCATGATTTATAAATGTATAACTTTAGTTAGTCTATCATGCATATAAGACTTTCATAGACACATCCAAATTAGACATTTATCAATTGCCAATAGATATGCTCTATATATGATGCAACAAAGAACACTTTGCATATTTTTATTTAAATAGAGCTAAATTCGATGTTAATCATTATAACTCATATAAAGCATTATTGGATATATTATATAAAGAATGCTACACATATCTCATTGCATGATTGTTAAGTGAAATATAACTATATAAAGTGCATAATCATGCATGATACAAAATATCTCATTAAGTACATCTATGTAGCATAAGCATCATTCTTTTTGTCTTGTATTTGTCATCATCAAAACATCATATTAAATCATTGGGGCAAACTTGTATCCACAATCTCCCCCTTTTTGATGATGACAAATCACCAAAGAAAAATATGTTTAGAAATATGGAAGAAGAGATATTTGTTTAAGCATTTCAAACATTAAGCACAATGACATATTTTTCTTTCCAATTTTCTCTCCCCCTATTTGACATCAACAAAAAGGCTTAGGAAGGAAAGATAATATTGTCTCTCCCCCTATAGATAAAACTCATGTTGTCAAAGAGGGTAGGATCATCAAAACTCAGAAACTTCTTCAAGTTATTCAAATCATAACTATCTTCCTTTATTTAATTCTACACATGATTCAAGAAAAGAGAGATGAAACAAGCATGCTTTCAAGATATAAAAGATTATTCATGTAGTGCTTGTCACATTTTAGTACATCAACATTTAGCATATGATAGCAATAAACTTAATAAATTATGTCTAGCATATAATATCTTGCATACCACATGATAAATAAGTATCACTTGATATCACTTGTTAGTAATGACAAAATATTCGTGTAAGATCATGAAATTGAGGTTTTTAAGTGAAAGATCATACAACTTGTCACATATCAAGCATGTCTCAATGAAAGAATAAAAAGATATGAAGTTTAAGAATGTTTACCTTCTTTCATTGCTGGAGGGAAAAAGAATGAGAGGTGGTTTTCGTTGACATGTTGATAGTATTAATAATAAAATACTTCATGTCAAACAAGGATGTAAGCTAAGATATATAAGCAACAATTTAAGAGCTAGGCTCCCCCTCAAAATATGCACAAGATGCATAAAGTGAAATATATATGTCAAGACCATGTAAGCACATTATCATAAAGTAAAGCAAGACAAAAGATACTTATTCTAATCCATCAATCAAAATCATTTTAAAACTTCTCCCCCTTTCAAAAAGAATTTTACAAGAGCACATTATATTGTTAAAAGCATTTTAGAAAGGTAAAGAGGTTTTATATTAAAACCACTTATTCATTGAGAGAGATCAAACTAAGTCATAAGAACATAAGTACATCTCCTTGATGAAATATGCTATAGGGATCAAAGCATGTATAGAACTAACATCATTCACCCTATTTGCAATGACAAAATTAGCAAGTTAATATCCAATTAGGCACCTTGTCAATACTAAGCATACTTCTCATGTAAGGAAAACATCTAATCTTTTAAGATCAATTTATCAACAAGTATCACATAATCCATAGCATATAAAATACCACAATAGTTTAGGGATAGAGATACTTATTGAGCTAGATAGAGAGTGATGCACCTTTAGAATGTTCTTTATTTATAGGTCCTTTGAGTTTGTACTTTCTTCCATTGCGTATCCCATTCCATTGCACTTGAAGAAAGTCTTCTCATTTCCTCTTCCTTCAACATTTCTCATTTATCCACATATGCTTGACATTTCAATATTTGATGACTATATTTCAAAAGTTCTCTAAAACATGGGTTAGCATCAAATATCATTTAAACTTATTTACAAGCATAATTTGGGTTGATAAATAATATCAAGCTTGTACCACATTATCAACCATGCAATGTTAGCTCTAACAAGAATAAAGGAAGAACATATGCACTTGAATCCAAAAATATGATTTAAGCATTTTAAGGCATGATTCAAGTTTATCAAGAAATACATGATCAACATCAAAACTTATATAAGCATTTTGGGGCAAACAAGAATCTTGTAAGGCATGTAATATCAAGTAGGGAATTCTAGTATGCACGCATGCCAATCAAGGACAAAAAAATTCCTTATTGTAATGAAAGAATTGAAAAACCATGGAATTATAATCTTTAAAACCATTTATGATTCATTTCAACATATATTTCAATGTAAGAATAATTGGAATTTAAAGGCAAGTTCAAGACACAAATTATGTTGAGTGAGTGGGTGCTTGATATGTGAAGGAGGTCATAGCAGGGAGTCTTTTTTGATGACTAATAACCAGTTAGTGAAGTGTGGTAACCGATTATGGTGTAGAAAATCAGAAACGGGTAGCCACAGATTAAGTGAATAACCGATTAGACAGTGAGGTTAATCGGTTATTTTCATTTTGGAACAAAAATTGGAGTCCTCTGTGAATCAAAATAATCGGTTATGGAGAGGTGGTAATCGGTTAGGGGTTATTTATAACAGAGAAATTGCTTCTGATTTGTATGGATAACCGATTACCTTGTTTCTCTAATCGGTTAGTTATTTTAGAAAACAAAGAGGCAATGCATCTGTTTGAGGGAATAATCGATTAAGGGGATGTGCTAACCGATTAGGGATAATTAGCTAACCGATTATTTTGCTTAACAGAGAGCACGAAATTGCTTCCAATATACAGGGTAACCGGTTAGGGGCTTGGCCTAACCGATTATTTTGGCTTGACAGAGACACCATTAATGTACCAGAAATTTTCAAAGGCCAAAATCAAATTGTTCCCTTCTTGGATTGATTGTTTCACTTCCATAGCCATTGAAATTTCATGAAAACATCACTTAAACAAACCAAATCATGCCTCCTTGAATATCATTCTTTAAATTAGCTTTATTTTTCATTTACTCAAACCATAAATGCAACTCAACATGACAAGTTATGCAAAAAAATATTTTTAGCAGGAGTTAGATACATGATTTATTCAATATGCCAAGATCAAGGATATTTTCATCAAATATGTTATTTTAAGCAAGAAGCAAACTAATCTAGCATATGTAAAGATGTGTTCAAGAAATTAAGATAGAGAAGCATAAACCAAGTCTCCATTTTACCAAAGGTTGCAAGTCCAAGCTTCTTGAAGCCAAGGAAGAGAGCTTGAAGTATTTTCTGGTTTTGTACTTAGAGCAGCCACTTTTCAAGATATCTCAAGTCAACTTTTGGCCTTTAAGCATACCTACAACATTTTTCAATTTTTCGTTTTTGGTACCCAAATTTTCTTGGGTCCTTGTGTGTTAATTTTTGAATATTAATCCATTGTACTCTCATAATGATCATTTTTTTTAAAGTATATAAATTGAGTACAATAAATAAAATAATCAATTACCATTAAGCACATAGCTTATAACATACTAACTTTCATGATATATAGACAATTCAAATCATAGCAAGCATACCTAGGAATTGTAGAACCTCATGTACCATGATATATAACAAATTAATGCGCTAAGGTACAATAAGAATAAACATAATCATGTGCTAAACATAATATTCAAATTTTACCAAGCACACATGATTCTATCCCTTACCTAAGGCCTATAAGGAATATACCTCAAATTCATTGACTTTACAAGTGAATGTGCATAAGAGGTAGAAACGTTTGATACCTTGGCCTTGGTAATCAAGGAAACTCTTTTCCTCACCCATTGCTTCTCTTTTGGTGTTTTGAACTTTGCAAGTTCTACATTTTGTACTTGAGAAGCTTTGGTTGAAGCCAACTTCCTTCTTTGACCAAAACTTATACCATTGGGCTTTGGAAGCATTTCCCTTGATGATTCCTTTTTCATTTGACCAATTTGTGCATCTTTTTGAGAAGTTTTCTGCATAATTGAAATGCTAGGAGGACATTTTGGTACCCACTTCATCTTGGGTCCTTGAATGTTAGTATTAGGGCCTTTAAGATCTTTAGGAACCCATACCACACTATTTCTCATATAAGTATTTCTCCTATAATAGCATAAATGAGAAATATGTCCTAGATGACCACAAAAATTACAAACAATTGAATTCAATGATGATTTGGTCCTTTGAAGATCATTTTTAGAAAACATAAGCCTTTTGTTATTTTTATATTCTATGTCATTTTTGCCACAAGCCTTACTTGAATTTCCATGTGAAATAACATCAGTTTCATTCTTATTAACAATCATGGATTGTAAACAATTAGAATCATTTGCTTTGGCAAAATGAGAATATAAGTCCTCAACTTGATTTTCTAAATCAATACACTTTTCACAAGAAGTTGAGGTTTCACATTTCAAAGGCATTTCCTCATCAAGAAAAGCATATTCATTTTTCAAAGTTTCAATTTCATTTTCAATGGAGGAAATGTTTTCCAAACAAAATAAATTTTTCTTTTCTAAATTCAACAAACCATCATTCAATTCATCATATGCATATTGTAGCTTATCATAGTAAGGACTATAATCTAGTTTAGCATTATTTACCTCAAAGTCCTTTTGAGCCATATAGGAAGTAGTCTCAATTTCTAGCATACTTGGCTCTTCCTCATTGTTATCCATCAAGGATTCAAGAACATCTTCTTGAGGATATTTTTCATGACAAGCTTCCTTCAATGACTTTTGCTCTTCTTGCATTCTATATATAACTTTATGCACAAAATCATTGTTAGCAAGATAAATAGCATTAAGAGCATCCCATATATCTTTAGCACAAGAGCAACTCTTAATTTTAGCATAAGCATCATCATTTAAACTACTTCTCAAGATTTGTATTGCTCTAATGTTCAAAGAAAAACATTTCTTGTCATAATCATTCCAAGTTTGTTTTGATTTGCAAGTAAATCCATCAAGTACAATATCCCACAAATCAATATCAATAGATTGCATATAAATCTCTATTCTAGCTTTCCAATAAACAAAATTCACACCATCAAAGAATGGTGGTTTATCAATTTCAAAACCTTCCATTTTGAAAAGCTTTTTAATGGTTACCAACAAACAAGGATCTTTAACTCTAAGCGGTTAAGCTTTCACCAGAGCACGAAGCTCTGATACCACTTGTTAGTCATGGCAACCATTACCCAAGAGGGGGGGTGAATTGGGTGATTACAAATTTTAATACAACTTTGAGAAATTATGCATTTTGATATTTTCAATCAACACATGCAGCGGAAAAGATGCAACTATTAGATATTTCTCAAATACCACTTGGGCTATAGGATAATTCAAACAAATAAGCTAGATATTAAATTCAACTCAAACATATATAATTAAAGTACAAATATAAAGGAGATAGAGTTGAGAGAAGCAAACACAGTATTTATCCTGGTTCGACCACCAACCACTTGTGGCCTACGTCCAGTCCTCAAGTAAACCACCCGAGATTTTTCACTATTACTTCAAGCTTGAACAGGTGCTTGAAACCTTTACAAACTAGAGCACTCAACACACCTTGGGATACCTCACCCTTTGTGCTTGAGCCTCAACTTCAAGGGATACCTCACCCTTACAATTTGAGGGATGCCTCACCCTCTCTTTTATAGATTCAACAAGGTTTGTATGAATTGAAACTCTCTCTAAGAGTGGATAATACAAATTGAAGCTCTATGGGTATCAAGGAATCACACACTTATAGCTTAAAAACAGAGGTTTGGAGAAATAGATAGTGAAACACGAATCTAATGCTCAATGATCATTTTCAGATTGTTCTCCAACCTTTTTTTGATGCCCAACAACTTGCATTTATAGCCCAATGCATTTTAGAGCCGTTGGAGGTAGATAAAAACATTAAATGCTCTGTAATAGAGCCGTTGTTCGTGTTTTCTGATTTCCCAGCTAACCGGTTAGGAAATTATCCTAATCGGTTAGGAGCTTTGATTTTTGGCTCCTGACATTTAGAATAACCGATTAGGTGGAGTTGCTAATCGGTTAGGAGCTTTTATAAAAACACGAAAACGCTCTTTTCTTTTACACTAACCGATTAGGTGAATTGCCTAATCGGTTAGGAGCTTTAGAAACATGAAAAATACTCCTAACATTCACACTAACCGGTTAGGTGAATTGCCTAATCGGTTAGGAGCTTTTAGAACATGAAAAACGCTCCTGACTTGTGCAATAATCGGTTAGGTGAATTGCCTAATCGGTTAGGGCACTCTGGTTTTGAAAGCTAACTTTAAATGATCATAACTTCTTCGTTTCTTATCCGTTTTAAGCCAATGACCACTCATTAGAAAGATCTTTGAGTCTATTTTCAAATGAAATAATTTCAAAACAAAACTCAAATTAGTTTATAAGTTATGATCAAAAGAGTGACCAAAGGTCAGCTTTGCAAAACACAAACTTAACTATTTTTCATGGATTTAAGCAACCACCATAACTAGCTTTTCAAAACTTGTTTGTTGAGCATTTTAGCATGTAAAAACTATTTGTAAAGATTTGAAAACATATTTGAGCTTAGTGTGATTCCCATTTACCTTTACACAAGATCTAAGTCCTATAAGCTATTCTTAAAGAACCTTGAGACTTGATCTTTTGCCATCATCAATTCTTGATGTAATCCAAGCTTCTAAAAAATTCTTCTCTTCAAATCTTGCAAACGCTTGGAACATCTTATCATTTTCATTCTTCTTGAGTTGAGCATGATTGTGATTTTTTGCTTTCTTGTTGCAATGCTCATTCTTGATACTTGGACTATCCTACAAAGTATTGCTCACTTAAACAAACATAATTAGTCCAAATTCATACTTCAATATCTTCATATGCATGATTTATAAATGTATAACTTTAGTTAGTCTATCATGCATATAAGACTTTCATAGACACATCCAAATTAGACATTTATCAATTGCCAATAGATATGCTCTATATATGATGCAACAAAGAACACTTTGCATATTTTTATTTAAATAGAGCTAAATTCGATGTTAATCATTATAACTCATATAAAGCATTATTGGATATATTATATAAAGAATGCTACACATATCTCATTGCATGATTGTTAAGTGAAATATAACTATATAAAGTGCATAATCATGCATGATACAAAATATCTCATTAAGTACATCTATGTAGCATAAGCATCATTCTTTTTGTCTTGTATTTGTCATCATCAAAACATCATATTAAATCATTGGGGCAAACTTGTATCCACAGCATTATGGTACAGTTAGAGTGGAAAAAATGTTTGAGAACATTCATCATAAAGGACAATTACCAATATTTGACTAATGTTTTGTTGAAGATCAATCCCAAATTGATGAATTGAATTCATTGTTAAGCATGAACCTTCTCATTTTCTTCCTGTTGTTTCCAAGTATCCACCTTTATTCTAGACTCTGATAATTCTTTGATTGCTATAGTGGTCAATTTTTTTTTTTATCATTTTGCACACATACCCGCACACATGTTCAAGAACAAGGTCAATGCTCCCATATTCCCTAAGGTTAGGTAAAAACATGTTTTTTTTTAAAGGCACGTAATGAGCTAAAAACAAGGAATGGTTAAATAAGCTCAAAGGGGTTACACAAGGGAAAATATACAAGGATGGCTATTTGGTCAAAGTAGCTATTTCAAAATGTCTCAATCATATTTATGTATGCATGTGAAAATGTAGCCTCAAAGAGAATCAAAGCAAGTTCTAGAGTAACAATTCCATGAGTGAAAATCACACAAGAAAGAAGAGAATGGTACAGATATTCAATCCATTCATCAACAGGCTCAAAATCTCACAAGGCATATTTCTATCATTCTCAATCCACCAATTCAACATTCATATCTAAGCTTGTGATTTTTAATAAAGAAGATAATTTATACTAAGATCCAAGAATCCATTAGCTACTTTTGTACAAAATAATTATCTTCTCAACTAAGATGCGTCTCAAGAGTAAAATTACCTCCAAGGCAAAATTTACTCCTTACTCTGCCATCCTTAATTGGTTTTACTACGAATAGGTTTCTGATAGTCATATCACTAAACATACTTCCCAATTTAGATGTGTCTCATAAGTAAAATTACTCCTTACTCTGCCATCATTCATTGGTTTAGTAAGTCCATGACAATTATATCATACTTCCCAAAAAAAAAATTTGTTTTTTGGTCAACTATCCTTCCCCCCAACTAGATCGCAACATTGTCCTCAATGTTAAAATATAGATGAGTAAAAGATATAAGATATTACCTGTTGGAGAAATTACTGAAAAGAGAAACCTGACACAAATTTAAACATAAACAAAGTACAATAAATAAAACTAAAGCTTAATATTATTTAAATAACTAGAGTGTCTGATCGGGCTTGTGATGCATATTGCTTCCCTCACTGCTTCCTGCTGACCAATCTATTGAGCTATTGCTGGGACAGGATCAAAGTTCAAAGGTAAAAAAAAAAAATTGACTTCAAGAAAACCATCAGGGTAAAGAAGTCTAGAAACCCATGAAGGACCCTGCTCAAAGGATCGTCTGTCCAAAACCAAAATAAAGAAAAATCATACAAAGATAAAAGAAATATAATAGCAAATGATGACATACCTTTATGTACAGTTTTCATAGCGTATCTCTATACTGCGCGTCATGAGTGCAGTAGTGGCATATCTTTATACTACATGTTACCAGTGCAGTAGACACTCACGTCCGTTTATTCGAAGAAAAGAGAAAGAAGAAACTATCGTGGGTTTCCATCCTAGTTCTGGAACTTGGAGAGCTCAGACTTGGGCTCGTAACATCAATAAAGATGCTAAAATCTGAAACTCGTAATGTCTAAGATCCAGAACATCCCATCCTAGGGCGTTGAGAGCCCCTTCTAATAAAAGAGAGGATCAAGCTCAGATGCCTCATACACTTTGGCAGTTGGAGGTTACTTCTCACTAATAACCAGAGTGGGATGCTTCTGCCTATCCATCAACTCCACAGTGCCTAGATGGTAAACATTGGGTTATGGAGTGCGGCTCTCTACAGAGCATGGTACACGAACTTTTTTCCACATGGGACCAATTCATGCAAAGGTCCACCCGAGTCAATGACGGGTCAGCCAAAGGCTGGGGCTCCACAACTAATTAAAGTCATGGTACTCCTTTCGGATCGCCCTTGTTCAAACATTTTTTTCTATTTTTTTAATTATTTTTTTTAAAGAAAACATGAAGAAGAAGAAGAAGAAGAAGAAGATAATATGTATAGATTGTTGTGGATATGGTTCACATCTGCCTTTAGTTTCAGGTCCAGTAATGACTTAAATGCCTTTTATGAGTCGAGGATAAGCTTCCCATCTAATTTTGTTATAAATTGGCAAACAGGGTCTTTTAGCATCAAATTCTCAAGACTGTAGCATTGTTCTTCATCCTTGAAGAGATTCCACAAATTAAGAAGTTCACGATGCACAAATCCATAAGAATGCATCTCAAGAGTCAATAAGATATCATCTAATGACTCCTTACTCAGTCCATTCTTAATGAAGAAAATTTTATCTTCTCTGTTTGCGGAAACCATCCCCAAAGAACGACATCGCTTGTTACAATTCCATCGTCCACATTTGTGATAGACTTGTAACCTTTTTACTTTTCTCCTTTTAGAATATGAACTTCTTCCAAGACCTGGCATGTATGAGTTAAATGAAATTAAAGACTTACCTGCTAGTCGGACCTTTGCTTCAATATCCAGCATACATCTTCTGGCATACCCTTGTGCATTAACAGTCTCAATCTTTCACATCTAACTTTATATATTTTTTGCAGAGCATTTTGAGGGAGAGAAGGAAAATGTTTTCTCAGGTTTGAAAGAATGACATCCATTTTAAAGGAGAGGAAGGATTCAGTTATTTTGGGAAACTGAAAAATAAACCGACTTGAGAGTCACGGAGTACCATTATCTGCCACTTAACCGGCAGCACAAAGAACTATAAAAACAAGGCAACAAAATTAGAGTAAATTCTATTCATAACAAGGATCAAAAAGAGAGATGAATTCTACCTCATCAACTTGGTTTTCTAGAAATGGTTTGTGCCTTTGTCCATTGACTTTAAACACATTACCATTCTTAGGATTCTCAATATCTACGGCCCCATGAGGATACACATGTTTGACAACCAAAAGACCACTCCACCTATATCTCAATTTTCTAGGAAAAAGGTGCAGACGAGAATTATAAAGTAGAACTTTTTGACCAATTTCAAAAGATTTTCTCAAAATTATCTTGTTATGAAAAGCTTTTGCTCTAGCTTTATAAATCTTTGAGTTCTCATATGCATCATTTCTCAATTCCTCAAATTCATTTAATTGTAATTTGCATATCTTGCAAGCATCATCAAGATTTAGATTGAAAGCTTTAATGGCCCAAAATACTTTATGTTCCAATTCTACAAGCAAGTGACAAGGTTTTCCATAGACTAACCGATAGGGTGACATGCCCAAAGATGTTTTGAAAGTAGTACAGTAAGCCCAAAGTGTATCGTTTAGTCTTAAAGACCAATCTTTACGATTTGGGTTAACCATTTTTTGCAAAATTTGTTTAATCTCCCTATTTGCTAATTCAACTTGTCCACTTGTATGAGGGTGATAAGGGGTGACAATTTTGTGTGTAATACCATATTTTTTCATTAAAGATTCAAATGGTTTATTGAAAAAATGTGTTCCCCCATCACTGATGATAGCTCGAGGGATTCCAAATCAACAAAATATATTTTCTTTTAAAAATTCGAGAACAGTTTTATGATCATTGTGTCGGCATGGAATCGCCTCAACCCATTTTGAGACATAATCAACTGCAACCAATATATACACAAATCCAAATAAAGATGGAAATGGGCCTATGAAATCAATTCCCTAACAATAAAAAATTTCAATGATAAGAATGGGGTTCAGAGACATCATGTTTCTTTTTGAAATTGAGTCCATCTTTTGACAATTTTCACAACTTTTTGAAAAAAGTATAACAGTCCTTAAATAAAGTGGGCTAATAAAATTCACACTGCAAGATTTTTGTAACTGTTTTCTTTGAAGAAAAGTGACCTCCACATGCTTCTGAGTGACAAAATTTAATGACACTACCTACCTCATTGTCGTGCACATCTCTGAAAGATTTGGTCAGGACAATATTTGAACAAGTATGGTTCATTCCAATAAAAAATTTTCACCTCTGTCAAAAATTTCTTTCTATCTTGGTGCATCCATTGAGGCGGCATCTTTCTTGTTACAAGAAAGTTGACTATGTTAGCAAACCAAGGCATGAAATTGACAGAAAATAAAAATTCATTGAGAAAAGAATCATTTATAAGTGTGCTATCAAAAGGTGAGCCTGTTGTAAGTCTGGACAAATGATCAGCGATAACATTTTCAGCTCCTTTCTTATCTTTTATTGTGATGTTGAATTCTTGAAGCAACAAGATCCACCGTATCAATCTTAGTTTGGCATCCTGCTTAGACATCAAATATCTAACAACAGCATGATCAGTGAAAATCATAATAGAAGAACCAATTAAGCAAGATCGAAATTTGTCCAATGCAAAAATTACAACAAGTAGTTCTTTTTCAATAGTGGTGTAATTCATTTGTGTACTATTTAACGTTCTACTTGCGTAACAAATCACATGAGGCTTACCTTCCTTTCTTTGGCCTAAAACAACGCCCACAGCAAAATCACTAGTATCACACATTAACTCAAAAGGCAAAGACCAGTCAGGAGATTGCATGATAGGAGCAGATGTCAGAAGACCAATTAATTTTTCAAAAGATTTTTGGCATTCTTGAGTCTAATGAAATGGTGAATCTTTCAACAAAAGACTACATAATGGTCTAAATATGGCACTAAAGTCCTTTATAAATCTTCTGTAAAATCCTGCATGTCTTAAAAAGGAACGAACTTCTCTGACTATTTTTGGGGAAGGCAAATGAGCAATTAATTCAACTTTGGCCTTATCAACTTCAATTCTTTTAGAAGATATCACATGACCTAACACTATTCTTGAGGTAACCATGTAATGTCATTTTTCCCAATTTAACACAAATCTTTTTTCTTCGTATCTTTTAAGAACTTTTTCCAAATTATGAAGACAATTTTTAAAAGAATTTCCAAAAACTGTCAGATCATCCATGAAAACCTCTAAATAATGCTCAATCATGTCACGAAAAATGCTTAACATGCATCTTTGAAATGTTGTTAGAGCATTACAAAGGCCAAAAGGCATTCTTCTATATGCAAAAGTACCAAAGGGACATGTAAAAGTGGTCTTTTCTTGATCTTTCAATGCAATTGGTATTTGATCATAACTTGAAAAACCATCAAGAAAATATTAGTATAGATGTCCTGCTGCCCTTTCCAGAATTTGATCAAGAAATGGCAAGGGGAAATGATCTTTCCTAGTAGTAGCATTTAATTTTTTAAAATTAATACACATACGCCAACTAGATGAGACTCGCATAGGTATTAATTCACCCTTATCATTTTCAACTACTGTTATTCCAGATTTCTTAAGCACAACTTGTGTAGGGCTTACCCATTGGCTATCAGAGATAGGATAGATAATTCCAACATCAAGCAATTTAAGGACTTCAGCTCTAACTACCTCTTTCATGTGTGGATTTAATCTTCTTTGAGGTTGTTGAGAAGTTTTAGCATTATCCTCTAAATGTATTCTATGTGTACAAATTAATGGATTAATACCTTTTATGTCCTTTAATGTCTATCTAATTGCACTTTTATGTCTTTTAAGTACTTCTGTTAACATACTTTCTTATTCTTTAGTAAGAGACGAGGAAATTACCACTAGAAAGTTTTGCTTTTCTCCAAAAAATGTGTAATTCAACCCAGCAGGTAATGACTTTAGTTCCGGTGTGGATACTTCTTCATGGGCATTATCATTCATGGATTTTAGCTCTTCAAATCTTGGCTTCCATCCCTTGTACTCCATTACTTGTGTATAATCAAGCAAAGAACATATTTCAGAGTATCATCTTCTAATTGCATGCCTGACTCAAATGAATTGACTAAACAAATTTCTAATGGGTCAGAAGAACTCCTTGTTTAAAGATGATCATCTACGATGGCTTCAATTCCTTCAACTTCCTCCTTTTCATCAAGGACTTCATGTGGTTACTTGCACATGTTAAAAACATTGAGCTCCAATGTCATGTTTCTAAATGTTAGTTTCACCACTCTATATCTGCAATTGATCAAAGTATTTAATGTTGCTAAAAATGGACGGCCTAAAATAACAGGAATTGACTTGCAACTATCAATCATAGGTTCAGTATCCAAGACAATAAAATCCATAGGATATATGAATTTATCAACTTGAACTAACACATCTTCCATTATTCCTCTTGGAATTTTAATTGATCTATTGGCAAGTAGAAGAGTTACAGAAGTTGGTTTTAACTCACCTAAGTTGAGTTGCTGATAAATTGAATATGGAAGCAAATTGACACTAGCACCAAGATCAAGTAAAGCTTTTTCAATTTTATGTTCTCCAATAATGCATGAAACTGTAGGACAACCAGGGTCTTTATATTTCAACACATTATTATTTTGGAGAATGGAGCTTACCTATTTAGCCAAAAATGCTTTCTTTTTCACATTTAGTTTCCTTTTAACAGTGCACAAGTCCTTCAAATATTTGGCATAAGAAGGAATCTGTTTGATAGCATCTAACAGAGGAATATTGATATTTACTTGTTTCAAAATTTTAAAAATTTCAATGTAGTGGTCCAATTTCTTTGGATTATTCAGTGCTTGAGAAAATGGGGGTGAAGGCGAGAGTTTAGTCTCCTTTTAGTCAGCTTCTTCATTTTCTTGGTGTAACATCCCGAAAATTGATAATTTTAGGATAAATAATCATTTAACAATATTTGGGATTTTTGGGAATTTTTTCAGATTTTTCTGAGGACGTTGAATATTATAATATATTTCTCATTTTACGTGTACATCGAAAGCGACTGGAAAAAGATCATAAGCGCTTCGAAAGTTGAAAAATTTTATGACAAATATTCATTTTACAATATTTGTGATTTTTGAGAATTTTCTGGAATTTTTCCGGAAACGTCGAATATTTTAGTATATTCCTCGTTTTGCATGTGCGCTGAGCGGAGCCGAGAAAATGAAATATTTTTCCCGATAACCTTGAACTATGGAAACGTCGATGTGGGATCTTACTAAACCCGAGGCCGGACACAGTTTACGAGGTTTTATGTTTTTCGAGAAATTTAACAGACGAAATAATAAAACGCTGTGTAAATTTCATCTGTCAAATAAATTAATACTGACTTCTATCGACTGTAACTATTATCCATTGGATAATAGCATGCATTAGAAATCCTATCACCTTATCCCAATGCAATCCACTTAATGCCAAATCAATCTCACTTTAATTCAAATTTTGAACATCATTTATGAAGCTTCTTCTAGAAGCTTTGGCCAAATAACCAAATTACCCACTCTAGTTGCATGGAAAGGACAAAACACTCCCTCCCACACTCTCATAGGGCTATGGTTGGCAGCCCACTTGGAGCCAAATTTGGTCAAGCTTCTACTACACACTTAACACTCAAACCCTAATTCACTTTAACCTACCACTTTCTCTCTCTTCACTTCATCTTCTTCATCTTTTCTCCTTCTTCTCTCTACCTCCACCCTAGCTACGAAATTGCAGCCACTACATCCACCATTTTTGTTCATCTTTTCTCCTCTCCAAGCTCATTTCTACACTTTCCCTCACTTCCTCTACCTTCTTTGTGTAGAAAATTTCTTCATTTTCCATTCCTATCTCCATTTTCTCTCCACCTCTTCTCTTCATCCTCTTCTTGAATCCGAAAATGGCAGCCCACTAATGGCCATGATTCTTCATCTTTTTGTTTCACCAAGACCATTTCTAGACTTCTCTCACCCTCCTCTACACTTTCTCTATAGAAAATCTCTTCAAAAATCCAACCTTTCTACCTCTCCTTCTCCAAATCCGAAAATCACTCTTCCATGGATGACCAAGCTTTTTGATTTTTCTCTTCACTAAACACTTTTATATACTCACCTTCATCTTCCCTACAAGTTTCATTTAGAAGGCTTGCTCAAAATCCAACCTTGTCTCCATTGTCTTCCGAGGTAAAGATTCTTGATTTCTCTCCTATTTCTTCTCATTTTCATTTTCCTTGGTTACTATGTGACCAAGAGCTTCTCTTTTTGAGCATTGATGTGTGATGTGAGTGATTTTGAGCACTCTAGGGTTCTTGGGTGAGTGGAATCCGAAAATCACCAAAAAAAGAAATCTCAAGGAGTTCAGGCTTAAGGCTTTAGGTAAAGTTCTTCGCATTCACTTCTCAATTTTATTTTCCTTGGTCACCTATGTGACCAAGGATCATTCTTTTCAATCCTTAGTTAGTGATTATAAAAATTTGACCACTTTATGGTTCTCTTGAAGGTGGAGTCCGAATTTGTAAATCAAGGAGCCAAGGAGTTGTTTTCTTGAATTGTCTCCTCTAGGTAAGAGGGAGACTACTCACTTCAACCACCTATGGTGGTGAGGGAACTTTGTATGTATATTGATGGAGAATTCCATCCTTGTATGCTTACTTGAATTGTATGAATTTGTATGATATAGTGTTCTTGAATTTGATTAATGCTTGAATTGTGTTCTTGAATATGTTTGATGTGTTAAATATGCTTGATCAAGTTAAGGTTGTTAAATGGAAAATGTGGAGTTTCCTACCTTGACTTGATGCCACGGTTTTGAGATGATTCTTGATTGGTAAATTTGTTTTGTACATAATAAAAGGAAGCTATGAAATTGAATGTTAAATGATGATAAATAAAACTTATGAATATGAAATTCCAAGGGTTTACTACCCCACATGAAGCCGCGGTTTTAATCTTGACAAAGAGGCAATGGGATTAGTCTTAATGAACTAAAATTTAAGTGAATTGATAATGATGACCTAGTACATAAAAAGGAAAGAAAAAGTGAAATTTAGAGGACTTATGAAACCACGGTTTGGACCTTGGAAATTTGGGAATTGAATGGATCTTGTGAGGAATAGAATTTGAGTGATTAAGTATCAAGTAACTAATGCATAATGTGGTGAAGAATTGAAACTTTGATGACAAATGATGGCCACGGTTTTGGCTTAAAATCATAAGGAATTGAAATGACTTTGATAAATCAAAATTGAAGTAAATTGATATTAAGAAGTTAATACATAAAATGGAAAGAAATTGGATCTTTGAGGACTTGAAGGGCCACGGCTTGGACGAATGATAATGAGAGTTTGGATTGAGTTAGTAAGTAATAAAGCTTGAGTAATTGAACACTAAAGGATTTATAATCATAGTGGAGTTGATTATGAAAAACTTAAAGTTTAAATGATACCTTTGTGCATCTTTGGAGATTATGAGTTTAAAAACATGAAAAATCTCTAATGTGGATATGATGATAATTGATAAACTATGAATACCTAATAATGTTGAGGAATTGGATTGATCCCATGTAAAAAAAAAAAACTAAGTGATTGGTATCAAGAGACTAAAGCATAATGCGAGAAGGAATTTAGAACCTTGAGGGCTTATGAGGCTACGATTTCGAAGGTTAGTTAACCTAAAGGTTTGCATAATTGATCAAGACTTAGATTCGTGGAATGGTTAAACCCTTAGTAGGAAATAGTGGTTTTGATAAGCCATAATATATATTAATATTGAGATTTAACTGTATGTGTTGTGAGTCCCTATGAAGGGTTATATGCTTGTTGGTTTAATTCTCGATGAGAAATGACATGTTGATGTTGGTGAATGCTTATGTGCCATTGAGGCATCGTATATGATATATGTATCATTGAGAATGAATATATACCGTTGTAGTGTTGTATATGATGAATGCATTATTGATAAACATACATGATTGGACATTGAGTCGTCATGCATATGTAATTTGATAAAGACTATATACCATTGTGGTATTGTATATGATGAAAGCATCATTGATAAACATACATGACTGGACATTGCGTTGTCATGCATATGTATTGTACATGATGAATGAATCATTGATAAACATACATGACTGGACATTGCGTCGTCATGCGTATGAATACCTCAGAGTAGAATAACACCTATGTGCGGGTGCGAATAGACTAAGCGTAGGTGTTGCCATATGTTGTTGGCCCTTGGAGGCGTCAAGGTGTGGGTGCCTCATCATGGACAGTTAAGAGCTCTTCTGTGCCGTGGGGTAGACCGATGCAAACACATCGACGATCCGGACTAAGACGTTGTCCGATATCGCGATCAACTGTTGAGGTGCCATGTATAAGCTATTGCACAAACATTTTATGAGATAAAGCACACTGTATTTTAAGGCTAACAATATACTGGCATTACTCTTTGATCATTCACTCTAAAAAGGTTAATGTTTAGCTCTATGGAGTAGGATTTGGTACCATAATGCATTGTGCATCGTCCATTGTCAGTCTCATAAGTTGTTGAGCATGAACATCTGTTAAAGTATTTGTTTTACTACTGTATATGATTTGTCTGATGATTTTACTAATTTATTGGAAATCCTGTGATGATTTGCCTATTGAAATTGGTTATTATCACTGATAACATAGAATATAATAATTACAGAGTCAATTAAAATACAGCAGGAATAAAAACATTAAAGGGGAGGAGTAGTAACCCAGGGATGGGTACTACCAGTAGACAAGGCTGCAACCCCATATGCACATGACACACGGCGCCCCAGTTGACACGACAGGCATCAATGCCACCACGCGGCTACACTCTTACGTAGTCGACGAAATCTTGTCCAGATGCTCAAGTCAATCAACCTAGGTATGGTCCCTATTTATCTTCCTCTTACGATCTTTGATCAAACATAAATGTAAAACAGAAATGCACAAATATAGGAAAGAGGTGAGATTCCCAGCTTTCAGTACCAACAAGACAACAAGAAAATAAACGGCGTCGAACGCCCACGTAAGACACAGTTAATACATACAAGTACAGTAATACATGAAAGCAATTAACGAGAGTAAAGCAACAAAGAATAATAGATAACATTATCCATAGCCAGCTAGCAACATTAGCATTACCAAGAATCAAATAAATACCACAGTCATAATAGTAAACACATTATTCAATTATAAATGCTCAATGAACCATGTGACTGACAACTCACAATGCAACAAGGGTACCAAAGTTCCTACTTCATGGAGCTAGACATAAATATTTTCGGAGTGAATGATCAAGGAGTAATGCCAGCGTATCGTTAGCCTTAAAAATATAGTGTGCTCATCTCATAAAAACATTTGCGCAAAATGGCTCACACATGGCACCTCAACAGTTGATCGCAACATAGGACAGCGTCACAGTCAAGATCGTAAGTGTGTTGCATTGGTTTATCCCACGGCCCCAGCAGAGCTACCACTGCCCATTGTGAGACACCCACACCCCGACGTCCTCAGGGCCATCAACATATGACACCTACGCTTAGTTTATTCGCACCCGCACAAAGGTGTTATTCAAACTCCTAGGCAACATAGCCTTCTCAATAATGTCCCACAGACAATACGCATGCATGATGACACAATGTCCAATCATGTATGTTCAACAATGATGCATTCAGCATAAGCCTTTCCTCAATGGCACATAAGCAATATTCAATGTCCAACATGACATATCAACAATACATTTATTTAAAACATTGCCTCAATGGCACATCATCATCCTTATCTCATTGAGTACTGCGTCAATAATTCTCAGCATCAACATGCATTCCTCATTACACATACCACAATTCCCATATCATGGATCCAAGGATTCCATATTCAAAATCATTTCTTCCCTATTGGGGTGAATGCACATTTCTATCACCATTTAGTAAAGTAAAATCCTTGAATCTAGGGTTTTTAGGTTATGTTTGAGTTACAAAGGACAAAGAACCATAATCTCAATCATTTCCAGCTCAAAAATCTCATTTTTAGTCTTGGTAATCGATTACAGCACCCTTGTAATCGATTACTTGAGAAACAGAACCTCTATAATCGATTACAATCTCATTGTAATCGATTACGTGATTCCCAGAACCACGTTTCGTAACTTCCAGGCATTGGTAATCGATTACACAACCGTGGTAATCAATTACCAATTGGACAGAACCTCCGTAATCGATTACCCACAAATTGTAATCAATTACGTGATTCCTAGAAGCACCATTTCGTGACATCAGAGGCTTGGTAATCGATTACACTCCTCTTGTAATCGATTATAAGCTAAACATAATCTCTGTAATCGATTACACACAACACGTAATCGATTACCAGATTTCCAAAATCACAATTTTGTATCTTTAAGAGCTTGGTAATCGATTACAAGCCCCGTGTAATCGATTACCACGCGTAAATTTGCAGAAAACAGAGTTCCTCAGGTCTTCTAACTCAAACCAAACCATTCCTCATCATTTTTAATCAACAAAATACTCAAATGTATCTTCAAATCATGCAAGAGGCATCAATTAAATCATACAAACCCAACAAAATACATTATCATCAAGAACAACATAAAAATGAGAGAACTTTATACATGGATTAAAAAATCAACAACAATACACATACAAGACATTCCCTTACTACCAAGATTGGTTGAAGAGGATCATCTCCCTCTTACCTATTTGGAAAACAACACAATGTGCCACTCCTTCTTGCCCTAGATTTTTGTTTTCCCCCTTTCAAGAAAAACTCCAATGTGAGTGATCACCACAATGTCCACTCAAACCATGAAGAATAGGTTCTTGGTCACCAAGGTGGCCAAGAGAAAACGAAAATAACAAGAAAATGGAAGAAAGTTGAAGGCTTTACCTTAAAGCTCCAAGCTTTAGCTTCAATGGTGGAAGAGAAATGGAAGAAGAAGAAGAAGAAGAAGAAGAAAAAGATGGCAGCAGTAGAGAACTTGGAATAGTGTAAGGAAGCAAGAATCTTTGATGATGAAACAAGCAAGGAATGGCAGCCTCCAGGAGTGGTTGCACAGTGGAGAAGAAAGGGAAAAGAGAGGAAATGGATATTTGGGGTTTAGAAAAGTGAGAGTGTGATATTAGGAAGAGAAGAGAACTTATTTAGGCTTTCCTATAGCCTCTGCCGTAGAAGAGTGGAAAAGGGAGAGAGAAAAATGTGTCAAATAGGAAGCTTCTTGGAAACTTCCTACAAGGGTTTTAACTAACTAATTTCTCTTTTTCTTCCTTCTTAAAAGTAAGGCTAAAAGGGTTTGACACAAGGAAGTTTTTGAATAATGCGATAAGATTTTTATTACGCGTTATTATTTATTGGACGTGATTATAGTTGGCAGAAGTCAGCATTAACAAATCTGACAAATAAATTCTTTACAGTGTTTTATTATCTCATCTGTTAAGATTTCTTGAAAAATGTGAAACCTTGTAAACTATGTCCGGCCTCGGGTTTAGTAAGATCCCCCGTCGACGTTTCCATAGTTCAAGGTTCTCGGGAAAAATATTTCATTTTCCCGACTCTGTTCAATACGCACACAAAACGAGAAATATATTAAAATATTCCGCGTTTCTTCGAAAAATAAAAAAAAATTCCTAAAAATCCCAAATATTGTAAACTAATCACTTATTCTAAGATTATAAATTTTTGGGGTGTTACAACCTGCACTTGGGTTTGCATCCTTAAATCCCGCAGTCAAGTTTATGGCATCGTTGCTGAGGACTTGATTTGAAGTTTTAATTTATTGAGGTTCTTTTTCTTTAATAAAATCTATTCTCTCTTCTCCCTTACCGGAGCAAAAGATCGGCTTTCCGATCCTTCGGTTTCTTTACTAACTCTCTAACTTTCTAATTATCTAACTTACTAACCTACTAACTTGCTAACATACTAACTTTCTAACTTTTATATTTCTGTCATTTATTTTATGCCTACTAACTTTTATTTTATCTCATTTATTTTCTGCTTACTAACTTTTTAATTTATGTTACTCTAACTTTTAATTTCTGCTATCTAACTTTTTAATTTCTTTATTTATTATTGCTTTCTAACATAACAAAATAATCTTTTTTCTTTTCTTCTCTTTCGTCGGCTTTGTGGGGCTCTGCCTCTCTCCGGTTTTCATATTTTAAATTTATTTTCTACAATTTACTTTCCGCGATTTACTTTCCGCACTTTATTTTTTGTATTTTATTTTTAACTTTTTATTTGTTAATAGTTATTGGATGGTTGGTTTATACCACATCATTGTTAATATTTAATGGCGGGTTATACCGCCAGCCTATACATTATTTTTATTTATTTATTTTAAGTTATTTATGTATTTATGCTTAATTGGTATCGTGATTTAAATTCTGGTCGTTTAGTTAAAATTAATCCTGGTACTTTATATATTTATTTGTTTGAATCACAATCACACACAATTGACACAATGACTGACAATGAAAGTGTACATGATGAACATGAAAATCAACCGTTGTGAACCATGCGTGAATATTTGCAACCACCTCAAAATTCTAGTCCATCATGTTTTATCTTTCCACTCAATGCCAACAATTTTAGATTTAAGCTTGGTATGCTTTCTTTACTTCCTAATTTTCATGGTTTAGAATCTGAAAGTCCATATTTACATATGAAAGAATTTGAGGAAGTACGTATTACTTTCAATGACCAAAATTGCACTAAAGAGATTGTTAAGCTTAAATTGTTTCCTTTTTCTTTAAAAGATAAAGCAAAATCTTGGCTTAACACTTTGAAACCAAGATCAATTGGCACATGGCAAGAAATGCAAGGTGAGTTCTTGAAGAAAGTTTTTCCAACACATAAAACCAATGCTATGAAAAGACAAATCTAAAATTTTTTCCAAATTTCAAATGAAACATATTTTCAATGTTGGGAACGGTTTAAAGATTTGTTAAATTCTTACCCACATCATGGTTTTGAAAAATAGCACACTATAAGCTTCTTTTATGAATGTTTAATACCTGAAACTAAACAATTTGTAGAAACAAAGTGCAATGGTGAGTTTCTTGATAAAGGACCTAATGAAGTTTTAGACTATTTGAACCAGTTGGTTGAAAATTCTCAATCTTGGCATAGTACTAACACTTCTGAAAATTCAATTAGATCTAATCTTGCAAGTGCTAATAAAGGAAAATATCACCTTAGTCAAGAGGAAGATCTGAATGCTAGATTTGCTAGTTTGGCTAGAAAGATTGAAGCCATGGAATTAAGAAAAGCAAAAGAAATCAAATCTGTGCAAAATGAAGAAATTTATGGCATTTGTGATGACTTAGGACACTCAACACATGAATGTCCTAACATTTCTGTTTTTAAAGAAGTTGTACATGAGCAAGTAAATGCAATGAATAATTTTAAAAAGTCATTTACTTCTTCTTTTTCAGATACATACAATCCGGGATGGAGAAATCACCCGAACTTCAGCTGGAGGAATAATAATCACCACAATTGTGCAACCACCACCTCCTCAGGCACAACAAGACTCTCAAAATTCTCAAGGATATGCACCTTATGTCCCACCATATAGGAAAAACCTTGAAGAAACAATGCATGTATTCATAGAAAAGCAAGAGGCCATTAATAAACAAAACAATCAAACCATGAATTACATAAAAGACACTCTTGCCAAACTTTCTTCTGCACTCACCATCCATGAGAAAGGAAAATTTCCTTCTCAACCTCAACCAAATCCCAAGGGTCAGTACAGTCTAAATGAGGGGAGTTCAGAAAACCAACAAATGGACTAAGTCAAGTCAGTGATAACTCTTAGGAGTGGAAAGGTTGTTGAAAAATAAATCCCCGAATCTTGTGAGAAAGAAGATGAACCAATTCCCCAAGAAAATGAAGAAGTTGACCAAAAGGCGACCAAACTCTCGCCTTCACCCCCATTTCCTCAAGCATTGCATAATCCAAAGAAATTGGACCACCACACTGAAATTTTTGAAATTTTAAAACAAGTAAAGATCAATATTCCTTTGTTAGATGCTATCAAACAGATTCCTTGTTATGCTAAATATTTGAAGGACTTGTGCACTGTTAAAAGAAAATTAAATGTGAAAAAAAAGTATTTTTGGCTAAATAGGTAAGCTCCATTCTTCAGAATAATAATGCGTTGAAATATAAAGACCCTGGTTGTCCTACAGTTTCATGCATTATTGGAGAACATAAAATTTAAAAAGCTTTACTTGATCTTGGTGCTAGTGTCAATTTGCTTCCATATTCAGTTTATCAACAACTCAACTTGGGTGAGTTAAAACCAACTTCTGTAACTCTTCTACTTGCTGATAGATCAATTAAAATTCCAAGAAGAATAGTGAAAGATGTGTTGGTTCAAGTTGATAAATTCATATATCCTGTGGATTTTATTGTCTTGGATACTGAACTTATGGTTGATAGTTGTAAGTCAATTCCTGTTATTTTAGGCCGTCCATTTTTAGCAACATCAAATGGTTTGATAAATTGCAGAGATGAAGTGGTGAAGCTAACATTTGGAAACATGACACTGGAGCTCAATGTTTTTAACATGTGCAAGCAACCACAGGAAGTCCTTGATGAAAAGGAGGAAGTTGAAGGGATTGAAGCCATTGTAGATGATCATCTTCAAACAAGGAGTTCTTCTGACCCAATAGAAATTTGTTTAGTTAATTCATTTGATTCAGGCATGCAATTAGAAGATGATATCTCTGAAATATGCTCTTTGCTTGATTGTACACAGGCAATGGAGTACAAGGGATGGAAGCCAAGATTTGAAGAGCTAAAACCCATGAATGATAATGCCCATGAAGAAGTACCCACACTAGAACTAAAGCCATTACCTGCTGGGTTGAAGTACACATTTTTAGGAGAAAAGCAAAACTTTCCAGTGGTAATTTCCTCGTCTCTTACTGAAGAACAAGAAGGTATGTTAACAGAAGTACTTAAAAGGCATAAAAGTGCAATTGGATGGACATTAAAGGACATAAAAGGTATTAATCCATTACTTTGTACACATAGAATATATTTAGAGGATAATGCTAAAACTTCTCAATAACCTCAAAGAAGATTAAATCCACACATGAAAGAGGTAGTTAAAGCTAAAGTCCTTAAATTGCTTGATGTTGGAATTATCTATCCTATCTCTAATAGTCAATGGGTAAGCCTTACACAAGTTGTGCCAAAAAAATCTGGAATAACAGTGGTTGAAAATGATAAGGGTGAATTAATACCTATGCGAGTCTCATCTAGTTAGCGTATGTGTATTGATTTTAGAAAATTAAATGTTGCTACTAGGAAAGGGTAGCAGGACATCCATACTACTATTTTCTTGATGGTTATTTGGGTTATAATCAAATACCAATTGCGTTGGAAGATCAAGAAAAGACCACTTTTACATGTCCCTTTTGTACTTTTGCATATAGAAGAATGCCTTTTGGCCTTTGTAATGCTCCGGTAACATTTCAAAGATGCATGTTAAGCATTTTTAGTGACATGATTGAGCATTATTTAGAGGTTTTCATGGATAATCTGACAGTTTTTGAAAATTCTTTTGAAAATTATCTTGATAATTTGGAAAAAGTTCTTAAAAGATACAAAGAAAAAGGATTTGTGCTAAACTAGGTAAAATGTCATTACATGGTTACCTCAGGAATAGTGTTAGGTCATGTGATATCTTCTAAAGGAATTGAAGTTGATAAGGCCAAAGTTGAATTAATTGCTCATTTGCCTTCCCCAAAAATAGTCAGAGAAGTTTGTTCCTTTTTAGGACATGCAGGATTTTACAGAAGATTCATTAAGGACTTTAGTGCCATATCTAGACCATTATATAATCTTCAGTTGAAAGATGCATCATTTGATTGGACTCAAGAATGTCAAAAATCTTTTGAAAAATTAATTGGTCTTCTGACATCTGCTCCTATCATGCATTCTCCTGACTGGTCTTTGCCTTTTGAGTTAATGTGTGATGCTAGTGATTTTGTTGTGGGCATTGTTTTAGGCCAAAAAAAAGAAGGTAAGCCTCATGTGATTTGTTACGCAAGTAGAACTTTAAACAGTGCACAAATGAATTACACTACTACTGAAAAAGAACTACTTGTTGTAATTTTTGCATTGGACAAATTTTGATCTTACTTAATTGGTTCTTCTATTGTGATTTTCACCGATCATTCTGCTGTTAGATATTTGATGTCTAAGCAGGATGCTAAACCAAGATTGATAAAGTGGATCTTGTTGCTTCAAGAATTCAACATCACAATAAAAGATAAGAAAGGAGCCGAAAATGTTATCGCTGATCATTTGTCCAGACTTACAATAGGCTCACCTTTTGATAGCACACCTATTAATAATTCTTTTCCTAATGAATTTTTATTTTCTGTCAATTCCATGCCTTGGTTTGCTAACATAGTCAACTTTCTTGTAACAGGAAAGATGCCGCCTCAATGGATGCACCAAGATAGAAGGAAATTTTTTACAGAGGTGAAAAATTTTTATTGGGATGAGCCATACTTGTTCAAATATTGCGCTGACCAAATCTTTCGGAGATGCGTGCCCAACAGTGAGGTAGGTAGTGTCATTAAATTTTGTCACTCATAAGCATGTGGAGGTCACTTTTCTTCAAAGAAAACAACTGCGAAAATCTTGTAGTGTTGATTTTATTGGCCCACTTTATTTAAGGACTGCTATACTTTTTGCAAAAGTTGTGAAAATTGTCAAAAGTTGGGCTCAATTTCAAAAAGAAACATGATGCCTCTGAATCCCATCCTTGTCATTGAAATTTTTTATTATTGGGGAATTGATTTCATGGGTCTATTTTCATCTTCATTTGGATTCATGTATATCTTGGTTGCAGTTGATTATGTCTCAAAATGGATTGAGGCTATTCCATGCCAACACAATGATCATAAAACCGTTCTCAAATTTTTAAAAGAAAATATCTTGTGTCGATTTGGAATCCCTCGAGTTATCATAAGTGATGGGGGAACACATTTTTGCAATAAACCATTTGAATCTTTAATGAAGAAATATGGTATTACACACAAAATTGCCACCCCTTATCACCCTCAGACAAGTGGACAAGTTGAATTAGCAAATAGGGAGATTAAACAAATTTTGGAAAAAACGGTTAACCCAAATCGTAAAGATTAGTCTTTAAGACTAAACGATGCACTTTGGGCTTATCGTACTACTTTCAAAACATCTTTGGGCATGTCACCCTATCGGTTAGTCTATGGAAAACCTTGTCACTTGCTTGTAGAATTGGAACATAAAGCATTCTGGGCCATTAAAGCTTTCAATCTAAATCTTAATGATGCTTGCAAGATACACAAATTGCAATTAAATGAACTTGAGGAATTAAGAAATGATGCATATGAGAACTCAAAGATTTATAAAGCCAGAACAAAAGCTTTTCATGACAAGACAATTTTGAGAAAATCTTTTGAAATTGGTCAAAAAGTTCTGCTTTATGATTCTCGTCTACACCTATTCCTTGGAAAATTGAGATCTAGGTGGAGTGGTCCTTTTGTTGTCAAACATGTGTATCCTCGTGGGGCTATAGATATTCAGAATCCTAGGAATGGTAATGTGTTTAAAGTCAATGGACAAAAGCTCAAACTGTTTCTCGAAAACCAAGTTGATGAGATAGAATTCATTTCTCTTTTTGATCCTTGTTATGAATAGAATTCACTCTAATTTTGTTGCCTTGTTTTTGCAGTTCTTTGTGTTGCCGGTTAAGTGGCAGATACGGTACTCCGTGACTCTCAAGTCGGTTTATTTTTTAGTTTCCCAAAATAACCGAATCCTTCTTCTCCTTTAAAATGATGTCATTCTTTCAAATCTGAGAAAACATTTTCCTTCTCTCCCTCAAAATGCTCTGAAAAAAATCTACAAAGTTCGATGTGAAAGATTGAGATTGTTAATGCACAAAGGTATGCCAGAAAATGTACACTGGATAATTGAAGCAAAGGTCCGACTAGCAGGTGAGTCTTCAATTTCATTTGACTCATACATGCCAGGTCTTGGAAGAAGTTCATATTCTAAAAGGAGAAGAGCAAAAAGGTTACAAGTCTGTTACAAATGTGGACGATGGAATTGTAATAAGCGATATCGTTCTTTGGGGATGGTTTCCGCAAACAGAGAAGATAAAATTTTCTTCATTAAGAATGAACTGAGTAAGGAGTCATTAGATGATATCTTATTTACTCTTGAGACGCATTCTTGTGGATTGTGCATCGTGAACTTCTTAATTTGTGGAATCTTTTCAAAGATGAAGAAAAATGCTACAGTCTTGGGAATCTGACTCTAAAAGACCCTATTTGCCAATTTATAAGAAAATTAGATGGGAAGCTTATCCTCGACTCATAGAAGGCATTTAAGCCGTTACTGGAAGTTAAACCAAAGACAGATGTGAGCCATATCCACAAACAATCTGTACATATCATCCTGTTCTTCTTCATGTCATCCTTCCAAAAAAAATTTAAAAAAATAAAATAAAAATTTAAAAAAAAATGTTTGAACAAGGGCGATCCGAAAGGAGTACCATGACTTTAATTAATTGTGGAGCCCCAACTTTTGGCTGACCCGTTATTGACTCGGGTGGACCTTTGCACGTTGGTCCTTAAAAAAGTTCGTGTACCATGCTTTGTAGAGAGCCGCACTCCATAACCCAATATTTACCATCTAGGCACTGTGGAGTTGATGGACAGGAAGAAGTGTCCCACTTTAGTTATTAGTGAGAAGTAACTCGCGGCTGCCAAAGCGTATGAGGCATCTGAGCTTGATCTTCTCTTTTATTAGAAGGGGATCTCAGCGCCCTGGGATGGGATGTTTTGGATCTTGGACATTACGGGTTTTAAATTTTAGCATCTTTGTTGATGTTACGAGCCCAAGTGTGAGCGCTCCAGGTTCCAGACCCAGGATGGAAACCCACAATGGTTTCTTCTTTCTCCTTTTTTCGAATAAACGGACATGAGTGTCTACTGCACTGGTGACACACAGTATAAAGATATGCCATTACTGCACTCATGACACGCATTATAAAGATACACCATGAAAGTTGTACATACAGGTATGTCATCATTTACTATTATATTTTTTTTATCTTTGTATGATTTTACTATATTTTAGTTTTGGACAGACGATCCTTCGAGCAGGGTCCTTCAGGGGTTTCTAGACTTCTTTACTCTGATGGTTTTCTTGAAGTAAAAAAAAAACAAAAAAAAAAAAAAAAAAAAAAAAAAAAAAAACAAAAAAAAACAAAAACAAAAAAAATTAAAAAAAAAACAAAAAAAAAGATTATGTGTTTCTTATTTTCAAACTTTTCTGACAACAGCTAACCTACCCTTATAGATGCAATTATTACCTTTTCCATTCTTTTTCCTGTTTAAACACTCTATTTTCTCTACTTTCCTCCAACTCAGAATCATTCAAAGGAAAGGTGAGAATAGAAATAGAAGGTGTTTCTGTTCGTCAACTTAAAAATATTTATGTATTTTGTGGATCTAAGTATGGGAAGGGTTTAGAGTTTGTAAACGCAGCTACCACTCTTGGTCGATCACTTGCTGCGAGGAATATTCATCTTGTATATGGGGGAGGTTGCCGTGGGTTAATGGGGGCTGTATCACTTGCTGCATATATAGGAGGTAGTCAGGTTTTAGTGTCATTCCTGAACCTTTAGCTCAACAGAACATCACTGGAAAGACAATTGGAGAGGAACTTAAGGTATCTTCAATGCATGAACAAATGAAGATAATGCTTGAAAACTCTTATGCATTGATTGCCTTACTAGGTGATTTTGGTACCTTGGAAGAAGTTTTTCAAATTGTCTCTTGGGCCCAACTGAACATCCACCATAAACCCATAGGTTTGTTGAATGTAAATAATTTCTTTGATATTTTGTTAATCTTTCTTGACCATGCTGTGGAACAAAAATTTATCACACCTTCAGCAAGACAACTTCTTATCTCTACTTCCACTATTGATGAGTTGATTGATAAATTAGAAGCTTTTGTTCATAAACTTGACCCGACAATAGCTCAGATAGATTGGTCAGCAGGAAGCAGTGAAGGAAACAAGATGAAAAAAGAGCCAAATTTGACACTTCGTTTATAGCTTTTCTTTACTTTTGATTTTATCGTACTTTGTGTTTGTTTAAATGTGTGTCAGATTTCCCCAAGAGGTAATATCTTCTATCTTTTACTCATCTATATTTTAACATTGAGGACAATGTTGTGATCTAGTTGGGGGGGAAGGATAGTTGACCAATTTTTTTTCCTTTTCTTTTTTAGGAAGTATGATATGATTGTCATGGACTTACTAAACCAATGAATGATGGCAGAGTAAGGAGTAATTTTACTTCTAAGATGCATCTAAATTGAGAAGTATGTTTAGTGATATGACTATCAGAAACCTATTCGTAGTAAAACCAATTAAGGATGACAAAGTAAGGAGTAAATTTTGGAAACAATTTATTACTCTTGAGATGCATCTTAGTTGAGGAAATAATTATTTTGTGTAGAAGTAGTAAATGGATTCTTGGATCTTAGCATAAATTGTCTTCTTTCTTAAAAATCACAAGCTTGGATATGAATGTTTATATGATGGATTGAGAATGATAGAAATATGCCTTATGAGATTTTGAGCCTATTGATGAATAGATTCAATATCTGTACCATTCTCTTCTTTCTTGTGTGATTTTCACTCATGGAATTGTTACTCTAGAACTTGCTTTGATTCTTTTTGAGGCTACATTTTCACATGCATACATTAATATGATTAAGGCATTTTGAAATAGCTACTTTGACCAAATAGCCATCCTTGTATATTTTCCATTGTGTAACCCCTTTGAACTTATTTGACCATTCTTTGTTTTTAGCTCATTTCGTACCTTCAAAAACAAAAAACAAAAAAAAAACATGTTTTTACCCAACCTTAGGGAATAAGAGAGCATTGACCTTGTTCTTGAACAAGTGTGGGGGTGTGTGTGCAAAATGATCAACAAAAAAAAAATTGACCACCGTTGCAATCAAAGGATCATCAGAGTCTAGAATAAAGGTAGGTGCTTGGAAACAACAGGAAGAAAAGGAGAATGTTCAAGTCTAACAATGAATTCAATTCACTAATTTGGGATTGATTTTCAGCAAAACATTAGTCAAATATTGGTGATTGTCCTTTATGATGAATGTTCTCAAACATTTTCTCCACTCTAATTGTATCATAATGCTCTTTTATTCTCTTTGGTATTTATCTTTTCATATCCATATTATCCCCTCTCCTTTACCATGACCCCATTACAACCTTGAATAAAGTCCTCTTGATTTTTGTATGCATGTGTTTTGAGTAGTGGAGAAGTAGAAGATAAGCAAGCTTATGGTAGTGCAATTGTTCATGGGTTGAATAAAGTGAAATACTTACCTTTTAAACACTTGAGAGATTGAGAGTGAATTCTGTGAGGATCTATCATTCTTGATTCATTCTTTTCAACTGAAGTTTCTTTACTTGTTGGTTTGAGATGTGAAGAAATGTTACCTCATTAATGCTTTGATCCCTTGAATTTCTGATTGCTCTTCTTGCTTCATCGAGTCTTTTAGAGTTTTTAGCTTTTGAGTCTGTGTCATTTTTCTTTGTTTCCTAACTTTGGTCTTATGTGTTTTGCCCAAGAGTGCAAAAAGCTAAGTGTGGGGGAATTTGATAATCACATATTTTATATATTAATAAACCCTCATTTTTAGTCATTTACACTCTTCATGTACTTAATTGATTAAGCCTGGTTATGTTTTGTAAGATTGGACTCAAATTGGACTTAATTGATTTTTTTCAGCATTATTTGGGTCTTACACTATTTCTGTATTTTGGTCATATCTTGAGTTCTATATGTCTAGAAATTATGAATTTTATCTTGTAGGAAATCTGAGAGAAAGTTCTACAACTTTGATGAAGAGCTCAAAGTCTCATTCAAACATCTAGTGGAGCTATTTGGGCTTGGAAGTCAGAACACAAGTTTTGTGACTGGAACCTAAACAGTGTACAGTAATCAGAGCATAACTCGAGCTGTAGAAACTTTCTTAGGCTAAAATTTGGAAAGTTGAAAGTTAAGACCCATATCTACAACTTTCATGAAGAACATAAGAGCTCATTCAGACAGCTTGGAGGTGATATTGGATCTGGAAGTCAAAATAGAGGTGCTGAGACTGTGCTTGAACAGTCTGCAGTAATGGGGTCATATCTTGGGCTGTAGGATGAATTTTTGGATGATTTAGGTGCCATTGGAAATCTGAGAAAAAATGCTACAACTTTTATGAAGACCATGTTGCTTCATTCTGATGGTATCCATAAGATCAGCACTAAATGATTTCAGAGACAAGGAATCTCAATAATTTTCCACTCACCAACTCACCATTTGGCATTTTCCACTCATTTATTGTAACGCACCTAAATATAACAACCACAGCACAATCATCATTACACTACAGTTATTAAATCCAGGCATGTCATGGTCACAATAACAGTAATTTCAAAATCTCACAAGTTTATTTTCACATTTATGCATAAGAAGAAAATACGAGCCTCGAATGAAATAAAATTATATTGACTCATATCCGAATACAACATCATTTTAATACAAAAGACATATCCATAATTAATGCATAAAGTAGAATTACACAATATCAAACTTGATCCTTTCATTACATAACATAAACTACCATATAAAGGTTCGTCCTTCTCCGAAGTCGAACACATGAATGGAATGATCTTGCACCTGATCTTCCTCAGCATCTCTGACTGATAATACTCGTCCCTGCGATATGTCAAGCTGAACGGGAGCACAAACATGCGTCATAATCGAAATCTCTCTAGGGAAGAGATGGCAGTTACTCCATATTTTCGCAATGGGTATAGGGAGCTCCACACGTAAAGGAACATAGGCAATGTTTGTCCCATCGCCGGGTTCATTATCGCTCTGAACCAGGGTTACATCCCCAATGTAAACGATAAGCCCCGCTTCATGGTCGAAATACCAGGCTTCCGAGCCTTGGAGAAATTGTATCCACATGTGAAACAGATAGGGTGGTGTGGATGCCATCACCAGGAGATAGAAGTCGATCCTCAAAGTACAACTACTCGAATCCACTCGCACTCTTCACTATTTTTATCCAATTTGACATAAAACAGGGTAATACAGGAAAGAGGTGAGACACCCATCTTTCATTACCACTACGGTAGTAAGAAAAACATCACGGCACAAAGCGCCCATAAAGCAATACAGTTCATACATTTATCAACAGCAGCAACAGAATTTATAACACAAGCAACTCAGTTATAAGCAATAATGAGAATCAATGACAATAATGATATTTATAGTAAAAGTAGATCAGCGATCGGCAATAATAATCAATTTCAACAGGCAAATCACCACAAGATTTCCAATAAATCAGCAAAATCATTAGACAAATCATGTACAACAGTAAAATAGATACTTTAACAGATGTTCATGCTCAACAACTTATGAGACTGACAATGAACGATGCACATTGCATTATGGTACCAAATCTTACTCCATAGAGCTAAACATTAACCTTTTCAGAGTGAATGATCAAGGAGTAATGCCAGTATATCGTTAGCCTTAAAAACAGTGTGCTTCATCTTATAAAAATATTTACACATCATGGCTTATACGTGGCACCTCAACAGTTGATCGTGACATAGGATAGCGTCCCGGTCCGAATCGTCGGTGTGTTTGCATCGGTCTACCCTATGGCACAGAGGAGCTCTTAACTGTCCATGATGAGGCACCCGCACCCCGACGCCCCCAGGGCCAACAACATATGGCACCTACGCTTAGTCTATTCACACCCGCATATAGGTGTTATTCAACTCTTAGGTATACATATGCATGACGACGCAATGTCAAGTCATGTATGTTTATCAATGATTCATTCATCATGTATAATACATATACATGACGACGCAATGTCCAGCCATGTATGTTTATCAATGATGTGTTCATCATATACAATACCTGTAACACCCTCCCTAGGGTATCACATGTCTGACTCCCGACTCATAATCTGGAAATCAATTCGTAAAAGGTTTGAGTTATGAAAATATGGGTTTCAAAATTTCTTTCTTTACTGAAACATAAACTTACTGAAATTCATAAGTATTACTGAAAATATATTTAAACTGATTAATATACAATATTGACACCAATTAATATTTCACAATTTAAAGAGAAATATAAAATTAACAGACTCTCTTTTTTTTAACAGTAGCAAATCCCATGACGGGTCCTACTTAATAGCACGGTACAACACTAACGTTAAAACTTATCATACTTATTCTGTTATGTATCCATCTTGTTGCACCAGACATCTGTTCTACATCTGTTCTTTGTCAACACTGCACACCTTCGAGTCCTGAATGTCCACTCCTTATTGTTGTCACCCATCTTAGAGTATTTATTTGTTGTTATGTCTAAGACAACTCGATCCTTCTATTATTTGATTTTAACAGTACAGACACAGCAAAACAACATAACAAAGAGGTGAGATCACCTACACCAATACCAACATGGCAGCATAGAGATAACACAAACAACATATCATACAGATATATCATACCAGAATTCTAATAATGCACTCAACATTAATCAACTATCATCATCATACCATTAACATTATTATCATCACACAATAATCACAATAATGCCATCAACATGATTATCATCATCATCATCCAAATATTCAAAACAATTGTCATAGCCAATATTCCTCAATTAATATATCATACAGATATAAATGTCAGATTATGCATGTGCACAAAACTCAGTTTTTCAAAAACAACTTCATGGAGGTTTTCACAATTTCGAGGAGAATGCTCTTGTCAATTGTCAACCTTAGCCCAAAGATAATCTTCCAGTTGTTGAAAAGAATCGTGTTCTTGTCGAGTATCGTCAATGCGTTGCAACGGACTGCATCGCTAAGTGGCACAGGGTACTCGCCAGCTGTCCACTAGTCGACCGCTACGCCTTGACGCACCCCAAGATCCATCATAGATCTCACTATCAATTCTCATTCCCTCTTCAACCACAAGGGCCAAAATAGCTTATTAGCTATACTTTATATAATGCACAAATATATCAGTGCAAGTCCAACCCCAAAGGGCCAAATCTTTTCAATTTCATTTGTTCAATGTAATCATATGCTTCAACGCATATTTTTCCAATGCACGTATAATGCACCAAATCCAATTATAGACAAATATGTCATTTTCTCACAAACAGTGTATGGACACTGGTTCAACAATAATCATACTGTACTTTCAACAGCGAAAATCATGTTATCACATTTTCATAGTTATAAAACACTTTCGTCGTGTTTTCACAAAATTGCGTAACATTCCTGTTACGTTTTCACAATTCCACAACACTTCTGTTGCATTTTCAAAATACCGTAACACTTTTGTTACATTTTTAAAATTTCAAAACGTGTTTATTACGTTTTCACAATACCGTAACGCTACTGTTACGTTTACAAAATTTCATAACATTTCTATTATGTTTTCAAAATGTTGCAACTCTTCTGTTGCATTTTTAAACCACGTACTAATTTTTTTAACGTTTTTCTCAATCACGTAAAAATATACGTTTCTCAAATCGCGTAGAAATATTTTAACGTATTCCAAATCGCGTAGAAATATTTTACTGTATTTCAAATCGTTTTTAAGATACGTAAAATATTTTTCAACATTTTACAATCACGTAAAATATTCCTCAATATTTCAAATATTATTTTTCAAATTGCGTAGCTTAAAAATCATGTTTTTAAGATACGTAAAACATTTTTCATCACAATTTCATTACAGAAAATATTTCTTAACCTTCAAAAATTCCTTTTTAACTTTTCTCAAAATAATATAACTTTGTATTTCATGTAATATATTTTCTTACTCAAGAAAATCTTTTTCCACATTTCTTTACTTAAGAAATCCTTTTCCAAAATATAATTCATAAAATCACTTTTCCATTGATATAAATCAACGTTTCAAAACTTAATATTTTCTAACGTACTTTCAAAACTCGAAAATCAATTATACGTTAGTAAATTTTCAAAACACTATTATATTCTCCATTTTTCTCAAATCAATTTTAAAATCAATTCTTCAAAATAAATTGAAGTTCAAACATGTTCAACCTCTCTTTGTCTTTTGTTTACAAAATTCTCTCAAGTGATAAAAACACTCTGATTCCCTTTCCAAATTCCTTATATTAAATCAAGTTACGTTTTCACTTTGAAAAATCACTTTGTTCATAAAAATCAAGACATTACAATCCTTTAAAAAAACGTGGACATGACTATTGAAACCATCAAATATTTTTCCTTTTAAATTGATATGATTTTACACAAACAAAACCATTAAAATTTTGTTTTCAAAACCGTGTGATTCATGGTCATAAAAACCAAACCCATTTGTTCAAATTCATTTTTACTTTCTTTACAAATTCTTTTTCACTTTCTTTGCAAATCCTTAAAATCAACGTTTGCCTGTTTCATTCAAAACTCAAATTTAGAAAAACACTTAGGATCTCTTTACACAAAATAAATCAATAAGAATCCTTCAAAACCATGTTCTTGTTCTCTTGAAAAACATATCCTTTGTTTATTTTCTATACTCTTCAAATCAATCCAAATTTTAATCTTTCATGAAAATCTTAAGTTATAAACACCTATGTTAAGGTGTCTTGACCGAAAATCCCATAGCCTTTAGAACCAAGAAAATTCATTTTTCTCCACTTCATAATTTTCATTAAACAAATCAATTTCCTTGTTCTTGAAAAATTTTCAACATGAACCCTAATCAAGGGCATCAAAACCGTAGCTCTTCCTTGGCTTTTGGAGCCAAAAATTGATTTCTTTTCTATCAATACATCATGGCATACACATACATATTTCATCATAAATACTATAAGCATGCCATATACTCATCATGCATAATATAAGCATACCATCAAAGCCATAAAATCATGCATAGCATATCAAGCATAGGCAAATAAATCAAAGCTCATAAACATACATAAATTATTACATGACCATGGATATGAATCCTCACAAGGATTCAACATCCATCAAATATAAGACCATCTCTCACCACCATGTTTGGTTGGTGAGATGGATCTCCCTCTTACCTCTTGAAGATCCTCAAAAACTCTTTGTTTTGCTTCTTTTTCCAAGTCCTTCATCACCAAGAGCTTCTCAAATTCAAAACAAAATACATAAAAATTAGTATACTAAGCTTGATTAAGAGGAACCATGGATCAAACATGGTTTAGATCATGAAAAAGAAAGAAGAAGTGAAATTTCCTTACACTTCACCTCAAAAACCCAATAACTTTGATCTTGAAGAAAGTCCATGAAGATGAATGATTTAGAGAAAATCTCCAACATGAAAGTTGCTTAAAATATCATGTAGATTCAAGATCTATGGTTGGATGAAATTGAAAGAGATTGGAGAGTGGTTTTGAGTGTCTTGACCGAATGGTTTCTCTTGAAACACAAAGATGAAATTTTTTATTTTTGATAGAAACTTGAAGCTTGAATTTGAAGTACTAGATGTTGGATTTTGAAGAAATCTTCAACATGAAAGTTGTTTAGAATAAGGTAAGGATTCAAGAAACTAGGTTGGATGAAATTTTTGAGTGATGGAGGGTGTTCTTGGAGTGCTTGGCCGAAATCTAGAGGAGAAGAGAAATGGAGAGAAAATTTGCTAAGTTTAGCTTCTTGAAATTGACAAAGAAAGACCAAGAATGAGTAATAATGGTGGTCTTCAACTTTGCTACTCACTTAAGCCACCAAAACCGTAGCCCCTCCTCCAATGCATTCTCCTTGAATGCAAATTGATCAATAATGATCAATAATGATACACCATTGACCATGACATGTAATAATGGTCATAAAGTTTTGTTTCTTTGTCTCCTAAACAATCCAAAACCATCCCCTTCCATGCATGCTTCTCCTTGTGCATTTAATTATTTGTCATCATTATTAGCCACCATCTAGAGCATTTCTAGCCATTGATTAATTCAATGGTTAGGATTTAGGTAGACTTTTGATTAGAAGACTTAATCTAGGCCATTAGATTTTTCTCCTTGAAATTCTAGTCATTGGATGTGTCTCCAAAAATTAATGGTCAAGATTGCTCCTTCAAACTTTAAATCCAAGAGTTATAATTAGTCTTTGTCACTTTTTAAGACTAAATCTTCACCATTGATTAAATTAACATCTAATGGTCATAAATGGTCCTTGTTACTTTACAAGACCAAATCTCAACCTTTGATTAATTCTAAATCCAATGGTTGTAAATGGTCATAGCCACTTTATATGACTAAATCTCTACCCTTGATTTAATCTCCATCTAATGGTTATAAATGATCTTATTCACTTTTAAGATCAAATCACCACTGTTAATTAAATCAAGATCAAGTCTCCATCATTAATTAAATCAATGGTGGCTATCCAAACCACCAAGGTTGACTTAAGCAATATAATTTCTATTTTTATCTGCTAAAACCCTACGAAAGAATATATTTACTGTATTTTTATCATCTGATAATTAAATACAGTACAAAACACAATACAAGAAATTTTCTAAAACTGTTTCCGGATTCAGGTTTAGTAAGATCCCCTGTCTCCGTCTAAATAGTATAAATTTTTCTATGCATAAAAAATTTTTTGCTTTGCGAGACCCACCTGGGCCCACATACACCCCTTGGGCCCACAAACAGTAAAAAATTTCATAATCATCCACAAAAATCACAAATATTAGAAAACGCACAAATATCAAATCAGATTACGTAAAATAATTACCTAACGGTAAAAATTAAATTATGTAAAGTTTTTCCCGACCCAAAAATTTTTATTTTCTTGACACGAAGTAAATCACTCAAAACGATCAAATATGCTGACCGAATAATCAAAATAATTTTATAGTATCCAGAAATTACTAAACAGTAAAATTTTGTTAACTGTCAAAATTACTGCTTAAGAGATAGGAAATTTTGGGATGTTACAATACCACAATGGCATATATTTGTTCTCAATATCAATAAATCATTTCTCATCGAGAATCAAGCTAACAAATATATATATATATATAACCCTTCACAGGGATTCACAATACATAGAGTCGAATCTTAATACCAATATATTTTATGGCTTATCATAACCGTTATTTCCCACTAAGGGTTTAACATTTCCAAGAATCTAAATCTTGATCAATTATGCAAATCTTTAGGTTAACTAACCCTTAAAAACCTTACCTTCACAAGCCTTCAAGGTTCTAAATGTCTTCCCATATTGTGCACGAGTCCCTTGATACCAGTTACTTAATTTTGGTTCCACATGGGTTTAATTCAATTCCTCAACATCATTAGGTATTCATGGTTTATCAATTGTCATAATGTCCCCATTATGGATTCTCATTTTCAAAGTCTCAAGTCTTTGGTCAATTATGAAAATATTAGGGGCAAATAACCCTTTAAAAACTGTGGTCTTCTCAAATACCATTACTCAATATAATTCTTTCACTTTATTAAAGATTATGCATATCTCTAATTCCTCAATCTCCAAGGATGCACCAAGGCATCACTTGAACCCAATCTTTCTCTCTAAAACCATGGTCCCTCAAGGTTCTCAAAATCACAATTCCTCTCCATTTTATGCATTAGTTCTATGATATCAAATCACTTAAATTTTAGTTTACTAAAATCAATTCAATTACTCAAGGTTCCAAGCTAAAACCGTGGCCTCCCTTTGGGGTATTAAACCCTTAAACTTTCCAATTATCCCATTTAACATTATTCTTCAATACTTAACCATTTAAGTCTCACTTGATTCTTGTTGCAAACCAATTTTACATTCCTAAGTTCTCATCAATCCTTGACATCCATAAGTATTAGGAAAAGCCTAAGTTCTTCCATAATCAATTCCATTAAATCCTCAATTCTCTAATATCCCATTACATAAATATTATTGCTTACCAATTTAATCCAAACTCCCATTTATTTGGGTCAAAATCGTAGCCTTCAATGATCTTCAAAGGTCCAATTTTTCTTTCCATTTTATGTGTTAGTTTCTTAACATCAATCCACTCAAATTTTAATTCATCAAGATCAATCCATTTCCCACATTTTCAAGGTCAAAACCGTGGCTTTCATGGTGGGTAACAAACCCTTAAAATTCTCTATCTCAAGACTCCAACATTAACATTCAATCTTTAATTTCATAGCTTCAATTTATTATGTACAAGAAACCAATTTTCCAACCCAAAATCTTCTCAAAACCGTGGCCATCATGTTAAGGTATGAAACTCCAAATTTTTCATTTAGCAACCCTAACATGATTAAGCACATTTAACATATCCAATATATCCAAGAGTACAAATCAAGCATTAATCAAATTCAAGAACACTAAATCATACAAAATCATCAAATCAAGTAAGCATACAAAGATGGATTTCTCCATCAACAACACACAAAAGTCTTCTCACCACCAATAAATGGTTGAAGTGAGTAATCTCCCTCTTACCAAAAGGAGACAAGGAAAACGAAGGCTTGAAAAGAATGATCCTTGGTCACCTATGTGACCAAGGAAAACGAAAACGAAAAGTGAATGTGAAGAAAAAAGTGAAGAACATTACCTAAAGCCTCAAACTTGAACTCCTTAAGATTTATTCTTGGTGATTTTCGGATTCCACTCACACAAAAACCCTAGAGTGTTCAAAATCACTCAAATCACACATCAATGCTCAAAAAGAGAAGCCTTTGGTCACATAGTAACCAAGGAATACGAAAATGAGAAGAAATAGGAGAGAAATCAAGAATGTTTACTTAGATATTCAAGGTTAGGGCTTGATGATAGAAGATGTAAATGGAAGAACACAAAATGGTCTACTTGGATTCCTTCTAGGTGGATTCGGTTTTGTCCCTTCAAGAACCTTAAAAATCCAATATCATAAATCAACATCAAGGATTGGTGAAGACATGATCCATGGTTACAAACATGGCCATGGAAACGAAAAAGAAGAAGAGGAGTGAAAAATCAAAGGTTTACCTCCAAAAGATTCAAGCTTTATTCTTGGATGTTCATGGAGGAAAAATGGGTTTTTGAAGAAAATCCTTCAAATAGAAGTTGTAGAGGAGGTTGAGAGGAGTCTAGAAATGGTGTTTATGAAGAGAAAAGTGAAGAGAAACAATGGAGGTGGTGGCTGGAATTTTCGGATTGGAGAGGAGGAGGAAGAAAGGTTGGATTTTTGAAGAAACTTTCTAAAGAGAAAGTGTAGAGAAGATGGAGGGAAGCATGGAAATGGTCTTGATGAAGCAAAAAGATGAAGATTGGTGGTCAAGAGTGGGCTGCCATTTTCGTAGCTATGGTGGTGGTAGAGAGAAGGAGGAGAAGAAATGAAGAAGATGAAGTTTTAGAGAGAGAAGTGAATAGGTAAGTAATGAGATATTTTGGAGTGTTTAGGTTAAGTGAGTAGTAGAATTTTAAGTCCCTTAGGCCCCCAAAATGGGCTGCCAACTGTAGCCACGAGAGAGAGTGAGAGGGAGGGTTTTGGTTTTTCCATGCAATTAGAGTGGGTAATTTGGTCAAAGCTTCTTGAAGAAGCTTCTTGAAGAAGCTTCATAATTTGAATTCAAATTTTGAATTAAAGTGAGATTGATTTGACATAAAGTAGATTGCATTGGGATAAGGTGATAGGATTTTTATTACATGTTATTATCCAATGGATAATAGTTACAATCAACAGAAGTCAGTATTAATTTATCTGACGGATGAATTTTTTCTGTTAAAATTTTCTTGAAAAACATGAAACCTCGTAAACTGTGTCCGACCTCGGGTTTAGTAAGATCCCCCGTCGACGTTTCCATAGTTCAAGGTTCTCGAAGAAAATATCTCATTTTTTCAGTTCTGCTCAGTGCGCATGCAAAACGAGGAATATATTAAAATATTCAACGTTTCTAGAAAAATCCTAGAAAATTCTCAAAAATCTCAAATATTGTAAAATAACTATTCATCATAAAATTTTCCAACTTTCGGAGCGTTACAGTCGTTTTCCTGACTCTGCCCAATGTGCACGCAAAATAAGAAAAAATGTTAAAATATTCCGCATTATCAGAAAAATCCAGAAAAATCCCCAAAAATCCCAAATATTATAAAACAATTATTTATCATGAAATTATTAATTTTCAGGATGTTACATTCATCCACTCATCCACCTACTCTTAATTAGCCCCCTTATCATTTTGTATCCCTAATCCTCTATAAAAGGCACCAATGGCTGATCATTTGGGCACTCGGTGTTAGACTTAATTTTTACAAGTTATGGTTATGCTTGTTTCTTGTTTGACTTTGTTGTAATTTTCTCTTGTTCTAAAGTGAAGCTATGTTCATCTTTCTCTTCTCTCTTTCTTTCTTCTTATCTATGAGTAACTAAATCTTCATCTTGCTTGGGTGAAAGAGTGAAGCTCTTGGTAATGAAATAATGTTAGATTATTCTATTTCTTGTGCTTAAAAGATATATTATTAAATGGACATTATATGTGTTGTATTTTGTTTCCAATTAATTTAGAAACCTTCTTTGTATAATGGAGATCTTGATTTATTGTAGACCATAGGATTAGCACAGTGAATGCTTGAACTCATTTACAAATGTTGGTAGATAATTAAAGGAATCATAATATGATTGCATATATAATTGAACTTTGAATGTTATATTTTTCGATTGGAACCTCCGTTGTGTGTGGATTTCAATTGAGTTATAAAGAGAAATAATCTTGCCTTTAATTTATTACCAAGAGTGGATCTTCTAACCCAAGCAAGTTCTTAAATTCATTTGTGAGCATTTTCTATTACTTTTGGTGTTGTGACAAATCCTTTCCTACCTCAATTAATTTTTCTTCATCAATTCCCTATGGATCGACCTCGGACTCCCGAGAAATTTACTACTTAAGACAACTTGCACTTGGGTTTGCATCCTTAAATCTCGCAGTCACTTACCTTGCTACTGCTCACACTCACTTAAGGCAGCCACTATTATAAATAGTACTGCTAAGGGGGCTGCTATGCACGTAACATTACAACCCCAGCCGCACCTAAGAAAGTGAGTTAGACACAGTGAAAGGTCTTCTTCTCTTCTCTTCTAGCACTACGAAACAGAGGCGTGACTCCTTTTGCAAGTCTGTTCATGTGGATACTGTAGAGACATCGTCGCTATTATGGTGTTGGTGATTCACCTCGCTTGTGTTTATCATGCTTTAAGAGGTAAGCTTTTAAAAACTTAGATTACGGACTTTTCACATGGATCTTGTGAGGGAATTCTATTATTCCGCTGCATGATTTTTAATCCGCAATTCCCAATAGTTAGTATGTTAGATTTTAGTAGATTTAGTTAGTTTTAAGTCTTATATATGTTAGTATGTTTGATTGTTGTAAGTTTGGTTAGTTTGTAGATGTTTGTTTAGTTTTAAGTTATATAAAGGTTAGTATGTGTGATTTTGTGTTTTTAAAGTATTTTAGTTGTCCATATTGTGTTTTATCCTTTTGGACAAGTTTGAGAGGTGTTGAAGACCTTTTTGGGCAAAATTTTGCAGCAAAACTGAGTTTGCTGCAGAATTTTGCAAGCTGGCTCCTCACGTTGCGGCGTTAATTTTGCAATGCCACAGCGTGACAGTTATTTGTGCACATTTGAGCCAAAATCTAGAGAACTCAGGGCGGCGGCGTGGTAATGTTAACGCTGCGGCGCTCACCTGCTGAACTTGTTAAAAAAAAGAAAAAGAAAAAGAGAGAGCTATTTGTTTTGGGTGCTACTGAAGGCACCTATTCTGATCAAATACCGTGGCATGGAGGCTGTGTGTTGCGGTATGTTATATTGTACTGTATATATTATACATTGTTAGTTAGTTTAAGTGTTTTTAAATATTTTTAGTATACTCAGCTCTCTCATTTCAGATATTGACAGGCTCAGGTACCCTAGACACCATGGACAATGAGGACACTTGTTCACTTAAGTTTGGGGGAGTATCATTACATGCCTTGATTATGATGTATTATATATGCATGTTTTGATATTTTGAGTATGTAGTAATGTTAGTGAGTATGTTATCATGATCATATGCTAAGTTTGACTATTATTGATAGGATTCTGAGGAAAAAAAATTCAATTTTGATTGAATGATTGAATTGATACTAGTGTGGACTTGGTTGTTCAATGACATAAATGGTTGCAATTTGATTACTTTGAGTGAAACCATAGGTGATCAGAAGCATGTGAAACAGTTTAGTTGCTATTGATACATGATTTATATTCCACTTAGATGCAAGTGTAACTTTGAGTATGATAAGAGTGCATGTTTAGAGAAAGTTTATGGATGTACATGTAGAGCTTCGATTATCCTATAAGTTGTTTTTAAACTCTCTTGAGGCGAAATCCTAGATTGTGCATGACTAAGGAAATAATTAGGGCATTCTTTGTACCGATAGAGCTTTTCAAGCCTACCCTGAATGATGATATCTCTAGGTCCCATTTTGAAGCCTGATAATTGTTTGGCCTTATATGTTTTTCATTCACCCATGAATTCCTTAACCTATTAACCATTCTAATGCATGTGAAAGCATGACATTTTCTTCCTACCTTCATTGTTTGTTGAGTACATGATGTGTTATTTCTTGAAGTGAGTACGGGTATATATGTTTAAGAAAAATGAGCTTGAAGGAACTAAATGCAATAAAAAAAAGAAAAATAAATTGCTTTGTTAAAGTAAAAAGAAAAAAAAAAGAAAAAAATGAGATGAGAGAAAAGCAAAGCAAATAATGAAAGAAGAAAAGTTAAAAATGAAAAGTGTTGCATGGTCCTAATGATTTCTGATCTTTCAAAGTCTTTTTGGAATACCTTGAGAATCTCACTTGGGCTCAAGTCTTGAAATTATATGTGTATGTGTCTTAATGTTTGTATGTATCCTTTCCCTTCCTTTCTTACGCCCATACTATGGCCTTACATTACAAGCTGTAAAGACCCTCTTCATCCTCAATTATGTGTGGTTTACATTAGTGGAGAGAGAGTTTAGATTCAATTTTGTGGATTTTATGATTCATATACATGTATATTTATAAACTTATCCAGATGTGTATGACTTGAATAGGAGAAGTTTATCTTGCCTGTTTATGAAAAATGTGATTTGCATGAAAGGAGGCTGAATTGTTACATATTTAGGATTGTGTATGTGTGGAGTTGATTGTGAGATTTTTGTATTCATTAAGGACCGATGCAATCATTCTGCATTGGTTATATTTAAAGAGAAAATTGAAATTAAAAGTTGCTGAATGCATGTTGAGTATACATTGTTCAAGAAAGTTTACTTAGTCATACTTTGTTTTGCTCGAGGACAAGCAAAAGGTCAAGTTTGGGGGTGATATAACTCCACAATGTGTAGTTATTTGCGCCTCATATTTGATTGCTAAAGTCCTTGTATTTATGCATATTTGGAAGGTTTTGTGCTTATATTTGTTACATCCAATTCTGATACCTTTCCTATATGTAATTGAGCAATTTGTGCATATTTGATATGTGATTAAGTGGATTTGAAACTCTTGCTGATTTGGTGTTTTCTCTATCATAGGAAGGACTCCAAACAAGATGATATATGGAGCAGTTGAACTGAAATGGGAAGAGGAAGCCAAATCTACATCTCAGCATGTCACGCCGCGACTCTATGGAGCGTACTCCACAACGCGTGCCTCCCTTGCATCAAAGTCAGAGGGCACAAAGAATTAAGCCCCGTGGCGCAAGGAAATCAATGTCGCGGCACCCTGACCTAATTTGACATGCGCCGCAGCGTAGGCATGTTAATGCCACGGCGTGCCTCTAATTTTCTGAGTCTATAAATAGATTTTTAACCGAATTTTAGAGGGAGTTCCATGGGAGCCTTGCTGAGTTTAGAGAAGCTGCATTATGGACTTCATTTCTAGGCTGATTAGAGGCCTAGGGAGGATAGGTTGGATGCCATCTTCCTCATGGAGGGAGATTGAAGCTTCAAGGATCACATCTATGGATTCCTTCCTCTTCTCCCTTTGTTCTCTTCTCTTCCTTATCTTTTGAGCATGGTTTTTGTCTCTAAATTCGTGTTCAATGGATTAGCAATTGTATTTAAGAAATACTTTGGATCTTTATATGGATATTAATGTTTATGTTATCTTTTGAGTATCTATTGATGTTTGGTTTTGTTCTTTCATGCCTATGCTTAATGCTTGCTCTTGTTTGGCCAATAATTGCATGATCTTAATTGATACAAATGAACTATACATAGGGATTTATGGATATGGATATAGCATGGTAGATGCATGTTCGACGAGTTCAATTGGCTTGGATGAGTTGATTCGCTAACTAGATAGAAATATACCTTTAAGTCATGTATTAGCATGTGTTTGAGAATAGATCATTCATTAGTGGAGTTTATACTAGTCCTCATGAAAACATAAGATACATAGTGGATTAGGTAAACGACACTAGGGTTAATTGTGCTAGACATAGGCTTTTGACTAAATTAGATTCTCAGGCTAACTAACTAATCATCGATGTTGCTTGGAAAGATTGCATATCATTAGTTGAAGTAGGAGGTGAAGAAGGATTTCCTAGATCTCTAAACCATTATCTTTATTGTTTTTGTAGTTTAGATTTAGATTATTTATGGTTTCTCTATTTTATTTGTTCTTGGATAGAATTTAGCTAAGTTATTGGTTGTTACTTAGTAATGGAAGCCATATATCCTCATGGGAACGAACTTATACTCCGTATCTATATTACTTGAATGACCCGTGCACTTGCGGTACGCAAATGGTCTAACAAGTTTTTGGAGGCGTTGCCAGAGATAACGGTTTAATTCCATTTTGCTAATATCAACAATGAGTTTAGCTGGTTCTAATTCAAGCTGTATAGTTCTTTTCATTTAAAGTTTTCATTCTTTGTATATAGGTACAATAATTGGAGGATGAGATTCATCATTCGAGGCCTTTGTGGAAGTTTGAGACACTGCAATGGAGACCTCCATTTAGACGAAAGAAGGCTTACCATCCAATCCATCACTTTTGTGATCAAACTGGCAATCAGAGTTAGTTGTTTGCCTTGACAAAGTCCTGTCGGGACTATAACTCAGGCCCTTCTTAGGAGGGAACCCAGATTTTTATGTTTTTTGTAAAATAGTATGTGTTTAGTAAGTTTTAAGTCATAAATATGCAGTAAGTTTAGTTTTGTAGCTTTAGTTAGTTTTTTGGCTTTTCTTTAGTTTAAAGTCTTAAATATGTTAGTATCTTTGATTTTTGTATTCTTGTAGTTAGTATGTTAGATTTTAGTAGATTTAGTTAGTTTTAAGTCTTATATATGTTAGTATGTTTGATTGTTGTAAGTTTAGTTAGTTTGTAGGTGTTTGTTTAAGTTTAAGTTATATATAGGTTAGTGTGTGATTTTGTGTTTTTAAAGTATTTTAGTTGTCCATTTTGTGTTTTATCCTTTCAGACAAGTTTGAGAGGTGTTGAGGACCTCTTTGGGCAAAATTTTGCAACAAAACTAAGTTCACTGTAGAATTTTGCAAGTTGGCTCCTCAAGCCATAGCGTTAACTTTGCAACGCCGCAGTGTAACAGTTATTTGTGCACATTTGAGCCAAAATCCAGAGAGCTCAGCGCCGCGGTGTGGTAATGTTAACGCCGCGGCGGTCACTTGCTGAACTTGTTAAAAAAAAAGAAAAAGAAAAAGAGAAAGCTATTTGTTTTGGGTGCTACTGAAGGCACCCATTCTGATCAAATAGGAGGTTGTGTGTTGCGGTATGTTATGTTGTAGTGTATATATTGTACATTGTTAGTTAGTTTAAATGTTTTTAAATATTTTTAGTATACTCAGCTCTCTCATTTCATATATTGATAGGCTCAGGTACCCTAGACACCATGGACAGTGAGGACACTGTTTCACTTAAGTTTGGGGGAGTATCATTACATGCTTTGATTATGATGTATTATATATGCATGTTTTGATGTTTTGATTATGCAGTGATGATAATGAGTATGTTATCATGATCATATGCTGAGTTTGACTATTGTTGATAGGATTCTAAGGCAAATTTTTTTCAATTTTGATTGAATGATTGAATTGATGCTAGTGTGGACTTAGTTGTTCAATGACATAAATGATTGCAATTTGATTACTTTGAGAGAAACCATAGGTGATCAGAAGCATGTGAAATAGTTTAGCTGCTATTGATGCATGATTTACATTCCACTTAGATGCAAGTGTAACTTTGAGTATGATAAGAGTGAATGTTTAGAGAAAGTTTATAGATGTACATGTAGAGTTTCGATTATCCTAGGAGTTGTTTTTAAACTCTCTTGAGGAGAAATCCTAGATTGTGCATGACTGAAGAAATGATTAGGACATTCTTTAGATCGTACCCTGAATGATGATATCTCTAGGTCCCATTTTGAAGCCTGATAATTGTTTGGCCTTATATGTTTTTCATTCACCCATGTATTCCTTAACCTGTTAACCATTCTAATGCATGTCAAAGCATGACATTTTTTCCTACCTTCATTGTTTGTTGAGTACATGATGTGTTATTTCTTGAAGAGAGTCTGGTGAGTAGGGGTATGTATGTTTAAGAAAAATGAGCCTGAAGGAACCAAATGCAATAAAAAAAAGAAAAATAAATTGCTTTGTTAAAGTAAAAAGAAAAAAAAAAGAAAAAAATGAGAAGAGAGAAAAGCAAAGCAAATAATGAAAGAAGAAAAGTTAAAAATGAAAAGTGTTGCATGGTCCTAATGATTTCTGATCTTTCAAAGTCTTTTTGGAATACCCTGAGAATCTCACTTGGGCTCAAGTCTTGAAATTATATGTGTATGTGTCTCAATGTTTGTATGTATCCTTTCCCTTCCTTTCTTACGCCCATACCATGGCCTTACATTACAAGCTGTAAAGACCCTCTTCATCCTCAGTTGTGTGTGGTTTACATTAGTGGAGAGAGAGTTTAGATTCAATTTTATAGATTTTACGATTCATATACATGTATATTTATAAACTTATCCAGATGTGTATGACTTTAATAGGAGAAGTTTATCTTGTATGTTTGTGAAAAATGTGATTTGCATGAAAGGATGTTGAATTGTTATATGTTTAAGATTATGTATGTATGGAGTTGATTGTGAGATTTTGTATTCATTAAGGACCGATGCAATCATTCTGCACTGGTTATATTTAAAGAGAAAATTGAAATTAAAAGTTGCTGAATGCATGTTGAGTATACATTGTTCAAGAAAGTTTACTTAGTCATACTTTGTTTTGCTCGAGGACAAGCAAAAGGTCAAGTTTGGGGGTGTGATAACTCCATATCTGATTGCTAAAGTCCTTGTATTTATACATATTTCGAAGGTTTTGTTCTTATATTTGTTATAGTCAATTCTGATACCTTTCCTGTATGTAATTGAGCAATTTGTGCATATTTGATATGTGATTAAGTGGATTTGAAACTCTTAGTGATTTGGTGTTTTCTCTATCATAGGAAGGGCTCCAAACAAGATGATATATGGAGCAGTTGAGCTGAAATGGGAAGAGGAAGTCAAATCTGCATCTCAGCATGTCACGTCGCGGCTCTGAGGAGCGTACACCACGGCACGTGCCTCCCCTGCATCAAAGTCAGAGGGCACGAAGAATTGAGCGCCGCGGCGCAATGAAGACAATGCTGTGGCACCCTAACCTAATTTGACACGCGCCTCGGCGTAGGCATGTTAATGTCGCGGCGTGCCTCTGATTTTCTGAGTTTATAAATAGATTTTTAGCAGAATTTTAGAGGAAGCTCCTTGGGAGCCTTGTTGAGTTTAGAGAAGCTACGCTAGGGACTTCATTTCTGGGCTGATTAGAGGCCTAGGGAGGCTAGGTTGGATGCCATCTTCCTCATGGAGGGACATTGAAGCTTCAAGGATCACATCTATAGATTCCTTCCTCTTCTCCTTGTGTTCTCTTCTCTTCCTTATCTTTTGAGCATGGTTTTTATCTGTAAAATTGTGTTCAATGGATTAGCAGTTGTATTTAAAAAATACTTTGGTCTTTATATGGATATTGATGTTTATGTTATCTTTTGAGTATCTATTGATGTTTGGTTTTGTTCTTCCATGCCTATGCTTAATGCTTGCTCTTGTTTGGCCAATAATTGCATGATCTTGATTGATGCAAATGAACTAGACATAGGGATTTGTGGATATGGATATGGTATGGTAGATGCATGTTCGACGAGTTCAATTGGCTTGGATGAGTTGATTCGCTAACTGGATAGAAATATACCTTTTAGCCATGTATTAGCATGTGTTTGAGAATAGATAGTTCATTAGTGGATTTTATACTAGTCCTCATGAAAACATAAGATACATAGTAGATTAGGTAAACGACACTAGGGTTAATTGCGCTAGACATAGGCTTTTGACTAAATCAGATTCTCAAGCTAACTAACTAATCATTGATGTTGCTTGGAAAGATTGCATATCATTAGTTGAAATAGGAGGTGAAGAAGGATTTCCTAGATCTCTAAACCATTATCTTTATTGTTTTTGTAGTTTAGATTTAGATTATTTATGCTTTCTCTATTTTATATGCTCTTGGATAGAATTTAGCTAAGCTATTGGTTGTTACTTAGTAATGGAAGCCATATATCCTTGTGGGAACGAACTTATACTCTGTATCTGTATTACTTGAATGACCCGTGCACTTGCGGTATGCAAATGGTCTAACATTAAACTAGATTATAGTCCTTCTTATTATGAGCTACATTGTGCATATGATGAATTTTATGATGGTTTGTTGATTTTAGAAAAGAAAAACTTTTCTTGTTTGAAAAATATTTCCTCCATTGAAAATGACATTGAGACTTTGAAAAATGAATATGCTTTTCTTTATGAGGAAATGCCTTCGAAATGTGAAACCTCAACTTCTTGTGAAAAGTGCATTGATTTAGAAAATCAAGTTAAGGACATATATTCTGAATTTGCCAAAGCTGATGATTTTTATTATTTACATTCCATGTTTAATGATAATCACATATTTTATACATTAATAAACCCTTATTTTTAATCATTTACGCTCTCCATGTACTTAATTGATTGAGCTTGGTCATGTTTTGTAAGTTTGGGTTCAAATTAAGCTTAATTAATCTTTTTCAGCATTATTGAGATTTTACATTGTTTCTGTATTTCGACAATATCTTGAGTTCTAGATATGTAAAAATTATGAATTTTACCTTGTAGGAAAGCTGAGAGAAAGCTCTATAACTTTGATGAGAGCTCGAAGTCTCAATCAAACATCTAGTGGAGCTAATTAGGCCTAGAAGTCAGAAAACAGGTTCTGTCAATAGAACCCGAGTAGTGTGCACTAATCAGGGCATAAGGAGAGGTTTTGACTGAAACCGGTGCTATTTGACAGTTAAGACACATATCTACAACTTTCATGAAGAACACAAGAGCCATTTCAGATGGCTTAGAGGTCATATTGGGCTTGTAAGTCAGAATAGAGGAGCTATAGTTGGGCCTGAGCAGTGTGCAATGATTGGGCTGGAATTTAAGTTGTAAGAGTTGTATTAAGCTGAAACTAGTGGCATTGGAAAGCAAAGACAAAACCCTTCAACTCTCATGAAGATCATTTTTGCAGAAAATGACGTTTTGATAGAGTTATAATCGTGTGAAAATAGTTGAATTAGTTGGTATAAGTGGAGAGATAAGCATCATTAATCATCCACTCACTCATTAATCATCCACCCATTCATTAATTATCTACTCACTAAATAATCATCCACCCACTCAATAATCATCCACCCACTCATTAATCATTCACCTTCTCAATAATCATCCATCCACTCATTAAATAATTCCATTGTTATTTTCCACTTATTCACTCATCATCTACCCACTCATTAAATAACTTCATTGTCATTTTTCATTCATCCACTCATCATTTACCTACTCATTAAATAACTTTATTGTCATTTTGTACTCCTCAAGCTCTATAAAAGGGAGCATTGGCTAATCATTTCGGGCATCTTGACTTAGAGATCAAGATCATGTTATTGTGATATTTGTTTTTCTTGTTGTAATTTTCTTTTGTTCTAAATTGAATTTATGTTCATCTTTTTCTTCTTCTCTCTTTCTTTCTTCTTGCTTAAGTGAAGGGGTGAAACTTTTGGTGATAAAATAAGGTTAGATTAATTACTTTCCTATGCTTAAATGATATATTATCAAGTGGTCATTATATGTGTTGTATTTTGTTTCCAATCAATTTAGAAACTCTCCTTGTAAAGTGGAGTTCTTGATTCATTGTAGACAAGTAGTTGGCACAATGAATGCTTGAACCCATTTACAAGTGTTGGTAAATAATTAAAGGAACCATAATATAACTGCATATATGATTCTAAAAGGACTTGGAATGTTTTATTTTCTGATTGAAACCTCCGTTGTGCATGGATTTCAATTAAGTTATAAAAAGAATTAATCTTGTCCTTAATTTATTACTAAAAGTGGATCTCCTATCCCAAGCAAGTTCTTTTTTTAATTGTGAACAAGTTTTATTATCTTTATTGTTATGACAAACCTTTTCCTTACCTCAGAATTTTTCTTCATCAATTCCCTATGGATCGACCTCGGACTCCCGAGAAATTTATTACTTGAGACAACATGCACTTGGGTTTGCATCTTATAATTCGCATCAAGTTTTTGGCACCATTTATGTAACACCCATTATAGGGTATCACATTTAAGACTAATTATTATTAAAATTTACCCAAGTTATAAATAATTTATTATTATTTATAAACGAGTTGTAAAATAATTAATCTTGTAAAGATACTAATTGTTAAATTTCATTTACGAAGAATATATAATTAGATAAATAAAACCATACAATACAAAAATGAATGATACTCACTCATAATATGCATAAATATAAAACTCGGTTCACAAATAATTTACATACATAAGATTGTACTTCAAAAAGTAAATATGTACAACTGTTATTTCAAAACATTAAACTAACCAAAGTTAAAACTTCTAGTGAGAAAGTTCCTCAAAAGGATCTTCCTTAATCTCCTCTGAAGATAAAGACCTCGGGTTCTGTGCAAACCTAGGAACAAATGTATGCGCAGATGACACCATAGAATTCTCTCTACAGGTGTAAGAATGAATACCCCATAAATCCCTCATGGGCATTAAGAACTCTAAATGTAACGAGACAGAAGTACATAAAATAGGGTTCCCATTACGGGACTCACTAAAGGTTAAGGTCAGCTCCCCAAGGTAAACAACACGATCCCTCTCCAAGTCTATAGTCCAAGCATCAGTACCCTCATGGAATTGTACATGCATAAACCCAATGATGCCTCATTGATACGCCATAATATATAATGGATAAACTATCCCAAACAGAATCCGGGTGATCCTGACTCGTCTTCTACACCATCTTTATTTAATATAGATATACAACATAACAAACATAACATGAAGAGGTGAGATCACCTACACCATTACCAACATAGCAACAGAGAAACAGAAATGACAGTAATGTCATACAGATATAGCAAACAATGAATATAGTCATGGCATCAAGTATCAATCAATATTAACAAATAAAATATCACAACAATATGTAGATAGGCTATGCACATGCATATTGACCAAGTTTCCTACTCCATTGAGCTAAACACAAGTCGGAGAGAATGATCTAGAAGATTTGTCTGTATCTCGGCCGCCTCAAACCAAGAGCTATAATTTTCATCAATGTGCACATCAAGCATTATACAAGACAGTTTACAACAGATCTTGATTAAGAATAGTATCTTGGTCCGGATCATCGGTGTGTTGCATCGGTTTGATCCACGGCACAGTGGGGCTACTAATTGTTCATTGTGGAAAACCCGCACCCTGATGCCCCCAAGGTCAACAAGTGACTTACACTATGCTTATCACACCCGCACTAAGGTATGATTCAACTCCTTGGCCATCGGCCTTAGCATAGTCCACTTGACTTTCACAATGCATGATTGATGCATAAACAAGCAATTACAAGCCAAAGTCACAACTCATAATCCCTAGTCCAATACGTTGGCCCAACAGTAATCCCAATATATTTTCAATCGTGTAGCCATTTTATTGCGTTTTCACAATCGCGCAATATTTCTGTCGTATTTTCAAATTGCGTAACTATTTTCCAACATTTTCTTAATCGCATAAAAATATTTTGACATTTTCTAAATTGTGTAGCTCAAAAATTCACGTTTTTGAAATGCGTAAGGTTTTTCTACTGTTTTTCATTGTATAAAATATTTCTTGACATTCTAAATTCATTTTTTGGAACTTTCTAGATTAAAAATATAATTTAAACTTTAAATTTCTATTTTTCTCAAATAAAACACATCTAAATAATATTTTCTGTCATTTTTCTCAAAATTTGTATTATTTTAATTTTAATAAAATCCTTTTCATTTATTTTACTAACAATCCTTTTTAACAAAATACCTCAAATTATTACTTCATTTTAAAACCCTAATTTCTAACATTATTGCTGAAAATCATTATTTTTGAAATAATAAAATTTATTTATTTATTGTTTCCATTTTATAAATCTTTCATTTATTTCATTTCACCTAATCAACTAAGTTTACCATTAATAAATCATTTTTGCACTAGGTTATCCAAATCAAGCCTCATGGTCGTGAGTCAAATGGTCTTTGGAACCAAAATTCCTTTTAATTTCTTTTCCTTACTTCCTAATCATCTAACTTCTTTATTCATTAAATAATTTTAACTTGGTATCCCCATTTTGGGCCATGGAGACCGTGAACCTCATGGTCCATTGGAAACTAAAAATTATTTCCTTTCCAACATGATTCATATCCTATCACATACATCAATAATCAATAATCTATTCTAACAAGTTAATGCATAATATCAAAGCAATAAAATCACATACCATAAAATAAACATAAATCATAAAAGCTCATAACCAAAACAAACACAAACAATTAATTTACACCACAAGGTGAATAAATCCTCACATGGATTTCCCACCAACAAATCATAAATTTCGTCCCTCACCACCATGAATGGTTGGTGAGGTTAAATCTTCCCCTTACCTTGGATGATGTCTAAAGCTCCTTGGTTGGCTTCTTGCTCCAAGATTTCACCACCAACTTGAACTTAAAAACAAAGATAACATCCAATATTAACATCCAAGGTTTTAAACTAAGACAACCATGGCTCAAAATCATTGTTAGAACTTTGAAACAAGATTAAAAATGAAGATCAAAGACTTCACCTCAAAAACCTTCAAACTTTAAGCTTGAAGAAAAGATAGAAGATGATAGAACTAGATGTTGATCACAACTACAAAGTGTCTTAGTATGGTATAAGGATTCAAGAAGTGAGGTTGGTTGGAATTATTAAAGTTTGGAGGGTGCTCCAATGGTGTTTGGCCGTGGGCTAGAGAAGAGAGAAAGTGAGAGAGTTTTTTGGTTTAGCTTTGCTTTAGGAAGATGATAGAAATATGTTGAATGATCAAGAGTCATCTTTGGCCTCTCCTTGAAGCCTTGGCCATGAAGTCCCCTAGCCTCCAAGGGTGTCCAAGTTCAAAGCCTCCAAACTTAACTATGAAGCTAACTTCTCATTGGTCCTTTACATGGAGTCAAAGCTGTAACACCCTTGTGGGGATGTCACATATATAAATAAAATAAAAGAAAGATAAATAAAATCTACCCAAGTTGTAAAACATTTGTAACATAATATTGCGGGTTGTAAAATTCTTCTTGTTAAACTGAATAGTATTAAATAAAATAACGAGGAAACGCAAAATAAACAAACACACCTCACACATAATATACATATGGTTCTAGTTTAGTCATAAGTTATACAAATAATTTACAACTATCCATATTTAAACTTAAACAGTAAACAAAGCAGTAAAAGGTCAATATATACAAACGCAGACGCGCCCAAGTACACATCATAAATATCTAGCCCTCTGAAGGATCACTCTCAGATGAAACTTCAGGTGATAAATATCCAGGATGCCTCGACCCTCTACGGACACGAGTCCGTGCAGTCGATACGCTGCTGATCTCATTAGGCGCATCAAACATACCACCCCAATGACGCCTAAGAGACAGTGGCAACTCCACATGTAAGTACAACATAGTAGAAAAGATCGGCACTCCATCAAACTCCGTACGTATGGTCATAGTCAGACGCCCTACGTACATCACCGAATCACGATCCTCTCGCAGACGCCAGGCTTCAGAGCCTCTATGGAACTCCAGTTGCACGAATCCAAAGAAACCTGGTAGCGTCATATCCACACAATCAATCCAATGGATATGGATGATCGGATGGTTCTAGATCGTAGAACTGATCTTCGGCTTGCTGCTCTTCCTCCTCTTCGGGATACTCACACTCAAGAGGTTGTTCCTCTTCCTCAAACTCTTTATCACATAATTTAAAATATATAGATAACACATACAAGAAAGAGGTAAGACAATTTGTATCACCACAAACGTGGTAAAATAAGAAAACAACAATACAACAGGCATAACAGTTCATACAATATAGCATACTATAATAACATAAATCATAATATTAAATAATACAGAAACTCAATACAACAACATACAATATTACATATGAATAAAATGGTACGATAAATAAAATAATAATAGATAAAATAATACAGATAGATAAAATAGAACAAATAAATAACATTAAAATGTATAAAACATAAATATATGAAATGTGACTCAACCCTACTCCATGGAGCTAAAAATACAGACATCAGAGTGAACGACCCGCAAAATCTATTAGTACCGTCGACCGCCCATAACTATTGCGCTGTCACACGTTGCGTCTATAGCCCACTGAAATAGCATAGTGGTGTAGTTCACTGTCATACGTTGTGTCACTACAGGCTTGCACTAATAGACTTCACAAGATCTTGATTAAGTATAGTGCGTGTCGAGTCCATTAGTGTGTTACCAGTTACCACGGCCCAGAGGAGCGACCAACTGTCCACAAATGGAATAATCTGCACACTAATGTCTCCAAGTTCATTCAAGTTGAACCACACTACGCTTATCACACCGATAACACGATGTTATTCATCTTGTCAATCAATCCACCAATTATCAACCAAATTGGCACAACACGATGCATGATAAAAATTATGAATATGCCCTCACTGGCAAAAATTACGAATATGTCCTCACTGGCAAAAATTACGAATATGCCATCACTGGCAAATCGCATATATATACAGTACGTCCCACCTGACAATACTGTTTCAAAATCTGTCCGGGTCCACCACTTTGGCCCGACAATAAAAACTTGCTGTTTTCGTCAATCGCGTAGAAATTTTATCGCGTTTTCAAAATCTCGTCGCTTTTTCAAATGTTTTTAAATCGCGTAAATATATTTTACTATTTTTAAAATCGCGCACTGTTTTTCAAATATTTTCTCAATCGCGTAAAATTTTTAAATCATTTCCTTGTCCGAATTCCTTAAAAATTACTGTTTAAATAAACAGAAATAATATTTAATACGTTTAAACTACGTAGAATATTTTTCATACCGTATAAATTATATTTGCTATCTTTTCTATCTTATTTGTCTGTTTTTAGCAAAAATTGACAGTATTTTACTTAGAAAACGTATAACAATGATTTTCTAAGTTTTCCGTAAAAATTCCTTTTATTTATATTATATCCATTTAATCACACTTTTGAAAACTACTAACATGCTTCAAAATATAATATGAGCTCTACGTTAGAAATTTTACAAAAGTTACTGTATTTACTTTTAACCACTAAAATCATTGGTTTTAACTTTTTAAACTTGTTCTAATCATTTTTATTCCTTAAAACTTATTGTAATAAAATTCCTTTTAGTATCATTACCTAACCTTTGTTGAAAAACAATTTTAGAAATCAAAATATTCAACTTAGGTATGTTGGCCAAATTTGTCAAAACTTTAATATTTGATCTTTAGATCATTTTTCTTCTTCTAAATCATGTTGCATCTTGTCCTTTTACCTAAGTCAATTAAATCACTCTTTTAGAAAATTGTTGAGAACATTTTGGTTCTCCTTTTTGGTTGAGGCCGTGAGCCTTAGTGGTGTGTTCTTTGGAATACTCATGCAATCTTTGACATGTTGTTCACATCCTACTATTTACACATGCATCTCTAACACATACAATATTTTTAAAGCTTGTAGACATGCATATTAATACAAATCACAAATAGGAAAACTATTAACAAGCACACAAATGAATCCTTATGGATTCTACAATCACAAACAATTTTCATCTTCTTATCACCACCCAAGGATGATAAGATTAAGTCTTCCTCTTACCTTAAATGAAGACAAATACTCTTTCACTCTTTTCTAGGGTTTCAGTTTTCACCCTCCAAGACACCTATCAAGCTTAAACAAAATTTTACAAGTTATAACCATGAAAGAAAGCTTAAACCATGGATCAATCATGGCTTAGAACTTTGAAAAAGAATTAAGAAATGAAAATCAAAGAGTTTCACCTTCAAGGTAAAATCTTCCAAGTAGGTTTTCAAGCCTAAGATGAAAGATTTTGCAAGAACTCTCAACTAGAGATGTTCTTAGAATTGTGTTTAGGTTTAGAAAAGTTGGTTAGAAGAAATTTTGGGTGGTTGGATGGTGTATAAGGGTGCTTGGCCGAATGCTTCACAAAGGAAACAACAATGGAGTTTTGTGTTTTTGGAAGAGAGAGAAGAGAGAAAATGCTATAGAATTAAGTGATTAATGGCCTTCCAAGAGCCATATGGCCGTAGACATCAAGGACCAAGAGGTATCCATTAGGTTGGCTCCATCCTAGCCTTAGAATTGATCAATGGTGAGGATTAAGACTTGATTACCAAGCTTTGCTCTCATTAGTTAATCCTAGCCTTGTCACTAACCTTGTCATCAAGCTTAGTCACTAACTAAGCCTAGTCATTAAGCTTAGTCACATGCTCTTGAATGTTCCACCACTAATGATGCTTAATTAAGCTACTAATCCTATTAAGTTTTTACTAAACGTGGGTCCCGCAATTCATTTCCGGGTCCATTACCGCTTATTTGTACTGACTAATAAAATAATATTATAATAATATAAAATTATTTTATTTCACAAGAAAAATCCTAAAAATTAAAATATTACTAACCGTATTATTCAATTGGGTTTAGTAAGATCCCCAGCTCCGAATAATTAAAATAAGATTTCCCACCAAAAAAATATTATTTTCCGTCTCCTGAGCAAATCACACAAAAAGTTCAAATAAAATAACAGACAGTAATATAAAGCAGTAATTCATACAGAAAAATAACAAACAGTATAAAAAGGACATAACGATAATTTATCCTAAAGTTAAAAAATAGAAAACAGTACATTCGGGACTCAACGATAATACCCCAAAAGTTTAGGGTGTTATAACTCTCCCCAACAAACAAAAATTTCGTCCTCGAAATTCGTTATAGCTCAGAACAAATGAGGATATTGTTCCTTCATATTGTCTTCTAGCTCCCAGGTAGCATCACTCGTCATATCGTTCCATATGACCTTTACCAATTCAATCATCTTCCCTCGAAGCTGCTTCACCTTTTTGTCCTCTATTCTGACAGGTAAAGTCTCGTGAGTCAAATTCTCTTTCAACTGTACCTTGTCTGGTTATATAACATGCATCGGATCCGAAATATACTTCCTTAACTGAGATACATGAAATACATCATGCAGATTGGATAGAAAAGGCGGCAAAGCAATCTGATAAGCTACATGACCTATACGTCGGATAATCTGATATGGTCCAATGAACTTAGGAGTAAGCTTCTTATATTTGATAACTCTTCTGACACCAATCGTAGGAGTCACTCTTAGAAATACATGCTCACCCTCCTCAAATTCAAGAGGTCGTCTTCGTTTATCTGCATAACTCTTTTGTCTGCTTTGCGTCATCTTCATCTTCTCTTGTATCATCTTTACCTTCTCCGTAGTCTGTTGTACAAGATCTGGTCCAATAGTCATACTTTCCCCATCTTGATACCAATACAATGGTGTTCGACAACGCCTTCCATACAACGCCTCATAGGGTGCCATTCCTATACTTGTGTGAAAATTGTTGTTGTAGGTGAATTCTATCAAAGATAAAAATTCATCCTAACTCCCTCGTTGTTCCAATACACAGGCTCGCAACAGATCTTCCAAAGACTGTATAGTTCTCTCTGTTTGACCATCAGTTTGCGGATGATAAGCTGAACTTAACCGCAACTTAGTTCCCATGGCTTCTTGTAAACTCTGCCAGAATCTTGACATAAACCTCGGATCTCTGTCAGAAACTATACATGTAGGCACACCATGTAACCTCACAATCTCACTGATATATATTTGGGTTAATCTTTCCAACGAATACTTAATATTGATTGGCAAGAAATGAGCCGACTTTGTAAGCCTATCGACTATAACTCATATCGAATCATGACCTTTCCTCGTCTTCGGTAATCCAGTAACGAAATCCATAGAGATACTATCCCATTTCCACTCTGGAATAGCTAACGGTTGCAACATACCAACTGGTCTCTGATGTTTCACTTTCGCCTTCTGACAAACTAGACAAGACTTCACACGTTCCGCTACGTCTTTTTTCATCCTTGGCCACCAAAACAACTTCTTTAAGTCTTGGTACATTTTGGTCATCCCCGGATGCAAACTTAGATCACTAGTATGAGCATCATCTAGAATTCCCTTCTTAAGCTTAAGATCATCAGATACACAAATTCTTCCCTTATATCTCAAGAGTCCATCTGTTCCTTCTTCTACCATTGCCTTATGACCTTGCTTTAACAATTCCCTTTCATTTTGCAAAAACAGGTCCTCCTCCTGTTTCTCTCGTATCGCACCAAGCAGTTCATTAATAATTATTACCTTCCACAGACGAATCCTTCCAGGTACAAATTCCATTGACAACCATAAATCTCAGAATTTATTAATCAATTCTTCCTCCTTTATCATCATTGCCGAAACACTAATCACTTTTCTGCTCAAGGCGTCCGCTACCACATTAGCTTTTCCTGGATGATATTGGAGTTGAAAATCATAATCCTTTAAGAATTCCAACCATCGCCTTTGCCTCATATTCAATTCTTTCTGATCAAACAAGTACTTCAAACTCTTATGATCACTAAAGACATTGAACATTGCTCCATACAGAAAATGTCTCCACACTTTCAGAGCAAAGACTACTGCGGCCAATTCCAAATCATGTACCGGATAATTCCTCTCATGAACCTTCAACTGACGAGAAGCATACGCCACAACATTCCGGTCTTGCATCAATACACATCCTAACCCTTGGTAAGAAACGTCACAATACACATCAAAAGCTCTGTTAGAATCTGGCAAAATCAACAATGGTGCAGTTGTTAACCTCTTCTTCAATTCTTGGAAACTAGCTTCACGTTCTTCCGTCCACTCAAAAGCTTGACTTTTCCTTGTGAGCTGCGTAAGCGGTCTAGCAATCTTAGAAAAACCTTCGATAAACCTCTGGTAATATCCAGCAAGTCCAACAAAACTTCGAACTTCTGTCACTGTCTTAGGTCTTTCCCATTGTAAAACAGTCTCCACTTTCGATGGGTCCACCGCAATACCTTTCTTTGAAATCACGTGACCTAGAAATTGGACTTCCTCCAACCAAAACTCACATTTTGCCAATTTTGCATACAACTTCTTTTCCTTCAAAATCTGAAGAACAACACCGAGATGTTCAGCATGCTCTTCCTTAGATTGAGAATAGATCAGAATGTCATCGATAAAAACAATGACAAATCTGTCTAGATATGGACGAAAAATCCTGTTCATATAGTCCATGAATATGGCAGGAGCATTCGTCACCCCAAATGGCATTACCTGATACTCGTAATGTCCATAACGAGTTCGAAAAGTTGTTTTGGGTATATCCTCCCCCTTAACACGAATCTGGTGATAACCTGATCTCAGACCTATCTTAGAGAATACCAGTGCTCCCTTCAACTAATCCATTAAATCGTCAATTCTTGGAAGCAGATATTTATTCTTGATAGTCACCTTGTTCAGCTGACGATAGTCCACGCAAAGTCGAGAAGTTCTGTCCTTCTTCTTGACCAAAAGTACTGGCGCTCCCCATGGTGAAACACTAGGTCGCACAAACTGTTTCTCCAACAAATCCACCAATTGCTGTTTTAGCTCCACCAACTCTGCTGGCGACATATGGTACGGTGCAATTGAGATAGGACCTGTTCCTGGTACTAAATCAATTAAGAACTCGATCTCCCTCTCAGGTGGCAATCCAGGTACGTCATCAAGAAAAATCTCTGGAAACTCATTGACAACAGGAATAGTATTCACATCTTTCTCATTCTTGACCTCTAGAGAAGACAATAACATATATCCCTGCGCTCCCTCTCTCAATAATGACTTGACTTTAACAGCAGTCAAGAATCTAGATCTTTCTTCCTTAGGAAAAACTATGATTTTGCTTGCACAATCTATAAGGATATGGTTAGAAGACAACCAGTCCATCCCTAATATTACATTTATCTCGACAAGAGGCAAACAAATCAAATTGACTGAAAACACACGGTCCTTTATAACAACAGGACAATCCAAACATATCTTAGACATAATTACAGGTTTAGCAGTTGGCGTAGAAACACTCAATTTAACATTCAGAAAAGACACAGGCAACTTCAACCTTTCCACACAATCATATGCAATAAATGAATGTGTCGCACCAGAATCATATAACACAGTTAGAAGATTACCTCCAATAGCACCTTCTCCCTGAATAAGATCATCAGATTGAGAAATTTCCGTTCTAGTCATAGTATATACTCGCCCTCCAGACCTCGGTTGAATACTTCTTGACCTTGGCTGAGCAGCACGAACACTTCTCACAGCTGGCTTTCTCTCTGGTTGAGTACAATCCCTAGATATATGCCAGGCTGTTTGCAATTAAAACAAATTGTTCCTTTGATAGGGCATTCACTAGAAAGATGGCCCTTCTTTCCACACTTAAAACATGTTGGTGTGAACGCCACCCCTTGTCCAGCTCTACTACCACTAGCATTTCCCCTAACTGGTGGTCGTTGAGATTGATTCCCTGGTAGTCTAGAATACGGCTTACGCTGAAACCGATTAGTATTACTGCCACCACCTCTCTGAAACCTTGTTGGCCCAAAGTTACGATTCCTCTAATCTCATGACGGCTCCAACTCCTCGAGTCGTGCATACGTATCAACTAAAACATGAAACTGATTCATCCTCAAGGATATCACTCCTCGCTTCAGTTCCACTCTTAACCCCGCCTCAAACTTCCGACATCTCCACCCATCATCTGGTCGAGTTTGAGCATAATCTGAGAATTGAGACAAACTCTCAAATTTAGTAGCATACTCATTCACCGTCATATTACCCTGACATAAACCAAGAAATTCCATCTCCTTGGCATGTCTAGCACTTGCAGGAAAATACTTTTCCAGAAATGCATTAGAAAATACTTCCCAGGTAATTTCTGTTCCTTCAGTCTGCAATAATCGGCGGGTTCCTCTCCACCAATGTTCTCCGTCTCCCCTTAACATTGGTGGAGAGGAACCCGCCGATTATTGCAGACTGAAGGAACAGAAATTACCTTGGAAGTATTTTCTAATGCATTTCTGGAAAAGTATTACAGGTTATTGCAGGTTGTAAAACATTTGTAACATAATATTGCGGGTTGTAAAATTCTTCTTGTTAAACTGAATAGTATTAAATAAAATAACGAGGAAACGCAAAATAAACAAACACATCTCACACATAATATACATATGGTTCTAGTTTAGTCATAAGTTATACAAATAATTTACAACTATCCATATTTAAACTTAAACAGTAAACAAAGCAGTAAAAGGTCAATATATACAAACGCAGACGCGCCCAAGTACACGTCATAAATATCTAGCCCTCTAAAGGATCACTCTCAGATGAAACTTCAGGTGATAAATATCCAGGATGCCTCGACCTTCTACGGACACGAGTCCGTGCAGTCGATACGCTGCTGATCTCACTAAGCGCATCAAACATACCACCCCAATGACGCGTAAGAGACAGCGGCAACTCCACATGTAAGTACAACATAGTGGAAAAGATCGGCACTCCATCAAACTCCGTACGTATGGTCACAGTCAGACGCCGTACGTACGTCACCGAATCACGATCCTCTCGCAAACGCCAGGCTTCAGAGCCTCCATGGAACTCCAGTTGCACGAATCCAAAGAAACCTGGTAGCGTCATATCCACACAATCAATCCAATGGATATGGATGATCGGATGGTTCTTGATCGTAGAACTGATCTTCGACTTGCTGCTCTTCCTCCTCTTCGGGATACTCACACTCAAGAGGCTGTTCCTCTTCCTCAAACTCTTTATCACATAATTTAAAATATACAAATAACATATACAAGAAAGAGGTAAGACAATCTGTATCACCACAAACGTGGTAAAATAAGAAAACGACAATACAACAGGCATAACAGTTCACACAATATAGCATACTATAATAACGTAAATCATAATATTAAATAATACTGAAACTCAATACAACAACATACAATGTTACATATGAATAAAATGGTACGATAAATAAAATAATACGTATAGATAAAATAATACGATAGATAGAATAATACAGATAGATAAAATAATACAGATAGATAAAATAATACAGATAGATAAAATAGAGCAAATAAATAACATTAAAATGTATAAAACATTAATATATGAAATGTGACTCAACCCTACTCCATGGAGCTAAAAATACAGACATCCAAGTGAACGACCCGCAAAATCTATTAGTACCGTCGACCGCCCATAACTATTGTGCTGTCACACGTTGCGTCTATAGCCCACTGAAATAGCATAGTGGTGTAGTTCACTGTCATACGTTGTGTCACTACAGGCTTGCACTAATACACTTCACAAGATCTTGATTAAGTATAGTGCGTGTCGAGTCCATTAGTGTGTTACCAGTTACCACGGCCCAGAGGAGCGACCAAATGTCCACAAATGGAATAATCTGCACACTAATGCCTCCAAGTTCATTCAAGTTGAATCACACTACGCTTATCACACCGACAACATGATGTTATTCATCTCGTCAATCAATCCACCAATTATCAACCAAATTGGCACAACATGATGCATAAAAAAATATGCCCTCACCAAATATGCCCTCACTGGCAAAAATTCCAAATATGCCCTCACTGGCAAAAATTACGAATATGCCCTCACTGGCAAATCGCATATATATACAGTACGTCCCACCTGACAGTACTGTTTTAAAATCTGTCCAGGTCCACCACTTTGGCCCGATAGTAAAAACTTGCTGTTTTCGTCAATCGAGTAGAAATTTTATCGTGTTTTCAAAATCTCGTCGCTTTTACAAATGTTTTTAAATCGCGTAAATATATTTTACTATTTTTAAAATCGCGTACTATTTTTCAAACGTTTTCTCAATCGCGTAAAATTTTTAAATCATTTCCTTGTCCGAATTCCTTAAAAATTACTGTTTAAATAAACAGAAATAATATTTAATACGTTTAAACTACGTAGAATATTTTTCATACCGTATAAATTATATTTACTATCTTTTCTATCTTATTTGTCTATTTTTAGCAAAAATTGACAGTATTTTGCTTAGAAAACGTATAACAATGATTTTCTAAGTTTTCCGTAAAAATTCCTTTCATTTATATTATATCCATTTAATCACACTTTTGAAAACTACTAACGTGCTTCAAAATATAATATGAGCTCTACGTTAGAAATTTTACAAAAGTTACTGTATTTACTTTTAACCACTAAAATCATTGGTTTTAACTTTTTAAACTTGTTCTATTCATTTTTATTACTTAAAACTCATTGTAATAAAATTCCTTTTAATATCATTACCTAACCTTTGTTGAAAAACAATTTTAGAAATCAAAATATTCAACTTAGGTATGTTGGCCAAATTTGTCAAAACTTTAATATTTGATCTTTGGATCATTTTTCTTCTTCTAAATCATGTTGCATCTTGTCCTTTTACCTAAGTCAATTAAATCACTCTTTTAGAAAATTGTTGAGAACATTTTGGTTCTCCTTTTTGGTTGAGGCCGTGAGCCTTAGTGGTGTGTTCTTTGGAACACTCATGCAATCCTTGACATGTTGTTCACATCCTACTATTTACACATGCATCTCTAACACATACAATATTTTTAAAGCTTGTAGACATGCATATTAATACAAATCACAAATAGGAAAACTATTAACAAGCACACAAATGAATCCTTATGGATTCTACAATCACAAACAATTTCCATCTTCTTATCACCACCCAAGGATGATAAGATTAAGTCTTCCTCTTACCTTAAATGAAGACAAATACTCTTTCACTCTTTTCTAGGGTTTCGCTTTTCACCCTCCAAGACACCTATCAAGCTTAAACAAAATTTTACAAGTTATAACCATGAAAGAAAGCTTAAACCATGGATCAATCATGGCTTAGAACTTTGAAAAAGAATTAAGAAATGAAAATCAAAGAGTTTCACCTTCAAGGTAAAATCTTCCAAGTAGGTTTTCAAGCCTAAGATGAAAGATTTTGCAAGAACTCTCAACTAGAGATGTTCTTAGAATTGTGTTTAGGTTTAGAAAAGTTGGTTAGAAGAAATTTTGGGTGGTTGGATGGTGTATAAGGGTGCTTGGCCAAATGCTTCACAAAGGAAACAACAATGGAGTTTTGTGTTTTTGGAAGAGAGAGAAGAGAGAAAATGCTATAGAATTAAGTGATTAATGGCCTTCCAAGAGCCATATGGCCGTAGACATCAAGGACCAAGAGGTGTCCATTAGGTTGGCTCCATCCTAGCCTTAGAATTGATCAATGGTGAGGATTAAGACTTGATTACCAAGCTTTGCTCTCATTAGTTAATCCTAGCCTTGTCACTAACCTTGTCATCAAGCTTAGTCACTAACTAAGCCTAGTCATTAAGCTTAGTTACATGCTCTTGAATGTTCCACCACTAATGATGCTTAATTAAGCTACTAATCCTATTAAGTTTTTACTAAACGTGGGTCCCGTAATTCATTTCCGGGTCCATTACCGCTTATTTGTACTGACTAATAAAATAATATTATAATAATATAAAATTATTTTATTTCACAGTAAAATTCTAAAAATTAAAATATTACTAACCGTATTATTCAGAATTGGGTTTAGTAAGATCCCCTAGCTCCGAATAATTAAAATAAGATTGCCCCGTCCTAGAAAATATTATTTTCCTGTCCCGGAGTAAATCACACAAAAAGTTCAAATAAAATAACAGATAGTAATATAAAGCAGAAATTCATACAGAAAAATAACAAACAGTACAAAAAGGACATAATGATCATTTATCCTAAAGTTGAAAAACAGAAAACAGTACATTCGGGACTCAGCGGTAATACCCCAAATGTTTAGGGTGTTACAAAAGCCATCTTTGTAGACTTTCACCAAGCTTGCCAAACAAGTTTGTTGCCTATAGGTTGGGTGGCTAACATCTTGCTTCCTATTGGTTGCTAAGGAGGAGTCAAAGCCACTATGTGAGACTAGTTCTCATTGGCTCACCATAAAGATGTCATAACCATCAAACTCGACTACTACATTGCTTAGTCTTGAAGTTTTCTTCCTATTGGTGCAAACAAGATATTTTTTGGTATACTTTACCCAATGGATAATAACTACTGCTTTTAAAATAAGTGTCTATTATCCAATGAATAATAGTTTTACCCAATGGATAATAACATTGTCCAATGAATAATAACATAACACAAAAAAGATCACTGCAAAAGAAAATTTCAAAATTGTTTCCGGTTTCGGGTTTAATAAGCTCCCTTGGCCCCGAATCAATAGTCCAAAATTTTTTAGTCACAAAAAAATTTTTATTTTTATGGGCTCGCCCCAAGCCCACCTACAGCCCGAAATAATATTAAAATAATCAAAAATTCAAAAAAATCCACAAAAATTCACAAAAATACAAAAATTATAAAACTCATATTTATTCAGAAAAAACAAAATTCGGGATATTACAGTTGTCGATGACTTGATTTGAAGTTTTAATTTATTGAAGTTCTCTTTCTTTAAGTAAACTTCATTATCTGGTATATTCTTTCTCTACTCTTTTAATTTTCTAACTTTCTAACTTACTAACTTTCTAACTTACTAACTTTCTAACTTACTAACTTTCTAACTTATTTATGTAATTTATTTATGTTTTCTAACTTACTAACTTACTAATTTGTTTATTTTTGTCATTTATTTATGCTTAATATTTAATGGCTGATATAAACCACCTACTTGTACATTATTTTTTTCTATTTTAAATCATTTATTTATGCTTAATTAGTATCGTGATTCAAATTCTAGTTGTTTGGTTAAAATTAATCATGGTACTTTATATATTGATTTGTTTGAATCACAATCACACACAATTGACACAATGGCTGAAAATGAAAGTGTATATGATGAACATGAAAATCAACCGTTGCGAACCATACGTGAATATTTGCAACCACCTCGAAATTCTAGTCCATCATGTTTTATCTTTCCACTTAATACCAACAATTTTAGATTTAAATCAGGTATGATTTCTTTACTTCCTAATTTCCATGGTTTAGAATCTGAAAGCTCATATTTACATCAAAAAGAATTTGAGAAAGTATGTATCACTTTCAATGACCAAAATTGCACTGAAGAGATTGTTAAGCTTAAATTGTTTCCTTTTTCTTTAAAAGATAAAGCAAAAACTTAGCTTAATGCTTTGAAACCAAGATCAATTGGCACATGGCAAGAAATGCAAGGTGAGTTTTTAAAGAAATTTTTTGCAACACATAAAACCAATGCTTTGAAAAGACAAATCCAATTTTTTTCCCAAAATCCAACTGAAGTATATTTTCAATGTTTGGAACGTTTTAAAGATTTGTTAAATTCTTGTCCACATCATGGTTTTAAAAAATGGCACACTATAAGCTTCTTTTATGAAGGTTTAACACCTGAAACTAAACAATTTGTGGAAACAATGTGCAATGGCGAGTTTCTTAATAAAGAACCTGAAGAAGCTTTAGACTATTTAAACCAGTTAGCTGAAAATTCTCAATCTTGACATAGTACTAATTCTTTTGAAAATTCAATTAGATCTAACTTTGTAAGTGCTAATAAAAGAAAATATCACCTTAGTTAAGTAGAAGATCTAAATGCAAGGTTCGTAGTTTGGCTAGAAAGGTTGAAGTCATGGAATTTGAGAAAGTGAAAGAAATCAATTGTGTGCATAATTAAGAAATTTGTGGCATTTGTGATGACTTAGGACACTCAACACATGAATGTCCTAAGATTCCTATTTTTAAAAAAGTTGTACATGAGCAAGTAAATGCAATGAATAATTTTAAAAAGTCATTTACTTCTTCTTTTTCAGATTTATACAATCCAAGATGGAGAAATCACCCGAACTTTAGCTGGAGGAATAATAATGGAGCATAGTTTATGCAACCACCACCTCCTCAGAAACAACAGGACTCTCAACATTCCCAAGGATATGCACCATATGTCCCACCATATAGGAAAATCCTTGAAGGAACACCACATGCATTCAGAGAAAAGCAAGATGTCATTAATAAACAAAAGACTCAAACTATCATTGACATAAAAAAAACTCTTGCTAAATTTGCTTCTGCACTCACCATTCACGAGAAAGGAAAATTTCCTTATCAACCTCAACCAAATCCCAAAGGTCAGTACAGTCTAAATGAGAGTAGTTCAGAAAACTAACAAATAGATCAAGTCAAGTTGGTAATAACTCTTAGGTGTGGAAAGGTTGTTGAAAAATAAATTCCTGAACCATGTGAGAGAGATGATGAACCAATCCCCCAAGAAAATGAAGAAGTTGACCAAAAAGAGACCAAACTCTCACTTGTACCCCTATTTCCTCAAGCATTAAACAATTTAAGGAAATTGAACCATAACACAAAAATTTTTGAAATTTTGAAACAAGTGAAGGTCAATATTCCCTTGTTAGATGTCATCAAATAGATTCTTGTAACACCCTCCATAGGGCATCACATTTCCAACTAAAAAATAATAATAAAACCTGAAAATCATTTTACAAAAGGCTTTGAGTTCAAAAACTTGGATTTTTAAAATCTCTTGTTGCTGATAATATAAACTTACCAAAAATATAAGTAATTACAGAAAATAGACTGAACCAATTTAATACCCATGTAAATTATACTACATAATATTAAACAACATTTAAAACATAATTTACAGACTCAAGAAAACAGTAGCAAAACCCAATGATGGGTCCTACTTAATAGCACGGTAACAACACTAACGAGAAAAATTCAACATACATGTTCTGTTTTCTCCACCAAACTGCATACCATTGAAACTGAGAAGATCACTCCTTGATGCCATCACCGAACTCAGAAAATTGCCTCCAGTTAAGTCTAAAGAGCTTACTTCGCTTGCTATATAAATTTTTGACAATACAAAAATAACAAAATAATACAACAAAGAGGTGAGATCCCCTTTCACCAATACCAGTACGGCAGCAAAGAATGATACGAATGATAAAGTCATTTCATACACACAAATATCACAAGTATAATCATGTTAACAAATTATCATTATGTTCAGAAAACATATATCACAATAACGTAAACATCAACAATATATCAACAACAGATATCAACAATATACATATGTAATGATTATGCCACCATGAAATGGACCTCGACAATGCCACAACAATATGTACACAACTATGCATATGCACAATGCATCGTATTCCTACTCCATGGAGCTAAACAGTTTCGGATATGAATGGTCCAGAAGATCTGCCACTCATAATGACAGTCTAAGCTAGACGCGAGACATAAATATTGTTTGTCGGGACAATACACCAGTGCGTTGCAACAGCATATCATGGCCAGGCATATAAGGTGACAAACAGGTCACTATGAACAACCGCGCCCTGACGTCCCCAGTAGATCTCCCACTTGGATCACAATATTTAGCTCTCATTCATTCCTAAACAACAAAAGCCATCACAGCCATCGACTATGCATACCAACTCGATGCATATATATGTGAACCATAATTATGAAAACGTCCACAAATCTCAACAAATCTCAAATATAGTACGTCCCACCTGACCGTACTATTTCTCAATCTGTCCAGGTCCACCACTTTGGCCCGACCGTAAAATTCACTGTTTTAGTCAATCGCGTAAAATTTTTATCGTGTTTTCACAATTTTGTCATTTTTCCAAACATTTTTAAATCGCGTAAATATATTTTGCTGTTTTTAAAATTGCGTACTATTTTTAAATCATTTTCTTAATCGCGTAAGATTTTTAAATCATTTTCTTAATCGAAAAGTTTTAAAATCATTATTTTAAAACCACGTAAGCTATTTTTAATACTTTTAAACTACGTAGAATATTTTCCTTACGTTATAAATATATTGTGAAATTCTTTCCTTTATTTGTTCATTTTTAGTAAATTGTGACAGCATTTTGTCTAGAAAATCTATAAAATATATTTTCTACGTTTTCCTTTAAAACCCCTTTTTGGTTAGTTTATAATTACAAAATACACTTTGAAAATTACTATCATACTTTAAAATTCAAAGGTAAATATTTTTCAAGAGTTTTGTTTATTTCTCTTTGATATCGTATTTCTAATAAAAATTTGTTTATTTCTTTAAGTCTTGAAAATCCATTTAATTAAGTTCTCATTGAATTAATTACATAAGTCCACACTTTTAACATAGTTTTGGATTAAAAACATCAAAAGTAGGCATGTTGGCCCAAAAATCAGGCTATGCCTTAAAATTCATATTTGATTGTTTCTCATCATATAATCTCTTATAAAATTCTTAATCCAATTTATTTTTATTAGATCATCTAGTCCATAGTTAGAAAATAATTTTTGGATCAAAGTATATGGCATGTTGGCCGAAACTCTACATGTCCTTATAAATCATTTTAAAATTATTTTCCATCCTCTAAATCATTGAAAAATCCATTAATCCAAATAAATCATTCTTTTAGAAAATGGTTGAGAACATTTTGGTCCTCCTTAGGGATGATGGAGCCGTGAGCTCCTTTGTGTTCTTTGGAACACTCATGCAATCCTTCACATATTATTCATATCTTACAATAATAATTATGCGTCAATGAACACATACAATATATTAAATCAATCATAAAACATATACCAAAAATATTAAAGCTATAGACATGCTTGCACACAAAATCAAACACAATTAGAAAAGACAATGAACAACCAAGTGAATGAATCCTTATGGATTCTTCACCACAAACGCATCCATTCCTCACCACCAACACATGGCTGATAAGGGTAATCTCCCTCTTACCTTAAAGGAAGACAAAATCTACTACTCCTTCTCCTAGGGATTTCGGGTTCACCTCCAAGAAAACCTAAAGATCTTAAACAAAAATTTAAAGAGTTATAACCATAGGAGAAAAATATAAACCATGGATAAATCATGGCTTAGAACCTTGAAAAAGAAGTTAGAAATGAAAAATAAGGATTTTCACCTTCTAGGAAAAATCTCCAAACTGATTTTCCAAGCTCAAGATGATAGATTTTGGAAGAACTCTCAACTAGAGATGTTCTTAGAACGGTGTTTAGGTTTGGAAAATAAGGTTGGATAAAATTTTTGAAGGTTGGAAGATGGTGCAAAGTGGTGAGGCCGAATGGTCTCCAAGAAGAACAACAATGGTGAGCTCTTTTGTTTGAAGAGAGAGAAGAGAGAAAGTGTGATAGCAAAGATGGAAATGAAGTGAAAATGGTCTCCTAACTCTAGCTTGGCCGTGGAGCTCATTAGAGTGGAGGTGGCCACTTTGTTTGACCTTCCAAGACTCCATCCTAGCCTTAGATGTGATCAAAGGTTGAGATCAAAACTTGGTTACCAAGCTTGCCTTCCATTGGTTAATCCAAGCCTTGTCATAAGCCTAGTCACATGCATGGTCATTTGTTCTTGAAAGTTCCTCCTTAATGGTGATTAATTAGCTACTAATCCCATTAAGCTTCTAAGCACACTTAGTCTAATTTAATTAAGATAATTAGTTACATTACTAATTAGTTAATATTCTTATTATCCAAATTTCAAGAGCCATTGATCATATCAGGGGTTGATATTAGGTAGTGATATGATCAAATCTCCGCCATTAGATCTTATTTCCATGAAATTCTAGCCATTAGATTCATCTTTAAAGATAAAGGGTCAGGATCTTCTCTACTTACTTGCCATCAAATGGTCACAAATGGTCCTAGCCACTTTGTGAGACCAATCTCCACCGTATATTAAATCAACGGTGGATATCCAAAGCCTTCCTAACCAAGTTTACTCTCACACCATTGATTGAATCAATGGTGATCATCCAAAGCTTCTCCATTAAGTTTGTTTCTCAACCGTTGATTAGATCAATGGTTGATATTCAAAGCTAGACCTTTTCATCCAATGGTGCAAATTAAGTCAAGCCCTCTTTGTTGACTAATTCCTATTGGCTTAAAAATAATTCAAGCCATCAACGTTGACTGCTTTTCTAAACGTGAGTCCCGCAAACTAATCATGGGTCCCACAAATCAAAAGTGGGTCCCACAGACTTTTTCGGGTCCATAGTCATTTTATTGTAATGACTAATAAAATAATATTATAAAAATATAAGATTATTTTATTGTATAGATAAATTCTAAAAATTAAAAGATTGATACGCATATTATTCAGAATTGGGTTTAGTAAGATCCCCTAACTCCGAATAATTAAAAATAAGGTTTCCCCAGCTCAAAAATTATTATTTTCTTGACTCGGAGCAAATCACACAAAATACTCAAATACAGTTACAAAGCAGTCAAATTAATTTTATAACACACAGAAAATAGAAACAGCACAATTGGGACAAAATCATAATTTAACCAAAAGTTATGGTGTTACAACTCTCCCCCTCCAAAAAGAAGTTTCATCCTCGAAACTTGCGTATCATAGAACAGGTGAGGGTACTGCTCCTTCATCTTGTCCTCCAGTCTTCATGTTGTATTTGCGCTTACATCACTCCAAATTACTTTGACCAACGAAAATTCTTTGCCTTATGTTCAACCTCTCCGGATTAAACGAATACCTCGAACTTTGATGATTGCTGAAGATATTGAATGTGGCTCCCTAAAGAGAGTGTCTTATATCTCTAATGAAAACACAACTGTTGCCAATTTTCAAATCATGCATAGGGTAGTTTCCTTCATGTACCTTCGGTTGCCTTGTAGCATACGCTATAATCTTCTGGTTTTGCATAAGCACATAACGTAAATTATGATGGGACACATCATGGTTCACTTCAAAAGATTCGTCGAGATCAAATAAGATTAACACCAGTGAAATAGTCAAACACCTTTTTAACTCCTGAAAATTCTCGTTGTACGCATCAGTTCATGTAAACGCTTAATTCTTTCTGGTAAGCTGAGTGAGAAGTCCTATGATCTTGGAAAATCTCTCAATAACTTTTTGATAGTAATCGGCCAATCCTACAAAGCTACGAACTTCCAATGCAGTGTTCAGTCTTTCTCCTTCAAGAACTATTTCAACTTTTGATGCGTCCATTTCAATTCCTTCTTTTGAATCACGTGGCCCAATAACGGCACTTCATCCATCTAGAATTCGCATTTCGATAACCTTAGCACATAACTACTCCTCCTTTAGACTTGGTGAATCACACTGCAACATTTATCATGTTCCTCATGATTTCGAGAATAGATCAGAATGTCGTTAATAAGGATAATGACAATTCTATCTAGATAAGGACGAAAGATACTATCCACAAAACCTATGAATATTGCAGGAGTATTCGCCACTCAGAACAGCATCACTTGAAATTTCCTTGTCTTCGTACAGCTTCACTCTCCTGCATTTGCTTCTAACAGGAAGTGTCTCACAAATCAAGTTCTCTTTTTTAATAGTACTGTATCTGATACTATGACATGAATTGGACTAGGAACATCCTTTCTTGCAATTGCAATCCATGAAAGAATATTATAAAGATTAGAAAGAAAAGATAGCGAAATTATCTTATGTGTTACCAGACATATCCTACAAGGAATTTGATATTGTCCGATTTTTAAGAATGAATTTTTCTGGGACACTAAAACTTTACTGAAACAATCAATTGAATGTGGTTGGAAAATAACTAATCTATTCTTAAGATCACGTCTATCTCGTGAAAGAGGTAGATAATTTAAGATTAACAGAAAAGATAGTTTAAGGAGCTGAATAGTAACAATAGGTTTGGTAACAAAAGTAGGAATAAATAAACCAAAAAGTAATGAAGATACTGATAGTTCTAATTCAACCCACACAATCAATTAGCTATAAAAGAATGGGTCAGATAAAGAGTACATTCTCGTAATTGCGACACATTAAAAATATCATGAAGACGTAGAAAGAAAAGATGGTAGAGTCATCTAATATATTACCGGACCTATCCAACAGAGAAATTGATGTGGTCCGATGAATTTAGAAGTGAGCTTCTTAAGTTAATCAATTTAACCGACAGGTCTAACAGAGCATGAATGGTAGGAAAAATGCCCAATCCATATTTTTTAGATCGTGTCTGTTTTGTGAAAGAGATAAACAAATTGAATCAACAGAAAAGATTCAGTCATTTAATAGACTTAGAATAGTTTAAGCAACTCAAGTTATCAACCAAAGGTTTTAGTTATAGAAGTAGAAATAACTAGGTCAAAAGATAATGAAGACACAGATAACTCTAATTGATCTACACGATCATATGCCATAGAGGAATGGATTACCTCCAGAATTATACAGTACAGTCAAAGGATCACTTCCTGTGACACAATCTTCTTTGCTTAGATCTTCAATCTGGGGTGCTTTTGCTCCACTTGGAAAATTGACGCTCCATTCAACTTGAGATGTTAAAGCATGTTCATTACTAATAGATGACTTTGCCTTTGGTGGAATACACTTTTTAGCAATATGTCCAGGCATTCCACACTTGAAACATATGATTCTTTTGATTGTACAGTCCTTTATCAGATGATCCTTCCTACACTTCTGATATTTTGGTGCAGATGTCAAGGTCAAACCAAACCTGCTACTGCTAGTGCTTCCTCCACAAGTTTGTTGTTATTGTTGACTTCCCGATGATTGCGAGTACATTTTCTGCTAAAATTGCTTGACCTTACGATTTCTCCTTCTTCGTAACCAATATGGTCCAATGTTATCGGGTCTCACATCCTGAGATTAATTCAACTCTAACAAAATCTTAGCTTCGACTATTAATTCTTGCTGCTGAACAATCTTCTGAGTTTGCTGTATAATTACATCAGTCGTTTTTCGTATTACTTCTAGAGTTGCAGTCATATCACCATCATCACGTCTCGCTTCCTCACACGTATGTCTATCACGAGCCATCGTCTTTCTTTGTCTATCACGAGTCATGGTCCTCTCTTCAAAGACAGACAAATCAAAATACAATGGAAACCAGATGTAACCATTTCAAACAAACATTGTCTCCTTTTGGAGTCCAAGCACAGAGAGTCACACAGCACAAACAAGACAGACTTAATCACAAACCCCAAAAGACTCTAACCATGCTCTGATACCAACTAATGTAACACCCTCCATAGGGCATCACATTTCCAACAAAAAAAAAATAAAACCTGAAAATCATTTAACAAAAGGCTTTGAGTTCAAAAACTTGGATTTTTAAAATCTCTTGTTGCTGATAATATAAACTTACCAAAAATATAAGTAATTACAGAAAATAGACTGAACTAATTTAATACCCATGTAAATTATACCACATAATATTAAACAACATTTAAAACATAATTTACAGACTCAGGAAACAGTAGCAAAACCCAATGATGGGTCCTACTTAATAGCACGGTAACAACACTAACAAGAAAAATTCAACATACATGTTCTGTTTTCTCCACCACATTGCAAACCATTGAAACTGAGAAGATCACTCCTTGATGCCGTCACTGAACTCAGAACATTGCCTCTAGTTAAGTCTAAAGAGCTTACTTCACTTGCTATATAAATTTTTGACAATACAAAATAACAAAACAATACAACAAAGAGGTGAGATCCCCTTTCACTAATACCAGTACGGCAGCAAAGAATGATACGAATGACAAAGTCATTCCATACACACAAATATCACAAGTATAATCATGTTAACAAATTATTATTATGTTCAGAAAAGATATATCACAATAATGTAAACATCAACAGTATATCAACAACAGATATCAATAATATACATATGTAATGATTATGCCACCATGATATAGACCTCGACAATGCCACAACAATATGTACACAACTAGGCATATGCACAATGCATTGTATTCTTACTCCATGGAGCTAAACAGTTTCGGATATGAATGGTCCAGAAGATCTGCCACCCATAATGACAGTCTAAGCTAGACGCGAGACATAAATATTGTTTGTTGGGACAATACGCCAGTGCGTTGCAACGGTATATCATCGCCAGGCATATAAGGTGACAAACAGGTCACTATGAACAACTGCGCCCTGACGTCCCCAGTAGATGTCCCACTTGGATTACAATATTTAGCTCTCATTCATTCCTAAACAACAAAAGCCATCACAGCCATCGATTATGCATACCAACTCAATGCATATATATATGAACCATAATTATGAAAACGCCCTCAAATCTCAACAATTCTCAAATATAGTATGTCCCACCTGACCGTACTATTTCTCAATCTGTTTGAGTCCACCACTTTGGCCCTACAGTAAAACTCGTTGTTTTAGTCAATCGCGTAGAAATTTTATCACGTTTTCACAATTTCATCATTTTTGCAAACATTTTTAAATCACGTAAATATATTTTGCTGTTTTTAAAATCGCGTACCATTTTTAAATCGTTTTCTCAATCGCGTAAGATTTTTAAATCGTTTTCTTAATCGAAAAGCTTTAAAATCATTATTTTAAAACCACGTAAGCTATTTTTAATACTTTTAAACTACGTAGAATAATTTCCTTACATTATAAATATACTGTGAAATTCTTTCCTCTATTCATTCATTTTTAGTAAATTGTGACAGCATTTTGTCTAGAAAATCTATAAAATATATTTTCTACGTTTTCCTTTAAAAACCCCTTTTGTTTAGTTTATAATTACAAAATACACTTTGAAAATTACTATCATACTTTAAAATTCAAAGGTAAATATTTTTCAAAAGTTTTGTTTATTTCTCTTTAATATCGTATTTCTAATAAAAATTTGTTTACTTCTTTAAGTCTTGAAAATCCATTTAATTAAGTTCTCATTGAATTAATTACATAAGTCCACACTTTTAAAATAGTTTTGGATTAAAAACATCAAAAGTAGGCATGTTGGCCCAAAAATCATGCTATGCCTTAAAATTCATATTTGATTGTTTCTCATCATATAATCTCTTATAAAAGTTCTTAATCCAATTTATTTTTATTAGATCATCTAGTCCATAGTTAGAAAATAATTTTTGGATCAAAGGTATATGGCATGTTGGCCGAAACTCTACATGTCCTTATAAATTATTTTAAAATTATTTTCCATCCTCTAAATCATTGAAAAATCCGTTAATCCAATTAAATCAATTAAATCATTCTTTTAGAAAATGGTTGAGAACATTTTGGTCATCCTTAGGGATGATGGAGCCGTGAGCTCCTTTGTGTTCTTTGGAACACTCATGCAATCCTTCACATATTATTCATATCTTACAATAATAATTATGCATCAATGAACACATACAATATATTAAAGCAATCATAAAACATATACCAAAAATATTAAAGCTATAGACATGCTTGCACACAAAATCAAATACAATTAGGAAAGACAATGAACAACCAAGTGAATGACTCCTTATGGATTCTTCACCATAAACACATCCATTCCTCACCACCAACACATGGTTGATGAGGGTAATCTCCCTCTTACCTTAAAGGAAGACAAAATCTACTACTCCTTCTCCTAGGGATTTCGGGTTCACCTCCAAGAAAACCTAAAGATCTTAAACAAAAATTTAAAGAGTTATAACTATAGGAGAAAAATATAAACCATTGATAAATCATGGCTTAGAACCTTGAAAAAGAAGTTAGAAATGAAAAATAAGGATTTTCACCTTCTAAGAAAAATCTCCAAAGTGATTTCCAAGCTCAAGATGATAGATTTTGGAAGAACACTCAACTAGAGATGTTCTTAGAATGGTGTTTAGGTTTGGAAAATAAGGTTGGATAAAATTTTTGAAGGTTGGAAGATGGTGCAAAGTGGTGAGGCCGAATGGTCTCCAAGAAGAACAACAATGGTGAGCTCTTGTGTTTGTAGAGAGAGAAGAGAGAAAGTGTGATAGCAAAGATGGAAATGAAGTGAAAATGGTCTCCTAACTCTAGCTTGGCCGTGGAGCTCATTAGAGTGGAGGTGGCCACTTTGTTTGACCTTCCAAGACTCCATCCTAACCTTAGATGTGATCAAAGGTTGAGATCAAAACTTGGTTACCAAGCTTGCCTTCCATTGGTTAATCCAAGCCTTGTCATAAGCCTAGTCACATGCATAGTCATTTGTTCTTGAATGTTCCTCCTTAATGGTGATTAATTAGCTACTAATCCCATTAAGCTTCTAAGCACACTTAGTCTAATTTAATTAAGATAATTAGTTACATTACTAATTAGCTAATATTCTTGTTATCCAAATTTCAAGAGCCATTGATCATATCAGGGGTTGATATTAGGTGGTGATATGATCAAATCTAAGCCATTAGATCTTATTTCCATGAAATTCTAGCCATTAGATTCATCTTTAAAGATAAAGGGTCAAGATCTTCTTTACTTACTTTCCATCCAATGGTCACAAATGGTCCTAGCCACTTTGTGAGACCAATCTCCACCGTATATTAAATCAACGGTGGATATCCAAAGCCTTCCTAACCAAGTTTACTCTCACACCATTGATTGAATCAATGGTGATCATCCAAAGCTTCTCCATTAAGTTTGTTTCTCAACCGTTGATTAGATCAATGATTGATATTCAAAGCTAGACCTTTTCATCCAATGGTGCAAATTAAGTCAAGCCCTTTTTGTTGACTAATTCCTATTGGCTTAAAAATAATTCAAGCCATCAATGTTGACTGCTTTTCTAAACGTGAGTCCCGCAAACCAATCGTGGGTCCCACAAACCAAAAGTGGATCCCACGGACTTTTCTAGGTCCATGGTCATTTTATTTGTACTGACTAATAAAATAATATTATAAAAATATAAGATTATTTTATTGTATAAATAAATTCTAAAAATTAAAAGATTGATACACGTATTATTCAGAATTGGGTTTAGTAATATCCCCTAGCTCCGAGTAATTAAAAATAAGATTTTCCCGGTCCGAAAATTATTATTTTCTTGACTCAGAGCAAATCACACAAAACACTCAAACACAGTTACAAAACAGTCAAATTAATTTTATAACATACAGAAAACAGAAAACAACACAATTGGGACAAAATCATAATTTAACCAAAAGTTGGGGTGTTACAATTCCTTCTTATGCTAAATATTTGAAGAACTTGTGCATTGTTAAAAGCAAACTAAATGTGAAAAAAAAAATCCTTTTTGACTGAACAGGAAAGCTTCATCCTTTAGAATAATAATGCATTGAAATATAAAGTGTAACACCCTCCGTAGGGCATTACATTTTATACTACAAACTTACCAAACTATAATTAACTTGTAAAATATTTAATGTTATAAAATATTGGTTATAAAATTTCTTTCATTGATAACATAAATTTACCAAATAAAATGTTTTTTTCCTTTTCGCCAAAAATATAGGTAATACAAAAATATATTGAACTAATTAAAACACATTACTTATCACACATAATATCCACCAATATTAAAATAACTATATCATACTTGTTCTTGACAAAACATAATTTCGAACTTACATACTCAACAAGAAAACAGTAGTAACCCTATGACAGGTCCCACTCAAAAGTACGGTAACATACTTGACACAACTCTAAAAGTCCACATCCAGACGGATACGCCAAACAATGAAACCTTCACAACACTGCTTCCTTGCGAAAACCAAGAAGATCTTTGCTTCGCCTCCACCACGATCTTAACAGAACATAAACATAATACAAAACAAGACAATGAAGAGGTGAGATCCCCTACATCACATACCAGTATGGTAGTGGAGAAACATTATGAATGACAATAATGCCATTCAAACACAAAGTAACAAGTATATTCATGTTATCAAGTAACAAATAATTTAATACAGATAATTCAACATATACTTCTACAGATATATTTAACAGATAATATAAATATCACAGAAATCACAGATATAGTCATACTATCAATTAATAAATAGCTTCCATAAACACATATCACAATAATACAGATATCAACACTACTATGAATATCAATGATATGTATACTGACCATGCATATGCACAATGCACCAGTTCCTACTCCATGGAGCTAAGACACAAATCGAAGAGAATGATTAGGGAGTACATGTCTGCATATTGTTAGTCTGAAATCAAGTGCTATATATTTCCTCAGTTTTTGCACATCATGGCTTATACAAGACACTCTTCACCAGATCACGAATAGGTACAGTGTCTCGTTGGGATAATCGGTGTGTTTTGCATCAGATACCACACCGCAGTTGAGCAACCAACTGGCCACTAATGGCGTTTCGCACCCCGACGTCCCCAAGATCAGTCATTGACCTTCACTACACAAATCTCACCTACACTAAGGTGTAATTCAACTCCTAGGCCACAGGCCTTAACATAATCCACTAGACTTTCATGATGCATGATAACTCAATGCATAACACAAACTACTATTTGACTGTTCCCAATGATATTAGAACAACCGCCTATACAATTGTCTAATACTATTAGATCAATGATATTATATAACTGCTCATACAAGTACATAATACCATTGATACACCCGGGTCCAATACATCAGCCTTACAGCAATTGTTGTCTTTCTCAATTACGTAATACTTTAATCATGTCTTCACAATCGTGTAACAGTTTTGTTACATTTTCTTAGCCACGTAGCCATTTTAAATCATTTTCTCAATCGCGTAAATGTTTTAAATCATTTTCTCAATCGCATAGGTCAACAATCAACATTTTTGAATCACATAAGGTTTTTCTACTGTTTCTCAGCCGTGTAAAATATTTCTTAACATTCTAAATTTAATTTCAAAACTTTCTAAGTTTAAAATATAATTTGGACCTTAAATCTAATTTCTCCCATTAAAATTCCTTTACATAATATTTTCTGACATTTTCCATAAAAACTGCATTATTCTTAATCTACTAAAAATTCCTTCTACTTCATTTACTAAAATCCTCTTAAATAAAATACTTTAAGTTCTAATTCACTTTCAAAATTGATTTCCAACAATCATAACTAAAATTTGCTTGATGTTCCATAATAAAGCTTGTTTCCATTTCTTTCTTGAATAAAATACTTTAAATCTCAACATTACCCTTTTAAAAATTCCTTTTCAATTTCTATTTCCCAAAAATCATCCTTTTATCATTAATAAAAATTGTTCCTTTCCATTTCCATTTTATAAATCCTTTTACCCTTTTAATGACTTGATTTCCCCTAGTATGGACTAGATGGCCATGAGCCACAAAGGGTCTTTGAACCTAAAATTTATTTCCTTTTCCAATATTAAAGCTTTATTCATATTCTTGTTACAAAATCCATTAAGTAAATATTTTCGTCTTGGATACCCCTATTTTGGGCTTAGAGGTCGTGAGCCTCAAGTGGTCTTTGGAACCAAAATCATTTCCTTTCCATGTGATTCACATATACAACATATACCAATTATCCTAGTTCTATCATAACAATTTCATACATACTATGAACATCATAATAAGCATCCAATAATCAATCACAACATCAACATCATACTATCAAAATCATACATCACATATAGCTAATAAGCAACCATAATAAATATCATGCATACTATTTAAAACTATAAATCATATAAAGCAATCAAACACAGGCAAGTAAAATTATACAATAAATGAATAAATCCTTAAATGAATAAATCCTCACATGGATTATTCACACATACACACACAATTTGTTCCTCACCACCATTGATGGTTGATGAGGCTAATCTCCCTCTTACCTTAGATGGTGATCTAAAGCTCCTTGTTGTCCTCTTTGAGAGAACTTCTACCACCACCAAGTTGCTCCTTAAAACAAAACAATATACAAATATTAACATCTAAGGCATAACTAAGATGACCATGGATTCAAATCATGATTTAGAACTTTGAAATGAATTTTAGAAAAGATGATCAAGAACTTCACCTAAAAACCCTTAAACTTGAGCTTAGGAAAAGTGCTTGAAGATGGATGATTTGGAAGATTGTCTCAACATGAAAGTTTCTTAGAATGATATTTATATGTAAGATCTATGGTTGGATTGAATTAAAAGAAATTGGATGTGAATATTGGTGCTTTAGTCGTGGAGTCCATGGAGAGAAAAGGTGAAGGAATTCTTGTATTTGGCTTCTTGGTTTATGACAAGATGGTAAGGAATAATCTAAATCACAACTTAGTATCCAAGGCTAGCTTGGCCGTGAATTATAGGAAGGAAAAGGGTGAGAGAGATGATCATGAAAGTGAGAGAGTTTGGTATATAGTTTTTGGTTTCTTGGATAGAAATGAATGAAAGATGAACTAAGTGTAAGATTTTGGTCTTTTAAATGGTGTTGGCCGTGGGTTTTGAGAGAGAAAAGGGTTAGAGCTTTTATGAAGGTGTGATAGGAATGAACAAGAGTGGAAATAAACTAAAGCCCCGTATTTATAAGCTTCATGAAAAAGATGAAAGCTTAAGACATTTAGATCAAGATATTTAGCTAAGCAAGATGTTTTCTTAACCAAAATATCTAATCAAAATATCTAACCCAAATATCTAACCAAGATATTCAATCAAGATATTTTTAAGAAGATATTTTACCAAGATATTTATCAAGAAGATATTTAGAAAAGATATTTTTAAGAAAGAGTATCCAACTTTTCTTCTACTTCCTCCAAGCTTAGCCACCAAGAAAGTGTAACACCCACCGTAGGGTGCCACATGTAAACATTATTATTACCGAATTATCCCCAAGTTCATAAATTGTGATGTTATAATAAAAATACAAGTTGTAAAATTTCTTGATATCAATAAGATAAACTTAGCAGAAAATAAAAATATTACAACATCATCACAAATAATTTACATCATATATACATTACAAAGGTACTGTCAAGATTATTTATATACAGACATAGTCCTCAGAGTATTTAAACATTATTTAAAACTGACATACTGCCCAAGTATAAACTAGACAGCAGAACCCTCAGATGGGTCCTCCTCAGATTCCACAGTAGGTAGGAATCCAGCTTGTCATGAAGTTCGACGGACAGGCGTCCGAGCAGACGACACGATGCTAATCTCACTAAGAGTATGGTAGTAAGCTCCCCAGTACTACCTAATGGACAACGGAAACTCTAAGTGTACATAAATATTTACACTGAAATAAGGGTTCCCTTGATAAAGCCTACTCAAGGTAACATTCAAGTCTCCTCTATAGAAAATACATCCTCTATCTAGATAGACATGCCATGCCTCTGGACCTCCTCAAAACTGCAACGTCATATATCCTAGGAAACTAGGCATCGCCGTCTTCTCAAAACTCTACTTCTTCAGGAGGATTCTGCTCTTCTTCACCCTCTTGTTCAGTTCCTTGCTCAACGTCTTTATAAATATAAATACAGTACAAAATAGGCATACAAAGAGGTGAGATCACCTACGCCAATACCAATATGGTAGCACAAAGATAATACAAACAACATACCATACAGATATATCACACCATAATTATAATAATGCCCTCAATACTATTTATCACAACAGATACAATAATTACAATCATGCCCTCAATTATTATTTATCACAACAAATATAATAAATAATAATTAACATTATTCAAATCACACGATAATTACAATAATGCCATTAACATTATTTATCATCATCATCATCCAATATTCCTCAATTATTATATCACACAGATATAAATATTCAATATTTACGATAATGCCCTCAACATTATCCAAGTATTCAATAGTTCAATTATCATAACCAATACTTAATAATTATGCATGTGCACATAGACTCAATTTCCTACTCCATGGAGCTAAAACTCAAGTCGGAGAAATTGATCCAAAAGATCTATCTGTACCAATATGCCTCAGACCACGTGCCACTATTCTCATTAGTGTTTGCACGTCTAGCATATACACAACAGTCTTTAATAGATCTTGATTAAGAATAGTGTCTCGGTCAGGATCATCAGTGCATTGCATCAGTCTAACCCATGGTACAGAAGAGCTACCAACTGCCCACTGTAGGCAACCCGCACCCCGATGCCCCCAAAGTCAACGAGTGACTTACACTACGCATATCGCACCCACTCAAGAGGTGTACGTCTCTCCTAGGCAAATAGCCTTATCCAGTCCATTGGACTTTTTCAATGCATGTATAATGCACCAATGCCAAACACAGGCAAAATTCATCATTTTCTCATACAGTGTCCATACACTGGTCCAATAGTAACTCTATTGTATTCTCAATCGCGTAATCATATTATCGCGTTTTCATAGTCGCGCAACACTTTTGTCGCGTTTTCAAATCGCGTAGTAATTTTCCATCATTTTCTCAATCACGTATAAATATTTCATCATTTTTCAATTATGTAGCGATTTTTTTAATCGCATAAAAATATTTAAACGCTTTCCAAATTGTGTAAAAATATTTAAACATTTTTTCAAATCGCGAGCTTAAAAAATCACGTTTTTAAGTTACGTAAATCATTTTCTACCATTTTTCCACTACGTAAAATATTTCTCAACCTTCCAAAATTCCATTTCAACCTTTCTCAAAATAATGACTTCTCACATTATTTTTCACATTTTCTTACTCAAGAAAATGTTACCCAAGCGGCTTCTAGTACTCAAGAAGGGGGTGAATTGAGTATTTAAAACTTTTTCACAAACCCTTTTTTTTAACACAAATTTCTTGAAGCAATATAATGAATATATAAAGATGATGAAATGCCTTAAGAACAGTAAATAAACAATTAAGCAATAATAAATGAACTGCTGAAAATAAAGAGAAAAAGAAGAGAAGAGCAGGCACGATATTTATCCTGGTTCGACCACCAACCACTTGTGGCCTACGTCCAGTCCCCGAAACACAGTTCGAGATATTACACTAATCAATACAAGCTTAAAGCGGGTGCTTGCAACCTTTACATACAAGAGCACTCCCCACACCTTGGGATACCTCACCCTTGTGCTTGAGTCTCAACAAACAGGGATACCTCACCTTATTTACTAGAGGGATACCTCACCCCCTTTGAAGGATACCTCATCTTCTTTACAACAAGGGATACCTCACCCCCTTACAGAAGCACAAAATAAATGAAATAGAAAACTCTCACAAAGAGTAAATAATACAACTTGAAGCACTATGGAGCTCTTTAAGGATATCTCAAGGTTTTGGCAAAAAGAGCACAAAAAATATGTAAAATTGAAAACCATGTTTTAGCACAAGCAAAGAATAATTCAGACAGTTGGGCAACCTTCAGAAGAGACCCAAGGTCTCCATTTATAGAGCCTTTAAGGAAAATAGCCGTTGGATATAATTAATATCACATTAAATGTAGAAAATGGTTGTTTCCTTCCATATCAGGATCCCGTAGTTATTCGAATACCTACCTGGATATTCGAATACCACTGTTTAGTGAAAAATAATTCTGAAGGAGGTTATTCGAATACCTATAAGGTTATTCGAATACCTTTGTTTTAAAAGGCTTGTGAAAATAGATTAGAAGATAGTTATTCGAATACCTCTCAATGTATTCGAATACTTCAGTCTAAAAACGTTTTTTTGAGATCAGGTGTATTCGAATACCAAAAATGGTTATTCGAATACCTTACTTTCAAAAGCAATTCTGGATACGAGTATCAGGCATGTTATTCGAATACCTTATGGGGTATTCGAATACCCCTGATATAAAATCAGTTTTAAATACTTTCAAATATCCAGAAAATGATTCTTTAAGTTTGGAAAAACAATTTTGAAAATATTTCTTTGTGTTCAAAACCAATGAGATATCCAATAAGTCTCCTTACAAAGGTCCTAAGTCCTAAAGCTATTCTTGAAGGTCTTGGACTTGGTCTTGCCATCATCTTCATTATGTTTGTTATCATCAAAACTATAATTAATGGCAGCTAGCCAATTATAGAAAATCCTTTTCACAATACATTCCACAAATTCACCATTTCATTGAATTAAATCAATGTTCCTAACTTAAAATTTCCTAACGCTTTCCAAAACCTAAAGAATGAGTTATATGTTAGTAAATTTCAAGTTCTCAACGTATTCATCATAATTCTTGAATCAATTCTAAAAATCAATCCTCTTTAAAATAAATTGAGGTTCAAATACTTTCAACCTCTCTTTTCCATTCATATACGAAAATTCCACTTTTCAAGTGATAAAACACTTTGTTTCATTTCAAAATCCTTATTCTCACTTTCTTTAAAATTCATTACTTTCCCTTTCTAAATCATAATTTCATACAAAATTCTTCTCATTTCAAGCCTTCAAAACCGTGTGGTACTTTGCCATTGAGACCATCATTTCTTCCTTCTAAATCAACTAAGTTCCGTTCATGTTTTTTTTACACAAACAAAACCATTAAAAATTCCTTCAAAGCCGCGAACTCTTGGTCTTTGAAATCAATCTATCTTTTCTTTTTCCTTTCCTTTCTAATCATTCAATTTTGCCATTCATGAAAATTTTAGTTTGGAAACACCTATTTTGAGGTGTTGAGGCCAAAATCCTCATGGTCCTTGGAACTAAAAATTGTTTTCCTTTCTAACAATTATTATGGCATACATAACATATAATCAACATATTATGTTTCAAGCATACCATAAAAGCCATAAAACTCATACTAAACATGCAAGCACAAATAAATCATGCAAAGCACATCAAGAATAAGCAAATAATCAAAACACATAAACACTCACAAATAATTACATCACCATGGATATGAATCCTCACATGGATTCACCATCTATCAAATACAAATTCATCTCTCACCACCATACTGGGTTGGTGAGATGGATCTCCCTCTTACCTCTTGAAGAACCTCAAAAGCTCCTTGCTTTGCTTCTTTTTCCAAGTCCTTCACCACTAAGGGCTTCTCAAACATAAAACAAAACACAAGTTTATTAGTATATCAAGCTTGAACAAGGAGAACCATGGATCAAACATGGCTTAGAATATGAAAAAGAGATAAGAAGTGAAGTTTCCTTACACTTCACCTTAAAAACCCTATAACTTTGCTCTTGAAAAGTCCTTGAAGATGATGGATTTAGAACTTGGTCTAAACTACAAAGGTTCTTGGATTGAGGTATAGATTCAAGAAGTAAAGTTGTTTAAAATTTTTGAGTGATGGAAGGTGGTTGTAGATGTCTTGGCCGAAACTAGAGAAGAAGAGAAATGGAGAGAAAAATTTGAAGAGCTTTGCTTCTTAGAAATGATCAAGAATAGCAATAATGGTCTTGAAACTTTGCTATGGCCTTAAGCCTCTCCAAAACTGAACCCCCCTTCTTGCACTCTCAAAGAGTGACTAATGTCACTAGTGACCATTTTGGGCATTGCTAGCCATTGATTAGATCAATGGTTAGGATTAATGTAGCTTCTAGGTTCTAAGTATAGCTTCTATATTGATAAGACTAAATCTAGGTCATTGGATCTTTCCTCCTTAAAATCCTAGCCATTAGATGTATCTCCAAAATGAAGGATCAAGATCACTCCTTCATACTTTCCATCCAATAGTCATAAATGGTCCTAGCCATTTTATAAGACCAAATCTCCACCGTTGATTAAATCGATGGTGGATATCCAAAGGCTTCAACATTAAGCTTGCTTCCTATTGGTTTGTCATAAAGCTGTCATAACTACTAATGTTGACTAAGCAGTATATTATTTATTTTTATTTGTTATTACCCTTCGAACAATATTTTTACTGTATTTTTATTGCCAGATAATTAAATACAGTACAAAACACAGTAAAAAAAATTTAAAAAACTGTTTTTCGATTTCGAGTTTAGTAAGATCCCCAGTCCCCATCTTAACAGTACAAAATTTTTTAGCTACAAAAAAAAATTCACTTTTTGGGGACCCACCTAGGCCACGTACAGCCCTCTGAGCCCATAGACAGCCCATGGATAATATTAAAATAATCAGAGAAATATAAAAATTTCATAATCATCCACAAAATCATAAAAATTATAAAACTTACAAAAATCAAATCAGATTACATAAAATAATTAAGACTCAACAGTAATAATTAAAATACGTATGATTTTCCCCGGCCCGCAAATTATTATTTTCCTGACATGGAGTAAATCACACAAAACGATCAAATGTATTCACGGAATACTCAAAATAATTTTACAATACATAGAAATCACTAAACAGTAGAATTTTGTTAACTGTCAAAATTACTGTCAAATAGTTAAGAAATTTGGGGTGTTACAGAAAACCTCTCCATTGGTCCACCAAAAACAAGCCACTATCGTTGACTTTTCAATAACTTACCTAGCAAGCATGCTCTCTTGTTGGTTCAAACATAAAGCTTGTCATGATTACTCATGATTAGCTCTAAGATATTTTTCGGTATATATTAACTAATGGATAATAGTTACTGCTTATAAAATCAGTATTTATTATAAAATGGACAATAACTTTATCCAATGGATAATAAAACAGAACAAAATCACTATAAAAGAAAATTTCAAAAACTGTTTTCGATTTCAAGTTTAGTAAGTTCCCTAGGCCTTGAATCAACAATCTAAAATTTTCTCGAGTCTCAAAAATTGTTATTTTTCTCGAGCACATTTCTAAGCCCACATACAAATAAAATAATAATAAAATAAAAAATAAATCAAACAATTCACAAAATTATAAAATCAATCCAAAATGTCTAAAATATATTAACATATTCAAAACATCCTTAAAATATCTAAAATATATTAAAATATTCAAAATATCTAAAAATGTCCATAATATAATAAAATATTCAAAATATCTATAATATAATAAAATATTCAAAGTATCTAACAAAATATCTAAAATATAATAAAATATTCAAACTATCTAAAATATAATAAAATATTCAAAATGAGTAAACCTCAACTTTGGCCCCTGAAATTATATGCACTAGTCACATTCATTCTTAAAATATGGAAAACTCCACTTTAGTCCCTGAAACATCAATCCATACGGTTAGTTTGGTCCTTATTAGGGAGTAACGTGACAGGATTTAAAGGACCAAACTGACCGTACGGATTGATGTTTTAGGGACTAAAGTAGAGTTTTCCATATTTCAGGGACGAATGTGACCGATGCATACAATTTCAAGGACCAAAGTGAAGGTTTACTCTATTCAAAATATCTCAAAATATCTAAAATATCACAAAATTCATAAAAATCACACATAACTGAAAAACAAGAAATTTTGGGGTGTTACATAAAGACCCTAGTTGTCCTATAGTTTCATGCATTATTAGAGAACATAAAATTGAAAAAGCTTTACTTGATCTTGGTGCTAGTGTTAATTTGCTTCCATATTCAGTTTATCAGCAACTCAACTTGGGTGAGTTAAAACCAACTTCTGCAACTCTTCTACTTGTCGATAAATCAATTAAAATTCTAAGAGGAATAGTAGAAGATGTATTGGTACAAGTTGATAAATTCATATATCCTGTGGATTTTATTATCTTGGATACTGAACCTATGGTTGATAGTTGCAAGTCAATTCATGTTATTTTAGGCCGTCCATTTTTAGCAACATCTCATGCTTTGATAAATTGCAGAAATGGAATAATGAAGCTAACATTTGGAAATATGATACTGGAGCTTAATGTTTTAAACATGTGCAAGCAATCACAGGAAGTCCTTGATGAAAAGGAGGAAGTTGAAAGGATTGAAGCCATTGTAGATGATCATCTTCAAACAAGGAGTTCTTCTGACCCATTAGAAATTTGTTTAATTAATTCATTTTATTTAGGTATACAATTAGATGATGATATTTCTGAAATATGCTCTTTGCTTGATTATACATAGGTAATGGAGTACAAGGGATGGAAGTCAAGATTTGAAGTGCTAAAACCCATGAATGATAATACCCATGAAGAAGTACCCACACTGGAACTAAAGTCATGACCTGCTGGGTTGAAATACACATTTTTGGGAGAAGAGCAAAGTTTTCCAGTGGTAATTTCCTCGTCCCTTACTGAAGAATAAGAAGGTATGTTAACAGAAGTACTTAAAAGACATAAAAGTGCAATTGGATGGACATTAAAGGACATAAAAGGCATTAATCCATTAATATGTACATATAGAATACATTTAAAGGATAATGTTAAAACTTCTTAACGATCTCAAAGAAGATTAAATTCACACATGAAAGAGGTAGTTAGAGCTGAAGTTCTTAAATTACTTGATGTTGGAATTATCTATCCTATCTCTAATAGCCAATAGGTAAGCCCTACACAAGTTGAACCTAAGAAATCTAGAATAACAGTGGTTGAAAATGAAAAAGGTGAATTAATACCTACGTAAGTCTCATCCAGTTGGCATATGTGTATTGATTTTAGAAAATTAAATGCAGCCACTATGAAAGATCATTTCCCCTTGCCATTTCTTAATCAAATTCTGGAAAGAGTAGCATGACATCCATACTACTATTTTCTTGATGGTTATTTAGGTTATAATCAAATACCAATTGCATTAAAAGATGAAGAAAAGACCACTTTTACATGCCCCTTTAGTACTTTTGCATATAGAAGAATGTCTTTTGGCCTTTGTAATGCTTCGGCAACATTCCAAAGATGCATGCTAAGTATTTTTAGTGACATAATTAAGCATTATTTAGAAGTTTTCATGGATAACCTGACAATTTTTGGAAATTCATTTGAAAATTGTCTTGATAATTTGGAAAAAGTTCTTAAAAGATGCGAAGAAAAAGGATTTGTGCTAAATTGGGAAAAATGTCATTACATGGTTACCTCAGGAATAATGTTAGGTCATGTAATATCTTCTAAAAGAATTGAAGTTGATAAGGCCAAAGTTGAATTAATTGCCCATTTGTCTTCCCTAAAAACAGTCAGAGAAGTTCGTTCATTTTTAGGACAAGCATGATTTTACAAAAGATTCATTAAGGACTTTAGTGTCATATCTAGACCATAATGTAATCTTCTGTTGAAAGATGCATAATTTGATTGGACTCAAGAATGTCAAAAATCTTTTGAAAAATTAATTAATCTTCTAACATCTGCTCCTATCATGCAATCTCCTGACTGGTCTTTGCCTTTTGAGTTGATGTGTGATGCTAGTGATTTTGCTATTGGCGCTGTTTTAGGCCAAAGAAAGGAAGGTAAGCCTCATGTGATTTGTTACGTAAGTAGAACTTCAAATAATGCACAAATGAATTACATCACTGCTGAAAAAGAATTACTTGCTGTAATATTTGCATAGGACAAATTTTGATCTTATTTAATTGGTTCTTCTATTGTGGTTTTCACCGATCATGTTGCTGTTAAATATTTGATGTCTAAGCAGGATGTCAAACCAAGATTGATACGGTGGATCTTGTTGCTTTAAAAATTCAACATCACAATAAAAGATAAGAAAGGAGCCAAAAATGTTATCGCAGATATTTGTCCAGACTTACAACAGGCTCACCTTTTGATAACAAACCTATCAATGATTCTTTTCTTGATGAATTTTTATTTTCTGTCAATTTTATGCCTTGGTTTGCTAACATAGTCAATTTTCTTGTAATAGGAAAGATGCCGCCTCAATGGACACACCAAGACATAAGGAAATTTTTTACAGAGGTGAAAATTTTTTATTGGGATGATCCATACTTGTTCAAATATTGTCCTAACCAAATCTTTCGGAGATGTGTGCCCGACAATAAGGTAGGTAGTGTCATTAAATTTTGTCACTTAAAAGCATGTGGAGGTCACTTTTCTTCAAAGAAAACAACTGCAAAAATCTTGTAGTGTGGATTTTATTGGCCCACTCTATTTAAGGACTGTTATACCATTTTCAAAAGTTGTGAAAACTGTCAGAAATTGGGCTCCATTTCTAAAAGAAACATGATACCTCTAAACTTTATCTTTGTCATTGAAATTTTTGATTGTTAGGGAATTAATTTCATGGGTCCATTTCCATCCTCATTTGGATTTGTGTATATTTTGGTTGTAGTTGATTATATCTCAAAATGGATTGAGATGACTCTATGCCGATACAATGATCATAAAACTATTCTCAAATTTTTAAAAGAAAATGTCTCGTGTCGATTTGGAATCCCTCGAGCTATCATCAATGATGGAGGAATATATTTTTGCAATAAACCATTTGAAGCTTTAATGAAGAAATATGGTATTACACACAAAATTGTCACTCCTTATCACCCTTAGACAAATGGACAAGTTGAATTGGCAAATAGAGAGATTAAACAAATTTTGGAAAAATTAGTTAACCCAAATCGTAAAGATTGGTCTTTAAGACTAAACGATGCACTTTGGGCTTATCGTACTGGTTTCAAAACATTTTTGGGCATGTCATCCTATAGGTTAGTCTATGGAAAATCTTGTCACTCGCCTGTAGAATTGAAACATAAAGCATTTTGGGCCATTAAAGCTTTTAACCTAAATCTTGATGGTGCTTGCAAGTTATGCAAATTGCAATTAAATGAACTTGAGGAATTGAGAAATGATGCATATGAAAATCAAAGATTTATAAAACTAGAGCAAAAGCTTTTCATGACAAGTCAATTTTGAGAAAATCTTTTGAAATTAATTAAAAAGTTCTGCTTTATAATTCTTGTCTGCACCTATTCCCTAGCAAATTGAGATCTAGGTGGAGTGGTCTTTTTGTTGTCAAACATGTGTATCCTCATGGGACCATAGATATTGAGAATCTTAGGAATGGTAATGTGTTTAAAGTCAATGGACAAAGACTCAAACCATTTTTGGAAAACTAAGTTGATGAGGTAGAATTCATCTCTCTTTCTAATCCTTGTTATGAATAGAATTTATTCTAATTTTGTTACCTTCTTTTTGCAGTTCTTTGTGTTCCCGATTAAGTGGTGGATAACAGTACTCAACTGAATCCTTCTCCTTTAAAATGGATGTCATTATCTCAAATTTAAGAAAATATTTTTCTTCTCTCCCTCAAAATCATCTGACAAAAATCTACAAAGCTAGATGTGAAATATTGAGACTATTAATGCACAAGGGCATGCCGAAAGATGTACGCTGGATAATTGAAGCAAAGGTCCATCTAGCATGTGAGTCTTCAATTTCATTTGACTCATACATGCCAGGTCTTGGTAAAAGTTTGTATTCTAAAAGGAGAAGAATAAAAAAGTTACAAGTTTGTCACAAATGTGCACGATGGAATTGTAACAAGGGATGTCGTTCTTTGAGAATGATTTCAAACCGAGAAGATAAAATATTTTTCATTAAGAATGGACTGAGTAAGGAGTCATTAAATGATATCTTACTGACTCTTGAGACGCATTCTTGTGGATTTGTACAACGTGAACTTCTTAATTTGTGGAATCTCTTCAAGAACAAACAAAAACATTACAGTCTTGGGAATCTAACTCTAAAAGACCTTGTTTGTCAATTTATAAGAAAATTGGATGGGAAGCTTATCCTCGACTCATAGAAGGTGTTTAAGCCGTTACTAGACGTAAAATCAGAGGAAGATGTGAGCCACAATCACAAAAACATGTATATATTATCTTGTTCTTCTTGTTCTTAAAAAAAAAAGAAAAAAGAAAAAGAGAAGGGCAATCAAAAGAGTACCATGATCTTAATAGAGTGTGGAGCCCCTGCTAGTGGCAAACCTATCATTGACTCGGGTGGACCTTCGCACGTCAGTCTGTAAATAAGGTTCGTGTGCCATGCTTTGTAGAGAGCCATGTGCTACATTCCTAGTTCTTGGAACCAAGGCTCTGTAGCATTGATGGACAGATAGAAGCGTCTCATCTTTACAATGCACGTGAAACTATCATTGAGCCATATACTTACTTTAATTAGTAGGCCCCCATGGCGAATTCTGATTGGTTACGGTCATATACCATCTTCTTAGAATACAGGCCTTTAATTAGGTTTTCAGAAAGATATAGAGTTGCTATTCCACAAGCAGCACAGAAAGGGCACAAAGGTTTTTATTATCAGTTTTGGCAACCCTTGTGGAGTTCTTATGTTGCACTAGTGACACGCAACTCAAAGATATGCCACTACTGCACTTATGACGCACAGTATAAAGATACACCATGAAAACTATACATAAAGGTATGCCATCATTTGTTATTATATTTCTTTTATTTTTGTATGATTTTATTGTATTTTGGTTTTGGAGAGACGATCCTTTGAGTAGGGTCCTTCAAGGGTTTCTAGACTTCTTTACCTTGATGATTTTTTCGAAGTTAAAAAAAAACAAACAAAAAAACAAAACAAAAAAAATGTTTCTTAATTTGAAACTTTTCTGACAATAGTCAACCTACCCTTATAGGTGCTATCATTACCTTTTTCATTCTTTTTCCTATTTAAACACTCTATTTTCTCCACTTTCCTCTAACTCATAATCATTCAAAGGGAGGGTGAGTATAGAAATGGGACCTTCTGTTCGTCAACTTAAAAATATATGTGTATTGTGTGGGTCTAGGTATGGGAAAGGTTTATAGTTTGTAAACGCACGAAGTACTCTTAGTCGAACACTTGCTGCGAGGAATATTCATATTATATATGGGGGAGGTTGTTGTGGGTTAATGGGGGTTGTATCACTCTCTGCATTTCTAGGAGACAGTCAGATTTAGGTATCATTCTTAGAGTTGACTCAAAAGAACATCACTGGAAAGACAATTGGAGAGGAACTTCAAGTATCATCTATGCATGAACGAATGAAGACAATGCTTGAAAAATTTGATGCACTCATTGCCTTACCAGGTGGTTGGGCGGTCTTATAATTTGACACCCTAAATAATTCATCATACCCCAAAGAAGTGGTGATGATGTTCTTGGCTCTCATGTTGTATTGAACCTTTTTCTTGTCTTCATCGGTCTATTCATTTCTTGGTGTATTGGTTCTTACACCATCAACCATACGTGTAGGGATAAAAGGACCATTTTCAACAGCATCCCACATATCAATATCAATAGCTTCAATGCAAATTTTCATTCTCTCTTTCCAATAGACATAATCATCCCCATTGAAAAAATGAGGTCTGTTTATAGAAAAACCTTCATTTGGAAAACCATTTGAAGCCATCTTTTCTCTTGAAGCTGCTAAGCTCTTTATACAAGAGTCTAGCTATGATACCACTTGTTACTAAGTGGCCTCAAGACTCAAGAGGGGGTGAATTGAGTCTTTAAAAAGAGAGGGGTTTAGAGACTCAATGCACAAATGTAAAGAGAGGGGTTTAGAGAATCAAACACAATAGTTTATCCTGGTTCAGCCACCAATCCACTTGTGACCTACGTCGAGTCCTCAAGCAATCACTCGAGATTTTTCACTATATCTTCAACCTTCAATAGGTGCTTGACAACCTTTACAAACTTGAGCACTCAATACCTTAGGATACCTCACCCTTTACAATTTAGAGGGATGCCTCACCCTCTTTTACAAAGCAATCAAGATTGATAGAATGAAATTCTCACAAGAGTGATTAATACAAATTGAAACTCTAGAATGCTCTTGAAAGATATCTTAAGATTTTCACAAAAACAGAGCAAGAAGGGATTTCAAGGATTGAATCTTGTATTAAAGTGTTGGCAATCAGTTTTTGGTTCAAGGTCAACCTTTAATGAAGCCCTAACTCAAGTATTTATAAGAGTTTTGATCAATGGAGCCGTTAGGGACATTAAAGCCCAGCATTTAATGCACCTAATATAACCATTGGGCACTGTTAGACCATTGGTAATCGATTACACAATCTCTATAATCGATTACATGGTTGTTTGAACGTGTTCTTGGCTTTCCGGGCAGGATGTAATCGATTACTAACATTGTGTAATTGATTGCATGGACTCTGCCAAACTTGTAATTGATTACAATCGCACTATAATCTATTACAAGGCTTCTGCCATGCTTGTAATCGATTACATGCTCAATGTAATCGATTACAAGGCCTCTATTTATCTTGTAGTCAATTACAACACATGTGTAATCGATTACCTTACCTTTTGAACACATTTTTCAAGTCCAATTAAGAATCCAAGCCATTTTTTACTTTGAGAAACTTGGATTAAATAATGTTGACATATGTTTTACACAATCTATGATTGAAATCAACATCTTCTTACGATAGATTACTCCCATCCACTCATTTCTTATCTCTTGTTTACCTTCCCTATTCATTCAACATCTTCTTTCTTACTCACTTCTTCATTTTATTGGATCTACTCACTCTCATTTTTGGGCATCTCTCTTGGATGTCCATTCTTTGTCACTCGAACGGTCGTTCGCTCTTTGCTTCGCCATTCGTTCTTGCCGTGCTCATCCTCTCGTTGGTTGCCTCTCGTTGTTGTTAGATCTGGTTTATTTTGACCATTTTCTTTTCATTTCTGATTCTTTGATTCTTACTCACACATTCTCTTTTGTTTTATGAGTGCTGGAACAAATAAAATGGAGGCATAAATGGAGAAATAAAGGAAACAAAGGCATAAGAGAAATGGGGGAAAATAAGGATGTGAAAGGGAGAAATGAAATCAAAGAACCATGGAGCATGAGGTAGGGGGTTGTTTGTTACTTTTGCTCATTCTCTTTTATTAATTTTTAGTCTGAATTCTGATTCATAGAGCCACATAAGCTCACGGACATGACTGAACCAGAAATGTGGTTCTTAATTTTTGAATTGTGTTTCTATTTATTTTATTTGCCTTTGATCCCAATTTTGTTTCTTTGAAATTTGAATTAAAGCTTGTAATCTTAGTTAATACTTGAGGCTCCAATGTTACGGTTGACTTGGGTTAGGAGCACAATTTTGAATGATTATTTAAACTGTAATAAGATTGATGTTGAAGTTTTATTAGTGTTTTTGGTGATTATGTAATTCACGGTCAACAACAACAATTTTGAATCTTGCATGTATTTTTAATTCATCTTGCTTTAGGTCTATTTTCTATATGAGTTCATAAGCAAAACTTGAGAATTTATTTTATGTTTTGCTGCCCTAAGTGCCATGGCTATGATGGAAAATTTGAGGTGTATGTATTCTTTCTTTTGTTCATCCATTTCTAATGGTGAGTGTATTGGATTGTGGTGTTGTATTGGTGAGGAAATGGATGAGTTTTGTGTTTTATTGGTCATGGCTGGGTATGACTAAATTATGGGCAGAATTGTGATTATTTTCTTATGTTATACTTGTGACTTGAATTGTGCTAGGGGATTATGGTAAAGCGTTGTCATTTTGTGATGGAATTATATTGACTTTTGTAATTGAATTGGGACTTGAACAATTATAAATGATAGGGGCAGCATTATGCCCTATTTTTAAATTATATGAGAGTAATCTCAAGGTGTGAGAACATGGCCTAAATGATGTTATATGGTGTTAAAGTCTTTATAATTGTTCGTTTATTACTTTTATAGATGTTGGAAATGAAGAGAAATATAAATCTTCATTGGATGGTTGTTTGGTGCAAGTCATGGTGCACCATGTGTTTGATGAGGTTTCCTTGCCTTAATTTTCTTATCCTCTCCTAGTAGTTATTGTGTTGAGTTAAGATGTTTTTAATGAGAACATGGTTATAATATGGGTGAATATTTCAAAGTATGTTGTTGCCCTATTTTAGAACATAATTCCTATGTATTTAACTTATTTATTAATACTAAACTTTGAGTGAAAATGCTTGGTCTTAGGTCATATGTAGGTCACAACCATATCCTAAGAAAAAGAGAATGAGTCTCTTGTTGCTATATACTCTTGGTTGTTATTTTTAGTTGATAAGTTTTTCTTGATGACCATTAAAAAGAAACTTTGACGTGATTTAATTTATGGCTAATGATACTTGTTAATGATTGTAAAGGCATTAAGGTATTTGAATATTTTTATTATTGGATGTTTTAATGTGCTTTTGTATGAAAATTAAGCTTTGAATGGTGGTGGTAGCCAGTAAGGTAAATAAGGTGGTGGTAACCACTAAGGTAATTAAGGTAGTGGTAGCCATTAAGGTAAATAAGATGGTAGTAGACTCAAGATTGAAGTCTGCCCTGTTTTGGCTATAGTTAAAAATATATGAGTCATGCTTAAATAATAAGTTCTGATTGAGAATGTAAAGGATAAACTACATATTGATTATCATGTACATTATTGAACTTAGAGAATAGTACTTGATTGTTGATTGAGAAAGGATTTCCATGATGATATTGAGTTATGACTTGAAGAGTTTTCTAAAATAAGATTTTATCGATAAAATTTTTATATTAAGGATATATTTTGCTTACTTGAAAATACAAGAACCAATGTTATGATTTATATTCATAGGATATGAAATTTAAGGATATGATTTATGATGTAAATTTTAATAAAATGAATGATTTTTTTTATAAAGAGAAAATGAACTAACTATTTCGAAAAGAGGAAGGACTTGTTTTGGTTTTTCTGCCACCTTCCTATAAAGATAACAAATTTTTTATAATGGATTTTTCTTTAAAATCTGGAATTGTTATGTTGATGCTTTTAATTAAATTACTGAATTTTTTCATGATTCTTACCCCCTATATCTATATTTTCCAAAATGATTCCAAGAAAGTCCAGCGACAGATAAGCAAAATGAAGATAGATGAAGCATATATGGTTACAAGAGTTAGCTAGTTTCTTTAGTTTAATGTTTAATGAAATGGTATATTATGTGATATTCGGTGATGTATAATTTGAATATAAGTCTTTTCATGCTATATGTAACAAATGCTTCCGCTAATGGCTCATATTTTGTATTTTATCAAAGTGTTTTATTTAAAAAAATTTATATTCATAAGTAATATACCAAATTTCTGATTACTGATGCATAACTGGATACGTTATTAGTGTTAGTAATTTAGGATGTTACACTGAGCAGCACCACAAAACCAAAAAAATCAAGCTTCTTCTCTTTGCCTCTTTCCAACTTTCTTCCACCACTAGAAAACAACCCACCTTACTTTTACTATCAACTCACATTTTTTAGGCCTCACCAAAAAAGTATGAGTGTGTATGTGTGATGTGCGTGCTTGGTGAGTGAATTTCTCGATCAAGGGGTCATGAGAGCATTATAGTGAGTCATAAAAAAAATGTTATGGGGTGAAATGTTGAGTGTGTTGACCCATAGAGAAAGGAATACTTTATTTTTGTTTTTATTTAAATATTTTATTTTTGGTATAATTTTTATCTTCATTATAAAAGAAAATAAAGTGATGTTTTTTTTTGTTTCAAATTTTGAATTGGGTAATAGTGGATACATAGATATTCGATTTTTCAGCTGATATTGGACAAATAGATAATTAGGCTATTTATTGTATACATATATATTTCTTCCTTCATTTTTTTTTTAAAAAATTAATTTCAATTTTAATTATTAAAGAATATTTTTATTATTATTTTTTTGCCTGATCAAAATTAGGTGCTGACAAGCAACCAAGTATAGAGCAATAGCATAATAAGACTAAATATAAACCATAATCAATAATTTAATGACAAAACTCATTACTGGAGTATTGGTTCTCTCTTACCACAACAAATACTTTTAATATCCACTAGTATAGGTGGGTAAGCAGGCTGGCCTAGTTTGCACTAGCCTAGTTTGCAACGGACAACAATTAAACAAACTGGTGCAGGTTGGTTCGCAACTTAAATGTTGGTCCGTGTTCGCATTACATTAGATTGTGGGTTATGTGAACTAATCTGCGACTTGTAATCTTTTTATTATTATTATTATTATTTTACTTTTTCAAAACTGAAAACTAGAAAATTGAAAATGGAAAACAAATTAGAAAAAAAAATAAAAATGGAAAACAAATTAGAGATTTAGAGTGATAGGGACGAGCAGCAGTGGCAAAGAGATAGTGACAGGGATGAGTCGCAGACTAGCAATCGCACGGAGAGTGAGCGAGATGAAACTAGTGGCAGTGGGTCGTGAGGTGGGTTATGACTAGTGACAGATGAGTAGTGGTTGCACAACAGAGAGGGGCAGCGGCAAGAGAGAGAATTGAGAAGGAGATGATGTAACACCCTAAATTTTCTAGCTATTTAACAATAATAATAGAATTTTACTATTTAGTAATTTTTGTGTACTGTAAAATTGTTTTGATTATTTCGTGAATGCATTTGATTGTTTTGTATGATTTACTCCGTGTTAGGAAAATCATAATTTTCGGACCGGGGAAAATCTTACATATTTTATTTATATCTGTTGATTCTTAATTAATTTTTTAAATCTGATTTGATTTCCATGAATTTTATAATTTTTGTGATTTTGTGGATTATTTTGAGATTTTATATTTTTTGATTATTTTAATATTATTCTTAGGCTATTTGTGGGCCCAGGGGGCTATATGTGCGCCCAGACAGACTCGAAAAAGTAAAAATTTTCTGGAGCCAAAAAATTTTGTACAGTTGAGACGGGGATGGGGGATCTTACTAAACTCGAAATCGAAAATAGTTTTCGAGATTTTCTTTTGCTGTGTTTTGTGCTGTATTATTTATCGGGTAATAAAATTATAATAAATATTGTCCGTAGGGGAATAGCAGCTAGAGAAATATTATACTGGTTAGTCAAAATTAGTGGTTATGATAACTTTATGGAGGACCAATAGGAAGCAAGCTTGGTGAAGGCTTTGGATATCCACCATTGATTTAACCAATGGTGGAGATTGGTCTCACAAAGTGGCAAGGACCATTTGTGACCCTTGGATAGAAAGTATGAAGAGTAAATCTTGACCATCCATTTTGGAAATATATCTAATGGCTAGGATTTCATGGAGGAGAGATCCAATGGCTTTGATTTGATCATATCACTTGGAAGCTTCTACCAAAGCTCAACCATTGATTTAATCAATGGCTATTAATGCCTAAATGGTGGCTAATGAATTTGGACACAACCCTAGAGATCAAGGGGGGTTTGGTTTTGAAGAGTAGAAAGCTATAGAAAAATTCATTTCATTTTCTAATTACTCATCTTTACCATTTCCAAAAAGCTAAAGCTTTACAAAAAACTTTTCTCTCCTTTTCTCTCAAGCTAGCTCACGGCCAAGACCTCAAAGTTCTACCATCACTCTTCAAAAATTTCAAACAACCTTACTTCTTGAATCTATACCTCAATTCAAGACACTTTGTAGTTTAGTCCAAGTCCTAATTCATTCATCTTCAAGGACTTTCTTCAAGATCAAGTTCTAGGGATTTTAAGGTGGAGTTATGGAAACTTCACTACTTGTCTCATTTTCATGTTCTAGGCCATGTTTTGATCCAATGTCTTTCTTATTCAAGCTTTAGATGCTAATAAACTTGTGTTTGTTTTGTGTTTAAGTAGCTCTTGGTGGTGAAGGACTTGTATTAAAGGAAGCAAAGCAAGGAGCTTTAAAGGTTTCTTCAAGAGGTAAGAGGGAGATCTATCTCACCAACCAAGTATTGTGGTGAGAGATGAATTTGTATTTGATGGATGGTGAATCCATGTAAGGATTCATATCCATGGTTGTATAAATTATTTATGGGTGCTTTTGTGCTTTAAATTATATATTTGTGTTTGTATGCTTTATGTGATTTTTATTGCTATACGGTATGCTTGATTATATGATATGATGAATATGTATATGTATGCCATGATTTGATGATGAAAAGGAAAATAATTTTGATTCCAAAAACCAAGAGGCTCACGGCCTCAACACCTAAAAATAGGTGTTTCTAAACTAAGATTTTCATAAATGATAAAATTGAATGTTTAGAAAGGAAAGGAAAAAGAAAAGATGTGTTGGTTTCAAAGACCAAGTGCTCACGGTTTTGATGGTTTGAAAGAAGGAAATTTTGTATGAAATTATGATTGAGAAATGGAAGGTAATTAATTTAAACAAAATGAGAATAAGGATTTTAGAAATGGAAACAAATTGTTTTGTTACCTGAGAAATAGAGATTTCATTTATAAAGGAAAAAGAGATGTTGAAAATGTTTGAACCTCAACTTTATTTCAAAGAGAATTGAATTTTAGAATTGATTAAGAATTACGGAGAATACATTGGTAACTTGAAATTTAATAACGTATAGCTCACTCTTTAGGTTTTTGAGCACGTTAGGAAATTTTAAGTGAAAAAATATGGAAAAGTAAAGCAAGAAGTGGTATGAATTTGAGAAAGGCTGAAATGAAATTCAAAAACGTTGAAAAATTGCTATGCAATTGAAAAATGATAGAATATTTTTACGTGATTGAGAAAGCAGTGGAAAATCACTACGCGATTGGAAAAATGCGACAAAAGTATTGCGCGATTGAGAAAATGCGATAATATGATTACACGACTAAATATACAGTATGATTACTGTTTGACCAATGAATGGACTCTGTACGAGAAATAATGAATTTTGCCTGTGATTGGTTTTGGTGCATTGAACATGCATTGTAAAGGTCCGATGGACTGGATAAGGCTAATTGCTTAGGAGAGAATACACCTCTTGAGCAGGTGCGATATGCGTAGTGTAAGTCACTTGTTGACCTTGGGGGTATCGAGGTGCGGGTTGCCTACAATGGGCAGTTGGTAGCTCTTCTGTACCGTGGGTTAGACCGATGCAACACACCGATGATCTGGACCGAGACATTATTCTTAATCAAGATCTGATAAAGACTGTCATGTATATGCTAGATGTGCAAACACTTATGAGAATTGTGGCACATGGTCTGAGGCATGTTGGTACAAACAGATCTTTTCGATCAATCTCTCTGACCTGAGTTTAGCTCCATGAAGTAGGAAATTGAGTCTATGTGCATATGCATATTATGAGCATTTATATTAGTATGATATTTGAACTATTGAATAAATGGATAATGTTGAGGGCATAATTATAATTATTATTTATTATAACTGTTATGATGATAAATAATGTTGAGGGCATGATTATAATTGTAACATCCCAAAAATTTATAATTTTAGAATAAATGATCATTTTACAATATTTGGGATTTTTAGAAATTTCTCTGGATTTTTCGGAGAACGCAGAATATTTTAATATTATTTCTTATTTTACGTGCACATTGGGCAGAATTGGCAAAACGACTGTAACGCTCCCAAAGTTGGAAAATTTTATTACGAATAGTCATTTTCTAATGTTTGTGAATTATGTGAATTCTTTCAGAATTTTTCTGAAACGATGAATATTTTAATATATTCCTCGTTTTGCATGTGTATTGAGCAAAGTTGGAAAAATGAAATATTTTTCCCGAGAACCTTGGACTATGGAAACGTCGACGGGGGATCTTACTAAACCCGAGGCCGGACACAGTTTACAAGGTTTCATGTCCTTCGAGAAATTTTAACAGATGGAATAATAAAACAATGCGAAGAATTGATCTGTCAGATTTGTTAATGCTGACCTCTGCCAACTATAACTATTGTCCAATAAATAATAACATGTAATTAAAATCTTACCACACTATTCAAAAATCTACCCTGTGTCAAGCTCCTTTAGCCTTATTTTCAAAATAAAAATAGAGTTAATTAAAAGCCCATTGTAGGAAGCTTCCAAGAAGTTTCCTTGTGGACACATTTTTCTCTCTCTTCCCTCCTCACTCTTCTCTACGGCAGAGGTAATATTGGAACCCAATATTCACTTTCATCTTCCTAATATTTTCTCTCTTTTCCTTCTCTTCTTCTTCTTCTTCTCTTCTTCTTCCTCCTCCACCGTACACCCTCACCATTCACCATCTTCATTTCCTTTCTTCCCCACTTCCATATCTAGCTTTCTTCCATCATTCTAAAACCATTTTCCTTGTGGCCATTGTAACATCCCAACTTTTGGGTAAAAGACCGTTGTGTACCTATTTTTTGTTTCTTATTTTTACGTATGAAATACGAGAAAAAATACTTGTTTGTTATTTTATTTGGTAGTTTTACATAATTTGTTGCGATACATAAAATAAATTTTTTTCAAATTACTTGTTTTAAATTTTTACGTATCAAAAACAGATGTATATCTTGTCTAGTATTTTATATAATCGTTTTACGTATTTTTCTTCAAGACAATTGAAATAAAAATTTTTACGAGCTCTTGTATTAATTTTTCTCGAAAGATATACAACTATATAATACTTCTTTGGATATTTTATTTGAACGTTTTGGACGATTACCTACGTTGTGGGAAAAAATAGAAAAATGACCGTTACGTCCCGAACGTCTTGTTTTTCTTGTTTTTTTCTTTGTTTTTAATTGTTTTCTTCTTGATTTAATGTCCGATATCTTGTCTGTAATTTTATATGGACTTTTTGTGATTTGCTCGGGGTAGGAAAATAATATTTTTCCTGGACCGGGAAAATCTGTTTTTAATTATTCGGAGGCGGGGGATCTTACTAAACCCAATTGAATGAGCTTAAAATTAATCTTTTAATTTTTAGGATTTAATCTCAAATAAAATAATTTTATATTATTATAATATTATTTTATTAGTCGGTATAAATAAGTGACGGACGGACCAGGAAATATTTTGCGGGACCCACGTTTAGTCATTGAGTCTTGTACACGTGGACCAATAAGGAAGCTGGTCAAAATTGATGGCTATGACTCATCGCAACGGGCCAATAGGGCGATGACACGTGGCGTGACACCTCGACATCATGACTCGGCGGCAGCTTCTAGAAGGTTCCGAAACGCCGACTCGGCTGTGACTCACCGCGGTGACTCGCCCGGTTCAAGTTTCTCGATGACTCAGTTGTGACTCGCCATTGATGATGACAGCAGATGGATGATGCGATCGGTGACTAAACATCTTGACTCGCCATCTTGACTCACCTGTTTTGGAAAATATCTATGCTGACTCATCTGCTCTAGAAAATATCTACGCTGACTCGCCATGATGACTCATCCGTTCTAGAAAATTCCACGATGACTCATCATACTGACTCATCGTAGTGAGTCACATGTTCTAGAAATTTCTCTTTGATGACTCGCTTTATGACTCATCAAGGGTAATCGATGAAAAAAAAATGATTAATAATAATTGCTACTCTGTTAGTCTAAAATAAAAATCTATGTATATTTTATTACCCATTGGACAATATATACTGACTTTATAAACAGTAATTGTTGTATAATTATTGTTTATTGGTTAAAGTATGTTAGAAAATATAAAGTGTGCACCAATAGGAATTAGTCAACAAAAATAGCAACCAATAAGAATTAAGTTAGTAAATAATTAACCAATGAAAATTAGTCAAGGTTAATGGTTTGAATTTTAAGAACCAATAGAAAATAAGTTATCAAATAATGTTGGACTTCTTGAAATGCAATGGTTCTACGTAAAGGAGGAATGAGCAATTTGCTCTAATAGCCTAATTCACCAAAGTGAATTTACGTAGAAAGCTTTAGACAATTCATTTGGAAAGCCAAATTAACCAAATAAAGACTAGTCAAATTTAGTGGCTTTTCTTTGTTGTTTCTACGGCAATTGCAAATTTTTGCAAAGCCAATATCACATTTCTATCTTTCCTATCTTTCAACTAGTTAACCAAGTCAACATTGGTGGCTTCTCTTTGAATTCATTCTACGGTAAAGCCATTTTGTGTGAAGCTAATATTTCCATTCAATTCTTTCTATCTTACATTTAATTACTCAAGTATAACAAAGTCAATTTTGGTGGCTTCTCTTCACTTGTGTCTACGGCAATTGCATGCTTTGGAAAAGCAAATATTGCATTTCAATTCATTCTTCTCTTCATGCTTCTACGGCAATTGAATGCCTTAAGAAAGGCAATATTCAATAATTCATTTCATGCTTATTTCCTATGCAATTGTGACCATGCATTTGGAGGAAGCAAAACAAATATCTCTCACTTTCTCTTAAGGTCATTTACGGCCATGCATTCTAAAATAGGAGACTTTGCTTTTGTTTAACCTAAAGTCTTCATCTTTCTCAAAAGCTATCAAGCCAACCTCTCAAATATTCTTCCTTCTTTTCTCTCCTTGTGTTCACGGCCAAAGCTCCTAAATGGAGACAATCTTCATCAATTTATTTCATTTGTTCTCTTCTATATCTTTTTCTTCAAAGAACCAAGATCAAGCAACCAAATTTCTTTCCTTTTCTCTTCCTCTTGAATTCGGCCAATCACCAAAAATCCTCTTCCAAGCTTCTAAAAATTTAAATGACCATAGATCTTGAATCTCCATACCATTCTAAGGAAATTTCATGTTGGAAGTTTTTCCTAAATCTTCCATTTTCTACCTTGTTCTTCAAAGCTCAAGTTTGAAACCATGAAGGTGAAATTCTTTAAATCTTCATGTTTCTATCCATTTTAAAGTTTTAATCATGATTTTAATCCATGATTATTCTAGTTTAGAGCCTTAGGTATTAATATTGTATGTTTTCTTTGTTTTCAAGGAGCTCTTGGAGGAGGAAGCTTGCTTGAAGGAGACATACAAAGGACTTGGAGGTTCTTCAAGAGGTAAGAGGGAGATTACCCTCATCAACCATGTGTTGGTGGTGAGGAATGTTTGTGGTTGTGGTGAAGAATCCATAAGGATTCATTCACTTGATTGTTTATAGTTTTTCCTAATTGTGATTGATTATGTGTGTAAATGATTTATGTGTTTATTACTTGTGTGTTTGTTAATTTTTGTGTTTGTTAGTAGGTTGTTGTGTATTTGTTAGTAGCCTTCTTATTTGATGTTGTAATAATTTGCATGTCTACAAGCTTTAATTTGCATGTCTACAAGCTTTGATAATATTGCATGTGTTAGAAATGCATGATAACATATAGAATGTGAATAATATGTATCAAGGATTGCATGAGTGTTCCAAAGAACACACTAACAAGGCTCACGGCCATGATCCAAATGGGGAACCAAAATGTTCTCTTAATTTTCTTAAAATATGATTTAATTAACCTAGGAGAATTGGTAAGATATCCATTTGTTTAAATCAAGAAAAATGAATTTGGAAATCAAATGGCATAACCTTACATTTTCGGCCAACATGTCTAACTTCAACACTTTGATTTCTAAAACTATTTTCTAGGGTAATGATTTAATCAATGTAGACAATACAAGAGATTTAACATGTATTTAGAAGGTGAAAAATAATTTGGAAATCAAATGCAAAGTTTTTATCAAATTCGGCCAACATGCCAAATTAGATGTTCATGATTTCTAAAATTAATTCCAAGCTATTTTCAATCAAGGAGAAGCAATACAAGTTAAAGTAAATTTTCTACAATGAGTTTTAAAGAAATAAAGTGGTTAGAATTAAGTTTAAGAGGTTAATACTAATGATTTTTACTGTAAGAAGAAATACAATAGCTTTATAAAATTTCTAACGTATAGCTCCCCATGTGTTTTGAAGCACGTTAGTAATTTTCAAAAGTGTAATTAATTGGTTGTGATAAAAATAAAAGGAGTTTTGACGGTAAACCTAGAAAACCATTATTATAATTTTTTAAAATCAAATACTGTCAATTTTTATTAAAAACAGACAAATAAAACAGAAAAGATGAGCAAAAGACAGTATACGCTATGAAAAATATTCTACGTAATTTAAAAGTACTAAATATTATTTCTGTTTGTTTTAAACAGTTATTTTAAGGAAGTTGGACAAGAAAACGATTTAAAAATCTTACGCGATTGAGAAAACGTATTAAAAATTCTACGCGATTTTTAAAACAGTAAAATATATTTACACGATTTATAAATGTTTGTAAAAACGACGAAATTGTGAAAATGCGATAAAATTTCTACGCGATTGAACGTTACTGTATTTTTCGCTGTCGGGAAAATGTGAACCCGTACAGGTTTTCTTTATATATATATATTTTTCGTTGTCGGGAAAATGTGAACCCGTATAGGTTTTCTTTATGTATATATTTGTTGCAAATGAGGGCAAGCTTTCGCTGTCGGGAAAATGTGAACCCGTACAGGCTTTGTATATTTTTCGCTGTCGGGCTATGAGGTGAACCCGTACAGGCTTTGGTTTGATTGATGAGGTGAATAACATCGTATTGTCGGTGTGATAAGCGTAGTGTGGTTCGATCTTGAATGAACTTGGAGACGTTAGTGTGCATAATTCCATATGTGGACAGTTGGTTGCTCTTCTGGGCCGTGGTAATTGGCAACACACTAATGGACTCGACACACACTATACTTAATCGAGATCTGGTAAAGTCTAATAGTACATTGCCTGTAGTGTCACAACGTGAGACCGTGAACTACACCACACCTGGATGGTGGATTCCCAGTGTCGTGGGGCTATAGGCGCAACGTGTGACAAACAAGCAATAGTTTGGTTGGGCAGCCGTGGTACTAATAGATTTTGCGGATCATTCGCTCTCGATGTCTGTTTGTTTTTAGCTCCATGGAGTAGGATTGTGTCATCTTGCATATGTTTATATGCTTGTACATTGTGATCTTTTATCTTTTATGATCTTTTATTTATGATCTTTTATCTATGATCTTTTATCTATGATCTTTTATCTTATGATCTTTTATCTATGATCTTTTATCTATGATCTTTTATCTATGATTTTTATCTGATCTTTTATCTGTGATCTTTTATCTCTTTTATCTGTGATATTATATGTTTATATGTTGTAATTTTGTCTGTACATGGTTATCTTTTATTTGTGATATTATATGTTGTTGGTATCTTTAATCTTCCTTTTATATTGTTATGATTTACTGTTATGATATTTTATATGGTATGAATTATTATATCTATCCTGATAATGTTATTGCTGTTTATTTTATTAGGTTATATGCATATTAGAAATATTTGTAAATTGATAACATGACTATAATTGTGATTATCTGTGTGTATGGAATGATTTTGTCATTCGAATCATTCTTTACTACCGTACTGGTACTGGTGAAAGGGGATCTCACCTCTTTCCTGTGTTGTTTTTGTTTGGTTTGTATTCTTCGAATTCATATAGTAGGCGGAGCACATTCTTAACCCTAGGGGAGACAATATTCTGAAGATGGTGGCGGCGTCATTGAGTGGTCTTTCAAATTTCAACAAGATGCAGTTAGTGAAGAAACAGACTATGTAGGTTGAAATTTTCTCGTTAGTGTTGTTACCGTGCTATTAGTAGTACCCGTCTTTGGGTTTGCTACTGTTTCTCTGAGTCTGTAAATATTACGTTTTAACTTATATGAAATGATTGGTGATGTGTATGTTAAACTATTAAATTAAATTTCCATTTTACTTAAAATTTCCGGTAAGTTTGTATTTCCGCGACAAGAAATTTTAAAATCCATATTTTTAAACTTAAAGCTTTTATAAAATAATTTTAATTAGTTTTAAGATTTATTTATTTTATTTAAAATGTGACGCCTCTACGGAGGGTGTTACATTAGTTGGTATCAGAGCACGGTTAGAGTCTTTTTGGGGTTTGTGGTTGGGTTTATCTTGTTTTTGTTGTGTGACTCTCTGTGCTTGGACTCCGAAAGGAGACAATGTTTCTTTGGAATGGTTACTTTGGTATCCATTGTACTATGATTCATCCGTCTTTGAAGGAAGGCAATGATTCATGGTAAACATGCACGTGAGGAAGCAGGACATGATAGCGGTGATATGACTACAACTATGAAAGCAAGGTAAAGAATAGTTGAAGGAACAGTACAACATGATTTGAGGATTACTCAGCAGCAAGGAACGATAGCCGAGGTTTAAGATCGGACAAAGTCGGAATAAATCTTAGAATACGCAATTTCGTAACGTTAGACCGTATTAGTTCTGAAGGAGGAGAAGTCTTAAGGCCAAGCAAGTCCAGTGGAAAAACGTATTCGTGATCATCGGGAAGTCAACAACAACAACAATCTTGTGGGGGAAAAGCTAGCGGTAGCAAGTTTGGTTAGACTGTGACATCTGCGCACCAACGTGTTGAAAGTGTGAGGAAGATCATCTAACGAGGAGTTGTGCAATCAAAGGAAAATCATCTATTTTCAAGTGTAGGATGCCGGACGTTTTGCTTGAATGTGTATCTTGCTAAAAACGAAGTCATCTTGTTAGTAACGTACGTGCTTCGACATCTTAAGTAGAGTGGAACATCGATTCTTCAAGTGGAGCAAAAGCATCTTAGGTTGCGGACCTAAACAAAGGAGATTGTGTCACAAAAAGGTGATTCTTTAACTATCTTTGTATAATTCCGAGAGTAGCCTATTTCTCTATGGCATATATTGTGTGAGTCAATTAGAATTATTTGTGTCTTCATTATTCTTTTGGCCTGATTGTTTCTACTTCTGTTATTAGAACATGTAGTTGAGAACTTGAGTTGCTTGAACCATCCTAAGTCTATTAAATAATTGAATCTTTTCTGTTGATTCAATTTGTATGCTTCGTTCTCAAAACGGATGCAATTTAAAAATATGGATTGGGTATTTTTCCAACCATCCATACTTTGTTAGACTTATCAGTTGAATTGTTCAAGTTAAAAAGCTTACTTTTAAATTCATCGTACCATATCAATTTCTCTCTAGTGGATATGTTCGGTGGTATGGATGATTCTATCATCTTTTATTTCTATGTCTTCACGACATCTTTCATATACCGCAATTGCGAAAAATGTACTTTTGGTCTAACTCATTCTTTTATGATTAATTGACTATTTGGGTTGATTAGAGCTATCAATACCTCTGTTACCTTTTGATTTATCTATTTCTGCTTTTGTTACCAAACCTATTGTTATTATCCAGTCCTTAAACAATCTTTTCTGTTAATCTAAACTGTCTACCTCTTTCGCGAGATAGATGTGATCTTATATATGGATGTGTTATCTTTAATCATATCCTATAGATTGTTTTAGTAAAACTTTGGTGTCCCAGAAATCTTATTCTTAAAATCAGGCAATGTCAAATTCTTTGTTAGACAAGTCTGATAACAATTCAGATAATTTCTCTACCTTTTCTTCTAAATTTTTTTATAATGTCCTTTTGTGTGTTGCAATTATAAAGAAAGGATGTTTTTAGTCAAAATTATGTCATAAGTATCAAATACAGTATTGTTGAAAAAGAGAACTTGGATTGTGAGGCACTTCCAGTTAAAAGTAAAGGTAGAAGAGTGAAGCGGTACAAAGTCAGGGATAGTTTCAAATGGTACTGATCAGAGTGACGCAACAGAAACGTAGTGGATAGTATCTTTCGTCCTTATTTAGACAGAATTGTCATTATCTTTATTAACGACATTCTGATCTATTCTCGAAATCATGAAGAATCACACTAAAATGCTATTCTCCATGTTTTACGCGATGCAAGGAGTTTTCGTTAATCGAGGTAATCTGGAGTGGTGTAAACGGAGGTGCAACGTGAAAATTAAAAGACAAGACGAAGGGACTATTCAGAGACTGCTGCGAATTTCGAGGGCGAAATTTTTTTTTTTTGGTGGGGAGTGTTGTAACATCCCAACTTTTGGGTAAAAGACCGTTGTGTACCTATTTTACTGTTTCTTATTTTTCTGTATGAAATACAGAAAAATAATACTGTTTGTTATTTTATTTGGTAGTTTTACATAATTTGTTGCGATACAGTAAAATAAATTTTTTTCAAATTACTGTTTTAAATTTTTCTGTATCAAAAACAGATGTATAATACTGTCTAGTATTTTATATAATCGTTTTACGTATTTTTCTTCAAGACAATGAAATAAAAATTTTTCTTGAGCTCTTGTATTAATTTTTCTTTTTCGAAGATATACAACTATATAATACTTCTTTGGATATTTTATTTGAACGTTTTGGACGATTACCTACGTTGTGGGAAAAAATAGAAAAATGACCGTTACGTCCCGAACGCATCGTCTTGTTTTTCTTGTTTTTGCTTTGTTTTTAATTGTTTTCTTCTTGATTTAATGTCCGATATACATCTGTAATTTTATATGGACTTTTTGTGTGATTTGCTCCGGGTAGGAAAATAATATTTTTCCGGACCGGAAAATCTGTTTTTAATTATTCAGAGGCGGGGGATCTTACTAAACCCAATTCTGAATGAGCCTAAAATTAATCTTTTATTTTTTAGGATTTAACTGTCAAATAAAATAATTTTATATTATTATAATATTATTTTATTAGTCAGTATAAATAAGTGACGGCGGACCAGGAAATATTTTGCGGGACCCACGTTTAGTCATTGAGTGCTGTACACGTGGACCAATAAGGAACTGGTCAAAATTGATGGCTATGACTCATCGCAACGGGCCAATAGGACGATGACACGTGGCGTGACACCTCAGCATCATGACTCAGCAGCTTCTAGAAGGTTCCAGAAACGCTGACTCGGCCTGTGACTCACCGCAGTGACTCGCCGATTCGAGAGTTTCTCGATGACTGACGCGTATTTGTGACTCGCCATTGATGACGCAGCAGATGATGCAGTCAGTGACTAAGCATGCTGACTCGCCATGCTGACTCACCTGTTTTGGAAAATATCTATGCTGACTCATCTGCTCTAGAAAATATCTACGCTGACTCGCCATGATGACTCACCCGTTCTAGAAAATTCCACGATGACTCATCATACTGACTCATCGTAGTGAGTCACATGTTCTAGAAATTTCTCTTTGATGACTCGCTTTATGACTCATCAAGGGTAATCGATGAAAAAAATGATTAATAATAATTGCTACTCTGTTAGTCTAAAATAAAAATCTATGTATATTTTATTACCCATTGGACAATATATATCTTGACTTTATAAACAGTAATTGTTGTATAATTATTGTTTATTGGTTAAAGTATGTTAGAAAATATAAAGTGTGCACCAATAGGAATTAGTCAACAAAAATAGCAACCAATAAGAATTAAGTTAGTAAATAATTAACCAATGAAAATTAGTCAAGGTTAATGGTTTGAATTTTAAGAACCAATAGAAAATAAGTTATCAAATAATGTTGGACTTCTTGAAATGCAATGGTTCTACGTAAAGGAGGAATGAGCAATTTGCTCTAATAGCCTAATTCACCAAAGTGAATTTACGTAGAAAGCTTTAGACAATTCATTTGGAAAGCCAAATTAACCAAATAAAGACTAGTCAAATTTAGTGGCTTTTCTTTGTTGTTTCTACGGCAATTGCAAATTTTTGCAAAGCCAATATCACATTTCTATCTTTCCTATCTTTCAACTAGTTAACCAAGTCAACATTGGTGGCTTCTCTTTGAATTCATTCTACGGTAAAGCCATTTTGTGTGAAGCTAATATTTCCATTCAATTCTTTCTATCTTACATTTAATTACTCAAGTATAACAAAGTCAATTTTGGTGGCTTCTCTTCACTTGTGTCTACGGCAATTGCATGCTTTGGAAAAGCAAATATTGCATTTCAATTCATTCTTCTCTTCATGCTTCTACGGCAATTGAATGCCTTAAGAAAGGCAATATTCAATAATTCATTTCATGCTTATTTCCTATGCAATTGTGACCATGCATTTGGAGGAAGCAAAACAAATATCTCTCACTTTCTCTTAAGGTCATTTACGGCCATGCATTCTAAAATAGGAGACTTTGCTTTTGTTTAACCTAAAGTCTTCATCTTTCTCAAAAGCTATCAAGCCAACCTCTCAAATATTCTTCCTTCTTTTCTCTCCTTGTGTTCACGGCCAAAGCTCCTAAATGGAGACAATCTTCATCAATTTATTTCATTTGTTCTCTTCTATATCTTTTTCTTCAAAGAACCAAGATCAAGCAACCAAATTTCTTTCCTTTTCTCTTCCTCTTGAATTCGGCCAATCACCAAAAATCCTCTTCCAAGCTTCTAAAAATTTAAATGACCATAGATCTTGAATCTCCATACCATTCTAAGGAAATTTCATGTTGGAAGTTTTTCCTAAATCTTCCATTTTCTACCTTGTTCTTCAAAGCTCAAGTTTGAAACCATGAAGGTGAAATTCTTTAATCTTCATGTTTCTATCCATTTTAAAGTTTTAATCATGATTTTAATCCATGATTATTCTAGTTTAGAGCCTTAGGTATTAATATTGTATGTTTTCTTTGTTTTCAAGGAGCTCTTGGAGGAGGAAGCTTGCTTGAAGGAGACATACAAAGGACTTGGAGGTTCTTCAAGAGGTAAGAGGGAGATTACCCTCATCAACCATGTGTTGGTGGTGAGGAATGTTTGTGGTTGTGGTGAAGAATCCATAAGGATTCATTCACTTGATTGTTTATAGTTTTTCCTAATTGTGATTGATTATGTGTGTAAATGATTTATGTGTTTATTACTTGTGTGTTTGTTAATTTTTGTGTTTGTTAGTAGGTTGTTGTGTATTTGTTAGTAGCCTTCTTATTTGATGTTGTAATAATTTGCATGTCTACAAGCTTTAATTTGCATGTCTACAAGCTTTGATAATATTGCATGTGTTAGAAATGCATGATAACATATAGAATGTGAATAATATGTCAAGGATTGCATGAGTGTTCCAAAGAACACACTAACAAGGCTCACGGCCATGATCCAAATGGGGAACCAAAATGTTCTCTTAATTTTCTTAAAATATGATTTAATTAACCTAGGAGAATTGGTAAGATATCCATTTGTTTAAATCAAGAAAAATGAATTTGGAAATCAAATGGCATAACCTTACATTTTCGGCCAACATGTCTAACTTCAACACTTTGATTTCTAAAACTATTTTCTAGGGTAATGATTTAATCAATGTAGACAATACAAGAGATTTAACATGTATTTAGAAGGTGAAAAATAATTTGGAAATCAAATGCAAAGTTTTTATCAAATTCGGCCAACATGCCAAATTAGATGTTCATGATTTCTAAAATTAATTCCAAGCTATTTTCAATCAAGGAGAAGCAATACAAGTTAAAGTAAATTTTCTACAATGAGTTTTAAAGAAATAAAGTGGTTAGAATTAAGTTTAAGAGGTTAATACTAATGATTTTTACTGTAAGAAGAAATACAGTAGCTTTATAAAATTTCTAACGTATAGCTCCCCATGTGTTTTGAAGCACGTTAGTAATTTTCAAAAGTGTAATTAATTGGTTGTGATAAAAATAAAAGGAGTTTTGACGGTAAACCTAGAAAACCATTATTATAATTTTTTAAAATCAAATACTGTCAATTTTTATTAAAAACAGACAAATAAAATAGAAAAGATGAGCAAAAGACAGTATACGCTATGAAAAATATTCTACGTAATTTAAAAGTACTAAATATTATTTCGTTTGTTTTAAACAGATTATTTTAAGGAAGTTGGACAAGAAAACGATTTAAAAATCTTACGCGATTGAGAAAACGTATTAAAAATTCTACGCGATTTTTAAAACAAGAAAATATATTTACACGATTTATAAATGTTTGTAAAAACGACGAATTGTGAAATGCGATAAAATTTCTACGCGATTGAACGTTATCTTGTATTTTTTCATTTGTCGGGAAAATGTGAACCCGTCTGAGTTTTCTTTATATATATATATTTTTTCGTTGTCGGGAAAATGTGAACCCGTATAGGTTTTCTTTATGTATATATTTGTTGCAAATGAGGGCAAAGCTTTGTCGGGAAAATGTGAACCCGTACGAGCTTTGTATATTTTTTTTCGTTTGACTATGAGGTGAACCCGTACAGGCTTTGGTTTGATTGATGAGGTGAATAACATCGTATTGTCGGTGTGATAAGCGTAGTGTGGTTCGATCTTGAATGAACTTGGAGACGTTAGTGTGCATAATTCCATATGTGGACAGTTGGTTGCTCTTCTGGGCCGTGGTAATTGGCAACACACTAATGGACTCGACACACACTATACTTAATCGAGATCTGGTAAAGTCTAATAGTACATTGCCTGTAGTGTCACAACGTGAGACCGTGAACTACACCACACCTGGATGGTGGATTCCCAGTGTCGTGGGGCTATAGACGCAACGTGTGACAGCGCAATAGTTTGGTTGGGCAGCCGTGGTACTAATAGATTTTGCGGATCATTCGCTCTCTGATGTCTGTTTGTTTTTAGCTCCATGGAGTAGGATTGTGTCATCTTGCATATGTTTATATGCTGTACATTGTGATCTTTTATCTATGATCTTTTATCTATGATCTTTTATCTATGATCTTTTATCTATGATCTTTTATCTATGATCTTTTATCTATGATCTTTTATCTATGATCTTTTATCTATGATCTTTTATCTGTGATCTTTTATCTGTGAGATTATATGTTTATATGTTGTAATTTTGTCTGTACATGGTTATCTTTTATTTGTGATATTATATGTTGTTGGTATCTTTAATCTTCCTTTTATATTGTTATGATTTACTGTTATGATATTTTATATGGTATGAATTATTATATCTATCCTGATAATGTTATTCTTTGTTTATTTTATTAGGTTATATGCATATTAGAAATATTTGTAAATTGATAACATGACTATAATTGTGATTATCTCAGTGTATGGAATGATTTTGTCATTCGAATCATTCTTTACTACCGTCTTGATGTACTTGGTGAAAGGGGATCTCACCTCTTTCTGTGTTGTTTTTGTTTGGTTTGTATTCTTCGAATTCATATAGTAGGCGGAGCACATTCTTAACCCTAGGGAGACAATATTCGAAGATGGTGGCGGCGTCATTGAGTGGTCTTTCAAATTTCAACAAGATGCGGTTAGTGAAGAAACAGGACTATGTAGGTTGAAATTTTCTCGTTAGTGTTGTTACTGCGTGCTATTAGTAGTACCCGTCTTTGGGTTTGCTACTGTTTCTCGAGTCTGTAAATATTACGTTTTAACTTATATGAAATGATTGGTGATGTGTATGTTAAACTATTAAATTAAATTTCCATTTTACTTAAAATTTCCGGTAAGTTTGTATTTCCGCGACAAGAAATTTTAAAATCCATATTTTTAAACTTAAAGCTTTTATAAAATAATTTTAATTAGTTTTAAGATTTATTTATTTTATTTAAAATGTGACGCCCTACGGAGGGTGTTACAGCCATCCTTGGTTCTTCTTCTTCTTTCTCCATTTTTCACCATTGAAGCTAAAGCTTTGAGCTTGGAGGTAAAGTCTTAACCTTTCTTTCACTTTCTTCTCATTTTCGTTTTTCTTCGTCACCTATGTGATCAAGAACTCATTTTTCCATGGTTTGAGTGAACATTATGGAAATCACTCACATTGGTGTTCTTCTTGAAGGGTAAACAAAAATCTAGGGCAAGAAGAGGTAACACCTTGTGTTGTCTTCCAAATAGGTAAGAGGGAAATGATCCTCTTCAACCAATCTTGGTAGTAAGGGAATGTCTTGTATGTGTGTTGTTATTAATTTCTGAATCCATGTATAAAGTTCTCTCATTTTTGTGTTGTTCTTGATGATAGTGCATTTTGTTGGGTTTGTATGATTTATTGATGCCTCTTGCATGATTTGAAGGTATATTTGAATAGCTTGTTGATTAAATATGATAATGATTGGTTTGGTTTGAGTTAAAGGACCTGGAGGACTTTGTTTTCTGCAAGTTTACGCGTGGTAATCGATTACACGGGGCTTGTAATCGATTACCAAGCTCTTAAGGGTACGAAATCGTGATTCTGGAAATCTGGTAATCGATTACATCTTGTGTGTAATCGATTCTGAGAGATTTCGTCCAGCTTGTAATCGATTACAAGAATGGTGTAATCGATTACCAAGCCTATGATGTTACGAAATGGTGCTTCGGGAATCACGTAATCGATTACAACTTGTGGGTAATCGACACGGGTTCTGTCAATTGGTGTCGATTACCACGGCCATTTGTAATCGATTACCAGGGCCTTGAAGTTACGAATCGTGGTTCTGGGAATCATGTAATCGATTACAATGAGATTGTAATCGATTACAGAGATTCTGTTACGTTGGTAATCGATTACCAAGGTGATGTAATCGATTACCAAGACCCAAAAATGAGATTTTTGAGCTGGAAATGATTGGAATTATGGTTCCTTGTCCTTTTTAACTCAAACATAACCTAAAAACCCTGGATTCAAGGATTTTACCTTACTTAAATGCGACAGGAATATGTATTCATACCAATAGAGAAGAAATGATTTTGAAAATGGAATTCTTGGATCCATGACATGGAAATTGTGGTATGTAGGAACATATATTCCTAGTGAGAATTATTGATGCAAGTGTGATTCCCTATGTGGGTTATGCAGTTATTGATTCAGTATTCAATGAGATAAGAAATGATGATATGCCATTGAGGCAATGTTTTTAATAGATATATTGTTGATATGTCATGTTGATCATTGAATAATGCTTATGTGCCATTGAGGTAATACTGATGTTGAATGCATCATTGATGAACATACATGATTAGATATTGTGTCATCATGCATGCGTATTGTCCGTGGGACATTGTTGAGAAGGCTATGTTGCCTAGGAGTTTGAATAACACCTATGTGCGGGTGCGAATAGACTAAGCGTAGGTGTCATATGTTGTTGACCCTGAGGGCGTTGGGGTGTGGGTGTCTCACAATAGACAGTTGTACCTCCGCTGGCGCCATAGGATAGACCAATGCAACACACCAACGATCCGGCCTAAGACGCTGTCCTATGTCGCGATCAACTGTTGAGGTACCATGTGTGAGTCATTGCGCAAACAATTTTATGAAAGAAAGCACACTGTATTTTTAAGGCTACTGATACACTGGTATTACTCCTTGATCATTCACTCCGAAAATATTTATGTCTAGCTCCATGGAGTAGGAACTTTGGTACCCTTTTTGCATTGTGAGTTGTCAGTCACATGGTCCATTGAGCATTTATAATTGGATAATGTGTTTACTATTATGACTGCAATATTTATTTGACTCTTGGTAATGCTAATGTTGCTAGCTGGCTATGGATAATGTTAACTATTGTTCTTTGCTGCTTTACTCTCTTTAATTGCTTTCATGCATTACTGTACTTGTATGTATTAACTGTGTCTTATATGGGTGTTCGACTCCATTTATTTTCTTACTGCCATGTTGGTACTGAAAGCTGGGAATCTCGCCTCTTTCCTACATTTGTGCATTTCTATTTTACATTTATGTTTGATAAAAGATCATGAGGAAGGTAAAGAGGGACCATACCATTGGTTGATTGACTTGAGCATCTGGACAAGATTTCATCAGCTACGTAAGAGTGCAGCCGCGTGGTGGCATTGATGCCTGTCGTGTCAATTGGGACGCCGTGCGTCATGTGCATATGGGGTTGCGGCCTTGTCTACTGGTAGTACCCATCCCTGGGTTACTACTCCTCCCCTTTAATTATTTTTATTCCCGCTATATTTTATTTGACTCTGTAATTATTATATTCTATGTTATCAGTGATTCGTGTAAATTGGCTATAAACTATATATATATAAGGAACGTGATTTCATTCTAATGGTTGTATTAAGGGTTGAATACATTTATATTTCATTCATGGCTCGTATTTTCTACTTACGCATAAATGTGAAAAAAAAAGGAAAAAAAAATAAACTCGTCAGTTTTGGAAACTACTGTTATCATGACTGTGATACACCTGGATTTAGTAACTGTGGAGTAATGATGATTGTGCCGCGGTTGTTAGATCTAGGTGCGTTACACTAAGGTGGTATCAGAGCAGTTCATCCTGTTGAGCCGAGGTATGGACTTGCTATGTTTAGGCATATTAGAATTTGGTCTGTTGTGCACTTCCTTGTCTCTTGATTGAGATGATGGGAAAGGAATGCATGGCTTGCCGTAGGTTGAATGTTGATGGCTCTTGTTATACAGATTGCATGATATTGAGGATTGGCCTACTCAATATGTAATGTTCTGTGTGTACAGGAAACTATGACTTCACCTAGGCGTACTGTGTTAGGAAAATAGGATTTATTTTGTGAGGAGATCAAAAGGTTTTGGAAAACCGATCTTCTGGAGAAAGAAATAGTTAGTGTAAACTAGATCCGAGAAGCAGTTTGGAAGTTGACGGCTTACGAGGGATTACGCTGTGGAAGCAGAATGAAGAAGTTCGAGCTGGGGATTGTTAGGTTGTATGGAATTGAATTTGTCTTGTTTGAATTGTATGAATTGTGTGACTCTTCGTATTTGGTTTTCATAGGGAGATAACGTTGTTTGAAGTAATTTTGTGTTTGTTGTATCTATGTCCATCTTCAGAGAGATTCAATGGCTCGCAGTAGACATGCAAGGGCGATGGCTCGTGACAGACATATACATGTGAGCGCGGGACAAGGCAATAGGAGTATGGCTATGACTGCAGAAGAAAGGCAAATGATAGCTGCGGTGATAACTTACCAGGATCAGAGGGCCACGCAACAACGAGAATTGGAAGTTGAGGTCCAGAATCTGTTGGAGGAAAGTCGGCTTTGGGGCAACCTTGGACTGCCTAGATTCCAAAAGAAGAATAATAGAAAAGTTAACCGATTTAAGCGAAAACCATACGCACGGGTATCAGGGAAACAACAACAACAACCAACTCCTGGACAAAGTACTAGTGGTGGTGTATCCAGTCAGACCCCGACATCTTCGCCAAGATGTATGAAATGCGGAAAGGAACACTTCACGAGGGAGTGTAAGATCAAAGGGATAATCTGTTTTAAATGTGGAAAGCCTGGACACGTCTCCCGCAACTGCGACCAAGCAAAGGCAAATTCTTCAGTCAATGTTGTAAGGGCTGTGGAACCACAAGCAGAAGTCAGGACTTATACCCTGGGAGGTGTTGAGACTTCTAAATTTGGAGATCTAAACAAGGGAAGTTACGCCTCAAACGACGACCCTGTAATCGTACTGTATAATTTTGGGGGTAACCCCTCCTTTTACCAGTTGTAACCGCATGGATCATTTGGATTCATCTGTATCTTTCTTATCTTCAACTTAAGTTATTTCCATTTCTGTTACTAAGACTTGTCGTTGACACCTAAGTTGTGTAATCTATCCTATTTCTACTAAAGATCGAGTCTTTTGTTAACCTATCTTGCTTACCTCGAGTCATATCTATTCGAGTTCATGATTTTAGAAATTGATCGGTAGTTTTCTGATTATTGTCGACTAGGTCGTTCCGATAAAAACCTTAGAGATTTTTGAAATTAAGGCTTTTAAACTTGTAACGGCCAACATGGTCTAAGTCTCATAAAAGAAAGAAGCCTGAGGGTACATGTAATGTTTTCCGTAGAGGACCAAGAGTAAAGGGAATATAAATACCACTCTAATAGCCAAAGAGTTCCGCATGTTAAGCTAAGATGCTATCGGTTAAGGAGAAGAATAAAAATTTCTCAGTGATACAAGGACTATCGCCAGTTAAACTAGATTATGATCAAAGATGAGTATTCTTGGAGGAAAGTAAATGATTTGATGGATCAGCGAGAAGGAAATCATTGTTCTCTCTAAGATACATGTATGTCCTGGTCACCGATGGATTCGTGGAAATAGAGAATGTCCCCAAGGTGATTTTTTGAGCGTGCTTTCGACGTTATGGGTATCCCGTGATGTCAACCGAAGTGACAAATGCTCCTGTTGTATTCTTGGACAACATGAATTGTATTTTCTATCCTTACCTAGAACGGAATCGTCGTTGTCATTAATGATGACATTCTGATCTATTCTCGAAGATATGGGGAGATACGTGGGATATCTCGGTATAGTTTTTCTGACTTTAAAGAAGAGAAAGTAAATGCCAAAGTATCAGAGTGCGAATTCTCGTTTAAGGAGATTCCGTTTTGGATCATGAAATTCCAAATGGAGGAATCGTGTGGATTCACAAAAAGGTTGAAGCAGTTCCTCAAAAGGAAAGATCGGAAACCGTGAAGGGGATTCATAGCTAGTAGGATCAGTTGGTTTTATCGAAGGAGTATCGACAGATTCTCGAAGATAGTAGAACAACTTGCTCCGATTACAAAAAGAGAATCAAAACTTTTACGGACTATCACAGGCGGAGAAAGTCTTTCAAAGATTGAGGAAATATTCCGATTTCGATACTGCCCGATCCCAGTGAAACATTCGAAGTATTTTTGGGATGCTTCACATCAAGGTTTAGGATGAGTGTTCATGCAAAGTTGAGAAGTTATAACTTATGCCTTGAGGTTGTTGAAGGTGCGTTGGGAATGCCCGACTCACGAACCGGTATTAGCAGCGGTTATATCGGCTCTAAGAATATAGAGACACTTTCTATATGGAGCAATATTCAATGCCCTTCGCTGTCACAAGAACCTGATGTATTTATTTGATGAGAAGGAACCAAACATAAGGCAGAGAAGTGACCAAAGATTTTGAAGGAACATGATCTCTAACTTTAGAGTCATCTTGGAAAATAAAACGCCATGGCGGACGCTTTGAACCGAAAACTGCCTAATACCTTCATTATGATGGTCGAGAAGAAGGAATTAGTAGAGTATTTCGAGGATAGGTGGCTGTCATTAGAAATGACACTGGATGGGGTATGTATAGATATAGTCGCTATTTCGAATGATCTATTGGGAAGGATTCAAGAGAAGTAGAATAGTGACCAATTTTTACAAGACAAGAAGAAGCCATTAAGACAAAGCATGGTGTCAGAATGCGAGGAAGGAACTCGATAGAATCTTAATGTTCGCATGTGAAGGTTGCAATACCAGATGATTTAGAACTTAAGGAGTTCATTCCCAATGAAACCCACGAGAGTAAACTGAGTTTACACACCAGAGTGATCAAGGTATATCAAAATCTAAAACAGAAGTGATGGTAACAATGAATGAAGAAAGACGTTGCTAAATGCGTGTCATCTTGTTTGGTCTGCCAGAAAACGAAGATTGAACATCAAAGACCAGCTGGACTGTTACAACCCTTGACTATCCCCGAATGGAAATGGGATAGTATTGCCATGGACTTTGTTGTCGGGTTGCCAAGGACTAAGAAAGGAAATGACTCAATATGGATAATTGTGGATCGGCTTACAAAATAAGCCCACTTTTTGCCAATCAACATAAGATATCCATTGGAAAAGTTGAGTCGGATATACGTTGGTGAAATGGTCAGACTTCATGGTGTGCCCACAAGTACCACTTCCGATAGAGATCCAAGGTTTACGTCTAAGTTTTGGAAGAGTATTCAAGAAGTTATGGGAACGAAGTTGCAATTGAGTTCGGCATATCATCCACAGACTGATGGCCAATCAGAGAGGACGATTCAGTCATTAGAGGATCTGCTGAGAGCTTGTGCGATAGAACAAAACCACATGGAGGCAGGGAGATCACATTGGTAATAACAAATTGAATTGACGTGATTAGAAGTGCAATATGGAGGTCAAGAGATAAGGTAAAGAAACAACGTCGATATTTATCCTAAGGAATGAAAATTTCGAGGACGAAATTTCTATTTGAAGGGGAGAGTTGTAACATCCCGAAAATTTATAATTTTAGAATAAATGATCATTTTACAATATTTGGGATTTTTAGAAATTTCTCTGGATTTTTCAGAGAACGTGAAATATTTTAATATTACTCCTTATTTTACGTGCACATTGGGCAGAATTGGCAAAACGACTATAACGCTCCCAAAGTTGGAAAATTTTATTACGAATAGTCATTTTGTAATGTTTGTGAATTATGTGAATTCTTTCAGAATTTTTCAAAAAACACGAATATTTTAATATATTCCTCGTTTTGCGTACGTATTGAGCAGAGTCGGGAAAATGAAATATTTTTTCCGAGAACCTTGGACTATGGAAATATCGACGGGGGATCTTACTAAACCCGAGGCCGGACACAATTTACAAGGTTTCACGTCTTTCGAGAAATTTTAACAGATGGAATAATAAAACAATGCGAAGAATTGATCTGTCAGATTTGTTAATGCTGACCTCTGCCAACTATAACTATTGTCCAATAAATAATAACATGTAATAAAAATCTTACCACACTACTCAAAAATCTACCCTGTGTCAAGCTCCTTTAGCCTTATTTTCAAAATAAAAATAGAGTTAATTACAAACTCATTGTAGGAAGCTTCCAAGAAGTTTCCTTGTGGACATATTTTTCTCTCTCTTCCCTCCTCACTCTTCTCCATGGCAAAGGTAATATTGGAACCCAATATTCACTTTCATCTTCCTAATATTTTCTCTCTTTTCCTTCTCTTCTTCTTCTTCTCTTCTTCTTCTTTCTTTCTTCCTCCTCCACCATACACCCTCACCATTCACCGTCTTCATTTCCTTTCTTCCCCACTTCCATATCTAGCTTTCTTCCATCATTCTAAGACCATTTTCCTTGTGACCATCCTTGGTTCTTCTTCTTCTTCCTCAATTTTTCACCATTGAAGCTAAAGCTTTGAGCTTGGAGGTAAAGTCTTAACCTTTCTTTCACTTTCTTCTCATTTTCGTTTTCCTTGGTCACCTATGTGATCAAGAACTCATTTTTCCATGGTTTGAGTGAACATTATGGAAATCACTCACATTGGTGTTCTTCTTGAAGGGAAAACAAAAATCTAGGGCAAGAAGAGGTAACACCTTGTGTTGTCTTCCAAATAGGTAAGAGGAAGATGATCCTCTTCAACCAATCTTGGTAGTAAGGGAATGTCTTGTATGTGTGTTGTTATTGATTTCTGAATCCATGTATAAAGTTCTCTCATTTTTGTGTTGTTCTTGATGATAGTGCATTTTGTTGGGTTTGTACGATTTATTGATGCCTCTTGCATGATTTGAAGGTCTTGCATGATTTGAAGGTATATTTGAATAACTTGTTGATTAAATATGATAATGATTGGTTTGGTTTGAGTTAAAGGACCTGGAGGACTTTGTTTTCTGCAAGTTTACGTGTGGTAATCGATTACACGGGGCTTGTAATCGATTACCAAGCTCTTAAGGGTACGAAATCGTGATTCTGGAAATCTGGTAATCGATTACATCTTGTGTGTAATCGATTCACAGAGATTCGTCCAGACTTGTCGATAATCGATTACAAGAATGGTGTAATCGATTACCAAGCCTATGATGTTACGAAATAGTGCTTCTGGGAATTACGTAATCGATTACAACTTGTGGGTAATCGATTACGAGGGTTTTGTCCAATTGGTAATCGATTACCACGGCTGTGTAATCGATTACCAGGGCCTTGAAGTTACGAATCGTGGTTCTGGGAATCATGTAATCGATTACAATGAGATTGTAATCGATTACAGAGATTCTGTTACGTTGGTAATCGATTACCAGGGTGATGTAATCGATTACCAAGACCCAAAAATGAGATTTTTGAGCTGGAAATGATTGGAATTATGGTTCCTTGTCCTTTGTAACTCAAACATAACCTAAAAACCCTGGATTCAAGGATTTTACTTTACTTAAATGCGATAGGAATATGTATTCATACCAATAGAGAAGAAATGATTTTGAAAATGGAATTCTTGGATCCATGACATGGAAATTGTGGTATGTAGGAACATATATTCCTAGTGAGAATTATTGATGCAAGTGTGATTCCCTATGTGGGTTATGCAGTTATTGATTCAGTATTCAATGAGATAAGAAATGATGATATGCCATTGAGGCAATGTTTTTAATAGATATATTATTGATATGTCATGTTGATCATTGAATAATGCTTATGTGCCATTGACGTAATGCTGATGTTGAATGCATCATTGATGAACATACATGATTGGACATTGTGTCATCATGCATGTGTATTGTCCGTGGGACATTGTTGAAAAGGCTATGTTGCCTAGGAGTTTGAATAACACCTATGTGCAGGTGCGAATAGACTAAGCGTAGGTGTCATATGTTGTTGACCCTGGGGGCGTTGGGGTGTGGGTGTCTCACAATAGACAGTGGTAGCTCCGCTGGGGCCGTAGGATAGACCAATGCAATACACCAACGATCCGGCCTGAGACGCTGTCCTATGTCGCAATCAACTGTTGAGGTACCATGTGTGAGCCATTGCGCAAACAATTTTATGAAAGAAAGCACACTGTATTTTTAAGGCTACTGATACACTGGTATTACTCCTTGATCATTCACTCCGAAAATATTTATGTCTAGCTCCATGGAGTAGGAACTTTGGTACCTTTGTTGCATTGTGAGTTGTCAGTCACATGGTCCATTGAGCATTTATAATTGGATAATGTGTTTACTATTATGACTGCGATATTTATTTGACTCTTGGTAATGCTAATGTTGCTAGCTGGCTATGGATAATGTTAACTATTGTTCTTTACTGCTTTACTCTCTTTAATTGCTTTCTTGCATTACTGTACTTGTATGTATTAACTGTGTCTTATATGGGCGTTCGACGCCGTTTATTTTCTTGCTGCCATGTTGGTACTGAAAGCTGGGAATCTCGCCTCTTTCCTATATTTGTGCATTTCTGTTTTACATTTATGTTTTATAAAAGATCGTGAGGAAGGTAAAGAGGACCATACCATTGGTTGATTGACTTGAGCATCTGGACAAGATTTCGTCAGCTACGTAAGAGTGCAGCCGCGTGGTGGCATTGATGCCTGTCGTGTCAATTGGGACGCCGTGCGTCATGTGCATATGGGGTTGCGGCCTTGTCTGCTGGTAGTACCCATCCCTGGGTTACTACTCCTCCCCTTTAATTGTTTTTATTCCCGTTGTATTTTATTTGACTCTGTAATTATTATATTCTATGTTATCAGTGATTCGTGTAAATTGGCTATAAACTATATATATATAAGGAACGTGATTTCATTCTAATGGTTGTATTAAGGGTTGAATACATTTATATTTCATTCATGGCTCGTATTTTCTACTTACGCATAAATGCAAAAAAAAAAGAAAAAAAAATAAACTCGTCAGTGTTGGAAACTACTGTTATCATGACTGTGACACACCTGAATTTAGTAACTGTGGTGTAATGACGATTGTGTCGCGGTTGTTAGATCTAGGTGCGTTACAGTAATTATGGTATGATATGCTATTTGTGTTATCCTTGTACTGCCATATTGGTAATGGTGTAGATAATCTCACCTTTTTGTATATTTTTTTATATTGTATTTATATTTTGTTAAAGACACTGAGTAAAGTACCGAGCTAGAGGGTGAAGAGGAACAGATTCCTACTGAGGAAGCTGAGTTTTGAGAAGATGGCGACCCGGTCGAGTTTCTTCAGATACATGAGACTACAGTTCCATGGAAGAGCTGATGCTTGGAGGATTAGTCCCAATGAGGAGGGACTAATATATCAGGGGCATCTGACGGTCAACATGAGCAGGATATTTCATGGAGATATGTTCTTTTCAGTCACTATTTATGTACATGTTGAATTTTTGTTGTCGATTAGGTAGTATTGGGGTGGTAGGTATCACATCCCAATGGAGATCAGTATAGTGTTGTCTGCGCGGACACCGGTCCGTAGGACCTTGTGTCAAGTTGGATTCCTACCTGTGAGGAATCTGAGGAGGATCCGTCTGAGGGTTCTGCTGTTTAGTTATACTTAGGCAAGTGTGTTAGTTTAAATAATGTCAAATGTAACACCCCAAATTTCCTAAATAGTTGACAGTAATTTTGACAGTTAACAGAATTCTATTGTTTAGTGATTTTTGTGTACTATAAAATTATTTTGATTATTCCGTCAGCGTATTTGATCATTTTGAGTGATTTACTCCGTGTCAGGAAAATAAAAATTTTCGGGCCGGGGAAAAACTTTACGTAATTTAATTTTTACCGTTAGGTTTTAATTATTTTACGTAATCTAATTTGATATTTGTGCGTTTTATAATTTTTGTGATTTTATGGGTGATTATGAAATTTTTATGATACTCCGACCGTTTTTGGACTGTTGTGGGTCCCATTGATTTTATGTGGGCCCGATATGAGTCCCAAAACTTGAAAATTTTTCTACGCATAGAAAAATTTGTACTGTTTAGACGGAGACAGGGGATCTTACTAAACCTGAATCCAGAAACAGTTTTAGAAAATTTCTTGTACTGTGTTTTGTACTGTATTAATTATCGGGCGATAAAAATACAGTAAATATAATCTTTCGTGGGGTTTTCACAGATAAAAATAGAAATTATACTGTTAAGTCCACAATTAGTGGTTATGATAATTTTTGATGGACCAATAGGAAACAAGTCTAATATTGAAGACTTTGATATCAACCATCGATTTAATCAACGGTGTAGGATAAGTCTAATATAATGGCTATGACCATTTACAACCATTGGATTTAGAATTGATCAAGGGTGGAGATTTGGTCTTACAAAGTGGCTAGGACCATTTGTGACCATTGGATGTGGATTTAATTAATGGTGGAGATTGGTCCAACTTAATGGCTTAGACTTTCCAAAAACTAATAGAAATTGGTCAAGAATAATGGCTTGACTCTCTAAGGACCAATAGGAAATAAGCTATTGAATAAATATTTGGACTCCTTAGAATTATTGCTTCTACGGTGGAGGAAGAGAAAATTGCTCTAATAATCAATTCACTTTGTGATATTAGAATCTAATTCAAGTAAAACAAAGTGAGACCAAGTCAAATAAAATGGCTTCTTTATTTGTGAAGCTCCACGGCAATGCAAGGAAAAAAAGGGCCAAAATCTTTTTATGTATTTGCTATATCACTTCATCACTTTTTCTATCAAATAATGTAGTACCAATTATTTGCTCAAATAATTCATTCTTTTCTCTCTTCACTATACGGCCATGCACTCTTTCATGGCCAAAATAATACACTTAATTCTTCTTTCTTCAATTATATCAAATATCAATGAAAATAGTCAAATATAGTGGCCCTCCATTTTGTTTTCTACGGCCATTCATTTTGAAGGAGACAAGATTTATGTAATTAATTCATTTGGCTATTGTTTTTATACCTACAAGAAGCTAAATAAAAGTAAGTCAATTTTTGATGACTTAGCACATGTATCATACGGCCATGCACTTCTTTTTGGAGACAAACTACCCATAATTGATTCATTTTTCTCCTACTCACCTATGGTCATGCAATGAATAATGCAAGACAATTTCTACACTTGATCTTTCCTATCAACTTTTCTTTCATTCTTATCAAAGAAAAACAAAAAACTACACACACAATATTACCTTTCTCTCCATGCACTCCACGGCAACTACTAGGTGGGAAGAGTTTTTATTTCTATCTTCATTTTCTACCAAAGACTAAAAACAATTCTTTCCATTCTCTCTCTTACAAGATCAAGAACAAAAGAAAACTTCATTCTCTCTTCCTAAGAAGGCCATTCGGCCAAAACACCAAAACCACCATCCAATCTCTTTTAATTTCATCCAACCATAGATCTTGAATCTACATGATATTCTAAACAACTTTCATGTTGAAGATTTCCTCTAAATCATTCATCTTCATGGACTTTCTTCAAGATCCATGTTATGGAGTATTTATGGTGAAGTGTAAGGAAACTTCATTTCTTCTCTCTTTTTCATGATCTAAACCATTTTTGATCCATGGTTCCTCTTAATCAAGCTTAGTATACTAATTTCTATGTATTTTGTTTTGTATTTGAGAAGCCCTTGGTGGTGAAGGACTTGGAAAGAGAAGCAAAACAATGAGCTTTTGAGGATCTTCAAGAGGTAAGAGAGAGATCCACCTCACCAACCAAGTATGGTGGTGAGAGATGGTTTGGTATTTGATGGATGGAGAATCCATGTGAGGATTCTAATCCATGGTTATGTAATAATTTGTGGGTATTTGTGTGCTTTGATTATTTGCCTATGTTTGGTATGATTTGCATGATTTATTGCTTTGATTTTGGCATGCTTGTGATATATATTTGAATATGTATGTGTATGCCATGATGTGATGATGGAAAGGAAATCAATTTTTGGTTCCAATGGCCAAAGGGAGACTACGGTTTTTGACTCTCAAGATTGAGGTTTATGTTGAAATTTTTCAAGAACAAGGGAATTAATTTTTGGTCCCTAGAACATGGTGAATTTCAGCCAAGACACCTCAAGATAGGTGTTCACAAATTAATATTTTTATGAATGATGAAATGAGATGTTTAGAAAAACAAGGAAAATAAACAAAGGATTTATTTTTCAAAGAGTACATGAACACGGTTTTAGAAGGATTTTTATTGATTTATTTTGTGTAAAAAGTTTCTAAGTGTTTTACTAAACATGAGTTTTAAATGAAAATAGCAATGTTGATTTTAAGGATTTGCAAAGAAAGTGAAAAAGGATTTGCAAAGAAAGTGAAAAATGAAAAATGAACAAACGATTTGATTTCAAAGACCAAGTGCTCATGGTTTTTGTTAAAGAATTTTTAATGATTTTGTTTGTGTAAAACTATATCAATTTAGAATGAAAAATATTTGATGGTTTCAATAGTCATGTCCACGTTTTTTAGGGCTTGTAATGCCTAAATTTTTATGGAACAAAGTGATATTTTATAAAATGAATTATTTTGTCACTCGAAAGATTTGACAGTTTTCAATGAACACATTCACGGTTTTTGAAGACTTGCGGATACCTGATTTTATAACGAAATGATTTTCACACAAGAATTTGGAAAGGGAATTAGAGTGTTTATCACTTGAGAAAATCAAGTTTTTGTAAACGAAAATGTTTTCGAACTTCAATTTATTTTGAAAAAGGTTGTGTTTGGAAATGATTTAGGAAAAATGAAGAATATAATGGTGTTTTGAAAATTTACTAACGTATAACTGATTTTCGAGTTTTGAAGTATGTTAGGAAATTCTTAAAGTTTGAAACATTGATTTATATCAATGAAAAGTGATTTTGTGGGTTATATTTAGAAAAGGATTTTTTTTTAGTATAGAATCGTGGAAAAAGTTTTCTTGAGTAAGAAAAAGTATTAAATGAAGTATAAAGTTATATTACTTTGAGAAAAGTTGAAAATGAATATTTGAAGGTTGAGAAATATTTTCTGTAATGAAATTGTGGTAAAAAATTATTTACGTATCTTAAAAACGTAATTTTTAAACTATGCGATTAGAAATATGGTAGAATATTTCTACGCGATTCTGAATTACGTTTAAATATTTTTACGTGATTTGAACTACTGTTGAAAGATCACTATGTGATTTAAAAGTGATAGAATATTTTTACGTGATTGTGAAAATGACGGAAAATCGTTATGTGATTTGGAAAGTGTTTTAAATATTTTGAAAATGATGGAAAATGATTTACGCGACTTAAAAGAATGATTTTTAAGTTACGCAATTTTGAAATAGTGGAAAAATACTATGCGATTTGAGAAACGTATATTTTTACGCGATTGAGAAAAATATTGAAAAATTAGTACGTGGTTTAAAAGTGCAACAGAAGAGTTGCGGTATTTTGAAAACATAATAGAAATGTTACTGTATTGTGAAAACATAACAGAAGTGTTACGGTATTGTGAAAATATAACTAAAACATTTTGGAATTGTGAAAACGTAACAGAAATGTTACACGATTGTGAAAACACGACAAAAGTGTTTTATGACTATAAAAAAATAATAATAATATGATGATTACTGTTAAAACAGTGTCCATACACTGTATGAGAAAAATGACGTGTTTTGCCTGTGATTGGCATTTGGTGCATTTTATATGCATTGGAAAGATAAGCTTGTGATTGGCATTGGTGCATTGTACATGCATTGGAAAAATATGCGTTGAGGCATATGATTAAATTGAACGAATGAAATTGAAAAGATTTGGCCCTTGTGGTTGGACTCGCACTGATATATTCGTGCATTGTATAAAGTATAGCTAATAAGTTATTTTGGCCCTTGTGGTTGAAGAGGGAATGAGAATTGATAGTGAGATCTATGATGGATCTTGGGGGCGTCAAGGCACGGTGGTCGACCAGTGGATATTTGTCTGTGGGCTAAGGCTGGACCATATGCCACTTGGCGATGCAGATCCGTTACAACGCATTGACGATACCCAACAAGAACACGATTCTTTTTAACAACTGGGAGATTGTCTTTGGGCTAAGGCTGACAATTAACCAAAGCATTCTTCTCGAAATTATGAAAACCTCCATGGAGTTGTTTTTGAAAAACAGAGTCTATGTGTGCATGCATGAAACTGAGCATTTATATCTATGTGATATATTAATTGAGGAATATTGGCTATAACAATTGTTCTGTTGAGAAATACTTGGATGATGATGATGATAATTTGATCATGTTGAGGACATCATCGTAAATATTGAATGATATTTGAACTGATAAATGATTTGATGATGATAGTTGATTAATGATGATGGCATGATCATAATTATGGTATAATGTATCTGTATGATATGCTGTTGTGCTATCTCTGTGCTACCATGTTGGTATTAGCGTAGGTGATCTCACCTCTTTGTTATGTTGTCTTGCTGTGTCTGTAATGTTAAAATTAAACAGTAGAAGGAATAAGTTGTCTTAGACATACTGGGAGGTAGATATTCTAAGTTCGAAGACAACATCAGAGAATGACTATTCCAGAGTCAATAGCGTGCAGTGTTGACAAAGAACAGATGTCTGATGCATCAAGAGGGATACAAAAAGAAATAAGTATGTTATGTTTTCTCGTTAGTGTTGTACCGTGCTATTAAGTAGGACCCGTCATAGGGTTTGCTACTGTTAAAAAAAAAGAGTCTGTTAATTTTATATTTCTCTCTAAATTATAAAATATTAAGTGGTGTTAATATTGTATATTAATCAGTTTAAATATATTTTCAGTAATACTTATGGATTTCAGTAAGTTTATGTTTTTGTAATAAGAAGAAATTTTAAAACTTACATTTTATAACTCAAACCTTGTGCGAACTTCTTTTCAGATTATGAGTCGGGAGTCAGACATGTGATACCCTAAGGAGGGTGTTACATCAAATACTTTTGAGAACTATGTCTATAAATATTTAAGTATGACAGTACTAAGACTTGTGTATATATGATGTAAATTATTTGTGATGTTGTTCACGATTTTATATTCTGCTAAATTTTATTTTATTGATATCAAGAAAATTTTATAACTCGTATTTACATTACAAATCATATTTCATAAGGAAATTGGGTAATTTGGTAATTAAGTAACATAAATGTGATACCCTATGGTGGGTGTTACAGATGAGAAAGATGAGAGAGAGATGAAGAGGAGTGGCTAGGGTTTGGTTTTCAAATGTAAAGATTGAAGAGTCTGAAGACTGAAGATAAGATATGAGATGAGAGATATCAGAAATGATGAGATGAGTCATGAGTTATGAGAATCTGATATGATTTTGGGCCAAGTAATGAAGTGTTATATGTTGGCCCAATTTCCAAATCCAAAGCAAATAAAAAGAATTATGTAGGCTCATGGATTGGTTCGCAAACCCATGGACCAAAACCCGTTTAACCATGGGTTTCTAGAAATTGGGCCAATAAGCCCGCATTTAAAAAGACCAGCATTTTAGTTGGTCCTAACCCATGTGGGCCGAGAGTTATGCGAACTGGTCTGCGAACTTCAACCTGTTTGCCCGCCTCTTTCCACTAGCATGGCCAATCATAAGGAAGAAGGTAACATTCTCATGAAGCAAATTATAGTTGAAGATATTATCAATATGTCATGTCAGAATTAATCAACGCAACTACACAAGAATTGTTTTATATGGATTCATAAGGTTCTGCTTCTGAACCTTGATTCCATTTGAAGAGTACATCATAGAACATGTTGTTAGTCATGACAACCATCATCCAAGAGGGGGTGAATTTGGTGATCACAAATTTTTAAAGCAACTTTGAGAAATTATATATGTTGATATACTAAATCAACACATGTAATAAAATAAGTCTAACAAAGATACAACTATTGTAGAGTACTTAAATACAACTTGGGTTATAGGATAAATCACGCAAATAAGCTAAATATCAAGTTCTTAAAATCAAAACATCAAGATGACAAGATATGCAATAAATAAATATACTGCACCAAAATTGAAATTAAATAGTATAGGGAAGAGAGAATCAAACTCAAGAATTTATTCTGGTTCAACCACCAACCACTTATGACTTACATTAATTCCACAAGTTTAACTTGAGATTTTCTTTACTATCTTCAATCTTCAACTAGGTGCTTGATAAACATTTACAAAGAACAGAACTCCTCACATTCTTGGAATACTTCACCCTTAGTATTTGAGCCTCACAACCAAAAGGATATCTCGCCCTTATCACAAACTTAGAAGGATGCCTCACCTTCTTATAATTTCTATTTTCAACAAAGGGATACCTCATCCTTTGAGTATAAATCTTGAAGGATGTCTCACCCTCAACCTTTCTATAGAGATACCTCACCTTAATCTTACTTGAGGGACTCCCCACCCTCTTACAAGTTTCTATAACAAAAATTACAAGATACACTCTCTCAAAGAGTAGATATACAACTTGAAAAACAAAGGAATAAAACAATTTTGTAATGAAGAGCTCAAAATATGATTTTGATCATTTAAGGATTAAATCAAGTGTTCAATAGTTGCAAAAACTTCAATTTTCACTTATTTATAGAGCCTAAGTGATAAAATAGTCATTGGTAGTGTTTAGAAATGATTTACCATGAAAACTAGTCATTACTAGTCATTAGAACGCTTTCTAATATTGAAAATAATCAATTATTTATGTGGATAATCAATTTTTTATATGTAATAATTGATTATTGAAGTAGATAATTGATTATTTTGTTCTTCCCTCATTTCTAGCTTTCTGACGAACATTGTTACTAAGTGGCTTCAAAACTCAAGAGGGGAGTGAATTGAGTTTTTCAAAACTTTTCGCAAACAAGCCCCTTTTAATTTTTGTTGAAGTTATTTTCTCAAAAGTGAATGGATTTATCACAACAAAAGGTTCTCACACAAGTTTAAAGAGAATGGATGAGTGAAGGAAGAAGCAACAAGCATGCAAAAACAATAAATAAGCTTGAAAGTAAAGAGATAAGGGTTGAAAAGATTACAAACGAGATTTATATTGGTTCAATCACCCTTGTGATCTACATCCAGTTCCTAAGATCATCAACTAACGAGTTTCCACTATTTGTCAACCTTCAAAAGGTGCTTGACAAACCTTTACAATATTTGAGCCTTTCCTACACTTCAAGGATCATCCACCTCTTTGTGTAGAAGCCTCTCTGAATTATCAAGGGATCCTCTGCCCTCTCAAGTGTTTACTGTAACACCCCGAAAATTGCTTGTTTTCTGTTATATATGCTTGTTATAATATTTGTAATTTTTCTAGAATTATTTAGCTTGTTTGATTTTTTTATTATATTTCTCGATTTGTGTGTGCATAAGCGAGACCAAAAAAATATTATATTTTTCTGAGGCTAGAAAGCTTTGGACTGTGAAATGGTACAGGGAGATCTTACTAAACTCAAGTCGGACATAGTTTACGAAGTTTTCATTTTTTGAGATTTTATCTGATAAATAAAATCAGGATACGTCATATTATCCAACGGACAATAAACACTAGTTTTGCTAACTGTAACTTTTGTCCATTGGATAATAACTTTTAGTAAAGTGTTAGTCATCTTTTCTAGAGGTTCACTTTATGACATCATATGGATGACATCATCCTTGACTTTTTCAAAAAGTAACACCAAGCTTCCTAAGGAAGCTTGCTCAAAACTTAATGAAGAAGCTTTCTACCAAGCTTGTTGGGGAAGCTTCTCTTTCCCTCCTTTCCAAAGTGACTCCACAGTTTTGGGGGGGGGGAAAAATGACAAGAAAATTGTCATCTTTTCCTAAAGCAATTCCACCTTTTATTCAAACAAAAGTTCCTATCACTTTTCTATCACTTTCTCTCTCTACCATTTCTCTTCTCTCACTTTTCTCTCACACCTTCTTCTTCTTTCTTCCTCCTCTCTTCCACGGCAATCACCCCTATTTTACCTCCATGGTTTGCTTAAATTCATGCAACCACCTTGCTTGAAGCTACTTTACTTTGAAGGTTTTCATTTCTTATTGGAATCACCTTCAAGAAACTCACATTCCTCTCCATTTTCTCTACTTCCTCTCCTCTCTATGTCCACAACAATGCCACTTCTTCCACCCTCCATGCTTTCTTAATTTCAAGCTATCACCTTGCTTGAAACTACACCGCATTTGAAAACTTTTCCTTGTTGGAATCATCCCTTAAAACTCTCTTCTTCATCTTTCTATCATTGTTATCAAAACACCAAAAAGTTCTCACCTTTCTCTCCCAAACCCCACGGCCAAAGCATCACTTTAGAGGGTTCAAGACTTAGTTTTTGGTTGTTCATCTTCATCTCCATTTTCTTGAAGCCAAGAAACACAAAAGCCCTCACATTTCTCTTCTCTAAATCTCACGGCCAACACCCCAAGAGCCACTCATCCATTTTCTTTAATTTCATCCATCGACATTTCTTAAATCTAGACCATATTTGAAGACCTTTTCGTGTTGTGACCATCTTCTAAATCTTTCATCTTCAAGCACTTTTTCAAGATCAAAGTTTAGGGTTTTCAAGGGTTTGGTTTCGGTGGAGGATGAAAATCAATCAAGGAGACATCAAGGAGCTCCCTTTTGATCTTCTCTTGAGGTAAGAGGGACAACATCCTCATCAATCACTCATGGTGGTGAGGGACGAAATTTGGGTTAGAGGTGGAGGAACCATGTGTGGATCTCTCCACTTGGGTGTTTAATTTTTGTGGTTTGTAACTATGTACTTGTATGATGTTATTGTTGGTTATGATGCTTTTATGTGATATTGATAATTTGTGATATTTGTATACTTGAAAACATATAAGAAAAGACAAGGACTTTGTGTCCCTTTGAGGTGTGGTTCACGGCCTTATGGCCAAAAATGATGATTCAAGATCAAACCTTGTACTAAAATGAAACTCGAGTAATCACTTGATGAGTTGGTGGAAGTTTTGGGCCTAGAGACCTTTGGTGAGGGTCTTGGCCAAGTGACAGTGAAATGGGGAACAAATGACTAAATTTGTGGTGAATTATAACTTAGAAGTTTAGGTTAAAAAAATGAATTGATTGAGGAATTAAAATGATGAAATAAGAAGATGAATATTGGGTCCAATGACCTTAGGGTTTACGACCATTTAGAGTAACCAAGATAAAATTTTGTATCAAAATGGAATTTTAAACAATTAAGTGATTAGATGTTTAATTAGGAACTTATAAGATGGAAAGAGAAAAGAAATGAAATCTTACCCTCAATACCAAGAGTGAATCTCTGTAACACCCTCCTTAGGGCATCACATTTCCAACTAAAATATGAAAATCTAAGAATCCTTTCACAAAAACTTCGAGTTATAAAATATGGATTTTTAAAATTTCTTTTTGTTGACAATATAAACTTACCAAAAATATAAGTAATTACAAAAAATAGACTGAACTCATTAATATACATGTTTAGTATACCACATAATATTAAATAACATTTTAAAATATAACTTACAGACTCAAGAAACAGTAGCAAACCCAATGACGGGTCCTACTTAATAGCACGGTAACAACACTAACGAGAAAATTCAACATACTTGTTCCGTTCTTCCACCAAACTGCTCACTGTAGAAACTGAGAAGATCACTCCTTGACGCCGTCACCGAACTCAAAACATCGCCTTCAGTTAAGTCTAAAGAGCTTACTTCACCTACTATACAAATTTTGACAACACAAAAATAACAAACAATACAGCAAAGAGGTGAGATCCCCTTTCATCAATACCAGTACGGTAGCAAAAAATGATACGAATGATAAAGTCATTCCATACACACAGATATCACAAGTATAATCATGTTAACAAATTATCCTTATATTCAGAAAACATATATCACAACAATATAAACATCAACAGTATATCAACAACAGATATCAATAAATATACATATGCAATGATTATGCCACCATAAAATGTACCTCGACAATGCCACAATAATATGTACACAAACTATGCATATGCACAATGCATCACATTCCTACTCCATGGAGCTAAACAAATTTCGGATATGAATGGTCCAAAAGATCTGTCACCCATAATGACAGTCTAAGCTAGACGTGAGACATAAATAATGTTTGTCGGGACATACGCCAGTACGTTGCAACGGTATATCATGGTCAGGCATATAATGTGACAAACAAGTCACTATGAATAACCGTGCTCTGATGTCCCCAGTAAATCCCCCAGTGGATCACAATATTCAGCTCTCATTCATTCATAAACAACAAAAGTCATCACAGCCATCGACTATGCATACCAACTCAATGCATATATATGAACCATAATTACATAAATACCCTTGGTCTCAAAATATTACCATATTTACAAAAACGACCTCAATCTCAATATTCCAATATATAGTGCGTCTCCACTTAACAGTACCATATCTCAACATGTCCGGGTCCACCACTTTGGCCTGACAGTAAAACTCACTGTTCCAATTAATCGCGTAGAATTTTTATCGCGTTTTCACAATCTCGTTGCTTTTACAAACGTTTTTAAATCGCATAAATATATTTTACTGTTTTTAAAATCGCGTAGTATTTTTAAATCATTTTCTCAATCGCGTAAGATTTTTAAATCGTTTTCTTAACTGTAAGGCTTAAAAATCATTATTTTAAATATGCGTAAGCTATTTCTAATACTTTTAAAGTACGTAGAACATTTTTCTTACGTTATAAATTTTATTTCTGAAAACATTCTATATTACTTGACCATTTTTAATCAATTTTGATAGTATCTTGTCTAGTAACTCTACTTAGTGATATTTTCTACGTTTTCCTTTAAAATTCCTTTTGTTTAGTCTTATGACTACAAAATACACTTTGAAAATTACCATTATACTTTAAAACTCAAAAGTAAGTATTTTTCAAGAGTTTTGTTTATTTCTCTTCTATACCATATTTCTAATAAAAATTTGTTTACTTCTTTAAGTCTTGAAAATCCATTGCAATTGTATTCTTTTTAGGTTAAACATCTAGTCTACACTTAGAAAACAAATTTTGGATTAATTATACATTAAAAAGGTATGTTGGCCGAATTTAACAAATTCTTGGCATTTGATCTTTGGATCATTTTCCATCTTCAAAATCATTTTAGAATTCATTAACTTACCTAATTCCATTTATTCCCTTCCTTAGAAAATGGTTGAGAACATTTTGGTTCTCTTTTCATGGTGAAGTCGTAAGCTCCATGTTGTGTTCTTTGGAACACTCATGCAAACCTTACATATTATTCATATCCTACAATGATTATCATACATCTATGAACACATACCATATATGAAAGCAATCATAAAACACATACCATATATTTTAAAGCTATAGACATGCTTACACACAAAATCAATCACAAATAGGAAAACTTTAAACAACCAAGTGAATGAATCCTTATGGATTCTTCACCACAAACACATTCATTTCTCACCACCAACACATGGTTGACGAGGGTAATCTCCTTCTTACCTCTTGGTGAAACCTCCAAAGCTCCTTACTTTGCTTCTTGTACAAATCTTTCACCACCAAGAGCTTCTAAAAAAATTAAAGTAAACACATATAATCAATATACATAAGACTTGAATAAGAAAACCATGGATTAGAATCATAGTTAGAACCTTGAAAATCGAAAGAAAAGTGAAGATTAATGAACTTCACCAATAAAGTTTCAATCTTTAGCTTGAAGAACATGGTTGAAGATGGATGATTTAGAGAAAGTCTTCAACATGAAAGTTCCTTAGAATTTCATGGAGATTCAAGATCTAAGGTTGTATAAAATTATTGAAGCTTAGAAGGTATTTCTATGGTGGTTGGCCGTGAGCTTCTCTAGAGAGGAAAGGTGAGAGTTTTTGTGTTTGGTTTTTGAAAGAACTCCTTGAAGATGAATGATTTTGATCAAGACTCCAACTACAAAGTGTCTTGAAATAAGGTAAGGATTCAAGAAACAAGGTTGGTTAAAATTATTGGAGAGTAGAAGGGTGATTTAGGCCTCTTGGCCGTGAGCTTGGTGAAGAGAAAGATAGGAGCTTTTGTGTTCTTTGCTTGATAGGAAGATTGAAATGAATGAATCTTGAGAAATTTCCAACATAAAAGTGTCTTGGATTAATGAGAGGATTCAAGAAATAATATCGATAGGAATTATAGAAATTTGGAGAGTAGATCTAGGTGCTTGGCCGAATCCATGAGGAAGAGAAAATGAGAGAGTTTTGGTTGCTTGTTCTTGGTTCTTTGGAGAAAAGGATGTGTAAGAGAGCAAATGAGATGAATGGATGAATGTTGTCTTCCATTTGAGTGTTATGGCCGTGGAGTACAAGGAGAGAAAAGGGTGAGAGCTTCTTGCCAAAGTTGAAAATGAACCAAAGCCCTCCTATTTATAGACTTCATGAAAAAGATGAAGGCTTAAGATATATTTTTTGGTATACTGTAAGCAATGAATAATAATTACTCCTTATAAAGTCAGTGTCTATTGTCCAATGAATAATAAAATATACCTAGATTTTTTTATCTTTCTAGCTGAGTAGCAACTATTGTTGATCATTTTTCTACTGATTGCCCTTGATGAGTCACAAAGCGAGTCATCAAAGAGAAGTTTCTAGAACATGTGACTCACTACGATGAGTCAGCATGATGAGTCAGCGTAGATATTTCTAGAACATTTGAGTCAGCATAGCGAGTCACTAGCTGAGTCACCAGTTGAGTCAGCATGGAACCTTCTGGAACGTATGACTCACTGTGGCGAGTCACAGGGCGAGTCAGCATTTCTAGAATGTGGCGAGTCACTGCTTCTAGAACATGGCGAGTCACTGCTTCTGGAACATAGTGAGTCATTGCTTCTGGAACATGGCGAGTCACTGCTTCTGGAAGCTTATCGAATATGCTGAGTCACAGGTGCTGAGGTGTCATGCCACGTGTTGAGTTTCTATTGGTCCTTTGCGATGAGTCACAGCCACCAACTTTGACCGGCTCCTTATTAGTTCATGTGTAAAGTACTTGATGACTAGGCACGTTGATGAGGCGTCTTCGACTTTCTAGAACAAGCTGGAACATGTGAGTCACTAGGCTAGTCACCTAGGTGAGTCATCAAATGATGAGTCATCATCTTAGAACATTCTAGAGTGGGTGACTAGGCTTGCGTCTAGAATCATCCACTAGATATTTTCAAGAAAAATATTATCCAATGGATACTAAAACATACCCTGATTTTATTTGTCAGATAAAATCGTAGAAAAACAAAACTTCAAAAATTGTTTCTGGTTTCGGGTTTAGTAAGATCCCCCGACTCCGAATCAACAGTACAAAAATTTCTGGCCAATAAAAATTTTTATTTTTCCGGGCCCGCCCCGGGCCCACACACAGCCCAAAATATCAGAAATATATTAAATATTCAAAATATACCAAAATATCAAAAATATAATAAAATATTCAAAATATCTCAAATATATATTAAAATATTCAAAATATCTCGAAATATCTAAAATATATTAAAATATTCAAAATATCTGAAATATCACAAAAATTCACAAAAATCATAATAATTGTTAAACTCATGAAAATCAAATCAGATTGGTAAAAATAATGAAGGATTGAAAGAAAGAAATAAAATACGAAGACTTATATACACAGCCCAAAAATAATATTAAAATAATCAAAAACGCAAAAACTCTAAAAAATTCCTAAAAATCATAAAAATTATAAAATTCACATAAGTCAAGTTAGATTATTCAAAATAAGCAAGAATCAACTGAAATAAATAAAATATGAATTTTTGGGGTGTTACAATCTCGGCCAATTAAAGAAAATAAGTGAAAGTGAGGTTTTGAGAATCATAAGACATTTAATTAAATATGTTTTATTAAGAACCAAGAGAAGGACTAATTGAATTAAAGGAACAAGAATTAAGAGTGTAAGGGAGGTTTTGAGAAACATAAAATATTCATTTTAGGTGAATTTTATTAAGGACAAAGATAAGAACTTTTGAATTAGAATAATAAGGATCAGGTAAAAGATAGGACAATATATTCCCTAGAGAAGCTCAATAGAAAAAGTGTTGAAGTTGAGGTGTAATTATTATACTAACTTTGAAGGTTCAACGTCTATTTTAAAATGGCAATAGAAGTTTTACCGATGGAAGAACAATAATAAAACTTTATGAGACAATTGTATGTCCAATATTGAAAATGAATGACAACTCTGTTATCAGACCCACGAGTGGGACCCAAAACTGTGGATGACTATTGTGACCAATGATGACTTATAATTATGAAATTTATGTGATCTTGATGATTTTGTATGCGTGTGTGCATTGAGGCATTCATCATACCTTATGAAGTCCTGTGGACTGTTGATTAAGGTTATATGAGCCTAAGAGATGAATTACACCTCAGTGTGGGTGCAATGTGACCTAGTGTAGGTCATTTGTTGACCTTGGGGGCGTTGGGGTGTGAGTTTTCCACAATGGTCAGTTGGTAACTCCACTGTGCCGTAGATCAGATCGATGCCACACACAGACGATCCAGACCTAGACATTCACCCCAATCACAATCCGGCGTAGATTGTCTCGTATTAAGCCTAATGTACATATTGATGAAATTATGATTTTTAGCACTTAGGCCAAGGCTGCCGAGATACAGACATATTCTTTTGGATCATTCTCTCTGATAAATTGTGTTTAGCTCCATGGAGTAGGAAATGAGTACATTGTGTACATGCATACCATGATGACATTTATATCTATTTATTTATCTAATATTTGATGAAATGATTATCTCTTGAATTATCTTTTGAATGATGTATCAAGCTGATATTTAATTGATAATATTATTTTTCCTGCTGATATCTGTAATTATTGTTTGTTGTATCTGGATGGTATTACTATCCATATTGTCTCCATGCTGCCATGATGGTATTAATGTAGGAGTTCTCACCTCTTTATTGTGTCATTCTATTTTATATTTATACTTGATAAAAGATCGTTGAGAAGAGCCAGAGGAACCATTCCCTTATTGATTGGGCTGATTTACTGTGTCGATATGATGTTTGGACGAGAATTCTTTGGTTACGTGCGGATGCAGCTTCATAGGGGCATTAATGCCTAGCGCGTCGACTGCGACACCGAGCGCCTTACCTATCGTGGGGAGGTGACTTTGTCTAGGAGTAGTACCTATCTTGGAGTCACTACTCTCACTTTCAGTGTTTTTCTGCATGTGGAATTCTCTATGCCCATTAGAGAACTGTGGGGTAATCAATATAATACCCCTACAGAGGATTCTATGTAGTCGACTACTTAGACTCCTGTCCGTCGTGACTTGCCCCGACAGGGGGAATTGCCTGTTTTGGTTCCAGAGGAAGATCAAGTGGGGGACTGTACCCTCCAGGTGTTTGGGCATGGGCCAGGTCAATTCTTTATATGGTAGTGTACATGTTTTCTTCTATTGGGTATATAAGCATTATGTTTTGTGCTAATGGTACTTTATGTTAAGTATATGTATATATATGATGTACTTTTCCATCAATGGTAAAATTTTGGGAGTTGTGTACTAATTATACTTCATTCGTGGCTCATATTTTCTATATATGCATAATGATTAAATTTGTAAACCTGTTGTTGTGTTGCAGCACGCCAAAATTTAGTGACCATGGTATAATGACGATTGTGCGGTGGTTATTAAATCAAGGGGTGTTACATTTACAATATGATTTGAATGAAAGAAAGATCTCTTAAAGAGAAGATAATACAAATTGAAGTTCGATGAAGCTCTCTCAAAGATATCTCAAGATGTTGAAAAATAGAGCAAGGTAGTTGAAAGAATTAAATAATGTATTAAATGCTTGAAAATGAGTTTTCAGAATGTCAAGAGTTGGTAATAAGTCTCCTAAGGCTTGTATTTATAGCCATCAATGAAAATATATCTGTTGGTGGTAGATTATGCAGCATAGAATGTGTCTGAAACTAACTGTTACTGGTTTCAGAGATATGGTAATCGATTACCATACTTTTAAAATGTTTTCTGGGTATTGGAAATATCGTGGTAATCGATTACTGAAGTATGGTAATCAATTACCAGCTCTCAAAAAGAGTGTTCCTGGGCTCGTGGTAATCAATTACCAATTGTAGTAATCAATTACCAAGCTTCTGATTTGTGAAAAACAAGCTCTCGTATACTTATAATCGATTACAAGCCCATGGTAATTGATTATAAGCTTTCTGAAATGCTTGTAATTGATTACTAAGTTCTTGTAGGAGATTACAATTATCCTAGAACCAATTTTTTATCCTAAACTAGCTTGGTAAACATTTCCAACCAAGAACACTTAGATTTTTCAAAGATTCAAACATGATTTTCATGATCCAAGGTTAAAACATTATTTTTATGAAAAACTACCTAGATTTATCTACACAACAACCACTAACTAAAAAGGATTTTCATGAAGATCTTTTAAAAAATATTTCAAAACATTTTGAGATATCCTAGATTGCTTCTCACAGAAAGATCCTAAGTCCTATCAGCTATTTCATTTAAGCTTCCTTTGGACTTGGTATTTGGCTTGGCTTTGTTATAATCAAAATCTTCATGAAATAAGTATTCACAAACAGAATCAACAACTCTTGAGTTTAATCCATCCTTGACCACTAAGGATTCATTCACTAGCTAACTAGATTCTGGGTTTTAAGTCACATTAAGAAGCCTTAACATGACCTATAAATTATTTACTAGATAAACATCTAGCATTTGGTTAATCAAAGTTAGATGAAGTTAGCATCCATCTAGCCCTAAATCAACCTAAAACTCAAAATTCAACCAAGCTAGGGAATTCATCAAACACTTTTGATGCATCACTTAGTCTCTGTGAAATCCTCATCTAACATGAACTCTCTAGTAGGTAAGCATCTAGAATTTGGTCAATCAATGAAAAATGGATGAAGCATCCATTTAACCCTAAATCAACCTCGGTCAATCATCAAAAATGGATTAAGCATCCATTTAACCCTAAATCAATCTCATTTCCAGAGTTCATGCGAGCTAGACAATCCATCAAACACCTTTGATGCTTTGTCTAGTTTCTTCAATTCTCATTAAACACATGATAGTTATGCAACCATCATATGAACACCAAGACCAAATTAAGCACCCAGCCAAGGAGTAATAGAAACAAAGAAAGGGAAGAGATAAATATGATTAACAAGTAAATTAAACATTCAAACCAAGGTCTCAACATTAAACATCAAAAGTATTTTAATCCCTAGGATTGATTACAAAGCTTTAGTTCTCCATGAATGGAGAGCACAATAAAAAAAATGAATAAAACCTAGAGAAAGTGAGAAGAGAGGAGAAGAGAGGATATGAGAGAAGAGAAGATAAAAACTGAAAAAGAAGTGTCTACTGATAAACATGATTTTCATATATTAGTTAACCCTCATATTTAGTCTCTTGGACCTCTTATATGTATAATTGATTAGTTTTGGTAACAATTTATAGGTTTGGGCTCAAATTAGGCTGAATTGATCTTTCCAGCATTATTAGGATTTTACACTATTTCTGAATTTTGGTCATATCTTGAGTTACAGAAATCTAAAAATTATGAACTTTACCTTTTAGGAAAGATGAGAGAAATATCTACAACTTTTATGAAGAGCTTAAAGTCTCAATTGGATGTCTAGTGGGTCAGATTAGACTAGGAAGTCAGAAAATGATGTTGTCACTAGAACCCAAGCAACGTGCACTAATTGGTCCATATCTTAGGCTGTAGGTGTGATATGGACCTGAATCTGGTGGCATTGGAAAGCTTACACACAAAGATCAAATTCTTATGAAGACCATAAATTGAAAATACAACATTTTGATGGTGTTTTACCCCTATGATGTCGACTGACAGGATCAGAGACCTGTTAAGAGTGAATTGGGCATAACTCTTTCATCTAAAGCCCAAATTAAGTGATTTCAGTGGCCAAGGAAAGCTAAGAGGCAGAGGATTAACTTTAACCTAGGGGTAAATTTGGATTATTAATTTTTAAGTCAGTTATTTTGTTATAAATAAGGAACCCGAGATAGATAGAAACCCTGGTCGTTCTTACTTGATTCTTCTTCCTAGAGTTTTCTCTCTTCTCTTTAGGTTTTCATTTTGTTCTCTTCTTTTTCTAAGTTTTTCCCTCCCATTCATAGAGGGTAGAGCCTTTAATCAATCCAAGAAATTGACATTCTTAATATTTGATCTTGAGATTTGGTTTTAATTGTTATGCATTCAATTGTTAATCTAGTTTATCTTCTTCTTCTTCTCTTTGTTTAATTTTGATTGAGTGCTTAATTTGATTGAGATTCATATATGATAATTGTGTAATTACCATGTGCTAAAAGATGATTTTAGAGACTAGACAAGGCATCAAAGGTGTTTGATGAAATGTTTAACTTGGTTGGATCTTGGTTTTTAAGTTAATTCAGGTTTTGGATGGATGTTTAATTTGTCTAATCTTAATTAATTGAATTCTGGATGCATTTCTAGTAGAAGATCCATGGATCATTTTGAGGTGTCTTGATATTATCTAAGACCAAGGATTCAATTGATAATTGAATGGGTCTATATTAATCAATGATGAATTAAAATCAAGATTGGATAATTCCCTTGGATTAGTTATTTCTTAATTTTGTTTTCTCTTCTTTAATTACTTTCTATTTCTGTTATTTAATCTTCCAAACCCCTTTCCCCCCTGTTTACTAACATCTTAATTTGATTTCGTGATCATAATCAAAGTGATCTGTGGGCTCAACCCAGTGTTACCTTATGTTGCAAGTAATTTTGGTAAACTAATTATAAATTAATTTAAATTTGGTAGCCTCGGCAGCTATCAAATTTTTGGCGTCTTTTCTAGGGATCATTCTGATCTTGATTAATCATATTATGTGTTTATCTGACCACTAACACCTCATTAACCCTTGTTTTGCATCTGTTTTGTTGTTTCAGGTAGTTTTCACCAAAATCACTTCACCTGATGGCATTTTTGTAATTTTTGAACGAACAAATGTGTTCCAAATGTGCTAAAACTTTGGTCAGTTGAAGGAAAATGACATTCTCTACAAGGCTCATAACTATTAGGTCCACCTTGGTTTGCCCAAATGCCATCGGTTAGACCACTTTTTCTTTTTTTGAAAATTTTTTATTGCATTTTTTAGTTTCATTTTTGTGTAGTTTTCTTGTTGTAGTGGTCTCATGATTTTTAAAAATCATTAGATAGGTTAACAAGATTTATTTTGGTAGATTTTTAGTGTTGTTTAGTGTATTCTACTTGTTTGCTATTTTTGTATTTTATATGCTTTGAATGATGCATGATTAGGTCTTCTACTAGCCAATTACTTGATATTGATCCTGAGATTGATAGGACCTTGCATACATTGATTAGACCTCGTAGGCTAAGTGCAAGAACTGCTTTTGAACTTGATTTTGATCTTGAATTTGAAAGTGAACCCAAAATCTTAAGTAATTTTGCAACTGTGGGTGATAACATGCAGAATAAGACTCTTAAGGAATTAACTGCTCCTGATGTAACTTGTAACATCCCGAAAAATACCTATTTGATCATAAATATTCATTTTATATTATTCTTGATTTTTAAGAATTTTTCTAGAATTTTACGGAAACGTCGAATATTTTAATATATTCTTCGTTTTGCATGCACATTGAGCTGAGGATTGTTGAGATCAGTGTAACGCTCCGAAAATTGATTATTTCACCACGAATAGTCATTTTCCAATATTTGTGATTTATGTGAATTCTTTCAGAATTATCCGAGAACGACGAATATTTTAATATATTTTTCGTTTTGCGTGAATATTGAGCAGAGTCGTAAAAACGACTGTGATGCTTCAAAAATTGGAAGTTTATATGATGGATAGTCATTTCATAATATTTGCAATTTTTGAGAATTTTCTGGGAATTTTCTGGAAACGTCGAATATTGCAGTATATTCCTCGTTTTGCGTGCACATTGAGCGGAACTGGGAAAACGCGATATTTTCTCTGCGATCCTTGAACTATGGATAAGTCGACGGGGGATCTTACTAAACCCGAGACTTGACACAGTTTACGAGGTTTTGCAATTTTCGAGAAATCTTAACAGATAAAATAAATTAATACAGCGAAAAATTCATCTGTCAGATTAATTAAATACTTGACTTACAATCAGTAAACTAACTATATCCATTGGATAATAGTGTGTAATAAAAATACTATCACATTATCTTAATGCAATCCACTTTATGTCTAATCAAGTCACTTTAATTCAAATTTAATGTTTAAAAATCAAAGCTTCTTTTAGAAGCTTTGACCAAATATTGACCCAAATACCCTTAGCTTCTCTTGGAAGCCAATTTCCCCACTCTCTCTTCTCTCTCCACATAGCTGGAAGCAGCCCCAAGCAAGGAGAATTATCACATTTCATTAATTCATTTTATCACTTTAATTCATTAATTTCCAAAAACACTTTCTCTCTCATCCATTCTTCTCCATTTTTCTTCTCTTCTTTCTCTCCACCATAGCCATTCGGCCAGCAGCCCCTCAACCACCAAATCTTCACAAAAATTTCATCTAGCTACATTTCTTGAATCCTCTCAACATTCTAAACACTTTTTCTTCTTGGAGTTTCTTGAAAATCCTCCATTTTCATCATCTTTTTCAAGCTCCAACTTTGAGCATTTTGGGTAAGTTTCGAGACCACTCTCCCTCTTCTCTTATTTTCGTGGTTGTGGTCTTCTTATTGGTCATCCATGGTTGATTTTTCAAGCCTTGATGTTGTTTTAACAAAGTTGAATTTTTAGGGTTTTTGGAGAAGTGCAATCCGAAAATTCAAGAAGCTTCCTTGGCGTTCTTCTTGTTTTCTACACATTGGTAAGAGGAAGACACTCCTCCTTAACCTCTCTTAGCATCTAGGAACCTTGATTTGTGTGGTTTATGGAAAAACCCTAATGAGGGTTATCCTTTGATTTTGTGATTAGTGTGATTATGTGTTGATTTTACTTGATTTATGCTATTGAATTGAATGGTTGTATATAATGCTATGTTGGATTGGATCTTGTGGTTGAAAATGGAAGAAAAACATTGGAGAAGCCTTCTTGGAGGCTCACGGTTTTAGGCTAGGGATTTAGGGGAATTTGTGATGAAATTGTAATTAGTATAAGACTTAAATTAATTAATGTATTAAATGGAATTCAATGGAAGAAAAATTAGGAATGGAAACCACCATGATGGCTACGGTTTTGAGGCCAAGAAACTAGGGTTCTTGGTGAGCTAAGTTAACAAGTGAACAACTTAAATGAATTGAAGGAATAACATGCAAGATATTGGCTTGAAAGGATTTGAAATTGGATCCATTGTGAGGCCACGGTCTCTAATATATTTTTGAGTGTAAGTATGTGATTTTGGTAAATTGGAAGCATAATGAATTAGGTAATTAGGAACCTGTGTAATGGAATGGACGATAAATAAGTTAGAAGAATTTATTATAATCAAGACTTCATAAATTTTAAAGAATTAAGAGTGAAATTATCATAAGATTTAAGGAAATTCTAAGTGAGTGAAGAACATGAGAGTGTGAGGCTTAAGAGCTTAAATAAAATGTAAGTTATAGGAAATCGAATTGCCTTGGAACGTTAAAATGATTACAAGAATTTATTTTGAGCATAAACCTTAAAAAAGGGAATAAACTCTAAGTTAGGATTCGTAATGAACCTAATGATGCATCAATTGGCTTGGTATTTATATTATGTTGTTGTAGGTCTATGTGAGTGACCATTTATATATTGATGCTTATATTGGCCTAATGTGGCATATTATGGAATTGTATGAGATTGTGGATCATACATGTGCATGCATAGTGTCTTATGCATCGTGATTGTTCTTGTGGACTGTTGTAAGGCCTAGTTGCCTAGGAGATTGAACACACCTTAGTGCGGATGCGAATAGACAAGTGTAGGTCATTGGTGACCTTGGGGGCGTCGGGGCGCGGGTTCCTCACAATGGGAGGTTGGTAGCTCTCCTGCCCGTGGGGTAGACCGATGCAAACGCACCGACGATCCAGACCGAGACACTGTCCTATATCGTGATCTAGTGTAGAATGTCTGTACAATGCCATGATTGTACACGAGAATATTATTGATAGCACTGGCCTCGGCGGTAGGAGTTACGTACACATGTCTCCTGATCTTTCTCTCCGACTGATTGAGTCTAGCTCCATGGAGTAGGAATTGAGAGAGCATGCATGTGAATCATGATATACACTGTCATTATTAATTCTTATTTTCTGTAACCATGACTGAATTGATTATTACTGTGGTGATTATCTGCCTGGAACTGTTTATTTGCTTACCGTTAGAATTACTGCTTATTATTTAAGTATGCTGTTTCTGAATTGCTATTTGGGCGCGTGGCGCCGTTCTGTTTCTAGCATGCTATAATTGGTAATGAGGTAGGATGTCTTACCTCTTTCTGTGTTTCTTTTATCTGTTGTCTGTATATATATATATATATATATATATATATATATATTGCATCTACCGAAGACGACGGCAACGAGTTAGAAGCCCCTGACTTCCCTGGCTTCTGGCCCGAACGTGATTAGTACCTGCTGTTGACGATGGGGACGCGTATGCGAGGATTTCTGGGTGACGTGCGTCTGACCTTCCTCGGAGGGCCAGAGTGCTGGCACATCAACCTGAACTCCAATCGCTGTATCTACTTGGGAGACGTGTCCATCACCCTTGCCTGGAGACAACATGAGGCGCCTGTCCTCACCTGCCACGTCAACCTACGCTTAGAGTTTTACTTGCCCATCCGTGAGATGTGGGGCGACCGCTACTACACTTCATGGGAGGACTCCTTTGATTCCACCGCTCGGGCCCCGTCCCGTGCTTCTGTGGTTCCAATGGAGGTTTCCTCGGAAGAGGAAGATCCCGCTGAGGATCCTGACACGGTTCCTCCTCATCTGAGGGATTGATTTTTCTGGTGGCTACTGATGGTTGCCAGTATTTTTATTTTGGGGGCCTGATGTATTACTTTTGGTGGGCTGTATATTTTGTATATGCATGATTACCTTGGGTTGGGTATAGTTTTTGCTTTTTGGAGATGTCCAGGCTTGTATTTAAAATATAGTCGTATTTCAATATATAAGTGTATGTGTTATTCAGGTATAAATTAATTTACTGTTTTATTCTTTACTTTCATTCACATTCCGCATATTTAATTTAACAAAAAAAAATTATACTGTCATTTTTCCCACGTATTAAAGTATCAAGTTGGTTAAAATTTAATTAACTGAACCGGGTCTTAATTGACTAATTATTTAATTTCTGCATTTTATTTTATTTGACAATGTGACACTCCCTCGTAATAAAGGGGCGTTACACTTAGTTGGTATCAGAGCCCCGGTTTATGTTTTCTTTGGGTCTTGTGTATGAGTCTGTCTTGTTTGTGCTGTGTGAATTCTCTGTGGTTTGTGTTTTGAATGAATTTTTCTAGCCTTCCTTGTGATTTTCAATTAACCTGAGTTGAAAAAGAGTAAGATGGCTAGAGGTGAGGCAATTACAGCTGCTGTTGAGGCAATGCAGTGGATGGCGGAAGTCATCGCGCAGCAAAATGAGCGTGCTGCTCAACAACAAGAACAAGCTACTCAACAACTCGAGCGATGGCGATGCACAGAACTTAGCAGAGTTTCGTCGTCACAACCCTCCTCAGTTTAAGGGAGAATTTGATCCTGACAAAGCTAGTCTGTGGATCAAAGAATTAGAGAAAGTCTTTCGTGGCATGAACTGTGCCGAAGACAAGAAGGTTGTAACGCCCCAATTTTTAGAAAATATTCTGAATGTACTATTTTCTGTTTTTCATGCTTTTGTATGAATGACCGCTGTGTCCCTATTTTTCTATTCTCGATTTCTGTATGAAAACAATTACGATAATACAGGCTCAAATTTTATTTGATCGTTTTACGTAGTTTACTTTGAGACGATAAAATAAAAAATTTTCTGAGCTACTGTATTAATTTTTATGAAAGATATACAGCTATATAATACTGCTGGATATTTTATTTGAACGTTTTGGACAATTACCTACGTTGTGGGAAAAATGAGAAAATGACCGTTACGTCCCGAACGTATTGTTTTTATTTGTTTTTCTTTGTTTTTAATTGTTTTCTTCTTGATTTAATGTCCGATAATACTGTCTGTGATTTTATATGGACTTTTTGTGTGATTTGCTCCGAGGCAGGAAAATAATATTTTTCGGGCCGGAGAAAATCTTATTTTATTATTTAGAATTGGGGGATCTTACTTAACCCGATTCTAAATGAGACTAAAAATAATCTTTTAATTTTTAGGATTTAATCACAAATAAAATAATTTTATATTATTATAATATTATTTTATTAGTCGGTATATTTTAGTGACAAAGTGGACCCGAAAATATTTTGCGGGACCCACAATTAGCGAAACGGTTAGATCGGTAGCTTAATTAATCACCGTAGCGGTAGAACTTTCGAGCAGTGACTCGGCTAGTGACTCAAGAGAATTTAATGAGTGTGTGACTCAAAGATGTGAGTCACCATGAGCCAACCAATAGGAATTAAGCTTGCTCACCAAGGCTTGATCTTGACCATTGATTCATCCAATGGCTTGGATGAAGCCAAGCAAGGTGCCCACCTTGCACCCCACTTGATGTCTACGGCCAAGAGGTCTTTGAAGACCAAAATCACACTTCTCCTTCATCACTTTTCTCTCTTCTCTCTCATCAAAACCCTAGCCACCATTCTTGTTCTTCTTCTTCACCATTTTCGGCCAAGAGCCATTCCTAACCATCCAACCATCCAAAAATTTTTCTAACCAAGTTTCCTTAACCTAAACACTATTCTAAGAACCTTTCTAGTTGGAAGTTTCTTCAAAATCTTCCATTTAAGGCTTGGAAATCAACCTTGTAAATTTGACCTAGAAGGTGAAATATCATATTTTTCTTTTCTCTCTTCTTTTTCAAAGTTCTAAGCCATGATTTCTCCATGGTTTAGCTTCTTTTTCATGGTTAATAACATGTAGATTTTATTTGAGATTTTTAGGTATTTGGTGGAGTGAAAACCGAACCATAGGAGGTGTGAAAGCTAATCATTTGTCTTCATTTAAGGTAAGAGGAAGACAATTCTTATCATCCCTTGATGGTGGTAAGAAGATGGATTATTTGTAGAATCCATAAGGATTCGGTTGTGGTGTGTTTATTGATGTGTATTTGTTAATTTTTGTGGTTGCTAGTTGCTTAGGTGTTGTATGTTAGTAGCTTTCATGTTTGGTGATTGTAATAATTTTGCATGTCTATTAGCTTTTGATTGTATGTCTATAAGCTTTAATTTAGGTTTTATGTGTTAGAAATATTTTGCATGTGTTAGAAATATAAATGCATGTGTTAGAATTATATGATAAGGTATAAGATGTGAATAACATGTGTAAATTTGCATGAGTGTTCCAAAGAACACATTCCCTAGTTCACGGCAATGACAAAGTGTGAGGACCAAAATGTTCTCTTAATTTTTCCTAAAGTGTAACTTAATTAATTAGGAGAAATAAGAAGGTTTCAAATTGATTTGATCAAAGAAAAGGAATTTAGAAATCAATTGGTAAAGATTTAGTAAATTTTGGGCCAACATGCCTAAAGGATTTATTTGATTTAAAATCATTGTTTTATAACATGATTTAATGAACTTAGATAAGATAATACCTTTGACATGATTTAGAAATCAAATGAAAAAGTTTTACGAAATTTGGCCAACATGCCAATATAGGTTATCATGATTTCTAAAACTTGATTCCAAACCTTTTTCAATCAAAAAGAGACAATACAAGTTAAGAAGAAATTTTCTATAATGATTTTTGAAGAAACAAATTGAGTAGAATTAAGCTTAAAGGATTAAAACTAGAAATTTTATCATTAGGAAGTAAAATACAGAAATTTTGAGAAATTTTCTAACATATAGCTCACTTAAGGTTTTGAAGCATGTTAGAGATTTCAAAAAGAATTAAATGAAATGGTTAAAAAAATTAGGTAAATGGAAATTTTATGGATAATTTAGGAAACCATTATTATGATATTCTAAACAAAATACTGTCAATTTTTAGTAAAAATGAACCAATAAGATAGTAAAAATATCCTAAAGACAGTATGCGGTATGAAAAATTATTCTACGTAGTTTAAATGTACTAAGTACTATTTCTGTTGCTTTAAACAGTAATTTTAAGGGCATTCGAATAAGAAAATGATTTAAAAATCCTACGCGATTGAGAAAACGTATTAAAAATGCTACGCGATTTTAAAAACAGAAAAATATCTTTACCCGATTTTTAAACGTTTGTAAAAACGACGGAATTATGAAAACGCGATAAAATTTCTACGCGATTAACAGTTACTATATTTATTTTATGCTGTCGGGAAAATGTGAACCCGTACAGATTATTTTTGAAAATCTTTCGCTGTCGGGAAAATGTGAACCCGTACAGGCTTTTGAAAATTTATATGCTGTCGGGAAAATGTGAACCCGTACAGGCTTTTGAAAATTTATATGCTGTCGGGAAAATGTGAACCCGTACAGGCTTTTGAGAAATTATTTCTTTGTCGGAAAATGTGAACCCGTATAGGCTTTCCATCTATCTGTTATGTGTGCCATGTATTTGGTGGGTTGGTTGACGAGACGAATCACATCGTGTTGTCGATGCGATAAACGTAGTGTGGTTCATTGTTCTAATGAACTTGGAGACTTTAGTGTATGGGATCCCACATGTGGACGAGTTGGTAGCTCCGTTTGGCCGTGTAAAACCGATAGCACACTATGGTACTCGACATACACTATATTTAATCAAGATTTGTGAAATCTAGTAGTACATTTGCCTGTAGTGCCACAACGTGAGGCCGTGAACTACACCACGCTGGATTGATGGATTCTGTGTCGTGGGGCTATAGACGCAACGTGTGACAAGCAATAGTTGGTGGGGCAGCCGTGGTACTATTAGATTTTGCGAGTCATTCTCTCGATACTTGTGTTTTCTTTAGCTCCATGGAGTAGGATTTTGTTATATATTTTATCTCTATGTCTATTTGTTTCCATCTTATCTATTTATTGTTTATCTTATTTGTTTATTTTATCTGGTTACTGTTACTATATTTGGTTATTATATCTTATCTGTTTATTCTTATCTTTCTTATTTTATCTGTGAGGTTTTATCTTTATGATATATATTGTTATGATATCTAAATTTTACTTCAATTTGTTATTATAATTGTTAAAGCTTTATGTATTGCATGAACTTGTATATATGTTGTTTGTCGTCTTCTTATTGGCCATGTTGCGATGATTTTATGTTGTCTTACCTCTTTGTTATATGTATTTTCTGTTTATTTATTTTATGCGGTAAAGACTTCGAGGAAGAGGATCAGCCTATTGAGATCGTGTACCTTGAGGAGGAGGAAGATCGGCGGTGCAGACGACCGGTTTACGATCAAGAACCATCCGATCATCCATATCCTCTGGATTGATTGTGTGGGATGGCGACGCCAGGATTTTTGGGATTCATAGAGCTGGTATTTCATGGAGGTGCTCTGGCTTGGCACTTACGAGGCGATCGTGACTCGTGACGTATGCAGGACGTGTGACCGTGATCCTACGTCAACGTTTTGATGAAGAGCTGTCATGACTACGACACTTTTTCGCACTTAGAGTTACCCTTATCCATTAGGCGTTATTGGGGTCTTTGAAAACCACGAGCCTAGTGAGATAAGCATCGTATCGACCGCGCGATCCCGTTATCGCCGTGTGTCGAGACATCCAGATATCTATCTCCCGATGATCATTTTCATCTTGAGAGTGATCCATCGGAGGATTAGATAATCATGATGTTATTTTGGGCGCGTCGGTAGTATGTACGTATATATTAACTCTTTTATTGCTTTCTTTCTTGTTTTTGTTACCTTAGTTGTAATCTTAGTTGTAAATTATTTGTACGGTTTATAACTTAATCATATGTATATTACTAGTGATGATGTTTTTTTTTTTATTTCGTATTTTCTCGCATTATCTTTTTATATTATATTTAAATCTATCGGAATTATTTTGCAACCCGTATAATATTTAACAAATGTTTCACAACTTGGGTAGATTTTATTTCTATTTCTTTTATTTTCTTTTATGTGTGACATCCTCCAAAGGGGTGTTACAATAGTTAGTATCGAGCCCAGTTAGAGTCTTTTGGGGTTGTGGTTGGGTCTGTTTTTGTTTGTCTTTGTGTGATCCTCTGTGATCTTTGTGATTTATATCCTTTCGGAAATATCTAGAAGGATGTATCTAACTTTGTTTTGTTATGTTTGAAGAAAGAAGATGGCTGGTAGAGCGCAGAGGACGTGCTAACGTGAATCGTGTTGATGACCCGATGTTGGTTCTTCTTGAAGCTATGCGACGGATGGTGAAGTGATTACTCGAAAAATTTGAGAGCGACTCAACAACAAGATGCTACGGTGATGCCCTAAATTTATCCTGAATTTAGGCGCCATAATCCGCCACGGTTTAGAGGCGAGGTGGATCCGGAGAAAGCGAGTCGGTGGATGCAAGATTTAGAGAGAATCTTTGAGGGATGAGATGCACGAGATGAAAAGAAAGTAACTTATGTTGTTTTATCTTTGAGAGGAGATGCGAGAACATTGGTGGAGAGGAACCCGCCGAGTGTTGCAAGTTTGAAGGGATTGAGATCACACAGGGAAGTGTTTTCTAATACTTTTCTCGGATAAGTATTTTCCTGCAAGTGCTAGGCATGCCAAGGAGATGGAATTTCTTGGGTTGCGACAGGGAAATATGACAGTGAATGAGTACGCTACAAAATTTGAAAGTTTGTCTCAATTTTCAGATTATGCTCAAAATCGACAAGATGAGGTATAGAAATGTCGGAAGTTTGAGTCTGGATTGAGAGTAGAATTGAAGCGAGGAGTGATATCTCTGAGGATGAATCAATTTCATGCTTTGGTAGACGCATGTGCACGACTTGAGGAGCTTGAACCGTCGCGAGATCAGAGGAATCGGAACTTTGGGCCGACAAGGTTTCAAAGAGGTGGAGGTAGCAATACAAATCGGTTTCTGCGTAAGCCGTATGCTAGACCACAAGGAAGTCAGACTCAGCGACCGCCAGTTGGAGGGAGTGTACCTAGTGGTGGAGCGGGACGAGAGAGTGGTGTTTACGCCGACGTGTTTTAAGTGCGGTAAGAAGGGCCATCTATCTCCAGTTGTACGATCAAGGGAACTGTCTGTTTTAACTTGTGGACGGCTGGGCATATGTCAAAGGATTGTACTCGACCGGAGAAGAAACCCATTGTTCGTCATGTTAGAACTAATCGGCAAAAATGCGGAAATACTCAACCGAGATCGGAGGGCGAGTGTATACAATGATGGGATCTAAAGTTTCTCAATCGATGACCTTATTCAAGGAGAAGGTGACATTGGAGGTAACCTTCGATTTGTATTGTATGACTCGGGTGCTACACACTCGTTTATTGCCTATGATTGTGTGGAAAGACTGAAGTTGCCTGTGTCTTCTCTGAATGTTAAGTTGAGTGTATCTACGCCAACTGCTAAACTTGTAGTTACTTCTAAGATCTGTTTGGATTGTCCTATTGTTGTGAAGGGCCGTTTGTTTTTGGTCAATTTGATTTGTTTGCCTCTTATTGAGATAGATGTAATCTTAGGGATGGACTGGTTATGTTCTAACCATATCCTTATAGATTGTGCAAAGAAAACTATAGTTTTTCCTAAGGAAGAAGAGTCTGGATTCTTAACTGCTGTTAAGGTCAAGTCTTTGTTGAGAAATGGAGCGCAGGGATATCTGGTATTGTCTTCTCTAGAAGTTAAGAATGAGAAGGATGTGAATACTATTCCTGTTGTCAATGATTTTCCGGATGTTTTTCCTGACGATGTACCTGGTTTACCGCCTGAGCGGGAGATCGAGTTCTCAATTGATTTAGTACCGGGAACAGGTCCTATCTCAATTGCACCGTACCGTATGTCGCCAGTAGAGTTGGGGGAGCTGAAAAAGCAATTGGTGGAACTGTTGGAGAAAGAATTTGTACGACCTAGCGTTTCCCCATGGGGTGCGCCAGTGCTTTTGGTCAAGAAGAAGGATGGAACTTCACGACTTTGTGTGGACTATCGGCAGTTGAACAAGGTGACTATCAAGAATAAATATCCGCTTCCAAGAATCGACGATTTGATGGATCAATTGAGGGGAGCTGTGATATTTTCCAAGATAGATCTACGATCAGGTTACCACCAGATTCGTGTAAGAGGGGAAGACGTGCCGAAAACGCTTTTCGAACTCGTTATGGACATTATGAGTATCGGGTAATGCCATTCGGGGTGACGAATGCTCTGCCATATTTATGGATTATATGAACAGGATATTTCGTCCATATCTAGACAGATTTGTCGTTGTCTTTATCGATGACATTCGATCTATTCTCGATCAAAGGAAGAGCATCTTGAACATCTAAAAGTTGTTCTTGATTTTGAGGAGAAGCGGTTGTATGCGAAATTGGCTAAGTGTGAGTTCGGTTGGAAGAAGTCTAATTTCTTGGTCACGTAATTTCTAAAGAAGGTATTGTAGTGGACCCATCGAAAGTGGAGACTTTTACGATGGGAAAGACCTAAGACGAAGTATGAAGTTCGAAGTTTTGTTGGACTTCTTTGGTTATTATCGAGAGATTTATCGAAGGTTTTTCCAAGATTCTTTGGACCACTTACACAACTTACGAGGAAAAGTCAAGCTTTCGAATGGACGGAAGAACGTGAAGCTAGTTTTCAAGAGTTGAAGAAGAGGTTAACAACTGCACCGGTGTTGATCCTACCATTCGAAGAAATCTTTCGATGTGTATTGTGACGCTTCTTACCAAGGATTAGGATGCGTGTTGATGCAAGACCGGAATGTGGTGGCATATGCTTCTCGACAATTGAAGGTTCATGAGAAGAATTATCCTACGCATGATTTGGAATTGGTGCGGTGGTTTTTGCTCGAAGATATGGAGACATTTTCTCTATGGAGCAACGTTCAACATCTTCGGTGATCACAAGAGTTTGAAGTACTTGTACGACCGGAGGAGCTGAATATGAGGCGGCGAAGATGGTTAGAATTTTTAAACGACTACGATTTTCAACTTTTGTACCACCAGTGGTAAGGCGAATGTCGTGGCCGATGCCTTGAGTAGAAAGATTATCAGTGTTTCTGCTCTGATGATTAAAGAAAAGGAGCTCATTGAACAGTTTAGAGATGAGTGGTCATTTGTTGAGTTGAAACCAGGAAAGATCAGTGTGAATATGGTTACTATCTCAAGCGAGGTGATGGAAGACATAAGGGAAAAGCAAAATGCCGATAAATTTTTACAAGGAATAAGGGAGCAAATGAAGCAAGGCGAGGCGGTAGAGTTCAAAGAAGGAACGATGGAATTACGAGGTTTCGAGGTAGAATCTGTATTCCTCGTGACCGAGAACTGAGGCAATATATTGTAGAACATGCCCATACTAGTCTATTAAGTATGCATCCAGGCATAACAAAGATGTATCAAGACTTGAAGAAGTTATTCTGGTGGCATGGAATGAAGGGTGATGTGGTTAAATGCGTGTCAACTTGCCTAGTTTGTCAAAAATCGAAAGTTGAACACCAAAGACCAGCTGGGATGCTACAACCATTATCGATTCCAGAATGGAAATGGGACAGCATTTCTATGGATTTCGTTCTTGGTTTGCCAAAGACAAGAAAAGGTCATGATTCGATATGGGTTATAGTCGATAGACTTACGAAATCGACTCATTTCTTACCAATCAATATTAAATATTCATTGGAAAGATTAACCCAGTTGTACATCGGCGAGATTGTCAGATTACATGGAGTACCTACATGTATAGTTTCTGACAGAGATCCGAGGTTTACGTCAAGATTTTGGCGAAGTCTGCAAGAAACTATGGGAACCAAGTTACGATTGAGTTCAGCATATCATCCGCAGACAGATGGTCAGACAGAGAGAACTATACAGTCTTTGGAGGATTTATTGCGTGCTTGTGTTTTGGAACAACGAGGAAGTTGGGATGAATTTTTATCTTTGATAGAATTCACCTACAACAATAGCTTTCATGCAAGCATCGGAATGGCACCTTATGAAGCATTGTATGGAAGACGATGTCGAACGCCGCTATGTTGGTATCAAGATGGGAGAGTATGGTTGTTGGGCCGGAACTTGTACAACAGGACTACGGATAAAGTCAAGATGATACAAGAAAAGATGAGGACGGCAGCAAAGCAGACAAAAGAGTTACGCGGACAAACGAAGACGATCTCTTGAGTTTAAGGAGGGTGAGCATGTGTTTTTAAGAGTTACTCCTACGACTGGTGTCGGAAGAGTGATTAAGTCGAAGAAGCTTACTCCTAGATTCATTGGACCATATCAGATTATCCGACGTATAGGTCCTGTAGCATATCAGATTGCTTTGCCGCCTTTTCTATCGAATTTGCATGACGTGTTTCATGTATCTCAGTTACGGAAGTATATACCAGATCCGACACATGTTATACAACCAGATGACGTGCAGTTAAAGGAGAATCTGACTTACGAAACTTTACCTGTCAGGATTGGGGACAGAAAGGTAAAGCAGCTTCGAGGGAAGATGATCGAGCTAGTGAAGGTCATATGGAATAATGTGACGGGTGAAGCTACCTGGGAGCTGGAAGATAAAATGAAGGATCAGTATCCTCATTTGTTTGGATGAACATCGAATTTCGAGGACGAAATTTTTATTTGTTGGGGGAGAGTTGTAACGCCCCAATTTTTAGAAAATATTACGAATGTCTTGTTTTACGTATTTCATGCTTTTGTATGAATGACCGTTTGTGTCCCTATTTTTCGTTCTCGATTTACGTATGAAAACAATTACGATAATCTGAGGCTCAAATTTTATTTGATCGTTTTACGTAGTTTACTTTGAGACGGTAAAATAAAAATTTTTCTCGAGCTCTTGTATTAATTTTTCTGAAAGATATACAGCTATATAATCTTCTTTGGATATTTTATTTGAACGTTTTGGACAATTACCTACGTTGTGGGAAAAAATGGAAAAATGATCGTTACGTCCCGAACGTCTTGTTTTATTTTTTTTTTGTTTTTAATTGTTTTCTTCTTGATTTAATGTCCGATAATACTTGTGTCTGTGATTTTATATGGACTTTTTGTGTGATTTGCTCGAGGCGGAAAATAATATTTTTCGGGCCGGGAAAATCTTATTTTATTATTTAGAATTGGGGGATCTTACTTAACTTGGGTTCTGAATGAATGAGACTAAAAATAATCTTTTAATTTTTAGGATTTAAGCTGTCAAATAAAATAATTTTATATTATTATAATATTATTTTATTAGTCAGTATATTTTAGTGACAGTGGACCCGGAAATATTTTGCGGGACCCACAATTAGCAGAACGGTTAGATCGGTAGCTTAATTAATCACCGTAAGCAGTAGAACTTTCCAGAACAGGCTGACTCAGCTAGCTGACTCAGCAGAGAATTTAATGAGCTGTGTGACTCAGCATGTGAGTCACCATGAGCCAACCAATAGGAATTAAGCTTGCTCACCAAGGCTTGATCTTGACCATTGATTCATCCAATGGCTTGGATGAAGCCAAGCAAGGTGCCCACCTTGCACCCCACTTGATGTCTACGGCCAAGAGGTCTTTGAAGACCAAAATCACACTTCTCCTTCATCACTTTTCTCTCTTCTCTCTCATCAAAACCCTAGCCACCATTCTTGTTCTTCTTCTTCACCATTTTCGGCCAAGAGCCATTCCTAACCATCCAACCATCCAAAAATTTTTCTAACCAAGTTTCCTTAACCTAAACACTATTCTAAGAACCTTTCTAGTTGGAAGTTTCTTCAAAATCTTCCATTTAAGGCTTGGAAATCAACCTTGTAAATTTGACCTAGAAGGTGAAATATCATATTTTTCTTTTCTCTCTTCTTTTTCAAAGTTCTAAGCCATGATTTCTCCATGGTTTAGCTTCTTTTTCATGGTTAATAACATGTAGATTTTATTTGAGATTTTTAGGTATTTGGTGGAGTGAAAACCGAACCATAGGAGGTGTGAAAGCTAATCATTTGTCTTCATTTAAGGTAAGAGGAAGACAATTCTTATCATCCCTTGATGGTGGTAAGAAGATGGATTATTTGTAGAATCCATAAGGATTCGGTTGTGGTGTGTTTATTGATGTGTATTTGTTAATTTTTGTGGTTGCTAGTTGCTTAGGTGTTGTATGTTAGTAGCTTTCATGTTTGGTGATTGTAATAATTTTGCATGTCTATTAGCTTTTGATTGTATGTCTATAAGCTTTAATTTAGGTTTTATGTGTTAGAAATATTTTGCATGTGTTAGAAATATAAATGCATGTGTTAGAATTATATGATAAGGTATAAGATGTGAATAACATGTGTAAATTTGCATGAGTGTTCCAAAGAACACATTCCCTAGTTCACGGCAATGACAAAGTGTGAGGACCAAAATGTTCTCTTAATTTTTCCTAAAGTGTAACTTAATTAATTAGGAGAAATAAGAAGGTTTCAAATTGATTTGATCAAAGAAAAGGAATTTAGAAATCAATTGGTAAAGATTTAGTAAATTTTGGGCCAACATGCCTAAAGGATTTATTTGATTTAAAATCATTGTTTTATAACATGATTTAATGAACTTAGATAAGATAATACCTTTGACATGATTTAGAAATCAAATGAAAAAGTTTTACGAAATTTGGCCAACATGCCAATATAGGTTATCATGATTTCTAAAACTTGATTCCAAACCTTTTTCAATCAAAAGAGACAATACAAGTTAAGAAGAAATTTTCTATAATGATTTTTGAAGAAACAAATTGAGTAGAATTAAGCTTAAAGGATTAAAACTAGAAATTTTATCATTAGGAAGTAAAATACAAAAATTTTGAGAAATTTTCTAACATATAGCTCACTTAAGGTTTTGAAGCATGTTAGAGATTTCAAAAAGAATTAAATGAAATGGTTAAAAAAATTAGGTAAATGGAAATCTTATGGATAATTTAGGAAACCATTATTATGATATTCTAAACAAAATACTGTCAATTTTTAGTAAAAATGAACCAATAAGATAGTAAAAATATCCTAAAGGCAAGATGCGGTATGAAAAATTATTCTACGTAGTTTAAATGTACTAAGTACTATTTACATTGCTTTAAACAAGTAATTTTAAGGGCATTCGAATAAGAAAATGATTTAAAAATCCTACGCGATTGAGAAAACGTATTAAAAATGCTACGCGATTTTAAAAACAGAAAAATATCTTTACCCGATTTTTAAACGTTTGTAAAAACGACGGAATTATGAAAACGCGATAAAATTTCTACGCGATTAACAGTTACTATATTTATTTTATGCTGTCGGGAAAATGTGAACCCGTACAGATTATTTTTGAAAATCTTTCGCTGTCGGGAAAATGTGAACCCGTACAGGCTTTTGAAAATTTATATGCTGTCGGGAAAATGTGAACCCGTATAGGCTTTTGAAAATTTATATGTTGTCGGGAAAATGTGAACCCGTACAGGCTTTTGAGAAATTATTTGCTGTCGGGAAAATGTGAACCCGTACAGGCTTTCCATCTATCTGTTATGTGTGCCATGTATTTGGTGGGTTGGTTGACGAGACGAATCACATCGTGTTGTCGATGCGATAAACGTAGTGTGGTTCATTGTTCTAATGAACTTGGAGACTTTAGTGTACGGGATCCCACATGTGGACAGTTGGTAGCTCCGCTGGGCCGTGGTAAACCGATAGCACACTATGGTACTCGACATACACTATATTTAATCAAGATTTGTGAAATCTAGTAGTACATTTGCTGTAGTGCCACAACGTGAGGCCGTGAACTACACCACGCTGGATTGATGGATTCTGTGTCGTGGGGCTATAGGCGCAACGTGTGACAAATGCGAATAGTTGGTGGGGCAGCCGTGGTACTATTAGATTTTGCGAGTCATTCCTCTCTCTGATACTTGTGTTTTCTTTAGCTCCATGGAGTAGGATTTTGTTATATATTTTATCTCTATGTCTATTTGTTTCCATCTTATCTATTTATTGTTTATCTTATTTGTTTATTTTATCTGGTTACTGTTACTATATTTGGTTATTATATCTTATCTGTTTATTCTTATCTTTCTTATTTTATCTGTGAGGTTTTATCTGTTATGATATATATTGTTATGATATCTAAATTTTACTTCAATTTGTTATTATAATTGTTAAAGCTTTATGTATTGCATGAACTGTATATATGTTGTTTGTCGTCTTCTTATTGGCCATGTTGCGATGATTTTATGTTGTCTTACCTCTTTGTTATATGTATTTTCTGTTTATTTATTTTATGCGGTAAAGACTTCGAGGAAGAGGATCAGCCTATTGAGATCGTGTACCTTGAGGAGGAGGAAGATCAGCAGGCAGACGACCAGTTTTACGATCAAGAACCATCCGATCATCCATATCCTCTGGATTGATTGTGTGGGATGGCGACGCCAGGATTTTTGGGATTCATAGAGCTGGTATTTCATGGAGGTGCTCGGCTTGGCACTTACGAGGCGATCGTGACTCGTGACGTATGCGGGACGTGTGGCCGTGATCCTACGTCAACGTTTTGATGAAGAGCCCTTTGTCATGACTACGACACTTTTACGCACTTAGAGTTACCCTTATCCATTAGGCGTTATTGGGGTGCTGAAAACCCTGAGCCTAGTGAGATAAGCATCGTATCGACTGCGCGATCCCGTTATCGCCGTGTGTCGAGACATCCAGGATATCTATCTCCTGATGATCATTTTCATGCTGAGAGTGATCCATCAGAGGATTAGATAATCATGATGTTATTTTGGGCGCGTCAGCGTATGTCTGTATATATTAACTCTTTTATTGCTTTCTTTACTGTTTTTGTTACCTTAGTTGTAATCTTAGTTGTAAATTATTTGTACAGTTTATAACTTAATCATATGTATATTACTAGTGATGATGTTTTTTTTTTTATTTCGTATTTTCCGCATTATCTTTTTATATTATATTTCTGTCTATCAGGAATTATTTTGCAACCCGTATAATATTTAACAAATGTTTCACAACTTGGGTAGATTTTATTTCTATTTCTTTTATTTTCTTTTATGTGTGACATCCTCCAAAGGGGTGTTACAATAGTTAATATCGAGCCCAAGTTAGAGTCTTTTGGGGTTGTGGTTGGGTCTGTTTTTGTTTGTCTTTGTGTGATCCTCTGTGATCTTTGTGATTTATATCCTTTCGGAAATATCTAGAAGGATGTATCTAACTTTGTTTTGTTATGTTTGAAGAAAGAAGATGGCTGGTAGAGCGGAGGACGTGCTAACGTGAATCGTGTTGATGACCCGATGTTGGTTCTTCTTGAAGCTATGCGACGATATGGTGAAGTGATTACTCGACAAAATTTGAGAGCGACTCAACAACAAGATGCTACGGTGATGCCCTAAATTTATCGAATTTAGGCGCCATAATCCGCCACGATTTAGAGGCGAGGTGGATCCGGAGAAAGCGAGTCGGTGGATGCAAGATTTAGAGAGAATCTTTGAGGGGATGAGATGCACGGATGAAAAGAAAGTAACTTATGTTGTTTTTATCTTTGAGAGGAGATGCGAGAACATTGGTGGAGAGGAACCCGCCGAGTGTTGCAAGTGAAGGGATTGAGATCACACAGGGAAGTGTTTTCTAATACTTTTACGGATAAGTATTTTCTGCAAGTGCTAGGCATGCCAAGGAGATGGAATTTCTTGGGTTGCGACGGGGAAATATGACGGTGAAATGAGTACGCTACAAAATTTGAAAGTTTGTCTCAATTTTCGATTATGCTCAAAATCGACAAGATGAGGTATAGAAATGTCGGAAGTTTGAGTCGGATTGAGAGTAGAATTGAAGCGAGGAGTGATATCTCTGAGGATGAATCAATTTCATGCTTTGGTAGACGCATGTGCACGACTTGAGGAGCTTGAACCGTCGCGAGATCAGAGGAATCGGAACTTTGGGCCGACAAGGTTTCAAAGAGGTGGAGGTAGCAATACAAATCGGTTTACGCGTAAGCCGTATGCTAGACCACAAGGAAGTCGGACTCAGCGACCGCCGGTTGGAGGGAGTGTACCTAGTGGTGGAGCGGGACGAGAGAGTGGTGTTTACGCCGACGTGTTTTAAGTGCGGTAAGAAGGGCCATCTATCTCAGTTGTACGATCAAGGGAATGTCTGTTTTAATTGTGGACAACACTGGGCATATGTCAAAGGATTGTACTCGACCGGAGAAGAAACACATTGTTCGTCATGTTAGAACTAATCGGCAAAAATGCGGAAATACTCAACCGAGATCTGGAGGGCGAGTGTATACAATGATGGGATCTAAAGTTTCTCAATCGATGACCTTATTCAAGGAGAAGGTGACATTGGAGGTAACCTTCGACATTGTATTGTATGACTCGGGTGCTACACACTCGTTTATTGCCTATGATTGTGTGGAAAGAGGCGAAGTTGCACTGTGTCTTCTCTGAATGTTAAGTTGAGTGTATCTACGCCAACCGCTAAACTGTAGTTACTTCTAAGATCTGTTTGGATTGTCCTATTGTTGTGAAGGGCCGTTTGTTTTTGGTCAATTTGATTTGTTTGCCTCTTATTGAGATAGATGTAATCTTAGGGATGGACTTTGGTTATGTTCTAACCATATCCTTATAGATTGTGCAAAGAAAACTATAGTTTTCCTAAGGAAGAAGAGTCTGGATTCTTAAGCTATTTGTTAAGGTCAAGTCTTTGTTGAGAAATGGAGCGCAGGGATATATGGTATTGTCTTCTCTAGAAGTTAAGAATGAGAAGGATGTGAATACTATTCCTGTTGTCAATGATTTTCCGGATGTTTTTCCTGACGATGTACCTGGTTTACCGCCTGAGCGAGAGATCGAGTTCTCAATTGATTTAGTACCAGGAACAGGTCCTATCTCAATTGCACCGTACCGTATGTCGCCAGTAGAGTTGGGGGAGCTGAAAAAGCAATTGGTGGAACTGTTGGAGAAAGAATTTGTACGACCTAGCGTTTCCCCATGGGGTGCGCCAGTGCTTTTGGTCAAGAAGAAGGATGGAACTTCACGACTTTGTGTGGACTATCGGCAGTTGAACAAGGTGACTATCAAGAATAAATATCCGCTTCCAAGAATCGACGATTTGATGGATCAATTGAGGGGAGCTGTGATATTTTCCAAGATAGATCTACGATCAGGTTACCACCAGATTCGTGTAAGAGGGGAAGACGTGCCGAAAACTGCTTTTCGAACTCGTTATGGACATTATGAGTATCAGCTAATGCCATTCGGGGTGATGAATGCTCTGCCATATTTATGGATTATATGAACAGGATATTTCGTCCATATCTAGACAGTTTGTCGTTGTCTTTATCGATGACATTCGATCTATTCTCGATCAAAGGAAGAGCATCTTTGAACATCTAAAAGTTGTTCTTCAGATTTTGAGGAGAAAGCAGTTGTATGCGAAATTGGCTAAGTGTGAGTTCTGGTTGGAAGAAGTCTAATTTCTTGGTCACGTAATTTCTAAAGAAGGTATTGTAGTGGACCCATCGAAAGTGGAGACTGTTTTACAGTGGGAAAGACCTAAGACGAATGTGAGTTCGAAGTTTTGTTGGACTTCTTTGGTTATTATCGAGAGATTTATCGAAGGTTTTCCAAGATTGCTTTGGACCACTTACACAACTTACGAGGAAAAGTCAAGCTTTCGAATGGACGGAAGAACGTGAAGCTAGTTTTCAAGAGTTGAAGAAGAGGTTAACAACTGCACCGGTGTTGATCCTACCAGTTCGAAGAAATCTTTCGATGTGTATTGTGACGCTTCTTACCAAGGATTAGGATGCGTGTTGATGCAAGACCGGAATGTGGTGGCATATGCTTCTCGACAATTGAAGGTTCATGAGAAGAATTATCCTACGCATGATTTGGAATTGGCTGCGGTGGTTTTTGCTCTGAAGATATGGAGACATTTTCTCTATGGAGCAACGTTCAACATCTTCAGTGATCACAAGAGTTTGAAGTACTTGTACGACCAGAAGGAGCTGAATATGAGGCAGCGAAGATGGTTAGAATTTTTAAACGACTACGATTTTCAACTTTTGTACCACCCTGGTAAGGCGAATGTCGTGGCCGATGCCTTGAGTAGAAAGATTATCAGTGTTTCTGCTCTGATGATTAAAGAAAAGGAGCTCATTGAACAGTTTAGAGATGAGTGGTCATTTGTTGAGTTGAAACCGGGAAAGATCTGTGTGAATATGGTTACTATCTCAAGCGAGCTGATGGAAGACATAAGGGAAAAGCAAAATGCCGATAAATTTTTACAAGGAATAAGGGAGCAAATGAAGCAAGGCGAGGCAGTAGAGTTCAAAGAAGGAACTGATGGAATTCTGAGGTTTCGAGGTAGAATCTGTATTCCTCGTGACCGAGAACTGAGGCAATATATTGTAGAACATGCCCATACTAGTCTATTAAGTATGCATCCAGGCATAACAAAGATGTATCAAGACTTGAAGAAGTTATTCTGGTGGCATGGAATGAAGGGTGATGTGGTTAAATGCGTGTCAACTTGCCTAGTTTGTCAAAAATCGAAAGTTGAACACCAAAGACCAGCTGGGATGCTACAACCATTATCGATTCCAGAATGGAAATGGGACAGCATTTCTATGGATTTCGTTACTGGTTTGCCAAAGACAAGAAAAGGTCATGATTCGATATGGGTTATAGTCGATAGACTTACGAAATCGACTCATTTCTTACCAATCAATATTAAATATTCATTGGAAAGATTAACCCAGTTGTACATCAGCGAGATTGTCAGATTACATGGAGTACCTACATGTATAGTTTCTGACAGAGATCCGAGGTTTACGTCAAGATTTTGGCGAAGTCTGCAAGAAACTATGGGAACCAAGTTACGATTGAGTTCAGCATATCATCCGCAGACAGATGGTCAGACAGAGAGAACTATACAGTCTTTGGAGGATTTATTGCGTGCTTGTGTTTTGGAACAACGAGGAAGTTGGGATGAATTTTTATCTTTGATAGAATTCACCTACAACAATAGCTTTCATGCAAGCATCGGAATGGCACCTTATGAAGCATTGTATGGAAGACGATGTCGAACGCCGCTATGTTGGTATCAAGATGGGGAGAGTATGACTGTTGGGCCGAACTTGTACAACAGACTACGGATAAAGTCAAGATGATACAAGAAAAGATGAGGACGGCGCAAAGCAGACAAAAGAGTTACGCGGACAAACGAAGACGATCTCTTGAGTTTAAGGAGGGTGAGCATGTGTTTTTAAGAGTTACTCCTACGACTGGTGTCGGAAGAGTGATTAAGTCGAAGAAGCTTACTCCTAGATTCATTGGACCATATCAGATTATCCGACGTATAGGTCTGTAGCATATCAAATTGCTTTGCCGCCTTTTCTATCGAATTTGCATGACGTGTTTCATGTATCTCGATTACGGAAGTATATACGGATCCGACACATGTTATACAACCGGATGACGTGCGATTAAAGGAGAATCGACTTACGAAACTTTACACTGTCGGGATTGGGGACGAGAAAGGTAAAGCGACTTCGAGGAAGATGATCGAGCTAGTGAAGGTCATATGGAATAATGTGACGGGTGAAGCTACCAGGGAGGCTGGAAGATAAAATGAAGGATCAGTATCCTCGTTTGTTTGGATGAACATCGAATTTCGAGGACGAAATTTTTATTTGTTGGGGAGAGTTGTAACGCCCCAATTTTTAGAAAATATTCGAATGTCTTGTTTTACGTATTTCATGCTTTTGTATGAATGACCGCCGTGTCCCTATTTTTACTGTTCTCGATTTACGTATGAAAACAATTACGATAATCTGAGGCTCAAATTTTATTTGATCGTTTTACGTAGTTTACTTTGAGACGGTAAAATAAAAATTTTTCGAACTCTTGTATTAATTTTTCTGAAAGATATACGGACTATATATACTTCTTGGATATTTTATTTGAACGTTTTGGACAATTACCTACGTTGTGGGAAAAAAATGGAAAAATGATCGTTACGTCCCGAACGTCTTGTTTTTTTGTTTTTCTTGTTTTTAATTGTTTTCTTCTTGATTTAATGTCCGATAATCTGTCTGTCGTGATTTTATATGGACTTTTTGTGTGATTTGCTCGAGAAGCGGGAAAATAATATTTTCCGGGCGGGGAAAATCTTATTTTATTATTTAGAATTGGGGATCTTACTTAACCCGATTCTGAATGAGACTAAAAATAATCTTTTAATTTTTAGGATTTAAGCTGTCAAATAAAATAATTTTATATTATTATAATATTATTTTATTAGTCGATATATTTTAGTGACATGGACCCGAAAATATTTTGCGGGACCCACAATTAGCGAACGTTAGATCGGTAGCTTAATTAATCACCGTAAGCGTAGAACTTTCCGAGCAGTGACTCGGCTAGGCGACTCAATGAGAGAATTTAATGAGTTTGTGTGACTCAGCATGTGAGTCACCATGAGCCAACCAATAGGAATTAAGCTTGCTCACCAAGGCTTGATCTTGACCATTGATTCATCCAATGGCTTGGATGAAGCCAAGCAAGGTGCCCACCTTGCACCCCACTTGATGTCTACGGCCAAGAGGTCTTTGAAGACCAAAATCACACTTCTCCTTCATCACTTTTCTCTCTTCTCTCTCATCAAAACCCTAGCCACCATTCTTGTTCTTCTTCTTCACCATTTTCGGCCAAGAGCCATTCCTAACCATCCAACCATCCAAAAATTTTTCTAACCAAGTTTCCTTAACCTAAACACTATTCTAAGAACCTTTCTAGTTGGAAGTTTCTTCAAAATCTTCCATTTAAGGCTTGGAAATCAACCTTGTAAATTTGACCTAGAAGGTGAAATATCATATTTTTCTTTTCTCTCTTCTTTTTCAAAGTTCTAAGCCATGATTTCTCCATGGTTTAGCTTCTTTTTCATGGTTAATAACATGTAGATTTTATTTGAGATTTTTAGGTATTTGGTGGAGTGAAAACCGAACCATAGGAGGTGTGAAAGCTAATCATTTGTCTTCATTTAAGGTAAGAGGAAGACAATTCTTATCATCCCTTGATGGTGGTAAGAAGATGGATTATTTGTAGAATCCATAAGGATTCGGTTGTGGTGTGTTTATTGATGTGTATTTGTTAATTTTTGTGGTTGCTAGTTGCTTAGGTGTTGTATGTTAGTAGCTTTCATGTTTGGTGATTGTAATAATTTTGCATGTCTATTAGCTTTTGATTGTATGTCTATAAGCTTTAATTTAGGTTTTATGTGTTAGAAATATTTTGCATGTGTTAGAAATATAAATGCATGTGTTAGAATTATATGATAAGGTATAAGATGTGAATAACATGTGTAAATTTGCATGAGTGTTCCAAAGAACACATTCCCTAGTTCACGGCAATGACAAAGTGTGAGGACCAAAATGTTCTCTTAATTTTTCCTAAAGTGTAACTTAATTAATTAGGAGAAATAAGAAGGTTTCAAATTGATTTGATCAAAGAAAAGGAATTTAGAAATCAATTGGTAAAGATTTAGTAAATTTTGGGCCAACATGCCTAAAGGATTTATTTGATTTAAAATCATTGTTTTATAACATGATTTAATGAACTTAGATAAGATAATACCTTTGACATGATTTAGAAATCAAATGAAAAAGTTTTACTGAAATTTGGCCAACATGCCAATATAGGTTATCATGATTTCTAAAACTTGATTCCAAACCTTTTTCAATCAAAAAGAGACAATACAAGTTAAGAAGAAATTTTCTATAATGATTTTTGAAGAAACAAATTGAGTAGAATTAAGCTTAAAGGATTAAAACTAGAAATTTTATCATTAGGAAGTAAAATACAGAAATTTTGAGAAATTTTCTAACATATAGCTCACTTAAGGTTTTGAAGCATGTTAGAGATTTCAAAAAGAATTAAATGAAATGGTTAAAAAATTAGGTAAATGGAAATTTTATGGATAATTTAGGAAACCATTATTATGATATTCTAAACAAAATCTTGTCAATTTTTAGTAAAAATGAACCAATAAGATAGTAAAAATATCCTAAAGACAAGATATGCGGTATGAAAAATTATTCTACGTAGTTTAAATGTACTAAGTACTATTTACATTTGCTTTAAACAGTAATTTTAAGGGCATTCGAATAAGAAAATGATTTAAAAATCCTACGCGATTGAGAAAACGTATTAAAAATACTACGCGATTTTAAAAACAGAAAAATATCTTTACCCGATTTTTAAACGTTTGTAAAAACGACGGAATTATGAAAACGCGATAAAATTTCTACGCGATTAACGCACTATATTTATTTTATGCTGTCGGGAAAATGTGAACCCGTACAGATTATTTTTGAAAATCTTTCGCTGTCGGGAAAATGTGAACCCGTACAGGCTTTTGAAAATTTATATGCTGTCGGGAAAATGTGAACCCGTACAGGCTTTTGAAAATTTATATGCTGTCGGGAAAATGTGAACCCGTACAGGCTTTTGAGAAATTATTTGCTGTCGGGAAAATGTGAACCCGTACAGGCTTTCCATCTATCTGTTATGTGTGCCATGTATTTGGTGGGTTGGTTGACGAGACGAATCACATCGTGTTGTCGATGCGATAAACGTAGTGTGGTTCATTGTTCTAATGAACTTGGAGACTTTAGTGTACGGGATCCCACATGTGGACAGTTGGTAGCTCCGCTGGGCCGTGGTAAACCGATAGCACACTATGGTACTCGACATACACTATATTTAATCAAGATTTGTGAAATCTAGTAGTACATTTGCTGTAGTGCCACAACGTGAGACCGTGAACTACACCACGCTGGATTGATGGATTCTGTGTCGTGGGGCTATAGGCGCAACGTGTGACAAACGAATAGTTGGTGGGGCAGCCGTGGTACTATTAGATTTTGCGAGTCATTCCTCTCTCTGATACTTGTGTTTTCTTTAGCTCCATGGAGTAGGATTTTGTTATATATTTTATCTCTATGTCTATTTGTTTCCATCTTATCTATTTATTGTTTATCTTATTTGTTTATTTTATCTGTTATTGTTACTATATTTGGTTATTATATCTTATCTGTTTATTCTTATCTTTCTTATTTTATCTGTGAGGTTTTATCTGTTATGATATATATTGTTATGATATCTAAATTTTACTTCAATTTGTTATTATAATTGTTAAAGCTTTATGTATTGCATGAACTGTATATATGTTGTTTGTCGTCTTCTTATTGGCCATGTTGTGATGATTTTATGTTGTCTTACCTCTTTGTTATATGTATTTTCTGTTTATTTATTTTACGCGGTAAAGACTTCGAGGAAGAGGATCACCTATTGAGATCGTGTACCTTGAGGAGGAGGAAGATCAATGCAGGACGACCGGTTTACGATCAAGAACCATCCGATCATCCATATCCTCTGGATTGATTGTGTGGGATGGCGACGCCAGGATTTTTGGGATTCATAGAGCTGGTATTTCATGGAGGTGCTCTGGCTTGGCACTTACGAGGCGATCGTGACTCGTGACGTATGCAGGACGTGTGACCGTGATCCTACGTCAACGTTTTGATGAAGAGCCTGTCATGACTACGACACTTTTACGCACTTAGAGTTACCCTTATCCATTAGGCGTTATTGGGGTCTTTGAAAACCCCGAGCCTAGTGAGATAAGCATCGTATCGACCGCGCGATCCCGTTATCGCCGTGTGTCGAGACATCCAGGATATCTATCTCCCGATGATCATTTTCATCTTGAGAGTGATCCATCGGAGGATTAGATAATCATGATGTTATTTTGGGCGCGTCAGTATGTCTGTATATATTAACTCTTTTATTGCTTTCTTTATTGTTTTTGTTACCTTAGTTGTAATCTTAGTTGTAAATTATTTGTACAGTTTATAACTTAATCATATGTATATTACTAGTGATGATGTTTTTTTTTATTTCGTATTTTCCGCATTATCTTTTTATATTATATTTCTGTCTATCAGGAATTATTTTGCAACCCGTATAATATTTAACAAATGTTTCACAACTTGGGTAGATTTTATTTCTATTTCTTTTATTTTCTTTTATGTGTGACATCCTCCAAAGGGGTGTTACAATAGTTGGTATCAGAGCCCAAGTTAGAGTCTTTTGGGGTTGTGGTTGGGTCTGTTTTTGTTTGTGCTGTGTGATCCTCTGTGATCTTTGTGATTTATATCCTTTCGAAAATATCTAGAAGGATGTATCTAACTTTGTTTTGTTATGTTTGAAGAAAGAAGATGGCTGGTAGAGGCAGAGGACGTGCTAACGTGAATCGTGTTGATGACCCGATGTTGGTTGCTGCTGAAGCTATGCGACAGATGGCTGAAGTGATTACTCAGCAAAATTTGAGAGCAGCTCAACAACAAGATGCTACGGCTGATGCCCTAAATTTATCTGAATTTAGGCGCCATAATCCGCCACAGTTTAGAGGCGAGGTGGATCCGGAGAAAGCGAGTCAGTGGATGCAAGATTTAGAGAGAATCTTTGAGGGGATGAGATGCACAGATGAAAAGAAAGTAACTTATGTTGTTTTTATGCTGAGAGGAGATGCAGAACATTGGTGGAGAGGAACCCGCCGAGTGTTGCAAGCTGAAGGGATTGAGATCACCTGGGAAGTGTTTTCTAATACTTTTCTGGATAAGTATTTTCCTGCAAGTGCTAGGCATGCCAAGGAGATGGAATTTCTTGGGTTGCGACAGGGAAATATGACAGTGAATGAGTACGCTACAAAATTTGAAAGTTTGTCTCAATTTTCAGATTATGCTCAAAATCGACAAGATGAGGTATAGAAATGTCGGAAGTTTGAGTCTGGATTGAGAGTAGAATTGAAGCGAGGAGTGATATCTCTGAGGATGAATCAATTTCATGCTTTGGTAGACGCATGTGCACGACTTGAGGAGCTTGAACCGTCGCGAGATCAGAGGAATCGGAACTTTGGGCCGACAAGGTTTCAAAGAGGTGGAGGTAGCAATACAAATCGGTTTCTGCGTAAGCCGTATGCTAGACCACAAGGAAGTCAGACTCAGCGACCGCCAGTTGGAGGGAGTGTACCTAGTGGTGGAGCAGGACAGAGAGTGGTGTTTACGCCGACGTGTTTTAAGTGCGGTAAGAAGGGCCATCTATCTCCAGATTGTACGATCAAGGGAACTGTCTGTTTTAACTGTGGACAGCCTGGGCATATGTCGAAGGATTGTACTCGACCAGAGAAGAAACCTGCTGTTCGTCATGTTAGAACTAATCAGCAAAAATCTGGAAATACTCAACCGAGATCTGGAGGGCGAGTGTATACAATGATGGGATCTGAAGTTTCTCAATCTGATGACCTTATTCAAGGAGAAGGTGACATTGGAGGTAACCTTCTGACTGTATTGTATGACTCGGGTGCTACACACTCGTTTATTGCCTATGATTGTGTGGAAAGACTGAAGTTGCCTGTGTCTTCTCTGAATGTTAAGTTGAGTGTATCTACGCCAACTGCTAAACCTGTAGTTACTTCTAAGATCTGTTTGGATTGTCCTATTGTTGTGAAGGGCCGTTTGTTTTTGGTCAATTTGATTTGTTTGCCTCTTATTGAGATAGATGTAATCTTAGGGATGGACTGGTTATGTTCTAACCATATCCTTATAGATTGTGCAAAGAAAACTATAGTTTTTCCTAAGGAAGAAGAGTCTGGATTCTTAACCGCCGTTAAGGTCAAGTCTTTGTTGAGAAATGGAGCGCAGAGGATATCGGTATTGTCTTCTCTAGAAGTTAAGAATGAGAAGGATGTGAATACTATTCCTGTTGTCAATGATTTTCCGGATGTTTTTCCTGACGATGTACCTGGTTTACCGCCTGAGCGAGAGATCGAGTTCTCAATTGATTTAGTACCAGGAACAGGTCCTATCTCAATTGCACCGTCCGTATGTCGCCAGTAGAGTTGGGGAGCTGAAAAAGCAATTGGTGGAACTGTTGGAGAAAGAATTTGTACGACCTAGCGTTTCCCCATGGGGTGCGCCAGTGCTTTTGGTCAAGAAGAAGGATGGAACTTCACGACTTTGTGTGGACTATCGGCAGTTGAACAAGGTGACTATCAAGAATAAATATCCGCTTCCAAGAATCGACGATTTGATGGATCAATTGAGGGGAGCTGTGATATTTTCCAAGATAGATCTACGATCAGGTTACCACCAGATTCGTGTAAGAGGGGAAGACGTGCCGAAAACTGCTTTTCGAACTCGTTATGGACATTATGAGTATCAGGTAATGCCATTCGGGGTGACGAATGCTCCTGCCATATTTATGGATTATATGAACAGGATATTTCGTCCATATCTAGACAGATTTGTCGTTGTCTTTATCGATGACATTCTGATCTATTCTCAATCAAAGGAAGAGCATGCTGAACATCTAAAAGTTGTTCTTCAGATTTTGAGGGAGAAGCAGTTGTATGCGAAATTGGCTAAGTGTGAGTTCTGGTTGGAAGAAGTCTAATTTCTTGGTCACGTAATTTCTAAAGAAGGTATTGTAGTGGACCCATCGAAAGTGGAGACTGTTTTACAGTGGGAAAGACCTAAGACAGTAACAGAAGTTCGAAGTTTTGTTGGACTTGCTGGTTATTATCAGAGATTTATCGAAGGTTTTTCCAAGATTGCTGGACCACTTACACAACTTACGAGGAAAAGTCAAGCTTTCGAATGGACGGAAGAACGTGAAGCTAGTTTTCAAGAGTTGAAGAAGAGGTTAACAACTGCACCGGTGTTGATCCTACCAGATTCGAAGAAATCTTTCGATGTGTATTGTGACGCTTCTTACCAAGGATTAGGATGCGTGTTGATGCAAGACCGGAATGTGGTGGCATATGCTTCTCGACAATTGAAGGTTCATGAGAAGAATTATCCTACGCATGATTTGGAATTGGCTGCGGTGGTTTTTGCTCTGAAGATATGGAGACATTTTCTCTATGGAGCAACGTTCAACATCTTCAGTGATCACAAGAGTTTGAAGTACTTGTACGACCAGAAGGAGCTGAATATGAGGCAGCGAAGATGGTTAGAATTTTTAAACGACTACGATTTTCAACTTTTGTACCACCCTGGTAAGGCGAATGTCGTGGCCGATGCCTTAAGTAGAAAGATTATCAGTGTTTCTGCTCTGATGATTAAAGAAAAGGAGCTCATTGAACAGTTTAGAGATGAGTGGTCATTTGTTGAGTTGAAACCGGGAAAGATCTGTGTGAATATGGTTACTATCTCAAGCGAGCTGATGGAAGACATAAGGGAAAAACAAAATGCCGATAAATTTTTACAAGGAATAAGGGAGCAAATGAAGCAAGGCGAGGCAGTAGAGTTCAAAGAAGGAACTGATGGAATTCTGAGGTTTCGAGGTAGAATCTGTATTCCTCGTGACCGAGAACTGAGGCAATATATTGTAGAACATGCCCATACTAGTCTATTAAGTATGCATCCAGGCATAACAAAGATGTATCAAGACTTGAAGAAGTTATTCTGGTGGCATGGAATGAAGGGTGATGTGGTTAAATGCGTGTCAACTTGCCTAGTTTGTCAAAAATCGAAAGTTGAACACCAAAGACCAGCTGGGATGCTACAACCATTATCGATTCCAGAATGGAAATGGGACAGCATTTCTATGGATTTCGTTACTGGTTTGCCAAAGACAAGAAAAGGTCATGATTCGATATGGGTTATAGTCGATAGACTTACGAAATCGACTCATTTCTTACCAATCAATATTAAATATTCATTGGAAAGATTAACCCAGTTGTACATCGGCGAGATTGTCGGATTACATGGAGTACCTACATGTATAGTTTCGACAGAGATCCGAGGTTTACGTCAAGATTTTGGCGAAGTCGCAAGAAACTATGGGAACCAAGTTACGATTGAGTTCAAGATATCATCCGCAGACAGATGGTCGAGACGAGAGAAACTATACAGTCTTTGGAGGATTTATTGCGTGCTTGTGTTTTGGAACAACGAGGAAGTTGGGATGAATTTTTATCTTTGATAGAATTCACCTACAACAATAGCTTTCATGCAAGCATCGGAATGGCACCTTATGAAGCATTGTATGGAAGACGATGTCGAACGCCGCTATGTTGGTATCAAGATGGGGAGAGCATGACTGTTGGGCCGGAACTTGTACAACAGACTACGGATAAAGTCAAGATGATACAAGAAAAGATGAGGACGGCGCAAAGCAGACAAAAGAGTTACGCGGACAAACGAAGACGATCTCTTGAGTTTAAGGAGGGTGAGCATGTGTTTTTAAGAGTTACTCCTACGACTGGTGTCGGAAGAGTGATTAAGTCGAAGAAGCTTACTCCTAGATTCATTGGACCATATCAGATTATCCGACGTATAGGTCCTGTAGCATATCAGATTGCTTTGCCGCCTTTTCTATCGAATTTGCATGACGTGTTTCATGTATCTCAGTTACGGAAGTATATACCAGATCCGACACATGTTATACAACCAGATGACGTGCAGTTAAAGGAGAATCTGACTTACGAAACTTTACCTGTCAGGATTGGGGACAGAAAGGTAAAGCAGCTTCGAGGGAAGATGATCGAGCTAGTGAAGGTCATATGGAATAATGTGACGGGTGAAGCTACCTGGGAGCTGGAAGATAAAATGAAGGATCAGTATCCTCATTTGTTTGGATGAACATCGAATTTCGAGGACGAAATTTTTATTTGTTGGGGAGAGTTGTAACGCCCCAATTTTTAGAAAATATTCTGAATGTACTGTTTTCTGTATTTCATGCTTTTGTATGAATGACCGCTGTGTCCCTATTTTTCTGTTCTCGATTTCTGTATGAAAACAATTACGATAATACAGGCTCAAATTTTATTTGATCGTTTTACGTAGTTTACTTTGAGACGGTAAAATAAAAATTTTTCTGAGCTACTGTATTAATTTTTCTGAAAGATATACAACTATATAATCTTCTTTGGATATTTTATTTGAACGTTTTGGACAATTACCTACGTTGTGGGAAAAAAATGGAAAAATGATCGTTACGTCCCGAACGTACTGTTTTTGCTGTTTTTAATTGTTTTCTTCTTGATTTAATGTCCGATAATACTGTCTGTGATTTTATATAGACTTTTTGTGTGATTTGCTCGAGCGGGAAAATAATATTTTCCGGTAGGGGAAAATCTTATTTTATTATTTAGAATTGGGGATCTTACTTAACCCGATTCTGAATGAGACTAAAAATAATCTTTTAATTTTTAGGATTTAATCACAAATAAAATAATTTTATATTATTATAATATTATTTTATTAGTCGGATATATTTTAGTGACATGTGGACCCGAAAATATTTTGCGGGACCCACAATTAGCGAAACGGTTAGATCGGTAGCTTAATTAATCACCGTAAGCGTGTAGAACTTTCAGAACAGTGACTCAAATAGTGACTCAAGAGAATTTAATGAGTGTGACTCGGCATGTGAGTCACCATGAGCCAACCAATAGGAATTAAGCTTGCTCACCAAGGCTTGATCTTGACCATTGATTCATCCAATGGCTTGGATGAAGCCAAGCAAGGTGCCCACCTTGCACCCCACTTGATGTCTACGGCCAAGAGGTCTTTGAAGACCAAAATCACACTTCTCCTTCATCACTTTTCTCTCTTCTCTCTCATCAAAACCCTAGCCACCATTCTTGTTCTTCTTCTTCACCATTTCGGCCAAGAGCCATTCCTAACCATCCAACCATCCAAAAATTTTTCTAACCAAGTTTCCTTAACCTAAACACTATTCTAAGAACCTTTCTAGTTGGAAGTTTCTTCAAAATCTTCCATTTAAGGCTTGGAAATCAACCTTGTAAATTTGACCTAGAAGGTGAAATATCATATTTTTCTTTTCTCTCTTCTTTTTCAAAGTTCTAAGCCATGATTTCTCCATGGTTTAGCTTCTTTTTCATGGTTAATAACATGTAGATTTTATTTGAGATTTTTAGGTATTTGGTGGAGTGAAAACCGAACCATAGGAGGTGTGAAAGCTAATCATTTGTCTTCATTTAAGGTAAGAGGAAGACAATTCTTATCATCCCTTGATGGTGGTAAGAAGATGGATTATTTGTAGAATCCATAAGGATTCGGTTGTGGTGTGTTTATTGATGTGTATTTGTTAATTTTTGTGGTTGCTAGTTGCTTAGGTGTTGTATGTTAGTAGCTTTCATGTTTGGTGATTGTAATAATTTTGCATGTCTATTAGCTTTTGATTGTATGTCTATAAGCTTTAATTTAGGTTTTATGTGTTAGAAATATTTTGCATGTGTTAGAAATATAAATGCATGTGTTAGAATTATATGATAAGGTATAAGATGTGAATAACATGTGTAAATTTGCATGAGTGTTCCAAAGAACACATTCCCTAGTTCACGGCAATGACAAAGTGTGAGGACCAAAATGTTCTCTTAATTTTTCCTAAAGTGTAACTTAATTAATTAGGAGAAATAAGAAGGTTTCAAATTGATTTGATCAAAGAAAAGGAATTTAGAAATCAATTGGTAAAGATTTAGTAAATTTTGGGCCAACATGCCTAAAGGATTTATTTGATTTAAAATCATTGTTTTATAACATGATTTAATGAACTTAGATAAGATAATACCTTTGACATGATTTAGAAATCAAATGAAAAAGTTTTACTAAATTTGGCCAACATGCCAATATAGGTTATCATGATTTCTAAAACTTGATTCCAAACCTTTTTCAATCAAAAGAGACAATACAAGTTAAGAAGAAATTTTCTATAATGATTTTTGAAGAAACAAATTGAGTAGAATTAAGCTTAAAGGATTAAAACTAGAAATTTTATCATTAGGAAGTAAAATACGAGAAATTTTGAGAAATTTTCTAACATATAGCTCACTTAAGGTTTTGAAGCATGTTAGAGATTTCAAAAAGAATTAAATGAAATGGTTAAAAAAATTAGGTAAATGGAAATTTTATGGATAATTTAGGAAACCATTATTATGATATTCTAAACAAAATCTTGTCAATTTTTAGTAAAAATGAACCAATAAGATAGTAAAAATATCCTAAAGACAGTATGCGGTATGAAAAATTATTCTACGTAGTTTAAATGTACTAAGTACTATTTCTGTTGCTTTAAACAGTAATTTTAAGGGCATTCGAATAAGAAAATGATTTAAAAATCCTACGCGATTGAGAAAACGTATTAAAAATGCTACGCGATTTTAAAAACAGAAAAATATCTTTACCCGATTTTTAAACGTTTGTAAAAACGACGGAATTATGAAAACGCGATAAAATTTCTACGCGATTAACAGTTACTATTATTTTATGTTTGTCGCTTATATTTATTTTATCTTTGTCGGGAAAATGTGAACCCGTGCTGATTATTTTTGAAAATCTTTATTTGTCGGGAAAATGTGAACCCGTATGTGCTGAGGCTTTTGAAAATTTATATGCTTGTCGATCGGGAAAATGTGAACCCGTTTAGTGTACGGGATCCCAGGCTTTTGAGAAATTATTTGGTACTCGACATCGGGAAAATGTGAACCCGTACACCACGCTTTTCCCGTGTCCATCTTATCTATTTATTGTTTATCTTATTTGTTTATTTTATCTCTATGTCTATTTGTTTCCATCTTACTATATTTGGTTATTATATCTTATCTTGTTACTTTATTCTTATCTTTCTTATTTTATCTTGAGGTTTTATTATCTGTGAGGTTTTATGATATATATTGTTATGATATCTAAATTTTACTTCAATTTGTTATTATAATTGTTAAAGCTTTATGTATTGCATGAATTGTATATATGTTGTTTGTCGTCTTCTTATTGGCCATGTTGCGATGATTTTATGTTGTCTTACCTCTTTGTTATATGTATTTTTTGTTTATTTATTTTACGCGGTAAAGACTTCGAGGAAGAGGATCAGCCTATTGAGATCGTGTACCCTGAGGAGGAGGAAGATCAAGCGGGCGTGACGACCGGTTTACGATCAAGAACCATCCGATCATCCATATCCTCTGGATTGATTGTGTGGGATGGCGACGCCAGGATTTTTGGGATTCATAGAGCTGGTATTTCATGGAGGTGCTCTGGCTTGGCACTTACGAGGCGATCGTGACTCTGTGACGTATGCAGGACGTGTGACCGTGATCCTACGTCAACGTTTTGATGAAGAGCCTGTCATGACTACGACACTTTTTCTGCACTTAGAGTTACCCTTATCCATTAGGCGTTATTGGGGTGCTGAAAACCCTGAGCCTAGTGAGATAAGCATCGTATCGACTGCGCGATCCCGTTATCGCCGTGTGTCGAGACATCCAGGATATCTATCTCCTGATGATCATTTTCATGCTGAGAGTGATCCATCAGAGGATTAGATAATCATGATGTTATTTTGGGCGCGTCAGCGTATGTCTGTATATATTAACTCTTTTATTGCTTTCTTTACTGTTTTTGTTACCTTAGTTGTAATCTTAGTTGTAAATTATTTGTACAGTTTATAACTTAATCATATGTATATTACTAGTGATGATGTTTTTTTTTATTTCGTATTTTCCGCATTATCTTTTTATATTATATTTCTGTCTATCAGGAATTATTTTGCAACCCGTATAATATTTAACAAATGTTTCACAACTTGGGTAGATTTTATTTCTATTTCTTTTATTTTCTTTTATGTGTGACATCCTCCAAAGGGGTGTTACAAAGGTGAACTATGCAACCTTTATGCTTGTGGGCAATGCCGAAGATTGGTGGAACAGAGCTCAGAGAGCCTTGGAAGCCGAAGGAACTGACATCACATGGGATGTGTTCAAGAACAAGTTCTTGGACAAATATTTTCCTGCTAATGCGAGGCATGCGAAAGAGCTGGAGTTTCTCAGCTTGAGACAGGGGAACATTATTGTCAGTGAATACGTAGCCAAGTTTGAGAACTTGGAGAAATTTTCGACACACTACCAGCATCAGACTGATGAAGCTTGGAAATGTTAGAAATTCACCGAAGGGTTGAGATATGAGGTGAAGAAAGCTGTAATTACCCTGAAGATGAAGGTATTCTCAGAATTGTTGGATACCTGCTGTGAGGTTGAAGCCTTGGAACAGGCTAGAGACTCGAGAAACAGGAACTTTGGGCCTGTACGGTCCCAAAGAGGTGGAGGCAGTGGTTCTAACCGCTTCCAAAAGAAGCCCTATTCCCGACCAACGGGAAATCAGTAACATATTGTTGGAGGTTCTACTGGGAACCGAACTGGTCAGAATACGGCATATCCTCCTAAATGCCAGAAATGTGGGAAAGATCATCTCACAAGAGATTGCCCGATCAAGGGGATTATTTGCTTCAGATGTGGCAAACCGGGCCATGTGTCCAGAGACTGCAACCAAGCAAAGCCTGAGCCTTCAGTCAATGCGACTCGAGCCAAGAAACCGCAAGCCGGAGGTCGAGTTTACACTATGAGCGGAGCTGAAGCTTCTGAATCCGAAGACTTGATTCAAGGAGAAGGCACTATAGGAGGTAATCTTTTAAAAGTACTGTATGACTCTGGGGCAACCCATTCTTTCATATCCTATGAATGTGTGCTACGACTCGGCTTACCTGTGTCTGAACTACCTTTTGAATTAACCGTTTCAACCCCTACTGATAAACCCGTAGTTACTACCAAATTCTGTCTAAAATGCCCTCTGATTGTTGAAGGTCGAGTTTTTTCTATTGATCTAATCTGTTTACCTTTGTCACAGTTAGACATAATCCTAGGGATGGACTAGTTATCTTCTAACCATGTTTTGTTAGATTGTTCTAGAAAAACCATAGTCTTTCCTGTGGATGAGAATTCTAGGTACTTGACGGCCAACCAAGCACAAGCTTTCTTGAAAGAAGGAGCTCAAGGATACATGCTACTATCTTCTTTGAAAGTCGAGAGTGAGGCTAAATTGAGCACTATTCCGGTTGTGAGGGAGTTCTCTGAAGTCTTTCCAGAAGAAGTACCTGGTTTACCACCGACCCGTGAGATAGAGTTTGCTATTGATCTTGTACCGGGAGCCGGTCCTGTGTCTATAGCACCTTATCGGATGTCGCCAACGGAATTGGCGGAGCTCAACAAACAACTAGAAGAGCTTTTGGAGAAACAGTTTGTTAGACCGAGTATGTCACCGTGGGGAGCACCGGTGTTGTTAGTTCGGAAAAAGGACGGTACCTCACGATTGTGTGTGGATTACAGGCAATTGAACAAATTGACAATCAAGAACAAGTATCCTCTCCCAAGAATTGACGACTTGATGGATCAACTAAAGGGAGCAGCGGTGTTTTCGAAGATCAACTTGAGATCTGGGTATCATCAGATAAGAGTGAAAACAGAGGATATACCCAAGACTGCTTTTCGTACCCGATACGGTCATTATGAGTACCTTGTAATGCCGTTTGGTGTTACGAATGCACCTGCTATCTTCATGGACTACAGGAACAGGATCTTTCATCCTTACTTGGACAAGTTTGTTGTCGTCTTCATTGACGATATCCTGATATACTCCCAGAATTAGGAGGATCATGTTGAACACCTCAGCATAGTTCTTCAGATCCTAAAGGAGAAGGAATTGTATGCCAAGCTATCGAAGTGTGAGTTCTGGATTGATGAGGTGAAGTTTTTGGGCCATGTGATCTCGAAGGAAGGGATTGCAGTGGATCCGTCGAAAGTAGAAGCAGTATTACAGTGGGAGAAACCGAAGTCAGTGACGGAAGTTCGTAGCTTTGTGGGTTTAGCCGGATATTACCAGAGGTTCATTGAAGGATTTTCCAAGATTGCCGGACTACTCACCCAATTGACAAAGAAGAATCAGACTTTTGAATGGACTGATAGCTGCGAGCAGAGTTTCCAAGAGTTGAAGAAGCGACTGACTACCTCACCCGTATTGGTGTTACCTGATCCGAATGAACCGTTCGAGGTGTACTGTGACGCTTCGTATCAAGGATTGGGATCTGTTCTTATGCAACACAGAAAAGTGGTGGCCTATGCTTCGCGACAGTTGCGAGTGCATGAGAAGAATTACCCGACTCATGATTTGGAGTTGGCAGCTGTGGTTTTTGCTCTGAAGATATGGAGACATTTCCTTTATGGAGCGACGTTCAACATCTTCAGTGACCACAAGAGCTTGAAGTACTTGTATGACCAGAAAGAGCTGAATATGAGACAGCGAAGGTGGCTGGAATTTTTGAAGGATTATGATTTCCAGTTGTTGTACCACCCTGGCAAGGCGAACGTTGTAGCGGACGCTTTGAGCAGAAAGACCATCAGTGTTTCTACCTTGATGATCAAGGAAAGAGACCTCATAGAACAGTTTAGGGATGTATGGTCGTTTGTTAAGTTGGAACCCGGAAGGATTTGTATGAATATGGTCACCATCTCAAGTGAACTAATGGATGACATACGGGAAAAGCAAAAAGCCGATGAATTCTTGCAAGAAGCGAGAGAATTAATAAGGCAAGGCAAAGAGATGGAATTTGAAGAAGGAACGGATGGAATTATGAGATTCCAAGGTAGAGTTTGTATTCCCCGTGACCAAGAGCTTAGGCGATATATTGTGGAACATGCTCACACCAGCAAGTTGAGTATACACCCAGGAATAACAAAGATGTATCAAGATTTGAAGAAGTTATTTTGGTGGCACGGACTAAAGAGTGATGTTGGTAGATGCGTATCGACTTGTCTAGTCTGTCAAAAAGCCAAAGTGTAACATCAACGACCTACAGGATTGCTGCAACCATTGTCTATTCCTGAATGGAAGTGGGACAGCATCGCAATGGACTTTGTTGTGGGATTGCCAAGGACGAGGATAGGACATGACTCAATTTGGGTAATAGTTGATCGACTCACGAAATCGGCTCATTTCCTCCCGATCAATATAAAGTACAGTTTGGAGAAGTTGACCCAGCTTTATATTGGAGAGATCGTTAGGCTACATGGTGTGCCTACGAGTATCGTTTCAGATAGGGATCCGAGATTTACTTCAAAGTTTTGGCAGAGTTTACAGGCATCGTTGGGAACGAAATTGCGCCTGAGTTCGGCGTATCATCCACAAACCGATGGTCAATCGGAAAGGACGATCCAATCTCTAGAGGACTTGCTTAGAGCTTGTACTATTGAACAGACAGGGAGTTGGGATCAGATCTTGCCATTGATAGAGTTCACTTACAACAACAGCTACCATTCGAGTATAGGGATGGCACCCTATAAAGCTCTGTATGGAAGACAGTGTCGAACACCATTATGTTGGTACCAAGACGGTGAGCATCTTACGGTTGGACCAGACATTATTCAGCAGACAATTGAAAAGGTCAAAATGATCCAAGAAAAGATGAAGACTGCTCAGAGCCGACAAAAGAGTTATGCAGATAAGAGGAGAAAGTCTCTTGAGTTTGAAGAAGGTGAGCATGTATTCTTGAAAGTCACACCCACGACTGGGGTCGGCCGAGCTTTGAAATCTAGAAAACTCACTCCAAAATTCCTTGGACCTTACCAAATTCTTCGCCGGATAGGTCCAGTAGCTTACCAGATAGCCTTACCCCCTACTCTTTCAAACTTACATAATGTCTTCCATGTGTCATAACTTCATAAGTATTTACCTGATCCAAGTCATGTTATAGCACCGGACACAGTATAGTTAAAAGAGAACTTAACCTATGAGGTGCCTCCTGCGAGAATCGAGGACCGACGGATAAAGCAACTAAGAGGAAAGGAGATACCATTGGTGAAATTAATCTGGAATGAAACAACTGGTGATGCAACTTGGGAACCAGAGGATAAAATGAAGGAGCAACATCCAGAGTTGTTTTGAGATACGTAAATTTCGAGGATGAAATTCCTTTTAGTTGGGGAGTGTTGTAACATCCCGAAAAATACCTATTTGATCATAAATATTCATTTTATATTATTCTTGATTTTTAGGAATTTTTCTAGAATTTTACGGAAACGTCGAATATTTTAATATATTCTTCGTTTTGCATGCACATTGAGCTGAGGATTGTTGAGATCAATGTAACGCTCCAAAAATTGATTATTTCGCCACGAATAGTCATTTTCTAATATTTGTGATTTATGTGAATTCTTTCGGAATTATCCGAGAACGACGAATATTTTAATATATTCCTCGTTTTGCATGAATATTGAGCAGAGTCGTAAAAACAACTGTGATGCTTCAAAAATTGGAAGTTTATATGACGGATAGTCGTTTCATAATATTTGCAATTTTTGAGAATTTTCTGGGAATTTTCCGGAAACGTCGAATATTGCAGTATATTCCTCGTTTTGCGTGCACGCTGAGCGGAACTGGGAAAACGCGATGTTTTCTCTGCGATCCTTGAACTATGGATAAGTCGACGGGGGATCTTACTAAACCCGAGACTTGACACAGTTTACGAGGTTTCACAATTTTCGAGAAATCTTAACAGATAAAATAAATCAATACAGCGAAAAATTCATCTGTCAGATTAATTAAATACTGACTTCTGTCAACTGTAACTATTATCCATTGGATAATAGTGTGTAATAAAAATACTATCACATTATCTTAATGCAATCCACTTTATGTCTAATCAAGTCACTTTAATTCAAATTTAATGTTTAAAAATCAAAGCTTCAAAGAAGCTTTGACCAAATATTGACCCAAATACCCTTAGCTTCTCTTGGAAGCCAATTTCCCCACTCTCTCTTCTCTCTCCACACAGCTGGAAGCAGCCCCAAGCAAGGAGAATTATCACATTTCATTAATTCATTTTATCACTTTAATTCATTAATTTCCAAAAACACTTTCTCTCTCATCCATTCTTCTCCTTTTTCTCCATTTTTCTTCTCTTCTTTCTCTCCACCATAGCCATTCGGCCAGCAGCCCCTCAACCACCAAATCTTCACAAAAATTTCATCTAGCTACATTTCTTGAATCCTCTCAACATTCTAAACACTTTTTCTTCTTGGAGTTTCTTGAAAATCCTCCATTTTCATCATCTTCTTCAAGCTCCAACTTTGAGCATTTTGGGTAAGTTTCAAGACCACTCTCCCTCTTCTCTTATTTTCGTGGTTGTGGTCTTCTTATTGGTCATCCATGGTTGATTTTTCAAGCCTTGATGTTGTTTTAACAAAGTTGAATTTTTAGGGTTTTTGGAGAAGTGCAATCCGAAAATTCAAGAAGCTTCCTTGGCGTTCTTCTTGTTTTCTACACATTGGTAAGAGGAAGACACTCCTCCTCAACCTCTCTTAGCATCTAAGAACCTTGATTTGTGTGGTTTATGGAAAAACCCTAATGAGGGTTATCCTTTGATTTTGTGATTAGTGTGATTATGTGTTGATTTTACTTGATTTATGCTATTGAATTGAATAGTTGTATATAATGCTATGTTAGATTGGATCTTGTGGTTGAAAATGGAAGAAAAACATTGGAGAAGCCTTCTTGGAGGCTCACGGTTTTAGGCTAGGGATTTAGGGGAATTTGTGATGAAATTGTAATTAGTATAAGACTTAAATTAATTAATGTATTAAATGGAATTCAATGGAAGAAAAATTAGGAATGGAAACCACCATGATGGCTACGGTTTTGAGGCCAAGAAACTAGGGTTCTTGGTGAGCTAAGTTAACAAGTGAACAACTTAAATGAATTGAAGGAATAACATGCAAGATATTGGCTTGAAAGGATTTGAAATTGGATCCATTGTGAGGCCACGGTCTCTAATATATTTTTGAGTGTAAGTATGTGATTTTGGTAAATTGGAAGCATAATGAATTAGGTAATTAGGAACCTGTGTAATGGAATGGACGATAAATAAGTTAGAAGAATTTATTATAATCAAGACTTCATAAATTTTAAAGAACTAAGAGTGAAATTATCATAAGATTTAAGGAAATTCTAAGTGAGTGAAGAACATGAGAGTGTGAGGCTTAAGAGCTTAAATAAAATGTAAGTTATAGGAAATCGAATTGCCTTGGAACGTTAAAATGATTACAAGAATTTATTTTGAGCATAAACCTTAAAAAGGGGAATAAACTCTAAGTTAGGATTCGTAATGAACCTAATGATGCATCAATTGGCTTGGTATTTATATTATATTGTTGTGGGTCTATGTGAGTGACCATTTATATATTGATGCTTATATTGGCCTAATGTGGCATATTATGGAATTGTATGAGATTGTGGATCATACATGTGCATGCATAGTGTCTTATGCATTGTGATTGTTCTTGTGGACTGTTGTAAGGCCTAGTTGCCTAGGAGATTGAACACACCTTAGTGCGGGTGCGAATAGACAAGTGTAGGTCATTGGTGACCTTGGGGGCGTCGGGGCGCGGGTTCCTCGCAATGGGAGGTTGGTAGCTCTCCTGCCCGTGGGGTAGATCGATGCAAACGTACCAACGATCCGGACCGAGACACTGTCCTATATCGTGATCTAGTGTAGAATGTCTGTACAATGCCATGATTGTGCACGAGAATATTATTGATAGCACTGGCCTCGGCAGCCGAGTTACAGACATGTCTCCTGATCTTTCTCTCCGACTGATTGAGTCTAGCTCCATGGAGTAGGAATTGAGAGAGCATGCATGTGAATCATGATATACACTGTCATTATTAATTCTTATTTTCTGTAACCATGACTGAATTGATTATTACTGTGGTGATTATTTGCCTGGAACTGTTTATTTGCTTACCGTTAGAATTACTGCTTATTATTTAAGTATGATGTTTCTGAATTGCTATATGGGCGCGTGGCGCCGTTCTGTTTCTAGCATGCTATAATTGGTAATGAGGTAGGATGTCTTACCTCTTTCTGTGTTTCTTTTATCTGTTGTTTGTATATATATATATATATATATATATATATATATATATATATATATATATATATATATATACATATATCTACCGAAGACGACGGCAACGAGTTAGAAGCCCCTGACTTCCCTGGCTTCTGGCCCGAACGTGATTAGTACTTGCTGTTGACGATGGGGACGCGTATGCGAGGATTTCTGGGTGACGTGCGTCTGACCTTCCTCGGAGGGCCAGAGTGCTGGCACATCAACCTGAACTCCGATCGCTGTATCTACTTGGGAGACGTGTCCATCGCCCTTGCCTGGAGACAACATGAGGCACCTGTCCTCACCTGCCACGTCAGCCTACGCTTAGAGTTTTACTTGTCCATCCGTGAGATGTGGGGCGACCGCTACTACACTTCATGGGAGGACTCCTTTGATTCCACCGCTCGGGCCCCGTCCCGTGCTTCTGTGGTTCCAATGGAGGTTTCCTCGGAAGAGGAAGATCCCGCTGAGGATCCTGACACGGTTCCTCCTCATCTGAGGGATTGATTTTTCTGGTGGCTACTGATGGTTGCCAGTATTTTTATTTTGGGGGCCTGATGTATTACTTTTGGTGGGCTGTATATTTTGTATATGCATGATTACCTTGGGTTGGGTATAGTTTTTGCTTTTTGGAGATGTCCAGGCTTGTATTTAAAATATAGTCGTATTTCAATATATAAGTGTATGTGTTATTCAGGTATAAATTCTGTTTACTGTTTTATTCTTTACTTTCATTCACATTCCGCATATTTAATTTAACAAAAAAAAATTATACTGCCATTTTTCCCTCGTATTAAAGTATCAAGTTGGTTAAAATTTAATTAACTGAACCGGGTCTTAATTGACTAATTATTTAATTTTTGCATTTTATTTTATTTGACAATGTGACGCTCCCTCTTAATAAAGGGGCGTTACATAACTTACCAGTCTTTATGCATTCAACATCCTGATCTTAATGTTGATTTTGAATTAAAATCAAGATTGATGCACTTATTGCCCAAGTTTCATGTTCTTGCAGGTGAAGACCCTCATAAGCATCTTAAGGAGTTCCATGTGATATGTTCAACTATGAAGCCACAAAGGATCTCTAAGGAGCACATCATGTAACACCCTAAACTTTTGGGGTATTACCGTTGAGTCCCGAATGTACTGTTTTTTGTTTTTTAACTTTAGGATATATGACCATTATGTCCTTTTTGTACTGTTTGTTGTTTTTCTGTATGAATTACTGCTTTATATTACTGTCTGTTATTTTATTTGAACTTTTTGTGTGATTTACTCTGGGACAGGAAAATAATATTTTCTCGGTAGGAAATCTTATTTTAATTATTCGAAGTGGGGATCTTACTAAACCCAATTGAATGATACTGATTAGTAATCTTTTAATTTTTAGGATTTTCTTGTGAAATAAAATAATTTTATATTATTATAATATTATTTTATTAGTCAGTACAAATAAACGGTAATGGACCCGAAAATGAATTGCGGGACCCACGTTTAGTAAAAACTTAATAGGATTAGTAGCTTAATTAAGCATCATTAGCGGTGGAATATTCAAGAGCATGTGACTAAGCTTAATGACTAGGCTTAGTTAGTGACTAAGCTTGATGACAAGGTTAGTGACAAGGCTAGGATTAACCAATGAGAGCAAAGCTTGGTAATCAAGTCTTAATCCTCACCATTGATCAATTCTAAGGCTAGGATGGAGCCAAGCTAATGGACACCTCTTGCCATTTGAAGTCTACGGCCATTCACTCATTCAAGGCCATTCTTCACTTAATTTTCATGCATTTTCTCTCTTCTCTCTCTTCCAAAAACACAAAACTCCATTGTTGTTTCCTTTGAGAAGCATTCGGCCAAGCACCCTTATACACCATCCATCCACCCAAAATTTCTTCTAACCAACTTTTCTAAACCTAAACACAATTCTAAGAACATCTCTAGTTGAGAGTTCTTGCAAAATCTTTCATCTTGGGCTTGAAAACCTACTTGGAAGATTTTACCTTGAAGGTGAAACTCTTTGATTTTCATTTCTTAATTCTTTTTCAAAGTTCTAAGCCATGATTGATCCATGGTTTAAGCTTTCTTTGATGGTTATAACTTGTAGAATTTTGTTTAAGCTTGATAGGTGTCTTGGAGGGTGAAAACCGAAACCCTAGAAAAGAGTGAAAGAGTATTTGTCTTCATTTAAGGTAAGAGGAAGACTTAATCTTATCATCCTTGGGTGGTGATAAGAAGATGGAAATTGTTTGTGATTGTAGAATCCATAAGGATTCATTTGTGTGCTTGTTAATAGTTTTCCTATTTGTGATTTGTATTAATATGCATGTCTACAAGCTTTAAAAATATTTTATGTGTTAGAGATGCATGTGCAAATAGTAGGATGTGAACAACATGTCAAGGATTGCATGAGTGTTCCAAAGAACACACCATTAAGGCTCACGGCCTCAACCAAAAAGGAGAACCAAAATGTTCTCAACAATTTTCTAAAAGAGTGATTTAATTGACTTAGGTAAAAGAACAAGATGCAATATGATTTAGAAGAAGAAAAATTATCCAAAGATCAAATATTAAAGTTTTGACAAATTCGGCCAACATACCTAAGTTGAATATTTTGATTTCTAAAATTGTTTTTCAACAAAGGTTAGGTAATGATACTAAAAGGAATTTTATTACAATGAGTTTTAAGGAATAAAAATGATTAGAACAAGTTTAAAAAGTTAAAACCAATGATTTTAGTGGTTAAAAGTAAATACAGTAACTTTTGTAAAATTTCTAACGTAGAGCTCATATTATATTTTGAAGCACGTTAGTAGTTTTCAAAAGTGTGATTAAATGGATATAATATAAATAAAAGGAATTTTTACGAAAAACTTAGAAAATCATTGTTATACGTTTTCTAAGCAAAATACTGTCAATTTTTGCTAAAAATAGACAAATAAGATAGAAAAGATAGCAAATATAATTTATACGGTATGAAAAATATTCTACGTAGTTTAAATGTATTAAATATTATTTTTGTTTATTTAAACAGTAATTTTTAAGGAATTCGGACAAGAAAATGATTTAAAAATTTTACGCGATTGAGAAAACGTTTGAAAAATAGTACGCGATTTTAAAAACAGTAAAATATATTTATGCGATTTAAAAACATTTGTAAAAGAGACGAGATTTTGAAAACGCGATAAAATTTCTACGCGATTGATGAAAACAACAAGTTTATACTGTCTGGCCAAAGTGGTGGACCCAGACAGATTTTGAAACAGTACTGTCAGGTGGGACATACTGTATATATATGCGATTTGCCAGTGAGGGCATATTTGTAATTTTTGCCAGTGAGGGCATATTTGGAATTTTTGCCAGTGAAGTCATATTCGTAATTTTATCATGCATTGTGTTGTGCCAATTTGGTTGATAATTGGTGGATTGATTGACGAGATGAATAACATCGTGTTGTCGGTGTGATAAGCGTAGTGTGGTTCAACTTGAATGAACTTGGAGGCATTAGTGTACAGATTATTCCATTTGTGGATAGTTAGTCGCTCCTCTGGGCCGTGGTAACTGGTAACACACTAATGGACTCGACACGCACTATACTTAATCAAGATCTTGTGAAGTCTATTAGTGCAAACCTGTAGTGACACAACGTATGACAGTGAACTACACCACTATGCTATTTCAGTGGGCTATAGACGTAACGTGTGACAGCGCAATAGTTATGGGCGGTCGACGATACTAATAGATTTTACGGGTCGTTCACTCTGATGTCTGTATTTTTAGCTCCATGGAGTAGGGTTGAGTCACATTTCATATATTTATGTTTTATACATTTTAAAGTTATTTATTTGCTCTATTTTATCTATTTGTATTATTTTATCTATTTGTATTATTTTATCTATCTGTATTATTTTATTTATCTGTACCATTTTATTCATATGTAACATTGTATGTTGTTGTATTGAGTTTATGTATTATTTAATATTATGATTTATGTTATTATAGTATGCTATATTGTATGAACTGTTATGTCTGTTGTATTGTCGTTTTCTTATTTTACCACGTTTGTGGTGATACAGATTGTCTTACCTCTTTTTTGTATGTGTTATCTGTATATTTTAAATTATGTGATAAAGAGTTTGAGGAAGAGGAACAGCCTCTTGAGTGTGAGTATCCCGAAGAGGAGGAAGAGCAGCAAGCCGAAGATCAGTTCTACGATTAAGAACCATTCGATCATCCATATCCATTGGATTGATTGTGTGGATATGACGCTACTAGGTTTCTTTGGATTTGTGCAACTGGAGTTCCATGGAGGCTCTGAAGCCTGGCGTCTGCGAGAGGATCGTGATTTGGTGACGTACGTAGGGCGTCTGACGGTGACCATACGTACGGAGTTTGATGGAGTGCCGATCTTTTCCACTATGTTTTACTTACATGTGGAGTTGCCGCTGTCTCTTAGGCATCATTGGGGTGGTATGTTTGATGCGCCTAGTGAGATCAGCAGCGTATCGACTGCACGGACTCGTGTCCGTAGAGGGTCGAGGCATCCTGGATATTTATCACCTGAAGTTTCATCTGAGAGTGATCCTTCAGAGGGCTAGATATTTATGATGTGTACTTGGGCGCATCTACGTTTGTATATATTGACCTTTTACTGCTTTGTTTACTGTTTAAGTTTAAATATGGATAGTTATAAATTAGTTGTATAACTTATGACTAAACTAGAACTATATGTATATTATGTGTGAGGTGTGTTTGTTTATTTTGCGTTTCCTCATTATTTTATTTAATACTATTTTGTTTAACAAGAAGAATTTTACAACCCGCAATATTATGTTACAAATGTTTTACAACTTGGGTAGATTTTATTTATCTTTCTTTTATTTTATTTATATATATGACATCCATACAAGGGTGTTACACATCAAGTTGAGGGCATTCCCTTTCTCACTTGCTGATACAGCTAAGGATTAGTTGTTTTACCTTTTACTAGGTTCAGTCATGAGTTGGGATGACATGAAACAGCTATGCTAAGAGAGATTCTTCCCTGCATCTAGAATTGTTGCCATTAGAAAAGACATATATGGCATAAGGCAGATGATAGGAGAGACCTTGCAAGAATATTGGGAGAGATTTAAGAAGTTATGTGCAAGTTGTGTTCATCACCAAATCAATGATCAGATGTTGATATAGTACTTTTATGAAGGCTTGCTACCAGTGGAGAGAAGCATAGTGGATACTGTGAGTGGAGGAGCCTTAATTGACAAAACCTTGGCTATAATAAGACATTTAACAGAAAATATGGTAGCAAATGTACAACAAGTTAGCACACGAGTCATTACCTCAACCAGATGAGTCAATGATGTTCAACTGTCTCATGTTGACCAATAGAGAATGGAGCAGAGACTTGAGGAATTAACTTTTTTGGTGAGACAGTTAGCAGTGGGACAACAACTATCTGTGCAGATAGTTGCAATTGTGTGTGACATTTGTTCTTGTTCATCTCATCTCACAGATGCATGTCGTACACTTCAGGATGGTGGTTCTGTTTTTCCAGATCAATCTATTGCTACAGCAGGTGTCTTTCTTGGTAAACCACAATTCCAGCGGCAGTAATAAAGATATGATTCATTCTCTAACACATACAATCTTAGATAGAGAGATCATCCAAATCTTAGATATAGTAATGCAACCCTATAATAGCAGGCACCACAATAGTTCAGACAACCATTCCAGCAACCACCTAGGCAACCACAGTTTTAGCCTCATGCTAGACTAAATAGGAAAAATTTCTAACAGCCCATACAACTACCAAGTCTAGCAGCCACAAAACTTGAGCCTTCATTTAAGGGTTTGGTCAAGCAGATGGCCACTAACAACATACAGTTTCAACAGAGGACAGAAGCTTTAGTTCAAAACTTAGAAACTCAAATCGGACATTCGCTTCTACTTTGAGTCATTTACAGAATCAAGGATCTGGACAACTCTATTCTTAAACAATTCCCAATCCAAAGGGGAATGTGAGTGCCATTATGCTGAGGTTTAGGAAATCTGTAGAAGTACCAACTGAACCTCGAGCTGCAAGTAAGCAATAGCCAATAGAGCATTCAGATTCTAATGAACCAGCCTAACAAAGTCAAGGCAAGAAGAAGTCAGCAGTTGTTGATGAGCAACAGCAGCCTGCCATAGCTCTTTCTTTTCCACAAAGAGCCACACAATCCAAAAAATAGTAGCGGTTGAGAAAGATAAAGACCTGCTTGAGACTTTTAGGAAAGTGGAAGTCAACATTCCACTACTGGATGTAATCAAGAAGATACCAAAGTATGCCAAGTTCTTGAAAGAACTGTGTACACATAAAAGGTGGCTGAAGTGCAATAAGAGAATCAGCATAGGGCAGAATGTTTCAGCCATCATCCTGCCTATTCCACAGAAGTGCAAGGATCCAGGGACTTTTATAATTCCTTGCATAATAGGAAACTGTAGATTTAAGCATACCATGCTAGACTTAGGTGCTTCCATTAATGTAATGCCTATGTCTGCTTTTAGTTCCCTTGAACTTGGTCCTTTGCAGGCTATAGGTGTAGTGATCTAGCTAGCTAATAGGAGTAATGCTTACCCAGCTAGTGTGGTGGAAGATGTACTGGTCCAGGTGAACGAGTTGATATTCCCAACTGACTTCTACATTTTGGAGATGGAGGGAGAGTCATCATCCAACAAGGCTCCACTCATTCTAGGGAGACCTTTCCTCAAAACAACACGGATAAAGATTGATGTGCATGCAAGAGTTCTTTCCATAGAGTTTGGAGATTCCATTGTGAGGTTTAATATTCTTGATGCTATGAAATATCCCATGGAAGAACATTCTATCTTTTATATTGATTTAATTAATGATTTGGTTGATAATTCATATGCTGACTTGTGTGAGGAGTTTCCTAAGATTACTTATTTTGATGACTCTGTGCGTGGTGATTTGTGTGCTTGTTGTGATGGTGATAAGTTGTGTTCTATGTGTTCTGAAATATCCGTACTTTTTGGATGTGATGAATTTTTTCCTGTGTTTTCAAACTCCTTGTGTGGGAGAATTTGATAAACACAATTTTCATACATTACTTAACCCTTATATTTAGTCTCTTGGACCTCTTATATGCTTAACTGATAGATTTTGGCCACAATTTATAAGTTTGGGCTCAAATTGGGCTTAATTGATCTTTCCAGCATTATTAGGATTTTACACTGCTTCTATATTTTAGTCATATCTTGAGTTCTAGATATCTAAAAATTATGAATTTTACATTGTAGAAAATTCGAGAGAAATTTAAACAACTTTGATAAAGAGCTCGAAGTATGAATATGATGTCTAATGGGTCATATTATACCAGGAAGTCAGAAAATGGTGTTGTCACTAGAACCCAAGCAGCGTGCACTAATTGGTCCATACCTTAGGTTGTAGGTGTGATATGGACCTGAAATCATTGGCATTGGAAATCTTACACACAAAGCTCAAATTCTTGTGAAGGCGACAAATTGAAACTACAACATTTGGATGGCGTTTTACCCCTGTGAAGTCGACTGATGGGATCAGAGACTTGTTAAGAGTGAATTAGACATAACTCTCTCATCTAAAGCCCAAATCAAGTGATTTCAGTGGCCAAAGAAAGCTAAGAGGCAGATGATTAAATTTAACCTAGGAAAAAATTAAGATTCTTAATTTTGAAGTTAGTTATTTTGTTATAAATAAAGAACCTGAGATAGATAAAAACCCTAGTCGTTCTTACTTGATTCTTCTTCCTAGAGTTTTCTCTCTTCTCTTTAGGTTTTCATTTTGTTGTCTTCTTTTTTGAGTTCTTCCCTCCCATTCATGGAGGGGTAGAGCCTTTAATTAATCTAAGAGATTGACATTCTTGATGTTTGATCTTGAGATTTTGTTTTAAATGTTATACATTCAATTGTTAATCTAGTTTCTCTTCTTTTTCTCTTTGTTTAATTCTGATTGAGTGGTTAATTTGATTAGTATTTACATATGATAATTGCGTAATTACCATGTGCTAATAGAGGATTCAGAGACTAAACAAGGCACCAAAGTTGTTTGATGAAATGTTTAGCTTGATTGGATCTTGGTTTTTAAGTTAATTCAGATTTTGGATGGATGCTTAATTTGTCTAACCTTAATTAATTGAATTATGGTTGTATATCTAGCAGAAGATCCATAAATCATTTTGAGGCTTCTTCATATGATCAAAGACTAAGGATTCAATTGATAATTGAATGGATCTATAGTAATCAATGATGGATTAAAATCAAGATTGGCTAATTCCCTTGAATTGGTTATTTCTTAATTCTATTCTCTCTTCTTTAATTGTTTTCTATTTCTGTTATTTAATCTTCTAAACCCCTTTCCCCTCTATTTACTAATATCTTAATTTGATTTCATGATCATAATTAGAGTGATATGTGGGCTCGACCCGATGTTGCCTTATGTTGCAAGTAATTTTGGTAAACTAGTTATAAATTGATTTAAATTTGATAGACTCAACAGTTATCTTCTCTACTAGATAAGCATCTAGCATTTGGTTAATCAAAGTCATATGAAGTTAGCATCCATCCAACCCTAAATCAACCTAAAACTCATAATTCAATCAAGCTAGGATATGCATCAAGCACCTTTGATGCATCACCTAGTCTCTGTGAAATCCTCATCCAACATGAACTCTCTACTAGGTAAGCACCTAGGATTTGGTCAATCATCAAAAAATAGATGATGCATCCATTTAACCCTAAGTCAACCATGTAACATCCTAATTCTAAATAGTGTAGTATATCCTATGCATACTAAGTAACTAGAATTAGTATGCCACTTTGTAACTCTAGCATAATTTACAACTTGTTCAATATCTATTTAACAAGTAAATATATAGAGCCTTTACATAAGTAAGAGAGCAAGACATTTTACACATCAAGAAACTTGCTCTTTACTAGAAATATATCTGATATGTCTGAGATTACAACTTATACAAACTACATATATAAACTTAATTACAGAACTAGTAATATAATTACAGAACCAAAATAATTACATAAATAGGTTAACTAAGTCTTCATTGCCTTGCCTTGAGCTTATTTTAACCCTTTGCTGGATTTATCATGGAAAACACAAAACAAGACTAGGGTGAGAATTAATAATTCTCAGTAGTAAAATTTAAATCGTGACATCATGGTAAATCCAGCTGCTTTAGAGAAAAACACAAACTGTACATAATCATTTGGAAAGGTGGCATAAGACAAAGCAGACAGTTCATTTAACAAAGAAAACAGTTCAATCATTATATAGAAATTCAACATAAGTCAATATATAATCATTATAACAGTTATGGAGGCTAACAAGCATACTCATTCTCAACTTTTTCTAACTAGTTTTTATCCTTAATCTCCACATTTAATAAAAACAAGACAATTGTCCATATAATTATCAATTTTATGTAATGCAAAGTGATGTATGATTATGCCTAATGAAAGCCCTAAAGTATGCTTATGCAATGATTTTAAAAGGTTTTGTTTTAAAAAACACATGTTATTTGAATATTTCTAGGAAACCCTTTTGTTCTAGGAAACCTTTTTGTTTCTTATATTGTTTTTGGGTAGGTAGGACACTCTTTTGTTCCTTATACTACCAAACATTCATAACTTTGATACTTGGAGCCCTTTTGCCCAAGCCACTTGGAGCCTTTTTGGCCAAGCCATAGATTTACAATACATGGAAACATCAGATAACAAGTTTGAAAACAAAACATGCATAATTGTTCATAAAACCATTACTTCATATACTTTTTACTGAATCACATTCTATTTGCATAATAGGAAAACACAACATTTCCATGAAGCCTTTCATTTACATCATACTTTGTAGAGAGGGAGTGTCTTAACTTTTCATTTACTCAACCTCAACTACCTTAATTTTTTTTATTATTATGCTTTTCATTAATATGCCTCATCAAAACATTCATTAATGTGCATATCTCAATATGCTTATCAACATCAATCACATTTATCATTCATTTTCAAGTCCTAGCAAAGTTCTTTTCATCAAATAATATACTATTTCAAAATTTCATGATATCATGTATAATAATCAAATTAATCACTCATTATGAAATATATCTCATTACTTTCTTATCATGGCACAAAGCCTCACATTTCATAAATCAAGCATGAATATATTTCATTACATTAGTCCATGTCAAAGCATCATGCATTTCCTAGCAAAAACATATAAGAAAATCACATTTGGAGGGTTTTTGAAAGGGGGTCATGGCTCCCTTTCTATTTGTGCCATGACTCCCTTGTCTCAGCTGCAACACCACGGCTAGCAGAGAGAGGAGTGATGCGGCTCCCACTTGCTTGTGTTGCGGCCTCCTGGGAAAAATCTGTTGTAGAAACCATCCGAAAATCCACCATTTCCATCTCTTCCTAGATGTTTCCAATCACAAACATAATCCTCAGACACCTCTAAACATCAATTGCATCACAAGTAGACTTTCTAAACCATCCAAGCATGATTTTCACAAACCAAACCCTAACTCAAACTCATAATAATTCAAAGGCATAATCATGCTAAAATCAACATCATACTTCAACCAAACCAAAAATAAACTAACTTCAACTCACCAATGGAAAACCAAGTATAAAAACCCCAAATTATCAACCAAATTCAATATTCATTTTCTTACAAAAGCTTAAACAAATAAAAGAAATGAAGTAGAGGACTTGAATAAGGATTTTTCCCTACCTCTAACTTGAAGATAACCTTCCATTCTTGTCTTGGTTCTTCCTCTTTCTCTTCTTTCTTCTCTTCCCTCTTTCCCTTTTCTTCCTCTGTTTCCTTTTTTCTCGTTTCTCTGTTCTTCTATCAGCCGAAAATTGAAGAGAAAAAGTGAGTGAAAATCACTTTTAAAACATAACTAAGGGGCATTTTAGTCGTTTACCAAAATTTTGTATATGTTAAAAACACTTTGATTTTACTAAATCAAGTTTCTTGATTTCCAACAACCTTAGAATAAATTATAAGATCCATATAAATTCTTGTTTCATCATTTCCATAATTTTTCATATCTATTGTGCCTTAATCCGATATTTAAATACTCACTCGGTATCCTTAAAAATACCAAACTGACTCCTCTTGTCATCAAAATTTAACCACATCCTCTTCTACACATTTGTGACCTAGAAATGAACTTTCCACATTTATTTCCTTTAATTACATATTTATGCTATTTTTTCTGAGTTAAAATAGTTATTTTGCATGTTCTGTGTTGCAACAAAGTGCCTAAATCAACTTAAAACGTCACATGCAACACCCACCTTAGGGTATCACATTTCAGACCAACTCCTTAGATAAACTTTACCCAAGTTATAAAATGTTTAAATATTATTGCAATATGGAACTCAATAAAATGTGGAAAGTAAAATTATATAAAAACTCAACATATATCCCTTGTACATATCATAAAATATTAATATTTTCATTACATAAGCCATATAAAAACTCAACCTGGCCCAAGTTCACAAACTCTAAAGATAAAAGTTCTTCTCAAAAGACAAATTCCCTAGTCAAGAATGTCTCGACGGATAGAAATTCAAGTAAAAGATACCTAGGAGTCATCCCTAGAAGTTTAGCGAAGATCGTTCCACAACTCCCTGATAGGTAAAATGAGCTCTACATATGTAGCCGTAAAGTAAGAAGTAATGATCCCATGGTGGATCCTACGTACAAATAGAGTAATATCACCACAATACTCTATATATCTAGAGTCCCAATGAACATACCAAGCATCAGCGCCATCAAGAAACTATAGTCTAAAGAAACCTAGATGATCCCTCCTTGCTACCATCGCAGTCTTCACTGACATAAGCATAAAATAAAAACGAACAGAACAATACAGCAAAGAGGTAAGAACCCCTACATTAATACCAATGAGGCAATAGAGAAAATGACAGTAAATGATACAGATACAATATTATATCATACAGATATATTATAACATCATAGATAACATATCAATAAGCATAGTTATCACATCAATATGTTGACCCACTATGCATGTGTACAACGACCCATTTCCTACTCCATAGAGCTAATCACAATTTCAGAGAGAATGATAGGGAGTACATGTCTGCATATCGTTAGCCTCAAATCATGTGCCAATATATCAAATCATTGTGTGCAACATGGCCGATACAGACACTCTCAACTAATCACGAAAAGAGCAGTAACTCCATCGAGACCGTCAGTGTATTTGCAAAGGATACCACGACGTCGTGGTGCTACCAACTGGTCACATATGACATTCCACACCCCAACGTCCCCAAGATCATTGAAGATCGTAACTACGCAATTCTCACCTCCACGAAGGTGTAATTCCATGTCCTAGGATGCTTTTCCATGCATGGTGTATGATCCAACACATACAATTTTCCATGTAAGATGTATGATCCAACACATATAATTTTCCATGCAAGATGTATGATCCAACACATACAAATCATATTTCATCATATTTTATATATACACTCCACATTCTTGGCAGTATCATTTTCCAACATAACGGGGCTCACCATGACAACCCAACAGCCAACTGCTATAATTTTCAAACGTGTAAACATTTTATCACGTTTTTGAAATCACGTAACATTTTTCTTATGTTTTCAAATTACGTAAATATTTTTTAACGTTTTCGCAATCGCGTAAATATTTTCAAACATTTTCTAAATTACGTAAATATTTTCAAACATTTTTAAATCACGTAAATATTTTCAAACGTTTTTAAATCGCGTAAATATTTAAAATTATTTTCTCAATCGCATAGTGTAAAAATCAATCGCGTAGCTTAAAAATAGACGTTTTTAAATCGCATAATAGTTTTCTAGCATTTTTCACTTACGTAAAATATTTTCTTAACTTTCTAAACTCATTTATAAAATTCTCTACATAAATTATGTATTTTGGCCTTCTTGAAAATATTTTCTTCCTAAAAATCCTTTACGTATTATTTTCTATGATTCTTTTCAAAAATTTGATTTTCTTGATTTACTTAAGTTTTAAAGCTTTAACATACTAATTTAATTCCAACCATTAAATCTAGTTTCCTTTTTCTACTAAAAATTCATTAAATCAAATTCTTGTTAACTAATTTCCAAAGTCCACACTTAGTAAAATAATCTAGGATTTAAAATACCACACTTTGGTGTGTTGGCCGAAAATTAGGTTTATGTTTCATATACATACTTAATCATTTTTCATCACCAAAATCCTTTACAAAACCATTTTTCATCACTAAAATCCTTTATAAAACCATTAATCCAAGTTCTTACCATTAAATCACTCAATCCATACTTAAGAAAATATTTTTAACATTTTTGCTCTATTGATTTTGTTATGGTCGTGAGCCATCATATAGGGTCTTTGGAACCTTCATATAATTTTCCTCATCACAACATTCACATCCTTTTTTACACAATAATCATCATGCTTTCATAAGCATATAAACAAGCATATAATCATCATGTTTTCATAAGCATATAAACAAGTATATAATTAATAAACAATCATAAAATCAAAGCTATAAAACAAACCAAACAACTATCACCACAAACAAAGCAAGCTTTAAACCATACAAGTGAAAAATCCTTATAGATTTTTCACCACAAACAAAGCCATCTCCTCACCACCAACATATGGTTGATGAGGTTAATCTCCCTCTTACCTCAAGGAAGACAAAATCTACTTAGTTGCTTTGCATCAAAGATTTGTGTAGCCTCCAAAGAAAACCCTAACAAACTTAAACCAACATAAAGTTACAAACTAAGCTTGAATAAGAGAAACCATGGAACAATCATGGTTTAGAAACTCAAGAATCAAACTTAGAAACAAAGAAGAAGAATTTTTACCTTGAAATCTAAAGAACCCGAACTTGTAGTAAAGGTAGAAGATGAAGGATTTTGCTTAAGTCTTCAACATAGAAGAGTCTTAGAATGATGTTTAGGCTTAGAAAATAAGGTTAGATAAAATTTTAGAAGCTTGGATGGTTGGTGTTATGGTGATGGTCGAATGGTCGAATGGTGCTTTGGAGGAGAGAAATGGAGTTTTGGTTAAGTGTAGAAATGAAGAAATGAAGAGAATGGCTTAAGTGACTAAAGTGTGATAGAATTGTGATAGATAGCCTATTCTAAAGCTCATTATCGTGGAGTACTAGCATGTGGGGAATTAATTGCATGGTCAATCAAGGTGCAAATCAAGCACATGGTTCAAGTCATAAAATAGTCATGCTTTGGTCATCCTTTAATGAATCACTTGCTCTTGAATGTCCTAGAACACTCCTTCATGGTCATGGAACTCCTTGCCCATTACTAACCAAGATTTGTTTCAATTTGTGACCATTTAAACTTAAGTTAGCTTACTAATTCATCTAACTTAAAAACTAATCAAGCAAGTCATTTTTGTTGACTTATTACCATTGGTTAATTATCATGACTAGCCACTAATTTTGACTTCTTATAACTAGTGGCATATGACCATCACATGGCTAAAGCTACAAGAATTTATTACTCACATAATAAAAATTACTACTCACAAACTAGTAATTATTGTACAGTGAATAATAAAATCACAGCATAAGAAAATTTAGTAACTGTATCCGGTTTTGAGTTTAGTAAGATCCTCCGACCCTGCATTAACAGCACAAAATTTTCTGGCCCATAAAATTTTAGTGTTCCCACAGACGGCCCAAAATAATACTAAAATATTCACAGTCTCAAAAAATCCACAAAAATTTTTAAAAATCACAAAAATTATAAAATTCATATTTATGTAGAAAAAACAAAATTCGGGGTGTTACATCACAAAATTTAACGGACATGTTAAATAAGTATTAAGTTATCTTGTAACTTTATAAAATCCTAACATGTGTAAAAAGAGGATGTTACAATTCTCTCATCTTTTTAAAAATTTTGTCCCCAAAATTTAGCTGCTCATACTAATAATTTAGAAAACCATAACAATTTCCTTTTCACTGTATCCATCTTATCCATTTCAACCTCTGGCCAAACTTAGATATTCATATTCTTTCCATTTTTGACAAGGGTTACTTTGTAAAAAGTTAGAAGATTAAACTTCTCTTCTTACCTTCTTAAAGTATATACCCTTCCTAGAACTTGTAGTCTAGGATCGAGTATAACTTCCTGTCTTTACTGACACCTGCTGATGCAGTGCTCTAGTTGATCACATACGTAGTATACCAAATAAGGTATATCACTATTTTGTCCTTTTCATACTTAGAGGATTCAGGCTCCACAGTTTTCATATGATTTTGATCATTTCCATTTTGTGAATCACTAGGTGTAGAATCGCATTCCTCATCCTCATTATCTATCCTTTTCCTCTTTTGAAGATTCGTGATAATCTGCTCAGGTTGCATTTGGTGGGCAGGATAAGGAGGACCTGATAGTATTAGCTAATACTATCAGGCCTTATTAGGTGTTTGGTAATATAACCTGAAAGTATAATGAAATCAGGCCAAGCATTTTTATCCTACTCTAATCTGATAATAATATCCTTTCCCCCACCCTATGATAAGACTTGATAGGATATTATTTTCCACCCTACCCTTTAACATCATCCTTTCCATCCAAACTTCTCACCATTGTCCACAACCACCTACTCACACCACCTTATAACCCACCACCACTAACAGCGACCCAAAACCTCCGTCAACGACCAAACTACGACCAAGCAACCATCACCAACATTTCTAATCACCACGCAGAGCTTCCATCCAGTAGCCAGATCCGTGAAATAGCACCATGCGCAGCCACCCACCCGCACAGCAATCGTTCACCATCGTGCCTCACTCCTCCGCATCTCAGCATCGCACTTCCACCCTTAGAAACTCAGATCTGCCACCGTAGCTACCCCACGCCATTGTGAGACTACTGAATTTGCACCATCCGCGATAGATCTGTAACCACCAGATCCACCACCAGCCTTCATCGTATCCCTCTTGCTCCAACCGAAAATGATGGCGTGGTTGCTCTAGCCATCTCATTCTCTTCAACCATGTCCTGACTTTGCAACCATCTCCATGTTGGCTATGTTCTTGTGGAGGCTAACATCAAAACAAACCAGGATGCGTGGTAGAGGAACACTTGATTTTGTTTTTGAAGAAGTCATTTTTTTGAATAGGGGATGAAATCTTGCATAGAATAGGGGAAGAGAAGAAGACACCACGACATACTAGTTTTTTTTTTTATTTTGAAGGGTATTATAGTAATATTAAATAATTATTATACTATCTAAATTCTTATACTGTTGGGTATCAAATATCTGATTGTATAAGAGTTAATTATATCTTTTATACTATCAACATTTATCCTATTGACTTATACTATCAGCTCTTATAGCCAAATGTAACCTTAATGTTTATCCTCAGTGGTCTATAATTTTACATTTCTTGACTAAAGTGAGAAAAATCCCTAATCTCCATAAGCCTGGCAAATCTCTTGTTTTCTATCCTTTCAATCTAGGTTCAAACTTGGCATATTTTTTGTTTTCGTTTGGATTGATCTTAACATATGAGAAAAACTTGAAAAGTCCTCTAAAATTCACTTCACTTCATATTATACAATGGATATGCCTCCTTGTTTTAGTTTCAAAAATATTATACTCCTTTATCATCTTATATATTTCTTAGAAAACACTTGTTTAAGAAAATCTCCCTAAATGCCTGCCACATTACATAAGTACATATAACTCCTAATAGTCTTATTTTACTCCTCCACCAATACTCTATTTTGCCCGTTGTCTTAAAAATTCAACCATATTAGGAATTCCCTTAATTTATTTATTCTTTGAGTGCCTTCCTTCCCTTATGTTGTAAAAGCAAAACATTGCCAAATCTTCCAAGACTTCCATCTGTGTGAATACATAGCTTCTCTTTATCATATACAATGTTGCAATTTCATACTGGCAGTATATATATCTTCAATTGTTTAAACCTTTGTAGTTACTAAGTCAATTTTGAGTGTTAAGGCCTTAACAAAATAGGAATAACTATAGCCATATACTCGTCCACATTAGCTAACATGTAAGCATACATGAATAAAGATCTTGCTTCGAATATTGTCTTATTTGACAAAATGAAAAATGCCTTCTCATTTTCAAAAGAATATATTTCCATTCAAACAAAATAACATTTCACAAGAGAAATTTCTAGGTCTTTCTTCCTTTCCAAATTTCCTATAGAAAGTATCAGCTTCTTGAATACTGGTCTTAAAATTCCTTACATTCCTCTTTTCAAGAACTTTAACAACCAAAACATTACCATCACCTAGAAATTAATGCGGGTGTATCCGTGTATTATGTAAAATAGGGCCTTTGAACCTCAAGCTCCCATATAAAGAAACATATCAGTGATATACATGTGGATCATAAGAATCTCATTCAAAAATAATACTATAGAAAAACAAACTGAAAGCTTCGAGATGACAACTTTCTTGTTCTTTCAATTCCATACATTTTTCTTAACTCTACAATATCTAACGACGTTGTATCTCATGTAGAAATAACAACTCTGATGAATGTTTTCATATTTACAAACATATCTTTACCATTATCTCTTCAGAAAACATAACTCGATTTAGATCTTCGAAAATTATAACTTTCAAAAATGTTTGTCTCAAAACGATTTGGAAAATCATACTCTTTATCTTGATGAATAATCCCCTATGGATAATCCTTCATTTAATCTCATGATTTACTGTATATGTAACATACTAACCGGCTATTAACTTGACTTATTTTCATATTACTTTTCATATTTAGCACACTTTTGGTCCCATATTCCGACTTGAATTTGCTTTCTTGTATATTGTAGAAATTTGAGATCTAACCTCAATACCTGACCTTTTGCTCTTTTAAAGACTTTATTGATTCACTTTGTTCCTCGACTATCACTATGTTATATCCTTTTCTGATTAATAATAAATTTGCCTTTCTAAGCTCTAGATAATATGGGAATCCTAATCCCATTTGTAGAGGTGGGTTGACTTCCATCCTAACAAAAATCTTGTTAACACTAGCAATTCGTTCCTTTATATCAGTTACCACCATCTTAATTCTTTGAAATATATCACTAATACAATCTTTAGTAAATTCCATAATTTACAACTTAATTTTACTATATCATGATTTTACTTTAAGCATCATAATAAACTCATTGTTATTCACCAAATTATTGCTTCATATTACCTTATAGACATGCTACCTTACTTCAACTCAAGAATTCCATCTTTCTTATCTTCTCACTTGTTCTCTAGGAAATATTTATCTAAAAAGATTACTCTAGATACCTTCCAAATCATTTATGTACCAACAACTTCCATTAATCATCTCAAACTCATCAACTAATGCTCCACTTCTCCTTTCAACATAAAAGAAACAAATGATGTCTTTTGTTCGTCTGAACAACTTATTACTTCTAATATCTTCTTCCTTTCACTTAGTCTCTCTTCAACTTTTATTGAGTCAAGCTCACCTCGAAACAACAAAAGGTTCAATTCTCTGAATTTTGAGAGATCGCAGAAGTACTAACTCCTTACTATTATTATTTTCTCAACTGATGGATTTGGTTGGTCTCCTCCTCTTTATCATACTATTGATAGCCTCAATCTGCTCCCGCATGACTCTATTAGTCACTTCTATCTGTTTTTCAGTGGCGACTCTTTGTTCTCTCATCGCTTTCATCAATGACCTAACGATCTCAGACATATCACAATTACTCTTTCAAAAAGGTTTCATATTCTCCCACATTCGCCTAGGAGGTGCTATAATTTCCTGTTCATATTGAACATTACATATTGAGTTGGCCAAACTTGATATCATGTAACAATGTACCAGTAATTATTAACATCGAATCTTAAGGTTGTCATGCAATTCTATTCACATATCTCACATTGAGATAAAAGGATGCACAACACAAACCAAAACATCTAAACAAGCTCAAAAGTATAGTCAATCCATTCCTCGACTCGACAGGAAGAGCTGCTCTGATACTAAAATATAACACCCTAATTCTAAATACTATAGTATACCCTGCGTATACTAAGTAACTAAAATTAGTATGCCACTTTGTAACTCTAGCGTAATTTACAATCTGCTTAATATCTATTTAACGAGTAAATATATAGAGTCTTTACAAAAGTAAGAGAGCAAGACATTTTATATCTCAGAAAACTTACTCTTTACTATAAATATATCTTATATGTTTGAGATTACAACTTATACAAACTATATATATAAACTTAATTATAGAACTATTAATATAATTATAAACCAAAATAATTACATAAATAGCTTAACTAAGTCTTCATTGCCTTGCCTTGCACTTGCTTTGACCCTTTGCAGGATGTATCATGGAAAACATAAAACAAGACTGGTGTGAGAAATAATAATTCTCAGTAGTAAAATTTAAATAGTGACATCATGGTAAATCCAGATGCTTTGGGCTAAAACACAAATTGTACGTCATCATTTAGAAATGTGGCATAAGCCAAATCTCAGTCATTTCCCTTCCCAAAACAGATAATTCATTTAATAAAGAATACAATTCAATCATTATATAGAAATTCAACATAAGTCAATATGTAATCATTATAACAATTATGGAGGCTAACAAATATTTTCATTCTCAACCTTTTCTAACTAGTTTTTATCCTTAATCTCCACATTTAATAAAAATAAGACAATTGCCCACACAATTGTCAATTTTATGCAATGCATAGTGATGTATGATTATGCCTAATGAAACCCCTAAAGTATGCTTATGCTATGATTTTAAAAGGTTTTGTTTTAGAAAACACATGTTATTTGAATATTTCCAGGAAGCCCTTTTGTTCCAAGAAACCCTTTTATTCCTTGTATTGTTTCTGAGATAGGCAAGATGTACTTTTGTTCCTTGCACTACCAAACATTCATAATTTTGAAACTTGGAGCCCTTTTGTCCAAGCCGCTTGGAGCCCTTTTGTCCAAGCCATAGATTTACAATACATGAAAATATCAAATAATAAGTTTGAAAACAAAACATGCATAATTGTTCATAAAATCATTACTTCATATACTTTTTACTTAATCACATTCTCTTTGCATAATAGGAAAACACAACTTCTCCATGAAGCCTTTCATTTACATCATACTTTGTAGAGAGGGAGTGTCTTATCTTTTCATTTACTCAATCTCAACTACCTTAATCTTTTCATTATTATGCTTTTCATTACTATGCCTCATCAAAACATTCATTAATGTGCATATCTCAATATGCTTATCAACATCAATTACATTTATCATTCATTTTCAAGTCCTAACATAGTTCTTTTCATCAAACAATATACTAATTCAAAATTTCATAATATCATGTATAATAATCATATTAATCACTTATTATGAAATATATCTCATTACTTCCTTATCATGGCACAAAGCCTCACATTTCATCAATCAAGCAAGAATATATTTCATTACATTAGTCAATGCCAAAGCATCATGCATTTCTTAGCAAAAACATATAAGAAAATCACATTTGGAGGGTTTTTGAAAGAGGGTCACGACTCCCTTTCTATTTGTGTTGTGACTCCCTTGTATCAACTACAACACCACGGCTGGCAGAGAGGGGAGTGATGCGGCTCCCACTTGCTTGTGTCGCGGCCTCCTGGGAAAAATATGGTTTCTGCAACATTTTGTAGAAACCATCCGAAAATCTACCATTTCCATCCCTTCCTAGATGTTTCCAATCACAAACATAATCCTCAAACACCTCTAAACATCAACTACATCACAAGTAGACTTTCTAAACCATACAAGCATGATTTTCACAAACCAAACCCTAACTTAAACTCATAATAATTCAAAGGCATAATCATGCTAAAATCAACATCATACTTCAATCAAACCAAAAATAAACCAACTTCAACTCTCCAATGGAAAACCAAGTATAAAAACCCCAAATTATCAACCAAATTCAATATTCATTTTCTTACAAAAGGTTAAACAAATAAAAGAAATGAAGTAGAGGAGTTGAAGAAGGATTTTCCCCAACCTCAAACTTGAAGATAACCTTCCATTCTTATCTTGGTCCTTCCACTCTCTCTTCTTTCTTCTCTTCCTTCTTTCCCTTTTCTTCCTCTGTTTCCTTTTCTCTCATTTCTCTATTCTTTTATCAGTCAAAAATTGAAGAGAAAAAGTGAGTGAAACTCACTTTTAAAATATAACTTAGGGGCATTTTAGTCTTTTACCAAAATTTCGTATCTGTTTAAAACACTTTGATATTATTAAATCAACTTTTTTGCTTTCCAACAACCTTAGAATAAATTATAAGATCCATATAAATTCTTGTTTCATCATTTTTATAATTTTTCATATCTGTTATGCCTCAATCCGGTACTTAAATACTCACTCGATATCCTTAAAATACCAAACTGACTCCTTTTGTCTTCAAAATTTAACCACATCATCTTTCACATATTTGTGACCTAGAAATGAACTTTCTATATTTATTTCCTTTAATTACATATTTATGCTATTTTTCTGAGTTAAAATAGTCATTTTATACGTTTTGTGTTGCGGCAAAGTGCCTAAATCAACTCAAAACGTCACAAAATTTAATGGACATATTAAACAAGTATTAAGCTACCTCGATAACTTTATACAAGCCTAACATGTGTAAAATGATGATGTTACAAACCTCAGTCAATCAACGAAAAATGGATTAAGCATCTATTTAACCCTAAATCAACCTCATTTTTAGAGTTCATGTGAGTTAGACAATCCATCAAACACCTTTGATGCATTGTCTAGTTTCTACAATTCCCATTAAACAATTGATTATTATGCAACCATCATATGAACACTAAGACCAAGTTAAGCACTCAACCAAGGAGTAACAAAATCAAAGAAAAGGAAGAGAGAAATATGATTAACAAGTAAATTAAACATTCAAACCAAGGTCTCAACATTAAACATTAAGAGTGTTTCAATCACTAGGATTAATTACAAAGCTTTAACTCTCCATGAATGGAGAGCAGAACAAAAAAAATAAAGAAAACCTAGAGAAAATGAGAAGAGAGAAGAGGAGAGGAAATAAGAGAATAGAAGATGAAAACTGAAAAATAAGAAGTGTCTACTCTCTAGCCTCAGAGTTGGCTCAAAATCCCACATAACAGACACCAAAGATTAAAATACAAGTATGCCCCTAGCTTAGGACATTTTATCTTCCAATTAACTTTAATTGGACACATAATTTACAAGATTTAGACACCTAATGAAGGAGTTATGACCAAAACACGTTTAACAGCTTCTGGATCCTGTCATTTCCCTTAAGGCGTTAAAAACCTTATCAAAATGTCACTATTTTGATAAGTGATCTCATGAAAGTTGAAGTGTTTAGTCTCAAATTTCCAATGGAACCATTTTCAGCCTATTCTGACTCCTACAGCCCAAGATATGACCCAATCTTTGCACATTGCTCAGGTTCTAGCAACAACACCTCTATTCTAACTTTCAGGCCCATTATAACCCACTAGACATTCAATTCAACTCTAGATCTCTTCGTCAAAGTTGTAGAGCTTCTTCTCAGCTTTCTTACAAGGTAAATTTGATAATTTTTAAATGTCTATAACTCAAGTAATACCTAAAATACAGAAATAGTATACAATTGTCACAATGCTAAAAAATATAATTAAACCCAATTTGAACTCAAACTTATAAATGGTGGCCAAAACTAATTAATTAAGCGCAAGAGAGGTCTAAAATATTGTTACCAAATGGCTTCCAGTACTCAAGAGGGGGGGTGAATTGAGCATTAAAAATTTTTTCACAAAAGCGTAAACAAATTAAATATGCTCAAAATAAAATGTTAAAATGACGGTAAAATAAAGGAAGAGAAAAAGAACAACCAATAAATAAATAGCGAGAGATAATAAAATAAAAGTAGATAAATAAAATATTAAGGATTAAGAAAAGCAGGCACAAAATTTATCCTGGTTCGACCATCGACCACTAACCACTTGTGACCTACATCTAGTCCTCGAAACACAGTTCAAGATTTTTCACTATTCAAGACAAGCTTAAAGCAGGTGCTTACGACCTTTACAATCAAGAGCACTTTTCACACACAAGGAATGTAACACCCCAATTTTTAGAAAATGTCCCGAATGTTCTGTTTGCTGTTTTTTTTAGCTTTTGTATAAATGACTGTTATGTCCCTATTTTACTGTTTCTTGTTTTTCTGTATGAAATACAAATATATTTTACAGGCTAAAATTTTATTTGATCGTTTTACGTATTTTACTTTGAGACGGTAAAATAAAAATTTTCTCGAGCTACTGTTTTAATTTTTTTGGGTGATATACAGACAATTAATACTGTCTGTAATTTTATTTGAACGTTTTGGATGATTTGCTTCGTCGTGGGGAAAAATGAAAAAATGACCGTTATGTCCCGATTGTACTATTTTTAATTTTTCTATATGTTACAATGCTTAATATTACTGTCTATGATTTTATTTGGACTTTTTGTGCGATTTGCTCCGGGACAGGAAAATAATATTTTTCTGGGCCGGGGAAATCTTGTTTTAATTATTCAGACTGGGGGATCTTACTAAACCCAATTCTGAATGAGACAATAATTAATCTTTTAATTTTTAGGATTTAATTGTCAAATAAAATAATTTTGTATATTATTTTATTAGTCAGTATAATTAGATGACAGTGGACCTGAAAATGTTTTGCGAGACCCACGCTTAGCTAATACAGTTAACTTAGTAGCTTAATTAAGCATCATTAGTGAAGGAATTTTCTAGAACAAGTGACTAAGCTAGATGACTAGGTTAATTAGTGACTAAGCATGGTGACTAAGGCTAATGACAAGGCAAGGATGAACCAATAGGAGCCAAGCTTGCTAACCAAGTTTTGATCTTGGCCTTTGATGCATTCTAAGGCAAGGATGAAGCCAAGCAAGGCTACACCTTGCATGGCATGAAGTCCACGGCCATTTGGCCTTTGGGAGACCAAATTCACTTTGTCTTCATGCAACTTTCTCTCTTCTCTCTCTTCCAAAAACCCTAAACACCATTGATGTTCTCTTGGAGCTAGTTTCGGCCAAACACATTTCTACACCATCAAACCACCCAAAATTCTATCCAACCAAGTTTTCTAAACCTAAACACAATCCTAAGAACATCTCTAGTTGGGAGTTCTTGCAAAATCCTTCATTTGAAGCTTGAAAACCTACTTGGAATATTCAACTAAGAAGGTGAAATTCCTAGATTTTCTTTTCTAAACTCTTTTTCAAAGTTCTAAGCCATGATTTCTCCATGGTTTAAGCTCTCTTTCTATGGTTAGTAATGGTTAGTTTTGTTTAAGCTTGCTAGGTGACTTGGTGGAGTGAAACCGAAACCCTAGGAGGAGTGAAAGAATAGTTTTTGTCTTCATTTAAGGTAAGAGGAAGACTAATCTTATCATCTATAGATGGTGGTAAGAAGATGGAGTGTGATTTTTGTGATTGTAGAATCCATAAGGATTCATTTGTGTGATTGTTAGTAGCTAGTTTATGTGTTTGTGTATTTGTTAGTAGCTTTCCTATTTGATGTTTGTAATAATTTGCATGTCTACAAGCTTTGATTGCATGTCTACAAGCTTTGATTTAGGTTATATGTGTTAGAAATATATTGCATGTGTTAGAATTGCATGATAGTGTATAGGATGTGAATAATATGCTAAGGTATGCATGAGTGTTCCAAAGAACACAAACTTAAGGCTCACGGCTATGGACACAAAAGGAGAACCAAAATGTTCTCATATTTTCCCTAAAGTGTAATTTAATTAACCTAGGAAAATTAACAAGAGATAGCATTGTTTAGATCAAGGAAAATGAATTTAGAAATCAAATGATCCAAACATATATTTCGGCCAACATGCCAAATCAAGAATTCATGATTTCTACAATCAATTCCAAACTATTTTCAAGTATAAAGATGCAATATATGTTAAAAAGAATTTTTCTCCAATGATTTTTAAAGAAACAAAATGATTTGAATTAAGTTTAAAGATTAAAATTAATGATTTTATTATTAGAAAGAAAATACAGTAACTTTTGAGAATTTCTAACATATGGCTCATGCTGTATTTTGAAGCATGTTAGTAGTTTTCAAAAGGATTAATTATATGGTTTAAAAATTTAATAAACAGAATTTTTACGGTAAAATTAGGAAACCATTAATATAATTTTCTAAACAAAATACTGTCAATTTTTAGTAAAAATGGACAAATAAGATAGGAAAGATGTCCAAAAGACAGTATACGGTATTGAAAATATTTTACGTAGTTTAAACGTATTATTTATTATTTCTGTTTATTTAAACAGTAATTTTTAAGGAGTTTGGACAAGAAAATGATTTAAAAACCTTACGCGATTGAGAAAATGTATTAAAAACTCTACGCGATTTTAAAAACAGAAAAATAAATTTACGCGATTTAAAAACGTTTGTAAAAACGACGAGATTGTGAAAACGCGATAAAATTTCTATGCGATTGACCGAAACGATATTTCTATATTCTTTTTGGATTTTCTGTATTTTTTTCTACTGTCGGGCTATGAGGTGAACCCGTACAGGCTTTGGAGCAGTATTTGTCCGGTGGGACTTACTGTATTTTTTTTTATCTTGAGAATATCCTGGTAACTTGAGGATATGCCAATTTTTGGTGGATTGGTTGACGAGGGGAATCACATCGTGTTGTCGATGTGATAAACGTAGTGCGGTTCATTATTCTTATGAACTTGGAGACGTTAGTGTACGGAATCCCATATATGGACAGTCGGTCGCTCTGCTGGGCCGTGGTAACCGATAGCACACTAATGAACTCGACACGCACTATTTTTAATCGAGATTTCGTAAAGTCTAATAGTACATTGCCTGTAGTGCCACAATGTGAGACCGTGGACTACACCATGCTTTGGGTGATATGGATTCCATATGACATGGGGCTATAGACGCAAAGTGTGACAGCGCAATAGTTTGGTTGGGCAGCCGTGGTACTAATAGATTTTGCGAGTCATTCTCTCTCTGATATCTGTTTGGGTTTAGCTCCATGGAGTAGGATCGTGTCATGTTGCATTTAATTATATCTTGAACATTATTTATTTTATTTATTTATTTATTTATTTAGTTATCGTTAAAAATTTGTCTGCATTTCTCGAAATTATTTTATTTGTGATGTTATATTGTATGTGTTATTGATTTATCTGTGAAATTATGTGTTGTTATAATAATTAGATTTTTACACTATACTGTTATTAAATTACTGTTATAGCTTTTCATATTGCATGAACTGTATATCTGTTGTTTGTCATTTTCTTATTTGCCATGTTTGTGATGATTTTAGATTGTCTTACCTCTTTCTTTATTATATATGTTTTCTGTATATTTATTTTATGCGGTAAAGAGTTTGAGGAAGAGGAACAGCCTCTTGAGATTCTGTATCCCGAGGAGGAGGAAGATCAGCAAGCCAAAGATCAGATCGACGATCAAGAACCATCTGATCATCCATATCCATTGGACTGATTAGTTTGGGTATGGCGGTACTAGGATTTTTGGGGTTCGTGACACTCGAGTTTCACGGTGGATCGTTAGCTTGGCATATGCGAGGAGACAGAGACTCCGTGACGTATGCGGGACGGCTGACCGTGTCCCTACGTCATAGGTTTGATGACGAGCCAGTGATGACGACGACTGTGTTTCTGCACTTAGAGTTACCTTTATCCATTAGGCGTCATTGGGGTGGTGTATCCACTGAGCCTAGTGAGATGACACTCGTATCGACTGCGCGGTCTCATGTCCGTCGAGTGTCGAGGCATCCTGGGTATTTATCTTCTGATGAGTTTCCTGAGAGTGATCCATCAGAGGATTAAATATTTATGATGTATTTTGGGCGCGTCTGCGTATGTATATATTGACTCTTTACTTTTTTTTTTTTTTACTGTTTCTGTTGAAATATTTGTAGTTGTAGTTGTAAATTATTTGTATAACTTATAACTTGGACCATATTATATTATGAGTGATGTTGTTTTGTTTATTTTATGTTTCCGTATTATTTTATTTAATAATATTCTTTTAACAGGAATTATTTTACAACCCATATTAATATTTAATAAATGTTTTACAACTTGGGTAGATTTTATTTATCTTTCTTTATATATGTGACATTCCCACAAGGGTGTTACATTAGTTGGTATCAGAGCCCAAGTTAGAGTCTTTTAGGGTTGTGGTTGGGTCTGTTTTTTTTGTCTTGTGTGTGATTCTCTCGTGATTTACTTCCGAAAGGATGTATCTAATTTTGTTTTGTTCTGTTTGAAGAAAGAAGATGTCTGGACGAGGTAGAGGACGTGCGAACGTGAATCGTGATATGGATCCTATGATTGCGGCTGCTGAAGCTATGCAGCGGATGGTCAAGTAATGATGCGCAGACTTTGAGAGCGACTCAACAAAGAAGATGCTCTGCGATGCCCTAAATTTATCGAATTTAGGCGCCACAATCCGCCACCGTTTAGAGGCGAGGTTGATCCGGAGAAGGCAAGTCAATGGATACAAGACTTGGAAAGGATTTTTGAAGGAATGAGATGCACAGATGATAAGAAGGTAACTTATGCTGTCTTTATGTTAAGAGGAGATGGAGAACATTGGTGGAGAGGAACTCGCCAAGTTTTACAAGCTGAAGGGACTGAGATTACGAGGGAAGTGTTTTCTGATACTTTTCTGGGAAAGTATTTTCCTGCAAGTGCTAGGCATGCTAAGGAAATGGAATTTCTTGGTTTGCGACAGGGAAATATGACGGTGAATGAGTATGCAACCAAATTTGAGAATTTATCTCAATTCTCGGATTATGTTCAAACTCGACCGGATGATTCATGGAGATGTCGGAAGTTTGAATCGGGCTTGAGAGTGGAACTGAAGCGAGGGGTGATATCCTTGAGGATAAATCAGTTTCATGCTTTGGTTGATGCATGTGCGCGACTTGAAGAATTAGAGCCGTCAAGAGATCAGAGGAATCGTAGCTTTGGGCCGACAAGGTTTCAGAGAGGTGGAGGAGGTAATACGAATCGGTTTCAGCGCAAGCCGTATTCCAGACCATCAGGGAGTCAATCTCAACGACCACCAGTTGGGGGAAGTGCAAGTGGTAGTGGAGCTGGACAGAAAGTGACGTTTACGCCAACATGTTTTAAGTGCGGAAAGAAAGGTCGTATCTCTCCGGAGTGCACGGTTAAGGGGACAGTTTGTTTTAACTGCAAGCAACCTGGGCATATATCGAAGGATTGTACTCAGCCAGAAAGGAAACTTGCTGTTCGTTATGTTCGTGCTAATCAACAGAAGTCAGGGAATACTCAACCAAGATCTGGAGGGCGAGTATATACTATGACGGGAACAGAAATTTCTCAATCTGATGATCTTATACAAGGAGATGGTGATATTGGAGGTAACCATCTGACTGTGTTATATGACTCTGGTGCTACACACTCGTTTATTGCATATGATTGTGTGGAAAGATTGAAGTTGCCTGTGTCTTCTTTGAATGTTAAATTGAGTGTTTCTACTCCAACTGCTAAACTGTGATTGCATCAAAGATATGTTTGGATTGTCCTGTTGTTGTGAAGGATCGTAAGTTTTTGGTCAACTTGATTTGTTTACCTCTTGTTGAGATAGATGTAATCTTAGGGATGGACTGGTTATCTTCTAACCATATCCTTATAGATTGTGCAAGCAAAACTATAGTTTTTCCTAAGAAAGAAAAGTCTGGATTCTTAATTGCTGTTAAGGTCAAGTCTTTGTTAAGAGAGGGAGCACAGGGATATGTGGTATTGTCTTCTCTAGAGGTTAAGAATGAGAAGGATGTGAATACTATTCCTGTTGTCAACGAGTTTCCAGAGGTTTTTCCTGATGACGTACCTAGTTTACCACCTGAGAGGGAGATCGAGTTTTCAATTGATTTAGTACCAGGAGCAGGTCCTATCTCAATTGCACCGTACCGTATGTCGCCAGCAGAGTTGGAGGAGCTGAAGAAGCAATTGGTGGAGTTGTTAGAGAAGCAGTTTGTGCGACCAAGTGTTTCGCCATGGGGAGCGCCAGTGCTTTTGGTCAAGAAGAAGGATGGAACTTCTCGGCTTCGTCAGCTGAACAAGGTGACTATCAAGAATAAGTATCTGCTTCCAAGAATTGACGATTTGATGGATCAGTTAAGAGGAGCTGTGGTGTTTTCCAAGATAGATCTGAGATCGGGTTATCACCAGATTCGTGTTAAAGGGGAAGATATACCGAAAATCGCTTTTCGAACTCGTTATGGACATTATGAGTATCAGGTAATGCCATTCGGGGTAACGAATGCTCCTGCCATATTTATGGATTATATGAACAGGATTTTTCGTCCGTATCTAGATAGATTTGTCGTTGTCTTCATCGATGACATTCTGATCTATTCTCAATCTAAGGAAGAGCATGCTGAACATCTTGGTATTGTTCTTCAGATTTTGAGAGAAAAGCAGTTGTATGCGAAGTTGGCTAAATGTGAGTTCTGGTTGGAAAAAGTTCAGTTTTTAGGTCATGTGATTTCTAAAGAAGGTATTGCGGTAGACCCATCAAAAGTGGAGACTGTTTTACAGTGGGAAAGGCCTAAGACGGTAACAGAAGTTCGAAGTTTCGTTGGACTTGCTGGTTATTACCGGAGGTTTATTGAAGGTTTTTCGAAGATTGCTAGACCGCTTACACAACTTACGAGGAAAAGTCAAGCTTTTGAGTGGACGAAAGAACGTGAAGCCAGTTTTCAAGAGTTAAAGAAGAGGTTAACAACTGCACCTGTGTTGATCTTGCCAGATTCTAAGGGAACTTTTGATGTGTATTGTGATGCTTCTTATCAAGGGTTAGGCTGCGTTTTGATGCAGAATCGGAATGTTGTAGCGTATGCTTCTCGTCAGTTAAAAGTTTATGAGAGGAACTATCCAACGCCCGATTTGGAATTGGCTGCAGTGGTTTTTGCTCTGAAAGTGTGGAGGCATTTTCTGTATGGAGCGTTATTCAATGTCTTTAGTGATCACAAGAGTCTAAAGTACTTGGTTGATCAGAAAGAATTGAATATGAGGCAAAGGCGATGGTTGGAATTCTTAAAGGATTATGATTTTCAACTTCAATACCATCCGGGAAAAGCTAATGTGGTAGCTGATGCCTTAAGCAGAAAGGTGCTTAGTGTTTCTGCAATGATGATCAAGGAGGAAGAGTTGATCAATAAGTTTCGAGATCTATGGTTATCTGTGGAGTTTCTACCTGAAAAAGTTCGTTTGTTTAAGGTTGTGATCATAAACGAATTTCTTGATGTTGTTCGAGATAAACAAAAGGAAGACGTGTTTTTGCAAAATGAGAGAGAATTGCTAAAGCAAGGTCATAAAGCGACGGTAGAAGAAGGAGCAGATGGAATCTTAAGGTTTAAGGGAAGAATTTGTATGCCTGATGATTCTGAATTAAAGAAGTCGATTCTAGATGAAGCTCATACTAGTGATCTTAGTTTACATCCGGGGATGACCAAGATGTATCAAGACTTGAAAAGGTTGTTTTGGTGGCCAAGGATGAAAAGAGACATAGCAGAGTATGTGGAGTCTTGTCTGGTTTGTCAGAAAGCGAAAGAGGAACATCAGAGACCAGCTGGAATGTTGCAACCGTTATCTATTCCAGAATGGAAATGGGATAGTATCTCTATGGATTTCGTTACTGGTTTGCCAAGGACAAGGAAAGGTTATGATTCAATATGGGTTATAGTCGATAGGCTTACTAAATCGGCTCATTTCTTACTGATTAATATCAAGTATTCGTTGGAAAGATTAACCCAGTTGTACATTAGCGAGATTGTTAGATTACATGGTGTACCTACATATATAGTTTCTGATCAAGATCCGAGGTTTACGTCAAGGTTTTGGCGAAGTCTGCAAGAAGCTATGGGAACTAAGTTGCGACTGAGTTCGGCGTATCATCCACGGAGTGATGGTCAGACAGAGAAACTATACAATCTTTGGAGGATCTGTTGCGTGCTTGTGTTTTAGAGCAACGAGGAAGTTGGGATGAATTTTTATCTTTGATAGAATTCACCTACAATAATAGTTTTCACTCAAGTATAGGGATGGCACCCTATGAGGCATTGTACGGAAGACGATGTCGAACCCCGTGATGTTAGTATCAAGATGGGGAAAGCATGATTGTTGGACCAGATCTTGTACAACAGACTACGGAGAAGGTACAGATGATACAAAAGAAGATGAGAACGACGCAAAGCAGACAGAAGAGTTATGCGGATAAACGAAGACGACCTCTTGAGTTTGAGGAGGGTGAGCATGTGTTTCTACGAGTTACTCCTACGACCGGTGTCGGAAGAGTTATCAAGTCTAAGAAGCTTACTCCTAAGTTTGTTGGACCGTATCAGATTATCCGACGTATAGGTCCTGTGGCGTATCAGATTGCTTTGCCGCCTTTTCTATCCAATTTGCATGATGTATTTCATGTATCTCAGCTCAGGAAGTATATACCAGATCCGACGCATGTTATACAACCAGATAAAGTACAGTTGAAGGAGAATTTGACTTACAAGACTTTACCTGTTAGAATCGAGGACAGAAAGGTAAAGCAGCTTCGAGGGAAGATGATCGAGCTAGTGAAGGTCATATGGAATGACGTGACGGGTGATGCTACCTAGGAGCTGGAAGATAAAATGAGGGATCAGTATCCTCATTTGTTTTGATGAGCAGCGAATTTTGAGGACGAAATTTTTTATTTTGTTGGGGAGAGTTGTAACATCCCAATTTTTAGAAAATGTCCCGAATGTTCTGTTTGCTGTTTTTTCGAGCTTTTGTGTAAATAACTGTTATGTCCCTGTTTTACTGTTTCTTGTTTTTTTGTATGAAATACAAATATATTTTACAAGCTAAAATTTTATTTGATCGTTTTACGTATTTTGCTTTGAGATGGTAAAATAAAAATTTTCTCGAGCTACTGTTTTAATTTTTTCGGGTGATATACGAGACAATTAATACTGTCTGTAATTTTATTTGAACGTTTTGGATGATTTGCTTGCGTGGGGGAAAATAAAAAAATGACCGTTATGTCCCGATTGTACTGTTTTTAATTTTTCTATATGTTACAGTGCTTAATATTACTGTCTGTGATTTTATTTAGACTTTTTGTGCGATTTGCTTCGGGACAGGAAAATAATATTTTTTCGGGCCGAGGAAATCTTGTTTTAATTATTCAGACTAGGGGATCTTACAAAACCCAATTCTGAATGAGACAATAATTAATCTTTTAATTTTTAGGATTTAACTGTCAAATAAAATAATTTTGTATATTATTTTATTAGTCAGTATAATTAGATGACAGTGGACCCGGAAATGTTTTACGGGACCCACGCTTAGCTAATACAGTTAACTTAGTAGTTTAATTAAGCATCATTAGTGAAGGAATTTTCTAGAACAAGTGACTAAGCTAGATGACTAGGTTAATTAGTGACTAAGCATGGTGACTAAGGCTAATGACAAGGCAAGGATGAACCAATAGGAGCCAAGCTTGCTAACCAAGTTTTGATCTTGGCCTTTGATGCATTCTAAGGCAAGGATGAAGCCAAGCAAGGCTACACCTTGCATGGCATGAAGTCCACGGCCTTTTGGCCTTTGGGAGACCAAATTCACTTTGTCTTCATTCAACTTTCTCTCTTCTTTCTCTTCCAAAAACCCTAAACACCATTGATGTTCTCTTGGAGCTAGTTTCGGCCAAACACATTTCTACACCATCCAACCACCCAAAATTCTATCCAACCAAGTTTTCTAAACCTAAACACAATCCTAAGAACATCTCTAGTTGGGAGTTCTAGCAAAATCCTTCATTTGAAGCTTGAAAACCTACTTGGAATATTCAACCAAGAAGGTGAAATTCCTAGTTTTTCTTTTCTAAACTCTTTTTCAAAGTTCTAAGCCATGATTTCTCCATGGTTTAAGCTCTCTTTCTATGGTTAGTAATGGTTAGTTTTGTTTAAGCTTGCTAGGTGACTTGGTGGAGTGAAACCGAAACCCTAGGAGGAGTGAAAGAATAGTTTTTGTCTTCATTTAAGGTAAGAGGAAGACTAATCTTATCATCTATAGATGGTGGTAAGAAGATGGAGTGTGATTTTTGTGATTGTAGAATCCATAAGGATTCATTTGTGTGATTGTTAGTAGCTAGTTTATGTGTTTGTGTATTTGTTAGTAGCTTTCCTATTTGATGTTTGTAATAATTTGCATGTCTACAAGCTTTGATTGCATGTCTACAAGCTTTGATTTAGGTTATATGTGTTAGAAATATATTGCATGTGTTAGAATTGCATGATAGTGTATAGGATGTGAATAATATGCTAAGGTATGCATGAGTGTTCCAAAGAACACAAACTTAAGGCTCACGGCTATGGACACAAAAGGAGAACCAAAATGTTCTCATATTTTTCCCTAAAGTGTAATTTAATTAACCTAGGAAAATTAACAAGAGATAGCATTGTTTAGATCAAGGAAAATGAATTTAGAAATCAAATGATCCAAACATATATTTCGGCCAACATGCCAAATCAAGAATTCATGATTTCTACAATCAATTCCAAACTATTTTCAAGTATAAAGATGCAATATATGTTAAAAAGAATTTTTCTCCAATGATTTTTAAAGAAACAAAATGATTTGAATTAAGTTTAAAGATTAAAATTAATGATTTTATTATTAGAAAGAAAATACAGTAACTTTTGAGAATTTCTAACATATGGCTCATGCTGTATTTTGAAGCATGTTAGTAGTTTTCAAAAGGATTAATTATATGGTTTAAAAATTTAATAAACAATTTTTACGGTAAAATTAGGAAACCATTAATATAATTTTCTAAACAAAATACTCATCAATTTTTAGTAAAAATGGACAAATAAGATAGGAAAGATGTCCAAAAGACAGTATACAGTATTGAAAATATTTTACGTAGTTTAAACGTATTATTTATTATTTCTGTTTATTTAAACAGTAATTTTTAAGGAGTTTGGACAAGAAAATGATTTAAAAATCTTACGCGATTGAGAAAATGTATTAAAAACTCTACGCGATTTTAAAAACAGAAAAATAAATTTACGCGATTTAAAAACGTTTGTAAAAATGACGAGATTGTGAAAACGCGATAAAATTTCTACGCGATTGACCGAAACGATATTTCTATATTCTTTCTGGATTTTCTGTATTTTTTTCTACTGTCGGGCTATGAGGTGAACCCGTACAGGCTTTGGAGCAGTATTTGTCCGGTGGGACTTACTGTATTTTTTTTTATCTTGAGAATATCCTGGTAACTTGAGGATATGCCAATTTTTGGTGGATTGGTTGACGAGGGGAATTACATCGTGTTGTCGATGCGATAAACGTAGTGCGGTTCATTATTCTTATGAACTTGGAGACGTTAGTGTACGGAATCCCATATATGGACAGTCGGTCGCTCCGCTGGGCCGTGGTAACCGATAGCACACTAATGAACTCGACACGCACTATTTTTAATCGAGATTTCGTAAAGTCTAATAGTACATTGCCTGTAGTGCCACAATGTGAGACCGTGGACTACACCATGCTTTGGATGATGGATTCCATATGACATGGGGCTATAGACGCAAAGTGTGACAGCGCAATAGTTTGGTTGGGCAGCCGTGATACTAATAGATTTTGCGAGTCATTCTCTCTCTGATATCTGTTTGGGTTTAGCTCCATGGAGTAGGATCGTGTCATGTTGCATTTAATTATATCTTGAACATTATTTATTTTATTTATTTATTTATTTATTTGGTTATAATTCTGAAAAATTGTCTGTTTCTGAAATTATTTTATTTGTGATGTTATATTGTATGTGTTATTGATTTATCCGTGAAATTATGTGTTGTTATGATAATTAGATTTTTACACTATACTGTTATTAAATTACTGTTATAGCTTTTCATATTGCATGAACTGTATATCTGTTGTTTGTCGTTTTCTTATTTGCCATGTTTGTGATGATTTTAGATTGTCTTACCTCTTTCTTTATTGTATATGTTTTCTGTATATTTATTTTATGCGGTAAAGAGTTTGAGGAAGAGGAATAGCCTCTTGAGATTCTGTATCCCGAGGAGGAGGAAGATCAGCAAGCCGAAGATCAATTCGACGATCAAGAACCATCTGATCATCCATATCCATTGGACTGATTAGTTTGGGTATGGCGGTACCAGGATTTTTGGGGTTCATGACACTCGAGTTTCACGGTGGATCGTTAGCTTGGCATATGCGAGGAGACAGAGACTCCGTGACGTATGCGGGACGGCTGACTGTGTCCCTACGTCATAGGTTTGATGACGAGCCAGTGATGACGACGACTGTGTTTCTGCACTTAGAGTTACCTTTATCCATTAGGCGTCATTGGGGTGGTGTATCCACTGAGCCTAGTGAGATGACACTCGTATCGACTGCGCGGTCTCATGTCCGCCGAGTGTCGAGGCATCCTGGGTATTTATCTTCTGATGAGTTTCCTGAGAGTGATCCATCAGAGGATTAAATATTTATGATGTATTTTGGGCGCGTCTGCGTATGTATATATTGACTCTTTCTTGTTTTTTTTTTCTTTACTTGTTTCGTTTAAATATTTGTAGTTGTAGTTGTAAATTATTTGTATAACTTATAACTTGGACCATATGTATATTATGAGTGATGTTGTTCTGTTTATTTTATGTTTCCGCATTATTTTATTTAATAATATTCTATTTAACAGGAATTATTTTACAACCCATATTAATATTTAATAAATGTTTTACAACTTGGGTAGATTTTATTTATCTTTCTTTATATATGTGACATTCCCACAAGGGTGTTACAAGGAAACTCTATCCTTGTGCTAAAGCCTCAAACTGTTAAGGATACCTCATCCTTATACAAACCTTCAAGGGATACCTCACCCTTGTTACAAAGCCTTTGAGGGATACCTCACCCTTTCAGAAATACAGCAGAAAATAGATGAAAAATAAACTCTCATAAAGAGTGAATACCACAAGTTGAAGCACCATAGAGCTCTCTAAGGATATCTCAGAATTTTGGCAAAAAAGCATAGAAAATAAGAGAGAAAATTGTAAACCACATTTTAGCACAAGCAAAATAAGTTCAGATTGTCCAGAGCCTGCAGAAGTGACCCAATGTCTCTATTTATAGAGCCTTTAAGCACAAATGCCCATTGGATGCATTTAATATGATAATTAATGCTAAAACATTTACGTATGAATTCAAAATTCAAAACAGAGTCTTGTGGTTTATTCGAATACCATCATGGGGTATTCGAATACCACTGTTTTCATCTCTTATAAAAAAAACAGTTCAGAAGCAGGTCATTCGAATACCACAATGGTGTATTTGAATACCTCTATTTTAAACACATTGTAAAAACTGTTTAGAATGATGTTATTCGAATAACTACAAGGTTATTCGAATACCTCTGTTTAAAAACAACATTCTGTAATCAAGTGTATTCGAATACCACATGGGTTATTCGAATACCTCTTATGAAAACATGAAAACGTATTGAAAAATGTTGAAGATCAGCACAGAATCAACAGATTCTGTTTTGTACAGCTCATGAGGATTTTATGTAAATAATTATTAGCAGTCATTTCTGTCTTTACCATATTTAGAATTAGCATTTATAGGGAGATCAATTCCCCTGATTTCTAGGCTAGATTATCGTTGTTATTTCTGTCATGTGTATTCTATATATATACCTCCCATGTATCAGTCACAGATTCAAGGAAATAAAAATATATTTTCTACATGGTATCAGAGCTCGATCTGAACCATCCCTAACCTAGCGTCGCCAAGCCAGGGGAGACCACAAATCTGATTAATCGCTCACGGTGGAGACTGGATCATTTCCGACCAGCTCACATGATGGGCTTACTCACCTCATCACTGGCCATAAATTGAATGGTCAAAACTATACCCAATGGGTAAGGTCAATCAAGATCTTCCTCCAAGGAAAAGAGAGGGAAGGCTAAATCACAGGAGATTCTAAGTGTCCTGAGAAAGGGGACGCAAAACTTCAAAAATGGCAACTTGAGAACAGTCAAGTAATGTCATGGCTACTCTGTTGGGAATTTGCGGATCAAAGTCTCGCAGCGGAATAACAGAATTCCCTCACAAGATCCATGCGAAAAATCCATAATCCGAGGTTTTAAAATTTTACCTCTTGAAGCGTGACGGTACACAAGCGAGGTGAATCACCAACACCGTAATAGCGACGATGTTTCTGCGGTATCCACACGAACAGACTTGCAAAAGGAGTCACGCCTCTGTTTCGTAGTGCTAGGCTGAAGAGAGGAGAAGAAGACCTCACTATCTCTCACTCACTTTCTAGGTGCAGCTAGGGTTGTGATGTAACCAAGTAGCAAGCCCCTTAGCGGTACTATTTATAATATAGTGGCTGCCTTAAGTGAGTGTGAGCGTAGCAAGGTAAGTGGTGCAACCCTAAACCCATCTAAGTCATGAGTTAGGCCCACAATTGAATCCGAGTCCAACTTGGATTCTAATTACTCCAATTTAGTCCCTTTCTAAGTGTGCGACCTATGCTAGGTTCTCATGACGTTGGTAGTAATATTAAAATCTCATTTTAATATTACAAACAAGAAAAGCAAAATCTAAAACACATCACTCTACCCAAGTAATGAGAATGTCAATGATTTGACATAACCTATCCGACCAATGTTTCCGTGTATTTAGTCCCTTTGTCCAGATATCCAAATTGAACACAAGGCATGGAACGTGTCACCCTTGTTTAGTTCAATCTTCAAGGACTTCACGATTCCCTAGTAGACATAGTAATGACAAATGAGATCAATATCTCATATTGACTCATTTGAGCATGGCCATGCATTTCATAGTCTCACTCAATCGGGGGCCCGAAGATATCACTCTGTTATGATCTAGGCCATACTTTGAGGGACAAATCCCATCTAGGTCACTCACATCCCTCCACATGTATCGCGGTATGTCTAATAACCAACTTTATAATCATCTTGTTACGTATGACGTTTGATGGCATTAAAACACACAACTCCTCATGTAGGAATCGTAGTGATTTCAGGTCAAAGGACCACATACACCATTATCACTATGAGAATTGCTTATGACACTCACGTAACGATCCACGTAGCGTTCTCATGGCGGTCTGTCCAATACATCATTACTCTAATATGTATCTATGTGTAGACTTGATATCTCATATCCATGACCCGTGAGACTGAATGGTCATCGAGTACGCACATACTAGTCTCAAAGCATTATTGTTGTCCTAATTAACAATAATACTTGACTAGGGACATTTAAGAATAGTGTTTTATCAATAGGATCTCACGATCAAGTCATCCACTTGATGTCCTATGGTATCAAATTTACTATTCTAAGGACTTTATCATGTTTACAAAAAAAAAGAACATAATAAATGAAATGCCTCATATAAAATAGCATAATATAATGTATGTAAATACAAACAAAACGTATTGGCCACTAGGGCATACACCAACATACTCAACACCATGAAAAATGAAATTGGTGAAAATTTCATGTTCTATGACACTGCAAAAGATATATGGGATACAGTGAAGGAAATGTACTCAAACGTGGACAATACATCTACTGTGTTTGAGATAAAAAGCATACTCCATGACCTTCGATAGGGAGAGTCCTCTGTTACTGAGTATTTTAACATACTCTATAGACATTGGCAGCCAAAATTGGACATATATGAAGAAGTTACATGGTCTTTGTACAGAGGAGGATAAGAAGAAGTATAAGGAGCTGGTGGAAAAAGATAGGATTTAAAAGTTCCTATTGGGACTAAACAAGGATCTTGATGAAGTTCGTAGAAGGATCCTTGGAACCAAACCACTTCCCAAAATTTGGGAAGTCTTCTCAGAAGTGAGAAGGGAAGAAAGTAGGAGGAAACACATGCTAGGAACATCCATCTCAGTTCCATCCATTGAGAGCTCGGCAATGGCAGCAAGAGGAAACCAGCCTCGACCACCACAAAAGAAAACCCGCCCCTGGTGTGATCATTGCAAGAGGCCAGGCCACACCAAGGAAACATGTTGGATCATACATGGAAAACCTTTAGAAGCCAAGCAGTTCAAAAGCAAGGAAGGCAGAGGCAACACAACCTTTAACCATCAAGAAGCTGAGGTAAATTCTAGTTCATCTCCATTCAACAAAGAACAAATGGAGGCCCTTCAAAAACTGCTTCAACAGTCCATGTTAACTGCAGAAAAAGGTGCTACTGCTGTAGTGGCTCAAAGAGGTAATTTTTTACATGCTCTAAACACTAGTAAAGAAAGAACAAAGTCATAGATTATTGACTCAGGAGCTTCAGATCACATGGCTAGAGATTTTACTTTGTTTAGTAGTTATTCTCCATGTCCCTATAACTATACTGTCCGGATAGCTGATGGGACTCATTCTAAGGTCATGGGTAAAGGATCCATCATTATTTCACAAAATATTACACTTGACTCAGTTCTGTATGTGCCAAAACTTGATTATAACTTGCTGTCCATTAGCAAGATTACAAGAGATTTGAAATGTGTTACTAAATTCTTCCCTAACTTGTGTGAATTTTAGATTTTGGAGTTGGGGAAGACGATTGGCAATGCTGAAGAGTGTGCTGGACTCTACCTCCTTCAAGTTGAAAAACCAGAAGAAGAACTCAAGAACCATTCTTATGTAGCAGCAACTATTCCAAGTAGTGATAATTCTATCATGTTGTTGCACTATAGATTAGGCCACCCAAATTTCATGTACTTGGAAAAGATGTTTCCCTCATTATTCAATAAAAACAAGAAACACATTCAGTGTGAAATCTTCCAATTGTCTAAACATACACGCAGCCATTACCCACCCCAACCCTATCAACCATCCAAACCTTTCTCACTAATTCATAGTGATGTATGGGGACCATCACGAGTTCAAAATATTACTGGCTCGAGATGGTTTATCACCTTTATTGATGATCACACACACGTCACTTGGGTGTTTCTAATGAAGGAAAAATCAGAAGTAGGTAGGATATTTGAAATCTTTCACAATATGGTGCAAACACAATTTCAAAGCAGGATTCAGGTACTTAGAACTGACAATGGTCGTGAGTATTACAACCTTGCTCTAAATTCCTATCATCAAAAGGTTGGAATTGTTCACCAAAGTTCTTGTGTGGACAACCCCCAACAGAATGGAGTTGCCGAACAGAAGAATAGACACCTTCTAGAAGTGACTAGATCAATCATGCTAGCCTCTAATGTTCCAAAACAGTTTTAGGGAGAAGCTGTCCTTTCAGCAACTTACCTCATAAATAGAATGCCTTCCCGTATCCTTGACTTTAAGAGCCCCTTCTCCACACTTCAAACCTTCTTCCTAACTAGCAAAATTTTTTCTTCCATTCCATTAAAAATCTTTGGATGTTCAGCTTTTGTCCATAACCTAAACCCTCACCATAGCAAATTGGACCCCAAATCCATCAAATGCATCCTTCTTAGTTACTCTCCTCACCAAAAAGGATACAAATGTTACTCTCCCCTTACTAAAAAAATTTACCACACTATGGATGTAACCTTCTTTGAAAATCAACCTTATTACCCCAAAGTTAGCATTCAGGGGGAGCAACCAAACACCTATCCAACTGAAAACTCAGAATACCAACCTTTGGCTCTTGAGATAACCGAACCTGCACAAACCTTACCAGCACTGAACCCTAACACTCAAACAGCTGAACCTGTACCTAAACCAGCTGAAAGGACAGCAGAAGTTGTGATAGAAATTGGAGCAGAAACTGAATAGGATGTAGTTTAAGTTTCAACTACATCTCAACAGAACCATGGCCCAGAAACACGAGAAGATAACTGGAATATTTATAAGAGAAAAAGGAGGAAGGATGTAGAGTCAAGCACAACTCCAATGCAAAACCATGAATCCAACTAGGCTCTATAAAATGAAGTTCCCACAGGTAATATTCTTCCTAACCCTAAACCTGTTGATATAAGTACAGCAGATAATGATATTCCTATTGCTAAGAGAAAAGGGGTGAGAACTTGCACTCAACACCCTATTGAGAGATATGTCTCCTATGGAAAATTGTCACAAAATTATAGGTCCTTTGTAGCAGCTATTGATAGCATAGAAATTCTAAGAAATATTCAAGAAGCACTACAGAGACCTGAATGTTTCGGGCAAAGCACTTGTAATGTGAAAGAAGTTCAAGCTCTTGTAAAAAATGGCACATGGGAAGTCACCACTATTCCAGAAGGGAAGAAAACAGTGGGATGCAAGTGGATATTCACAATTAAATGCAATGCTGATGGCAGTATAAATAAGTACAAGGCTCGGTTTGGTGCAAAGGGATTTACACAATCATATGGGGTAGATTATGAAGAGACATTCGCACTTGTTGCCAAACTCAATTCTGTTCGGGTCTTATTATCTCTGGCAGTAAATCTAAATTGGCCTCTACACCAACTAGACATAAAGAATGCTTTTCTAAATGGGGAGTTAGAAGAGGAGGTATATATGCAAATACCTCCAGGACTTGAATCACCCAGCACCTTAAACATAGTGTGCAGGCTCCTTAAATCTCTATATGGCCTCAAACAATCACCAAGGGCGTGGTTTGATAGGCTAACAAAAGTTGTTAAGCAAGATGGTTTTGTTCAATGCTAAACAGACCATACTATGTTTGTCAAGCATTCTATGGATGGAAAGATAGCTTTATTTATTGTCTATGTTGATGATATCATAAGTACAGGAGATGACTATGATCAAATAAATCATCTAAAGAATCTTCTAGCCAAGGAATTTGAAGTCAAGGATCTAGGCCAGCTCAAGTATTTTCTAGGGATGGAAATTGCTCGGACAAAGATGGTATTTCTGTTTCTCAAAGGAAGTACACTTTGGATTTACTTCAAGAAACAGGGATGCTTGGATGCAAAGCAGCCAATACTCCCATAGAACCAGTTAAAAGGAGTGAAGAGGAGAGTGTACCAGCTGACAAAGATAGATATAAAAGTCTAGTTGGAAAGCTAATCTATCTAACTCATACTAGGCCAGACATTGGCTTCGCTGCAAGCATGGCTAGTCGTTATATGTCAAACCCAACTGAAACTGACATGAGAAATGTGAATAGAATCCTCCAATACCTTAAAGGCACCCCAGGCCGAGGACTTTATTTCCAAAAGAACTCAAACAGAGGTATTGAAGTCTATACTGATTCGGATTGGGCAGGATGTCTATCTGACAGGAAATCAACTACAGGATATTGCACATTTGTATGGGGTAACATGGTAACTTGGAGAAGCAAGAAACAGTCTGTTGTGGCTAGGAGTAGTGCAGAAGCAGAATTCAGAGCTATGGCACTGGTATTTGTGAAGGAATATGGCTTAAGCGAATGCTGAATGAAATCAGAATTCCTACCAACTACACCATGAGGATATTTTGTGATAACAAGGCTGCTATAAGGATTGCGAAGAATCCAGTTCATCATGATAGAACAAAGCATATGGAGATCGATAGACATTTCATTAAGGAGAAAATTGATCATAAAATTATAAGTGTCAATCATGTTCCATCATGCCAGCAGACAACAGACATTCTAACAAAATCCCTACCAAGGAATGTATACGAGAATATCAAATCCAATCAGGGTATGATAGATATCTACCATCCAGATTGAGGGGGAGTGTTGAAGATCAGCACAGAATCAACAGATCCTGTTTTGTACAGCTCATTAGGATTTTATGTAAATAATTATTAGCTGTCATTTCTGTCTTTACCATATTTAGAATTAGCATTTATAGGGAGATCAATTCCCCTGATTTCTAGGCTAGATTATCATTGTTATTTCTGTCATGTGTATTCTATATATATACCTCCCATGTATCAGTCACAGATTTAAGGAAATAAAAATATATTTTCTACAAAAAAGGAGCAGGTTATTTGAATGCCTTAATAGGTTATTCGAATACCTCTGTTGAAAGTTTAAAAAACACTTTAGAAAATAGATCAGGTGATTTCTGAAATTCCACAAACCTTTTGATTTTTCAAAGCCATATTAAAACTTTAATTTAGTTTGTAAGAAAACATGTTTTTAGATCTTTTAAGTCAAACAACGAGATATCCTATAAAAGCTCTGTACAAAGGAGATCCTAAGTCTTAAAGCTAATCTTAAAGATCTTGGACTCGGTCTTCTCATCATCTTCATGTTTGTTATCATCAAAACTCATCTTCATTGTCGCACGGTAATCACATTCTCCCCCTTTTTGATGATGACAAACTATCATTGAGAAAAACATTAGTTCATATAAGTTGGAATTCAAAAGGATAGGTTACGAGACTTACTCTCCTCTTTTTTAAAAGAGGTAATTTAATATCAAAGACAAGCACATTCTCCCCCTTTCTTTTGGAATCCAATAGCTAGTGTTAATCTAGTTTAACTTGTCTTTTCTCAAATAAAATTGATTAATTTTTTATTAATTTTCTCCCCCTTTTGGCTTGATCAAAAAGGATATACAGATAAAAATCATGCAATAGAGAAGTAGAGAGACATGTAATAGCGGGTCTAAAAAATAGAAGTTCAAAAATAGAATAAAAAAATACTCATTTTATTAAATATAAATGGCCAAGTATATATACAATTCCATCAAAAACAGCCAAGACAATAAATAGCCAAAAAAAAAAAAGAACTAAGCAACATATCCAAAGCGAGTCCTAGAAATAGGCATCTGGTGGTGGAGGAGGAGAGGCAGGTTCGTTTCAAGATAGCAGAGCTCGAAGTGTAGCTTGTTCATGCTCAACACCAACTATTTTGTCAAACAGAATGGTGAAGGTGTTCTCAATGTAAGCTATATTGTCCAACAGAGAAGCCGAGATTTGTTCATTTGTGACCGTAGCAGGAGCAGGAATATCAACAGCAACAGTAGCAGGGCCAACAAGATCAGCTGGTTCTCCTTGAAGGTCGTCCTCATCATCCTCAACTTCAACTGGGAACACCCAGCCTTCATCGGTCTTGATCATCTTCATTTTGTTCAGAGTGAAAGACCCAAACACATGATGATGGGTCAGCGGAGTCGCTCACTCGGTTTCCAGAATCTGAGGATACTTTCCTAGGAAGGTAGTGATTATCATACCATAGGGCAACTCAGATTTCTCTTTCCCTTTTGCCTTCATCATATGCTTCATGATGAAGATGGGCCAGTTAAGCTAGTATCTTCTCTTTAGGATCCACAGCATGAACACATCATCTTCGCTCAGGTAGGTGTAGTTCCCACCTCTAGGAGCTAGGATGTGGGCATAAGCATAATGTAGGAGCCTGTCCTGGCTCTTCATCATGCCTCCTTTGACTCCCTTTTGAGTCGAAGGTAATGCCAGCCCAGGTCTCAGAACATCTTCAATTGCTCTGTTTTTGTTGAAGTTCTGGAGAAGCGTTTCTTCATCTTCTTCAATGTTGCGGCCAGTTGACTGCAATCCAAACATCTAAACCCAATCGTCGGATGTGATCACAATGTATTAGTCGCAGACATCAGAGTGTAGCTCCTGACCTTCAATCTTCAGGTTGCAATAGAACATATTAACCAGGTCAGGATACAGAACGGCTTTGTAAGAGCAGAACCAAAGTATGCCTTGGTGCTTTAGCTAGTTCAGAAAGTCAAAACCACATTCTCTTTCAAAGAACCCAAGTTGAGGTACTTTGGTTGCACTAGCTTGCGCTCTCGAAAGTGTGTAATGAAGCGACCAAGATCTTGCTCCTTGGATGAGAGCCTTCGAAGGTCCAGTGGGTTGTTGCATAGAGCCGTCTTCATACGAGGACGTTTAGGGTGAGAAAAGGAAGAAGCCATTGTTGGAAGTGAGATGGAGGAGATGGTACGAAAGGTAGGGATGGAACAAAGGTGAGATACGAGAGGAAAGGGGGTATGGAGAGAAGAAGGAAACCAGAAGGTTTTGAAAATGGAGAGAAATGATAGAAAGGGCATTCAAATGAACGAACAGATATGAAGAGGGTATATAAAGAATCCCCAAAGTCTATTCGAATACCATGAGATGTATTTGAATAGAATGGTTGGGAAAAAAATCAACGGACGCACCCTTCTGATAGAAGGTATTCGAATAACTACCTAGTTATTCGAATAGCTAGGCTAGTTTGGCTTGGCTACCAGCCATGGGTTATTCGAATACCTCTTACTATATTCGAATACCCACCATAGAAAAGAAGGCAAGGCAAGTGCAAGTATTCGAATGCCTTAGAAGTTATTCAAATACTCCAAGGCATGTGAGAAACACTGATATGATAAGTCTCTGGTTATTCGAATAGCTATTTAGTTATTCAAATACATTAGCTTATAGAAACACAATATTGTTGTACTGAAGTATGGTATTCGAATACCATAGAAAGGTATTCGAATAGACCTATCAGAAAAGAACAAATTTTACATGTACAGGGCAATGGTATTCCAATACCATAGGAAGATATTCGAATAAATTAAACAGAAAAGCACATATTTTATGTCCAGAAATGTATATTTGAGAGACGAAAGCTTACCCACTTATGGAGTACCTGTAAAAAAGATTTCGAGATATCTCCGACGCTCAAGTCAGTAATAATTCAAGAAGGATAAAATTATAATTTAAGCAAATAATTACAAGCATTTATATGTTGGATTGATCAATTATGCCCAATTCTCCTCGAATGTAAAAGAATGCTTATTTTGCTAGGGGTTTAGTGAAAATATTTGTAAGTTGCTTAGATGTTTTAACAAATTCAAGAATGCAGTCCCCTTTTTGTACATGATCTCTAATAAAATGATGTCTTATCTCTATATGTTTTGTTCTAGAATGCAAAATGGGGCTCTTAGAGAGATTTATTGCACTAGTGTTGTTACATCTTATCGGGATATGATCAAGCTGAAGACCATAGTTTTGAAGTTGTTGCTTCATCCATAGAATTTGAGCACAAAAACTCCCGACTGCAACATATTCAGCCTCAGTGGTAGACAAAGTCACACTATTTTATTTCTTGCTATGCCAAGAAACTAAAGAGCTACCAAACAAGTGGCATGTCCCACTAGTACTCTTCTTGTCCATTTTGCATCCCGCAAAATCAGAATTAAAATATCCTATTAGGCTGCACGAGGCCCCCTTAGGGTACCACAAACCCATTTGTGAAGTGTCTACTAGGTATTTCATTATTCTTTTAACAACACTTAGATGAGATTCCTTAGGTTTAGCCTGATTTCTAGCACACATGCAAACACTAAACATAATATCTGGCCTACTAGCAGTAAGATAAAGAAGAGATCCAATCATACCTCTGTATTTCATTATTTCTACGGATTTATCTCCTTCATCTTTATCTAAATAGCAAGAAGTGCCCATTGGTGTAGCCATGTGCTTGGCATTGTCCATTTCAAATCTTTTGAGCAGTTCCTTGCAGTATTTGGTTTGACTTATGAATGTCCCTTCTTTTGTTTATTTAATTTGAAGCCCAAGGAAGAAATTAAGTTCTCCCATCATTGACATTTCGAACTCATTTTGCATTGACTTAGCAAAATCTTTACAAAGGGATTCATTAGTAGCACCAAAGATAATGCCATCCACATATATTTGTACAAGGAGAATATCATGCTTTTTGTTTTTGATAAAAAGGGTAGTATCGACTTTTCCTCTTGAAAAACTATTTTCTAAAAGAAACTTACTCAACCTTTCATACTAAACTCTAGGAGCTTGTTTTAAGTCGTACAAGGCCTTTTTGAGTTTAAAAACATGGTTTGGTAGTTCATGATTTTCAAAACCCGGAAGTTATTTAACATATACCTCCTCTTGAATAAAACCATTTAGAAAAGTACTTTTAACATCCATTTGATATAACTTGAAATCCATGATGCAAGCATATGCAAGTAACATTCTAAAGGCTTCTAATCTAACTACAGGTGCATAGGTTTCTTCATAGTATATTCCTTCTTCTTGATTATAACCTTTTGCAACTAATCTAGCTTTATTTCTTGTTATCAAGCCATTTTCATCAAGTTTGTTTCTAAAAACCCATTTAGTACTAATTATAGGATGATTATTAGGCCTAGGAACTAATTCCCAGACTTGGTTTCTTTCAAATTGATTTAATTCCTCTTGCATAGCTAAGATCCAATGTTCATCATCAAAAGCTTCAATTATATCCTTAGGTTCAATTTGAGAAACAAAGGCTAAGTGATTACATGCATTTCTAAGATAGTTTCTAGTAATTACCCCTTTTGAGATATCACCTATCACGGAGTCAAGAGGGTGGTGTCTTGATGTCCTCCATTCTTGAGGAAGGTCCATGACTTGTGATTCTTCTTGATTTGGAGATTCCTCTTCTTGTTTTCTTTCTTCCTTGTTGTCCAAATGTGATTTCGCCAAAGCTTCTACAACATCATCAACAACAAACTCCTTTCTCGATCCATTTGGATTAGTTTCATCAAATGCAACATGAATGGATTCTTCAATTGTCATAGTTCTTTTATAATAAATTCTAAAAGCTTTGCTATGAATAGAATAGCCTAGAAATATACCTTCATCAGACTTAGCATCAAACTTTCTCAAGTTATCCTTTCCATTATTCAAAACAAAACATTTACATCCAAAGATGTGAAAATGTGAGACATTTGACTTTCTTCCTATGGGATTTTCTTTAAAATCGGCCTTATAATGACTCTATTCATTACATAACACGCGGTATTTACCACATCAGCCCAAAAATACTTAGGAAGAGAAGCCTCATTGAGCATAGTTCTTGCCATTTCTTCCAAAGATTAATTTTTCCTTTCTACAACTCCATTTTGTTGTGGAGTTCTAGGGGCAGAAAAATTATGCTCAATGTCATATTCATCATGTAAATGGAAATGGTATTGGTTTTGATGATCAACAAACAAGAAGCAATGAAGTGCAAAGGGCATTTCAAGATTAGTTCTTAGGTCCTAGACCATATGTAAAGGTAAAACGGATTCACACAAAAGCTCATTTCTTGGTTCAAAACTCATTCTTAAATGGCTTTGCATAATCATGTTTTCATCTTGTGAAAATTATGTTTAAGTTTGAGTAAAATGCTTTTAGAAAGTTTGGAAAGCTTTTGGATATCCTTAGTTGAGAAATTCATTGAAAATCCTATGTTTCTAAGAAAGCCATAATAGATTATGAGATAATTTATAATCGATTATAAGCAAAAGTCAGAACATGACTTGTATTTCTCCAAATGGCCATAACCGAATATGGCTTCCTTTCTAATTGATTATTTGGTTTCTCAAACGTAACCACCTGTTTTCAAATGGCCATATTTGAATATGGCATAACTCATAACTGATTATGAATGTCTCATAACAGATTATGAATTCCTTCATATTTGAATATGAAACATGTTATAACAGATTATGAATTCCTTCATATTTGAATATGAAACATGTTATAACAGATTATGAAATCCCATAACAGGTTATTTTGCTTGGTCAGAAACGTTGGAAGTCTTTCACTAAAGCCATAACCGATTATGGCTTTGCCATAACAGGTTATGGTCTGTCACAGAGCTCATTCTCAATGGCTCTTTTAATGGCATTAAATGCCCCCAACCACTTCTAACGTCTCAAAATCTTTTGGGTTTTAAATGAATGCTATTGGGCATTGATCAAGAGTTGAAAAAACATTCTGAAAATCATCTTTGAGCATTAACTACGAGTTCTCTCATCATTTCATTCCAAACCCTGTTTTGAGCTTCAAGTTGTGTGAATCCTTAATACCATAGTTCTTCAATTTGTATAATTTGCTCTTGAGTGAGTTTCCTTCATCTAAATCTTGTATAATCTGAAAAAAGAGGGTAAGGTATCCTTCAAAATAGTTAGGGTGAGGTATCCCTTGAATATAGAGGCTCAAACACAAGGGTGAGGCATCTCAAGGTGTGTTGAGTGCTTCAATTTGTAAAGGTTGTCAAGCACCTGCTTTCAAGCTTGAAGATATAGTGGAAATCTCAAGTGGTTGCTTGAGGACTGGACGTAAGCCACAAGTGGATTGGTGGTTGAACTAGGAAAAAGCTTTGTGTTTGTTTTTCTAACTTATCTTCTATATATTATGAACTGTTTTATTGATTTTCTTGAATACGATCTCTCTTGTCTAGTTCATCTAAGTGCAATTTCTATCATCTCAAATATTCATTCATTTCCGTCATTAATAGCTTCAACGAAAATTGATAAACAAAGGTTTTACGAAAGATTTGCGAAAATATTTTATAAACTCAATTCACCCCCCTCTTGAGTTTGAGGCCGCTTGGTAACACATCACAGAAAGTTTCAAAAACATGATTTTCAAACTCATCACCATGATCAGTTCTTATGGATGTAATTGAAAAACTTTTTTCATTTTGGATAACTTTGGCAAGTTTCTTAAAAGCTAGTTCTTATGGATGTAATTGAAAAACCTTTTTCATTTTGGATAACTTTGGCAAGTTTCTTAAAAGCTAGAAATGCATCATTTTTGTGAGAAAGAAATAGAGTCCATATAAATCTAGAAAAATCGTCTACAATCACTAACGCATAGTAATTTTCACCAAAGCTCATAATTCTAGATGGTCCAAAAAAATTCATGTGCAAAAGTTGCAAAGGTCTAGTAGTTGAAACAAAGTTTTTGGCTTTAAAGGAGACTTTTACTTGTTTTCCTTTTTTACATGCATCACATAATTTATCTTTTTCAAAATTGAGCTTGGGTAGTCCAATTACTAGTTCTTTAGAAACCAATTTTTTTAAGTGGTCCATGTAAATATGACAATTCTCCTATGCCATAACCAAGACTCATCTTCCTTACTTAAAAAGCATTTCGCATCATTTGAAGATATATCATCAAGACTAATCATATAAATGTTATTAACTCTATGACCAATAAACTTAACATGCTTATCATTTTTATCTTCAATTATGCAACAATTTGAATCAAATATAACTCTATTTCCTTTATCACATAATTGACTAATATTAAGCAAGTTATGTTTCAAACCTTCGACAAGCAATACATTATCAATAGAGGAGTTAGGATTCTTACCGACTTTGCCGACTCCAAGAATCTTTCCTTTGTTGTTATCTCCATAGGTTACATGTCCATGAGTTTTGGGAACAAGGAAAGAGAATTTTGAGTTGTCTCTGGTCATATGCTTGGAGCATCCACTATCGAGGTACCAATTTGAGCTCTTTGCCTTCAAATGCACCTACAACACAAATTTAATTTTTAACCTTTGGTACCCAAATTTTCTTGGGTCCTTGAATGTTAGTTGTGGGTATTGTTCCCTTAGGAACCCAAACCATTTTTGTTTCAACCTTTGTATTAATATTTTTCCTTACATTGCAAGTTGATGCATTGTGACCCTTCTTCCCACAATAGAAACATTTAATAAATGAGCTACTAGAAGTACTTGAATAAACAAAGAAATTTTTATAAGATTTGTGCTGATTTTTCGGGTCATAACCAATTCCAGCTTTTTCAAAAACAACCATTTATTTTCCTAATATGATATTTAAATTATCTCTTTCAAAGGTGAATTTTGCAAGGGTGTTCTTTAAATCTTCAATTTCTTTTTCGAGTATATGACATGAAGAACAAGAAGAAAAGGTAGAAGCATATGAAGAATGAGATGTGCATGTATCAATAATTTCCAAAGTTTCATTTTAGATTTTTAATTCTTCAATTTCTTTATTTAAAATAAGAATTCGATTTTCTAGAGAAGAAATTGTTTTCTTAGAAGAAGAGATTAATTTAGTGAGCCTTAATGATTCATTATATAGTTCTTCAAAGGCATCTTGTAATTCATTATAAGAAGGCAATAAATCAGACTTTACCTCATTGTCATTTTCTTCTTCTTCTTCTTCTTTGGCCATAAGACATAGATGGGCTTCTTCACTATCTGAACTATCAGTTGAGTCCATGTCGTTGTCGTTCCATGCTATGTAGGCTCTTCTTCCATTTTTTTCCTTGAAGGGTTTCTTTTCAAATTTCTCCATCTTCGTTTGGTAAATTAGACACTCCATTTTTATGTGTTCAGATTTTTCATACTCGTAGCAAGTTGGAGTTGAAGTCGTTCCTTCCCCCTTATGATGAATTTTCTTTAGTGGAAAACGTGGTCTTCTTTGGTTTCCCTTTTTTCTGAGAAACTTACCGAATTTCTTAACCATAAGGCTAAGGTTTTCTTCATTTAGTTCAATATTTTCAGTGCTTTCTCCATCCTTATGATCATCTTCTTCAATTGCTGAGGCAGAGGCTTTGAGGGCTATGTCTTTTTTCTTTTTATCACTTTCTTCACTTTGGCTTAGTCTATTCAGCTCCAGTTCATGTTGATGGAGTTTTCCAAAAAGAGTAGCTAATGTCATAGTCGACAAGTCCCTTAATTCTGATATGGCTGTAACCTTCGGTTGTCAAATCCTGCTCAAACATCTTAGCACTTTGTTAATTAAATCTTCATTAGAAAATTTTTTTCCTAAAGATGCAAGATGATTTACGATGTGGGTGAACCTCTTTTGCATTTTTTGAATGTTTTCTCCTTAGTTCATTCTAAATAATTCATATTCATGAGTAAGAGAATTAATTCTCGACCTCTTAACTTCACTAGTACCCTCATGGGTAACTTGTAAAGTGTCCCACATCTCTTTTACAGTTTTGCAATTTGAAATCCAAAAAAATTCATCATACCCCAAGGCAGTGGTAATGATGTTTTTGGCTTTTAAATTATGTTGAACTTTCCTTTTATCATTATCAAACTATTCACTCCTTGGAGTTTCAGTCTTTACACCATCGATCGTTTTTGTAGGTATAAATGCACCGTTTTCAACAGCATCCCACACATCTAAATCAATAGCTTCGATGAAAATTTTCATTCTTTCCTTCCAATATACATAACCATCCCTATTAAAAAAAGGGTGGTCGGTTTATGGAAGATCCCTCTGAAAAGCCATTTGAGGAAGCCATGTTCTCTTGAAGCGGCTAAGCTCTTTATATAAGAGTCTAACTCTGATACCACTTGTTACCAAGTGGCTTCCGGTATTCAAGAGGGGGAGTGAATTGTGTAACACCCTCCTTAGGGTATCACATTTCTGACTACCAACTCCCAATCTGAAAATGAGTTCATAAAAGGTTTGGGTTATAAAAGGTGAGTTTTAAAATTTTTTTTCTTGCTGAAGACAGAAACATAAACTTACTAAATCCATAGGTATTACTAATATACAATATTGACACTAATTAATATTTAACAATTTAAAGAGAAATATAAAACTAACAGACTCTTTTTTTCTTAACAGTAGCAAACTCTATCACAGGTCCTACTTAAGAGCACGGTACAACACTAATGAGAAAATTTAACATACATATTCCTTCTTGTATCCATCTTGATGCATCAGATATCTGTTCCTTGTCAACACTGCACGCTATCAAATCTGGAATAGTCATTCTCTGATGTTGTCTCCGATCTCAAAGTATTTATCATCCGTATGTCTATGACAACTCGTTCCATCTATTATATAGTTTTTACCAATACAAGCACAACAACACAATATAACAAAGAGGTGAGATCACCTACGCCAATACCAACATGGTAGCACAGAGATAACACAAACAACATATCATAAAGGCATATCATACCAGAATTCCATTGATGCACTCAACATTAATCAACTATCATCATCATGCCATCAACATTATTATCATCACACAATAATCACAATAATGTCATCAACATGATTATCATCATCCAATATTCTTCAATTATTATATCATGCAGATATAGATACTCAGATTTATGCATATGTTATGCATGTAGACTCAATGTCCTACTCCATGGAGGTTTTCACAATTTCGAGAAGAATGCTCTGTTAATTATCAACCTTAGCCCCAAAGACAATCTTCTAGATTAGCCCACAGACAAATGTCCAGCTTTTGAAAAGAATCGTATTCTTGTCGGGTATCGTCAATGCGTTGCAACGGACTACATCGCTAAGTGGCATATGGTCCAACCGTAGCCCACAGGCAGATATCCACTGGTCGACCGCCGCGCCTCGACGCATCCCAAGATCCATCATAGACCTCACTATCAATTCACATTCCCTCTTCAACCACAAGGGTCCCAATAGCATCAGCTATCAATTTTTGTTTAATTCAAAATCATCATATGCCTCAATGCATATCTTTTCAATGCATGTTCAATGCACCAATGCCAATCACAGGCAAAATTCCTCATTTTCAATGCATGTTCAATGCACCAATGCCAATCACAGGCAAAATTCACACTTTCATATTGAGGGTCAACACATTGACCCATTCTCAGTTTAATTTCATTATCTCATAATCAGGGTCCATACATTGGCCCAATAGTAATTATACTGTATTTTCAATAATGAAATCATGTTATCACATTTTCATAGTCATAAAACACTTTCATCGTGTTTTCACAAAATTACGCAACATTTCCATTATGTTTTCACAATTCCACAATGTTTTAGTTATATTTTCACAATACCGTAACACTTTTGTTACGTTTTCACAATACAGTAACATTTCTGTTACGTTTTCAAAATACAGCAACTCTTCTGTTGCACTTTTAAACCACGTACTAATTTTTCAACGTTTTTCTCAATCGCGTAAAAATATACGTTTCTCAAATTGCATAGTATTTTTTCACTGTTTCAAAATCGCGTAACTTAAAAATCATTCTTTTAAGTCGCGTAAATCATTTTCCATCATTCTCAAAATAATTAAAACACTTTCCAAATCACATAACGATTTTTCGTCATGTTCACAATCACGTAAAAATATTCTATCACTTTTAAATCACATATTGATTTTTCAACAGTAGTTCAAATTACGTAAAATATTTAAACATAATTCAAATCACGTAGAAATATTTTAATGTATTCCAAATCGTTTTTAAGTTACGTAAATCATTTTTCACCATAATTCCATTACGAAAAATATTTCTCAACCTTCAAAAATTCCATTTCAACCTTTCTCGAAATAATATGACTACTCACATTATTTTCCATATTTCCTTACTCAAGAAAATCCTTTTTGCAAAAAAATCCACAAATTCACAATTCCATTGAATTAAATCAATGTTTCTCACTTTAAAAATTACTAACGCTTTCCAAAACCCAAAGGATGAGTTACACGTTAGAAAATATCAAATCACTATTATATTCTCCATTTTTCTCAAATCAATTCTCTTTCCAAATTCTTGTGCGAAAATCATTTCGTTAAAAAAATCAAGGTATCCGTAAGTCTTCAAAAACCGTGAACATGTTCATTGAAAACTTGTCAAATCTTTCGAGTGACAAAACACTTCATTTTATAAAATATCACTTTGTTCCATAAAAATTTAGGCATAATCAGTTTTTCAAAACCGTAGGATATTTGGCCATTGAAGCCATCAAACATTTTTCCTTCTAACTCAATTATTTATCATTTCTGTTTTCACACAAACAAAACCATTAAAATCTTTGTTTTCAAAACTGAAATACCGATGGTCATAAAAACCAAACCCATTTGTTCAAATTCATTTTTTTACTTTCTTTACAAATCCTTTTTCACTTTCTTTGCAAATCCTTTTTCACTTTCTTTGCTAATCCTTAAAATCAACGTTTCCCGTTTCGTTTTTCAAAATTAAGTTTAATAAACACTTAGAAACAACATTGCCCATTTCGTCTAAAACTCATGTTTAGAAAAATACTTAGGATCTTTGTACACAAAATAAATCAATAAAAATTCCTCAAAAAAAATCGCGTTCTTGTTCTCTTGAAAAACAAACCATTTGTTTATTTTCCATACTCTTCAAATCATCCATTTTCATCATTTATGAAAATATTAATTTGTGAACACCTATTTTGAGGTGTCTTGGCTGAAATTCACTAAGTTCTAGGGATCAAAAATTAATTCCCTTGTTCTTGAAAATTTTCAACATGAACCCTAATCAAGGGCATCAAAACCGTAGCCCTTCCTTGGCCATTGGAGCCAAAGATTGATTTTCTTTCCATCAACACATCATGGCATATACATACATATTTTATCATAAATACTACAAGTATGCCATATACTCATCATGCATAATATAAGCATACCATCAAAACCATAAAATTATGCAAAGCATACCAAGCATAGACAATAATTAAAGCACATAAACACCCACAAATAATTACTAGACCATGGATATGAATCCTCACATGGATTCACCATCCACCAAATATAAAACCATCTCTCACCACCATGCTTGGTTGGTGAAATGGATCTCCCTCTTACCTCTTGAAGATCCTCAAAAGCTCCTTGTTTTGCTTCTCTTTCCAAGTCCTTCACCACCAAGGGCTTCTCAAATACAAAACAAAACATTTATTTATTAGTAAATCAAGCTTGAACAAGATAAACCATGGATCAAACATGGCTTAGAACCTTGAAAATCAAAAGAAAAGTGAAGATTAATAAACTTCACCAATAAAGCTCCAATCTTTAGCTTGAAGAACAAGATTGAAGATGGATGATTTAGAGAAAGTCTCCAACATGAAAGTTGCTTAGAAAATCATGTAGATTCAAGATCTATGGTTGGATGAAATTAAAAGAGATTAGATGGAAATTTTAGGTGGTATGGCCAAAATTCCTCTTGAAGAACAAAGATGGAATTTTTTATTTTTGTGAGAAAAAGGCTTCTTAGACTTGGTTAAGGTAAAGAATGAAGTGAAAACACTTAGTTTTCCTTCCACCAATTTCGTAGAGCTCCTTGGAAAAATCCCTAAAAATCATAAACAAATCTTACAATCAATAACAAGTAAAAGAATAGGTAAACCATGATTCAAGCATGGCTTAGAAAATCAAAACTAAAAGATTGGATGAAGAAATATGAACTTTACCCTTTTTGATAGAAAATTGAAGTTTGGATTTGAAGCTCAAAATGAATGATTTAGTGAAAACTCATAACTAGAGATGTTCTTAGAATAAGGTAAGGATTCAAGAAACTAGATTATATCAAATTTTTGAGTGATAGAGGGTAGAATTTGAGGTCATGGCCGTGAGCTAGCTTGAAGAAGAATGAGAGAAATTTTTCTAAGAGTTTGCTTGAAAGAAATGATCAAGAATGATCAATAAGTGACCAAGACAACTAATAATGGTCTTGAAACCTATCTAAGCCCTTAAGCATGCACCAAAACCATCCCCCCTCCAAGCATTCTCCTAAGAGTGCTAAATGATCAATAATGATGCATAATTGACCAAGACCACTAATAATGGTCATAAAGCTTTTCTTTAGCTCCAAAATGAAGCACAAAACCGTCCCCTCTCCATCCGTGCATCTAACAAAGTTGTCATCTTTTTCAAGTCACCATTTAGGGTAATTTAAGCCATTGATTAGATCAATGGTTAGGATTTAGGTAGACTTTTGATTTAGAAGACTTAATCTAGGCCATTAGATCTTTTTCCTTAAAATTCTAGCCATTAGATCCATCTCCAAAAATGAAGGGTCAAGATTACTCCTTCTTACTTTTAATCCAAGGGTCATAATTAGTCATAGCCATTTAGAAGACCAAATCTCCACCATTGATTAAATCCAAATCCAATGGTTATAAATGATCCATCTTTACCGTTGATTTAATCCGAATCCAACGGTCACAAATGGTCCTAGCCACTTTATGAGATCAAATCTCCACCTTTGTTTAATTCTTCATCCAATGGTTGTAAATGGTCATAGCCATTTTATTAGACTAATCCTACACCATTGATTAAATCGACAGTTGATATCAAAGTCTTTAATATTAAACTTGCTTCCTATTGGTCTGTCAAAAGAATTAAACTTGTTTCCTATTGGTCCGTCAAAAGTTGTCATAACCACTATTGTTGACTTAAGCAGTATAATTTCTATTTTTATCTGCTAAAACCCCACGAAAGAATATATTTACTGTATTTTTATCGCTCGATAATTAAATACAGTACAAAACACAGCACAATAAAATTTTAGAAACTGGTTCCGGATTCAGGTTTAGTAAGATCCCCTGTCTCCGTCTAAACAGTACAAATTTTTCTATACGCAGAAAAATTTTCATGTTTTGGGACTCACCCAGGGCCCACGTAGGACCACTGGGGCCCACAAACAGCCCAAAAACAACCAGATAACCATAAAAATTTATAATCATTCACAAAAATCACAAATATTAGAAAATGTATGAAAATCAAATCAGAATGTTAAAAATAATTAACAGTCAAGAGAAATAAATACATAAAGATTTTTCCCGGCCCGAAAATTATTACTTTTCTGACATGGAGTAAATCATTCAAAACGATCAAATACGCTAATAGAATACTCAAAATAATTTTATAGTACACAGAAATCACTAAACAGTAGAATTCTATTAACGGTCAAAATTATTGTCTAATAGATAGGAAATTTTGGGGTGTTACAAATTGAGTATTAAAAATCTTTTCACAAAAGCGTAAACAAATTAAATATGCTCAAAATAAAATGTTAAAATGGCGGTAAAATAAAGGAAGAGAAGAAGAACAACTAATAAATAAATAGCGAGAGATAATAAAATAAAAGCAGATAAATAATAGATTAAGGATTAAGAAAAGTAGGCACAATATTTATCCTGGTTCAACCACCAATCACTTGTGGCCTACGTCCAGTCCTTGAAACACAGTTCAAGAATTTTTACTATTCAAGACAAGCTTAAAGCAAGTGCTTGTGACCTTTACAATCAAGAGCACTTTTCACACACAGGGAAACTCTACCCTTGTGCTAAAGCCTCAAACTGTTAAGGATACCTCACCCTTACACAAACCTTCAAGGGATACCTCACCCTTGTTACAAAGCCTTTGAGGGATACCCCACCCTCTCAGAAATACAGCAGAAAATAGATGAAAAATAAACTCTCACAAAGAGTAAATATCACAAGTTGAAGCACTATAGAGCTCTTTAAGGATATCTCAGAATTTTGGTATAAGAGCACAAAAAATAAAAGAGAAAATTATAAACCACGTTTTAGAACAAACAAAATAAGTTCAGATTGTCCGGGGCCTGCAGAAGTGACTCAAGGTCTCTATTTATAGAGCCTTTAAGCACAAATGCCCGTTGAATGCATTTAATATGATAATTAATGCTAAAACATTTACGTATGAATTCAAAATTCAAAACAGAGTCTCGTGGTTTATTCGAATACCATCATGGGGTATTCGAATACCACTGTTTTCATCTCTTATAAAAAAAAATAGTTCAGAAGCAGGTTATTCGAATACCATAAGGGTGTATTCGAATACCTCTATTTTAAACACATTGTAAAAACTGTTTAGAATGATGTTATTCGAATAACTACAAGGTTATTCGAATACCTCTGTTTAAAACCAACATTCTGTAATCAAGTGTATTTGAATACCACATGGGTTATTCAAATACCTCTTATGAAAACATGAAAACGTATTGAAAAAGGAGCAGGTTATTTGAATACCTTAATAGGTTATTGAAATACCTCTGTTGAAAGTTTAAAAAACACTTTAGAAAACAGATCAGGTGATTTCTGAAATTCCACAAACCTTTTGATTTTTCAAAGCCATATTAAAACTTTAATTTAGTTTGTAAGAGAACATGTTTTTAGATCCTTTAAGTCAAACAATGAGATATCCTATAAAAACTCTGTATAAAGGAGATCCTAAGTCCTAAAGCTAATCTTGAAGATTTGGACTCGGTCTTCTCATCATCTTCATATTTGTTATCATCAAAACTCATCTTCATTGTCGCATGGTAATTACAAATACTAAATATGAGAGTTAACTAATATATAAAAATAGAGTTTATCAAGCTCTCTTCTTGTAATATCTCTATTTTTACATAGCAAAAAAGTCTAAAAGAGAAAACATACCAAATCTTGTCCCTAGGCTTCTTGATGCAAATCCAAACTTTCAATAATTATTCTTTTCAATTATTCTAAAATCTTGGATCATTTCTTAATTCTCGTTCTAGAGTTGAGCGTAATTATGATCTTTCATTTTCTTGATTAATGCTCACTCTTGGCGCTTGGACAATCCTACAAGGCATAACTCACTTGAAAAACATAGTTAGTCCAAATTCATAATTCAACATTCAATATGTATAATTCAATAATATATAACTTTAGTTAATCTAACATGCATATAAGATTCTTATGAATACATATTCATTTAAGACATTTATTAATTTCTACTAGATATGTTCTATAAAGTATGTAACATTCAACACTTTACAGAATATGCATGATTTCTAAGTATAAAACACTAGAACGTGCATCATGTATATATTCGTTCACGTAGAGACATATCTGATATTAGTTTATTATAACTCCTATAAAGTATTATTGTATCAGCACTGCTATATACTACGAATTGAATTTCGTAAAATACGCACGAAGGGACAAATACAGATAAAAGTTGAGTAATTGTAATTATTATTTATTTAAAAAATGTATTATTTACAAAACGCAAATCTTTTTCTCTCTATTCGTAAATGTTTCACGAATCTCACTTTGTGAGATTTAGCATTTTCCTTATTGTATATATTCTATGAAAAATGCTACACATATCTCATTGTATGATTATTAAGTGAAATATAACTATATAAAGTACATAATCATATCTAATATAATATATCTTATTAAGTACATCTATGTAGCATGATCAATATTTTTTTATAATGTATTTATCATAATCAAAACTTAACACATTAAACTATTATGGTAAAGACAATTCTACATATGTTATTCTTGGGGTGGACTCCCCAAATGTTGCAACTCACTCATGCTGCAACCTTACCATAATCTCATCCAATTAAATTTTCAATATAGTTAATGTTTTCTCCTTACTTTCAATCAATAGTTTTGCAGATTTTGAGATAGGAAGAAAGGGAGACTTATGACCAACGACATGCCAGGTTGCAGTAAAAAATCCAAGTGGTATAAAAGATTCCCACCATTGATAGTTTTGTTGCCAAGTAAGAGTAAACTCTAGAAAAAAATCCAATAATTGAAAAATACTGCGAATGATGTGGTTACATACAAAAAAAAAAAAAAACTAATAAAGTAGGAATTTTCCAAATGAAAAGTGCTTCAATTGCAATCTTAAAGTTGGCCATAAACCAAAGCAAGCATGACCCAGAAGCTAGAGAGTTCGAAGAATTTCTAAAGCCCAACAAAAGCTTTATCAAGAAAACTAGTCCATGACTGTAAACATCACCATGGCACCAACCAAAGGGAGTAAACCTTAGTAATCCAAAAGCTGACACTTACGATGAGAAATCAATAGTGTGTTCTTTAATTTGGGCAAGTAATGGGTGTTGCTAAGGATGATATGAAACTTCCCATGGGCATTCATTTTTGTAATCGAAGCAACTAGCCAGTCTGATTGGTTGTTCTGATAATGGGTCCCCTCCCCGATTTGGTTATACCTTATAAACTAGCAAGGTCAAAAATCAGTGAACAAGTGCTGAACCAATAAAACCGGTTAGATCAGTACTGTTTAATAGCTTAGCGATTCAGCAATTTTATTTTTATATTATTCTAAGGGTTTGCAAAACGACACTATTTAGATCCAATTTTATTAAAAGAATTAAAAAATAAAGAAACAAATGGAGGCCCACCTCCTTTAAAAAAAACTAAATGTTACATAACAATTCATATAAAAATAATAATTCTTATATTAAACAGTTCATATATTTATTTTTACATTCTATTTAATATTATTTATTATATTTTTTTTTTATCACTTTCTTTTATTTAATTATATTTTTTAAAAATGATATAAATAATAATATACCTTTAAAAAAGAATATAAGAATAATATTTTCCTAAAAATAAAATCATGCAATGAAATAGTTCCTTTAGACTTTAGCTTTTTATATATGTTGTGTAGTCATGAGTGTTTCGCTCAACATCTGGTGTGGGACTTCTAAAAGCACAAGGCACAACAGTAACACTTTTCTTACTTTTTTCAATTTTCATGTAAGCTTGTTTGCGGATTGAATTGGACCAATTTTAAGGGAAAAAATTAATCGATTTAATCTTATTAATTTTTTTATATTATTATTCGATCGATTTTGTTTAAAATATAAATTTGATGTAATCCAATTTAATTTAAATTGTTTTGAATTAGATCAATTTTTTTAGTTGTTTATTATAATTTTTTAATACACAAATTCTTCAATATATAGAATCTAACTTCATCAAATTACATTAATACTGTAACACCTCAATTTTTGATTAATTGCATTTTTATTTTTATTGTACTGTTTTTTAATTTTTGTGTGTTATAAAATTAATTTAACTGTTTCGTAACTGTATTTGATTGTTTCGTGTGATTTCTTTCTGAGTCAAGAAAATAATAATTTTCTACCGGGAAAATCTTGTTTGATTATTTGGAAATTTCAGGCGTCTTACTAAACCCAATCTGAATAATACATATATCAATCTTTTAATTTTTAAGATTTTTCTATATAATAAAAATATTTATCATACAGAAAAATCTGTAGGACCCACATTTGGCTTGTGGGACCCACGTTTGCTTTGTGGGACCCACGTTTGGTTTGTGGGCCCAACTTTTAGGAAAAATTTACCAACGTAAAAGGCTTGTAAAATTCTAGACCAAAAAGTTAAAAATCTATAAAAATGGTTAGATTTAGTAGATTAGTTAATTTAAAACTTAATTTAATAGATTAGTTAATTTAAAATCTAATTAAGTTAATCTAAAGGGGTTTAAGTGATAATTAAATGGAGTAAAACCTAATTAGTTTTTATCAAATTTTAGTTAGACAAATGTACTAGTATAATTAAGTAGAAGATTAAGGATTCTAAGTAAACTAATGATTAACTAAAATACAAAAGAATCTAACTAACTTTTAATTAAACCTAACTAGGAGGACTTAAGCATAAATAAGCTATTAAAAATCAATCAACAATTGATTGAGTTTCCTATAGCATTTTCGGCCATATGCTATAATTATGCATCCAATTATTCAATCAAAATGCAATCATGAAGTCTAGAAGCAAGCCATCCACCACCCAAATAATCAAAGGCCATTATGAAGCAAGAATTGTCAAAAAGGTGGCTAGCTTTTTGCTTGAGTGTCCTACGGTCATGCATAATGGAGGAAGACTAAATTCATTTCATTATTTTCATTTCAATCATTCCAAATCTTCATCCATTTCTCTTTCTATCAAGAACCCAAAGAAAAACTTCTAAGTCTTCATTTCCCACACCATTCGGCCATCACCTCTTCAATACACTTCCATCCATCAAAAATTTCATCCAACTTCATTTCCTAAATCTAAACCATATTCTAAGAACATCTCTAGTTGTGAGTTTTTGCAAAATCATCCATTTGGAGCTTGGAAAATCACTTTGAAGTTTCTTTCCTATAAGGTGAAAATTCTTGTTTTTTGTTTCTAATTTGATTTTTGATGTTCTAAGCCATGATTGATCCATGGTTTATCTTTTTCATCCATAGTTTATGACTTTATAATTTGTTTAAGGTTGTTAGGATTTTTGTTGAAGCTACACAAATTTTCTAAGGAGGAGTCCAAGGAGATCTTGCCTTCCTTATAGGTAAGAGGAGATTTAATCATCAACAACCATGTGGTGGTGAGAAAATGGATGTAATTGTGGTGATGAATCCATAAGGATTCATTCACTTTGTTGTTTGTTGTGTGATTAATTTTGTGTGCATGTTTATTGTCTTTTCTATTTGTGATTTATTATGTATGCAAGCATGTTTATAGCTTTGATATTTGGTATGTGTTTTATTATTGCTTTAATATATGGTATGTGTTCATAAATATATGTATATGTTCATGGATCTATGATAATTATTGTTGGATGTGCAAATATGTTGAGATTTGCAAAAGTGTTCCAAAGAACACAAGATGAAGAGCTTATGGTTTTTACTATGAAAAGAGAACCAATATGTTCTCAACCATTTTCAAAAAGGATAACTTAGTTGATCTAATTACGTTAAAGGATTTTTCAATGATTTAATGGATGAAAAATAATTTTAAACATGGTTTGTATAAAAATGGTGATTTTCGGCCAAAATATATTTTAATGTTTAATTGATCCAAAATTTATTTTCTAAGTGTAAACTAGTTTTATTGACCTAAAAAGAATTTATTTACAATGGATTTTCAAGAACCAAATAAGTAAACAAATTTTTTATTAGAAGTCTAGTGTATAAAAGAAATAAATTTTAGACACTTGAAAAATACTTATCTTTGAGTTTTTAAAGTATGATAGTAATTTTTAAAGTGTATTTTATGGTTATAATTAAATAAAGGAATTTTTAAAGGAAAACGTAGAAAATATCATTTAGTGGATTTTCTAAACTAAATGCTGTCAAAATTGATTAAAAATGAGCAAGTAATGAAGAACATTTCAAAATGATATTTAGAAAGCAAGAAAATATTTTACGTAGTTAAAGAATAAAATTAACTGTAGAAGAATTTATTAAAATCGAATTTTTGAGGAAAACGTCAAAAATTATGACTTAGAGTATTTTGTGTAAAGAAAAATGGAAAATAATGTCTAAATAATATTTGTAGTTTTGGAAAGTTTCAAAATTTAATTTGAAATATCAAGAAATATTTTATACAGTGAAAAATAGTAGAAATAACTTACGTGTATTTAAAATGATGATTTTTAAACTACGCGATTGAGAAAATGATTTAAAAATGTTACGCGATTGAGAAAACGTTGAAAAATATTTACGCGACTTATGGAAACAATAAGTTTTTACTGTCGGACCAAAGTGGTGAACCCAGACACGTTGGAAAATAGTACTGTCAAGTGGAGACATACTGTTTTTGGAATTATTGATACTAAGGGTATTTCTGTAATTATGGTGACAATAAGGATATTTATGTAATTATGATTCATGGTGATACTTGAGGGTATTTTTGTAATTATGATCATTACATACATAGAGAGTGGTATGTCAATTTGGTTGAAAATGACGATTGACGACGATGAATTACACCGTGTTGCGGGTGTGATAGGCGTAGTGTGTTCATGTGGAGAACTTGGAGGCGTTAGTGTGCGATAGATTCCACATGTGACGGTTGGTAGCTCTTACGGTGCGTGGTAAAAACACACTAGCGATCTCGACAAATACTATTCTTAATCGGATCTATCGGGAATTGTTTGATACTATGCTGACGTCACGACGTATTTGATCACAGTACTATTTACACGACGTGTTGATGTGTACCATTCACACGACGTGTTTGATCGTGTGCTATTTACACGACGTGTTTGACTGTGTAATAGTTGGTTGAGGTAACCTGATGTACGGACATGTCTACCGAATCATTCTCTCTGATGTTTGTGTTTAGCTCCATGGAGTAGGAACGAGTCTGAGTACATGGCATATTTAATCTGCATCATTGTGTGAATAGTTATAATTTGATTTATAATATTGTGCATGTGTGATAATGTGAATAATTATAATTTGATTTATGATATTTTGCATGTGTGATAATATAAATGGTTATATTAACTGTTATATTTGTTTGTATTGTCGTTTTCTTACTGCTATGCTGGTAATGATGTAGATTGTCTCACTTCTTTGTATATATTTTCTGTATTATTATTTATGTTAGTAAAGTCGTTGAGGAAGTAGAAGAGGAGCAACTGTTGGATTGTCAATACAACGAGGAGCAGCAACCGAGTGATCAATTCGAGGAAGGTGAACCTTGAGATCATCCATATCATATGGATTGATTTCAGCGTGGTATGGTGTTATCAGAGTATTTGTGTCTTCCGACAATCTTCTTGAGGAGGATTCTTAGGAGGATCAGAACTTTTAGTTTATGCTTGGACTAGTTTATGGTTTGCTTTAAATCAGACAGTTTACTGTTTTTAATTAACGAGTTTGTAATATGTAAATTATTTGTACCTATTAAAAATAAAATCATATGTATAATTATGGTGTGTATGTAATAGTTTGTTTTATTTTATGTTCTGTTTATTTTATTTTACAATATATTGTTAAAAAAATATTTTTACAACCTATATTATTATATATTACGTAATAATTTATAACTTGGGTAGAGGTTATTATTATTATTCGAAAATGTGACATCCCTATTAGGGTGTGACAAATACAAGTATAAACTAACTTATTAAAAACAACAAATATTAGTTCAAATTAATTTATTAAAATATAAATCCAAATCTAAATTTTAAATTTAAGTTTAAATTAATTGATAATCCTCCTAAAAACCCAAGAGAATAGATTTTGGATTGACATATAATAGAAAAGTTCTTAAATAAATACAGGTAACTTAAAGAATTTTTTTGATAAAACAATATTTTAAAATATACATATATAAAATCTTGATTCATTTTAGATTTGATGGATTTTTAAATTTAAAATCAAAATTCGATCAAATTCGATTAATTTTTTCAATTTGTTTGATTTACAATTTTTCAGTTCAATTTTTTCATTTTTAATTAGATTGCCTCAATCTTGAACACTCAGCTCCATGTGAGACTTGCTCCGAGTGAAACTTTTTTCCTTATTTATTTATTTTTTTTTACTTGTTGGATATTATTGAAGAGAATATCGTCACCCACCCCCGTTGAACAGTGATGTTTGTGTACTAACCTTCCTTATCTCCCAAAGTAAATAATTTCTTCACTGCCTACTGAACAATCAAGACACATAAACACTTTGAACCACGTAACATTTTGAACATAAAACACTTGAGACCTTGGTTGGTTAGCGCTAATAGAATGCAACATCTGCAACTCAAATTTTGAATTGATAGTATGAACTCTAAATTATTTTTTATAATTTTATATAATTATATTTTATATATATATATTATATATAATATATATATATATATATATATATATATATATATATATTGGTTATCATAATTCGATTACTATTGAACTATTAAATCTAAAATAAGTTATTTAATTAATTTAATAATCAATTTAATTTTTAAAATCTTGTCAAATATATGTGCTACGTAGAAGAGGGATGAGAAGATGAGAATAAGGAAAACATTGGACTGTTGACGTGGCTAATAAGGGGAAGTTGTTGAAGCCAAATGGAATACCAATTTGTGTGAAGTGTCAACGAATGAATAGAGGTTTAACAATATATGAGTAGCGGTGTTAAAATGGATGAAGTTTGATGAATTGATTCGAATAGTCTGATAAAATAGATGAATTGAATTAGTAAAATATCAATTCAAAATTTACATGATCCGAATAGGATAAGTCTGAATGGATTGAGCCCGAATAAGCCGAGTCAGCCCGCTATTTTAATATTACATAAGATTAAATGAACTGGACTGAATTAGTAAAATACTAGTCTGAAACTTACATAACTCGAATAGACTGATCCGAAAATAAATCGACTCCAAATGGATTAGTCCGAATGGGTTGACCCGACCTATTTTGACACCCTTATACTTGAATGGTATAATATAAGTTATTTAGTTATTTGAGAGAGATTAGATTTGTTGATATGTAAATCTTATGAATAAGATTTATGTAGAACGAATTTCTCTCTAAAGTAATTAAATAAAAATATATTTTTTATTAAATATTAATAAATTAAGATTTTAATATATTTTACATTAAATTAAAAATAAACATATTATTATTATTTTACTTTAATAATAAATTTATTTTAAAGGAATTTTTTTCAATCGTATAACCTTTAACTTGTTTTTATATATTATAAATAATAGATTAAAATAAATAAATAGAGTATATAAAACATATTAGTGTTTTACTCATTTTGTGCCATTTGTTATATTCATAATTCATAATTTATAATTGAAAATCTAAATAAAAAAAAAAATTAATTTTGATGCGCACTAAACAAAACCTTACAGTTTGATATTTGTGTATTTTATTTACTTTGCATATATTTGGGAAGGGCGTGGTAGTAGCAAGTGGCAACCGGTCGCCAGTGGTTCGGAGAAGTATAGGACTAGGGCAGCCGCGAAAAGAGAAGAATGGTGGAGTCCGTAAAACTAAGCGACCTCGACCACACATTAAAGCCTTTCTATCAGAGAGCTTCAGAAGCAGAGGTCTGAATCATTTTCTTGATTTTCCACGACTCCATTTTTTTTTTAATCTACCATTCCTCGAGCTATATGCGATTAAAGCTTACTAAGAATCTGGGTCCTTCTGAATCAGAAGAATCTGGGTCCTTCGTATAATTTTTTTTGTTTATTTTCATTTGATATTAATGCAACCAAAAAATTATTTATAGGATATGAAGAGTTCAACGGTTTAAGAAACATGCCCTAAATAAAGAGCTATATTCGTTCAAACTCATACATTTTGAAGGTGTGACGTGAACCTAGAAGTTATGTAACATAAGACATGATTGTCTTTGGTGTTCAGTCAATTAGGCATAAGTAATTCCAACAGATTTATCTTTTCACAAAAGGGTAGGACTTATAAGTTATAACTAATAAATCTAACTAATAAAATTTGAGAAAAAATATTATTAAATAACAAATATTCCAACGGACCATACATGTATTGCAATATATTTTGCATACATTGGCAATTTTTTGTCCCTCAGGTCTTAAAGTGTTTTCAAAACTGTTTATTTTAGCCGCTGTCTGTTCTGTTTCATTTACCTGTCTCCTTTTTTGTTGCTAGCTTCTCCCTAAGGATGTACTTGGTTGAGCTGAAAGTAGGTAGGTAGAAAATTTGTAACTAAAGTTAATTTTATATTTGCTTGATACAAACAAAAATGTGGGATGGTTGAAAGTGGAATGCAACTAATTTTTGCATAACCCCCACAATTTTGGCCTCTCCTATAACATGAAAGATTGAAAGTGAACTGCAATTTTTATTTATTTATTTATTTTTAATTCATTTTCCACCACCTTCTATCAAGCAACAAGAAGTGAAAATTAGCATTTTGTTGATTCCCTCTTCCCGTTATATTCTGCCTTCCCTCCAAGCATGCCCTGAGACCAAAATTAGCAACTAGTTGATTCCTCCCACCTGTGGCAGCATCTCACATAAATAAGGTGGTAGTCATGGCCCAAAATTAAAGAAGAGGTAAGTTGGTAATATAATTTTTTACCCACATTAGAAGACATTCAAACAGCTGTTTACTATTTTAGGAATAAATTTAAATTATTTGGTTGAACTTGTTTAATAATTACCACCTTGCTGCTTGGATAGGGTGATAACCAATGAACTTGTCTTTTCTGGGTTCGATTTATGTCTCACAAGTTCAGATACTATTAGTACAGTGGAGTTGGTTTTTCTGTTCTGATTCCATGGCATGAAAAAACTTCTTCTAGTTATATTGGCATGAAAAAGCTTCTTCTAGTTATATTTATCTTTCCTTATTTTTAGTTGGTAGGGTTTTCTCTTTTCACTTTTCAGTGTTCTAGTAATTTGAATGCACTTGATGCAGAGGATAAAGACAGGGACAGTAGCTTGAGAGAGAAGTTGAAGGATAGTGATATCAAAATTAAGGGTTCCACGGACAGAAACTTGAGATCTAAAATTTTTTCAGATCACAAGGAAAATTCTTGGAATAATATTCAACAACAAACAACAACAACCAAGCCTTTTCCCATTAGGTGAGGTCGGCTACATGAATTAAACGACGCCATTGTGCCTTATCATAAATCAAGTATTCAGAAATGTCATTCAAATCAAAATCTTTTTTAATCATTTCACTTATAGTCTTTCTTAGTCTCCTTCTATCTCTAGCTATTGAGCTATCATCCACCTGCTATACATTTCTTACAGGAGCTTCTAAAAGTCTCTTTCTTACATGTCTAAACCACCTAAGGCGAGATTCTCCTATCTTTTCCACAATAGGTGCTACTTCTACTTTTTCTCTAATGCATTCATTCCTAATCTTATCCTGTCTTGTATGGTCACACATCCAACGCAACATTCTCATCTCAGCGACATTGATCTTATGCTCTTGCTGGCTTTTTACCGCCTAACATTCAGTACCATACAATATCGCAGACTTTATAGTTGTGTGGTAAAATTTACCCTTAAGCTTGAGAGACACTTTTCTATCACAAATAACTCCTGAAGCACTCTTCTATTTCATCAATTCAGCCTTAATCCCTTGGTTACATCTCCCTCTATCTCTCTTGTCATTTTGTATGATAGATCCAAGCTACCTAAACAATATAACTTATGGTATGGTGTGGTCTTCAATTTTCACCGCTAAGTTAGTATTAGTACGTTTTGTACTGAACTTACATTCCATATACTCCGTCTTACTCTTGCTTAGACGGAAGTCATGTTCTTCCAAAGCTCGTCTCTATAGCTCTAGCTTCTTATTTGTTTCCTCTCTCGACTCTTCATCTAAGACTATATCATTTGGAAAAAGCATGCATTGTGACACTGGCTCTTGGATATGCGCAGTAAGCACATCCAAGACCAAGGTAAAATGATATGGACTCAAAGTTGACCTTTGGTGCAGTCTTATAATTATAGGGAAATCTTTTGTGGCTCCACTTTAGTTTTTTTTTTTTGATAAAAAAAGAAATATTATTAGATGAGAAAAAGAGAGTACAAAGAAAGATGATAAGGAATCCTCACAAAAAAAAACAAAAAAAAACAACTAAAACCTATGTGGGAAAATCATGTAACAAGGCATGCCAATGCCTTTGCATGTCTACCAAAGAAACACCACTAAAAAGACCATGAGCAGAACATCAAAGGGATGCCAAAAGAGTAACCCTATCCCAAATGAAGTCTAGAGTCAAAAAAGAGTCCTTGAAGATTCTAGCATTCCTTTCCAACCAAATACATCAAAGAATAACATAACCAGAGCACTGCCACAAGATCTTTGCTTCTTTACGAACACCAAAACCTCTGGACTTGGTAAGGAGAAAAAGATGCAAATCCATCGGACAAACCCAAGACTCTCCAAAGATCCTAAATGGTCTATTCCAAAGATAATTAGCCGCAGAACAATGCAAAAAGAGATGAGTCCCATATTCGAAATCTGAACCACACATAATACTCATAGTTGGAGACAAAGCAGTGAGAGGCCTGCATTTCTGAAGCATGTCATTAGTGTTAATCTTGTTAAGAACAGAAATCCAGACAAAAGCTTTGACCTTTGAGGGAACTCTGGATTTCCAGATGGGTTTATCCAAAAGAAATCTATCCTTGTTATGAGATTGAGTCAAGAATTGATAATAAGATTTACAAGAGAAAACTCCTGATAATTCAAGGGTCCAAGTTCTTGAATCAGGCACAGAAGAAAGATAAATATAATCAATTAAAATTAGGAGAGGCTCTAACTCACTAACTTCTCTATCATGCAAGTTTCTAAAAAAATAGAAGTTCCAAGAGAAGTTATTGTGAGAAAAAAATTGGCAAATAAGGGCATTAAAGAAGATAGGCGAAAAAGCCTTGAAAAAGCCTCAGAAAAAGGGACAGTACCAACTCAAATATCTTCTCAAAAATTAATACGAGAGCCATCACCTAGATGCAAGGACGAGAGAAATAAAGGAAGAAAGATCCTGAGAGATAAATTTCCAAGGACTAGCATGAGAGACTCTACTTGCAGAATTGGTATCTCACCCATTCGGATGCAAACCATACTTACTTCGAATAACATGATGTCATAAAGAAGAAGTTTGTAGAGAAAAATGCCAAAGCCACTTAGCTGCCAATGCCTTGTTCTTGGACACCAAATTACCGAGACCCAATCCTCCATCTTTCTTAGGTCTACAACAAACTTCCCAGCTAACAAGGTGGTCTTTACTAGAATCTCTCGCCCCCGACCAGAGGAAATCCCTCATAACTCTCTCTAATTTCTGAGCCATAGCCACAAGAATACGAAAAAGAGAGAGAAAGTAAAGGGGGATACTAGACAAATAAGACTGAATTAGAGTGATACGACCACCCAAAGAGAAAAAGGCACCCTTCCAACAATCTATCTGCTTAGAGATCCTACAAATCACCGGGTCCCAAAAGGAAACAACACAAGAATTACCTCCCAAAGGAATCCCAAGTTAAGTGAGAGGCCATTGAAGAATTTGACAACCTGCTAAAGTAGCAAAAGCGGACAAAATTTGATTGTCCACATTCACACCTGCCAAACCACTTTTTGCCAAATTAATCTTAAGACCCTAAATGACCTCAAAGAACCTCAAAATAGTCAAAGTATTAACAAAAGAATCAACATCAGGTTCCAAGAAGAATACTATGTCATCGGCAAACTGAAGATGAGAGACTAAAACCTTTGCTGAACCAACAGTTAGCCCCTTAACCAACCCATTATTTACAACTCTAGACACTAAACGGCTAAGCACATCGACCACAATGGAAAAAAGAAACGGAGATAAAGGATCTCCTTGTCTCACTCCCCTTTGACCCTTAAACCAAGATTTAGGTTCCCTGTTCACTATGACTGCAAAGGTGGAAGAGGATAAGCACCCCGAAATCTAATTTCTCCATCTTACCCCAAATCCTTTCCTGTCCAAGACTTTGTCCAAAAAATCCCAACTAACACGATCATAAGCTTTCTCAAAGTCTAACTTAAAAACAAGACCATGTTTTCTTTTGGATCTAACATCATCCACCACCTCATTAGCAATGAGAGCAACATCAAGAATTTGCTTTACCCGAAATAAAAGCACTTTGGTTCTTAGAGATGGTATCAGAAAGGACCTCACTCAACCTGAAAGCAAGAACTTTTGTATGATCTTATAAACACTAGATACTAAATTGATGAGTTGAAAATCCTTTACTTTAATCGACCTATCCTTCTTGGGAACAAGAGAGATGAAAGTTGAGTTCATGCAAACTCCAATTTTACCATTAAGGAAGAATTTAGCAAACACCCTGACGAGGTCAGGCTTGACAATATCCAAACAATTTTGAAAGAAATCAAGAGTAAAACCATCAGGACCAGGCGCTTTGCCTTTTCTCAAACTAAAAATAGCCTTACGGATTTCCTCCTCCTCAAAAGGCCTTTCCAACCAACGAGCCTTATCCGAAGCAATGAGACACCAATCCAAATCCTCAATGAAAGGCCTAATAGGCATATCTTCAGTGAACAACTCAGAGTAGAACGTAGAGATTTCAGCAGCAATGACCTCAATATCTCTAACAACACTACCATCCTCAAGTTCTAGCTCCTTAATTAAGCTCTTTCTACGCCTTCCAGAAGCCACCTTATGAAATAACTTGGAATTAGCATCCCCATCCTTAGCCCATTGAAATTTCATCTTTTGTCTCTGACTAGATTCTTCCTTAACTAGAATTTCATCTAAATCTAGTCTTAGCTTCTACCTCCTAGCACACAAAACCTCTGAGAGATTACCCTCTAACTCCAACCTATCCAACGAGTCGATCTCTTTCAAAATATTTTGTTTTCTAATCCGAATGTCCCCAAAGACCAACTTATTCCACTCTTTCAGCTTTTCCTTGAGAAGTTTTAATTTCCTCATAATTTTAAAACCTTCCTAGCCCTCAACAAAAGCTGTACTCTAAACATCCTTAACAAAAGGGCAAAAAGAGTGATGACTAAGCCACATGTTCTCAAACCTAAAAGGAGTAGGGTCCTATTTCACCTTACTTGATTCCAACACGATAGGGAAGTGATCAGAAAATGAACGAGATAAGCTCTCTTGCACCAGATCAGGAAAAACATCCTCCCAGGTAGAGGTAAACAGGAATTTATCCCAGGTAGAGGTAAACAGGAATCTATCCAACTGAGAAGCAATAGTGTATTGCCTTCTAGCCGACCAGGTGAACCTAGCATTGGAGAGGGGGAATATCCCTAAGACTACACTCCCTAATAAAACTGTCAAAACCCCTCATAGAAGAAGTAAGACGATTGCCACCCAACTTTTCGGCTGGGGACCTAACTGCATTGAAATCCCCACCCAGACACCAATGCGACCTACAAAAGGAAGACAAAATACCTAGCTCTTCCTAGAAGAAAGAACGCTGTCTAGGATTATTAGGGCCAAAAACCGAGGTAATCCACCACTGACCTCTCCCTTTAACATCTAACAAGACAGACACTAAAAAGTTACCAAAGATGGAATCAACCTTAGAGGCAAACCTAGTGTCCCAAATGATCAACATACCTCCCGACGCTCCAAGAGAAGGGAAACACTCCCAATCCTTACATCTAAAATCCCATTGGTCCCTAACTAGTAAAGCATCTAGATCCTCAAGCTTGGTTTCTTGAAGCAAAATTATGTCAGGAGTTGCTTTGTAGATTATCTCGTTAACTCTTACGTTTCGGACAACTACCTAACCCTCTTACATTCCAGCTAAGAATCTTCATTAACTAACTTATCATTCTGCTTTTCAACCTTCCCTCTATAGTTAATGGTAGAAACCAAACGATCCAATTCTCTAGTTAACCTCTTTTTCTTACGAACATAAGTTGACAGAGAATCAACTGAGAAGCTAGACCAGCCCTTAGAATTGACCACCTTGACCCCCAACTCTTGAATTAAAGGATGAGAACTCAAGTTGTCCTTGACACTACTGGCATGGCAACTAAGATCTTTGACACTTTATCAACTTTGTCCCCTTTGGCATTGTTGAGTAAGCTAGAAGAAGAGGTTGGCATCAGAATAGGAAGAAGCCCATTTCCTTGAAGAGAGTTCTCAATTTTTTCACCTGGAAAAACCACAGAAGATTGCGCACAAAAAAGAACAGGAGGTGAGACAAGATCAACTTCAAAAAGAGAGTTTGAAAATTGAGGAATTAAAATGTGACGAACACTCCCTGGATTAGACAAATCTTGAGTCTGAACATAGTTGTCCTTAACAGAATTATCATCAATTTCAAGACCAGAAGGAGACCTCTCTTCCTCTACTCCAAGCCCTTGTTCAAAAAGTTTGGGAATTCCTGACAAGTCCATCTCAGGTTCAGGAAGATCGCTGTCTTTTTTAGTGCAGTTCGAAAGAAGTTGCTGCAAATTATGAATGAGCAAGCCAACTTCTTCAGAATCTTCCAAATTAAAAATTGACTCTAAATCTTCACCTTCATCTTGAGAGGAGAAATCTGAGTCAGATGTAGAGTTAGAAATATTTGACACCCGAATACCCTCCTGCTTATCCCCACCCTTTGATATCTCAGGTTGCATATCCGTCAAAGGAGAGTGCTGAATAGGAACACACTTAACAACCTGAACAGTAGCGGTCAGAGGAATAGGAGTAAAATCAATCTTAGCGGAAACGGTTGCACCCGAAGCTGTCCTAGCACTCTCTGTTTCAACATGACCCGCTGTATCCAAACCACCCACAAGATTTTGCTCATTGCAACCATGTTGAGAACCTGGGAAAGGAGGAGCTAGAAGGCTTGAAGAGGTGCCCGTTGCTGGCCAACTTGAGTTCACCTTACGAACCCAAATCTTCCTGATCTTTACAGTCTTTTCTCCAAACCGAATAGATGGTCTAGCTGCTGAAATGGTTTGAGGATAAGTCAATTTCGGTCCTAACCTTGAAAAGAGATCCACCTTGGGTCCTAATCTTGAGAAAACACTGCCTTTTCAGTCCCTTCATTAACCCATTTCTCAAACCTTTTCCCTCTCGGGTCAACGTCAGTTCTCAAAGAATGACCAAATTCATTCTCGTTAAAGCCTAGCTCTTGCCTTAATAACAAACCCTTAACCACAAGTTTCACAATACGAACACCGCGATGATCTTCACTACTGCTTCCACTCTTGATCGCATCAGAGTAAAGATTTTCTCCTGATCAATGACTGCTGTATTATTGGATAGTGTTGTTTGGAATGTTTCGCAGCACCCTTCAAAGGATTTGCCACCAACAATTTTGATAAAGCCCTCCCGAAATGATTTCACCTTGCGCACAAACAACCCTCAAGGACAATAACCAAATTCCTCCTTCCGTTACCAAAGAATTTTGTCACCAACACATATCAACCTCTCTTATTTTAACCCCGGAAAATAGAGAAGACTTTGCCCTCACCTTCGAAACGCCTTATGAAGGAGGGATAAGCGAGCAAGGCTTTGTCCTTGAAAGAGGATAAGAGCCAAAAAGAAGCATCTCTGCCCAGCAATAGAGATTTTATAAACCTACGACCCCTCTCTATCACTTGTAAACGAAAGAACTTGCCCTCATCTTCAAGCACCAAGTCAAAGCATTTGGCTTCAATGGCAATTTGCTTAACACCTCCTATTAGTTAAGTAGGTCGAACTGATAAATTGTTGACAAATTCAGGACTCTCCCATACTCACAAAACACAAGCCAAATCCACGAAACAGAGGCTAAAAACAAGGAGGGAAAAACCACAAAAAAAACACCAAAAAAACGAAGCAAAACATCCCAAACAGCGTTAGAACGGGCCAAACAGGGACAAGAATGTCTCGACGGAGTGCTACGTCGAAAACCAACACACTGGCGACCCTCCTTACCAGCGTCGCACCTCTATGGGCCGGAGAATTCAGCCAATAACCACCCACAGCCAAAGCTTCGCTGGAAACCGAGCGGGTCACATAGAAACCGTGTTAAAAAACAGCCCACGTCGCTGCCGGCCGTTACTCGGTCTCGCCGGCCCTCCCTCAACGCCAAACCGATCTGTCACCGCCAAGTGTCCTGCCAGAAGGTTGGAGGTCAAGTGGCAGCCACAGAGATGTCTGCCCTAAAAAACAATAAAAATGACCTTTCAGCAATTCTCTCTCTCTCTCTCTTGTGGGATAAAAAAATCAAATTTAGAAACGCTTTTGTTTGTGGCACCACCTTAGTTCTCACACTAGTTTTAGATCCGTCATATATATCTTGGATTGTTTGAATATAAGCGATACAAACTCCTTTCTTCTCCAGAGCCTTTCACAAGACTTTTCTCGATACCCTATTGTGGGCTTTTTCTAGATCAATGAAAACTATGTGTATGTCTTTTTGCTTCCTCCGATACCTCTCTATCAATCTTCGTAGAAGATAGATTGCTTCCATAGTTGACCTCTCAGGCATAAAACCAAATTGATTCTCTGAAATATGAGTCTCTTGTCTTAATCTCCGTTCAATTACTCTTTCCCATAACTTCATGGTATGACTCATGAGCTTAACTCTTCTGTAATTTGCACAGTTTTGTATATCTCCCTTGTTCTTATAAATAAGGATTAAAGTGTTTCTCCTTCATTCATTTGACATTTTCTTAGACTTCATTATCTCGTTAAACAACTTTGTGAGCCAACTTATACTTTTCTCTACTAGGCACTTCCATACCTCAATAGGTATATTATTCGATCCGATCGCTTTTCCATTATCCATCCTCTTCAATACTTCTTTTACCCCAAACTCTCGAATTCTATGATACAAGGTTTTATTTTGGTCCTACTCTCTAATGTTTAGAATGTCTGAGTCTCCTAATGTCCCATGTTTTCTCATTAAATAACATGTTCGAGTCCCTTGGAATAACATTCATGAGTGAAAAATATTAGTTCTATCTTACACGAAGCTAGCTCTTTTATAGGCACCTTATAATTGACCTGCAAGTAATCAATCTTCAAGGACATTCCTAATCTATATATATATAGCATTTTTATATGGATTCAATTCTACAATAATTAGCATATTAAGTACATAAAATCCCCAAAATAATTCCTAAAAAGATTATAATTAACTTATCAAAAATAAAAACATTATTATAGTTGACCCCCTCCCCTCCTTGTCTTGCATCAACATTCCTTCTATTTTGAGTGGAAATTGGATTCATTTCGTGAAGTTTCAAGTATTAGGTAGGATTTTTAGTTAGCAATTCTATTGCTCAATAACACAGTTTAGGTATCTTGGATCTATCATACATAATGACGGAGAGATAGGGGGAGATGTAAACCATAGGATTCGAGTTGGATGGATGAAATAGAAGAGTGTTTCAGGAGTTATTTGTGATAGAAAAGTGTCTCTCAAGCTTAAGGGTAAATTTTGTCGCACAACTATAAGGCTCGCGATGTTGTATAGTACTGAATGTTAGGCGGTAAAAAGTCAGCAAGAGCATAAGATCAGTGTCGTTGAGATAAGGATGTTGCGCTAGATGTGTGACCATACAATACAAGATAGGATTAGGAATGAATGCATTAGAGAAAAAGTAGGGGTAACACCTATTATGGAAAAGATGGGAAAATCTCGCCTAAGGTAGTTTGGACATGTAACGAGAAGATCTTTAGAAGCCCCTGTAAGAAGAGTAGAGTAGGTGGATGATAGACCAATAGCTAGAGGTAGAGGGAGACCAAGAAAGACTATAAGTGAAACGATTAAAAAAGATTTAGATTTGAATGACATTTCTGAAGATTTAGTTTATGATAGGACACAATGACGTCATTTGATCTATGTAGCCGACCCCATCTAGTGGGAAAAGGCTTGGTTGTTGTTGTAATTCTATTGCTCAATCAACCAACCCAGATTATGTGAAACTGAACTGTGTCCGACTCTAGGGTACAGTGGATTACTTTGCATTAACTCTAAATTGGTCAATATAAAACTGTGGTAAGGATTGGCCCCGACATTCTGTTTCCTTTGCTTTGCAGCAATTCACTTATATCTTGTGCAGATATGGAATTGAGATTCCGCTATATTCTATTACCATAGATTTGATGCACTACCAACTGCATGAAATTTTGGCATCGTGTTGTGAGGCATGAAATGTCCTTGTTGGAATTTGATATTGGGAAAATTTCAAGTTCTCTTTGATACAGGGAATGACATTGACATTTGTTATCTTGTTGTAAATTCAATTGTCTTTTGTGGCTTATGTCCATGTGATCTTGTTTCCTCTGTTCCCTGAAAGCTATGAACTTACTTGATGATGGAGTTTCGTTAAAGTTTTTTTCTTTTTTGGTGAGAGTTTCATTAAAGCTCTTTGTATGAGTAAATTACTGAAGGATTTCTTACAACTCTCTTACCAGCATGTGTATTGTAGGACCGCTTATCAAGACTTGAAGCTGCCTTAATTAGTAAAAAAGGTAGGCACTTACTCAACACAACCAATAGTATTTGCAGATTCAAATCTGTTCCTGAGGTTGCGGGCCTAAGTTACGTATATATGAAACTTGCTCAGATACTAGAAATGCGGAACACTTGAAAGTGATTAATGATCTTCAGTCAAAACTAAAAGATGCAAATGCTGGGTTAATTTCAGAAAAAGATAAGGTTGTGCTCATTTATGGCTTATTTACATTTCATTTTCGTAAGGGGTCGAGTGTCATACATCTTTTTACCGATGATTTGATTTGCAGGCTCAGAAGCTTGCTGCAGAAAATGAAAAACTTCAATACCGTATAACTCATCTTCTGCGATCACTCAAAGATGCTGATCTGAAGTTAGAGCAAGTGAGTATTACTGATTTTTCTTTCAATTCTTTTAAAATATATATAGATTAATTAAGAAAAGCTTGTATAGTAAGTATGCATTGTTGGAAATTTGTGGCCACAATAATTTGGATAAAATGCTCTATATACAAAATAGAATAGTGAACTGTTTTTCTGGATTACACTTTAGGAGAAATATATGGTTCAACATATTTTGCTTTTACTAAGGTAGCATTCTATCTGTTTTATAAAAGAGAGAATAAAATTAAGACCCCATGAAAATTTAAGATAGAACCATGTTAGAAAGATTGGCTTAATAAAATTAGCCCTGCAAATAAAGTTAGTTTTATGTGGTACCACAAAATTAAAAAAAAAAAAAAAGTAAGAAAAACAAGTGGATAAGCAAAGGTTGGATAGTTCTTATATAAGCAACTAGTATGGTGGCAAAACCGCTTTTGAAAGAGTGTGACGTTGTGCTTAAATTTCCAAAGTCAATCTAGATGGTGACAATAGCATTGATGTTTATCTTGGTTGCTCTTCCTTGTTTTTGCTTACTTCATTTGAGGCTAGTCCAATGGTTGTTCAGGATGATTTTATGAAAATGATTGAACTTATTATGTGCCCCATTACGAGGAATGGAATTTAAGTAATGCTGTTTTATGGAATGTGGCTCATGGCTAAATTGGTATTATGTCATTTCCTGACCTCAGGTTACAACACGGGAGCAGCTGGAGAGCTTGAAATTTCAGGATTCTTGAGCTTATGGGCTGAGATAAATTGTGCCTTTGTCTTTTGTGTATTTTTATTTTATTGGAAAACCAGCCAACTTGAAGTGCATCATAAATATAGGATGTTCTTGGTGATGCTAATATGTTTGACTTACTGGTTTTACAACTTTAGAAGTCAGATCTTTGTTTGCCGCATACATTATAATAGACCCTAGACACTAAAATTTCTTCCAAGTATATCCCCAGATGATGGCAATTAAGAGTAGTTCTACATAGCCATAAAAAATGAGCCAAGATTAAACATTGTTTATTAGAGAAGATATCCAATAGTTAGTCATTAAGCATTGCTAACTCATTTTGGCTCCCATATTGGCAAACCAATTCTGCTTGAGTAGCATTATCCTGCATTCTCTTTGTAAAATAAATTTTGGCTATAATGTCTAGACGGAAACTTAGTCTAAACATTTATTTTAGCTCTTCAAAGATAAAGTTACATTAATTTTAGATTAAATCCCAAATTTGTCCATGAGAAAATAAGCACTAGATATATTAGTTCTTGAAAAATGCGAAATCTCATGGTGGTTCCTACAAATGTAGGTTATACTAGTCCTTTTCAAGGACTAATGTGTCTCTCACCAAAGGATTAATGTGTATGGTGTTTATGTGTAATCGTGATTCCTTAGAGACTATGGTGGTGTTTTCATATTCTTAGGAATTAATGTGTGCAGTGATTATATTCTAAGGGGTGAATTTAGGAGTTTATTCTTAATTTTATCAATTAAATAGAGTACGTATTAATTTAGTTCTAATCATAAGAAGTGACATAATTTTGATCCTTTAAAAATGTTGATATCTATTAAGTCCCTTAATCATCGAAAATGACCATAATGGAAACTCAGCGTAAACATTTATTTTAGCTCCTCAAAGAAGTAGTTACATTAATTTTATCAATCAAATAGAGTATGTATTAATTTAGTCCTAATAATAAGCGGCATCATTTTAGTCCTTTAAAAAATTGATATCTATTAAGTCCTTAATCATAAAAAATAATATTAATTTAATTTTTCAATCATAAAAAACTAATATTAATTTAGTCATTTAATTATAGAAAATTGTATCAATTTTGTCCCTGAATCTCGTGGTCTATATATCACGTGAATTGATGTTACTTTTCATTTAACGTTCTTTTGTTAAAATATAAAAGATTTATAAGATAATCATTCTAGTACATAAATTTATAAGATAATTGTATAAAATATAAATAATTTATTATATATATATATGAAAATTAGCTTATGTTTAACGTATTCTGTAACGCTCCTTTTTCTTACTTTACGAAAAAAGAACGTCACACTATAATAATAATAATTTGAAAACATAAAATAGAATAAATTACGAAAAATAATAATTATTTTAAACTTCATAGACCTGGTTCATTTTATAGATGTATAAGTTCCTTTCTAAATAGCATTACATTTTTTTTTGTTTAAATTATATTATTAACAGGCAGTGTCAAAAGAATAAATTTAGAGATTCTCCTCGTAGCGAGATAATAGTTTGAACGGTAGTAATAAAAACCAACGTGAAATAAACCATACATAACATATTTATATATATATGCAACAGCTTGTTAATTACATCATGATTTACACAAAAAGTAAAAGATGTACCCACTCAAGATGATACAAATATACACCCGTCAATTACAGCAAAACGTCAGGCTTCCCAAAAAGATAAACGGTTAGTCATCAGTAGCCACCGACAGTATCAGCCCCCAAGACTGACGAGAAGGGACTGTAGCAGGGTCCTTCTCAAGGTCCTATTCTTCCGATGAAATTGCCATCGGAGCGACCGAATTTCGGGTGGAAGCCCGAGCAGTGGAGAGGAAAGAGTCCTCTTGTGGGGTGTAGTAAAGGTCATCCCACAAATCTCTAATAGGCAGGTAGAATTCCAAATGAACAAAGGTTGTGAAGTCAAAAACAGGCGGGTCGTAGTAGCCCTACACCAAAGACACCGTTAGCTCCCCGTGATAGATGCAACGGTCTGTGCTCAAGTTAATGTGCCAGCAATCTGGTCCCCCATGAAAGGTCATCCTAGCATACCCCAAGAATCGTCCCGGACGCGAAGACATCTTCAGCAAACTCTAATCGTAGTATGGCCAAAAACTCAGAAACTCAGGTGTTTCCTTTTCTACCTCACGAACGTCTTCTCAGAAGTATATGAATAAACAGAAATATCGAAATACAAAAAGAGGTGAGACACCCAACTTTCATTACCAAAATGGCAGCAAGAAAACAGAACGGCGCTGGACTCCCACATAGCATTACAACATATATATTCATTACCATTAATAATAAAATTGACAATAAAACAGAACAACAATAATTAATAGTAAGAATTAACAATAGCAGACAGATAACAGTAATACCTTCAGCTGTCAACAGTCCAATAGTCAGATAATTATCGCAGTAATAAGAACAGATATCTTCACAGTTATAAATGCTCATGTTCAATGGATTATGAGACAGACAGTTCACAATGCAGATGGTACCAAGTTCCAACTCATGGAGCTAGACACTAACATTTCGGAGAGAATGATCAAGGAGTTATGCCAGTATCTCGTTAGCCTTAAAAATAGTGTGCTTCATCTCATTAAAATATTTGCGCAATACGACTTATATATGGTACTTTAACAGTTGATCGCGATGTAAGATAGTGTTTCAGTCCGGATCGTCGGTGTGTTTGCATCGGTCTATCCCACGGCCCCAGTGGAGCTACTGTAACACCCACCGTAGGGTGCCACATTTATGTTACTTTATTACCAAATTACCCCAAAATATAAAATATGATGTAATAATAAAATAAGAGTTGTAAATTTTTTTTTTATAACAATAACAATAAAATAAACTTAGCGGAAAATAAAACTATGATACAACAATCTCACACATAAATTACATCATATACATATTTCACACGTGCTGTCAGGTTTATTTATTACAAACCATTTATTGAAACAATAAACACACTTAAATAATTACAGACATAACTTATATCAGAGTTCACACTCGCCCAAGCTTAACTAAGCAGAAGACCCCTCAGACGGGTCCTCCTCAGGTTCCTCAGCAGGTAGGAATCCATTGTGACGATTAGTCCTACGGGCAGGTGTCCGGGCTGACGACACTATGCTGATTTCCGTTGGGACATAATTTCTAGTGTCCCAATGTCGCCTGATATGCAACGGAAATTCAACATGAACAAAGATCGTCACACAGAAAAACGGATCCCCACGATATAGCCTACTAATACTAACAGTCAGGTACCCCTCATAAATAAGTCCTCGCTCATCTGGACTTGTCCTCCACTCTCTAGCTCCTCCATGAAACTGTAAACGTACATATCCAAAGAAACTAGCTCCTGATGACATGTTGTCAGAACTCTGCGGTTCCTGATGTGAGAAGTAATTCCTCTTCTCCTTCTAGTACCGTATCTTTCTCAACGTCTTTACCCAATATAAATACAATAAACAGATAAACATACAAAGAGGTGAGATCACCTACACCATTACCAGCATGATAGCACAGAGATAATACAGACAACATGTTATGCAAAAATATCATATCATGATCACAATTATGGCATCATCATAATGTAAAAATAATTACCATCATCACTGTTCAAACCACAAATAATTACAGTAATGCTACCACATATGTATATGTTAAATTCATGCATGTGAACATAGACTCAATGTCCTACTCCATGGAGCTAATACTCAAGTCGGAGAAATTGATCGAAAAGATCCGCCGGTATCTCGTGCCTCAGACCAAGTGCTATAATTATATCCTGCACATCTAGCACATACACGACAGTCTTTGTCAGATCTTGATTAAGAATAGTGTCTCGGTCCGGATCATCGGTGTGTTGCATCGGTCTAACTCACGGTGCGAGAAGAGCTACCAACGCCCATTGCGAGCAACCCGCACCCCGATGCCCCCAAGGTCAACCAGGTGACCTACACTACGCATATCGCACCCACTCAAGAGGTGTACGTTTCTCCTAGGCAATTAGCCATATTCAATCCGTTGGACCATTTTCAATGCATGTGTTATGCACCAATTACCAACCAAAGGTAAATCACATAATTTCTCATTCCAGATTCGAGATCTTGTTTTTCGTTCGTAAAATGGATTAATGCCAATTACAGCAAACTTCTCAATTTCTTATACAGTATTCATATATTGTTTTTAACTCAAAGGTTTTGTATAATTAACTGTTAAATCACATAACTATGTTTTTCTCATTCGCAAAATATTTTCGTTACGTTTTTACGTACAAGTAATGATTTGTAACATTTTTCTCGTTACATTTTAAAAATCACAAAACTATTTTCTACATATTCTAAATTGCGTAAAAATGATCTCTTATTTTTAAAATGTATAGCAATGTTTCCACAATATTTAGATCGTGTAAAATATTTAAACGCGTTACAAATCGCGTAGGAATAATTTAACGTTTTTCAAATCACGTAACTTAAAAATTACGTTTTTGAGTTACGTAAATCGTTTTTCACCATTTTTTACCCTTCATAAAATATTTCTTAACTTTAAAAATATTATTTTGAACATTTCTCATAAAAATATAATTTCTTACATTATTTTCTTTCTATTCTAAATCAAAAATCCCTTCCGTATTATATTTTCTCAAAATCACTTTTTATTGATTTAATCTTACCAAATCATATTTAATTGATTTAATTACTATTTCAAAATTTAAATTTCCTAACATTTTCCAAAACCCAATACTTAAATTCTACGTTAGAAATTTTAAGTTACAACGTTTCCTTTTATATTTCTAAATCATTTCTAAACATTAAATCAAATTTTATGTTTAGTTACAAACGTTTTTTTTATATTTCTAAATCACTTCTAAAAATCAATTCTTCTTAAGATAATTTAAAGTTCAACACTTAAATTCCTTTCCAAAGTCCTTATTTGAAAATTCTTATATTTTATTGCATCAAAACATTTTTTTCTAAGTTATCAAAACCTTATAGATGGTCATTGGAACCATGAAATATTTTTCTTCTAACTTAAACAATTTTCATTCTTGTTTCTACACAAAATAAATTCATGAAAATACTACTTAAAAACCGTGTACACTCATTTTAGAAAACAAACCCTCTTGTTTATTTTCTTTACTTCTCTAATCTTTCAATTTTACCATTTATGAAAATATCATTTTTGTGAACACTAATTTAATTGGTGTCTTGGCTGAAATTTATTTAGTTCAAGGACTAAAAATCAACTTCATTGTTCTTGAAAAATTTCAATAAAAACCCTAAACTTGGAAGCTCAAAACCGTGACCTCCTCCATGGCCTTTGGAGCCAAAATTTTGTTTATTTCAACATACATTCATCATAATATATTCAACATATATCATCATGCATATCATAAGCTTATCATATAAGCAATTAAAAAATTATACTAAGCATGCAAACACAAGTAAATCATGCAAAATATATCAAGCATAAGCAAAAATAATTAAAGCACATAACACACACACAAATTATTACATGACCATGGATAGGAATCCTCACATGGATTCACCATCCATCAAATATAAAACCTTCCTCACCACCATGCTTGGTTGGTGAGATGAATCTCCTCTTACCTCTTGAAGAACCACCAAAGAGCTTGTTGCTTTGTCTTTGGAGCAAGATCTCCACCAATACAAGTTCTTAAACATGAAACAAATACAAGAAAATTAGTATATCAAGCTTGAACAAGAAGAACCATGGATCAAACATGGTTTAGAACATGAAAAAGAAAAGAATAAATGAAGTTTTCTTACACTTCTCCAACAAAAGCTCTAGAACTTGATCTTAGTAAAAGTCCTTCAAGATGGAAGAATTAGAACTTGGTGTGAACTACAAAGGTTCTTAGAATGATGAAAGGATTCAAGAAACTAGGTTGTATGAAATTAAAAAGTGATGGAGGAGTGAGTTGAGGTGCTTGGCCGAATGGTATGTTTTTGGGAGAGAAATGGAGTTTGCTTTGGTTTGGTCTTGAAACTTAAGTGAAATAAGTGAAGGTGTGATAATGTGAAGTGTCAAAATGAGTTATTTGGCCATTTGGACAATGCATGGCCGTAGCATGCATTAGAGAGAAATGGAAAGTGAAGTTTGACAAACATAAGCATTAATGATCAATAGGAATTGGTCTTGACACTTGGCTTGTCTTCATTCTTTTTTTCTTTGGCCTAAAAAGCCTACACTAAATTGTCTCCTTTCCTCCTTGCTCTTCAAACCGTCCCCTCCCCTCCATACACTCAAAATGTGCCAAATTACAAAGCCATCACTATAAGTCATCCTAACCATTGATTAAAAGAATGGTTTGATTTAAATTAGCTTCTAGGTTTAGGTTTTAGATGGAAGACTTCATTTGAGCCATTGGATCATTTTTGGCTTGCAATCCTAACCATTGAATATGTCTCCAAAATGAAGGGTCAAGATTACATCTTCAAACTTTATATCCAAGGGTCCAAAATGGTTGTAATCATTTTTGATGACTAATTCTCCACCATTGATCTAAATCCAAATCCAATGGTCATTAATGATCCATCTCCACCATTGATTAATTTTACATCCAAGGGTTGATAATGGTCATAGCCATTTAGAAGATTAAATCCCTACCCTTGATTTAATTTCAATCCAACGATTTATAATTGATCCTATTTATTTTTAAGATCAAATCTCCACAATTAAATCAAGATTAAATGTCTAATCAGTAATTAAATTAATAGTGGATATCCAAACCACTAATGTTATCTTAATAATATTTTAATAATATAGAATTTTATTTTTATCCATTATAACCTCACAAAAATAATTTACCGTATTTTTATCGTCTCGATAATTAAATTCAAGACAAAATACAAGAAAAAGAAATTTTCTAAAAGCTGTTTCTTCCTGATTCGGGTTTAGTAAGATCCTTCAATCTCCGTCTAAACAAGGGTTTAGAATTTTTCTATACGTAGAAAAATTTTTTCATTTTAGAGACCCACTTGGGCCCACGTATGTTCCACACAGGCCCACATACACCTCGTGGGGCCCACAAACAAGTAAAAATTCCAAAATCACACATAAAATCGCAAAAATTACAAAACTCACAAATATCAAATCAGTTACGTAAATTAATTAAGACTAAACAAGAAAAATTAATTTACGTAGATTTTTCCTACCGAAAGTTATTATTTTCTTGACACGAGCAAATTACTCAAAACGATCAAATATGCGAGATTAATATTCAAAATAACTTTACAAGATGCACGTAAATCACTAAACAAGGTAGAATTACATTAACGCACAAGATTACAGCTTAATACATAGAAAGTTTGGGGTGTTACAACTCTCCCCTACAAAAAGTTTCGTCCTCGAAACTTGATGAACTTGATTTCACATCCTTAGAATAAATAGGGATCTTGTTCTTTTATCTTTTCTTCTAGTTCCCATGTAGCTTCTCCACTTACATCATCCCAAATAATTTTAACCAATGAAATTTCCTTACCTCGAAGTTGCTTTGTCTTTCGATCCTCAATCTTTACTTGGAAAAGTTTCATAGGTTAAATTTTCCTTCACCATGTATCTGTGTGGCTTGATAACATGAGTAGGATCGATATATATTTCCGTAGTTGTGATACGTGAAATACATTGTGAAGATTTGAGAAAAAGGTGGTAATGCAATCCGATATGCCACCGGACCTACTCGACGTAAAATTTGATACGGCCCAATAAATTTTGGAGTGAGCTTCTTAGATTTAAGCACTCGCCCAACACCCGTCATAGCGTCACTCGCAAAAATACATGTTCACCTTCTTCAAACTCAAGAGATTTTCTCCTTTTATCAAGATAACTCTTTTCCGAGTTTGGGCCACTCTCATCTTATCTTGAATCATCTTCACTTTCTCGGTTATACGTTGGACAATTTCTCGGTCCTAACACAAGACTTCTCACCGTCTTGATACCAACATAACGGTGTTCGCATCGCCTCCCATATAATGCTTCATAGGGTGCCATCCCTATACTCGAATGGAAATCTGTTATATGTGAATTCTATCAATGGTAAGAATTCATCCCAACCTCCATTTTGCTCCAAAGACACAAGCTCTCAATAAATCTTCTAGAGATCAATTGTTCTTTCTGACTGACCATCTGTTTGTGGATGGTAAGCGGAACCGAGACGTAGCTTAGTTCCCATCGCTTCTTGCAAACTACCCCAAAATCTCGAAGTAAATCTCGGATCTCGATCCGAAATAATACTAGATGGTACACCATGAAGTCTGACAATCTCATTGATGTACACTTGGGACAACCTCTCCATTGAGTATTTAATATTAATTGGTAAAAAGTGCGCCGACTTTGTAAGCCGATCAACAATTACCCAAATGGCATCATGACCCTTCTGAGTCTTTGGTAGTCCCGTCACAAAATCCATTGCTATGTCATCCCATTTCCATTCAGGAATAGGCAAAGGTTGTAACATTCCCGAAGGTCTTTGATGTTCCACCTTAGCCTTCTGACAAACTAAACAGGATGATACATACTCTGCAACATCTTTCTTCATTCCTTGCCACCAATATAATTGTTTTAAATCTGGTACATCTTTGTGGCTCCTGGATGCATACTCACTTACTCTTGTGAGCCTCGTCCAAAATCAATCTCCTAAGATCTGGGTCATTAGGTACACAAACTCTTCCTTGAAACTTGAGAATTCCCTTAGCACCTTCGCTAAATTCTAACACCGCTCCCTTGGCTCTTTGCTTCTTTTGCTTCTTGCAAATACCGATCATTGTTTTGTCCTTCACGAATTCTATTCATCAAATCATTTGAAATGGTGATCATTTTTAAACGCATCTTGCCCGGCGTCAATTTTACAGATAGTCGCATATCCCGAAATTCTTCTATCAACTCCTTCTCTTTGATCATCATAACAAGAAGCACCAAGTATTTTTCTACTCAACGCATCCGCTACGACATTCGCTTTTCCGGGATGATACCGCAATTGAAAGTCATAATCTTTCGAAATTCTAACCAACGCCTTTGCCTCATGTTTAACTCTTTCGATCAAACAGATATTTTAAACTTTTATGATCACTAAAAACAAAGTGAACGTAGCTCCATAGAGAAAATGTCTCCACACTTTCAACGCAAACACCACAGGACAAACTCCAAGTCATGAGTTGGATAATTCCTCTCATGATTTTTCAACCGCCTTGAAGCATAGGCCACCACTTTACGATTTTGCATAAGTACACAACCCAATCCTTGGTACGAAGCATCACAATATACTTCGAAAGGTTCGTTTGGATCAGGTAGAATCAATACTGGTGAAGTAGTCAATCGTCTTTTCAACTCTTGAAAACTTTCTTCACATGCATCAGTCCACACGAACGGTTGATTCTTTCGTGTAAGTTGGGTAAGAGGTCCTACAATCTTCGAAAACCCCTCAATGAACCGCCTATAGTAACCACTAATCCGACAAAACTACGGATTTACATTTTCTGATCTTTGGTCTTTCCCACTCCAAAACTGTCTCCACCTTGGAAGCATCAACCTCAATTCCATCCTTCGATATTACGTGTCCCAAAAATTGCACTTCACTCAACCAAAATTCACATTTGGATACCTTGGCATATAACTTATTCTCCTTTAAAATCTGAAGAACCACCCGAGATGTTCAAAGATGTTCCTCCCGATTTCTAGAATAGATCAAGATGTCATCAATAAAGACAACAACAAACTTATCCAAGTATGAACGAAAAATTCTATTCATGAAGTCCATGAATATGATTGTGCATTTGTTACACCGAATGGCATCACAAGATATTCGTAATGCCCATAGCGCGTCCGAAATGCAGTCTTGGGAATATCCTCTGCTTTCACACGTATCTGGTGATACCCAGAACGTAGATCAATCTTGGAAAATATCGCGGCTCCTCGCAACTGATCCATTAGATCATCTATCCTTGGAAGTGGATATTTATTCTTAATCGTAATTTTGTTCAATTGCCGATAATCTACACATAGACGTGAAGTCCCGTCCTTCTTCTTAACCAATAAAACCGGAGCTCCCCAAGGTGACACACTTGGTCTCACAAATTGTTTTTCCAATAAATCTTCCAGCTGTTTCTTCAGTTCGGCTAATTCTACCGGTGACATCCGATAGGGCGCTATAGATATCGGTCCAGCTCCAGGTACAAGATCAATGGCAAACTCGATTTCCCTTTCTGGTGGTAGTCCAGGTATATCTTCAGGAAACACTTCAGGAAATTCGTTGACCACATAAATATCCTTCAAAGCATCTTCGCATTGCACTTCCAAAGAAGACAATAATAAATACCCACGATCTCCTTCTTTCAGACAAGCTTCCACTTGAGTAGCCGTTAGGAATCTAGAATCCTTAGCCTCGGAAATACTAATGTTTTATTCGAACAATCAATTAGGATATGATTAGAAGACAACCAATCCATTCCCAAGATTACATTAATCTTGGAAAGAGGCAAACAGATCAAATCCACATAAAAGATTCTATCCCTAACACGAGACAGACAATTCGGCATACTCGTTGAGGTAACTAAGTAACTACAGTTTATCGGTAGGAGTAGCAACACTCAAATCATATGGCAATTCAGTCACGGTCAAACCCAAACGTTCAACACAATCACATGCAATGAAAGAATGTGTTGCTCTGAATCATAGAGTACGCTTAAAGGATTACCTTCAATTGCACACTCCTCCATTATCAAGTCTCCAGATTAGCGGCTTCCTCCCCGCTCATTGTATGACACGACCACCCGCTGGCCTAGCAATCTGGGACGTTTCCCACAGAGGATTCTTTCTTTATCCGATCACGCTTTGGAGAAATGTCCAAGCTGTCAGTCCACACTTAAAACAAACAACTTCTTTATGTGGGCAATCCTTCGTGAGATGATCCTTCCCACATTTGAAACATCGAATAGAGTCCCAAATTGACTTGCTTTATTGTTGCTAGAACTTCCTCCCACAAATTGCTTCTTGGTCCGACCTCCCGCCGGTTTCACATATGGTCTGCCGGTTTCACATACGGCTTTTGTTGAGAGCGACTTGCTTGATTATTCTTCCTTTTTGGAACCTTGCAGTCCAAAATTCTTGTTTTTTGCCGCACGTTGATGATCAATCTCTTCAACTTTACGACATTTTTCAATCAAAGTTGGAAATTGATTAATCTCCAACATCGTTACAGCTCTCTTAATATCCAGCTTTAATCCTTCTTCAAATTTCCTACATTTCCAGCCCTCATCTGGGTTCATCTGCAAATACCTTGAAAATTGAGACAGACTTTCAAATTTTGCCGCATACTCACTAACAGACATCAATCCTTGACGTAAACCCAGAAACTCCATCTCCTTCATATGTCTCACACTTGCTGGAAAATATTTCTCTAGAAATATTTGTTTAAAAGTTGCCATGTCACCATCCTACCTTCACTTCCAACGGTCTTCTAGCTCCCCCACCAACGTTCACCATCTCCTACCAAAGCATAAATGTTGCCAACGTAAGCTTCCGTTCATCGGACAACCCATACCATCAAATATCTTTTCAAGTTCTCGGATCCAAAGTTCAGCTTTCTCCTGGATCAAACTCTCCATGAAATTTCGGTGGATTATTCTTTCGAAACTCCGATAAGCTCGTGTGTACATTTTCATTAGCCCGTTGATTTTGTTGTGCAACCACTTCCGCCATTCTTTGCATAGTAAGCTACAATGCACCATGTTCACATTATCATTCCCATTCAGTTCCATATCTCGTAGTAGTATTTCCACGTCCACGTCCTCGTCCAGTCATTACTTTTTCTACTCAAACTGAACAATACAAGGAAAACAAGGTCAATCTTCAAACAATATTGTTTCTTTTCAGAAACAATAACAGAGAATCACACAACACAAACAAGACAGACCTAACCACAACCCCAAAAGACTCTAACTTGGGCTCGAAATAACTAATGTAACACCCACCGTAGGGTGCCACATTTATGTTACTTTATTACCAAATTACCCCAAAATATAAAATATGATGTAATAATAAAATAAGAGTTGTAAATTTTTTTTTATAACAATAACAATAAAATAAACTTAGCGGAAAATAAAACTATGATACAACAATCTCACACATAAATTACATCATATACATATTTCACACGTCTTTGTCAGTTTATTTATTACAAACCATTTATTGAAACAATAAACACACTTAAATAATTACGAGATAACTTATATCGAGTTCACACTCGCCCAAGCTTAACTAAGCGAAGACCCTCGACGGGTCCTCCTCAAGTTCCTCGAAAGGTAGGAATCCATTGTGACGATTAGTCCTACGGGCGAAGTGTCCGGCCGACGACACTATGCGATTTTCGTTGGGACATAATTTCTAGTGTCCCAATGTCGCCCGATATGCAACGGAAATTCAACATGAACAAAGATCGTCACACGTAAAAACGGATCCCCACGATATAGCCTACTAATACTAACAGAATCGGGTACCCCTCATAAATAAGTCCTCGCTCATCCTGGACTTGTCCTCCACTCTCTAGCTCCTCCATGAAACGTAAACGTACATATCCAAAGAAACTAGCTCCGATGACATGTTGTCGAATCTCTGCGGTTCCCGATGTGAGAAGTAATTCCTCTTCTCCTTCTAGTACCGTATCTTTCTCAACGTCTTTACCCAATATAAATACAATAAACAGATAAACATACAAAGAGGGTGAGATCACCTACACCATTACCAAAAGATGATAGCACGGAGATAATACGACAACATGTTATGCAAAAATATCATATCATGATCACAATTATGGCATCATCATAATGTAAAAATAATTACCATCATCAATCTGTTCAAACCACAAATAATTACAAGTAATGCTACCACATATGTATATGTTAAATTCATGCATGTGAACATAGACTCAATGTCCTACTCCATGGAGCTAATACTCAAGTCGGAGAAATTGATCGAAAAGATCCGCCGGTATCTCGTGCCTCGAAGACCAAGTGCTATAATTATATCCTGCACATCTAAGCACATACACGATGTTCTTTGTCGGATCTTGATTAAGAATAGTGTCTCGGTCCGGATCATCGGTGTGTTGCATCGGTCTAACTCACGGTGCGAAGAAGAGCTACCAACCCATTGCGAGCAACCCGCACCCCGATGCCCCCAAGGTCAACCAGAGACCTACACTACGCATATCGCACCACTCAAGAGGTGTACGTTTCTCCTAGGCAATTAGCCATATTCAGTCCGTTGGACCATTTTCAATGCATGTGTTATGCACCAATTACCAACCAAAGGTAAATCACATAATTTCTCATTCCAGATTCGAGATCCTGTTTTTCGTTCGTAAAATGGATTAATGCCAATTACAGAGGCAAACTTCTCAATTTCTTATACAAGGTATTCATATATTGTTTTTAAGCAAGAAGGTTTATCGTATAATTAATCTGTTAAATCACATAACTATGTTTTTCTCATTCGCAAAATATTTTAAGTTACGTTTTTACGTAAAATGGTAATGATTTGTAACATTTTCTGTTACATTTTAAAAATCACAAAACTATTTTCTCTTATTCTAAATTGCGTAAAAATGATCTCTTATTTTTAAAATGTATAGCAATGTTTCCACAATATTTAGATCGTGTAAAATATTTAAACGCGTTACAAATCGCGTAGGAATAATTTAACGTTTTTCAAATCACGTAACTTAAAAATTACGTTTTTGAGTTACGTAAATCGTTTTTCACCATTTTTACCCTTCATAAAATATTTCTTAACTTTAAAAATATTATTTTGAACATTTCTCATAAAAATATAATTTCTTACATTATTTTCTTTCTATTCTAAATCAAAAATCCCTTCCGTATTATATTTTCTCAAAATCACTTTTTATTGATTTAATCTTACCAAATCATATTTAATTGATTTAATTACTATTTCAAAATTTAAATTTCCTAACATTTTCCAAAACCCAATACTTAAATTCTACGTTAGAAATTTTAAGTTACAACGCTTTACTTTTATATTTCTAAATCATTTCTAAACATTAAATCAAATTTTATGTTTAAGTTACAAACGTTTTTTTTTATATTTCTAAATCACTTCTAAAAATCAATTCTTCTTAAGATAATTTAAAGTTCAACACTTAAATTCCTTTCCAAAGTCCTTATTTGAAAATTCTTATATTTTATTGCATCAAAACATTTTTTTCTAAGTTATCAAAACCTTATAGATGGTCATTGGAACCATGAAATATTTTTCTTCTAACTTAAACAATTTTCATTCTTGTTTCACACAAAATAAATTCATGAAAATACTACTTAAAAACCGTGTACACTCATTTTAGAAAACAAATCCTCTTGTTTATTTTCTTTACTTCTCTAATCTTTCAATTTTACCATTTATGAAAATATCATTTTTGTGAACACTAATTTAATTGGTGTCTTGGCTGAAATTTATTTAGTTCAAGGACTAAAAATCAACTTCATTGTTCTTGAAAAATTTCAATAAAAACCCTAAACTTGGAAGCTCAAAACCGTGACCTCCTCCATGGCCTTTGGAGCCAAAATTTTGTTTATTTCAACATACATTCATCATAATATATTCAACATATATCATCATGCATATCATAAGCTTATCATATAAGCAATTAAAAATTATACTAAGCATGCAAACACAAGTAAATCATGCAAAATATATCAAGCATAAGCAAAAATAATTAAAGCACATAACACACACACAAATTATTACATGACCATGGATAGGAATCCTCACATGGATTCACCATCCATCAAATATAAAACCTTCCCTCACCACCATGCTTGGTTGGTGAGATGAATCTCCTCTTACCTCTTGAAGAACCACCAAAGAGCTTGTTGCTTTGTCTTTGGAGCAAGATCTCCACCAATACAAGTTCTTAAACATGAAACAAATACAAGAAAATTAGTATATCAAGCTTGAACAAGAAGAACCATGGATCAAACATGGTTTAGAACATGAAAAAGAAAAGAATAAATGAAGTTTTCTTACACTTCTCCAACAAAAGCTCTAGAACTTGATCTTAGTAAAAGTCCTTCAAGATGGAAGAATTAGAACTTGGTGTGAACTACAAAGGTTCTTAGAATGATGAAAGGATTCAAGAAACTAGGTTGTATGATGAAATTAAAAAGTGATGGAGGAGTGAGTTGAGGTGCTTGGCCGAATGGTATGTTTTTGGGAGAGAAATGGAGTTTGCTTTGGTTTGGTCTTGAAACTTAAGTGAAATAAGTGAAGGTGTGATAATGTGAAGTGTCAAAATGAGTTATTTGGCCATTTGGACAATGCATGGCCGTAGCATGCATTAGAGAGAAATGGAAAGTGAAGTTTGACAAACATAAGCATTAATGATCAATAGGAATTGGTCTTGACACTTTATTGTCTTCATTCTTTTTTTCTTTGGCCTAAAAGCCTACACTAAATTGTCTCCTTTCCTCCTTGCTCTTCAAACCGTCCCCTCCCTCCATACACTCAAAATGTGCCAAATTACAAAGCCATCACTATAAGTCATCCTAACCATTGATTAAAAGAATGGTTTGGATTTAAATTAGCTTCTAGGTTTAGGTTTTAGATGGAAGACTTCATTTGAGCCATTGGATCATTTTTGGCTTGCAATCCTAACCATTGAATATGTCTCCAAAATGAAGGGTCAAGATTACATCTTCAAACTTTATATCCAAGGGTCCAAAATGGTTGTAATCATTTTTGATGACTAATTCTCCACCATTGATCTAAATCCAAATCCAATGGTCATTAATGATCCATCTCCACCATTGATTAATTTTACATCCAAGGGTTGATAATGGTCATAGCCATTTAGAAGATTAAATCCCTACCCTTGATTTAATTTCAATCCAACGGTTATAATTGATCCTATTTATTTTTAAGATCAAATCTCCACCGTTAATTAAATCAAGATTAAATGTCTAACTCGTAATTAAATTAATAGTGGATATCCAAACCACTAATGTTATCTTAATAATATTTTAATAATATAGAATTTTATTTTTATCCATTATAACCTCACAAAAATATAATTACTTGTATTTTTATCGTCTGATAATTAAATTCAAGATCAAAATACAAGAAAAGAAATTTTCTAAAATCTGCTTCCTGATTCGGTTTAGTAAGATCTGTCTCCGTCTAAACAAGTACAAATTTTTCTATACGTAGAAAAATTTTTCATTTTTGGACCCACCTGGGCCCACGTATAGGCCACCGGGCCCACATACACCTCGTGGGGCCCACAAACAGTAAAAATTCCAAAATCACACATAAAATCGCAAAAATTACAAAACTCATAAATATCAAATCGATTACGTAAATTAATTAAGACTAAACAGTAAAAATTAATTTACGTAGATTTTTCCGGCCTGAAAGTTATTATTTTCTTGACACGGAGCAAATTACTCAAAACGATCAAATATGCAGACAGAATATTCAAAATAACTTTACAATACACATAAATCACTAAACAAGAGAATTGCATTAATCACAAGATTACAGTTTAATACATAGAAAGTTTGGGGTGTTACAGCTACCACTGTCTATTGTGAGACACTGGCACCCCGACACCCCCAGGGCCAACCACTATGACCATACGCTTAGTCTACTCGCACCCGTACATAGGTGTTATTCAATCTCCTAGGCATACATCGCCTTTTCAATAATCTCCAATGGACAACACATATGCATGACGACGGAATGTACATTATGTATGTTTATCAATGATACATTTATCATAAAGCATACCTCAATGACATATGATCATTTCTCAATATCAACATGTCATAATTTTATCAAGTACTTAGTCCCACATAGGAACTCATAATAACATAGAATCAATTCTCAACATCAATATATATATATATATATATATATATATATATATATATTATATCAATTGTCACAAGTTCATATTATGGATTCACATTTCCAATGTCTTAAGCTTTGACTAATTATGAGAATTTTAGGTTAATTAATCCTTAGAAACCATGGCTCTCTTAAGAGTTATTACTCAATTCAATTCCTCCATCTCATTATGGATTATGTATGTCTCTAAGTTTTTAATTCCCAAAGATGCACCAAGGCATCATTTGAGTCCAAAAATTTCTCTAAAAACTGTGGCCTCCCTAGGTCTTCAAAGTTCCAATTTCTTTCCATTTTATGCATTAGTCACTTGATATCTAATCACTTAAATCTTATTTCACACAAAATCAATCCAATGCCTTAATTCCAAGGCCAAAACCGTGGCCTCACATTAGGGTAGGAAACTCTCAAAATTTTCATTTCATGCCTTAGTCATCTCATAATTAATCACATAAATTTTATTTTATACAAATCAACTCCAATCCTAGGAATTTCAAGCCAAAATCGTGGCCTCCAATGGGGTAGTAAATCCTCAAAATTTTCATTCATTAATTCTAACATTTCCAAAGATTCCAACACCACCAAATGCATTTAAAATCATTATTCAATCATCAACCTCAATTAAGAACACATACACATGCAAAATCATCAAACAAAGTAAGCATACAAATATGGATTTCTCCACCAATAATGGTTGAAATGAGTAAATCTCCCTCTTACCTAAAGGAAGAACACGAAAATGGCCTCATATTTGCTCCTTGATGGTTTCGGTTTTGGGGTCTCCAAGAACCCTAGAATTTCAAACTCAAAGAATTAACACCAAGCTTGGTAAAAGATGGATCTTTGGTCTCCATTGAAACCATAGAACACGAAAATGAAGAAAAAGAAAAGAAAAAATGGAAATTTTACCTTAAAGTTCGAAGCTTGGTCTTGGAAGACAATGGAGCTGATGATAGATTTTGAAGAAACTTATCCAATAGGAAGTGTAGAAGAGGTTGAGGGGAGTGTAGAAATGGTGTTAATGAAGAGAGAAAATGAAAAGAAGTGGTCACTAATGGGGCTACAAACCGTGGGTGAAGGAGGAGAAGAAGAGAGAAAATGGAGAGAAATGGAAGATGAAATTTGAAGAAAGAGAAAGTGTTGTATGCAAATGAGAGATATTTGGTCAAATGTGTTAAGTGGGGGAGCAAAATTTGCTCCCCTTGGGCTAGCATTGCCGCGACATTGAGAGAGAGAAGGAGGGGGAAATTGGCTTCCCCAACAAGCCAAGGATAACTTAGTCTTTTGGTGGTCAAAGCTTCTCAAAGAAGCTTTGATTAAAATACAATAGATTTGAATTAAAGTGGATTTGCTTAGACATAAAGTGGATTACATTAAGATAATGTGATAGGGTTTTTAATACATGTTGTTATCTGATAAGTCTATATTTTATAACCCTAAATTGGATAAATTGTGGCGCTTTGATTGATTTATGTTAGAATTTATATCACATTTAATCTATTTATCATTGATATCTCATGATTGGTCTTCCTCTATGTTTTTAGGTCCAAAAGTGGTGTTTTGACATGGTTCTATGAAGCTTTGGATGGATCTTTTCTGAATGGAGTTGAAATTTCGAATTTATACTACAAGATTTGTAGAGTTTTTGACCTTTGTGCAATAAAATGAGCATATCTTGAGCTACAGAGGTCGAAACGAAGTGAATTAGGTGTCCCTGGAAAGCTAAGAAAAAGATCTACAACTTTCATGAAGGGCACTTATTCAAAAAATGACGTTTTGAGCTATTAAAGAGTTAGACACGGCCGTGTCTAACTCATGAAAAGCTTCTATCAATGAGACACGGCCATGTCTAACTGATCTAAAGCTTCTGACTTGGAGACACGGCCGTGCCTAATCCAAGCACGGCCGTGTCTCCCTTAAAAATGAAATTTCACATTCCTGGACCCTCACACGGCCGTGTCTAACCTTGGGAAAGTTTCTGGAATTTAAGCACGGCCGTGCCTAAAATAAGCACGGCCGTGTGAGTACTGTTCACTCACGGGATTTTACTGTGCGGACGCGTTTTCTGAGCGAATTTCACGTTATTTTAATGAGACACGGCCGTGTCTAAAACAAGCACGGCCGTGTCTCCTTTCCTTAATGGTTAAACAAGCTGCGTAAGCAATGATGTCACAAGCACGGCCGTGTCTCAATTAGACACGGCCGTGTGAGTACTGTTCACTCGAAAAGTCTATAAATTGAGCGCAACAACGGAGGAGGGAGAGCAACGGAGGAGGGAGAGCAGGAGGAAGCTCTCAAGCTAGTTTTTCATCTATTTTCACTTTTCTTTGTAATTTTCACTTAATTTGTTCATAAGGAGAGGTTTGGAGAGGCAGATCTGAAGGGAGGAAGGCTTAAAATGGAGGATCTCTTGGAGGCTTGAAGATCTGGATCTCTACAAAGGGGTTTTGATCTCTCTTTCTCTCTAGTTTTTCTCCTTTCTTTGGTTTTCTTTCCATGGATCTGTATCTTATTATGAGTATGTTTGTATTGAATATGAGTGGCTAAACTCATAGCTAGGGCTATGGGGGATCTTGTGCTCTTAACTATTTGGATCTGATTTCTAAATTGATTATGGTAATTTCTTTGTGGGTTTATCATATTGTTTGCATTCTTGTCATAACTTGATCACTTGTGGCATTTGTTAATTCATTGTTTGACCGGTGACCATCCGCACTCAATGAGTGGATCTATATGGTAAGCCTAGGATTATATTGGTGAATGACCAAACATCAATTTCTCCTACCAATGGAATTGACAGGTTGTTAGTTCATATCTTGAAATTGGAGCTTAATGCATTCTTGATTAATTCAACTAAATGACCAAATAGGTGGATTAAATTAAGAATAGAATATTGTTTCATCCATGACCATTGGGATTCAATAGCAAATAAGATAATATTGGCAAAAGAATTACTTGTATCATAATTGAAAGAAGATCCGAATAATGAGACTCAAGTGAACCCTGCGCCCTAGTACCTCTCTATCTTGTTTATCTTTTCTTTATTTAATTGTTCTTATTTTCTTCATTAGTTTTCTATTTTTAATTTGGATCTTGCAAACACTTTCGACTGTCTAAATAACATAAGAATTTTACAATTTTAGTAATTATCACTTATTCCTCGTGGGATCGATAACTTGGACTCAAAAGTCTTATATTACTTGGCGATAGAGTGCACTTGCTCTTAGTGTATCTTTTGCACGCACCATTATCCAATGGACAATTGTTACAGTTGACAAAAGTTAGTACTAATTTTCCAGCGGATAAAATTACATAGTGATTGATTATTCTGTCAGATAAAATTTCTCTAAAAATATGAAACATCGTAAATCGTGTCCAACCTCGGGTTTAGTAAAATCCTCTATCGATGTTTCTACAGATCAAAGTTCTCAAGAAAAATATCTTATTTTCTGGCTCCGCTCAGTTTGCACGCAAAATGAGAAATAATATTAAAATATTTCGCATTCTCAGAAAAATCCAGAAAATTTTTCAAAAATCACAAATATTGTAAAATGAATATTTATAATGAAATAAATAAATTTTGGCGTGTTGCAACTCTCCCCATCAAATAAGAATTTCGTCCTCGAAATTTTCATACCTTAGAACAATTGTGGGTATTGCTCCTTTATCTTGTCCTCTAGTTCCCAAGTCGCGTCTCCGGTTGTCTCGTTCCAGATCACTTTCACCAATGGAATGTTCTTCCCTCTGAGTTGCTTCATTCTCCTATCCTCAATCCTTACAGGAGTTGTTTTATAAGTCAAATTTTCATTTAATTGTACTGAATCAGGTGCTATAACATGATCAGGGCTTGAAATGTATTTTCGGAGTTGTGACACATGAAAAACATTGTGGAGATTTAAAAGAAAAGGTGATAAAGTTATCTGATAAGCAACTGGACCTACCCGACGAAGAATTTGGTAAGGCCCAAGGAATTTTGGAGTGAGCTTTCTAGATTTGAGAACCCGACTGACCCCAGTCATAGGCGTGACTTTCAAGAACGCATGCTCTCCTTCCTCAAATTCTAGAGGTTTCCTCCTTTTGTCCGCATAGTTCTTTTGTCGACTTTGAGCCGCTCTCATCTTCTCCTGAATCATCTTGACCTTCTCAGTTGTCTGCTGAATAAGATCAGGTCTAACTATAAGTCGCTCTCCATCCTGATACCAACATAAAGGTGTTCTGCACCTTCGCCCATATAGAGCCTCATAGGGAGCCATCCCTATGCTCGAATGATAACTATTGTTGTAGGTAAATTCTACCAACGGTAAAATTTCATCCCAACATCTAGTTTGTTCTATGGCACAAGCTCTCAGCAAATCTTCCAATGATTGAATTGTTCTTTCTGATTGACCATCGGTCTGAGGATGATATGCAGAACTCAAACGTAGCTTTGTCCCCATTGCTTCTTGAAGACTTTACTGAAACTTCGATATAAATTTGGGGTCTCTGTCAGAAATGATACTTGTAGGCACACCATGTAGTCTGACAATTTCACCGATGTAAAATTGAGTCAACTTCTCCAATGGATATCTTATGTTGATCGGTAAGAAATGTGCTGACTTCGTGAGTCGATCCACAATTACCCATATTTAATCATATCCTCTTCTGGTCTTTGGTAATCCGACAACAAAGTCCATGACAATACTATCTCACTTCCATTCGGGAATAGATAAGGGTTGTAACAATCCTGACGGTCTTTGGTATTCAATCTTTGTTTTCTAACAAACCAGATAGGAAGATACGCATCTAGCAATATCTCTTTTCATTCCATGCCACCAAAATAACTTCTTCAAATCTTGGTACATTTTGGTCATTCTAGGATGCATATTCAACTAACTCTTATGAGCATGTTCGAGTATATACTTCATGAGTTCTTCATCCTTAGGCACACAGACTCTACCTTGGAATCTTAAAATTCCATCACTTCCTTCCTCTAATATTGATATACTGCCTTGTTTCATCAGCTCTCTTTCCTCTTGCAAGAACTTGTTAACCTTTGCTTTTCTTAGATATCTTCCATTAAATCATTCGAAATAGTGACCATGTTCATACAAATTTTTCCTGGCATTAGTTCCACAAAAGACCATACATCTCTGAAGTGTTCTATCAAATCTTGTTCTTTGATCATCATGGTAGAAACGTTGATTGTTTTCCTACTTAAGGCATCAGCCACAACATTTACCTTTCCAGGATGATACTGAAGTTGGAAATCATAGTTTTTTAGGAATTCTAACCATCTTCGTTGTCTCATGTTCAACTCTTTTTTATTATACAAATACTTCAAGCTCTTGTGATCACTAAAGACGTTGAATATTGCTCCATAGAGAAAATGTCTCTATATCTTCAAAGCAAATACAATAGCAGCTAACTCCAAGTCATGCATTGGGTAGTTCTTCTCATGCACTTGCAATTGTCTCGAAGCATAAGCCACCACATTTCTGCCTTATATAAAGACACAACCCAATCCTTGATATGAAGCGTCACAGTACACTTTGAATGGTTCACTTGGATTAGGTAGAACTAACACCGGTGAAGTAGTTAGTCTCCTTTTCAGCTCTTGAAAACTTTTTTCGCAAGCATCTGTCCATTCAAAAGCTTGATTCTTTCTTGTGAGTTGAGTGAGAGGTCCAGCAATCTTAAAGAATCCTTCGATGAATCTCCGATAATATCTTGCTAATCCAACAAAGCTTCAAATTTTTGTCGCCGTCGTCGGCCTTTCCCACTATAGAACAACTTCCACCTTTGATGGGTCTACAACAATTCCTTCCTTCCAAATCACATGGCCCAAAAATTTAACTTCGTTTAACCAAAACTCACACTTTGATAACTTGGTGTATAATTCTTTCTCCTTCAAAATCTGAAGAACTATACTGAGATGTTCAACATAATCCTCCTGATTTTTCGAATAGATCAAGATATCGTCGATGAAGACAATGACGAACCTATCCAAACAAGGATGGAAGATTCTATTCATATAATCCATGAAAATATCAAGTGCATTAGTCACACCAAAAGGCATCACCAGGTACTCGTAATGTCCATAACAAGTACGAAAAGTTGTTTTAGGAATGTCTTCCACTTTTACTCTGATCTAATGGTAACCTGATCGCAAATCGATCTTAGAAAACAATGCCGCTCCTTTCAGTTGATCCATTAGGTCATCTATCCTTGGCAATAGATACTTGTTCTTGATTGTGACTTTGTTTAATTGACGATAATCCACACACAATCTCGAAGTATCGTCTTTCTTCTTAACTAGCAATACTGGCGCTCCCCAAGGTGATACCCTAGGTCTAACAAATTGTTTCTCCAAAAGTTCTTCCAATTGCTTCTTGAACTCAACTAGCTCTGCTGGCGACATTCTGTAAGGCGCTATGGAAATAGGACCAGCTCCAGGTACAAGGTCAATGGTAAACTCGATCTCCCGCTCCGGTGATAAACCAGGTACATCTTCAGGAAAAACTTCAGGAAATTCTCTAGCCACTGAAATTGCGTCCACATCCACCTCGTTCTCAATTTTCAAAGAAGACAACAATATGTATCCCTGAGCTCCTTCTTTCAAGAAAGCTTTCACTTGGTTGGTCGTAAAAAATCTAGAATTCTCATCCAAAGGAAAAACTATGATTTTTCTAGAACAATCTAACAGGACATGGTTAGTAGATAACCAATCCATTCCTAAGATCACATCTAACTGAGATAGTGGCAAACAGATCAAATTAACAGAAAAGATTCGACCTTCAACAATCAAAGGACATTTTAGACAGACTTTGGTAGTAACAACATGTTTAGCAGTAGGAGTTGAAACAGTCAAATCAAAAGGCAAAGAAGATACAAGTAAACTAAGTCTTTTCACACAGTCGTAGGAAATGAAAGAATGAATTGCACCAGAGTCATACAGTACAACTAAAAGATTACCTTCTATAACAGCTTCCCCTTGTATACGATCTTCGGATTCAGAGGCTTCAGCACCACTCAGGGTGTAAACTCTACCTCCAGCCTGCAGTTTAGCAGTTCTAGCAGCATTGACGGAAGGTTCTGCCTTAGGTTGATTACAGTCACAAGAAACGTGTCCAGGTTTCCCGCATCTGAAGCAAATGATTCCTTTAATAGTGCAGTCCCTCGTGTGGTGTTCCTTCCCGCACTTCATGCATCTTGGCGTAGCGCCATTGTTTGACCAATTCTACCTAGACTTCCTCCAGGATTTCCACCTTGCGGTCTTTGTTGTTGATTTCCAGGTGGTCTGGAATAAGGCTTCTTCTGGTAACGGTTAGCATTACTACTTCCTTTTCTTTGAGACCAAAAAGTCTAAAGTTGCGGTTTCTTGTGTCTCGCGCCTGGTCTAAGTCTTCCACCCGGCGACACGTGTAATGTCCCGAAAATTAATGATTTTAGGATAAATAATCGTTTTATAATATTTGTAATTTTTGAGAATTTTTTTGTATTTTTCTAAGACTGTGGAATATTTTAATATTATTTCTCATTTTACATGCACGTTGAGCTGAGCCGGAATAACATCCCGAAAATTGATAATTTCATGATAAATGATCATTTTATAATATTTGGGATTTTTGTGAATTTCTCTGGATTTTTCTGAGAACGCGAAATATTTTAATATTATTTCTCATTTTGTGTGCAAATTGAGCGGAGCCGGAAAAATGAGATATTTTTCTCGAGAACCTTGATCTGTGAAAATGTCGACAGGGGATCTTACTAAACCCGAGGTTGGACACGATTTACGAGATTTCACGTTTTTTGAGAAAATTCATCTGATAGGATGAAAAATCGCTGCGTAATATTTATCTGCTGGACAATTAATACTGACTTCTGTCAACTGTAACAATTATCCATTGGATAATAGCATGTGTTAGAAACCCTATCACCTTATCCCAATGCAATCCACTTTATGTCCTATCAAATCCACTTTAATTCAAATTTGGTGTACTTTAGCCAAGGTTTCTTTGAAAAGCTTTGACCACCAAATGACCACCTTGCCCTTAGCTTGTTGGAGAAGTCTCTCCCCCTCCCTCACTCTCTCATTGCCGTGGACCCATGGGCAAAATGGGAAGCAAAATTTCTTCCCATACTTAACCTAGCACATACACAAAAATATCTTCACTTTCCCATACTTTTTCTCTCTCTAATCTTCATCTTCTTCATTTTCTCCTCCTTCTCTCTACCCCTCCACCATAGCTACGAAAATGGCAGCCCTCTTGGCCATTGATCTTCATCTTTTCTTTCATCAAGACCATTTCCATGCTCACCTCATCCTCCTCTACCTTCTTTATTTAGAAAGTTTCTTCATTTTCCATCTCCACCTCCATTTTCTCTCTACCACCTCTCTTCTTCCTCCTCTTCACTACGAAAATTCCAGCCACCATTGGAGAAATTTCTCTTCACTTTTCTCTTCACCAACACCATTTTTACACTCCTCTCAACCTCCTCTACCACTTCTATTTGAAGGGTTTTCTTCAAAAACCAACTTCTCCTCCATTGTCATCCAAGGCAAAGCTTCTAACTTTAAGGTAAAGCTTCCACCTTTCTTCTTCTTTCTCTTCATTTTTGTGATCTATGGTCTCATTGGAGTCCAAAGATCCATCCTTTACTAAGCTTAACATTGATTCTTTGTGTTAGAGATTTTAGGGTTTTGAAGACCCCAAAACTGAAATCCACCAAGAAGCAATAGGGGACCATTTTTGTGTTCTTCCTTTAGGTAAGAGGGAGATTACTCACTTCAACCATTATTGGTGGTGAGGAAACTTTCGTGTGCTTGCTTTGAATTGCGATTTTTGCATGCTTGTATGCTCTTGAATTTGATTAATACTTGAATGTGATTTTGAATGTGTTGGAAGTGTTAAATGTGCTTGATCATGTTAGGGTTGCTAAATGGAAAATTTGGAGTTTCCTACCCTAACATGATGGCCATGGTTTTGGTGGTGATTTTGGATGTAATGGGAATGTTGATTATGCTTGATCATATTAGGGTTGTTAAATGGAAAATGTGGAGTTTCCTACCCTAATATGGTGCCACGGTTTTGAAGGGAATTTTGGGTTGTAAATTGTTTTTGTGAACAAATGAATAAAGCTTGGGGAATTAAATGTTGGATAATAACCTTGAGATTACTAAATGGAAAGTTTTAAGAGTTAAATATCTAAAGTGGTAGTCATGGTTTTGGCTTAAAACTACAAGGAATTGGAATGAACTTAGTGAACTAAAATTCAAGTAAGTTGATGTTAAGAAGTTGATATATAAAATGGAAAGAAATAGTTGGACCTTGAAGACTTATGATGACCACGGTTTTAGAGAGAAAGATTGGGTTCAAGTGATGCCTTGGTGCATCCTTGGAGATTGAAAACTTAGAGACATGCATAACCTTTAATAAGTGGAAGAATTAAATTGAATAACGGCATTTGAGAAGACCACGGTTTTAAAGGGTTATTTACCCTAATATTTTCATAATTAACCAAAGACTTGAGACTTTGAAAATGAGAATCCATAACATGGACATCGTGATAATTGATTAAGACATATAACGTTGTAAAAGCTAAACTCCACAATATGAAATGGTGATAAATGATAAACTATAATATATATTGTTGTTGAAGAATTGAATTGATCCCATGTGGAATAAAAACTAAGCAATTAGGTATCAAGAGACTGGTGCATAATATGGAAAGAAATTTAGAACCTTGAAGGCTTGTGAGGCTACGGTTTTAAGGGTTAGTTAACCTAAGGATTTGCATAATTGATCAAGACTTAAGTTCTTGGAAATGTTAAGCCGTAATGGGGAAGTGGTGATAATAGATGGACCGTGAACATACTTTGATGTTGAGAAGTAATTCTATATTGTTGTAAGACCCTATGTGGGGCTAAGTATTTATTGATGGATTTCTTGAGGAAATTTTAATGTATTGAGCATGAATTATATACTGTTGTGGTATTGCTTATGATGAATGCACCATTGATAAACATACATGATTAGACATTGTGTCGTCATGCATATGTAATTTGACAATGAATTATATACCATTGTGGTATTGCTTATGATGAATGCATCATTGATAAACATACATGATTGGACATTGTGTCGCCATGTATATGTAAGTCTAAGAATTGAATAACACCTATGTACGGGTGCGAATAGACTAAGCGTAGGTGCCATATGTTGTTGACCCTGGGGGCATCGGGGTGCAGGTGCCTCATCATGGACAGTTAAGAGCTCCTCTGTGCCGTGGGGTAGACCGATGCAAAAGCACCGACGATCCGGACTGAGACGCTGTCCTATCTCGCGATCAATTGTTGAGGTGCCACGTATAAGCCATTGATACACAAATATTTTTATGAGATGAAGCACACTATTTTTAAGGCTAATGATATACTGACATTACTCCTTGATCATTCACTCCGAAAGGTTGATGTCTAGCTCCATGGAGTAGGAATTTTGGTACCATAATGCATTATGCATCGTTCATTGTCAGTCTCATAAATTGTTGAGCATGAACATCTGTGACTATGAAAGTAACTGTTTTACTTCTGTAAATGATTATTCGATTGTTGTGCTGATTACTAGAAATATTGTTGTGATTTACCTGTTATTGTTGATTCTTGTTATTGCTTACTGCTGTTCTGCTTTTACTATAAATATTACTGTTGCTGTTAATAAATATATGAACTATATTGCTTTGTGGGCGCTCTGCACTGTGTTGTTTTCTTACTGCCGTAATGGTAATGAAAGAAGGGTGTCTCACCTTTTTCCTGTATTTCTGTATTTCTGCTTTATATTTATGTTTGATAAAAGATCGTGAAGGAGATGAAGAGGGACCACACTTTCGTAGAAGGGATTGGACATATGGACAAGATTTCTTCGAATACGTATGAGTACAGCTGCGTGGGGGCATTGATACCTGACTTATCGATTGGGACTCCGACCGTCGTATATGTATATGGGGTTGCGACTTTGTCTGCTAGTAGTACCTACCCCAGGGTTACTACTTTTCCCCTTTAGTGTTTTGTTCCCGCTGTATTTTATTTGAATATGTAAGTATCAGATTTTGTGTTATCAGTGCCTTGTGTTAAGGACAAATACATTACATATATGAAATATTTTTTTGTTTCAGTGATTGTATTTTAATGGCTGATTACTAAATATGTTTCATTTTGAGGCTCGTATTTTCTACTTATGCATAAATGTGGAAACAAGCTTTTAAAAATTTGAAATTAATGTTTTGTTAACACTGTGACACACCTGGATTTATTAATTGTGGTGCAATGATGATTGTGCCGCGATTGTTAGATTTATGTGCGTTACAACACGTATCAAGTAGCTCAGAAAACTGATAAATCTTCAAAGTGATAACCGCCCTCTTCACATCGTGTCTTAGGCCTTCCTCGAACTTTCGACAGTTCCATGCTTTGTTCGGTTGGTGTTGAAAGTAGGTTGAGAATTTGGATAAGCTCTAAAATTTAGTAGCATACTCACTTACAGTCATATTTCCTTGCCGCAAACCAAGAAACTCCATCTCCTTAGCATGTCTAGCACTTTTTAGGAAGTATTTATTCAATAATCTCTCCTTGAATACCGCCTAAGCAATCTCTCGACCTTCTGCCTCTAGCTGTCTCTGTTCTCCGGTCCACCAATCCTTTGCGTCTCCTATAAGCATAAATGCCACATACGTCACCTTCTTGTTGTTAGCACAGTTCATGCTCATGAATATCTTTTCCAGTTCCTTGATCCGTAGAGTAGCCTTTTCAGGATCAAATTCTCCTTTGAATTGTGGAGGGTTAGTGCGACGAAATTCCACCAGATTCTGGGCATCAGCAGTAGCCTCCAATTGTTGTGCAGTCCTCTCTTGTTGTTGAGCCGTTTGCTGGTTTTGTTGCAGCATAGCCTCGGTCATCTTCTGAATTGCCTCAATTGCAGTAGTCATGTCTCCTCTACAAGCCATGAGAATCACACACAAATTCAAGTCAAGCTATACAAAACACAAAGAAAGTCAGATGTATCCTTTTGGAATACCAACCACAGAGAATCACACAACACAAACAAGACAGTCCAAAACCACATGACCCAAAAGAAAACTTAAACCAGGGCTTTGATACCAAGACAATGTAGCGCCCTTTTTTCTTACCTCACGAAGAAGGAATGTCACACCATAATAATAATAATTTGAAAACATAAAATAGAATAAATTGTAGAAAATAATAATAATTTTAAACCTCATAGACTTGATTCATTTTATAGATGTATAAGTTCCTTTCTAAATAGCATTACCTTTTTTTTGTGTAAATTATATTATTAACAGGTAGTGTCAAAAGAATAAATTTAGAGATTCTCCTCGTAGTGAGATAATAGTTCGAACGGTAGTAATAAAAACCAACGTGAAATAAACCATACATAGCATATTTATATATATATGCAACAACCTATTTAATTACATCATGATTTACATAAAAAGCAAAATATGTACCCACTCGAGATGATACAAATATACACCCATTAATTACAGCAAAACGTCAGGCTTCCCAAAAAGATAAACGGTTAGCCATCAGTAGCCACTGACAATATCAGCCCCTAAGACTGATGAGAAGGGACCGTAGTCGGGTCCTCCTCAGGGTCCTCTTCATCCGATGAAATTGCCATTGGAGTGACCGAATTTTGGGCGGAAGCCCGAGCAGTGGAGAGGCAAGAGTCGTCTTGTGGGGTGTAGTAAAGGTCATCCTACAGATCTCTAACAGGCAGGTAGAATTCCAAATGAACAAAGGTTGTGAAGTCAAAAACAGGCGGGTCGTAGCAGCCCCACGCCAAAGACATCGTCAGCTCCCCGTGATAGATGCAACGCTCCGTGCTCAAGTTAATGTGCCAGCAATCTAGTCCCCCATGAAAGGTCATCTTACTATACCCCAAGAATCGGCGTGGACGCAAAGACATCTTCAGCAAACTCTAGTCGTAGTATGGCCAAAAACCCAGAAACTTAGGTGTTTCCTTTTCTTCCTCACGAACGTCTTCTCAGAAGTATATGAATAAACATAAATATCAAAATACAGAAAGAGGTGAGACACCTAGCTTTCATTACCAAAATGGCAACAAGAAAATAGAACGGCGCTGAATGCCCACATAGCATTACAACATATATATTTATTACCATTAATAATAAAATTGACAATAAAACAGAACAACAATAATTAATAGTAAGAATTAACAATAACAGACAGATAATAGTAATACATTCAGCGGTCAACAGTCCAATTGTCAGATAATTATCGCAGTAATAAGAACAAATATCTTTACAGTTATAAATGCTCATACTCAATGGATTATGAGACAGACAGTTCACAATGCAAATGGTACCAAGTTCTTACTCCATGGAGCTAGACACTAACATTTCGGAGAGAATGATCAAGGAGTCATGCCAGTATCTCGTTAGCCTTAAAAATAGTGTGCTTCATCTCATTAAAATATTTGCGCAATACAGCTTATACATGACATCTCAACAGTTGATCGCGATGTAGGACAACGTTTCAGTCCGGATCGTCGGTGTGTTTGCATCAGTCTATCCCACGGCCCTAGCGGAGCTACCACTATCTATTGTGAGACACCGGCACCCCGACGCCCCCAGGGCCAACCACTATGTCCCTACGCTTAGTCTACTCGCACCCGCACATAGGTGTTATTCAATCTCCTAGGCATACATTGCCTTTCTAATAATCTCCAATGGACAACACATATGCATGACGACGTAATGTACATCTTGTATGTTTATCAATGATAGATTTATCATAAAGCATACCTCAATGGCATATGATCATTTCTCAATATCAACATGTCATAATTTTATCAAGTACTTAGTCCTACATAGGAACTCACAATAACATAGAATCAATTCTCAACATCAACATATTTATATATATATGATCATCAATTGTCACAAGTCCATATTATGGATCCACATTTCCAATGTCTTAAGCTTTGACCAATTATGAGAATTTTAAGTTAATTAATCCTTAGAAACTGTGGCTCTCTTAAGAGTTATTACTCAATTCAATTCCTCAATCTCATTATGGATTATGTATATCTCTAAGTTTTTAATTCCCAAAGATGCACCAAGGCATCATTTGAGTCCAAAATTTTCTCTAAAAACCGTGGCCTCCCTAGGTCTTCAAATTTCCAATTTCTTTCCATTTTATGCATTAGTCACTTGATATCTAATCACTTAAATCTTATTTCATACAAAATCAATCCAATCCCTTAAATTCCAAGGCCAAAACCGTGGCCTCACATTAGGGTAGGAAACCCTCAAAATTTTCATTTTATGCCTTAATCATCTCATAATTAATCACATAAATTTTATTTTACACAAATCAACTCCAACCCTAGGAATTTCAAGCCAAAATCGTGGCCTCCAATGGGGTAGTAAACCCTCAAAATTTTCATTCATTAATTCTAACATTTCTAAACATTCCAACATCACCAAATGCATTTAAAATCATTATTCAATCATCAACCTCAATTAAGAACACATACACATGCAAAATCATCAAACAAAGTAAGCATACAAATATGGATTTCTCTCCATCAAACTATCACACAAGGTCTCCTCACCACCAATAATGGTTGAAATGAGTAAATCTCCCTCTTACCTAAAAGAAGAACACGAAAATGGCCTCCTACTTGCCCCTTGATGGTTTCGATTTTGGGGTCTCCAAGAGCCCTAGAATTTCAAACTCAAAGAATCAACACCAAGCTTGGTAAAAGATGGATCTTTGGTCTCCAATGAAACCATAGAACACGAAAATGAATAAAAAGAAAAGAAAAAAATGAAAACTTTACCTTAAAGTTCGAAGCTTGGTCTTGGAAGACAATAGAGGTGATGATGGATTTTGAAGAAACTTATCAAATAGGAAGTGTAGAGGAGGTTGAGGGGAGTGTAGAAATGGTGTTAATGAAGAGAGAAAATGAAAAAAGTAGTCACTAATGGGGCTGCAAACCGTGGGTGAAGGAGGAGAAGAAGAGAGAAAATGGAGAGAAATGGAAGATGAAATTTGAAGAGAGAGAAAGTGTTGTATGCAAATGAGAGATATTTGGTAAAATGTGTTAAGTGGGGGAGCAAAATTTGCTCCCCTTGGGCTAGCATTGCTGCGGCATTGAGAGAGAGAAGGAGGGGGAAATTGGCTTCCCTAACAAGCCAAGGGTAACTTAGTCTTTTGGTGGTCAAAGCTTCTCAAAGAAACTTTGATTAAAATACAATATATTTGAATTAAAGTGGATTTGATTAGACATAAAGTAGATTACATTATGATAATGTAATAGGGTTTTTAATACATGCTGTTATCCAATGAACAATTGTTACAGTTGACAAAAGTTAGTACTAATTGTCCAGCGGATAAAATTATACAGCGATTTATTATTCTGTCAGATAAAATTTCTCAAAAAATATGAAATCTCATAAACCGTGTCCAGTCTAGGGTTTAGTAAGATCTCCCGTCTACGTTTCCACAAATCAAGGTTCTCGGGAAAAATATCTCATTTTTTCGGCTCTGCTCAATTTGCACGTAAATAGAAAAATAATATTAAAATATTCCGCATTCAGAAAAATCCAGAAAAATTCTCAAAAATCACAAATATTGTAAATTGAATATTTATAATGAAATAAATAAATTTTGGAGTGTTACATGTTCAATTCTTTTTTATTTAAAAGTTATTATCTAATTATTTTATATGTGGTATTTTTTATTTTTTATTTGATCAATAAATTCATATATATTAAATATTGAGTAAATATCCATTTTGGTCCCTAAAAGGTGAGATTGACATCAATTTGGTCCCTAAAAGTTAAGTAACATCAATTTGGTCCTTAAAAGGCAAAAAGTGACATAATGTTAATCCTTCCATCCGTCCAACTCGAGACACCGTCCATGAGCGTCCTATGTGGCACGTTATGTTTGTCATAACAACTATCACCCAAGAGGACGAATAAATTGAGTGATCACAAATTTTTAAAATAACTTTGAGAAATTATACATTTTGATATATTCAATCAACACATATAGTGAAATAAGTCTAACAAAGATACAATTATTGTAAATTACTCAAATACAACTTGGGTTATAAGATAAATCAAGCAAATAAGCTAAATATCAAGTTCTTAAAATCAAAGCATTAAGATGATAAGATATGCAATAAATAAATATACTGCACTAAATATTGAAATTAAATAGTGTAGGGAAGAGAAAATCAAACTCAAGAATTTATCTTAGTTTAGCCACAAACCATTTGTGACCTACATTCAGTCCCCAAGCTTAACTTGAGATTTTTTTTACTATCTTCAAGCTTCAACTAGGTGCTTGATAAACCTTTACAAATAAGAGAACTCTGATAACTCCACAATGTGTAGTTATTTGTGCCTCATATATGTACTTTACTAATTGCTTAAGTCTTGGTTATTATGCATATTTGGAAGGTTTTATGTTTATATTTGTTATATTTTATTTTGATGCCTTTCCAATATAATATTGAGCAATTTTTGCTTATTTTGTTATTGATTAAGTGGATTTGCAACTGTTATTAACATGGTGATTTCTATATTATAGGAAGGGCTCCAAATAAGTGGATATATGGAGCATTTGAGCTAAAATTGGAAGAGAAAACCAAAGAAGCATTCTGGTAGCTGATACCGCGGCACAGAAATGTTAATGTCGCGGCGTGGTGTGTAACGCACCTAAATATACCAACTGCAGCGCAATCGTCATTACACCACAGTTACTAAATCCAGGTGTGTCACAGTCATGATAACAGTAGTTTCCAAATTGACGAGTTTATTTTTTTGAGTTTATGCATAAGTAGAAAATACGAGCCATGAATGAAATATAAATGTATTTAACCCTTAATACAACCATTGGAATGAAATCACGTTCCTTATATATATATAGTTCATAGCCAATTTACACGAATCACTGATAACATAGAATATAATAATTACAGAGTCAAATAAAATACAGCGGGAATAAAAGCAATTAAAGGGGAGGAGTAGTAACCCAGGGATGGGTACTACCAACAGACAAGGCTGCAACCCCATATGCACGTGACACACGGCGTCCCAGTTGACACGATAGGCATCAATGCCACCCCGTGGCTGCACTCTTACGTAGTCGATGAAATCTTGTCCAGATGCTCAAGTCAATCAACCAAGGTATAGTCCCTCTTTATCTTCCTCACGATCTTTTATCAAATATAAATGTAAAACAGAAATGCACAAATATAGGAAAGAGGTGAGATTCCCACTTTCAAGTACCAACATGGCAAAGAAGAAAATAAACAAATCGAACGCCCACAGAAGACACAGTTAATACATACAAGTGCAGTAATACCTGAAATCAATTAACGAGAGTAAAGTAGCAAAGAACAATAGTTAACATTATCCATAGCCAGCTAGCAACATTAGCATTACCAAGAGTCAAATAAATATCGCAGTCATAATAGCAAACACATTATCCAATTATAAATGCTCAATGGACCATGTAACTGACAACTCACAATGCAACAAGGGTACCAAAGTTCCTACTCCATGGAGCTAGACATAAATATTTTCGGAGTGAATGATCAAGGAGTAATACCAGTGTATCAGTAGCCTTAAAAATACAGAGTGTTTTCTTTCATAAAATTGTTTGCGCAATGGCTCACACATGGTACCTCAATAGTTGATCGCGATATAGGACAGCGTCTCAGGCAGGTTCGTTGGTGTGTTGCATTGGTCTATCCCACGGCCCTAGCGGAGCTACCACTGTCTATTGTGAGACACCCACACCCCAACGCCCCCAGGGTCAACAACATATGACACCTACGCTTAGTCTACTCGCACCCGCACAAAGGTGTTATTCAAACTCCTAGGCAACATAGCCTTCTCAACAATGTCCAATGGACAACACGCATGCATGATGACACAATGTCCAATCATATATGTTCATCAATGATGCATTCAACATAAGCATTGCCTCAATGGCACATAAGCATTATTCAATGTCCAACATGACATATCAACAATACATTCATAAAAAAAACATTGCCTCAATGGCATATCATCATTCTTATCTCATTGAGTACTAAATCAATAAGTACATAACCCACATAAGGAATCACACTTGCATCAATAATTCTCAGCATCAATATATGTTCCTTATTACACACATGCCACAATTTCCATGTCATGGATCCAAGAATTCCATTTTCAAAATCATTTCTTCTCTATCGGTATGAATACATATTCCTATCGCATTTAAGTAAAGTAAAATCCTTGAATCTAGGGTTTTTAGGTTATGTTTGAGTTACAAAGGACAAAGAACCATAATTTCAATCATTTCCAACTTCAAAAATCTCATTTTTGGGTCTTGTAATCGATTACATCACCCTGTAATCGATTACACAATGCAGAATCTCTCAGAATCGATTACAATCTCATTGTAATCGATTACATGATTCCCAGAACCACGATTCGTAACTTCAAGGACCTGGTAATCGATTATACAACCCTGGTAATCGATTACCAATTGGACAGAACCTCCGTAATCGATTACCCATAAGTTGTAATCGATTATGTGATTCCCAGAAGCACCATTTCGTGACATCAGAGGCTTGGTAATCGATTACACCATTCTTGTAATCGATTACAAGCTAGACAGAATCTCGGTAATCGATTACACACAAGACGTAATCGATTACCAGATTTCCAGAATCACGATTTCATACCCTTAAGAGCTTGGTAATCGATTACAAGCATCGTGTAATCTATTACCATGCATAATCTTGTAGAAAACAGAGTTCTCCAGGTCCTTTAACTCAAACCAAACCAATCATTATCATATTTAATCAACAAGTTACTCAAATATATCTTCAAATCATGCAGGAGGCATCAATAAATCATACAAACCCAACAAAATGCACTATCATGAAGAACAACATAAAAATGAGAAAACTTTATACATGGATTCAGAAATCAATAACAATACACATACAAGACATTCCCTTACTACCTAGATTGGTTGAAGAGGATCATCTCCCTCTTACTTATTTGGAAGACAACACAATGTGCCACTCCTTCTTGCCCTAGATTTTTGTTTTCCCCCTTCAAGAAAACTCCAATGTGAGTGATCACCACAATGTCCACTCAAACCTTGAAAAATAGGTTCTTGGTTACCAAGGTGGCCAAGAGAAACGAAAATAGCAAGAAAAATGGAAGAAAGTTGAAGGCTTTACCTTAAAGCTTCAAGCTTTAGCTTCAATGGTGGAAGAAAAATGGAAGAAGAAGAAGAACCAAAAGATGGCAACAAAAGAGGACTTGGAATGGTGTAAGAAAGCAAGAATCCTTGATGATGAAGTAAGAAATGGTGAATGTCTCCAGAAATGGTGAATGTCTCCAGAAATGGGTGCACGGTGGAGAAAAGAAGAGAAGAGGAGAAGAAAGGGTGTTTGAAGAGAATGAGAAGAGAGAAAATATTAGGAAGATGAAAGTGAATATTGGGTTCCAATATTACCTCTGCCGTGGAGAAGAGTGAGGAGGGAAGAGAGAGAAAAATGTGTCCACAAGGAAACTTCTTGGAAGCTTCCTACAATGGGCTTTTAATTAACTCTATTTTTATTTTGAAAATAAGGCTAAAGGGGTCTGACATAAGGTAATTTTTTGGATAATATGATAAGATTTTTATTACATGTTATTATTTATTGGACAATAGTTACAGTTGGCAGAAGTTACCATTAACAAATCTGACAGGTAGTTTCTTCGCAATGTTTTATTATTTTATCTGTTAAAAATTTCTCGAAAAATGTAAAACCTTGTAAACTGTGTCCGGCCTCGGGTTTAGTAAGATCCCCCGTCGACGTTTCCATAGTTCAAGGCTTTCGGAGAAAATATCTCATTTCTCCGGTTCTGCTCAGTACATACGTAAAACGAGAAATATATTAAAATATTTCACATTCTCAGAAAATTCCAGAAAAATTCCAAAAAATCACAAATATTTTAGAATGAATTCTGATAGTAGAAAAGTAAATTTTGGGGTGTTACATGGTGAATCCCCTGCATCCAGATAGAGAGCTACGAAATTTGTACACCGTGGCGTAGGCATGTTAATGCCGCAGCATGGTGACCTAATTGTATGCGCGCCATGGCGTAGGCATGTTAATGTCACGGCGTGACTTTGTTTTCTGGGCCTATAAATACGTTCTTAACAAATTTTACAAAGAGAGCTTTTTAGGTTTTAGAGAAGCTGCGGCTGGAATTCACGTTTTGGAAGCTAAGGAGGCTAAGGAAGCTAAGGTTGGAGGCCATCTTATTCATGGAAGGAGATTCAAGCATCAAAGTGTCACCAAGTGGCCTCAATACTCAAGAGGGAGGGTGAATTGAGTTTGTAAAATAAGTTCGTAATTCTTTTGCAAAACACTTGATTCTCAATTTTCATTGAAGTTATTGTTTGTTAGAAATGAATGAATAGAGAGAATAGAGGGCTTACACATACAAGTAAATCAACCAAGCAAGATAAAATGCAAGATATTCAATAAAACAATACACAAAATAAAAGAGATGAGTTTAGGAAGACAAACACAAAGCTTTATCCTGGTTCAACCTGTAACACCCCAATTTTTAGAAAAATATTCTGAATGTCCTGCTTGTTGTTTTTCAAGCTTTTGTGTAAAAGACCATTGTGTCCCTATTTTACTGTTTCTTATTTTTTGTATGAAATACAAATACGTTTTACAGGCTAAAATTTTATTTGGTCGTTTTACGTAATTTGTTTTGAGACGGTAAAATAAAAATTTTCTTAAGCTACTGTTTTAATTTTTCTGGGAGATATACAAACATATAATATTGTCTGTAATTTTATTTGAACATTTTGGATGATTTGCTTCGTCGTGGGGAAAAATAAAAAAATGACCGTTACGTCCCGATTGTACTATTTTTATTTTTTTCTATATGTTACAGTGCTTAATATTACTATCTGTAATTTTATTTGGATTTTTTGTGCGATTTGCTCCAGGACAGGAAAATAATATTTTCCGGGCTAGGGAAAATCTTGTTTTAATTATTCAGAGCTGGGGGATCTTACTAAACCCAATTCTGAATGAGACGATAATTAATCTTTTAATTTTTAGGATTTAATCACAAATAAAATAATTTGTATTATTATAATATTATTTTATTAGTCAAGTATAATAAAATGACAAATGGACCCTAAATATTTTGCGGGACCCACGTTTAGTTAAAACAGTTAACTTAGTAGCTTAATTAAGCATCATTAGTGATGGAACATTCAGGAACATTCAAGAACATAGTGACTAAGCTAGATGACTAAGCTTAATTAGTGACTAAGCATGGTGACTAGGTTAGGATTAACCAATGGGAGCAAAGCTTGGTGAACAAGGCTTAATCTTGATCATTGATCCATCCTAAGGCTTGGATGAAGCCAAGCAAGGCTACACCTTGCAATCTTGAAGTCCACGGCCATTTGGCCTTTGGAGGACAAAAAAAAAATCACTTCATCTTTCATGCATTTTCTCTCTTCTCTCTCTTCCAAAAACCCTAAACTCCATTAAAGCTTTCTTGAAGCTCTATTCGGCCAAGCCCTATTCTACACCATCCAACCACCCAAAATTTTATCCAACCAAATTTTCTAAACCTAAACACAATCCTAAGAACATCTCTAGTTGAGAGTTCTTGCAAAATCCTTCATTTGAAGCTTGGAAACCTACTTGGAAAATATTACCTAGAAGGTGAAATTTCTTATTTTCCATTTCTAAACTCTTTTTCAAAGTTCTAGGCCATGATTTCTCCATGGTTTAAGCTCTCTTTTATGGTTAGTAATTTGTAGTTTTGTTTAAGCTTGATAGGTGACTTGGTGGAGTGAAAACCGAAACCTAGAGGAGGTGTGAAAGAGTATTTTTGTCTTCATTTAAGGTAAGAGGAAGACAAATCTTATCATCCATGGGTGGTGGTAAGAAGATGGAGATTGATTGTTGTGATTGTAGAATCCATAAGGATTCCTTTGTTTGTGTTTGTTAGTAGCTTGTTTGTGTGGTTGTTAGTAGCTTTCCTATTTGATGTTTGTAATAATTTGTATGATGTTGCATGTCTACAAGCTTTGATGATTTGTATGTGTTAGAAATGCATGATAATGTATAGGATGTGAATAACATGCTAAGGAATGCATGAGTGTTCCAAAGAACACCACACCAAGGCTCACGGCCATTGACTAAAAGGAGAACCAAAATGTTCTCATTATTTTCCTAAAGTGTAATTTAATTAACCTAGGAAAATTAACAAGAGATAGAATTGTTTAGATCAAGGAAAATGAATTTAGAAATCAAATGACACAAGTGTATATTTCGGCCAACATGCCAAACCAAGAATCCATGATTTCTAAAATCAATTCCAAACCATTTTCAAGTATAAAGATGCAATATATGTTAAAAAGAAATTTTCTAAAATGAGTTTTGAAGAAATAAATTGATTTGAATTAGGTTTAATCAACTAAAACCATTGATTTTACTGTTAGAAAGGAAATACAGTAACTTTTGAAAATTTCTAACATATGGCTCATACTGTATTTTGAAGCATGTTAGTGATTTTCAAAAGGATTAAATTATACGGTTAAAAATTAAGTAAACAGAATTTTTAAGAAAAAATTAGGAAACCATTAATATAATTTTCTAAACAAAATACTGTCAATTTTTAGTAAAAATGGGTAAATAAGATAGAAAAGATGTCCAAAAGACAGTATACGGTATGGAAAATATTTTACGTAGTTTAAATGTATTATTTACTATTCTGTTTATTTAAACAGTAATTTTTAAGGGATTTGGACCATAAAATGATTTAAAAATCTTACGCGATTGAGAAAACGTATTAAAAACTCTACGCGATTTTAAAAATAGAAAAATAAATTTACACGATTTAAAAACGTTTATAAAAATGACGAGATTGTGAAAACGCGATAAAATTTCTACGCGATTGACCAAAACGGTATTTTCTGTATTTTTTCTGCTGTCGGGCTATGAGGTGAACCCGTACAGGCTTTGGAACAGTATTTGTCCAGTGGGACTTACTGTATCTCTTATCTTTGAGGATATATTTTTAATGAGGGTATTTTGGTAATTCCTTATTTTTGGATCATATATTGAGTTTATGCCAGTTTTTGGTAGATTGGTTGACGAGGTGAATCACATCGTGTTGTCGATGCGATAAACGTAGTGTGGTTCATTGTCTTTATGAACTTGGAGACGTTAGTGTACGGGATCCCATATATGGACAGTCGGTCGCTCCGCTGGGCCGTGGTAACCGATAGCACACTAATGGACTCGACACGCACTATTTTTAATCGAGATTTCGTAAAGTCTAATAGTACATTGCCTGTAGTGCCACAACGTGAGACCGTGAACTACACCACGCCTTGGATAGTGGATTCCATGTGACGTGGGGCTATAGACGCAACGTGTGACAGCGCAATAGTTTGGTTGGGTAGCCGTGGTACTAATAGATTTTGCGGGTCATTCTCTCTCTGATATCTATATGTGTTTAGCTCCATGGAGTAGGATCGTGTCATATTGAATATGGTTATATCTTGGATATTATTGTATCTGTTTATTTTATTTGGTTATTATTATGATAAATTATCTATTTCTTATTTTATTTTATCTGTGATATTATTTGATCTGTGATATTAGTTTATCTGTGATATTATGTGTTGTTATGATATTTAAATCTTTACACTATTCTATTATTAATTACTGTTATAGCTTTTCATATTGCATGAACTGTATATCTGTTGTTTGTCGTTTTCTTATTTGCCATGTTTGTGATGATTTTAGATTATCTTACCTCTTTATTGTATGTGTTTTCTGTATATATTTACTTACGTGGTAAAGAGTTTGAGGAAGAGGAACAGCCTCTTGAGATTTTATATCCTGAGGAGGAAGAGGAGCAAAAGTCAAGATCGACGACGACCAAGAACCATCTGATCATCCATATCCATTGGACTGATTTGTTTGGGTATGGCGGTGCCAGGATTTTTGGGTTTTGTGACACTCGAGTTTCACGGTGGATCGTTAGCTTGGCATCCGCGGGAGATAGAGACTCGGTGACTTACGTGGGACGGGACGGTACTGTGTCCCTACGACATATGTTTGATGGAGAGCTAGTGATGACGACTACTGTGTTTTTGCACTTAGAGTTACCTTTATCTCTTAGGCGTCATTGGGGTGGTGTGTCCACTGAGCCTAGTGAGATGAGTATCGTATCGACTGCGCGGTCTCGTTTCCGCCGAGTGTCGAGGCATCCTGGATATTTATCTTCTGATGAGTTTCCTGAGAGTGATCCATCAGAGGATTAAATGTTTATGATGTGTATTTTGGGCGCGTCTGCGTATGTATATATTGACTCTTTACTGTTTTTGTTTACTGTTTTTGTTTAAATATTTGTAGTTATAGTTGTAAATTATTTGTATAACTTATAACCTGGACCATATGTATATTATGAGTGATGTTGTTCTGTTAGTTTTATGTTTTCCGCATTATTTTATTTAATAATTTTCTATTTAACAGGAATTATTTTACAACCCGTATTAGTACGTAACAAATGTTTTACAACTTGGGTAGATTTTATTTATCTTTCTTTTATTTTCTTTATATATGTGACATCCTCACAAGGGTGTTACACAACCACTAATCCACTTATGGTCTACGTCCAATCCTCAAGTAAACACCCGAGATTTCCACTATATCTTCAAGCTTCAAACAGGTGCTTGACAACCTTTACAAGATAGAGCACTCAACACACCTTGGGATACCTCACCCTTGTGTTTGAGTCTCAATAACAAAGGGATACCTCACCCTTACAATCCTTTGAGGGATACCTCACCCTTGTTTTCAGAATAAACAAAGTATAGATGAATGAAAACTCTCACAAGAGTGGATAATACAAATTGAAGCTTATGGGTATCAAGAATTCACTCTACTAAAGCTAAAAAATAGAGTATGATTGAAGAGATAGAGAAAACGTGAATTCAATGCTTAAGAAGGCTTTTCAGATTGATCGTCTAACCTTCATAAATGCCCAACAACTTAGTTTTATAGCCAAATACAATTAAGAGCCGTTGGGGTGGTTGGAAACATTTAATGCTCTGTGAAAGAGTTGTTGAATGTGTTTACTGGTTTCCCAGATAACCAATTAGGGAGGAATCCTAATCGGTTAGGCCATTTAGAAAATGAGTTCCAGGGCCTCTATTTAATAGAATAACCAATTAGCAGACTTGCTTAATCGGTTAGTCATTTAAAAAAGTGGTTCACGTGGCTTTATTTAAAAAGGATACTAACCAATTAGTAAAAACACTAATTGGTTACGACATCATAAAAAATAGTTCACGTTTCTTCTAAAAACCATACTAACCAATTAGCCCAAAACCTCTAATCGGTTAGCACCATTATAAATGAAGAGGCAATGCCTCTATCTTTACAAATAACCAATTAGGCAATGTTCCTAATTGGTTAGGCCATTTACAAAAAACAGTCCAACTAGTGAGTTTTGCTTAATCATTTTGCTAGAATCCAAACCTGATTTTCTTAAGTATAAAACATGATTTTGCAAAGATATTTTAGGAAGAGAGAAAAACCATTTGAACGAGCTTAGAGTGAATCCTGAATATCTTAACACAATATATAAGCCCTATATGTTATTCTTGAATATTTTTGGAGCTTGATCAATGCACATCCATCCTTTCTTATTTGTAATCATCAAAACCAATTTCTTGAGTCAATGCCAATTACAAAGATCATATCCATGAGCTTCCTTCCTTCTTCCTTCTCTTTTCTCTCTTCCATCTTCTATGAACATGACTTTTGTGATAAATTTTCGTGTTTCATGATGTAGCTGAGCTATATTTAGGGATTACTTTGAATCTTTCTATGAATATTGATCTTTATGTATTGCTTTGAGTTTATATTGATGTTTGGTTTTGTTCAATCATATAGATCTTAATGCTCTTGATAGTTTGGCCAACTTTTAAGTGATTTGTTGAAATCTGATGAACCTAGACATAGGAATTTGGATTTGAGATCATATGTATGGTTGATGCATGTTCGATGAGTTCAATTGGCTTGGATAAGTTGATTCGCCAATGGGATAGAAATATACCTCTTAGCCATGCTTGGTTTTACTGCACTTTATCCTATTTTTATGTTCTTGAATAGGACCAGATAAACTATTGGTTGATACTTAGTATTGGAAGCCAATCATCCTTGAGGAAACAAACTTTACTCTTCATTGTATTACTTGAATGACTCGTGCACTTACAGCCTAATAAAGGGACAAACAAACTCTTCATACTCTTGGGATACCTCACCCTTAGTGTTTGAGCTTCACAACCAAAGAGATACCTCACCCTTATCACAAACTTAGAAGGATGCCTCCCCTTCTTACAATTTCTTTTTTCAACAAAGGGATACCTCACCCTTTGTGTACAAACCTTGAGGGATACCTCACCCTTAATCTTTCTATAGCGATACCTCACCCTTAATCTTACTCAAGGGACTTTCCACTCTCTTACGAGTTTTTACAACAAAGATTATAAGATACATTCTGTCAAAGAGTAAATATACAACTTGAAGAACAAATGAATAGAAGGATTTTGCAATGAAGAGCTCAAAATATGATTTTGATGATTCAAGGATTAAATCAAGCATTCAAGAGTTGTAAAAGCTTCAATCTTCACTTATTTATAGAGTCTAAGTGATAAAATAGTCGTTTATAGTGTTTAGAAATGATTTACCATGAAAACTGGTTACTAGTCGTTAGAATGCTTTTTGACATTGAAAATAATTGATTATTTGACATGTAATAATCGATTATTGGAGTGGACAATTGATTATTTTGTTCTTCGTTCGTTTCCAACTTTCTGACGAACATAATAATCAATTATTACTTATGGATAATCAATTATTGCACTCTGTTTTCAAAAATTGACTTTAAATGGTAATAACTTCTTCATTTCTCATCCGATTTAAGCAAATGACCATTCATTGAAAAGATCATTGAGTCTATTTTCATATGAAGGAAGTTTCAAATCCATACTCAAATTAATTTTATAGATATAATCAAATTAGTGATCAAAGGTCAGTTTTCAATTTTTGTAGTTTTGAATTACCACTAAGACTAGCTTTTTAAAAACTTGTTTGTTAGGCATCTTAACCTGTTTAGAAAAAATTGTGAAGGTTGAAAATTTATTTAAGCTCTCTTCTTGTAAAACCTCTATTTTTACATAGGAGAAAAGCTTAAAAGAGAAAATATATCAAATCTTGTCCTTAGGCTTCTTGATGCAATCAAAGCTTTCAATAATTCTTTTATTCAATTCTTCCAAAATCTTGGATAATTTATTCATTCTCCTTCTTGAGTTCAGCATAATTAGGATATTTCATTTTCTTGATCAATGCTCACTCTTGGTACTTGAACTATCCTACAAGACATAACTTACTTGAAAAACAGTTAGTCCAAATTCATAATTCAACATTCAATGTGCATGATTCAATAATATATAAATTTAGTTAATCTAACATGCACATAAGACTCTTATAAGACATATCCATTTAAGACATTTATTAATTTCAACTAGATATATTTTATAAAGTATGTAACAAACAACTCTTTACATAATATGCATGATTTCTAAGTATAAAACACTAGAACGTATTCAGTCATGTAGAGACATATTTGATATTAGTTCATTATAATTTATATAAAGCATTATTGGATATATTCTATGAAGAGTGCTACATATATCTCATTGCATGATTATTAAGTGAAATATAACTAGATAAAGTACATAATTATGCATGATACAAGACATTTAAGCACATCTATGTAGCTTGATCAATATTCTTTTGTAATATATTTATCATCATCAAAGCTTAACACAATAAACCATTAGTGTAACATCCTCCCCAACCAAATAAATTTTGATTAGTGATATAGAAGCTCAATAATGCGGGTATTGTAACACACTCAATGACATGTCAGGCTTGTATAGGGTTACAAAGGTAGCCTAATACTTGCTTGGCATGCTGTGAAGTTTTATGGTGAACTGAGTTAGTTTAGGCACTTTGCTGGAACACAGAAGGTAGAAAGTGACCTAAAATGACTCAAAAAATGGCTTTAAAGGGTAAGTTAAGAGAAATAAATATGAATAATTTATTTCCAAGTCATAAGTAAGTTAAGTACGAGACAGTTAAACTTTTAAGAGAATCTGAGTTGATTTAGTATTTTTAAGCACTTTGAGTGAGTGTTTTAATACCAGATTGACTTGTAGCAGATATGAAAATTTATGGAAAGGGTAAAATTAGGATTTAGGTGAATCCTAGGATTTTCTTTAATATCTTTGGAAGTGACGAAAATTGAATTAGTGGAATTTAAGTGTTCTTAGCAGATATAAAATTCAAATCACAGTAACTGAAGTTACTAAATATCCAAATGTTCTTATCTTATATTTGACTTTCATCACTCACTCCCCCACTCTTTCATATGTCTGAGGCAACAAAAAAGAAGAGAGAAAAGGGGGAAATAAGGGCAGCAAATGTAAGGGGGGAAGAGGAGGAAGAAAAAGGAAGAAATGAAGGTGAAGAGCTCTTAAGCTCATTCTTCCAAGGTAAGGGCTGTTGGCTATTTTTGGCTGCTATTTACTGCTATTTTTGTCGCTGCTTGTTGCTGTTTGATGCTATTTTTGCAATTATTTTTGCTATATTTTGTTTCTGCTGTAAGCTATTTCTGTTGTATTCTATTTTTGTTGTATTCTATTTTTGCTATATTTTGTTTTTTTGTAAGCTATTTACATTGTATTCTATTTTTGCTTTATTCTATTTTTGTTGTATTTTGTTTCTATGTAAACTATTTCCGCTATAATTGTTTCTGCTATTCTATTTTTTTGCTGTAATTATTTCTTCTATTCTTCTATTCAGCTATAATTTTTTATGCTATTTTGTTATTTTGCTGTAATTATTTCTGCTATTCTATTATTCTGCTGTAATTATTTCTGCTATTCTGCTATAGTTGTTTTTGCTATTTTCTGTAATTGTTTTTGCTATTTTTCTATTTCTTCTGTCAATTACAGTTGTTGTATGTTGTTTCTGTTGTGAATAGTTACTGTTGCATACTATTTTGCTGTTGTGATATTGTTGATTGACTTGAATTTGATGAGAAAAAAATAAGTTTTCAATGTGTTATTGAGATAAAATATTTAGAACAAGTTACTATCCTTTTTTTTAATCTTAATTATTATGCAATTATTTCATATATAAATGCCAAATATTGACTGAAAATGTCAAGAATTGCACTAGCTTTTCTATGTATGCTAAATGAGCCATTAAGAATGATGATAGATTAAAAAAAAAAAACAAGATTGTCATCAAGTGGAATCATGTCCGTGAGACTTGTTTTAGTCTCTTATTCTTAAGAATGAATTTTATATGTAGGAAGATAAAATGTTTTGTATTATATTTGTTTGAAGAATAATTGAATATTTAATTATGAATCAAATGACTTTGACCTTGTTTACTTGTTGAGAGTTGTGAAATGTGATGATGGAATCTGTTATAATGCTCCTTGATTATTCAAGTTGAGCTAGGTTTTTTATTAAATATCTTAAGTAATGTGCTTACTATTATTGCTATAGTGTAATTCAGAAAACATGAACAGTAATAGTAGTAAAGGCATGGCAACCGTAATTGTTAATGGATTGGATTATTATGTATATTGTCATAAGGTTGATACTGAGACAGGTTATACTATATGATGTATTATATACTTGATGATTGATGAAGACTGTGATCCTTTTATTTGGAGATAATATATAATAGAGTGAGGTTGGTGTTAACCCTCCCTATTATAGTAATGAGTGTGGGATGGTGAATTCTTTCCTCATCATTCTGGTAGTTGAGCTGTGAGATTCCCTTTGTACTAGATGTTATCCCAAATGGTTGGTATCTGAGCGTGATAACTCATGACATATTACTATAGATTTGGTATCATGACATATTACCATCGACTTGGTATCATGACATTATCGAATACATGCATCCACACTTTTAGAACTTGCAAAGGCATACACCTAAGGCATCCATAGACATATGCATAATAACTACATGCATATCTCTGGGATGGAGCTTCATGACATTGCAATTGTATAGGCGATTGTGTATTTTGAAATAATGATGATGATATGGTGAGTGTGATTACTATTTAAAGACTGTTTATAGAAATGAGTTTTTTCTTGTAAGCTTATTAAATGGGATTCTATTTTGAGAATAGAAAGGAAGTGGATTTGAAATTGGCCACATTTCTAACTTATGTCAGATTATAACCTAAGTTTTAAAAGTGAGGTTTTTTTCCGAAATAACTGGAATGATTGTGATGACATGTTTTCTTAATAATCTACTGAGAATTTATAATTGTCACCCCAAGTTTGTGTTTTCCATGATGATTCCAAGAAAGAAGGCCCTTGGATAGTTTATGCGGACAAGATGCAAAGAAGCTTAGTTTAGTTTCATTTTGATACTTGTATATATTACAATTTTGGGGCCTTGAGAGGTCTAGTTACATGTCTTGTATACTTATATTTTGGCTTTGTGATAAATATAGACGTTATATAGTATTCATTTCATCATGGCTCATATTTTCTGAATATAAGACTTTGTTATATTAGAATTGTTTTAGTAGATAGTAGCACGTGGATTTAATTATTGTAGTAAAATTTTGATTATAACCTCAGTATTAAATTCAGGATGTTACAAGTATGAGTTACCTGTTAAATTTGGTAATATTTTGGATAAGATTGATTGTTATTCTATAACACAGAAAATGAAAAATAACTCATATTTTGAGATAAATAGTTGAAATAAAGGAAATAAATATAGGAAAAAGTGTTCCCAGGATGAAGATAATTAGTATGAATTGTAGTAAATTTTGGAGGACTAATGGATTAGTTTGGTATTTTTAATAACACTAAGAAAGTATTTAAAGGGCAAATAAAATAGCTAGATAGTTTGGAAAATTGTGAATCTGCTTGGAGGCGATAAGTATAATATGAAGAATATTTTGGTATGGAAAATAAGTTAAGGCAGATATATTTACCTACCTTACAGGTTCGATTTAATTTAAGAATAAAAGTGCAGTTTATCTAATGAATAGCAATGTATAGATAATTATGGAAAATTGAATATGAGAATTTAGTTAAGACCAGTGATTTTCCGGAACACATATGGAAATTGGAAAATATGATTTTGGAGGATTAAAGTATTCCTAAGAGATATAGAAGTTACAGATGGAATTTCCATCCTTATCTTCTATCAAAAGAAAAGAGAGGAGAAGTGAGAAACGAAATAGAGAAGAGAGAAATGGAGAAAAGAGAAGAAAAACAGAAAGAGGAAGGAGAAGCAAAAAAGAAGAAGAAATAAGAAAAGAGGAAGGGAAGGAAAGGAAAGCAAAAAGGAAAAAGGAAGAACTAAGCTTCAAAAGAAGAAAGAAAGAAGAGGACTCCAAGGAGCTAAAGGAAAGAGGTAGAGGAAATGTTTTCTTTCACTATTTTCATGATTATGAGCTATTTACATGAATTTGAAAGTGATTTTCTATGGTTTTGAATGAATGATTTAAGGATTTAAGAATTTGATTATTTCATTTATGAGTTTTAGGGTTTGAAAAAATGATTTCATATCCCCATTGGAATTTGATGTTTTATGAATGATTTGGATGCATATTTGTGAAGATTTGATGTTGATGATGATTTGTATGGGTTTGATTTGGGTTGGGATGGTTTTAAAGACTCTATTTTCCGTATATTTCGTGTGGTAATCGATTGCATAGCATCTGTAATTGATTACCAAGCTTCTGGAACTATAAATCGTGTTTCTAGGCAGCTTGTAATCGATTACATTATGGTTGTAATCGATTACATCATGCATGCAATCGATTACATGGGTTCTATATTAAGCTGGTAATCAATTTCCAGGGTCATGTACTTGATTACTAGACTCCCAAAATGAGTATTTTGATATGAAAATGTTAGAAACAGAGTTCTTTATCCCATGAGACCTAAATACAAACCATGAACCTTAAGTTGTGATTGAAATCACTGAATTATGGAATGAATATGCATCCAAACTACTTATGATGAGTTTGCATTAAATGAAGTATGATGAATTGAATTATGTATAGTATGAATTATTATATATATTGTATGGAATGTGATAATTAAGATGAATAGAATGTATGAATGATGTTGAAAAGAATAGTAATGAATAATATCAAGAAGCATATTAATATATACATAATGATGAATGTCCTTGGCAAGTATGAAAATGAAAAGTACAAGAATGTATGAATAATGAATTTGATGAACAAGAAAATGAAGAAAAGAATATTGAATGAAAAGTTTAGGTAACCTGTTTATCCATGATTATCCTCATACTTAGGGTGAAACTTGGAAAATGGTGAATAAGGGTGGTATTTCCCTTATCACCAGAGTTATTGAGGTTAAGTGAGTCAGTCCCTCTCCACAAGCATATAATGTAATGTATAAATGAAAAACTTGATGACTGAGGTTTTGATTCATTATTATGTAAGGAAAAGCAAGGTTATGTGAAAAGTGAATGAAGGAAAGGTTTTAAATGTTCTTGTATGTTTTGGTTTTCAAACTTGATGTTGCCATTTCCACGTATTTGGCTTGGGTCAAAGGTGCTCCCAATGCCAGGGTTATGATATTAAGGGAGGTTAAGGAATAAATGTTGTCCTAATGCCTCATGAGGTCAAGGAACAAAGGTTGTCCTAATACCTCATTTTACCCAGAGGAAATACAAGGAACAAAGGTTGTCCTGGGAATATGCAAACATGATGAGTTTTTCTAAAATAAAATGTTTTTACTAACATTGCATAAGCATACATTATGGCATTCATTAGGCATAATCATACATCATAATGCATTGCATAAAATGACAATTGTCTGGGCAATTGTCCTGCTTTCAGAATTAAAGTAATAAGGACCAAGGTGGAAGTGTTGTGAAATCTATAAGTGCACCAAATCACAAAAGTAATAAAAAGTGAGTAAGAGTATCGTCCCACGAGGATTAAGTTATTAATTACTAAATTCGCTAAAAGTGACACTATCTAAGCCAATAAAAAAGAGAGTTGTTGCAAATATAATTAAAAATAAATATAAGTAAGCAAAACAATAAATCAAATGGGTGGAAAACAATGGTATTAAAGCGTTAGGGTTAAGACTTCACTTGAACTCTTTAAATGCATATTTAAATATTGGTTTAACTATGTTCTATTTCAATAATTTATGGTCAATTCCCAAAATTAATTAATACCTAATTCCTTGGTATATTAATCCTGTTACACTGTTTAGAATTAACTAATCCCTTAGTCTAACCCCAAATAGAACGATATTATCAAGAACAAGAGAATTAAAAGAAAGATTACATAACCCACAACATCTATTCTTAGCGATTGCAGAAATTATGGTGTTTATCACATGTTCTAGGTTCATGCAAATTTTCCTAAATCATACATTAACCTAAAAGATCATTCCCAAATTGACCAGGTTTCAGAAAAACATTAAGAATAGAGATAAACATGTAAATCATGAAAAAGAAACATTGATTAAACACAATAAAAGAAGTTACATCATCAAAGTATCAAGATCCATCATCACCCTAACAAAAAAGGTTTAGTTACACATGGAAAAAGAAGAACACAAAGGGAAAAATACGATAAACTCTATTGTAAAAAGGTAGAAAGGATGAATAAAATTCCTAATCTTCAAGTCTAATTGCGCCCACACCATTTAAGGATTTGTGCCTCCACTTTGCTGCTTGATGGCTGTTGAATTTTGTGCGAAAAGATAGCTCCTTTGCTAAACTTGTTTTTCCTTTTTTATAGATAGTTCCTTATGACTTGCATGATTTTTCTCACTCTCCAGATGATCGAATTTGCCCTTGATCTCAATAGATAATTTGTAGAATTTTCTATTAGCTTTTTAATGCTGCAAACAGTGTGTCAATTTGATCTCTGTAACCCAAAATATGACTCAATTAATGAGGAATGATTAGGATAGTGCGAGAGAATCTGAATTTCACTCTAAATCAAATCTCTTTGAGAATCCTAATCCAATCTTCAATCTAATTTTTATTTAAGATTTTGCATCCAATCAGAACTCTAATTAGCATCTAAGAATAGGATAAGAATCCTTTAAATTATCTTTATGAATTTCTTATTTTTGCACAAAATCTAATGAATTATCCTGAAAGCTTGTTTCTTTTATTTCTTGTTTGTTTAAGCGTTCAGTCTCTTTTCATGTGTATTTACCAATCAAAAAGAAATAAAAAACACAATAAGAACATAATTTAAAATAATAAAAACATAATAAAATTTAATAAAACTTAAGAACAAAATTAAATAAAAAAAATTAAAAGAGGATGAAAACCCAAGATTTTGAACCGTAAAAATATGAATTTTTGCAAGTTCATCACTCCCCTAAACTTGAGATTTTGCTTGTCCTCAAGCAAAAAGAAAAAGAAAAGCAAAACAAAAAGACTAAGTAAAGAAAAACTCAAAACACAAAGACTAAAACATGGCAACACCAGTTATTGAAAAACATTCATATCCTCAGAAACTGCTTCACAATCTAACTTCAAAGTGTCACACATGCACAATCCATTTATCACATCGTCTATCACATGTAACTCTTATGAAAAAATGACTTCTAAAAAACATGAATGAAAGACTCAATCTCCTCATAAAGTACAAGTTCATATAGGTTTATAAAACTGCAAATGCACACCAAACCCACATTCATAGGGTTATTCTTCATCTTTCTCTCCACTAATGTAAACAACACATAACCAAGGATCAAAAGAGACTTTACAAAGCTTGTAATGAAGCCAAGGGTAAGGGATAAGAAAGAAGGGCTAGAATAAATAAACAAAAGTTGAGATACAAAATCATGTATATTTCAAAATTTAGGGCATAAAATGTAGAACAAGTGCAAAACAGACACTATTAGAAATTTTCAATTTAGAGACAGAATTTAATTTTTCTGTCTCTATTAGAGATAGAAACAGAGACGAAATTAATGAATTAGAGAGGAAAAATAAAATTTAAAATTGATAGACGGAATTTAGAGACGAAAATGATCCATCTCAGAATTTTTCATCTCTAATTCCGTTTCTATTTGGTCAATTTAAAGTCAAATATACTTAGAGACAAAATTTATCCGTCTTAGATTTTTTCGTCTCTAATTCCGTCTCTATTCGGTCAATGTGATATTTTAAAAAGTCAAATGTGTAGAGATGAAATTTAGAGACGAAATTTATCCATCTCTAAATTTTCCATCTCTAATTTTGTCTTTATTTAATCAAATAATTGTTTTAAAAAATCAAAATATATTAGAGATGGATTGATGTTTTTGTCTCTAATATTTCTATCTAAATCCCTAATTCTAACTCAGATCTCTCATCTCTCTGCTTCATCTCTCATTTCTACCTAAATCTCTGCTAACCTTCCATCTCTCATCTCCACTCTCTCAGCCCACAGACCCCTCCATCTCCATCTCTCATCTCCATCTCTCAACAACAACAACGTGCAATGGCGCCAAAGCAGAGAGTCTCTAGGGTTAGCAGAAACCATGAATTGATCAGGGGAATCATAAAATACTCAAGGTCAAAGATGTACCACAAGACAGGTCTATGGGACATTAAGGCTAAGAACGGTGGCTCTTTCCCTCGCCACGATCCCAAACCTAAGCCCCAAACTCCTGTTGAGAAGCCCCTCAAGGTCTTCCCTGCTGATGATGTGAAGAAGCCGCTTCTTAACAAGCATAAACCATTGTTGCCTATGTGGATTGCCAAAATTGGGTACGTTTTAATTATAAATTGTTAAAAATGTGATACCCTAGGTGGGTGTTACATTACTTGGTATCAGAGCCCAAGTTAGAGTCTTTTGGGTTTGTGGTTAGGCCTGTCTTGTTTTTGTTGTGTGATTCTCTGTGTTTGATTTTCGAAAGGAAACAATATTGTTTGGAATGATTGTACTTGACTTTTATTTTGTATTGTTTAGTTTGATTTCAGAGAAAGCAATGGCTGGCATCGAGGTGGACGTATGAATGCGACACGTGACAATGAAAGTATGGCTGCAACTGCAGAAGCAATGCAAAGAATGGAAGACATCATCATGCAACAAAATCAAAGAGCTGCTCAGCAACAAGAAGCAATCGCGAAAACTCAGAATCTGTCAGAGTTTCACTAAAATAATCCGCCACAGTTCAGAAGAGAGTTTGATCCAGAGAAGGTAAATCTTTGGATCAAGGAATTAGAAAAGATATTCAGAGGTATGGGTTGTACCGATGAGAGAAAGGTAACTTATGCTACCTTTATGCTTGTCGGGGACGACGAAGACTGGTGGGCTAGAACGCAAAGACTGTTGGAGGTAGAAAGAAGGGCGATCACATGGGAAGTTTTCAAGAACAAGTTCCTGGAAAAGTATTTTCCAGCCAGTGCCAAACACGCTAAGGAAATGGAATTCCTTGGCCTGTGACAAGGTGTAATGTCTGTTAGTGAATACGGTGCAAGATTTGAGAGCTTTTCAAAGTTTTCGAGGTACTTCCAGTTATAGTTGGACGAGTAATGGAAGTGCCGAAAATTCGAAGAAGGTTTAAGGCACGATTTGAATAGGGCAATGCTATCCTTGGGAATAGGGCAATTCCCAGCTCTGTTAGATAAGTGTCGTCGAATGGAGTGTTGGTGTATGCCCTAGTGGCCAATACATTTTGTTTGTATTTACATACATTATATTATGTTATTTTATATGAGGCATTTCATTTATTGTGTTCTTTTTGGTAGACATAATAAAGTCTTTCGAATAATAAGTTTGATACCATAGGACATCAAGTGGATGACTTGATCGTGAGATCCTATTGGATAAAATACTATTCTTAAATGTCCCTAGTCAAGTATTATTGTTAATTAGGACAACAATAATACATTGAGGCTAGTATGTGCGTAGACTGATGACCACATCTCACGGGTCATGGATATGAGATATCAAGTCTACACATGGATACATATTAGAGTAATGATGTATTGGACAGACCCGCCATGAGAACGCTACGTGGATCGTTATGTGAGTGTCATAAGCGATTCTCATAGTGATAATGGTGTATGTGGTCCTTTGACCTGAAATCACTACGATTCCTACATGAGGAGTTGTGTGTTTTAATGCCATCAAACGTCATCTGTAACAAGATGATCATAACGTTAGTTATTAGACATGCCGCAATACATGTGGAGGAATGTGAGTGACCTAGATGGGATTTGTCCCTCCTACATAACAGGAGCGATATCTTCGGGCGCCCTGATTGAGTGAGACTACGAAATGCATGGCCATGCTCAAATAAGTCAATATGAGATATTGATCTTATTTGCTATTACTATGTCTACTCGGGAATCAGGAAACTGAAGATTGAACTACACAAGGGTGACACATTCCATGCCTTGTGTTCAATCTGGATATCTGGACAAAGGGACTAAACTACACGGAAACATTAGTCACGATAGGTTATGTCAAATCACTGACATTCTCATTACTTGGGTAGCAGTGATGTGTTTGCTAGATACAGCTCATCGTTTGTAATATTAAAATGAGATTTTAATATTACTACCAACGTCATGAGAACCTGCAGGGTCGCACACTTAGAACAGATTAAATTGGAGTAATCAGAATCCAAGTTGGACTCGGATTCAACTATGGGCCTAACTCATGACAGATGGGTTTAGGGTTGCACCACTTACCTTGCTACTGCTCACACTCACTTAAGGCAGCCTTTGTTATAAATAATACTGCTAAAGGGGCTGCTACTAGGTTACATCACAACCCTAGCCGCATCTACAGAAAGTGAGTGAGAGATAGTGAGGTCTTCTTCTCCTCTCTTCGCAGCTAGCACTACGAAAACAGAGGCGTGACTCCTTTTACAAGTCTGTTCGTGTGGATACCGCAGAAACATCGTCGCTATTACGGTGTTGGTGATTCACCTCGCTTGTGTCTATCACGCTTCAAGAGGTAAAAAATTTAAAAAACTCGGATTATGGATTTTTCGCATGGATCCTAGAAGGGAATTCTGTTATTCCGCTGCGAGACTTTTGATCCGCAAATTCCCAACAGTGGTATCAGAGCCACTTGCGAAACCATGATTCGGTTTTTTGCTTCTCTTGTTATATGCAATAACATGATTCGTTGCTTTCTTTTGATAAAAGATATGATCTTTATATGTTGTTTCTGAAACCATGAAGATGTTCATATGTTTTTGCGAAAACTGTTTTGAAAGCTTTCTGTTTCTGCGTTTTTCTGGTATATATATATGATATGTATGAATGAAAATCGTTTTGAATGCTTTCTGTTTTTGCGTTTTTCTGGTATATACATATGTGATATGTATGATTCTACGAAAACTGTTTTGAATGCTTTCTATTTCTGCATATTTTCTGCATGAATGCGATATACACAGCAGCGCGACACAAGGTTTTGGAAACCTTGTTTCCGTTTTGCGACGGCCATGAAGCTTCCTCATGACATGAAGTGTTCATGTCTTCACGCATTCTGGAAACCTTGTTTCTGGATAGGCGATGACGGCTGTGAGGAACCCCTGCGGCACATGAAGCGTTCATGTGTTTGCGGGCCTTAGGGTTCAAGTGTTGTTGCCCTAGCTGTCATAGAGGCAGGAGGGGTCCAACTCGAATTTTTGTTCAAGTAACCAGTGGTGGTACATGAATGAAAAATACTGAACCGGGGCGCTGCCCCGCACTCCGCAAGGGGCAGCCTCCCCTTGACCCCCGCCCGCTGACCGGGCAGCAGGACCCCCGTCGGGGCGCTGCCCCGAACCCCGTTTCGTGGTGTGTGATATTCGAAAGTGCAATATTCAAAACTGTTTTTATAATTCGCAAAATAATAATGTGTTATTGCTTTGTGTTTATGTATTCTTAGAGATGCATGGTGCATGGTTATGGCCTTAGTCTTTATTTTATGCTTTTTGGTTATTTTAAATACGACCTGCGTGTCGTGCCTTTCTCTCTACATTCTGATTGTACATTCTCTTCTCATCTAACTCCCCTCGAATGTAAAAGAGGTTTCTATAATGTAATCTTCATGTGGAGACAAGGAGACGACATCAAGTGAGGACGTTGGTGGGAGACGCTTGGTGAAGCTGGCATTAATTAATGCTAGTCTCTTAGAGGCCATAACCATGTCACATTTATTATATGCTTTATATGTATGAGATGCATGGATTATGTTTATGGTATGTTAAACAAGTTTAATAAATGGTGAGATCTAATAATAAAATTCCCTCAAAGAAAATATTAAGTCATTATGTGATGCCTTCCAATGCGTGACACTCGTCAAGACTAATATCGATCAAGTGTAGGTCTGCCAAAGCAGGGTGCCTTTATCTATATTAGTAAGATGCGATAGGATAATAGTAATATCCAATTGTCAACCATTGGGTTTGACTTAACTAGGCCATTTCAATAGGATTGAAGGCTTAGAGGCATGAAGTTGGGCTTTAGTCCATTAGATGGATTAGAATAAGTGTTATTCACCCAACTATCCAAGAGTTGCATGTGATGTAATTGGAAAGAGTTTCCTACCTAAATAACTGAATTTTGGGCGATCAGCCAAAGCTGACTCAAAACTAGGTGAAATATGGATCTTGGCCCACTAGAAAATCTTCCAATGGGATTTTCCAAGTCAATGCTTGGGTCATTGATTTGAATAAAATAGTGGGAGACGTATTTAATTAAAAGACCTTGTTAAATATGTTTATAGCATAATACTTATATTTTGCATATTTCTCGTTGATAGATTACCATGGCAACAAACACATCAAGTAACTTATCATTGCGATCGGTCCTTGAGAAGGACAAGTTGTGCAGGGACAAATTTCCTAGACTAGTACAGAACTTGAGGATTGTCCTCAAGCAAGAGAAAAAGTTTGTATGTTTTAGAACAACCTATTCTTGAACCACCTTGCTAATGCCCCTAGAGCTGAAAGAGATGCTTATAAGAAGCATCAAGATGATGCCTTGGACATTGGATGTCTAATGCTAGCCACCATGAACTCTGAGCTCCAAAAGCAACACGAGAACATGGAAGCATACGATATGATCGTACACCTCAAAAAGCTTTATCAAGAGCAGGCTAGACATGAGAGATATGAGGTCTCCAAAGCACTCTTTCAGTGTAAGCTGGTAGAGGGAAGCCCTGTTGGTGCTTATGTACTCAAGATGATTGGGTACATTGAAAACCTTGAGAGACTCGGTTTTCCTATGGGCCAAGAGTTGGCCACTGACTTAGTCCTGCAATCGTTGCCGGATAGTTTTAGTCAATTTGTCATGAACTACAACATGAATGAAATTGACAAACCACTACCAGAGTTGCTAAGCATGTTGAGAACTACTGAGCAGAACATAAACAAAGGCAAAGGAAAGGCCATAATGATGGTCCATAAGAATAAGGGCAAGAAACAAAGAGAAAAAGCCCCGGATAAGTGGAAGGGTAAGGGCAAGGAAAAGTCCAAGCCTAGCACTTCTAGCTTGAAACCAAAGTGGGTGGAGTGGCTAAGGAAGGTACATGCTTCCACCGCGGTCGACCGGACATTGGAAGAGGAACTGCATGCCAAGTACCTAGAGGAGCTCAAGAAGAAGAAGGAAGTGAGACTTCCACTTCATGTATTTTTGTTATAGAAGTCAATTTATCTACTTCTGCATCATGGGTATTAGATACTTGGATGTGGATCTCACATTTGTGTAAATGTGCAAGATCTAAAGAGCAGTAGACCATTGACTAAGGGCGAAGTCGACCTACGAGTGGGAAATGGAGCAAAGGTTGCTGCACTAGCCGTAGGGACTTATTTATTAGCTTTGCCAACTGGGCTTGTAATTGAATTGGATAATTGTTATTTTGTGCCTGCTATTAGCAGGAATATCATTTCTGTTTCTTGTTTGGACAAGAAGGGTTTTACTTTTATAATTAAGAACAAAAGTTGTTCTCTTTATTTGAATGATATTTCTATGGTAGTGCACATTTGAGTAATGGACTTTATGTCCTTGATCTCGAAATGCCCATTTATAACGTAAATACAAAGAGGTTCAAGTCAAATGATATGAACCCGACTTATCTCTCGGCATTGTCGTTTGGGCCATATAAATGAGAAACGCATTTCCAAACTCCATAAAGATGGATTCTTGGACTCGTTTGATTACGAATCATATGAGACATGTGAATCTTGTTTATTGGGAAAGATGACTAAGGCCCCATTCACTAGACAAGGTGAAAGGGCTAGTGATCTTTTGGGCTTCATACATAGTGATGTATGTGGGCCACTAAACACACTAGCTAGAGGCGGTTTTCAGTACTTCATTACATTTACCGATGATTTCAGTAGATATGGATTTGTATATCTTATGAAGCACAAATCGAATCCTTTGAAAAGTTCAAAGAGTTCAAGAATGAAGTACAAAACCAACTTGGCAAGAGTATTAAAATCCTTCGATCGATCGAGGAGGTGAATACTTAAGCCAACAGTTTGATGATCATCTCGAAAGAGTGTGGGATAATATCCCAACTCACTCCTCCCGGAACACCACAATGGAATGGTGTTTCGAAAGGAGGAACCGGACCTTGTTGGACATGGTCCGATCCATGATGAGTCATGCAGACCTTCCAGGCTCCTTCTGGGGACATGCTCTGTTAACAGCAGCTTTCACACTTAACCGTGTTCCATCTAAGACGGTTCAACAGACACCATAAGAGATGTGGACTGGGAAAAGACCTAGTATGTCTTTTATGAAGATTTGGGGTTGCGAAGCTTATGTGAAACGTCAAGTTTCTGATAAGCTTGGCCCAAAATCAGATAAATGCTTCTTTGTGGGGTATCCTAAGGAAACCAAGGGATACTATTTCTATAATCCTACCGAGGGCAAAGTGTTTGTCGCACGGACTGCTGTATTCCTAGAAAAGGAGTTTATCTCCAAAGGAATCAGTGGGAGGAAAGTAGAACTTGAAGAAATTCAAAGTTCACAAAGTAGCAGCGAACCAATGATGGAAATAGAGCAGCCTCCACAAATTGTTGTGGAACCACAGTCTGCTCTAGTAGCACAAGACCCGCGTAGGTCTAACAGGATACGTCGTCAACCAGAGAGATATGGATTTCTCATGACTCAACAAGGTGACGTATTACTCATGGATCAAGATGAGCCTGTGACTTACCAGGAAGCCATTATTGGCCCAGAATCTGAAAAATGGCTTGAGGCCATGAGATCTGAAATGGAATCCATGTATACCAACCAGGTATGGACCTTGGTTGACCCACCTGAAGGGATAAAACCCATTGGGTGCAAGTGGGTTTTTAAGAAGAAAACCGACATGGATGGTAATGTGCATACCTTTAAGGCGCGATTGGTGGCTAAAGGTTTCAAGCAAATTCATGGTGTAGACTATGATGAGACTTTTTCCCCAGTTGCGATGCTTAAATCTGTTCGGATCTTGCTTGCTATTGCAGCATACCATGATTATGAAATCTGGCAAATGGATGTCAAAACTGCTTTTCTTAATGGAAATCTTCTCGAGGATGTGTACATGACACAACCTGAGGGTTTTGCCACTCCACAGGATGCTACAAAGGTATGCAAGTTGCAACGATCTATTTATGGATTGAAGCAAGCTTCCAGAAGCTGGAATCTTTGTTTTGATGATACAATCAAACAGTTTGGTTTTATCAAAAATGAAGAAGAATCTTGTGTCTACAAGAAGGTTAGTGGGAGCACAGTTGTCTTTCTAGTATTGTATGTAGATGACATACTACTAATTGGAAATGACATCCCTACCCTACAGTCCGTAAAGACTTGGTTAGGGAAGTGCTTTTCTATGAAGGACTTAGGCGAAGCCACCTATGTATTAGGTATCAGGATCTATAGAGATAGGTCGCAAAGATTGCTTGGCCTAAGTCAGAGTACATACATAGACAAAGTGTTAAGACGTTTTAACATGCATGAATCCAAGAAAGGACTCTTGCCTATGTCGCATGGTATAAGCCTATCTAAGGCTCAATCCCTTCCACCCAGGATGAGAGGGATCGCATGAGTAAGATTCCATATGCATCTGCAATTGGATCTATCATGTATGCCATGTTATGTACTCGACCAGATATCTCGTATGCTTTGAGCATGACGAGCAGGTACCAGTCTGATCCAGGTGAGAGTCACTGAGTGCTGTCAAGAACATCCTTAAGTACTTGAGAAGAACTAAGGATTCATTTTTGGTATATGGAGCCGAAGAGGAACTAGTAGTAAAGGGTTACACTGATGCTAGCTTCCAAACCGATAAGGACGACTCCAGATCGCAATCGGGTTTTGTTTATTGCCTGAATGGTGGGGCTGTGAGCTGGAAGAGTTCAAAGCGAGAGACGATCGGCCGATTCTACCACGTAGGCCGAGTATATTGCTTTGCCTCCAATGCAGCAAAGGAGGCCGTTTGGATTAGAAAGTTCATTATTGAGCTTGGTGTAGTTCCTAGCATTGTGGACCTCTATTGTGATAATAATGGAGCCATTGCACAAGCTAAGGAGCCCAGATCTCACCAGCGATCCAAACATATACTTAGGCGCTTCCATCTCATTCGAGAAATCATCGATAGAGGAGATGTGAAGATATGCAGAGTACCAACAGATGATAACATTGCTGATCCACTGACGAAGCCTCTTGCACAACAGAAGCATGAGGGTCACACTAGGTCTTTAGGCATTAGAAATATGCTTGATTGGCTCTAGTGCAAGTGAGAGATTGTTGGTGTATGCCCTAGTGGCCAATACATTTTGTTTGTATTTACATACATTATATTATGTTATTTTATATGAGGCATTTCATTTATTGTGTTCTTTTTGGTAGACATAATAAAGTCCTTAGAATAGTAAGTTTGATACCATAGGACATCAAGTGGATGACTTGATCGTGAGATCCTATTGGATAAAATACTATTCTTAAATGTCCCTAGTCAAGTATTATTATTAATTAGGACAACAATAATACATTGAGGCTAGTATGTGCGTAGACTGATGACCACATCTCACGGGTCATGGATATGAGATATCAAGTCTACACATGGATACATATTAGAGTAATGATGTATTGGACAGACCCGCCATGAGAACGCTACGTGGATCGTTACGTGAGTGTCATAAGCGATTCTCATAGTGATAATGGTGTATGTGGTCCTTTGACCTGAAATCACTACGATTCCTACATGAGGAGTTGTGTGTTTTAATGCCATCAAACGTCATCTGTAACAAGATGATCATAACGTTGGTTATTAGACATGCCGCAATACATGTGGAGGAATATGAGTGACCTAGATGGGATTTGTCCCTCCTACATAACAGGAGCGATATCTTCGGGCCCCCTGATTGAGTGAGACTACAAAATGCATGGCCATGCTCAAATAAGTCAATATGAGATATTGATCTTATTTGCTATTACTATGTCTACTCGGGAATCAGGAAACTGAAGATTGAACTAAACAAGGGTGACACATTCCATGCCTTGTGTTCAATCTGGATATCTGGACAAAGGGACTAAACTACACGGAAACATTAGTCACAGATAGGTTATGTCAAATCACTGACATTCTCATTACTTGGGTAGCAGTGATGTGTTGCTAGATACCGCTCACTGTTTGTAATATTAAAATGAGATTTTAATATTACTACCAACGTCATGAGAACCTGTAGGGTCGCACACTTAGAACAGACTAAATTGGAGTAATCAGAATCCAAGTTGGACTCGGATTCAACTGTGGGCCTAACTCATGACAGATGGGTTTAGGGTTGCACCACTTACCTTGCTACTGCTCACACTCACTTAAGGCAGCCTTTGTTATAAATAATACTGCTAAAGGGGCTGCTACTAGGTTACATCACAACCTTAGCCGCACCTACGTAAAGTGAGTGAGAGATAGTGAGGTCTTCTTCTCCTCTTCGCAGCTAGCACTACGAAAACAGAGGCGTGACTCCTTTTACAAGTCTGTTCGTGTGGATACCGCAGAAACATCGTCGCTATTACGGTGTTGGTGATTCACCTCGCTTGTGTCTATCACGCTTCAAGAGGTAAAAAAATTTAAAAAACTCGGATTATGGATTTTTCGCATGGATCCTAGAAGGGAATTCTGTTATTCCGCTGCGAGACTTTTGATCCGCAAATTCCCAACATGGAGGAGCTAGACCAACATAGGGACACTAGAAATCGAAACTTTGGACCTGCTCGGTTCCAAAGGGGAAGGAGTAGTGGTGGCAACCATTATCAACAGAAGCCATATGCAAGACCACTGGGAAATCAAACTTAGCAACAATCATTTGGGGAACTGGTGGCAACAAGTTTGGTCAGGCTGGGACGTCTTCATCTAAATGTCTTAAGTGTGGGAAGGACCACCTGACAAAAGATTGCACAATCAAGGGAATTATACGCTTGAGATGTGGAAAGCCTGGACATGTTTCAAAGGACTGCAATCAACCTAAGATTGAACCTTCTGTGGGCAATGTCCGTACTACAAGACCCCAGGCTGGTGGACGAGTGTACACAATGAGTGGAGAGAAAGCCTCAAAGTCTGAGGATCTGATTATGGAGGAGTGTGCTATTGAAGGTAATCCTTTAACTGTGTTATATGATTTGGGAGTGACCCATTCATTCATTGCCTGTGATTGTGTGGATCATTTAGGATTACCTGTGTCTACATTGCCTTATGATTTGAGTGTTTCTACCCCTACTGATAAGCCTGTAATTACTACAAAAGTTTGCCTAAATTGCCCTGTTTGTGTTAAGGATCGAATCTTTTATGTTGATTTGATCTGCTTGCCTCTTTCAAAGATTAATGTAATCTTAAGAATGGATTAGTTGTCTTCTAACTATATCCTATTAGATTGTTCCAATAAGACTTTAGTTTTTCCCGAGACTAAGAATTTTGGATTTTTAACGGCCAATTAAGTCGAAGCTTGCTTAAAGGAAGGAGCTCAAGGATATATGTTGTTGTCTTCCTTGAAGGTCAAGAGTGAAGAGAAGGTGAAATATATTCTTGTAGTCAACGAGTTTTGTAACGCCCCTTTTTGGGAGGGAACGTCACATTGTCAAATAAAATAAAATGCGGAAATTAAATAAACAAACTATTAAGACCCGGTTCATTTTAATTAGTTGATGTTTAACCATGTGAGCAAAATTGGCAATATGTTTTTTTTTTGTTTATAGTAACAATAATGCGGAATGTGAATAAAAGTAACGAATGAAACAGTACACAGAATTTTGCACCTGAATAGCATACATATATATATAAATATTTTAATACAACTGTTTTGTAGATACAAGCCTGGCCATCACCAAAAAGCAAAACTATACCCGCCCCAAGGGAAAAATCATGCATATATAACCATCATGCATATACAAAATATACAACCCACCAAAAAGTAATACATCAGGCCCCCAAAAATAAAAACACTGGCAGCCATCAGTAGCCACCAGTGACATCAATCCCTCAAATGAGGAGGAACCGTGTCAGGATCCTCAGCGGGATCCTCCTCATCCGAGGATACCTCCATTGGAACCACAGAAGCACGGGACGGGGCCCGAGCGGTGGAATCAAAGGAGTCCTCCCGTGGAGTGTAGTAGCGGTCGCCCCACATCTCATGGATGGGCAAGTAAAACTCTAAACGTAGGCTGACGTGGCAGGTAAACACGGATGCCTCATGTCGTCTCCAGGCAAGAGCAATGGACACGTCTCCCAAGTAGACGCAACGGTCGGAGTTCAGGTTGATGTGCCAGCACTCTGGCCCTCCGAGGAAGGTCAGACGCACGTCACCCAGAAATCCTCGCATACGCGTCCCCATCGTCAACAGCAGGTACTAATCACGTTCGGGCCAGAAGCCAGGGAAGTCAGGGGCTTCTAACTCGTTGCCGTCGTCTTCGGTAGATGCAATATAAATACAGACAACAGATAGCAGAACACAGAAAGAGGTAAGACATCCTACATCATTACCAATTATAGCATGCTAGAAACAGAACGGCGCCACGCGCCCATATAGCAATTTAGAAACAGCATACTCAAATAATAAGCAGTAATTCCAACGGTAAGCAAATAAACAGTTCCAGTGAGATAATCATCATAATGGCAATTAAATATAGTTGCGAAAGTAAGAATTAATGATGACAAGTATATCATGATTCACATGCATGCTCTCTCAATTCCTACTCCATGGAGCTAGACTCAACTAATCGAGAGAAAGATCGGGAGACATGTACGTAACTCCTACCGCCGAGGCCAGTGCTATCAATAATATTCTCATGCGCAATCATGGCATTGTACAGACATTCTACACTAGATCATGATATAGGACAGTGTCTCGGTCCGGATCGTCGGTGCGTTTGCATCGGTCTACCCCACGGGCAGGAGAGCTACCAACCTCCCATTACGAGGAACCCGCACCCCGACGCCCCCAAGGTCAACCGATGACCTACACTAGTCTATTCGCACCCGCACTAAGGTGTGTTCAATCTCCTAGGCAACTTGGCCTTACAACAGTCCACAAGGACAATCACAATGCATAAGACACTATGCATGCACATGTATGATCCACAATCTCATACAAGTTCATAATATGCCACATTAGGCCAATATAAGCATCAATATATAAATGGTCACTCACATGGACCCATATTCACATAATATCAATATCAAATTAATTAATACGTCATTAGGTCCATTATGAATTCTAACTTAGAACTTATTCCTTATTTCAAGGTTCATATACAAAGTCAATTTAACATACTATGGCAATTCAATTTTTTAATAATTTACATTTTATGTAAGCCCTTAAGCCTCACACTCTCATGTTCTTTACTCACTTAGATTTACCTTAAGTCTTATGATGGATTCACCTTTAAGTTTAAATTGTACCAAATCATTTCAATTCCTTAATTATCCGCTCCATCACTTAGGTTATTGCTTGCCTAATTGGTTATGCCTTCAAGCTACCAAATTATATAGCTTCACCCAAAAAGGGCTAGGAGGCCGTGACCTCCCAAGGAATTCATTTCCTAATTCTTTCCAACTCACCACACCATTGGTTACACTCTAAATTCACTTGATCCTCACTTGTTGCACTAGCTCACCAATAACCCCAAATTGGGCTCAAAACCGTGGCCACCACTTGGGTTTCAATCTCAATTCTTTTTTTCCATTACATCCCATTTTTATCTATTGATTAATTCCAATTCAATGCTTGTTACAATTTACCACAATTTTCCTTAATTGCTAGCCTCAAAACCATGGCCACCAAGAAGGATTATCAAAGGTCATTCTTCCATTTCCAATCACAACATCCACTCAAATATTCCATTACATACAACAATTCAATCCAATAGCATAAATTAATTAAAATCAACACATAACACAATTAATCATTAAATTCAAGAACAACCCTCATTAGGGTTCTTCCACAAATCAACACAACCAAGGTCCCTAGATGCTAAAAATGGTTGAAGAGGAGTGCCTTCCTCTTACTTGAGTGTAGAAATCAAGGGAGCTCCAAGAATGCTCCTTGAAATTTTCGGATTTGGCCACCAAAATCCCTAAAAATGGTGACTTTGTTAGAATAAATACCAAAGCTTGAAAAATCAACCATGGATGACCATTAAAGAAACCATAATCACGAAATCAAGAGAAGAGGGAGAGTGGTCTTGAAACTTACCCAAAATGCTCAAAGTTGGAGCTTGGAGAAAATGGTGAAAATGGAGGATTTTCAAGAAACTCCAAGAAGAAATGATGCTTAGAATGGTGTAAGGATTCAAGAAATGTATTTAGTTTAAAATTTTGTGAAGATTAGGGAGGAAGAAGGAGGGCTGGCCGTAGAAGTGCTAGAGAGAAGGAGGAGAGAAAGTTCAAGGAAGAAGAAGAAGAAGAAGGAGGAGAGAGAAAGTGTCTTGAACTTAAATGAATTAAAATGATATTTGATTAAATGAAATGGAGTAATTTCCATTCCCTTGGCTGCCTTCCAGCCGTGCAAAGAGAGAGAGAAGAGAGAGGGAAATGGCTTCCAAGAGAAGCTAGAGCACATGGGTCAATGTGTGGGTCAAAGCTTCTTAAGGAAGCTTTGATTATTTAACCATTAAATTTGAATTAAAGTAGATAGATTTGACATAAAGTAGATTACATTAGGATAATGTGATAGAATTTTTATTACACACTATTATCCAATGGATAATAGTTACAGTTGACAGAAGTCAGTATTTAATTAATCTGACAGATGAATTTCCCGCAGTATTGATTTATTTTATCAGTTAGAATTTCTTGAAAATTGTGAAATCTCGTAAACTGTGTCAAGTCTCGGGTTTAGTAAGATCCCCCGTCGACATGTCCATAGTCCAAGGTTCTCATAGAAAACATCGCGTTTCTCTGGTTCTGCTCAGCGCGCACGCAAAACGAGGAATACATTAAAATATTCGACAGTTCCGAAAAATTCTCAGAAAATTTCCAAAAATTGCAAATATTATAAAACAACTATTTGTCATATAATTTTCTAATTTTTGAAGTACTACAATCGTTTTCCCGACTCTGCTCGAGTTTCATGCAAAACGAGGAATATATTAAAATATTTGTCGTTTCTGAAAAATTCCAGAAAAATTCACATAAATCACAAATATTAGAAAATGACTATTGGCGGTGAAATAATTAATTTCCGGAGCGTTATACTAACCTCAGCAATTCTCAGCTCAGTGTGCACGCAAAACGAGGAATATATTAAAATATTCGACGTTTCCGTAAAATTCTAGAAAAATTCCTAAAAATCAAGAATAACATAAAATGAACATTTATGATCAATAGGCATTTTTCGGGATGTTACAAGTTTCCTGAAGTCTTTCCTGACGATATACCGAGATTACCACTAGAAAGAGAAATAGAGTTTTCTATTGATCTGGTGCTAGGAGCTGGACCTATATCAATGGCGCCATACCGGATGTCGTCATCAGAGTTGGCAGAGCTTAAGAAATAGTTGGAGGAATTATTGGAGAAGCAATTCATGAGGCCTAATGTGTCACTATGGGGAGCCCTAGTACTGTTGTTAAGAAGAAGGATGGAACTTCTCGCCTATGCGTAGACTATCGACAGTTGAACAAGATCACGATCAAGAATAAGTATCCTCTTCCAAGGATAGATGATTTGATGGATCAATTGCGAGGAGCCACTATATTTTCCAAAATTGACTTACGTTTTGGTTATCACCAGATTCGTGTGAAGGTGGAAGATATTCCCAAGGCAGCATTTCGGATGTGATATGGACATTACGAGTATCAAGTGATGTCGTTCGGAGTAACGAATGTTCCTGCCATATTCATGGATTTCATGAATAGGATCTTTCATTCTTGTCTTGAAAAGTTTGTCGTTGTCTTTATAGATGACATCTTGATCTATTCTCGAAGCCCGAAGGAATATATGGAACATCTCAGAGTGGTTCTCCAGATTTTGAAGGATACGCTAAGTTATCCAAATGTGAATTCTGGTTGAGCAAAGTTCAGTTGTTGAGGCACATGATTTTGGAGGAAGGAATTGAAGTTGATGCGTCAAAAGTGGAGATAGTTCTTCAGTGGGAAAGGCCAAAGACTATATCAGAGATCTGTAGTTTCATTGGATTAGCTGGTTACTATTAACGATTTATTGAGGGGTTTTCTAAGATAGTAGGACCTCTCACCTAGCTTACATGAAAGAATCAACCTTTTGCATGGACTGATGCATGCGAGGAAAGTTTTTAAGATTTGAAAAGATGATTGACTACTTCGCCAGTGTTGATTCTACCTGATCCTAATAAACCTTTTGAAGTGTATTGTGATGCTTCGTATTAAGGATTAGGCTGTGTGCTTATGCAAGACAGGAGAGTTGTGGCATATGCTTCAAGGCAATTAAAGGTGCACGAGAGGAATTGTCCTACTCATGATTTGGAGTTGACAACTATGGTGTTTGCATTGAAAGTCTAGAGACATTTTCTTTATGGAGCAACTTTTAATGTCCACAACGATCATAAGAGCCTGAAGCATCTGTTTGACCAGAAAGAGTTGAATATGAGGTAGAGGCGATGGTTAGAATTTTTGAAGGATTATGATTTTCAACTTCAGTATCATCCTGGAAAAGCGAATGTCGTAGCAGATGCCTTGAGTAGAAAGATGCTTAGTGTTTCTGCTATGATGGTCAAAGAGAGTGAATTGATAGAACAATTCAGGGATATGCGGTTGTCTGTGAGATTGACGCCGGGAAAGATTTGCTTGAATATAGTTACTATCTCGAATAGTTTGATGGATGACATTTGAGAGAAGCAGGAAGGTGACCAATATCTATAAGACGAGAAGGAATTAAAGAAGCAAGGCGCAGTGTCAGAATTTGAGGAAGGAACAAATGGGATTCTAAGGTTCAAAGGAAGGATTTATGTACCCAATGATTCAGAACTTAGGAGATTAATTCTTGATGAAGCTTACAAGAGTAAGTTGAGTATGCATCCCGGAGCAACCAAAATGTATCAAGATTTGAAAAGGTTGTATTAGTGGCAAGGGATGAAGAGAGATGTTGCTACGTATGTATCATCCTGTTTAGTTTGTCAAAAAGCTAAGGTTGGACATCAACAGCCTTCTGGTATGTTACAACCTTTGGCTATTCCCGAATGGAAATGGGATGACATCGCGATGAATTTCGTTATAGGATTGCCAAAGACAAGAAGGGGTTATGATTCTATCTGGGTAATTGTTGATCGGCTTACGAAGTCAACGCACTTCTTGCCAATTAACATCAAGTACTCAATGGAAAGGTTGACCCAGGTGTACATCAGTGAAATCGTTAGACTTCATGGTGTATCCCCCAGAATAATTTCGGATAGAGACTCGATATTCACATTAAGATTTTGACAAAGTTTACAAGAAACGATGGGAACGAAGCTTTGTCTAAGTTTTGCTTACCATTCACAAATAGATGGTTAGTCAAAAAGTTGGGATGAATTCTTACCATCCACTGGAGGATTTGTTGAGGGCTTGTGTGCTAGAACAGTCTGGAAGTTGGGATGAATTCTTACCTCTGATAGAATTCACCTACAACAATAGTTTTCGTTCAAGCATAGGGATGGCACCCTATGAGGCATTGTATGGGTGATGATGCAGGACACTGTTATGTTGGTATCAAGATGGTGAAAATGTCGCTTTAGGACCGGAGCTTGTGCAACAAACCACAGAAAAAGTAAAGATGATTCAAGATAAGATGAGGATAACTTAGACTCAGCAAAAAAGCTATTCTGATAAGAGAAGAAGACCACTTAAGTTTAAAGAAGGTGACCATGTGTTTTTGCGAGTGACACCTATGACCGGAGTTAGACGAGTTATTAAGTCTAGGAAACTCACTCCAAAATTTATCGGGCCATATTAGATTCTTTGTCGGATAGGTCCGATAGCTTATCAAATAGAGTTACTAGCTTTTCAATCAAATCTTTAGAATGTATTTCATGTGTCACAATTGCGGAAGTACATTCCCGATCCTACCCATGTCATTGAACCAGATATGGTGCAATTAAAAGAAAATTTAACTTATGAAATACTCCCTATCAAAATTGAGGATTGAAGGATAAAATAACTTAGAGGTAAAGAGATTTCATTGGTTAAGGTAATTTGGAATGACGTCAGTGGAGATGTGTAACACCCCAAGTTTTCTAACTATTTGACAGTAATTTTGACAGTTAAAATAGAATTCTACTGTTTAGTGATTTCTGTGTACTGTAAATTTATTTTGAGTATTTCATCAGTACATTTGATCGTTTTGTGTGATTTACTCCGTGTCAGGAAAATAATAATTTTTGGGTCTGGGAAAATCCTACGTAATTTAATTATTACTATTAAGTCTTAATTATTTTACGTAATCTGATTTGATTTTTGTAAGTTCTATAATTTTTATGATTTGTGGATGATTATGAAATTTTAATATTTCTCTGATTATTTTAATATTATCCATGGGCTATCTGTGGGCCAAGATGGGGCTGTACGTGGGCCCAGGTGGGCCCGAAAAAGTAAAATTTTTTCTACAGCTCGAAAGTTTTGTACTGTTGAGATAGGGACGAGGGATCTTACTAAACCCGAAACCGAAAACAATTTTTGAAATTTTCTTTTACCGTGTTTTGTACTATATTTAATTATCGGGCGATAAAAATACAGTAAAAATATTATTCATAGGGTTATAGCAAATAAAAATAAATATTGTATTGTGTAGTCAACATTAGTGGTTATGACGACTTTATGACGGACCAATAGGAAGCAAGCTTAATGTTGAAGACTTTGAATATCAACCATCGATTTAATCAACGGTGGAGATTTGGTCTTATAAAATGGCTAGGACCATTTATGACCCTTGGATGTAAAGTAAGAAGGAGTGATCTTGACCCTTCATTTTGGAGATACATCTAATGGCTAGGATTTCAAGGAGGAAAAATCCAATGGCCTAGATTAAGTCTTCTAATCTAAAGGCTATACCTAGAATCTATATTAATCCTAACCATTGATCTAATCAACGGTTAATAATGCTCTAAATGGTGGCTAGCAAAGATGGTCACTAATTGAGTGCATAAGGAGGGGGGACGGTTTTGTGAGGCTTTAAGGCTATAGAAAAGTTCAAGACACCATTATTACTCATTCTTGATCATTCCAAAAAGCTAAGCACATAAAAAATTTTCTCTCATTTTCCTTCAAGCTAGCTCACGGCCATGACCCATAGAACATAACATCACTCTTCAAAAATTTTAAACAACCTTATTTCTTGAATCTATACCTCAATACAAGACACTTTGTAGTTTGGAGCATGTTCTAAATCCATCATCTTCAAGGACTTTCTTCAAGAGCAAAGTTATAGGATTTTTATGGTGAAGTGTAAGGAAACTTCACTTCTTATCTCTTTTTCATATTCTAAGCCATGTTTGATCCATGGTTCACCTTGTTCAAGCTTAATATACTAATAAATTTGTGTTTTGTTTTCTATTGGAGAAGCCCTTGGTGGTGAAGGACTTGGAAAAAGAAGCAAAACAAGGAGCTTGGGAGGTTCTTCAAGAGGTAAGAGGGAGATCCATCTCACCAACCAAGTATAGTGGTGAGAGAATGGTTTTGTATTTGATAGATGGTGAATCCATGTGAGGATTCATATCCATGGTTGTGTAATTTATTTGTGGGTGTTTATGTGTTTGATTTATTTGTTCATGCTTTGATATGATTTGCATATTTATTGCTTTTGTTTATGGCATGCTTATGATATATATGATGAATATGTATATGTATGCCATGATTTGATTATGGAAAGGAAAAGAAATTTTAGTTCCAAGGACCATGAGGATTTCGGCCTCACACCTCAAAATAGGTGTCTATAAATCAATATTTTCATAAATGGTAAAATTGAATGATTAGAAAGGAAAGGAAAAAGAAAAGATGGATTAGTTTCAAAGAACAAGAGTTCACGATTTTTGGAGGAATTTTAATGGCTTTGTTTGTGTAAAACCATGTACGGAACTTAATTGATTTAGAAGGAAAACTATTTAATGGTTTCAATGACCATGTACCATGGTTTTGAAGGCTTGTAATGCCTTGGTTTTATGAAACAAAGTGATTTCAAAGTGGAAAAATAATTAATGAAGTACAAGGATTAAAGAAATGGAAACAAAGTGTTTTGACACTTGAAAAATGGAATTTTCGTATATGAATGGAAAAGAGTGGTTAAAAGTGTTTGAACCTCAATTTATTTTAAAGAGAACTGAGTTTTAGAATTGATTCATGAATTATGAAAAATACGTTGGTAACTTGAAAATTTCTAACGTATAACTCATCCTTTGGGTTTTGGAGCGCGTTAGTAAATTTTAAGTTAGAAACATTGATTTAATTCAATGAAATGGTGAAATTGTAGAATTTATTGTGAAAAGGATTTTCTTGAGTAAGAAAATGTGGAAAATAATGTGAGAAGTCATATTATTTTGAGAAAGGTTGAAATTGAGATTTTGAAGGTTGAGAAATATTTTACGACATTGTAAAATAGTGAAAATTGATTTATGTAACTTAAAAACGTGATTTTTAAGCTACTTGATTTGAAAAATGTTAAAATATTTCCACTCGATTTGAAAAACGTTAAAATATTTCTACGCAATTTGGAAAGCGTTTAAATATTTTTACGCGTTTGAGATATTGTTGAAAAATCACTATGTGATTGAAAAATGATGGAATGTTTTTACGTGATTGAGAAAACGATGAAAAATCACTACGCGATTTGAAAATGCAACAGAAATGTTGCGAAATTGTGAAAACATAACAGAAATGTTACGCGATTGTGAAAACATGACAAAAGTGTTTTGCGACTATGAAAATGCGATAATATGATTTCGCTATTGAATATACAGTATGATTACTGTTGAACTAGTGTATGGACACTATATGAGAAAATGATGAGTTTTGCCTGTGATTGGCATTGGTGCATTTTACATGCATGAACCAGTGTATGGACACCGTATGAGAAAATGATGAAATTAGCCTGTGATTGGCATTTGGTGCATTATACATGCATTGGAAAGATATGCAATGAAGCATATGATGAAATTGAAAAATATGCACAACATTTGATGAAATTGAAAAATATGCATTGAGGCATATGATGAAATTGAATAGAATTACATTGAGATATTCGTGCATTGAACGAAAATAAATAGCTGATAACTATTGTGGGCTTTATGGTCGAAGAGAGAATGAGAATTGAAAAGTGAGGTCTATGATGGATCTTGGGGGCATCAAGGCATGACGGTCGATCCAGTGGGCAGTGGCAAGTACCTTGTGCCATGTGGCTACGCAGTCCGTTGCAACGCATTGACGATACCCAACAAGAACATGATTCTTTTCGAAGACTAGAGATTGTCTGTGGGCTAAGGTTGGGTAATTAACCAGAGCATTCTTCTCGAAATTGTGAAAACCTCCATAGAGTAGGAAATTGAGTCTATATGCACATGCATAATTATTGAGTATTGGTTATGATAATTGAACTATTGAATACTTGGATAATGCTGAGGGCATTATCGGAAATATTGAATAATTATATCTGTGTGATATATTAATTGAGGAATATTGGATGATGATGATGATAAATAATGTTGATGGCATTATTGTAATTATCATGTGATTTGAATAATGCTAATGACATTATAGTAATTATTATTTATTATGTTTGTTGTGATAAAAAATGATTGAGGGCATGATTGTAATTGTGGTATTTGTTATGATAAATAATGTTAAAGGCATTATTGTAATTGTGGTATGATATATCTGTATAGTGTGTTATTTGTGTTATATCTGTACTACCATATTGGTATTGGCGTAGGTGATCTCACCTCTTTGTTATATTGTTTTGTTGTGCTTGTATTGTTAAAATTGTATAGTAGATGGAACGAGTTTCTTAGACTTGACGGGAAGCAAATATTCTGAGTTCGGTGACAACATCGAGAAGTGACCATCCCAAACTGATTGGTGTATAGTTTTGAGGAGGAACAGATATATGATGCATCAAGATGGATACAAAACGAAATAAGTATGTTGAGTTTTTCTCGTTAGTGTTTTACCGTGCTATTAAGTAGGACCCATCATGGGATTTACTACTGTTTAAAATTGAGTCTGTAAGTTTTATATTTCTTGAATAGTTGTTAAATATTAAGTAGTGCCTGTTATATGAGTTTTAATCAGTTTAAATCTATTTTTCAGTATTACTTATAAATATCAGTAAGTTTATGTTTCCGCGAGAAGAAATTTTGAAATCCACCTTTTATAACTCAAACCTTTTATGAAATCATTTTCAGATTATAAGTTGGTAGTCGGAAATGTGATGTCCTAAGGAGGGTGTTACATTAGTTGGTATCAGAGCACAATTTGAGTCTTTTGGGGTTTGTGGTTAGGTCTATTTTGATTGTGTTGTGTTCTCTATGTATTTGATTTCCGAAAGGAAACAATATTTGTCTGAAATGGTTACATCTGGTTCCATTGTATTTTGATTAGTCCGTATTTGAAGAAAGGAAATGGTTCGTGGTAGACGTACATGTGTGGAAACAGAACGTGACACTAAAAATACAGTTGCAACTACGGGAGCAATGCAGAGGATAACTGACATGACAGTATAATAGGAACAGAGGATCGCTGAACAGCGGGAACTGGAAGTTGAGGTTCAGGATCTGATAAAAGAAAATCAGTCTTGGAATATAAGATCTCGTAACCTTGGAATCTAGGTAGTCCAAAGGAGGAATAATAGGAACGTAAATTGATTTCAGTGGAAAACGTATTTATGATCACCAGGAAATCAGCAGTAGCAGCAAATGTATAGAGGAAGTGCTAGTGGTAGCAGATTTAGTCAGACCGTGATGTCTTTACTATTATGTAAGAGATGTGGAAGAGGGCACTTAACAAAAGATTGTACGTCCAACGAAATAATTTGTACGGAAAGCCTGGACACATTTCCAAAGATTGTGTTCCACTGAAAAATGAAGTCTTCTGTTCGAAATAGGTAGTAGGGAGTGTTCCAAGTTGAAGACTTAAACAAGGGAGACTATGCCGCAGAAGATGATTCTTTAACTATACTGTATATTTATGGGGACAATCCATTCTTTATGGCATATGATTGTGTGGATCAATTATATGTTAGGGTTATCTGTGTCTTCGTTATATTCTGACTTGATTACTTCTGTTTCTATTACTAGCCTATCGTGCTACTCAAGTTATTCAAATTATCCTATTGTTGTTATAGATTAAATTTTTGTGTTAGTTTGATCTGTTTATCTCTTTCATAAATAGATATGATCTTTGAAACGAATTGGTTATTTTCCAACCATATCCTATGAGATTGTCTCAATAAAGTGTTAGTATTCCAGAAAAACCCATGCTTAAAGTCGGGCAACATCAAATTCTTTGTTGGATATGTTCGGTAACATATCAAATAGTTTTGCTATCTTTCATAATGTTTTTCATATATCGCAAATTGCAAGAAAGGATATTCCTATTCAAATTCATGTCATAGTATCTGGTACAATGTTGCTGAAAGAGAACTCGGTTAGTGAGACATTTCCTGTTAAGAGCAAAGGCAGGAGAATGAAGCGATACGAGGACAAGGAAATTTTAAGTGATGCTGTGCAAAGTGACAGATGCTCTTGTAATATTTATAAATTATAGGAGTAGAATTTTTCGTCCTTATCTAGACAGAATTGTCATTATCTTTGTTAACGACATTCTGATCTATTCTCGCAATCATGAGGAACATGTTGAACATCTTAGTGTGGTTCTCCAAATTCTAAAGGAAAAACCAGTTATATGTTAGGTTATCGAAATGCGAGTTCTGGTTGAGTGAAGTGCAGTTGCTGGATCATGTGATTCTAAGGAAGGGATTGTGGTGGATCTTTCAAAGGTTGAAATAGTTCTTTAGTGGGAAAAGTCAAAAATGGAAATGGAAATCCGTAGAAAATTTATTGAGAAATTTTCCAGGATCGCAGGACTTATCACCTAGCTTATCAGAAATAATTAAGCATTTGTATGGACTGATGCATACAAGGAGAATTTTTAGAAGTTGAAAATGTGTTTGACTACTTCTCTGGTATTAGTTCTGTCTAATCCTAGTGAACCATTGGAGGTGTACTGTGATGCGTCACATCGGAGTTTAAGATGTGTGCTTATGCAGAATAGAAGAGTTGTAGCGTATGTTTCAAGGAAATTGAAGTTACATGAGAAAAACTATTCTATGTATGAATAGGGGTTGGTTGTCGCTGTGTTTTGTATTAGAAGTATGGAGATACTTTCTTTATAGAGTAACATTTAACATCTTCAGTAATCATAGGAGTTTGAGATATCTGTTGATCAGGAGAAGTTGAATGTAAAGTAAAGATATTTCATTGGTTAAAATAGTCTGGAATGATGTAAGTGGAGAAGCAACGTGGGAACTGGAAGAAAAGATAAAAGAGTAATATCCATATTTATTCTAAGGGTGTGAAAGCAAGTTTATCAAGTTTTAAGGATGAAACTTCTTTTTAGAGGGGGAGTATTGTAACACCCCAAGTTTTCTAACTATTTGACAGTAATTTTGACAGTTAAAACAGAATTCTACTGTTTAGTAATTTCTGTGTACTGCAAAATTATTTTAAGTATTCCGTCAGTACATTTGATTGTTTTGTGTGATTTACTTCGTGTCAAGAAAATAATAATTTTCGGTAGGGAAAAATTTTACGTAATTTAATTATTACTATTAAGTCTTAATTATTTTACGTAATCTGATTTAATTTTCGTAAGTTTTATAATTTTTATGATTTTGTGGATGATTATGAAATTTTAATATTTCTCTGATTATTTTAATATTATCCATGGGCTATCTGTGGGCCCAGGTAGGCCCGGAAAAGTAAAAATTTTTCTGCAACTCTAAAGTTTTGTACTGTTGAGACGGGGACGAGGGATCTTACTAAACCTGAAATCGGAAACAACTTTTCAAATTTTCTTTTATTGTGTTTTGTACTATATTTAATTATCGGGCGATAAAAATACAGTAAAAATATTATTCGTAGGGTTATAGCAGATAAAAATAAATATTGTACTGCGTAGTCAACATTAGTGGTAATGATGACTTTATGACGGACCAATAGGAAGCAAGCTTAATGTTGAAGACTTTGAATATCAACCATCAATTTAATCAACGGTGGAGATTTGGTCTTATAAAATGGCTAGGACCATTTATGACCCTTGGATGTAAAGTAAGAAGTCTTGACCCTTCATTCTGGAGATACATCTAATGGCTAGGATTTCAAGGAGGAAAGATCCAATGGCCTAGATTAAGTCTTCGAATCTAAAGGCTATACCTAGAATCTATATTAATCCTAACCATTGATCTAATCAATGGTTAATAATGCTCTAAATGGTGGCTAGTAAAGATGGCCACTTATTGAGTGCATAAGGAGGGGGGATGGTTTTGTGAGGCTTTAAGGCTATAGCAAAGTTCAAGACACCATTATTACTCATTCTTGATCATTCCAAAAAGCTAAGCACATAAAAAATTTTCTCTCATTTTCCTTCAAGCTAGCTCACGGCCATGACCTATAGAACACACCATCACTCTTAAAAAAATTTAAACAACCTTATTTCTTGAATCTATACCTCAATCCAAGACACTTTGTACTTTAGAGCAAGTTCTAAATCCATCATCTTCAAGGACTTTCTTCAAGAGCAAAGTTATAGGGTTTTTATGGTGAACTATAAGGAAACTTCACTTCTTATCTCTTTTTCATGTTCTAAGCCATGTTTGATCCATGGTTCACCTTGTTCAAGCTTAATATACTAATAAATTTGTGTTTTGTTTTCTATTGGAGAAGCCCTTGGTGGTGAAGGACTTGGAAAAAAAAGTAAAACATGGAGCTTGGGAGGTTCTTCAAGAGGTAAGAGGGAGATTCATCTCACCAACCAAGTATGGTGGTGAGAGATGGTTTTGTATTTGATGGATGGTAAATCCATGTGAGGATTCATATCCATGGTTGTGTAATTTATTTGTGGTTGTTTATGTGTTTGATTTATTTGTTCATGCTTTGATATGATTTGCATGATTTATTGCTTTTGTTTTATGGCATGCTTGTGATATATATGATGAATATGTATATGTATGCCATGATTTGATGATGGAAAGGAAAAGAAATTTTGGTTCCAAGGACCATGAGGACTTCGGCCTCACACCTCAAAATAGGTGTCTATAAATTAATATTTTCATGAATGGTGAAATTGAATGATTAGAAAGGAAAGGAAAAGAAAAAGAAAAGATGGATTGGTTTCAAAGAACAAGAGTTCACGGTTTTTGGAGGAATTTTAATGGTTTTGTTTGTGTAAAACCATGTATGGAACTTAATTGATTCAGAAGGAAAAATATTTGATGGTTTCAATGACCATGTACCATGGTTTTGAAGGCTTGTAATGCCTTGGTTTTATCAAACAAAGTGATTTCAAAGTGGAAAAATAATTGATGAAGTACAAGGATTAAATAAATAGAAACAAAGTGCTTTGACACTTGAAAAATGGAATTTTCATATATGAATGGAAAAGAGATGTTAAAAGTGTTTGAACCTCAATTTATTTTAAAGAGAACTGAGTTTTAGAATTGATTCATGAATTATGAAAAATACGTTGGTACCTTGAAAATTTCTAACGTATAACTCATCCTTTGGGTTTTGGAGCGCGTTAGTAAATTTTAAGTTAGAAACATTGATTTAATTCAATGAAATGGTGAAATTGTGGAATTTATTGTGAAAAGGATTTTCTTGAGTAAGAAAATGTGAAAAATAATGTGAGAAGTCATATTATTTTGAGAAAGGTTGAAATTGAGATTTTGAAGGTTGAGAAATATTTGACGACATTGTAAAATAGTGAAAAATGATTTACATAACTTAAAAACGTGATTTTTAAGCTACACGATTTGAAAAACGTTTAAATATTTCCACGAATTTGAAAAATGTTGAAATATTTCTACGCAATTTGGAAAGCGTTTAAATGTTTTTACGCGTTTGAGATATTGTTGAAAAATCACTATATGATTGAAAAATGATGGAATGTTTTTACGTGATTGAGAAAATGATGAAAAATTGCTACACGATTTGAAAACGCAACAAAAACGTTGTGAAATTGTGAAAATGTAACAGAAATGTTGCGCGATTGTGAAAACATGACAAAAGTGTTTTGCGACTATGAAAATGTGATAATATGATTTCGCTGTTGAATATACAGTATGATTACTGTTGAACCAGTGTATGGACACTGTATGAGAAAATGATGAGTTTTGTCTGTGATTGGCATTGGTGCATTTTACATGCATGAACCAGTGTATGGACACTGTATGAGAAAATGATGAAATTAGCCTGTGATTGGCATTTGGTGCATTATACATGCATTGGAAAGATATGCAGTGAAGCATATGATGAAATTGAAAAATATGCACAACATATGATGAAATTAAAAAATATGCATTGAGGCATATGATGAAATTGAACAGAATTGCATTGAGATATTCGTGCATTGAACGAAAATAAATAGCTAATAGCTATTGTGGCCATTATTATCGAAGAGAGAATGAGAATTGAAAAGTGAGGTCTATGATGGATCTTGGGGGCGTCAAGGCGCGGCGGTCGATCCAATGGGCAGTGGCAAGTACCCCGTGCCACGTCGTGACATAGTCCGTTGCAACGCATTGACGATACCCGACAAGAACACGATTTTTTTCAAAGAGTGGAGATTATTTGTGGGCTAAGGCTGGACAATTAACCAGAAAGAGTGGAGATTGTCTGCGGGCTAAGGCTGGGCAATTAACTAGAGTATTCTTCTCGAAATTGTGAAAACCTCCATAGAGTAGGAAATTGAGTCTATGTGCACATGCATAATTATTGAGTATTGGTTATGATAATTGAACTATTGAATACTTGGATAATGTTGAGGGCATTATCATAAATATTTAATAATTATATCTGTGTGATGTTTTAATTGAGGAATATTGGATGATGATGATGATAAATAATGTTGATGGCATTATTATAATTATCATGTGATTTGAATAATGCTAATGGCATGATGGTAATTATTATTTATTATGTTTGTTGTGATAAATAATGATTGAGGGCATGATTATAATTATGGTATTTGTTATGATAAATAATGTTGAGGGCATTATTATAATTATGGTATGATATATTTGTATGATGTGCTGTTTGTGTTATCTCTATGATACCATGTTGGTATTGGCGTAGGTGATCTCACCTCTTTGTTATATTGTTTTGTTGTGCTTGTATTGTTAAAATTGTATAGTAGATGGAATGAGTTTCTTAGACTTGACAGGAAGCAAATATTCTGAGTTCGGTGACAACATTGAGGGGTGACCATCCCGGATTGATTTGTGTACAGTTTTGAGGAGGAACAGATATATGATGCATCAAGATGGATACAAAACGAAATAAGTATGTTGAGTTTTTCTCGTTAGTGTTTTACCGTGCTATTAAGTAGAACCCGTTGTGGGGTTTGCTACTGTTTAAAATTGAGTCTGTAAGTTTTATATTTCTTGAATAATTGTTAAATATTAAGTGTTGTCTGTTATATGAGTTTTAATCAGTTTAAATCTATTTTTTCAGTATTACTTATAAATATCAGTAAGTTTATGTTTCCGCGAGAAGAAATTTTGAAACTCACCTTTTATAACTCAAACCTTTTATGAAATCATTTTCAGATTATAAGTTGGTAGTCGGAAATGTGATGCCCTAAGGAGGGTGTTACAAGATGCAACATAGGAGCTGGAAGATAAGATGAAAGAACAATATCTGCATTTGTTTTAGATAGGATAAATTTTGAGGACGAAATTCTTTTTAAAGGGGGAAAGTTGTAACACCTCGAATTTCATTTTTTTTTTAATAAATACGAGTTTTATAATTTTTGTGATTTTTGAAAATTTTTGTGGATTTTTTTGAAATTGTGATTATTTTAATATTATTTCGGGCAGTATGTGGGCCTGGGACGGGCCCGAAAAAATTAAAAAAAAATTGGGACCAGAAAATTTTGGACTATTGATTCGGGGCCAAGGGAGCTTACTAAACCCGAAACTGAAAACAATTTTTGAAATTTTCTTTTACAGTAATTTTTGTGTTGTTTTATTATACATTGGACAATGCTATTATCCATTGGGTAAAACTATTATTCATTGGACAATAGATACTGGCTTTATAAGCAGTAGCTATTATCCATTGGTAAAGGTATACCAAAAAATATCTTGTTTGCACCAATAGGAAGAAAACTTAAAGGCTAAGGAAAGTAATGGTCAAATGTGATGGTTATGACAACTTTAGGAAGAACCAATGAGAAGTAGTCTTACATAGTGGCTTTGACCCCATCCTTAACAACCAATAGAAACCAAGATGTTAGCCACCCAACCTATAGGAAACAAGCTTGTTTAGCAAGGTTGGTGAAGTCTACAAAGATGGCTTTGACTATATGTAAAGAACCAATGGAAAGCTAACGTCATAGTTAAGTTTGGAGGCTTGAACTTGGACACCCTTGGAGGCTAGTGGGACTCATGGCTAAGGCTTCAAGGAGAGGCCAAAAGGTGACTCTAGATCATTCAACATATTTCTATCATCTTCCAAGCAAAGCGAAAAACTCTCTCATTTTCTCTCCACCATAGCCCACAGCCAAGAGACCAAAAACACACTTCCAAACCTCAATAATTTTAACCAACCTCACTTCTTGAATCCTTATACCATACTAAGACACTTTGTAGTTGTAACCAAGATCTAGTTCTATCGTCTTCTATCTTTTCTTCAAGCTTAAAGTTTGAAGGTTTTTGAGATGAAGTCTTTGATATTCATTTTTAATCTTGTTTCAAAGTTCTAAACCATGATTTGAGCCATGGTTATCTTAGTTTAAAGCCTTGAATGTTAATATTGGATGTTTTCTTTGTTTTTAAGTTCAAGTTGGTGGTGAAAGCTTGGAGCAAGAAGCTAACCAAGGAGCTTTAGACATCATCCAAGGTAAGAGGGAGATTTAACCTCATCAACCATTCATGGTGGTGAGGGACGAAACTTGTGATTTGTTGGTGGGAAATCCATGTGAGGATTTGTTCACCTTGTGGTGTAAATTAATTGTTTGTGTTTGCTTTGGTTATGAGCTTTTATGATTTATGCTTGTTTTATGGTATGTGATTTTATAGCTTTTATATTATGCATGAATTTGTTAGAATAGATTATTTATTATTGATGTATATGATAGGATGTGATTCATATTGGAAAGGAAACAATTTTTGGTCTCCAATGGATCATGAGGCTCACGGCTTCCATGCCCCAAAATGGGTATACCAAGTTAAAATTATTTTATGAATAATGAAGTTAGATGATTAGGAAGTATGGAAAAGAAATTAAAAGGAATTTTTGTTCCAAAGACCACTTGACTTAAGGCCACGAGGCTTAATTTTGATAACCTAGTGCAAAAAATGATTAATTAATGGTAAACCTAGTTGATTAGGTGAAATGAAATAAATGAAAGTTTTATAAGATGGAAACAAGAAATAAATAAATTTTATTATTTCACCAATGATGATTTTTGGCAATAATGTTAGAAATTAGGGTTTTAAAGTGAAGTGGTAATTTGAGGTATTTTGTTAAGAAGGATTGTTAGTAAAATAAATGGAAAAGATTTTATTAAATTAAAGTAATATAAATTTTGAGAAAAAATGACAAAAATATTATTTAGATGTGTTTTATCGAGAAAATGAGAATTTGAAGTCCAAATTATGTTTTAAACTTAGAAAGTTTCAAAATTAAATTTAGAATGTCAAGAAATATTTTATATAGTTAAAAATAGTAGAAAAACCTTACACGTTTCAAAAACGTGAATTTTAGAAAATGTCAAAATATTGAAAATCTTTTCAATATTTTTATGTGATTGAGAAAACATTGAAAAATATTTACGCAATTTGAAAACACGACAGAAATGTTGCGCGATTATGAAAATGCGATAAAATGACTACACAATTAAAAATACAGTAGGATCACTGTTGGGCCAACATATTGGACCCAGAATTATGAGTTGTGACTTTGGTCTATAATTAGCTTGTATGCATTAATCATGCATTGTGAAAGTCTGGTGGACTATGTTAAGGCCGGTGCCCTAGGAGTTGAATTACACCTTAGTGCGGGTGTGATAAGCATAGTGTAGGTCACTTGTTGACCTTGGGGGTATTAGGGTGCGGGTTTTCCACAATGGGTAGTTGGTAGCCCCTTTGTACCGTGGATCAGACCAATGCAACACACCGACGATTCGGACCGAGACACTATTCTTGATCAAGATCTGGCGTAGACTGTCTTGTATAATGCCTGATGTGCACGTTGATAAAAATTTATAGCACTTGGCTTGAGGTAGCTGAGATACAGACAAATCTTCTAGATCATTCTCTCCAACTAGTGTTTAGCTCCATGGAGTAGGAAACTAGTTCATTATGCATGTGCATAGTCTATCTACATATTATTGCAGTAATTTATATTTGTTGAGAAATGATTGATACTTGATGCCATGACTATATTTATTGTTTGTTCTATCTATATGACATTAGTGCCATTTCTGTTTCTGTGCTGCCATGTTGATAATGATGTAGGTGATCTCACCTCTTTATATGTTATTTCTGTGTCGTATTTATGATTGGTAAAGAAGGTGAGGAAGGTGAGGAAGAACAACATCTTGTTTGGGTTGATTTTTGAGTTAATATGGCATCGGGACGCGAAATGATTGGTTTTGTGAAGGTAAAATTCCATGATGACAGTAATTCATGGAACTTCAATTGGGAAGCAGAGCATGTGACATACCAAGGAGATGCGTCTGTGTTTGTTAGCAGGACCCGGTAGGAGGTCGCTGTTTTTACTTTTACTGTTAGGTTATGTTTAGATTTTAACATGCCTTTTAGAGATCTCTGGGGTGATATCTATTATACCCCGAGGGAGGACTCTGAGGTCTCATCCGCTAGGACTCCCATTCGTCTAGTCTTACCTCGTCTGAGGGATTTGACTAATGAGAAATCTGAGGAGGAGGAGGAGGATCCATTTGAGGACCTAACTCCCTAGGCATGGACTTGGGACAGTCTATAGTTGCAGTAGTAGTTGTATATATTTATTTTGAGAACTTCAGTCTTATGTATTAAAGTTTATCACTAATTTATATTATATACATGATGTATATTATTTAATGATGCTGTCTGGTATTTTGATATTCGAATAAGTTTACATTATAAGTAAAAAGAAATTTTATAACTTGTATTATTATATTAAATAATAATAAATGATTTACAACTTGGGTATGTTTTAATTATAAATTGTTAAAAATATGATACCCTACGGTAGGTGTTACAACTATTTTGTTTTGACTTTTGTTATAAACGCTTTTTAACAGGTAATATTTTTGCATCCAGCTCCGGTGCATCCCCATATCTATAGCGATGGGCATATTTGTTTAGGTATGCCATTTATTCATTGTTTTATGGTCTAATGATCTTATTATATAAGATATTCCCTTGGTTAACGTTGTTTACTTGTTACCTCCATTTTCTTTTTTTTGTTTGTGTTCAAGTGTAGCCTTTCATTGCAAGGTTTTGGTATGTGTTAGTTGTAACACCCACCGTAGGGTGCTACATTTATGATACTTAATTACTAAATTATCCCCAAGTTATTACAATTTGACGTTGTAATAAAATATGAGTTGTAAATTTTTTTTCTTTCTTCCTTGATAACTATAAAATAAACTTAGCGAAAAATAAAATATTATACATCATCACACATAATTTACATCATTATACGTCACACACGTACTGTCAGGATTATTTATATACAGACCATTTCTCAAAAACTAGATAACACACTTAAATATATACAGACATAGTTTGTAACAGAGTTTAGACTCGCCCAAGTCTAACTAAGCAGCAGAACCCTCAGACGGGTCCTCCTCAGACTCCTCAGCAGGTAAGAATCCGATTTGACGCGAAGTCCTATGGACAGGTGTCCGAGCGGACGACACAATACTAATTTCCATTGGGACATAGTTTCTCGTATCCTAATGCCGCCTAATAGACAGCAAAAATTTCACATGTACAAAAATAGTTACAGAGAAAAATGGATCCCCATGAAATACCCTACTAAAGTTTACTGTCAGATGCCCCTCATAAATAAGTCCCCTCTCATTGGGACTTGTCCTCCAAGCTCCAACTCCTCCATGGAACTGCAAACGCACGTACCCGAAGAAACTCGACCTTGACGCCATGCTATCAAAACTTTGCGTTCCCAGAAGTAAGGAGTAGTTCCTCTTCCCCTTCTTGTACGACTTCTTTCTCAATGTCTTTATCAAATATAAATACCATACACACATATACATACAAAGAGGTGAGATCACTTACGCCATTACCAATATGGTAGCACAGAGATAATACATACAACATACTATACAGTTATATCATACCATAAATACAATTATGCCATCATCATAATGTATTCAAATAACAGATACAATAAATAACATTTACCATTATGCCATTAACAGTATTATCATCCAAGTATTTCAATAGTTCAATTATCATAACCAATGCTCAATAAAGATGCATATGTTATGCATGTGCACATAGACTCAATGTTCCTACTCCATGGAGCTAATACTCAGTTCGAAGAAGTTGATCCGAAAGATCTGTCTGTACCAAAATGCCTCAGACCAAGTGATATAATTCTCATTTGTATTTGCACATCTAGCATATACACGACAGTCTTTACGAGATCTCGATTAAGAATAGTGTCTTGGTCAGGATCATTGGTGTGTTGCATCGGTCTAACTTACGGGAAGAAGAGCTACCAACCACCCATGTAAGCAACCCGCACCCCGATGCCCCCAAGGTCAACAAGTGACTTACACTACGCATATCGCACCCACTCAAGAGGTGTACGTCTCTCCTAGGTAATTAGCCATATCCAGTCCATCGGACCATTTTTCAATGCATGTATAATGCACCAATTACCAACCAAAGGCAATTCACATAATTTCTCATACAGTGTCCAAGCACCATTTCATGCATATAAAATGCACCAATGCCAATCACATGCAAAAATTATCATTTTCTCAGACAATGTTCATCCATTGGTTCAACAGTAATTTTACTATATATTTAATCGCAAAAATCATTTTATCGCATTTTCATAATCGCACACTACTTTTGTCGCATTTTCACAATTTAGTAATATTTCTGTTACGTTTTCAAATCACATATAGATTTTTCAATGTTTTTATCAATTACGTAAAAATATTTCACCATTTTTAAATCACGTAGTGATTTTTCAACAATATTTCAATCACGTAAAAATATTTAAATGCTTTCCAAATTTGCGTAGAAATATTTCAATATTTTTCAAATCGCATGGAAATATTTAAACATTTTTCCAATCGCGTAGCTTAAAAATCACATTTTTAAGTTACGTAAATCATTTTTCACTATTTTTCAACTTCATAAAATATTTCTCAACCGTTTAAAAATTTCTTTTCAACATTTTTCAAAATAATATGACTTCTCACATTATTTTACACATTTCTTACTCAAGAAAATACTTTTCGTAATTTATTCCATAAAATCATCATTTCATTGAATTAAATCAATGTTTTTAACTTTAAAATTTACTAACGCTCTCCAAAACCCAAAGAATGAGTTTTAAGTTAGAAAATCCCAAGTTACCAACGTATTCTTTATAATTCCAAATCAATTCTAAAAATCAATCCTTTTTAAAATAAATTGAGGTTCGAACATTTTCAACCTCTCTTTTCCATTCACATATGAAAATTCTAATTCTCAAGTGTTAAAACACTCTGATTCCCTTTCCAACTTCCTTTTATATTTCCACTTTGAAAATCACTTTGTTCATAAAGATCAAGGCATTACAAGCCTTCAAAATCGTGGGCATGACCATTGAAATCATTCTTGTATTTTTCCTTCTAAATCAACTAAGTTCCATTCTTGTTTTTACAAAAAATAAATTAATAAAAATACTTCTCCAAAATCGTGTACATTATTTCTTGAAAATCAAACCCTTTGTTTATTTTCCTTGCTTTCCAAATCATTCAATTTTATCATTCATGAAAATATAATTTTGTGAACACCTAATTTGAGGTGTCTTGGCCTAAATTCACCTTAGTTTAGGGATCAAAAATCATTTCCCTTGTTCTTGAAAAATTTCAACATGAACCCTAATTTTTAGAGCTCAAAACCATAGCCTCCTCCATGGCCTTTGGAGCCAAAATTGTTTGTTTCAACCTACATCCACCATAATATATTCAACATGCTTTCATCATGCATATTATAAGCATACCATATAAGCAATAAATCATGCAAATCATATCAAACATAGGAAAATAATCAAAGCACATAAACACACACAAATTATTACATGACCATGGATATGAATCCTCATATGGATTCACAATCCATCAAATATAAAACCATCTCTCACCACATACTTAGTTGGTGAGATGGATCTCCCTCTTACCTCTTGAAGAACCACAAAAAGTTCCTTGCTTTGTGTTTTGAACAAGATCTCCACCAACAAAAGTCTCTTGAACACAAAACAAATACAAAGAAATTAGTATATTAAGCTTGAATAAGAGGAACCATGGATCAAACATGGTTTAGAACATGAAAAAGAAGAGAAAAAAATGAAGTTTTCCATAACTTCACCTTAAGAACCCTAAAACTTGTTCTTGGAAAAACTCCTTCAAGATGTAAGATTTAGGACTTGGTGTAAACTACAAAGTGTCTTAGAAATAGGTAAGGATTCAAGCATTATGGTTGTTTGAAATTAAAGAGTGATGGAAAGGTGGTTTAGAGTGCTTGGCCGAAACCTTGTTTGGAGAGAAATGGAGAGAAATTTTTTTTTTCTAGGTCTTGCTTTAGGAAAGATGAAGAATGATTCAATAATGACCAAAGGTGATCAATTATGGTCTTCCAATGTTACTTTAGCTCCTAAATGCAGCGCCAAAACTGTGCCTCCCATCCATGCACTCTTCAAAATGCAACTAATCTTCTAGCCATCATTTTAGGTCATCTTAACCATTGATTAGATCAATGGTTAGGATTTAATGTAGCTTCTAGGTTTAGGCTTAGATAGAAGACTTAATTTAGGCCATTGGATCTTTCCTCCTTGAAATCCTAGCCATTAGATGTGCCTCCAAAATGAAGGGTCAAGATTACTCCTTCAAACTTTACATCCAAGGGCTATAAATGGTCCTAACCACTTTATAAGACTAAATCTTATCCGTTTGATTAAATCAAGATCAAGTCGCCACCATTGATAACATCAATGGTAGATATGCAAGCCACTAATGTTGACTTTGCAGTACAATATTTATTTTTGTATCTGCTATTGCCATTCAAATAATATTTTTACTGTATTTTTATCACCCGATTATTAAATACAGTACAAAACACAGTAAAAAAAAATTTAAAAAACTATTTCCGAATTCAGGTTTAGTAAGATCCCCCATCTGCGTCTCAACAGTACGGATTTTTCTAATTATAGAAAAAATTTTACCTTTCTGGACCCATGTGGGGCCCACATACGACCTCCCTGGGCCCATAGATGGCCCACGGATAATGCTAAAATAAATAGAGTAATAAAAAAATTTCATAATCACCCACAAAATCACAAAAATTAGAAAATGCACAAATATCAAATCAGATTACGTAAAAAAATTAAGACTTGACAGTAATAATTAAATTACGTAAAATTTTCTCCGGCCCGAAAATTATTATTTTCCTGACACAGAGTAAATCACTCAAAACGATCAAAAGCAGTCACAGAATAATCAAAATAATTTTATAGTACACAGAAATCACTAAACAGTAGAATTCTGTTAACTGTCAAAATTACTGTCTTATATTTAGGAAGTTTTGGGGTGTTACATTAGTGCTTTCTTGTTTGTTTATATCAGCTTTCTGTCATCCATTCTTTTAGGCACTGATTTTACTGACTATTTCTTTGTATGTCGTCAATTGCTTCCAATTTTCCTTTGAAGTGATGATATTCAAAATTATTGTTGCTTGCTAAGAATTCACAGGAAAGAGGATGGGAATAGGTTGTTTAAGCTCCATTGATGGATGAGGAAATAAAAATTTATTCCTGAAATTGGAAATAGCTTACGTTTCAGAAGTTAATCAACCTTGGGAAATATATGGAATTAGAAAAAATTTTAGCAAACGGTGTCGTTATTTGTGTGGATATACCCAGCTTCCTAGATTTTATTATAAAGTTAATTTGATGGCACAGGTTCAAATTTTGTGTCACAAGTTATGTTTTGATTGGCTTGGTTTATTACTCTCAGCATACATAAGAATTTCTCCTGAATTTGGGCTTGGTGCTGCTTCTCTTGTTTTCTCTGTTTCTCCCTATCTATTCTGGGAGGAATTGAATCAGAGTTATTACTACAAAATGGTTAAGAGACTTTTTAAATGAATTACATTTTCTATTTGATAACTCTGAGTTATCCTACATGGTTGGTCAGGACTTGGGCAAATTCCCTTTTCTATTTTCTCTTTTTGGCTTATTAGATAGATGCTTGTTGAATATATTAGAATTTTTTGTCTAGAATTTTTCTTAATATTATAATAAGTGAGATGGAATTATTAAGAAAGGTAACAATGGAGAGTGGGAATGAAAGTTAGGAATGCATTTTTATTTCCTTTATTCATTCAAGTCTTCTCATCTAGATATTAATGAGCAGAATCAGTTACTCTATATTTTTAGGTGGTAGCATGTAGCACAGGCATAACACTTTATTTAGAAATTAATTCTCTTTATTACTCTTTTGGAGGTTGACGGTGGGGTAGGAAGTTAAGAAGCATTAACTTTTGTCTACAACTGCTTGATAATGTCATTGCGAAGTATGTAAAATAGTTTGGTTTAAACCTTTCTCTTTTAGAAATTTGATGTTTGATGATATTTACCTTGTCACAATAGATAATATTCTCATGTGTACATTTGATTTTATAGTAAAATTAGATCACTGAAATCCCATCTAATTTAGTCTATAATACCCAAAAGGTAGCCAAAAATAAAAAGCATGATTGAATTGGGTCTGCTTTTTGGTAGTGAGTTGACATTTGATATGCTTTATGGAATTATGTAGATATATGGTATGATTTGTGGTCCCTAACCATGACAGTTAGTTCTATCTGCATCAACATCCTCTCAATGCTTTCAAGCTCAACTGTAAAGGTGTGAATCTAGTTATTATGTGTCTTTTTGTTTTACATATTCTTCAATTGTATAATATTTAAATAAAAAATGTGGATTACCAAAATCTAGATGTAATGCACCTTGATATAGTAACAACAGTACAATCGTCATTATACCACAATCACTAAATCAAGATGTGTCACAGTCTCAAAACAGTAATTTCAAATTTTTTCATTATACATGAATAGAAAATAGGGGCCTCGAATGAAACATGATTAGTACCCAACCATTATATACACAACCACTGTAATAAAAATGTATTCCATATATATATATATATATATATATATATATATATATATATATATATATATATATATATTATAGTCATCTTTAACACAATTCATTGATAACTCAAAGTATAATACTTACATAGTCAAATAGAATACAACAGGAACAAAACACTAAAAGGAAAAAGTAGTAATCCTTGGGATAGGCACTACTAGCAGACAAAGCCACAACCCCATATACATATGACGCTCGGCGTCCCAGTCGACATGACAGGCATCAATGCGCCCACGAAGTTGCAATCGTACGTAACCGAAGGGATACTCGTCCAAACGCCAAATCGAGAATAATGAATCGTCCCAATCCAATCAACAAAGGTGTCGCCCCTCATCTTCTTCCTCACGATCTTTTATCATATATATATATATATATATATATATATATATATATATATAATAGAAGTACAAGAATACAAGAAAGAGGTGAGATATCTTACTTATGTTACCAATTATGGCAGTAAAGAAACATAACGGCGCAGAGCGCCCACATAGCATTTTAGCACATATATTCATCAACAGTGACAATAGAATAAATGGTAAGACCAGGACAACAACACATAACAGTAAGAATCCACAATAACAGGTAAACATCAATAATACCCAAAGCAATCAACAAAGTCTCAGATCATGAACAATCAAAACATTTCAGATAATCATGGCATCAATAACACAACAGTATAATCATCACACAAATGAGTGCCAAATGATATGCCGACTCACAATGCCAACTCACAATGCATGTGCACTTGGTACCAAGATTTTCTATTTCAAAGATGAACGTTCTGGCAGTCTTCGCCCCCTTAAACAGTCTATGTCGGACCACGAAAAGAATAGTGCTTGTCGGTTCCTCGTCAGTGCGTTGCAATCGGCTTTTCGGCCAAAGGTATTTTACAATGTGATAACATCATCACTAGAGGGATCACTGCGCCTTGACGCACCCAGAGATCCATCATAGACCACACTATCCAATTCTCGTTCATAGGCTCATACAGCCTTTTAACAGTCATCGACTGAGCAAATATTCAATTCATGTTAACTCAATGCATACTCATAGGCTCATCCAGCCTTTTAACAGTCATCGACTAAGCAATTTGTGCAATGCATACTGATTCAATGCATAATCATAGGCTCATCCAGCCTTTTAACAGTCATCGACTGAGCAAATTATTCAATACGTTAACTCAATTCGTAATCATAGGCTCATTAAGCCTTTTAACAGTCATCAACTGAGCAATTTATTCAATACATGCTGACTCAATGCATGATCCTAGGCTCATCCAGCCCTTTAACAGTCATCGACTGAGCAAATGTCTAATGCATGTTGACTTCATGCACAATCATGTATATTCAACATGTTCACATATATTTCACATTGCACATTTTCCATTATATGCCACAATTTGGCCAATTTAAGCATTAACAGAGTTCTAGTCCCAAACACGGACCCACAATAGCCTAGTATTAAATTATCAAGAGTGATAGCACACTTATAGAAATTCATTTCGGGGTTTCACCCTAGCTTAACAAGTCTTATGAGATTATTATAAAGTTCCACTTAAATCATCATCTCTTATAAATTCATTTTCTAGAGAGATTTCTCTTGAAGTCCTTATTCAAGTTTCATTCTTTTAAATTAATCAAGTTCCTTAATCTAATCAATTGTTGCTCACATACAATTTCTCTAAGGGTTTTGCCAGTCTCACAAACTCTCTTGTTCTTCCTTTATGTTCAAAATCATTCAAATCCACAAGATAAAATCTTGTTCTTTATTCTTTCCATTTTATGAGTTCCTAAGGGATCTAAAATTTCCCAATCATCTAAGTCTACATTCTTGCACTACATTTTGTGGCATTTTGTCTTAAAAATCCGTGAGCCTCATTACAACATAATTCCACCCTTTTTCCTTCATCAAAATATTGATTACTTACCATTTAATTACTTATCTCTCATTTTACACAAAATCAATCCAACTTCCTAGAATCTATGACCAAAACCATGGCCTTACCTTAGGTTAGAAAACCCTAAAAAATTCACATCCATTAATTCTAACATTATCATTCAACCTTTAATTACATAAGCTTCATTTTATTTGTGTACAAAAACCAATTTATACCCCAAAATCTTAGCCAAAACTGTGGACTCACATTAGGGTAGGAAACTCTAAATTTTCCATTTAACAACCCTAACATGATCAAGCAATTTCAACACATCCAATACATTCAAGATCACCATTCAAGCATTAATCTAATTCAAGAATACTTAAACATGCAAAATCACTAAACAAAGTGAGCATACCAACATGGATTTCTCCATCAACAATCACACAAAGGTTTCCTTACTACCAAGATAGGTTGAAGAGGATTATCTCCCTCTTACCTCTTGAAGACAACACAAGAACGCAAGCCTCTTGGTTCCTTGTAGGGATTTTCGTACTACACCTTCAAGGAAACCCTAAGGACATCAAAACTCATCAAAATTTTCATCAAAGCTTAGAAAAGGAACCCTTGATCACCCAAGAGATCAAGGATCACAAAAATGAGGAGAAAAAGGTGGAAAAGTCATGAACTTTACCTTAAACTTTCTAACTTTGAAGCTTGATAGATCCAAAACGAAAATGGATGATTTTGGTGATGGTCACAACATGAAAGTTGCTTAGAAAGGTGCCTAGATTCAAGATCAAGGGTTGGTTTAATGAAAAAGCTTGGATGGCCAAAAATGGTGGTGTTGGTCGTGGAAGAGGGTGAGAAAATGGAGAGGAAAGGTTGAGTTTTTGAAGATGACTCCAACTAGAAAAGTGTTTAGAATGTAATGGAGATCAAGGAAATGTGGTTGTTTGGAAGAAAAGCTTGAAGACTCCAAAAATGGTGTCTTGGCCGAAAATGAGAGGAGGAGGAGAGAAACGTGATGACTTTCTTTTGTAGAAGAAAAGATCCAACAAGAATGGAAGATCTTCAATGGAAGTAAAGATTCAAGAAAGATTGAAGCTTGAAATCAAGCATCCATGGAGGGTGGAAGGGTGTGAGGTGCCGTGGAGTTAGAGAGAAGGAAGAGAAAAGAAGAAGAGAAGAAGATAGAGAGAAGTTGGAGAAAAGTGGAAATGAAAGTTAGAGAGAGAAAATGATAGTAAAGTGATTTGAAGTGAAATGTGTAATTAGGTGTATTTTGTGTAAGTGTATGAATTAAATTGTGTGGCTACAAAGAGATCTCAAAAATGTGTGGTGGAGAGGAGGAGAGAAGAATTGACTTCTTAAAGAAGCCATTAGGAAGTTGCAAGGAAGCTTCCTCGTAGCTTCTCCAACAAGCCAAGAGGAAGGTGCTAGGAAGCTTCCTTCCTTTGAAAAGTCAAAGTGATGTCATGGTGATGATGTCATTGAAGTGTTCTCTAAGATATAACTAATGCTGTATCAGATTTATTATTAGCAGACAGAAATTACAGTTAACAAAAACTGATAGTTATTGTCTAATGGATAATAAAATTATTTTGTGATTTTTATTTATCAGATAAAAATATCGAAAAACATGAAATCTCGTAAATCGTGTATGGCCTCGGGTTTAGTAAGATCTCCCGTTGACGTTTCCACAGTTCCGGGTTCTCAAGAAAAATATTTTATTTTCCCGACTCCGCTCAGTGCCCATGCAAAATGAGGAATAATTATTAAAATATTCCGCGTTCACAGAAAAATACATAAAAAATTCCAAAAATCATAAATATTATAAAACAACTATTTATCATAAAATTATTAATTTTCGGAATGTTACACTAGATATATGTTGAATGAGTTAAATTCGAACCTTGGTCTTCCTCCTAAATGTGGACATTGAGAACTGAATGATCCACATTTTGCATCATTTGTTTTTATTATTGTTTTAGTTCATGATTGTTGCCATTGTTCATTTCCTTTTATCAATTTTATGTACTTTCTATAACCTATTGTGGGACTTCATATTGTAGCACATTATATTGACATTATTGATCTTTAGAGTTTAGCCAGATAGTTGAGATATGAGCTTGGCATACTTCATGGTTGCTCCTACATTATGTTACTAGGTAGCATCACTTCCAAGTGCATAATAAGCGCATTCCTTTATTTATGTAATTTTTGGATGCAATTTCTTTTATTTGTCTTTGTTGCCTCATTTAGATTCACTTATTTTACTGATATTTGCATCCATTTTTCTCTCATTGAAGTGCATAATAGACACAACAATATGGACTTACCTACAGGTGTATCTTTGGTGTGGAGTAATATTTGAGGTTTTTAGTTAGAGGTCTAGTTAGAATGTGCCATGCGCAGATTACATAACTTTTGGAGCTTATTTAATCCTCACTGATCCAACCAAAGGAATGGGAGGAATAGTAAAAAAGGCTTATGACCTTCTGGAATCCACACCAAATGCTTTCATGCTCTTTTTTCTCTGAATAGTCTTCTTTTATATGATACTTTTGTACATATTTTTGCTTGAATGCTCTGTTTCAGTCCTCCAAGAAAACATAAGATAAAATTAAAAAGGATTGGAGTACAAGTCTCTGAAATTAAAAGGCACTTAAAGGAACCCATAATGCTATACATGTGAAGTGTTAACATTAAGTCCCTTCTTCCTATATAACTGAATAAGAATATGAAAATTAACATAGCTTACATAAGCACAAAAAGGCATATATTCCACAATAATCGAAAGCTGTGTTTAAATGGCCATCACACAGAAAATTATGCAGAATTTGAGAAAACTACATAATTTATAATATTGCCCCTCAAAAAATGACATTTTGGTGGCATGGCATTGTCTTGGAGCAAAATTTCTAAGAGCAAAATTTCTCAGAAAATGACATTTTGTTGGCATGGCATTTTATTATTCTCTTTAATAAAATTCTTCTTTTATATAAAAAAATTAGATCTATGTGTGTAAGCACAAGTGTTGATCTTTGTGTCTTATTTGTGGATATTAGTAGTAAGGCTCACCTTTGCTTTTTTTAGATTTGATTAGTATTTGAGGCAATTTGTTCTTGGGGCCACTGTTGCGGTGTAGGTTCTTTGTCCTACCACATTCTTAGGTTTTTTGTTTACAATACTTTCAATCTTTCATGAAGAGAATTTGTGATTTATTTGTCTTTGTTAGATGTATTTATGCTGCTATTGCTGGCATCAGTATTGGTGGATATGGAATATGATATGTTTCTTTTTCAGACTTAATTTTGACGACCAAGTTGGATAAGTACTTTTTTCTTTTGTTTGCCAAATGAGTTGCTGGTTTCGTGTTAGGATGAAATTCTTGTGAACATATATATATATTTGATATAACTATGCCACCAAGGTATAATGATGGTTGACAACCAACACTATGTGAGACCATTTTAACAAAAGGAAGAAAGAGAAGTTACAGAATTTTTCCATATGTTTTATGGCTTATTTTTCTATCTATTATTGAATAAATGGTTCTAAAACCATATGTCAAAACATATCAACAATTGTTTATTATTTTTAAGTGTAGTTCTAATGTAGGCCATTTCCAATGCTTTACGTGGGCAGGAATCAGAGAATTTCCAAGAAGCCATAAGAGTGCTTGATATCATATTGAGGCAACATGCTACTAAGCAGTTTGTAAACTACTATTTCTTTTTGTTCCTCTATTTTTGTTTAACTTTGAGTTGCATTACTTGTAATTGTATAAGTTAGAGAGAAGTTTACGTGCAAAATGTAATAACAATTAATGGTATGCATAAGATATTGTATCTACTTCATATACTTTCTACTATTTTGATATCTTTTCTAGTTACTTGGATAATTATAATGATTGATGATTTATTGTGATTTTTGGTAAATTTTGATTTTGGATAATTATATGTATAGGAATATATATATTTTTTAATAAAATGAAGGCGCCTAGTTATGGCAAATCACAACTAGATGCCAATTTTTTTAAAATTTTTAAAAAAATTCGATACGAATTTAGAGACAGAAAAATTCGTCTCTAATTTTAGACACAGAAATAGAGATGAAACATGTTCGTCTCTAATTTTAGAGACAGAATTAGAGATGGAAAAGTGCCATCTCAAACTTAATCATTATTATATTTTAAAGACAATATCCATCTAGAGATGAATTTTTTTTAGTTAGAGACGGACCTTTTCCGTCTCTAAATTAGAGATGAAACTCATTTTCCATCTCTAAATATTTAGAGAGGCCAATTTTAGAGACGGAACAATTTTTGTCTCTAATTCCGTCTCTAAATATTTAGAGACAATATTTTATACATTTAGAGACAGAATTTGTTGCGTCTCTAAATCTGAAAATTCTAGTAGTGGGAGCATAAGAATGAACACTTTATTCATCCTTCTTTTTTTTTCCACAACCTCCACCCCAAACTTATTTCTTTGCAATACTTTAGGTGGACTTTCTCTTTTTGAATTTTTTTTTTGAAATCTTTCAGCTCCACAAAACTTCATGCACAAAAATAATAAAGGCTTGAATAATAAAATAATACAAGATATGCATTCAACAAAGGGTGTGTAAGAGGGAATTTTTTTTTTATGAGTATGGGAAAGGAAAATGTGGGTAAAGAAAAGAAATAAAGGTCAAACATATACAAGGCTACAAAAGGGACTTAGGGATATACTGTGTTTACAAGTTAGCTTGAAAGGCTCGAACGGGCTAAAGAAGGCCCTTATCATTTCCTTGATCATGCATTGTCTAGAATTTCACCTCAAGAGAGAATCAAACAACTTATAGATACCAAATCATCCATACACATGCATTCCCATAAACTTTTTCTAAGCTTGACATGCAATTAAATTCCAAGATCTATAAAACATAAAGATAGGAAGAACAACCATACATAATTGAAACAATAACGATAAACATGACTCATGGATTCTCATGTGATAGCCCAACAAAATAAATCAATCCACAATTTATGCAATCATTGGATATTCAATTCAACACACCAACATACACAGTTTTAATACAATGACTCAAAATACAAAATGGGTGATGATGACAAAATAAAATAAAAAAGAACAAATGAAATATGAAAGAAAGGAAAAGAAAAACTCTTTTTGGTGGCCGACAACTATATACATGCCCCTACATAGGCTCCGAACTTGGAGAGGCACCTAAGCCGACTCAACATTACCTTGAAAACAAAAACAGAAAAATGTTAGTCAATAAAATAAAATAAAATTAAAAAAAAAAGAAAAAGAGAGAAAATTTAGGTTGCCTCCCAAAAAGTGCTTATTTAACGTCATTAGCTCGACGTTGCCTTTTATTATTATGGTGGCTTGAAATAGGAGAAATAGGAAGACGCCTTTCTTCTATCATATCTTTGTCTCTATACTCGTTCATTGGCCTTGGAATCCCTAAAGGCGTTTGGAAATTGACTTGAACCTGGTTGTTCTGAATACATCTTAGCATACGAAGTCTCAATAGGCCATGGAGGTCTCAAATTTTCAATAGGTAAGGGATTAGATTGTAGTGAACCATGGATGATGGGAGGACCTTTCTCTATCTTATCAGTCTTAGAAATATGAGAGTCAACATTAATCGATGATGAAGAACTTTTATCAGTCAATTCCTGTTGAGGCTTATCTTGAACGCACTTGATAGGGGCATAGAAATAAGATGTCAGTGCAGATTTATCAAAAACAATAATAATCACCTGATCTTCATCAATCCTCAAGATGAGCTCACCTTTAGGTACATCGATTAATGCTCTTGAAGTAGCTAAGAATGGTCTTCCAAGAATCAAAGGGATATCAACATCTTCATCCATATCTAAGACCACAAAGTCAATTGGGAAAATAATTTTGTCCACCTTAACTAACACATCTTCGACTATACTATAAGGGTTCTTGAGAGATCGATCTACTAGTTGAAAGGATATCATTGTTGACTTTACCTTTTCAATTCCCAGCTTGTGCATGGTATATAACGGCATGAGATGGATACTTGCCCCAAGATCACAAAGAGCTTTCTCAATATTCAACTTCCTAATAGTGCACGGAATGGTGAAACTACCTAGATCTTTTAATTTAGGTGACAATTTTCTCTGAATTATAGCATTGCACTCTTTAGTAAGTGCCACAATCTCATCTTCCTTGAGTTTCCTTTTCTTTGAAAGCAAGTCCTTCATGAATCGGGCATAAGATGACATCTGTTCAAGTGCCTCAACAAAGGGGATGTTAATTGTAACACCCCAACTTTTGGATAAATAACAGTATTATCCTAAATGTACTGTTTTGTATTTTTCTGTAAGTCATAAAATTTATTTTATTGTTTCGTGATTGTATTTGAGTGTTTTGTGTGATTTACTCCGAGCTAAGAAAATAATAATTTTCAGGCCGGGAAAAACTTATTTTAATTATTCAGAGCTGGGGGATCTTACTAAACCCAATTCCGAGCGATATGTATATTAATCTTTTAATTTTTAGGATTTAACTGTGTAATAAAATAATTTTATATTATTATAATATTATTTTATTTGACAGTACCTACTGTCTCAAAAATAGTAGAAATCTGCTCCAGAATGACCATGGACCCAGAAAAGTCTGTGGGACCCGCATTTAGTGAGCCATTCAACGTTTCTGGCTAGATTAAATTCTAAACCAATGAGAGCTAGTCAATAATAGTGGTTTGAAAATTCTAGACCAATAGAAATCAAGTCCACAAAAGTGGTTAGACTTGTTAAGATTAAACTAGAAAAGTTAACCAAGTTAGCTTAAACCTAACTAAGTTAGCATAAGAAGCTTATGTAGTAACTAAGTGAAGTAAACCTAGTTAGCTATCTATTTAAGTTCTAGTTAGAGAAGGTTCTAGAGAAATCTAGGAGATGGTTAGTCATCCTAGCTAACTAAATGACTAACTAAGTAATTAAGTAAACTAACTAAATGCATCTAAGTGTAACTAGATTGCATGGATGAAGCGCAAACTTGGTTTGCTCTCCATTAGGGCCATTCGGCCAAGAGCTTTCAAGAAGGACCAAGAAGGCTTAGTCACTTGATGACTAGGTTTTCCTACACCAATGGGAGATAAGCTTAGAGCCAAAGCCTTTGATATCATCCATTGATCTAATCTAAGGTTGCTAGGTGTTAGGAGGAGTCAACAAAGGAGGCCACCTCCTTTGATGAAGCTCATGACCAAGTAGGGTAAAGGAGATCATTTTTACTTAGCCAATTTCATTTCAAACTTCTCCAAAAACAAGAACACCAAGAACAACTCTCTAGCCTTCTTCATTGAGCCATTCGGCCAACACCTCTAATCTACACTTCCACCCTTCTAAATTTTCATCTAACCCAACTTCTCAAATCCAAACAACATTCTAAGAACATCTCTAGTTGAGAGTTCTTCCAAAAAAATTCATCTTGAGCTTGGAAAATCACTTTGGAGATTTTTCCTACAAGGTGAAACTTCTTGTTTCTTACTTCTAACATGATTTCTAAGGTTCTAAGCCATGATTGATCCATGGTTTATGTTTTTCTCCTATAGTTATGACTCTTTAAATTTTTGTTTAAGATCTTTAGGTTTCTCTTGGAGGTCACGAAAACCATAGGAGGAGAGTTAGAAGGAGTTGTCTTCCTTTAAGGTAAGAGGGAGATTTAATCTCATCAACCTTGTGTGGTGATGAGAAAATGGATTGTATGTGTGTGACGAATCCACAAGGATTCATTTGTTTGGTAGTTTAGATGCTTTCCTTATTTGTGATTGATTATGTTTGTATGCATGTCTATAACTTTAAAACTATATTGCATGTATTTATAGATGTATGATTATTAATATAGGATGTGAATAATATGTAAGGATTGCATGAGTGTTCCAAAGAACACAAAAGAAGCTCTCGACTTCTCCAAGAAAAAGAGAACCAAAATGTTCTCAACCATTTTCTAAAGGAAGGATTTAATGAATTTAGGTAATTAATGAATTCCAAAATGATTTAGAAGATGAAAAATGAATTAAAGATCAAATGCAAAGATTTTGTTAAATTCGGCCAACATGCCATATAACATATATTTGATTTCTAAAATTATTTTTCAAGGTAGATTAAGTAGTTAATTACAAAAAAATTTAATTATGAATCTTTGGGGAATAAAATGAATGAACATAATTTTAGAAACTAAAATTAGAGGATTTTACTATAAATGAGAAATATAGTAAACACTTGAAAAATGCTAACGTAGAGCTCCCTTTGGGTTTTTGAAGCACGTTAGTGAGTTTCAAAGTGTAAATAATGATTATAATTAAAGCAAGTTAATTTTTTTTAAAGAAAAACGTAGAAAATACCTTTTTAATGAATTTTCTCGACAAAATGCTGTCAAAATTTACTAGAAACGGACAAATAAAAGAGAAAGTTTCACAATATATTTATAACGTAAGGAAAATATTCTTCGTAGTTTAAAAGTATTAGAAATAGCTTACGCTTATTTAAAATAATGATTTTTAAGCTTTGCAGTTAAGAAAACGATTTAAAAATCTTATTTAGATTGAGAAAATGATTTAAAAACATTACACAATTTTAAAAATGTCAAAATATATTTACGCGATTTAAAAACGTTTGTAAAAGTGATGCGATTGTGAAAACGCGATAAAATTTCTACGCGATTAAATGGAACAGTGAGTTTTACTGTCGGGCTAAAGTGGTGGACCCGGACATGTTGAGATATAGTACTGTCAAGTGGAGACGTACTATATTTGAAGATATTGAGACCGAGGGTATTTTTATAAATATGGTAATATATTGAGACCAAGGATATTTTTGTAATTATGGTTCTTATTCATGCATTGAGAGTTATGTCAGTTTGGTTGATATTGGCAATTGATTAACCAGACGAATTACACCATATTGTCGGTGTGATAGGCATATGTGGTTCATTGAGTGGACTTGGAGGCATTAGTGTGTGGAGTATTCCACATGTGAATAGTTGGTCGCTCCTCTGGGCCGTGGTAACTGGCAACACACTAATGATCTCGACATACACTATTCTTAATCGAGATCTTGTGGAGACTATTTAGTACAATGCCTATAGTGCACGACGTATTTGGACTGTGTACTACTACACGATGTTTTGGACTGTGGGCTATAGACACGACGTTGGACAGTGCAATAGTTTGGTTGGACAGCCTTAGGTGCTAATAGTTCTTTTCAGATCATTCTCTCTGATGTCTATGTTTAGCTTTATGGAGTAGGAAAGAGTCATATGCATTTGCATTTGTGACATGCATTATAATGTTATTATTTGTGATATTACGTATGATGTGTTAAATTGTGTTATTGTTTATGATACTATGGTATGTATTATTGTGTTAAACTGTGATATTTGTTGTATTGTTGTTTTCTTTATTGCCATGCTGGTAATGATGTAGAATGTCTCACTTCTTTATTTGTATGTGTTTCTGTATTATTGTTATATTCTGTAAAGAGTTTGAGAAAGAGGAAGAGGAACAGCCTCTAGAGATTCTGTACCCTAAGGATCAGCAGACGGGTGATCAGTTCGACGAGTGCAAGCCATCTGATCATCCTTATCATTTGGACTGATACTGTGGTCATGACATTGCCTGGATTCCTTGGTTTTATGAGACTTGAGTTTCACGGAGGTTCGGAGGCCTGGCGACTGCGTGAGGATAGAGGATCGGTAGTCTATGTGGGGCGTCTAACTGTGTCCCTACGTGGAGAGTTTGATGGGGAGCCTGTTTTTACTACTACCTAGTATTTACATCTTGAGTTGCCGCTGACTGTTAGGCATTATTGGGGAGGGCTTTTCCATGTGCCTAGTGAGATCAGTAGTGTGTCGACAGCACGGACTCTTGTCCGTAGAGCTGCGAGACATCCTGGATTTTTGTCATTCGATGATCCATCTGAGAGTGATCTATCGGAGGGTTAGGAATCTTTGATGTGCACTTGGACACTTTATGTTTTAGTACTGTACTAACTTTTTACTGCTTTATTAAATATTTGTAGTTGTAAATTATTTGTATAACTTAAGACAAAACCATATGTATATTATGGAGTGTGATAATAGTTTGTTTTATTTTATGTTTCGTGTTATTTTATTTAATGTTATTATATATAAAAGGAAAAATTTTACAACCCATATTATTTATGTACCAAACATTTTAGTACTTGGGTAAGGTTTTATTTTATTGCATCATAAATGTGACATCCCTACAAGGGTGTTACATTAATCTAGAGCTTTTTGAAAATGTCTAGGAACTTTGAGAATTGTCTCTCTTGTTTTTCCTAGGTCTCTTTCTTCAACCTTTGTAGGAATGGAAGCCTAGCATATAGGGAAGGGTCAATAGGTTTACCCAAAATTGAATCCTTCTTCTTTATTCTTTCTTCCTTCACTTTAACTTTAGTAGAGATCTCTTCCTCTAGTGTATCTTTTTCTTGATCATGACATGGAGGATGAGATACTTCCATAGCTTTATCTTCTTCCAAAGTTTTTCCACTTCTTAGTGTAATTGCATTACAATGCTCCTTTGGATTGATCAAAGTATCGCTAGGTTAGCTACTTGGAGGTCTCTCTTGAAGTTGTCTCACTATCTATCCCACTTGATTCTCCAAACTTCTGATAGCAGCCTCATGATTCTTGTAATTGGTCCTTGTTTCCTCCATAAAAGCAGAAGTCTATTGCACAAAAACAGAGGTCTGTAGAGAAAGTTTCTCCATTACAATCTCAAGAGAAGACTTCTGCTTGGGCTGAGGATTCAATGGTACAACTTGATTCTTCCAAGAGAAATTGAGATGATTCCTCCAACATGGATTGTAAGTATTAGAGTAAGGGTTACCTTGTAGCCTTAAAGGATTTCCTATATAGTTGACCTGTTCTGGAGTATTAACACATGAATTCCCTGCCTCACATTGACCATTAACATGGTTGCCTCCACAAAAATCGCAAGTCGGGACTTGGTGATTGATTGAATTTACTTGCAAATTACCAACTTGCTTAGTGAGGTTGGCAATGTATTGCATCATAGTCTTATTCTGAGCAAGTAAAGTATCAACGATGCTAAGCTCCATAACTCCCTGTTTAATAGTAGATCTTCCACTAGGCAACTGATACACATTAGTGGCCATGGTCTCGAACTATTCTTGGGCCTTCTATGGAGTTTTTGTGTTTATAGACTCACCTGTAGATGCATTAACCATAGCTCTAGTAGAATAACTCGACCCATTATAAAAGATATGTGCCTACTACCAAAATTCAAAAGCATGATGAGGACATTTTCTAAGCGGCTCCTTAAATCTTTCCCATGCTTCATAGAGAGATTCTCCCTGATTTTGAGTAAAGCAAGCAATCTCACTCCTTATCTTCACGAACATTGATGGAGGGAAATACTGAGTAAGGAATTTACTAACCAGATCATCCCAAGTAGAGATGTTTCCTTGAGGCTGGACTTATAGCCAGATCTTGGCTTTATCTCTCAATGAAAATGGAAAAAAATCTTAATCGTATGACATCATCACTAACTCCATTATATTTGATAGTATCACAGAGATGTAAGAAATTAGCAATGTGCAAGTTGGGATCTTTTGCTTGACCTCCCCCAAACTGATTCTGTTGTACCAATTGTAGCAAGGTTGGTTTAATCTCAAAATTATTTGCTTGGATAACAGGTCGCACAATACTAGTTGAGACACTTTTAGAAGATGGAGTGACATAGTCAGCCATAATGCATCTTCTTGGTTCAAGAGTTTCAATCATTTTTTCCTCAATTCTTTTTCTTTTCTAGTTGCTTTCCTGTTTGCTCTTTCTGTTCTTGTTATCTCTGAATCAATGAGTAATTCTTCTGACTCCACAAAACCTTGCATAAATAAACAAACAAGCAAACTAGAGTGAAGTAAAGAAAAGAAATTAAAAATGAAATTAAAAATAAACCAAGAAAACAAAAATGAATAAAAATAAATAAATTAAAAATAAAATTAAATAAAGAAAAACAAAAATTAAATAAGAAAAATAATTATCTAAAAATAAAAGAAAACAAATTAAAATTAAAAATAAATAACTAAAAGTAAAAAATACACAAAAATGCTTAAATTTGTGTCTTTTCAACTACTATTTAATATTAATAACAATAATCCCCAGTAATGATGCCAAAAACTTGTTGTGAAATCGGTAGGTGTACTAAATCACAAAAGTAACAAAAAGTGAGTAAGCGTATCGTTTCACGAGGATTAAGTGATTAATTACTAAATTTGCTAAAAGTGACACTATCTAAGTCAATGGAAAAGAGAGTTGTTGCAAATATAATTAAAAATAAATATAAGTAAACAAAACAATAAATCAAATGGGTGAAAAACAATGGTATTAAAGCGTTAGGGTTCAGACTTCACTTGAACTCTTTAAATGCATATTCAAATATTAGTTTAACTATGTTCTATTTCAATGATTTATGGTTAATTCTCAAAATTAATTAATATTCAATTCCTTAGTATATTAATCCTCTTACACTATTTAGAATTAACTAATCCCTTAGTCTAACCCCAAATAGAAAGGCATTATTAAGAATGAGAGAATTAAAAGAAAGACCACTTAACCCATGTTTATTCCTAACGATTGCAAAAATTATGGTATTTGTCACATGTTTTAGGTTCATGCAATTTTTTTTAAATCATACATTATCCCAAAAGATCACTCCCAAATTGAAAATATTTCAAAAAAACATTAAGAATAGAGATAAACACTTAAATTATGAAAAAGAAACATTGATTAAACATAATAAAAAAAGTTACATCATCAAAGTGTCAAGATACATCATCACTCTAAAAAAAGAGGTTTAGTTATACATGGAAAGAGAAGAACACAAAGGGAAAAATATGACAAACTCCATTATAGAAAGATGGAAAGGTTGAAGAAAATTTCTAATCTTTAAGCTTAATTGTGTTCACACCACTTTAGGGTTTGTGCCTCCACTTTGCTCCTTGATGGCTGCTGAATTTTGTGCAAAAAGATAGCTCCTTTTCTAAACTCATTTTTCCCTTTTTTATAGAAAAGCTATCATCTTTTCGTATCTGACTTGCATAATTTTTCTCACCCTCCAGATGACCGAATTTGCCCTCTATCTCAACAGAGAATTTGTAGGATTTTCTGTTAGCTTTTCAATGCCACAAATAGTGTGTCGATCTAATATTTGTAACCCAAGATATAACTCAATTAATGAGGAATGGTTAGGATAGTGCAGGAATCCAAATTTTGCTCCAAATCAAATCTCTTTGAGAATCCTTATCCAATCTTCAATCTAATCCTTATTTAAGATTTTGCATCCAATTAGAACTCTAATTAACATATAATAATAGGATAAGAATCCTTCAAATATTTATCTTTAAGAATTTCTTATTTTTGCACAAAATCTAATGATTTATCCTGAAAGCTTGTTTATCTTATTTCTTGCTTCTTTAAGCGTCCAGTCTCTTTCCATATGTATTTATCTATCAAAAATAAATAAAAAACGTAATAAGAACATAATTTAAAACAATAAAAACATAACAAAATTTAATCAAACTAAAGAACAAAACTAAATCAAAAAGATTAAAAGAGGATAAAAACTCAAGATTTTGAACCGTAAAAATATGAATTTTTGTAGGTTCATCAAGAAGCTTGACTTGAAAGTATCCGGAAGGAATAAAATATGATTATAGATGAATTATGTAATTTATGAAGTAAGAGATATGAAGAGTATCACATTAGAATATGGGATTGGAAGCATAAAGAATTATATGAATACGAGAATGATGAGATATAAAAATATATGATATAAAAACTAATTTTAGTTGTGGATCAATACAATAACTAATTTGATTTGTTACTTTATGTGTTATTGTGAAGAATTATTAGTAGGACAAATATTTTATAAGATTTGATACGGTATTTGGTTTGATTATGTAAATGATTTGATCTAATAAATAACTTGATTTGGTTATATATGATGTATTTGATTGTACAAGGATTTTATAAAGGTTAATAATTGAACCTCTGTTTCGGAAAGAGAGAGGACTAGATTTGGTAGTTTGCCACCTCTCTAACTTATACAAATATATTTATGTTGAGTTTTAAATAAAGAATGTGTTTTTCTCCGAGAATTCTTTGAATTCTCACCTCTGCACCTTTGGTATTTCCGTATTATTTCCAGGTATAGCGAGGGCTTCAACAAGCATGAAAAAAAGATTGGAACCATGAAGAAGAAGTTTAGTCGTATTCAAATGAATAATTTCATGTAGAAGTTGTATAGGTAATGAACGCCAAAGAGGCAAATATTGTAGTATTTGTGTTATGATAAATGTATTTGTATAAAGTTCCTTTCAATATATTTATGATATTACACCTGCAACAGGCTCATATTTTTGTATAAGTTATATTTATTTTCATAAATTTGATTTTAGTATCAAGGTGGCATACCTAATCCTAATTACTAATACATGATCCTAGGCATGATATTAGTACCAGTATTAGGGTGTTACAAAGGACAAGGACAATTCTACATATTATCTGCCTAAGTAGATTGTTATCTCTATGTAAGTGTTTATCTGACTGTCCTATTTGGAGCTCACGTGGGTTTGGGTTGCTAAATGTGTATAAAAAGGGAAAAAGGGTGAAAAGGAAGGAAAAATGTTGGAATTCAACTCGATTCTCTCTACTTCAACAATGAAAAATTCTCTGATTCTCTCTACTCCACTGCAAGATTCGAAATGTGCTTCCATTTTCGGAGACATCAGGTAAGATTTTCATTATTTTCTTATTTGTTTAGCACTTAGTTAGAAACCCTAGATTTTGCTGTGGTCCCAAATTATTCCCTAAAATCAATGGTGGTTCTAATATTTTATTTTGAGATCGTGGTTGTGTCATATATGGCCCCTTTTGTAACACCCTCCTCAGGGTATCACATTTTCGACTTCCAACTCATAATCTGTAAAGAAGTTCATAAAAGGTTTGAGTTATAAAATGTGAGTTTTAAAATTTCTTATTACAGAAACATAAACTTACTGAAATCCATAAGTATTACTGAAAATATATTTAAACTGATTAATATACAATATTGACACCAATTAATATTTAACAATTTAAAGAGAAATAAAAAACTAACAAACTCAATTAAAATAGTAGCAAACCCCATAACGGGTCCTACTCAATAGCACGGTAAAACCCTAATGGTAAAAACTCAACATATTTATTTCTTCTTGTATCCATCTTGATGTACCATATATTTGTTCCTCGTTCACACTGCACACTATCGAATCCTGAATAACCACTCCTCAATGTTGTCACCAATCTCAGAATATCTGCCACCCGTTATGTGTAAGATAACTCGTTCCTTCTACTATATAATTTTTACAACACAAACACAGCAAAACAATATAACAAAGAGGTGAGATCACCTACGCCAATACCAACATGGTAGCTTAGAGATAACACAAACAGCACACTATACAGATATATCATACCATAATTACAATTATGCCATCAACATTATTGTCATCACACAGATACAATAATTACATTCATGCTATCAACATTATTCATTTCACACGATAATAACAATAATGTCATCAACATGATTATCATCATCATCATCCAATATTCCTCAATTATCATATCATGCATATATAGATACTCAAATTTATGCATATGCACATAGACTCAATGTCCTACTCCATGGAGGTTTTTACAATTTCGAGAAGAATGCTCTGTTAATTGTCAGCCTTAGCCCAAAGACAATCTTCCAGATTAGCCCACAGACAATGCCCAGCCTTAGCCCACAGACAATTGTCCAGCTTTCGAAAAGAATCGTGTTCTTGTCGGGTATCGTCAAAGCGTTGCAACGGACTGCATCGCCAAGTGGCATATGGTCCAGCCTTAGCCCACAGACAGATATCCATTGGTCGACCGTCGCGCCTTGACACACCCCAAGATCCATCATAGACATCACTATCAATTCACATTCCCTCTTCAACCACAAGGGTCCCAATAGCATCGGCTATCAATTTTTGTTCAATTCAAAATCATCATATGCCTCAATGCATATCTTTCCAATGCATGTTCAATGCACCAATGCCAATCACAGGCAAAATTCATACTTTCATATTTAGGGTCCACACATTGGCCCATTCTCAGTTTTAATTTCATTATCTCATAATCAGGGTCCACACACTGGCCCAACAGTAATCATACTGTATATTTAATTGCAAAATCATGTTATTGCGTTTACATAGTCATAAAACACTTTTGTCATGTTTTTCACAATTGCGCAACATTCTTGTTACGTTTTAATAATTCCACAACATTTCTGTTGCATTTTCAAATCACATATTGATTTTTCAACGTTTTCTCAATCGCGTAAAAATATTTACACGTATTTCAAATCGCATAGCGATTTTCTACCATTTTTACAATCACGTAAAAATATTTCATCACTTTTCAATCACGTAGTGATTTTTCAACAATATTTCAATTGCGTAAAATATTTAAACATTTTTCAAATCGCGTAGCTTAAAAATCACGTTTTTAAGTTACGTAAATCATTTTTCACCATTTTTCCATTACGAAAAATATTTCTCAACCTTTAAAAATTCCATTTCAACCTTTCTCAAAATAATATGACTACTCATATTATTTTCCACATTTTCTTACTCAAGAAAATCCTTTTCACAATATATTCCATAAATTCACAATTCCATTGAATTAAATCAATGTTTCTAACTTTAAAAATTACTAACGCTCTCCAAAACCCAAAGGATGAGTTACACGTTAGAAAATATCAAATCACTATTATATTCTCCATTTTTCTCAAATCAATTCTAAAATCAATTCTCTTCAAAATAAATTGAGGTTCAAACACTTTCAACCTCTCTTTTCCATTCATATACAAAAATCCCATTTTCTCAAGTTATAAAACACTCTGATTCGCTTTCCAAATTCCTTATACTAAATCAATTATATTTCCACTTTGTTTCCATAAAATCAAGGCATTACAAGCCTTCAAAAACGTGGACATGACTATTGAAATCATCAAAACATTTTTCCTTCTAAGTCAATATGGTTTTACACAAACAAAACTATTAAAAATTCTTTATAAAAACAGTGAGCACTTGGTCTTTGAAATCAAATCATTTGTTCATTTTTCATTTTCACTTTCTTTGCAAATCCATTTTCACTTTCTTTGCAAATCCTTAAAATCAACATTGCCCTTTTCATTTAAAACTCATGTTTAGTAAAATGCTTAGAAACTTTTTATACAAAATAAATCAATAAAAATGCTTCTCAAAACCGTGAACACTACTTCTTGAAAAAACAAACCCTTTGTTTATTTTCCTTGCTTTTCTAATCATCCAATTTTATCTTTCATGAAAATATTAATTTGTGAACACCTATTTTTGAGGTGTCTTGGCCGAAATTCCTCTTGGTCTTTGGAACCAAAAATCAATTTCCTTTCCATCATCAAATCATGGCATATATATACATATTCAAATATATATCACAAGCATGCCAAAATCAAAGCAATAAATCATACAAATCATACCAAGCACAGGCAAATAATCAAAGCACATAAACATTCACAAATTATTACATGACCATGGATATGAATCCTCACATGGATTCACCATCCATCAAATACACAACCATCTCTCACCACTATACTTGGTTGGTGAGATGAATCTCCCTCTGACCTCTTGAAGATCCTCAAAAGCTCCTTGTTTTGCTTCTTTTTCCAAGTCCTTCACCACCAAGGGCTTCTCAAATACAAAACAAAACACACACATAATTAATATATAAGACTTGAATAAGAAAACCATGGATATGAATCATGGTTAGAACCTTGAAAATCAAAAGAAAAGTGAAGATTAACAAACTTCACCAATAAAGCTTCAATCTTTAGCTTGAAGAACAAGGTTGAAGATGGATGATTTAGAGAAAGTCTCCAACATGAAAGTTGCTTAGAATATCATGTAGATTCAAGATCTATGGTTGGATGAAATTAAAAGAGATTGGATGGTGATTTTGGGTGAATGGCCGAATGGTTCCTCTTGAAGAACAAGGTTGGAGTTTTTGATTTTTGTGAAAGAAAGGCTTCTTAGACTTGGTTAAGATAAAGAATGAAGTGAAAACACTTAGTTTTCCTTTCACCAATTTCGTAGATCTCCATGGAAAAATCCCTAAAAATCATAAACAAATGTTAAAATCAATAACAAGTGTAGAAATAGGTAAACCATGGTTCAAGCATGACTTAGAGAATAAAAACTTGAAGTTTGGGTGAAAAGATAAGAACTTTACCCTTTATGATAGAAACTTGAAGCTTGGATTTGAAGCTCAAGATGAATGATTTTGTGAAAACTCATAACTAGAGATGTTCTTAGAATAAGGTAAGGATTCAAGAAACTAGGTTGGATAAAATTTTTGAGTAATGGAAGGCATTCTTGGGTGCCATGGCCGAAATCACCATGAAGAGGAAGGAGAGAAAATTTGTGATAAAGTCTTGGCTTTTTGGAGAAGACAAAGATGAATTATGATAGCAATAATGTGGTCTTCAACTTTGCTAAGCTCTTAAGCTCCTCAAAACCTTCCCCCTTCTCTATTATGCATTCAATAAGTGATCATCTTTTCAAGCCATCATCTAAAGCATTCTATGCCATTGATTAAATCAATGGTTAGGATTTAGGTAGACTTTTGATTAGAAGACTTAATCTAGACCATTAGATTTTTCATCCTTGAAATCCTAGCCATTAGATGCATCTCCAAAAATAAAGGGTCAAGATTACTCCTTCTTACTTTCAATCCAAGGCTCATAATTAGTCATAGCCATTTTAGAAGACCAAATCTCCACCATTGATTAAATCCAAATCCAATGGTTATAAATGATCCATCTCCACCGTTCATTAAATTCAAATCCAACGGTCACAAATGGTCCTAGCCACTTTGTAAGACCAAATCTCCACCCTTGATTTAAATCTAAATCGAACGGTTATAAATGGTCATAGCCATTTTATTAGACCGATTTTACACTGTTGATTAAATCGACGGTTGATATCAAAGTCTTCAATATTAGACTTGCTTCCTATTGGTCCATCAAAAGAATTAAACTTGTTTCCTATTGGTCTGTCAAAAGTTGTCATAACCACTATTGTTGACTTAAGCAGTATAATTTCTATTTTTATCTGCTATAACCCCACGAAAGAATATATTTACTATATTTTTATCGCCCGATAATTAAATATAGTACAAAACACAGTAAAATAAAATTTTAAAAACTGTTTCTGAATTCAGGTTTAGTAAGATCCCCGGTCTCAGTCTAAACAGTACAATTTTTTCTATGCGTAGAAAAATTTTCACTTTGCGAGACCTACTTGGAGCCATGTAAGGCCACCTGGGCCCACAAACAGCCCAAAAACAATCAGAGAAATATACAAAATTATAATCATCCACAAAAATCACAAATATTAGAAAACGTATGAAAATCAAGTCAGATTGTTAAAAGTAATTAACAATCAAGAGAAATAAATACATAAAGATTTTCCCCGGCCTGAAAATTATAATTTTTCTGACACGGAGTAAATCACTCAAAACGATCAAATACGCTGATGGAATATACAAAATAATTTTATAGTACACAGAAATCACTAAACAGTAGAATTATGTTAACTGTCAAAATTACTGTCTAATAGATAGGAAATTTTGGGGTGTTACACCTTTAGTATTCCTTCTTTTACTAACATTCACTCATTGTTGGTTTGAGCATGGTTTTTTTTATTTTGCTTTTTGTTTCTATATAATGCCACAACTTGGTCCGATTATTGTAGTGTGTGCATGTGCTTGTATTATATTTGATCCCATTAGTGAATTTGTTGTGTTCGCTTGTGATATATGTTAGGGTGCGTTCCTTTGTGATGTGTAGTTATTCTGTTGTGGTTCGGATGGTAAGGTTCTTGAAATTTAATGATTGTTTGATTGAATCCAATTTTTTGCTTTTTTGTTTTTATGTTGTAGAATGTCATGACTTGAATGGGTTGTCCTTCACTATGGAGGGTCTTTTCAGAGGGTTGTTTTAAAATTGTTATATATGGATGGGGAGGAAGAAGCTTGAGATGGTGTGGATTGTGATGAGTTGTCCCTAATAACTATAGGACAATTACTTAGGACAAACAAGAAATTAACATTTCTAAAGTGTTTTTATGTATTACCTGGATGTCCAATGAATGCAGGATTACGGGTAATACTTGGGGATGATGGGATTGTGAAGATGCTTAATAACTTAGGTAACTCCAAGAGCTATAATTGTATTTTCTGGATGAAACAAATTTAAAGAGGGACTATGAGTCACCAAAAATAGGACCAACTAAACCAAGTGAACCTCAAACATTTGAATCAAATCAACCTAAGACTCCTGAACCAAACCAATCTAAGGCACCTGAATCAAGTGAACAACCTAAACCATTAACACATGAACCTAGTCAACCACTTGAATCATTAGCACTTGAACCAAGTCAACCTAAACCCAATGGTCCCCAACATGATATCATGGATCTGACACTAACACAAGCACCAAATATTGTATTTGATACACTTGTATGCACTGTGTGTAGTTGTATACAATAGGAGTAGTAGCTGCAAGCTTGGAAATGGGGTTAGAGAGCAAATGAGGGAGGATAGTGAAACTGAACCTGAACCTAACAATGGCTTTGATTCAGAAGCCACCGTATTAGATGATGAAGATAACCCTAGAAGGAACACAAAACTAGGATATCAAATAGATGAGTTAATTTCATTATGTAGCTCCTCTGATGAGGATGAACATGATGGGGAGAGAGAGAGAGGTTTTTACCCACTTTAACACTAATTCCACGTATGACAATATAGTGTTAGAGTTAGGAATGTAATTTCCTAACTCCATTGTTTTTAAAGAAGCTGTGAGGGACTATAACATACAGTTGGATAGGGAAGTTAAGTGGGTAAAAATAACAAAAAGATGGTAAGGACGAGGTGTCAAGATGAATACCCTTGGTAGATTTATTGTTCTCTAAACAAAAGGACTAACAATTGGCAAATTAAGACAATTGTAGATGACCACACTTGCAGTAGGTTAGTAAAAAATAAACTAGCCAATTACAAATAGATGGCAGGTAAACTAGTAAGTACTATCAGGTCACAATATACTTTGAATTGGGCAGATGCATATGATCACCTAAAAGAAAATTATAATGTGCTTGTAGCTGATGCCAAAGTCTTTAAGGCAGTTAAGAAAGCTAGGAAGCTAGTTAACAGTTCTAAGGTAGAACAACATGCAAAGCTATGTGATTATACTGCACAACTACTTAGGACAAACCCAAGATCAACAATTTTGCTTAGTATAGAAAGGGCCATAATTGATGTGTTACCTACATTTGAGAAGTTTTATATATGATTGGATGCATGCAAAAAGAGGGTTCAAAGCTGGTTGTAAACCTTTAGTGGGACTAGATGGCTTCCACCTTAAATGGTATTATGAAAGACAACTACTGTTAGCTATTTCTCAAGATGGGAACAATACTTTCTATATCATAGTTTATTGTTATTGTGGATGTTGAGAGTAAAGGTATATGAATTAAACTATTTTGGCTATTAAGTTATATTACTTTGTGGTTAGTTTGCTAACTTATCATATTAATATGTTAGACACATGGAGATGGTTTCTAACAAGACTTATTGAAGACATTAGAGATCTATATGAGTATAGATATGAGTTCATAATAGATCAGTATAAGGTATTATAAGAATAATAGCTATTATAACTTGATAATATAACATTTTTTACCTTTTTAATATATTAATATATGGTTTTGGTGTAGGAGTTATTGCCATCCATGGAGAAGTTGATGCCTGATGTGCCCCAGAGGTTTTGTTGTAGGCATTTGTGGACAAACTTTACAAAGAAATGGATGGTTATTGAGTTTAGGAATCAATTCTAGGCAATTGCAAAGTCCACCATGAGGGGTGAGTTCATGATGAATATGCAAAAAATGAAGGCTTTAGATGAGGAATCATGGGAACGACTATCAAGATATAACCTAAAGCAGTGGTCAAGGTCTGGTTTCAACACTGCAACACTCCTAGATCTAATAACTACGGAACAATCGTCATTACACCACAGTCACTAAATCCAGGCGTGTCACAGTCTTGAGAATAATCTTTTCAAAAATTTCCATTATACTTGAATAGAAAATATGAGCCTCGAATGAAGCATGCTTAGTACCCAACCATAATTATGCAACCACTGAAGGAAAACATATTTCATATATAATCGTCCTTAACACAAAGCACTGATAACATGAAACATAGTACTTACATATTCAAATAAAAGGTAACGTGTACAAAAGTACTAAGGGGGAAAAGTAGTAATCCTGGGATAGGTACCACTAGCAGACAAAGCCGCAACCCTATATAGATGTGACACTCGGAGTCTTAGTCGACAAGTCAGGCATCAATGTCCCCATGAAGTTGCACCCGTACATAACTGAAAATCTCGTCCAGACGCCACATAAAAAATAATGAATCAACCCAGTCCAATCAGCAAAGGTGTGGTCCCTTTTCATATTCTTCACGATCTTTTATCAAATATAAATATAAAACAGAAATACAGGAATACAGGAAAGAGGTGAGACACCCAACATTCAATACCAATACGGCAGTAAGAAAACAGAATGGCGCAGAACGCCCATATAGCAAGGCAACAATATTAAACAGGAATAGTGACATACAATAAAAGAAATAGTCATAGAGTCTCAAATAATAAAGAACAAGACAGTTCAAATAATCATAACCTCATTTAAAGCAATAGTCCAATCATCATATAAATGAACAACAGTTTCATCATCATGAAAATGGGTAAATGTGTAAATGCCAGATGATATGCTGACTCACTATGCACGTGCACATGGTACCAAAATCCTACTCCATGGAGCTAGACATCAACATTCAGAGAGAATGATCAAAGAGTACATGCTAGTATCTCGTTAGCCTTAAAAATAAAGTGCTCATCATCATAAAAATAATCTTTTGCGCAACATAGCTTATACATGGCACTCTCAATAAGATCACGATATAGGACAATGTCTCGGTCTGGATCGTCGGTGTGTTTGTATCGGTTTATCCCACGGCACAGAAGAGCTCATAACTGTCCATGTGGAACACCCACGCCTCGACTCCCCCAAGGTCAACCACTATGACCTACGCTTAGTCTACTCACTTCCGCACTAAGGTGTAATTCAATCTCCTAAGCATACACAACCTTTCCGACAAAGTCCAACGGACATTCACATATGCATGACAACTCAATTTACATCATATATGTTCATCAATTGTACATTCCTCATAACGTAATACATATCATGCATATTCATTAACAATATGTATTTCTCATGGAACATACCACAACGGCATATAATCAATCCTTAATAACTTCATGCCACAATTTAGTCAAGTTAATTATCAACATATTCATGTATATTTCACAGTGATATGTTTTCTCATAATCATTCCATAACTGGCCAATGCAATTATCAACAACATAACATATTTGAATCTTCAACAATAACATATAGTTATTAAAATTCTATCCTAGGTTACATTTTCATTTCAAGACTTTCATCACTAATCCTCTCTAGGGGAAATCCTCTTGTAATTCTCATTAAATCTTTAGTACTCTTAATTAGCCAAGTTCTTTATCATAAATTCAATCACACTTACTTAGAATATCATTCTAAGGCTTTCCAAGTCTCACTCACACTCTTGTTCTTTTCTCAAGTCTAAAATCACTCTAAGTTATTGAGTAAATCTCTTTCCTTCATTTTTCCATCTTATGAATTCAGAATAGCTTATTAACTTACCTATTCTTTTAAATTTCATCTTGATACATAAATCTTAGCCAACAAAGCCCTAGATGTTGTGAACCTCCCAAGGACAAGAATCCAATCAATTTCTCCATCACATTGTTAGCATGAACCTTAGGGATCAATGAACCTAAAGTTTTACATCTTGTTTCATCATTCTTTGTGTAACATCCCAGAAATTAATAATTTTAGGATAAATAGTTGTTTTATAATATTTGTGATTTTTGGGAATTTTTCTGTATTTTTCTGAGAGTGCAAAATATTTTAATATTATTTTTCGTTTTACGTGCAAACTGAGTAGGCCCAGGAAAATGAGATATTTTTCCCGAGAACCTTGAGTTGTGGAAACATCGATAGGGGATCTTACTAAACCCGAGGCCAGACACGGTTTACGAGATTTCACATTTTTCAAGAAATTTTAACAGATAAAATAATTATCGCTGTGTAAATTTTATCTGTCAGATAAATTAATACTGACTTCGATCAACTGTAACAATTGTCTACTAAATAATAACATGTATTAAAAACCTTATCACATTATCTAAAATCTACTTTGTGCCACATCCATTAGCTTTATTTTCAAAAGGAAGATTAATTTAATCTAAGCTTGTAAAAAGGGAAGCTTCCAAGAAACTTCCCCACTATTTCATTTCTCTCTCTTCCCTTCCCACACTCCTACGGCAGAGGCCATTTTGGGAGCCAAATATCCCCTTTTAAACATTCTCACTTTTATCACTTCACTCTCATATTTCAACACACAAAAACACCTAACATTTCCTCTCTTCTTCTTCCTTCTCCACGGTGCACACACACACATTGGAGACCATCTCCATTGTTTGCTAAACAAATCACATTCCTTGTTTCCTTCCACCATTCCAAGGCTACTCTCTTTGGTGGTCATCCTTTGGTTCTTCTTTTTCTTCCGTTTTCCACCATTGAAGCTAAAGCTTGAAGCTTTTGAGGTAAAGCCTTCACCTTTCTTCCATTTTCTTCTCATTTTCATTTTTCTTGGTCACCTATGTGATCAAGAACTCATCTTTCCATGATTTGAGTGGACATTATGGAAGTCACCCATATTAGTGTTTTCTTGAAGGTGAAAACGAAAATCAAGAACAAAAAGGAGCTAGCATCCTTGTGGTTGTCTTCAATAGGTAAGAGGGAGATGATCCTCTTCAACCAATCTTGGTCGTAAGGAAATATCTTGTGTGGGTTGTTGTTGATTGTTGAATCCATGTATGGATTTCCCTCTTTGTTATGTTGTTTTTCATGATAATGTATTTTGTTGGATTTGTATGAGTTATTGATTTCCTTTATGTGATTTTGGATGCATGTTTGAGCTAATATGATGTTAAAAATGATATTGATTGGTTTGGTTTGAGTTAAAACGACCTAAAGACTATGTTTTTATGCAAGTTCGTGCATGGTAATCGATTACACGACATCTGTAATCGATTACTGAGCTTCTGAGTTATAAAATCATGGTTTCTGGGAATCACGTAATCGATTACATCCTATGCGTAATCGATTACGGAGGTTCTGTCCAGCTAGTTATCGATTACTAGAGCTGTGTAATCGATAACCAGGTTCCTGGAGTTACAATCGGGTTTCTGGGAAGCTATGTAATTGATTACATCCTTTATGTAATCGATTACAGAGGTTCTGCCAAGCTGGTACTCGATTACTAGATCCATGTAATCGATTACCAGGACCCAAAAATGAGATTTTTGAGTTAAAAATGATGAAAACATGGTTTCTTATCCCTTGTAACTCAAACATAAATCTTAAACCCCAGATTCAAGGATTTTATTTCACTTAAATGCAATAGGATTATACGTCCAAACCAATGATGGAGAAATGATTTTGAAAATGGAATTTTTAGACCTATAACATGGAAATTGTGGTATGTGTGGAATGATGGACATGTATATGTATTGATATTGAGAGTTGGTTGATGCAATTGTGAGTTCCTATGTGGGACCAAGTTCTTGATGAAATTATGATATGTGAATATTGAAAATGGATATATATGCCATGGTGGTATACTTTATGATGAATGCATCATTGATAAACATACATGATTGGACATTGTGTCATCATGCATATGTAATTTGATAATGAATTATATACCATTGTGGTATTGTATATGATGAAAGCATCATTGATAAACATACATGATTGGACATTGTGTCGTCATGCATATGTATGCTTAAGAGTTGAATAACACCTATGTGCGGGTGCGAATTGGTTTAAGCGGAGGGCCATATGTTGTTGGCCCGGGAGACGTCGGGGTGCGGGTGCTTCACATGGACAATTATGAGCTCCTCTGTGCTGTGGGGTAGACCGATGCAAACACACCGATGATCCTGACTAGATGCTACTAATATCGTGATTAACTGTTGAGGTGCCACGTATAAGCCATAATGCACAAATATTTTATGAGATGAAGCACACTATTTTTAAAGGCTAACGATATACTGGCATTACTCCTTGGTCGTTCACTCCGAAAGGTTAATGTCTAGCTCCATGGAGTAGGAATTGGTACTATAATGCATTGTGCATCGTTCATTGTTGGTCTCATAAACTGTTGAGCATGAACACCTGTGACTATGAAAGTAACTGTTTTACTTCTGTGAATGATTATCAGAACGTTGTGCTGATTTCTGGAAATATTGTTGTTAACTGCCTGTTATTGTTGATTCTTGTTATTGCTTATTGTTGTTCTACTTTCACCATAAATATTACTGTTATTATTGATCCTTATTATTGCTTATAATTGAATTGCTTTTATTATAAATTCCGTTGTTGCTATTAATAAATGTATGAACTGTATTGCTTTGTGGGCGCTTTGCGCCGTGTTATTTTCTTGCTGCCATAATTGGTAATGTAAGTAGGATATCTCACCTCTTTCTTGTATTCTTGTACTTCTGTTATATACATATATTTGATAAAAGATTGTGAGGAAGATGAAGAGGGACCACACCTTTGCCGATGGGATTTGACGTCTGGATAATATTTCTTCGGCTACGTACGAGTGTAGTTGCGTGGAGGCATTGATGCCTGACTTCTTGACTGGGACTTTGAATATCGTATATGTTTATGGGGTTGTGGCTTTGTCTGCTAGTAGTACCTACCCCAGGGTTACTACTCCCTCTTTAGTGTTTTGTTCTCGCTGTATTTTATTTGAATATGTAAGTATTATATTTTATGTTATCAGTGCGTTGTGTTAAGGACAAATACATTATATATATGGAATATGTTTTTATTTCAGTGATTGTGTTTTAATGGCTGATTTCTAAATATGTTTCATTCTGAGGCTCATATTTTCTATTTATGCATAATGGAAATAAACAAATTATGAAATTTACTGTTATTGAGACTGTGACATGCCTGGATTTAGTAACTGTGGTGCAATGATGATTGGGTCGCGGTTGCTATATCAAGGGGTGTTACAGTTTACCCTTAATCAATTCCTTCTTAACCTAATCTTCTAAATTTCAAATCACCATAAAACTTATCTTGAATGTCCCATTTTCTTTCCTTTTGACCAAGACCTCTCCAAAGGTTTCTAGTCCCAAAATTTATCATCATTTCATCAATTATCCATCACCTAATTTCTTAAGTTCCAAATTGGTACACAATTCCATCATGGACCCATCATTGGGCCACTTGGCCGTGAGCCTCCAAGGTGAGAAGTCCCAAAGTTTTTCCATTATAACCATCAATTCTTTAACATCTAATCACCTAAATTTCAATTCCCACAAAATCAATCTCAAACCCCCAAAAATGGTCCAAAACCGTGACCTCACCAAAGGGTAGGAAACTCTACATTTTTCCATTCATCAAATCCAAACAATCTAAAATCATCAAAGCATTCAAAACAACTAATATTTACATATAAGTCAAGTAAACACATAACATGAAAAATAAGCATACAAAGAGAGCAATCCATTGAGGATTTCTCCATCAACAACACACAAAGGTTCCCTCACTACCAATAAAGGTTAAAGTGAGTAAATCTCCCTCTTATATATGGAAGACAATACAAAAGGCAAGCTTCTTGGTCTTCTCCTTAAAATTTCGCCCAAAGGCTCCGAGAAACCTTAGAAGGATCAAACTTTGTAGAATCAACAACCAAGCTTTGAAAAGATGAATCCTTGGTCACTAGAGTGGCCAAGGAACATGTGTAACGCCTCTTTTTGGGAGGGAGCGTCACATTATCAAATAGAAGAAAATGCGAAAAAATAAAATTTTTCTAAATTAAGACCCGGTTCATTTAGTTTAAAGTTAACTTGTTCGATGCTTTAATACGTGAGTAAAATAGCAGTATATATATTTTTTTAATCAATAAAACTAAGTGACGAAACTGGAATGGCAGTAAAGAGTAAGACAGAAAATAAAATTAACATCTGAATGACATGCATATATATTATATATATATAATATATATATATATATATATATATATATATATATATATATATATATATATATCAACGTACTTTTAGATACAAGCCTGGAAATTTCCAAAAGCAAAACTATACCTGCCCCAAAGGATCATACATATACATTCCCAGATATCAAAATATACAGCCCACCAAAATACAAAACATCAGGCCCCCAAAATAAAATACTGGCAGCCATCAGCAGCTACCAGTGAAATCAGTCCCTCAGGGGAGGAGGGACCGTATCAGGGTCCTCAGCAGGATCCTCCTCGTTCGAGGAAACCTCCATGGGAACCACAGAGCCACAGGCAGGAGCCCGAGCAGTGGAATCAAAGGAGTCCTCCTGCGGGGTGTAGAAATGGTCACCCACATCTCTCGAATAGGTAGATAGAACTCCAAGCATAGACTGACATAGCAGGTGAAGATCGGCGTCTTATGACGTCTCCAGGCTAGAGAAATCGACACGTCCCCCAGATAGACGCAGCGATCGGAACTCAAGTTGATGTGCCAACAGTCTGGCCCTCCAAGGAAGGTCAGACGCACATTGCCCAGAAATCTGTGCATGCGTGCCTCCATCGTCTTCAGTAGATGCTAGTCACGATCGGGCCAGAAGCCGGGGAAATCAAGAGCTTCAACCTCCTTGCCATCGTCTTCGGTAGATACAGTATATGCACAGGCAACAAATAATAGAAATACGGGAAAGAGATAAGACATCCTACCTTCATTACCAATTATAGCAGCTAAAAACCAATACGGCGCATCGTGCCCATATAGCATTCCAAAAATAATCAACAATAATAATAGGCAGTAATTACAGCAGTAAGCAGATAGACAGTTCCAGACAGTCATTCGTCATATTAATAAACAAATAGTTCAAATCCACATAAGCAGTAATTTTCATATGGTATAACATCTCATGATGCATATGCACACAATATCCAAAATCCTACTCCATGGAGCTAGACACAAAGAGTCGGAGAGAAAGATTAGGAGACATGGCTACAACTCGGCTGTCGAGGCCAAAGTGCTATAACTCAACAGTTTTCACGTGCACATCCAGGCATTGTATAGACAGTCCACGCTAGATCACGACATAGGACAGTGTCTCGGTCCGAATCGCCGTTGCGTTTGCATCGGTCTACCCCATGGGCAGAAGAGCTACCAACCACCCATTGCGAGGAACCCGCACCCCGACGTCCCCAAGGTCAAACATGACCTACACTAGTCTACTCGCACCAGCACTAAGGTGTGTTCAATCTCCTAGGCAACTTGGCCTTACAACAGTCCACAGGACATTCACAATGCATACGACTCTATGCATGAACATGTATGATCATCAATTTCACACAATTCCATAATATGCCACAATTGGCCAAGAGAGCATCAATATACAAATAGTCACTCATATGGACCCATAACATCATAATATTAAGATCAAGCCAAATGGTACATTCTTAGGTCCATTATGAATCCTAACTTAGAATTTGTCTTTCCTACAAGGTCCATTTCCAATTAAATTATCATAATTAATTTAATCTTCATATTGTAAGTCATTCTTATACACTTAATAACTCATTCTAAGCTCTAAAAGACTCACACTCTCTTGTTCTTGCTCTCTTGAATTTACCCTAAGTCTTATGAAAGTTTTATTCTTGGTTCTTCAAATTTATGAAATCTCAAATTATCTTCAATTCTTTCACTTGGTAATGTTTCTAATTCATTACCTAGGATTTTAGCCACTTGATTTCTTAAATTTCAAAGTTACCAAAATTTCCTAATTAAGCCTAAATTACCCTAGAGGCCGTGGCCTCACTAGAGGTTCCAATTCCAAATTTTCTTTCTATCAATTTTTATTCTACCCACTTGATTACATTATGGCTTGCACTTATTACAAATTGATCACAAAAAGACCACCCTTTTTGGCCCCAAAAACCGTGACCTCCCAAGAGGCACTCCCAAATTTATTTTTCTTCCATTAATTTTATTTTACACATTCAATTAGTTTAAGTCTTGCACTTGATATGAATTGTTTACCAAGAGACCCAATTCCTTGGGCCCAAAACCGTGACCCCTCAATGGTGAATCCCAAATCATTTTCTTCCATTTCAAGTCTTCAAATCCATTTCAATATGCTAATTTATACAAACAACCAATCCAATAGCATAAACAAAATTTAAACAACAAGCAAACATCCTAATCAAGCAATCAAAGAATAACCCTCATTGGGGTTTTCCCACAAACAACACAACCAAGGTTCCTAGCTGCTAATAGAGGTTGAGGAGGAGTGTCTTCCTCTTACCCAAGTGAAGAAATCAAGAGAAACCTCCAAGAACTCCCTTGAAATTTCGGATTGGTGCCACCCAAAACCCTAGAAAATTTAACTTGATTAGAATAGCACAAAGGCTTGAAAAATGGAGTGTAGATGGTCATTAAAAGACCCTTGAAACCGAAAATGAAGAGAAGAGGAGAAGAGTCTTGAAGCTTACCCAAAAACCCTAACCTTGAAGCTTGAAGAAGGTGATGAAAATGGTGGATTTTCAAGTTGCTCCAAGCAAGAGAAGTGTTTAGGAGAGGGAGAGGATTAAGAAAATGTGGTTGGTTGGAAATTTTGTGAAGATTGAGTGGGGGAGAGAGGGCTGGCCGTAGCACTTCCTAGAGAGAAGGAGGAGAAAATATTTTGTGAAGAAAGGTGATGAAGGTAGAGAGAGAAAGTGATTTTGGTTTATTTGAATTTGTGTGATGTAATTAATTAAATGAAACCACATTATCCCCCCCCCCAAAAGTGGCTTCAGCCGTGCATGAGGAGAGAGGTGAGGGAGAGTGTTTTGACTTCCCTTGGAAGCTAAGGACTTTTTGGTCATTGCTTGGTTAAAGCTTCTCAAAGAAGCTTTGATTATAATACATTAGATTTGAATTAAAGTGAATTGATTGAACATAAAGTAGATTACATTAGGATAATGTGATAAGATTTTTATTACATGCTATTATCTAATGGATAATAGTTACAGTTGACAGAAGTCAGTATTAATTTATCTGACAGATAAATTTTTCGTAGTATTGTTTTGTTTTATCTGTTAAAATTTCTCGAAAATCACAAAATCTCGTAAACTGTGTCCAGCCTCGGGTTTAGTAAGATCCCCCGTCAACATGTCCATAATTTCAAGTTCTCGGAGAAAACATCTCGTTTCTCCGGTTCCGCTCAGTGCACACGCAAAACGAGGAATATACTAAAATATTCGATGTTTCCGAAAAATTCCCAGAAAATTCTCAAAAATTGCAAATATTATAAAATGACTATTCATCATATAATTTTCTAATTTTTGAAGCATTACAGTCGTTTTCCCGACTCTGCTCAATATTCGCGTAAAACGAACAATATATTAAAATATTTGTCGTTTCTGAAAAATTCTGAAAGAATTCACATAAATCACAAATATTAGAAAATGACTATTTGTGATGAAATAAATAATTTTTGGAGCGTTACACTGACCTCAGCAATTCTCAGCTCAGTGGTGCATGCAAAACGAGGAATATATTAAAATATTCGTCGTTTTTGAAAAATTCCAGAAAAATTTCAAAAAATCAAGAATATTATAAAATGACTATTCATGATTAAACAAACACTTTTTAGGGTGTTACAACACTCCCCTACTAAAAATAAATTTCATCCTCGAAATTTACATACCTTAGAATAGTTATGGGTGTTGCTATCTCATCTTGTCTTCCCGTTCCCAAGTTGCATCACCAGTTGTTTCATTCCAAATCACCTTTACTAATGGGATCTCCTTGCCTCTAAGTTGCTTTATCCGTCGGTCCTCAATTCTCGTAGGAGGCGCCTCATAGGTCAAGTTCTCTTTCAACTGTGCTATGTCCGGTGCTATGACATGACTTGGGTCAGGTAAATACTTACGCAATTGTGACACATGGAATACATTGTGTATGTTGGAAAGAAAAGGGGGTAAAGCTATCTGGTAAGCTACCAGACCTATCCGGTGAAGAATTTAGTAAGGTCCAAGAAATTTTGGAGTGAGTTTTCTAGATTTCAAAGCCTGGCCGACCCCAGTCGTGGGTGTGACTTTCAAGAATACATGCTCAGCTTCCTCAAACTCAAGAGGCTTTCTCCTCTTATCCGTATAACTCTTCTGCCGGCTTTGTGCAGTTCTCATCTTCTCTTGAATCATCTTGACCTTCTCAGTTGTCTGCTGAATGATATCTGGTCCAATCGTGAGATGCTCACCGTCTTGGTACTAACACAATGGTGTCCGACACCGTCGTCCATAAAGAGCTTCATAGGGTGTCATCCCTATACTTGAATGGTAACTGTTGTTGTAGGTGAATTCTATCAATGGCAAGATTTCATCCCAACATCCAGTCTGCTCTATAGTACAAGCTCTACGTAAATCTTCTAAAGATTGGATCGTTCTTTTTGATTGACTATCGGTTTGTGGGTGATATGCCGAACTTAGACGTAATTTCGTTCCCAACGATGCCTATAGACTCTGCCAGAATTTTGAAGTAAACCTCGGATCCCTATCCGAGCCAATACTCGTAGGCACACCATGCAGTCTAATGATCTCTCTAATATATAGTTGGGTCAACTTCTCTAGACTGTACTTTATGTTGATCGGGAGGAAATGAGCTGACTTTGTGAGTCGATCAACTATTACCCAAATCGAGTCGTGTCCTATTCTCGTTCTTGGCAAACCCACAACAAAATCCATTGCGATGTTGTCCTATTTCTATTCAGAAATAGACAATGGTTGTAGTAATCCTGCAGGTCTTTGATGTTCCACTTTAGCTTTCTGACAGACTAGACAAGTTGATACACATCTAGTGACGTCACTCTTCATTCCGTGCCACCAGAACAACTTCTTCAAGTCTTGGTACATCTTCGTTATGCCCGGGTGCATATTCAGCATACTGGTGTGAGCATGTTCCATAATATACTGTTTAAGCTCTTGGTCGCGGGGGATACTGACTCTACCCCGAAACCTCAGAATCCCGTCTGTTCCTTCCTTGAATTCTGTTTCCTTGCCTTGACTCATCAGTTCCCTCACTTCTTGCAAGAATTCATCGGCCTTCTACTTTTCTCGTATGTCCTCCATTAGCTCGCTTGAGATGGTGACCATATTCATACAGATCCTTCCTGGCTTCAACTCTACAAATGACCAAACATCTCTAAACTGTTCGATGAGCTCTCTTTCCTTGATCATCAGGGCAGAAGCACTGATAGTCTTTCTGCTCAAGGCGTCTGCCACGATATTCGCTTTACTAGGGTGGTACAACAACTGAAAATCATAGTCCTTTAGGAATTCTAACCATCTTCGATGCCTCATGTTCAGCTCCTTCTGATCATACAAGTACTTCAAGCTCTTGTGATCACTGAAGATGTTGAATATCGCTCCATAAAGGAAATGCCTCTATATCTTCAGAGCAAAAACCACAGCTGCTAGCTCCAAATCATGGGTCGGGTAGTTCTTTTCATGCACTCGCAACTGTCGCGAAGCTTAAGCCACCACTCTTCTATGTTACATAAGAACAGACCTCAGTCTTTGATATGAAGCATCATAATACACGTCGAATGGCTCATTCAGATCAGGTAGCACTAATACTGGTGAGGTGGTTAACCGATTCTTCAACTCTTGGAAACTTTGCTCGCAGCTATCGGTCCACTCAAAAGCTTGGTTCTTCTTTGTTAATTGAGTGAGCGGTCTAGCAATTTTGGAAAACCCTTCTATGAACCTTCTGTAATATCCGGCCAAACCCACGAAGCTACGAATCTCCGTTACTGACTTTGGTCGTTCCCATTGTAACACTGCCTCCACTTTTGATGGATCCATGGCGATTCCTTCCTTCGAGATCACATGGCCTAAAAACTTAACCTCATCTAGCCAAAACTCACACTTCGACAGCTTGGCGTACAGTTCTTTCTCCTTCAGAATCTGAAGAACTATGCTGAGATGTTCAGCATGATCCTCCTGATTCTGGGAATATATCAAGATATCGTTGATGAAGACGACAACAAACTTGTCCAAATAAGGGTGAAAGATTCTGTTCATGTAGTCCATGAAGATAGCAGGTGCATTCGTTACACCAAACGACATCACAAGGTATTCGTAATGACCGTATTGGGTACGAAAAGCAGTCTTGGGTATGTCCTCCGTTTTCACTCTTATCTGATGGTATCCAGATCTCATATAGATCTTCGAAAACACCGCTGCTCCTTTCAATTGGTCCAATAAGTTGTCAATTCTTGGGAGTGGATATTTGTTCTTGATCGTCAGCTTGTTTAACTGTCTATAGTCCACACACAATCTTGAGGTACCGTCTTTTTTCCGAACTAATAACACTGGTGCTCCCCAGGGCGATACACTCGGTCAGACAAACTGTTTCTCCAAAAGCTCCTCTAGTTGTTTCTTAAGTTCTGCAAATTCTGTTGGCGACATCCGGTAAGGTGCTATAGACACGGGACCAGCTCCTGGTACAAGGTCAATAGCAAACTCTATCTCGCGCGTCGGTGGTAAACCAGGTACATCTTCTGGAAAGATTTCAGGAAACTCCTTCACCACTGGAATAGTACTCAAATCAGCCTCGCTCTCGATTTTCAAAGAAGATAGTAACATGTATCCTTGAGCTCCTTCTTTCAAGAAAGCTCGTACTTGGTTGGCCATCAAGTATCTAGAATCTTCATGCACAGGGAAAACTATGGTTTTTCTAGAGCAATCTAACAGAACATGGTTGGAAGACAACCAGTCCATCCCTAGGATTATATCTAATTGTGTGAGAGGTAAACAGATCAAATCGACAGAAAAGATTCGACCTTCAACAATTAGGGGACACTTCAAACAGACTTTGGTAGTAACTACCGGTTTGTCAGTAGGGGTTGAGACAGTCAAATCAAAAGGTAAGGTAGACACTGGTAAGTCAAGTCATAGCACACAGTCATATGATATGAAAGAATGGGTTGCCCCAGAGTCATACAGTACTTTTAAAAGATTACCTTCTATGGTGCCTTCTCCTTGAATCAAGTCTTCGGATTCAGAGGCTTCAGCTTCGCTCATGGTGTAGACTCGACCTCCAACTTGCGGTTTCTTGGCTCGAGTTGCATTGACTGAAGGTTCAGCCTTTGTCTGGTTGCAATCTCTAGACACGTGACCCGGTCTGCCACATCTGAAGCAGATAATTCCCTTGATAGTGTACTCTCTCGTGGGATGATCATTCCCACACTTTAGGCATTTTGAGGGATATGCCACATTCTGATCAGTCTGGTTCCCAGTAGAACCTGCACCAGAACTTCCACCGGTTTGTTGCTGACTTCCCGTTGGTCGGGAATAGGGCTTCTTTTGGAAATGGTTCGAACTATTGCCTCCACCTCTTTGGAACCTTGCAGGCCCAAAGTTCTTGCTCCTCGAGTCTTTAGCTTGTTCCAAGGCCTCCACTTCACAGCATGTGTCTAACAATTCTGAGAACACTTTAATTTTCAGAGTAATCACAACCTTCTTCACTTCGTACCTCAGTCCCTTGGTGAACTTCCAACACTTCCAAGCTTCATCTGTTTGATGCTGATAATGCATTGAGGATTTCTCCAAGTTCTCAAATTTGGCCGCATAGTCACTCACGGTCATGTTCCCCTGCTTCAGGTTGAGAAACTCCATCTCTTTCGCATGCCTCGCGCTTGTAGGAAAGTATTTGTCCAAGAATTTATCCTTGAACAAGTCCCATGTGATGTCACGTCCCTCAGCCTCTAACACTCTTTGAGTTCCGTTCCACCAATCTTCGGCGTTGCCGACAAGCATGAAGGTAGTATAGTTTACCTTCTTATCTTCGGCACAGTTCATGCCATGGAAAACTTTCTCCAGCTCTTTGATCTGGATCCACAAACTAGCCTTGTCCAGATCAAATTCTCCCTTGACTTGTGGAGGGTTGTGGCGACGAAACTCCGCCAAATTTTGTGCATCGGCTGTCACTTCGAGCTGTTGAGCAGCTCTCTCTTGTTGCTGAGCAGCACATTCATTTTGTTGTGCGATGACTTCCGCCATCCTTTTCATTGCCTCTATAGCAGTTGTCATATCTCCGGCTCTTGCCATCTTGGTTTCTCTTAAATCAGATTAACTAAAAAACATAAGGAAGGTCATATGCATTCATTCCGAACACCAATCACAGAGATTCACACAGCACAAACAAGACAGACTCATACACAAGACCCAAAGAGACACAAACCGGGGCTCTAATACCAACTTAATGTAACGCCCCTTTTTGGGAGGAAGCGTCACATTGTCAAATAGAAGAAAATGTGGAAAAATAAAATTTTTCTAAATTAAGACCCGGTTCATTTAGTTTAAAGTTAACTTGTTCGATGCTTTAATACGTAAGTAAAATGGCAGTATATTTTTTTTTCAATTAATAAAACTAAGTGACGAAACTGGAATGGCAGTAAAGAGTAAGACAGAAAATAAAATTAACATCTGAATGGCAGATAGAACTCCAAGCGTAGGCTAACATAGCAGGTGAAGATCGGCATCTCATGACGTCTCCAGGCTAGAGAAATCGACACGTCCCCCAGATAGACGCAGCGATCGGAACTCAAGTTGATGTGCCAACACTCTGGCCCTCCAAGGAAGGTCAGACGCACATCGCCCAGAAATCCGCGCATGCGTGTCTCCATCGTCTTCAGTAGATGCTAGTCTCGATCGGGCCAAAAGCCGGGGAAACCAGGAGCTTCAACCTCCTTGTCGTCTTCTTCGGTAGATACAGTATACGCACAGGCAGCAAATAATAGAAATACAGGAAAGAGGTAAGACATCCTACCTTCATTACCAATTATAGCAGCTAAAAACTAATACGGCACATCGCGCCCATACAACATTCCAAAAATAATCAATAATAATAATAGGTAGTAATTATAGCAGTAAGCAAATAGACAGTTCCAGGCAGTCATTCGTCATATTAATAAACAAACAGTTCAAATCCACATAAGCAGTAATTTTCATATGGTATAACATCTCATGATGCATATGCACACAGTATCCAAAATCCTACTCCATGGAGGTAGACATAAATAGTCGGAGAGAAAGATCAGGAGACATGTCTGCAACTCAGCTGCCGAGGCCAAAGTGCCATAACTCAACAATTTTCACGTGCACATCCAGGCATTGTATAGACAGTCGATGCTAGATCATGACATAGGACAGTGTCTCGGTCCGGATCGCTGGTGCGTTTGCATTGGTCTACCTCACGGGTAGAAGAGCTACCAACCACCCATTGCGAGGAACCCGCACCTCGACGTCCCCAAGGTCAAACATGACCTACACTAGTCTACTCGCACCGGCACTAAGGTGTGTTCAATCTCCTAGGCAACTTGGCCTTACAACAGTCCACAGGACATTCACAATGCATAAGACTCTATGCATGAACATGTATGATCATTAATTTCACACAATTCCATAATATGCCACAATTGGCCAAGAGAGCATCAATATACAAATGGTCACTCATATGGACTCATAACATCATAATATTAAGATTAAGCCAAATGGTATATTCTTAGGTCCATTATGAATCCTAACTTAGAATTTGTCTTTCCTACAAGGTCCATTTCCAATTAAATTCTCATAATTAATTTAATCTTCATATTGTAATTCATTCTTTTACACGTAATAAATCATTCTAAGCTCTAAAAGACTCACACTCTCTTGTTCTTGCTCTCTTGAATTTACCCTAAGTCTTATGAAAGTTTTATTCTTGGTTCTTCAAATTTATGAAATCTCAAATTGTCTTTAATTCTTTCACTTGGTAATGTTTCTAGTTCATTATCTAGGATTTTAGCCACTCGATTTCTTAAATTTCAAAGTTACCAAAATTCCCTAATTAAGCCTAAATTACCCTAGAGGCCGTGGCCTCGCTAAAGGTTCCAATTCCAAATTTTCCTTCCATCAATTTTTATTCTACCCACTTGATTACATTATGGCTTGCACTTATTACAAGTTAATCACAAAAAGACCACCCTTTTTGACCCCAAAAACCGTGACCTCCCAAGAGGCACTCCCAAATTTATTTTTCTTCCATTAATTTTATTTTACACATTCAATTAGTTTAAGTCTTGCACTTGATATGAATTGTTTACCAAGAGACCCAATTCCTTGGGCCCAAAATCGTGACCCCTCAATAGTGAATCCCAAATCATTTTCTTCCATTTCAAGTCTTCAAATCCATTTCAATATGCCAATTTATACAAACAATCAATCCAATAGCATAAACAAAATTTAAACAACAAGCAAACATCCTAATCAAGCAATCAAAGAATAACCCCCATTGGGGTTTTCCAACAAACAACACAACCAAGGTTCCTAGATGCTAATAGAGGTTGAGGAGGAGTGTCTTCCTCTTACCCAAGTGAAGAAATCAAGAGAAACCTCCAAGAACTCTCTTGAAATTTCGGATTGGTGCCACCCAAAACCCTAGAAAATTCAACTTGATTAGAATAGCACAAAGGCTTGAAAAATAGAGGGTAGATGGTCATTAAAAGACCCTTGAAATTGAAAATGAAGAGAAGAGGAGAAGAGTCTTGAAGCTTACCCAAAAACCCTAACCTTGAAGCTTGAAGAAGGTGATGAAAATGGTGGATTTTCAAGTTGCTCCAAGCAAGAGAAATGTTTAGGAGAGGGAGATGATTAAGAAAATGTGGTTGGTTGGAAATTTTGTGAAGATTGAGTGGGGGAGAGAGGGCTGGCCGTAGCACTTCCTAGAGAGAAGGAGGAGAAAATATTTTGTGAAGAAAGGTGATGAAGGGAGAGAGAGAAAGTGATTTTGGTTTATTTGAATTTGTGTGATGTAATTAATTAAATGAAACCACATTATTCCCCCCCCCCCCCAAAAGTGGCTTCATCCGTGCATGAGGAGAGAGGTGAGGGAGAGTGTTTTGGCTTCCCTTGGAAGCTAAGGGCTTTTTGATCATTGCTTGGTCAAAGCTTCTCAAAGAAGCTTTGATTATAATACATTAGATTTGAATTAAAGTGAATTAATTGGACATAAAGTAGATTACATTAGGATAATGTGATAGGATTTTTATTACATGCTATTATCCAATGGATAATAGTTACAGTTGACAGAAATCAGTATTAATTTATCTGACAGATAAATTTTTCGCAGTGTTATTTTGTTTTATCTATTAAAATTTCTCGAAAATCATGAAACCTCGTAAACTGTGTCCAACCTCGGGTTTAGTAAGATCCCCCGTCGACGTGTCCATAGTTCCAAGTTCTCGGAGAAAACATCTCCTTTCTCCGGTTCTACTCAGTGCGCACGTAAAACGAGGAATATACTAAAATATTCGACGTTTCCCGAAAATTCCCAGAAAATTCTCAAAAATTGAAAATATTATAAAATGACTATTCGTCGTATAATTTTCCAATTTTTGAAGCATTACAATCGTTTTCCCGACTCTGCTCAATATTCACGTAAAACGAGAAATATATTAAAATATTCGTCGTTTCCAAAAAATTTCAAAAGAATTCACATAAATCATAAATATTAGAATATGACTATTTGTGGTGAAATAAATAATTTTCGAAGCGTTAAACTGACCTCAGCAATTCTCAGCTCAGTGTGCACGCAAAACGAAAAATATATTAAAATATTTGTCATTTCTGAAAAATTCCAAAAAAAATCCTAAAAATCAAGAATATTATAAAATGACTATTCATGATTAAACAAACACTTTTTAGGGTGTTACAACATGAAAATAAGAAGAAAGAGAAAGAAAGTTGAAAGCTTTACCTCAAAGCTTCAAGTTTTGTTCTTGAAGAAAAGTGATGAAGATGGAAGCTTTTGGAAATGGTTTCAACTAGAGAAGTGTTTAGAATGTAGTGGAGATTAAGAAAATGTGAGTGGATGAAAATTTTGCAATGATGGAGGTAGCAAGTGGTGTGATGGCCGTGAGGTAGAAGAGAAGAGAAAATGAGAGCAAATGGAAAGTGGAGAGAGAAAGTGATAGGAAAGTATTTTGAGATGAAAGTGAAGTGTGATGGGTGAAATGCAAAAAGTGACATTTGGTCACATTTTTTCCCACATTGCCTTGGAGCTACAAGGAGGGGGAGAGACAATTGGCTTCTCCTACAAGCTTTGAGGAAGTTGCTAGGAAGCTTCCTCCAAGCTTCTCCAACAAGCCAAGTTTCTACTTTTTGAAAAGTCAAAGTGATGTCATGGTGATGATGTCATTAAAGTGTTTTCTAAAATATGACTAATACTGTATCGGATTTATTACCAGTGGACAGAAGTTACAGTTAACAAAAAAATTGGTATTTATTGTCTAACGGATAATAAAATTATTCTGCGATTTTTATTTATCAGATAAAAATCTCAAAAAATGTAGAACCTCGTAAACCGTGTCTGGCCTCAGGTTTAGTAAGATCTCCTGTCGACGTTTTCACAACTCAAGGTTCTCGAAAAAAATATCTTATTTTCTCGACTTCGCTTAGTGCGCATGCTAAACGAGGAATAATATTAAAATATTCCACGTTCTCAGAAAAATTCAGAAAAATTTACAAAAGTCACAAATATTATAAAATGACCATTTATCATGAAATCATCAAATTTTGGGATGTTACAAACACCTCCACCAAAAACTAGACACTTCTGAACAACATATGTGAGTTGTTCAATGGGAAAATTGTCAAGTATAGGTCAAAGCCCTTAATAGCCATGGTAGAGGAGATAAAGTGCTATGTGATGAGGAAGGACAATTTTGCATGGACCCCTAAGTGGCTTGGAGATAGTGAGGAAACCATATTTGAAGTGACTTGCAAACCCAAGAAGGTATCTATGGAGTAGGAACAACGCACATGCAGTTGTAGGGAAAGGATTTGACTGGGGTACCTTGTCAACATGTTGCAACAATTGGCTATAATAACTGGAGACCAGAGGACTTTGTACATCCATATCTTTCAAAGTCTAAGCATGATGCAACATATGAGCCATTCATACAAGCTATTCCAATTGAGGAATATTGGAAAAAAAACTCAATCAGACCCTATCCAATACCCCAAGATTAAGAGACTACTTGGCAAACCAAAGAAGCTTAGAAGAAAGGGTGAAGAGGAAAGAATGGAGAACCTATATAGACTGAAGAGAAAGTACAAGACCATTGAATGTGGTAAATGTGGCTAAACTAGTCATAATTCCATGTCATGTAAGGGGCCTTCAAAACCAAACCTTAAGAAGAAATCTAAGTTTAAGAACCAAACAAGAAACAAGTTAACTCTAATAGATGATGACATAGTAGTTGCTTTAGGAAATGATTTAGATGAAGAAATGATCGACTCAACTCCTCCACCAGCAAGTCAAGAGACAATGATTTGGACCATCAATCAGGTAATTACCAGTGTCTTACTTTATATGTTATTATACTAATTAATTTAGTATTTATAGGAAGCAACAACCAAACAAACTCGTAATGCAACAGCAAACTCTTGTGTTGCCACTAATAGCAATCAACTAATACAAGTAAGTTGGTTTCACTTTATAACTATGCAGTCATGTATTATTTCTTTATTAACTTAGTTGCTTCACACTTGTGACAGAGAGCTAGGGCTGGATCATGGCTGTATGGGTCGGGTGTTACTTCGGTCACAGGGCTGTAGAGAGCAATGCTTTGAGCTGTTAATGAGGAGATCAATTTTGCACTACCACTTGCAAGGCCACCACCAATTAGGTGTCCCATTAGAGCACCACCACCAACATCAATCAGGGGACCCATCAAAACACCAAAGCTGTAACATCCCAAAAAATATCTGTTTAAGTATAAATGATCATTTTATATTATTCTTGAATTTTAAAAATTTTTTTAGAATTTTTTGGAAATGATGAATATTTTAATATATTTCTCGTTTTACGTGTGCACTGAGCTGAGAATTGCTAAGGTCAGTGCAACGCTCCGGAAATTAGTTATTTCACCACAAATAGTCATTTTCTAATATTTGTGATTTATGTGAATTTTTCTGGAATTTTTCGAAAATGATGAATATTTTAATATATTCCTCGTTTTGCATAAAACTTGAGCAGAGTTGGGAAAAAGACTGTAATGATTCAAAAATTGGAAAATTATATGACGAATAGTCGTTTTATAATATTTGCAATTTTTGAGAACTTTTCGAGAATTTTTTGGAAACGACGAATATTTTAATATATTTCTCGTTTTGCGTAGCACTGAGCAGAACCGGAGAAACACGATGTTTCCTCCGAGAACCTTGGACTATGGACATGTCGACGGGAGATCTTACTAAACCCGAGGCTTGACACAGTTTACGAGGTTTCATAATTTTCGAGAAATCTTAACAGATAAAACAAACCAATACTGCGAAAAATTTATCTGTCAGATTAATTAAATACTGACTTCTGTCAACTGTAACTATTATCCATTGGATAATAGTATGTAATAAAAATCCTATCACATTATCCCAATGCAATCTACTTTATGTCTAATCCATTCACTTTAATTCAAATTTAATGTTAAATAATCAAAGCTTCTTTGAGAAGCTTTGACCAAACAATGACCAAATGGCCCTTGGCTTCCAAGAGAAGCCAACACACACTCTCCCTCTTCTCTCTCTTCAACTCAGCAGCAGCCCATTTTTGGGGGGAAAATGTTTGGTTTTCATTTAATTAATTTTACCACACAAATTCATAATTTACCAAAGCTTTCTCTCTCTACCCTTTCTTCTTCTTTCTCCATTTTTCTTCTCCTCCTTCTCTCCCCTCCATTGCTACGGCCAGCCCTCTTCTTCCCCACTCATCCATCACAAAAATTTAAACCAACCACATTTCCTTAATCCTCTCATCATTCTAAACACCTTTCCTTCTTGAAGTTTCTTGAAAATCCATCATCTTCAACACTTTCTCCAAGCTTCAAGCTTTGAGCTTTTTGGGTAAGTTTCAAGACCTCTCTTCTTTTCTCTCCATTTTCGTGGTCATGGTCTCCTTGGTGACCATCCATGGCTTATTTTTCAAGCTTTGGTTTTGATTTAACAAAGTTGAAATTTCTAGGGTTCTTGGAGGTGCAAATCCGAAAATTGCAAGAAGATTCCTTAGTGTTTCTTTTGTTCTCTTCACTTAGGTAAAAGGAATACACTCCTCCTCAACCTCTCTTAGCATCTAGGAACTTTGATTTTGCCAATTGTGGAAAAACCCTAATGAGGGTTATTCTTTGATTTTGTAATTAGTATGCTTATGTGTTGATTTTATTTTGTTTATGCTATTGGATTGGTTTGTTGTGTTTAATGGTGTATTGGATTGGATTTTGTGATTGAAAATGGAAGAAAAATATTTGAGAACCCTTCTTGGAGGGCCACGGTTTTAGGCTAGAATTTAGGTAAATTTGTGATTAAGTTGTAACTAGCATAAAACTTAGATTGGTCAATGGATAAAATCGAATTGAATGGAAGAAAAATTTGGAATCGAAATTCCTAGGGAGGCTATGGTTTTAGGCCAAGAAATTAGGGTTCTTGGTGAGCTAATTTAACAAGTGAACAATTAAATGAATTAAGAGAATGGCATGTAATGTGATGACTTGAAAAGATTTGGAAATGAAACCCTTGTGAGGCCACGGCCTCTAAGGCCTTTTGGGGCTTAATGTTGTGACTTTGGTAACTTGGAAGCATGAGTAATTAGGTAATTAGAAACCTATGTAATGAGTTGGATAATAAATAAATCGGAAGAATTTAACATAATTAAAGATTATGTAAATTTTAAAGGACTAAGAATGAAATTGTCATAAGACTTAGGAAATTTCAAGTGAGTGAAGAACAAGAGAGTGTGAGGCCTAAGAGCTTAAAATAATTTACAAGTTATGAGAGATTAAAATGCCTTGGAAGGTTTAACTAATTGTAAGTATTGGATTGGACATGAACCTTGAAAAGGGGAAACAATTCTAAGTTAGGATTCATAATGGACCTAAGAATGTACCGTATGATTTGATCTCTATATTATAATATTATGGGTCCATGTGAGTGACCATTTGTATATTGATGCTTATCTTGGCCAATTGTGGCATATTATGGAATTGTATGAAATTGTGAATCATACATGTTCATGCATAGAGTCTTATGCATTGTGAATGTCCTGTGGACTATTGTAAGGCCAAGTTGCCTAGGAGATTGAACACACCTTTAAGCGGGTACGAGTAGACTAGTGTGGGTCTTGTTATGACCTTGAGGGCGTCGGGGTGCGGGTCCTCCACAATGGGTAGTTGGTAGCTCCTCTGCCTGTGGGGCAAACTGATGCAAATGTACCAACGATCCGGACTTGACACTGTCCTATATCGTGATCGAGCGTGGACTGTCTGTACAATGCCTGATGTGCACGAGAAAATTATTGATGAATAGCACTTTGACCGTGGCAGCCGAGTTACAGACACGTCTCCTGATCTTTCTCTCTGACTGTTTGAGTCTAGCTCCATGGAGTAAGAATTCGGGAAAGCATGCATGTGTGTCATGATATACTCTATCATTGTTAATCATTATTTTTCGTAACTATGACTGGTTTGATTATTACTGTAATGATTATCTGCCTGGAACTGCTTATTTGCCGACTGTTGGATTTACTGCTTATTATTTGGATATGCTGTTTTGGATTGTTAATTGGGCGCGTTGCGCCGTTTTGTTTCTGGCTGCTATAATTGGTAATGATGGTAGGATGTCTTACCTCTTTCTTGTATCTCCATTACTTGCTGTATGTGCGTGTACTGTATTGATCGAAGACGACGGCAAAGAGATGGAAGATCCCGAGTTTCCCGGCTTCTGGACCGAATAAGATTAGCTTCTACTGAGACGATGGAGGCACGCATGCACGGATTTCTGGGCGACGTGCGTCTGACCTTCCTCGGAGGGCCAGAGTGCTGGCACATCAACCTGAGTTCTGATCGTTGCGTGTACATGGGTGACGTGTCGATTGCTTTGGCTTGGAGATGTCATGAGGTGCCGATTCTTACCTGCCACCTCAGCCTACGTCTGGAGTTTTATCTGCCCATTAGGGAGATGTGGGGTGACAGTTATTACACCCCACAGGAGGATTCTTTTGACTCTACTGCTCGGGCTCCTGCCCGTAGTTCCGTGGTTCCCATGGAGGTTTCCTCTGAAGAGGAGGATCCTGCTGAGGACTCGGATATGGTCTCTCCTCATCTGAGGGACTGATTTTACTGGTAGCTACTGATGGCTACCAGTGTTTTATTTTGGAGGCCTGATGTATTATTTTTGGTGGGCTGTATATTTTGATATCTCTAGGGTATATTTGTATAATCCTTTGGGGCAGGTATAGTTTTGCCTTTTTGGATATTTCAGGCTTGTATCTGAGTATAGTTGATGTCAAGACATTATATATATATATATATATATATATATATATATATATATATATATATATATATATATATATATGCATGTTATTCGATGTGAATTTTGTCTACTATTTTATTCTTTACCGTCATTCATATTCCGCATTGTTAAAATGATTATAAAAAAATATATATATATACTTATTTTTGCTCACGTACTTAAGCATCGAACAAATTAAACTTAAACTAATGAACCGGGTCTTGATTTGTTAAAACTTTACTTTTTCGCATTTTCTTTTATTTGACAATGTGACGTTCCCTCTCAAAAAGGGGCGTTACATTAGGTTGGTATCAGAGCCCCGGTTTGAGTTACTTTGGGTCTTGTGTGTGAGTCTGTCATGTTTGTGCTGTGTGAAATCTCTGTGGTTTGTGTTTTGAATTGAATTCCTCTAACTTACCTTGTAGTTTTCAGTTAACCTGATTTGAGAAAGAGTGAGATGGCGAGAAGTGGAGAAATTGCAGCTGCTGTAGAGGCGATGCAGCGGATCGCAGAAGTCATCACGCAGCAAAATGAGCGTGCTGCTCAACAACAAGAAAGAGCTACTCAACAGCTTGAGGCAACTGCTGATGCACAAAACTTAGCGGAGTTTCGTTGTCATAACCCTCCACAATTCAAGGGACAATTTGATCCAAACAAGGCTAGTCTGTGGATCAAGGAATTAGAGAAAGTCTTTCGTGGCATGAACTGTGCCGAAGACAAGAAGGTGAATTATGCTACTTTCATGCTTGTGGGCAACGCCGAAGACTGGTGGAACGGAGCTCATAGAGCATTGGAAGCCGAAGGAACTGATGTCACGTGGGACATGTTCAAGAACAAGTTCTTGGACAAATATTTTCTTGCAAACGCGAGACATGCGAAAGAGATGGAGTTCCTTAACTTGAGACAGGGGAACATGACCGTCAGTGAGTTTGCAGCCAAGTTGAGAACTTGGAGAAATTTTTGATGCACTACCAACACCAAACCGATGAGGCCTGGAAATGTTGGAAGTTCACTGAGGGATTGAGGTATGAGGTGAAGAAAGCTGTGATCACCCTGAAGATGAAGGTATTCTCAGAACTGTTAGACACTTGTTGTGAAGTTGAAGCCTTGGAACAGGCTAGAGACTCGAGAAATAGGAACTTTGGGCCTGTACGGTCCCAAAGAGGTGGAGGCAGTGGTTCAAACTGCTTTCAAAAAAAGCCTTATTCCCGACCAACGAGAGGCCAACAATAAACTGGTGGAAATTCTAGTGGAGGTTCTACTGGGAACCGAACTGGTCAGAATGTGACATATCCCTCCAAATGCCTAAAGTGTGGGAAGGATCATCTCACGAGAGACTGCACGATCAAAGGAATTATCTGCTTCAGATGTGGCAAACCGGGCCACATGTCCAGAGACTGCAATCAAGCAAAGGTTGAACCTTCAGTCAATGTGACTCGAGCCAAGAAACCGCAAGCCGGAGGTCGGGTTTACACCATGAGCGGAGCTGAAGCTTCCGAATCCGAAGACTTGATCCAAGGAGAAGGCACCATAGAAGGTAATCTTTTAAAAGTACTGTATGACTCTGGGGCAACCCATTCTTTTATATCATATGACTGTGTGCTACGACTTGGCTTACCTGTGTCTGAACTACCTTTTGAATTGACTATTTCAACCCCTACTGATAAACCGGTAGTTATTACCAAAGTCTGTTTGAAGTGTCCCTTAACTGTTGAAGGTCGAATCTTTTCTGTCGATTTGATCTGTTTACCTCTTTCACAACTAGATATGATCCTAGGGATGGACTGGTTATCTTCCAACCATGTTCTGTTAGATTGTTCTAGAAAAACCATAGTCTTTCCTGTGGATAAGAATTCTAGATACTTGATGGCCAACCAAGCACGAGCTTTCTTGAAAGAAGGAGCTCAGGGATACATGCTACTATCTTCTTTGAAAATCGAGAACGAGGCTGATTTGGACACTATTCCGGTAGTGAAAGAGTTCTCTGAAGTCTTTCTAGAAGAAGTACCTAGTTTACCACCCACACGTGAGATCGAGTTTGCCATTGATCTGGTGCCGGGAGCTGGTCCTGTGTCTATACTACCTTATCGGATGTCGCCAATGGAATTGGCAGAGCTCAAGAAACAGCTAGAAGAGCTTTTGGAGAAACAGTTTGTTAGACCGAGTGTGTCACCGTGGGGAGCACCAATATTGTTAGTTCGAAAAAAGGACGGTACCTCAAGATTGTGTATGGACTATAGGCAATTGAACAAGCTGACGATCAAGAACAAGTATCAACTCCTAAGAATTGATGATTTAATGGACCAACTGAAGGGAGCAGCAGTGTTTTCGAAGATCGATTTGAGGTCTGGGTACCATCAGATAAGAGTGAAAATGGAGGATGTACCCAAGACTACTTTTCGTACCCGATACGGTCATTACGAGTACCTTGTGATGCCGTTTGGTGTTACGAATGCACCTGCTATCTTCATGGACTACATGAACAGGATCTTTCGCCCTTACTTGGACAAGTTTGTTGTCGTCTTCATTGACGATATGCTGATATATTCCCAGAATCAGGAGGATCATGCTGAACACCTCAACATAGTTCTTCAGATTTTGAAGGAAAAAGAACTGTATGCCAAACTGTCGAAGTGTGAGTTTTGGCTTGATGAAGTGAAGTTTTTAGGCCATGTGATCTCGAAGGAAGGGATTGCAGTGGATCCGTCAAAAGTAGAGGCAGTATTACAGTGGGAACAACCGAAGTCAGTGACGGAAGTTCGTAGCTTCGTGGGTTTAGCCGGATATTACAGAAGATTTATAGAAGGGTTTTCCAAGATTGCTGGACCGCTCACTCAGCTGACGAGGAAGAATCAAGCTTTTGAATGGACTGATAGCTGCGAGCAGAGTTTCCAAGAGTTGAAGAAACGGCTAACTACCTCACCCGTATTGGTGCTACCTGATCCGAATGAGCCATTCGAGGTGCACTGTGACGCTTCATACCAAGGATTGGGGTCTGTTCTTATGCAACACAAAAGAGTGGTAGCTTATGCTTCGCGATAGTTGCGAGTACATGAAAAGAACTACCCGACACATGATTTGGAACTAGCAACTGTGGTCTTTGCTCTAAAGAGATGGAGACATTTTCTCTATGGAGCAACATTCAACATCTTCAACGACCACAAGAGCTTAAAGTATTTGTATGACCAAAAAGAGCTGAACATGAGGCAGCGGAGATGGCTAGAATTCCTGAAGGATTATGATTTCCAACTGTTGTATCACCCTGGCAAAGCAAACGTCGTGGCAGACGCCTTGAGCAGAAAGACTATTAGTGTTTCTGCCTTGATGATCAAGGAAAGAGACCTCATAGAACAGTTTAGAGATGTATGGTTGTTTGTTAAGTTGGAACCCAGAAGAATTTGTATGAATATGGTCACCATCTCAAGTGAACTAATGGATGACATACGGGAAAAGCAGAAAGCCGATGAATTCTTGCAAGAAGCGAGAGAACTAATAAGGCAAGGCAAAGAGACAGAATTTGAAGAAGGAACTGATGGAATTTTAAGATTCCGAGGTAGAGTTTGTATTCCCCGTGACCAAGAGCTTAGGCGATATATTGTGGAACATGCTCACACCAGCAAGCTGAGTATGCACCCAGGCATAACTAAGATGTACCAAGATCTAAAGAAATTGTTCTGGTGGCATGGAATGAAGAGCGACGTCACTAGATCTGTGTCGACTTGTTTAATTTGTCAAAAAGCTAAAGTGGAACATCAAAGACCAGCAGGATTGCTGTAACCATTGTCCATTCCTGAATGGAAATGGGACAACATTGCAATGGATTTTGTTGTGGGTTTGCCAAGGACAAAGAAAGGACACGACTCGATATGGGTAATAGTGGATCGACTCACAAAGTCAACCCATTTTCTCCCGATCAACATAAGGTACAGTTTGGAGAAGTTGACCCAGCTTTATATTGGAGAGATCGTTAGGCTGCATGGTGTGCCTACGAGTATTATTTTGGATAGGGATCCGAGGTTTACTTCAAAATTTTGGCAGAGTTTGCAAGCATCGTTGGGAACAAAGTTACGTCTGAGTTCTGCGTACCACCCACAAATCGATGGTCAATCAGAAAGGACGATCCAATCTTTAGAAGATTTGCTTAGAGCTTGTTCTATGGAACAGACTGGATGTTGGGATGAAGTTCTACCACTGATAGAGTTCACCTACAACAACAATTACCATTCAAGTATAGGGATGGCACCCTATGAAGCTCTGTATGGATGACGGTGTCGAACACCATTGTGTTGGTACCAAGACGGTGAGCGTCTTACGATTGGACCAGATATCATTCAACAGACAACTGAGAAGGTCAAGATGATTCAAGAGAAGATGAGAACTGCTCAGAGCCGGCAAAAGAGTTATGTAGATAAGAAGAGAAAGCCTCTTGAGTTGAGGAAGGTGAGCATGTATTCTTGAAAGTCACGCCCACGACTGAGGTCGGCCGGGCTTTGAAATCTAGAAAACTCACTCCAAAATTTCTTGGACCTTACCAAATCCTTCGTCGGATAGGTCCAGTAGCCTACCAGATAGCCTTACCCCCTTTTTCCAACATACACAATGTCTTCCATGTATCACAACTGTGTAAATATTTACCTGACCCAAGTCATGTCATAGCACCGGACACAGTACAGTTGAAAGAGAACTTAACCTATGAGGCGCCTCCTGCGAGAATCGAGGACCGACGGATAAAGCAACTTAGAGGCAAGGAGATTCCATTGGTGAAAGTGATTTGGAATGAAACAATTGGTGACGCAACTTGGGAACCGGAAGACAAGATGAAGGAGCAACATCCGGAACTATTCTGAGGTATGCAAATTTCGAGGACGAAATTCCTTTTAGTAGGGGAGTGTTGTAACATCCCGAAAAATATCTGTTTAAGTATAAATGATCATTTTATATTATTCTTGATTTTTAGGAATTTTTCTGGAATTTTTGGGAAACGATGAATATTTTAATATATTTCTCGTTTTATGTGTGCACTGAGCTGAGAATTGCTGAGGTCAGTGTAACGCTCCAGAAATTAGTTATTTCACCACAAATAGTCATTTTCTAATATTTGTGATTTATGTGAATTTTTCTTGAATTTTTCGGAAACGATGAGTATTTTAATATATTCCTCGTTTTGCGCAAAACTTGAGCAGAGTCGGGAAAACAAATGTAATGCTTCAAAAATTAGAAAATTATATGACGAATAGTCGTTTTATAATATTTTCAATTTTTGAGAATTTTTCGAGAATTTTCCAGAAACGATGAATATTTTAATATATTCCTCGTTTTGTGTGCGCGCTGAGCGGAACCAGAGAAACGCGATGTTTCCTATGAGAACCTTGGACAATGAACAGGTCGACGGGGGATCTTACTAAACCCGAGACTTGACACAGTTTACGAGGTTTCACAATTTTCGAGAAATCTTAACAGATAAAACAAACCAATACTGCAAAAATTTATCTGTCAAATTAATTAAATACTGACTTCTATTAACTATAACTATTATCCATTGGATAATAGTATGTAATAAAAATCCTATCACATTATCCCAATGTAATCTACTTTATGTCTAATCCATTCACTTTAATTCAAATTTAATGTTAAATAATCAAAGCTTCTTTGAGAAGCTTTGACCAAACAATGACCAAATGGCCCTTGGCTTCCAAGAGAAGCCAACACACACTCTCCCTCTTCTCTCTCTTCAACTCGGCAGCAGCCCATTTTTGGGGGGAAATGTTTGGTTTTCATTTAATTAATTTTACCACACAAATTCATAATTTACCAAAGCTTTCTCTCTCTACCCTTTCTTCTTCTTTCTCCATTTTTCTTCTCCTCCTTCTCTCCCCTCCATTGCTACGGCCAGCCCTCTTCTTCCCCACTCATCCATCACAAAAATTTAAACCAACCACATTTCCTTAATCCTCTCATCATTCTAAACACCTTTCCTTCTTGAAGTTTCTTGAAAATCCATCATCTTCAACACTTTCTCCAAGCTTCAAGCTTTGAGCTTTTTGGGTAAGTTTCAAGACCTCTCTTCTTTTCTCTCCATTTTCGTGGTCATGGTCTCCTTGGTGACCATCCATGGCTTATTTTTCAAGCTTTGGTTTTGATTTAACAAAGTTAAAATTTCTAGGGTTCTTGGAGGTGCAAATCCGAAAATTGCAAGAAGATTCCTTAGTGTTTCTTTTGTTCTCTTCACTTAGGTAAAAGGAATACACTCCTCCTCAACCTCTCTTAGCATCTAGGAACTTTGATTTTGCCAATTGTGGAAAAACCCTAATGAGGGTTATTCTTTGATTTTGTAATTAGTATGCTTATGTGTTGATTTTATTTTGTTTATGCTATTGGATTGGTTTGTTGTGTTTAATGGTGTATTGGATTGGATTTTGTGATTGAAAATGGAAGAAAAATATTTGAGAACCCTTCTTGGAGGGCCACGGTTTTAGGCTAGAATTTAGGTAAATTTGTGATTAAGTTGTAACTAGCATAAGACTTAGATTGATCAATGGATAAAATGGAATTGAATGGAAGAAAAATTTGGAATGGAAATTCCTAGGGAGGCTACGGTTTTAGGCCAAGAAATTAGGGTTCTTGGTGAGCTAATTTAACAAGTGAACAATTAAATGAATTAAGAGAATGACATGTAATGTGATGACTTGAAAAGATTTGGAAATGAAACCCTTGTGAGGCCACGGCCTCTAAGGCCTTTTGGGGCTTAATGTTGTGACTTTGGTAACTTGGAAGCATGAGTAATTAGGTAATTAGAAACCTATGTAATGAGTTGGATAATAAATAAATTGAAAGAATTTAACATAATTAAAGATTATGTAAATTTTAAAGGACTAAGAATGAAATTGTCATAAGACTTAGGAAATTTCAAGTGAGTGAAGAGCAAGAGAGTGTGAGGCCTAAAAGCTTAAAATAATTTATAAGTTATGAGAGATTAAATTGCCTTGGAAGGTTTAACTAATTGTAAGCATTGGATTGGACATGAGCCTTGAAAAGGGGAAACAATTCTAAGTTAGGATTCATAATGGACCTAAGAATGTACCGTTTGATTTGATCTCTATATTATAATATTATGGGTCCATGTGAGTGACCATTTGTATATTGATGCTTATCTTGGCCAATTGTGGCATATTATGGAATTGTATGAAATTGTGAATCATACATGTTCATGCATAGAGTCTTATGCATTGTGAATGTCCTGTGGACTGTTGTAAGGCCAAGTTGCCTAGGAGATTGAACACACCTTTGTGCGGGTGCGAGTAGACTAGTGTGGGTCTTGTTATGACCTCGAGGGCGTCGGGGTGCGGGTCCTCCACAATGGGTAGTTGGTAGCTCCTCTGCCTGTGGGGCAAACTGATGCAAATGTACCGACGATCCGGACTTGACACTGTCCTATATCGTGATCGAGCGTGGACTGTCTGGACAATGCCTGATGTGCACGTGAAAATTATTGATGAATAGCACTTTGGCTGTGGCAGCCGAGTTACAGACACGTCTCCTGATCTTTCTCTCCGACTGTTTGAGTCTAGCTCCATGGAGTAGGAATTCGGGAAAGCATGCATGTGTGTCATGATATACTCTGTCACTGTTAATCATTATTTTCCGTAACGCTGATTGGTTTGATTATTACTGTAATGATTATCTTCCTGAAACTGCTTATTTGCCGACTGTTGGATTTACTGCTTATTATTTGGATATGTTGTTTTGGATTGTTAATTGGGCGCGTTGCACCGTTTTGTTTCTGGCTGCTATAATTGGTAATGATGGTAGGATGTCTTACCCCTTTCTTGTATCTACATTACTTGTTGTATGTGCGTGTACTGTATTGATCGAAGACGACGGCAAGGAGACGGAAGATCCCGAGTTTCCCGGCTTCTGGCCCGAACAAGATTAGCTTCTACTGAGACGATGGAGGCACGCATGCACGAATTTCTGGGCAACGTGCGTCTGACCTTCCTCGGAGGGCCAGAGTGCTGGCACATCAACCTGAGTTCTGATCGTTGCGACTACATGGGTGACGTGTCGATTGCTTTGGCCTGGAGATGTCATGAGGCGCCGATTCTTACCTGCCACCTCAGCCTACATTTGGAGTTTTATCTGCCTATTAGGGAGATGTGGGGTGACCGTTATTACACCCCACAGGAGGATTCTTTTGACTCTACTGCTCGGGCTCCTGCCAATGGTTCTGTGGTTCCCATGGAGGTTTCCTCTGAAGAGGAGGATCCTGCTGAGGACCAGGATACGGTCCCTCCTCATCTGAGGGACTGATTTTACTGGTAGCTACTGATGGCTACCAATGTTTTATTTTGGGGGCCTGATGTATTGGTGGGCTGTATATTTTGATATCTCTGGGGTATATTTGTATAATCCTTTGGGGCAGGTATAGTTTTGCCTTTTTGGATATTTCAGGCTTATATCTGAGTATAGTTGATGTCAGCACATTATATATATATATATATATGCATGTTATTCAGATGTGAATTTTGTCTACTATTTTATTCTTTACCGTCATTCATATTCCGCATTGTTAAAATGATTATCAAAAAAAAAAATATATACTGCTGTTTTTGCTCACGTACTTAAGCATCGAACAAGTTAAACTTAAACTAAGGAACCGGGTCTTGATTTGTTAAAACTTTACTTTTCCGCATTTTCTTTTATTTGACAATGTGACGTTCCCTCTCAAAAAGGGGCGTTACAAAAGCCACCACCTTCTATTGCAACACATCTAAAGAAACCATATGATCTAATACCAAACAAGCCGTTTAGGCCACCTCTTGCAATACTTCCATAAGGAAGGTAAGGGAACCAAGGAACACAACAACCAAGGCAACAATTGCACCACACTTTGATAGCTATCACTCGAGTGACTAAGAAAAGATATAGAAGAATGATGGAATCAATCCATCAAGACAAAGCACAACGAAATGGACACTAGGGACCAAACTAGGGTTTCTTTTTTTAGTTAATGTAATTTGACCATGTATAGGTCATTTTTTGGTATATAACAGGTCATCAATAATGTTTATGTTAGCTTTTTTTTTGGGTATCGTATAGAACTATGGATCTATTTGTTTTATAAGTATAAGATGATGCAATTTGACCATGTTTAGGTCATTCTTTTGGGAATATAGCAGTTTATGGATAGTGTTATTTTGGGTACATATTATATGGGGTATAGGATAATATTTTTCAATTAAATTCTCAAATACTTATTGCTACCTTGTTTACTTCATTTTGATATCTTGTTCAGTTTGATATCTTGATCTGTTTGGTTGTTCAGTTTGATTTGATATCTTGTTTGATACCTTGTTTAGTTTGATAACTTATTCTGCTTGGTTTGCTAATTGTGATCAATTGTCAAGATCTTGCAATCAAAACATAGAACTTGCAATCAAAGCGTATAATTTGCAATTTGTAAATTTGCATTAAGTTGCAATCAGGGTAGAGGATCTTGCAATTGACATCAAGATTATCATTTTATTTCATTTCATTTTATCCCAACATTCATACATTTGCATTGACATCAAAATAAACACCCCACTACATCAGTCCCTAATCCATTCATTGACCAAAGCACAAAAATAATTAACTATTTATCATACATTACATATTCTCCCTAATCCACAATCCACTTCACTAAATAAATTCCCACTACACAACATTAATTTGCCACAAACTACATTAGTTGCCTAATCCAAAGTGTAACACCCCTTGATGTAGCAACCGGAGCGTAATCGTCATTACACCACAGTTACTAAATCCAAGTGTGTCACAGCCATGATAACAGTAATTTAAATTCTCAAGAGAGTATATTTTTTTTGACAATTTGCATAAGTAGAAAATACGAGCCTCGAATGAAATATAAATATATTCAACCCATAATACAACCACTGAAATAAAATCATATTCCTTATATATATATATATTTTATAGTCAATTTACACAAATCACTAATGACATAGAATATAATAATTACGGAGTCCAATAAAATACAGCAGGAATAAAAACACTAAAGGGGGAAAAGTAGCAACCCAGGGATGGGTACTACCAGCAGACAAAGCCGCAACCCCATATGTACATGACGCACGGCGTCCCAGTTGACACGACAGGCATCAATGCCTCCACGCAGCTGCACTCTTATGTAATCGAAAAAATCTTGTCTAGACGCTCGAGCCAATCAACCAAGGTGTGGTCCCTATTTATCTTCCTCACGATCATTTATCAAATATAAATATAAAACAGAAATGCACAAATATAGGAAAGAGGTAAGACATCATACCATCAATACCAATTATAGCAGCTAGAAACAGAACGGCGCAATGCGCCCAAATAGTAATTCAGAAGTAGCATATGCAAGTAATAAACAGTAAATCCAATGGTAAGCAGATGAATAGTTCCAGGCAGATATTCATTACTATAACGATACTAACAGCTCAAGTTCACATAAGGCAGTAATTATTAATAGCAAAGTATATCATGATGCACATGCATGCTTTCCCAATTCCTACTCCATGGAGCTAGACTCAAACAGTCGGAGAGAAAGATCAGGAGACGTGTCTCAGTAACTCACGCCGCGCGCCAAAGTGCTATTAATCAATAATTTTCACGTGCACATCAGGCATTGTACAGACAGTCCACGCTCGATCACGATATTGGACAGTGTCAAGTCCGGATCGTCGGGGCGTTTGCATCGGTTTGCCACACGGGCAGAGGAGCTACCAACTGCCCATTGTGAAGGACCCGCACCCCGACGCCCCCGAGGTCATAACAAGACCCACACTAGTCTACTCTCACCCACACAAAGGTGTGTTCAATCTCCTAGGCAACTTGGCCTTACAACAGTCCACAAGGACATTCACAATGCATAAGACTCTATGCATGAACATGTATGATTCACAATCTCATACAATTCCATAATATGCCACAATGGCCAATATAAGCATCAATATACAAATGGTCACTCACATGGACTCATAACTTTACAACATAAGGATCAAATCAATCACATGGACTCATAACTTTACGACATAGGGATCAAATCAATTGGTACATTTTTAGGTCCATTATGAATTCTATCTTAGAATTTGTTTCCCTTTTTAAGGTTCATGTCCAATCCAATTTGCACAATTAATTAAATCTCCCAAGGTAATTTAATTTCTCGCAACTTGTAAATTATTTAAGCTCTTAGACCTCACACTCTCTTGTTCTTCACTCACTTGGAAGTACCTTAAATTTTATGACAATCACATACTTAGTCCTTTAAAATTTACATAATCTTTAATTATGTTAAATTCTTCCGATTTATTTATTATCCAACTCATTACATAGGTTTCTAATTACCTAATTGCTCATGCTTCCAAGTTACCAAAGTCACAACATTACGCCCCAAAAAGCCTTAGAGGTCGTGGCCTCACAAAAGTTTCATTTCCAAATCTTTTCAAGTCATCACATTACATGCCATTCTCTTAATTCATTTAATTGCACACTTGTTAAATTAGCTCACCAAGAATCCTAATTTCTTGGCCTAAAACCGTAGCCTCCCTAGGAATTTCCATTCCAAATTTTTCTTCCATTCAATTCCATTTTATCCATTGATCAATTTAAGTCTTATGCTAGTTACCACTTAATCACAAATTTACCTAAGTTCTAGCCTAAAACCGTGGCCCTCCAAGAAGGGTTCTCAAATATTTTTCTTCCATTTTCAATCACAAAATCCAATCCAATATACCATTAAATACAACAAACCGATCCAATAGCATAAACAAAATAAAATCAACACACAAGCATACTAATTACTAAATTAAAGAATAACCCTCATTAGGGTTTTTCCACAAATGAAAAAATCAAAGTTCCTAGATGCTAAGAGAGGTTGAGGAGGAGTGTCTTCCTCTTACCTAAGTGAAGAGAACAAAAGAAACACCAAGAAATCTTCTTTGTAATTTCGGATTGCACCCTCCAAAAACCCTAGAAATTTCAACTTTGTTAAATCAATACTAATGCTTGAAAAATGAAGCATGGATGGTCACCAAGGAGACCATAACCACGAAAATGAAGAGAAAGGAAGAGAGGTCTTGAAACTTACCCAAAAAGCTCAAGACTTGAAGCTTGGAGAAAGTGTTGAAGATGATGGATTTTCAAGAAACTCCAAGAAGAAAAAGTGTTTAGAATGATGAGAGGATTTAGGAAATGTATTTAGATGTAAATTTTGTGAAGATTGAGTGGGGAGAGGGAGGGCTGGCCGTAGCAATGGAGAAGAGAGAAGGAAGAGAAGAAGAAAAATGGAGAAGAAGAAGAAAGGGTAGAGAGAGAAAGTGTCTTGAGAAATTATGAATTAAAGTGTGGTAAATTGATTAAGTGAAAGCAAATAATTTCCCCCCCTTTGAGTGGGCTGCTGCCGAGCTTGAGAGAGAGAGAGGAGGGAGAGGAATTTTTGGCTTCCCTTGGAAGCTAAGGGCATTTGAGTCATTGTTTGGTCAAAGCTTCTCAAAGAAGCTTTGATTATTTAACATTAAATTTGAATTAAAGTGGTTGATTAGACATAAAGTGGATTGTATTGAGATAATGTGATAGAATTTTTATTACATACTATTATCCAATGGATAATAGTTACAATTGACAGAAGTCAGTATTTAATTAATTTGACAGATAAATTTTTCGCAGTATTGGTTTGTTTTATCTGTTAAGATTTCTCGAAAATTGTGAAACCTCGTAAACTGTGTCAAGTCTCAGGTTTAGTAAGATCCCTCGTCGACATGTCCATAGTCCAAGGTTCGCAGAGAAAACATCGCGTTTCTCCGGTTCTGTTCAGTGCGCACGCAAAATGAGGAATATACTAAAATATTCGACGTTTCTGGAAAATTCTCAGAAAATTCTCAAAAATTGCAAATATTATAAAATGACTATTCGTTATATAATTTTTGAATTTTTGAAGCATTACAGTCGTTTTCCCGACTCCGCTCAATATTCACGCAAAACGAAAAATATATTAAAATATTCATCGTTTCCGAAAAATTCCAGAAAAATTCACATAAATCACAAATATTAGAAAATGACTATTTGTGGTGAAATAACTAATTTTCGGAGCGTTACATTGACCTCAACAATTCTCAGCTCACTGTGCACGTAAAATGAAAAATATATTAAAATATTCATCGTTTCCGAAAAATTTCAGAAAAATTCCTAAAAATCATGAATAATATAAAATGATCATTTATACTTAAACAGATATTTTTCGGGATGTTACAACACTCCCCTACTAAAAGGAATTTCACCCTCGAAATTTACATACCTCAAAATAGTTTTGGATGTTGCTCCTTCATCTTGTCTTCCGGCTCCCAAGTTGCGTCACCAATTGTTTCATTCCAAATCTCTTTCACTAATGGAATCTCCTTGCCTCTAAGTTGCTTTATCCATCGGTCCTCGATTCTCGCAGGAGGCGCCTCATAGGTTAAGTTCTCTTTCAACTGTACTGTGTCCGGTGCTATGACATGACTTGGGTCAGGCAAGTATTTACGAAGCTGTGACACATGGAAGACATTGTGTATGTTTGAAAGAAAAGGGGGTAAGGCTATCTGGTAGGCTACTGGACCTATCCGGCGAAGAATTTGGTAAGGTCTAAGAAATTTTGGAGTGAGTTTTCTAGATTTCAAAGCCCGACCAACCCCAGTCGTGGGTGTGACTTTCAAGAACACATGCTCACCTTCCTCAAACTCAAGAGGCTTTCTCCTCTTATCTGCATAACTCTTTTGCCGGCTCTGAGTAGTTCTCATCTTCTCTTGAATCATTTTAACCTTCTTTATTGCCTGCTGAATGATATCTGGTCCAATCGTAAGACGCTCATCGTCTTGGTACCAACACAATGGTGTTCGACACTGTCGTCCATACAGAGCTTCATAGGGTGCCATCCCTATACTTGAGTGATAACTGTTGTTGTAGGTGAACTCTATCAGTGGTAGAACTTCATCCCAACATCCAGTCTGTTCCATAGAACAAGCTCTAAGCAAATCTTCTAAAGATTGGATCGTCCTTTCCGATTGACCATCGGTTTGTGGGTGGTACGCTGAACTCAGACGTAACTTTGTTCCCAGCAATGCTTGCAAACTCTGCCAAAATTTCGAAGTAAACCTCGGATCCCTATCCGAAACAATACTCGTAGGCACACCATGCAGCCTAACGATCTCTCTAATATAAAGCTGGGTCAAGTTCTCCAAACTGTACCTTATGTGATCGGAAGAAAATGGATTGACTTCGTGAGTCGATCCATTATTACCCATATCGAGTCGTGTCCTTTCTTTGTCCTTGGCAAACCCACAACAAAATCTATTGCAATGCTGTCCCATTTCCATTCAGGAATAGACAATGGTTGCAGCAGTCCTGCTAGTCTTTGATGTTCCACTTTAGCTTTTTGACAAACTAAACAAGTCGATACACATCTAGTAACGTCACTCTTCAGTCCATGCCACCAGAATAACTTCTTCAAGTCTTGGTACATCTTCGTTATGTCCGGGTGCATATTCAGCATGCTGGTGTGAGCATGATCCACAATATATCGTCTAAGCCCTTGGTCACGGGGAATACAAACTCTACCCCGGAATCTCAGAATTCCACCCGTTCCTTCCTCAAATCCCATTTCTTTACCTTGCCCCATCAGTTCTCTCACTTCTTGCAAGAATTCATCAACCTTCTGCTTTTCCCATATGTCATCCATCAGTTCATTTGAAATGGTGACCATGTTCATACAAATCTTTTCGGGTTCCAACTTAATGAATGACCAAACATCTCTAAACTGTTCTATGAGGTCTCTTTCCTTAATCATCAGGGCAAAAACACTGATGGCCTTTCTAATCAAGGCGTCTGCCATGACATTCGCTTTGCCAGGGTGATACAACAGCTGAAAATCATAGTCCTTCAGGAATTCTAGCCATCTCTGTTGCCTCATGTTCAGTTCTCATTGATCATACAAATATTTCAAGCTTTTGTGATCACTGTAGATGTCAAACGTTGCTCCATAGAGGAAATGCCTCCATATCTTCAGAGCAAAAACCACAGCTGCTAGTTCCAAATCATGTGCCAGGTAGTTCTTTTCATGCATTCATAACTGTCGCGAAGCATAAGCTACCACTCTCCTGTGTTGCATAAGAACAGACCCCAATCCTTGGTATGAAGCGTCATAGTACACCTTGAATGGCTCATTCGGGTTAGGTAGCACCAATACTGGTGAGGTGGTTAGCCGTTTCCTCAACTCTTGGAAACTCTGCTCGCAGCTATCAGCCAATTCAAAAGCTTGGTTCTTCTTTGTCAACTGAGTGAGCGGTCTAGCAATTTTGGAAAATCTTTCTATGAATCTCCTGTAATATCTGGCTACACCCACAAAGCTACGAATTTCCGTCACTGACTTCAGTCATTATAGATATCAGAAGTCTTAATTCTAGAAACTAATGAGGTTTTCATTGGAATGGTTTAGTAGGATATGACTAGAAAATGATCAATCAGTCCCTAAATCATGAACTCTAACCGATGCGATTTCAAGTAAGCAAAATAGATCAACAAAAGTTTCAATCTTCATGAGAAGTAGGATAGATTAAACAAACTCAGGTGTCAAGACAAGTCTCAACAGCAGGAATGGGAATAACTAAGTCGAAGATAAAAAAGATACAGATGAATCTAAATGATCCATGCAGTTATGAATTGAAAGTGGAAGGGTTACCCCCAGAATTATATGGCACGATTACAGGGTCATCATTTGAGGCATAACTTCCCTTGTTGAGATCCCCAAATGTTGAGGTCTGATTGGATCTACTACCACTAGCACTTCCCCTATGGGTTGGGTGTTGTTGTTACTTCCTTGGTACCCGTGAACATAGTTCTCGTTTAAACTTATTAGCTTTTCCATTATTCCTCCTTTGGAATCTAGGTAGTCCATAGTTATCCCAAGTCTAACTTTCCTTCAATAGATTTTGAATCTTAACCTCCAATTTTCGTTGTTGTGCAGTCCTCTGATCTTGGTGAATTGTCACATCAGTTATCTTTTGTATTTCCTCCTGCAGTCGCAGCCATAATTCTACGGTCTTGTCCTGTGCTTATGTGAGTACATTTGCCACGAGCCATTGACTCTCTTCGAAGGCGGACCAAACATAACATGATAAAACAAATGTAATTATTTCATACGGCATTACCTCCCTTCAAAAGTCAAACACAAAGAGTCACACAAAGCACACAATTCAAACAAAGCAAGTTCAACTCACAAATCCTAACGATCTCTAGCTCGAACTTCTTCGTTCTGTCTCCTGTGGCTCAATCTCTCGTAAGTCCCCAATCTCCAAATAGCTTCTCGAACCGAATTTAAATTAGTCATTCTTTTTCCAGAAGATCGGTTTTCCAAAACCTTTTGATCTCCGCACAAAAGACTTCCTATCTTCCTAACACAGCACGCCTAGGAGAAGTCATAGTTTCCTGTACACACAGAACATTACATATTGAGTAGGCCAGTCCTCAATATCATGCAACTGCATAACAGTAACTATCAAAATTCAACCTACAGCAAGTCATGCATTCCTTTCCCATCATCTCAATCAAGAGACAAGGAAGTGCACAACAGACCAAATTCTAATATGCCTAAACATAGCAAGTCCATACCCCGGCTCAACAGGATGAACTGCTCGATACCACCTAATGTAACACCCTTTGATGTAGCAACCAGAGCGTAATCGTTATTACACCAAAGTTACAAAATCCAAGTATGTCACAACCATGATAACAGTAATTTAAATTCTCAAGAGAGTATATTTTTTTTTTGACAATTTGCATAAGTAGAAAATACGAGCCTCGAATGAAATATAAATATATTCAACCCATAATACAACCACTGAAATAAAATCATATTCCTTATATATATATTTTATAGTCAATTTACACAAATCACTAATGACATAGAATATAATAATTACGGAGTCCAATAAAATACAGCGGGAATAAAAACACTAAAGGGGGAAAAGTAGTAACCCAGGGATAGGTACTACCAGCAGACAAAGCCGCAACCCCATATGTACATGACGCATGACATCCCAGTTGACACGACAGGCATCAATGCCTCCACGCAGCTGCACTCTTACGTAATCGAAGAAATCTTGTCTAGACGCTCGAGCCAATCAACCAAGGTGTGGTCCTTCTTTATCTTCCTCACGATCTTTTATCAAATATAAATATAAAACAGAAATGCACAAATATAGGAAAGAGGTAAGACATCCTACCATCATCACCAATTATAGCAGCTAGAAACAGAACGGCGCAACACGCCCAAATAGTAATTCAGAAGTAGCATATGCAAGTAATAAACAGTAAATCCAATGGTAAGCAGATGAATAGTTCCAGGCAGATATTCATTACTATAACGATACCAACAGCTCAAGTTCACATAAGGCAGTAATTATTAATAGCAAAGTATATCATGATGCACATGCATGCTTTCCCAATTCCTACTCCATGGAGCTAGACTCAAACAGTCAGAGAGAAAGATCAGGAGACGTGTTTGTAACTCGGCTGCCGCGGCCAAAGTGTTATTAATCAATAATTTTCACGTGCACATCAGGCATTATACAGATAGTCCGCACTCGATCACGATATAGGACAGTGTCAAGTCTGGATCGTCGGTGCATTTGCATCGGTTTGCCCCACGGGCAGAGGAGCTACCAACTGCCCATTGTGAAGGACCCGCACCTCGACGCCCCCGAGGTCATAACAAGACCCACACTAGTCTACTAGCACCCGCACAAAGGTGTGTTCAATCTCCTAGGCAACTTGGCCTTACAACAGTCCACAAGAACATTCACAATGCATAAGACTCTATGCATGAACATATATGATTCACAATCTCATACAATTCCATAATATGCCACAATGGCCAATATAAGCATCAATATACAAATGGTCACTCACATGGACTCATAACTTTACAACATAAGGATCAAATCAATCACATGGACCCATAACTTTACGACATAGGCATCAAATCAATTGGTGCATTTTTAGGTCCATTATGAATTCTATCTTAGAATTTGTTTCCCTTTTTAAGGTTCATGTCCAATCCAATTTGCACAATTAAATAAATCTCCCAAGGTAATTTAATTTCTCACAACTTGTAAATTATTTAAGCTCTTAGACCTCACACTCTCTTGTTCTTCACTCACTTGGAAGTACCTTAAATTTTATGACAATCACATTCTTCGTCCTTTAAAATTTACATAATCTTTAATTATGTTAAATTCTTCCGATTTATTTATTATCCAACTCATTACATAGGTTTCTAATTACCTAATTGCTCATGCTTCCAAGTTACCAAAGTCACAACATTACGCCCCAAAAGGCTTTAGAGGCCGTGGCCTCACAAGGGTTTCATTTCCAAATCTTTTCAAGTCATCACATTACATGTCATTCTCTTAATTCATTAAATTGCTCACTTGTTAAATTAGCTCACCAAGAATCCTAATTTCTTGGCCTAAAACCGTAGCCTCCCTAGAAATTTCCATTCCAAATTTTTCTTCCATCCAATTCCATTTTATCCATTGATCAATTTAAGTCTTATGCTAGTTACAACTTAATCACAAATTTACCTAAATTCTAGCCTAAAATCGTGGCCTTCCAAGAAGGGTTCTCAAATATTTTTCTTCCATTTTCAATCACAAAATCCAATCCAATATACCATTAAATACAACAAACCAATCCAATAGCTTAAACAAAATAAAATCAACACACAAGCATACTAATTACTAAATTAAAGAATAACCCTCATTAGGGTTTTTCCACAAATGACAAAATCAAAGTTCCTAGATGCTAAGAGAGGTTGAGGAGGAGTGTCTTCCTCTTACCTAAGTGAAGAGAACAAAAGAAACACCAAGAAATCTTCTTTGTAATTTCGGATTGCACCCTCCAAAAACCCTAGAAATTTCAATTTTGTTAAATCAATACCAATGCTTGAAAATTGAAGCATGGATGGTCACCAAGGAGACCATAACCACGAAAATGAAGAGAAAGGAAGAGAGGTCTTGAAACTTACCCAAAAAGCTCAAGACTTGAAGCTTGGAGAAAGTGTTGAAGATGATGGATTTTCAAGAAACTCCAAGAAGAAAAAGTGTTTAGAATGATGAGAGGATTTAGGAAATGTATTTAGATGTAAATTTTGTGAAGATTGAGTGGGGAGAAGGAGGGCTGGCCGTAGCAATGGAGAGGAGGGAAGGAAGAGAAGAAGAAAAATGGAGAAGAAGAAGAAAGGGTAGAGAGAGAAAGTGTCTTGAGAAATTATGAATTAAAGTGTGGTAAATTGATTAAGTGAAAGCAAATAATTTCCCCCCCCCCTTTGAGTGGGCTGCTGCCGAGCTTGAGAGAGAGAGGAGGGAGAGGAATTTTTGGCTTCCCTTGGAAGCTAAGGGCATTTGAGTCATTGTTTGGTCAAAGCTTCTCAAAGAAGCTTTGATTATTTAATATTAAATTTGAATTAAAGTGGATTGATTAGACATAAAGTGGATTGTTTTGAGATAATGTGATAGAATTTTTATTACATACTATTATCCAATGGATAATAGTTACAGTTGACAGAAGTCAGTATTTAATTAATCTGACAAATAAATTTTTTGCAGTATTGGTTTGTTTTATCTGTTAAGATTTCTCAAAAATTGTGAAACCTCGTAAACTGTGTCAAGTCTCAGGTTTAGTAAGATCCTCCTTCGACATGTCCATAGTCCAAGGTTCCTGGAGAAAACATAGCGTTTCTCCGGTTCTGTTCAGTGCGCACGTAAAACGAGGAATATACTAAAATATTCGACGTTTTCGAAAAATTTCCAAAAAATTCTAAAAAATTGCAAATATTATAAAACGACTATTCGTCATATAATTTTTCAATTTTTGAAGCGTTACAGTCGTTTTCCCGACTCCACTCAATATTCACGTAAAACGAAAAATATATTAAAATATTCATCATTTCCGAAAAATTCCAGAAAAATTCACATAAATCACAAATATTATAAAATGACTACTTGTGGTGAAATAACTAATTTCCAGAGCGTTACACTGACCTCAGCAATTCTCAGCTCAGTGTGCACGCAAAACGAGAATTATATTAAAATATTCATCGTTTCTGAAAAATTCTAGAAAAATTTATAAAAATTAAGAATAATATAAAATGATCATTTATACTTAAACAGATATTTTTCGGGATGTTACACAAAGTCCACAAAATGCCACCCATTACACCCAAGTACCAATAAACTAGGGTAAGCTTTAACACTTCTTGTTCATATATAGAAATCTTTTTCTTTAGTTTCTTAATCTGCTTCTTTTCAATCCTAGGGATTGGATCATCTAGCCACATGAAGAAATCGTATCCTTTATTTACGCATCCAAAATCTTCTACTTAGGTTATCCTTAGTTTTGGAAGTGTGTATAACATTCCTTCTTCCACAAACACACATGATTGATTTAGGTTTTGCGGTGCAGGTGAGCTCGAGCTTGAGCATTTATTATGAGATGAACACCAAGAAAGAATTTGACAACTCATTTTCATGATTCTAGGGTGAGATTGTTGCGATTCGTGTGATGGGGGGAATTAGGTCAGATTATTACTGCGATTCAATTTGTGGTGTTAGGGTTAGGGTGCAAGGTTTCAGGAAATTCAGGCTAGAGTTGCTGGATTAGGGTTTTTGATTTTTAAAATTAGGGGAGATGACTATTTTTAACATAGGGCATCCCTAACCAATGTGAGCTCTAACGAGGATAGCCAGTTGGATGCCTACATGGAGATAATGGTCCACTTAGGCAGATAACTTGCCACAAAGGATGTTTATGGACAATGTCTCGAGTTTGGTGGAAGGAAGGATTAACATTATGTCACTTTTTGCCTTCAAGGGACCAAATTGATGTCAACCTCACTTTTTAGGAATTAAAATGAAAATTTACTCTTAAATATTTTAACACATTTTAATATAATTTAATAATTAAAAATTAATGATTATAATTAATAACAAAGTCAGATTATTTCTCTTTAATAATTTGAATTTAAACATATTTTTTATTATATGAGCTAATTTTGAACATAAAAAAAAATCAAATGCAAATTTTGGTACAAAAGTTTAAATGAATAAAATACTAATAAGTTTAAATTATTTTTTAAAAAATAAAAAAATGTATTCAACTCCCTCAAACTTTAAAACTTTTGTAAAATATTATCATAAATGTTAAAATTATCTCAATTAATCTATAAACTTTAATTATTAATTAAATATATTCTTCTATTTAACTTTGGTTAAGTTTCTAACAAAATTGCCATGCAAAGAAATTCTAAACCATCTATCTTCGTGTGATTTAAGCCATTCATTAATTTATAATTTAAATTCAAATTTCATCTAATTTTTATCTTTTAAAATTAAAGAAATATAAAATTTTAAAAAAATTATCATGTAAAACAAAACGAAAACAATTCTCGTCCAACGTTATACTCTAACTTATATCCACCATATACCACGTGGTCATATTTTGTTTACTTGACCTCCCTTTTCCCTCCCTTTCTCTGCGCTTCTTGTTTCTTTCTTTCTTTCTCAAATTTTAAACATTTATGTGATTCCTTCTCTCATTCTCGGTTTCTCCACTTTCTCTTGCTCTAGGTGCCAGCTTCTTCCCCACCACCATCCACATCTATAGAGTAGCCACCAAAACATCATCTAGCCACCAAGACATCACCAGCCAGTTTCAACCTCTACCTTAACCACGAACCAGGCAACCAATATCCTAACACCAAACCCCATACGCACCAGCCCTACTAGCCACTGTGACCTAGTACCAAGAAACACTGCGCACCCATGCATCGCTCGCACCACGCGCTCCACCGTATGAGCTGGTTCCCCATCCTTGCTTCTTATCCCTTTACCCATTCTCCTCTTTACCCACTCCCATACCCTTGAATGTGCCTTATCTAGGTCACCACACATCATGCATTTTGCTGCTGAGCTGTGTCAAGAGAACTTTGTCTTCCAGACCTGTGTTGTTGCCTCCTTTGGCATAGCCTTTAGCAGTGGAGTCTCTCATTCTATCAACTATATAGAATCTTTTTGAAATTGGGAATATATTAATGTTGTGACCCCTTTTTATTTCATGGGTTGAAATGTGGTTTGTGATTAATTCTAGATAATATGCTTCTTAGCTTTGAAATTGGCAAGAACTGTATGAGGAGTTGGATTTTTTGTATCATTTTTGATTCTAAAGTATGCTAGTTTTTGTTTGTGGTGGATATAGATTGAGCCAAGCGTGGTTTGTAGTGAAACAACATTGGAAGGAAGTAAAAGTGAACCTTGTTTGCGAGTTGGGGGACATAGGTTAGAAGCAAGTGAAAGTGAACCTTGATTCCCAATGTGCTATATTGCTCACTCATTCTTTTGTGGATTTGCACCATTCAACATTTGCCATTGTTTCTCAAATCAAAAATTTGCTTTAGCGATAATGGAAGGTTGATTTTTCTCATGTTTACAGGGAATCTAACAGGGCATTTGCTATTATGTTCCTTGTTGTTCAACTAATATGCATAAAAAAAATTATGGTTAACTGATGAAACTTATAGATATTAGACATTCTTCCTTTTCCTTTTCTTTATTTTCTCAGAAGATAAAGTAGTAGATTTTTTATTAGGCTCTTTTCAAGTATGCAGATTTAAAAAGGTGTTTCTAATGTATTGTTTGGTCAACCAAGATTAATTATGGAGCAAAAAGTTATTACTCAAATTTTTTTTGGGGATTGTTATGCAAGTTTTGTAATAGCCAGAAGTTTAACTTATGCTTGCTTACATTATAGCTCTAACCATGTAATGTGTCTAATTAAGTTATGGTTGCCATGGGTGGGATACTGGGGTTGGATTGCATTGCATATGATGCTCCTATCGAGTGAATTATAAGATATCAATGTAGTCCTTAAGTCCTTTTCTTCATGTTAGGTTTATGTTTGATAATGGTTACGGGGTTCCTTTACTTCATGATTTTTGGTGTCCTTTAATATGGTATGGATTGATTGGCCAGAATGAAAAATTTTAATTGATGATTACTAGTGAAGGTTGGCAACAATGTAATTAAATCTCATAAGCCTGCACTAAGTGCTACAGTGGTCATAGAACCTACTTATTAGGTGAATCCTATAGTTAGAAGAATGATAATGTTTAGCTGTATTCCATTGTCACACACACACACACACACACACACACACATATATATATATATATATATATATATATGTGGGCGCTTTCTGTGTTGCAATGAAAAGAAAAAACAAAGAAACCTAAGAAAGAGAAGACACTTTTCTCTTAGGTTTCTTCCTCCGTGCCCAGCAGCATCTTATTCTCTTCGAGAGCATCTTATTCTCTTCGCGAGAACTTCCGGATCGGAGAAGCATGCGGAACGGGCTCCGCGTTCATTTCGTTGGCAGAAACGATCCACAATCCATTCGGGGCTTCGGGGAACCCAAAGAAGTCTTTCGACTTGATTCATAGATTGAATCAATGATAGATAGAAAAAAGATATCTCGTTCATCTATCTTTTTTTTTTCTCTACTCTAAAGAGGAATAGAATAGACATCCCCTTAGATGTCTATGTATCCTTTATCCCCATTTTTTTTTAGAGCGTTATATCTTATCTGCTCTCTCTAAAAAAAAAATGGAGAGAGAAAGAGCAGATGGATCCTATCCCCTATATCGAACACTAAATCCTATCTATTGATAGAAAGATCTTCGTCAAATACCGGACTTTGCCTTTTTTTTAGGAATTTCATATCCAAGGCAGCTTACCACAAGCACCCCACCCCATACGACTAGTTGGGGTTCGCCTTTTTAATCAAACAAAGTAAGTATAAGTAGTAGGGGCTTCATAGCGACTTTCATTCTAAAGGAAAACGAAGAACCAACCTTTAGTCAATAGGAGCCCTACTTCCCTCATATATATATATATATATCTTGGCATTGTTAGAAGAAAAGTTCAGATTATATTTGAAAATTTGATCTGATTGACTTGTGAGAAAGTTAGACAACAAAAAGTAGATGTTGTGACTGTTTTGTTCAAATTTCATTGTATAGAACCTTATAAAAGATGCTTTCCTTTCTGTAGGGACCTTTCATACAATAATTACTCAAGAGATCTACCAAGGTCATTCGGTTCCTTAGAAAATCATGCTAGATTGTAAGTTTCTTCTTTTATATGCCTTTTTTTTCCCATAAACTTAATTTATGTTTTATCCTATACTCAATGGCAGAACTTTCTTTTGCTGCCATTCGATCCATATTATGATCTTCTAAGATACCCATATGATACCCACTGATTATATTTTCTAATGTTAATTTTTTATTGCATTAACATAACGCTATCAAATGTCAAATTGGTAGTGAGATAATGAGCAATTTCTTTTGGCATCTAGTTAGTTAGGTGTATACTATAGATAATTGTTTAGCTTGTCTGGGGCTTATTAGATTTTGCTTGAGATGATTTGGATAATTTGGTGCGTTACAAGTGATTTCTAAAATCTAAATTCAAGAATGTTAAGAATCTCACAACACCTCTAAAATGTTTTTTCTTCTTCCTAGTTTCCTTTTACTAATAACAAAAAAGAAATTTTGTGGAATTTACTTTTTACGATATGTAGGCTTTCAGAACATTCTTTGTCGAAATAGTAATAACTAAGTGGCTACATTCTATTCCACATTTAATAACAGATAATTAAAATCGAAAACTTGGTCTTGCGTATATTGCAATGCCTCACTATTGATAACGTACCAGGATACATGTTGTGATACATAAGCGATAAATGGCTTTTTTTTTTGTAAACTAGGTGTATTGTTTTGTATTTACTTTATTTATGTGTTTTTACTAGTAGCCTTAAGAGTATTTGAAGAGCAAAAAAATATCAAATTTGAAGTGCAAAGAAATATCAAATTTGAAGTGCAAAGAAATATCAAGTTGACCCCCACCACTGGAACTCATTTTTGGATTCACCAAAAACTCATAGAGATTAATCACTTTTACCTAATGTATTAACCAGTTATTTTGGATGCACCAATTAATGACTTTCACCATAAAACCATTGACATTCACCATTTACTCCCAACTTGTTAACCACAACAATACGCATGTTAACTCTAACTAGCCATGTATTTGTAATAGGTTTCTCCCCCATTATTATAAACTTATTTTTGCATTCACCAGAAACTCATATAGTTTAACCACATTTTTCTAATGTACTAACCAGTTAACTCAAATTCACCAAGTAACGATATTCACCACAAAACCATGGACATTGACTAGTTCTTCCTACAATATTAACTAGAAAATTACACATCCCAACTCCACTCCACTAGTAATTCATTTGTAAGTAGTTTACACCCACTATTGGGAACTCATTTTTGGATTCACTAGAAACGCATAGAGATTAACCACTTATTCTTAATGTATTAACCAGTTAATTTAGATTCACTAAGTAATGACATTATCCACAAAACCATAGATATTGACCAATTCAACCTAATATATTAACCAGAAAATTTACACATCCAAACTCTACTCCACTACAATTCATATGTAAGTAGTTTACCCCCACTATTGGAAACTCATTTTAGGATTCACTAGAAACTAATAAAGATTAACACTTATTCTTAATGTATTAACCAGTTAATTTGGATTCACTAAGTAATGACATTATCCACAAAACCATGGATATTGACCAATTCAACCTAATATATTAAGTAGAAAATTTACACATATAAACTCCACTCCACTAGAAATTCATATGTAAGTAGTTTACCCCTACTATTGGAAACTCATTTTAGGATTCACCATAAACAATTAGAGATTAACCACTTATTCATAATGTATTAAACACTTAATTTGGATTCACCAAGTATTAGGAACTCATTTTAGGATTCACCAGAAACACATAGAGATGTTACACTTATTCTTAATGTATTAACCACTCATAGAGATTAACCATTTTTTTCCTAATTTCTCAACCACTTAGTTTGGGTGGACCAATTATCGGGAACTTATTTTTGGATTCACCATAAACTCAAAACTAGTTAACTACTTATTCGTAATGTATTAACCAGTTAATTTGGATTAACCAAGTAATGAGATTCTCCACAAAATCATGGATATTGACCAATTCATCCTAAGATATTAGCTAGAAAATTACACATCCTAACTCCATATTGTCACCGTAAGGAAGTGCCTTTCAGAATATATGAACCTTCAATATAGCTTATTGTATAGATGCTGATAAATGGGCGTGTGAGTTAACCTTATGTGAGGGTGAGACTATACAAATCTCGTTGGATGGATTGAAGTTGTGCTAATAGGTCATTTTATGTGAAATGCTTGGTATGATAGTTTAATTTATTAGTCTAATAATGCTGACTTAGATGTATGTACATTGGCTGACAAAGTTTCAATATACGTGTTAACAAGTCCTGAACACATGTACGGTTTGCCTATTCTATAAAATAGTCCAATAGACTTGAGTTGAAGATTTTTGTGTTTGCTATAAAAGAACATTAATGGATGAAATATGGTTTTATTATCAGTTTGAGTACTGAAATTATTTCAAGGATAAAGGCTAAATTATTTCCATTTAAGGTTCCTAATTTGGTTTGGGGTCTATTTTACTATTTTAGGGAGGTAAATCGTTATGTCAAAAGCTTGTGTTCATAATGTTATGGTTTGCTTGATCTTAATCCTTTGCTGCATTCTATTTGTTCAAAAAAATCTTGCTTGAATAATGTAGTGATATGTATGCTCATATGAGTTTTTGCTAGAATACCTTTTCCAATTGCCAATTTGTAATAGAGTTACCATGAAATGTGTTAAAAGTCAAAGAAATGTTGATTGTCTCACTGGTCACAATGGATTTTACATCTTGATGATAATTTTGGTTGATTTGTCTTTAGTTGATTGTTGCTGCCAGTCTGTAATTGAATATGTGGGCAGGTGATAACTTCATAAAATGTCATTATTTGTGCCCTATATATGTAGTTCATAGATTACTTAGTCTTTGTATTTATGCATATTTGGAAGGTTTTAGGCTTAGATTTGTCAAATGCAATTTGGACACCTTCCTATATGATCTTGAGCAAATTGTGCATATTCTTAAGTGATCAAGTGAATTTATAACTTATATTTGATTTGGTGATTTCTCTAATGTAGGATGGGCTCAAAAGAGATGAATTGATGCAAGTCAAGGCCCAATATTGGAGGATAAAACCAAAGAAGCATTCCAGCATAGCACGCTGCGGCATAAGGAAGTGTACGTCGCGGCATGAGCTCATCACTTGCTGTTAGTACTTACACTCGAGGCATGCGTGTCGCGGCGCAAGGAAGTGCACGCCGCGACGTGAGGTGCAAAACTGAGCTAATGAATAGTTTTTTATTAGATTTTCTAGTCATGGCCGTTTAGGGTTAGAGAAGCTACGACTTTGTCCTTCATTTTTGGACAGATTGGAGGCCAAGGGAGCCAAGGTTGGAGGCTATCTTCCTCATGGAGGGAGATTCAAGCATCAATGGAAACACCCATAAGCTTTTCCTCCTTTCTCCCTTTTCTTTCCTCTCTCCTATTATCTTGAACATGATTTTTGTATTGTATTTTTGTGTTCAATGTTGTAGCAGTTGTTTTAGGGAATACTTTGAATCTTTTTTTTATGAATATCAATGATTTTGTTCTCCTTTGAGTTTGTATGGATGTATGGTTTTGTTCAATCATATTGTTCTTAATGCTTTTGAATGCCTGGTCATCATTTAAGCTAATTTGATAAAATCTAATGAGCCTGGACATGGGACTTCGGGTTTTAGATCATAGGTATGGTTGATACATGTTTAATTCCATTCCAATGGCGGGATGAGTGGATTCGCTACTTGGATAGAAATATAACTCTTAGCCATGCATAGCAGAAGTTTGAGAATAAATCTTAAAGAGTGGATTTTGTGTTAGCTCTCATGGAAACATAGTGAGTTGGGCAATTGAAACCATGTTTGATTGACCCCTAGACGTAGGCTTTCAACTAAAGTAGATTCTCAAGCTAACCTAATCATTGCATTCATATTTATGAAGAGGATTGTATGTTGTTAGTTGAAATAAAGGGTGAAGAAGGATTTCCCTAAGCTCTAGCCATTATCTTTATTGCTTTCTAATATTTAGTTTATATCCATTTTCCCTATTTTTATGTTCTTGAATAGAATTGCTTAAGCTATTGGTTGATATTTAGCATTAAAAATAACCTTATCCTCGTGGGAAGATATCTTACTCTTCACTGTATTACTTGTTTGGCTCGTGCACTTGCGGCCTTAAAAGGGACAAACAACAGGTCTATTTGGGATTTAGAAAATGATGTTGCATGATTTTTTTTTAATTGAGCTCATTGTTGTCATGGTAGTACAATGGTGTGTTATTGTTGAATGGAAATAGATAATCATGGCTTCATTTGATGATAGTTCAGTAGTGCCTCGGTGATTTTATTATGAAGACATCTTTTGATCTTTTCTATTGCATTGATTCTGTTGTGGTTATGTTAATGAAGTCTTGTTTTTTTTTTATGGTCTCCAATGTTTCTTATTTTTTTCTTCTTTACTGATTCGATTTATGCCATCTTAGTCCTCTTTAAGATTGTATGACATCCAACAACATAACTAATGTGCATACTTACATTGAATTTTTTGCATGGAAATGCACTTGAGTTGCTGGTTTAACCTTGTTTTGGCTTAATGCTTGAATCATGGAACTTATTGAGGCTAAGTCAGTGAATTGTAATGCGTGATATAGTTTGGTGTCTTGTAAGTACGGTTGACTATTAATATAGTTGCCGAGTTTGCTTAGTTGCTTAAGTTCATTTGGTGTGAAAAATATGTGTCTGTTGGCAACCTGTGTTCATTAAAGAATAGACATGAGTAAAAAATGCTTATATATTTTTTGATTAGGTGTTGTTGATTTGTCGGGTTGACATTAGGGAGTTTTATGTTTTGGAAAAATCTTCCAATAATACAGTTGTGACCAATACGGTTGATTACCTTGTTCTCCATTTGTGCTTTAATCTTGTTGTACTTATGAAATTTCATACTTGGTCTTCTGTATATGCAGAATACTTCCATGGACAGCTCACTGGCAAGACAGAGGTGTGATTTGCCCAACATCAATCAAGTAACCAACTAGGTTAATTTAGAAAAAAAAATGTTATACTTGTTTGGCTATGAAAATATGTTGACCAATTTGTTCTCCTAACACAGAAGTTACGATTGCGGCATGTTTGCACACCGAGGTTATTGATTGACGTGAATAGCTCATTGACGGATGTCCAGAAGTCCCGAATTGAGTCTACCTCATTCAAGTCACTGTTATATATGTCAAAGAATTTAGAAATCAATTGTGTCTTGTTGTGGGAGTTAGCGTCTAGATGGGTTGAAAGAGGTGGGGGATTTAGAGTTAGGGGTAAGGTTATCCCATTTAGTCTATTAGATGTGTGCTTAGCACTTGGATAGCGAATTGCAGAGGAAAAGGTTACCCCACGTGACGATGGAGTGGACCTGTAACGTCTGGGACTGCCTGCAGGATTGACGAGTGTCTCCACAAACCAACACGGGTCTTTTCAGCGTGCTTTGTCCTCATTCACACGCATCTTAGGAAACTTCCCAGGAGGTCACCCATCTCACAATTGCTCCAGGTCAAGCACGCTTAACCATGGAGTTCTTATGTTCTAGGCTCCTGAAAAGAAGTTACAACTTGTTGATATGGCTATGCCTAATCAATTCCTTTAAGCCATCCTCAACTATGCAGTCTCATACCTGCACAGTCTCTGAATGCCTCTCATTCTAGTGCGTATTCAGTTTATTCATGGGACCCTTCACCTAGAAGCTAGCCAAGAGCCGCTCATTGATGCTTTCTCTTAGCACCAGCATCTACTCCCCGCCCTCGTCGGCCCCGGGATGCCACATGCCCACTAACTTTCGCTTGGTTCGTCCCCGAACCACACCATACTAGGAGAGGTCCCGTCTCTGATACCATTTATAATGTCTGAGATTGCCTGCAGGATTGACGAGTGTCTCCACAAACCAATACGGGTCTTTTCAGCGTGTTTTGTCCTCACTCACACGCATCCTAGGAAACTTCCCAGGAGGTCACCCATTCCACAATTGCTCCAGGTCAAGCACTCTAAACCATGGAGTTCTTATATTCTAGGCTCCCAAAAAAAAGTTGCAACTTGTTGATATGACTACATATAATCAATTCCTTTAAGCCATCATCAACTATACAGTCCCATACCTACACAGTCTCTGAATCCCTCTCATTCTGGTGTGTATTCAGTTCATTCATAGGACCCTTCACCTAGAAGCCTACCAGGAGCCGCTCATTGATGCTTTCTCTTAGCACCAGCGTCCACTCCCCGCCCTCGTCGACCCCAGGACGCCACATGCAAAAGGTGTGGGAAATTATGGCATAAGGATTTGAACTTATGCAACGAACAACGAGACGAGTTATGGTAATCTGGAATGATGTAACTGAAGATGCAACGTTGAAGCTAGAAGACAAAATGGGGAAACAGTATCCACATTTATACGAAGCTACGCAAATTTCGAGGAAGAAATTCTTTTTAGAGGGGGAGAGTTGTAACACCTCAAAAATTTAGCTATTTGACTGTAATGACAAAATTGTACTGTTTTGCAATTTCTGTTTGCTATAAAAATATTTTAATTGTTCTATGACTGTATTTAATAATTTTGTGTGATTTGCTTCGTGTCAAGAAAATAATAATTTTTGGGCCGGGAAAAATCTTTACGTATTTATTCGGAGTTAGGGAATCTTACTAAACTCAATTCCGAGAGATACGTGTCATAATCTTTTAATTTTTAGAAGTTATCTATGAAATAAAAATATACTGTATTTTTTTTATATAGCGGACAAATACTTACTGACTTATAAGCAGTATGTTCTATCCATTATGTAATAATTTTTGTAACTATTGTCCATTGGATAATAGCTTCCAAAAATATCTGGGAAATTAATCATGACAACTTTATGATGAACCAATAGGAGAACATAGCTTGTTTGCTAAGTTTTGGAAAAGTCAACGATAGTGGCTTGAATTCTCTAAGCCAATAGAAAACTAGTCTCTTTGAAATAATCCAATAAGAATTGGTCAAGTTTGATGGTTATATATTGAACTAATAGGAATTTAGTCTTCCTTGATAAACCAATTAGAATCTAGTCTTCATTTGATAAACCAATTAGAAGTAGTCATCTTTGATGAACCAATAGGAAAGCTATAGAAATAAGATTAACCAATAAGATTAAGTCAACATTTGTGGCAAAGACTTTTCAAGAGCAACCAATAGAATTTGGTCAACCAAAATGACAACCAATAGGAATCAAGTTAGTAAACATCCAACCAATAGAAATTGGTCAACAAAAGTGACAACCAATAGGAAACAAGCTTAGAGGTGAAGGCTTTGGATATCTACCATTGATTTAATCTATGGTGGAGATTAGTCTCACAAAATGGCTAGGACTTTTTGTGACCCTTGGATGGAAAGTATGAAGAGAAGTTTTTGACCCTCCATTTTGGAGATGCATCTTATGGCTAAGATTTCATGGCGGAGAGACCCAATGGTTCAAATTCAATCTTATCATTTGGAGACCTACACCAAAGATCAACCATTGATTCAATCAATGGCTCTTGAAGCTCCAAAAAGTGGCTAGATGAACTTGGACACTCCTTTGGTGTCCAAGGGGGGGCTCACAGTTTTGAGAGCATTAGGAAGGCTATAGGAAAGCTTCTAACTCATTTGATCTCATCTTCTTCATTTTCCTAAAGCAAATTTCACAAATCCTCTCACTTTCTCTTGTTCATGGTTTCGGCCAAGTAAGAGAAAACCTTTCTTCCATCTTAAATAATTTCTACCAACATCATTTCTTGAATCCTTATATCAATCCAAGCATCTTTGTAGTTGAAGCTTTGATTAAAATCATCCATCTTCAAGGAGTTGTTTCAAAAGCCAAAAACTACACACAAAAACTCTCATCTTTTCCTTTCCTTATACCTCACGGCCAAAGGCCTAGAAATCACCTCCAATCTTTTTTAATTTCATCCAACCTAGTTTCCTAGATTTTTAAGATATTTTAAGAAACTTTCATGTTGGAGACTTTCTCTAAATCATCCATCTTCAACCTTGATCTTCAAGTTCAAGATCAAGAGCCTTTAGGTGAAGATTTGTGTTCTTTATCTTTCTTTTCTTTGGTAAGTTTCTAAGACCATATTTTGGCTTATGGTTATCTTTGATATCCTTGAATATTACTATTGTATGTGTTTCTTTGTTTTTAAGTGCTACTTAGTGGAGTAGATCTATTTCAAGAGGACAAGCAAGGAGCTTTGGAGGAAATCACCAAAAGGTAAGAGGGAGATTACCCATATCAACCATGTGTTGGTGGTGAAGAATGGATGTGTATGTGTGGCGAAGAATCCATAAGGATTTATTCACTTGTTTGTTAAAGAGTTTTCCATATTTATGATTGTTTGGTGATTGATATGTTTATTACTTTGATAATATGCTTTAGTATGTGTTTATGATGTATGATGATTGTGTATGTAATAAGATGTGATTTACATGATAAAGGAAAGTATGTTGGTTCCAAAGAACCATGGAGGCACACAGCCTCAAAGGTATTTTGGGAGCAAAAGATTCTAAGTATTTTACTAATCATGAGTTTTAGATAAAAAGGGTAATAAGTTAATGATTTTAAGGATTTGCAAAGAAAGTAAACATAAAAATGAACAAAAGTTTTATAATGAAGCTATTTGTGATTTTTGGTTAATATGCCAAGGATTGGTAAATTAAGTCAAAAGAATGATTTTTAAGAGTAATCTTAGATTATTATTTGTAAAGGATTTATAGTAATGAATTTTGAGATTTTGAAAGTAAGTGAGAATTATTTTTGGAAACTATGAAATTGGTAGGATCAATTTATAAAGAGAAATAAGTTGATGACTTGAAGTTTACTGACGTATAGCTCACCCGTTGGGTTTTGAGGTGCGTTAAGAGATTTTAAGTTGGAATAATTGATTTGAAGGAAATGTTGATTTTGGAGAAATAATGAAAAATATTACGTAAAGAATTTTTAAGTGAAGAAAACGTGGAAAATGAAGTTGGAAATGACATTGATTTTTGGAAAATCCAAAATGATGTTTGAGATATTGAGAAATGTTTTATGTAGTTGAGAAATGATGAAAAATGATTTATGCGACTTGAAAATATGATTTTTAAGCTACACGATTTTGAAAACATTGAAAAATTGCTACGCAATTTAGAAAATGCGTAAATATTTTTATGCGATTGAGAAAACGTCAGAAAATGATTACGCGATTAGAAAACATAACCAAAGTGTTACACGATTGTGAAAATGCGTTAAAAATAATATGCAATTGAAAATACAGTAAAGATACTGTAAGAACTGATGTATTGGACCCGGATGTGTCGATGATATTATATAATTATATGAGTAATTATATAATATCCATTGATCTTATGATATTAGACAATTGTATAGGTGGTTGTTCTAATCTCATAGGAGAATCTTTTTAATGATGAAAGAAGATATACATTGAGGCATATGATGAAATTAACACATGCATTGAGGTATTCGCGAATTGAACAGAATTGCATTGAGGTATTCGTGCATTGAACAGAAAATAACTGATAGCTAATATGACCCTTGTGGTTGAAGAGTGAATGAGAATTGAAAAGTGAGATCTATGATGGATCTCGGGTGAAACATCCTGAAAATTAATAATTTCATGATAAATAGTCGTTTTATAATATTTGTGATTTTTGTGAATTTTTTTGAATTTTTCTGGAGATGTGGAATATTTCAATAATATTCATCATTTTGCATGCACACTGAGCGGAGCCGGAAAAATGAAATATTTTTCCTGAGAACCTTGAACTGTAGAAATGTCAACGGGAGATCTTACTAAACCCGAGGCTAGACACGATTTACGATATTTCACATTTTTTGATATTTTTATCTGATAAATAAAAATCACAAAATAATTTTATTATCCATTGGACAATAAATACCGGTTTTTGTTAACTGTAACTTTTGTCTACTGATAATAAATCTAATACAATGTTAGTCATATTTTAGAGAACACTTTAATGACATCACAATGGTGATATCATCACCATGACATCACTTTGACTTTTCAAAAGGTGAACTTTGGCTTGTTGGAGAAGCTTGGAGGAAGCTTCCTTGCACTTTCCTATTGGCTTAATCAAGAATTCACATTTCCTCTTTGTTCCTCTCTATTACACAATTTTGGGGGCTCTTTGTGGCCACTCATTTTATTTCATGCATTTACACAAAATACACTTAAGCCACCTTTCATTTCATTTCAAATTTTACTATCACTTTCTCTCTCTATTTTCTCTCTTCATCTTTTTCTCTCAACTTTCTCTTCTTCTCTTCTCCTCTTCCTTCTCCAATCCCACGGCCTTGGAGGCTGGCCAAACCCTTCATCTCATTTCATTCAACTACTCATTTGTTCATCTCATCATTCCTATCAAAGAGATAAAGCAAAAAGCTCTCACCTTTCTCCTTGTGAAGCTCACGGCCTCACCCCTCAAGACCAGTCATCCATCTTCTTTTCTTTCAACCAATCCTTGATCTTGAATCTAGACACCATTGTAAGTAACTTTCATGTTGTGATCATCACCAAAATCCATCATTTTCGTTTTGTTCCGTCAAGCATCAAAGTTGGAGACTTTAAGGTAAAGTTCATAGCTTTATCACCTTTCCTCCCCATTTTCGTGATTCTTGATCTCTTAGGTGATCAAGGGTTCTTTTGCTAAGCTTTGATGATGACTTTGGTGAGTTTTGATGTCCTTAGGGTTTTCTTGAAGGTGGAAAACGAAAATCAAGAACAAACGAGCTTGCTTTCTTGAGTTGTCTTCCATAGGTAAGAGGGAGATAATTCTCTTCAACCTATCTTGGTAGTGAGGAAATTTTTTTGGTGTGTTGATGAGGAATCTATGTGTGGATTGCTCTCTTCGTTGTGTTGTTTCTCATGATTGTGTATTTATTTGGACTTGTATGAGTTATTGGTTGTCTTTGCATGTCTTGATGGTTATGAATTGTATATATATCTTGTTTGGATTAACATATGGAAAATGTTGGGTTTTCTTACCATTTTGGGGGTCATGGCCTTAGGGCCAATTTTTAGGAATTCAAGTGTGATTTTGGAGACATTGGAACTTAAGTGATTAGGTGTTAAAGAATTGATGATTGTAATGGAAAAATTTTGGGACTTCTCTCTTGGGAGGCTCACGGCCTCAAGGAGATTTATTGGTTTAAGTTGTGATCTTTGTGCAACCTTAGCTCTAAAATGATTAAATGATAAGTGATCAACATTGTGGTGAAGGAAAAAGGGGTTAGACTTTGTTATAATGAGGCTCACAAATTCCTAAGGCAAAATGCCACAAAATGTAGTGCTAAAATGGAGATGTAGATGATTAGAGAATTCTAGATTCGTTAAGAGTTCATAAAATGGAAAGAACAAAGAATAAGACTTTATATTATGACTTAGAATGATTTTGGACATATGGGAAGAACAAAAGAGTTTGTGAGACTTGCAAAAACCTTAGAATAATTTTAAGTGAGCATAATTGATTAGATTAAGGAACTTGATCAATATAAAGGAATGAAGGTTGAATAAGGACTTTAAGAGAATCCCTCTAAAAAATAAATTCATAAGGGATGTTAATTAAAGTGAAACCTCATAATGACTTCATAAGAGACGTTAATCAAAGCAAAACTTTGTGAAGGTTTCATAAGAATTGTATGGGGGCCATAAGGCACAGTGAAAGCCGATTGCATGCATTATGGGCCCGACAAATCACTATTCTTTTTATGGTGAATGAACGAGAATTGGATAGTGTGATCCCTAATGGATCTATAGGGGGCGTATGGCGCGGTGGTTCATTTCGTGATGATGTTATCACTCTATATACCCCTGGCCATGATAAACCGATTGCAAAGCATTACGGGCCTGACAAAGTACTATTCACTTTGTGGTCTGGCATAGATTGTCATTGAGGGAGACAGATCTTCTAGAACGTTCATCTTTGAAATGGAATAGAAAATCTTGGTACCAAATGCACAGATATTGTGAGTCGGCATTGTGAGTTGGCATTGTGAGTCCGCATATCATATGACACTCATTTATATGATGATTATACTATTGTTTTATTGATGTCATGATTATCCGAAATGTTTTAATTGATCATTATCTGTGACTCTGTTACTATTTCTTTTACCATATATGACTTTTACTGTTTAATGTTATTGCTCTGCTATGTGGGCGTCCTGCGTCATTCTGTTTCTTTACTACCATAATTTGTAATGTAAGTAGGATGTCTCACCTCTTTCCTGTATCATTGTATTTCTGTTTTATATATATATATATATATATATATATATATATATATATATATATGATAAAAGATCGTGAGGAAAATGATGAGGAACCACACCTTTACTGATCGGATTGGGTTGATGCATTATTTTCAATATAGCGTCTGGACGAGATTTCTTCGGTTACGCATGGGTGCAACTTCATGGGGGCATTAATGCCTGACGTGTTGACTGGGACACCGAGCGTCACATATATTTGGGGTTGCGGCTTTGTCTGCTAGTAGTACCTATCCTAGGGTTACTACTTTCCCTTTTTGTGCTTTTGTACCCATAATCTTTTATTTGAATATGTAAGTACTATGTTCGTGTTATCAGTGCTTTGTGTTAAAGACGAATATATTATATATGAAATATGTTTTTCCTTTGGTGGTTGTATTCTGAATGGTTGGATACTAAATATATTTTCATTCGGGGGTCATACTTTCTATCTATATAAAATGAAAATTTTTGAAAAGATGGTTGTTGAGACTGTGACATGCCCAGATTTAGTGACTGTGGTATTAATGACGATTGTGCCATAGTTATTAGATCTAGGATTGTTACATTAAGTGGTATCAGAGCAGTTCATCCTGTTAAGCTGGGGTATGGACTTGCTATGTTTAGGCATATTAGAACTTTGTATGTTGTGCATTTCCTTGTCTCTTGATTGAGATGATGGGAAAGGAATGCATGGCTTGCCATAGGTTGAATGTTAGTAGCTACTGTGATACAGTTACATGATATTGAGGATTGACCTACTCAATGTGTAATATTCTGTGTGTACAGGAAACTATGACTTCACCTAGGTGTACTATATTAGGAGAATAGGAGTTCTTTAGCAAGGAGATCAAGAGGTTTTGGAAAATCGATCTTCTGGAAGAAAGGAATAACTAGTGTAAGTTTGGTTTGAGAAGCTGTTTGGGAGTTAAAGACTTGCAAGAGGTTATGCCATAGAAGGTAGAATGAAGAAGCTTGAATTAGAGACTGTTAGGATTCATAGATTGAACTTATCTTGTTTAGATTGTGTGATTCTTTGTGTTTGGTTTCCGAAAGGAGACAATACTATTTGAGATAATTACGTTTGCTTTGTTGTGTCATGTTTTGTCTGCCTTCAAAGAAAGTCAATGGTTCGTGGTAGACGTACAAAGGCAATGGCTCGTGGTGGACATACGCATGTGAACGCAGGCCAAGACAATGGAAGCATGATTGGGACTGCAAAAGAAATGCAAAGGGTAGCAGACGTGATAACCCACCAAGATTAGAGGGTCGCACAACAGCGAGAATTAGAAGTTGAGGTTCAGAATTTGTTGGAGGAAAGTCGACTTTGGGGTAACCTTGGACTGCCTAGATTCCAAAGGAGGAATAATAGAAAGGCTAATCAGTTTAAGAGGAAATTGTATTCACGACCACCGGGAAAGCAACAGCAACAACAACAGCAACAACAAATGTGTGGAGGTAATGCTAGTGGCAGTAGATCCAATCAGACCTTGACATTTTTACCAAGATGTAAGAAGTGTGGGAAGAACCACTTAACGAGGGAGTATAAGATCAAAGGGATAATATGCTTCAGGTGCGGAAAGCCTGGGCACATTTCTAAATATTGTGCTTCACCAAAGAAGAAGTCTTCTATTAATGATGCATGTGCTTTGTAACACCCTAAACTTTTGGTGAATGACTATTGTGTCCCGAATGTACTGTTTTCTGTTTTTCAACTTTAGGATAAATGATCGTTATGTCCTTTTTGTACTGTTTGTTATTTTTCTGTATGAAATACTGTTTTATTTTACTGTCTGTGATTTTATTTGAACTTTTTGTGTGATTTACTCCGGGGCAAGAAAATAATAATTTTCGGACCTGGGAAATCTTATTTTAATTATTCGGAGCTGGGGGATCTTACTAAACCCAATTCTGAATGATACAGTTAGTAATCTTTTAATTTTTAGGATTTAACTGTGCAATAAACTAATTTTATATTATTATAATATTATTTTATTAGTCAGTACAGATAAGTGGTAATGGACCCAGAAATGTTTTGCGGGATCCACGTTTAGCGAAACAATTAACGTTTTGGAGTAGTAGCTTAATGACTAGGCTTAATGACTGGGCTTAATTAGTGACAAGGCTTAATGACTAGGCTTAATGACAAGGCTTGGATTAGCCAATGAGAGCTAAGCTTAGTGATCAAGTTTTAATCCTCACCATTCATCAATTCTAAGGCTTGGATGGAGCCAACCAAGGGGACACCTCCCTTGCATTGAACTCCACGGCCAAGCTTCACTTTGGAGAGCAAAAATCATTTCATTCTCTAACATTTTCTCTCATCTCTCTCTTCCAAAAATACCAAACACCATTGATGCTTCTTTGAAGGTCCATTCGGCCAAGAACCCTACACTAACATCCATCCACCCAAAATTTCTTCTAACTTACTTTTCTAAACCTAAACACAATTCTAAGAATATCTCTAGTTGAGAGTTCTTGCAAAATCCATCATCTTGAGCTTGAAAAACTACTTGGGAGATTCTACCTTGAAGGTGAAAATCCTAGCTTTTCATTTCTAAATTCTATTTCAAGGTTCTAAGCCATGATTGATCCATGGTTTAAGCTTTCTTTCATGTTAGTAATTTGTAGAAATTGTTTAAGCTTGATAGGTGTCTTTGGAGGGTGAAAACTGAAACCATAGAAAGGAGTGAAAGAGTGTTTGTCTTCACTTAAGGTAAGAGGAAGACTTGAATCTTATCATCCTTGGGTGGTGGTAAGAAAATGGAATTGTTTGTGATTGTAGAATCCATAAGGATTCATTTGTGTGTTTGTTTTAATAGCCTTCCTATTTGTGATTTGTATTAATACGCATGTCTATAAGCTTTAAAAATATTGTATGTGTTAGAAATGCATGGATAATTAGTAGGATGTGAATAACATGCTAAGGTTTGCATGAGTGTTCCAAAGAACACAAAACCAAGGCTCACGGCCTCAATACAAAAAGGGAACCAAAATGTTCTCAACAATTTTCTAAAAGAATGATTTAATTGTCTTAGGAAAATTGACAAGATACAAAGTGATATAGAGTAAGAATAATGAATTTATGGATCAAATGGTGAAAATTGTGTATTTCGGCCAACATGCCAAATGTGAATGTTTTTATTTCTAAAATTGTTTTTCAACAAAGGTTAGGTAATAATGCTAAAATAAATTTTATTACAATGAATTTCGAGGAGTAAAAATGATTAGATTAAGTTTAAGGAACTAAATCTAAGAGTTTTACCATTTAAAAGAAAATACAGTAGCTTTTGTAAAATTTCTAACGTTGAGCTCATTTTATGTTTTGAAGCACGTTAGTAGTTTTCAAAAGTATAATTAAATGGTTATAATATAAATAAAAGGAAATTTTACAGAAAACTTAGAAAACCATTATCATACATTTTCTAAGCAAAATATTGTCAATTTTTGCTAAAAACAGATAAATAAGATAGAAAAGATATCCAATATATAATTTATATGGTATGAAAAATATTCTACGTAGTTCAAACGTATTAAATATTATTTTTTTGTTTATTTAAATAGTGATTTTTAAGGAAATCAGACAAGAAAATGATTTAAAAATCTTATGCGATTGAGAAAACGATTGAAAAATAGTACGCAATTTTAAAAATAGTAAAATATATTTATGCGATTTAAAAACGTTTGTAAAAATGATGAAATTTTGAAAACGCAATAAAATTTCTACGCGATTGATGAAAACAACAAGTTTTTACTGTCGGGCCAAAGTGGTGGACCCGGACAAATTGTGGAACAGTACTGTCAGGTGGGACATACTGTATATATATGAGATTTGCCATTGAGGGCATTTTCATAATTTTTGTCATTGAGGGCATATTTGAGATTTTTGCCATTGAGGGCATTTCTGTAAAAATGAATACTAATACCATTGAGGTTATTTTGGTAATTTTCATCATGCATTGAGTTTTGCCAATTTGGTTGATAATTGGTGGATTGATTGACGAGGTGAATTACATCGTGTTGTCGGTGTGATAAGCGTAGTGTAGTTCAACTTGAATGAACTTGGAGACATTAGTGTGCGGATTATTCCATTTGTGGACAGTTGGTAGCTCCTCTGGGCCGTGGTAACTGGCAACACACTAATGGACTCGACATGCACTATACTTAATCAAGATCTTGTGAAATCTATTTAGTACAAGCCTATAGTGACACGACGTTTTGACAGTGTGCTATACCACAACGTTATGACAGTGGGCTATACACGCAACGTGAGACAGTGAAATAGTTTGGGCAGTCGATGATACTAATAGATTTTGCGGGTCATTCTCTCTTATGTCTGTGTTTTTAGCTCCATGGAGTAGGGTTGAGTCACATTTAATATACCTATGTGTTATACATTTTAATATTTATCTATCTGTACCATTTTATCTATCTATACTATTATATGTTGTTGTTGTATTGAATTTCTGTATTACATGATATTATTATTTATGCTATTATAGTATGCTATATTGTATGAACTGTTATATTTGTTGTATTGTCGTTTTCTTATTTACCTTGTTTGTGGTGATATAGATTGTCTTACCTATTTCTTGTATGTGTTATCTGTATATTTTAAATTATGTGATAAAGAGTTTGAGGAAGAGGAACACCTCTTGAGTGTGAGTATCCGTAGGGAGGAGGAAGAGCAAAGAAGCCGAAGATCGGTTCTACGACCAAGAACCATCCGATCATCCATATCCATTGGATTGATTGTGTGAGTATGACACTACCAGATTCTTTGGATTCGTGCAACTTGAGTTTCACGGAGGCTCAAGCCCGGCGTGCCCCATGAGGATAGAGACTCGGTGACGTACGTAGGGCGTCTGACTATGACCATACGTACGGAGTTTGATGGAGTGCCGATCTTTTCTACTTTGTTGTATTTATATGTGGAGTTGCCGCTATCTCTTAGGCGTCATTGGGGTGGTATGTTTGATGCCCCTAGCGAGATCAGCAGCGTATCGACTGCACGGACTCGTGTCCGTAGAGAGTCGAGGCATCCTGGATACCTATCACCTGAAGTTTCATCTGAGAGTGATCCTTCAGAGGGTTAGATATTTATGATGTGTACTTGGGCGCGTCTGCGTTTGTGTATATTGACCTTTTACTGCTTTGTTTATTGTTTTAGTTGTTAAATATTTGTAGTTGTACATTATTTGTATAACCTATGATGGAACCATATGTATATTATGTGTGATGATAATGTGCTTATTTTATGTTTCGTGTTATTTTATCTCATAATATTCTGTTTAATCGAAAAAATTTTACAACCCGTATTAGTATATAATAAATGTTTTACAACTTGGGTAGATTTTATTTATCTTTATTTTATTTTCTTTATAAATGTGACATCCCCATAAGGGTGTTACATTAGTTGGTATCAGAGCCCAAGTTAGAGTCTTTTGGGGTTGTGGTTGGGTCTGTTTTTGTTTGTGCTGTGTGATTCTCTGTGATTTACTTCTGAAAGGATGTATCTAACTTTGCTTTGTTATGATTGAAGAAAGAAGATGTCTGGCGGAAGGGGAACACGTGCGAATGTGAATCGTGCTGTGGATCCAATGATTGCAACTGCTGAGACTATGCAACTAATGGCCGAAGTAATTACTCAGCAGAACCTGAGAGCAGCTCAACAGCAAGATGCTACTGTTGATGCCCTTGTATTTGAATTTAGGCGTAACAATCCGCCGCAGTTTAGAGGTGAGATTGATCCTGAGAAAGCAAGTCATTGGATACAAGACTTGGAAAAGATCTTTGAAGGAATGAGATGTACAGATGATAAGAAAGTGACGTATGCAACTTTTATACTGAGGGGAGACGAAGAACATTGGTGGAGAGGAATCCGCCGGTTATTACAGGCTAAAGGAACAGAAATTACATGGGAGGTATTTTCTGATGCATTTCTGGAGAAGTATTTTCCTGCGAGTGCTAGACATGCCAAGGAGATGGAATTTCTTGGTTTACGTCAGGGTAACATGACGGTGAATGAGTATGCTACTAAATTTGAGAGCTTGTCGCAGTTCTCAGATTATGCTCAAACTCGACCGGATGATGTGTGGAGATGTCGGAAGTTTGAGGCAGGGTTGAGAGTGGAACTGAAGCGAGGAGTGTTATCCTTGAGAATGAATCAGTTTCATGCTTTAGTTGATGCGTGTGCACGACTCGAGGAATTGGAGCCGTCACGAGATCAGAGGAATTGTAACTTTGGACCAGCAAGGTTTCAGAGGGGTGGTAATAGTAATAATAGTCAGTTTCAGCGCAAGTCGTATTCTAGACCACCAGGGAGTCAACCTCAACGACCGCCAGTTGGGGGCAATACTAGTGGTAATAGAGCTGGACAGGGGGTGGTGTTCACGCCACCATGTTTTAAGTGTGGAAAGAAGGGCCATCTTTCTACTGAATGCTCTATCAGAGGAACAATTTGTTTTAATTGCAAATAGTCTGGGCACATATCTAGGGATTGTACTCAGCCAGAGAGAAAGCCAACTATGAGAAGTGTTCATGCTACTCAGTTAAGGTCAGGAAGTACTCAACCGAGGTCTGGAGGGTGAGTATATACTATGACTGGAACGGAAATTTCTCAGTCTGATGACCTTATTCAGGGAGAAGGTGCCATTGGAGGTAATCTTCTGACTGTGTTATATGATTCTGGTGTAACACATTCATTTATTGCATATGATTGTGTGGAAAGATTGAAGTTGCCTGTGTCTTCTCTGAATGTTAAATTGAGTGTTTCTACATTGACTGCTAAACCTGTAATTACGTCTAAGATATGTATGGATTGTCCTTTTGTTATAAAGGATCGTGTGTTTTCGGTCAACTTGATTTGTTTGCCTCTTGTAGAGATAGATGTAATATTAGGGATGGATTGGTTATCTTCTAACCATATCCTTATAGACTGTGCAAGCAAAACCATAGTTTTGCCTAAGGAAGAAAATTCTGGATTTTTGACTGCTATTAAAGTCAAGTCATTGTTGAGAGAGGGAGCACAGGGATATATGTTATTGTCTTCTCTAGAAGTCAAGAACGAGAAAGATGTGAATACTATTCCTATTGTCAATAAGTTTCCAGAAATTTTTCCTGATGACGTACCTGGTTTGCCACCTGAGAGGGAGATCGAGTTTTCAATTGATTTAGTACCGGGAGTAGGTCCTATATCAATTGCACCATATCGGATGTCGCCAGCAGAGTTGTTGGAGCTGAAACAACAATTAGTGGATTTGTTGGAAAAGCAGTTTGTGCGACCTAGTGTTTCACCATGGGGAGCACCAGTGCTTTTGGTCAAAAAGAAGGACGGAACTTCTCGACTTTGCGTGGATTATCGTCAGTTAAACAAGGTGACTATCAAGAATAAATATCCGCTTCCAAGAATTGACGATTTGATGGATCACTAAGGGAGCAAGGTATTTTCTAAAATAGATCTGAGATCAGGTTATCACCAGATTCGTGTTAAGGGGGAGGATGTACCTAAAACAGCTTTTCGGACTCGTTATGGACATTATGAGTATCAGGTAATGCCATTCGGGGTGACGAATGCTCTTGCCTTATTTATGGACTATATGAACATGATTTTTCGTTCGTATCTAGACAGATTTGTCGTTGTTTTTATCAATGACATTCTGATCTATTCTCAATCTAAGGAAGAGCATGCTGAACATCTCGGTATTGTTCTTCAGAATTTGAAGGAAAATAAGCTTTATGCGAAATTGGCGAAGTGTGAGTTCTGGTTGGAGGAAGTCCAATTTCTAGGTCACGTGATTTCAAAGAAAGGTATTGCGGTAGACCCATCGAAAGTAGAGACTGTTTTATAGTGGGAAAGGCCTAAGACAGTGACAGAAGTTCGAAGTTTTGTTGGACTTGCTGGATATTACCGGAGGTTTATCGAAGGTTTTTCCAAGATTGCTGGACCGCTTACGCAGCTCACGAGGAAAAGTCAAGCTTTTGAGTGGACGGAAGAACGTGAAGCCAATTTCCAAGAATTGAAGAGGAGGTTAACAACTGCACCAGTGTTGATTTTACCAGATTCTAACAGAGCTTTTGATGTGTATTATGATGCTTCTTACCAAGGGTTAGGATGCGTATTGATGCAAGACCGGAATGTTGTGGCGTATGCTTCTAGACAGTTGAAGGTTCATGAGAGGAACTATCCAGCACATGATTTGGAATTGGCCATAGTGGTTTTTGCACTGAAAGTGTGAAGGCATTTTCTGTATGGAGCAATGTTCAATATCTTTAGCGATCACAAAAGTTTGAAGTACCTGTTTGATAAAAAAGAATTGAATATGAGGCAAAGGCGATGGTTGGAATTCTTAAAGGATTATGATTTTCAACTCCAATACCATCCAGGAAAAGCTAATGTGGTAGCTGACGCCTTGAGCAGAAAGGTGATTAGTATTTCGGCGATGATGATAAAAAAGGAAGAATTGATTAATAAATTCTGAGATTTGTGGTTATCAGTGGAATTTGTTCCTGGAAGAATTCGCCTATGGAAGGTGGTGATCATAAATGAACTGCTTAATGTGGTTCGAGATAAACAGAAGGAAGATCTGTTTTTGCAAAATGAAAGGGAATTGTTAAAGCAAGGTCATAAGGCGATGGTAGAAGAAGGAGCAGATGAAATCTTAAGGTTCAAGGGAAGGATTTGTATACCGGATGATTCTAAGCTTAAGAAAGGGATTCTAGATGAAACTCATACTAGTGATTTGAGTTTGCATCCAGGAATGATCAAGATGTACCAAGACTTAAAGAAGTTGTTTTGGTGGCCAAGAATGAAAAGAGACGTAGCGGAACGTGTGGAGTCTTGTCTAGTTTGTCAGAAGGCGAAAGTGGAACATCAGAGGCCAGCTGGTATGTTGCAACCGTTAGCTATTCCAGAGTGGAAATGGGATAGTATCTCTATGGATTTTGTTACTGGATTGCCGAAAACGAGGAAAGGTCATGATTCGATATGGGTTATAGTCGATAGGCTTATGAAGTCGGCTCATTTCTTGCCAATTAATATTAAGTATTCGTTGGAAAGATTAACCCAAATATACATCAGTAAGATTGTTAGGCTACATGGTGTGCCTACTTGTATAGTTTCTGACAGAGATCCAAGGTTTACATCAAGGTTCTGGCGAAGTTTACAAGAAGCCATGGGAACTAAGTTGTGATTAAGTTCAGCTTATCATCCACAGACTGATGGACAAACAGAGAGAACTATACAGTCTTTGGAAGATCTGTTGCGAGCTTGTGTTTTGGAGCAACGAGGGAGTTAGGATGAATTTTTATCTTTGATAGAATTCACCTACAATAATAGTTTTCACTCGAGTATAGGGATGGCACCTTATGAGGCATTGTATGGAAGACGATGTCAAACACCTTTGTGTTGGTATCAAGATGGGGAGAGTATGACTATTGGACCAGATCTTGTACAACAGACTACAGAAAAGGTAAAGATGATACAAGAAAAGATGAAGACGACGCAAAGCAGACAAAAGAGTTATGCTGATAAGCGAAGAAGACCTCTTGAATTTGAGGAGGGTGAGCATGTATTTCTAAGAGTGACTCCTACGACCGGTGTCGGAAGAGTTATCAAATCCAAGAAACTTACTCCTAAGTTCATTGGACCGTATCAAATTGTTCGGCGAATAGGTCCTGTAGCATATCAAATTGCTTTGCCGCCTTTTCTATCCAATCTGCATGATGTATTCCATGTATCCTAGCTAAGGAAATATGTTCTGGATTCAACGCATGTTATACAACCAGATGAAGTACAACTGAAGGAGAATATGACTTACGAGACTTTACCTGTTAGAATAGAGGACAGAAAGGTAAAGCAACTTCGAGGGAAGATGATCGAATTGGTGAAAGTCATATGGAATGATGTGACAGGTGATGCTACCTGGGAGCTGGAAGACAAGATGAAGGAACAATATCCTCATTTATTCTGAAGTATAACAAATTTCGAGGACGAAATTTTTGTTTGTTGGGGAGAGTTGTAACACCCTAAACTTTTGGTGAATGACCGTTGTGTCCCGAATGTACTGTTTTCTGTTTTTCAACTTTAGGATAAATGACCGTTATGTCCTTTTTGTACTATTTGTTGTTTTTCTGTATGAAATACTGTTTTATTTTACTGTCTGTGATTTTATTTGAACTTTTTGTGTGATTTGCTCCGGGGCAGGAAAATAATAATTTTTGGACCGGGGAAATCTTATTTTAATTATTCAGAGTTGGGGGATCTTACTAAACCCAATTCTGAATGATACTGATTAGTAATCTTTTAATTTTTAGGATTTAACTGTGCAATAAAATAATTTTATATTATTATAATATTATTTTATTAGTCAGTACAGATAAGCGGTAATGGATCCGAAAATGTTTTGCGGGACCCACGTTTAGCGAAACAGTTAACGTTTTGGAGTAGTAGCTTAATGACTAGGCTTAATTAGTGACAAGGCTTAATGACAAGGCTTGGATTAGCCAATGAGAGCTAAGCTTGGTGATCAAGTTTTAATCCTCACCATTCATCAATTCTAAGGCTTGGATGGAGCCAACCAAGGGGACACCTCCCTTGCATTGAACTCCACGGCCAAGCTTCACTTTGGAGAGCAAAAATCATTTCATTCTCTAACATTTTCTCTCTTCTCTCTCTTCCAAAAATACCAAACACCATTGATGCTTCTTTGAAGGTCCATTCGGCCAAGAACCCTACACCAACATCCATCCACCCAAAATTTCTTCTAACCTACTTTTCTAAACCTAAACACAATTCTAAGAATATCTCTAGTTGAGAGTTCTTGCAAAATCCATCATCTTGAGCTTGAAAAACTACTTGGGAGATTCTACCTTGAAGGTGAAAATCCTAGCTTTTCATTTCTAAATTCTATTTCAAGGTTCTAAGCCATGATTGATCCATGGTTTAAGCTTTCTTTCATGTTAGTAATTTGTAGAAATTGTTTAAGCTTGATAGGTGTCTTTGGAGGGTGAAAACCGAAACCATAGAAAGGAGTGAAAGAGTGTTTGTCTTCACTTAAGGTAAGAGGAAGACTTGAATCTTATCATCCTTGGGTGGTGGTAAGAAAATAGAATTGTTTGTGATTGTAGAATCCATAAGGATTCATTTGTGTGTTTGTTTTAATAGCCTTCCTATTTGTGATTTGTATTAATATGCATGTCTACAAGCTTTAAAAATATTGTATGTGTTAGAAATGCATGGATAATTAGTAGGATGTGAATAACATGCTAAGGTTTGCATGAGTGTTCCAAAGAACACAAAACCAAGGCTCACGACCTCAATACAAAAAGGGAACCAAAATGTTCTCAATAATTTTCTAAAAGAATGATTTAATTGTCTTAGGAAAATTGACAAGATACAAAGTGATTTAGAGTAAGAAAAATGAATTTATGGATCAACTGATGAAAATTGTGTATTTCGGCCAACATGCCAAATGTGAATGTTTTTATTTCTAAAATTGTTTTTCAACAAAGGTTAGGTAATAATGCTAAAAGAAATTTTATTACAATGAATTTCGAGGAATAAAAATGATTAGATTAAGTTTAAGGAACTAAATCTAAGAGTTTTACCATTTAAAAGAAAATACAGTAGCTTTTGTAAAATTTCTAACGTAGAGCTCATTTTATGTTTTGAAGCACGTTAGTAGTTTTCAAAAGTATAATTAAATGGTTATAATATAAATAAAAGGAATTTTTACAGAAAACTTAGAAAACCATTATCATACATTTTCTAAGCAAAATACTGTCAATTTTTGCTAAAAACAGACAAATAAGATAGAAAAGATATCCAATATATAATTTATACGGTATGAAAAATATTCTACGTAGTTCAAACGTATTAAATATTATTTTTTTGTTTATTTAAATAGTGATTTTTAAGGAAATCGGACAAAAAAATGATTTAAAAATCTTACGCGATTGAGAAAATGATTGAAAAACAATATGCGATTTTAAAAACAGTAAAATATATTTACGCGATTTAAAAACGTTTGTAAAAATGATAAAATTTTGAAAACGCGATAAAATTTCTACGCGATTGATGAAAACAACAAGTTTTTACTGTCAGGCCAAAGTGGTGGACCTGGAGAGATTGTGGAACAGTACTGTCAAGTAGGACATACTGTATATATCTGAGATTTGCCATTGAGGGCATTTTCATAATTTTTGCCATTGAGGGCATATTTGAGATTTTTGCCATTGAGGGCATTTCCGTAAAAATGGATACTAATACCATTGAGGGTATTTTGGTAATTTTTATCATGCATTGAGTTGTGCCAATTTGGTTGATAATTGGTGGATTGATTGACGAGGTGAATTACATCGTGTTGTCGGTGTGATAAGCGTAGTGTGGTTCAACTTGAATGAACTTGGAGACATTAGTGTGCGGATTATTCCATTTGTGGACAGTTGGTCGCTCCTCTGGGCCGTGGTAACTGGCAACACACTAATGGACTCGACACGCACTATACTTAATCAAGATCTAGTGAAATCTATTTAGTACAAGCCTATAGTTGTTACCAAGTGGCTTCCAGTACTTAAGAGGGGGGGTGAATTGAGTAACAAAAACTTTTGCAAAAGCTTTAAACAAATAAACTTTGCTCAATATAAATATTAAAGAACGTGGAAGAGATGAGAAAAAGGAAGAACAATTAATAAATAAATTGCAGGAATCAATAAATAAAGTGCATAAAAATAAAGAGAATAAGAGAAGGAAAACAGTACGATGATTATATCCTAGTTCGACCACCAACCACTTGTGGCCTACGTCCAATCCCCGAAACACGCTTCGAGATTTTTCACTATTCAATGACAAGCTTAAACAACAGTGCTTGCAACCTTTACAATACGGAAGCACTTTTCACACACAGGGAAACTCTACCCTTGTGCTCAAGCCTCAATCAAACAAAAGGGATACCTCACCCTTATACAATCCTTAGGGATACCTCACCCTCAATATACAGAAATGATAAAGAGATGAAATGAAACTCTCACTAAGAGTAGATAAATACAAATTGAAGTGCTAAAGAGTTTGTTTCTCAAATATCTCAAGAGTTAAACAAATATAAGTTCGAAAAAGAGAGAATAAAGCGAGCACGTTTTCAAGCAAGCAAAAATTGATCACAATGTTCGGGAGTTTTCGAGAAGTCCCAGTGCCTCTATTTATAGAGTTCGTAGAAGAAAATGGCCGTTGGGAGCAATTAATAACGTTTAAAACTTTCGATTCTCGATGGAATTTGAAAACTCAACTCGATTCTCGTGGGGTATTCGAATGCCTGAAGGAGGTATTCGAATACCTCTCAAAAACTCTTTCAAAAAGCGATTAAGTTGGGGTTATTCGAATACCAGTCAAGGGTATTCGAATACCTCATTAAAACAAGGCATGTTTTAATGAGGTATTCGAATACCATATGGGGTATTCGAATGCCTCATTTAAAAAGGTTCATTCTGAAACTAGGGTATTCGAATACCATATGGGGTATTCAAATGCCTCTGTTTTGGCACAGCAGAAAATATCAGTTACGAATCAGGTTATTCGAATACCAAATTGAGGTATTCGAATACCTCAGTTAAAAACAGTTCAAAATCCTTTCCAAAAAGCTTCGAAATGCTTGTTTTTAACCTTTAAAATACTTGATCTTTTAAAACCTTCAGTTTAGGTTATCTTTAATTATTTGAGATATTTAATTAACAGCTCCATACATGATAGATCCGAAGTCCTAAAGCTAATCTTTAAACACTTGGACTTGGTCTTCTCATCATCCTCATGTTTGTTATCATCAAAATACATCTTCATTGTTGCGTAGCAAACACATTCTCCCCCTTTTTGATGATGACAAACACATTCTCTGGGCCGTGGTAACTGGCAACACACTAAAGGACTCGACACGCACTATACTTAATCAAGATCTAGTGAAATCTATTTAGTACAAGCCTATAGTGACACGATGTTTTGACAGTGTGCTATACCACGACGTTATGACAGTGGGCTATAGACGCAATGTGAGACAATGAAATAGTTTGGGCAGTCGATGGTACTAATAGATTTTGCGGGTCATTTTCTCTGATGCCTGTGTTTTTAGCTCCATGGAGTAAGGTTAAGTCACATTTAATATACCTATGTGTTATACATTTTAATGTTTATCTATCTGTACCATTTTATCTATCTGTACTATTATATGTTGTTGTTGTATTGAATTTCTGTATTACATGATATTATTATTTATGCTATTATAGTATGCTATATTGTATGAACTGTTATATTTGTTGCATTGTCGTTTTCTTATTTACCATGTTTGTGGTGATATAGATTGTCTTACCTCTTTCTTGTATGTGTTATCTGTATATTTTAAATTATGTGATAAAGAGTTTAAGGAAGAGGAACAGCCTCTTGAGTGTGAGTATCCAGAGGAGGAGGAAGAGCAGCAAGCCGAAGATCAGTTCTACAACCAAGAACCATCCGATCATCCATATCCATTGGATTGATTGTGTGAGTGTGACACTACCAGAATTCTTTGGATTCGTGCAACTTGAGTTTCACGGAGGCTCTGAAGCCTGGCGTCTGCGAGAGGATAGAGACTCGGTGACGTACGTAGGGCGTCTGACTGTGACCATACGTACGGAGTTTGATGGAGTGCCGATCTTTTCTACTTTGTTATATTTACATGTGGAGTTACCGCTAGCTCTTAGGCGTCATTGGGGTGGTATGTTTGATGCGCCTAGCGAGATCAGCAGCGTATCGACTGCACGGACTTGTGTCCGTAGAGAGTCGAGGCATCCTGGATACCTATCACCTGAAGTTTCATCTGAGAGTGATCCTTCAGAGGGTTAGATATTTATGATGTGTACTTGGGCGCGTCTACGTTTGTATATATTGACCTTTTACTGCTTTGTTTATTGTTTTAGTTGTTAAATATTTGTAGTTGTACATTATTTGTATAACCTATGATGAAACCATATGTATATTATGTGTAATGATAGTGTGCTTATTTTATGTTCCGTGTTATTTTATCTCGTAATATTCTGTTTAACCAAAAAAATTTTACAACCCGTATTAGTATATAATAATCGTTTTACAACTTGGGTAGATTTTATTTATCTTTATTTTATTTTCTTTATAAATGTGACATCCCCATAAGGGTGTTACATGCTTCAAGATCCCAAGCTGAAGGGAAAGTTACATTATGGATGGAGCGAAGGTTTCCCAGACTGAAAATCTAAACGATGAAGATTGTGCCACAAGCGATGATCCCCTAATTGTGCTGTATAATTTTGGGGGCAACCCATTTCTTTATAGCATATGACTGTGTGGATCATTTGGATTCATCTGTGTCTTCAACTATCTTTGACCTAGTTGTTTTTACTTCTGTTACTAAGACTTGTCGTTGATACTTAAATTTGTTTAACCTATCCTATTTCTACTAAAGATCGAATTTTTTGTTGATTTGACTTGCTTACCTAAAATCACACCTATTAGAGTTCATGATTTTAAGAATAGATTAGTTATTTTTGTAGTTATATCCTGCTAGATCATTCTAATGAAAGCCTTAGTGTTTCCTAAAACTAAGATTTTTGAATTCGTAACGGTTAACAAAGTTGAAGCTTTGTGAGGAAAAAGGAATCCAAAGATACATGTTATCTTTTGTGGAGGACAAAAACAAGGGGAATATGAATGTCACTCTTATAGTCAATGAGTTTCGCATGATGAGCTACAGTGCTGTCAATTAAGGAGAAGAATGGAACTTTTCGGTGAGATGAGGATTGTCGCCAGCTGAACAAGATTATGATCAAAGAAGAGTATCCCTGGAAGAAGATAACTGATTTGATAAATCGGCAAGAAGGGAGTCGTTGTTTTCTCTAAGATAGATGTACGTACTGGTTATCATTAAATTCATGGGAATTTGAGGGTGTTCCCAAAACGGTATTTCGAACGAGCTATGGGCATTATGGGTATCTCGTGATGCCGTTCGGAGTAACGAATGCTCCTGATGTATTCATGGATTACATGAATTCGATCTTTCTTCCTTATCTAGACAGATATATCGTTGTCTTTATCGATGACATTCTAATCTGTTCTCGAAGATATGGAGAAACATGTTGAATATCTCAGTATAGTTTTCCAGACTCTAAAGGAAAAGAAGTGTATGCCAAATTATCAGAGTACAAATTCTGGTTTGAGAAGGTTAAACCTTGGGTCATGAAATTACGAAGGAAGGGAATTGCTGTGAGTCCATCAAAAGTTGAAGCAGTTTTACGATGGGAAAGACTAGAGACCATAATACCCTAGTAACTTGCAAGGTTAGTTGGTTTCTATCAAAGGAGCATCGATAGATTCTCCAAGATAGTAGGACGCCTTACTCAGCTTACCAGAAGAGAATCAATCTTTTCTATGGACCAACACATGTGAAGAAAGTTTTCAAAGGTTGAGGAGATGTTTGACTACTCCACCAGTTTTAGTTCTACCTGATCCCAAGGAACCACTTGAAGTGTTTCGTGATACTTCACATCGAGGTCTAGGATGTGTGTTCATGCAAAGTTAGGAGGTTGAGACTTACACCTCGAGGTAGTTGAGGGTGCATGAGAAGAATTACCCACTCATGGCTTGGAGTTAGCCGTAGTTATAATTGCTCTGAGAATATAGAGACACTTTCTGTATAAAGCAACATTCAATGCCTTTAGCAATCACAAGAGCCTGAAGCATGCATCTATTCAACAAAAAGGAACTAAACATGAGACAGAGAAGGTGATTAGAAATTTTTAAGGTGTACCTCTAGCTTTAGTGTCATCCTAGAAAAGCAAATGTCATAGCAGACGCTTTGAAACAGAAACTACTTAATATCTTTATTATGATAGTCAAGGAGAAGGAATTAATGGAGTAATTCAAGGACAAGTGGTTGTCATTGGAAATGACACCGGATGAGGTATGACTAAATATAGTCACTATTCGAATAATCTGTTGGGAAAGATTCAAGAGAAGTAGAAAAGTGACCAAATTTTATAAGACAAGAGGGAACTATTAAAGCAAGGCATGACATCAGATTCTGATGAAGGAATTCAACAGAAACCTGATGTTCATGAGTAAGGTCTATATATCCATTGAGTCATAACTTAAGGAGTTAATTTTTAATGAAGCTGACACGAGTAAGTTGAGTTTACACATCAGAAAGACCAAGGTTTATCAAGACCTAAAATGGATATATTGGTAGCAAGGAATGAGGAGAGATGTTGTTAAATGTATGTCATCTTGTCTGAGTTGCCAACAAACTTACTCCTGAATTCTTCGGACTATATCAAATTCCTCTTCGGATTGGTCCGATAGCTTGCCAACTAGTTTTACCGCCCTTTCTTTCTAATTTTCATGATATCTTCCATGTGTTGTAAATACGAAAGTATATCCCTGATCCAACCATGTCATCGAACTGGACACAGTACAATTAAAAGAGGGTTCGATCTATGGAATACTTCCTGTAAAGGGTCAAGGTTAGGAGAGCAAAGCAACGCTGAGGCAAAGGGATCACAATGGCAAGGGTGATCTGAATTGACATGACTAGAGGCGTGATGTGGAAGTTAGAAGATAAGATGAAGAAACTACATCCATGGTTATTCTAAGGAATGAGAATTTCAAGGATGAAATTTCTATTTGAAGGGGATAGTTGTAACATCCCGAAAATTAATAATTTCATGATAAATAATCATTTTATAATATTTGTAATTTTTGTGAATTTTTGTGAATTTTTTTGAATTTTTCTAGAGATGTGGAATATTTTAATATTATTTATCATTTTGCGTGCACACTAAGCGGAGCCGGGAAAATGAGATATTTTTTCCTGAGAACCTTGAATTTTAGAAACGTCAACGGGAGATCTTACTAAACCCGAGGCCAGACACGATTTATGATATTTTATATTTTTTGATATTTTTATCTGATAAATTAAAATCACAAAATAATTTTATTATCCGTTGGACAATAAATATCTGTTTTTGTTAACTGTAACTTCTATCCACTGATAATAAATTTAATACAGTGTTAGTCATATTTTAAAGAACACTTTAATGACATCACAATGGTGACATCATCACCTTGACATCACTTTGACTTTTCAAAAGGTGAACTTTGACTTGTTGGAGAAGCTTGGAGGAAGCTTCCTAGCACTTTCCTATTGGCTTATTCAAGAAGCCACATTTCCTCTCTCTTCCTCTCCACCACACAATTTTGGGGGCTCTTTGTGGCCATTCATTTTATTCCATGCATTTACACAAAATACACTTAAGCCACCTTTCATTTCATTTCAAATTTTACCATCACTTTCTCTCTCTATTTTCTTTCTTCATCTTTTTCTCTCAACTTTCTCTTCTTCTCTTCTCCTCTTCCCTCTCCAACCCCACGGCCTTGGAGGCTTAAAGGTGGCAAACCCTTCACCTCACTTCATTCAACTACTCATTTGTTCATCTCATCATTCCTATCAAAGAGACAAAGCAAAAAGCTCTCACCTTTCTCCTTGTGAAGCTCACAGCCTCACCCCTCAAGACCACTCATCCATCTTCTTTTCTTTCCACCAATCCTTGATCTTGAATCTAGACACCATTATAAGTAACTTTCATGTTGTGACCATCACCAAAATCCACTATTTTCGTTTTGTTCCATCAAGCTTCAAAGTTGGAGACTTTAAGGTAAAGTTCATAGCTTTATCACCTTTCCTCCCCATTTTAATGATTCTTGATCCCTTAGGTGATCAAGGGTTCCTTTTCTAAGCTTTGATGATGACTTTGGTGAGTTTTGATGTCCTTAGGGTTTTCTTGAAGGTGGAAAACGAAAATCAAGAACAAACGAGCTTGTTTTCTTGAGTTGTCTTCCATAGGTAAGAGGGAGATAATCCTCTTCAACCTATCTTGGTAGTGAGGAAATGTTTTTGGTGTGTTGATGAGGAATCCATGTGTGGATTGCTCTCTTCGTTGTGTTGTTTCTCATGATTGTGTATTTATTTAGACTTGTATGAGTTATTGGTTGTCTTTGCATGTCTTGATGGTTATGGATTGTATATATATCTTGTTTGGATTAACATATGGAAAATGTTGGGTTTTCCTACCATTTTGGAGGTCACGGCCTTAGGGCCAACTTTAAGGAATTCAAGTGTGATTTTGGAGACATTGGAACTTAGGTGATTAGGTGTTAAAGAATTGGTAATTGTAATGGAAAAATTTTGGGACTTCTTGCTTGGGAGGCTCACGGCCTCTAGGAGATTTATTGGTTTAACTTGTGATCTTTATGCAACCTTGGCTCTGAAGTGATTAAATGATAAGTGATCAACGTTGTGGTGAAGGAAAAAGGGGTTAGACTTTGTTATAATGAGGCTCACGGATTCCTAAGGCAAATGCCACAAAATGTAGTGCTAAAATGGAAACGTAGATGATTAGAGAATTCTAGATTCTTTAAGAGTTCATAAAATGGAAAGAATAAAGAATAAGACTTTATATTATGACTTAGAATGATTTTGGACATACGGGAAGAACAAAAGAGTTTGTGAGACTTGCAAAAACCTTAGAGTAATTTTAAGTGAGAATAATTGATTAGATTAAGGAACTTGATCAATATAAAGGAATGAAGGTTGAATAAGGACTTCAAAAGAATCCCTCTAGAAAATAAATTCATAAGGGATGTTAATTAAAGTGAAACCTCATAATGACTTCATAAGAGACGTTAATCAAAGCGAAACTTTGTGAAGGTTTCATATGAATTGTTAGATTAAAGAGAGACCTCGAATTAAAACTATAAAAGTGTGCTATCACTCTTGAGAAATTAATGCTATACTATTGTGAGTCTGTGTCTGGGACTAGAATTCTGTTGATGCTTAAATTGGCCAAATTATGGCATATGATGGAAAAGTGTTATTGTGAAATATACATGATTGTGCATAGAGTCAACATGTATTGAACATTTGCTCAGTCGATGACTGTTAAAAGGCTGGATGAGCCTATGATTATGTATTGAGTCAACATGCATTGAATATTTGCTCAGTCGATGACTGTTAAAAGGTTGTATGAGCCTATGAATGTGAATTGAATAATGTGATCGAATGGAAGGATCTATAAGGGGCGTAAGGAGCGGTGAAAGCCTATTGCACGTATTACAGGCCCGATAAATCACTATTCTTTATGAGATGAATTAATGAGAATTGAATAGTGCGATCTGTGATGGATCTATAGGGGCCATAAGGCGCAGTGAAAGCCGATTGCATGCATTATGGGCTTGACAAATCACTATTCTTTTTATGGTGAATGAACGAGAATTGGATAGTGTGATCCCTGATGGATCTATGGGGGGCGTAAGGCACGGTGGTTCATTTCGTGATGATGTTATCACTCTGTATACCCTTGGCCATGATAAACCGATTGCAATACATTACGGGCCCAACAATGCACTATTCACTTCATGGTCCAGCATAGACTGTCATTGAGGGGGACAGATCTTCTGAAACGTTCATCTTTGAAATGGAATAGAAAATCTTGGTACCAAGTGCACAGACATTGTGAGTCGGCATTGTGAGTCCGCATATCATATGACACTCATTTATATGATGATTATACAATTGTTTTATTGATGTCATGATTATCCAAAATGTTTTAATTGTTCGTTATCTGAGACTCTGTTACTATTTCTTTTACCGTATATGACTATTATTGTTTGATGTTGTTGCTCTGCTATGTGGGCGTCCTACGCCGATCTGTTTCTTTACTACCATAATTGGTAATGTAAGTAGGATGTCTCACCTCTTTCCTGTATCATCAGTATTTCTTTTATATATATATATATATATATATATATATATATATATATATATATATATATATATATTTGATAAAAGATCGTGATGAAGAAGATGAGGGACCACACCTTTACTGATCGGATTGGGCGGATTCATTATTTTCAATATGGTGTCTGGATGAGATTTCTTCGGTTACGCACAGGTGCAACTTCATGGGGGCATTGATGTCTGACGTGTCGACTGGGACACCGAGCGTCACATATATTTGGGGTTGCGGCTTTGTCTGCTAGTAGTACCTATCCCAGGGTTACTACTTTCCCTTTTTGTGCTTTTGTACCTGTCATCTTTTATTTGAATATGTAAGTACTATGTTTGTGTTAACAGTGCTTTGTGTTGAGGACGAATATATTATATATGAAATATGTTTTTCCTTAGGTGGTTGTATTTTGAATGGTTGGGTACTAAATATATTTTTATTCAGGGCTCATACTTTCTATCTATGTATAATGAAAATTTTTGAAAAGATGGTTGTTGAGACTGTGACACGCCTGGATTTAGTGATTATGGTTTTAGTGACGTTTGTGCTATAGTTATTAGATCTAGGGGTGTTACATTGGGGGCGTCGAGGCGTGGCGGTCAACCAGTGGACAGTTGGCAAGTACCATGTGCCACTTGGTGACGCAGTCTGTTGCAACGCATTGATGATACCCGACAAGAACACAATTCCTTTCGTGGACTGGTAATGTCGTTGGGCTAAGACTGACATTTATTCCAGAACATTCATCTCGCAATTGTGAAAACCTCCATGGAGTGGGAAATTGGTCTGGTATGCATATACATGATCAGTACACTTATTGTTGTGGCATGGTAAATGTTCATATGGTGTGACATCATCATTTTATATATATTGATGGTATTTGTTATGATGAAATTGGTGCTGGTTATTATACTATGATATATGGTTATGGAAATTGTTTATGAAATGATGACATGAATATAATTGTGATAATTGTGTGTATGGAATGACTTTGTCATTCGTATTATTCTTTGCTACCATATTGGTATTGATGAAAAGGGGATCTCGCCTCTTTGTTGTATTGTTTTGTTGTGCTTATATCTTTAAAATTTGTATAGTAGAAGGAACGAGTTTCTTAGACTTGACTGGAGGCAAATATTCTGAGTTCCGTGACAACATTGAGGAGTGGCCATCCCAGATTTGTTGGTGTGCTGTTTTGAGGAGGAATAGATATATGACGCATTAAGATGGATACAAGACAGAATAAATATGTTGAGTTTTTCTCGTTAGTGTTTTACCATGCTATTAAGTAGGACCCATCATGGGGTTTGCTACTGTTAAAAATTAAGTTTGTAAATTTTATGTTTCCTAAATAATTGTTAAATATTATGTGGTGTCTGTTATATGAATCTTAATCGTTCACTATATTTTTAAATAGTACATATAACTTTGGTAAATTTATATTTTGAACAAGAAAGAAGTTTTTAAACCGCATTTTAAATAATAAAATCTTTTATAATTTACCTTAGTTTTCTTTTGTTGAGTCAAAAAAGGTGGCACTCGAAGGTGGGTGTTACAGGATCAAACTCTGTTCTTATTTAAGGGGGTGATGTAACCATTGACACAGTTTATCATGAGCTATATCAACATGTAGGGAACAACGATATGGATAACTTTTGTCGACTTTATATCCTACTTGTATTTAGGGAGTTCTATTTTCCCGTTACAGTTGTCAATGTGCATTCTGCTCTCACACACTTGTTAGATGAGTTGGACTCCCTAGATAATTATAGCTGGGGTTTGGCGGTGTATGATTTTTTGGTGGACGACTTGACTCGAGTTGCATGTGGATTGAATGAGGGTAAGAATATCCGCCAAATCTATTTAATGGGATGTGCTGCACTTCTGCAGGTACATGTTTTGTTATTTAGTATGCTTCCTAGTTATTATAATTGTTTCATGCAATATTACAGTTTTTTTCTATTCTTTTCCTGTTGCATCATTTTGATACCAGACATGTGATTTTCTACAAGGTTTGGGCTTTCGATCACCTGTTATTGCACCCCACATCAACTGTGATAAGTGATCAATCATTCCCACGTTACTTAAACTGGAACATGTTTAGGGTGAGGGAGGAGAAAGTGCACACAACATTTGAAAAAAAAAAGATAATGTTTGTATATTTAAATGGTGTATGTACTGCTGCGATATTCTTATGAAAATGATGTTGTATAAAGCTAAATTTATGGCATTTAACTGTAGTGATCCACCTTCACCATACTCGTTGACTATGTATCTGTTGGTTATTGACATGTAGGTAACTGAAGATCTGGTTGCATCGAGGGAAGAGCACTATATTGACATAGTCAGGGATGCAATGGCATAGGAGCAGCAACATGGTGTTGGACACCAGCGGCCAAGGCAATTTGATGTGGAGGACCTTGCCAGTGATATTTCTCGGGTGGTTGCTGCAACACCCTACTGGGGATGTCACATTTCCGAACAATAATAATAAAACCTTTACCTAAGTTATAAATTATTTCGTAATATATAATAATATAGATTGTAAAAATATTTTTTTTAACACTATATTATAAAATAAAATAAATAGAACATAAAATAAAACAAACTATTACATACACACCATAATTTTACATATGATTTTTGTTTTTAATAGGTGTAAATAATTTACATATTACAAACTATTTAATTAAAATAGCAAAATGTTTGGTTTAAAGCAAACTATAAACTAGCCCAAGCATAATACTAAAAGTTCTGATCCTCCGAAGAATCCTCCTTGGGAAGATCATCGAAAGACAGAAATACTCTGATAACACTATACCACGCTGCAATCAATCCATATGATATGGATGATCTCGAGGTTCGCCTTCCTCGAACTGGTCACTCGGTTGATGCTCCTCGTTATATTAACAATCCAATGGCTGCTCCTCTTCTACTTCCTCAACGACTTTACGGAACATAAATAATAATACAGAAAAATATATATACAAAGAGGTGAGACAATCTACATCATTACCAGCATAGCAGTAAGAAAACGACAATACAAACAAATATAGCAGTTAATATAACAATTCATATTATCACACATGCAAACTATCATAAATCAAATTATAACTATTCACATTATCACACATGCAAAATATCATAAATCAAATTATAACTATTCACACAAAGGATGCGATTAAATATGCCATGTACTCAGACTCGTTCATACTCCATGGAGCTAAACACAAACATCAGAGAGAATGATCCGGTAGACATGTCTGCACGCAAGCTGCCTTAACTAACTGTTACACAGTCAAATACGTCGTGTAACCAAAGACACAACAAATACGTCATGTAAACAAAGACACAACAAATACGTCGTGTGAATAGTACACGATCAAATACATCGTGTACGTCCGGGCATAATACCGCATGGGCCCCAATAGATCCGATTAAGAATAGTATTTGTCGAGATCGCTAGTGTGTGTTTTCAGTTACCACGGCCCAGAGGAGCTACCAACTGTCCACATGTGGAATCTACTGCACACTAACGCCTCCAAGTTCTCCACATGAACATACTACGCCTATCACACCCGCAACACGGTGTAATTCATCTCGTCAGTCAATTGTCAATTTTAACCAAATTGACATACCACTCTATGTATGTAATGATCCATAATTACAAAAATACTCTCAGTATCACCATGAATCATAAATATCCTCATTGTCACCATAATTACAAAAATGCCCTTAGGATTAATAATTCCAAAAATAGTATGTCTCCACTTGACAGTACTATTTCCTAACATGTTCAGGTCCACCACTTTAGCCTGACAGTAAAAACTTACTGTTTCCATAAGTCGTGTAAATATTTTACAAACATTTTTCAATCGCTTAACATTTTTAAATCATTTTCTCAATCGCGTAGTTTAAAAATCATCATTTTAAATACGCGTAAACTATTTCTACTGTTTTTCACTGTATAAAATATTTCTTGACGCTCCAAATTAAATTTTTAAACTTTCCAAAACAAAAAATATTATTTAGACATTATTTTCCATTTTTCTTTACAAAAATTACTCTAAGTAATAATTTCTGACGTTTTTCTCAAAAATTCAATTTTTAATAAATTCTTCTGCAGTTAATTTTATTCTTTAACTACGTAAAATACTTCTTTGCTTTTTAAGTATCATTTTGAAACATTCTTCATTACTTGCTCATTTTTAATCAAATTTAACAGCATTTCATTTAGAAAATCTACTACAAAATATTTTCTACGTTTTCCTTTAAAAATTCTTTTATTTAATTGTAACTATAAAATACACTTTGAAAATTGCTAACATACTTTAAAAATTCAAAGATAAGTATTTTTCAAGTGTTAAAATTTATTTCTTTACCATACTAGATTTCTAGTAAAAATTCATTTACTTATTTGACTCTTGAAAATCCATCATAACTGAATTCGTTTTAGGTTAATAATCTAGTTTACACTTAGAAAATAAATTTTGGATCAATTAAACATTAAAAATATATTTTGGCCAAAAATCACCATTTTCATACAAACCATGTTTAAAATTATTTTTCATCCATTAAATCATTGAAAAATCCTTTAACTTAATTAGATCAATTAGGTTATCCTTTTAGAAAATGTTTGAGAACATATTGGTTCTCTTTTCATAGTAAAAACCATAAGCTCTTCATCTTGTGTTCTTTGGAACACTTTTGCAAATCTCAACATATTTGCACATCCAACAATAATTATCATAGATCCATGAACATATACATATATTTATGAACACATACCATATATTAAAGCAATAATAAAACACATACCAAATATCAAAGCTATAAACATGCTTGTATGCATAATAAACCACAAATAGAAAAGAAAATAACATGCACACATAAACAATCACAAATAGAGAAGACAATAAACAATCAAGTGAATGAATCCTTATGGATTCTTCACCACAAATACATCCATTTTCTCACCACCACACATGGTTGATGAGATTAAATCTCCCTCTTACCTATACGGAAGACAAGATCTCCTTGGACTCCTCCTTAGAAAATTTGTGTAGCTTCAACAAAAATCCTAACAAGCTTAAACAAATTATAAAATCATAAACTATGGATGAAAAAGATAAACCATGGATCAATCATGGCTTAGAACATCAAAAATCAAATTAGAAACAAGAAAGAAGAATTTTTCACCTTATAGGAAAGAAACTTCAAAGTGATTTTCCAAGCTCCAAATGGATGATTTTGCAAAAACTCACAACCAGAGATGTTCTTAGAATATAGTTTAGATTTAGGAAATGAAGTTGGATGAAATTTTTGATGAATGGAAGTAGGTGAAGTGGTGTTGGCCGAATGGTGGAAGAAAAGGAGACTTAGGAGTTTTTCTTTGAGTTCTTGATAGAAAGAGAAATGGATGAAGGTTTAGAATGATAGAATGAATAATTGAATTATTATGAAGTGAATTTAGTCTTCCTCCATTATGCATGACCGTAGGACACTCAATAAGAGAGCTAGCCATCTTTTTTGACAAATTTGGCTTAATAGTAGCCTTTGATGACTTGGATGATGGATGACTTACTTTAGAATGCATGATTGCTTCATTATTGACTTTTGAGAGCATAATTCATGCATAATGCATGCATAGTCCGAAAATGCTATAGGAAATTGATTGATTTTTAATAGCTTATTTATATTTAAGTCCTCCTAGTTAGGTTTAATTAAAAGTTAGTTAGATTCCTTCGTATTTTAGTTAATCATTAGTTTACTTATAGTCCTTAATCTTCTATTTAATTATATTAATACATTGTCTAAGATAAAAAACTAATTAGGTTTTAGTCCATTTAATTACCACTCAACCCTTTAGATTAACTTAATTAGATTTTAAATTCACTAATCTATTAAATTAAGTTTTAAATTAACTAATCTACTAAATCTAACCATTTTTATGGATTTTTAACCTTTTGGTCTAGAATTTTACAAGTCTTTTACGTTAGTAAATTTTTCCTAAAAGTGGGTCCCACAAGGCAAACGTGAGTCCCACAAGGCAAACGTGGGTCCCACAGAATTTTCTGCATGATAAATATTTTTTTATTATACAGAAAAATTCTAAAAATTAAAAGATTGATATATGTATTATTCGGATTGGGTTTAGTAAGATCGCCCAGCTCTAAATAATCAAACAAGATTTTCCCTGGCCCGAAAATTATTATTTTCTTGACTCAAAGTAAATCACACAAAATAATCAAATACAGTTACGAAACAGTCAAATTAATTTTATAACACACAGAAAATAGAAAACAGTACAATAAGGACAAAAACGTAATTAACCAAAAATTAGGGTGTTACAGTTGCCGAGAATGTGCAAATGAAGAAAATGATTTCTATTCTGGAGACGGAAGTGAGCACACTAAAACAACTATTATTACACTGTTTAGTGCCTCCACCTTCAAGTTGTCCTACTGGCAGTCCAGAGTATGACCAGGGTACTCAACCATTGAATCGCGTGAGCATTCCTTTCTATGGAGTTAATCAAGGTGATGAGCCTAGTGATCAACAACCACCTGCACATGGCATCCCTTCTGTGCCATTCGTGGGATGCAGTTCTGTCATTGTTCACACCATAGGTGAACTTGTTGGCTACTCTGATACACATCCGAACCCAGTCACAGACAACCCTAACTCCAACATTTACACTCAGGTTAAAGCTTAGCTCAGGAAGCGTGTGCAAGGTAAATGCACATGAACTCCTTACACCAAATTGCACAAGAATAAGAAGACAATGCCTCACCTTCAAGTTGTCCTACTAGCAGTCCAGTGTGTGACCAGAGTGCTAAGAAAGCGAAGCTGCATGCCTAACTTTTTTCCTACTGCACTAGAGTGCTAAAAAAAGAGGACCATGATTCCAAGTAAGCTTTTGAACTACCAACATGGCATGCTTGATAAGTACAATACTGGTTTACTTTTATTTTTCCCTCTGTCTCTTCTATTCTATATTGCCAACGAATCTCAGTGGATATCTAACTGATTTGCTTTGTGATTATCTTTAAACAATTTGTTTTGGGTTGTGGTGTAGGGCAGTGGTCAGTCTCTACAGTCAATTCCTTACCATTGCAGATGCATCTTGCATGAAATCAAGAGGGTGGGTCAACAATTTGGTAAGAACGAATTTTTTTTAACTCATCATTTACACGTTGTATATTATACCTACTTATTGCGTTGGTTCACATAGAAGGACTTTTTTAAATTTACTTTTTCAAGTTATTATGTTGGTTGCAAGGGTTTTTGTGGAAGATAAAATGGAGCGAGCACGGAGAGTGACCCGTCACATGTTTATTCCTGCCTTTATGGTAACAACAACATGCTCAAGTAACTTAGAACTGTATGCCCATTAACAATGAAACCTTAACTGATTGTTGGTTATTTATAAAATGTAGGATTTGGTGAAAAGTGCACTGCAATGTTTCAAATCAATTCACCACAGGGCCTGGCAGAGTATTAACGACTTCATGCCTCATGCTGAAGTGGGATATGACATCACTCAATGCAATCTGGTAACTTTTAAGCATTATGTGTCAAAAATCACATGTGTTTGGCTGTATACACTTTATTGGGCCACATCTGGGGTTTAACCCATCATTTATGTATTTGGATTGTGTATAGTATTTTATTTTCTTAAAATTGCATACGATATTATGTTCCAACTATAATGCACATCACTATTATATGTTTATATTATCAAATAACTAAGTAAACTAAAAAAGGAAATTGAGGAATAGTAATATTATTTATGTATGGATATTACAAGGAACACATTCAATGAACATTGGATACATTTCTCCAAGTAGATATTCGCTCCAGTCATGTTCAACAACCATTGGTGGTGTTATACGTTGGATCTGAGATTTAAAAAGTTGTATGTGCTGGATTCATTAGGTAGTCACAATGACACTGAAAAAGCTAGGCTGGACGATTTGACAGTATCACAATCCTCTAATGCCATTGTAATGATAATGTATGTGTTAGTCTGTATAATTTGACTTTGAACTTTACTTTGAATTTGTAGAAGCTTCGGTTTGAAGAAGTTTTGAACTTATTTAGTCCAACCTTGAAGAATTATAGTCCTTTAGAGCTAGTAGAGGTTGACTTGCCTCGGCAGCACAGCTCGTGAGTACGATTTAGCTTTTTTAAAAATATTAATTGTTATGTTGAGGCATATGTGTTTAATTTTTCCATTTGTGCTTGCTTTTATGTTATTGAAATAGGGATGATTGCGAAATATATGTTATTAAGTATACGGAGATATGGGATGGACACAAAATGTTTGGAGAGAAAACTATGCACGATTGGGAAGAGGTGAAGGAGTTGTTTTAATTTCTGATTTAACAATTACATTCTGTTGGAATTTCTATTTATTCATACTATACTAGTACAGGAAGGAGTCATGCAAATTTGATGTGACTTATTATGTGGCTGGGTCTTGCATCCGAACAATGAGCATAGAAAAGAAGTTTTAAGAGCTACAAATGCTATGGAGTTATTGTCTTGATTTGCAAATTTTGTTCTACACTCCTTAGAATGTGTATAGAATGCATGTAATGTGTATAGAACACATAAAATTCCATGTACAGGAGGAGGAGGTATATATTGTTTGATGGTGAATGATAAGAATGTATTATTGCAATGTCTCACTATTGATAATGTACATAGATACATATTGTGATACATATGTGATATCTGGCTTGTTTGTTTTTGTAAACTAGATGTATTGTTTTGTATTTACTTTATTTATGAACTTTTTACCTGCACCCTTAATACGAAAATAGAATACATTGTAGAAATTTTAGTTACAATGATTAATTAAGACCCAGTTCATTGTTAACATATGATTAAATAATTTGCGTTCTTAGATTGCAAAGTGATCGAATATCGAATTATGTGTACATTTTTTTTATTAAATGACAGTAAAAGATAGCAATAATTACAGATGCAATAAGGTCGACACAGTATTGAACATCATACATTCACAATATAATATATAATTTTATATGCATCAGCCTATTTAATTATAATATAAATTATACAAAAAAGAAAAATGTGTACCTACCCAAAGAGATACAAATATACACCCATCTAAAACGGCAAAACATCAGGCTTTCCCAAAAAGATAAACGGTTAGCCATCAGTAGCCACCAAACAGTATCAGCCCCTACGACTGACGAGAAGGGACCATAGCCGGGTCCTCCTCAAGGTCCTCATCATCTGACGAAATTGACATCGGAGCATCCGAGTTTCGGGCAGAAGCCTGAGTAGTGGAGAGGAAAAAATCCTCTTAAGGGTCGTAGAACATGTCAATCCACATGTCCCTCACGAGTAGGTGAAATTCTAAAATAACAAAAGCTGAAAAATCAAAGACAGGGGTGTCATAACGACCCCAAGATAAAGACACCGTCAGCTCCCCGTGGTAGACGTATCAGTCTGTCTCCACATGTAAGTGCCAGCAGTCTGGTCCTACATGGAAGGTAAACTTCACGTATCCTAAGAAATGGCATGGGCGTGATGACATCCTTAACAGCTCTAGTCGTAATGCGGCCAGAAACTCGAAAACTCAGTTGTTTCCTTTTCTTCCTCACGAGCGTCTTCTCAGAAATACACAGTCCGATAGAAATACAAAAAAATACAGAAATACAGAAAATACAGAAAGAGGAGAGACACCCAGCTTTCAGTACCAAAATGGCAGTAAGAAAATAGAACGGCGCTGGATGCCCACACATCAACACAGTTCATACAATAATTAGAATTGACAGTTAAGCAGATCGACAATAAACAGTAGCAACAACCATCAATAATAATGAGATAATAGCAATATTCTCAACAGTCAATGGTTCAATAATTAAATAAGCATTACGGCAATGATAACAAATAATTCCCACAGTCACAAATACTCATGCTCAATGCATTATGGGACTAACAGTTCACAATGCAAAAAGTATCAAAATTTCTACTCCATGGAGCTAGACATAAACATTTTCGGAGTGAATGATCAAGGAGTAATGCCAGTATCTCGTTAGCCAAAATAATTAGTGTGCTCATCTCATAAAAACATTTGCGCAATACGACTTATACATAGCACCTCAATAGTTGATCGCGATATAGGACAACGTCTCAGTCAGGATTGTCGGTGTGTTTGCATCGGTCGATCCCATGGCCCCAGTGGAGCTACCACTGCCCGTTGTGAGACACCCGCACCCTGATGTCCCCAAGGCCAACCACTATGACCCTATGCTTAGTCTATTCGCACCTGCACATAGGTGTTATTCAAACTGCTAGGCATACACCGCCCTTACAACAATGTCCAACGAACAATACATATGCATGGCGACACAATGTCCAATCATGTATGTTTATAAATGATATAATAATCATGCAATATACCACACAGGCATATCTAAATATACATGGTTCAATATCAATATGTCATAGTATCAATATGTCACAAATTCCTCAAGTACGAAATCAACAACCACTAAGCCCACATAGGGATCCACAATGACGTAGAGTCAATTTTTAATGTCAATATATACTTAGGGTTCATCCCTTATCATAAGTCTACCTTATGGGTTCATATTCTCAAAGTCTTATATTTTGGTCAATTATGACAATTTTTTATTAAATAGCCCTTCAAAACCGTGTCCTTCTTGAGTGTTATTATTCAATCCAATCCTTCCACTTTATTATGGATTATGAACGTCTCTAAATTCCTAATTTCCAAAGTTGTATCAAGGCATCACTCAACCCCTAATTTTCTCTAAAAACCGTGGCTTCTCCAAGTCATCAAGATTCCAATTTTTTTTATTTTATACCTTAACCAATCAACATCTAATCACTTAAATTTTATTTTACACAAAACCAATCCAATCTCTCAATTTTTAAGATCAAAATCGTGGCCTTACCTTAGGGTATTAAACCCTTTAAATTTTTCATTCATTAATATTAATGTCATCATTCAACCTTTAGTCACATAAGCTTTATTTCATTGTACACAAAAATCAATTTATATGCCAAAATTCCATTCAAAACCGTGACATAGCATTAGGGTAGGAAACTCCAAATTTTTCATTTAACAACCCTAACACCATCAAACATTTCAACATATCCAAGATCACATTGAAGATCATTAATCAAATATAAATCAAATCTCAAGAATACATAAGCACACAAAATCACCAAACAAAGTGAGCAAACAAGGGTTCCCTCACCACCAAAATGGTTGAAGTGAGTAGTCTTCCTCTTACCTAAAGGAAGAACACAAAAAGAATCTCCTCCTTGCTTCTTGGTAGTTTCGGTTTTGGGGTCCAAAAACCCTAGAAATTTCAAGACGAGGAATCAACATTAATGGTTGAAAAAGAATGGATCCATGGTCATCAAAGCGACCATGGAGCACGAAAATAAAGAGAAAGGAGAAGAAAAATGAAAACTTTACCTTCAAGCTTGAAGCTTTGTCTTGGATGACAATGGAGGTGAAGATGGAAAATGAAGAAACTTTCTAAATAGAGAAGGTAGAGAAGATGAAGGTGAGTGCAGAAATGAACTTGGTGAAGAGAAAAGTGAAGAAAAGTGGTCACAATAGGGGCTGCAATTTCGTAGCCAAGAAGAAGAGGTAGAGAGAAGATGGAGAGAAATGAAGAAGATGAAGTTAGAGAGAGAAAGGGTTATGATATAAATGAAAAAAATTTGATTAAGTTTATTAAGTGGGAGAGCAAAATTTTGCCCTCCAAAGCCATGCATTGCTGCTCAACAAGAGAAGATAGGAGGGATTTTGGCTTCCCTAACAAGCCAAGGGCATCATGATCATTAGTTGGTCAAAGCTTCTCAAAGAAGCTTTGATTATAATACTATAAATTTGAATTAAAGTGAGTTGATTACACTTAAAGTAGATTGTATTAAGATAATGTGATAGGATTTTTAATACATGTTATTATCCAATGGATAATCATTACAGTTGATAGAAGTCAGTATTGATTTATCTGACAAATAAAATTTACACAGTATTTTATTATTTTATCCGTTAAAATTTCTCAAAAAATGTAAAACCTCGTAAATCATGTCCAGCCTCAGGTTTAGTAAGATCCCCCGTCGACGTTTCCATAGATCGAAGTTCTCGAGAAAAATATCTCATTTTCCTAGCTCCGCTCAGTTTGCACGTAAAATGAAAAATAATATTAAAATATTTCACATTCTTAGAAAAATCCAAAAAAATTCCTAAAAATCACAAATATTGGAAAATGAATATTTATCACAAAATATATAAAATTTAGGGTGTTACACATCCTGCTTTGGTAGACCTATACTTAATCGATACTAGTTTTGACAAGTGCCACGCATTGGAAGGTATCACACAATGACTTAATATTTACATTGAGGGAATTTTATAATTATTATTAGATCTCATCATTTATTAAACTATTTAACATACCATAAACATCCATGCATCTCATACATATAAAGCATATAATAAATATGAGATGGTTATGGCCCTTAACGCATTGATTCTCCCAAGCCAATGTGAGTATCAAAAGCTAAACATAAGGAGTGAACCAACTTCACCAAGCATCTCCCACCAACGTCCTCATTTGATGTCATCTTCTTGCTTTCACATCAAGATTACATTATATAGAAAACTTGTTTTACATACGAGGGAGTTAGGTGAGAAGTGTAACACCCTAAATTTTTTTTTTCTCAATATATTTTATTTTTGTAATTTTTATGATTTTTGTGATATTTTTTTAGATATTTTGAATGTTTTAATATATTTTAATATATTTTGAATATTTTATTATATTTTAGATATTTCAAGATATTTTGAATATTTTAATATATTTGAGATATTTTAAATATTTTAATATTTTTTGATATTTTAGAATATTTTGAATATTTAATATATTTTTGATATTTTGGGTTGTGTGTGGGCTCGAGGCGGGCCCGGAAAAATAAAAATTTTTCGGAGCCGAAAAATTTTGTACTGTTGATTCGGAGCCGGAGGAGCTTACTAAACCCAAAACTGGAAACAATTTTTGAAGTTTTGTTTTTCTATTATTTTATCTGACAAAATAAAATCGAGGTACGTTTTATTATCCATTGGATAATAGCTTCTGAAAAAATATCTAGTGGATGATTCTAGATGCAAGTCTAGTCACCCACTCTAGAATGTTCTAGACGATGACTCATCATTTGGTGACTCACATAGGTGACTAACCCAGTGACTCACATGTTCTAGACTATTCTAGAATATTCTAGAAAATGCCTAGTCATCAAGTACTTGAGTACTTGCTTTATGTGTGGACCAATGAGGGGTTAGTCAACATTTGTGACCATGACTCATCGTGGAAGACCAATAGAAGCTGGACACCTTGCGTGGACACCTCAGCACTTGTGACTCAGCATGTTGTGGAAGCTTGTAGAAGCGATGACTCGCTATGTTCTAGAATGGTGACTTGCCACATTCTAGAAGGATGTAGAATGCTGACTCACCCTGTGACTCACCACAATGAGTCGCACGTTCCAGAAGGTTCTCATAGTGACTTAGCGCTATGACTCACCATGCTGACTCATCTGTTCTAGAAATCTCCATAGTGACTCACCATGCTGACTCATCGTAGTGAGTCGCATGTTCTAGAAGTTTTTCTCTGATGACTCCCTATGTGACTCAGCATATGACTCAAGGCTAAAGGAAGGTTCTAGGAGGATGTAAAAATATCTTGCTGGAAAATATCTTGGAGTTCATCATAAGAAATCATTACAACCTTTATGACGAACCAATAGGAGAGCGTAGCTTGCTTACTAAGTTATGAAAAAGTCAATGATGGTGGCTTGCTTTTGGGTGGACCAACGATAGGCTTTCTTAGTGGCTAAGCAAGGAGGACGTAGAAGAGAAGTTGGATACTCTTTTTTGAAAATATCTTTTGTAAATATCTCCTTGATAAATATCTTGGATAAATATCTTTGTAAGATATTTTGATTAAATATCTTGATAGATATTTTGATTAAATATCTTGGTTAGATATTTTTAGTTAGATATTTTGCTTTGATGAAAATATCTTACTCAAAATATTCTAAGCTATCCTATCATTTTTCTATAAATAGGAGAGCTTTGGTTCATTTCCATATTTTGTATAGAGTTCTCATCCTTTTCTCTCCTCGTGTTCCACGGTCAATCATTACTTTAAGGCCAAAATTCTACACTTGATCATCTTTTCTTCATCTTCATCCAAGAAGCCAAAAACTATACACCAAACTCTCACTTTTATGAAAACTTTCTCACCTTTTCTCTTCTCTATAACTCACAGCCAAAGTGGTTAAAACACTCTCCAATCTTCTATAATTCAGACCAACCATAGATCTTGAATCTCCATGCAATTCTAAGGAACTTTCATGTTGTGACCATCTTCTAAATCATCCATCTTCAAGCACTTTTTCTAAAGATCTAAGTTTGAAGGATTAAGGGTGAAGTTCTTGATATTCTTTTCTAATCTTATATTCAAAGTTCTAAACCATGATTTGAATCCAAGGTCATCCTAGTTATGCCTTAGATGTTAATATTTTGGTATTTGTTTTGTTTTCAAGAATCTCTTAGTGGTGAAGGATTGATTCAAGAGGACAAGCAAGGAGCTTAGGAAGCATCACAATAAGGTAATAGGGAGATTAACCTCATCAACCATCCATGGTGGTGAGGAACGAATTGTATGTGTATGTATGAATAATCTATGTGAGGATTCATTCACTTGATTGTATGATTTAATGAGTTGTGTTTAGTTTGCTTTATGTGATTCATAGCCTTATTAGTATGCATGATATTTATTAGGGTTATTTATTAGCTATATGTGATGTATGATTTAATAGCATGATTTTGATGCTTTATGTGATGTTCATGGTATGTATAAAATTGTTATGATAGAACAAGGATAATTGATATATGTTGTGTATGTGAATCACATGGGAAGGAAATGATTTTTGGTCCCAAAGACCACTTGAGGCTCACAGCCTTTAAACCTAAAATGGGTATTTCAAGTGAAAATGTTTTATTAATCATGGATTTAGTTAATTTTATAATAAGAATATGGATTAAGATTTTACAAGTTAAGGAAGGAAGTAAATAGAGTTTTAATATTAGAAAATGATTGATTTTCAGTTAAGAGGAAAGGAAATTGATAAGATTTTATTATTGGAAAAAGAATGGATTTTTTTTATCATAAGAAAGGAAATAAGTTTAAAGTATATTTTTGAAATATTAGTTGATAAGGAATTTGATTAAAATGAGGTTTTTTAGATGAATATGGAAACATATAGTTTTTATTGGACAAAGGATGATTTTTGGGAAATAGAAATGGAAAAGGAGTTTTAAAGGGTGATGTTGAGATTTAAGTATTTTATTTAAGAAAGACATGGGACAGTTTTATTGCGAAACATCAAGCAAATTTTAGTTATATTGTTGGAAATCAATTTTGAAAGTAATTTAGAACTTAAAGTATTTTATTTAAGAGGATTTTAGTAAATGAAGTAGAAGGAATTTTTAGTAGATTAAGAATAATGTAGTTTTTATGAAAAACGTCAGAAAATATTATGTAAAGGAATTTTAATGGGAGAAATTAGATTTAAGGTCCAAATTATATTTTAAACTTAGAAAGTTTCAGAATTTAATTTAGAACATGAAGAAATATTTTATACAGTGAAAAACAGTAGAAAAATCTTACGTGTTTCAAAAACGTGAATTCTTGAGCTACACGATCTAGAGAACATTTAAATATCTTTACGTGATTGAGAAAACGTTGAAAATTGGTTACGCGTTTTGAAAACGTATCAAAAGTGTTACGCGATTATGAAAATACGATAAAAAAGCTACGCGATTAAGAAAAATAGCGGAATGCTATCAGGCCGATGTACTGGACCCAGAAACATCAAATCGACGATCTAGTCACATGGGGTTTATAACTGGAAACATCAGATAGACGGTTGAGTCAGATGTTACTTGTTATTATGAGAAACCACATTATTTATAAATATAACGTACTGGACCTAGATGAATAAGTGGTATTATGTAATTGTATAGGCGGTTATTGTAACATCTCAAAAAATATCTATTTAAGTATAAATGATCATTTTATATTATTCTTGATTTTTAGGAATTTTTCTGGAATTTTTCGGAAACGATGAATATTTTAATATATTTCTCGTTTTGCGTGAAACTTGAGCAGAGTCGAAAAAATGACTGTAATGCTTCAAAAATTGGAAAATTATATGACGAATAGTCGTTTTATAATATTTGTAATTTTTGAGAATTTTCTGGGAATTTTTCGGAAACGTCGAATATTTTAGTATATTCCTCGTTTTGCGTGCGCACTGAGCAGAACCAGAGAAACGCGATGTTCCCTCCGTGAACCTTGGACTATGGACATGTCGACGGGGGATCTTACTAAACCCGAGACTTGACACAGTTTATGAGGTTTCATAATTTTCGAGAAATCTTAACAAATAAAATAAATCAATAATGCGAAAAATTTATCTGTCAGATTGATAAAATACTGACTTCTATCAACTGTAACTATTATCCATTGGATAATAGCAGGTAATAAAAATCTTATCACATTATTCAAATGAAATCCACTTTATGTCTAATCAATCCACTTTAATTCAAATTTAATGTTAAATAATCAAAGCTTCTTTGAGAAGCTTTGACCAAACAATGACCCAAATGCCCTTGGCTTCCCTTGGAAGCCAACTCTCCCCCTCTCTCTTCTCTCTCTTCACGGCTGGAAGCAGCCCATGGAGTGGGGAAATTGTTTCATTTCATTTATTCTTTTATCACATAATTTCCATAATTATCAAAACACTTTCTCTCTCTTCCTTCTTCTTCTTCTTCACTTTGGTTTTCTCTCCCTTCTCTCTACCCATCTCCACGGCCAGCCCCTCTTCTTCTCCCTCAACCATCACAAAAATTACATCTAAATACATTTCCTTAATTCTCTCACCATTCTAAGCATCTTTTCTTCTTGGAGTTTCTTGAAATTCCTCCATTTTCATCATCTTCTCCAAGCTCCAAGCTTTGAGCTTTTTGGGTAAGTTTTAAGACCATTCATCTCTTCCCTTTATTTTCGTGGTTATGGTCTTCACGTTGGCCATCCATGGCTTATTTTTCAAGCCTTGGTGTTGATTTAACAAAGTTGAAATTTCTAGGGTTCTAGGTGGGAGCAATCCGAAATTACAAAGGAGATCCTTGGTGTTTCTTTTGTTTTCTTCACTTAGGTAAGAGGAAGACACTCCTCCTCAACCTCTATTAGCATCTAGGAACCTTGGTTGTATGATTTGTGGAAAAATCCTAACGAGGGCTATTCTTTAAATTGATTGATTATTATGTTTATGAGATAAATTTGTGATGATTGTGATCTTGGATTGATGGATTGTAATTGGAAATATATTGGATTGGATTTTGTGATGAAAAATGGGAGAAAAATATTGAAGAAGCCTTCTTGGAGGCTCACGGTTTTAGTCTAGGATTTTAGGTGAATTGGTGATTAAATTGTAACTTGCATAAGACTTAAATTAATCAACGGATAACATAGAATTTAGTGGAAGAAAAATTTGGAATGGAAACTCCTATGAGGGCTACGGTTTTGGGGCCAAGAAATGAGGGTTTTTGGTGAACTAATTTAACAAGTGAACAATTTAAAGAACTAAGAGAATGGCATGCAAGATGATGACTTGAAAGGATTTGAAATTGGAGCCATTGTGAGGCCACGACCTCTAGGGCATTTTCAGGTGTAAGTAGGTGATTTTGGTAAGTTAGGAGCATAAGCAATTATGTGATTAAAAACCTATGTAATGGGATAGTTAATTGATGAATTGGAAGAATTTAATAAAATCAAGACTTCATAAATCTTAAAGGACTAAGAGTAAAAGTATCATAAGATTTAAGGTAATTCTAAGTGAGTGAAGAACATGAGAGTGTGAGGCCTAAGAGCTTAAACAAATTGCAAGTTATGGGAAATTGAATCGCCTTGGAATATTAAATTGATTACAAGAATTGATTTTGAATATGAACCTTGAAAAGGGAAACAAATTCTAAGTTAGGATTCATAATGAACCTAATGACACATCAATTGACTTGATCTTTATATTATGATGTTATGGGTCCATGTGAGTGACCATTTGTATATTGATGCTTATATTGGCCTAATATGGCATGTTATGGAATTGTATGAGATTGTGGATCATACATGTTCATGCATAGTGTCTTATGCATTGTGAATGTCCTTGTGGACTGTTGTAAGGCCAAGTTGTCTAGGAGATTGAACACACCTTAGTGCGGGTGCGAGTAGACAAGTGTGGGTTATGTTATGACCTCGGGGGCGTCGGGGTGCGGGTCCTTCACAAGGGGTAGTTGGTAGCTCCTCTGCCTGTGGGGCAAACCGATGCAAACGCACTGACGATCCGGACTTGACACTGTCCTATATCGTGATCTACTGTAGAATGTCTGTATAATGTCATGATTGTGCACGAGAAAATTTATTGATAGCACTGGCCTCGGCAACCGAGTTACAGACATGTCTCCTGATCTTTCTCTCTGACTGTTTGGGTTTAGCTCCATGGAGTAGGAATTTGGGAAAGCATGCATGTGAGTCATGATATACATTGTCATTATTAATATTTATTTTCCCATATCTATGACTGATTTGGTTACTACTGTGATGACTATCTGCCTGGAACTGTTTATTAGCTTACCGTTGGAATTACTGCTTATTAGTTGAATATGATATTCCGAATTGCTATTTGGGCGCGTGGCGCCATGCTGTTTCTAGCTGCTATAATTGGTAATGATGGTAGGATGTCTTACCTTTTTCTTGTATCTCTATTACTTGCTGTATGTGTGTATACTGTATTGATCGAAGACGACGGCAAGGAGGCTGAAGATCCCGATTTTCCGGCTTCTAGCCCAAACAAGATTAACTTCTACTGAGACTATGGCGGCATGTATGTGCGGATTTCTTGGTGATGTGCGTCTGACCTTCCTTGGAGGGCCAGAGTACTGGCATATCAACTTGAATTTCGATCGCTGCGTCTACTTGGGAGATGTGTCGATTGCCCTAGCCTGGAGACGTCATTAGGCACTTGTCCTCACCTGCCACATCAGCCTGCGACTGGAGTTTTACTTGCCCATCCGTGAGATGTGGGGCGATCGTTACTATACCCCACGGGAGGACTTCTTTGATTCCACCGCTCGGGCTCCGTCCCGTGCTTCTGTGGTTCCCATGGAGGTTTCCTCGGAAGAGGAGGATCCTGCTGAGGATCCTGATACGGTTCCTCCTCCTCTGAGGGATTGATTTTACTGGTAGCTACTGATGGCTGCCAGTGATTTTTATTTTGGGGGCCTGATGTATTGCTTTTTGGTGGGCTGTATATTTTTTATTTCTGGGGGATGTATATGCATGATTCCTTGGGGCGGTATAGTTTTGCTTTTTGGAGATGTCCAGGCTTGTATTTAAAATATAGTTGTATTAAAATATATATATATATATATATATATATATATATATATATATATATATATAAGTGTATGTTATTTAGGCGCAAATTCTGTGTACTGTTTTATTCTTTACTATTATCCATATTCCGCGCTATTAAATTAACAAAACAAAAAAAAATTATACTGCCATTTTCCTACGTATTAAAGTATCAAGCAAGTTAACTTTTAATTAATTGAACCAGGTCTTAATTGTCGTTTGAAAATTTAATTTCCGCATTTTCTTTTATTTGACAATGTGACGTTCCCTCCCAAAAAGGGACGTTACAGTTATCGAGTACCATTGATACTAATAGCATTAGACAATTGTATGGGCGATTATTTTAATATCATTGGGAATAGTGCAATGGTGATTTGTGTTATGCATTGAGTTATCATGCATTGAATACGACTTTTGTTGCCTAGGAGTGAATGAGAATTGAATATTGCAGATCATAAAATGAGTCTTGGGGCCGTCAGGGCATGGTGATTCATAGTGATAATTGTTCACCTTATATTCCTCTGGCCATGATAAACCGTTGCAACGCACTAATGTAACCCGATAAATACTATTCTTTTCGTGATCCAGCGTAGACTGTGATTGAGGCTGCCAGGTCTTCTGGAACGTTCATATCTGAAATTGAGTTTAGCTTCATGGAGTAGGGACTGGTGCATTGTGCATATGCATGGTCAGTACATATATCATTGACATTTATATTCGAAGTAATGTTCACATATATGTTGTTGCGATATGTGTTTATGGAAGTTATTTATTAATTGATAGTATGACTATATCTATGATTTCTATGATATTTATATTATCTGTTACTTGGTAACATGAATATACTTATTACTCTATGTTTGAATGGCATTATTGTTATTCGTATTGTTTCTATGCTGTCATGCTGGTATTGATGTAGGGGATCTCACCTCTTTATTGTCTTGTTCTGTTTATATGTTTATGTTTTGCAAAGTTCGTCGTGGTGGTGAAACAGAGATCTTCCTTGGTTTTGAAAGGACATAGTGTTGTGAAGTATTGTCGTATGGTATGTCCATCTGGATGCTGACGTTTTGAGTTTTGTTAAGTCAGTTATCGTGCTATTAAGTAGGACTTGTCATAGGGTTTGCTACTATTTCTCTTTAAGTTTGTAAGTTTTTATGTTCTGAATATTATTGAATACTATGTGGTGTATGTAATGTGTATTAATCGGTTCAAAATATTTTATATTACCTATATCTTTGGTAAGTTTAAGTTATTAACAAAAGAAATTTTATAACTCATATTTCATAACATTAAATATTTTACAATTTAATCATAGTCTAATAAATTTGTCTGAAATGTAATGTCATATGGAGGGTGTTACAAGAAGAGAATGTACAACCAAAATGTAGAGAGAAAGGCATGACACACAGACTGTATTTTAAAAATAACCAAAAAGCATAAAAAGAGAACTAAGGCCATAACCATGCATCTAGCACCATAAAGAACATATAAACACAAAACAATAATACATTATTATCGTTGTGAATAATAAAATAGGGGGTCCCACTGCCTAGTCAGTGGGCTAGGCTGCCGATGCTCGGTTAGCAGTCAGGGGTCAAGGGGAGGCCAACCCTTGTAGGGTTCAGGGCAGCGCCCCAAAAGGGCTCCGAAATTTTTATTCAGATACTGTTACTAGTTTCTTGAACAAAAAAAATGAGTTGGACCTCTTTCGCCTCGTTGACAGCTAGGGCATCAACACTTGAACCCTCATAGTTGTTATCACCTGTCCAGAAACAAGGTTTCTAGAACGCGTGAGGACATGAACACTTCATGTCACGAAGAACCCTTAACGTTGCCATCTGCTATCCGAAACACTGTTTGCTTGACATCAACACTTGATACCGCCGTCAACCATAAACAAGGATTCTAGAACCCTTGCATCACTGTTCAGAACGCTATCCAGAATGAGGTTTGCTTGACATCAACGCTTGATGCCACCACAACCAGGTTTCCAGAATGTTGTATATATCATATACATACCAGAAAACTTCACAAAAACATACAAACATACAAATCATATTCATTGCTTCGAAAATATCATCATGGTTTCATATACAACATATCAAACAAATTATGTTTTCACAAAGGATTCATACGGTTTTTGAAATAACACATTAAAGATCATATCTTTTACCAAAAACAAGTAATCATGTTATTTCATACAACACGAAGAACAAAAAAAATTGAATCATGGTTTCGAAACCATTCTCTGATACCACTATTGGGAATTGCGGATACATCACACAGCGAAAAAACAAAAATTCCCACCCAAGGATCCATATAAAAAAGACCATAATTTGTGTTTTTTTTAGTTTAACTCTTGAAGCGAGATGAAAAAAAGATGACGTGAATCACCAATACCATAACAGCGATGATGTCTCTGCGGTATCCACAAGAACAGACTCACGAACGTCCAACATCCTAAAAAAGGAGTCCCACGTCTTTGACATGATGCTAGCTATGGAGAGAAGAGAAACTTGTCACTTTCTCATTCACTGTTTATGTAGGTGCGGCTAGGATTCTGTTATGCATGTTGAGCAGCCCCCTTAACAATACTATTTATAATTGTGATTGCCTTAAGTGAGTGTGAGCAGTAGTAGTTAGTTGTGCAGCCTTTGGATTCATCTATTATGAGTTAGGCCCACGATGGAATCCCAGTCCAACTTGAATTCTCATTGCTCCAATTTAGTCTAGTCTATGTGTGTGACCTTGCAGGTTCTCATGACATTGGCAGTAATATCAAAATCTCATTTTAATATTACAAGCAGTGAGCAGTATCTAGAAACATATTACTGCTACCTAAGTAACGAGAATGTTAGTGATTTGACATAACCTTTTCGTGATCAATGTTATGGTCAATGTTACCATGTAGTTTAGTCCCTTTGTCCAGATATCTAGATTGAACACAAGGCATGGAATGTGTCACCCTTGTATAGTTCAAACTTTCGTTTCCTGATACTCGAGTAGACGTAGTAATAACAAATGAGATCAATATCTCATATTGACTCATTTGAGCATGACCATGCATTTCGTAGTCTCACTTAATCAAGGGGCCCGAAGATATCACTCCTGTTATGTAGGAGGGACAAATCTCATCTAGGTCACTCATATCCCTCCACATGATTCGCAGTATGTCAAATAACTAACTTTATAATCACCTTGTTACAGATGACGTTTGATAGCATTAAAACATATAAGTTCTCATGTAGGAATCGTAGTGATTTCAGGTCAAAGGATCACATACACCATTATCACTATAAGAATCGCTTATGACACTCACGTAATGATCCACGTAGCGTTCTCATGGCTGATTAGTCTAATGCATCATTACTCTAATATGTATCTATGTGAAGACTCGATATCTCATTTCTATGACCCGTGAGATATGGTCATCAGTCTGCTCATATATTAGTCTAAATGCATTATTATAATCCTGATTAACAATAATACTTGACTAGGGACATTTAAGAATAATGTTCTGTTTCTATCCAATAGGATCTCATGATCAAGTGATCCACTTGATGTTCTATGGCATAAAACTTACTATTCTAAGGACTTTATTAGGTTTATCATAAATATCACACAATAAATGGAATGCCTCATATATTAAATAAATAACATAATATAATGTAAGCTAGTACAGTCAAAATAAATTGGCCTCTAGAGCATACACCAACACCTTTAGTAGTTCAAGTTTTAGTGCCAAAGCTCAGCCTCTGTGGGTATTTCTTCTAAGATCCATGATATAAAGATAAGGAAGAGAAAATTGGTCATGACTGATCTGAGTGAGTACCCATTGCCATGGGATATCAATCTATACTAGTGGGTGGACAAGGAGGTTTTAGATACCCCCTATACGATAAGCACAATAGTAATGGTCGAGAATAGGGAATACACGTAGCTCATAGATGATGGAAATCTTGATGGCGACTTCGTGAAGCTCCTACCCAATGATTAAGAGCGGGTGTGTTCGACCTAGACGTCGAGACCTAATCATTTCATGTATCTATATGAAACATTGTGTCTTGGGGTGCGACTTCCATTCACCGACTTTAAGATTGGCATGCTTAACATGGGTTTAGAGACGTGATCAAGTATACTTTCTAATCCTGGTTCTGAATATTGGCGTTGTCTATGAAGAATGCTAAACTGCCATTCCCATCTCCATCATGGTTAAGATGAGAGAATAAGCTGCCACTAGCTAAAACTAGTGGCAAGATAGGGTGGAGGCCTCTCCTTCCATCCAAAACCAGTGTAACATCATTTTTTACATGTTAGACTTGTATAAGGTTATAGACGTAACATAATACTTGTTTAACATGCCTATTTAATTTTGGGATTCTCTGAGATAGTTTAGTCACTTTTCTATATCACTATTTGTGAGAAATAACTATTATTAGCTTAAGAAATGACTTAAACTGCTTAGTTAATGGAAATAAATATGAACAATTTGCTTCTAGGTCACAAATGTGTGGATTGTGATATGGTTAATTTTTTAGAGTTAACTAAGTTAGTTTGGTATTTTTAAATATATTGAGTGAGTGTTTAAGTACCAGATTGATGAATCACAAATGTGGAAACTTTTGAAAATGGTGAAATTAGGATTGAAATGACTCTTAGAATTTATTTTAATGCCTATGGAAGTTAAGGAACTACATTTGTAGAAATCTAGGTGTTCATAACAGATATAATGTTTGCAGCAAAATATCCAAATTTGCCTTAAGCTTCCATGATTTTCCCAGCCATTTTCCTTGACTTTTTGTGTTGATATTTCATATCTTTTCACTCATTCTCTCATACGTGTAATAGAAAGCAAAAGAGAGAAAGATGAGAAAAGGAAAAGAAAGGAAGAAAAAGAGGAAGAGGAAGAGGAAAGAAAAAAAAAAGCTAAAGGAAAATCACAAGCTTGATCATCATACTTGCTACGAAAGGTAGGGGTGTTTGATCTTCTTAACTTTTTGTTTCTATCTTTTTCATCTTTGATGTTTGGTGCAAGCTTAGTGAATATAATGGGTTTGAGAGTTTTATTTGTGGTTTTTTTCTACTGCTAGTGGATGGATATGGTGTGTTTATGGCTCAACCATTGCATGATTGTGAGTTTGAACTTAGAGAAGTCCATATGACTCTTTATGGAGGAAGATGACTAATTGGTTTTTGTGTTGGATTCTTTATTTATGAAATCATGTGTTGGTGTTTTGTTTTGTGTTTGAGAGCTACAACATGCTTTAAGATCATCATTAAGGTTGAAATCCATATAGAACCTATTTTTTGAGGTTAAAAATTAGGTTGGAAATCAATGGAACAAGAACAATCTAGTTTTCTGCTTGTTTCTGGTTTTTTTTATGCATGAGCGCTTAGGCGCTAGAGGGTGGGTGCCGAAGCGCCCACTGCATAGACCAAATTTTTGTGTGCTACTGCGTGGCGAGTGCCTAAGCGCTAGGACTGAGCGCCTGAGTGCTAGGGCCAGTGCTTGGGTGCCAGTGCTTGAGCGACCGTGCACCCGAGGTAGGGAAAAATATGGCATTTTTTTGGTGTTTGAGCGTCTGAGCGCCCAAAGGGAAAAAAAACCTTACATGTTTCTTTTGATAGGAATGGAGTTTCCTATTGGTTGGGATCCATTATTTATGCCTTTTAAAGTGTGTTGAGATACTATTAGGAGTATTTCATTGAGGACATAACTACCTTGCATATGGGGATATTGGTGAAACCTTGGGCATCCAAAGTGTTGTGGAATGCTATAGTGTAATGTCTAAAACCTTGAGCACATGAGGTTGCTTTGAAATCATTTGAGAAGTGATGATGTGAGGTACTAGATATAAGAATGCTAGTGATATAGATCTTGCTACCTTGTGTGATGAGTTAAACTAGAGCCTTAAGTTACTAGTATTTCTTTTCACTTGGTTGTTGTGAACCTTGTGATGTTTCAAATGTGATTTGAAAATAACTTTGCGTGTTTTACAGTTGCTATTCCCACGTATGGTGACCTTATGTGGGGTGCACAACCATTTGGCCAGAGAATAAAGACTAATCCTAAATCCTCATAGCTAGAGGGCTATTTTGATCAGGAGTATTGGTACATGAGGTGGTAGCAGTACTCTTACTATTATGAGGGGAAGGAATCCACCGATTACTAGGTAGTGTAAGGCTCTTTTGCCTATCCTACTGAGAAAAATACAAGGAGACACGGTTCTTGGGAATGAGTAAGTATCATGTGTTTTATAAAACAAAAATTTGCATAAGCATACTTTTAGGACATTTCTTAGGCATAATCATGTAACATATTATACAATGCATTATATGACAATAGTATGAGCAATTGTCTCTCTTGTTGGTACTGAAGTGTGATAAGATTATGGTTTCTTTATGAGTATTGCATAGTGAATATGAATATATTCTTATAGTGATGAGTAGAGTCTCATTTATCTATTGTAAACATAATTGTTGGTGTTAGTTATATTCATAGAACTTGGTTAATTATGTAGTGATTAAACCATTTTTGTAAATGAATGAACTTTCTGCCTTAGGAAGAGAAATGATTGAGTTTTAGCCTTTGCCACCTTTCTAAAGTTAACTAGTAACTTGTTTTCCCCTAAAGCAGCTGGAGGTATCATGATGCCATGGTTTGCAAACTGATTAATGAGGATTGTGAATTCTCACCCCATTTGTTATTTTCATGATAAATCCAGGTCAAAATTCTTCCAAGGGGAAAAAGAAGAAATAGAAGAGCTAGATAATTTTTATTTTGCTCTTTTTGTATCTAATTCTTGTACATGTGGTATTTGCATAGGGATTTGTATATTAGTTATTTTGTATTATATCTATGCCCTATGAGGCTAATGATGTTTATATATTTATAGCTTTTATTTTTCCCTCTTGTTTCTCTTTAGTAACAAGCATGGTTATTATGACGATAAAAGGCCACCATGGGACAATCAATGAAAGGAAAGCCCACCATGGGATACAAGGCAAAACTGGGAAAGTAGACCCCTTTGAGATTCGTCCCCTTATGACGATGACTGCCACCATGCCAAAGTCACATGAACCATCATCACCGTATCAGGTGGCTTCGCTGGAGGTGTCAAATCAAACTCAAACAGGAAACAGTACCTGAGAGCAGTCCTGAGCATCGCTTCCCATCGAATCTCCAAAACGGGATGCCGATTGAGGAAAATGCACTAATTTCCTTCTTTGATGAAGATTACAAAAATAAAATCCTGGATCATGATGACTGACTAGTCATCTCCATAATCTTAGCCATTCCCAACGCAAGAAGAATCTTCATAGACCAAGGGACCTTAATCGACATCATGTTCATGGACTTGTTCAAGAAGCAGGAACTCCCAAAATAAGACTTGATCCCTCACACTAGGGAACTCATTAGCTTTACTGGTGACAAGATCACCCCAGAGCGGCACGTTGAACTATATCTAATATTTGGAACCAAACTCTTGTTCAAAATAGTCAAGGTAAGGTTCTTAATTATGGACAACCTCTCCGCATATAATATAATCTTGGGTTGCCCTTCTTATAATTCACTTGGAGCCATAGTGTCCACCACATGTAACACCTACCGTAGGGTATCATATTTAAGACTAATTCTAATATAACTTACCCAAGTTGTAAAAGAAATAATCTTGTAAAACACTTATTTTAAAATCTCGTTTGCAGAATAATTGAAAACAAATAAAAACCTTAAACATAAAACATAATTGAAAATAAACTCGTCATAATTTACATACATCTTGAAACATTGTTTACAAATGATTTACATAAGTACACACTTACTCCCAAAAGATAATATATACAATACACATGACGAAACATAAAATACTAAACTATAATCTCTAAAAATCCAGACTAAGGATTCAGGCCCTCGGAAGAATCCTTGTCCTCAGTATCATCACTAAAGAACCCTGACGGATACAACAGAAGCCGGGCTGGCGTCCTAGTAGACGACACCATAGAATCCTCCTGTGGAGTATAGAAACTACCACCCCATAGCTCACGTATCGGCATAGTGAACTCAAGACGCATAGAGGCATGTTGCGTCAGAATAGGAGTTCCATCCCTAGTACCATTAAGGTTTAAAGTTAAGTCCCCGGTGTAAGCAAAACGTTCATTATCAAAATCAAATCTCCAAGCGTCAGTTCCCCATGGAACTGAACTGTAACAAAACCCAAAACTTGATGTCTCGCCGCCATACAAATAAACACAGCAAAATATATTACTGGTGATAAACAGAATTACCAACTTCCTTATCTCCTCAGTCTTCATCAAACATATATAATAAAACAAATATAATACATCAAAGAGGTGAGATCCCCTACATTAATACCAATGAGGCAATATAGAAAATGATAGTAAATAGTACAGATACAGTATTATCACATACAATCATATTATCATATGACAGATAATATATCAGATAAGCATAATTATCATTTCAATATGTTGACCCATTATACATGTGCACAAAGACCAAATCATACTTCATGGAGCTAATCACAATTTCGGAGAGAAAGATAGGGAGTACATGTCTGTATATCGTTAGCCTCAAATCATATGCCAATATATCATATCATTGTGCGCAACATGGCTAATACCAGACACTCTCAACAAATCACGAAAACATTAGCAACTCTGTCAAGACCGTCGGTGTGTTTGCATAGAATATCATAGCGCAAAGGTGCTACCAACTGGCCACATATGACATTCCACACCCCAACGTCTCCAAGATCACTGAAGATCGTAACTACGCAATTCTTACTCGAACGAAGATATAATTTCAATCTCCTAGGCACACTTGCTTTAACCAAATAAGCTGACACATTTTTTTATGCATGATGTATGATCCAAAAACACATGCAAACATCATTCTCATAGTATTTCACATACACACACCATCTCTTGGCGGTGTCACTTTCCAGCATAGTTGGGCCCACCACTACAGCCTGCCAACAAACTACTGTTATTTCTAATTGCGTAAACATTTTATCGCGTTTTCATAATCGCGTAACATTTTTCTTACATTTTTAAATTGCGTAAGTATTTTCCAACATTTTTGTAATCGCAGAAATATTTTCAAATGTTTTCTAAATCGCATAAAGATTTTTAAACATTTTCTCAATTGCGTAGCAATTTTAAATCATTTTTTCATTCGCGTAGTTTAAAAATTACTATTTTTAAATCGTGTATGATTTTTCTAGCATTTTTCACTTGCATAAAATATTTCTTAACTTTCTAAACTTATTTATAAAATTCTCTACATAATGTATGCATTTTGGCTTTATTTAGAATATTATCCTACTAAAAATTCTTAAAGTAATATTTTTTACTTTTCTTTACAGAAATTTGACTTCTTTGATTTAATTAGATATTACAGCTCAAAATTTTCTAACGCACTTCAAAACCCAAAGGGTGAGCTATATGTTAGCAAATTTCAAGTTTTTAATTTAATTCTTCATCATAACTTAAATATGCTAATTTAATTCTAAACTTTTAGTCCACTTTCCCTTTTCTACTAAAATCCATTAAATTGAATTCTTGTTGATTAATTACCTAAGTCTACACTTAGGAAAATAATTTTGGATCTAAAACACTAAACCTTGGCATGTTGGCGATAAATCCATTTATGCTTCATAAATCATATTTAATCATTTTCTAAACATAATTCTTTGTAAAAACCTTAATCCAATTTCTCATCATTAAATCACTTAATCCATGATTAGGAAAATAATTTAAAATACTTTGCCCTCTTTATGGTGTTGAGGTCGTGAGCCTCTATGGATTCTTTGGAACCTTCATACAATTCCTCATCATGTGAATCACATCCTACTTTATATAATAATCAACATGCTTCCATAATCACATAAACAAGTGTAACGCCCCTTTTTGGGAGGGAGCGTCACATTATTAAATCAAAACGAAAATGCGAAAATGAAATTTTTGAACAATTAAGACCCGGTTCATTTTATTCAAGATTAGTTTATTTAAACTTATCGGTACATGAGTAAAATGACGTATATTATATATATATATATATATATATATATATATATATATATATATATATATATATATATATATATATATATATATATATATATATATATATATATATATATATATATATATATATATATTGAATCAATTGATCAAATGTAATTGGCCGTAAAAATAAGGCAAAAAGGTAAAGCTTATATCTGGATAACTTGCACATATGTTATATATATGAATGTTAACAATGTTTTGAATACAAGCCTGGGATATCCAAAAACAAAAAAAAAAACAAAACTATACCTGCCCCACAAGATTATACAAATATGCCCTAGTGATACCAAAATATACAAATACACAAAATACATCAGGCCCCAAAATAAAACACTGGTAGCCATCAGTAGCTACCAATAAACTCAGTCTCTCAGATGAGGAGGGACCGTATCCGGGTCCTCAGCAGGATCCTCCTCTTCCGAGGAAACCTCCATGGGAACCACAGAAGCACGGGACGGAGCCCGAGCGGTGGAATCAAAGGAGTCCTCTCGTGGGGTATAATAACGAGCACCCCACATCTCACGGATGGGCAAGTAAAACTCCAATCGCAGGCTGATGTGGCAGGTGAGGACAGGAGCCTCATGATGCCTCCAGGCTAGGGCTATGGATACATCTCCCATGTAGACACAGCGATCCGAGTTCAGGTTGATGTGCCAACACTCTGGCCCTCCAAGGAAGGTCAGACTCACGTCGCCCAGAAATCCGCGCATGCGTGCCTCCATCGGCTCAGTAAAAGTCAATCTCGTTCGGGCCAGAAGCCAGGGAAATCAGGGGCTTCAGCTTCCGTACCGTCGTCTTTAATAGATATAGTATGCACACAAGGCAGCAAGTAACAGAAACACAGGAAAGAGGTAAGACTTCTGACTATCATTACCAACTATGGCAGTCAGGAATAATACGGTGCATAGCGCCCATACACAGTCTCATGAATAATAACAACAATGATAGGCAAATAGTACATCTATAAGCAAGTAAACAGTTCCAGGCAAGCATTTATCATAATGTTTATACAAACATGTTCAACTCACATAGGGTAATAATCATTAATAGTACGACATCTCCTGATGCACATGCATATGGTATTCAAATTGCCTACTCCATGGAGCTAGACTCAAACAGTCGGAGAGAAAGATCAGGAGACGTGTCTGTAACTCAGCTGTCGCGGCCAAGGTGCTAAAACTCAACAGTTTTCTATGTGCACATCAGGCATTGTACAGGCAGTCCACGCTCGATCACGACATAGGACAGTGTCTCGGTCTGGATCATCAGTGCGTTTGCATCGGTTTGTCCCACGGACAGAAGAGCTACCAATTGCCCACTGTGAAGGACCCGCACCCCGACGCCACCAAGGTCATAACACGACCTACACTAGTCTATTCGCACCCGCACCAAGGTGTGTTCGATCTCCTAGGCAACTCGGCCTTACAACAGTCCACAGGACATTCACAATGCATAAGACTCTATGCATGAACATGTATAATCAACATCATATACCATTCCATCATACGCCACAATTGGCTCAATCAAGCATCAACACCTCTTTGATCATTAGTATAGTCCCATAACATCATAATATTGAAAGCAATTGAGGTAAAACATTTTTAAGGTTCATTGTACATTCTTATTCAAGATTTATCATTCATACAAGTAATCTATCACTTCACAACAATTCTGCTATGGGCGCCTAGGCGCTATGTCTGTAGCGCCTGAGCGCCGGATGAGTGCCTGAGCGCTGGGCTCGTAGCACCTGAGCGCTAACCAAGCCGCGTAACAGGGAAATTTCTCTGGGCAGTGAGCGCCTAAGCGCTCTATGCACAGCGCCTAGGCGCTGGTGCATTTTCAAGGATTCTGCAGAATTCAGTTCTGCAAAATCGTGGCCCAACCAACCTCAAATTATTTCAGTCATTTTAGCAAAGTCCAAAGCAGGGTTTATCTCCACAAAACACACATTACAAACTCCTATAGTCATACACATGAAACAACTACAAACCATGAAAATAACATAATGTGGCAAAAAGAGAGACCCATTATGGTTTTTCCCCCATTTACAACAACACATACAAGACATTCCCTTAACCAAGATTGGTTGAGGAGGATCATCTTCCTCTTACCTATGTGTAGAAATCAAGAGAGCTCCAAGAAAACTCCATGTAAATTTCAGATTTCACTCTCCAAAAGCCCTAGAAATGGTGACATGATTAGAATGACATATGGACATGAAAAATGGAGTGTAAATGGACATTAGAGGACCCTTGAAAACGAAAATGAAGAGAAAGGAAGAGAGGTCTTGAAACTTACCCAAAAAGCTCAAAGCTTGGAGCTTGGAGAAGGTGGTGAAAATGGTGAAATTTGGCAATGCTCCAAGCAAGAAAGATGTTTAGGAGAGGGTAGGGATTAAGGAAATGTATTTGGATGAAAGTTTTGTGAATGTTGAGTGGGGAGAAGGAGAGCTGCCGTAGCACACCAGAAAAGAGGGAGGAGGAGAAGAAAATGGAGAAAGAAGAAGAAGAGTAAAAAAAGAAAGGCTTGAAATGTGTTAATGAATTAAAGTGATAGTTGAATAATTGAAATGAAGCAATTTCCCTTCCCTTGGGCTGCATTCCAGCCGTGCAAAGAGAGAGAGAAGAGAAAGGGTGAGAATTGGCTTCCAAGAGAAGCCAAGGGTATATGAGTAAATGTTTGGTCAAATCTTCTCAAAGAAGCTTTGATTAATTTATCATTAAATTTGAATTAAAGTAGATTGATTAAACATAAAGTGGATTTCATTTGGATAATGTGATAGGATTTTTTTATTACACGCTATTATCCAATGGATAATAGTTACAGTTAACAGAAGTCAGTATTTAATTAATCTGACAGATGAATTTTACTTCGCTGTATTGATTTATTTTATCTGTTAAGATTTCTCCAAAATCATAAAACCTCGTAAACTGTGTCAAGTCTCGGGTTTAGTAAGATCCCCCGTCGACATGGCCATAGTCCAAGGTTCTCAGAGAAAACATCGTGTTCCTCTGGTTCTGCTCAGTGCGCACGTAAAATGAAGAATATATTAAAATATTCGGCGCTTCCGAAAAATTCCAGAAAAATTCCTAAAAATCAAGAATATTATAAAATGATAACTTATGACCAAATAGGTATTTTTCGGGATGTTACAACACTCCCCTACTAAAAGGAATTTCGTCCTCGAAATTTACATACCTCAGAATAGTTCTGGATGTTGCTCCTTCATCTTGTCCTCCAGTTCCCAAGTTGCGTCACCTGTCATCTCGTTCCAGATCACCTTTACCAATGGAATCTCCTTTCCTCTAAGTTGTTTTATCCGTCGGTCCTCGACTCTCGCAGGAGACGTTTCATAGGTTAGGGTCTCTTTTAACTGTACTGTGTTCGGTGCTAAAACATGACTTGGATCAGGCAAACACTTACGAAGTTGTGACACATGGAAGACATTGTGTATGTTCGAAAGAAAATGGGGTAAGGCTATCTGGTAGGCTACTGGACCTATCCGGCGAAGAATTTGGTAAGGTCAAAGGAATTTTGGAGTAAGTTTTCTAGATTTCAAAGCCCGGCCGACCCAGTCGTGGGTGTGACTTTCAGGAACACATGCTCACCTTCTTCAAACTCAAGAGGCTTTCTTCTCTTATCTGCGTAACTCTTTTGCCAGCTCTGAGCAGCTCTCATCTTTTTTTGAATCATCTTGACCTTCTCAGTTGTCTGCTGAATGATATCTAGTCCAATCGTAAGATGCTCACCGTCTTAGTACCAACACAATGGTGTTCGACACCGTCGTCCATACAGAGCTTCATAGGGTGCCATTCCTATACTCGAATGATAACTGTTGTTGTAAGTACTCTATTAGTGGTAGAACTTCATCCCAACATCCAGTTTGTTCCACAGCACAAGCTCTAAGCAAATCTTCTAAAGATTGGATCGTCCTTTCAGATTGACCATCAGTTTGTGGGTGGTACTCTGAACTCAGACGTAACTTCATTCCCAACGATGCTTGTAAACTCTGCCAAAATTTTGAAGTAAACCTCGGATCCCTATCCGAGACAATACTCGTAGGCACACCATGTAGCCTAACAATCTCACCAATATACAACTGGGTCAACTTCTCCAAACTGTACCTCATGTTGATCGGGAGAAAGTGGGTTGACTTCGTGAGTCGATCCACAATTACCCAAATCGAATCGTGTCCTTTCTTTGTCCTCGGCAAACCCACAACAAAATCCATCGCAATGTTGTCCCATTTCCATTCAGGAATAGATAACAGTTGTAGCAATCCTGCTGGTCTTTGATGTTCCACTTTAGCTTTTTGACAAACTAAACAAGTCGACACACATCTAGTGACGTCGCTCTTCAGATCTTGATACATCTTAGTTATGCCTGGGTGCATACTCAGCTTGTTGGTGTGAGCATGTTCCACAATATATCGCCTAAGCTCTTGGCCACGGGGAATACAAACTCTACCTCAGAATCTCAGAATTCCATCCGTTCCTTCTTCGAATTCCGTCTCTTTGCCTTGCCTTATCAATTCTCTCGCTTCTTGCAAGAATTCATCAACCTTCTGCTTTTCCAGTATGTCATCCATTAGCTCACTTGAGATGGTGACCATATTCATACAAATCCTTCCGGGCTCCAACTTAACAAACGACCATACATCCCTAAACTGTTCTATGAGGTCTCTTTCCTTGATCATCAAGGCAGAAGCACTGATAGTCTTTCTGCTCAAGGCATCAGCCACGACGTTCGCCTTGCCACGGTGATACAACAGTTGAAAGTCGTAGTCCTTCAGGAATTCTAGCCATCTCCGCTGCCTCATATTCAGCTCTTTCTGATCATACAAATATCTCAAGCTCTTGTGGTCACTGAAGATGTTGAATGTTGCTCCATAGAGAAAATGTCTCCATATCTTTAGAGCAAAAACCACAGCCGCAAGTTCCAAATCATGTGTAGGGTAGTTCTTTTCGTGTACCCGCAACTGTCGTGAAGCATAAGCTACCACTCTTCGGTGTTGCATGAGAATAGATCCCAATCCTTGATATAAAGCATCACAGTATACCTCGAACGGTTCATTCGGATCAGGTAATACCAATAGTGGTGAGGTAGTCAGCCATTTCTTCAACTCTTGGAAACTCTGCTCGCAACTATCAGTCCATTCAAAAGCTTGATTCTTCCTCGTCAACTGAGTGAGTGGTCCAGCAATCTTGGAAAACCCTTCTATAAATCTTCGGTAATATCCGGCTAAACCCACGAAGCTACGAACTTCCGTCACTGACTTTGGTTGCTCCCACTGTAATACTGCTTCTACTTTCGACGGATCCACTGCAATGCCTTCCTTCGAGATCACATGGCCCAAAAACTTCACCTCATTGAGCCAAAACTCACATTTCGACAGCTTGGCATACAATTCCTTCTCCTTTAGGATCTGAAGAATTATGCTGAGGTGTTCAGTATGATCCTCCTGATTCTGGGAATATATCAGGATATCGTCAATGAAGACGACAACAAACTTGTCCAGGTAAGGACGAAAGATCCTGTTCATGTAGTCCATGAAGATAGCAGGTGCATTCGTAACACCAAACGGCATCACAAGGTACTCGTAATGACCGTATCGGGTACGGAAAGCAGTCTTGGGCACATCCTCTGTTTTCACTCTTATCTGATGGTATCCAGATCTCAAATCAATCTTTGAAAATACTGCTGCTCCCTTCAGTTGGTCCATCAAATCATCAATTCTTGGGAGTGGATACTTGTTCTTGATTGTCAACTTGTTCAACTGCCTATAGTCCACACACAACCTTGAGGTACCGTTCTTCTTTCGAACTAACAATACTGGTGCTCCCCACGGTGATACACTCGGTCTAACAAACTGCTTCTCCAAAAGCTCCTCTAGCTGTTTCTTCAATTCTGCTAATTCTGTCGGTGACATCCGGTAAGGTGCTATAGACACGGGACTAGCTCCCGGTACCAGATCAATAGCAAACTCTATCTCGCGTGTTGGTGGTAAACCAGGTACTTCTTCTGGAAAGACTTCAGAGAACTCTCTCACTGCCGGAATAGTACTCAGATCAGCATCGCTTTCGACTTTCAAAGAAGATAGTAGCATGTACCCTTGAGCTCCTTCTTTCAAGAAAGCTCGTGCTTGGTTGGCCGTCAATTACCTAGAATTCTCATCCACGGGGAAAACTATGGTTTTTCTGGAACAATCTAATAGAACATGGTTGGAAGATAACTAGTCCATCCCGAGGATTATGTCTAACTGTGAAAGAGGCAAACAGATCAAATCGACAGAAAAGATTCGACCTTCAACAATTAAGGGACACTTCAAACATACTGTGGTAGTAACTACCGGCTTATCAGTGCGGGTTGAAACAGTCAATTCAAAAGGTAGTTCTGACACAGGTAAGCCAAGTCGTAGCACACAGTCATATGATATAAAAGAATGGGTTGCCCCAGAGTCATACAGTACTTTTAAAAGATTACCTTCTATGGCGCCTTCTCCTTGAATCAAGTCTTTGGATTCGGAGACTTCAGCTCCGCTCATGGTGTAGACTCGACCTCTGGCTTGCGGTTTTTTGGCTTGAGTTACATTGATCGAAGGTTCAACCTTTGCTTGGTTGCAATCTCTAGACACGTGGCCCGGTTTGCCACATCGGAAACAGATAAATCCCTTGATCGTGCAGTCTCTTGTGTGATGGTCTTTTCCACACTTTATGCATTTGGACGGATATGGCACGTTCTGACCAGTTCGGTTCCCAGAAGAACCTCCACCAGGACTTCCACCGGTTGGTTGCTGACTTCCCGTTGGTCGGGAATAGGGCTTCTTTTGGAAGCAGTTTGAACTACTGCCTCCACCTCTTTGGGACCGTACAGGCCCAAAGTTCCTATTCCTCGAGTCTCTAGCCTGCTCCAAGGCTTCTACTTCATAGCACGTATCCAACAATTCCGAAAACACCTTCATTTTCAGGGTGATTACAGCCTTCTTCACTTCATACCTCAGTCCCTCAGTGAACTTCCAACATTTCCAGGCTTCATCAGTTTGATGCTGGTAGTGGGTTGAGAATTTCTCCAGGTTCTCAAATTTGGCGACGTACTAGCTGACGGTCATGTTCCCTTGTCTCAGGTTGAGGAACTCAAGCTCTTTCGCATGTCTCGCATTAGCAGGAAAATATTTGTCCAAGAACTTGTTCTTAAACACATCCCATGTGATGTCAGCTTCTTCGGCTTCTAGTGCTCTCTGAGCTCCATTCCACTAATCTTCGGCATTGCCCACGAGCATAAAGGCAGCATAATTCACCTTTTTATCTTCAACACAGTTCATGCCACGGAACACCTTTTCTAGTTCCTTGATCCACAGACTAGCCTTGTCTGGATCGAATTCTCCCTTGAATTACGGAGGGTTGTGACGACGAAATTCTGCTAAGTTTTGTGCATCGGCAGTCGCCTCAAGCTGTTGAGCAGCTCTCTCTTGTTGTTGAGCAGCACATTTGTTCTATTGGGGGATGACTTCAGCCATCCTCTGTATTGCTTCAATAGTAGCTGCCATTTCTCCACCTCTTGCCATCCTACTTTTCTCTTAAATCAGATTGCTGAAAACATAAGAAAAGTCAGAGGGATTCATTCAAAAACACCAGTCACAGAGATCCACACAGCACAAACAAGACAGACTCACACACAAGACCCAAAGAAACATAAACCGGGGCTCTGATACTAACTTAATGTAACGCCCCTTTTTGGGAGGGAGCGTCACATTATTAAATCAAAACGAAAATGCGAAAAATGAAATTTTTGAACAATTAAGACTCGATTCATTTTATTCAAGATTAGTTTATTTAAACTTATCGGTACATAAGTAAAATGACGGTATATTATATATATATATATATATTGAATCAATTGATCAAATGTAATTGGCCGTAAAAATAAGGCAAAAAGGTAAAGTTTATATCTGGATAACTTGCACATATGTTATATATATGAATGTTAACAATGTTTTGAATACAAGCCTGGGATATCCAAAAAAAAAAACAAAACTATACCTGCCCCACAAGATTATACAAATATGCCCCAGTGATACCAAAATATACAGCCTACACAAAAATACATCAGGCCCCCAAAATAAAACACTGGTAGCCATCAGTAGCTACCAATAAACTCAGTCTCTCAGATGAGGAGGGACCGTATCCGGGTCCTCAGCAGGATCCTCCTCTTCCGAGGAAACCTCCATGGGAACCACAGAAGCACGGGACGGAGCCCGAGCGGTGGAATCAAAGGAGTCCTCCCGTGGGGTATAGTAATGAGCACCCCACATCTCACGGATGGGCAAGTAAAACTTCAATCGCAGGCTGATGTGGCAGATGAGGACAGGAGCCTCATGACGCCTCCAGGCTAGGGCTATGGATACATCTCCCATGTAGACACAGAGATCCGAGTTCAGGTTGATGTGCCAACACTTTGGCCCTCCAAGGAAGGTCAGACGCACGTCGCCCAGAAATCCGCGCATGCGTGCCTCCATCGGCTCAGTAGAAGTCAATCTCGTTCGGGCCAGAAGCCAGGGAAATCAAGGGCTTCAGCTTCTGTACCGTCGTCTTTAATAGATATAGTATGCACACAAGGCAGCAAGTAACAGAAACACAGGAAAGAGGTAAGACTTCCTACCATCATTACCAACTATGGCAGCCAGGAATAATACGGCGCATAGCGCCCATACACAATCTCATGAATAATAACAACAATGATAGGTAGATAGTACATTTATAAGCAAGTAAACAGTTCCAGGCAAGCATTTATCATAATGTTTATACAAACATGTTCAACTCACATAGGGTAATAATCATTAATAGTACGACATCTCCTGACGCACATGCATATGGTATTCAAATTCCCTACTCCATGGAGCTAGACTCAAACAGTCGGAGAGAAAGATCAGGAGACGTGTCTGTAACTCGGCTGCCGCGGCCAAGGTGCTAAAACTCAATAGTTTTCTATGTGCACATCAGGCATTGTACAGACAGTCCACGCTCGATCACGACATAGGACAGTGTCTCGGTCCGGATCGTCGGTGTGTTTGTGTCGATTTGCCCCACGGACAGAAGAGCTACCAACTGCCCACTGTGAAGGACCCGCACCCCGATGCCCCAAAGTTCATAACATGACCTACACTAGTCTATTCGCACCCGCACCAAGGTGTGTTCAATCTCCTAGGCAACTCGGCCTTACAACAGTCCACAGGACATTCACAATGCATAAGACTCTATGCATGAACATGTATGATCAACATCATATACCATTCCATCATACGCCACAATTGGCTCAATCAAGCATCAACACCTCTTTGATCATTCGTATAGTCCCATAACATCATAATATTGAAAGCAATTGAGGTAAAACATTTTTAAGGTTCATTGTACATTCTTATTCAAGATTTATCATTCATACAAGTAATCTATCACTTCACAACAATTCTGCTATGGGCGCCTAGGCGCCATGTCTGTAGCGCCTGAGCGCCGGATGAGCGCCTAAGCACTGGGCTCGTAGCGCCTGAGCGCTGACCAAGCCGCGTAACAGGGAAATTTCTCTGGGCAGTGAGCGCCTAAGCGCTCTATGCACAGCGCCTAGGCACTGGTGCATTTTCAAGGATTCTGCAGAATTCAGTTTTGCAGAATCGTGGCCCAACCAACCTCAAATTATTTCAGCCATTTTAGCAAAGTCCAAAGCAGGGTTTATGTCCACAAAACACACATTACAAACTCCTATAGTCATACACATGAAACAACTACAAACTATGAAAATAACATAATGTGGCAAAAAGAGAGACCCATTATGGTTTTTCCCCCATTTACAACAACACATACAAGACATTCCCTTAACCAAGATTGGTTGAGGAGGATCATCTTCCTCTTACCTATGTGTAGAAATCAAGAGAGCTCCAAGAAAACTCCTTGTAAATTTCGGATTTCACTCTCCAAAAGCCCTAGAAATGGTGACATGATTAGAATGACATATGGACATGAAAAATGGAGTGTAAATGGCCATTAGAGGACCCTTGAAAACGAAAATGAAGAGAAAGGAAGAGAGGTCTTGAAACTTACCCCAAAAAGCTCAAAGCTTGGAGCTTGGAGAAGGTGGTGAAAATGGTGAAATTTGGCAATGCTCCAAGCAAGAAAGATGTTTAGGAGAGGGTAGGGATTAAGGAAATGTATTTGGATGAAAGTTTTGTGAATGTTGAGTTGGGAGAAGGAGAGCTGCCGTAGCACACCAGAAAAGAGGGAGGAGAAGAAGAAAATGGAGAAAGAAGAAGAAGAGTAAAAAAAAGAAAGGCTTGAAATGTGTTAATGAATTAAAGTGATAGTTGAATAATTGAAATGAAGCAATTTCCCTTCCCTTGGGCTGCATTCCAGCCGTGCAAAGAGAGAGAGAAGAGAGAGGGTGAGAATTGGCTTCCAAGAGAAGCCAAGGGTATATGAGTAAATGTTTGGTCAAAGCTTCTCAAAGAAGCTTTGATTAATTTATCATTAAATTTGAATTAAAGTAGATTGATTAGACATAAAGTGGATTTTATTTGGATAATGTGATAGGATTTTTTTATTACACACTATTATCCAATGGATAATAGTTACAGTTAACAGAAGTCAGTATTTAATTAATCTGATAGATGAATTTTACTTCGCTGTATTGATTTATTTTATCTGTTAAGATTTCTCGAAAATCGTAAAACCTCGTAAACTGTGTCAAGTCTCGGGTTTAGTAAGATCCCCCGTCGACATGGCCATAGTCCAAGGTTCTCAGAGAAAACATCGTGTTCCTCTGGTTCTGCTCAGTGCGCACGTAAAACGAGAAATATATTAAAATATTTGACGCTTCCGAAAAATTCCAGAAAAATTCCTAAAAATCAAGAATATTATAAAATGATAACTTATGACCAAATAGGTATTTTTCAGGATGTTACAACAAGCATATCATCAGAGCTATAAAGCACACCAAATAAAAAATCATCACTAACAAAGCAAGCTTTCAATCACACAAGTGAATAAATCCTTATGGATTTCTCACCACAAACAAGTCATTTCCTCACCACCAACATATAGTTGATGAGGTTGATCTCCCTCTTGCCTCAAGGAAGACAAAATCCTTCAAGTTGCTTTATCTAAAGAATTTCGTGTAGCCTCCAAAGAAAACCTTAACAAACTTAAACCAACACAAAGTCACAAACTAAGCTTGACAAAGAGAAACCATGGATCAAACATGGCTTAGAAACTCAAGAACCAAACTTTGAATCAAGAAACAAAGCTTTTACCTTTAAGAGTAGAAAAGTCAAGCTTGATTTCCAAGCACTAGATGGATGAACTAGCTTAAGTTCACAACATGAAAAGTTCTTAGAATGGTGTTTAGGTTTAGGTAATGAAGTTAGATGAAATTTTGGAAGCTTGGATGTTGGTGTTTGGTGTGGAGGCCGAGAGCTTCAAAGATGGAGAGAAATGGAGTTTTTGGCTAAGTTAGGAAGAAATGAGAATGGATAGAAAGCTTATGACATAAAGATGATAAGCTTAAGTGAATTCTCCTACAAATTCATGCATTAGTCGTGGAAAGCCTTCACAAAGGGTATAAGAGACTTAGCCTCCAAATTTATGACTAGTACATGGTTTCACATGGCTTATGTCATTAAGTGATCATGCAATGGTCACATTAGATGATTAATTTGCTCATGAACTCCCTAGAACACCAAGGTGGCCGTGTGACTCGTGGAGAAAAGGTAACTAGGTTTTTGATTCAATTAGTTCCTAACTAACTTAAGCTAACTTAGTTAGATTACTTAGTTCCATTACTAACCATTTAGTTACTTAGGTGTGAGTCATATATTCTAGAAGGTACTAGAATACTCTTGTAACTATGAGCTCTAATGAGTAGCAAACTTAGTTTGTTCCATTTAATTATTACATAGACTTTATGCTAACTTAGTTAAGTCATCTAGTTTCATGGCTAACTAGTCTAGCCATTTTCATTGACCACTTTCTATTAGTTTTCATCAAGCTTCAAGTATTCTAATTGGTTCACAAAACAAGTCATCAAAACTTTCTCTAAAGGCTACTGTCCAATGGATAATAGTTACAGAAATTATTACCCAATGGACAGAATATACTGCTCACAAGTCAGTAAGTATTGTCCGCTGGATAATAAAATACGAAATATTCTTACTTCACAGATAAATTCTAAAAATTAAAAGATCGTGACACATATCTCTCGGATTCGGGTTTAGTAAGCTCCCCCGGCTCCGAATAATTCAGTAAAGATTTTTCTCGGCCTGAAAATTATTATTTTCCTGACTCAGAATAGATCACACACAACGATCAAAAACAATCACAGAATAGTCAAAATAAATTTACAACACATAGAAATCACAAAATAGTACAATTTAGTCATTACTGTAAAATAACAAATTTTAGGGTATTACACCACACACCTTGCCAAGAAATTATTGACCAAAGACAACGATATTGTCCCAATAAGAGGAGATCAAGCCGCAACATGAAGTAACTACAATGCTAGCCTCAAATTTGGGAAAGCCCCCACACCTTCATCATGAAAACCTAACCAAGCCTCTACGGACCACCCAAATGTTGTATAGGCCGAGATGGATGTACGCGAGGGAATACTTATAGCTCATGGAGGATGGAAACAATGATGATGAGCTCGTGATGCTCCTGCCCAAAGATTAGCAGCGGGTGTGCTTGACCCGAACATTGGTACCCAATCATTTCATGTATCTATATGAAACATTATTTGTGCCTCTCGAGATTCAGCTTCCATTCATTGTATCTGAGGTTGGCGTGCTCAACCATTTGCTAGTAGTGCCTACACTACTTCACCCTAATGCTTGGGGGTTCATGCAAGCGTACGAGTTGTTGTGCTGACATATTGAGCTCCCGTGTACATTTCGTGCCTTCTTTTACTTATTTTCCTGGGTTAAGTTATCCATGGAAAGTTGCACGAAAGGTTGGATCGCCTTGATGGTCAATGCTAGGGTGTAAGGTATTTGAGCCCTATCAAGAGTCGTATAAAAAGTTCTAGAGGGACTACTTTCAATAGGAAGAGGCCCAAAGAACTCGACGCTACCCAAGGACAATTAAAAAAGGGAAAGTGCACCTTGGGACACAAGGCAAAACTGAGAAAATAGATCCATCAATATTCATACCCTCATGACGATGACCACCACCATACCGAAGTCACACGAACCATCAACATCATATCGGGTGAAAAATCAAACTCAGCCAGGAAATGACATTTGAAAGCAGTCTAGAGCATGACTTCCCACTCCATCTTCCACAAAGATTATGAAAGTACAATCCTAGACCATGAAAACCCATAGGTTGTCTTAAGGATCTTAGCCAATGTTGAAGTAAGGTGATTATTTGCTGACCTAGGGAGCTCAACTAACATTATGTTCATGGACTAGTTCAAGAAGTTGGAACTCCCAAAACTGGACCTGATCCTTCACAGTGGGGAATTTATTGGTTTTACTAGTAACAAGATCACCACGAAGGGTAGAGACATCAAAGTGAGCTGCAACCCATGAGTCAACCTGTTTAGCTCGCTCAAAATGGAGGGTTATGTAACACCATCCGTAGGATGTCACATTTATTATAATAAAACCTTACCCAAGTTATAAATCATTTATTAATATAATAGTACGAGTTGAAAAAACTTTCTTTTTGGGAATAATATAATTAAATAAATGAGACATAACATGAAATACAATTACTGAATATCACACCATAATTATACATATAATTTTTGTTTCTAAAGATACATATAAATACACACTGTTAGACAAAACTATAAACTGTTTGATTCAAAATAAACTATAGACTAGCCCAAGTGAATAACTAAAAGTTCTGACCCTCCGACAGATCCTCTGATGGATCCTCAGAAGATAGGAACCCTGGATGACGTGTGGCCCTACAGACAGGTGTCCGAGCAAACGACACAATACTGATCTCATTGGGGATATGGTAATGACCACCCCAATATTGTCTAATAGATAATGGAAACTCCAAATGCACGTAAATATTAACATCAAAGTAAGGGTTCCTGTGATAAACCCTACTTAGGGAAATGGTCAGATCTCCTATATAGATAATACACTCTCTATCTAAGTGAAAATGCCAAACCTCTGAACCCCCTAGGAACTGTAGCCTCATATACCCAAGAAAACTCAGCATCGACATACCAAATCAATCAATAGAAATGAAAGGAGGTGATTCTGTTGCTTCCTCTTCTTCTTCAATGTCCTTACCAAACATAAAATAAAATAGTACAATACAACAAAGAGGTGAGATTACCAACACCAGTACTAACATAGCAGTGAAGAGATAGAAGTGATAATAATGCCATACACATATAATAACAGTGACTATAGTCATGGCAACAAGCATTTAATCAATATTAACAAACAAAATATCACAATAATGTATATATGTGTACAAATTATGCACATGCATACTGACCCAATTTCCTACTCCATGGAGCTAAACACAAGTTGGAGAGATTGATCTAGAAGATCTATCGGTATCACAACTGCCTTAGACCAAGTGCCGCAACTTTCATCAGTTTTGCACATCTAGCATTATACACGACAGTCTACACCAGATCTTGAATAAGAATAGTGTCTCGGTCCAGATCGTTGGTGCGTTGCATCGGTCTGATCCACGGTACAGTAGAGCTACCAACTGCCCATTGTGGAAAACCCACACCCCGATGCTCCCATGGTCAATAAGTGACCTACACTATGCCTATCGCACCCACATAAAGTGTAATTCTCTCCTAGGCCATTGGCCTTAACATAGTCCATCGGACTTTTACAATGCATGTTTAATGCACATAGACCAATTACAGACCCAAATCATAATTTCACATATATAGGTCCCACACATTGACCCAACAGTAATTCTACTGTATTTTCAATCGCGTAGTCATTTTACCGCATTTTCACAACCGCACAACATTTCTGTCGCATTTTCAAATTGCATAATTATTTTTCAATGTTTTCTCAATTGCATAAAAATATTTAAACGTTTTCTAAATCGCGTAGCAATTTTTCAACGTTTTTGAAATCGCGTAGCTTAAAAATCACATTTTTAGGTCGCATAAAGTATTTTTCATCATTTTTCAACTTCGTAAAATATTTCTCAATATTCTAAACATCATTTTGGTCTTTCTAAAAATTAATATAATTTCTAACTTCATTTTTCTACATTTTCTCACTTACTAAATTCTTTCCACAAATTTTCCACAAAATTACTTGTTCATTGATTTAAATCAATGGTTCTAGCCTAAAATTTCCTAATGCGCTCCAAAACCTAAAGGATGAGCTATACGTCAGTAAACTTCAAGTCACCAATTTATTTTTCATTCATAAACTAAATCCACTAATCTAATTAATTTCCAAAATAAGCTTTTCTCATTGTTATATTTTAAAATCCTTTACTTCAAATCTTTAATATTTTATTTCATAAATCCTTGAATTAATTCCTTCAATACCTAACCATCTAAGTTGTATTTGATAAATAAATTTTTGTAACAAAACACCATGTTGAAAACATTATGGCTGTGACTCTCATGGTCTTTGGAACCAAATCTTTAATTCTTTTCATTGTCTTCGTAAACATCCAATTTTACTATTCATGAAAATATTAGTTTAGAAACACCTATTTTGAGGTGTCGAGGCTGTGTGCCTCATGGTCTTTGGAACCAAAAATTATTTTCCTTTCCAACATCTATCATGGCATACATGGCACATAATCATCATACTATATATCAAGCATACCATTAAAGCAATAAAATGATGTAAAGCACAGAAGCATAAATAAATAAATTTAAGCACATAAACACACATGAACAAATTACACAACCAAGGATATGAATCCTCACATGGATTCACCACCCATCAAATACAAGTTCATCTCTCACAACCATACTTGGTTGGTGAGATAGATCTCCCTCTTACCTTATGGTGAAGCCTCCAAAGCTCTTTGCTTTTCTTCTTGCACTAGTCCTTCACCACCACAAGATTCTTACAAACAAAAACAAACACAAGTATATTAGTACCTAAAGCTTGAATAGAAAGACCATGGATCAAAACATGGTCCTAGAATATGAAGATGTAACAAATAGTGAAGCTTTTCATATCTTCACCTTAAGATCTTAGAACTTGATCTTGAAGAAAGTAAATGAAAATGGATAATTTAGGCTAAGGCTCCAACTACAAAGAATCTTAGGATGATGAGAATATTTGAGAAGTAAGGTTGATAGAAATTATTGAAGATGGGAGGAGTGTTTTCTCTAGCTTGGTCGTGAGGTGCCTTAAGAGAAATGGAGAAAATTTGTGAATTTTTGCTATATGGAAATGATGAAGATATGATTAAATGAATTAAAAGCCATCTTATAGCCTTCCTAAACCTCCTTAGCCGTGAGCCCCCTTGGACACCAAGGGAGTGTCCAAGTTCATCTAGCCACTTTGTGAGACTCCTAATGACCATAGATTGAATCAATGGTTAATATTCAAGATCTTCACCCTTAAATTTGTTTCCTATAGGTTTAGATAAAGTAGTCAAATAGTTTCTAGATGATACTTGTGGTTTCCTAACTATAGAGTTCAATGGAAAGCTAACCAAGTTTCTTATTCAATTGCTTCATAACCAATTTAAGCTAACTTAGATTTCTTAGTTTCTTTGCTAACTATCTAGTTACTTTAAGTGTAACTCACAAATCTTCTAGAAGCTCCTAGATTCTCCCCAAAACCGTGAAGCCTTAATGGGAAGCAAACTAGGTTTGTTCCATTTAGTTACTACTTAGGCTTTATGCTAACTTAGTTTAAATTATCTAATTTCATTTAGTTACATAGCTAACTAGTCTATCCATTTTCATTGACCATTTACTATTGGTTTTCATCAAGCTTCTAATATTCTAATTGGTTCACAAAATGAGTCATTACTACTTTCTTTACAGACTATTATCCAAATGGACAATAGTTACAGAAATTATTACTCAATGAACAGGACATACTGCTCATAAGTCAGTAGATATTTATTCGTTGTAAAATAAAAATATAGTATATTTTTATTTCATAAATAATTTTTAAAAATTAAAAGATTGTAACACGTATCTCTCGGAATCGGGTTTAGTAAGATCCCCTGGCTCTGAATAAATTCATAAAGATTTTCTCCAGCCCGAAAATTATTATTTTCCTGAATCGAAGTAAATCACCCACAATGATTAAATACAGTCACGAAACAGTCAAAATAAATTTACAGCACTAAAAAAATTACAAAATAGTACAATTTAGTCATTACTATAAAATAGCTAAATTTTGGGGTGTTACAACTCTCCCCCTCTAAAAAAAAGTTTCGTCCTCGAAACTTAAACATATATTAAAATAAATACGGATACTGTTCTTTTATTTTGTCCTGCAGCTCTAATGTTGCTTCTCCACTTACGTCATTCCAGACTACTTTAACTAACGAAATCTCTTTACCTCTGAGTTGTTTTATCCTCTGATCCTCGATCTTGACGGGAAATGTTTCATAGGTTAAATTCTCATTCAATTGTACTGTGTTCGGTTCAATAACATGAGTGGGGTCAGGAATGTACTTTCGCAATTGCGATACATGAAATACATTGTGAAGATTCGATAGAAAAGGCGGTAACGCAATTTGATAAGCTACTGGACCTATCCGATACGGCCGGATAAACTTTAGAGTGAGCTTTCTAGGCTTAATCACTCGTCTGACTCTGGTCGTAGGTGTCACTTGCAAAAATACATAGTCACCTTCTTCAAACTCAAGCAGTCTCCTCCTTTTAACGGAATAACTCTTTTGCCGAGTTTGAGTTATCCTCATCTTATCTTGAATCATCTTCACTTTTTTTGTAGTTTGGTGTACAAGCTATGGTCCTAAAACAACACTTTCACCATCTTGATACCAACACAACGGTGTCCTGCATCGTCGCCCATACAATGCCTCATAAGGTGTCATCCCTATGCTTGAATGAAAACTATTATTGTAGGTGAACTCTATCAATGGTAAGAATTCATCCTAACACCCAATTTGTTCCAAAGCACACGCCCTCAATAAATCCTCTAATGATTGAATCGTCCTTTCTGACTGACCATCTGTTTGTGGATGATAAGCAAAACTTAAACATAACTTCGTTCCCATCGCTCCTTGCAAACTGTGCCAAAATCTCGACGTGAATCTCGGATCTCGATCCGAAATAATACTAGAAGGTACACCATGAAGTCTAATGATTTCCCCAATGTACACTTGGATCAACCTCTCCATTGAGTACTTAATGTTAATTGGTAAGAAGTGAGCTGACTTCGTAAGCTGATCATTAACTACCCACATAGAATCATGACCCTTTCTTGTCTTTGGTAGTCTAGTCACAAAGTCCATTGCTATATCATCCCATTTCTATTCAGGAATAGACAAGGGTTGTAACATTCCTGAAGGTCTTTGATGTTCCACCTTAGCCTTCTGACAGACTAAGCAGGATGATATATACTCAGCGACATCTCTCTTCATCCATTGCCACCAATACAATTACTTCAAGTTTTGATACATTTTTGTAGCTCTAGGATGCATACTCAACTTACTCCTATGAACTTCATCCAAAATTAATCTTCTAAGTCCTTGATCGTTGGGTACACAAATCCTTCCTTTAAATTTCAAAATTCCCTTTGTTCCTTCTTTAAATTCCAACATTGTGCCTTGTTTCATTGTTTCTTTCGCTTCTTACAAATATTGATCATCGTTCTATCCCTTTAGATTTTATCTATTAAACTATTTGAGATAGTGATCATGTTTAAACATATCTTTGCCGGTGTCAACTTCACAGACAACCGCATATCCCGAAATTCTTCTATAAATTCGCTCTCCTTGATCATCATAACAAAAGCACAAAGCATTTTCCTACTTAAATCGTCCGCTATGGCATTCGCCTTCCCGAGATGATACTGTAATTGAAAATCGTAGTCCTTCAAAAATTCTAGCCAATGCCTCTGCCTAATGTTCAACTCTTTTTGGTCAAACAGATACTTCAAGCTTTTATGATCACTAAAAACATTGAAAGTCGCTCAATATAGAAAATGTCTCCACACTTTCAATGCAAACACCACAGCTGCCAATTCTAAATCGTGAGTAGGATAATTCCTCTTATGTACCTTTAACTGTCTTGAAGCATGTGCTACAACCTTCCGATTTTGCATAAGCACACAACTCAATCCTTAGTACAAAGCATCGCAATATACTTCAAAAGGTTCATTAGGATCAAGTAGAATTAATACCGGTGAAGTAGTCAATCATTTTTTTAACTCTTGAAAACTTTCTTCGCACGCATCAGTCCATAAGAAAGGTTGATTCTTTCATGTAAGTTGAGTAACAGGTCCCACTATCTTGGACAACCCCTTAATAAACCATCGATAGTAACCAGCTAATTTGATGAAACTACGGATCTCTGACATAGTCTTCGGCCTTTCCCATTCAAGAATCATCTCCACTTTTGATGCATCAACCTCAATTCCTTCCTCTGATATTACGTGTCCCAAAAATTGATTAACCAAAATTCACATTTGGACAACTTTGCGTATAGCTTATTCTCTTTCAATATCTTGACAACCACTCTGAGATGTTCAACATGTTCCTCCTGATTTTGAGAGTAGATTAGAATGTCGTCTATAAAGACAACAAAAAATTTATCCAAGTAAGAACGGAAAATCCTATTCATGAAATCCATGAATATGGAAAGTGCATTCGTCGCACCGAATGACATTACTTGATACTCGTAATGTCCATATCGCTTTCGGAATGTTGTCTTAGGGATATCTTTCACTTTCACATGAATCTGGTGATAGCCAGAACGTAAATCAATTTTGGAAAACACAATCGCTCCCCGCAGTTGATTCATGAGATCATCTGTCCTTGGAAGTGGTTACTTATTCTTGATTGTGATCTTGTTTAACTGTCGATAATCCACGCATAGGCGAGAAGTCCCATCCTTCTTCTTGACCAACAGCACTGGGGCTCCCTATGGTGACACACTAGGTCTCACAAATTGCTTCTCTAACAATTCCTCTAACTATTTCTTAAGCTCTGCCAATTCTGATGGTGATATCCTATAGGGCACTATAGATATAGGTCCAGCTCCTAGCACAAGATTAATAACAAACTCTATCTCTCTTGCCGGTGGTAGTTCAAGTATATTGTCAGGAAAGACTTCAGGAAATTTGTTGACTACGAAAATATCTTTCACAGCTTCTTCGCATTGAACTTCCAAAGAAGACAGCAATAAGTATCCTTGAGCTCCTTCTCTCAAACAAGCTTCGACTTGAGTGGCTATTAGGAATCTAGAATCCTTAGCCTTGGGAAAAACTAATGTCTTTTTGGAATAGTCTATCAGGATATGGTTAGAAGACAACCAATCCATTCTTAAGATTACATTAATCTTGGAAAGAGGCAAACATATCAAGTCAACATGAAAAATTCTATCCCTAACACAAACAGGGCAATTTAAGCAAACTTTTGTAGTAATCACAGGTTTATTAGTAGGTGTAGCATCACTTAAGTCAAAAGGTAATGTAGTCACAGATAATCCCAGACGTTCCACATAATCATAGGCAATGAAAGAATGGGTTGCTCCCGAATCATATAATATGGTTAAAGGATTACCTTCAATGGCACACTCCTCCATAATTAGATCCTCTGACTTCGAAGCTTCCTCCCCGCTCATAGTATTCACTCGACCACCCGCCTGTGGTCTAGCAGTATGGATGTTTCCCACAGAGGGTTCCGCCTTCAGTTGATTACAGTCCCTTGAGAGATGTCTAGGCTTCCCACATCTAAAGCATATGATTCTTTTATGTGTGCAGTCTTTAGTCAAGTGGTCCTTTCCACACTTAAAACATTTGAAAGTAGAAGTTCCAGCTTGACCAATCTTGTTACCACCAGAACCTCCCCCATAAGGTTGTTGTTGAGTCTGATTTCCTGATGGTCTAGCATATGGTTTCTGTTGATAACGGTTGCCACCACTACTTTTTCTTCTTTGCAATCGAGCAGGTCCAAAGTTCTGGTTCCTCATATCACGGTGATGATCTATCTCCTTGATTCTATGACATTTATCTAACAGTGCTGGGAACTGATTGACTCCCAAGGGTACTATTGCTCGCTTTATGTCGTGTCTCAACCTCTCTTCAAACTTCCTGCACTTCCATTCTTCATCTGGTTGCATCTGAAAGTATCTCGAAAACTTAGACAAGCTTTCGAACTTCACAGCATACTCACTTACTGACATCACCCCCTGTCGCAGGCAAAGGAATTCCATCTCCTTAGCATGTCTAACACTAGCTGGGAAATACTTTCCCAGAAATCTTTGCTTGAAGAGTTCCCATGTTATAATTCTCCCTTCAGCTTCTAGTAATCTTCGAGCTCCTGCCCACCAATCTTCACAATCACTAACTAGCATAAAGGTCGCATAAGTGACCTTCCTTTCATTAGTATAACCCATACCATCGAATATTTTATCTAGCTCTTTAGTCCAAAGATTAGCTTTCTCTGGGTCAAATTCTCCGTTGAACTGTGGCGGATTATTCCTATGAAACTCTAACAAATTCTGAGTTTCCTCGGTTGCCCTTTGATTTTGTTGCACGATGACATCTGCCATCCTTTGCATTGCTGCTGCTGCTGCAATTATGCCTTGATTGTTATTTTTAACATTCACACGTCCACCTTGAGTATTCATACGTCCTTTTCCTTGTCCAGCCATCGTAATTCTCAGAAATCAAACTAAACAATACAAAATAGAAGTCATGTACATTCACTTCAAAGAATATTGTTTTCTATTGGAAACTAAACACAGAGAATCACACAACATAAACAAGATAGACCTAAGCACAAACCCAAAAGACTCTAACTTGGGCTCTGATACCAACTAATGCAACACCCTCCGCAGGATATCACATTTATTATAATAAAACCTTACCCAAGTCACAAATCATTTATCAATATAATAGTACAAGTTGTAAAATTTTCTTTTTGCAGATAACATAATTAAATAAACGAGACATAACAGGAAATACAATTATTGAATATCACATCATAATTATACATATAATTTTGTTTCTAAAGATACATATAAATACACACTGTTAGACAGAATTATAAACTGTTTGAATCAAAATAAACTACAGACTAGCCCAAGTGCATAACTAAAAGTTCTGACCCTCCGTCAGATTCTCAGAAGATAGGAACCCTGGATGACGTGTGGCCCTATAGACAGGTGTCCAAGCAGATGACACAACACTGATCTCATTGGGGATATGGTAACGACCACCCCAATACTGTCTAATAGATAATGGAAACTCCAAATGCACGTAAATATTAACATCAAAGTAAGGGTTCCTATGACAAACCCTACTTAGGGAAATGGTCAGATCTCCTATGTAGATAATACACTCTCTATCTAAGTGAACATGCCAAGCCTTTGAACCCCCTAGGAACTGTAGCCTCATATACCCAAAAAAAATCGGCATCGCCATACCAAATCAATCAACAGAAATGAAAGGAGGTGATCCTGCTGCTTCCTCTTCTTCTTCAACGTCTTTACCAAACATAAAATAAAACAATACAATACAACAAAGAGGTGAGATTACCAACACCAGTACCAACATAGCAATGAAGAGATAGAAATGACAATAATGTCATACACATATAATAACAATGAATATAGTCATGGTATCAAGCATTTAATCAATATTAACAAACAAAATATCACAATAATGTATATATGTGTACAAATTATGCACATGCATACTGACCCAATTTTCTACTCCATGGAGCTAAACACAAGTTGGAGAGATTGATCTAGAAGATCTGTCGGTATCACAATTGCCTTAGACTAAGTGCCACAACTTTCATCAGTTTTACACATCTAGCATTATACATGATAGTCTACGCCAGATCTTAATTAAGAATAGTGTCTCGGTCCAGATTGTTGGTGCGTTGCATCGGTCTGATCCACGGTACAGTAGAGCTACCAACTGCCCATTGTGGAAAACCCGCACTATTACCCAAGTGGCTTCAGTACTCAAGAGGGGGTGAATTGAGTAATTCAGAAACTTTTTCGCAAACTCTTTTTAATACAAATTTCTTGAAGCAATATAATGAATATATATAAAGATGATAAAATGCTTTAAGAGCAGAAAATAAATAATTAAATAATGATAAATAAATTGCAATAAATAAAGAGATAAAGGAGAGAAGAGCAAGCACGATATTTATCCTGGTTCGACCACCAACCACTTGTGGCCTACGTCCAGTCCCCAAAACACAGTTCGAGATTTTTTACTATTCAAAACAAGCTTAAAACAGGTGCTTGCAACCTTTATACAATAGGGATACCTTACCCTATTTATTAGAGGGATACCTCACACCCTTTGAAGGATATCTCACCTTCTTTACAACAAGGGATACCTCACCCTTTTACTGAGGGATACCTCACCCTTTACAAAAGTAGAAAATAGATGAAATAGAAAACTCTCATAAAGAGTAAATGATACAACTTGAAGCACTATGGAGCTCTTTAAGGATATCTCAAGGTTTTGGCAAAAAGAGCATAGAAAATATGCGAAAATAGAGAATCACGTTTTTGGCACAAGCAAAAATAGTTTAAGTGGTTAGGCAACCTTCAGAAGAGACCCAAGGTCTCTATTTATAGAGCAATGAAGAAAAGAGCCATTGGGTGCAATTAAAATCATATTAAATGCAAGAACGTTGGCTGCCATTTTTGAAAAACCAGAGCAGAATCTCGTGGGTTATTCGAATACCATCAGGGGGTATTCGAATACCTCTCATAAAAGGTTTTTTAAAAAACAGATCAAATGGGGGTTATTCGAATATCAGTTAAGGGTATTCGAATACCTCAGTCTAAAAAGGTATTGTTCTAAAATCAGGTTATTCGAATACCACAAGGGTTATTCAAATACCTATCACTTAAAACAGGTTTTTAAGAAGTACTGTATTCTAATGCCATGAAGGGTATTCGAATACCTCTGATTTGGAAAACAGAAACGTATGTAAATGATGCAGGTTATTAGAATACCATAGAGGTATATTCGAATACCTTAGTTAAAAATAGTTAAAAAACCCATTTGTAATTGCTTTGTAAAACCATTTCCAATGTCTAAAACCTTTGATCTTTCAAAACCATTTTGAAAACCTCAGTTTGATTTTAAAGATCAAATTTTTAGATCTTTTAAATTTAACCAATGAAATATCCAAAAGACTCCTTACAAAGATCCTAAGTCCTAAACTATTCTTTGAAGATCTTGGACTTGGTCTTCTCATCATCTTCATGTTTGTTATCATCAAAACTATAATTGATGGCAGCTAGCCAATTACATTCTCCCCCTTTTTGATGATGGCAAACTAACATTTGAGAAAAGTATTAGTTCATATAAATTGGAATTCACAAAGTTGTTTAGAGATACTTACTCCTCCTCTTTTTCATAAGAGGTGATATATATCAGAGATGTGCACAACAGCTCCCCCTTACTTTTAGAATTCAATTTCTATTTTTGTCTTACCGAACTTTTACTTTTTCTCCCCCTGACTTTTCTCAATTTTCTCAAACAAAGAATTCAAGCTTTTTCTCCCCCTTTTGTCATGATAAAAAAGATGGGGTAAGATAAAGCATAAAACTAAATAGAGTATATGCCAGTCCAACAAGATACATTCATTCATAGCATACAAGAATAGCAACAGAGTTTACCATCATGGTCTGCATCATGATGTTATATTTATATTTGGTCTGAGATATTATGTATGATGTGATAATATGATTTGACATACTGAATATTATATTTGCTTGTATTGTCGTTTTCTATATTGCCATGCTGGTAGTGATGCAGATTGTCTTACCTCTTTGTATGTATTTCTGTATTATTATTTATGTTCGATAAAGACTTTGAGGAAGAATAGGAGCAACCTCCTTATTGTCAGTACGAGGAGGAACTACATCCAAGTGATCAGTGCGAAGAGGGCGAGCCTCTAAATCATCCATATCATTTGGATTGATTTTGATGCGGTATGACGTTACCGAGTTTTCTGGGGTTCGTGAAACTGGAGTTTCACAGGGTTTCTGAAGCCTAGCGTCTTCAAGCTGATAGAGAGAGTGCTGCTTATGTGGGATAAGTGACTCTGTCCCTTAGTAGAGAATATGAGGGTGTTCCGATGTTCTCTACTACAGTATATGTGCATCTAGAGTCACCCTTATCTATTAGGCGCTATTTAGGAGGTCGTTTCCATGCCCCTAGTGAGCTTAGTAGTGTGTCGACAGTCCGGACTCTTATCCGTAGAGCTTCACGACATCTGAGGTTTCTATCTTCCAATGATCTCCCAGAGGAGGATCAGAACTTTTAGAAGTACACTTGGGCTAGTGTACAGTTTGTTTTAAGTTAAACAGTTTATAACTTTATAAAATAGTTTGTGGTATGTAAATATTTGTATCTTTAAAAACAAGATCATGTGTATAATTATGGTGTGTATTTAATAGTTTGTTGTATTTCATGTTCTGTTTATTTTATTTATTGATATAATGTACAAAAACAAAATTTTTACAAATTATATTATTAAATGTTAAGAAATGTTTATAACTTGGGTAGGATTTTATTATATTATTCGAAAATGTGACATCCTAAGGAGGGTGTTACACTTTTCCTTATCGAGGATCATCTCCTACAATTCTCTAGCCAAATATCCAAAGGATCACTGTCATTTGCAAATGATACATATATTAGATCTAGGATCACCGTCATTTCCTGGATCATATCTAAACTAGGGTATCCAAAGGATCACTATCTTTTTCAAAGGATACCTATCTAGGATCATCATCATTTCTTAGATCTAGATTTAGGATCATCGTTATTTCCCAAATTAATTCTATGGTTTACCCCTCATAAAGGAATAACATATACGGATCATGTCATAAAGGATCACCGACATTTCTTTTTGTAACACCCCAAAATTTGTTATTTTACAGTAATGATTGAATTATACTGTTTTGTGATTTTTGTGTACTATAAATTTATTTTGACTGTTCTGTGACTTATTTTGATCATTCTGTGTGATTTATTCCCAGTCAAGAAAATAATAATTTTTGGCCGAGAAAAATCTTTACTGATTTATTCGGAGCCATTGAATCTTACTAAACCCGAATATGAGAGATATGTGTCATGATATTTTAATTTTTAGAATTTATCTGTGAAATAAAAATATTTTATATTTTATTATACAGCGACAAATACTTACTAACTTGTGAGCAGTATGTTCTGTCCATTGGGTAACAATTTTTATAACTATTGTCTATTGGATAATAGTCTATAGAGAAAGTTGTGAAGACTTATTTTGTGAACCAATTAGAATATTTGAAGCTTGATGAAAACTAATAGAATATGGTCAACGAAAGTGGCTAGACTAGTTAGCTATGTAACTAGATGAAACTAGATGACTTAAACTAAGTTAGCATAAAGCTTATGTAGTAACTAAATGGAACAAACTTAGTTTACTTCTCATTAGGGCTTCACGGTTTTGGGAGGATCTAGTATCTTCTAGAAACTTATGACTCACACTTAAGTAGCAAGATAGTTAGCAAAGAAACTAAGAAATCTAACTAAGTTAGCTTAATTTAGTTATGAATCAATTGAATTAGAAACTTGGTTAGTTCTCCATTGAGCTCCACGGTTAGGAAGCTCCAAGCACCATCTAGAATTAGGTGATTTACTTGCATCTAAACCAATAGAAATTTAGGTGATCAAAGCATGATAATTTGTGATATAGGCCATGTGATAATCATAATGGTTAACAAGATATTTCACTCTCCTTTCCTACACTCTTTCACCGCAATCACTAGAAGGGGAGGGTGTTCATTTTCACTTCTATCTCATTTTTGAGATCATAAGCTTCCTATCTATTCTCTTTCTTCCAAAACATAACAAAGAACTCCATTTCTCTCCATTTTGAAGCTCATGGCCTCCACACCAAAAGCCAACATCCAAATTTCCTAAATTTCATCTAACTTTATTTCCTAAACCTAAACACCATCCTAAACACTTTTCATGTTGTGAACTTAAGATAGTTCATTCATCTTGTGCTTGGAAATTAAGCTTGAGTTTTCTACTCTTAAAGGTAAAAACTTTGTTTCTTGATTCAAAGTTTAGTTCTTGAATTTCTAAGCCATGTTTGATCCATGGTTTCTCTTTGTCAAGCTTAGTTTGTGACTTGTATTGGTTTAAGTTTGTTAAGGTTTTCTTTGGGAAGGCTACACGAAATTCTTTGGAGGAAGCCACTTGAAGGATTTTGTCTTCTTTGAAGTAAGAGGGAGATTAACCTCATTAACCATATGTTGGTGGTGAGGACATGGCTTGTTTGTGGTGAAAAATGTAACACCCTCCGTAGGGCATTACATTTTCGACTAAAAAATTAAAACCTGAAAATCATTTCATAGAAACTTTGAGTTCAAAAATATGGATTTTAAAATTTCTTTTCGCGAAAACAAAAACTTACCGAAATATATAGATAATATAGAATAGACTAAACTGATTAATACACACATTATTTATACCACATAATATTCAACAACATTTAAAACATAAAGTTTACAGACTCAAGAAATAGTAGCAAACCCAATGACGGGTCCTACTTAATAGCACGGTAAAACACTAACGAGAAAAACTCAATATACTTATTCCGTCTTGTATCCATCTTGATGCGTCATATATATGTTCCTCCTCAAAACTGCACACCAACGAATCCAAGATGGCCACTCCTCAATGTTATCACCGAACTCAGAATATTTGCCACCAGTCAAGTCTAAGAAACTCGTTCCATTTACTATACAAATTTTAACAATACAAGCACAACAAAACAATAAAACAAAGAGATGAGATCCCCTTTTCATCAATACTAGTGTGGTAACAAGGAATGATACAAATGACAAAGTCATTCCATATACACAATTATCACAATTATATTCATGTCATCATTTCATAAACAATTTCCATAACCATATATCATAGTATAATAACCAGTACCAATTTCATCATAACAAATACCATTAATATATATGAAATGATGATGTCACACCATATGAACATTTACCATGCCACAACAATATATGTACTGACCATGTATGCATACTAAACCAATTTCCCACTCCATGGAGGTTTTCACAATTTCGAGATGAATGGTTTAGAATAAATATCAGCCTTAGCCCAACGACCTTACCAGTCCATAAAAAGAATCGTGTTATTGTCGGGTATCGTCAATGCATTGCAACGGACAGAGTCACCAAGTGGCACATGGTACTTGCCAACTGTCCACTGGTTGACCGTCGCGCCTCGACACCCCCAAGATCCATCATAGATCTCACTTTTCAATTCTTATTCACTCTTCAACCACAAGGGCCATAATAGCTATCAACTATATTCTGTTCAATGGACGAATACCTCAATGCATGTCTCAATTTCGTCATATGCCTCAATGCATATCTTAATTTCATCATTAAAAGGGTTCTCAAATGAGATTAGAACAACTGCCCATACAATTGTCTAATATCATAAGATCACTGGATATTATATAATCGCTCATACAATTACATAATATCATCGATACATCTGAGTCCAATACATCAGTTCTTACAGTATCTTTATTGTATCTTCAATCACGTATCATTTTTAACGCGTTTTCACAATCGCATAACACTTTTATTATGTTTTCAAATCGCGTAACCATTTTCTGACATTTTTTTAATCACGTAAAAATATTTACACATTTTCCAAATCGCGTAGCGATTTTTCAGCATTTTCAAAATCGTGTAACTTAAAAATCATATTTTCAAGACGCATAAATCATTTTTCATCATTTCTCAACTACATAAAACATTTCTGAATATCTCAAACATCATTTTGGATTTTGCAAAATCAATGTCATTTCCAACTTCATTTTCCATGTTTTCTTCACTTAAAAATCCTCTACGTAATACTATTTTCATTATTTATTCAAAATCAATATTTCCTTCAATCAATTATTCTAACTTAAAATTTTCTAACGCGCCTCCAAACCCAACGGGTGAGCTATACGTCAGTAAACTTCAAGTGATCAATTTATTTCTCTTTATAAACTGATCCTACCAATTACATAGTTTCCAAAAAAAAATCTCACTTACTTTAAAAAAATATCAAAATTCATTATTTTAAATCTTTTGCAAATAATCATTTTAGATTGCTCCTAAAATCATTTTTTTTACTTAATTAACCAATCCTTGACATATTAGCCGAAAATCACAAATAGCTTCAACATAAATCCTTTGTTCATTTTCATGTCCACTTTATTTGCAGATCCTTAAAATCATTACCTTATTACCCTTTTCATCTAAAACTCACGATTAGTAAAATACTTAGAATCTTTTGCTCCCAAAATAACTTTGAGGCCGTATGCCTCCATGGTTCTTTGGAATCAACATACTTTCCTTTGTCATGTAAATCACATCTTATTACATACACAAATCATTATGCATCATAACCACATACTAAAGCATATTATCAAAGCAATAAACATCTCAATCACCAAACAATCATAAATATGGAAAGCTCTTAAACAAACAAGTGAATAAATCCTTATGGATTCTTCACCACACACACATTCATTCTTTACCGCCAACACATGGTTGATAAGGGTAATATCCCTCTTACCTCTTGGTGAAACCTCCAAATCTCCTTGTTGTTCTTCTTGAAATAGATCTACTCCACCAAGTAGCACTTAAAACAAAGAAACACATACAATATTAATGTTCAAGATTATCAAAAATGACCATAAGCCAAAATATGGTCTTAGAAACTTACCAAAGAAAAGAAAGGTGAAGAAACAAATCATCACCTAGAGGCTCTTGATCTTGAACTTGAAGATCAAGATTGAAAGTGAATGATTTGGAAGATAATCTCAATATGAAATTTCCTTAGAATTGCATGAAGATTCAAGATCTAAGGTTGTTTAGAATTAATGAAGCTTGGAAGGTATTTTGGAAGGGTGTGGCCGTGAGCTTCCTTTGAAGAACAAGGATAAAAATAGATGATTTAGGCTTAGGTTTCTTCTACAAAGTATCTTAGAATGATGTAAGGATACTAGATGTAAGGTTGTTTAAAATTATAGAAGAGTGTGGTCAGTCATTGTTTCTAGAACATGGTGAGTCATCAAGTGCTGAGGTGTCATGCCACATGTCAAGCTTTTATTGGTCCTCCGCGATGAGTCAGAGCCGCCAACTTTGACCAGCTCCTCATTGGTCCATATGTAAAGCAAGTACTCAAGTACTTGATAACTAATCGCGTGACTAGGCATTTTCTAGAGTCTTTTAGAACAATCTAGAACATGTGAGTCACTAGGCTAGTCACCGAGGTAAGTCACTAAACAATGAGTCATCGTTCAGAACATTCTAGAGTGGGTGACTAAGCTTGCGTTTAGAATCATCCACTAGATATTTCCAAGAAAGATATTATCCAATGGATAATAAAACATACTCCACTGTTATTTGTCAAATAAAATCGTAGAAAAACAAAATTTCAAAATTGTTTTCGGTTTCGGGTTTAGTAAGTTCCCCCGACTCCGAATCAACAGTACAAAATTTTCTAGTCATAGAAAATTTTTATTTTTTCGGACAGTCCAAAATATAAAAAATATATTAAATATTCAAAATATTTCAAAATATCAAAAATATAAGAAAATATTCAAAATAATCTCAAATATATTAAAATATTCAAAAATTTCTCAAAATTTTTAAAATATAATAAAATATTCAAAATATCTTAAAATATTTAAAATATATTAAAATATTCAAAATATCTAAAATATCACAAAAATTTACAAAAATCATAACAATTGTGAAATTCATAAAAATCAAATTAGATTGGTAAAAATAATTAAGGATTGACTGAAAGAAATAAAATACGAAGACTTATATATAGTTTCAAAATATTATTAAAATAATCAAAAAGTAAAAACTCCCAAAAATTCTTAAAAATCACAAAAATTATAAAATTCATGGAGGTCGATTTAGATTATTCAAAATAATTAAGAATCGACCGAAATAAATAAAATACGAATTTTTGGGGTGTTACAACACTCCCCTCCTAAAAGAATTTCATCCTCAAAATTCGTAGTAGTCTCAGAACAATTATGGATATTGCTCTTTTGTCTTATCTTCCAATTCTCACGTTGCATCTCCGCTTACGTCATCCCAAATTACCTCAACCAACGAAAACTCCTTGTATGCATCAGTCCATGCAAACGCTTGATTCTTTCTATTAAGTTGGGTGAGAGGTCCTACGATCTTTGGAAATTTCTCAAAAAACCTTCAGTAGTAACTGGCTAATGTAACACCCTAAACTTTTGGGTGAGTTACCGTTGTGTCCTGAATGTACTGTTTGATGTTTTTCAACTTTAGGATAAATGACCGTTATGTCCTTTTTGTACTGTTTGTTATTTTTCTGTATGAATTACTGTTTTATATTACTGTCTGTGATTTTATTTGGACTTTTTGTGTGATTTGCTCCGGGACAGGAAAATAATATTTTCCAAGCCGGGGAAATCTTATTTTAATTATTCGGAGCTGGGGGATCTTACTAAACCTAATTCTGAATGATACGGTTAGTAATCTTTTAATTTTTAGGATTTAACTGTAAAATAAAATAATTTTATATTATTATAATATTATTTTATTAGTCAGTATAAATAAATGACAGTGGACCCGAAAATGTCTTGCGGGACCCACGTTTAGCAAAGCAGTTAATGTTTTAAGGTAGAGCAGATTCCCAATGATTAGGTTAGTGACTAGGTTAGTGACTAAGCTTAATGACTAGGCTTAATTAGTGACTAAGCTTGATGACAAGGTTAGTGACAAGGCTAGGATTAACCAATGAGAGCTAAGCTTGGTGATCAAGTCTTAATCCTCACCATTGATCAATTCTAAGGCTAGGATGGAGCCAACCAAAATGGACTCCTCCTTGCCCCTTCATGTCTACGGCCATTCACTCAAAGAAAGGCCATTATTCACTTGATTTCCATGCATTTTCTCTCTTCTCTCTCTTCCAAAAATATCAAACTCCATTGCTGTCTTCCTTGTGAAGCATTCGGCCAAGCAACCATATTCACCATCCATCCACCTAAAATATCATCCAACCAGCTTTTCTAAACCTAAACACAATTCTAAGAACACCTCTAGTTGAGAGTTCTTGCAAAATCCATTATTTGGAGCTTGAAAATCTACTTGGGAGATTTTACCTAGAAGGTGAAACTCTTTGTTTTTCATTTCTAAATTCTTTTTCAAAGTTCTAAGCCATGATTGATCCATGGTTTAAGCTTTCTTTCATGATTATAATTTGAAGAATTTTGTTTAAGCTTGATAGGTATCTTGGAGAGTGAAAACCGAAACCCTAGAAAGGAGTGAAAGAGTATTTGTCTTCATTTAAGGTAAGAGGAAGACTTAAATCTTATCATCCTTGGGTGGTGGTAAGAAGATGGAAATTGTTTGTGATTGTAGAATCCATAAGGATTCATTTGTGTGCTTGTTATTAGCTTTCCTATTTGTGATTTGTATTAACTTGCATGTCTACAAGCTTTGAAATATTGTATGTGTTAGTAGATGCATGTGTAAATCTTAAGATGTGAACATGTCAAGGATTGCATGAGTGTTCCAAAGAACACATCACCAAGGCTCACGGCCTCAACCAAAAAGGAGAACCGAAATGTTCTCATCAATTTTCTAAGAGTGTGATTTAATTAACCTAGGAAAACTAACAAGATGCAAAATTTTTTAGAGCAAGAAAAATGAATGTAGAGATCAAATGGTAATTTTAAGTATTTCGGCCAACATGCCAAAGCCAAGGATTTATGATTTCTAAAATCATTTCCAAACCATTTTCAATCAAAACGAAGCAATATATGTTAAAAGGAATTTTTCTACAATGATTTTCAAAGAAATAAATTGATTAGATTAAGTTTAAGAAGTTAAAACTAATGATTTTAATAGTTAAAACAAAATACAGTAGCTTTTGTAAAATTTCTAACGTAGAGCTCATATTATATTTTGAAGCACGTTAGTAGTTTTCAAAAGTGTAATTAAATGGTTATAATATAAGTAAAAGAAATTTTTTTTGGAAAACTTAGAAAATCATCGTTATACATTTTCTAAGCAAAATACTGTCAATTTTTGCTAAAAACAGACAAATAAGATAGAAAAGATAGCAAATATAATTTATATGGTATGAAAAATATTCTACGTAGTTCAAACGTATTAAATATTATTTCTGTTTATTTAAACAGTAATTTTAAGGAATTCGGACAAGAAAATGATTTAAAAATCTTACGCGATTGAGAAAATGTTTGAAAAACAGTACGTGATTTTAAAAACAGTAAAATATATTTACGCGATTTAAAAACGTTTGTAAAAGCGATGAGATTTTGAAAACGCGATAAAATTTCTACGCGATTGACGAAAACAACAAGTTTTACTGTCGGGCCAAAGTGGTGGACCCGGACAGATTGTGAAACAGTACTGTCAGGTGGAACGTACTGTATATATATGCGATTTGCCAGTGAGGGCATATTAGTAATTTTTGCCAGTGAGGGCATATCTGAAATTTTGCCAGTGAGGGCATATTCGTAATTTTTGCCAGTGAGGGCATATTTGGAATTTTTATCATTTATTGAGTTGTGCCAATTTGGTTGATAATTGGTGGATTAATTGACGAGATGAATAACATCGTGTTGTCAGTGTGATAAGCGTAGTGTGGTTCAACTTGAATGAACTTTGGAGACATTAGTATGTAGATTATTCCATTTGTGGATAGTTGGTCGCTCCTCTGGGCCGTGGTAACTGGTAACACACTAATGGACTCGACACGCACTATACTTAATCAAGATCTTGTGAAGTCTATTAGTGCAAGCCTGTAGTGACCCGACGTATGACAGTGTGCTACACCACTACATCTTTTTTTTACAGTGGGCTATAGACGCAACGTGAGACAGCGGAATAGTTATTGGGCGGTCGATGGTACTAATAGATTTTGCGGGTCATTCACTCTGATGTCTGTATTTTTAGCTCCATGGAGTAGGGTTGAGTCACATTTCATATATTTATGTTTTATACATTTTAATGTTATTTAGTTGCACTATTTTATCTATCTGTATCATTTTAATTATTTGTACCATTTTATTCATCTGTACCATTGTATGTTATTGTTGTATTGAGTTTTGTATTATTTAATATTATGGTTTATGTTATTATAGTATGCTATATTGTATGAACGGTTTTACCTGTTGTATTGTCGTTTTCTTATTTACCATGTTTGTGATGATTTAGATTGTCTTACCTCTTTCTTGTATGTGTTATCTGTATATTTAAATTATGTGATAAAGAGTTTGAGGAAGAGGAACAGCCTCTTGAGTGTGAGTATCCTGAAGAGGAGAAAGAGCAGCAAGCCGAAGATCAGTTCTACGATCAAGAACCATCCGATTATCCATATCCTTTGGATTGATTGTGTGGATATGACACTACCAGGATTCTTTGGATTCGTGCAACTTGAGTTTCACGGAGGCTCTGAAGCCTGGCGTCTACGAGAAGACAGAGATTCGGTGACGTACGTAGGGCGTCTGACTGTGACCATACGTACGGAGTTTGATGGAGTGCCGATCTTTTCTACTTTATTGTACTTACATGTGGAGTTGCCGCTATCTCTTAGGCGTCATTGGGGCGGTATGTTTGATGCTCCTAGTGAGATTAGCAGTGTATCGACTACACGGACCCGTGTCCGTAGAGGGTCGAGGCATCCTGGATATCTATCACCTGAAGTTTCATCTGAGAGTGATCCTTCAGAGGGTTAGATATTTGTGATGTGTACTTGGGCGCATCTGCGTTTGTATATATTAACCTTTTACTGTTTTGTTTACTGTTTTAGTTTAAATATGGATAGTTGTAAATTATTTGTATAACTTATAACTAGTACCATATGTATATTAAGTGAGATGTTAGTTTGTTTATTTTGTGTTTCCGCGTTATTTTATTTAATACTATTCTGTTTAACAAGAAGAATTTTACGACCCACAATATTATGTTACAAATGTTTTACAACTTGGGTAGATTTTATTTATCTTTCTTTTATTTTATTTATATATGTGACATCCCCACAAGGGTGTTACAGCTAACCCAATAAAACTACAGATTTTCGATGCAGTCTTTGGTCTTTCTCTTTCAAGAACTATTTCAACTTTTGACGCGTCTAATTTAATTCCTTCCTTTGAAATTACGTGGCCCAAAACTGAACTTTATTCAACTAGAACTCGCATTTTGACAACTTTAGCATATAACTACTTCTCTGTTAGACTTGGAGAACCATACTGAGATTTTCAGCATGTTCCTCATGATTTCGAGAATTGATCAGAATTTCATTAATAAAGATGATGACAATTATGTCTAGATAAGGACGAAAGATACTATTTATATAATCTATGAATTTTGTGGGAGCATTTGCCACTCCGAACAGCATCACTTGAAATTTCCTTGCCTTCGTACCGCTTCACTCTCCTGCCTTTTGCCTTTAACAAGAAGTGTTTCACAAATCAAGTTCTCTTTTTCAATAGTACTGTATCTGATACTATGACATGAATTGAACTAAGAACATCCTTTCTTGCAATTGCAATACATAAAATGACATTATAAAGGTTAGAAAGGTAGCGAAACTATCCGATGTGTTACCAGACATATCCAACAAAGAATTTGATATTGTCCGATTTTAAGAATAAGTTTTCTGGGACACTAAAATTTTACTGAAACAATCCATAAGATATGGTTGGAAGATAACCAATCCATTCTTAAGATCACGTCTATCTCGTGAAAGAGGTAGACAATTTAGATTAACAGAAAAATTGTTTAAGGAACTAGATAGTAACAATGGGTTTGGTAATAAAAGTAGAAATAGATAAGTCAAAAGGCAACAAAGATACTGATAGCTTTAATTAACCCACATAGTCAATTTGCCCTAAAAGAATGGGTTGAACCAACAGTATATTTTCGCAATTGCGACACACGAAAGATATCATGAAGGCGTAGAAAGAAGAGATGGTAGAGTCATCCAATATACCACTGGACCTATCCAATAGAGAAATTGATGTGGTCCGATGAATTTAGAAGTAAGCTTTTTAAGTTGAATAATTCAACTGATAAGTCTAACAGAGCATGGATGGTTGGAAAAATCCTCAATCCATATTTTTAGATCGTGTTTGTTTTGTGAAGGAGATAAACAAACCGAAAAGATTCAGTCATTTAACAGACTTAGGATGGTTTAAGCAACTCAAGTTATCAACCACAAGTTTTAGTAATAGAAGTAGAAATAACTAGGTCAAAAGATAATGAAGACACAGATAACTCTAATTGACCCAAACAATCATATGCCATAAAGAAATGGGCTACCCCCTGAATTATATAATACAGTTAAAGGATCACCTCTTGTGGCACAATCTTCTTTGTTTAGGTCTTCAGTCTGGGGTGCTTTTGCTCTACTTAGAGAATCGACGCTCCATTCTACTTAAGATTTTGAAGCCTGTATATTACTAACAGATGACTTCGTCTTTGGTGGAATACACTTTTTAGCAAGATGTCCAGGCATCCCACACTTGAAACAGATGATTCTTTTTATTGTACAATCCCTTGTCAGATGATCTTTCCCACACTTCCAACATTTTGGTGCAGATGTCATGGTCAGACCAAACCTGCTACTACAAGTACTTCCTCCACCAGATTGTTGTTGTTGCTGACTTCCCTATGATCGCGAATACATTTTTCGTTGAAATCGCTTGACCTTACGATTTCTCCTCCTTTGGAACCAATATGGTCTAACGTTATAGGGTCTCATATCTTGAGACTGATTCAACTCTAACAAAATCTTAGCTTCGGCTATCAATTCCTGTTGTTGAACGATCCTCTATTCCTGTTTTACTGTTCTTTCAGTTGTTCTTTGCATTGCTTCCGTAGTTACAATCATATTATCACTATCACGTCCCGCTTCTACACGCGTATGACAAACACGATCCATTGCCTTTTCTTCAAAAATAGACAAATTAAAACACAATGGAAACCAAAGTAACCATTCCAAACAACATTGTCTCCTTTTGGAGTCCAAGCACAGAGAGTCACTTAACATAAACAAGACAGACCTAACCACAAAATCCCAAAAGACTCTAACCGTGCTCTGATACCGACTAATGTAACACCCACAGTAGGGCATTACATTTTGACAAAAAATTTAAAACCTAAAAATCATTTCATAGAAACTTTGAGTTCTAAAATATGGATTGTAAAATTTCTTTTCGCGGAAACATAAACTTACCAAAATATATAGATAATACATAAAATAGACTAAACTGATTAATACACACATTGTTTATACGACCTAATATTCAACAACATTTAAAACATAAAATTTACAGACTCAAGAAATAGTAGCAAACCCAATGACGGGTCCTACTTAATAGCACGGTAAAACATTAACGAGAAAAACTCAACATACTTATTCCATCTTGTATCCATCTTGATGCGTCATATATTTGTTCCTCCTCAAAATTGCACACCAACGAATCCAGGATGGCCACTCCTCGATGTTGTCACCGAACTCAGAATATTTGCCTCCAGTCAAGTCTAAGAAACTCGTTCCATCAACTATATAAATTTTAATAATACAAGCACAACAAAATAATACAACAAAGAGGTGAGATCCCCTTTTCATCAATACCAGTGTGATAGCAAGGAATGATACGAATGACAAAGTCATTCTATACACACAATTATCACAATTATATTCATGTCATCATTTCATAAACAATTTCATTAACCATATATCATAGTATAATAACCAGTACCAATTTCATCATAACAAATATCATCAATATATATGAAATGATGATGTCACACTAGATGAACATTTACCATGCCACAACAATATATGTACTAACCATGTGTAAGCATACTAAACCAATTTCCCACTCCATGGAGGTTTTCACAATTTCGGGATGAATGGTCAGGAATAAATGTCAGCCTTAGCCCAACGACATTACCAGTCCACGAAAGGAATCGTGTTATTGTCGGGTATCGTCAATGCGTTGCAACGGACTGCATCACCAAGTGGCACATGGTACTGGCCAACTGTCCACTGGTTGACCGCTGCGCCTCTATGCCCCCAAGATCCATCATAGCTCTCATTTTTCAATTCTCATTCACTCTTCAACCACAAGGATCATAATAGCTATTAGCTATATTCCGTTCAATGTACGAATACCTCAATGCATATCTCAATTTCATCATATGCCTCAATGCATATCTTAATTTCATTATTAAAAGGGTTCCCAAATGAGATTAGAACAACCATCCATACAATTGTCTAATATCATAAGATCAATAGATATTACATAATCGTTCATACAATTACATAATATCATCGATACATCCGAGTCCAGTACATCAGTTCTTACAATATCTTTATTGTATCTTCAATCACGTATCATTTTTAACGCGTTTTCACAATCGCATAACACTTTTGTTACGTTTTCAAATCGCGTAACTATTTTCTGACATTTTCTTAATCACGTAAAAATATTTACACATTTTCCAAATCGCGTAGCGATTTTTCAATGTTTTTAAAGTCACGTAGCTTAAAAATCATATTTTCAAGTCGCATAAATCATTTTTTATCATTTCTCAACTACATAAAACTTTTCTCAATATCTCAAACATTATTTTGGATTTTTCAAAAATCAATGTCATTTCTAACTTTATTTTCCACGTTTTCTTCTCTTAAAAATCCTCTACGTTTTATTTTTTTAATTATTTCCCTAAAATCAATATTTCCTTCGAATCAATTATTCCAACTTAAAATTTCTAACGCGCCTCAAAACCCAACGGGTGACCTATACGTCAGTAAACTTCAAGTCATCAATTTATTTCTCTTTATAAACTGATCCTACCAATTTCATAGTTTCCAAAAATAATTCTCACTTACTTTAAAAAAATCTCAAAATTCATTATTTTAAATCCTTTGCAAATAATCATCTTAGATTACTCCTAAAATCATTTTTTTTTAACTTAATTTACCAATCCTTGGCATATTAGCCGAAAATCACAAATAGCTTCATCATAAAACCTTTGTTCATTTTCATGTCCACTTTCTTTGCAAATCCTTAAAATCATTAACTTATTACCCTTTTCATCTAAAACTCATGATTAGTAAAATACTTAGAATCTTTTGCTCCCAAAATAACTTTGAGGTCGTGTGCCTCCATTGTTCTTTGGAATCAACATACTTTCCTTTGTCATGTAAATCACATCTCATTATATACACAAATCATCATGCATCATAACCACATACTAAAGCATATTATCAAAGCAATAAACATCTCAATCACCAAACAATCATAAATATGGAAAGCTTTTAAACAAACAAGTGAATAAATCTTTATAGATTATTCACCACCAACACATGGTTGATGAGGGTAATCTTCCTCTTACCTCTTGGTGAAACCTCCAAGACTCCTTGTTGTTCTTCTTGAAATAGATATACTCCACCAAGTAGCACTTAAAACAAAGAAACACATATAATATTAATGTTCAAGTTTATCAAAAGTGACCATAAGCCAAAATATGGTCTTAGAAACTTACCAAAGAAAAGAAAGATGAAGAACACAAATCTTCACCTAGAGGCTCTTGATCTTGAACTTGAAGATCAAGATTGAAAGTCAATGATTTCGAAGATAATCTCAACATAAAAGTTCCTTAGAATTGCATGAAGATTCAAGATCTAAGGTTGTTTATAATTATTAAGCTTGGAAGGTATTTTGGAAGGGTGTGGCTGTGAGCTTCCTTTGAAGAACAAGGATAAAGATGGATGATTTAGGCTTAGGTTTCTTCTACAAAGTATCTTAGAATGATGTAAGGATACTAGATGTAAGGTTATTTGAAATTATAGAAGAGTGGATCGTGATGCATGGTGGTTTGGCCGTGAGCTTTGTGGGAGAGAAAGGTAAGAGTTTTTGTTGCTTGTTCTTGGTTCTTTGGAGAAATTGAAGTGTAAGAGAGTAAGTGAAATAAAGAGATGAATATTGTCTCCTATTTGAGTGTTATGGCCATGGAGCACAAGGAGAGGAAAGGGTGAGAACTTCATGCAAAAGATGAAAATGAATCATAGCCCTTCTACTTATAGACTTCATGAAAAAGATGAAGGCTTAAGATATTTTGATCAAGATATTTTTCAGTATACTTTAAGAAATGAATAATAATTACTGCTTATAAAATCAATGTCTATTGTCTAATGGATAATAAAATATACCTAGATTTTTCTCTCATTCTAGTTGGGTAGCAACTATTATTGATCATTTTTCTATTGATTACCCTTGATGAGTCAAAGAGTGAGTCATCAAAGAGAAGTTTCTAGAACATGTGACTCACTACGATGAGTCAGCATGATGAGTCACCGTGGTGATTTCTAGAAGAGTTGAGTAGCATGGTGAGTCGTAGCGTTGAGTCAACATGATGAGTCATCAAGGAACCTTCTAGAACGTGTGACTCACTGCGGCAAGTCATAGGGCGAGTCAACACTTCTACAAGCTTCCAGAATGTGGCGAGTCATCAAGTGCTGAGGTGTCATGCCATGTGTCAAGCTTCTATTGGTCCTCCGCGATGAGTCAGAGCCGCCAAATTTGACCAGCTCCTCATTGGTCCATATGTAAAGCATGTACTCAAGTACTTGATGACTAGTTGCGTGACTAGGCATTTTCTAGAGTCTTCTAGAACAGTTTAGAACATGTGAGTCATTAGGCTAGTCACCGAGGTGAGTCACTAAATGATGGGGGGACTGACACTTGGAGGTATGACTACTATGCAACAATGAAGATAAGTTTTGATGATAACAAACATGAAGATGATGAGAAGACTAAGTCCAAGATCTTCAAGATTAGCTTTAGGACTTAGGATCTCTTTTGTACGGAGCTTTTATTGGATATCTCATTGTTTGACTTAAAAGATCTAAAAACTTGTTTCTTACAAACTAAATTAAAGTTTTAATATGATTTTTGAAAGATCAAAAAAAAGTTTGTAGAAATTTAGAAATCACTTGGTCTGTTTTTTAAAGGTTTTTTCAAATGGTTTTCAACAGAGGTATTTGAATAACCTCTAAAGTATTTGAATAATCTGCTTCTATCTTAATACGTTTTCATGCTTTCAAAAGAGGTATTCGAATAGCATGCATAGAATTCGAATACAAAGCCTTTCAAAATCTTTTTTTAAAATTAAGGTATTTGAATAACCCATGTGGTATTCGAATATACCTGATTTCAGAAAATTGTGTTTTCAACAGAGGTATTCGAATATACTTAAGAGGTATTTGAATAACATCCTTCTAAACTGTTTTACAAAGTCTTTAAAATAAAGGTATTCGAATACACCCTAACGGTATTCGAATAACCTACTTCTGAACTATTTTTTATAAGTAATAAAATCAGTAGTATTCGAATATACCATGATGGTATTCGAATAACCCACGAGGCTCTATTTTGATTTTTGAATTCATATGTAAACATTTTCAGCATTTATTATCATATTAATTGCACCCAATAGTCATTCTCATACGAGGCTCTATAAATAGAGACCTTGGGTCTCTTCTGCAAGTCCCGAAAAATCTGAATTATTTTTGCTTGTGTTAAAACATGATTTATAATTTTCTCTCTTATTTTTTTGTGCTCTTTTACTAAAATTCTGAGATATCCTTAGATAGCTCTATAGTGTTTCAATTTATATAACTTGCTCTTTGTGAGAGTTTCTCTTCATCTATTTTCTACTATATTTATGAGAGGGTGAGGTATCCCTCAAAGGCTTTGTAACAAGGGTGAGGTATCCCTTGAAGGTTTGTGTAAGGGTGAGATATCCCTGATAGTTTGAGGCTTTAGCACAAGGGTAGAGTTTTCTTGTGTGTGAAAAGTGCTCTTGATTGTAAAGGTCACAAGCACTTGTTTTAAGCTTGTCTTGAATAGTCAAAAATCTTGAACTGTGTTTCGAGGACTAGACGTAGGCCACAAGTGGTTGGTGGTCGAACCATGATAAATATCATGCTTGCTTTTCTTATCCTTAATCTTTTATTTATCAGCATTCTTTTTATTATCTCTTGCAATTTATTTATTAGTTGTTCTTCTTTTCTTCCTTTATTTTCACGCCATTTTAACATTTTATTTTTAGCATATTTAATTTGTTTACGCTTTAGCGAAAAGAATTTAATACTCAATTCACCCCCTCTTGAGTACTGGAAGCCAGTTGGTAACAAGTGGTATCAGAGCTAGACTCTTGTATAAAGAGCTTAGCCATTTCAAGAGAACATGGCTTCCTTAAATGCTTTTCAGAGGGATCTTCCATAAACTGACCCCCATTTTTCAATGGGGGTGGTTACACATATTGGAAGGAAAGAATGAAAATCACCATCGAAGCTATTGATCTAGATGTGTGGGATGTTGTCAAAAATGACGCATTTATACCTACACGAGTAGTCGATGGTGTAAAAACCAAGACACCTAGAAGTGATTGGTCTGATGAGGATAAAAGAAAAGTTCAATATAATTTAAAAGCTAAAAACATCATTACCGTTGCCTTGGGGTATGATGAATTTTTTAGAATTTCAAACTGCAAAACTGCTAAAGAGATGTGGGACACTTTACAACTTACTCATGAGGGTATTAGTGAAGTTAAGAGGTCGAGAATCAATTCTCTTACTCATGAATATGAATTATTTAGAATGAACCAAGTAGAAAGTATTCAGGAAATTCAAAAGAGGTTCACCCACATCATAAATCATCTTGCATCTTTAGGAAAGAATTTTTCCAACGAAGATTTAATTAACAAAGTGCTAAGATGTTTGAGCAAGATTTGGCAACCCAAGGTAACAGTCATATTAGAATTGAGGGACTTGTCGACTATGACATTAGTTACCCTTTTTGAAAAGCTCCATGAACACGAACTGGAGCTGAATAGACTAAGCCAAAGTGAAGAAAATGATAAGAAGAAAAAGGGATAGCTCACAAAGCCACTGCCTTAGCAATTGATGAAGTCGGTGATGAGGATGGAGAAAGCATAAAAAATATTGAGCTAAATGAAGAAAACCTTAGCCTTATAGTTAAGAAATTCAGTAAGTTTCTTAGAAAGAAAGAAAACTAAAGAAGACCACCTTTTCCTCCAAAGAAAACTTATCATAAGGGGGAAGGAACAACTTCAACTCCAACTTGCTACGAGTGTGGAAAATCTGGACACATGAAAATGGAGTGTCCAATTTACCAAAAGAGGATGGAGAAATTTGAACCCTTAAAGGAAAGAAAGGGAAGAAGAGCCTACATAGCATGGGATGACAATGACATAGACTCAACTAATAGTTCAGATAGCGAAGAAGTCTATCTATGTCTTATGGCCAAAGGAGAAGAAGAAGAAGAAAGCGACAATGAGATAAATTCTGATTTATTGCCTTATAATGAATTACAAGATGCCTTTGAAGAACTACATGATGAATCACTAAGGCTTACTAAATTAATCTCTTCTTCTAAGAAAACAATTTCTTCTCTAGAAAATCAAATTCTTATCTTAAATAAAGAAATTAAAGAATTAAAATTTAAAAATGAAACTTTGGGAATTATTGATGCATGCACATCTCATTCTTCACATGCTTCTACATCTTCATCTTGTTCTTCATGCCATTTGCTTGAAAAAGAAATTGAAGACTTAAAGAACACCCTTGCAAAATTCACTTTTAGAAGGGATAATTTAAATATTTTATTAGGAAAACAAAGTTGTTTTTCAAAAAGCTGGAATAGAATATAATCCGAAAAATCAACAAAAATTTTATAAAAATTTCTTTGTGCATTCAAGTACTTCAAGTAGTCCTTTTATTAAATGTTTCTATTGTAGAAAGAAAGGACATAATGCATTAACATGCAATGCAAGAAAAAACATTAATACAAAAATTGGAACAAAAATGGTTTGGGTTCCAAATGGTACTATACCCAAAACTGACATTTAAAGACCCAAGAAAATTTGGGTACCAAAAGTTAAAAATTAAATTTGTGTTGTAGGTGTGCTTAAAGGCAAAGAGCTTAAATTGGTACCTCGATAGTGGATGCTCCAAGCACATGACTGGAGACAAGTCAAAATTCTCATTCCTTATTCCCAAAACTTATGAACATGTAACCTATAGAGATAACAACAAAGGAAAGATTCTCGAAGTCGGCAAAGTCGGTAAGAGTCCTAACTCCTCTATTGATAATGTATTGCTTGTTGAAGGTTTGAAACATAACTTGCTTAGTATTAGTCAATTATGTAATAAAGGAAATAGAGTCATATTTGATTCAAATTGTTGCATAATTAAACATAAAAATGATAAGCATGTTAAGTTTATTGGTCATAGAGTTAATAACATCTATATGATTAGTCTTGATGATATATCTTCAAGTGATGCGAAATGTTTTTTAAGTAAGGAAGATGAATCTTGGTTATGGCATAGAAGAATTGCTCACATTCACATGGACCATTTAAAAAAGTTGGTTTCTAAAGAACTAGAAATTGGACTACCCAAGCTCAATTTTGAAAAAGATAAATTATGTGATGTATGTCAAAAGGTCTCTTTTAAAGCCAAAAACATTGTTTCAACTACTAGACCTTTGCAACTTTTGCATATGGATCTTTTTGGACTTTCTAGAACTATGAGCTTTAGTGGGAATTACTATGCGTTAGTGATTATGGACGATTTTTCTAGATTTACATGGACTTTATTTCTTTCTCACAAAAATGATGCATTTCTAGCTTTTAAGAAACTTGCTAAAGTTATCCAAAATGAAAAAGGTTTCTCAATTACATCTATAAGAACTGACCATGGTAGTGAGTTTGAAAATCATGTTTTTGAAACTTTTTGTGATGAACATGGCATTGAGCATAATTTTTCTGCCCCTAAAACTCCACAACAAAATAGAGTTGTAGAAAGAAAAAATCGATCTTTAGAAGAAATGACAAGAACTATGCTCAATGAGACTTCTCTTCCTAAGTATTTTTAGGAAGATGCTGTAAATACCACGTGTTATGTAATGAATAGAGCCCTTATAAGGCCAATTTTAAAGAAAACCCCATATGAGTTATACAAGGGAAGAAAGCCAAATGTCTCACATTTTCATGTTTTTGAATGTAAATGTTTTGTTTTGAATAATGGAAAAGATAACTTAGGAAAGTTTGATGCTAAGTCTGATGAAGGTATATTTCTAGGCTATTCTATTCATAGCAAAGCTTTTAGAATTTATAACAAAGGAACTATGACAATTGAAGAATCCATTCATGTTGCATTTGATGAAACTAATCCAAATGGATTGATAAAGGAGTTTGTTGTTGATGATGTTGCAGAAGTTTTGGCAAAATCACATTTGGACAACAAGGAAGAAAAGAAACAAGAAGAGGATTCTCCAAATCAAGAAGAATCACAAGTCATGGACCTTCCTAAAGAATGGAGAACATCAAGACACCACTCTTTTGACTCTGTGATAGGTGATATCTCAAAAAGGATAATTACTAGAAACTATCTTAGATATGCATGTAATCACTTAGTCTTTGTTTCTCAAATTGAACCTAGGGATATAATTGAAGCTTTTGATGATGAACATTGGATCTTAGGTATGCAAGAGGATTTAAATCAATTTGAAAGAAACCAAGTCTGGGAATTAGTTCCTAGGCCTAATGATCATTCTACAATTAGTACTAAATGGGTTTTTAGAAACAAACTTGATGAAAATGGCTTGATAACAAGAAATAAAGCTAGATTAGTTGCAAAAGGTTATAATCAAGAAGAAGGAATAGATTATGAAGAAACCTATGCACCTGTAGCTAGATTAGAAGTCATTAGAATGTTACTTGCATATGCTTGCATCATGGATTTCAAGCTATATCAAATGGATGTTAAAAGTGCTTTTCTAAATGGTTTTATTCAAGAGGAGGTATATGTTGAACAACCTCTGGCTTTTGAAAATCATGAACTACCCAACCATGTTTTTAAACTTAAAAAGGCCTTGTACGACTTAAAACAAGCTCCTAGAGCTTGGTATGAAAGGTTGAGTAATTTTCTTTTAGAAAATGGTTTTTCAAGAGAAAAAGTTGATATTATCCTTTTTATAAAAAAACAAAAAGCATGATATTCTCCTTGTATAAATATATGTGGATGATATTATCTTTGGTACTACTAATGAATCCCTTTGCAAAGATTTTGCTAAGTCAATGCAGAATGAGTTCGAAATGTTAATGATGGGAGAACTTAATTTCTTCCTTGGGCTTCAAATTAAACAAACAAAAGAAGGGACATTCATAAGTCAAACCAAATACTACAAGGAACTACTCAAAAAATTCGAAATGGACAATGCAAAGCACATAGCTACATCAATGGACACTTCTTACTATTTGGATAAAGATGAAGGAGGTAAATCCGTAGAAATAACGAAATACAGAGGTATGATTAGATCTCTTCTTTATCTTACTACTAGTAGGCCATATATTATGTTTAGTATTTGTATGTGTGCTAGATATCAGGCTAACGCTAAGGAATCTCATCTAAGTGCTGTTAAAATAATAATGAAATACCTAGTAGGCACTTCACAAATGGGTTTGTGGTACCCTAAGGGTGCCTTATGTAGCCTAATAGGATATTTCGATTCTGATGTTGCAGGATGCAAAATGGATAAGAAGAGTACTAATGGGACATGCCACTTGCTTGGTAGCTCTTTAGTTTATTGGCATAGCAAGAAACAAAATAGTGTGACTTTGTCTACCGTTGAGGCTGAATATGTTGCAGCCGGGAGTTGTTGTGCTCAAATTCTATGGATGAAGCAACAACTTCTATACTATGATCTTCAGCTTAATCACATCCCGATAAGATGTGACAGCACTAGTGCAATAAACCTCTCTAAGAATTCCATTTTGCATTCTAGAACAAAGCATATAGAGATAAGACATCATTTTATCAGAGATCATGTACAAAAAGGGGACTACATTCTTGAATTTGTTGAAACATCTAAGCAACTTGCAGATATTTTCACTAAACCCCTAGCAAAAGAAGCATTCTTTTATATTCGAGGAGAATTGGGCATAATTGATCAATCTAACATAGAATTGCTTATAATTATTTGCTTAATTATGAATTTATTTTTCTTGAATTATTACTGACTTGAGCGTCAGAGATATCCCAAAATCTTTTTTTGCAAGTACTCCATCAAAAGGTAAGTTTTCATCTCTCAAAATACATTTCTATACTTGATAAATATACTTTCCTGTTAAAGTTATTCGAATACCTCCCTTTGGTATTCGAATACCATTACATTTGTACGTGAGATTCTGTGTTTTACTGATAAGTTTATTCGAATAGACCTATGGCTATTCGAATAACCATGTATCAATCCAATATTTTATGCTCTTACAAGTTGGTCTATTAGAAAAAATATGTAGTTATTTGAATAACCTGATATATTTTGCTATCAGTTTTTCTCACGTGCCTCTAGAGTATTCGAATAGATTCCAATATACTCGAATACATGCTCTTTTTGGAGTTTGTAATTTTGTGGTGGGTATTCAAATACAGGAAGAGGTATTCGAATAACCCATGGCTGGAAGCCAAGCCAAAATGGCCTAGCTATTCGAATAAATGGGTAGTTATTCAAATGCCTTCTATCAAAAGGGTGCGTCATTTGGTCTTTCCCAACGAATCTATTTGAATACATCTCATGGTATTAGAATAGACTTTGGGTATTCTTTATATACCCCCTCCGTATCCGTTCGTTCATTCTCTCTTTCTTTCCTGTTTCAAAACCCATTGGTTTCCCTCTTCTCTCTTTTTTCTCTCCGTCTCTGAACTCGTTGGCCTCCCTCCTCTCTTACCTTTTTCCATCTCTCCCATATTCTCCTTTCTATGAATGAGATCCTCTTCTTCTCGCTCCAAAAGTCCTTGCACGAAGACGAGTCCTTGCAATAACCCACTGGACCTTTGAAGGCTTTCATCCAACGAGCGAGAGCATGGTTGTTTCATTTCACATTTTCGGGAGCGCAATCTTATGCAACCAAGGTACCTCGACTTAGGGTTCTTCGAAAGAGAATGTGGATTTGACTTTCTGAACCTATTGTGTAACACCCCAAAATTTATTTATTTCATTATAAATAGTCATTTTATAATATTTGTGAATTTTTTTGAATTTTTTTTAGAACGTAGAATATTTTAATATTATTCCTCGTTTTGAGTGCAAATTAAGCAGAGCCGGAGAAATGAGATATTTTTCTTGAGAACCTTGATCTGTGAAAACGTCGATGGGAGATCTTACTAAACCCGAGGTTGGACACGATTTACGAGATTTCACGTTTTTTAAAATTTTATCTGATAAATAAAAATTACTGTGTATTTTATTATCCACTGGATAATTAATACTGACTTCTGTCAATTATAACCATTGTTCATTGAATAATAGCATATGTTAGAAATCCTATCACCTTATCCTAATGTAATCCACTTTATGTCTAATCAAATCCACTTTAATTCAAAAATACTATATTATAATCAAGCTTCTCATGGAAGCTTTGTCCACAAATGACTAGAATGTCCTAAGCTTGTAGGAGAAGCCACTCACCCTCCCTCTCTCTCCTCATTGTCGTGGCAATTGGTGCCCAAGGGGAGGCAAAATTTGATTCCCACACTTAATACTCTTCACCCAAAAAATTCACACTCATTTTCTACTATCACTTTCTCTCTCTTCATTTTCTCTTCTCACATTTTTCTCTCTTCTTCTTCCTCTTCCTTTTCCTCTCCACGGTTGCAGCCCCATTCGGTGACCATCACCATTTTCTTATTTCACCATCACCATTTCTACACACCTCTCCTCATTCCAAAAATTTTCTCTTTAGTGATTTTATTTTCAATCCATCATATTCTTCACTTTTTCCCAAGAACAAAGCTTGAAGCTTTGAAGGTAAATATTTGATTCTTCACTTTCTCTTCCTATTTTTCGTTTCTATGGTCATATTTTTGGCCATGGATCCTTTCTTTTCCAAGCTATTGGTGTTAATTCTTTGAGATGGATTTCTAGGGTTTTTGGGAGGCCAAAACCAAACCACCAAGGAGGTGATTTTCGTGTTCTTCCTATAGGTAAGAGGGAGATTTACTCATTTCAACCATTATTGGTGGTGAGAAGACTTTTGTGTAGTTGTTGATGGAGAAATCCATAATGGATTGCTCACCTTGTTTGATTGTTTTTCATGTTTGTGTGTTCTTGATTGAGACTAAAGTGTTTGGATGTTCTAAATGCTTTGATAATATTGGATTGGATGAATGGAAATTTTAGGATTTCCTATTATCTTAGGGAGGTCACAATTTTGACTCAATTTTTAGGGATTTGAATTTGATTTTTATACAAAATGAAGCTTATGTAACTAGGTATTAAAGGTTTGATGTAAGAAATTGAAAAAAAAAATTAGAATCTTGATGTTTTAAAGAGGCTTACGGCCTCTAAAGAATTTTTGTGTCCAAGTGGTGCTTTTGTGCATCCTTGGGAATTAAGAAATTTAGACATATGTAATTTGCAATGTGATGGAAGAAATTGATTGAGAAATGGTTCTTGAGAGGAACCCTAGTTTTAAGGGTTCTTTGACCCAAAATTTGCATAATTGATCAAGACTTAGGTAATTAGGAATGTTGGATTTATGATATGGAATTTTGGTATGTATTGAACTATATATATATATGAAATGTTGATATTGAGAATGGATTGTATGATATTGTGAGTCCATGTGTGGGACTAAGTACTTGTTGAAGTTAGTTGGCTAAATTATGGCATAAAATTATTGAGGACTGATTATATGCCATTGTGGTATGTTCCATGAGAAATAAATTGTTAATGAACATACATAATATGCAATGTTTTATGAGAAACATATCATTTATGAACATACATGATGTATATTGAGTCATCATGCATTTGTGATATCCGTTGGACTTTGTTGGAAAGGCAGTGTATGCCTAGGAGATTGAATTACACCTTAGTGCGGGTGCGAGTAGACTAAGCGTAGGTCATAATTGTTGGCCTTGGGGCCGTCGGGGTGCGGGTGTCTCACAATAGACAGTGGTAGCTCCACTAGGGCCGTGTAATAGACCGATGCAGACACACCGATGATCCAGACCAAGATGTTGTCCTATATCGCGATCATTGTTGAGGTGCTATGTATAAGTCATGTTGCGCAAAATATTATTTTTATGATGAAGCACTTTATTTTAAGGCTACCAAGATACTGACATGACTCTTTAATCATTCTCTCTGAATGTTGATGTCTAGCTCTATGGAGTAGGATTTTGGTACCATATGCATTATGCATTGTCAGTCTCATATTTAATCTGGCATGAGTACTTACACTGTTAAATTATCTTCTTTACTGTTGTAATAATTATCTGATTATTGAATTATTGACTGCTTGAGATATTAGTGTTACGTATCTTTTATTGCTTATTTTTACTATTACTTACTGTTATTCTTCTCTTACTATTTATTTTATTTATTACTGTTGATGAATATATGTGTTGTGATGCTATGTGGGCGCCCAACGCCGTTCTATTTTTTTACTGCCATATTGGTAATGAATGTTGGGTGTCTCACCTCTTTCCTGTATACTTGTATTTTTGTTTTATTTACTTGCTTCTGAGAAGACGTTTGTAAAGAAAAGGAAGCGCCTAAGTTTCCTAGTTTCTAGCCTGACTACGAATAGAGCTTGCTTGAAGATGTCATCATGCCCGCACCTATTTTTGGGATATGCGAGGATGACCTTTCATGGAGGACCTGACTATTGGTATATAAACTTACGCACGGATTGTAACACCCCAAATTTCTTAACTATTTGACAGTGATTTTGACAGTTAACAGAATTCTATTGTTTAGTGATCTCTGTGTACTTTAAAATTATTTTGAGTATTCCGTGAATACATTTGATCGTTTTGTGTGATTTACTCCGTGTCAAGAAAATAATAATTTTTGGGTTGGAGAAAATCTTATGAATTTTAATTATTACTGTTAAGTCTTAATTATTTTACGTAATCTGATTTAATTTTCGTAAGTTTTCTAATTTTTGTAATTTTGTGGATGATTATGAAATTTTTATATTTCTATGATTATTTTTGTGTTATCCGTGGGCCGTCTGTGGGCCTAGGGGGGCTGTACGTGGGCCCAGGTGGGTCTCGAAAAGTGAAAATTTTTCTACAGCTAGGAAAATTTGTACTGTTGAGACGGAGACGGGGGATCTTACTAAACCTGAATCCGGAAATAGTTTTTTAAATTTTTTTTACTGTGTTTTGTATTGTATTTAATTATTGGGTGTTAAAAATACAGTAAAAATATTATTTGTAGAGTTATAGCAGATAAAAATAAATATTGTACTGCGTAGTCAACATTAGTGGCTTAGACATCCACCATTGATTCAATTAATGGTGAAGATTGGTCTTATAAAATGGCTAGGACCATTTATGACCATTTGATGTAAAGTTTGAAGGTGTAATCTTGACCCTTCATTTTGGAGATACATCTAATGGCTAGGATTTCAAGGAGGAAAGATCTAATGGCCTAGATTAAGTCTTCCATCTAAACGCTACCTAGAATCTATATTAATCCTAACCATTGATCTAATCAATGGTTAAGAATGCTTAAAATGGTAGCTAGTGAAATTTGTCACACTTTTAGAGTGCATGAAGGGGGGGTTCAGTTTTGAGAGGCTTAAGGGCATAGCAAGGTTTCAAGACCACATTATTGCTATACTTGATCATCTTTGTCTCCTCCAAAAAGCCAAAGCTTCATCAAAATTTTCTCTCCACTTCTCTTCATGCTAGTTTCGGCCAAGCACCCTAAATCCACCTTCCATCACTCTTTAATTTCAAACAACCATACTTCTTGAATCTATACCTCATTCTAAGACACTTTGTAGTTTGGAGCAAGTTCTAAATCTTTCATCTTCAAGGACTTTTTCAAAGAGCAAGTTCTAGGGTTTTTTAGGTGAAGTGTAAGAAACTTCATTTCTTATCTCTTTTTCATGTTCTAAGCCATGTTTGATCCATGGTTTTCCTTATTCAAGCTTAATATACTAATAAACTTGTGTTTGTTTTACGTTCAAGAAACTTCTGTTGGTGGAGGACTTGTGCAAAGAGCAAAGCAAGGAGCTTTTTGAGGTTCTTCAAAAGGTAAGAGGGAGATCTATCTCACCAACCAAGTATGGTGGTGAGAGATGGTTTTGTATTTGATGGATGGTGAATCCATGTGAGGATTCATATCCATGGTTATGTAATTATTTGTGGGTGTTTATGTGTGTATGTGGTTTATGTGCTTAGCATGGTTTATTTGTGCTTGCATGCTTAGTATGATTTTTATTTGCTTTTATGGTATGCTTGAAATATAATATGTTGATTATATATGATGTATGCCATAAAAATTGTTGGAAAGGAAAACAATTTTTGGTTCTAATGACTATGAGGATTTCGGCCTCAACACCTCAAAATAGGTGTTCACAAACTAAAATTTCCATGAATGATAAAATTGAATGATTAGAAAGGAAAGGAAAAAGAAAAGATGGATTGGTTTCAAAGAACACGAGTTCACTATTTTAGAGAAATTTTAATGATTTTGTTTGTGTAAAACCATGAATAGAACTTAATTGATTTTGAAGGAAAAAATATATGATGGTTTCAATGGCCATGTCCATGATTTTGAAGGCTTGTAATGCCTTGGTTTTATGAAAACAAAGTGATTTTCAAAGTGGAAATATAATTGATTTAGTACAAGGATTTTGGAAATGGAAACAAAGTGTTTTATCACTTGAGAAATAGAAATTTTGGTTATGAAAGGAAAATAGAGGTTGTAGGGGTTTGAACCTCAAATTATTTTGGAAGAGAATTGAATTTGCGAATTTATTTTGAATTATAAAAGAAACGTTGATTATTTAAAATTTACTAACATAAAACTCATCCTTTGAGTTTTGGAGCGCGTTAGGAAATTTTAAGTGAGAAACATTGATTTAATTCAATGAAATGGTGAATTTGTGGAATATATTGCAAAAAGGATTTTCTTGAGTAAGAAAATGTGGAAAATAATGTGAGAAGTCATATTATTTTGAGAAAGGTTGAATTGAAAATTTTGAAATATTGAGGAATATTTTACGACATTGTAAAATGGTGAAAAATGATTTACGTAACTTAAAAACGTGATTTTTAAGCTACGCGATTTGAAAAATGTTTAAATATTTCCACGCGATTTGAAAAATGTTGAAATATTTCTACGCAATTTGAAAAGCGTTTAAATATTTTTACACATTTGAGATATTGTTGAAAAATCGCTATACGATTTAAAAATAGTGGAATATTTTTACGTGATTGAGAAAACGATGGAAATTCGCTATGTGACTTGAAAACGCAATAGAAATGTTACGAAATTGTGAAAACATAACAGAAATGTTGCGCGATTGTGAAAACGCGACAAAAGTGTTGCTCGACTATGAAAACGCGATAATATGATTTCGTGACTGAATAAACAGTAGGATTACTGTTGGACTAGTGTATGGACACTGTATGAGAAAATGATGAATTTAACAGTAGGATTACTGTTGGAATAGTGTATATACACTGTATGAGAAAATAATGAATTTTGCCTGTGATTGGCATTGGTGCATTGAACATGCATTGGAAAAGTCCGATGGACTGGATAAGGCTATTTGCTTAGGAGAGATGTACACCTCTTGAGTGGGTGCGATATGCGTAGTGTAAGTCATTTATTGACCTTGGGGGCATCGGGGTGCGGGTTTCTCACAATAGGCAGTTGGTAGCCTTTTGTACTGTGGGTTAGACCGATGCAACGCACCGATGATCTTGACCGAGACACTATTCTTGATCAAGATCTAGTAAAGACTGTCATGTATATGCTAGATGTGCAAACACATATGAGAATTGTGGCACGTGGTCTGAGGCATGTTGGTACAGACAGATCGTTCGGATCAATTTCTCCGAACTGAGTATTAGCTCCATGGAGTAGGAAATTGAGTCTACGTGCACATGCATAATTATTGAGTATTGGTTATGATAATTGAACTGTTGAATACTTGGATAATGTTGAGGGCATTATCCTAAATATTGAATATTTATATCTGTGTGATATAATAACTGAGGAATATTGGATGATGATGATGATAATAATGTGATGACATTATTATAATTATCGTGTGATTTGAATAATGTTAATGACATGATGGTAATTATTATTTATTATATTTGTTGTGATAAATAATGATTGAGGGCATGATTTAAATTATTGTATCTGTGATGATAAATAATGTTGATGGCATTATTGTAATTATGGTATGATGTATCTGTATGATATATGATATATGTTATCTCTGTGCTACCATGTTGGTATTAGCGTAAGTGATCTCACCTCTTTGTATGTCTATTTTGTATTGTAATTATATTTGTAAAGACATTGAGCAAGGGGTTGAACAAGAGGGTGAAGAAGAGCAGATTCCAAAGGAAGTGGAGTTTTGATAAGATGACATCAAGACCTAGTTTCTTCGGTTACGTGAGACTACAGTTCTATGGTGGAGCTGGAGTGTGGAGGACTAGTCCCAATGAGAGGGGACTAATATTTCAAGGAAATCTGATGATCAACATGAGCAAGGAATTTCATGGAGATTCGTTCCTTTTCGAAACTATATATGTACATGTCGAATTTTCGCTGTCAATCAGGCAGTATTGGGATACTAGGTATTATGTCCCAACGAAGATTAGTATTGTGTCGTCTGCTGGGACACCTGTCCGTAGGACTTCGTGTCGAGCTGGATTCCTACCTACTGAGGAATCTGAGGAAGACCCGTCTGAGGGTTCTGCTGTTTAGTTAGACTTGGGCGAGTCGTTTAAATATTTAAGTATGTCAACTACTTTTGAGACTTGGTCTGTATATAAATAATGTCAACAGTACTTTTGTAATGTACATGATGTAAATTATGTGTGATGATGTATACTAATTTTTATTTTCTGCTAAGTTTATTTTATCGACATCAAGAATTTTTACAACTCGTATTTTTATTATAACATCATAATTTATGAACTTGGGGGTAATTTAGTAATTAAGTAACATAAATGTGACACCCTACGATGGGTGTTACACAAATCGTTGCATTTACCACAGGGAGTTGACGGTGTCATTATCTTAGGGTCGCTATGACCCTCCTGTTTTTTATTTTATTGCTTTTGTCCACTTAGAGTTTTACCTACCCATTAGGGATTTGTGGGATGACCTTTATTACACCCCATAAGAGGACTCATTCCTTTCCATTGCTCGAGTTTCTGCTCGAAATTCGGTAGCTCCGATGATGATCTCATCTGACGAGGAAAACCCTGAGGAGGATCCTGCTACTGTTCCTTCTCGTCAGTCTTAGAGGCTGATACTGTCGGTGGCTACTGATGGCTATCCGTATATCCTTTAGGGAAGCTTAACGTTTTGCTATTTTGATGGGATATAAATTTGTAATCATCTTAGGGTGGGTAAAACCTTTTACTTTTTGTAAATTTGATGATATAACTAAATAGGCTTGATGTATATATATATATATATATATATATATATATATATATAATGTGAATGTATGGTTTCATTTCATGAAGATTTTTTGTGTATCTATATTTATCATTATCTCTTCAAAAACAAATCCATATATTTCAATACCCGACTACCACATAATTACGATTGAAGATATCTATTCATATATTAAAAATGAACCGGGTCTTAATTTACAATTTCATTTACTTCTTTTCTGCATTTTTATTTCGCTTTACTATGGTGTGACATTCCTTCTTCTCCTTGAAAAAGGGGCGTTACATGTCAAACCACCAAGGCGTGCTTCAATTCTGCTCCTACAAGGCCGTTCTCTATCCTAATCTGGTAAAGATGTTTACTACAACCTGAAGATTGAAGGTCAGGAACTACACTCTGATGTCTGCGATCAGCACATGGTAATCACTCCCCAGGATTGGGTTCAGTTCTTTGGTTTGCAGTCTACTGGACGTAACATTGAAGAAGACAACAACTCCCTTCTCTAGAACTTCAACAAGAATAGAGCTATCGAAGACGTTCAAAGGTCTGGGTTGGCATTACCTTCGACTCAAAAGGGAGTCAAAAGAGGCATGATGAAGAGTCAGGATAGGCTCCTACATTATGCTTATGCCCACATCTTAGCTCTTCGAGGTGGGAACTACGCCTACCTGAGCGAAGATAATGTGTTCATGTTGTGGATCCTTAAGAAGGGATACCAAATTAACTAGCTCGTCTTCATTATGAAGCATATGATGAGGGCCAAAGGTAAAGAGCGGTCTGAATTACCCTATGGTTTGATTATCACTGCCTTCCTAGGCAAGTATCCTCAGATTTTGGAAACCGAGCGAGCAACTCAGCTAACCCATCATCATGTGTTTGGGTCCTTCTCCCTCAACAAAATGAAGATGATCAAAACCGATGATGGCTAGGTGTACCCAGTCGAAGTAGAAGATGATAAGCCAACCCTGCTGCTGCTGGTCCAGTCACCTTGGATCACGTTATGGCCACCTTACAAGTCAACCGAGCCTATATGGAGGACAACCGGGCCTATTTGGAGCATACCTTCTCTGTCCTATTTGGCAGGCTTGAAGGTGTTGAACGTGAGCAGGCTGCCTTACGTGCATTGCTAACTCCTAGGGGTTTTGACTTCCTTCCTCCTCCACCAGATGCCTAGTTTTAGGCTTTGTTTTCGTTTGGTTTTTATTTTGGCTACATCTTTTGTTTATGCACTTGTAAATATATGTTGGCCAATTTGATTATTAATGAAATCAGTGTTTTTACTACTTATTTCTCTGTCTTTCTTATATATATATCTTTGTATTATCTTTTTGATTATGCCAAAGGGGGAGAAAAATAACCAGTAAATCTTGAGAAAAGAAAGGTAATGTAAGTAACAATTATTGGATTCCAAAAATAAAGGGGAGCTGCGCACATCTCTGATTTAAATCACCTCTTACGAAAAAGAATGGGAATAAGTCTCTTAACCTACCTTTTTGAAATTCTAATTTATGTGAACTAATGCTTTTCTCAATGATTGTTTGTCATCATAAAAAATGGGGAGAATGTGATTACTATGCAACAATGAAGATAAGTTTTGATGATAACAAACACGAAGATGATGAGAAGACTAAGTCCAAAATCTTCATGATTAGCTTTAGGACTTAGAATCTCTTTTGTACGGAGCTTTTATTGGATATCTCATTGTTTGACTTAAAAGATCTAAAAACTTGTTTCTTACAAACGAAATTAAAGTTTTAATATGGTTTTTGAAAGATAAAAAAAAAGTTTGTAGAAATTTGGAAATCACTTGGTCTATTTTCTAAAGGTTTTTTCAAATGGTTTTCAACAGAGGTATTCGAATAGCCTCTAAAGTATTCGAATAATCTGCTTCTATCTTAATACGTTTTCATGTTTTTAAAAGAGGTATTCGAATAACATGTATGGAATTCAAATACAGAGCCTTTCAAAATCTGTTTTTAAAATTGAAGTATTCGAATAACCCATGTGGTATTCAAATATACCTGATTTCAAAAAATTGTGTTTTCAACAGAGGTATTCGAATATACTTAAGAGGTATTCGAATAACATCCTTCTAAACCGTTTTACAAAGTCTTTAAAATAGATGTATTCGAATACATCCTGATGGTATTCGAATAACCTGCTTCTGAACTATTTTTTATAGGTAATAAAATCAGTGGTATTTGAATACACCATGATGGTATTCGAATAACCCACGAGGCTCCGTTTTGATTTTTGAATTCATACGTAAACGTTTTCAGCATTTATTATCATATTAATTTCACCCAACGGTCATTCTCATATGAGGCTCTATAAATAGAGACCTTGGGTTTCTTCTGCAAGTCCCGAAAAATCTAAATTATTTTTGCTTGTGTTAAAACGTGATTTACAATTTTCTCTCTTATTTTTCTGTGCTCTTTTGCTAAAATTCTGAGATATCCTTAGAGAGCTTTATAGTGCTTCAATTTGTATTACTTGCTCTTTGTGAGAGTTTCTCTTCATCTATTTTCTGCTATATTTCTGAGAGGGTAAGGTATCCCTCAAAGGCTTTGTAACAAGGGTGAGGTATCCCTTGAAGGTTTGTGTAAGGGTGAGGTATCCCTGACAGTTTGAGGCTTTAGCACAAGGGTAGAGTTTCCTTGTATGTGAAAAGTGCTCTTGATTGTAAAGGTCGCAAGCACCTGTTTTAAGCTTGTCTTGAATAGTGAAAAATCTTGAACTGTGTTTCGAGGACTGGACATAGGCCACAAGTGGTTGGTGGTCGAACCAAGTTAAATATTGTGCCTGTTTTTCTTATCCTTAATCTTTTATTTATCTGCATTCATTTTATTATCTCTTGCAATTTATTTATTGGATGTTCTTCTTCTCTTCCTTTATTTTCACGTCATTTTAACATTTTATTTTTAGCATATTTAATTTATTTTCACTTTTACGAAAAGAATTTAGTACTCAATTCACCCCCTCTTGAATACTGGAAGCCACTTAGTAACAGGAGGTTTGATTGTGGGAATGAGTGATTTGTTTATACCGGGGATTTAACTCTTAACCTTAGTGGTACTATGGATGGGACTCCTGTTTTGACGCAACATGCTTCTGTGCATCTTGAGTTCACTATGCCTATACGTGAGCTCTGGGGTGGTAGTTTTTATACCCCCAGGAGGATTCCATGGTGTCGTCCGCTAGAACACCATCCAGGCGTATGTTATATCTGCTAGAGTTCTTTAATGATGACACTGAGGAGGAGGAGGAGGATCCTGCTAAAGGTCCAAATCCTTAGTTTAGTTTGAGAGGTTATGATTTAGTATTTATATTTTCGTCATGTGTATTGAATATATTAACTTTTGAGAGTAAGTGTGTATTTATGTAAATTATTTGCAAACAATGTTTCACTATGTATGTAAGTATGACGAGTTTATTTTCAGTAACGTTTTATGTCTAAGGTTTTTATTAATTTTCAGCTATTCCGCAAACGAAATTTTAAAATCAGTATTTTACAAGATTAATTCTTTTCAACTTAGGTAAGTTATATTAGAATTAGTTTTAAATGTGATACCCTACTGTGGGTGTTACACCTTTAGCATATCCATTTTCTGTAAATTAATGAGCACTTAGAAATGCACTTTACATTTCAATTCAATTACTAGCCCCATTTTAATACTCTAAAGTGCAAGTCACTTTTCTAGTACACCTCGCAATCATAACAAGTGTACAAATAAATTGAGTGTATATAATATCATCATCATTTTAGCACAAGTTAAACTTCAAAAATGTAAAGGAGCAAATCACAATAATTATTCATTATTGGCTCAACTTTAGCAATTAAAGAAGCAATTCAATTTTCTAGCATACTTCATAAATATGACGAATGTATTATGCAAATATATCTCATTAAGGTTTTCATTTCACAAGTGAACTCAATTTACAATGTCATTGATCTCCAATGACCTAGGTACACTCCATTCTTGATTCACAAACCATTTGAGTGCACTATGATATCTCACTTAATGAACTAGATGCATAGCATTGTCGCTTCACAAATAAATTGAATGCACAATGTTATCAACCATTATAAATAGACTAGGTGGTTATCATCATAAGATACCCTTAATAGTGCATCAACTCATAGTATATAGCATAAATATGTAATCCCATTAAGCAGAGGGCTATGTTTCCTCAAAATAAGGAAATGGTGCAATTCTGTCTTTGAGCAATTAATCGCCCAAAACCCATCGATTAATCGCTCAATGACAACATGAAATCCCATGTTTTTTTGTCATTGACTGATTAGTCAGTCACTTCTTGAGCGACTAATCGCTCGACACTAGTCGTGGCTGCCATTGACTGATTAAGCGGTCAGTTTCTGGAAAATCAATTGCCTAGGCCAAATTCTCTCTTTACCATTGATCGATTAAGCGGTCAGTTTTTGGGCGACTAATTGCCTAGAGACTGATTTTTCTGATCAACTTTGACCCCCATAATCAACTTTTAAATGGTTTCAACACCAAAATATGGTTCTAATCATATTAAAACTCACATATACATTGTAACACCCTCCTCAGGGTATCACATTTCTAACTCCTAACTCATAATCTGTAAAGAAGTTCATAAAAGGTTTGAGTTATAAAAGGTGAGTTTTAAAATTTCTTATTACAGAAACATAAACTTACTGAAATTCATAAGTATTACTGAAAATATATTTAAACTGATTAATATACAATATTGACACCAATTAATATTTAACAATTTAAAGAGAAATATAAAACTAACAGACTCTCTTTTTAACAGTAGCAAACCCCATTACGAGTCTTACTTAATAGCACGATACAACACTAATGGTAAAACTTAACATACTTATTCCTTCTTATATCCATCTTGATGCATCAGACATATGTTCCTTGTTCACACTGCACACTATCGAATCCTGAATGGCTACTCCTCAATGTTGTCACTAATCTCAGAGTAGTTACCACCCGTCATGTCTAAGACAACTCGTTCCATCTATTATATAATTTTTACAACACAAGCCCAACCAAACAATATAACAAAGATGTGCGATCACCTACGCCAATACCAACATGGTAGCATAGAGATAACACAAACAACATATCATACAGATATATCATACCATAATTACAATCATGCCATCAACATTATTGTCATCACACAGATACAATAATTACAATCATGCCATTAACATTATTATCATTATCATCATCCAATATTCCTCAATTATTATATTACACAGATAAAAATATTCAATATCTACGATCATGCTCTCAACATTATCCAGGTATTCAACAGTTCAATTTTTATAACCAATACTCAATAATGATGCATATGTTATGCATGTGCACATAGACTCAATTTTTTAAAAACAACTCCATGGAGGTTTTCACAATTTTGAGAAGAATGCTTTAGTTAATTGCCCAGCCTTAGCCCACAGACAATCTCCAGTCTTCGAAAAGAATCGTGTTCTTGTCGGGTATCGTCAATGCGTTGCAACAGACTGTATCGCCAAGTGGCATATGATCCAGCCTTAGCCCACAGACAGATATCCACTGGTCGACCGCCGTGCCTTGACGCCCCCAAGATCTATCATAGACCTCACTTTTCAATTCTCATTCCCTCTTCAACCATAAGGGCCATAATAGCTATCAGCTATATTTTATACAATGCACGATTATATCAGTGCAAGTCTAACCACAAGGGCCAATCTTTTCAAATTCATTTGTTCAATTTAATCATATACCTCAACGCATATTTTTCCAATGCATGTATAATGCACCAAATGCTAATCACAGGCATATCTTTCCAATGCATATAAAATGCACCAAATGCCAATCACAGGCAAATGCCAATCACAGGCAAAACTCATCATTTTCTCATACAGTGTCCATACACTGGTTCAACAGTATTCATACTGTATTTTCAATAGCGAAAATCATGTTATCACGTTTTCATAGTCACAAAACACTTTTGTCGTGTTTTTCACAATTGCGCAACATTTCTGTTACGTTTTCACAATTCCACAACACTTCTGTTGCATTTTCAAATCACGTATTGATTTTTCAACATTTTCTCAATCGCGTAAAAATATTTACACATTTCTCAAATCGCATAGCGATTTTCCACCATTTTCACAATCACGTAAAAATATTTTATTACTTTTCAATCACGTAGTGATTTTTCAACAATGTTTCAATCGCGTAAAATATTTAAATGTTTTTCCAAATCGCGTAGCTTAAAAATCATGTTTTTAAGTTACGTAAATCATTTTTCACCATAATTCCATTACGAAAAATATTTCTCAACCTTCAAAAATTTCATTTCAACCTTTCACAAAATAATATGACTACTCACATTATTTTCCACATTTTCTTACTCAAGAAAATCATTTTCACAATATATTCCACAAATTCACAATTCCATTGAATTAAATCAATGTTTCTAACTTTAAAATTACTAACGCTCTCCAAAACCCAAAGGATGAGTTACACGTTAGAAAATATCAAATCACTATTATATTTTCCATTTTTTTCAAATAAATTCTAAAATCAATTCTCTTCAAAATAAATTGAGGTTCAAACACTTTCAACCTCTCTTTTCCATTCATATACAAAAATCCCATTTTCTCAAGTGATAAAACACTCTGATTGCCTTTCCAAATTCCTTTTACTAAATCAATTATATTTCCATTTGAAAAATCACTTTGTTTCATCAAAATCAAGGCATTACAAGCCTTTCAAAACTGTGATACATGATTCCAATGGCCATCAAATATTTTTCCTTCTAAGTCAATATGGTTTTACACAAACAAAACCATTAAAAATTCTTCATAAAAACCGTGAGCACTTGGTCTTTGAAATCAAATCATTTGTTCATTTTTCATTTTCACTTTCTTTGCAAATCCATTTTCACTTTCTTTGCAAATCCATTTTCACTTTCTTTGCAAATCTTTAAAATCAACATTGCCCTTTTCATTTAAAAGTCATGTTTAGTAAAATGCTTAGAAACTTTTTACACAAAATAAATTAATAAAAATCCTTCTCAAAACTGTGAACAATACTTCTTGAAAAACAAACCCTTTGTTTATTTTTCATGCTCCTCTAATCATCCAATTTTATCCTTCATGAAAATATTAATTTATGAACACCTATTTTGAGGTGTCTTGGCCGAAATTCCTCTTGGTCTTTGGAATCAAAAATCAATTTCCTTTCCATCATCAAATTATGACATACAAATACATATTCAACATATATATCACAAGCATGTCATAATCAAAGCAAATAAATCATGCAAATCATACCAAGCATAGGCAAATAATCAAAGCACATAAATACCCACAAATTATTACATGACCATGGATATGAATCCTCACATGGATTCACCATCCATCAAATACACAAACCATCTCTCACCACCATACTTGGTTGGTGAGATGAATCTCCTTCTTACCTCTTGAAGAATCTCAAAAGCTCCTTGTTTTGCTTCTTTTTCCAAGTCCTTCACCACCAAGGGCTTCTCAAATACAAAACAAAATACACATAATTAATATATATATATGACTTGAATAAGAAAACTATGGATTAGAATCATGGTTAGAACCTTGAAAATCAAAAGAAAAGTGAAGATTAATAAACTTCACCAATAAAGCTTCAATCTTTAGCTTGAAGAACAAAGTTGAAGATGGAAAATTTAGAGAAAGTCTCCAACATGAAAGTTGCTTAGAATATCATGTAGATTCAAGATCTATGGTTGGATGAAATTAAAATAGATTGGATGGTGATTTTGGGTGAATGGCCGAATGGTTCCTCTTGAAGAACAAGGTTGGAGTTTTTGATTTTTGTGAAAGAAAGGCTTCTTAGACTTGGTTAAGATAAAGAATGAAGTGAAAACACTTAGTTTTTCTTCCTACCAATTTTGTAGAGCTCCATGGAAAAATCCCTAAAAATCATAAACAAATGTTAAAATCAATAACAAGTGTAGAAATAGGTAAACTATGGTTCAAGCATGACTTAGAAAATTAAAACTTGAAGTTTGGGTGAAGAGATAAGAACTTTACCCTTTATGATAGAAACTTGAAGCTTGGATTTGAAGCTCAAGATGAATGATTTTGTGAAAACTCATAACTAGAGATGTTATTAGAATGGTGTTTAGGTTTAAGAAATGTGTTTAGATGAAATTTTAGAAGCTTGGAGACATGGTTTCTAGGTGTTGGCCGAAACCACCATGAAAAGAAAGTGGAGAGAAAAGCTTGATAACTTAGCTTCTTGAAAATGAATCAATAATGACCAAGAATGGAAATAATGGTCATGAAACCATGCTTTGCTCTAAAGCATACACCAAAACCGTCCCCCCCTCCATGCATTCTCCTAAGAGTGCAAAATGAATCAATAATGATTCATAATGACCAAGACCATTAATAATGGTCTTCAAACTTTCCTTTAACTCCTAAAACAACTATAAAATCGTCCCCCCTCCATGCATTATGCATTCATAAAGTTGTCATCTTTTCTAGCCACCATTCAGAGCAATTTAAGCCATTGATTAGATCAATGGTTAGGATTAAGGTAGACTTTTGATTTGAAGACTTAATCTAGGCCATTAGATCTTTCTCCTTGAAATCCTAGCCATTAGATGCATCTCCAAAATGAAGGGTCAAGATTACTCCTACTTACTTTCAATCCAAGGGTCATAATTAGTCATAGCCATTTTAGAAGACCAAATCTCCACCATTGATTAAATCCACATCCAATGGTCATAAATGATCCATCTCCACCATTGATTAAATCCAAATCCAACGGTCACAAATGGTCCTAGCCACTTTGTAAGACCAAATCTCTACCCTTGATTAATTCTTCATCCAATGGTTATAAATATTCATAGCCATTTTATTAGATCGATTCTACACCGTTAATTAAATCGATTGTTGATATTCAAAGCTTCAAAAATTAAACTTGCTTCTTATTGGTCCTTCAAAAGTTGTCATAACCATTAATGTTGACTTAGTAGTACAATATTTATTTTTATCTGCTATAACCCCACGAAAGAATATATTTACTGTACTTTTATCGCCCGAAAATTAAATACAGTACAAAACACAGTAAAAGAAATTTTCTAAAACTGTTTCCGGATTCAGGTTTAGTAAGATCCCATGTCTCCGTCTCAACAGTACAAATTTTTCTCTGTGTAGAAAAAATTTCACGTTTTGAGACTCACCCCGGACCCACGTAGGACCACTAGGGCCCATAAACAGCCCAAAAACAATCAAATAACCATAAAAATTTATAATCATCTACAAAAATCACAAATATTAGAAAACGTATGAAAATCAAGTTAGATTGTTAAAAATAATTAACAGTCAAGAAAAATAAATACATAAAGATTTTTTCCGGCCCAAAAATTATAATTTTCCTGACACAGAGTAAATCACACAAAACGATCAAATGTACTGACGGAATATTCAAAATAATTTTACAGTACATAGAAATCACTAAACAGTAGAATTCTGTTAACTGTCAAAATTACTATCTAATAGATAGGAAATTTGGGGTGTTACATACATTATCAATATGGTCTATGAACAATGGACAACTCACCAAACCCCAATCTCAAGAGTATGGAGTTATATAGAAGCACATAAGTTCAAAATCCATAACCATACATGTGTCAACACTTTGACATACAATTTCTCAACTCCAACCAAGTTCACTAGCACAAGTTTTGGAAACAAGAAGAGGAAGAATAAAGAAGCATCAACCACATGTTCATGGAGTCTTAAAATTATTCCTAAGCTCAAAACCATAAACATAATCATACACATATCATCTAACTTCAACAATCAATTCTTCCATACCAAGTTCTTCCATACAAACTCTTGGTAACAAAAGAGAAAAGAGTGAAGTAAAGACACATCACAACCCCTACCTCAACTCTCTTTTGATGTTGCTTAGTATTTTCCTTTCTTTCCTTCCTTCTTATTGCTAGATTCTTCTTCTTTTTTTTTTCCTTTTGCTCTTCTTCGTTTTCCCTTTACTCTTCTTTCCTTTTCTTTTTCTCTTTTCTCAATCTCTTGATGCAGCCGTGTGAGTGAGAGTGAAAATGAGAGAAAAGAAAAGTCAAAGATGAAGATAGAGATAGGGAGGGCGGTGGGGAGAAAATGAGAGATAAGGATGGAAGACTTTTGTGGTAACTGAAAATGTTGTATCTCTTAAGGATATTTTGATCTTCCTTTAATGAGTTTTATATTTTCTATAAGTATTAGGAAAAATTCTAGAACCTCTTCCAAATACCAAACTCATCATTTAATGATTATCCTTATACACTATTAACAACAACTAAGCTATAATACTCTTCCTGTGTAGTTAAAAACACCAAACTAGTTCAGTTAATTCTAAGAAATTTACCACATATCATTCTAAGTATTTGTAAATTAGAAATAAAATTTTCACATTTACTTCTATCATTTAAGCAACTTAATGTTAAGTTCTGAGTTAATATAAGTTATTTTTCATATTCGGTGTTATAGTATTATATTTAAACTAACTCAGAAAATCACCACAATTAATAGGTAACTCATACATGTGTTACTGAATTTCTATAATCATGATTAAGTCTAATACGTTAGAGAAGATGTTACAAAACCTATACAGTTATACTTGAAATTCACCGATACTACTGTAGGGGGACTTATTGTGTGAGAAGTAGGCAGATTGGAAAAGCTAATATCATACTTAAGCAGGGTGATGAAGGATGTAGAGAAAAGGTACTCCAAGCAAGAAAAACGTTATCTAGCCCTTGTCTATGCCATCCAGAAGTTTAGGCATTACTTCCAGGCTCATCATATACAATTGGTGAATAAGTCAGAAGGGCTGAAATTTTTGTTGCAAAGTCCGCACCTGATTAGGAGGCTAAGCAAATGGTCCTTAATGATCATAGAATTTGACATTGTCTTAACGATGCCTTTTGTGCAAAAGAGTCAAGCCCTAGCAAATCTGTTAACCATATGCCTTCCTATCAATGATGAAGGTGTTGAAGAAGAGATTCCAGGAGAGTTAGCAAAAGTAAACACGTCAGGAAGAAGGGCGTTGGATCCTAATGTTTGATGGGATCCTTTCCATGCCCGAAGGCGGAGCAGGTTTGGTCCTAATTAATGAGCGAGGGAAGGCGTTGTCATTCGTCTTCAAGCTTACTTTCAGTTGTATAAACAACGAGGCAGAATGTGAGGCCTTGATCATTGGATTGATGATGCACAGGAGATAAGGGTAAGGCGCTTGCTGGTAAAAGGGAATTCCAACTTGGCTATCAAGCAGCTCAACGGAGAATTTGGTGTCAAAGAAGGATCCTTAGCAGCCTATAGAGAAAGTGCTTTGTGTCTGATAAAAGAATTCGAAGAGATGCAGTATCAGCATGTGCCCAAAAGTGAGAATAAGCAGGCGGATGCCCTGGCAATCATAGGAAGTAAGGCGGATATACAGGTTGAGGAAGATGTGATCAATTTCAAAGTATCCTCTACGCCCAGCAGAGACATCAGCTGTTGAATCAGGAAGCGTTGGAAGATTGAAGAACGCCCATTAGAGTTGCGCTCAAAGGAGGGCATCTCTTGTCATGAGGAATGACCATAGATTTCCATATGATGGAGGACACCTGTTCAAGAAGAATCTAAAGGACTGTTAATGCAATGTGTTTTAGAAGGAGAAAAAGTTAGAAAGCTCAAAGGCCTACATGAACAAATGTGTGGACAAAAGGGGACTATCTTGTATAGAAGATTACAATGGATAGGTGTATAGTGGTCAACCATGAAAATGGATTGTGATGCATTACAGGGGGGATGTATCCTTTTCCAAGAGGGAAAAGAAAGCGCAGAGGTTGACAATATTGGAGATTGGAGGCGGCCAATTAAAGAATACTTGATGGAAGGGATTCTCGCCTTAGACAGAAGAGAGGCAACCCAAGTGTAGAGAAAAGCAAAAAGATACTTCTATAACAAGGGGAAGATGTTCAAGACCACCTTTACAGGGGAAGTCATGAAGTACATAGGAAAGGAAGAACAGGAAAGGCTCAAGGAAGAAGTACACAGTGGCGCGTGTGGGATGGATCAAGGCAGAAGAGCCCTCCTTGCAGAACTGATCAAAATGGGATATTATTGGCCAATGATGGAGGAAGACTCGAAGGCCTTCCCCAAGTGATGTCAGGTGTACCAAAAGCACGATGACATGATACATGCGCCTGCTATAAGGATGCATGGGCTCTCATCACCTTATGTTCCACACATGGGCGCTGGATTTCATGGGACCCATTAATCCTCCTTCACGATTTAAGAAGTGGATATTGGCCACAACTGAGCATTTCACCAAATGGGCAGAGGCGGCCACATTTAAGGAAGCAAATGCAGAATCAGTGGTCATATTCTTAAGAGAAAACATCATCTGCATGTTTGGATTGCCAAAGAGGATTGTGTCTGATAACATCACGCATTTCATAAAAAAAGAAGGTAGGAAATTTGCTTCAACAGTACAACATAGAACATGACAAGTCCACCCCTTACTACCCCAAATATAACGGTCAGGCGGAGTCCACAATCAAAATATTTATCTGGATCATAAGCAGAATGGTACATGATGCACAAAAGGATTGGAGCGAACATCTGTCTCTGGCACTTTGGGCTTACAGAACCACCAAGTATGGAGTAACTAAGGTGAGCGCACTGGTATATGGGGGCAGAAGTAGTGCTCCCAGCAGAAATAACAGTACCCTTAGCAAGGAAGATCATGGAAACTCCGGATGAAGGTGAGCGGAGTAAAGCAACTGAATTGTTGGAAGGACGCAGAAACGAGGCATATGAAAACTTGCTGAAGCACCAAAGGTAGATAATGCTAGCGTATGACAAAATGGTACGCCCAAAAATACTTGCAGAATGGGAGTTGGTACTAAAGGCCACATATGTTGTCACAAGGAAGCAACATTTGTCCAAATGGGAATCAAAATGGGAAGGACCTTATATTGTGTAGGAAGCCCATCCCAACGGATACTTCATTTTGGAGGACCTAGAGACAAAGAAAAGGATTGGACCCCGCTAAGAAGTATTACCCATAAGTATGAAAATTGTCAAACTTTGTTACATGAATGAAAATGCATGGCAATGGAAATCAGTTGATGCCTTTTCTAATTAATCTTGTCAACTTTACTGGAATATCTGGTAGAGAAGCTTGTAAAACAATAATTCTGATCTCACTAGGCGCGCTTTGAACTTGGGTTGCTAATATAACTGAAAGCACCCAAGTACGCTCAGGCTTAGTAACCTGAACAGAAGTGGGTAGACGTGCTTTAAACTTGGGTTGCTAAGGAAACATAAAGCACCCAAGGGCACATAGGCCTGGTAACCTAAACTGATGTCGCTAGGCGTGCTTTGAACTTGGATTTATAATTAAACATGAAACACCCAGTGCGCTCAGGCCTAGTAACTTGAACTAAAGTCGCTAGGTGCACTTTGAACTTGGGTTGCTAAAATAACTGAAAGAACCCAAGTGCACTCAGGCTTGTAATTTGAACTGAAGTCGCTTGACGCGCTTGGAACTTGGGTTGCTAAAGAAACAAAAAGCACCCAAGTGCGCTCAAGCCTAATAACCTGAATTGAAGTCGCTAGGCGAGCTTTGAACTTGGGTTACTAAAGAAATAAAAAGCACCCAAGTGCGCTCAGGCCTAGTAACTGGAACTGAAGTCGCTAGGCACGCTTCGAACTTAGGTTGCTAAATAACTAAAAGCACCACAAGTGGGCTCAGGCGTAACGTCTTACTATTATTTTATATTTATTAATACTATTATCACTTAGTACTATATTGTCTTATTTTAAAGAGGTGATAAAATTTACTATTACTTTATTTATCTATTTATTATTTTTTAAAATTTACAAATGAACTTAAATTTATTTTCGATTGAATAAAAACATATAATTAAACATATAAACACTATCCATTTATATATAATATTAATGCACATATATAAGCATTAAGTAGAGTAGCTAGACTTTTATTTATTTAAAGGTGTGCCACTTTCTACTACAATACGTGCAATGCTTAGTCAAAAGTAATACAAACACTATCTACTTAAACCAAAAAGAACTAGGTATAAAAAAAAGTATTAGAGCCTACTACATGCTCAGATCAAGTGGTACAACCACAAGTCTCATCAGTAGTACATAGATATAGCTACATCACATAGAAATGACAAATAATGATATTCTGGATTAGTAGGATAAGAGTGTTATCATTAGGATTTACCATCCAATCAACTTCAATATCAACCAGTAGAGTAATCAAAGGTATCACTGCTCCTCTGGAAATACCATACAATTAATGAGAATTTAATAATTCCTAATAGGAAATACAAACTAAGTAAATCATTAGAAAACAAATCACGGTGCTTCCAGTTATTTCAAAACGTAGAAACCACATGATATAGTAATCTTAAACATAAATATAATTTGTATGATGCTAATGATACTTATGCAATGTAAATGCAAAATGCTACATGAAAAGGTGGTGCTTGATTATGATTTAAGAGAGATTTCTATATTAAGGCGTCCTTTAGTCTCCAAGGCCTTGTTGCCGCACCATGCTCATCCTTGGGAATCTTTTCCAAATTGAAGCATCAACTATCACTTTGGTAAATAATCTTAGTATACATACTTAGAGCATCAATCTTTGCATATCACATTCTTTTTCCAATATGTTAAACTTTCATCATTATCAAATTTACATAACAAATTTGAATCATCAACCATCAAATTGATCATAAATCACAACTTGACAAAATTTAACCATCAAATTGATCATAAATCATAACTTGACATAACTCATATATCAAGTCCCAATAAAACCCTAAACTTGACTATTTGACATAATTCGGCCTTATGAAATAATTCATGAAATTACATCAATTCTCAAAACACATATCAAATCATCTTCATTTTTATGATTAAGAACCATTGTTAATCCAAATCAAATAATCAAACTCAAGATACCCATTTATATGGTCATGGCCAAAACCTACAAGGAAGGTTTTTGTTCAAAATCTATCATTTCTTATACTTGTTTAATTATAATACCACAAATAATAATGAAATCATTCTTAGATTCCATGTTAAATTCACTAAAATCTCATCTATTCAAGTTAGATTTTATGAAACCCTAACCCTAGACTACTTGAATTATGTAACAATTTCACCAATTAACTAATTTTATCATCTTCACCTTTAACATTTAGGATTCTTAAACTCTTTAAACCCTAATCCTAGGGTAGAACCCTAACCTTAGGTTAGAACTCTAACCCTAGGTTTCTTTAATTTATGATAAAAATTTAATCAAATGGTGTGGAAATAAGTGTGCCCCAATGACTTAATATTTTAAGTTTTGATGATGACAAATGCAAGACAAAAATAATGATGTATATAGATGTGTTTAATAGATTATATTGGATCATGTATGATCATGTACTATTATATTTAATATAAGAATCATGCATATTCTTTATAGTATCTTTTATAGGATATATCCAATAATATTTTATATGAGTAGTATTAAATTAATATTGGATTTGGTTCTATTTAAATGAAAATGTTTAAAGTATTCTTTTTTGCATCCTATATAGAGCATATCTATTAGCAATTAATAAATGTCTTATTTGGATGTGTCTATGAAAGTCTTATATGCGTGTTAGACTAACTAGAGTTATACATTTATGAATCATGCATATGAAAATATTGAATTATGAATTTGGACTAACTATATTTGTTTAAGTAAACAATACTTTATAGGATAGTCCAAGTACCAAGAGTGAGCATTGTAACAAGAAAGTAAAAGATCACAATTATGCTCAACTCAATAAAAATGATAATGATAAGATGTTCCAAGCATTTTCAAGATTTGAAGAGAAAAAATTTTTGGAAGCTTGGATTACATCAAGAAGCTTAAGGACTAGAATTGGTATATTTTCCTTTTAGGCTTTCTCTTATGTAAAGATAGAGGTTTAATAAGAAAAAAGCTCAAATATATTTTTAAATCTTTACAAATGGTTCTTACATGCTAAAATGCCCAACAAACATGATTTGAAAAGCTAGTCATGGTGGTAGTTAAAAATTATGAAAAATAGTCAAGTTTAAATTTTGAAAAGCTGATCTTTGGTTACTCTTTTTTATCATAACTATCTAAATACTTTTATTTTTGTTCTAAAACTTATTTGATATGAAAATAGACTTAAATATCTTTCCAATAAGTGGTCATTTGCTTAAAACAAATGAGAATTGAAGAAGTTATGACCATTTAAAGTCAGATTTCGAAACCAGAGTGACTTATTCAAATAAGGGATTTGTTATTCAAATAAAACACGCCCAGAAACATTCTCAACAGCTATAAATGGCTAGTTTTCATAAGTAATCATTTTTAAACACTACGAACAACTATTTTATCACTTGAGCTCAATATATAAGTGATGTTTGAAGATTTTAGAAAAAGAACACTTGATTTGATCCTTGAATTATCAAAATCATATTTTGAGCTATTTATTGCAAAGTCCTTTTATTCATTTGTTCTTCAAGTTGTATATACACTCTTACGAGAGTTTCTAATCTTTCTTTTCATCTTAAAATCATTGTAAAATGGTGAGGTCACTACTAGAAAATTGACTTTTAGAGACTGAAAAATCGATCTCTAAATCAAGAAAATTGGTCTTTAAAATAATTAAAGACCGATTTAGAGACTGATTTAAATCGATCTCTAAAAGCCTCATCGTTAAATATTAGAGACCGATTTAGAGACCGATTTATAAGAGACTGATTTTTCAGTCTCTAAATCGGTTTCTAATTTTCGGTCAAATTTTAGTCAATTATATTTTAAAAAAGTTTATTAGAGACTAATTTAGAGAACGATTTTTTACAATTTTTTAGAGACCGAAAAATTAGTCTCTAAATCGGTTTCTAAAGCATGAATATATTATATATTTTATAAAATCGATCGCTAAATTGGTTTCTAGTTTAGAGACTAATTTATCCATCTTTAAAATCAGTCTCTAAAATCAACCTCTAAACCAGTATCTAAAAATCAGTCACTAAATCGGTCTCTAACTAGAAGCTGATTTATCAGTTTTAAATCAGTCTCTAAATCGGTTTCTAAAATTCTGAATATATTATATATTTTATAAAATCGGTCTCTAATTATCGGTCTCTAAATCAGTATCTAAAATGATAAATGTCTTTTTAAAACATTATTAAAATCCAAATTTTAAAACACCTAATAAACAACAATCAACAATTTATAATCACTTTTAAATTTATTAAAATCCAAATTTTTAAAATACCTAATAAACAACAATCAATAATCTCATATACAACCAAGCACATAAATAAAAAATAACGTAAACTAAACTAATTCAGTCTTTAGAATATATCATTTAAACATCAAGACATGCTAAATAAACTAAAATAAGCATTGTCTACAATATCTCATTACTACAACATTTCAAATATAAGAAAGTTGAACACAACACAAACTAAACTCTAATCATAAAAGCTCCTACTCCTACTCGTCCTCGTCCTCATCCTCCTCTTCTGCTCCATCAGTCATGGAAATTGTTTGAGAAGGCTGAAAGTTAATCGACTGCATCAACTCTCATACTAGCCGATTTATCTCCTCAATCTGTCTCCTATTATCTGCCACTTGAGCCCGAAGCTCATTTCTCTCACTTCTTAATTCTTCAAGTTCATCTCTTCGTACCAAGTCAGATGATGAAGAACTTGAGCCACGGTATTGTGGTCTTCCAGCCACTATGGTTGACTCAATTCCAAGACCATATATTTTACCTTTTTTCACTCCAGCCACATTGCACCACACATCCAACTCATCAAGGGGAGGAGTTCCCTACTTTGATGCTCTTTGGGTCATTTCTTGCAATTCATTTGCAAATTTTGTCTGTCAATACCAACATGACACTAATTAATGCAAAAAGTTAAAGTAGCACATAAATCTAACATAATATAAGCCATGACATAAAGTATAAGAATAAACGTGATTTCAATCACAAATACCTCAATCCATTGTGACTTCAAAATTTTATTACAAAATGTCAAAATTGCTCAATGATGTTAGTAATTATTTGGGAGCTGAATCCAAACTCCACATATTATGGCAAATAAAAGTAAATAAATATATATAAAAGTTGTTTCTTGACTTATAAGCTAGAACAGTAAAGATATATGATTTTCTAAAGCCTATGTGACAATACTTTTTGGATCCTTTTGGGAAATCACCATGAATTATGGAAGTGCACTAGTAGAACTCAATCATTACTTAATTTACTTTGAGCTTGCTCATGTGAAACAAAATGAATTTTCAAACTACTAAAAACACTAATGAAATAGTGATGGAAACCCGGTTCATCTATTCATTTGTTTTCATTAGAGTATAAGCTCTATGATTAGTTATAATCATTAGGCATGCCTAACTGGAAACTAAGTAGTTATGACACGAATTATGATTATGATTGTCCCATAAATAACACGTGAAACTTGGAGGATTCAATATATTTTCTGTGTAAATTGCATAAACTGTAAGCCTATATATGCCATTAGATAAACCAAAGGATGGTCCGTGATTAGGTGAGTTATGTGGGGAAAAGCTAATTCAGACAATAAATTTTCCACAAGCAAAGGTTTCATCAAGGACCTTTTTGTTTATCCATGAAACTGTCACCTTTAGTTGTCATATTTTTGCAATTAGAGACAAAATGTTAGTTAAATGGAAGCGACATTTCTCATAAATAAATCAGTGCTAATCTGAAACAAGCACAAAAAGTCACAAGGTTACATATTTAGGAGGAATCACAAAAAAAAAATAAGATGGGTACACAGGAAGTGTATGTATAAACTCTGAATTAATTGTACTCATTCTAAACCAACAAATTCAAATAATAAAGTGGCCAAATAGTGGGTACACAGGAAGTGTGCCAAAACAAATGGAAAAGGGACTTTTGACATGCAATAAACAAATATCATAACAAGTCGAAAAATAGGCCAGCATAAGAATAAACATGGTTTCAATCACATGTTCAAAGTAAGTTCCTATGATTTATCACCAAAAAGACAATCAAGAGGAATCTAAGCATGATATTGCAAGCACAAACATAAAAAAAATTATGACTTATATTTAGAGTTCCCTTTAAACATCAAGATAGCAACATGAATACAATTACTGAACATCATTATTTCAAACCCAAGAGTTTGAATTAGATAAAACAATTGCTTACAGCTATATGCTCTGATCTCCTATCCACCCATGTGTGATCCTTACGTCGATGTGTGTGGTGAAACAATGTTGGTGCTAATGGAACAACACCATTCAATTTAGTCTGCAGCAATTGTAACAAAATCATATTGATAAATTTAACCATATTAGACAACTTCGACAATAATACAAGATAATAGTGAACTTAACTAGATTAGCTCTATGCTGAGATGAGGTAATAGAGCCACTGGTGTGATATAAAGCTCCATATCCTCCACAATCAGATGCCCGATTGGCTTTTGCAATTGTACTTTTCTTCTTGAAAGTCTTACTTTCCCAATGTGTACACAATGTGTCCCATATCTCATCCCCAAGCCAACTTGGTTTCTCTATTTTCTTGTGAGCCTTTTCCAAAACATTCTTCAACAATGTTGCACCTCGTTTCTCAAAGTTTATTCGAGCCCAATAACTATCTGGTAGAATGACAGTATACTTCCTCTACAATAAATATGAGTAAGCAGATTGTTTATGACAAAAAAAAAAGTCTATCAAATTTTAAATTGTAGTAATAAAAATTTAAAAATTACCATAAACTCTCCAAACCACATATCTCTTGTGGTACTAATTATCATTTTCCATGATGTCCATGGCTTTAAATAATTACTCCTGAAGATATCACTGATGCCATTTGCCGCCAGGTGCGAAGGCAAAAATCTACAAACAATACAAGTGTTGGGTTATAATATATCTAACATAATAATATATTTTAAAAGAATATTACTTACACATACCCATCTCCTTCCAGATATAAAATTGGTTTGCTACTAGACAATTATGCATTTGATGCATCCTGAGTATGACTTGATCCAAGTGCAGATCCTACATTTGTTGGAGGTATAGATGATCCAACATTGTGATGAGACTCCTCTGTCGGAGGCACCACACGATAAGATGGTTGAGTAAGAGGTGGTGAAAGTGTACTTGGGATCGAATAAGTAAATGCAGGTAATGTGGGTGATGGAGTAGTAGTAGAAGATGGAGAACTAGTAGAGGTTAGAAGGGGTGAGTAGTAGAATGTTGAACTGGTCGCACTGGCTGTTGCTTTTTTGGGTGACTTTTAGAAATTTTTCCTTTACCTCGATCTCTCTCAGACATCTGCAATGAACACAAATAGAATGTAAATTAAAAATGCTTATCAAATAAATAATAATTAATTTGTGCAAAATACAAAACACAAATAATTTACCTTTTGTTAACAAATGAAAAAAATAGACAGTAATCATATTCAAAATCATCATCATCATCATAAGTCATCACCTTCATTACCATCATCACCATCATCGTCATCAAGCAATTCATATTGTTGAAGATCTTCATCTTCATTGTCATTTTCAGAATCATTGTCAAAATCAAATTCATCTTCCTCATTATCCTCTCCTTCATTACTTTCTACCTCATATTCTTGCTCATCCTCGCCGACATCAGCTTCTACCTCATGATTCTCACCTTCTTCATCTCTTAAGTTATCAAGGGGGTCATCATTTGTTATAAAATCCACATAGGTTGCAGCATCTTGATATGCAACCTCTAATGCATATCGAGCATCAACAGTGCCTCTTGGTTTGATTCTAATGACAACTCACCAATTAGCCTTGTCTTTTATTTTTTCAGGATAAGGTGCATAATACACTTGAATTGCATTTTGAGCAAATATGAAGGGGTCATATTTTGGATACCGTCGAGTATGTCGAACCTCCACGATTCCATATTGTTTATGAACCTTTATAACACGATTAAGTACAACATCAAACCATTCACAATTAAATAACACTAACCATTTCATTGGTTCTCTTGGGTATTCTACTTCCACAATTTCTTTAATGACGCCATAATAATAATTCTCTTCTTCTACTTTGTCATCACCCTTAACATAAACTCCACAATTGATGGTTTTTTAACCAATACTCCAATCTTTTGTATGAAACTTATAACCATTGACAAAGTAGATAGGCCATGTATGAACCTTTCTCTTAGGACCCCATGCTAAGTGGTGCAAAAATTGATTTTGTACCAAGTTATTTTTATTGTGAACCTACCAATGAAAATAGTAAAATCAATATAATTTATAACATAACTGTCAAGTATTTATATCATTAAAAAAATGTTAAGACACTTACATAACTTCAGAACCAGGTTGGAAATTCATATGCAATTATACCATTAACATCAGTGCAACTAATGTTTGGATTAGCTGCTTTCAAGTATTCCTCAAAAAATCTAATAACATGCATAAGGTTACTAAATATGAACCAATTACATATACATACTAAAATAAGCAATTCAAGAATGATTTAGTTCACTTACCCAATATATGGTTGAACCTCTTCACAATTAAGTAGGATAAGTAAATGTGCAGCAGCTACTTCCTTATCCATTAAATACCTCTCTTGTTACAAGTTCCAACTGAGCACCAGGATGATTGAAAATTGATAAAGTAGGTTGGATTGTCTCATCTAAACCTCCATCATCATTTCAACCAACTCTATTTCTCATTGATTGCACACGAGATTCAAAATAGTAAGAACAAAAATGAGAAGTCTCTTGGCATAAATATGCCTCACATATGGACCCTTCCACACGTGATTTGTTTTTAACCATTTGTTTCAACCTATTCAAGTACCTAAAAGAAACATGATATCATTAATTACTAAACTTTGAAATAAAAAGATTACCACATTTAAAATGTAATAAATCACGTGATTACCTCTCAAATGGATACATCCATCGATATTGAACAGGGCCTCCTACTCTTGCCTCTTATGGCAAATGAATAGGTAAATGCTCTATTGAGTTAAAGAATCTGGGTGGAAAGATTCGTTCCAACTTACACATTGTAATGACGATGTTTTGTTCCATTAGCAACAAATCAGATACACGTAACACTGTTGAGCACAAATCTCTAAAGAATTTACTTAATTCAGCTAAAGGCTTCCACACTGGATCTGGTAATGCACCAAAAGCAATTGGTAGCAACCACTCCATAAACACATGACAATCATGACTTTTCATCCCAAATAGCTTCCCCTCTCTCGTGTTTACACATCTACGCAGATTAGAGGCATATCCATCAGGCATTTTTAATTCACTAACCCATTTACATACAACCCTTTTTTGCTCCATGGACAAGGCAATTTTTTTGTTTTAAGCTTCAAAATTTTTCCATTAGGCAATTCACAATACTCTTTAAGATCCATCCTAGCTTTAACAGTGTCTTTGGTTTTGTCTTTAATATCCATCACTGTATTAAAGACATTATTAAACACATTTTTATCAATAAACATCACATCAAGATTGTGTTTCATCATATTAGTTTTCCAATATGGTAACTCCCAGAAAATACTTTGTTTTATCCAATTATGAGTAACTCCGAACCCAGCACATGTACATGGACCCACCTCAGTCACTTTTGGAACATCACAAACATCTTCCCATACCTCGGCCCCAACAACCTAGGTAGAGGTACAAATTTCTCTTGTCTATTCTTATAAAATGTATCCTTATTTCTGCAGTATGTGTAACACCCCAAAATTTCTAATCTCTTAAACAGTAATTTTGACAGTTAACAGAATTTCACTATTTAGTGATTTCTGAGCGCTGTAAAATTAATTTGATTATTCCGTCAACATATTTGATCGTTTTGAGTGATTTACTCCGTGTCAGGAAAATAAAAATTTTCGGGCCGGGGAAAACTTTACGTAATTTAATTTTTACCGTTAGGTAATTAATTTACGTAATCTGATTTGATATTTGTGCATTTTCTAATTTTTGTGATTTTTGTGGATGATTATATTTTTTTGACTGTATGTGGGCCCATGTGGTCCTATGTGGGCCCAAGTGACCTTACTTGGGCCCAGGTGGGTCCCGCAAGGCAAAAATTTTTTTACGCATAGAAAAATTTGTACTGTTTAGACGAAGACAGGGGATCTTACTAAACCTGAATCTGGAGACAGTTTTATAAAATTTCTTGTACTGTGTTTTGTACTGTATTTATTTATCGGGCGATAAAAATACAGTAAATATATTCTTTTGTGGGGTTTTAGCAGATAAAAATATAAATTAAATTACTTAAGTCAACCTTGGTGGTTTGGATATCCACCATTGATTTAATTAATGATGGAGACTTGATCTTGATTTAATCAATGGTGGAGATTTGATCTTAAAAGTGAATAAGATTATTTATAACCATTAGATGGAGATTAAATCAAGGGTAGAGATTTGGTCATATAAAGTGGCTATGACCATTTGTAACCATGGGATTTAGAAGTGATCAAGGGTGGAGAATTGGTCTTGTAAAGTAACAAGGACCATTTATGACCATTTGATTTAGATTTAATCAATGGTGAAGATTTAGTCTTAAAAAGTGATAAAGACTAATTATGACCCTTGGGTTAAAAGTAAGAAGGAGCAATCTTGACCCTTAATTTTGGAGACACATCCAATGACTAGAATTTAAAGGAGAAAGATCCAATGGCCTAGATTAAGTCTTCTAATCAAAAGTCTACCTTAAATCCAAATCATTGATCTAATCAATGGCTTAAATGGCTTCAAATAATGACTAGAAAAGATGACAAATAATTAAATGCACAAGGAGAAGCATGCATGAAAGGGGATGGTTTTGGATTGTTTAGAAGACAAAGAAAAAGAGGCTTTATGACCATTATTAATTGCTTTATGTCATTGTTAAGTGGTCTTGGTCAATGTTTCATCATAATTGATCATTATTGATCAATTTGCACTCAAGGAAAATGCATTGAAGGGGAGCCATGAAATTGAGAAGCTTTAGGACATAGGAAAAAGTTTGAAGACCATTATTGTCATCCTTGGTCATCATTAGACATTTTCAAGAAGCTAAGTTACCAAGTTTTCTCTCCATTTCTCTCCTTCTTCATGTTTTGGCCAAGCACTCCAAGAACACCTTCCATCACTTTTTAATTTCATCCAACTTGATTTTCTAAACCTAAACACCATTCTAAGAACATCTCTAGTTATGAGTTTTTCCAAAATCATTCATCTTGATCTTCAAATTCAAGCTTCAAGTTTCTATCAAAAATAAAAAATTTCATCTTTGTTTTTCAAGAGATATCATTCGGTCAAAACCACTAAAATCACCATCCAAGCTCTTTTAATTTCATCCAACCATAGATCTTGAATCTACATGATATTCTAAGCAACTTTCATATTGGAAACTTTCTCTAAATCATTCATCTTCATGGAGTTTCTTCAAGATCAAAGTTATTGGGTTTTTGAGGTGAAGTATAAGGAAACTTCATTTCTTCTTTTCTTTTTCATGATCTAAACCATGTTTGATCCATGGTTCCTCTTAATCAAGCTTAGTATACTAATTTTTATGTATTTTGTTTTGAATTTGAGAAGCCCTTGGTGATGAAAGACTTGGAAAAAGAAGCAAAACAAGGAGCTTTTGAGGATCTTCAAGAGGTAAGAGGGAGATCCATCTCACCAACCAAGCATGGTGGTGAGAGATGGTATTTTATTTGATGGATGTGGAATCCATGTGAGGATTCATATCTATGGTCATGTAATTAATTTGTGGGTGTTTATGAGCTTTGATTAATTTTCTATGCTTGATATGCTTTGCATGATTTTTAGCTTTGATGATATGCTTGATATGCTATACATGCTTTTATAGCTTTGATGGTATGCTTATATTATTTATGATGAAATATATATGTATATGTCATGACTTGATGGTGGAAAGGAAATTGATTTTTGGCTCCAATAGCCAAGGAAGAGCTACGGTTTTGATGCCCTTGATTAGGGTTCATGTTGAAAATTTTCAAGAACAAAAGAATTGATTTTTGAGTACTTAGAACATGGTGGATTTCGAACAAGACACCTCAAGATAGGTGTTCACAAAATTAATATTTTCTTGAATGATGAAAATGGATGCTTAGAAAAGTAAGGAAAATAAACAAAGAATTTATTTTTCAAAGAGTACATGAATACGGTTTTAAAAGGATTTTTATTGATTTATTTTGTGTAAAAAGTTTCTAAGTGTTTTACTAAACATGAGATTTAAATGAAAATAGCAATGATAATTTTAAGGATTTGCAAAGAAAGTGAAAAAGGATTTGTCAAGAAAGTAAAAATGAATTTGAACAAATGGGTTTGGTTTTTATGACCATCGGTATTTCAGTTTTGGAAATAAAGAATTTTTAATGGTTTTGTTTGTGTAAAACCATATCAATTTAGGAGGAAAATATTTGATGGCTTCAATGGCCAAAGACTCTACGATTTTTGAAGGTTGGAATAATTTTGGTTTTATGAAACAGAAATTTTAAAGTGGAAACAAAATGTTTGAACTAAATGTTTTAGTATAAGGATTTTGGAAAGGGAATCAAAGTATTTTATCACTTGAGAAATGAACTTTCATATGAAAATAAAAAAGAAAAGTTGCAAGGGTTTGAATCTTAATTTGTTTTGAAGAGAATTGATTTTAGAATTGATTTGAAAAAAATAGAGAATATAATGGTGTTTTGAAAATTTACTAACGTATAACTTATTTTCAAGTTTTGAAATACGTTAGAAAATGTTAAGTTTTGAAACGTTGATTTACATCAATGAAAAAGTGATTTTGTGAATTATATTTTGAAAAAGAATTTCTTGAGTAAAGAACTGTGGAAAAATATTTTCTTGAGTAAGAAAATATATTAAATGAAGTGTAAAGTTATATTATTTTGAGAAAAGTTAAAAAAGAATTTTTAAAGGTCAAGAAATATTTTCTGTAATGAAATTGTGATGAAAAATTATTTACGTATATTAAAAACGTAATTTTTAAGTTACGTGATATGGAAAAATATTTCTATGTGATTTTAAATATGTTGAAATATTTATACGCGATTTGAATTTACGTTTAAATATTTTACGTGATTTGAACTACTGTTGATAAATCACTACGCGATTGAATAGCGATAGAATATTTTTTATGCGATTGTGAAAATGGGGAGAAATTGTTATGAGATTTGGAAAGTGTTTTAAATATTTTGAGAATGATAGAAAATGATCTACATGACGTAAAAGAATGATTTTTAAGTTATGCGATTTTGAAACAGTGGAAAAATACTATGCGATTTGAGAAACGTATGTTTTTACGCGATTGAGAAAAATGTTGAAAAATTAGTATGTGTTTTAAAAGTGCAACAGAAGAGTTGCGGTATTTTGAAAATGTAACAGAAATGTTACTGTATTGTGAAAACGTAACAGAAATGTCACGGTATTGTGAAAATATAACAAAGACGTTTCAGAATTTTGAAAACGTAACATAAGTGTTACGATATTTTGAAAACGTAATATAAACATTTCGGAATTATGAAAACGTAATAGAAACGTTTTGGAATTGTGAAAACGAAACGGAAATGTTGCGTAATTTTTGTGAAAACACGATGAAAGTATTTTATAATTATGAAAATGTGATAATACAATTTTGCTGTTTAAAATACAGTATAATTTGGTACAATTTATATGCATTGGAAAGAGATGCCTGTGACTGGATTTGGTGCATTATACATGCATTGGAAAAACATGCGTTGAGGCATATGATACATTGAAATAACGAAATTGAAAAGATTTGGCCCTTTGGGGTTGGACTTGCACTGATATATTCGTGCATTGTATATGGCCCTTGTGGTTGAAGAGGGAATGAGAATTGATAGTGAGGTCTATGATGGATCTTGGGGCGTCGAGTAGCGGCGGCCGACCAGGTGGACAACCGGTGAGTACCCCGTGCCACTTGGCGATGCATCCGTTACAACGCATTGACGATACCGACAAGAACACGATTCTTTTCAACAACCGGAAGATTGTCTTTGGGCTAAAGCGACAATTGACAGAGCATTCTCCTCGAAATTGTGAAAACCTCCATGGAGTTGTTTTTGAAAAACTGAGTCTTTGTGCACATGCATAATCTGACATTTATATCTGTGTGATATATTAATTGAGGAATATTGGCTATGACAACTGTTTTGAATACTTAGATTGATATATGATTGGATGATGATAGTTGATTAATATGGAATATATTATTAGAAGTTTGGTATGATATCCATGTATGATATTGTTGTTTGTGTTATCTCTGTGCTACCATGTTGGTATTGGCGTAGGTGATCTCACCTCTTTGTTATGTGGTTTTACTGTGTCTGTATTGTTAAAATTAAACAGTAGAAAGAATGAGTTGTCTTAGACATAATGGGCGATGGATACTCTGATATTGGTGACAACAATAAGGAGTGGACATTCAAGACTCGAAGGTGTACAGTGTTGACAAAGAACAGATGTAGAACAGATGTCTGATGCAACAAGATGGATACACAACAGAATAAGTATATTAAGTTTTAACATTAGTGTTGTACCGTGCTATTAAGTAGGACCCGTCATGGGGTTTGCTACTGTTAAAAAAAAAGTCTGTTAGTTTTATATTTCTCTTTAAATTATGAAATATTAATTAGTATCAATATTGCATAATGAATAGTTGAAATATGATTTTCCATATTACCTAATATTTTCAGTAAATTTACGTTTCAGTAAAGAAGAGATTTTTAAAACCCATATTTTCATAACTCAAACCTTTTACAAATGGATTTTCAGATTATGAGTCGGGAGTCGGAAATGTGATGCCCTAGGGAGGGTGTTACAGTATGCATGATCCATAGGCAGAAATTGACGATGACAATCAAACCAAGAACATTTACCACCATGTTTCAAAGTGAAAGCCTTTGTTCGATTCATACAATATGGACATGCCAATCTCCCTGCTGTACTCCAACCCGACAACATGTCGTACGCAGGAAAGTCATTTATTGTCCACATTAATGCAGCTTTCATTACGAAATTTTCTTTTTTTGAAATATCATAAGTTAGGACACCTTGTTCCCACAACAATTTTAACTCATCTATCAAAGGTTGCAAATACACATCTATTTTACTTTTCGAATTGTGTGGCCCAGGAATAATCAAAGTCAAGAACATATATGGAGTTGTCATGCATAGTTATGGAGGAAGATTATACGGAGTGACAATTACAGGCCAACAGGAATAAGGAATAGCTGACTGACTATATGAAGCAAAACCATCAACACTTAAGCCTAATCTAACATTTCTTGGTTCAACTTTAAATTCAGGATATGTTTCATCAAAATGTTTCCAGTCTTCTCCATCTGATGGATGACATAATACTCTTGATTCTCGTCTATTTTCATAATGCCATCTCATGTGCGGAACAGAACTCATTGAAGCATATAATCTCTTCAGCCTAGGAATGAGAGGTAAATAAATCAACCTCTTTACAAGGATCTCCTTGGTTTTTCCTTTACCAATCCTTTTTATTTTATATCGAGCCGCACCACAAAATGTGCATTCTGTAACTCCCTCTTCATTAAACAACATACAACCATTCATGCTACAATCAATTCTCTTTGCAGTAAGACCTAGTTTGGAAACTATTATTTTCGCCTTGTAAAAATTTTCTGGGATGAGATTTTCAGGAGGATATGTCCTTTTCACAAGTGCTACTATTTGATTAAAAGATCGTTAGGAAATGTTTCCCTCTAATTTGATATTCAATAATTCAACAGCAACAGATAATTCAGTTTCATCTTTACATCCCGGCCACAAAGGCTTTTGGGCCGCATGAAGCATATCATAAAATTTTTTAGCATCTTTATTTAGAGGCTCCTCTAAGGGTTGATTGTTATGGAACCCAAACTCTGGACCAACCACATCATAAACCATAGCCTCAAATCTATTTAAATAGTCATTATTACCCATTTGTGTAGTGGTAGAGGTGCTTGGATGACTATTGAAAACTCCCGTCAAAGTCGGATCAATTTCTCCATGACTTGTCCAATACCAATAATCATGTTTAAACCCCTTTTGATAAAGATGAACTTTAACGTCCTCAAGAGTCAAGTTCTTCAGGTTTTGGCACTTAGAACAAGGGCATCTAATATTTCTATTTGATAGATGTGCTTGTTGGCATGCAAAGGAAACAAATTGTTTAACCCCTTCTACAAACATATCAGCAAGTCCCTTCCTACCCGGCAAAAGTCTATTATACATCCAACAACGATATTGACGAATGTCCATATTCTGTAACATAATCAAAATGAAATATTAAAACTACAAGTGAAATTTAGTCTAACCACATGCAATAAATTTCTAAAACTAATCTAAAAATTAGACATTAGTTCATCACTTTTAAACAAAAATTATGTAAATTTAAGATACAACAACATCCTCAAAATCATTGTCATTTTAAAACATGTAGACCCTAGAACAAGTTTAACATACAAAATAATACCAAGAACAAGCCTAAAGTAGAAGAAGAACAAAAACAAAGTTTGGGATTTACCTCTGATCTCAAAAGTTTGAAACTTCAACCTCAAGCACCTATACATACGAAAACAAAATTTAAAAAATCAATAAAGAGACTCATTCAAGAATGGACTAAGAAATAACCGCAGGGGGGAGAGAGAGAGAATGTTAAAAAGGTTCCTAGTTTCATTTGAATGCTCAAATTATAGTACTGCGTGCCATGTTTTCTAAGTTTTAGATATGACTTAGGTTATTTTCTTTAACCAAAACATATAACATGGCATAGAAGTATAAAACAAAATGTGATCTAGCTGGGCATTTTAAAGATAGGCCAACCAAGCAAGACTTTAATTTTCTTTTTGTTGGAAAAGCAATACTTTAATTTGAAGAGTGGAAAGGTAAATTAGCAGTGGATGGACTACCTCTAGAAATCAATTAGATAAAGTATTATATGATCTTAGATTCTAATCAGATGGTTTTACATGTCCAACTCAAAGCGAACATTGTCTCAACATGTCATCACTTAATTCATGCTTAAAATAATGTAATTGAAAGAGTTAAGTTAAATTTGAGAGCTGAATAAAGTGTTATAAGTGATAAAAAAAATACTAAAAAAGTAAGAAAAATAAAAGTAATGTTACTATAACTTCTTCTACACTCTTAAAATATCACTCTATTTTTAATAAAAATTATAATATGTGATCATTTATAACTACAAAGATAATTGAATTAAAATTTAAACAATTTTAAATAACATTTAAACGGTTATAAATTTACTTAAAATGATATTCTATGAATATTTTACAATTTTCCCTCCCTTACAAGTTCTGTAGAGTATGATGTTCTTTTATCTAATCCTATTTATTCCTTTTTCGTAATTATATAACTTTAAAAAATAATTTTTTTCATTTTTTGGTCATCAACTTTTCACTTTTTTTGTCATCAACTGTAACAAATCAACTCAAAATAGAACTCCAAACCTATCTTTTCAAAAGAAAAAAAAAACTCTACCCCACCCGACTAAAATGAATTGAGCCCACTAAAGGCATAAAAGCAAATCTGTCTCCTCTCACGTGGCCTTTAATGACTAAAATTCAACAGAAACCACAATAATTCTATGGTTGATTCTACGATGCACTCTAGTTGTGGACCTGTTATTAGAAGCAGTAGCTCTTTTTTAATCGATAAGTGGAAACATAGTTCTCTCCCATAGTCTAACTGAACAGACATTAACGTGGGTTTGACAATGGATGAAACCATAATTTGTCCATTAGTTTCAGTAAATACTATTGATCTTCTCTGACTAAAAAACAAAAAAACTTGTTATCCTTACTTTGTTATTCTTATTGGAACAAACCATATTTTGTTATCCTTAAGAAAATTATGTGTTAGTTCCACTCCCTCCCACATATTGATTTCCCCTCAGCCACCATAACCATACCTGTGCCAACAACGAGCTCTAACACGGCACCACCATTTCACCCTCAAGCCCCATCAATTGCAAATCAAACCCAAATCACCTATTTCTTTAACCATCGACAATCAATAGTGGTGGAAATTGACATCAACCGCCATTGAACAGCAAGCCGCAGCCCAACACCTCTGACTGACCAAACTAGAACCATAACCAGAAATGATAATATCTAGGATCAGGTAATCACATTTGTATTTAAAGATAAACAATACCCAGAACCAGAAATGATAATATCTAATCATAAACCACTTGAGGTTTTGCATAAAGTCCATTAAATCAATGATTACTAGCTTTGACGTAAATTTGTAGTAACCCAAATTGCCTCAAAGCAACAAAACAAAGGACTATAGCTCTATAAGGTCCAAAAGCTGCTATCTGATAACTTCAAGGAAAGATTCAAAAACAAAACGTTAAATTGGTCACAAAAATGGCTTGCTAGCCACTTTTTAGAGTAGTGTGCGAGAACAGCATCTGATAAATATCAAATGAAACCACCTCTGTATTTACGTCTAAAAGCCCTCAAATTGCAGTAACATAATAAAGCTTTAATTAATCTTATATGTATAATTGTCCTAAAAGTGAAAGACACAAGACTTAGAGCATATATTTCATCATCCAACAAAAGAAAGCGTAGAAAGACTCTCTACAAAGTTCTAGCTGGACACCAAGTAAGTGTTGGGTATCTCTCGTACAGACAAAGGATCGTGAGAACACACAAAAAATACACTACAGAAAAATACTAGAGAACACAAGAATGTACGTGGTTCGGCACTTCTTGCCTACATCCACAGAAACACTCCAATAAAATTATTCACTATCACAACAATGATTACAATAATTGTAACCCACCCCAATTGTGTATTACTCTACAAACCCGAGTACACCCTCTCAAGAGTTACAAAAATGATAACACACTCTCACTATAAAGAGAAGAGACTCTCTATTTTTTTTCTCTCAGAAGCTCTCTTTCTTGCTTCTTGCTATATTTTTCTCCAAATGAAGAATGCTCTATTTATAGAGCAAACTCCTCCACCATTCAAGCAAATTTGTTGACAAATTTGCTCCTAAAAATTAAGGCACCGAATAAGCTTTGAAAACTTGCACCTCCTCCACCATTTACCTTTGAATTCTACACCGTCCTATGCTTGAGAATGTCAAGGTTGGTGGCTGAAAATTTCAACCATTACAACTAATGGTCAACAAAATTGGCTGGAACCCAACAGTAAGCACAACCCATCTTCAAGTATTTCATCCCAGCATTGCTATTACGTTCTTCGTTCTTAATTTGTGCTATTTAAGAACAACCATGTTCATATTTCAACTTTATATTATCAGTTAAAAGAATTGTGTTCTTCATCTTGGGGAAATATGGAAACTATGAAGTTCTTGCCATCACAGAAAAATCCATTGTCCCATATTCTGATTTCAGGTTAGTACTTATCTTCTCTCATCCTTTCCCTTAATATTTCATAAGTGCATATGATAGATTATTTATTTTTGTGAGAAACCAGAGATATAGAAACGAAAAAGGTTTTCTGTATTTCTGAATTGTATATGTACAAGAGCTTTTACATCTATTTATAGTCCTAGAACTATATGGATACTAATAATACACTTAACATATTTATTTATTTTATTTGTTAGAGACAGAAATGAATGCAAGGAGTAGAATAGTGTCAAAAGCAGGAAGAAGAAAGTTACCTTTAATTTGAATGTATGAACCAAACCCCACTGCTTATCAGGTATTGGATAATGAGGTAGAAGAAAATGACAACACCACTGCAGAACCAAGAAGTTATAAATAACCAAGAAGTTTCTTGTAAAAGCATGCTGACACACAAATGAAATCTCTATAATACTTCCAGCCTCATTACACACAAATGAATGATATATAGAGAAAACATATTATTAGAAGAGAACCTGAAGAAGGAAGGATGTCTAGGAAGACATTCTAGCGCAATAGAATCGGAGAATGGGGAATGGGGCTCAACAATGTTTTCAGCTCTTCCATGAGGTTGTTCGGTGCTGGAGCAGATCCGGCTGGAGCAGATCCAGCAGGTGCAGACCATGGAGTAGATCCAGCAAGTGCAGACCGTGGAGTAGATCCAGCAGGTGCAGAACGTGGAGCCTTATGGTGGACCAGAGAATGGGGGAATGAGGGCGAGAATGGGGGCTGGAGTAATGGAGGGGCTGGAGAGAATCAGATGGGGGGCTGGAGAGAATCAAATGGGGGGCTTGAGTGAGGGGAAAAAGTATATTTGGAAAATATTTGGAAAATATATGGGGGGGGTGGAGTGAGGGAGAAGTATTTTTTAAAGACCGAAAATTTTCGGTGTCTAATTTTTTTTTATAAATATTTTTTTAGAGATTGAAATATCGAGTCTCTAACTTTTTTTAATTTTTTTTATAGACCAAAAATTCGGTCTCTATTGATTTATTTTTTGTAATTTTTTTTTATTCGAGACCGAAATATCGGTCTCTAATACTAAAATATATTTTTATTTTTTTTAATTTTTTTATAACATAAAATCGGTCTCTAATTTGGTCTCTAAAATATTTAGAGACCGATCTAGAGAATGATTTTTTTCGACAGCAAATTTGATTTTTTTTGAATCAGTCTCTATTTCGGTCTCTATAGAGACCGAAATAAATCGGTCTCTAAAACCCAATTTTCTAGTAGTGGGTATCTCTCAAGAGAGAAAAAAGGCGAGGTATCCCTTGTAGTGAGACTTAAACACAAAGTGTGAGGTATTCCAAAGGTGTTTTGAATGCTCTTGATTGTAAAGATTTTTCAAGCACTTGTGAAGCTTGCAGAGTTAGCGGCTCTAGCTGTAACATCCCAAAATTTCCTATCTCTTAAGCAGTAATTTTGACAGTTAACAGAATTTTATTGTTTAGTAATTTATGAATACTGTAAAATTATTTTGATTTTTCCGTCAACGTATTTGATCGTTTTGAGTGATTTACTCCGTGTCAGGAAAATAAAATTTTCGGGTCGGGGAAAACTTTACGTAATTTAATTTTTACCATTAGGTTTTAATTATTTTACGTAATTTAATTTGATATTTGTGCATTTTATAATTTTTGTGATTTTTGTGGATGATTATAAAATTTTTTTACTGATTGTGGGCCCAGGGGGTGTATGTGGGCCTAGGTGGGTCCTGCAAAGTGAAAATTTTTCTACGCATAGAAAAATTTGTACTGTTTAGATGGAGACATGGGATCTTACTAAACCTGAATCCGGAAACAATTTTAAAAATTTTATTGTACCGTGTTTTGTACTGTATTTAATTTATCGGGCGATAAAAAAAATACAGTAAATATATTCTTTCGTGGGGTTTTAGCAGATAAAAATATAAATTAAATTTGCTTAAGTCAACCTTGGTGGTTTGGATATCCACCATTAATTTAATTAACGATGGAGACTTGATCTTGATTTAATCAACAGTGAAGATTTGATCTTAAAAGTGAATAAGATCATTTATAACCATTAGATGGAGAATAAATCAAGGGTAGAGATTTGGTCATATAAAGTGACTATGACCATTTGTAACCATTGGATATAGAATTGATTAAGGGTGGAGATTTGGTCTTGTAAAGTAACAAGGACCATTTATGACCATTGGATTTAGATTTAATCAATAGTGAAGATTTAGTCTTAAAAAGTGATAAAGACTAATTAAGACCCTTGGATTAAAAGTAAGAAGGAGTAATCTTGACCCTTAATTTTGGAGACACATCCAATAACTAGAATTTAAAGGAGAAAGATTCAATGGCCTAGATTAAGTCTTCTAAATCAAAAGTCTACCTAAATCCTAACCATTGAATTAATCAATAGCTAGAAATGCTCTAGATGGTGGCTAATAATGATGACAAATAATTAAATGCATAAGGAGAAGCATGCATGGAAGGGGACGATTTTGGATTGTTTAGGAGACAAAGAAAAAAAAACTTTATGACCATTAATACATGTCATGGTCAATGGTGTATCATTATTGATCAATTTGCATTCAAGGAGAATGCATTGGAGGGGGAGGCTACGGTTTGGTGGCTTTTGAGTGAAGGAAAATTTGAAGACATCATTATTACTCCTTATTGATCATTTTTGGTCATTTCCTAAAGTCTAAAGTCTTCAAACTTTTTTTCTCTCTCCTTTTCCTTCAAGCTACCTCACGGCCATGCACCCTAAAGGAGACCAAAATGGTTGATTTCTATTCATCATCTCATAATTTTCTTTCTATTCATCATCTTCTCTAAACCAAAACACAAAAACTCTATTCTTTTCTCCTAGAACACTATTCGGCCAACACCTAGGAGCTATGTCTCCAAGCTTCTAAAATTTCATCTAAACACATTTCCTAAACCTAAACACCATTCTAAGAACATCTCTAGTTATGAGTTTTTCCAAAATCATTCATCTTGGGCTTCAAATCCAAGCTTCAAGTTTCTATCAAAAATAAAAAATTTCATCTTTGTGTTTCAAGAGAAACCATTCGGTCAAGACACTCAAAACCACCATCCAATCTCTTTTAATTTCATCCAACCATAGATCTTGAATCTACATGATATTCTAAGCAACTTTCATGTTGGAGATTTTCTCTAAATCATTCATCTTCATGGACTTTCTTCAAGATCAAAGTTATTGGGTTTTTGAGGTGAAGTGTAAGGAAACTTCATTTCTTCTTTCTTTTTCATGATCTAAACCATGTTTGATCCATGGTTCCTCTTAATCAAGCTTAGTATACTAAGTTTTATGTATTTTGTTTTGTATTTGAGAAGCCCTTGGTGATGAAGGACTTGGAAAAAGAAGCAAAACAAGGAGTTTTTGAGGATCTTCAAGAGGTAAGATGGAGATCTATCTCACCAACCAAGCATGGTGGTGAGAGATGGTCTTATATTTGATGGGTGTTGAATCCATGTGAGGATTCATATCCATGGTCATGTAATAATTTATATGTGTTTATGAGCTTTGATTAATTGCCTATGCTTAATATGCTTTGCATGAGTTTATGATTTTGATGGTATGCTTATACTATGCATGATGATAATATGACATGCTTTTAATATATATATATATATATATATATATATATATTGTATGTATGTGTATGCCATGATTTGATGATGGAAAGAAAATTAATTTTGGTCCCAATGGCCAAGGAAGAGCTACGGTTTTGATGCCCTTGATTAGGGTTCATATTGAAATTTTTCAAGAATAATGAAATTAATTTTTGATCCCTAGAACATGGTGAATTTCGGTTAAGACACCTCAAAATAGGTGTTCACAAAATTAGTATTTTCTTGAATGATGAAAATGGATGTTTAGAAAAAGCAAGGAAAATAAATAAAGAGTTTATTTTTCAAAGAGTACATGAACAAGGTTTTAGAAGGATTTTTATTGATTTATTTTGTGTAAAAAGTTTCTAAGTGTTTTACTAAACATGAGATTTAAATAAAAATAGCAATGATGATTTTAAGGATTTGCAAAGAAAGTGAAAAAGAATTTGTAAAGAAAGTGAAAATGGATTTGCAAAGAAAGTGAAAAATGGAAATGAACAAATGATTTGATTTTCAAAGACTATGAGTCTTACGTTTTTGTAAAGGATTTTTAATAATTTTGTTTGTGTAAAACTATATCAATTTAAAAGGAAAAATATTTGATGGTTTCAATAGTCATGTCCACGTTTCTTTTAAAGGCTTGTAATGTCTTGATTTTTATGAACAAAGTGATTTTCAAAGTGAAAACGTAACTTGATTTAATACAAGGAATTTGGAAAGGGAATCAGAGTGTTTTTATCACTTGAGAGAATTTTGTAAACGAAAGACAAAGAGAGGTTGAACATGTTTGAACTCTAATTTATTTTGAAGAATGATTTTGGAAGTGATTTGAGAAAAATAGAGAATATAATGGCGATTTGAAAAGTTACTAACGGATAACTTATTTTTGAGTTTTGAAAGTACGTTAGAAAATGTTAAGTTTTGAAACGTTGATTTATATCAATGGAAAAGTAATTTTATGAATTATATTTTGGAAAAGGATTTCTTGAGTAAAGAAATGTGGAAAAGATTTTTTTGAGTAAGAAAATATATTACATGAAGTATAAAGTTATATTATTTAAGAAAAGTTGAAAAAGGAATATTTGAAGGTTGAGAAATATTTTCTCGTAATGAAATTATGGTGAAAAAATTATTTACGTATCTTAAAAACGTAATTTTAAAGTACATGGTTTGAAATACAGTAAAATATTTCTAAGTGTTTGGAAATATAGTAAAATATTTCTACGCGATTTTAAATGCGTTAAAATATTTTTACGCGATTTGAATTACGTTTAAATATTTTACGTAATTTGAATTACTATTGAAAAATCACTACGTGATGGAAGAGTGATGAATTATTTTTACGTGATTGTGAAAATAGCGAAAAATCATTATGTGATTTGAAAAGTGTTTTAAATATTTTAAAAATGAAAGAAAATGATTTATGCGACTTAAAAGGATGATTTTTAAGTTACGCGATTTTGAAACAATGGACAAATATTATGGGATTTGAAAAACGTATATTTTTACGCGATTGAGAAAAACGTTGAAAAATTAGTACGTGATTTAAAAGTGCAACAGAAGAGTTGCGGCATTTTGAAAACGTAACAGAAGTGTTACGATATTTTGAAAACGTAACAAAAACGTTTTGGAATTGTGAAAACATAACGGAAATGTTGCGCAATTTTGTGAAAACACGACGAAAGTGTTTTATAACTATGAAAATGTGATAACATGATTTTGCTGTTGAAAATACAGTATAATTTGGTACAATTTATATGCATTGAAAAGAGATGCCTGTGATTGAATTTGGTGCATTATACATGCATTAGAAAAACATGCGTTGAGACATATGATACATTGAACTAATGAAATTGAAAAGATTTGGCCCTTTGGGGTTGGACTTGCACTGATATATTCGTGCATTGTATATGACCCTTGTGGTTGAAGAGGGAATGAGAATTGATAGTGAGGTCTATGATGGATCTTGGAGGCGTCGAGGCGCGGCGGTCGACCAGTGGACAGCTGGCGAGTACCCTGTGCCACTTGGCGATGCAGTCCGTTGCAACGCATTGACGATACCCGACAAGAACACGATTCTTTTCAACAACTGGAAGATTGTCTTTGGGCTAAAGTTGACAATTGACAGAGCATTCTCCTCGAAATTGTGAAAACCTCCATGGAGTTGTTTTTGAAAAACTGAGTTTTTGTGCACATGCATAGTCTGACATTTATATCTGTGTGATATATTAATTGAGGAATATTAGCTATGACAATTGTTTTGAATACTTGGATGATGATGATGATAATTAGACAATGTTGAGGGCATTATCGTAATTGTTGTTTATGATAATTGAACTGATAAATGATTGGATGATGATAGTTGATTAATGTTGATGGCATGTTATATTTGTATGATATGTTGTTTGTGTTATCTCTGTGCTACCATGTTAGTATTGGCGTAGGTGATCTCACCTCTTTGTTATGTTGTCTTGCTGTGTCTGTACTGTTAAAATCAAATAATAGAAGGATCGAGTTGTCTTAGACATAACGGGCGATGGATACTCTGAGATTGGTGACAACAATAAGGAGTGGACATTCAGGACTCGAAAGTGTGCAGTGTTGACAAAGGAACAGATGTCTGATGCATCAAGATAGACAGAAAAAGGAATAAGTATGTTAAAGTTTCTTGTTAGTGTTGTACCGTGCTATTAAGTAGGACCCGTTATAGGGTTTGCTACTATTAAAAAAAAAGAGTCTGTTAATTTTATATTTTTCTTTAAATTGTGAAATATTAATTGGTGTCAATATTGCATAATGAATAGTTGAAATATGATTTTCAATATTACCTAATATTTTCAGTAAATTTACGTTTCAGTAAAGAAGAAATTTTGAAACCCATATTTTCATAACTCAAACCTTTTACAAATTGATTTTCAGATTATGAGTCGGGAGTCAGAAATGTGATGCCCTAAGGAGGGTGTTGCACTAGCTCAAGGGTGAGGTATCCTAAGGTGTGATGAGTGCTCTTGATTGTAAACGTTTTTCAAGCACCTGTGAAGCTTGAAGAGTTGGAGGTTCTAGCACAAGGGTGAGGTATCCCAAGGTATGATAAGTGCTCTTATTTATACAAAGGTTTTCCTAGCACCCGTGAACTCTAGGAGATAGTGAAGAAAATCTTAAGTTAAGTTTATGGAGTGGATATAGGCCACAAGTGGTTGGTGGCTGAACTAGGATAAATTCATGAGTTTGATTTTCTCTTCCATACACTCTTTAGTTTCAATATTTGGTGTAGTATATTTATCTATTGCATATCTTGTTATCTTGATGCTTTGATTTTAAGAACTTGATATCTAGCTTATTTGCTTGATTTATCTTATAACCCAAGTTGTATTTGAGTAATCTACAATAGTTGTATATTTGTTAGACTTGTTCCACTACATGTGTTGATTGAAAATATCAAAATGTATAATTTTTCAAAATTGTTTTAAAAATTTGTGATCACCTAATTCACCCCCCTCTTGGGTGATGGTTGCCATGACTAACAAATGGTTTATTCAAGGTCATAGAAGTGTAATTAACATCAAAATTGTTACCAAGTGGCCCAAATACTCAAGAGGGAGTGAATTGAGTTTATAAAATATTTTTACAATTCTCTTGTAAAACACTAGATTACTAATTTTTGTTGAAGCTATTGAATGATAGAGATGAATGGATAGATAAGATAAAATGCTTTCACTCACAAATAAGGCAACTAAGCAAGATAGTATTCAAGCAATGCTAATAAAACAATGCACAATAGTAAAGAGTTGAGTTTAGAGAATCAAACACAAAGTTTATCTTGGTTCTGCCACCAATCCACTTGTTGGCTACGTCTAGTCCTCAAGTAATCACCTGAGTTTTTCTACTACATCTTCAAGCTTCAACAGGTGCTTGATGATCTTTACAAACTTGAGCACTCAACACACTTTGGGATACCTCACCCTTTGTGCTTGAGCCTCTTCTTTCAAGGGACACCTCACCCTCTCTTTTATAGTTTATACAAAGTATGAATGATAAGAAATTCTCTCAAGAGTAGATAATACAAATTGAAGCTTATAGGTATCAAAGATTCACACTTTTAAAGCTCAAAAATAGAGTATGATAGAAGTGATAGTGGAAAACACGAATTTAATGCTCACGAATGTTTTCCAGATTTTTTTTTCTAACCTTCATAAATGTCCAACAACTTCTATTTATAGCCCAATGTAATTAAGAGCCATTGGGGGTAGTTAGAAGCATTAAATACTCTTAATAGAGCCGTTGGATGTGCTTTTTGCTTTTCTAGATATCCAGTTATTGATTTTCAATAATCGGTTATTTGGTTTTCTATAACCGATTATGGGAAAAACCATAACCAATTATGATCAGTTAAACTTGAATCCTGCGATTCTGTTTCACACAATAACCAATCATGCCAAATACCATAATCAGTTATTGGCCTTAAGAAAAAAAAAACCAGCACCTCTGACTTGTCCAATAACCGATTATGGAGATATCCTAATCGATTAAAAGCTTTAAGAAAAACATAAGAATTGGCTCTTGACTTAGTGAATAACTAGTTATGGGAAATCCATAATTGGTTATTCTCATTTAAAAACAATTTAGCGCACTTCCGTTTAGGCAAATAACCTGTTGTTGAATTTCAATAACCTATTATTGGTTTGTCAAGAAAGCAAGATTTCCAAAGGGTTTTTCAATCAAAGATTCCCAAAATCTTTTCAAACTTTCTAAAACCATTTTGCTCAAACATAAACACAATTTTCACAAGAATGAATCATGAATTTGCAAAACCATTTAAGTTGAGTAAGGAAGCCAATAAATGAGCTTAGTGTGATTCCTAAAATATCTTTACACAAGATCTAAGGCCTATATACTAAACTTGAAGCTCCTTGGGACTTGATCTTTGCATTTCCATTCTTTTCTTGTTTGTTATCATCAAAACCATTGCTTTAGTCAATGCCAATTATATTCTCTCCCTTTTTTGATGATGACAAACAATTATTGAGAAAAGATTAGTTTAAATAAATTGGGATTCACAAAAGGTGTTAGAAATTTACTCCCCATTTATTTTTCAAGAGGTGATTAAATCAGAGACGCACAACTCCCCCTTAGTCTTGGAATACCAAGACCATTGAAAATATACCTTTTGCTATTTTACCCTACTTTTCTCAATGACATATAAACCAAAAAACTTCTCCCCCTTTTGTCATGATAAAAAACATATGCAATATATATTTGGACAAAAAGAGAGGGTTCATATAACCATTGCCATTTAACAAATATCCAATAATAATCCAGCAACAATATAACTGATAATCACATATTTTATACATTAATAAACCTTCATTTTTAATCATTTACACTCTCTATGTACTTAATTGATTGAGTTTGGTCATGTTTTGTAAGTTTGGGTTCAAATTAGACTTAATTGATATTTTTCAACATTATTGATATTTTACACTATTTCTGCATTTCGATCATATCTTGATTTCTAGATGTCTAGAAATTATGAATTTTACCTTGTAGGAAAGTTAAGAGAAAGTTTTGCAGAGCTCGAAGTCTCAATCAGACATCTAGTGAAATTAATTGGGCCTAGAAGTCTGAAAATGGATTCTGTCACTAAAACCCGAGCAATGTGCATTAATCAGGGCATAACTTGAGCTATAGGAGAGTTTTTGGACTGAAACTAGTGTCATTTGACAGTTAAGACCCAAATCTACAACTTTTATGAAGAACACAAGAGCCCAGTTCAGGTGGCTTGGAGGTTATATTGGGCTTGTAAGTCAGAAAAGAGGAGCTATAGCTGGGCCTAATCAGTGTGCAGTGATTGGGTTGGAATTTGAGCTGTATGAGTTGTATGGAGCTGAAACTGGTGGCATTGGAAAACTAAGACAAAACCTTTCAACTCTCATGAAGACTACTTTACTAGAAAATGGCATTTTGATAGAGTTATAATCGTGTAAAGATAGATAAATTAGTTGGTACAAGTGGAGAGACAAACATTGTTAATCATCTACCCACTAAATAATCATCCACGCACTCAATAATCATCTACCCACTCATTAATCATCCACCCTCTCATTAATCATTCACCTACTCATTAAATAACTCTATTGTCATTTTCCACTCATCCACTCATCATCTACCCACTCTTTAAATAACTCCATTGTCATTTCCACTTATCCACCCATCATCTATCAACTCATTAAATAACTTCATTGTCATTTTGTACTCCTCAAGCTCTATAAAAAGAAGCATTGACTGATCATTTTGGGGGCATCTTGGCTTAGAAATCAAGATCATGTTATTGTGTTACTAGTTTCTCTTATTGTAGCTTTCTTTTGTTCTTAATTGAAGTTATGTTCATCTTTTTCTTCTTCTCTCTTTCTTTTTTCTTGTTCATGAGTAACTAATCTTTATTTTGCTTGGGTGAATAGATGAAGCTTTTGATAATAAAATAACGTTATATTAATTTCTTTCTTGTACTTAAATAATATATTATTAAGTGGTCATTATATGTGTTGTATTTTGTTTCCAATTAATTTAAAAATCCTCCTTATAAAGTGGAGTTCTTGATTCATTGTAGACAAGTGGTTGGGCAATGAATGCTTGAACTCATTTACAAGTATTGGTATTAGTAAATAATTAAAGGAACTATAATATAATTATGTATATAATTCTAAATGGACTTTGAATGTTTGATTTTCTAATTAGAACCTCCGTTATGCATGAATTTCAATTGAGTTATAAAAAAGAATTAATCTTGTCCTTTATTTATTACCAAAAGTGGATCTTCTAGCTCAAGCAAGTTCTTTTTTTAATTGTGAACAAGTTTTATTATCTTTATTATTGTGACAAATCATTGCCTTACCTCAAAGAATTTTTTTTCATCAATTCCCTATGGATCGACCTCGAACTCCCAAGAAATTTATTACTTGAGACAACTTGCACTTGGCTTTGCATCCTTTAATCTACATCAAGTTTTTGGCACCATTGCTGGGGACTTGATTTTAAGTTTTAATTTATTGATATTCTCTTTCTTTAAGTAAACTTCACTATCTGGTATATTCTTTCTCTATTCTTTTAATTTTTTAATTTTCTAACTTTCTAACTTACTAACTTTCTAACTTTATAACTTATTTATGTCATTTATTTATGCTTTCTAACTTACTGACCCACTAATTTATTTATTTATTTATTTATTGTTAATATTTTAATGGTTGGTGTAAACTGCCTACTTGTACATTATTTTTTCTATTTTAAGTCATTTATTTATGTTTAATTGGTATCATGATTCAAATTATGGTCGTTTGGTTAAAATTAATCATAATACTTTATATATTGATTTGTTTGAATCATAATCATACACAATTAACACAATGACTGAAAATGAAGTTATACATGATGAACATGAAAATCAACCATTGCGAACCATGCATGAATATTTGCAACCACCTCGAAATTCTAGTCCATCATGTTTTATCTTTCTAGTCAATGCTAATAATTTTAAATTTAAGCCAAGTATGATTTTTTTACTTCCTAATTTTCATGGTTTCGAATCTAAAAGTCCATATTTACATCTAAAAGAATTTGAGGAAGTATGTATCACTTTCAATGATCAAAATTGCACCGAAGATATTGTTAAGCTTAAATTGTTTCCTTTCTCTTTGAAAGATAAAGAAAAAACTTGGCTTAACGCTTTGAAACCAAGATCAATTGGCACATAACAAGAAATGCAAATTGAGTTCTTAAAGAATTTTTTTCCGACACATAAAACCAATGCTTTGAAAAGACAAATCCATTTTTTTTCCCAAAATTCAAATGAAGCATATTTTCAATGTTGAGAACGTTTTAAAGATTTGTTAAATTCTTGCCCACATCATGATTTTGAAAAATGACGCACTATAAACTTCTTTTATGAAAGAATAACACCTGAAACCAAATAATTTATGGAAACAATGTGTAATTGTGAGTTTCTTGATAAATAACCTAAAGAAGCTTTAGTATATTTAGACCATCTGGCTGAGAATTCTCAATCTTGGCATGGTACTAATCCTTCTAAAAATTCAATTTGTTCTAACCTTACAAGTAAAGAAAAATACCACCTTAGTCAAGAAGAAGATCTAAATGTTAGGGTTGCCAGTTTGACTAGAAAGTTTGAAGCCATGGAATTAGGAAAAACAAAAGAAATCAAATATGTGCCAAATGAAGAAATGTGTGGCATTTGTAATGACTTAGGACACTCAACACATGAATGTCATAAGATTCCTATTTTTAAAGAAGGTGTACATGAGCAAGCAAATGCAATGAATAATTTTAAAAAGCCATTTACTTCTTTTTCAAATTCATACAATTTGGGATGGAGAAATCACCTGAACTTCAGATGGAGGAATAATAATCAAGCGCAATTTATGCAATCATTGCCTCCTCAAGAATAACAGGACTCTCAAAATTCTTAAGGATATGCACCTTATGTCTCACCATATAGGAAAAATCTTGAAGAAATACTGCATGTATTCATATAAAAGTGGTGTGTGAAATCCGCAAGTGTACAGTTTCGTTGTCAAGTAATAAAATGATCGAATCCACAGGGACTATATCTATGAATACTAATTAATTAATTAATTCAATTAAATTAAACAAAAGAATATAGTTGTGGAGCGATAAGAACGTAGAAACCGAGTAATTAAATAAATAAATGTCAAGGTGCAAAATTGAGAACATAAAAAATAGCAAGTTGTTAAGAAAGGTTTTCAGATTTAAGAAAGCTGCCAGGATTGGGGGTAACCACAATGATACAAGACTCCTAATTGACAATCCTTTTATTAAAATTGAAATTCAATTGAAGGTGAATTATCCTAATTTAGTTAATGTTCTTTCTCAAGAGACAAGAACCGTGCCCAATTAAACCAATTCCTACTCTCGTGGTAATTGAATCTAAATTGAACCCATTACACTTTTTGGTAATTCATTAATCCTCAAAAGGCTAAACCTACTCTCGTGATTTAGACCTTAAGTTCAATTCTTATGATTCCAACACCTAGGTTCACCTCTCAGTACGTCCCTAGATATCTATGAGATGCAAATAAGTGGCCACCAAATTCACATGAATAAGCGCAATAAGGATTGAATCAAAGAACATTCAAGATAAATAAAAGGGATAAACAAAATCAATTAATCATCATCAATGTATCAAAGGGTATTGCCCAATCCCAGAAACAAAAGGAACTACTCAGACATGAAGAAGAAGAAACCAGAAATCAAGTTCAAAAGCATTCAGACCCGTAATCGAAGAGAGAAGAGAGGAAGATGAAGATCAAGAGCCTCCAATGTGCCTCCTCTAAACAGAATTTGAACCCTAATATTGTATTCAGAATATCTATATATACCCTAGGGGTCTAAACTGGTCCAAGCCCATCAAAAGAAAGAAAAATGAACTTAAAAATCTGACACGGACAGTGATCCACGGCCGTGGGTAATTCCACGGCCAAGCCATTGATCTCTCTGTTTGAGTTCCACGGCCGTGGATCATTCCACGGCCAGGCCATGGAACTCCCTGTAAGTTCTCTTTTGCTTTTTCACGCAGCTTTTCGATCCATGGCCGTGGAGAATTCCACAGGCAGGCCGTGGAACCCTTTGGAGTGAGCTTTTTGTCCCAAAATGCTATCCTTTAAGCTCCAACTTCAATTACGCAAGCTTTCCATCCATTTTAAGACTAATTCAGCACCAATCCTACATAATAACACAAAAAACACCACAGTTATCCGAACTAAGGGGAAAACAAATAAAAAGGGAAACTAAAATGCCTAAAAATACATGCAAAACAAGAACAAAATATGATGTTGTTTCACACACATCAAATCCCCCCAAGCTTAAGATTTTGCTTATCCCCAAGCAATAACTAAGACCAAACCAAGAAATGGGATTAAGAGACAATAATGAATGAGGAACCTGAGAAAACATCCAACCAAGCAATAGGCAAAGGCAAACCAAGAATTAGAAAGGTAATCGAAATCAAGTTCAATTAGAGGCTAAAGTTCTCAGAAATCATGCTTCTCACTTAATTAGGTTCACTCTACTAACCACACTCAAAGCGTTTAAGTGTGAAGACAATGCGCTCAAGATTTCTCAAAGAAAATTCACTTCCATAAGCTTGATAAGAAACTAAATTTCCACTAATAATCAGCATGCATGCAAGAATGAAAAAGTCTTTCAAGGGTTGTAATGGGGCCAAGGGAATGATGTTAGGTAGGGTAAAGAAAGGAATGTATGCACAAAGGGCTAACAAAATTTTAAATAAGCACAAGAAACCCAATAGAACATAAATGGAGCAAAAGTATTTTTCAATCAAGAGCATAACTCCACATTTTCTTCCTTTCTTTTCCTTTTTTTCAAGCTTTTATCTCATGTTTTTTCTTTTATTTTATTTTTCTTTTCCCCTAAATTTTTTTTATTTAATCATAGGGGAGAGACTTCATTTTCAAAACACATGATTCCCAATACAACATTCAAACCCAAACTGCTCCATTCAATATTCTAAATGATCACCAACAATGTATCATCATAGGCATCAAGAAAAACAATTATGCAATAGACTCAAAATGGGCAACTAGAGGATGAAAGTGTAACAATTACTTCAGAAGGCCAAAAAAATACCTAAGATGCCTTAATCACATTCAAGCATGCACACACAAATTTCGCCTCAAAATGGTTTCAAATCAAGTTCTAGAGCATAAAATCAATAAGGAATTTTCACTCAACACAAAGAATGAGATAAAAAATCATATAGTGCATAAATCCCATACAGGCTCAAAACTCACTTTTAGAGGTTCAAAAATTAATGAGAAGCACAAATTCAAAGAACATATGCTAATTATCCACTATCAAGAAATCACCTCCACTATCAATTAAAGACAATGCTTGTTGCCTACCACAAGGATCAACAAATTGGGTTCCAAATCAATACCATCTCAAAATCCCCAAAAGATAGGGGCACAAAGTTAACCAAAAAATCGAGAGATATGATGGTGTGAAAATACAATAAGAAGATGCAATGCAATATGAGACATGAGAATGCATGAGACTAATGATCTACAATGAAAATAAAAAATGAAAATACCCCCTAAGCTTAGAACTTACATTGTCTCCTATGTAAAAATCTATAACTGGAGAAGGAATAAAAGAAAAGAACTCACTGCAGTGGGGGGAAAGGGAGGCGTGTAGCCATGAACTCGAACATCTGGTCTAAAACTACACAAGAAAAATAAATCAAAAACTGAAAAACAAAATAAAAGAATGAAATGCAAAAATAAAGAAAAACTAAAGGAAATAGAATAAAAATCTTTTTGGCGGCCGACAACTATATACATCCCCCTACAAAGGCTTTGAACTCAGGGAGGCACCTAAGCCGACTCAACATTGGCTAACTATGAAACAAAAACAGAAAAGTGTTAATCAATAAAAATAAGAAAATAAAGAAAAAGAGAGAAAATTTTGGGTTACCTCCCAAGAAGCGCTAAGTTATAGTTATTAGCTTGACTATGAGTTGGTTCTATACTCAGGTGATGTCAATGGAGTGGTACTCAGTCCCCACTCCTTCTTCAAGGTGTTTTACTCTTTGGCCATTGATCATGAATGGCGCATTTCCTTCTTTCTTCACCTCAAGCACACCGTAGGATAAGACTCGAACAATCTCATATGGTCCTGACCATTTTGACCATAACTTACTAGGACAGAAACGTAGAAGGGAGTTATCAACAAGAACTTTATCCCCTAGTTTAAATTCACGCTTCTTGACACACTTGACATTCTATTTCTTTGGTCCTTTCTTGTAGAGTTTGGCCTTCTCAAAATTTGTGGAAGTCTTAGGCAAGGTCTTTTCTAGCATAACATCAGTCACAGATTCCTGCATATCTGAAAGCACAACATTGTCCACAATATCAGTAGCATTTATGCGATTACATGAATTAAAGGAATTAGGATTTTTTTCAGAATTGAAAACATTAAAAGCTACTTCCTCATTGTTCAATCACAAAGTCAATTTCCCTTCGTCGACATCAATAATTGCCCTTCCAGTGGGGAGGAATGGACACCCAAGCATGATTAGGATTTTAGCTTCTGCTTCCATGTCAAGCACAACAAAATCAACAGGTATGAAAAACTTACTCACTCTAATAGGAACATCCTCCAAGATGCCTACGGGGTACTTGATGGACCGATTCGCTAATTGAAGGGAGATAGTTGTGGGTTTTAGTTCACCCACCTCCAATTTCTTGCACACAAAAAGGGGTATAAGACTAACACTAGGCCCCAAATCACACAAAGCTTTATCAAAACTAGTGTTACCAATCAAATAAGGAATAGAGAAGCTACTTGGATCTTTTAGCTTAGGAGGCAATTTATTTTGAATCAAAGCGCTACACTCCTCAGTTAAAGCTATTGTCTCATATTCCTCTAGCTTTCTCTTATTAGACAAAATGTCCTTAAGAAATTTAGCATAGGTAGGCATTTGTTGCAATGCCTCAATGAAGGGTACATTAATGTACAATTTCTTAAAGACCTCTAGGAACTTCCCAAATTGTCTATCTAGCTTCGCCTTAGCCAATCTTTGAGGGGATGGCACTGGGGGTTGGTATGATTCAGGGGGTACATACTTAGACACCTTTTCATTAGTTTCCTCTTCCTCTAAGGGTTGTGCCTTAGTGTCTTTTTCCTCATTCCCATCATCTTTGTCACTCACCCCCTTACCCTTGGGATCCTCTAATTTCTTACCACTTCTCAAACTAACAGCCATGCAGTGTTCATTACCTGGATTTATTTCAGGTTGACCAAGAAACTTACTATGTTGCCTATGTGAAGTGCCTGCAAGTTGGGTAATCTGAGTTTCCAACATCTTATTATGAATGGCCAAATTTTCAACCTTAGATGACAACTCTCTAATGGCCTCAATCACAACTTGCCCATGTTGCCTAAACTCCTCATTTTGCTTAGATTGATTGTCAACAAAATTCTCAAGAAGAGACTCAAGTTTAGATTTTTGTACTTGTTGGAATCCAGAAGATGGTTTAACACTATCTTGCCCAGCTTGGTGTTAACTATTCCGGTAGGAGAAGTTAGGATGTGACTTCCAACCAGGGTTGTAAGTTTGAGAATATAGATCATTCCTTCCCTTTTGGTTGAAGTCATGGAAATTGTGGCATGATTCTACTTACTCCACCAATGCACCTTGTGAGGAGCTAATTTCAACTTGGCATTCAGCACCCATGTGTCTCTGTGCTCCACAAATCTCACAAAAATTGTTAGAGGCACCTATGACATTTACATGAGCTTTTTCAAGCATGTCAAAATGTTTATTCAAAGAATCAAATTTTGACATAATTAAATCAACCCCGTCTACCTCAAACTTACCTCCTGAGAGTTTTCTCGGGTTATTACCTCTTTCACTTGCCCATCAGTGATGATTTGTGGCAACACTCTCAATGATCTCATAAGCTTCTGTCAGTCTTCTGTTCATCAAATCTCACCAGCTGCGGAGTCTAGAGACACCTTCGAAGAATATTCTAGCCCATTATAGAAGGTGTGGACGATCAACCATTTTTCTAACCCATGGTGTGGATAGGCTTCTAGCAAAGCCTTATATCTGTCCCAAGCTTCCGACAACGACTTTCCATCTTTCTGAATAAAGCTTGCGATTTGGGTCCTAAGATGAGCAGTCTTGGAAGGTGGGAAGAATTTGTCCAAGAAAGCTTGCTCCAGTTGGTCCCAAGTGGTGATTGTCTTAGCGGGAATTGACTTCAACCAAGCTCTAGCTCTATCTCTCAAAGATAATGGAAAGAGGCGAAGACGAATAGCATCAACAGAGGCACCTTCAATCTTGAGGGTCTCACAGAATCCCAAGAACATATCCACATGATCATTTAGGTCCTCTGATGGCAATCCTCCAAACTGGTTCTGCCTTATCACAAAGAGTAAAGCAGGTGGTATGGTGAACTGTCTAGCTTTAATATCTGGCCAAGTAATTCCAGAACGCAAACCCCGAGCATTAGGGGCTGCATACTCTTTGAGAGGTCTATTATCAGCAGGTGTAGCCATGACAAACGTTGGCTCAAGTTTTTCTCTTGCTCTTTGCCTTTGTTGTCTTCTCTTTCTACGAAAAGTTCTTTCAATTTCAGCATCTGCTTCTTCAAGAGTCCCAGAACGTCTAGTACTTTGCATAAACAAGAGAAATTACCTGCGAAGAGTCAAAGAGAAACCAAGAAAGTAGTAAAAAGGTTTAAAATAATTAAATTAAAAATTAAATTGATATTCAAGAAAAACACAGTCCCCGGCAACGGCACCAAAACTTGGTGTGTGAAATCCGCAAGTGTACGGTTTCATTGTCAAGTAATAAAATGATCGAATCCACAGGGACTATATCTATGAATACCAATTAATTAATTAATTCAATTAAATTAAACAAAAGAATATAGTTGTGGAGCGATAAGAACGTAGTAACCGAGTAATTAAATAAATAAATGTCAAGGTGCAAAATTGAGAACATAAAAAATAGCAAGTTGTTAAGAAAGGTTTTCAGATTTAAGAAAGCTGCCAGGATTGGGGGTAACCACAATGATACAAGACTCCTAATTGACAATCCTTTTATTAAAATTGAAATTCAATTGAAGGTGAATTATCCTAATTTAGTTAATGTTCTTTCTCAAGAGACAAGAACCGTGCCCAATTAAACCAATTCCTACTCTCATGGTAATTGAATCTAAATTGAACTCATTACGTTTTTTGGTAATTCATTAATCCTCGAAAGGCTAAACCTACTCTCGTGATTTAGACCTTAAGTTCAATTATTATGGTTCCAACACCTAGGTTTTTCAATCGCAGATAGCACTTTTAATGATTTTTACAATGCACCTCTCAATACATCCCTAGATATCTATGAGATGCAAATAAGTGGCCAGCAAATTCACATGAATAAGCGCAATAAGGATTGAATCAAAGCACATTCAAGATTAATAAAAGGGGTAAACAAAATCAATTAATAATCATCAATGTATCAAAGGGCATTGTCCAATCCCAGAAACAAAAGGAACTACTCAGACATGAAGAAGAAGAAACCAAAAATCAAGTTCAAAAGCATTCAAACCCGTAATCGAAGAGAGAAAAGAGGAAGATGAAGATCAAGAGCCTCCAATGTGCCTCCTCTAAACAGAATTCGAACCTTAATATTGTATTCAGAACATCTATATATACCCTAGGGGTCTAAACTGGTCCAAGCCCATCAAAAGAAAGAAAAACGAACTTAAAAATCTGACACGGACAGCGATCCACGGCCGTGGGTAATTCCACAACCAGGCCGTGGATCTCTCTGTTTGAGTTCCACGGTCGTGGAACTCCCTGTAAGTTCTCTGTTGCTTTTTCGCGCAGCCTCTCGATCCATGGCCGTGGAGAATTCCACAGGCAGGTCATGGAGCCCTCTGGAGTGAGTTTTTTGTCCCAAAATGCTATCCTTTAAGCTCCAACTTCAATTACGCAAGCTTTCCATCCATTTTAAGACTAATTCAGCACCAATCCTGCATAATAACACTAAAAACACCGCAGTTATCTGAACTAAGGGGAAAAATAAATAAAAAAGGGAAACTAAAATGCCTAAATTGCCTAAAAATACATGCAAAACAAGAACAAAATATGATGTTGTTTCACACACATCAAAAAGCAAGAGACCATTAATAAACAAAACACTCAAACCATGATGACATAAAAGAAACTCTTACTAAATTTGCTTCTGCACTCACCATTCACGAGAAAAGAAAATTTCTTTCTCAACCTTAACCAAATCCTAAGGGTCAGTACAGTCTAAATGAGGGTGGTTTAGAAAACTAACAAATTGATCAAGTCAAGTCAGTGATAACTCTTAGGAGTGGAAAGGTAGTTGAAAAACAAATTTCTGAACCTTGTGAGAGAGATGATGAACCAATTCCCCAAGAAAATGAAGAGGTTGACCAAAAAGAAACCAAACTCTCGCTTGCACCCACATTTCCTCAAGCATTAAACAATTCAAGGAAATTGAACCATAATACTAAAATTTTTGAAATTTTGAAACAAGTGAAGGTCAATATTCCTCTATTAGACGCTATCAAACAGATTCCTTCTTATGCCAAATATTTGAAGGACTTGTACACTGTTAAAAGGAAACTAAATGTGAAAAAGAAAGCATTTTAAGCTAAATAGGTAAGCTCCATTCTTGAGAATAATAATGCCTTGAAATATAAAGACCCTAATTATCCTATAGTTTCATGCATTATTAGAGAACATACAATTGAAAAGTTTTACTTGATCTTGGTGCTAGTGTTAATTTGCTTCCATATTCAGTTTATCAGCAACTCAACTTGGGTAAGTTAAAACTAACTTCTGTAACTCTTCTACTTACTAATAGATTAATTAAAATTCTAAGAGGAATAGTGGAAAATGTGTTAGTACAAGTTGATAAATTCATATATCTTATGGATGTTATTGTCTTAGATACTGAACCTATGACTGATAGTTGCAAGTCAATTCCTATTACTTTAGGCCATCCATTTTTAGCAACATCTAATGCTTTGATAAATTGCAAAAATTGAGTAGTGAAGCTAACATTTGGAAATATGTCACTAGAACTCAATGTTTTTAACATGTGCAAGCAACCACATGAAGTCCTTGATGAAAAGGAGGAAGTTGAAGGGATTAAAGCCATCGTAGATGATCATCTTTAAACAAGGAGTTCTTCTGACCTATTAGAAATTTGTTTAATCAATTCATTTGATTCAGGCATGCAATTAGATGATGATATTTCTGAAATATGCTCTTTGCTTAATTGTACACAGGTAATGAAGTACAAGGGATGGAAGCCAAAATTTGAAGAGCTAAAACCCATAAATGATAATACCCATGAAGAAGTACCCACACTGGAACTAAAGTCATTACCTGTTGGGTAGAAGTACACATTTTTGGGAGAAGAGCAAAACTTTCCAGTGGTAATTTCCTCGTCCCTTATTGAAGAATAAGAAGGTATGTTAACAGAAGTACTTAAAAGGCATAAAAGTGCAATTAGATGGACATTAAAGGACATAAAAGATATTAATTCATTAATATGTACACAAAGAATACATTTAGAGGATAATGCTAAAACATCTCAATAACTATAAAGAAGATTAAATCCACACATGAAAGAGGTAGTTAGAGCTAAAGTTCTTAAATTACTTGATGTTGGAATTATCTTCCCTATCTCTAATAGCCAATGGGTAAGCCTACACAAGTTGTGCCTAATAAATCTGAAATAACAGTGGTTGAAAATGAAAAAAAGGTGAATTAATATTTATGTGAGTCTCATCCAATTGGCGTATGTACGTGTATTGATTTTAGAAAATTAAATGCTGTTACTAGGAAAGATCATTTCCCCTTGCCATTTCTTGATCAAATTCTAGAAAGGGTAGTAGGACATCCATACTATTATTTTCTTGATGGTTATTCGGGTTATAATCAAATACAATTGCATTAGAGGATCAAGAAAAGACCACTTTTACATACTCATTTGGTACTTTTGCATACAGAAGAATGTCTTTTGGCCTTTGTAATGCTCCGACAACATTCCAAAGATGCATGCTAAGTATTTTTAGTGACATGATTGAGCATTATTTAGAGGTTTTCATGGATGACTTGATAGTTTTTGGAGATTCATTTGAAAATTGTCTTGATAATTTTGGAAAAGTTCTTAAAAGATGCGAAGAAAAATGATTTGTGCTAAACTGGAAAAAATGTCATTACATGGTTACCTCGGGAATAATGTTAGGTCATGTGATATCTTCTAAAGAAATTGAAATTGATAAGACCAAAGTTGAATTAATTGTCCATTTGTCTTCCCCAAAATCAGTCAGAGAAGTTCATTTCTTTTTAGGACATGCAGGATTTTATAGAAGATTCATTAAGGACTTTAGTGTAACACCCCTTTTGAGGATGTCACACATAAAAGAAAATAAAAGAAATAGAAATAAAACCTACCCAAGTTGTAAAACATTTGTCAAATAATAATATGGGTCGTAAAGTGATTCCTGATAGACAGTTTATTAAAAATAAAAGATTGCGGAAAACATAAAATAAATAGAACAACACCACTCATAATATACATATGTTTTAAGTTATAAGTTATACAAATAATTTACAACTACAATTACAAATATTTAAACAGAAACAGTAAATAAAAATAGTAAAAAAAAATCAATATATACATCCATACGCAGACGCGCCCAAAAAAAAAACATCAAGCATATTCACTCCTCTGAAGGATCACTCTCAACCTGAAAATGATCATCAGGGGACAAATATCCTGGATGCCTCGACTCTCGGCGATAACGTGATCGCGCAGTCGATACGATACTTATCTCACTAGGCTCCGTGGTCATACCACCAAAATGACGCCTAATGGATAAGGGTAACTCTAAGTGTAGAAACACTGTCGTAGTCATGATCGGCTCTCCATCAAATCTATGACGTAAGGTCACAGTCATCCGTCCTGCATACGTCACCGAGTCTCTATCTCCTCTCATGTGCCACGATAGCGATCCACCATGAAACTCCAGCGTCACGAACCCCAAAAATCCGGGCACCGCCATACCAAAACTAATCAATCCAATGGATATGGATGATCAGATGGTTCTTGATCGTAAAACTGGTCGTCGGTTTGCTGATCTTCCTCCTCCTCGGGGTACAAGATCTCAAGAGGCTGTTCCTTTTCTTCTTCCTCAAACTCTTTATCACATAAAATAAATATACAGGAAACACATACAATAAAGAGGTAAGACAATCTAAAATCACCACAAACATAGCCAATAAGAAGACGACAAACAACAATATATACAGTTTATGCAATACGAAAAGCTATAACAGTAATAATAATGGAATAGAGTAAAGCTTAGATATCATAACGTTACATAACATCACGGATATAAACAGATAAAAAAAACACAGATAAAACAATATCACAGAGAGAAAATGGAATAACATCCAAGATATTAAGATAAGAAATAGACCACCATCATAATAATTACCAGATAAAGATAAATAGAGAAAATGGTTACCAGATAAAGATAAATAGAGAAAATAGAATAATATCCAAGATATAATCATATACACTAAGACACAATCCTACTCCATGGAGTTAAACACAAACAGATATCAGAGAGAATGACTTGCAAAATCTATTAGTACCACGGCTGCCCAACCAACTATTACGCTGTCACACGTTGCGTCAATAGCCTACGACACTAGGAATCCACCATCCAGGCGTAGTATAGTTCACGGTCTCCCGTTGTGGCACTATAGGCAATGTACTACTAGACTTTACAAACCTCGATTAAATATAGTGCGTGTCGAGTCCATTAGTGTGCTATCGGTTTACCACGGCCCACCGAGCTACTACAACTCCGTCCACATATGGGATCCCGTACACTAACGTCTCCAAGTTCATTAGAACAATGAACCACACTACGTTTATCGCATCGACAACACGATGTGATTCGTCTCGTCAACCAAAACACCAAAAATTGGCATAAAGACAATACATAATTCCAAAGATATGAAATTACAAAAATGCCCTCAAGATAATATGCCCTCAATGGCAGAAAAATAGAAAGCCTGTACGGGTTCTCATTTTCCCGACAGCGAAAAATCCTCAAAAGCCTATACGGGTTCACATTTTCCCGACAGCGAAAATAAATACAGTAACGGTCAATCGCATAGAAATTTTATCGCATTTTCAAAATCTCGTCGTTTTTATAATCGTTTTGAAATCGCATAAATATATTTTTCTGTTTTCAAAATCGCGTAGGATTTTTAATACGTTTTCTTAATCGCGTAAGATTTTTAAATCATTTTCTTGACTGAATTCCTTAAAAATCACTGTTTAAATAAACAGAAATACTAAATAATACTTTTAAACTACGTATAATATTTTCCATATCGTATACTGTCTTTTGGACATCTTTTCTATCTTATTTGTCTGTTTTTACTAAAAATTGACAGTATTTTGTTTAGAAAATTATATTAATGGTTTCCTAATTTTACCATAAAAATTCTGTTTATTAAATTTTTAAACCATATAATTAATCCTTTTGAAAATTACTAACATGCTTCAAAATATAGCATGAGTTATATGTTAGAAATCTTTGAAAGTTACTGTATTTCTCCTTACAGTAAAAATCATTAGTATTAACCTTTTTAAACTTAGTTCTAACCACTTTATTTCTTTAAAACTCATTGTAGAAAATTTACTTTAACTTGTATTGCTTCTTCTTGATTGAAAATAGCTTCGAATTAATTTTAGAAATCATGAATACCTAATTTGGCATGTTGGCCGAATTTGATAAAAAACTTTGCATTTGATTTCCAAATTGTTTTTCACCTTCTAAATACATGTTAAATCTCTTGCATTGTCTACATTGATTAAATCATTACCTTAGAAAATAATTTTAGAAATTAAAATGTTGAAGTTAGACTTGTTGGCCGAAAATGTAAGGTTATGCCATTTGATTTCCAAATTCATTTTTCTTGATTTAAACAACTTGAAACCTTCTTAATTCTCCTAGGTTAATTAAATCACCTTTTAAGAAAATTAAGAGAACATTTTGGTTCTCCATTTTGTTAGTGGCCGTGAGCCATCATGGAGTGTTCTTTGGAACACACATGCATTTACTTGACATGTTGTTCACATCCTATACATTATCATGCAATTCTATACTTTATCATACAATTCTAACACATGCAATATTATCAAAGCTTGTAGACATGCAACTTAAAGCTTGTAGACATGCAAATTATTACAAACAACAAATAGGAAAGCTATTAACAAATACACAACCACATCAAATAAGCTACTAACAAGCACAAACATGAATCCTTATGGATTCTACAATCACAAAATCAAAACTCCATCTTCTTACCACCATCCATAGGTGATAAGATTTGTCTTCCTCTTACCTTAAATGAAGACAAATGGTTTTTCTTTCACTCCTCCTAGTATTCGGTTTCCTCCACCAAGGTACCTAGCAACTCAAACGAAATTCTACAAGTTACTAACCATGAAAAAGAACCTAAACCATGGATAGATCATGGCTTAGAACTTTGAAAAAGAAGAGAGAAAAGAAAAACATGATATTTCACCTTCTAGGTAAAATGTTCAAGATTGGTTTCCAAGCTCCAAATGCAAGAATTTGTAAGAACTCTCAACTAGAGATGTTCTTAGGATGGTGTTTAGGTTTAGAAAAGTTGGCTTGATTGAATTTTGGGTGGTTGGATGATCAAGATACAAGCTTGGCCGAAAATGGTGAAGAAAAGAAACAAGAATGGTGGCTAGGGTTTTTGATGAGAGAGAAGAGAGAATTTTGCATGCAAGCAAAGTGAAGATTGATCTCCCACCTCCCTTGGCCGTAGCTCTCAAAGAGCATGCAAGGTGTGCATCTTGCTTGGCTTCATCCAAGCCCTTGGATATATCAAAGGTTAGGATTAAAGCTTGCTTAACAAGCTTGTCTCCTATTGGTTGATTTTTGATGACTCACAAGCCTAATCACTGTGTTCATTAATTACCAGCTTAGTCAGCTAGCTGAGTCAGCTTGTTCTGGAAAGTTCTACTGCTAATGATGATTAATTAAGCTACTAAGTTAACTGTATTAGCTAAACGTGGGTCCCACAAAACATTTTCGGGTCCACTGTCATTTTATTATACTGACTAATAAAATAATATTATAAAATTATAAAATTATTTTATTTGTGACAAATCAAATCCTAAAATTTAAAAGATTATTTATCGTCTCATTTAGAATCGGGTTTAGTAAGATCCCCAATTCTAAATAATAAAATAAGATTTCCCGGCCTGGAAATATTATTTTCCCGCCTCGAGCAAATCACACAAAAAGTCCATATAAAATCACAGACAAGAATATCGGACATTAAATCAAGTAGAAAACAATTAAAAACAAAAAAACAAAAAAAATGACTTTCGGACGTAATGGTCATTTTTTTATTTTTTCCCACAACGTAGCTAATCGTCCAAAAAGTTCAAATAAAATTACAGACAGTATTAATTGTCTGTATATCTTCCAGAAAAATTAAAACAGTAGCTCAAGAAAACTTTTATTTTACCGTCTCGGAACAAATTACGTAAAAAGACCAAATAAAATTTGAGCCTGTATAAACGTATTTGTATTTCACACAGAAATCGAGAAACAGTAAAATAGGGACACAACGATCATTTACACAAAAACATGAAAAACAACAAACAGTACATTCGAAATATTTTCTAAAAATTGGGGCATTACAACTCTCCCCAACAAATAAAAATTTCGTCCTCGAAATTACGCTTTCTAAAAACAAATGAGATACTTGATCCTTCATCTTATCTTCCAGCTCCCAGTAGCTTCACCCGTCACATCATTCAATATGACTTTCACTAGTTCGATCATTTTCCTCGAAGTCGCTTTTTACCTTTCTCGTCCTTAATTCCGACAGTAAAGTTTCATAAGTCAAATTCTCCTTCACCGCACGTCATCGTCAGTAATAACATGTCGATCTCGTATATACTTTCGTAACTGTGACACATGAAATACGTCATGCAGATTTGACAGAAACGGCGGCATAGCGATTTGATACGCTACAGGACCTATACGTCTAATAATCTGATACGGTCCAATGAATTTAGGAGTGAGTTTCTTAGACTTAATAACTCTTCCGACACCAGTCGTAGGAGTAACTCTTAGAAACACATGCTCACCCTCCTCAAATTCAAGAGGTCGTCTTCGTTTATCCGCATAACTCTTTTGTCTACTTTGCGTCGTCTTCATCTTTTCTTGTATCATCTTTACCTTCTCCGTAGTTTGTTGTATAAGATCGGGTCCAACAGTCATACTTTTCTCATCTTGATACCAACACAACGGAGTTCGACATCGTCTTCCATACAACGCCTCATAAGGTGCCATTCCTATGCTTGAATGAAAACTATTGTTGTAGGTGAATTCTATCAGAGATAAAAATTCATCCCAACTTCCTCGTTGTTCCAAAACACAAGCACGCAACAGATCTTCCAGAGATTGTATAGTTCTTTCTATTTGACCATCTGTCTGCGGATGATACGCTGAACTCAGTTGTAACTTAGTTCCCATAGCTTCTTGCAGACTTCGCCAAAATCTTGACGTAAATCTCGGATCTCGATCAGAAACTATACTTGTAGGTACACCATGTAGTCTGACAATTTCACTGATGTACAACTGAGTTAATCTTTCCAACAAATATTTGATATTAATTGGTAAGAAATGAGCCGATTTCGTAAGCCTATCGACTATAACCCATATCGAATCATGACCTTTCCTTGTCTTCGGCAAACCAGTAATGAAATCCATGGATATGCTATCCCATTTCCATTCTGGAATAGATAATGGTTGTAACATTCCAGCTGGTCTTTGATGCTCCACTTTCGCCTTTTGACAGACTAGACAAGTTGACACGCACCTAATCACATCACTCTTCAATCCATGCCACCAGAATAACTTCTTCAAGTCTTGGTACATCTTTGTTATGCCTGGATGCATACTCAATAAACTAGTATGGGCATGTTTCACAATATATCTTCTCAGCTCCCGGTTACGAGGAACACAGACTCTACCCCGAAACCTCAGAATTCCATCAGTTCCTTCTTTGAACTCTATTGTCTCGTCTTGCTTTATTTGTTCCCTTATTCCTTGCAAAAATTTATCAGCATTCTGTTTTTCCCTTATGTCTTCCATCAGCTCACTCGAGATAGTAACCATGTTAACACAGATCCTCCCTGGTTTTAACTCAACACATGACCACACATCTCTAAACTGTTCAATGAGCTCCTTTTCTTGATCATCGCGTGTAAGCACTGATTATCTTTCTACTTAAGGCATCAGTCACAACATTCGCCTTACCAGGGTGGTACAACAGTTGAAAATCATAATCTTTCAGGAATTCTAACCATCTCCGCTGCCTCATGTTCAACTCCTTCTGATCATACAAGTACTTCAAGCTCTTGTGATCACTGAAAATGTTGAACGTTGCTCCATAGAGAAAATGTCTCCATATCTTTAGAGCAAAAACCACAGCGGCCAATTCCAAATCGTGCGTTGGATAATTCCTCTCATGAACCTTCAATTGTCGAGAAGCATAAGCCACAACGTTCCGGTCTTGCATCAACACGCATCCTAATCCTTGATAAGAAGCGTCGCAATACACCTCAAAAGATTTCGTCGAATCTGGTAGGATCAACACCGGTGCAGTTGTTAATCTCTTCTTCAACTCTTGAAAACTGGCTTCACGTTCTTCCGTCCATTCAAAAGCTTGACTTTTCCTTGTAAGCTGCGTAAGTGGTCCAGCAATCTTGGAAAAACCCTCGATAAACCTCCGATAATATCCCGCAAGTCCAACAAAACTTCGAACTTCTGTTACCGTCTTAGGTCTTTCCCACTGTAAAACAGTCTCCACTTTTGATGGGTCCACTGCAATACCTTCTTTAGAAATTACGTGACCAAGAAATTGAACTTCTTCCAACCAGAACTCACACTTAGACAATTTCGCATGCAGCTGCTTCTCCCTCAAAATCCGAAGAACAATATTCAGATGTTCAGCATGCTCTTCCTTCGATTAAGAATAGATCAGAATGTCATCGATAAAGACAACGACAAATCTGTCTAAATAAGGACGAAAAATCCTGTTCATATAATCCATAAATATGGCAGGAGCATTCGTCACCCCAAATGGCATTACTTGATACTCATAATGTCCATAACGAGTTCGAAAAGCAGTTTTCGGCACATCTTCCCCTTTTACACGAATCTGATGATAACCAGATCTCAGATCTATCTTGGAAAATATCACAGCTCCTTTCAACTGATCCATCAAATCATCAATCCTTGGAAGCGAATATTTATTCTTGATAGTCACCTTATTCAGCTGACGATAATCCACACAAAGTCGAGACATTCCGTCCTTCTTCTTGACTAAAAGTACTGGCGCACCCCATGGCGAAACACTAGGTCGCACAAACTCTTTCTCCAACAGCTCCACCAATTGCTTCTTCAGCTCCTCCAATTCCACTGGCGACATACGATACGGTGCAATTGAGATAGGACCTGTTCCTGGTACTAAATCAATTGAGAACTCGATCTCCCTCTCAGGTGGCAAACCAGGTACGTCGTCAGGAAAAACATCAGGAAACTCGTTGACAACAGGAATAGTATTCACATCCTTCTCATTCTTAACTTCTAGAGAAGACAATACCATATATCCCTGTGCTCCGTCTCTTAACAAAGACTTGACCTTAACAGCAGTTAAGAATCCAGACTCCTCTTCCTTAGGAAAAACTATGGTTTTACTTGCACAGTCTATAAGGATATGGTTAGAACATAACCAGTCCATTCCTAATATTACATCTATCTCAATAAGAGGTAAACAAATTAAGTTGACCATAAACAAACGGCCATTCACAACAATAGGACAATCCAAACAGATCTCAGATGTAACAACAGGTTTAGCAGTTGGCGTAGATACACTCAATTTAACATTCAAAGAAGACACAGGCAACTTCAATTTCTCCACACAATCATATGCAATAAAGGAGTGTGTAGCACCAGAATCATACAATACAGTCAGAAGATTACCTCCAATGTCTCCTTCTCCCTGAATAAGATCATTAGACTTAGAAATCTCAGATCCCATCATTGTATATACTCGTCCTCCTGATCTTGGTTGAGTACTTCCAGATTTTTGCTGACTAGCTTTAACATATCGAACAGCAGGTTTCCTCTCCGGCTGTGGACAATCCTTCGATATGTGCCCAGGTTGCTTACAGTTGAAACAAACTGCACCTTTAACTGTGCACTCGGGAGAGATATGACCTTTCTTCCCGCACTTAAAACACGTCGGCGTAAACACCACTCTCTGTCCAGCTCCACTACCACTTGCACCTCCACTAACTGATGGTCGTTGAGATTGATTTCCTGTTGGCCTGGAATACGGCTTACGCTGAAACCGATTTGTATTACTACCTCCACCTCTCTGAAACCTTGTCGGCCCAAAGTTCCGATTTCTCTGATCTTTAGATGGCTCCAACTCCTCAAGTCGAGCACATGCATCCACCAAAGCATGAAACTGAGTCATTCTTAAGGATACCACTCCTCGTTTCAGTTCCACCCTTAAACCTGATTCAAACTTCCTGCATCTCCACACATCATCTTGCCGTGTCTGAGCATAATCTGAGAATTGAGACAAATTCTTAAATTTTGTGGCATACTCATTCACCGTCATATTCCCCTGTCGCAAACCAAGAAATTCCATTTCTTTGGCATGCCTAGCACTCGCAGAAAAATACTTATCCAGAAAAACATTTGAAAACACTTCCCATGTGATTTCAATTCCTTTAGCTTGCAATACTCGGCGGTTCCTCTCCACCAATGTTCTCAAGCATCACTTCTCGGCATGAAGACAACATAAGTTACCTTCTTATCGTCTCATGCATCTCATCCCTTCAAAAATCCTTTCCAAGTCTTGCATCCACTGACTTGCTTTCTCCGGATCAACCTCGCCTCTAAACTGTGGCGGATTGTGGCGCCTAAATTCAGATAAATTCAGGGCATCAGTAGTAGCATCTTGCTGTTGAGCTGCTCTCAGATTTTGCTGAGTAATCACTTCAGCCATACGCTGCATAGCCTCAGCAGCCGCACCATAGGGTCCACATCCCGATTCACATTAGCACGTCCTCTACCTCGTCCAGACATCTTCAAACAGAACCAAACAAAATTAGATACATCCTTTTAGATACTTCCGAAAGGATATAAATCACAGAGAAGCACACAGCACAAACAAAAACAGACCCAACCACAACCCCAAAAGACTCTAACTTGGGCTCTGATACCAACTAATGTAACACCCCTTTGGAGGATGTCACACATAAAAGAAAATAGAAGAAATAGAAATAAAACCTACCCAAGTTGTAAAACATTTGTCAAATAATAATATGGGTCGTAAAGTGATTCCTGATAGATAGTTTATTAAAAATAAAAGGTTGCGGAAAACATAAAATAGACCGAACAACACTGCTCATAATATACATATGTTCAAAGTTATAAGTTATACAAATAATTTATAACTACAATTACAAATATTTAAACAGAAATGAAGAAATAAAAATAGTAAAAAAAATCAATATATAATCCATACGCAGACGCGCCCAAAAAAAAAAAAAACATCAAGCATATTCACTCCTCTGAAGGATCACTCTCAACCTGAAAATGATCATCAGGGGACAAATATCTTGGATGCCTCGACTCTCGGCGATAACGTGATCGCGCCGTCGATACGATACTTATCTCACTAGGCTCTGTGGTCATACCACCAAAATGACGCCTAATGGATAAGGGTAACTCTAAGTGTAGAAACACTATCGTAGTCATGATCGGCTCTCCATCAAATCTATGACGTAAGGTCACAGTCATCCGTCCTGCATACGTCACCGAGTCTCTATCTCCTCTCATGTGCCACGATAGCGATCCACCATGAAACTCCAGCGTCACGAACCCCAAAAATCCGGGCACTGCCATACCAAAACTAATCAATCCAATGGATATGGATGATCAGATGGTTCTTGATCGTAAAACTGGTCGTCGGTTTGCTGATCTTCCTCCTCCTCGGGGTACAAGATCTCAAGAGGCTGTTCCTCTTCTTCTTCCTCAAACTCTTTATCGCATAAAATAAATATACAGGAAACACATACAATAAAGAGGTAAGACAATCTAAAATCACCACAAACATGGCCAATAAGAAGACGACAAACAACAATATATACAGTTTATGCAATACGAAAAGCTATAACAGTAATAATAATAGAATAGAGTAAAGCTTAGATATCATAATGTTACATAACATCACGGATATAACACAGATAAAAAAAACACAGATAAAACAATATCACAGAGAGAAAATGGAATAACATCCAAGATATAAAGATAAGAAATAGACCATCATCATAATAATTACCAGATAAAGATAAATAGAGAAAATGGAATAATATCCAAGATATAATCATATACACTAAGACACAATCCTACTCCATGGAGTTAAACACAAACAGATATCAGAGAGAATGACTTGCAAAATCTATTAGTACCACGGCTGCCCAACCAACTATTACGCTGTCACACGTTGCGTCAATAGCCTACGACACTGGGAATCCACCATCCAGGCGTAGTATAGTTCACGGTCTCCCGTTGTGGCACTATAGGCAATGTACTACTAGACTTTACAAACCTCGATTAAATATAGTACGTGTCGAGTCCATTAGTGTGCTATCGGTTTACCACGGCCCAGCGGAGCTACCAACTGTCCACATATGGGATCCCGTACACTAACGTCTCCAAGTTCATTAGAACAATGAACCACACTACGTTTATCGCATCGACAACACGATGTGATTCGTCTCGTCAACCAAAACACCAAAAATTGGCATAAAGACAATACATAATTCCAAAGATATGAAATTACGAAAATGCCCTCAAGATAATATGCCCTCAATGGCAGAAAAATAGAAAGCCTGTACGGGTTCTCATTTTCCCGACAGCGAAAAATCCTCAAAAGCCTGTACGGGTTCACATTTTCCCGACAGCGAAAATAAATACAGTAACGGTCAATCGCGTAGAAATTTTATCGCGTTTTCAAAATCTCGTCGTTTTTATAATCGTTTTGAAATTGCATAAATATATTTTTTTGTTTTCAAAATCGCGTAGGATTTTTAATACGTTTTCTCAATCGCGTAAGATTTTTAAATCATTTTCTTGACTGAATTCCTTAAAAATCATTGTTTAAATAAACAGAAATACTAAATAATACTTTTAAACTATGTATAATATTTTCCATACCATATACTGTCTTTTGGACATCTTTTCTATCTTATTTGTCTGTTTTTACTAAAAATTGACAGTATTTTGTTTAGAAAATTATATTAATGGTTTCCTAATTTTACCATAAAAATTCTGTTTATTAAATTTTTAAACCATATAATTAATCCTTTTGAAAATTACTAACATGCTTCAAAATATAGCATGAGTTATATGTTAGAAATCTTCGAAAGTTACTGTATTTCTCCTTACAGTAAAAATCATTAGTATTAACCTTTTTAAACTTAGTTCTAACCACTTTATTTCTTTAAAACTCATTGTAGAAAATTTACTTTAACTTGTATTGCTTCTTCTTGATTGAAAATAGCTTGGAATTAATTTTAGAAATCATGAATACCTAATTTGGCATGTTGGCCGAATTTGATAAAAACTTTGCATTTGATTTCCAAATTGTTTTTCACCTTCTAAATACATGTAAAATCTCTTGCATTGTCTATATTGATTAAATCATTACCTTAGAAAATAATTTTAGAAATTAAAATGTTGAAGGTAGACTTGTTGGCCGAAAATGTAAGGTTATGCCATTTGATTTCCAAATTCATTTTTCTTGATTTAAACAACTTGAAACCTTCTTAATTCTCCTAGGTTAATTAAATCACCTTTTAAGAAAATTAAGAGAACATTTTGGTTCTCCATTTTGTTAGTGGCCGTGAGCTATCATGGAGTGTTCTTTGGAACACACATGCATTTCCTTGACATGTTGTTCACATCCTATACATTATCATGCAATTCTATACTTTATCATACAATTTTAACACATGCAATATTATCAAAGCTTGTAGACATGCAACTTAAAGCTTGTAGACATGCAAATTATTACAAACAACAAATAGGAAAGCTATTAACAAATACACAACCACATCAAATAAGCTACTAACAAGCACAAACATGAATCCTTATGGATTCTACAATCACAAAATCAAAACTCCATCTTCTTACCACCATCCATAGGTGATAAGATTTGTCTTCCTCTTACCTTAAATGAAGACAAATGGTTTTTCTTTCACTCCTCCTAGTATTCAGTTTCTACAAGTTACTAACCATGAAAAAGAACCTAAACCATGGATAGATCATGGCTTAGAACTTTGAAAAAGAAGAGAGAAAAGAAAAACATGATATTTCACCTTCTAGGTAAAATTTTCAAGATTGGTTTCCAAGCTCCAAATGCAAGAATTTGTAAGAACTCTCAACTAGAGATGTTCTTAGCATGGTGTTTAGGTTTAGAAAAGTTGGCTTGATTGAATTTTGGGTGGTTGGATGATCAAGATACAAGCTTGGCCGAAAATGGTGAAGAAAAGAAACAAGAATGGTGGCTAGGGTTTTTGATGAGAGAGAAGAGAGAATTTTGCATGCAAGCAAAGTGAAGATTGATCTCCCACCTCCCTTGGCCGTAGCTCTCAAAGAGCATGCAAGATGTGCATCTTGCTTGGCTTCATCCAAGCCCTTGGATACATCAAAGGTTAGGATTAAAGCTTGCTTAACAAGCTTGTCTCCTATTGGTTGATTTTTGATGACTCACAAGCCTAATCACTGTGTTCATTAATTACCAGCTTAGTCAGCTAGCTGAGTCAGCTTGTTCTGGAAAGTTCTACTGCTAATGATGATTAATTAAGCTACTAAGTTAACTGTATTAGCTAAACGTGGGTCCCACAAAACATTTTCGGGTCCATTGTCATTTTATTATACTGACTAATAAAATAATATTATAAAATTATAAAATTATTTTATTTGACAAGCTTAAATCCTAAAAATTAAAAGATTATTTACTGTCTCATTTAGAATCGGGTTTAGTAAGATCCCCCAATTCTAAATAATAAAATAAGATTTCCTTGGCCCGAAAAAATATTATTTTCCTGCCTCGGAGCAAATCACACAAAAAGTCCATATAAAATCACAGATAGTAATATCGGACATTAAATCAAGTTGAAAACAATTAAAAACAGCAAAAATAGCAAAAACAGCACGTTCGGGACGTAATGGTCATTTTCCCATTTTTTCCCACAACGTAGCTAATCGTCCAAAAAGTTCAAATAAAATTACAGACAGTATTAATTGTCTGTATATCTTCCAGAAAAATTAAAACAGTAGCTCAAGAAAACTTTTATTTTACCGTCTCGGAACAAATTACGTAAAAAGACCGAATAAAATTTGAGCCTGTATAAACGTATTTGTATTTCACACAGAAATCGAGAAACAGTAAAATAGGGACACAACGGTCATTTACACAAAAACTTGAAAAACAGCAAACTGTACATTCGAAATATTTTCTAAAAATTGGGGCGTTACATTTAGCACTATATCTAGATCATTATGTAATCTTCTGTTGAAAGATGCATAATTTGATTAGACTCAAGAATGTCAAATTTTTTTTTGAAAAATTAATTAGTCTTCTAACATATGCTCTTATCATGCAATCCCTTGACTGGACTTTGCCATTTGAGTTAATGTGTGATGCTAGTGATTTTGTTGTTGGTGCTGTTTTAGGCCAAAGAAAGGAAGGTAAGCCTTGTGTGATTTGTTACGCAAGTAAAACTTAAAAATAATGCACAAATGAATTACACCACTACTGAAAAAGAACTACCTACTGTAATATTTGCACTGAACAAATTTCAATCTTATTTAATTGGTTCTTCTATTGCGATTTTCGCCGATCATGCTGTTGTTAGATATTTGATGTCTAAGCAGGATGCCAAACTAAGATTGATATAGTGGATCTTGTTGCTTCAAGAATTCAACATCATAATAAAAGATAAGAAATGAGTCAAAAAAGTTATCGCATATCATTTGTCCAAACTTACAACAGACTCACATTTTGATAACACACCCATCAATGATTCTTTTCCTAATGAATTTTTACTTTCTGTCAATTCCATGCCTTGGTTTGCTAACATAGTCAATTTTCTTGTAATAGGAAAGATGTTGCCTTAATGGACACACCAAGACAGAAAGAAATTTTTGACAAAGGTGAAATTTTTTTATTGAGATGACCCATACTTGTTCAAATATTGTCCTAACTAAATCTTTCGGAGATGTGTGCCCGACAATGAAGTAGGTAGTGCCATTAAATTTTGTCACTCAGAAGCATGTGGTGGTCATTTTTCTTCAAAGAAAACAACTATGAAAATCTTGCAGTGTGAATTTTATTGGCCCACTTTATTTAAGGATAGTTACACCTTTTACAAAAGTTGCAAAAATTGTCAAAAATAGGCTCCATTTCCAAAAGAAACATGATGCTTCTGAACCCTATCTTTGTCATTGAAATTTTTTATTGTTGAGAAATTGATTTCATGGGTCTATTTACATCCTCATTTGGATGTGTGTATATTTTGGTTGAAGTTGATTATGTCACAAAATGGATTGAGGCGATTCTATGCGACACAATGATCATAAAACTGTTCTCAAATTATTAAAAGAAAATGTCTTGTGTCAATTTGGAATCCCTCGAGCTATCATCTGTGATGGGGGAACACATTTTTGCAATAAACCATTTAAATTTTTAATGAAAAAATATAGTATTACACATAAAATTGTCACCCCTTATCATCCTTAGACAAATGGAAGGTTGAATTGGCAAATAGGGAGATTAAACAAATTTTGGAAAAAAATGGTTAACCCAAATCATAAAGATTGGTCTTTAAGACTAAACACTGCACTTTGGGCTTACTGTACTGCTTTCAAAACATCTTTGGACATGTCACTCTATCGGTTAGTCTATGGAAAACCTTGTCACTTGCCTGTAGAATTGGAACATAAAGCATTTTGGGCCATTAAAGCTTTCAACCTAAATCTTGATGATGCTTGCAAGTTACGTAAATTGCAATTAAATGAACTTGAAGAATTGAGAAATGATGCATATGAAAACTCAAAGATTTATAAAGCTAGAACAAAAGTTTTTCATGACAAGTCAATTTTAAGAAAATCTTTTGAAATTGGTCAAAAAGTTTTGCTTTATAATTCTCGTTTGCACCTATTCCCTGACAAATTGAGATCTAGGTAGAGTGGTGCTTTTGTTGTCAAACATGTGTATCCTCATGAGGCCATAGACATTGAAAATCTTAGGAATGGTAATATGTTTAAAGTCAATGGACAAAGACTCAAACCATTTCTGGAAAACTAAGTTGATGAGGTAGAATTCTTCTCTTTTTCTAATTCTTGTTATGAATAGAATGTATTCTAATTTTGTTGCCTTCTTTTTGCAATTCTTTATGCTCCCTGGGTTAAGTGGCGGATAATGGTATTCCATGGATCTCGAGTCAGTTTGTTTTCAGTTTTTCATAATAACTAAATCCTTCTCCTTTAAATTGAATGTCATTCTCTCAAATTTAAGAAAACATTTTCCTTTCCTCCCTCAAAATATTCTGGCAAAAATCTACAGAGCTAGATGTGAAAGATTGAGACTGTTAATGCACAAGGGTATGCTAGAAGATGTACGCTGGATAATTGAAGCAAAGGTTCGTCTAGCAGGTGAGTCTTCAATTTCATTTGACTCATATATGCTAGGTCTTGGTAGAAGTTAGTATTCTAAAAGGAGAAGAGCAAAAATGTTATAAGTCTGTCACAAATGTGCACGATGGAATTGTAATAAGCGATGTTATTCTTTGGGAATAGTTTTTGTAAATCGAGAAGATAAAATATTTTTCATTAAGAATGGATTGAGTAAGGAGTCATTAGATGATATCTTATTGACTCTTGAGATGCATTCTTGTGGATCTGTGCATCTTGAACTTCTTAATATGTGGAATCTCTTCAAGGACGAACAAAAACGTTACAGTCTTGGAAATCTAACTCTAAAAGACCTTGTTTGCCAATTTATAAGAAAATTGGATGGGAAGCTTATCCTCGACTCATCGAAAGCATTTAAGTTGTTACTGGATCACAACAACATATATATATTATCTTATTCTTCTTCTTCTTAAAAAAAAAGAGAAGGGCGATTGAAAGAGTACCATGCTCTTAATTGAGTGTGGAGCCCCTGCCAATGGCAGACCCATAATTGACTCGGGTGGACCTTTGCATGCTGGTCCTTAAAAAAGGTTCATGTACCATTATTAAGACCTTTTGTGTACTGCAAGTGCACGGGTCATTCAAGTAATAAAGTGAAGAGTAAAGTATCGTTCTCACGAGGATAAGTTTATTTCCAATGCTAAGTATTAATCGATAGTTTAAGTAATTCTATTCAAGAACATAAAAATGGAGAAAAATGCAATAAGATAAATCTAAAAACTATGAAGCAATAAAGATAATGGTTTAGAGATTAAGGAAATCCTTTTTCATCTCATACTTCAACTAATGATATGCAATCCCTTAAGCAACATCAATGAATAGTTAAGTTAGCTTGAGAATCTACTTTAGTCAAAAGCCTATGTCTAGGTCAATCAACCATAGCTTCATTTGCCCAACTCACTAAGTTTCCTTCAAAGCTAACACCAAATTCACTCATTGAGATCTATTCTCAAACACACGCTATGCATGGCTAAAGGGTATATTTCTATCCCATTAGCAAATTAACTCGTATAGAATCGAACATGCATTAATCATACATATGATCTAAACATATGATCTAAAACCTAAAATCCTATGTCTAGACTTATTAGATTTCATCAAATCACTTAAATGTTGGCCAAACACCCAAGAACATTAAGAGTAATATGATTGAACATAACCAAACATCAATATATACTCAAAGTAGTACAAAATCATCAATATTCATACAAAGATTCAAAGTAATCCCTAAATACTGCTCAACTATACATTGAACACAAAAATAAAACAACGAAAATAGTGTTCAAGAGATAGGGAAAGAGAGGAAAACAAAGGGAGGAGGAAGGAAAGCTTATTGATATTGCCATTGATGCTTGAATCTCCCTCCATGAGGAAGATAACCTCCAACCTTGGCTCCTAAGGCCTCCAATCCGCCCAGAAATGAAGCTCCAGCCGCAGCCTCTCAAACCCTAAACAACTCTCCTAAGAAAATCTAATAAAAATCTATTTATAGGCTCAGTTCGGTGCGTCACGTCGTGGCGCACATGCCTCGGATGTAAGTACTGACAGCAAGTGAGGCGCATCACGCTGCGGCGTGCATTACCCAGCACCACGACATCCATGACTCAGGGACAATAGGTGAAGTGCTCACGCCGCGGCGTGCATTTCCTTGCACCACAGCGTGCTATGCTGGAATGCTTCCTTAGTTTTATCCTCTAATGTTAGGCCTTGACTTGCATCAATTCATCTCTTTTGAGCCCATTCTACATTAGAGAAATCACCGAGTCAAATATAAGTTGTAAATCCACTTAATCATTTAAGAATATGCACAATTTGCTCAAGATCATATAGGAAGGTGTTGAAATTGCATTTGATAAATATAAACCTAAAACCTTCTAAATATGCATAAATATAAGGACTAAGCAATCTATGAAGCACATATATAGGGCATAAATAACTACATTTTGTGAAGTTATCATACCCCCAAACCTAAGTTTTTGCTAGTCCTCAAGCAAAACAAAGTATGATTAAGTAAACTTACATTAACCAATCACACTTACATGCATTGCACAAATATGATAATTTCAATTTTCTTTTAACCACAACTAGTGCATAATGATTGTATTAGCCCTCAAATAATGTGCATGCCTCACAATTAAGCTCAACACTTACACAATCCTTATCATGCTAACAATCAAGCTTCCTACCATGCAAATCACATTTTCCACAAACATGCAAGCCAAACTTATTTTTTTCAAATTATACTCATCTAGATAAGTTTATGAGTATACACATGGATACAAATCAAAGAATTCACAAAATTATAATTTAACTATCTCTCCACTAATGTAAATTACACACAATTGAAGATCAAAAGGGTCTTCAACAGCTTGTAATGTAAAGCTAAGGTAATGGGGTGAAGAATAAAAGGGAAAGGATACAACACAAACATTGAAAAACATAACATGACATTTCAAGACTTGAGCCACTACAACAAGGGTAAGCAAAATGAAATAAATAACACTCTCTAGAACCATTCAATGCTTTTTCACATTTGCTTTCTTTCTTTCTTTTGCTTTTCTTCTTTTTGTTTTTTTTCCTTTCTTTTTCTTTTCTTTTCATTTGAACAAAATAATTTCTTGTAAAGCAAATGGTTCCTTCAAATGGTCATGGAATGCCTTAGTTTTTGTCTTATAAATGAGGGCATTTTCAAATGCCTCATTTCACAGTTCTTCCAACTCCTGTAGTTGGAGCTTCCTCTGCTTCCCAACACCTTCCAAGTCCGAATTTACTTGCTTAATGACCTAATAAGGTTGATGTTGTAGCTCAACGGGAAAATGATAGGGCTTTCCAAATACTAACCAAAATAGGGACATACTAATTGGGGGTATTATATGCAGTCCTGTAAGCCCATAATGCATCATCAATTCTTGAACTCCAATCCTTGCATGTTGGATTAACAGTCTTTTCAAGGATTGACTTGATTTCACGGTTGGATACTTCAGTTTGCCCATTTGTCTAGGGATGATAGGGAGTAAAAATTTTGTGCATCACTCCATATTTCTTCAAAAGAGCATCAAACGATTTGTTGCAAAAATGCATCCCTGGATCACTGATTATGGCTTTCGGAGTTCCAAACCTAGAGAAAATTTATGACTTTACAAAATCCACAATAGTTTTGGAGTCATCAGATCTAGTGGCTTTCGCTTCCACCCATTTAGACACATAATCAGCAGATAAAAGAATATATGAAAAACCTAAAGAATGGGGAAATAGTCCTATGAAGTTAATGCCCCACACATCAAATACTTCCATAAAGATGATTGGGATTTGAGGCATTTGATTCCGAGGACCTATATTACCTGTTCTTTGACAGCGGTCATAATAGTTACAAAAGTTGTAAGTATCCTTGAAAATTGTTGGCCAATAGAAACCACTGTCAAGTACCTTGTTGGCTGTCCTTTTTATTCCAAAATGTTCTCCACAAGCATAGGTGTGACAAAAGGAGATAATGTAGTGAGTTTCTGAGTCCGAAATGCACCTCCTAATTACTTGATCTGCACAATGTTTCTAGAGGTAAGGATCATCCCATATGTAATATTTACAATCACTCCTCAGTTTATCTCTTTGAGCCTTGTTCCAGCCTTTCGGAAAGTCTTTGGTGACCAAGTAATTTGCAATATCAGTATACCAAGGGATTATAGCCTTGATGGCCATCAGATACTCATCCGAAAAACTTTCTATGATTGGTATTTCCTCCTCCTCAGTCACCAACCTACTCAAATGGTCTGCTACCAAGTTTTTGCTTCCCTTTTTGTCTTTTATTTCCAAGTCAAATTCCTGGAGCAGTAGAATCCATCAGAGCAATCTAGGCTTCACTTCTTTTTTTGTGAGAAGATACTTCAAGGCTGCATGATCTGAAAAAATAATTACTTTAGAACCAATAAGATATGATCTGAATTTTTCTAAAGCAAACACCACAGCTAGAAGTTCTTTTTCAGTTGTAGAGTAATTAAGTTGAGCATCATTTAGAGTCCTTGATGTATAATAGATAACATAAGGCACTCTATCAACTCGTTATCCTAGGATAGCCCCTACCGCAAAGTCACTGGCATCACACATTAACTCAAATGGTTGGTCCTAATTTTGTGACCTTATGATAAGCGCAACAGTCATCAATTCCTTGAGCTTAGTGAAAGCTCCCATACATTTCTCATCAAAGTTGAATGGAACATCCTTTTGAAGTAGTTTGCAAAAGGGTAATGATATTTTGGAGAAATCCTTGATGAATCTTTGGTAGAAACCTGCATGACCAATGAAAGAACGAATTTCCCGCATACTAGTGGGTGGGGTTAAAGAATGCATGAGTTCTACCTTAGCTTAATCTACCTTAATTCCCCTAATAGAAATTACATGACCCAACTATAACATCCTGATTTTCGTTTTTTCTGCATAAATATTAATTTTCTAATTTTTGTGATTTTTGAGAATTTTTGTGGATTTTTCTGAGACTGTGAATATTTTAGTATTATTTTGGACCGTCTATAAGCTCGGGGTGGGCCCGGAAACACTAAAAATTGTTATGGGCCAAAAAATTTTGTACTATTAATGCGGGGTCGTGGATCTTACTAAACCGGAAACCGGATACAGTTACTAAATTTTCTTATACTGTGATTTTATTATTCACTGTACAAAATTACTGGTTTGTGAGCAATAATTTTATTCTGTGAGTAATAATTTCTTGTAGCTTTAGCCATGTGATGGCCATGTGCTACTAGTATTAAGAAGTCAAAATTAGTGGCTTGATGTGATTATTAACCAATAGGAGTAAGTCAACAAAAATGGCTTGCTTAATTAGTTTTTTTAAGCTAGGTGAATTAGTAAGTTAACTTAAGATTAAATGGTCACAAATTGAAACAAATCTTAGTTAGTAAAAGGCATGGAGTTCCACGGCAATGAAGGAGCTTCTAGGACATTCAAGAGACAATGAATCATCAAATGGTGACCAAAGCATGACTTGAACCATGTGCTTGATTTGCACCTTGATTGACCATGCATTAATTCACCCACATGCTAGCACTAGCACTCCACGACAATGAGCTTTAGAATAGGCTATTCAATCACAATTCTATCACCTTTGTCTCCTAAGCCATTCTCTTCATTTCTTCATTTCCTAACTTAGCAAAAAACTACATTTCTCTCCTCCAAAACACCATTCGGCCATCACACCCAAGACAACCTTCCAAGCTTCTAAAATTTCATCCAAGCTTATTTCCTACACCTTAACATCATTCTAAGACACTTCTATGTTGAAGACTTAAGCAAAATCCTTCATCTTCTACCTTTACTACAAGTTAGGGTTCTTGAGATTTCAAGGTAAAAATTCTTCTTCTTTGTTTCTAAGTTGATTTTTGAGTTTCTAAACCATGATTGTTCCATGGTTTCTCTTTTCCAAGCTTTGTTGGTGACTTTGGTTTGGTTTAAGTTATTAGGATTTTCTTGTAGTGATTCACGAAATCCATAGAAGATCAAGCAAGAAGGATTTTTGTCTTCCTAGAGGTAAGAGGGGGATTACCCTCATCAACCATATGTTGGTGGTGAGGAGATGACCTTGTTTGTGGTAGAAAATCCATAAAGATTTATTCACTTGTATGATTTAAGTTGCTTTGTTTGTGGTGGTTTATGCTTGGTTTATTTTTAAAGCTTTGATTTATGCTTGTTTATTTGATTATATGTTGGTTTACTTGGTTATATGCTTGATTATATGCTTCCATAAGTATGATGGTATTTGTGTGAAGTAGGATATGATTATTATGATGAGAAAATTGTATCAAATTCCAAAGAACCTAGGGGGAGGCTCACGGTTTTGACTATCACCAAGGAAACAAGATGTTTCAAATTATTTCTTAAGTTATGGATTGATGAATTTAAGGGTGAGAAGTTGGATTAAAGGTTTTGTAAAAGATTTTGATGGTGAAAAATGATTTGGTAAAGGATCTTGGTGATGATAAATGATTAAATTTGAATATGAAAATTAAACTTAATTTTCGGCCAACACACCAAAGTGTGGAATTTTAAACCCTAGATTATTTACTAAATATGGATTTTGGTAATTAGTGAACAAGAGTTTAATTTAATAAATTTTTAGTAGATAAAGGGAACTAGAAAATATTAATGTCTTGTTTTTACGCTTTTTTTCATGCTTTTGTATTGACCGCGGTGTCCCTGTTTTTACGTTCTTGAATTTTGTATGAAAACAACTACGATAATACAGTTCAAATTTTATTTGATCGTTTTATTTAGTTTGTTTCGAGACGGTAAAATAAAAATTTTTCAAATTAATTTTTCTCGAAAGATATACTGATAAATAATACTTCTTGGATATTTTATTTGAACGTTTTGGACGATTACCTACGTTGTGGGAAAAACGAGAAAATGACCGTTACGTCCCGAACGTCTTGTTTTCTCATTTTTGTCTGTTTTTAATTGTTTTCTTCTTGATTTAATGCCGAAAAATAATATGAACTTTTTGTGTGATTTTTCGAGAAAATAATATTTTCCTGAAAATCTTATTTGATTATTTAGAATCTTACTTAACCCGATTCTAAATGAGCTTTTAATTTTTAGGATTTAAGCATCAAATAAAATAATTTTATATTATTATAATATTATTTTATTAGTCAGATGTTTTAGTGACAGTGGACTCGAAAATATTTTGCGGGACCCACAATTAGCAGAATGGTTAGATCGGTAGCTTAATTAATCACCGTAGGCTGTAGAACTTTCCGAGAAGTGAATATTTCAAGTGAGCATTTATTACGCAGGTGTGACTAAGCCATGTGAGTCAAAACCAACCAATGAGAATTAGGCTTGCTCACCAAGGCTTAATCTTAGCCTTTGATTCATCCAATGGCTTGGATGAAGCCAAGCAAGGAGCCACCTTGCATGCCCTTAGAGAGCTACGGCCAAGTGAAGGAGGAAGGACCAAAAATCACTTTGTCTTCATCACTTTTCTCTCTTCTCTCTCATCAAGAACCCTAGCCACCATTCTTGCCCATTTTCTTCACCATATTCGCCAAGCTCATTTCCTAACCATCCAACCATCCAAAAATTTTTCTAACCAAGTTTCCTTAACCTAAACACCATTCTAAGAACCTTTGTAGTTGGGAGTTTCTTCAAATTCTTCCATCTAAAGCTTGGAAACCAACCTTGAAGTTTTACCTAGAAGGTGAAATTTCATACTTTTCTTTTCTCTCTTTTTTTTTTCAAAGTTCTAAGCCATGATTTTTCCATGGTTTAGCTTCTTTTTCATGGTTAGTAACATGTAGGTTTTGTTTGAAATTTTTAGGTGTTTGGTGGAGTGAAAACCGTGACCTAGAGGTGAGAAAGCAAGCTTTTTGTCTTCATTTAAGGTAAGAGGAAGACAATTCTTATCATCCCTTGATGGTGGTAAGAAGATGGGTTGTTTGTAGAATCCATAAGGATTCGGTTGTGGTGTGTTTATTGATGTGTATTTGTTAATTTTTGTGGTTGTTAGTAGCTTAAGTGTTATGTGTTAGTAGCTTTCCTATTTGGTAATTGTAATAATTTTGCATGTCTAATAGCTTTTGATTGTATGTCTATAAGCTTTAAATTAGGTTTTTTGTGTTAGAAATATTTTGCATGTGTTAGAGATATAAATGCATGTGTTAGAATTGTATGATAAGGTTTAGGATGTGAATAACATGTGTAAATTTGCATGAGTGTTCCAAAGAGCACATCCAATAGCTCACGGCAATGACAAGTTTGGAGGACCAAAATGTTCTCTTGATTTTTCCTAAAGTGTAGCTTAATTAACCTAGGAGAATCAAGAAAGTTTCTAAATGCATTTTTCTTTGATCAAATCAATTAGAAATCAAATGGTACAAACTTAGTATTTTGGGCCAACATGCCTAAAGGATTAAATTGACTATAGATAACTATTTTCTAAAATGATTTAATGAACTTAGACTATAGAATACATTTGATATGATTTAAAAGGTGAAAGACATTTTGGAAATCAAATGCAAAAGTTTTATAAAATTCGGCCACTATAGGAATTCATGATTTTTAAAAACTTGTTTCTAAACCTTTTTCAATTAAAAAGAAACAATACAAGTTAAGAAGAAATTTTCTATAATGATTTATGAAGGAACCAATTGATTAGAAGTAAGTCTAAAGGGTTAAAATTCATAATTTTATCATTAGGAAGGAAATACAAGAATGTTAAGAAATTTTCTAACATATAGCTCACTTTTGGTTTTGAAGCATGTTAGAGATTTCAAAAAGAATTTAATGAAATGGTTAAAAATTTAGGTAAATAGAAATTTTATGGAAAATTTAGAAAATCATTATTATAAGTTTCTAAACAAAATACTGTCAATTTTTAGTAAAAATGAACCTATAAGATAGTAAAAATATCCTAATGACAAGATACGGTATGAAAAATTATTCTAATAGTTTAAATGTACTAAATATTATTTCTATCTGTTTAAATGGTAATTTTAAGGGCATTCGAATAAGAAAATGATTTAAAAATCCTACGCGATTGAGAAAATGTATTAAAAATGCTACGCGATTTTAAAAACAGAAAAATATCCTTACCCGATTTTTAAACGTTTGTAAAAACGACGAGATTTCAAAAACGCGATAAAATTTCTACGCGATTGACCGTTACCGTATTTATTTTTCGCTGTCGGGAAAATGTGAACCCGTACAGGTTTTTGAGGTTATTTCGCTGTCGGGAAAAAGTGAACCCGTACAGGCTTTCTGCCATTGAGGGCATATATTTTTATCTTAAGGGCATTTTCGTAATTTCATATATTTGGAATTATGTTTTGTCTTTATACCGATTTTGGTGTTTTGGGTTGACGAGACGAATCACATCGTGTTGTCGATGCGATAAGTGTAGTGTAGTTTATTGTTCTAATAAACTTGGAGACTTTAGTGTACGGGATCCCACATGTGACGTGGTATCCGTGGTAAACCGATAGCACACTAATGTACTCGACATTCACTATATTTAATCGAGGTTTGTAAAGTCTAGTAGTACATTGCCTATAGTGCCACAACGGAGATCATGAACTATACTACGCCTGGATGGTGGATTCCCGTGTCGTAGGCTATTGACGCATGTGATCGCGTAATAGTTGGTTGGGCAGCCCGTGGTACTAATAGATTTTTGCAAGTCATTCTCTCTGATATCTGTTTGGGTTTAGCTCCATGGAGTAGGGTTGTGTTTTGGTGTATTTGAGTATATCTTGGATAATATTCCATTTTTCTCTATTTATCTTTATCTGGTAACATCTTGGATGTTTTACATTTTCTCTATTTGTATTTATCTGATAATTTTTATGTTAGTTGTCTATTTCTTATCTTAGTTTATCTGTGAAATTGATTTATCTGTGTGAATTTCTTTATTTGTGTTATATCTGTGATGTTCAAACACTAGGATATTTAATATGTATTACTTGTTATAGTCTCTTCGTATTGTATAAACCGTGTAGTAGTTAATTGTCGTCTTCTTATTTGCCATGTTGTGATGATTTTATGTTGTCTTACCTCTTTATTGTATGTGTCTATTGTCTATTTATTTTATGCGGTAAAGAGTTTGAAGAGGAAGAAGAGGAACAACCTCTTGAGATCGTGTACCCGAGGAAGAGGAAGGTCGTGCAAGCCGACGATCGGTTTACGAGCAAGAACCATCCGATCATCCATACCCTCCGGATTGATTGTGTGGGGGATGGCGACGCCTTTGCATTTTTGGGATTCATAGAGCCGATATTCCATGGAGGTGATCGGCTTGGCATTTACGAGGAGATCGTGCTTCGTACCTATCTTTGGACGTATGATGTGATTCTACGTCATCGGTTTGATGGAGATCCGATTGCGACGACGACATTATTTACGCACTTAGAGTTACCCTTATCCATTAGGCGTTATTGGGGTGCCGAAAACCCCGAGCCTAGTGAGATAAGCATCGTGTCGATTGCGCGATCCCGTTATCGCCGTGTGTCGAGACATCCGGATATCTATCTCCCGATGATCATTTTCGATCGAGAGTGATCCATCCGAGGATTAGATAACCATGATGTTTTTTTTTGGGCGCGTCATTTGTATATATATTAACTCTTTTATTGCTTTCTTTATTGTTTTCGTTTAAATAGTAGTAGTCTTAGTTGTAAATTATTTGTACGCTTTATAACTTAACCATATGTATATTATTAGTGATGATGTTTTTTTTTTTTCGTATTTTCCGCATTAACTTTTTATTACATATTTCGTATCGAATTATTTTACAACCCGTAATAATATTTATCAAATGTTCCGCAACTTGGGTAGATTTTATTTCTATTTATTTTATTTTCTTTTATGTGTGACATCCTCCAAAGGGGTGTTACAAAGGGAACTAGATTTAATGGTTGGATTTAAGTTAGTATGTTAAAGTTATAATATTTAATTAAATCAAAGAAATCAAACTTTTGAAAAGAATCATAGAAAATAATACGTAAAGGATTTTTAGAAAGATAATATTTTCAAGAAGGCTAAAATGCATATATTATTTAGAGGATTTTATAAAATAAATTTAGAAAGTTGAGAAAATATTTTACGTAAGTGAAAAATGCTAGAAATTATTATTTTTAAGCTACGCAATTGATTTTTATACTATGCAATTGAGAATTTGATTTTAAGTTGTTGTGATTAAGAAAACGTTTAAAAACCTCTACGCAATTTAAAAACGTTTGAAAATATTTATGTGTTTTAAAAATGTTTGAAAATATTTATGTAATTTAGAAAATGTTTGAAAATATTTCTGCGATTTAGAAAACGTTTGAAATTATTTACGTGATTACGAAAATGTTGAAAAATACTTACATAATTTGAAAAGGAAGAAAAACGTTACGCTATTTCAAAAATGCGATAAGATGTTTACGCTATTGGAAATTACAACAATTGGCTGTCGGGCTGTCATGGTGGGTCCCGTTATGTTGGAAAGTAATATTGTCAAGAAATGACGTGTATATGTGAAATACTGTAAAATAATGGTTGTATGTATTTTTGAATCATACATCATGCATGAAAAAACATGTCAAGTAAGGCGATTGGCCTAGGAGATGGAAATTACACCTTCATGCGGGTGAGAATTGCGTAGTTACGATCTTCAGTGATCTTGGGGACGTCGGGGTGTGGAATATCGTATATAGCCAGTTGGTAGCACCACTACATCGTGGTATCCTTTGCAAACACATCGACGGTCCTGACGAAGTTACTACTCTTTTCGTGATTGGTTGAGAGTGTCTGTATCGGCCATGTTGCGCACCATGATTTGATATATATATTGGCACATGATTTGAGGCTAACGATATACAGACATGTCCTCCCTATCATTATCTCCAAAATTATGATTAGCTCCATGGAGTAGGAAATGGGTCATTGTGCACGTGTATTGTAGGTCAGCATATTGGTGTGATGCTTATGCTTGTTTAATATGTTATCTATGATATGATATGATATGACTGTATGAGATATTTTGTAACTGTAATATTTGCTGTCATTTTCTATATTGCCTCATTGGTATTGATGAAAGGGGATCTCACCTCTTTATTATGTTATATCTGTGTATTGTATGTATTTGATGAAGACCGAGGAGGCGAGGAGGCTGATAAGTCTTTTTACTACCAGTAATAGTTTTCTATGCTTGCTTAGTATGGCGGTGAGGTGCCAAGTTTTAGGTTTTGTCACAGTACAATTCCACGGTGGAATTGATGCGTGGCGAGTTAATTTAGATAGGGAAAGGTTTGTGTATACCGGGGATCTGACTCTACACTTAAGTGGTACTAGGGATGGTATTCCTGTTATGACATAACACGTGTCTGTATGTCTAGAGTTTTATATGCCTATTCATGAGCTTTGGAGTAGGAATAATAATACTTATACGCCACATGAGGATACCATGATGTCAACTGCTTGGACTCCCGTCCATCGCGACATGCCTATACCGGGAAATTTGCCTGTTTCAGTTCAAGAGGAAGATCAAGTGGGGGATATTAATCTTCAGATGTTTGGACTTGGACCGGATCGAGTTTTTATATGGTAGTTGTTCACGGTCTTCTATTTTTGGTATGTAATATATATATATATTATCTTTTGGGAGTGTAATTATGTAAATTATTTGTAAACAAGGTTTATAATATGTAATATATGGTGTGTTAGTTTTGAATTACGTTTTCACGTTTAAGGTTTTTATTTATTTTCTGTTATTCCGTAAACAAAATTTTAAAATCAGTGTTTTTACAAGATTAATTCTTTTACAACTCAGGTAAGTTATATTAGGATTAGTCTTAAATGTGATACCCTACGGTGGGTGTTGCACCAACACTATACCTTCCTCTACCATGAAATGACATTTTTTCCAATTCAGCACAAAGTTAGTGTCAATGCATCTTTTTAACACCAATGTTAGATGTTCTAAACAGTTCACAAAACCATTTCCAAGAACACTGAAATCATCTATAAAAACCTCTATAATGCTTTCAATATAATTAGAAAATATGCTCATCATGCATCTCTGAAAGGTCTCTGGTGCATTGCAAAGTCCAAAAGACATTCACCTATATGCGAAGGTACCAAATGGACAAGTGAAAGTGGTTTTGGCTTGATCTTCTGGAGCAATGGCAATCTGATTATAACTTAAAAATCCATCTAGAAAACAGTAGTGAGAATGACCAACTAATCTTTCCAACATTTGATCAATAAAAGGTAAAGGAAAGTGGTCTTTTCTAGTGGTAGCATTCAGCTTCCTATAATCAATGCAAACACGCCACCCTGTTTGTAACCTAGTGGGGATAAGCTCATTTTGAACATTTCTTACCACAATAATTCCAGATTTCTTTGGTACTACCTGGACTAGGCTTACCCACTTGCTGTCAGAAATGGAGTAAATCACCCCCACACTTAGGAGCTTCAGTATCTCCTTTTTCATAACCTCCATCATAGGAGGATTCAACCTTCTCTAGGGTTCTCTCATAGGTTTAGCACCCTCCTCCATTAAGATTTTGTGCATGCAAATGGAGGGACTAATACCCTTGATGTCAACTATCGACCAACCAATGGCTATTTTGTGCTCTTGCAAAACAACCACCAATTTCTCTTCTTGTTCTTGGGTGAGTGACTTTGTAATTATCACTCGAAGTGTGTCATTCTCTCCTAAGAATATATATTTAAGATGATCATGTAATGCTTTTAGTTCTAATTCGAGTGTCTGCACCATAGAAGGTTGAGGTACATCAGTAGTAATTAGTAATTCAACAAAAGAAACCTCATGTTCTTCTGAAGTAGAAGAGAGCTCTTGCAAAGCAGCTATGACATCATCAGTGTCCTCATCCCATGGCTCTATTTCATCATCTTTCTCTTCTTCCTATATATCTAAGCTTTGAGTCAAAACTATATCAAGAGCATTAAAATGGTCAGACTCAAAAGCTGTAGAAATTAAAGAATCAAAAGCATCAAAAGAGTCGATTAAACAAGTAGAGTGCATATCACTCTGGTATCTCATGGCCTCAAAGATATTGAATCTGATTAGCTCCCCATCAAATTCTATTGTCAATGTCCCGAAGTGCACATCAATTTTTGTCCGAGCAGTCTTCAAGAATGGTCTCCCTAACAAGATAGGAGCAGAGTTGGGGGATTTGTCCTCTTCCATGTCCAACACATAAAAGTCTGCCGGAAACACTAATTCATTCACCTGCACTAAAACATCTTCAACAACACCCTTTGGGTATGCATTAGATCTATCAACTAATTGAATTATAACACCAGTTAGTTCCAAAGGACCTAGATGTAAAGATGCATAAATGGAATAAGGCATGACATTTATAGATGCACCTAAATCTAGCATTGCTCTCCCAAACCTTGTGTTACCTATAGCGCATGGTATGGTGAATGTGTCAAGATCCTTACATTTAGTTAGGAGTTTTTTTTTTAATTACAGTTGAAACATTTTCTCCCACTTGAACCTTTTCATTTCCTTTTAATTTCCTTTTGTTAGTGCATAATTCTTTCCAAAACTTTGCATATCTAAGTACTTCCTTAATGACATCTAACAAAGGGATGTTAACTTCCACTTTTCTAAAAGTCTTTAGGATCTATTTTTCTGCTTCTTCTTTCCTCGTCTTTACCAATCTACTAAGAAAAGGTGTTGTAGTGATATATTTAGGAAGTGGTTTAGGGATATTTACCTTAGGGGCTTTAGAACTTTGCCCCTCTTCATTTGCTTCCTTGGGTGTTTCATCTTTCTCTTTAGTGTTTAGTGGAAGATGTAGGTTCATCCAATGTCTTCCCACTTCTCAATATGACAGCACTAGCATTTTCTCTCAGATTTACTTCAGGTAGTGAGGGAAGTTTCCCCGAAAGTTGGATCTGAACCTTGTTGAGTTCTGTGGATATCTAGCCTACTTGATTCTGCATGTTGTTGATAGTGGCCCTTGTCTCTTGTTGGAAACTTTGCATAGTGGCCTTCTACTCTTGCTAAAATTAAAGGTTACTAGTAGCCATTTGCATCATTAACTCTTCCACTGAAGGTTTAGGCTACCTTGGTGCTTGAGCTTACTGCTATCTTGGGGGAAAGGTGCTTGCCTTTGCTGAAATCCTGGAGGTCTATAAGCTTGAGGTTGATTATAGGGTTGCTTTGCATAGCTAAAGTTAAGATGATCCCTCCACCTCGGATTATATGTGTTAGAATAGGGGTTGCAATTTTTAAAAAGTCCAGAATATCTCCCTACTGCCTTTGCCTCCTCATTTGTGTCCTATTGTAGAGTGGGACACATATCAGTGGGATGTCCAGAAGAGTAACAAATCCCACAAGTATTCACCAGTGCTTTTCCATTATCCATAAGCCACTGAACCATGGCAGTTAATTGGGTCATCTACTGTTGCAAACTAGTTGTTTCTACTTCTTTAACTACTCTCACTCTGGTGTCATTCCAAGTGAAAACTTGTTGAGTGTTAGCAGCTATCCTCGAGATCAGGTTTCTAGCTTCTTGAGGAGTCTTATCAACCAAAGCTCTTCCACTAGCAGCATCAATCATGTTGCAGTCCATCACTAGTAAACCCTCATAGAAATATTGAATTAGAAGTTACTCAGTGATTTGATGTTGAGGGCAGCTAGCACATTGTCTCTTAAACCTCTCCCAGTAGTCATGAAGTGATTCCCCATGCCTTTGTTGGATACTATAAATTTATTTTTTAATGGTTGCGGCCTTTGAGGCAGGGAAGTATCTATTTAGGAAAACTCGAGCTATGTCTTGCCATAAATTAATGGATCCGGGTGGCAAATAGTATAGCCACTCCTTTGCAAAATCTTTCAATGAGAAAGGAAAAGCTCTGAGCTTGACTTGTTTTACTGAAATTCCAGCAGGTTTCATGCTAGAACAAACCACATGTATCTCTTTTAGATGCTTGTTAGGATCCTCCCTAGCTAATCCATTAAAAGATGGTAAAAGATGGACTAGGCCAGATTTCAGCTCAAATGCTCCTTCAGTTTCTGGAATTTTTATGCAAAGGGGTTGTTGGTCTAAATCGGGAGCACCCAACATCCTTAGTGTGGTGTCCCGAGGCTGACGAGGGCAGGGAGTGGACGCCGGTGTAAGAGAAACACGTACAAGGAGTGGCTCCTGGCAGACTTCTAGGCGAAGGGTCCCATGAATGAACTGAATACACACTGGAATGAGAGGGATTCAGAGACTGTGCAGGTATGGGACTGCATAGTTGAGGATGACTTAAAGGAATTGATTAGGTGTAGCCATATCAACAAGTTGTAACTTCTTTTCAGGAACCTAGAACATAAGAACTCTATGGTTAAACGTGCTTGACCTGGAGCAATTGTGGGATGGGTGACCTCCTGAGAAGTTTCCTAGGATGCATGTGAGTGAGGACAAAGCACGCTGAAAAGACCCGTGTTAGTTTGTGGAGACACTCGTCAATCCTGTAGGCAGTCCCAGGATGTTACAGATGGTATCAGAGTCGAGACCTCTCCCAGTACGGTGTAGTTTAGGGACGAACCAAGCGAAAGCTGGTGGGCATGTGGTGTCCCGGGGCCGACGAGGGCGGGGAGTGGATGTTGGTGTAAGAGAAGCACGTACAAGGAGCGACTCCTGGCAGGCTTCTAGGCGAAGGGTCCCATGAATGAATTGAATACGCATTGGAATGAAAGGGATTCAGAGACTGTGCAGGTATGGGACTGCATAGTTGAGGATGACTTAAAGGAATTGATTAGGCATAGCCATATCAACAAGTTGTAACTTCTTTTCGGGAGCCTAGAACATAAGAACACCATGGTTAAGCGTGCTTGACCTGGAGCAATTATGGGATGGGTGACCTCTTGGGAAGCTTCCTAGGATGCGTGTGAGTGAGGACAAAGCATGCTGAAAAGACGCGTGTTAGTTTGTGGAGACACTCGTCAATCCTGCAGGCAGTCCTAGGATGTTACACTTAGAGTAGATTATGCCATCACCATTTCTTTGGATACCTCTTCAGATATCTCTGAACTTGATAGATCTATATGGTAGGGTAGCTTCAATGTCAGCAGGGGTGAATTGAAGGGAAAATTATGAGCTGACTTGTTCAAAGTAAAGCCTTAGATTCCTCAATTGCTCGTTTAACTCACCACTGGACATGAACACCTGCAAAATAGTCAGAAAGAAGGAAGGAAAGTATTAAACTGAAACAAAACAGAGAGTGAAAAATATGAAACAAATTAATAGTGCAATTGAATAATTAGTTTCCCGGCAACGACGCCAAAATTTCAGTGTGGTGTGGATAGTGATTAAAATTAAGAACAAGATTCAGTTGCCAAGTTCCACAAAAAATATAAAAACCTTGCAGCCAGTTGTACTTAGCAAAGGTCAATCCACAGAGAACTAATTTAATTAACATTATGAATTGATTCCTAATTTAAACTTCAAAGGTTAACGTACAGTAAAAAGGGGGGTTTTGGGGTTTTGATGAGTATTGAATCAAATTAACAACAATAATAATAAAATAAACTAGAAATGACAAATTAAATAAATTAGTTAAGAGATGGAATCTACTACTAGATATATATGATATTGCTAGCCCACATATTCTTTTATTTCTAACATGATCAATTATATTTCTACGCAATTGTGAGATTAAATCTCTGTTTTCCTTAGGTTTTGGCCAATTTAGCAACCACTCAAATCAACTCCTAATTACTGATTAATTATAAAGCAACCACTCTTACAACCAACCAACAATTACATTAAGATTTAGAAAACCAATTACGCTAAGATCTAATCACACACCGAGATTAAATTGCTTAGATCATATATTCCTCTAGATTTATCACCACAACCGCGCACATAATAATTCTAGAATTATCACGTTAGAAACTGGCAAGAATACAAAAACCTTTATACTAACATCATACAATCCTCTAGATTTATCACCGCAACCGCGCACATAATAAACCTAGGTTTACCACTTTAAAGTTGGCAAGAGTATAAAGATTCTTTTATCACAATAATGATCAGAAATATATGAATATAAATACAACTGTATTGAAATAAGCGAATATGTAAGATTCACAAAATCAATACTAGAGTTTCATCCTCTCTTAACCAAATGAAAACTTAGCCACACATGATAAATTCAAAAGCAACAGAAAAATATAAGAAAGACATTGCATGAAATAAGGTTGCAGAGAAAACTAAAGATCAAACTAGTTTCCAAATATGGAGGATGATTGATCTCCAATTACTGGAACCCGAGACTCCAATCTTCGATCAAATCTCTCTCTTTCTTATTCTTCTTCTTCTCTTTAGCTTCCAAAACTCAAATTAAAAATTATATATGAAAGGAAATGATAAACTACCTAAGAAACTGAAAGAAAAACCTAAAATTAACCTAAAAACTATCTAAAAACTAAAAACTCCATCCCCTGCCTTTTGCACTTGTATTTATAGAGAATATAGGGTCCAGCGTGTCTCCTTAGACATGGTCGTGTCTCCTTAGACATGGTCGTGTCTCATAAATCAGAAGCTTTCCGAGAGTTAGACATAATCATGTGAAGTCAAAAGGGGGAGACACGGTCGTGTGTCCATGAGACACGACCATGTCTCATGTCATAATAGCGTGTTCAGCAAATTCTGACAGGATTACATACAAGTTTTTACTAACTTCAGTGTGTGTTGCAAGTTTTAGGAGAGACACAGCCGTGTGTCCATGAGACACGGCCGTGTCTCATGACATCATCAGCATATTAGAGAAGCTTGGGGGACACGACCATGTGAGTGGGAGACACGACCGTGTCTCTTGTAAAAATGGATTTTCTGCATGTTTTTGGGAAGGCACGACCGTGTGAGTTAGAGACACGGTCGTGTCTCAAGTCAGAAGCTTCATCCAAGTTAGACATGGCCATGTCTAAGTCCTTAAATGCTCCTGAACTGACACGGAACCCTACCAAAGCCAGAATAGACCTCTTTTGCCTTAAAAACTCGGTATCTTTGCTTGTTTTCATCCAAATGTATTAAATCTCTTGATTCTGCAAAAAAAAAAGATAATGATAAGGATCCAACTAAAACTCACTCTTAATTACAGGCAATTAACTAATAAAAAGTTATCAAAATCAACTCCGACCAGGGAGGTCCAATGCTGCTAGTTAAAAAGAAGGATGGATCTTTGCGTTTATGTGTAAACTACCGACAGTTGAACAAAGTTATAATCAAGAACAAGTACCCTTTACCAAGGATTGATGATTTAATGGACCAGTTAAAAGGAGCAGTTGTTTTCTCTAAGATAGATCTGCGATCAAGTTATCATCAAATTCGTGTCAAGGTAGAGGATATACCTAAGACAACTTTTCAAATGCGCTACGGTCATTATGAGTATCTTGTAATGCCGTTTAGAGTGACGAATGCTCCCGCGATATTCATGGATGACATGAATAGGATCTTTTGTCCATATCTAGACAGATTTATTGTTGTTTTCATTGATGACATTCTGATCTATTCCTAAAGTCCAGAAGAGCATGCTAAACACCTCAGTATAGTTCTCCAGATTTTAAAAGAGAAGAAGTTGTACTCAAAATTGTCAAAATGTGAGTTTTGGTTGGACAAAGTTCAGTTTATGGGTCATGTAATTTCTAAGGATCGAATTGTAGTGGATCTAGCAAAAGTGGAGACAGTTTTTCAATGGGAAAGGCCGATAACAGTGACTGAGATCTGAAGTTTTGTTGGATTAGTTGGATATTATTGAAGATTTATTGAAGGTTTTTCCAAGATAGCCGGACCTCTTACATAACTCACAAGGAAGAATCAAGCTTTCGTCTGGACAAAAGAATGTAAAGAGAGTTTCCAAGAGCTAAAGAAAAGGTTGACTACTGCACCAGTGTTGATTCTACCAGATCCGAATGAGTCTTTTGAAGTATACTTTGATGCTTCTTATCAAGGGTTAGGATGTGTTTTGATGCAAAATAGAAATGTGGTAGCATATGCTTCAAGACAACTGAAGGTACATGAAAAGAGTTACCCAACGCATGATTTAGAATTAGCCGCAGTTGTTTTTGCATTGAAAATTTGGAGACATTTTCTATATGGGGCTACGTTCAAGGTCTTCAGTGATCATAAAAGTTTAAAGTATTTGTTTGATCAGAAGGAGTTGAACATGAGACAGAGAAGATGGTTAAAATTCCTTAAGGATTATGACTTTCAACTTCAATATCATACTGGAAAAGCGAATGTCGTGGCAGATGCTTTGAGTAGGAAGATGCTCAGTGTTTCTGTTATGATGATCAAAGAGGAACAACTGATAAAACAATTCAGAGATATATAGCTATCTATAGAGTTAGCTCCTGGAAGAATTCATTTGAACAGGGTCACTATTTTGAATGATTTGCTAGAAGAAATCCAAGAAAAACAAGAAGATGACAAGTTTTTGCAAAAAGAGATAAAATCCTTAAAACAAGGTCGTGTGGCAATGATTGAGGAAGGGTCTGACAGGGTATTAAGGCTCAAAGGTAGGATTTGTATACCCAGTGATCCCGATCTTAGGAAGGTGATTCTCAATGAAGCTTACAGCAACAGGTTGAGTATACATCCCGGAATGACCAAGATGTATCAATATTTGAAGTGATTATTTTGGTGGCCTGGGATGAAGAGAGATGTTGCTGAACATGTGTCATCGTGTCTTGTGTGTCAAAAGGCGAAGGTTGAACATCAAAGACCAGCAAGTAACCCGTAACTATTCCAGAATGGAAATGGGATAGTATTTTGTTACGGGTTTGCCAAAGACTAGAAAAAGATATGATTCTATATGGGTCATTGTTGATAGGCTTACGAAGTTTGCTCACTTCTTGCCAATCAATATCAGGTATTCAATGGAAAAGTTGATCCAAGTGTACATTGGTGAAATCGTTAGACTTTACGGTGTACCCACTAGTATCATTTCTGATAGAGATCCAAGGTTTACATCAAGGTTTTGGTGAAGCCTACATAAGGCAATGAGGATAAAACTTCGTTTGAGTTCTGCTTACCTTCCGCAGATCGATGGTCAAACGGAGAGGATGATACAGTTACTGAAGGATTTGTTAAGAGCTTGTGTGTTAGAAGAAAAAGGGAGTTGGGATGAATTCTTGCCTTTGATAGAATTCACTTACAACAACAATTTTCATTCAAGCATAGGGATGGCATCCTATGAAGCACTATACGAACGACAATGCCAAACACCTTTTGTGTTGGTATCAAGATGGTGAGAGTATGACCATTGGACCTAAAATGGTACAACAGACGACTGAGAAGGTGAAAATGATTCAAGAGAAAATGAAGGCAACTCAGAGTAAACAGAAAAGCTATGCTAATAAAAGAAGAAGACCTCTTGAATTTGAGGAAGGTGAGCATGTGTTTTTGTGAGTCACACCCACGACTAGTGTCGGAAGGGTTATAAAATCCAGAAAACTAGCTCCTAAGTTCATTGGACCTTATCAAATCATTCATTGGATAGAAGCAAAGTGTTCTAAATTTTTTTCCTATGGAAGCTCATGACCTCAACCACCATTTTTTAAGCAAAGTGTTCTAAATTATTTTCCTATATTATGAATTAAATGATTTAATGATAAGAAATTGGATTAATGATTTTTATAAAGAATTATGAGATAGAAAATGACAAGAATTAGATCTAAAATTATTTTCCTAAGCGCAAACTTAGGTAATTAATTGACAAGACTTCAATTTAATGAATCTTTAGAAGGAAAAAGGAAAGTAGATTTAATGTTTAGAATTAAATTAGCATGTTGAAGTTATAATGAGGAATAAAGTTAAAACTTGAAATTGGCTAGCATATAGCTCACTCTTTGGGTTTTGAAGTACGTTAGAAAATTTTGAGATGTAATATCTAATTAATTCTAAAAAGTCAAATTTCTGTAAAGAATAGTAGAAAATATTACGTTAAGGATTCTTAATAAAAAAATATTATAAATAAGGCCAAAATGTCTGCATTATGAAGAAAAAATTTATAAAGAAGTTTAGAAAGCTAAGAAATATTTTATACAGTGAAAAATAGTAGAAAAATCTTACACGATTTAAAAATAGTGATTTTTAAACTACGCGATTGAGAAAATTATTTAAAATCACTACGTGATTGAGAAAACGTTTAAAAATCTCTATGCGATTTAGAAAACGTTTGAAAATATTTTTGCGATTACAAAAAACGTTGAAAAATACTTACGTGATCTGAAAACGTAATAAAAATGTTACGCGATTTCAAAAACGCAATATGTAACACCCTAAAATTTGCTATTTTATAGTAATGACTAAGTTGTACTGTTTTGTGAGTTCTGTGTGCTGTAAATTTATTTTGACTATTCCGTGACTGTTTTTGATCGTTGTGTGTGATTTACTCCGAGTCAGGAAAATAATAATTTCTGGGTCGGGGAAAATCTTTACTGATTTATTCAGAGTTGGGGGATCTTACTAAACCCAAATCCGAGAGATACGTGTCATAATCTTTTAATTTTTAGAATTTATCTGTAAAATAAAAATATTTTGTACTTTATTATTCAGCAAATAAATTTATACTATTGTGTAAACAATATATTCTGTCCATTAGCTAAGAATTTATGTAACTATTAATAGTTTGTAGAAAAAGATTTAATGATTTATTTTATGAACCAATTAGAAAAATTAAAGCTTGATGAGAACCAATAGGAAATGGTCAACGAAAATGGCTAAGCTAGGTAGCTTTGTAACTACATGTAACTAGATTACTTAAACTAAGTATAAGCCTAGGAAGTAACTAAATGGAGCAAACTTAGTTTGCTACTCATTAGGGTTCCTAGTTACAAGAGTTTTCTAGAGTCTTCTAGAAGGTTTGTGAGTCATTCATGTGTAACTAGATAGTTAGTAATGGAACTAGGAAATCTAACTAAGTTAGCTTAATCTAGTTAGGATGCAATTGAACTAAAACTTGGTTACCTTTCTCCTTGGAGCTCCATGGCTAGGAAGCTTCACCAAGCATCTAGAATTAGGTGATTCGCTTGATTTAAGCCAACAGAAATGCAGGTGACCATTGCATGATCATTTGGTGACTTAAGCCATGTGCTAAGTCATAAGTGATTAGCAAAGTATCTTACTCATTTGGAGAGGCATTCCACGACAATGCATTAGGAAATAGGCTATCTATTTCATTTCATCTTACTTTGAAGACATAAGTTTCCTATCTATTCTCTTTCTCTCAAAATACAACAAAGAACTCTTTTTTTCTCCAAATTGAAGCTCACGACTAGCACACCAAAAACCACCATCCAAATTTCCTAAATTTCATCCAAGTTGATTTCCTAAACCCAAATACCATTCTAAACATCTTTCAAATTGTGAAGTCTAGTTCTTCCATCTACTCTCTTGAAAATCAAGCTAAAGTTTTCTATTCTACAAGATAAAATTCTTATTCTTGTTTCTAAGATTGATTTCAAAATTTCTAAGCCATGATTGATCCATGGTTTCTCTTTGTAAAGCTTAGTTTATGACTTTGTGTTGGTTTAAGTTTGTTAAGGTTTCCTTTGGAGGACTACACGAAATTCATGGAGGAAGCTACTTGAAGGATTTTGTCTTTCTTGAGGTAAGAGGGAGATTAACCTCATCAACCATATGTTGGTGGTGAGGAAGTGACTTGTTTGTGGTGGAAAATGCATAAGGATTTATTCACTTGTGTGACTTATAGCTTACTTTGTTTGTGATAATTTTGGTTGGTATGTTTTATTACTTTGATTATATGCTTGCTTATATGATTTTGAAGCATGTTGATTTATTGTATTAAGTAGGATGTGATTCACATGTGATAAGTTGTATGGGGGTTCCAAAGAACCTATGGAGGCTCACGGTTTTACACCACCAAGAGGGCTAGATGTTTTAAAATTATTTTTCTAAATCATGGATTAAAGGACTTAATGATAAGAAGTTGGATTAAAGGGTTTGGTAAAGGATTATGTGATGGAAAGTGATTAAAAATGGTTTATGAAGTATAAATGAATTTTTGGCCAACATGCCAAAGTTTAGTGTTTTAGATTCAAAATTATTTTACTAAGTGTAGACTTAGGTGATTAATTAACAAGAATTCAATTTGATGAAATTTTAGTAGAAAAAGGAAATAGATTCAATGTTTAGAATTAAACTAGCATATTTAAGTTATAATGATGAATAAAGTTAAAACTTGAAACTGGCTAACGTATAGCTCACCCTTTGGGTTTTGAAGCGCGTTAGAAAATTTTGAACTGTAATATGTAAGTAAACTAAGGAAGTCAAATTTCTCTAAAGAATAAGTAGAAAATATTACGTTAAGAATTTTTAGTAGGATAATATTGTAAGTAAAGCCAAAAGGATTATATTATGTAGAATATTTTATAAATAAGTTTAGAAAGTTACGAAATATCTTACGTAAGTGAAAAATGCTAGAAAAACCTTACGCGATTTTAAAAATAGTGATTTTTAAGTTACGCGATTAAGAAAATGATTTAAAATCGCTATGCGATTCAGAAAACGTTCAAAAATCCTTATGCAATTTAGAAAACATTTGAAAATAATTCTACGATTGCAAAAATGTTAGAAAATAATTATGCGATTTGAAAACGTAAGAAAAATGTTTACGCGATTGGAAATAACAGCAGCTTGCTGTCGAGCTATAGTGGTGGGCCCAGTTATGTTGGAGAGTAATACCGCTAAGAAATGGTGTATATATGTGAAATACTATAAGAATGTAGTTTGTATGTGTTTTGAACTATACATCATGCCTAGAAAATTGTGTCAGCTTATTAGGTTAAGGCAAGTGTGCCTAGGAGATGGAAATTACACCTTCATATGGGTGAGAATTATGTAGTTACGATCTTTAGTGATCTTGGAGACGTTGAGGTATGGAAAGTCATATGTGGCTAGTTGGTAGCACCTCTGCGCAATGGTATCCTGTGCAAACACACCAACGGTTTTGACGGAGTTACTACTCTTTTCGCGATTTGTTGAGAGTGTCTTGTACTAGCCATGTTGCACACCATGATATGATATACTGACACAAGATTTGAGGCTAACGATATACAGATATATACTCCCTATCTTTCTCTCCGAAATTGTGGTTAGCTCCACAGAGTAGGATTTGGTCGTGGTACATATGCATAATGGGTCAGCATATTGTCATAATAATTATGTTATTTGATATATTATCTGTGATGTGAAATTGTGACTGTATATGAAAATATTGTATCTGTACCATTTACTGTCATTTTCTATACTGCCTCATTGGTATTGATGTAGGAGATCTCACCTTTTTGTTGTATTATATGGCTTTATTATATATGTTTGATGAAAATCAAAGAGACGAGAAGGCTGGTGATTCTTTTCATTATCTATGATCTTTACTGTGTTTGTCTTAATGGCAGAGAGATGCCAAGTTTTGGGTTTTGTTACCGTACAATTCCATGGGAGGACTGACGCGTGGAGGTTTGACTATGGGAACGAGCGATTTGTGTATACCGGGGACTTAACTCTTAACCTCAGTGGTACTAGAGGTGGAACTCCTGTGTTGATGCAGCATGCTTCAGTGCGTCTTGAGTTTATGATCCCTATTCGTGAACTCTGGGGTGACAGTTTTTATACCTCGCAGAAGGATTCAATGGTATCTTTAGCTAGGACACCTGCTAGGCATATGTTATATCCATCGGGTTTCTTTAATGATGACACCGAGGAAGAGGAGGAGGATCCTGTTGAAGGCCTAAATCCTTAGTTTGGTTTGAGAAGTTAAGGTTAAGTATTTTATATTTTCGTCATGTGTACTAAATAAATTAACTTTTAGGGCTTGAGTGTGTAACTATGTAAAATATTTGCAAACAATGTTTCCCTATGTATACAAGTATGGAGAGTTTACTTTCAATTACGTTTTATGTTTAAAGGTTTTTATTTAATAATAGTTATTCTGCAAAAAGTAATTTTAAAATTGGTATTTTATAAGATTAATTCTTTTACAACTTTGGTAAGTTACATTAGGATTAGTCTTAAATGTGATACCCTACGGTGGGTGTTACACAATAAAATATTTACACAATTGGAAATAATAGCAGTTTGTTGTTGGGGTATAGTGGTGGTCCCAGTTATGTTGGAAAGTGATACCACCAAGAAATGGTGTGTGATGTGTAATATTGTAAGAATAATGTTTGTATGTATTTTTAAATCATACATCATGCATAGAAAAACGTGTTAGCTTATTTGGTTAAGGCAATGTGCCTAGGAGATTGAAATTATATGTTCGTGCAGGTGAGAATCGCATAGTTACGATCTTCAATGATATTGGAGATGTTGGGGTATGGAATGTCATAAGTGGCCAGTTGGTAGCACCTCTGCGCAGTGGTATCCTATGCAAACATACCACTGGTCTTGACGGAGTTGCTACTCTTTTTGTGATTTATTGAGAGTGTCTTGTATTAGCCATATTGTGCACCATGATATGATATATTGGCACAAGAATTGAGACTATCGATATACAGACATGTACTCCCTATCTTAGTCTTTCCAATCAATTTAGAAACTATCTTTGTAAAGTGAAGTTTTTGATTCATTGTAGACAAGTGGTTGGCATAATGAATGCTTGAACTCATTTACAAGTGTTAGTATTAGTAAATAATTAAAGGAACCACAATATAACTACGTATATAATTCTAAATGGACTTTGAATGTTTGATTTTACGATTGGAACCTCCGTTGTGCATGAACTTCAATTGAATAATAAAAAAGAATTAATCTTGTCCTTAATTTATTACCAAAAGTGGATCTCCTAACCCAAACAAGTTCTTTTTTTAATTGTGAATAAGTTTTATTATCTTTATTATTGTGATAAATCATTTCCTTACCTTAGACTTTTTCTTCATCAATTCCCGCTGGATCGACCTCGGACTCCAGAGAAATTTATTACTTGAGACAATGTGTACTTGGGTTTGTATCCTTTAATCTGTATCAATAACCATCTCAGCATGATACTCATTTCAATAGTCCATTCATTGCAAAACATCCAAGTCATACTAAACATAGTTAAGCAAGTCATAATTCTAAGATAATGAGCAACATATCCGAAAGATAACCTACTATGATTTGATGAGCTTTAAGCACGATAAAGAAGCTAAAAATAGAAATAAGTACTCCATGCCTAAGCCCCATCATCTTGCCTTGGTGAAAGACGACACTTAATGCTATCCAAGTGGTCATAGATGACCCTAATGCTATGCTCTTGATAAGCTCGAAGATTCGCAATCTGGGCTTCGATATTGGCTTGCAAGTTGGCAATGGCTGCCAAAAGGCGATCATCATTAGTGGCAGGGGCCTCTTCCATAGGCATATCAACAGGGGCGTCGGGAAATCCTCCTTGTTGTGTTGCTGCCTCACATCTACGACCGTAGACCCATTCACCATTCACTTTCTTTACTTGCATGTGGTTTATAAAGGCTATTCCAAACTTGTAGGGACTGGCAATTCTAATAACTCCATCTTCCTTTAAATTGACCTTACACTGATCCAGAATTTTAACAACCATCAAGGCATAAAGGAGATCCATCATTACCTTTTCCTTAGCTTTCATTATGTAATGCATGATATAATGGGGTCAATTGATTTTCATGCGCCTTTTGAGGGCCCACACCAAGAAGATGTCTTCTTCTTCAACCAAGGCAGTGTTGCTCGCCCTTAGTACCAAGATATGTGCCACCACAAAGTGAAGCAGATGATCCTGTAGATTCAGAAAACAGGCAGTGAAATACCCTTTTGGCACTAGAATGCCCGGTTGAAGCATGCCCGCTATAGCTTGGTCTCTATCATATCCCTCCTACGAGCTGTGACTATCCACAATAAGTTTTTCTTCAGAATGAGTGAGTCCAAATAGGAGAGTCTACCGAATAGGTGACACAATGATTCTATGCCATTTGAGTTCAGAAACCAGATTTCCTCCAACAATGCTTAAATTGCAGAAATAAACTTTGGTAGGTTCGAGATAGAAGTACCTGGGGTTGGTAGTGATAAGAGTTTTTAACCCATGGAATTCTAAGAGCTCTGTTAAGGAAGTGAATCCTTCTCTGATGAAGAAGTCTCATTCCATGTACTTGGGTTGAATGATGCATCGCACATGAAATTGTAATGTGTATGTCTTCATCTAATTTTTGTGGGAGAAGTACCAGCCAATGTTTAGGCTTATGAACACTACTAGAAATTTGGATTTTAGAGACTGAAAAATCTGTCTCTAAATCAAAAAAATCGATGGCTAAAATAGTTAGCAACCAATTTAAAAACTGATTTAAATCAGTCTCTAAAACCCTCATCGTTAAATATTAGCGACTGATATTGGTTAGTCGCTAAATTTAGAGACCAGTTTAGCAACCAATTTTTTTAAATAATTGGTCTCTAATTTCAATCGAATATTGGTCAATTATTTTTCAAAAAAGTAAATTAGAGACTATTTTTTAGAGACTGATTTTTCGGTCTCTAAATCAATCTCTAAACACCAATCCTCCTCCAAACAACAACCACCACCAAACCAAACTGACCACCTTCAATCTTCACCCTCACCCCTATCCTCACCACCATTAACCCACCGCAAACCACTATCATCCCCGCAACAACCTCCATCCACCATTCAATAATAACTCTTGTAAACCTCCACCAAAATATAACCTTCATCAAATCAAAACCCTTACAACTCATCCTAAAATAGAAACCCAAAATTACAGCAAAACCACATTCCATCCCAAAACAGAACCACCAAACTTGCGGCCACTACACGCTACCATGCTCTACATCGTGCTGCAAATCGTGCCTCCACACCACCATCGCGGCGTGAACCATGACAAGCCCTAACCACTAGATCCAGCCACCATAGCCGTAGCTTCGCCCCTCAACGTAGCAGATCTGCCACCCACTGCCGTGCTACCACGCCTGTGAGTCACCACCTCGTTTTTTGTTGTAGCAACCGCACGACCACTGTCCACCCGAACAGTAGTGCCGTGTTGTGAATCCGCCCAGAAACACTGCACCTCCCTCGTATGAACTAGTCCCCCTACCCAGATCGCACCACCGCACGAGCTTCCACCGCACCGGTCACTCTGCAACCCACGAACTCGTGCCACCAGGATCAGATTCGTGAGCCACCGCAAGCCCGAAACCATGCGCCTGCATCGTGCCTGCATTGTGCCTTTTCCACGCCGTGCCACGAATCAGCACCACCGCAAACTAGTCCGCACGAACCTGTACCTCCGCTGGAGCCACCACAAGCACTATGAGATCTCCCCCTTGCCTCGTGAGCTCCATCCTAAACCCTTTTTTTCCTTTCTTTCTCCATTTTGTTTTCTCACTTTCAGAGACTAAGTCTCACTCAAAACAATGGGTTTCACATGTTGCTTTCTCATCTTTTCTTTTTTTATTATTATTATTTTAACGACTAAATTTTCGGTCCCTACTTATTTATTTATTTATTTTGATTTTTTTTATTTAATCACCAAAATTTTGGTCTCTAACACTTTGTTATTTTTTTATTTTTTTTATTTTTTTGGCGACTGAAATTCGGTCGCTAATTATTTTTTTTAGTAAAATTTTTTATTCAGAGACTAAAATATCGATCTCTAACACCTTCCTTTTTTTATTTATTTTTATTGTTTTAGCGATCGAATTTGCGGTCGCTACCTTTTTTTTTGTAATTTTTTTTATTTAGAGACCGAAATTTCGGTCTCAAAAAATAAGACATATTTTTTATTTTTTTTAAATTTCTTTTATAATATAATTTCGATCTCTAATTCGGTTTCTAAAAAATTTAGAGACCTAATTGGAGAACGATTTTAGTTCCGTAGCAAATTAGATTTTTTTTCTTAATTGGTCTCTATTTCGGTTTCTATAGAGGCCGAAACAAATCGGTCTCTAAAACCCAAATTTCTAGTAGTGGAAGAAGCATAGGTCATTGGGTGAGGGGGTGTTTCCTTTGGTACAGAGGGCTTCTTGGAGCGTGATCTTTTGGGGTCAGAGGAGTTGCTGGCTATGTTGGAATAACTGGTTAGGGGAGGATGGGTAACCAGTTATTTTCTTGAAATTCAAAAACATAGCCTCAGTTTGCATTGAATAACTGATCAGGGCCTTTCCATAATCGGTTATTTTGGTGTTCCAGAGAGCACCATGATAGCCCAATTGTTCAATAACTAATTATGAGGATCTCATAATCATTTATTTTCTCTTTCTAACTAGTTATTTTACTTCCAAAACTGGAAATTCTCCAAGAATTCAGTCTTTTAAACACCAAGTCATGCCATCTTGAGGATAATCTTAGCTTGACATCACTTTCATCACTCAAATCACCATAAATGCAACACAAACACTACTTTTTCTTCTTCAAAAGTACTAGAAACTAATTTCTTCAGCAAGAACATGAGATTGAGAATTTTGGGGGACTTAAGCATGGATCAAGTACCTGTAAAACAAACTTAGGAGAAATTCTGACGCTCAAGTCAGTATTGGATTAAAAAATGATTAAAACAAAATAACTATTCTATGAACCCAACTATGCAACAAGATGACATATCATGTAGCAACATGACAAATTTTGTAGCAAAATGACAAGTTATACAACACAATAACAAATTATGAAGCAAATTTATTTGAGCAGCAAGAGCTAAATGCATGATTGATCCAATATGCCAAGTTCTCTTCTTATATAAAAGAATACTTCTTAATTTAAAGTTTTAGTGAATATGTCAGCTAGTTTCTTAGTGATTTCAACAAACTCAAGTATGCAATCACCTTTTTGAACACCTCTCTTATAAAGTGATGCCTAATTTCAATATGCTTAGTCCTAGAGTGCAAAATGGAAGATTTTAGACAAATTGATTGCACTAGTGTTATCATACCTTATAGGGATGTGATCGAGCTCAAGACCATAGTCTAGAAGTTGTTGTTTCATCCAAAGGATTTGAGCACAACAACTCCCAGTTGCAATATTTTCAGCTTCAGCTGTGAACAATGCCATACTATTTTGTTTCTTATTATGCTAAGAAACTAGTGAGCTTTCAAGCAAGTGACACGTCCCATTAGTGCTCTTCCTATCCATTTTGCATCTAGCAAAATTAGAATCAGAATAACCAATTAGACTATCTGAGGCACCTTTAGGGTACCACAAGCCCATTTGTGAAGTGCCTATTAGATATTTCATAATTCTTTTTACAATACTTAGGTGTGATTCTTTAGGATTTACTTGAAATCTAGCACACATGCATACACTAAACATGATATCAGGCCTACTTGTTGTGAGATAAAGGAGTGAGTCAATCATACCTCTATATTTTAAAATTTCTACAGATTTACCTCCTTCATCCTTGTCCAAATAACAAGAAGTGCCCATTGGTATAGCCATATGCTTGCCATTGTCCATTCCAAACTTTTTGAGCAGTTCCTTGCAATTCTTGGATTGACTTATAAAAGTTTCATCCTTTCTTTGCTTGATTTGGAGACCAAGGAAGAAGTTGAGCTAACCCATTATAGACATCTCAAACTCACATTGCATAATGTTAGCAAACTCCTTGCAAAGAGACTCATTAGTAGCACCAAATATAATATCATCAACATATATTTGAATAAGAAGGATATCATGCTTTTATGCTTAATGAAAAGAGTAGTGTCAACCTTTCCTCGAGAGAACCATTTTTTTCTAAAAATAACTTGTTCAACCTTTCATACTAACCTCTAGGAGCTTGTTTTAAGTCATACAAGGCCTTTCTTAATTTAAAAACATGGTTGGGTAGTTCAAAGCTTTCAAAACTAGGAGGTTGTTCCACATACACCTCTTTATGTATAAAACTATTCAAGAAAGCACTTTTGACATCCATTTGATAAAGCTTGAAATCCATGATGCATGCATTTGCAAGTAGCATTCTTATGGCATCTAATCTAGCTACGGGAGCATATGTTTCTTCATAATCTATGCCTTCTTCTTGATTATAACCTTTAGCAACAAGTCTAGCTTTATTTCTTATTATTAAGTCTGTTTCATCAAGTTTGTTCCTAAAGACCCATTTGGTGCCAATTATAGGATGATCATTGGGCTTGGAACTAATTCTCAAACTTGATTTCTCTCAAATTGGTTTAATTCATCTTGGATGGCCAAGATCTAATGTTCATCATTAATGGCCTCATCTATGTCTTTAGGTTCAACTTGAGAGACAAAAGCCATATGATTTCATGCATCTCTAAGAGAGTTTCAAGTGATTACCCTTTTTGATACATCACATATCACCTTGTTAAAAGGGTGATATCTTGAAGTTCTCCATTCTCTTGGAAAACCATTTGAAGTTCCCTCCTCTTGTTGTGGTGGTATTTCCTAGGAGTGGGCATAAAAACCAAATGAACCAAACTGATACATGAACCAAATTGAACCACTAGTAAAATAACTTGAACCAGTTTTATTTTATAAAAACTTGAACCGGTTTATTTTATTAAATGGTCCGGTTAATCATTTTTAATTCTGATTTAGATAACCAAATTATTACTGAACCAATCCATTTCACGCTTCAAAAAACTTACGAAACCAAAACATATCTCACTCTCCACTTCCATTGAAATTTTCAGAAATTCATCTCCAACTTTTTGAACCCTAAACCCCAAATTACTGAACCCTAATCCCAAATCGTGCACAACGACTTCCATAATCGGTGACATCTTCAAGCTTCTGCGTGGAGAGACCAAATCGTTGCGTTGTACATTGCTCCTTGCTTGCTATTGTGACGAAATCGCTGCGTGGTGACTGGTGAGAAAAGTGCTCGTGCTCGTGCCATTGATTGGCTTCTGCTGTAATGCTGCGTCTTGATCTGGTGAGAGCTCTTATCTTCGTTTTCATTGATTTCCTTCTTCAACCTAAACCCTTGATTTTGTTTTTTCTTTTTTTTTTAATATCACATTTTCACTTTTGATTTTCATGGTCACCTCCAGCAGAAGTTGTACTTCTTGTTGAAGCTGTGTCTCTATATCATCAGTTCCTAATTCCTATAAATTCATTGTAAGTTGATTTTTATATATATGTACGCATTTGATTTTTTGATTTTACAGTCTTGTGAGTAAAATGTAAGTCTGGTGATATTGTTAGTTGGGTGATTATAAGTTGCTTTCAGTACGATTTCCTATAAATTCTTTAAAGGGATAAGATGGACCACTCTCATATTCACCATCTATTATAAACTGTAAATATAATAGAAGATAAAATTCAAAGAAATTTTTTAGGTGATTTTATTTATGCTAAAAATTGAAGTCGTCAAACTGTTACCTCTGTTTGCCACATCTACTCCATCAATCTCACTAATGTCTAATGGGGACCTTTGAGAAGGTCCTTTCAAAGATTTGTTGCCATGGCTTCTTCTAAGAGATGGGTTGGCCTCATATGCTCTATTGCTTTTACTATATATTTCGTTATCATCATTTTTCAAGCTCCCATTTTCAGGTATTGTAACACCCCTTTGGAGGATGTCACACATAAAAGAAAATAAAAGAAACAGAAATAAAATCTACCCAAGTTGTGAAATATTTGTTAAATATTATTACGGGTTGTAAAATAATTCTTGATGGACAGAAATATGATATAAAAAGATAATGTGAAAAATACGAAATAAAAAAAAACATCATCACTAATAATATACATATGGTTAAGTTATAAACTGTACAAATAATTTACAACTAAGATTACAACTATTTAAACAAAACAGTAAAGAAAGCAATAAAAGAGTTAATATATACAGACATACGCTGACGCGCCCAAAAAAAACATCATGGTTATCTAATCCTCAGATGGATCACTCTCGGTCTGAAAATGATCATCGGGAGATAGATATCCCGGATGCCTCGACACACGGCGATAACGGGATCGCGCAGTCGATACGATGCTTATCTCACTAGGCTCAGGGTTTTCAGCACCCCAATAACGCCTAATGGATAAGGGTAACTCTAGGTGTAGAAATAACGTCGTCGTCATAATCGGATCTCCATCAAACTGATGACGTAAAATCACGGTCATACGTCCAGCATAGGTAACAGAAGCACGATCTCCTCGTAAATGCCAAGCCAAATCACCTCCATGAAATACCAGCTCTATGAATCCCAAAAATGCTGGCGTCGCCATCCCCCACACAATCAATCCAGAGGGTATGGATGATCGGATGGTTCTTGCTCGTAAAACTGATCGTCGGCTTGCTGACCTTCCTCTTCCTCAGGGTACACGATCTCAAGAGGCTGTTCCTCTTCTTCCTCTTCAAACTCTTTACCGTATAAAATAAATAGACAAGAGACACATACAATAAAGAGGTAAGACAACATAAAATCATCGCAACATGGCCAATAAGAAGACGACAAATAACAACTACACAGTTCATATAATACGATAAAGCTATAACAGTAATGCATATTAGATATCCTAGTGTTTCAGAACATCATAGATATAACGCAAATAAAGAAAATCACACAGATAAATCAATCTCACAGATAAAATAAGATAAGAAATGGACAACTAACATAAGAATTATCGAGATAAATATAAATAGAGAAAATGTAAAAACATCCAAGATATTACCGGATAAAGATAAATAGAGAAAAATGGAATATTATCCAAGATAAAATCAAATACACCAAAACACAACCTACTCCATGGAGCTAAACCCAAACAGATATCGAGAGAGAATGACTTGCAAAATCTATTAGTACCACGGTGCCCAACCAACTATTACGCGGTCACACGTTGCGTCAATAGCCTACGGCCTTTGAGGAATCCACCATCCAGGCGTAGTATAGTTCACGGTCTCCCGTTGTGGCACTATAGGCAATGTACTACTAGACTTTACAAACCTCGATTAAATATAGTGAATGTCGAGTACCTTAGTGTGCTATCGGTTTACCACGGCCCGGAGCTACCAACTCGTCCACATGTGGGATCCCGTACACTAAAGTCTCCAAGTTCATTAGAACAATGAACCACACTACATCTATCACATCGACAACACGATGTGATTCGTCTCGTCAATCGAAACACCAAAAATTGGTATAAAGACAAATACATAATTCCAAATATATAAAATTACGAAAATGCCCTCAAGATAAAAATATGCCCTCAATGGCAGAAAGCCTGTACGGGTTCACTTTTTCCCGACAGCGAAAATAACCTTAACAGCTTATACGGGTTCACATTTTCCCGACAACGAAAATAGATATAGTAACGGTCAATCGCGTAGAAATTTTATCGCGTTTTTGAAATCTCGTCGTTTTTACAAACGTTTAAAAATCGGGTAAAGATATTTTTCTGTTTTTAAAATCGCGTAGCATTTTAATACGTTTTCTCAATCGCGTAGGATTTTTAAATCATTTTCTTATTCGAATGCCCATAAAATTACTTGTTTAAACAGATAGAAATAGTACTTAGTACATTTAAACTACGTTGAATAACTTTTCATACCACATCTTGTCATTAGGATATTGTTACTATCTTATAGGTTCATTTTTACTAAAAATTGACAAGATATTTTGTTTATAAACTTATAATAATGGTTTTCTAAATTTTCCATAAAATTTCTATTTACCTAATTTTTAACCATATCATTTAAATCTCTAACATGCTTCAAAACCAAAAGTGAGCTATATGTTAGAAAATTTCTTAATATCACTGTATTTCCTTCCTAATGATAAAATCACTAATTTTAATCCTTTAAACTTATTTCTACTCAATTTGTTTCTTCAAAAATCATCATAGAAAATTTCCCTTTAACTTGTATTGTCTCTTTTTAATTGAAAAAGGTTTGGAATCAAGTTTTAGAAATCATAATTACCTATAGTGGCATGTTGGCCAAATTTTGTAAAACTTTTTCATTTGATCTCTAAATCATATCAAAGGTATTATCTTATCTAAGTTCATTAAATCATGTTATAAAGTAATGATTTTAAATCAAATAAATCCTTTAGGCATGTTGGCCCAAAATTTACTAAATCTTTACCAATTGATTTCTAAATTCCTTTTCTTGGATCAAAACAATTTGAAACCTTCTTATTTCTCCTAATCAATTAAGTTGCACTTTAGGAAAAATGAAGAGAACATTTTGGTCCTCACACTTTAGCATTGCCGTGAGCTATTGGATGTGTTCTTTGGAACACTCATGCAAATTTACACATGTTATTCACATCCTAAACCTTATCATACAATTCTAACACATGCATTTATATCTCTAACACATGCAAAATATTTCTAACACATGCAAAATATTTCTAACACATAAAACCTAATTTAAAGCTTATAGACATACAATCAAAAGCTATTAGACATGCAAAATTATTACAATTACCAAATAAGAAAGCTACTAACACATAACACTTAAGCTACTAGCAACCACAAAAATTAACAAATACACATCAATAAACACACCACAACCGAATCCTTATGGATTCTACAAACAACCCATCTTCTTACCACCATCAAGGGATGATAAGAATTGTCTTCCTCTTACCTTAAATGAAGACAAAAGCTTGCTTTCACACCTCCTAGGTCACGGTTTTCACCACCAAAAATACCTAGAAATCTCAAACAAAATCTACATGTTACTAACCATGAAAAAGAAGCTAAACCATGGAAAAATCATGGCTTAGAACTTTGAAAAAGAAGAGAGAAAAGAAAAGCATGAAATTTCACCTTCTAGGTAAAACTTTCAAGGTTGGTTTCCAAGCCCTAGATGGAAGAATTTGAAGAAACTTCCAACTACAAAGGTTCTTAGAATGGTGTTTAGGTTAAGGAAACTTGGTTAGAAAAATTTTTGGATGGTTGGAGTGTTAGGAAACTAGCTTGGCGAATATGGTGAAGAAAATGGACAAGAATGGTGGCTAGGGTTCTTGATGAGAGAGAAGAGAGAAAAGTGATGAAGATGAAAGTGATTTTTGTCTCCTAAGGCCTCTTGGCCGTGAACATCAAGTGGGGTGCAAGGTGGGCACCTTGCTTGGCTTCATCCAAGCCATTGGATGAATCAAAGGCCAAGATCAAGCCTTGGTGAGCAAGCTTGATTCTCATTGGTTGGTTCCCGGTGACTCACATGCTGAGTCACACAGCGTATTAAATGCTCTGCTGAGTCAACTAGTTGAGTCAGCTTGTTCTGAAAGTTCTACGACTTACGGTGATTAATTAAGCTATCGATCTAACTGTTACGCTAATCGTGGGTCCCGCAAAATATTTCCTGTCCATCATCACTACTAAAACATCTTGACTAATAAAATAATATTATAATAATATAAAATTATTTTATTTGTGATTAAATCCTAAAAATTAAAAGATTATTTTTAGTCTTATTCGAGAATCGGGTTAAGTAAGATCCCCCAATTCTAAATAATAAAATAAGATTTTCCCAGGCCCGGAAAATATTATTTTCCTGCCTTTCGAGCAAATCACACAAAAAGTCCATATAAAATCACGACAGGTATTTTCGGGCATTAAATCAAGAAGAAAACAATTAAAAACAGACAAAAAACAGCAAATAAAACAAGATGCGTTCGGGACGTAACGGTCATTTTCCCATTTTTTCCCACAACGTAGGTAATTATCCAAAACGTTCAAATAAAATATCCAGCTGTATTATATAGCTGTATATCTTTCAGAAAAATTAATACAGTAGCTCAGAAAAATTTTTATTTTACCGTCTCGAAACAATTTACGCAAAACGATCAAATAAAATTTGAGCCAGTATTATCGTAATTGTTTTCATACAGAAATTAAGAACTGAAAAACAGGGACACAATGGTCATTCATACAAAAGCATGAAAAACAGAAAACAGTACATTCAGAATATTTTCTAAAAATTGGGGCGTTACAACTCTCCCCAACAAATAAAAATTTCGTCCTCGAAATTCGATGTTCATTCAAACAAATGAGGATACTGATCCTTCATTTTATCTTCCAGCTCCCAAGTAGCTTCACCCGTCACCTCATTCCATATAACCTTCACCAGCTCGATCATCTTCTCTCGAAGCTGCTTTACCTTTCTGTCCTCTATCCTGACAGGTAAAGTTTCGTAAGTCAAATTCTCCTTTAATTGCACGTCATCTGGTTGTATAACATGTGTCGGATCTGGTATATACTTCCGTAACTGAGACACATGAAACACGTCATGCAAATTGGATAGAAAAGGCGGCAAAGCAATCTGATATGCTACAGGGCCAATACGTCGGATAATCTGATATGGTCCAATGAATTTAGGAGTAAGCTTTTTAGACTTAATCACTCTTCCGACACCAGTCGTAGGAGTAACTCTCAGAAACACATGCTCACCCTCCTCAAACTCAAGAGGTCGTCTTCGCTTATCCGCGTAACTCTTTTGTCTGCTGCGTCGTCCTCATCTTCTCTTGTATCATCTTGACTTTATCCGTAGTTTGTTGTACAAGCTCCTAGTCCAACATCATACTCTCTCCATCTTGATACCAGCATAGCGGCGTTCGACATCGTCTTCCATACAATGCTTCATAAGGTGCCATTCCGATGCTTGCGTGAAAACTATTGTTGTAGGTGAATTCTATCAAAGATAAAAATTCATCCCAACTTCCCCGTTGTTCCAAAACACAAGCACGCAATAAATCCTCCAAAGACTGTATAGTTCTTTCTGTCTGACCGTCAGTCTGCGGATGATACGCTGAACTCAGTCGTAACTTAGTTCCCATAGCTTCTTGTAGACTTCGCCAAAATCTTGACGTAAACCTCGGATCACGATCAGAAATTATACTTGTCGGTACACCATGTAGTCTGACAATTTCACTGATGTACAATTAGGTTAATCTTTCCAATGAATATTTAATATTAATTGGTAAGAAATGAGTGATTTCGTAAGTCTATCAACTATAACCCATATTGCATCATGACCTTTCTTTGTCTTCGGCAAACCAGTAACGAAATCCATAGAAATGCTGTCCCATTTCCATTCTGGAATCGATAATGGTTGCAACATCCCAGCTGGTCTTTGGTGTTCAACTTTCGATTTTTGACAAACTAGGCAAGTTGACACGCATCTAACCACATCACCCTTCATTCCATGCCACCAGAATAACTTCTTCAAGTCTTGATACATCTTTGTTATGCCTGGATGCATACTCAATAGACTAGTATGGGCATGTTTCACAATATATCTTCTCAGTTCTCGGTTACGAGGAACACAGACTCTACCCCGAAATCTCAGAATTCCATCGGTTCCTTCCTTGAACTCTAGTGTCTCGCCTTGTTTCATTTGCTCCCTTATTCCTTGCAAAAATTTATCGGCATTTTGCTTTTCCCTTATGTCTTCCATCAACTCGCTCGAGATAGTAACCATGCTAATACGGATCTTCCCGGTTTAACTCAACAAATGACCACTCAAATCTCTAAACTGTTCAATGAGCTCCTTCTCTTTAATCATTAGCGCGAAACACTAATAATCTTCCCGCTCAAGGCATCGGCCACGACATTCGCCTTACCGGGGTGGTACAAAAGTTGAAAATCGTAGTCGTTCGAAATTCTAACCACCTTCGCTGCCTCATATTCAGCTCCTTCGATCGTATAAGTACTTCAAACTTTTGTGATCACTTGAAGATGTTGAACGTTGCTCCATAGAGAAAGTGTCTCCATATCTTCAAAGCAAAAACTACCGCAGACCAATTCCAAATCATGCGTAGGATAATTCTTCTCATGAATCTTCAATTGCCGAGAAGCATACGCCACCACATTCCGGTCTTGCATCAACACGCATCCTAGTCCTTGATAAGAAGCGTCACAATACACATCGAAAGATTTCGTCGAATCGGTAGGATCAATACCGGTGCGATTGTTAACCTCTTCTTCAACTCTTGAAAACGGCTTCACGCTCTTCCGTCCATTCAAAAGTTTGACTTTTCCTCGTCGGTTGTGTAAGCGGTCCAGCAATCTTGGAAAAACCTTCGATAAATCTCCGATAATAACCAAGCAAGTCCAACAAAACTTCGAACTTCATTCTTGTCTTAGGTCTCTCCCACCGTAAAACGGTCTCCACTTTCGATGGGTCCACCGCTATACCTTCTTTAGAAATTACGTGACCAAGAAATTGGACTTCTTCTAACCGAACTCACACTTAGACAACTTCGCATACAACCGCTTCTCCCTCAAAATCGAAGAACAACACTCAGATGTTCAGCATGCTCTTCCTTCGATTGAGAATAGATCAGAATGTCATCAATAAAGACAACGACAAATCTGTCTAGATATGGACGAAATATCCTGTTCATATAATCCATAAATATGGCAGGAGCATTCGTCACCCCGAATGGCATTACCGATACTCATAATGTCCATAACGAGTTCGAAAAGCGTTTTCGGCACATCTTCCCCTTTTACACGAATACGGTGATAACCTTGATCGCAGATCTATCTTGGAAAATATTACAGCTCCTCTTAATTGATCCATCAAATCGTCGATTCTTGGAAGCGGATATTTATTCTTGATAGTCACCTTATTTAATTGCCGATAGTCTACACAAAGTCGTGATGTTCCATCCTTCTTCTTGACCAAAAGTATCTTGGTGCACCCCATGGGGAAACGCTAGGTCGTACAAATTCTTTCTCCAACGGTTCCACCAATTGCTTTTTCGGCTCCTCCAACTCTACGGCGACATACGGTATGGGGCAATTGAGATAGGACCATGTTCCCGTACTAAATCAATTGAGAATTCGATTTCCTCGGGCGGTAAACCAGGTACATCTTCGGGAAAAACATCAGGAAAATTGTTGACAACGGGAATAGTATTCACATCCTTCTCATTCTTAACTTCTAGAAAGACAATACCGGATATCCTGCGCTCCATCTCTCAACAAAGACTTGACCTTAACGGCGGTTAAGAATCCAGACTCTTCTTCCTTAGGAAAAACTATAGTTTTCTTCGCACAATCTATGAGGATATGGTTAGAACATAACCAGTCCATCCCTAAGATTACATCTATCTCAATGAGAGGTAAACAAATCAAATCGACCAAAAACAAACGGTCCTTCACAACAATAGGACAATCCAAACAGACCTTAGAAGTAACTACAGGTTTAGCGGTTAGCGTAGATACATTCAACATAACATTCGGAAGACATAGGCAACTTCAACCTTTCTACACAATCATATGCAATAAAGGAATGTGTAGCTCCCGAGAATCATACAATACGGTCGAGAAGATTACCTCCAATGTCTCCTTCTCCTGAATAAGATCATCGAGACTTAGAAATCTCGATCCCACCATTGTATACACTCGTCCTCCGGATCTCGGTTGAGTACTTCCAGATTTCTGGCGATTAGCTTTAACATACCGAACAACGGGTTTTCTCTCCGGTGTGGACAATCCTTTGATATGTGCCCGGGTTGCTTACAATTGAAACAAACGTACCTTTAATCGTACACTCGGGAGAAATATGACCTTTCTTCCCGCACTTAAAACATGTTGGCGTAAACGCCACCCTGCATCGACTCCACTACCACTTGCACTTCCACTAACGGATGGTCGTTGAGATTGACTTCTGTTGGCTGGTATACGGCTTCGCCGAAACCGATTGGCATTACTACCTCCACCTCTCTGGAACCTTGTCGGTCCAAAATTCGATTCCTTTGATCTCTAGATGGCTCCAACTCTTCAAGTCGAGCACAAGCATCCACCAAAGCATGAAACGAGTCATCCTCAAAGATACTACTCCTCGTTTCGGTTCCACCCTTAAACTTTGATTCAAACTTCCTGCATCTCCACACATCATCTTGTCGTGTCGAGCATAATCGAGAATTGAGACAAACTCTCAAATTTTGTGGCATACTCATTCACCGTCATATTCCCCCATGTCGCAAACCAAGAAATTCCATTTCCTTGGCATGCCTAACACTTGCGGGAAAATATTTATCCGAGAAAAGTATTAGAAAACACTTCCCGGTAATCTCGGTCCCTTCACTTGCAACACTCGGCGGATTCCTCTCCACCAATGTTACTCGCATCTCCTCTCGGCATGAAGTCGGCATAAGTTACTTTCTTTTCATCGTGCATCTCATCCCCTCAAAGATTCTCTCTAAATCTTGCATCCACCGACTCGCTTTCTCCGGATCCACCTCGCCTCTAAATTGTGGCGGATTATGGCGCCTAAATTCGGATAAATTTAGGGCATCAGGCGTAGCGCGTCTTCTTGTTGGTTTCTCTCAAATTTTCTTTGAGTAATCACTTGACCATCTGCACATAGCCTCAAGCGAACCAACATCGGGTCCTCATCACGATTTACGTTAGCACGTCCTCTACCTCTACCAGCCATCTTCTTTCTTCAAACATAACAAAACAAAGTTAGATACATCCTTCTAGATATTTCCGAAAGGATATAAATCACAAACATCACGAGAGAATCACACAAAGACAAAACAAAAACAGACCCGACCACAACCCCAAAAGACTCTAACTTGGGCTCGATACTAACTATTGTAACACCCCTTTGGAGGATGTCACACATAAAAGAAAATAAAAGAAACAGAAATAAAATCTACCCAAGTTGTGAAATATTTGTTAAATATTATTACGGGTTGTAAAATAATTCTTGATGGACGAAATATGATATAAAAAGATAATGTGAAAAATACGAAATAAAAAAAAAACATCATCACTAATAACATACATATGGTTAAGTTATAAACTGTACAAATAATTTACAACTAAGATTACAACTATTTAAACAAAAACAAGAAAGAAAGCAATAAAAGAGTTAATATATACAGACATACGTTGGACGCGCCCAAAAAAAAAACATCATGGTTATCTAATCCTCGGATGGATCACTCTCGGTCTGAAAATGATCATCGGGAGATAGATATCCCGGATGCCTCGACACACGGCGATAACGGGATCGCGCAGTCGATACGATGCTTATCTCACTAGGCTCAGGGTTTTCAGCACCCCAATAACGCCTAATGGATAAGGGTAACTCTAGGTGTAGAAATAACGTCGTCGTCATAATCGGATCTCCATCAAACTGATGACGTAAAATCACGGTCATACGTCCAGCATAGGTAACAGAAGCACGATCTCCTCGTAAATGCCAAGCCAAATCACCTCCATGAAATACCAGCTCTATGAATCCCAAAAATGCTGGCGTCGCCATCCCCCACACAATCAATCCAGAGGGTATGGATGAGCATGGTTCTTGCTCGTAAAACTGATCGTCGGCTTGCTGACCTTCCTCTTCCTCAGGGTACACGATCTCAAGAGGTTTGTTCCTCTTCTTCCTCTTCAAACTCTTTACCGCATAAAATAAATAGACAATAGACACATACAATAAAGAGGTAAGACAACATAAAATCATCGCAACATGGCCAATAAGAAGACGACAAATAACAACTACACAGTTCATATAATACGAAAAAGCTATAACAGTAATGCATATTAGATATCCTAGTGTTTCAGAACATCATAGATATAACACAAATAAAGAAAATCACACAGATAAATCAATCTCACAGATAAAATAAGATAAGAAATGGACAACTAACATAAGAATTATCAGATAAATATAAATAGAGAAAATGTAAAAACATCCAAGATATTACCAGATAAAGATAAATAGAGAAAAATGGAATATTATCCAAGATAAAATCAAATACACCAAAACACAACCCTACTCCATGGAGCTAAACCCAAACAGATATCAGAGAGAATGACTTGCAAAATCTATTAGTACCACGGCTGCCCAACCAACTATTACGCGGTCACACGTTGCGTCAATAGCCTACGGCACTGGGAATCCACCATCCAGGCGTAGTATAGTTCACGGTCTCCCGTTGTGGCACTATAGGCAATGTACTACTAGACTTTACAAACCTCGATTAAATATAGTGAATGTCGAGTACCTTAGTGTGCTATCGGTTTACCACGGCCCAGCGGAGCTACCAACTGTCCACATGTGGGATCCCGTACACTAAAGTCTCCAAGTTCATTAGAACAATGAACCACACTACATTTATCACATCGACAACACGATGTGATTCGTCTCGTCAATCGAAACACCAAAAATTGGTATAAAGACAAATACATAATTCCAAATATATGAAATTACGAAAATGCCCTCAAGATAAAAATATGCCCTCAATGGCAGAAAGCCTGTATGGGTTCACTTTTTCCCGACAGCGAAATAACCTTAACAGCTTATACGGGTTCACATTTTCCCGACAACGAAAATAGATATAGTAACGGTCAATCGCGTAGAAATTTTATCGCGTTTTTGAAATCTCGTCGTTTTTACAAACGTTTAAAAATCGGGTAAAGATATTTTTCTGTTTTTAAAATCGCGTAGCATTTTTAATACGTTTTCTCAATCGCGTAGGATTTTTAAATCATTTTCTTATTCGAATGCCCATAAAATTACTTGTTTAAACAGATAGAAATAGTACTTAGTACATTTAAACTACGTTGAATAACTTTTCATACCGCATATTGTCATTAGGATATTGTTACTATCTTATAGGTTCATTTTTACTAAAAATTGACAGTATTTTGTTTATAAACTTATAATAATGGTTTTCTAAATTTTCCATAAAATTTCTATTTACCTAATTTTTAACCATATCATTTAAATCTCTAACATGCTTCAAAACCAAAAGTGAGCTATATGTTAGAAAATTTCTTAATATCACTGTATTTCCTTCCTAATGATAAAATCACTAATTTTAATCCTTTAAACTTATTTCTACTCAATTTGTTTCTTCAAAAATCATCATAGAAAATTTCCCTTTAACTTGTATTGTCTCTTTTTAATTGAAAAAGGTTTGGAATCAAGTTTTAGAAATCATAATTACCTATAGTGGCATGTTGGCGAATTTTGTAAAACTTTTTCATTTGATCTCTAAATCATATCAAAGGTATTATCTTATCTAAGTTCATTAAATCATGTTATAAAGTAATGATTTTAAATCAAATAAATCCTTTAGGCATGTTGGCCCAAAATTTACTAAATCTTTACCAATTGATTTCTAAATTCCTTTTCTTGGATCAAAACAATTTGAAACCTTCTTATTTCTCCTAATCAATTAAGTTGCACTTTAGGAAAAATGAAGAGAACATTTTGGTCCTCACACTTTAGCATTGCCGTGAGCTATTGGATGTGTTCTTTGGAACACTCATGCAAATTTACACATGTTATTCACATCCTAAACCTTATCATACAATTCTAACACATGCATTTATATCTCTAACACATGCAAAATATTTCTAACACATGCAAAATATTTCTAACACATAAAACCTAATTTAAAGCTTATAGACATACAATCAAAAGCTATTAGACATGCAAAATTATTACAATTACCAAATAAGAAAGCTACTAACACATAACACTTAAGCTACTAGCAACCACAAAAATTAACAAATACACATCAATAAACACACCACAACCGAATCCTTATGGATTCTACAAACAACCCATCTTCTTACCACCATCAAGGGATGATAAGAATTGTCTTCCTCTTACCTTAAATGAAGACAAAAGCTTGCTTTCACACCTCCTAGGTCACGGTTTTCACCACCAAAAATACCTAGAAATCTCAAACAAAATCTACATGTTACTAACCATGAAAAAGAAGCTAAACCATGGAAAAATCATGGCTTAGAACTTTGAAAAAGAAGAGAGAAAAGAAAAGCATGAAATTTCACCTTCTAGGTAAAACTTTCAAGGTTGGTTTCCAAGCCCTAGATGGAAGAATTTGAAGAAACTTCCAACTACAAAGGTTCTTAGAATGGTGTTTAGGTTAAGGAAACTTGGTTAGAAAAATTTTTGGATGGTTGGAGTGTTAGGAAACTAGCTTGGCGAATATGGTGAAGAAAATGGACAAGAATGGTGGCTAGGGTTCTTGATGAGAGAGAAGAGAGAAAAGTGATGAAGATGAAAGTGATTTTTGTCTCCTAAGGCCTCTTGGCCGTGAACATCAAGTGGGGTGCAAGGTGGGCACCTTGCTTGGCTTCATCCAAGCCATTGGATGAATCAAAGGCCAAGATCAAGCCTTGGTGAGCAAGCTTGATTCTCATTGGTTGGTTCCTAGGTGACTCACATGCTTTGAGTCACACGGCGTATTAAATGCTCTGTGAGTCACGAGTGAGTCGACTTGTTCGGAAAGTTCTACGACTTACGGTGATTAATTAAGCTACCGATCTAACTGTTACGCTAATCGTGGGTCCCGCAAAATATTTCCTGTCCACTTGTCACTAAAACATATTGACTAATAAAATAATATTATAATAATATAAAATTATTTTATTTGTGATTAAATCCTAAAAATTAAAAGATTATTTTTAGTCTCATTCGAATCGGGTTAAGTAAGATCCCCCAATTCTAAATAATAAAATAAGATTTTCCCCCGGAAAATATTATTTTCCTGCCTCGGAGCAAATCACACAAAAAGTCCATATAAAATCACAGACAGTATTTTCAGGCATTAAATCAAGAAGAAAACAATTAAAAACAGACAAAAACAGTAAAACAGTACGTTCGGGACGTAACGGTCATTTTCTCATTTTTCCCACAACGTAGGTAATTATCCAAAACGTTCAAATAAAATATCCAGTGTATTATATAGTTTGTATATCTTTCAGAAAAATTAATACAGTAGCTCAAAAAAATTTTTATTTTACCGTCTCGAAACAATTTACGCAAAACGATCAAATAAAATTTGAGCCAGTATTATCGTAATTGTTTTCATACAGAAATTAAGAACTGAAAAATAGGGACACAATGGTCATTCATACAAAAGCATGAAAAACAGAAAACAGTACATTCAGAATATTTTCTAAAAATTGGGGCGTTACAGGTATCATTTCCCTTCAATATCTTTTTTATTCTGGTTTTGGTCAATCATTGTTCTTTAATTAAGTCTATCAATAATATCATCCAGAGATTAGCACAAATAAAACTGGGAAAAAAGAAAGCCAGAAATGAAAAAGACACTTGTTTGTGAGAACAAGAAAAATGTTAAGCAGGGTACTTATTCTTTTAAGCTATGCCCCCCCTTCAGAGGAATACTGACTTCACTCTTTTTCATATATAGTTCTTGAGTGGTAATCAATGTAGGGCAGTATTGGCTACAAACACATGGAAAGAAAGAAGAAAATAAAATTAGGAAACAATTTATTTTATCCGATGCTAACCTTGGGATATAGTCAACAATATTGATACATTATTTCAGTTATTTTCTTCTATATAGAATCCATACATCTGGATGTAGACTTTCTGATTAATTTCATGAGTTATATTTCTTTGACACAACTTAATTTTTATGCAGTGTATGAAGTGCTACTTGAAACTTAATTTTTATGCAGTGTATGAAGTGCTACCTGGTTATAAACCTTTATAAAACATGTTTTTAGGCTACTACTGATGGAGATCAGTCTAAGATGGGATATCTTCTGGATATAGAAAAGAATATGCTTTTCCTAGAAAATGGTACCAATTATAAGTTCTAAACAATTCAATTTAACAGATGATGAAACATACAATTTCAATGACATAGTATCATAACTATGTCGTATCACAACTTTTATAGTACATTTACTATTGGTTGTTGCAAAGTGACATGTATTCTTACTATTCTATATGTATAGAAAATTATAGAACTGAGCATATATGAATATATATAGTGGTATATTATATACTAGTTTCACCAAGTCTATTTCTTACCATTTATATTTAGTACATATTTACATTTGTAGTAAAACCCTTGATTTCTATGTATGTCAGTGTCCAACACTGTATAGAGAGGTATTTATAAATTATAATAGAATAAAAAGTAGTACAAATATGTAGTCAAGTACAACAAGTGCAATTGTAGTATATCCTCTTCTTTTTTAATGAAATTCTTTTTCTATAAAAAAAATAGTAAAATTATAGTACAACTATGTAAAAACTAATAATAATAAAGACTAATAACTAATGCTAATATCTCAACATTCTACCTCAAGCTGGATCGTGTAAATCATATGCACGAAACTTGTTATAAACATAACTATTTTGTATGCTAGGATATCTCTATTCCATTTGTTTCATGTATTGAACTAAATATGGCCTCTGTGTTTAACATTTGTTTCAATTGTGTTTTTTTGTTTCAATTGTGCTTCTAGTAGGGAGTTTTATTCTGCTTGTGCATGTGGTCTATGTTCCACAATGTTTGTGCATGTGGTCTCTGTTCCAAATGCTTGTCTTAAAAATAATTTAATAATTGACATCTTAGTTTACATACAGATGTCATCAATGGGTGATCAGAATGACTTTTCGGTCTCGGAGACAACAGAGCATCTGGTTTCTACTCCACCAGTTGTCTTTGACACCACTGGTGTGTTACCGCCTCGTACTGATGGGCGTAGAAATCAGTCTGAGGCTTGGAAACATTTTTCTACGGACTCCGGTTCAGATAATAGAGCTAGATGCAATTATTGCGGTACCTTGATCAAGTATGATAACGGAACAAGTGCTATGCGTACTCATTTGAAGAGATGCAAGGATAATCCGGACAAAGACGGAAACAAAAGGCCAAAATCAGTTCCATCCTCAACAGGGACTGCAGAAAGGCATGTTGTTTGTTCTCCTTCATATGCCAAATTTGACCAAGAGGCCAGTCGGAATGAACTTGTGAAGATGTTCGTGGCAGCTGAGCTCCCTTTTCGATTTGTGGAGAATGAAGCTTTTCGGAAGTACATGAATGTGTTGCAACCAAGATTCAGTATTCCCTCACGCACTACATTAGCGCGTGACATTTTCACACTATGGGATACAGAAAGAACGAACTTGAAGAAGTTTCTTTCGAAACATTGTCGAAAAGTCTGCCTCACTACTGACACATGGACTTCATGTCAAAATATGAGTTATATGTGTTTAACTGCCCATTTCATTGATAATAATTGGGGGCTTCATAAGAAGATTCTGAATTTCTGTCAAGTCACAAATCATTCAAGAGAGGTTTTGGCCAAGACTATTGAGAAACACTTGAGTCGTTGGGAGTTGAATCGTGTTTTCAGTTTGACAGTTGATAATGCTTCGTCAAATGATGTTGGGATTCAACACCTAAAAAGAAGGCTAGCATCTTGGAACAACTTAGTTCTGAAGGGAGATTACATTCATATGCGTTGTTGTGCGCATATTCTGAATTTGATTGTGAAGGAGGGGTTGAAAGAGATTGATTGTTCTGTTTTGAGAATTCGCGGTGCAGTGAAGTACATAAGATCTTCTCCTTCTAGATTAAATAAATTCAAGGCATGTGTTGAGCAGAAGAAGATTGAATATAAGGGTCTAGTTTGCTTAGATGTTGAAACTAGGTGGAATTCGACCTATCTTATGTTGGAGGCAGCTTTGAAGCACTGAAATGCATTTGAGGAGCTTGAGATGCTAGACAAGAAATATGTTGATGAGTTAGAAAAAGGAAAGGGTGTGCCTACATATGAAGATTGGAATTATGCTTTCTTAATTTTACCATTTTTGAAGATCTTCTATGATGCTACTTTGCGCATTTCTGGTACTTCTTATGTTACCAGTAATATATATATGCAAGAGGTATTTGGAATTGGGAAGAGGATCCGCCAATCCTGTGGCTCTGAGGATATAAGTGTAAGTACGAAGGCTGAAAGAATGAAGAAGAAGTACGACAAATATTGGGGAAATCCCAATGGTCTAAACATGTTGTTAATTGCTATTATATTTGATCCTAGGTATAAACAAGGATATGTCAATTGGTCAATTAATCAGATATTTGATATGGACGAGGCGGTTAAATTACAAGATAAGTTAGATTCTTGTTTGGAGTCACTTTTTGAGGAATATAATAGTCAGGACGGGGGGTCTCAAAGTGATACACAAGAAGCACATGTTGTTGAAACTGATGATGATGATCCTTATTGTTGGAATCAATTTTTAAAATCAACTGGGCGCAAATCCAATGCCAAATCTGAGTTAAAGAAGTATTTGAAGGAAGATTTAGAGACCAATCTAAACTTGAATATTCTAAGTTGGTGGAAGCTAAATTCAAGTCGATTTCCAATCCTTGCAAACATCGCTCGGGAGGTGTTGGCTATACCTGTCTCCACTTTGTAGCCTCTGAGTCTGCATTTAGTACAGGAGGAAGAGTACTTGATCCTTATCGTAGTTCCTTAACACCTAAAATGGTGGAAGCACTTGTCTGCACACAAGATTGGTGAAAGGAACACCCTTCTCATTGCTTTCTAAAGAGGACTTTGAGCAGCTTGAGAGATTTGAGTGAGGTAAGTTAATATTAATGTTCCACATTTATGTTATTACTTATTGCTTATTATATTATGTTTTCAAAAGTAATGAGATGTTGTTCTACTTTTTTGCAGAGATGGTTTCTCAACAAGATGTTCCTTGTTCTTCTCGTTATTTCTCTTGATGATTAAAGGGGATACATTTTCTTATATTTGTTTTATGTTATTTTTTATCTTAGGATAATTGTGTATTGCACTTGAGTTGTTATTACTTGGTTGTTATTGCTACAAACACCTATTTTTTGTGCTTTTTTGGGAGGTGACTTCTCCATTCACTGTAAAACAACACTTTTAATGGTGTTTCCTTTCACTTCTTGTTTGTTTCTATAATTTCAAATGGATAGAGGAAGTGTTTTTCACTTTGCTTGGCAGATGCAAACAATGACAATATTTGTTTTGTTAGTTGTCAACAGAAAATAATGTTGGCAGAGCTACTGTGGTGGTGATTGTGGCAATAGTTTTTCAAGATTTAGTGATCTGTTTTATTTGGAAATTATCCTTTTGAAGCATTGCACAGTGCTTTGCTTTTCTTGTCTGTACGAAGTGGCACAATCCAACAATTCATGGAAACTGTCATATTACAGAACCATGTTCATCGTCAAATACCATAAGATACCTGGAATAGGATAAAGGATGCCTAGTTGTTTCTTTTTTCATCGTCAAATAACATCAAATATGTCTATCTGAAAATCGGTGCAAATACATTCTTCAATTTAATCTTAGTTTTTTCATGTCTCTTGTCTTGTGTAGACAGCGATATGTGCAACATGGCTCTTCTGTTCTGCAATTCCCACGCTTCTGGTTTGTTTTCGTGTTTGTTTATTGGGAGGCTTAATTTTGATTATGAGTAACTGTGTGTGAATTTTCCAATGTGTCTGGTGTTACTGAAGGCTTTCAAGAGAGCAGCAGAATCACTGGAGAAGCTGATGTTGGTGTGCAAGAATCTTTTTCCTGATGTTGATGATGTAAATGGCATTAAAACCTTGTTTTACTTTCACTATACTGCAGGCAAGTTATTACACAAGGTGTTAGAAGCTCCACTCGTGCAGTTCGCTTAAAATTAACTTATGCAAAACCTTACTGACTTGTAAGTATGGTGTCTTTTAATGTAACTATAACCAAGGTTTCAAAATTAACTTGCTTTTTCATTGTGAGAATCAATGCTTAAAATATGATATGCAGGAGAATTACTGACTTGAATGGATCTGATTCACCTTTTCCACAACTGAATAATATGACAAATTTGGAAACACTGTGAGTTAGATGATCTAATTATGATTATTAGTTTCACTCTTTGAGTTAGTGCTTCAATAAGAAAAGGTCTTAGGGATAGAAAATAAAGAGATGCTCATGTCTTATTCTGTCACAAATTTACATATTGTCTGATTGATTGCCAGAATATTGAGGAGTTGCAATATTATTGGAGCATTGCCTGAATATCTTGGAAAATTGACTAGTTTGCAACTATTGTAAGTGCTGCTATATTTTCTTTTCCTTTTTGTTTTGTTGATCATGATAAGTTTTGAATTTTTTTTGTCGTTTTTAATATATTTAGAAACTTTTATAATTCTTCTTGCATTTTACACATTGATTTGACGAAGAACTTCAACATGCTTGTTTTGTTCACCACATTATAGGAGCTATATTTTATGTTCCTTTCATTTAACTTTCCTCTAAAAAAGAACATATTCTGGGTATAATTTCCTTTTCAGAGACCTCAGCTACAACAATTAAGTGGACCAATTCCGAGCAGTTTTGATGGTCTCCAGAGCATGAATAAAGAAAAAAAGTAGGAAATAAAGAAAAAATGGAGAGAAAAGGCTATAAGGGGAGTTAAGGAGAGGCTCTCCTTAACTAAAAAAGTAGCCATCACGTGACTGCTAAGGCAGTCACGTGGGTTCTTTACTCACGTGGGTTCTTTTCTCATTTCAAACTTCTTAAATATTTCTTAAATTGTTAGGTTCTGAACCGCTTTTTAAGTCCAAACTGGTTCTGAACCAGTTTTTCTAAATCCAAACTGGTTCTGAATCGGTTTTAAACCCAAACCGGTTCTGAACCGGTTTTAAACCCAAACCGCTTCTGAACCGGTTTTAAACCCAAACCGCTTCTGAACCGGTTTTAAACCCAAACTGGTTCTTAATCGGTTCTAAATCGGTTCGTAGAACCAAAACTGGTTCAGATCCAAAAAGAAACTAGTTCGGTTTTTGAACCGAACCTCTTTATCGGTTCGGTTCGATTCGGTTCGGTTCGGTTTTTCATGCCGAACCGAACCATGCCCACCCCTAGTATTTCCTCTCTTTGGCTTTCTTTCTTTTGCTCTTCTTCTTTGCCTCCTAAGTGAGTGTTGGATAGAATTTCTGCAAGATCATCAATAGCATCCTTTCCTAACCCAATGGAGTTAGTTTCATGAAACGTAACATGTATTGATTCATCAATAGTCATAGTTCTCTTATTATAAATTTGAAAGGATTTACTACTAATTGAGTAACCAAGAAATATTCTCTTATCCGATTTAGCATAAACTTGCCTAGGTTATATTTTCCATTATTTAAAACACAACATTTGCAACCAAAGACATGAAAGTGGGAGATGTTTGGCTTCCTTCCTTTGTATAGTTCATAAGGGATTTTCTTTAAATTAGCCTTATTAGAGCCCTATTCATAACATAGCAAGCAGTATTAAACCCCTTTACCTTTTGTTAACAATTGAAAAAAACAGACAGTAATCATATTCATGATGATCATCATCATCATAAGTCATCGCCATCATCACCATCATCATCATCATCAAGCAATTCATATTGTTGAAGATCTTCATCTTCATTGTCATTTTCAGAATCATTGTCAAAATCAAATACGTCTTCCTCATTATCCTCTCCTTCATTACTTTCTACCTCATATTCTTGCTCATCCTCGCCGACATCAGCTTTTACCTTATGATTCTCACCTTCTTCATCTTTTAAGTTATCAAGGGGGTCATCATTTGTTATAAAATCCACATAGGTTGCAGCATCTTGATATGCAACCTCTAATGCATATCGAGCATCAACAGTGCCTCTTGGATTAGTTTTAATGACAACCCACCAATTAGCCTTGTCTTTTATTTTTTCAGGATAAGGTGCATAATACACTTGAATTGCATTTTGAGCAAATATGAAGGGGTCATATTTTGGATACCATCGAGTATGTCGAACCTCCATGATTCCATATTGTTTATGAACCTTCACACCACGATTAAGTACAACATCGAACCATTTACAATTAAATAACACTAACCATTTCATTGGTTCTCCTGGGTATTCTACTTCCATAATTTCTTTAATGACGCCATAATAATAATTCTCTTCTTCTACTTTGTCATCACCCTTAACATAAACTCCACAATTGATGGTTTTTTAACCAATACTCCAATCTTCTGTATGAAACTTATAACCATTAACAAAGTAGATAGGCCATGTATGAACCTTTCTCTTAGGACCCCATGCTAAGTGGTGCAAAAATTGATTTTGTACCAAGTTATTTTTATTGTGAACCTACCAATGAAAATAGTAAAATCAATATAATTTATAACATAACTGTCAAGTATTTATATCATTAAAAAAAATGTTAAGACACTTACGTAACTTCGGAACCAGGTTGGAAATTCATATGCAATCATACCATTAACATTGTGCAACTAATGTTTGGATTAGCTGCTTTCAAGTATTCCTCAAAAAATCTAATAACATGCATAAGGTTACTAAATATGAACCAATTACATATATATACTAAAATAAACAATTCAAGAATGATTTAGTTCACTTACCCAATATATGGTTGAACCTCTTCACAATTAAGTAGGATATGTAAATATGCAACAGCTACTTCCTTATCCATTAAATACCTATTGTTACAAGTTCCAACTGAGCGACCAAGATGATTGAAAATTGATAAAGTAGGTTGGATTGTCTCATCTAAACCTCCATCATCATTTCAACCAACTCTATTTCTCATTGATTGCACACGAGATTCAAAATAGTAAGAACAAAAATGAGAAGTCTTTTGGCATAAATATGCCTCACATATGGACCCTTCCACACGTGATTTGTTTTTAACCATTCGTTTCAACCTATTCAAGTACCTAAAAGAAACATGATATCATTAATTACTAAACTTTGAAATAAAAAGATTACCACATTTAAAATGTAATAAATCACGTGATTACCTCTCAAATGGATACATCCATCGATATTGAACAGGGCCTCCTACTCTTACCTCTTATGGAAAATGAATAGGTAAATGCTCCATTGAGTTAAAGAATCCAGGTGGAAAGATTCATTCCAACTTACACATTGTAATGACGATGTTTTGCTCCATTAGCAACAAATCAGACACACGTAACACTGTTGAGCACAAATCTCTAAAGAATTTACTTAATTCAACTAAAGGCTTCCACACTGGATCTGGTAATGCACCAAAAGCAATTGGTAGCAACCGCTCCATAAACATATGACAATCATGACTTTTCATCCCAAATAGCTTCCCCTCTCTCGTGTTTACACATCTATGCAGATTAGAGGCATATCCATCAGGCATTTTTAATTCATTAACCCATTTATATACAATCCTTTTTTGCTCCATAGACAAGGCAAATTTTTTGTTTTAGGCTTCAAAATTTTTCCATTAGGCAATTCTTGCAACTATAGTTCTCTTCGCTTACAATACTCTTTAAGATCCATCCTAGCTTTAACACTGTCTTTGGTTTTGTCTTTAATATCCATCACTGTATTAAAGACATTATCAAACACATTTTTATCAATATACATCACATCAAGATTGTGTCTAATCATATTAGTTTTTCAATATGGTAACTCCCAGAAAATACTTTGTTTTATCCAATTACGAGTAACCCCGAACCCAGCACATGTACATGGACCCACCTCAGTCACTTTTGGAACATCACAAACATCTTCCCATACCTCGGCCCCAGACAACCTAGGTAGATGTACAAATTTCTCTTGTCTATTCTTATAAAATGCATCCTTATTTCTGCAGTATGCATGATTTATAGGCAGAAATTGACGATGATAATCAAACCAAGAACATTTGCCACTATGTTTCAAAGTGAAAGCCTTTGTTCGATTCATACAATATTGACATGCCAATCTCCCTGCTGTACTCCAACCCGACAATATGTCGTACGTAGGAAAGTCATTTATTGTCCACATTAATAGAGCTTTCATTACAAAATTTTCTTTTTTTTGAAATATCATAAGTTAGGACACCTTGTTCCCACAACAATTTTAACTCATCTATCAAATGTTGCAAATACACATCTATTTTACTTTTCGGATTGTGTGGCCCAGGAATAATCAAAGTCAAGAACATATATGGAGTTGTCATGCATAGTTCTGGAGGAAGATTATACGGAGTGACAATTACAGGCCAACAGGAATAAGGAATAACTAATTGACTATATGGAGCAAAACCATCAGCACTTAAGCCTAATCTAACATTTCTTGGTTCAACTTTAAATTCAGGATATGTTTCATCAAAATGTTTCCAGTCTTCTCCATTTGATGGATGACATAACACTCCCGATTCTTGTCTATTTTCATAATGCCATCTCATGTGCGGAACAGAACTCATTGAAACATATAATCTCTTTAGCCTAGGAATGAGAGGTAAATAAATCAACCTCTTTACAAGGATCTCCTTGGTTTTTCCCTTACCAATCCTTTTTATTTTATATCGAGCCGCACCACAAAATGTGCATTCTGTAACTCCCTCTTCATTAAACAACATGCAACCATTCATGCAACAATCAATTCTCTTTGCAGTAAGACCTAGTTTGGAAACTATTATTTTCGCCTTGTAAAAATTTTCTGGGATGAGATTTTCAGGAGGATGTGTCCTTTTCATAAGTGCTACTATTTGATTAAAAGATCGTTGGGAAATGTTTCCCTCCGATTTGATATTCAATAATTCAACAGCAACAGATAATTCAGTTTCATCTTTACATCCCGGCCATAAAGGCTTTTGGGCCACATGAAGCATATCATAGAATTTTTTAGCATCTTTATTTGGAGGCTCCTCTAAGGGTTGATTGTTATGGAACCCAAACTCTGGACCAACCACATCATAAACCATGGCCTCAAATCTATTTAAATGGTCATTATTACCCATTTATGTAGTGGTAGAGGCGCTTAGATGACTATTGAAAATTCCCATCAAAGTCGGATCAATTTTTCCATGACTTGTCCAATACCAATAATCATGTTTAAACCCCTTTTGATAAAGATGAACTTTAACGTCCTCAAGAGTCAAGTGCTTCAGGTTTTTGCACTTAGAACAAGGGCATCTAATATTTTTATTTGATAGATGTGCTTGTTGGCATGCAAAGGTAACAAATTGTTTAACCCCTTCTACAAACATATCAGCAAGTCCCTTCCTACCCGGCAAAAGTCTATTATACATCCAATAACGATATTGACGAATATTCATATTCTGTAACATAATCAAAATGAAATATTAAAACTACAAGTGAAATTTAGTCTAACCACATGCAACAAATTTCTAAAACTAATCTAAAAATTAGACATTAGTTCATTACTTTTAAACAGAAATTATATAAATTTAAGATACCATAACATCCTCAAAATCATTGTCATTTCAAAACATATAGACCCTAGAACAAGTTTAACATACAAAATAATACCAAGAACAAGCCTAAAGTAGAAGAAGAACAAAAACATAGTTTGGGATTTATCTCTTATCTCAAAAGTTTGAAACTTCAACCTCAAGCACCTATACATACGAAAACAAAATTTAAAAAATCAATAAAGAGACTCATTCAAGAATGGACTAAGAAATAACTGCAGGGGGGAGAGAGAGAATGTTAAAAGGGTTCCTAGTTTCATTTGAATGCTCAAATTATAGTACTGTGTGCCATGTTTTCCAAGTTTTAGATATGACTTAGGTTATTTTCTTTAACCAAAACATATAACATGGCATAGAAGTATAAAACAAAATGTGATCTAGCTGGGCATTTTAAAGATAGGCCAACCAAGCAAGACTTTAATTTTCTTTTTGTTGGAAAAGCAATACTTTAATTTGAAGAGTAGAAAGGTAAATTAGCAGTGGATGGACTACCTCTAGAAATCAATTAGATAAAGTATTGTATGATCTTAGATTCTAATAAGATGGTTTTACATGTCCAACTCAAAGCGAACATTGTCTCAACATGTCATCACTTAATTCATGCTTAAAATAATGTAATTGAAAGAGTTAAGTTAAATTTGAGAGCTGAATAAAGTGTTATAAGTGATAAAAAAATTACTAAAAAAGTAAGAAAAATAAAAGTAATGTTACTATAAGTTCTTCTACACTCTTAAAATATCACTCCATTTTTAATAAAAATTATAATATGTGATTATTTATAACTACAAAGATAATTGAATTAAAATTTAAACAATTTTAAATAACATTTAAACGGTTATAAATTTACTTAAAATGATATTCTATGAATATTTTACAATATTCCCTCCCTTACAAGTTCTGTAGAGTATGATGTTCTTTTATCTAATCCTATTTATTCATTTTTCCTAGTTATATAACTTTAAAAAATAATTTTTTTCATTTTTTGGTCATCAACTTTTCGCTTTTTTTGTCATCAACTTTAACAAATCAACTCAAAATAAAACTCCAAACCTATTGAAAAGAAAAAAAAAAAAACTCTACCCCACCCGACTAAAATGAATTGGGCCCACTAAAGGCATAAAAGCAAATCTGTCTCCTCTCACGTGGTCCTTAATGACTAAAATCCAACAGAAACCACAATAATTCTATGGTTGAATCTACGATGCACTCTAGTTGTGGACCTGTTATTAGAAGCAGTAGCTCTTTTTTAATCGATAAGTGGAAACGTAGTTCTCTCCCATAGTCTAACTGAACAGACATTAACGTGGGTTTGACAATGGATGAAACCATAATATGTCCATTAGTTTCAGTAAATACTATTGATCTTCTCTGACTAAAAAACAAAAAAACTTGTTATCCTTACTTTGTTATTCTTATTGGAACAAACCATATTTTGTTATCCTTAAGAAAATTATGTGTTAGTTCCACTCCCTCCCACATATTGATTTCCCCTCAGCCACCATAACCATACCTGTGCCAACAACGAGCTCTAACACGGCACCACCATTTCACCCTCAAGCCCCATCAATTGCAAATCAAACCCAAATCACCTATTTCTTTAACCATCGACAATCAACAGTGGTGGAAATTGACATCAACCGCCATTGAACAGCAAGCCGCAGCCCAACACCTCTGACCGACCAAACCAGAACCATAACCAGAAATGATAATATCTAGGATCAGGTAATCACATTTGTATTTAAAGATAAACAATACCCAGAACCAGAAATGATAATATCTAATCATAAACCACTTGAGGTTTTGCATAAAGTCCATTAAATCAATGATTACTAGCTTTGACGTAAATTTGTAGTAACCCAAATTGCCTCAAAGCAACAAAACAAAGGACTATAGCTCTATAAGGTCCAAAAGCTGCTATCTGATAACTTCAAGGAAAGATTCAAAAACAAAACGTTAAATTGGTCACAAAAATGGCTTGCTAGCCACTTTTTAGAGTAGTGTGCGAGAACAGCATCTGATAAATATCAAATGAAACCACCTCTGTAACACAGGTAAATATCAAATGAAACCACCTCTGTATTTACGTCTAAAAGCCCTCAAATTGCAGTAACATAATAAAGCTTTAATTAATCTTATATATATAATTGTCCTAAAAGTGAAAGACACAAGACTTAGAGCATATATTTCATCATCCAACAAAAGAAAGCGTAGAAAGACTCTCTACAAAGTTCTAGCTGGACACCAAGTAAGCACAACCCATCTTCAAGTATTTCATCCCATCATTGCTATTACGTTCTTTTGTTCTTAATTTGTGCTATTTAAGAACAACCATGTTCATATTTCAGCTTTATATTATCAGTTAAAAGAATTGTGTTCTTCATCTTGCAGAAATATGGAAACTATGAAGTTCTTGCCATCACAGAAAAATCCATTGTCCCATATTCTGATTTCAGGTTAGTACTTATCTTCTCTCATCCTTTCCCTTAATATTTCATAAGTGCATATGATAGATTATTTATTTTGTGAGAAACCAGAGAGATATAGAAACGCAAAAGGTTTTCTGTATTTCTGAATTGTATATTTCATAAGTATTTTTCTTTAAAAAATACTTCTCCCTCACTCCAGCCCCCCATATATTTTCCAAATTTTTTCCAAATATACTTTTTCCCCCTCACTCCAGCCCCCCATCTGATTCTCTCCAGCCCCTCCATTACTCCAGCCCCCATTCCCCCATTCTCTGGTCCACCATAAGGCTCCACGGTCTGCACCTGCTGGATCTACTCCATGGTTTGCACCTGCCAGATCTGCTCCAGCCGGATCTGCTTCAGCCGGATCTGCTCCAGCACCGAACAACCTCATGGAAGAGCTGAAAACATTGTTGAGCCCCATTCCCCATTCTCCGATTCTATTGCGCTAGAATGTCTCCCTAGACATCCTTCCTTCTTCAGGTTCTCTTCTAATAATATGTTTTCTCTATACAATTCAGAAATACAGAAAACCTTTGAAGACATAAGTTTCCTATCTATTCTCTTTCTCTCAACATACAACAAAAAACTCTATTTTTCTCCAAATTGAAGCTCACGGCTAGCACACCAAAAACCACTATCCAAATTTCGTAAATTTCATCCAAGTTGATTTCCTAAACCCAAACACCATTCTAAACATCTTTCAAATTGTGAAGTCTAGTTCTTCCATCTACTCTCTTGAAAATCAAGCTAAAGTTTTCTATTCTACAAGATAAAATTCTTGTTCTTGTTTTTAAGATTGATTTCTAAATTTATAAGCCATGATTGATCCATGGTTTTCTCTTTATAAAGCTTAGTTTATGACTTTGTGTTGGTTTAAGTTTGTTAAGGTTTCCTTTGGAGGACTACACGAAATTCTTGGAGGAAGCTACTTGGAGGATTTTGTCTTCCTTGAGGTAAGAAGGAGATTAACCTCATCAACCATATGTTGGTGGTGAGGAAGTGACTTGTTTGTGGTAGAAAATGCATAAGGATTTATTCACTTGTGTGACTTATAGCTTACTTTGTTTGTGATAATTTTGGTTGGTATGTTTTATTACTTTGATTATATGCTTGCTTATATGATTTTGAAGCATGTTGATTTATTGTATTAAGTAGGATGTGATTCACATGTGATAAGTTGTATGAGGGTTCCAAAGAACTTATGGAGGCTCACGATTTTACACCACCAAGAGGGCAAGATGTTTTAAAATTATTTTTCTAAATCATGGATTAAAGGACTTAATGATAAGAAGTTGGATTAAAGGGTTTGGTAAAGGATTATGTGATGGAAAGTGATTAAAAATGGTTTATGAAGTATAAATGAATTTTTGGCCAACATGCCAAAGTTTAGTGTTTTAGATTCAAAATTATTTTACTAAGTGTAGACTTAGGTGATTAATTAACAAGAATTCAATTTGATGAATTTTTAGTAGAAAAAGGAAAATGGATTTAATGTTTAGAATTAAATTAGCATATTTAAGTTATAATGATGAATAAAGTTAAAACTTGAAATTGGCTAACATATAGCTCACCCTTTGGGTTTTGAAGCGTATTAGAAAATTTTGAGCTGTAATATTTAAGTAAATCAAGGAAGTCAAATTTTTGTAAAGAATAAGTAGAAAATATTACATTAAGAATTTTTAGTAAGATAATATTCTAAATAAAGCCAAAAGGATTATATTATGTAGAAGATTTTATAAATGAGTTTAGAAAGCTACGAAATATCTTACGTAAGTGAAAAATGCTAGAAAAACCTTACGCGATTTTAAAAATAGTGATTTTTAAGTTACGCGATTGAGAAAATGATTTAAAATCGCTATGCGATTGAGAAAACGTTAAAAAATCCTTACGTGATTTAGAAAACATTTGAAAATAATTTTGCGATTGCAAAAATGTTAGAAAATAATTATGCGATTTGAAAACATAAGAAAAATGTTTACACGATTGGAAATAACAGCAGCTTGCTGTCGGGCTATAGTGGTGGGCCCAGTTATGTTGGAGAGTGATACCACCAAGAAATGGTGTATATATGTGAAATACTATAAGAATGTAGTTTTCTGTGTTTTGAACTATACATCATACCTAAAAAATCGTGTCAGCTTATTAGGTTAAGGCAAGTGTACCTAGGAGATGGAAATTACACCTTCATGCGGGTGAGAATTATGTAGTTACGATCTTTAGTGATCTTGGAGACGTTGGGGTATGGAAAGTCATATGTGGCTAGTTGGTAGCACCTCTGCGCCATGGTATCCTATGCAAACACACCAATGGTCTTGACGGAGTTACTACTCTTTTTGCGATTTGTTGAGAGTATCTTGTACTAGCCATGTTGCGCACCATGATATGATATACTTACACATGATTTGAGGCTAACGATATACAGACATGTATTCCCTATCTTTCTCTCCGAAATTGTGGTTAGCTCCACAGAGTAGGATTTAGTCGTGGTACATATGCATAATGGGTCAGCATATTGTCATAATAATTATGTTATTTGATATATTATCTGTGATGTGAAATTGTGACTATATATGAAAATATTATATCTGTACCATTTACTGTCATTTTCTATACTGCCTCATTTGTATTGATGTAGGGGATCTCACCTCTTTGTTGTATTATATGGTTTTATTGTATATGTTTGATGAAAATCAAAGAGACGAGAAGGCTGGTGATTCTTTTCATTATCTGTGATCTTTACTGTGTTTGTCTTAATGGCGGTGAGATGCCAAGTTTTGGGTTTTGTTACCGTACAGTTCCATGGGAGGACTGACGCGTGGAGATTTGACTATGGGAACGAGCGATTTGTGTATACCGGGGACTTAACTCTTAACCTCAGTGGTACTAGAGGTGGAACTCCTGTGTTGACGCAGCATGGTTCAGTGCGTCTTAAGTTTACGATGCCTATTCGTGAACTCTGGGGTGACAGTTTTTATACCTCGCAGAAGGATTCAATGGTATCTTTAGCTAGGACACCTGCTAGGCATATGTTATATCTGTCGGGTTTCTTTAATGATGACACCGAGGAAGAGGAGGAGGATCCTACTGAAGGCCCAAATACTTAGTTTGGTTTGGGAAGTTAAGGTTAAGTATTTTATATTTTCGTCATGTGTACTAAATAAATTAACTTTTAGGGCTTGAGTGTATAACTATGTAAAATATTTGCAAACAATGTTTCCCTATGTATACAAGTATGGAGAGTTTACTTTCAATTACGTTTTATGTTTAAAGGTTTTTATTTAATTATAGTTATTCCGTAAAAAGTAATTTTATAATTAGTATTTTACAAGATTAATTCTTTTACAACTTTGGTAAGTTACATTAGGATTAGTCTTAAATGTGATATCCTAAGGTGGGTGTTACACAATAAAATATTTACTTAATTGGAAATAATAGCAGTTTGTTGGGCTATAGTGGTGGGCCCAGTTATATTGGAAAGTGATACCACTAAGAAATGTGTGTGTATGTGTAATATTGTAAGAATAATGTTTGTATGTATTTTTAAATCATACATCATGCATAAAAAAACGTGTTAGCTTATTGGTTAAGGCAATGTGCCTAGGAGATTAAAATTACATGTTCGTGCGGGTGAGAATCGCATAGTTGCGATCTTCAATGATATTGGAGATGTTGGGGTATAGAATGTCATAAATGGCCAGTTGGTAGCACCTCTGCGCTGTGGTATCCTATGCAAACATACCAACTATCTTGACGGAGTTGCTACTTTTTTTGTGATTTGTTGAGAGTGTCTTGTATTAGCCATATTGTGCACCATGATATGATATATTGGCACAAGAGTTGAGACTATCGATATACAGACATGTACTCCCTATCTTAGTCTTTCCAATCAATTTAGAAACTCTCCTTGTAAAGTGAAGTTTTTGATTCATTGTAGACAAGTGGTTGGCATAATAAATGCTTAAACTCATTTACAAGTGTTAGTGTTAGTAAATAATTAAAGGAACCACAATATAACTACATATATAATTCTAAATGGACTTTGAATGTTTGATTTTACGATTGGAACCTCTGTTGTGCATGAACTTCAATTGAGTAATAAAAAAGAATTAATCTTGTCCTTAATTTATTACCAAAAGTGGATCTCCGAGCCTAAACAAGTTCTTTTTTTAATTGTGAACAAGTTTTATTATCTTTATTGTTGTGACAAATCATTTCCTTACCTTAGACTTTTTCTTCATCAATTCCCTCTGGATCGACCTCAGACTCTAGAGAAATTCATTACTTGAGATAACGTGTACTTGGGTTTGTATCCTTTAATCTGTATCAATAACCATCCCAGCATGATACTCATTTCAACAGTCCATTCATTGCAAAACATCCAAGTCATACTAAACATAGTTAAGCAAGTCATAATTCTAAGATAATGAGCAACATATCCGAAAGATAACCTACTATGATTTGATAAGCTTTAAGCACGATAAAGAAGCTAAAAATAGAAATAAGTACTCCATGCCTAAGCCCCATCATCTTGCCGTGGTGAAAGACGACACTTAATGCTATCCAAGTGGTCATAGATGACCCTAATGCTATGCTCTTGATAAGCTCGAAGATCCGCAATCTGGGCTTCGATATTGGCTTGCATGTTGGCAATGGCTGCCAAGAGGCGATCATCATTAGTGGCAGAGGCCTCTTCCATAGGCATATCAACAGGGGCATCGGGAAATCCTCCTTGCTGTGTTGTTGCCTCACATCCATGACCGTAGACCCATTCACCATTCACTTTCTTTACTTGCATGCGGTTTATAAAGGCTATTCCAAACTTGTAGGGACTGGAAATTCTAATAACTCTATCTTCCTTTAAATTGACCTTACACTGATCCAGAATTTTAGCAACCATAAAGGCATAAAGGAGATCCATCATTACCTTTTCCTTAGCTTTCATTATGTAATACATGATATAATGGGGTCAATTGATTTTCATGTGCCTTTTGAGGGCCCACACCAAGAAGATGTCTTCTTCTTCAACCAAGGCAGTGTTGCTCGCCCTTGGTACCAAGATATGTGCCACCACAAAGTGAAGCAGATGATCCTGTAAATTCAGAAAGCAGGCAGTGAAATACCCTTTTGGCACTCGAATGCCCGGTTGAGGCATGCCCGCTATAGCTTGGTCTCTCTCATATCCCTCCCACGAGCTGTGACTATCCACAATAAGTTTTTCTTCAGAATGAGTGAGTTCAAATAGGAGAGTCTACCGAATAGGTGACATAATGATTCTATGTCATTTGAGTTCAGAAACCAGATTTCCTCCAACAATGCTTAAATTGCAGAAATAAACTTTGGTAGGTTCGAGATAGAAGTACCTAGGGTTGGTAGTGATAAGAGTTTTTAACCCATGGAATTCTAAGAGCTCTGTTAAGGAAGTGAATCCTTCTCTGACGAAGAAGTCTCATTCCATGTACTTGGGTTGAATGATGCATCGCACATGAAATTGTAATGTGTATGTCTTCATCTGATTTTCGTGGGAGAAGTACCTGCCAATGTTTAGGCTTTTGAACACTACTAGAAATTTGGATTTTAGAGACCGAAAAATCTGTCTCTAAATCATAAAAATCGATGGCTAAAATAGTTAGCGACCGATTTAAATCAATCTCTAAAACCCTCATCGTTAAATATTAGCGACTGATATTGGTTAGTCGCTAAATTTAGAGACCAGTTTAGCGACCAATTTTTTTAAATAATTGGTCTCTAATTTCAATCGAATATTGATCAATTATTTTTCAAAAAAGTAAATTAGAGACTATTTTTTAGAGACTGATTTTTCAATCTCTAAATCGGTCTCTAAATCAATCTCTAAACACCAATCCTCCTCCAAACAGCAACCACCACCAAACCAAACGACCACCTTCAATCTTCACCCTCATCCCTACCCCTCACCACCATTAACCCACCGCAAACCACTATCATCCCCGCAATAACCTCCATCCACCATTCAACAATAGCTCTTGTAAACCTCTACCAAAATACAACCTTCATCAAATCAAAACCCTTACAACTCATCCTAAAATAGAAACCCAAAATTACAGCAAAACCACATTCCATCCTAAAACAGAACCACCAAACTTGCGGCCACCGCACGCCACCATGCTCTACGTCGTGCTGCAAACCGTGCCTCCACACCACCATCGTGGCGTGAACCATGACAAGCCCTAACCACTAGATCCAGCCACCATAGCCGTAGCTTCACCCCTCAACATAGCAAATTTGCCACCTACTGCCGCGCTACCACGCTTGCGAGTCACCACCTCGTTTTTTGTTATAGCAACCGCACGACCACTATCCACCCGAATAGTAGTGCCGTGCTGTGAATCCGCCCAGAAACAGCCCACCTCCCTTGTCCGAACTAGTCCCCCAACCCAGATCACACCACCGTGTGAGCTTCCACCGCACTGGTCACTCTGCAACCCGCGAACTCGTGCCACTAGGACCAGATCTGTGAGCCACCGCAAGCCCGAAACCATGCACCTGCATCGTGCCTGCGTTGTGCCTCTTCCGCGCTGTGGCACAAATCAGCACCACCGCGAACCAGACCGCACGAACCCGCACCTCCGCTGGAGCCACCACAAGCACTATAAGATCTCCCCCTTGACTCGTGAGCTCCATCCTAAACCCCTTTTTCCTTTCTTTCTCCATTTTGTTTTCTCATTTTCAGAGACTAAGTCTCACTCAAAACAATGGGTTTCACACGTTGCTTTCTCACCTTTTCTTTTTTATTATTATTATTTTAACGACTAAATTTTCAGTCCCTACTTATTTATTTTTTTAATTTTTTTTATTTAATCACCGAAATTTCGGTCTCTAACACTTTTTTATTTTTTTATTTTTTTGACGATTGAAATTCAGTCGCTAATTATTATTTTTTTGTAAAATTTTTTATTAAGAGACTAAAATATTGATCTCTAACACCTTCCTTTTTTTATTTATTTTTATTGTTTTAGCGATCGAATTTGCGGTCGCTACCTTTTTTTTTGTAATTTTTTTTTATTTAGTGACCGAAATTTCGGTCTAAAAAAATAAGACATATTTTTTTATTTTTTTAAATTTCTTTTATAATATAATTTCGATCTCTAATTCGGTTTCTAAAAAATTTAGAGACCTAATTGGAGAACGATTTTAATTCCGTAGCAAATTAGATTTTTTTTCTTAATTGGTCTCTATTTCGGTCTCTATAGAGGCCGAAACAAATCGGTCTCTAAAACCCAAATTTCTAGTAGTGGAAGAAGTATAGGTCATTGGGTGAGGGGGTGTTTCCTTTGGTACAAAGGGATTCTTGGAGCGTGATCTTTTGGGGTCAGAGGAGTTGCTGGCTATGGTGAAAAAAAATGGAAGTTAGAAGAGAGAAACGTGAAGGGGAAGTGAGATTTTTGGAAGAGAATGGGAGTTTTAATATGTGGAAAGTGAGAGATTTTTGGTGGAAAATGTGTTCTAGTGATGGATTTTAGTTGGATTTGAGGTGGGTGAGGAGTTTGAGTGAGTGAGTGAGTGTGAGTGGGTGTTTGAGAGAAGAAGAGGAAGAAGATGAAAATGTTGGAAAGTGGGGACGTGAGTGACAAGGGAGGCTATTATAGAAGAGCCCAATAACCGGTTATGGGTTATTGGTAACCAATTATTAGTATGGGGAAATAAGTAGTCTCAGTCTGTTTGACATAATCGATTAGGGGTTCGGAATAACCAGTTATTTTTTTGGCAAATAAAGGAGTAGCCTCTATTTGAGTAGAATAACCGATTAGGACAATTGGATAATCGGTTATTTTCATGTTTGTAAAACCACCATAGCTTTTGTCTTGTTGGAATATCTGGTTAGGGGAGGATGGGTAACCTGTTATTTTCTTGAAATTTGAAAACATAAGTTCAGTTTGCATTGAATAACTGATTAGGGCCTGTCTATAATCGGTTATTTTGGTGTTCCAGAGAGCACCATGATAGCCCAATTGTTCAATAACCAATTATGAGGATCTCATAATCATTTATTTTCTCTTTGTAACTAGTTATTTTACTTCCAAAACTGGAAATTCTCCAAGAATTCAGTCTTTAAAACACCAAGTCATGCCATCTTGAGGATAATCTTAGCTTGGCATCACTTTCATCACTCAAATCACCATAAATGCAACACAAACACTAATTTTTCTTCTTCAAAAGTACTAGAAACTAATTTCTTCAGCAAGAACATGAGATTGAGAATTTTGGGGGACTTAAGCATGGATCAAGCACCTGTAAAACAAACTTAGGAGAAATTCTGACGCTCAAGTCAGTATTGGATTAAAAAATGATTAAAACAAAATAACTATTCTATGAACCCAATTATCAGCAAGATGACATATTATGTAGCAACATGACAAATTTTGTAGCAAAATGACAAGTTATACAACACAATAACAAATTATGCAGCAAATTTATTTGAGCAGCAAGAGTTAAATACATGATTGATCCAATATGCCAAGTTCTCTTCTTATATAAAAGAATGCTTCTTAATCTAAAGGTTTAGTGAATATGTCAGCTAGTTTCTTAGTGATTTCAACAAACTCAAGTATACAATCACCTTTTTGAACACCTCTCTTATAAAGTGATGCCTAATTTCAATATGCTTAGTCCTAGAGTGCAAAATGGGAGATGTTAGACAAATTGATTGCACTAGTGTTATCATACCTTATAGGGATGTGATCGAGCTCAAGACCATAGTCTAGAAGTTGTTGTTTCATCCAAAGGATTTGAGCACAATAACTCCCAACTGCAACATATTTAGCTTCAGCTGTGGACAATGCCATACTATTTTGTTTCTTATTATGCTAAGAAACTAGTGAGCTTTCAAGCAAGTGGCATGTCCCATTAGTGCTCTTCCTATCCATTTTGCATCTAGCAAAATTAGAATCAGAATAACCAATTAGACTACATGAGGCACCTTTAGGGTACCACAAGTCCATTTGTGAAGTGCCTATTAGATATTTCATAATTCTTTTTACAACACTTAGGTGTGATTCTTTAGAATTTACTTGAAATCTAGTACACATGCATACACTAAACATGATATCAGGCCTACTTGTTGTGAGATAAAGGAGTGAGCCAATCATACCTCTATATTTTAAAATTTCTACAGATTTACCTCCTGCATCCTTGTCCAAATAACAAGAAGTGCCCATTGGTGTAGCCATATGCTTGCCATTGTCCATTCCAAACTTTTTGAGCAGTTCCTTGTAATTCTTGGATTGACTTATAAAAGTTTCATCCCTTGTTTGCTTAATTTGGAGACCAAGGATGAAGTTGAGCTCACCCATTATAGACATCTCAAACTCACTTTGCATAATGTTAGAAAACTCCTTGCAAAGAGACTCATTAGTAGCACCAAATATAATATCATCAACATATATTTGAATAAGATGGATATCATGCTTTTATGCTTAATGAAAAGAGTAGTGTCAACCTTTCCTCGAGAGAACCATTTTTTCTAAAAATAACTTGCTCAACCTTTCATACTAAGCTCTGGGAGCTTGTTTTAAGCCATACAAGGTCTTTCTTAATTTAAAAACATGGTTGGGTAGTTCAAAGCTTTCAAAACTAGGAGGTTGTTCCACATACACCTCTTTATGTATAAAACTATTTAAGAAAGTACTTTTGACATCCATTTGATAAAGCTTGAAATCCATGATGCATACATATGCAAGTAGCATTCTTGTGGCATCTAATCTAGCTACGGGAGCATATGTTTCTTCATAATCTATGCCTTTTTCTTGATTATAACCTTAAGCAATAAGCCTAACTTTATTTCTTGTTATTAAGCCTGTTTCATCAAGTTTGTTCCTAAAGACCCATTTGGTGCCAATTATAGGATGATCATTGGGCCTTGGAACTAATTCTCAAACTTGATTTCTCTCAAATTAGTTTAATTCATCTTGGATGGCCAAGATCTAATGTTCATCATTAATGGCCTCATCTATGTCTTTAGGTTCAACTTGAGAGACAAAAGCCATATGGTTTCATGCATCTCTAAGAGAGTTTCAAGTGATTACTCTTTTTGATACATCACCTATCACCTTGTTAAAAGGGTGATATCTTGAAGTTCTCCATTCTCTTGGAAAACCATTTGAAGTTCCCTCCTCTTGTTGTGGTGGTATTTCCTCTCTTTGGCTTTCTTTCTTTTGCTCTTCTTCTTTGCCTCCTAAGTGGGTGTTGGATAGAATTTCTGCAAGATCATCAATAGCATCTTTTCCCAACCCAATGGAGTTAGTTTCATCAAACGTAACATGTATTGATTCATCAATCATAGTTCTCTTATTATAAATTTGAAAGGATTTACTACTAATTGAGTAACCAAGAAATATTCTCTTATCGGATTTAGCATAAACTTGCCTAGGTTATCTTTTCCATTATTTAAAACACAACATTTGCAACCAAAGACATGAAAGTGAGAGATGTTTGGCTTCCTTCCTTTGTATAGTTCATAAGGGATTTTCTTTAAAATTGGCCTTATTAGAGCCCTATTCATAACATAGCAAGCAGTATTAACCACATCCACCCAAAAATACTTAGGAAGGTTTGTTTCATTGAGCATAGTTCTTGCTAACTTCTCTAAAGATCAAATTTTCCTTTCAACCACTCCATTTTGTTGTGAAGTTCCTGGAGCATAAAAAATATGCTCAATGACATTTCATTACAAAATAGTTCAAAATCATGGTTTTCAAATTCCCCACCATGATCACTTCTTATGGATACAATGCTAGAATTTTTCTCATTTTAAATATCCTTTGCAAGTTTTCTAAATACATGAAAGGCATCATTCTTATGGGCAAGGAATATAGTCCATGTATATCTAGAGAAATCACCCACAATCATAAAAGCATAGTAGTTACTTGCAAAGCTCATAGTTCTTGATGGTCCAAAAAGATCTATGTGCAAAAGTTGTAAAGGTCTAGTAGAGGAAACAACATTTTTAGATTTGAAAGAAATCTTTAGTTATTTACCTTTTTGACATGCATTACAAAGTTTATTTTTCTCAAATTTGAGGTTTGGAAGACTAATCACTAAATCTTTAGAAACAAGTTTGTTTAGGTGATCCATATAATTGTGGGCAATTCTCCTATGCCATAACCAAGAATCATTCTCTTTATTCATAAGACATCTTGTAATTTGAGAGGTAATATCATCAAGGTTAATCATATATATGTTATCAATTCTATGGCTAACAAACTTAACTTGCTTGTCATCCATACCCTCAATTTTTCAACAATTAGAATCAAATATAACTCTATTACCTGTATCACATAATTGACTAATGTTAAGCAAGTTGTGTTTGATTCCTTCTATATACAAGACATTATAATTTGAAGTGGATGAATTCTTACCAACTTTTCTCACACCAAGGATCCTTCCGTTATTATTGTTCCATATATGACATGACCATGCTTCTTTAGTGCAAGGAAAGAGAACTTGGATCCATCGCCCGTCATGTGCTTGGAGTATACACTATCAAGATACCAACTTGAGCTCTTGGTCTTCAAGTACACCTACAACACATTCAAATTTTAACCTTTGGTACCCAAATTTTCTTGGATCCTTATGTGTTAGCATTGGGCAAGGTGCCTTTAGGGACCCAAACCCTTTTAGTTCTAACCTTGGTGTTAATATTCTTTCTTACATTGCATGTTGAGGCACTATGCCCTTTCCTTCCACAATGAAAGTATTTGATAAATGGGCTACTTGATGTACCTGAGGAACAAAGAAGTTTTTATAAGACCTTTGTTGGTTATTGGGATTATGCCCCAAACTAACATTTTGGAAAACACATCTTTGTTTCCCTAACAACACATTCAACTTGTTTCTTCTAAAGGTAAATTTTGCAAGAGTGTTTTTAAAATCCTCAATCTTCTTTTCAAATGATCTACATGATGAGCAAGGTAATTGAATGGATGCATTGTCATGTGAGGAACAAGTTATGCATGATGAGTTGGCATCAATAAGTCCTAGAGTCTCATTCTAAATTTTGAGTTCATTAATCTCCTTGTTTAAAATAGAAACTTTGATTATCAATAAAGAGATTGTTTTGTTGGAAGATAAAACCATTTTTGTGAGCTTCATGGATTCATCATGTAATTCTTGAAAAACATCTTGTAATTCACTCTAAGAAGGTGAATAGTCTAGGTTTGAAGATGTTACCTCAGTGTCACTTTATTCTTCTTCTTCACCTCTAGCCATGAGACATATATTGTAACACCCCAATATTTCTTATCCATCATTTTTGTGATTTTGTGATTTTTGTGAATTATTTGACTTATTTTGATTATTTTAATATTATTTTTGAAAAATTTTGGACCATTGAAACAGGGCCAGGGGAGCTTACTAAACCCGAGACCAGAGACAATTTTCAAAGTTTTCATTTTCTGAGATTTTATTTGTAAATAAAATCTGGGTACGTTCTATTATCCATTAGACAATAGATACTGATTTGGTTAATTGTAATTTTTGTCCATTAGTTAATAACAACCAGTTGATGTCTAGTTAATCTCTTTGATGTTTACTTTATGGTGGGACCATTAGCCATTAAATGACCATGGCCCACCATGTGACTTTTCTCTTTTTGGACCAACAGGAAGAAAGATTCCTAAAGAAGTTTTGGAACAAGCTTGTAGGAGAAGCTTTGGATACCTTCCCAAGATAGAGTGCACGACTAAGAGCTCTAAGGAGGCTTCTAGAGTAAGCTTCCACTTTTAATTCATTTCTATCACTTCCATTCATCTTTCATGAACAAAAAGCTACACACTTTCTCTATCATTTTTTCTCTCATCTTTTCTCTCCACCAAGCACATAGCCACACCACCAAAGACCATCATCCAAGCTTGTTTAATTTTAACCAACCCCGTATCTCACATCTATTCACCATTCTAAGACACTTTAGTATTATGCTCTTGATCTAGTTCATCCATTTTCAAGTACTTCCTCAAGCTAGGGTTTTGAAAGCTTTTAAGGTGAAATTCGTCCGTCTTCATTTCTCTTTTATTTTCAAATTCTAAGACCATGATTTTGATCCATGGTCATTCTAGTTCAAGCCTTAGATGTTAATTTTTGTATGTTGTTTTTGTTTTTAAGAGCATCTTGGGAGTGGAAGTTTGATTCAAGAAAACACTCAAGGAGTTTTGGTCATCATCCAAGGTAAGAGGGAAATTAACCTCTTCAACCTATCATGGTGGTAAGGAACGAAATTATATGTTGTAAGTGAGGAATCTATGTGAGGGTTGTTCACTTGGTTGTATTAACTCTTGGTAATTTTGTGATTTTTGCCCTATGTGATTTTATGGTTTAATATTATACATAATTTTGGTTGAGTAGAAAGTTTGATGATCGAAGTATGTAGTATACTTAGAATCTTGTTGATGAGGATATAAAAATTTTGAGGTCCAAAGACCTTAGGGGTCACGACCAAGTAACCTTAAATAGGGTATCTAAGACAAACTTTTTGTGTTAATTTGGAACTTAGATGCTTAGGTGGAAAGAAATTGGATTAAGGATTTATAATAACCGAAGAGAGATAAAACAAAGTTTTGTCATTAAGTAAGAGAGGGATTTCAACTATTGAGTGGAAAAATAAGCTTGAAAGAGAAATTGAAAACTTAAGATATTTTTTTAAAAAAGGCAAAGGAAAAGAATTTATTAAATTAATATAATGTGGATTCCTTGTGTGTTCTTTGTGAAAAATATTAGGAAGTACTACCTAGAGGAGCCTAGTTAGAAGAATATTAGAGGTAAAGTTAATTTCTATATTAATCTTTGAAAGTTTCAAAATTAAGCTTAAAAGTGTAATAAAAGTTTTACGTGATTGAAAAATAGTGACGATGTCTTATGTAATTTAAGAATGATGATTTCTGAATTACGCGATGAAGATACTTTGCGATTGAAAATAACAGGAGTGTGCTAACAGGCTCTTAAATGGGACTCAGAGATGTTAATGACTGGTTTGGCTCATGAGTAGCTTATGTTTATGGAGAATCATGATATTAATATGTGTCTATCCATTGAGTCATTGATCATGCATTATATCGGCGGTGTCAATCAAGGCTTTTTCCTAGAAGTTGAATTACACCTTAGTACGAGTACGAATTACGTAGTGTGGTTCACTTGTTGAACTTGGAGGCGTCGGGGCACGGGTATCCCACAAGTGACAGTTGGTAGTTTCACTGGGTCGTGGTGACTATGCAACACACCGACGATCTCGACCAGGTACTATTCTATTCACAATATGGTGTAAATTGTCTTATATAAGCCATGATGCACAACTTGAGTAATTATAGCACTCGACTTGAGGCTGATGAGATACAGACATGTCTTCTAGATCATTCTCTCCAAAATTGTGTTTAGCTCTATAGAGTAGGAATTGGTCCATTGTGCATATGCATAGTCTGTCTACAAATCATTGTGATATTTTATATATGCTAAATTATTTGATACTTGATGCCATAACTGCGATTGTTGTTTCTTGTATATGACTAATATTATTATTCTCTATTGTTTCTGTACTGCCATGTGGGTATTGATGTAGGGAATATCACCTCTTCGTTGTATTGTTTTGTTTTATGTGTATATGATTGATAAAGACTAGAAGGAAGATGAAGAAGATCGCATCTTTTCTGTTATTTTTTTTTCTGTGATGGCGGCAAGAAAAGCTTCTGTTGGTTTTGTTAGAGTTCAGTTCCATGGTGGTACGGATGCTTGGCGTACCGACTGGGATATTGAACGTGTTAGATATGTAGGAGATGTGACTTTGTCAGTACGTAGGACTCGCGATGGGATCCCTTTTTCTATCTTGATGTGTCTATACGTTTGGAGTTTGTTATGTTGATTAGGGAGTTGTGGGGTGATTTGCATTACATCCCTAGGGAAGATCAGGACTCAGAGGTGTCATCTGCTAGGACACCTGTCTGTGAGATCTTACCCTGGCTAAGGGTTTTGCCTGGTGGAGACTCTGAGGAGGAGGATCCAATGGAGGACCCTACTCCCTAGGCATATAGACTTGGGCTAATTTATGTTTTGTTAAACAATTTGTACATAAGTCTTTTTGCGCACAACCTTTATGTATTTTTGGTGGATTGTGATCCATGCCAACTTTTGTATATTTTGATGTGTAATTATTTAGTATTATGTCCAGTGTTGCTTTGTTATATTTAAATTTATGTTTTCGAGAAAGAAAATTTGAATACCATATTAAACCTTCTACATGTTTTGTTAAGTTTTGAAGTTTTAGTCATAAATGTGATACCGTAAGGGAGGGTGTCACATTAGTTGGTATCAGAGCTAGGTTTGAGTCTTTTGGGGCTTGTGGTTTGGTTTGTCTTGCTTGTGTTGTGTGATTCTCTATGTTTGGTTTCCGAAAGGTTACATCTGACTTTCATTGTGTATTGTTTAGTCTGACTTCGAAGGAATGCAATGGCTCGTGACAGAGGTGTACTTATGGACACTAAACAAGAGAATGAGAGTATGGCTGCAGCAATTGAAGCTATGCAGAGGATGGCAGATGTTATGGTGCAACAGAAGTAAAGGGTTGCCCAACAACAAGAAGCGACTGCTGAAACTCTAAATTTATTAGAATTTTGCCACAACAATCCACCACAATTTAAGGGAGAGTTCGATCTGGAGAAAGCAAGTCTTTGGATCAAAGAGCTAGAGAAGATATTCAGAGGAATAGGATGTACCAATGCTTAGAAGGTAACCTATGCTACCTTTATGCTTGTTGGAGATACTGAAGACTGGTGGGCAGGAGCCCAACAATTGATAGAAGTTGAGGGAAGAGCGATCACCTGGGAAGTCTTTAAGAACAAAATCCTAGAGAAATACTTTCTAGCCAGTGCGAGGCACACGAAAGAAATAGAGTTTCTGGGTCTAAAACAAGGGAGCATGATAGTTAGTGAATATGTTGCTAAGTTTGAAAGCTTGTCGAAGTTCTCAAGGTATTTCCAACTACAGCCTGATGAGGAGTAAAATTGCCATAAGTTCGAAGAAGGATTGCTGCATGACTTGAAGAAAATGATATTGCCTTTGGGAATTGAGGAAGTCCTAGCTCTATTGGACAAGTGTTGCAAGATTAAGGAGTTGGACCAATCATGAGACATGAGAAATCGTAACTTTGGACCTTCTCGGTTCCAAAGGGGATGGAATGACAGTGGCAATCGTTTTCAGCAAAAGTCGTATTCGAGGCCACAGGGGAATCAATCTCAGCAACAATCATATAGAGGAGGTTCTGGTAGCAACAAGTTTGGTCGGACCGTGGCATCTTCATCAAAATGCTTTAAGTGTGGAAACCACTTAACGAAGGATTGTACGATCAAGGGGATCATTTGTTTCAGATGCGGGAAGCCTAGACACATCTCAAAGGATTGTAGTCAACCCAAGGCAGAGCCTTCTGTTAGCAATGTATGTGTTGCAAGACCTCAGGCAAGAGGAATGGTTTATATTATGAGTGGAGCGGAAGCCTCCCAATCCAAAGATCTGATTCAAGGAGATTGTGCCATAGAAGGTAATCTTTTAACTATACTGTATAACTCAAGGGCGACCCATTGTTTTATTGCCTATGATTGTGTGCACCGATTAGGATTATCTGTGTCTTCCTTACCTTTTGATTTGATTATTTCTACTCATACTACTAAACTCGTTGTTACTGCTCAAGTTTGTTTGAATTGTCTTATTTCTATGGAAAATTGAACCTTTTCGGTCTATTTGATTTGTTTGCCTCTTTCTTAAATAGACGTGATTTTAGGAATTGATTGATTATCTTCTAACTATATCCTATTATATTGTTCCAATAAAACCTTAGTTTTCCTTGATCTTGAGATTTCTAGATTTGTAACTGCTAGCCAAGTCAACTTTCTTAAGGGAAGGAACTCAATGATACATGTTTTTGTCTTCCTTGGAGGTCAAGAGTGAGAACGATGTGAATGTTATTCTGTGGTCAATGAGTTTCCTAAAATCTTTTTTGATGATATACATGAATTACCACAAAAAAGAAAGGTAGAGTTTTCTATCAATCTTGCACCATGATCTGGTCCTATATCCATGGCACCATACCAGATGTCGCCATCAGGGTTCGCCAAACTCAAGAAGCAGTTGGAAGAACTGTTGGAGAAGTAATTTGTGAGACCTAGTATTTCACCATGGGGAGCTCTAGTGTTGTTAGTTAGGAAGAAGGATAGAACTTCTCAGTTATGTGTGGACCATCATCAGTTGAACACGATTACAATTAAGAACAAGTATCCACTTCCGAGGATAGATGATTTGATGGATCAGCTGAAGGGAGCCATTGTTTTCTCCAAGATTGATCTACGTTCTGGCTATAATCAAATTCGTGTGAAAGTAGAGGATGTTCCCAAGATGGCTTTTCGAATGCATTATAGGCATTATGAGTATCTTGTGATGTCGTTCAGAGTAACCAATACTCTTGTTGTATTCATGGATTACATGAAACAGATCTTTCGTCCTTATCTAGATAAATTTGTTAATGTCTTTATTAATGATATTTTGATCTATTCTCAAAGTCAAGAGGAACATGTTGAACATCTCATTGTGGTTCTTCAGATTCTGAAGGAGAAGAAGCTATATACTAAGTTGTCAAAATGTGAGTTCTGGTTGGAGGAGGTTCAATTTTTGGGTCACGTGATTTCAAAGGAAGGAATTGTAGTGGATCCATTACAAGTAGAGGCAATTCTTCAGTGAGAAATACCAAAGACTATAATAGAGATCCGTAACTTTGTGGAATTAGCTGGTTATTATCGAAGATTTATCGAAGGATTCTCCAAGATAGCAGGACCTCTCACCCAGCTTACAAGAAAGAATCAAGCTTTTGCATGGACAGATGCCTGTGAATAGAGTTTCTAAAAGTTGAAGAGACGATTAATTACTTCACCAGTGTTGAGCTTGCTCGATTCTAGTGAACCTTTTGAGGTGTTTTATGATGCTTCATATCAAGGTTTAAGATGTGTCCTTATATAAAATAGAAGAGTGGTAGCGTATGCTTCAAGGCAATTGAGAGTATATGAGAAGAACTATTCTATGCATGACTTGGAGTTAGCTGCTGTTGTGTTTGTGTTGAAGATCTGGAGACATTTTCTTTATGGAACAACATTCAACATCTACAATGACCACAAAAGTCTAAAATACCTGTTTGATAAGAAGAAGTTGAATGTGAGACAAATAAGGTGGTTAGAATTTTTGAAAGACTATGATTTTCAACTTCAGTATCATCTCGGAAAGGTGAACGTCATAGTAGATGCTTTGAGTAGGAAGATGCTTAGTGTTTCTGCTATGATGCTTAAAAAAAGTGACTTAATAGAACAGTTTAGGGATATCTGGTTGTTCGTGAAGTTAACACAGAGGAAAATGTGCTTAAAGATGATCACTGTTTCAAGTGGATTAATGAAAGAAATCCGAGAAAAGCAAGGAAGTGACTCATACTTACAGAATGAGAAGGAGCTGGTAAAGCAAGGCGCTGTGTTAGAATTCAGGGAAGGACCGGATGAGATCCTAAGATTCAGATGAAGGATTTGTGTACCGAGTGATCCCGAGCTAAGAAGGTTGATTCTTGATGAAGCCCATAAGAGCAAGTTGAGTATGCATCCAGGAACCACTAAGATGTACCAGGATCTGAAATGATTATATTGGTGGCACGGAATGAAGAAGGATGTCACCAAGTATGTGTCATCTTGTTTAATTTGTCAAAAAGCTAAAGTGGAACACCAAAGCCTTCAGGAATGCTACAACCTCTGACTATTCTAGAATGGAAATAGGATAGCATTGCAATGGACTTTGTGGTTAGACTGCCAAAGACTAGAAGGGGGGTATGATTCAATATGCGTCATTGTTGATTGGCTTACGAAGTCAATGCACTTTTTACCAATTAACATAAGGTATTTGCTGGAGAAATTGACCCAAGTATATATCAGTGAGATTGTTAGACTCCATGGTGTACCCTTGAGTATTGTTTCTGATAGAGACCCAAGGTTTACATCAAGATTTTGGCAGAGTTTACAATAAGCAATGAGAACGAAACTTCATTTAAGTTCTGCCTACTATCTACAAACAGATGGTCGGTTAGAGAGGACAATCAAATCATTGGAAGATCTATTAAGAGCATGTGTTTTGGAATAGACTGGGAGTTGGGATGAATTCTTACCTTTGATAGAGTTTACCTATAATAATAATTTCCACGCAAGCATTAGGATGACACCCTATGAGGCATTGTATGGGCAATGATGTAGAACACCTTTATGTTGGTACCAAGTGTTGGTGTATGCCCTAGTGGCCAATACATTTTGTTTGTATTTACATACATTATATTATGTTATTTTATATGAGGCATTTCATTTATTGTGTTCTTTTTGGTAGACATAATAAAGTCCTTAGAATAGTAAGTTTGATACCATAGGACATCAAGTGAATGACTTGATCGTGAGATCCTATTGGATAAAATACTATTCTTAAATGTCCCTAGTCAAGTATTATTGTTAATTAGGACAACAATAATACATTGAGGCTAGTATGTGCGTAGACTGATGACCACATCTCACGGGTCATGGATATGAGATATCAAGTCTACACATGGATACATATTAGAGTAATGATGTATTGGACAGACCCGCCATGAGAAACGCTACGTGGATCGTTACGTGAGTGTCATAAGCGATTCTCATAGTGATAATGGTGTATGTGGTCCTTTGACCTGAAATCACTACGATTCCTACATGAGGAGTTGTGTGTTTTAATGCCATCAAGCGTCATCTGTAACAAGATGATTATAACGTTGGTTATTAGACATGCCGCAATACATGTGGAGGGATGTGAGTGACCTAGATGGGATTTATCCCTCCTACATAACAGGAGCGATATCTTCAGGCCCCCTAATTGAGTGAGACTACGAAATGCATGGCCATGCTCAAATAAGTCAATATGAGATATTGACTTATTTGTTATTACTATGTCTACTCGGGAATCAGGAAACTGAAGATTGAACTAAACAAGGGTGACACGTTCTATGCCTTGTGTTCAATCTGGATATCTGGACAAATGGACTAAAGTACACGGAAACATTGGTCACAGATAGGTTATGTCAAATCACTGACATTCTCATTACTTGGGTAGCAGTGATGTGTTGCTAGATACCGCTCACTGTTTGTAATATTAAAATGAGATTTTAATATTACTACCAACGTTATGAGAACCTGCAGGGTCACACACTTAGAATAGACTAAATTGGAGTAATCAAAATCCAAGTTGGACTCGGATTCAACTGTGGGCCTAACTCATGACAGATGGGTTTAGGGTTGCACCACTTACCTTACTACTGCTCACACTCACTTAAGGCAGCCACTGTTATAAATAGTACTGCTAAGGGGGCTGCTACTAGGTTACATCACAACCCTAGCCGCACCTATAGAAAGTGAGTAAGAGATAGTGAGGTCTTCTTCTCCTCTCTTCGCAGCTAGCACTACGAAAACAGAGGCGTGACTCCTTTTGCAAGTCTGTTCGTGTGGATACCGCAGAAACATCATCGCTATTACGGTGTTGGTGATTCACCTCGCTTGTGTCTATCACGCTTCAAGAGGTAAAAATTTAAAAACTCGGATTATGGATTTTTTCGCATAGATCCTGTGAGGGAATTCTGTTATTCCGCTGCAAGACTTTTGATCTGCAAATTCCCAACACCAAGATGGCAAAAGTTTTGCGATAGGAACTGAGCTTGTACAACAAACAACTGGAAAAGTTAAGATGATTCAAGAATGAATTAGGACAACTTAGAGTTGTCAAAAAAGCTATGCTGATAAGTCGAATTTGAGGAAGGTGAGCATGTGTTTTGGAGAGTTACACCCATGACTAGTGCCAGAAGGGTTATTAAATCTAGAAAACTCACACCTAAATTCATTGGACCATATCAAATTCTTCGTCGGATAGGTTTGGTAGCCTACCAAATAGTTTTACCACATTTTCTTTTCAACCTTCATAATATCTTCCATGTGTCACAATTGTGAAACTATATTCTTGATCCAGCCCATGCCATAGAACCAGATACAGTACAACTAAAAGAGAACTTGACCTATGAAACACTTCCTGTTAAGATTGAGGATAGGAGGGTGAAGCAACTCAAAGGCAAAAAAATTGCATTGGTAAAAGTGATCTGGAATGATGTGACTAGAGATGCAACATGGGAGCAAGAAGACAAAATGAAAGAATAATATCCGCATTTGTTCTAAGGTATGATGAATTTCAAGGACAAAATTCTTTTTAGAATGGGAGAGTTGTAACACCCCAATTTTTCTTATCTGTGATTTTGTGATTTTTATGAATTATTTGACTTATTTTGATTATTTTAATATTATTTTTGAAAAAATTTGGACTAGTGAAACAGGGTCGGGGGAGCTTACTGAACTCGAGACTGGAGACAATTTTCAAAGTTTTCATTTTCTGAGATTTTATTTGTAAATAAAATCTAGGTATGTTCTATTATCCGTTGGATAATAGATACTGATTTGGTTAACTGTAACTTTTGTCTATTGGTTAATAACTACTAGTTGATGTCTAGTTACTCTCTTTGATGTTTACTTTATGGTGGGACCATTAGCCATTAAATGACCATGGCCCATCATGTGACTTTTCTCTTTTTAGACCAATAGGAAGAAAGATTCCTAAAGAAGTTTTGGAACAAGCTTGTAGGAGAAGCTTTGGACACCTTTCCAAGATGGAGTGAATGACCAAGAGCTCCAAGGAGGCTTCTAGAGTAAGCTTCCACATTTCTATCATTTCCATTCATCTTTTATGAACCAAAAAGCTACACACTTTCTCTCTCACTTTTTTCTCTCATCGTTTCTCTCCACCAAGCTCACGGTTACACCACCAAAGACCACCATCCAAGCTTGTTTAATTTTAACCAACCCCACATCTTACATCTATTCACCATTCTATTTGGTGTTGTGCTCTTGATCTAGTTCATCCATTTTCAAGTACTTCCTCAAGCTAGGGTTTTGAAAGCTTTTAAGGTGAAATTCCTCCATCTTCACTTCTCTTTTATTTTCAAATTCTAAGACCATGATTTTGATCCATGGTCAATCCATTTCAAGCCTTAGATGTTGATTTTTGTATGTTGTTTTCATTTTCAAGAGCATCTTGGGAGTGGAAGTTTGATTCAAGAAAACACTCAAGGAGTTTTGGTCATCATCCAAGGTAAAAGGGAGATTAACCTCTTCAACCTATCATGGTGGTGAGGAACGAAATTGTATTTTGTAAGTGAGGAATCCATGTGAGGGTTGTTCACTTAGTTGTATTAACTATTGGTGATTTTGTGGTTTTTGCCCTATGTGATTTTATGGTTTAATATTATGCATAATTTTGGTTGAGTAGAAAGTTTGATGATTGAAGTATGTAGTATGCTTGGAATCTTGTTGATGAGGATAAAATTTTTGAGGTCCAAAGACCTTAGGGCCACGACTAAGTAACCTTAAATAAGGTATCCAAGACAAACTTTTTGTGTTAATTTGGAACTTAGATGCTTAGGTGGAAAGAAATTGGATTAAGGATTTATAATAACCGAAGAGAGATAAAACAAAGTTTTGTCATTAAGTAAGAGACGGATTTCAACTATTGAGTGAAAAAATAAGCTTGAAAGAGAAATTGAAAACTTAAGATATTTTTTTAAAAAAGGCAAAGGAAAAGAATTTATTAAATTAATATAATGTGGATTCCTTGTGTGTTCTTTGTGAAAAATATTAGGAAGTACTACCTAGAGGTGCCTAGTTAGAAGAATATTAGAGGTAAAGTTAATTTCTATATTAATCTTTGAAAGTTTCAAAATTAAGCTTAAAAGTGTAATAAAAGTTTTACGTGATTGAAAAATAGTGACGATGTCTTATGTAATTTAAGAATGATGATTTCTGAATTACGTGATGAAGATACTTTGCGATTGAAAATAACAGGAGTGTGCTAACAGGCTCTTAAATGGGACTCAGAGATGTTAATGACTGGTTTGGCTCATGAGTAGCTTATGTTTATGGAGAATCATGATATTAATATGTGTCTATCCATTGAGTCATTGATCATGCATTATATTGGCGGTGTCGGTCAAGGCTTTTGCCTAGGAGTTGAATTACACCTTAGTGCGGGTGTGAATTGCGTAGTGTGGTTCACTTATTGAACTTGGAGGTTTCGGGGCACGGGTATCCCACAAGTGGATAGTTGGTAGCTCCACTGGGTCGTGGTGACTATGCGATATATCGACGATCTCGACCAGGTACTATTTTATTCACAATCTGGTGTAGACTGTCTTGTATAAGCCATAATAATCAAATTGAGAAATTATAGCAATTGACTTGAGGCTGACGAGATACAGACATGTTTTGTAGATCATTATCTCCGAAATTGTGTTTAGCTCCATGGAGTAGGAACTGATCTATTGTGCATATGCATAGTCTGTCTACATATCATTGTGATATTTTATATTTGCTAAATTATTTGATACTTGATGCAATAACTGCAATTGTTGTTTCTTGTATATGAATGATATTACTGTTCTCTATTGTTTCTATGCTTCCATGTTGGTATTGATGTAGGGAATCTCATCTCTTCATTGTATTGTTCTGTTTTATAAGCATATGATTGATAAAGACTGAGAGTAATACAAAGAAGATCACATCTTTTCTGTTGTTTTGTTTTTCTGTGATGGCGGCGAGAAGAGCTTCTGTTGGTTATGTCATAGTTCAGTTCCATGGTGGTATGGATGCTTGGCGTATCGACTGGGATACTGAACGTGTTAGATATGTAGGATATGTGACTCTGTCTGTATGTATGACTCGCGATGGGGTCCCCTTTTTCTCTCTTGATGTCTTTGTACGTTTGGAGTTTGTTATGCTGATTAGGGAGTTGTGGGGTGATTTGTATTACACCCCTAGGGAAGATCAGGACTCAGAGGTGTCATCTGCTAGGACACTTGTCTGTGAGATCTTACCCTGGTTGAGGGTTTTTCTTGGTGGAGACTCTGAGGAGGAGGATCCAATGGAGGACCCTACTCCATAGGCATATAGACTTAGGCTAGTTTATATGTTGTTAAACAGTTTGTACATAAGTCTTTTTGTGCACAACCTTTATGTATTTTGGGTGGACTGTGATCCATGCCATCTTTTGTATATTTTGATGTGTAATTATTTAGTATTATGTCCAATGTTGCTTTGTTATGTTTAAATTTATATTTTCGGGAAAGAAAATTTGAAAATTCGTATTTTACTATATTAAACCTTCTACACATTTTGTTAAGTTTTGAAGTTTTAGACGTAAATGTGATACCCTAAGGGAGGGTGTCACATATATGAGCTTCTTCATTTTTCAAACTATTGAAGGAGTCCATGTCATTTTCCTCCTATGCTATATAGGCTCTCCTTCCTTTCTTTTCTTTGGAAGGTCTCTTCTCAAACTTCTTCATCTTCTTAACATATACGGGACATTCCATCTTCATATGCCCCGGTTTATTGCATTCATAACATGTTGGAGTTGATGAGGTTCCTTTCCTTTTGTGATAAGTCTTCTTTGAAGGGAATAGTGGCCTTCTTTGAGTTCCCTTATTTTTAAGGAATTTGCCAAACCTCCTTATAAGGAGACTAAGATTCTCCTCATTTAACTCAAGGTTATCTATGTCATCTTCATCATCATCATTAATTATGGAAGAGGTGCCTTTGAGTGCAATTCCCTTTTTCTTCTTATCATTCTCCTTATTTTGATTGAGCCTATTTAGCTCTAATTCATGCCCTTGGAGCTTCCCAAATAGAGTAGTTAGAGACATTGTTGATAAATCACTTGATTCTGCAATAGCCATTACTTTGGGTTTCTAATTCTTACTCAAACATCTCAAAACTTTGTTAATAAGATCTTCATTAGGAAAGGTTTTTTTCCAATGGAATAAGATGATTTACAATGTGTGTGAATCTCTTTTTTATTTCTTGAATGCTTTCTCATTGATTCATTCTAAACAATTCGTACTCATGAGTGAGAGTGTTTATTCTAGATCGTTTTACTTCACTTGTACCTTCATGGGTTGCTTGTAAATTATCCTACATTTCTTTAGCGATCTTACAATTTGACACCCTAAAGGATTCATCATACCCCAAGGATGTAGTAATGATGTTCTTGGCTCTCAAATTGTATTGAACCTTCTTTTTGTCCTCATCAGTCCATTCACTTCTTGGTGTATTAGTTCTTACACCATCAATAGTATGTGTGGGAACAAAAGTACCATTTTCAATGGCATCCCACACATCTAAATCAATAACTTCAATAAAATTTTTTATCCTTTCTTTCCAATAGGCATAACCATCCCCATTGAAGTAAGGGGGTCTATTTATAGAAGACATTTTGGAAGAAAAATCATTTGAAGCCATCACTTCTTTTGAAGCTGCTAAGCTATTTACATAAGAGTCTAACTCTGATACCACTTGTTACCAAGTGGCCTTAATACTCAATAGGGGGTGAATTAAGTTTATAAAATATTTTCGCAAATCTCTTGTAAAACACTTGATTACCAATTTTCGTTGAAGTTATTGAATGATAGAGATAAATGGATAGATAAGATAAAATGCTTTCACTCATTAATAAGGCAGTCAAACAAGATAGTATTCAAGCAATGCCAATAAAACAATGCACAATAGTAAAGAGTTGAGTTTAAAGAATCAAACACAAGGTTTATCTTGGTTCAGTCACCAATCCACTTGTGGCCTACGTCCAATCCTCAAGTAATCACCTGAGTTTTTCCACTATATCTTCAAGCTTCAACAGGTGCTTGATGACCTTTACAAACTTGAGTACTCAACACACCTTGGGATGCCTCACCCTTTGTGTTTGAACCTCTTCTTTCAAGGGATACCTCACCCTTACAACTTTGAGCGATATCTCACCTTCTCTTTTATAATTTATACAAAGTATAAATGATAAGAAACTCTCTCTAGAATAGATATTACAAATTGAAGCTTATGGGTATTAAAGATTCACAATTTTAAAGCTAAAAAACAAAGTATAATAGAAGTGATAGTGAAAAACACGAATTTAATGCTCAAGAATGTTTCCTAGATTACTTTTCTAACCTTCATAAATGCCCAATAACTTATATTTATAGCCTAATGAAATTAAAGCAATTGGGGGTAGTTATAAGCATTAAATGCTCTTAATAGAGCTGTTGGACGTGCTTTCTGCATTTCCAAATAACCGATTATTGATTTCCAATAATTAGTTATTTGGTTTACAAATTATAGGAAAAACCATAACTGATTATGATCAATTAAAACTAAATCTTGCGCTTTTGTTTCACTCAATAACCGATTATGCTAAATATCATAACCGGTTATTGGCCTTAAGAAAAAAGAACTAGAGCCTCTTACTTGTCCAATAACCAATTATGGAGATATCCTAATTGGTTAGGAGCCTTTAGAAAAGCATAAGAATTAGTTCCTGACTTAGTGAATAACTGGCTATGAAAAATCCATAATTGATTATTCCCCTTGAAAAACAATTTGGTGCGCTTCTATTTTAGGCATATAACCTGTTATTAAACTTCAATAATCTGTTATTGGTTTTTCAAGAAAGTAAGATTTCCAAAGGGTTTTTCAATCAAAGATTCCCAAAATCTTTTCAAACTTTCTAAAACCATTTTGCTCAAACTTAAACACAATTTTCACAAAAATGAATCATGATTTTACAAAGCCATTTAAGTTGAGTAAGGAAGCCAATAAATGAGCTTAGTGTGATTCCTAAAATACCTTTACACAAGATCTAAGACCTATATGCTAAACTTGAAGCTCCTTAGGACTTGATCTTTGCATTTCCATTCCTTTCTTGTTTGTTATCATCAAAACCATTACTTTAGTCAATGCCAATCACAAAAATCACTAATCTATCATATTAGGTAAAATCAAATCAAAGAAGAATTGGAGTTTATTTTCTTACCTTTCTTCCAAGCTTGATAGATGAAATTCTCTAAGGTTTTTGAAAAAAATGGATTCAAGCTTCTTGTCTTCTAATCGTTGATTGATAAAGCTTTGATGAATTCTGAGTTTTCCTTCTTTCTTTCTTTCTTTATTTCTTTATTTCTTTCTTCTTCTTTAATCAAGTGTTTAGATCATAATCTTTTTGGTTTAAGTTTCCACCAATAAGATGTCAACTAGTGTTTATTAGGGACCAATCAAATGGAGCCTAGTGTGATGAAAGATGGCTTCTTCTTATTGATTAGTCACTTTGTTTTTATCTTTTTCTAACTAACTAGTCCAACTAACTTAACTTTTAGTTAGGTTATCTAGTTAGGTTTTTCTAATGTTTATTGGACCAAAATATCCTAAGTAATACCTTTAAAATTACATATTTGCCACATATTAATTTAGGTACTTCTATTGGATATTTTAACTTACAATCTTCTCATCTAGGTAGTTTTCTACGCTCTTTATGCATAGGTAACTAATAAATAAACAATTACAAATAAAATAACATAAATAAATTAATTTCCATAAAGTGCATTTTAGTACTTCTAAAAGTCTAAAATATTCATATAAATTGGAAGGAGGGTACTATATTTCTCCCTCCCTTTCAATTTTTTTGCAAATTTAGTTACTTGCAATAAATAAGTTTGGATAATTTTTTTGCATTTCTTCTTCTATTTCCCAAGTTGCTTCCTCTGGAGTTAATCCTTCCCATAGGACTTTAACCAAGGAATAATTTTTCATCTCAAGTGTTTAAACTTGTATCCATAATCTGTACAAGTCTTACAGTATATGTCAAGTCATCTCTTAATTGCATTGACTCTTCTTCTAAGACGTGAAGGATCATGACAGTATTTTCTTAGTTGAGACACATGAAAGACACCATGAAGGTTTGAGAGACTAGGAGGAAGAGTAATTTGATAAGCTACTAGACATACTCTTTTCAAAATTTAGAATGAACCTAGAAATCAAGGACTCAATTTCTTAGAGTTTAATGATCTACCAATCTTAGTCACGTCACGATCTCTTAAGGATCGCGACTGTAACACCTCAAAAATTCGTATTTTATTTATTTCGGTCGATTCTTAATTATTTTGAATAATCTGACTCGACTTCCATGAATTTTAGAATCTTTGTGATTTTTAAGAATTTTTGGGAGTTTTATATTTTTTATTATTTTAATATTATTTTGGGTTGTATATGAGTCTTCATATTTTATTTCTTTCTGTCAATCCTTAATTATTTTTACAATCTGATTTGATTTTCATGAATTTCATAATTATTATGATTTTTGTAAATTCTTGTGTGTTTTTATATTTTGGATTATTTTAATAGTATTCTTGGGTTGTATGCGGACCCGAGGCGGGCCCGAAAAAATAAAATTTTTTCTATGGCCAGAAAATTTTGTACTGTTGATACGGGGCCGGGGGATCTTACTAAATCCGAATCCGAAAACATTTTTCAAAATTTTCTTTTACTGTATATTTTACTATTTTATTTATTGGGCAATAAAAATATAGTAGTTATTGTCCATCGGTTGATATTTACTAGAAAATATCTTAAGCAAGCTTAGAGGTGAAGCCTTTGGATATCCAACCTTGATCTAATCAATGGTGGTGATGAGTCTAACTTAGTGGCTTGGATTTTCCAAGAACCAATAGGAAACCTATGCAACAAAGATGGTTATGACAAGCTTTATGGCTAGCCTATAGGATTTGAGAGCTTCAATGTGTGATCTAGAATGGTCAAGCAAAGTAGCCACCTCCATGGAGAGCTCCACAACCTTGCATGTACAAAGGGGGGCAAGTTCATTTCCATCATGCACTTGGTCATGTTCTTACATCACATTCAAGAAAGCAAACCAAAAATATCTCACCTTCACTCTCCTTGAAACCCACGGTTATGCACTCAAATTAGGAGGCCAATATTCATTATTTCACATCACTTGTTCACTTAGCTATCATTCTCTCCAAACATTCAAGAACCAAAGCAAAAACCTCTCTCACTTTCCTTTCTGCATAGATTCGGCCAAGCACTCTTCTCCACTCTCCAAACTTCTATAATTCCTACCAATATCATTTCTTGAATCCTTACATCAATCCAAGCATCTTTGTAGTTAAGGCCAAGTCCTAAATCATTCATCTTCAAGGACTTTCTTCAAAGCTTAAGTTCTAAGGTTTTAAGGTGAAACTCATGGAATATTCATTTTTAATTTCTTCTTCTTCTTCTAAGCCATGTTTGATCCATGGTTTCCTATTTCAAAGCCTTAGATGTTAATTTGTGTGTGTTTATATTGTTTTTCAAGAATCTCTTGGTGGTGAAGGACTAGTTCAAGAAGCAAAGCAAGGAGCCTTGTAGGCTTCACAATAAGGTAAGAGGGAGATTACCCTCATAACCATGCGTTGGTGGTGAGGAGTGAATTTGTGTGTGGTGGAAAATCCATAAGGATTTATTCATTTGGTTGTGTATACTTAAGTGTTCTATGTTATGTTATATGTGATTTTACTTCTTTGATAGCTATGCATGATTTTATTGCTTGATTAGTATGTGTGATAGTATGATTTTGATTGCATTGCGATAAATTACTTAATATGAGTTTTATTGCTTTAATAATATGCATGAACATGTGGTAGTATAAATATGATTAAAATGATATGTGCATATTATGATATATGTTGCAAAGAAAAGAATTTTGGTCCCAATGGCCATAAGGAGGTTCACGACCTTCACTCTTGATTTAGAGCAAACCAATTGTAAATGTTTTACTAAGTGTAAATTTAGATGATTTAGTAACAAGTAATTGGATTAAATATTTCTACAAAGAAAAATGAGATAGAAAATGAATAAATATTCAATGATGAAGCAAAGATTAATTTTCGGCCAATATGCCAAGAATTGATATTCTAGATCAAAAATATTTTCTTAAGTGTAGTCTTAAAAGATTAATTAATAGGAACTCAATTTAGTGAATTTCAAAATATAAAAAGAAAGTAAACTAGTTTTTGGAATTAATTAAATTAATGAATTTAGGTTATGATGGGAAACGAATTTATACTTTGAAATTACTAACGTATAGCTCACCCATTTGGGTTTTGAAGCGCGTTGGAGGACTTTGATCTATAAAATTTGATTAAATTGAAAAAATGTAAATTTTTGCGAAGAAAATTTTAGAAAGTATTACTAAGAGGAATATGGAAATATATGGCTTTTATTGGGTAAAGAATGATTTTTAGTGATAGAAATGAAAAAGGAATTTTTAAAAGTGATTTGAGAATTCAAGTATTTTATTTAAAGAGAATGGAACAAAGTTTTTATTGGATAAAAGTGATCTTCATTTATGATAATGCACAACAAGTGTTGGAAGTGAATTAGAGCTCAAAGTATTTTATTTAAAAAGAATTTTTGTAATGGTAATGGTAGAAGATTTTATTAAATTTAAATAATATAGATTTTGAGGAAAACGTCAAAAATTATTACTTAGAGGAGTTTTATGAGAAAAATGGAAAATGATGTCCAAACAAAATTTTTAAACTTGGAGAATGTCAAATTTTAATTCAAAATGTCAATAAATATTTTATACAATGAAAAACAGTAGAAAAACCTTACGCGTTTCAAAAATAATAATTTTTGAGCTATGCAATTTTGAAAACTTTTAAATATTTTTACGCAATTGGAAAAACGTTGAAAAACATTTACGTGATTTGAAAATGTGACAAAAGCGTCACGCGATTGTAAACACGCGATTGAGAAAATAGCAGATTTCTGTTGGGCCAATGTACTGGACCCGAGTGGATCATTGATATTATGTAATTGTATGGGCGGTCATATAATATCATTGATACTAATAGTATTAGACAATTGTATGGGCAGTTGTTCTAATATTATTGTGAACAGTACAACGGTGGCTTGAGTTATGCATTGAGTTAACATGCATTGAAGATTATATAGTCGGTGACTGTTATGGCTTTTGTTGCCTAGGAGTGAATAAGAACAGGGTAATGTGATCCAGTGAGGGATCTACTGGGGGCGTCAGGGCACTGTGATTCATTTGGTGACCTGTGTTGTCACATTATACGCCTCTAGCCATGATAAACCATTGCAACGCACTGGCACATGTCCTGACAAACATTATTGCTTTCGCGTCCAGCATAGGCTGTCATTGAGGCTGGTAGATCCTCTGGGCCATTCATATCCGAAGTTGTTTAGCTCCATGGAGTAGAAAGATGATACATTGTGCATATGCATAGTTGGTATACACATTGTTGTGGCATGGTTAAGGTACATATCATGGTGCCATAATCATTATATATATATTGTTAATATCTATTGTTAAAATACCATTAATGTTTATGTTATTGTGAAATATGTTTTCTGAAGATAATTATGAATTGATAACATGATTGTACTTGTGATATTTGTATGTATGGAATGACTTTGTCATTCGTATTATTCTTTGCTACCATACTGGTATTGATGAAAGGGGATCTCACTTCTTTACTGTACTGTTTGTTGTATTTGTATTGTTAAAATTTTGTATAGTAGATGAAGCGAACTTCTTAGACTTAATTGGAGGCAATGTTCTGAGTTTGGTAACGGCATCGAGGAGTGATCTTCCCAGTTTCGACAGTGTATAGTTTGGCGGAGGAATGGAATAAGTGCGTCGAGTTTTCTCGTTAGTGTTATTACCGTGCTATTAAGTAGGACCCGTCATGTGGTTTGCTACTGTTTCTTTGAGTCTGTAAGTTTTATGTTTTAAATGTTGTTGAATATTATGTGGTATAAGTAATATGTGTATTAATCAGTCCAGTTTATTTTTGGTATTATTTATATTTTGGGTAAGTTTATATTATCAGCAAAAAGAAATTTTAAAATTCATATTTTAGAACTCAAACCTTTTATGAAATGACTTTCAGATTATAAGTTTTTAGTCGGAAATGTAATTCCCTATGGAGGATGTTACAGCGACGGGATTGACGACAAAGAAAGAGAAAAGAGAATTTTTGGGAAATTTTTAGAAGTTTGGGAGTTGCCACCAAATTTTATTTGAATTAGGAAAAATATTTGGAAAAACCTCATTTTTGATTAAAAGAAAAGAGAAAAGGTTTGCGAAAACCAAGTAAAGTTCGAGAGTCTATTTATGTGCAGGGAAGGGAAATAACTTAATCTTAATGCACCATTGACATATCCGTCCTAAGACAGTTATCTTATGTTAATCGTGCAATTTTTAATAACCTTAAAATTATTTGTTTTTCCTTTCTTTGAAAAAAAAATCTTAAATTAATTGAACAAATATATAAACAAAGAAAATAACAAAAACATTGTATATTTAAAAGAAAAAAAAACGCACAGGGTCTAAGATAACATTGAGTTATACAATAAATTATTATGACTTTAAATGATGATAAAGATAGCATAGAACTATGCAATTATTGCCATTAGCCATTGCAAAAAATAAAATAAAAAAATTCATTATCCTTTTTATTATTTCTTTTTCATTGTTTCCTTTTTTATTTTATTTATTTACCCATTTCCTTTTTCTTATAAAAAAAATCTTTTTGAGCTCAAATCAAATTAAAAAAATTTTCTCACAAGGTTTAAAATAATATTGGGATATACAATAAACCTTTATGGATTAAGCAATATTGAAGACAACATAGAGTTATACAATCATTATTAGTGGCCATCGCGTGAGTTAGAAAACAAGATATTTACGAATTTTGAAAGAAAAGAGACTTATGTGATTTAAAAAAGAAAATTTGTTTTTATTATTTATTAGTGTTTTATTTTTTATTTTATTCTTTATTACTTTGATAGGATTCAAGATAGCTTTAGACAATACAACAATGTTAGGATAAGTTTGTATGCCCTATATCCAATCTATTATGTAATTTTTTAGAACACATTGTAATCATTTTATTTTGATAAATTATGTGGCATTCTTTTTATTTTGATTTTATTTGTCATATTTATTATTTGATTATTTAATTAATATGACAAGGTCATTAATTAAATTTAAGCACTTATCATCGTGATAGAGATCATAAAAATGATAGGTAAGTTTTTATTTATAATTTAATCTAAAGTGTTCTTGATCGTAGGATGATTGAGAATAAGACATTAGTAATTCGGATAGATCAATATATGTGTGATTGTCTCTATTGAATAAATATTAATAGATCTCATTTATTAATTCACATATATAGATGATGCATATCAAGATATGATCATTGAACTGACTCAAATGAGAATTCCTAATGGTCTATATTACTATTAATCTGTCAATAGGATATTCTCACATGGTGTAATTTTTTCTTTTGACTTGAGATTATCATAGTAATTAACAAGCTACTTGTTATGCTTTGATTCCGAACAACCTAATGCCCTAGGGCGCTAGTTGAATGGATATTGGGTATAACTAAATACTTGTAAAATTAATGATATATCAAGAAGGAATTCATCAGTTCTTGGTAATAAGTTTGAGCTATATGATTATAACAACAAAATTAAGATATTGGCCAAGGAGATTGAATGAATGAAGAAATGAGTTTCTGAAATCATTCACTAGTTGGTTACTCTTCTAAATGTTTACCTATTAGAGTTTGACAGTTATACCATATTCTAAGGTTAACTCAGAGATGGAACGATGGAAGGAAATATTACATTATTCTTTTAAAGGTTCTTGAAGAGCAAAAGATATTACTTCATGTTATCCGATCATTAAGGAGTGTTGCTAGACACCAGTCTTGATTAGTAATTTGGTTCAACTAATTTACTACCAGCTTAGTATTGAACTTATAGGGTCACACACTAACGAGTGTTCCAATCTTTGTTAAAGGATTATTTAATTTATTATTTGATAATTAAATTAGAGAATTTAATTTAATCAAATAAATAAATTTTTAATCCAAATGAAATATTATTATATTCTTGGCTAACACTTAGAATATAATTAATACATGACACAATTATTTGAAGAAATTCTATTTAGAATAGAAAAATCAAAAGTTTCCGAATGTTGTAGAGATAAAAAAAATCAACAATGTGGTGATATGCACCAAGCGGCCACCAATGGTTTAATAGATTTTATGGCTATTAAAATTTGCATGGTGAAATGCACAACATACCAAGTAACCACCAATGGTTTAATAGCTTTTATGGTTATTAAGAATTACATAATGATATGCACTAAATAGCTTTTATGGCTATTTGGACGAGCATTTGCAATAAGAAAATGAAAAGGTGTGCAACAAAGGAAACTTTAATATATAGTGATATATGATAAACAATAGATGTAATTTTTATGCTCTGATTTTTTCTTCAAAATTTGTATAAGTTCCATGTTCTAGAAGGGTTGGTAGCAAGATTTGGTCTCAGTATAGATACGCATAGAGTCTTCATACAATCGAAGAAAATTTTTAAAGTATCAAGAACCCTCTACCAGATATTTCAAATTTATCTTTCTAGTGCTAGAATAAATTTTAAACACAAAATGTTTTTTTTATTGCTATTACATTGTTTGATCACTTTGCAATCCTTCAGAATCCTTAGAAAAATTGAGGGACAATGAAGATAGCATGTAGCTATACAATCAAGGCCACTCCTTTTACAAACTAAAAAATATTGTAAATTACTAGGCATAGGCTATTCTCGTCAAGCGCAAGTGGCGTTGGACCACTACGATAGTAACCTAAAATTACTAAACTTTCTCAACATAGTGGAAAATTTGTAAAAATAAATATGTATATAGATCTTTTTATCCTCAAAATAACTAAAATGGAATATAAAAAAAAAGGAACCAACTATTGGATAACTTATTCATAATAATCAAAACAACATTAACTCTACACAACTAATCAGACGCACATAAATTGTAAGACGTCAATCAAATTTTAGTATGCATCAAAGTCCTAAAAAAAACAATTTACAAGCAACATGGCATTCACCAATCAAAGCATTCAAAATGTTAACAAAGAAGTTTATTAAAACAACTCAAGTAAACACTTCTCACACATTTACAATCCCTTTACTTTTAGTATATGTACCAATTGTATAACCGAAAAAAAAGGAAACATAACCATGAAAATAGAACAACAATCTTGTAGTGCAAACCATGTATTTGACTTCCACCTTGAAACCAATTATTTTTTCATTCATTTACAGCCCAAAAACAAAAAAAAAAGTTATGCTCAAGACAATTATGCCAACAAGACTTGAGTTTATGCCAGAATTGATCACTGATTTAGTAAAAGCATAATTCTAAATTTTGTTTTTTATAAGAGAAAAATTACAAGCTTTAGTTCTTTAACTAAGCAACAAAACACATTTAAGATTGTGAACACCCAATTTTGTCCGAGATATTTTTGTAAGTAAAAAAGAAGAAGAAGAAGATAGAAATAAGAGGAAAAGGACCTAACTTTCACCCATTAGCCCATTATCCAACCCGTTGACCCATTAACTCATAACCCATTATCCAACCCGAAACCCATATACCATTGAACTTATCCTAAACCAACCACAACACTCATCCTAAACAAACTATAGCTTATCATCCTAAACAAACCAACACTCATCCTAAACAAATCACAACTTATCATCCTAAACCAATCCTAATCACACTTTAACTAAACACTTCAGCCTATTCCCCTCCTATAAAAATCCATGACCCACACACAAAAAGTACTTTTTATTTCATCCTATCGTAAATACTTCAGCCATTTTTTATTCACGCTGCCATCATCTTCATCTTATTTCACTATTTTCAAACCTTTTGCCATTCACCTTCATCAACTCACCTCCACCACCATAACGACTTCCATTCACTTCCATCACCAACTTCATTACCACCATATTCAACAACCACCCCCACCATCAACCATCCTCTAAACGGCCATTTCATCTTCATCATCTTCAACCTCCAAACAACCACCTATCCATCTCACAACTTACATAGCCATCACTTCCATCTTTAACCTATCAATTTTCACTACTCTATTCACCTAACAACCATAACAACACCATCTCAGCCACCAAGACAAAAAAATTTCAACACCCAAAGAACCACCATCCTCCACCGTGCTACCAGGTCTGCCAGCCACCACCTTGCCGCCTAGTCGCCTAGACTGAGTCCGGCCTACCTTGGACAACCCAACAATCACCCTCGCGGCACCTGCTATCCAACCAGACCATCACGTCTTGTCGCACTGCCGAACCACACCCAACAGCCCGTCGTCTCCGTCTGTTCAGACCTGCGTAGCGTCGTGTTGTCCATCATTGTGACCCATGAGTCGTGCTCACTAGCCCGGATCCTTGCCCAACGTCGTACTACGCCTCAAGACTGTCTTCGTCGTCCTTTAGCCGCCATCGAACCAGAACTCGAAATGCTCGAACTGCTTCTAAGAATCGCGAATAGAAATAACTGTCAAGCCCCAACCTAGTCGGAACTCCACCACCCAACCAGAACTCCACTTCTTTACTGCGCAAACTATTCTCCATCTTCGCAGATTCGTCAACTGCGGACCTAAACCTCATCAACTAGAGCACAAACTAGATCGTCGCACCAGATCCAATCCTGTCCTTGAGCCACCGCGTTGTGCGTGCCTCTAAGCGTAACCTCATGCCACCATTGATATGATCCAAGTTAGATGCATATTGTTTTTATGGATTGTCCTTGAGTTAATTTCGTGTTTTAAAGAATTAAATGATGAAGGGTGAATAGTAATATAAACAGTACCATAAACAATAAAAATAGAAAAGATGGAAAAAGACAAGGAATGGAAGGAAGAAGACACCATACTCTTGGAGAGTGATAAGTTAAGCGAAGATTCGCTACAAAGGTAAAGAAACCTTTGATAAGAACCAAGATGGTTCTGATAAGAACCAAGATGGTTCTGATAAGAACCAAGATGGTTCTGATAAGAACCAAGATGGTTCTTCCAAGAACCAAGATGGTTCTTCCAAGAACCAAGATGGTTCTTCCAAGAACCCCAAGAGAACTAAGCTCTCAAAACTCACAAAGGAGTGCAATAATATTCTCAAATTCAAAAGTGTCAAATGCAGTAAACATAAGCCTATTTATAGGCATTAGGTATGCGGCTAGGTCTAGCTAAAGGAGGCAGCAAGCTAGCGCATTTTTAATCCTAACCCTAGTGCAAATATAGCCCAGGCCCAATTAAAAGGCAGCACCTATCCCTGGCTCTACTATGCACAAATTAAGCCCAAACAATAAGCTTTTATTACAAAAATTATCCCAAAAAAAGAAAATAAGAACCAAAGCTGAGAAAATTAAAAAGTTCAAATACATAATTAAATAAAATTGACTAAGAAGAAATCATGCCCCCACATTGGGCCCTTCATCAAGATAGATCATTTGGACAATCTTGAGTGCTCCTTCTTCTGGAATGGGCTTGAGTAAGAGAAAGTAGTTGACTTCTTTGTCCAAATCCTCCTTAGCCTTCTTAACTCTTGACCTTGTTATTGGGCCTCTAAGTCCTCGCAATGTATCTTTAGGCATTGGGCTTGTTGGGCTGCCACTTGAACTTCCTTAGTCTCCATCATGCCCTCCCCTTTTGAAAGAATTCGTCCTCGAATTTGATCCTTCATCACCTACATCAAAAAGACTTAAGTCAGCCACATTAAATGTTGTACTAACCCCATACTCACCTAGTAGGTCAACTTTGTAGGCATTGTTATTGATTCTTTCTAAGATTTGGAAGGGTCCATCTCCTCTAGGTAAGAGCTTAGATTTACTTTGCAAAGGAAACCTTTCTTTTCGCATGTGCACCCACACCCAATCTCCTAGTTCAAAAATAACTTACCTCATTCCCTTGTTTACTTGCCTAGCATATTGCTCCATCTTCCTTTCAATTTGAGTCTTGACTTGTTCATGGAGCTTTCTCGCATATTCAGCTTTTGTCTGTCCATCCTTATGAATTAAAGAAGAGACATTAGGTAGAGGCAGTAAATCAAGGGGTGAGGGGATTAAAACCATATACAATCTCAAAAGGAGAAAAGCTAGTAGTAGCATGCACAACCTTATTATAAGCAAATTCAACAAGAGGTAAGCATTCTTCCTAGGTTTTGATGTTTCTCTTGATGATTAATCGCAGCAAGGTCTACAAGGTCCTATTCACCACCTCAGTTTGCCCATCGGTTTGTGGGTGGCAAGTGGTAGAGAAGAGTAGCTTAGTCATAAGCTTGTTCCAAAGGGTCATCCAAAAATGACTTAGGAACTTTGAGTCCCTATCTGAGACTATGCTTTTGGGCATTTCGTGAAGCCTCACCACTTCTTTGAAGAACAAGTCTGCCACATGAATGGCGTTATCCACCTTATGGCAAGGAATGAAGTGGGCCATCTTGGAGAATCTGTCCACCACCACAAAAATGGAGTCTCTTCCTTTTTTTGAGCGAGGCAAACCTAGCATAAAGTCCATAGATAAGTCAGTCCAAGGGGAATCAGAAATAGGTAGGGGGTATAGAGTCCATGAGACATTACCTTTGATTTGGCTCTTTTACAAACAATGCACATATCACATAGTTTATGCACATCATGCTTCATGTCAGGCCAATAAAAATGCTCATGCAACACATCTAAAGTCTTTTGGATCCCAAAGTGACCCATTAATCCCCCCTCATGAGCTTCCCTAAACAATAATTCACGCAAAGAGCTCTTAGGCACACACAAACATTTTTCTTTGAATAAATACCCATCTTGCCTAAAGAACCCCCTATGCGCCCCTTTTTCACATGCAACATACATCTTAGAGAAATCATCATCATGCATATACAACTCCTTTATGTGTTCAAAACCAAGGATTTTTATTTCAAGAGTAGCTAATAAGGTATACCTCTTGGAAAACGCATCAGCCACTATGTTTTCCGTTCCTTGCTTGTGTTTAATCACATAAGGAAATTGTTCAAGGTATTCCACCCACTTGGCATGCCTTTTATTAAGCTTACCTTGCCCTTTTAAATATTTTAGTGATCATGATCACTGTGAATTATAAACTCTTTTGGCAAAAGGTAATGTTGCCAAGTGTGCAAAGCCCTTATGAGTGCATACAATTCTTTATCATAGGTGGAGTAATTTAAAATAGCTCCATGCAATTTCTCATTAAAGTATGCAATGGGGTGACCCTCTTGTAATAAAACAGCTCCAATCCTAACATTTGATGCATCACACTCAAGTTCAAAAGATTTAGAAAAATTAGGCAATGCAAGTATGGGTGCATGAGTGAGCCTATCTTTGAGTGTGTTGAAACTTGTCTCTTGATCTTCCCTCCACCTAAAACTCATATTTTTCTTAACAACTTCATTAAAAGGGGCAACTATGGTGCTGAAATCTTTTACAAACCTTCTATAAAAGCTAGCTAACCCATGAAAGCTTCTTACCTCACTCACAAACTTAGGGGTAGGCCACTCCCTAATGGCTTTTATCTTTTCTTCATCTACTTGCACTCCCTTAGCACTCACAACAAAGCCTAGGAACACTACATGGTTGGTACAAAAGACACACTTTTCTAAATTAGCATACAACTTTTCTTTTCTAAGCACACTCATCACAACCCTAAGGTGTTCTAGGTGCTCTTCAAAGGTTATGCTATAGATTAGGATGTCATCAAAGTACACTACTACAAACTTGCCTAGAAACTTTCTCAACACATGGTTCATCAACCTCATAAAGGTGCTAGGTGCATTTGTAAGCCCAAAAGGCATCACTAACCACTCATACAATCCATGCTTAGTCTTAACAGTTGTCTTCCACTCATCCCCTTCCCTTATCCTAATTTGATGGTACCCACTTTTTAAATCCACTTTATAAAAGTAACATGCACTTTCAATTCATCAAGCAAATCATCTAGCCTAGGGATGAGATGCCTATATTTTACAGTTATATTATTTACAGCCCTACAATCAGTACACATTCTCTAAGTGTCGTCCTTTTTGGGGACAAGTATGACAGGTACGGCACAAGGACTTAAACTTTCCCTCACCCATCCTTTTTGCATCAAATTCTCTACTTGTTTTTGAATTTCCTTAGTTTCCTTAGGATTTGTCCTATAGGCAGGCCTATTGGGCAAAGAGGCTCCCGGGATGAAGTCCATTTAATGTTCAATCCCCCTCAAGGGTGGTAGTCCGAGGAGGGACACTCTTTGGAAAGACATCTTCAAAGTCCTCCAAAAGAGAATCAACTTCACTAGGTAGAGGGTTAGAGTTACAATTTAAGTATAAGTCCTTGTATACGCAAATGTATATCTCTTGCTTTGCAAAGCAAGCCCTCTTAATCTCACTCTCCCTAGCAATTAAACATTCATTTTTTTTTCTCATTTACAAGTTCTTGGCCCTTATTCTTTGCTTCCCCCTTTGATTTTACTTTTACGTCTTTCTTCTCTTGCTCTCTTCTTAGCTTCAAGGCCACTTGGTCTTCACAAACATGTTTGGGAGTAAGGGGTACAAGGGTTACTTTTAAGGTATTATGAACAAAGGATTACTTGTCAGTGAAACCATCATGAATAGCATGCTTATCAAATTGCCAAGGCCTTCCAAGCAAAATATGGCCGGCCTCCATGGAAACAACATCACACAAAACATCATCATTATACTTACCAATTGACAAACTTACCAACACTTATTGATTCACTATCAACTCACCATTCTCACTTAGCCATTGAAGCTTGTATGGTCGGGGATGAGGAGTAGTTTTAAGGTCAAGTTTTCATACCAAGCGAGTGCTTGCCACATTGGTGCAACTTCCCTCATCAATGATTAATGAGCACACTTTGCCTTGGATGACACATCTTGTGTGGAAGATATTTTCCCTTTGGTCTTGGTCCCTTGCCATAACTTGCCTATCCAAGAGTCTCCTTATCATTAGCAAGTCACCATCATGAGCATAGGTCTCACATTCTTCTTCTCCTTCACTTGAGGGAGAGGAATTTGGACATGAATCACTAGAGAGGTGTCCCTCTCTTATCACCATTGCCCTTTTGTTTGGGCATTGAGAGGCTATGTGTCTACTGTCCAAGCATTTGAAGCACTTGATGTTCCTATTTTTAGAAGAAAAAGAGGAAGAAGCATTAGTGGAAGGAAAAGCATTAGAGTTTTTAGAAGTCATACCTCCCTTGGGTTGTGTAGAGGAGTCTTCCTTTGGTTCCTTGTCCTTCGAAGTGGGAGGTTTGAGGTTAGAAGAAGGCTTCTTCCATGTATCCTTTCTTTTGAGTTGTTGTTCCACCTTTATGGCTTGGTGGACTAACTCATCAAGTTCTTCATAGTTGTGCAACTCCACAATGTCTCCTATCTCACAGTTTAAACCATGAAGGAAACGTGACATGGTAGCCTCCTTATCTTCAATGACATTGGCCCTTATCATGGCCATCTCCATCTCCTTATAGTACTCATCCACACTCTTACTTCCTTTGGATAAGTTTATTGTGTAATTCCCTATGGTACCATGAAGGGACAAACCTCCTCCTCATCAAACTTTTCATCTCTTCCCAAGTATCTACGGGGTATTCCCTATTCCTTTCCCTCTCTTTTTGTACTTAGTTCCACCAAATTAGGACATAGTCAGAAAATTCTAAGGTAGCCACCTTCACTTTCCTTTCTTCATTGTAATGGTGATAGGAAAAGATTTGTTCTACCTTGCTTTCTCATTCTAAGTAGGCTTCGGGGTCATTCTTTCCTTGGAAAGAAGGTACTTGGGTCTTTACTCCTCCTAGGTCTCTTCCTCTTTCATCACTCCTATGCCTTCTATTATAACTCTTTTCACTCCTCTCATGCCTCCTTCTCCTATCATGGTTCCTCCTAATCCTCCTTTCCCTACCCGAATTATAGGTATCTTCATCCTCATGCAAGACTTCATGCTGAGAGTCTCTCCCCCTTTCATTATCGAGCCTTGTGTTTATTTCCACCCTAAACTTCTCAAGTTCTTTAGCTAAGGCTTGCATAAGGTTTGCAATCCTAGGGGATGGGGGTGTACTTCCTTCACTCATCTTTGAACAAGTAATAAGAATAATTCAAGATTGAAAAGGCCCTTACCACTCTTCTCACGTGTATACACTCTTAGATTGATTCCACTCGTGTTTCACACAATTAGACTTTTGTTTAATGAAGACGCTCTTGCCTTTTACCACTCAAGTTCTCTTTACAAATTCTTAAATGCACCCTCTCGCGTTTCAATTACCAAAAGCTCTTACAAAAGTAGCGGTCCTCACAAGAGTAAGCACTCAGAAGTTGAAGAAAGGATGAAACTCTAGAAAAAAACTCAAAGGAATTTAAAAGACAAGCAAGAAAAGCTAATTAAAAAAAATGAAAGGTAAAACTCAAAAGAAATAAGAAGAAAAAGAAATGCACAAGGTATGTAGAATAGCATCGCTTAATGAAATTCACAAGGCATTCAAACTTAATCTTGCTTAAGTGCAAGGGCAGTCTCTTTTTTTCTGGAATAGACTTTTTTTTCTTTTTTTTATATTATTTTTCACGCCCTTGTTCTCTTTTTGCACTTAAAAAAATATAATTGGTTCTTGCAATTTTAGCTCCAAATGTCTTTCCCAATTATGAATTTAGGAGTTTCTTTTTAAATTAAGGTGCTATAAAACATGTAATAGCAATGGATATAGAGTTGATAAGATCAAAGTGTAAATATTGCGCAAAAATTAAAGAACGAAAACTAAAGGCAGAAAATAAAAGGACTGGAATTTAAATGGCAAAAAGTAAAGAATGGAAAGTAAAGAATGTTGTCAATTCTTAGGAATGACAGAGATCAATGATGATCAAGGTTTTGTACAATTATGACATTCAAGCAATGGTGCTTGATGTTTGGAAAATAATAAGAACAAGTACAAAAAATACAAGAACTCTATCAACTCTAGGATCTAGGCTTTGATACCACATGATATGATCTAAGTTAGATGTATATTATTTTTACGGATTGTCCTTGAGTTGATTTCATTTTTTAAAGAATTAAACGATGAAGAGTGAACAGTGTCGTGAACAGTAAAAAATAGACAAGATTAAAAAAGACAAGGAATGGAAGGAAGAAGACGCCACACTCTTGGAGAGTGATAAGTCAAGTGAAGATTCGCCACAAAGGTAAGGAAACCTTTGATAAGAACCAAGATGGTTCTTCCAAGAACCCCAAGAGAACTAAGCTCTCAAAACTCACAAAGGAGTGCAATAATATTCTCAAATTCAAAAGTGTCAAATGCAATAAACACAAGCCTATTTATAGGCATTAGGTATGCGGCTAGGTCTAGCTAAAGGAGGCAGCAAACTAGCGTATTTTTAATCCTAACCCTAGCGCAAATGTGGCCCAAGCCCAATTAGAAGGCAACACTTATCCCTAGCTCTGCTATGCATAAATTAAGCCCAAACAATAAGCCCTTATTACAAAATTATCCCAAAAAAAGAAAATAAGAACCAAAATTGAGAAAATTAAAAGGTTTAAATACATAATTAAATAAAATTGACTAAGAATAAATCATGCCCCCACATTGGGCCCTTCATTAACTTGGATCATTTGGATAATCTTGAGTGCTTCTTCTTCTGGAATGGGCTTGAGTTAGAGAAAGTGATTGTCTTCTTTGTCTAAATCCTCCTTAGCCTTCTTAGCTCTTGACCTTGTCATTGGGCCTCCAAGTCCTCGCAGTGCATCTTTGGGCATTGGGCTCGTTGGGCTGCCACTTGAGCTTCCTTGGTCTCCATCAACCATCGAAACCAGATCAACAAACCGGAGCTCCACCACGCGTCATGTTTTGACCATCCACACACCGTCGTCCTCGGTCTATCGCTCCTCTTCCTTGAGCTCGTCATCTGAAAACATTTCAAAAATAAAAGGCCCCCTCTCCTTTTCGTAAGCCTATGAGTTGATTTTTTTTAGTTTTTCTTAAATGAAAAAATAAAAAGAATAAAAGATAATAATTGAATTTGATGATTCAATTTTTTTTCTTTTTTTTAAATAATTATTTTCAAAAGTTAAAAAATAATCAACCCACAAGAATTTTATAAAGAACTACATGACTTTGAGTTCCTCATTGTACCTGAGGATACATAGGAGTAGAATGCTTACTCTATTAAGCCAAAAGTTAAATTTTCACAAATTATTTGTTTTTTATTTTTTTTACAAAAGGGGTGAAACAGATACATTATGAGATTATCAAATTTTGCATAACTGACTTAAGGTACCGTCTCAGGACGGGTGTGTTAGGGATATTGTTGTAACATCCCGGGACTGCTTGTAGGATTGACGATTGTGTCCATAAACCAACACGAGTCTTTTCAGCGTGCTTTGTCCTCACTCACACGCATCCTAGGAAACTTCCCAAGAGGTCACCCATCCCACAATTGCTCCAGGTCAAGCACGCTTAACCATGAAGTTCTTATGTTCTAGGCTCTCGAAAAAAAAAGTTACAACTTGTTGATATAGTCACGCCTAATCAATTCCTTTAAGTCATCCTCAACTATGCAGTCCCATACCTGTACAGTCTCTAAATCCCTCTCATTCCGGTGCGTATTCAGTTCATTCATGGGACCCTTCGCCTAGAAGTCTGCCAGGATCCGCTTATTGATGCTTTCACTTTAGCACCGATGACCACTCCCCGCCCTCGTTGCCCCCGGGACGCCACACCATCCATCACTACGACCTATGAATCATGCTCATCAGCCTGAATCCTTGGCCAGCGTTGCACCGCGCCTCACGACTGTCTTCATGGTCCTCTAGCCGCTGTTGAACTAAAACCCAAAATGCCCGAACTGCTGCCAGGAACCACGAACAAAAACAACCGTTAAGCCCCAACCCAGCCTAAACTTCACCACCTCGTCGCGCGAAACAGTCTCCATCTTCATAGATCCATCAACCGTGGACCCGAACCACGTCAACCAAAGCATGAACCATATCGCCACACCATATCCTATCCCGTCCTTGAGTCGTCGTGCCACGCGTGCCTCCAAGCGTAACCTCGTGCCGCCGTCGAAACAGACTAGAGCTCCACCACGCATCACGTTTCCACCATCCACACACCATCGTCCTCGATATGTCGCTCCTCTTCCTTGAGCCCATCATTTGAAAACATTTCAAAAATAAAAGGCCCATTCCCCTTTTCGTAAGCCTGTGAGTTGATTTTTATTTTTTAGTTTTTTTAAATGAAAAAAATAAAAAGAATAAAAGATAATAATTGAATCTGATGATTCATTTTTTTTTAAATAAATCTTTTCAAAAGTTAAAAAATAATCAACCCACAAGAATTTTATAAAGAACTACATGACTTTAAGTTCCTCATTGCACTAGAAGATACATAGGAGCAGAATTTTACTCTGTCAAGCCAAAAATTAAATTTTTTCAAATTATTTATTTTTAGTTTTTTTTCCAAAAGGGGTGAAACAGATATATTATGAGAATATCAAATTTTGCATAACTGACTTAAGGTACCGTCTCAGGATGAGTGTGTTAGGGGTGCTGTGAGATTAAGTTCCCACCATTCCCTATTCATAACCGACTCTTGAATCTGATCTAGTTTTCAAAGACTATTTTCTAAGAAAAGTTTTCTAATTTTTTTCCTAATTCAAATAAAATTGGTGGCTACTCCTTAAATTTTTTTAATTTGGGTTGCTATTTCGCCGCAATCATGGTCGCGACAAAGATTGAGCAGCACACAAACAGATGTTTCAATCCTAAAAAAAAACAACTTACAAATAACATAATATTCATTCAAAATACTAACAAAGAAATTTTTCAAAATAGACCCAATAAATAATTTCCAAGCATTGCACCATCCTAAGGGCCCTAAAATCTTATCATTCTCAGCACACACAAATCAAGTGCATAGCCCAAAAGGTGAGGGCACATAGCCAAGGAACTAAAATTGAGGCCCTATGGTACAGACCTTGTTACTTTCGCTTGGCAACTCATTTATTATTCATTCATGTTTAGCTCAAATAATAGGTGAAAAAAAAAGAAAATGTGCTCAAAGAAGTTATATAAATATGACTTATAGCTAAATCAAAGTCTGCCCTTCAATTGATAAAAATTCAAGTCTTAGGTTTTTATAACTAAAAGCCTTAGTATTCAAGTCCCCAATGAAGCAAACTATACCCAAGCTTAATAAACCTATATCAAATTATGAAAAGAAAAAGAAAAAAAAACTTTCTCAGATTTGTTCCATGTGCTCCATTACCTCAAAGAGGCCAATATATACAGAATTAACTTAGACCATGAACTTCAATTACACCAGTTAAAATTACATAAACTCATGGGGGAAATCGATGTTGTACAGATTCAATCAAGGAAAGAAAAGAAAATAGGACAAAGCCACTCAAGCATATGGAAAATCTAGACTTCATATAAAAATAAATAGGACCACTGAATCACTTGGAACGTTATGATATCATGTATTAAATAAACATATCAAAACCACTGAAAGGTTAAGAAGCAAACAATATTCCTTGAAACAAGTATACACCATAAATCCCAAGTCCTAGTAAGAACTTATAGACCAAAACTTACATAACCACAGAGATATAATACTCGCAACATTAGGCACTTTAACAATTATAAAAAAAGGCTCTTTGGAAAATTGAATTTGCCTCAACTGAGTATGGATTTTCAATTTTGGAAAACATTAAAAGTAAAAATAGTATGATGATACCAAACAACACGACTCTCACATATATCTCAGGAGACTCACTCAAATCCATGGTAAAACAACAAAAATAAGTGCAATTCTAGAGAGTTAAACCAAAACACAACATCATGAACTAATAATGATAACTCAAGATTTGTGAAAATTTGGAATGCACAAAATTTGAGAATTGCAATGGCTAAGACCTCGAGTATCTCAGTTTCAATAAAATCCATTGGAGAACTTATTTGCATTTTTTCTTTTACTTGAATTTGGTTTGACAACTATGAAGGCACTAAATTGAAAGAACAATAACAAAGACCATATAGTCCCCATCAATTCCATTTTTGAAACACATGCACTCCAAAGAGTTTACTCTAATTTATGAAGAGGTCTTCTATTTAAACGCGTCACAACACACACTTTTACCTTGGAAACAAACAAACTTCAAAATAAATTCCATTTTCAACAAACAACATGTACACCATTACCAGGTATTACAAACACAACCAATGCTTAATAGGATACCAAGCTCAGTTATTCACTTAACAAAAAACAAATCCCACATAATTTGCATGCCAGCACCTTTTACAGCCCTATATTCCCTACTAACTCAGTCTCATATTTCAATCAAAGAATTTCCTTGACTAATGTTGACAACCTGATGACTCTAGTTATACTAGCCTATGTCCCAAACACCCAGGCCAAAGTACACTCAAGGCAGTCATAAATGAACCACAACATACCATTCATATATTAAATGAGCACAAAAATATATTTGAGGTTTCTGAAACTAAGAGAGCTAAACTCTATGCTTTTCATCATTTCATTCACAAGTCATTGGAGAGATTTTGAGAAAAACATATTCTCCTTCTTGAAATTCTAAAGGTTTTCTCCTTTTATATGCATAATTTTTTTACCTATTTTGTACAGTAACCAAATTTTCCCTGATTTCCTTAATTTGGTCAAAAGTTTCATGTACTATCTCAAGCCCCAACAAATTCTTTTCTCCTACTTCATACCAACAAAAGGGTGATATACATTTTCTACCACACATAGCTTTATAAGGTGTCATCCCAAAACTAAAATGGTAATTATTATTGTAAGTAAACTCTATTAGTGGTTGATAATTATCCCAATTCTTAGTTTGTTCCATGACACGTGCCCTAAGCATATCTTCCACACTTTGAATGGTTCTCTCAGTTTGACCATCAGTTTAACGATGATAGGTTGTACTAAAACAAAGTTTAGTTCCAAAAGCTTTCTGTAATGTTCCCCAAAATCTAGAGTTAAACCTAGGGTCCCTATCGTAGATAATGCTAGAAGGTATGCCATGTAACCTTACAATCTCATTATTGTAAAGTTGAGCTAATTTGTCTAACGAATATATAGCTTTTATTGCAAAAATTGGGCTGATTTTGTTAAACTATCCACAATTACTTAGATAGCATCATGTCTTGATGATGTTCTAGGTAACCTTACCACAGAGTCCATTGACACACTTTCTCATTTCTATTTTGGTATCTTTATGCGTTGTAAGAAACTTATGGGTTTCTGGTGTTTAATAAGCCTATATTTTATAGTCATAAATCAAGTGAATTATGGTGATTTACTTATGTTTATTAGTAAATTTTGTTTAGATCCTTATCATTGTCTTCATTTTGGAAATTAAAGAGGTTTATCATATTTGGAGTAAAAGCAAGCGAAGATATCGCATTTTCAGAGCAAAAGAGGATCATTTTGGCTTAGACAGGGTCTTGTGTCAACTCAGAAGTGATGGAAGAGCTACACACGACCCTGTCTAACTTGGAAAACGTTTTTGTCCATCAGACATGGTTGTGTCTCTGGGTCAGACAGTCGTGTCTCCACCACACTGCAAGTTATGTGATTTTTATGTTACATGGTTGTGTCGAGTAATCACACGGTCGTTTGAGTCTTTAGTACATGTAAAACAAAAAGTTTTGCTCCCAAATGATTATAAATAGAGCAAATCCCTAAACCTAAAGACACATTTTGCATGGCAGACTTTAGGAGATAATTCACAAGAAAAGATGACTATGAATCCTTGGAAGATGGCTATGAAGAGAGGATGTAACTCTTGAAGGCTGGAAGATCACAATCTCCATTAAAGGGGTTTTGATTTCTCTTCCCTCTAGTTTTCCCCTTCTTCAGGTTTTTCTTTCCATGGATTTGTATTATCATTTGGGATTATTTGTATTGAACATGAGTAACTAATCTCATAGTTAGGGCTATGGCAGATCTTATTTTCTTAATTAATTAATTTTGAATTCAAATTTGATTAAGGTAATTTCTTTTGGGTTTATTGTATTGCTTACATTCTTGTCAAGACTTAATCACTTTTGGCATGTTTTAATTCATTGTTTGACTAGTGACCATCTGTATCCAATGAGTGGACCTATATAATAAACTTAGGATTAGATTAATGAATGATCAAACATCAATTTATTCTTTCAATCGAATTGACAGGTATGTTAGTTCATATCTTGAATTTGGGGCTTAATGCATTCTTGATTAATTCAACTAAATGACCAAATAGGTGAATTAAATTGGGAATAGAATATTGTTTATCCATGACCATTGAGACTCAATGGCAAATAAGAGAATTTGCAAGAGAATTACCTTACATCATAAATGAATGAAAATCTAGTTAATTGGATTCAAGTGAACATTGCGCCCTAATTTTCCTCTAATTGATTTATCTCTATATTGTTTAATTGTCCATCATTCTTCTTTATTTGTTTTCTTATTTTATTTTAAACTTCTTTTTACATTTATGATTGTTTAAATAACTAAGAGTTTGACGAATCTAGTAATTATCTCTTATTCCTCGTGGGATCTGACAACTGGGACTTAAGTCCTCTATTACTATACGATAGAGTTCACTTGCTCTTAGTGTATTTTACGCGTATCAAGTTTTTGGCACCATTGCCATTGAATAAGTTTGGTAATATTAGAGGCAAAAAGCTCTAGTTAATTTAAACGAATTTTTATTTTCTTTCTTATTTTTAATTTGATGTTCACTTCATCTCCCTGCTTATATTTCTTGTTTATGCTTACTCATTCTCAATCTCCTAATCTATAATTTGATCCTGAAATTGAGAAAACAGTTCGTAGGTTAAGGAAGCAATCTTATATCGAAGCTGTGACTGAAGAAGCTATAAGGAGGATGGAGAGACAAACAATTGATGAAACTAATGAAGAAGAAGCTACCCCAACAAAGCAGACGATCCTCAAATATTCCAAGCCCACAACTGGAGGATACAAAGGGAGTATTACAAAACTAGTCGTGGCAGCCAACAACTTTGAGATCAAACCAACATTGATATCCATGATTCAAACTTTTGTTTAGTTTAGTGGATTGCCTTCGAATGATCCAAATCAATATCTGGTCAAGTTCTTACAGTTATGTGACACCATCAAATATAATGAGGTGACAGATGATGCAATTCGATTGCGACTCTTTCTTTTCTCTCTTAGTGACAAAGCAAGTCAGTGGTTAATGTCACTACCAATGGGTTCCATCACTACATGAGATCAGTTGACACAACAATTTCTAGCTAAGTATTTTCCTCCTTCTAAATTTGCTAAATTAAGGACTGATTTTTCTACTTTTGTGCAGTACAATATGGATACTCTCTATGAAGCTTAAGAACGTTTTCAAGAGTTACTAAGGAGATGTCCACATCACGGATTTCTCGTATGGCAACAGGTACAAACTTTTTACAATGGTTTGTCGCCTGCCAACCGTTCACTCATTGATGCTGTTGCGGGATGCACAATCTGGAGGAAAACATCAACTGAAATCCATGCATTGATTGAAGAAATGACATTTAACAGTTATCAATGGCAAAATAAGCATCAAGTGCCTAAGAAACAAGTTGGTGTGCATGTTGTTGACTCCTCTACTACTATTTTGAGTCAATTGGAAGTATTGACGAAGAAGGTTGAGATGGTGGCAAATAATGCAGCCCCACCTATCATATGTGAAGCATGTGGTGGACAGGGACATAAAAGTTTAAATTGCCAAGTTGCTAGTCCATTTGCCCTCCCGAAAGAGCAAATTTTGTTGGTAAATTCTGTAACACCCTTGTGGGGATGTCACATATATAAAGAAAATAAAAGAAAGATAAATAAAATCTACCCAAGTTGTAAAACATTTGTTACGTACTAATACGGATTGTAAAATAATTCCTGTTAAATAGAAAATTATTAAATAAAATAACGCGAAAACATAAAATAAACAGAACAACATCACTCATAATATACATATGGTCCAAGTTATAAGTTATACAAATAATTTACAACTATATCTATAAATATTTAGACAGAAACAGAAAACCAAAAATAGTAAAGAGTCAATATATACATACGCAGACGCGCCCAAAATACACATCATAAACATTTAACCCTCTGATGGATCACTCTCAGGAAACTCATCAGAAGATAAATATCCAGGATGCCTCGACACTCAGCGGATACGAGACCACGCAGTCGATACGATACTCATCTCACTAGGCTCAGTGGACACACCACCCCAATGACGCCTAAGAGATAAAGGTAACTCTAAGTGCAAAAACACAGTAGTCGTCATAACTGGCTCTCCATCAAACGTATGTCGTAGGGACACAGTCAACCATCCCACATAAGTCACTGAGTCTCTATCTCCCCGCAGATGCCAAGCTAACGATCCACCGTGAAACTCGAGTCGCACAAAACCCAAAAATCCTGGTATCGCCATACCCAAACAAATCAGTCCAATGGATATGGATGATCAGATGGTTCTTGGTCGTCGTACTGGTCTTCGACTTGCTGCTCTTCTTCCTCCTCAGGATACAAAATCTCAAGAGGCTGTTCCTCTTCCTCAAACTCTTTACCACATAAATAAATACATACAGAAAACACATACAATAAAAAGGTAAGACAATCTAAAATCATCACAAACATGGCAAATAAGAAAACGACAAACAACAGATATACAGTTCATGCAATATGAAAAGCTATAACATAATTAATAACAGGATAGTGTAAAGATTTAAATGTCACAACAACACATAATATCACAGATAAAATAGTATCACAGATAAAATAATATCACAAATAGAATAATATCACATATAAAATAAAATAAGAAATAGACAATTTATCATAATAATAACCAGATAAAAATAAACAGATAAAATAATGTCCAAGATATAACCATATGCAATATGACACGATCCTACTCCATGGAGCTAAACACATACAGATATCAGAGAGAATGACTCGTAAAATCCATTAGTACCACGGCTACCCAACCAAACTATTGCGCTGTCTCACGTTGCGTCTATAGCACCACGACACATGGATCCCACTGTCCAAGGCGTGGTGTAGTTCACGGTCTCACGTTGTGGTACTATAGGCAATGTACTATTAGACTTTACGAAATTTCGATTAAATATAGTGCGTGTCGAGTCCATTAGTGTGCTATCGGTTACCACGGCCCAACGGCGCGACCGACTGTCCATATATAGGATCCCGTACACTAACGTCTCCAAGTTTATAAAAACAATGAACCACACTACGTTTATCGCATCGACAACACGATGTAATTCACCTCGTCAACCAATCCACCAAAATTTGGCATAAACTCAATATATAATCCAAAAATAAGAAATTACCAAAATACCCTCATTAAAAATATATCCTCAAAGATAAGAGATACAGTAAGTCCCACCGGACAAATATTGTTCCAAAGCCTGTACGGGTTCACCTCATAGCCCGATAGTAGAAAAATACAGAAAATACCGTTTTGATCAATCGCGTAGAAATTTTATCGCGTTTTCACAATCTCGTCGTTTTTACAAACATTTTTAAATCGCGTAAATTTATTTTTCTATTTTTAAAATCGCATAGAGTTTTTAATACGTTTTCTCAATCGCGTAAGATTTTTAAATCATTTTATTGTCCAAATCCCTTAAAAATTACTGTTTAAATTAACAGAAATAATAAATAATACGTTTAAACTACGTAAAATATTTTCCATATCGTATACTGTCTTTTGGACATCTTTTCTATCTTATTTGTCTATTTTTAATAAAAATTGACAGTATGTTGCTTAGAAAATTATATTAATGGTTTCCTAATTTTTCCGTAAAAATTCTATGTACTTAATTTTTAACCGTATATTTTAACCCTTTTGAAAACCACTAACATGCTTCAAAATTATAGCATGAGCCATATGTTAGAAATTTTCAAAAGTTACTGTATTTCCTTTCTAACAATAAAATTATTAGTTTTAGTTGATTAAACCTAATTCAAATCAATTTATTTCTTCAAAACTCATTTTAGAAAATTTCTTTTTAACATATATTGCACCTTTATACTTGAAAATGGTTTAGAATTGATTTTAGAAATCATGGATTATTGGTTTGGCATGTTGGCCAAAATATACACTTGTGTCATTTGATTTCTAAATTCATTTTCCTTGATCTAAACAATTCTATCTCTTGTTAATTTTCCTAGGTTAATTAAATTACACTTTAGGAAAATAATGAGAACATTTTGGTTCTCCTTTTAGTCAATGGTCGTGAGCCTTAGTGTGGTGTTCTTTGGAACACTCATGCATTCCTTAGCATGTTATTCACATCCTATACATTATCATGCATTTCTAACACATACAAATTATCAAAGCTTGTAGACATGCAATTTAAAGCTTGTAGACATGCAACCTCATACAAATTATTACAAACATCAAATAGGAAAGCTACTAATGTAACACCCTCCCTAGGATATCACATGTCTGACTCCCGACTCATAATCTGAAAAGAAATTCGCACAAAGCTTGAGTTATAAAAAGTGGGTTTTAAAATTTCTTCTTTACTGAAACATAAATTTACTGAAAATATTAGGTAATATTGAAAATCATATTTCAGCTATTCATTATGCAATATTGACACCAATTAATATTTCACAATTTAAAGAGAAATATAAAACTAACAAACTCTTCTTTTTTTAAAACAGTAGCAAACCCCATGACGAGTCCTACTTAATAGCACGGTACAACACTAACGTTAAAACTTAACATACTTATTCTATTGTGTATCCATCTTGTTGCATCAGACATCTGTTCTATATCTGTTCTTTGTCAACACTGCACACCTTCGAGTCCTGAATGTCCACTCCTTATTGTTGTCACCAATCTCAGAGTATCCATCGTCCGTTATGTCTAAGACAACTCATTCTTTCTACTGTTTAATTTTGACAATACAGACACAGCAAAACAACATAACAAAGAGGTGAGATCACCTACGCCAATACCAACATGGTCGCACAGAGATAACACAAACAGCAATATCATACAGGGATATCATACCAAACTTCTAATAATATATTCAATATTAATCAACTATCATCATCCAATCATATATCAATCCAAGTATTCAAAACAGTTGTCATAGCCAATATTCCTCAATTAATATATCACACGATATAAATGTCGGATTATGCATGTGCACAAAGACTCGGTTTTTCAAAAATAACTCCATGGAGGTTTTCACAATTTCGAGGAGAATGCTCTCAATTGTCGGCCTTAGCCCAAAGACAATCTTCCAGCTGTTGAAAAGAATCGTGTTCTTGTCGGGTATCGTCAATGCGTTGCAACGGACTGCATCGCCAAGTGACACAGGGTACTCGCCAGCTGTCCACTTGGTCGACCGCCGCGCCTCGACGCCCCCAAGATCCATCATAGACCTCACTATCAATTCTCATTCCCTCTTCAACCACTAGGGCCATATACAATGCATGAATATATCCATGCAAGTCCAACCCCAAAGGTCCAAATCTTTTCAATTTCATTTGTTCAATGCATCATATGCCTCAACGCATATTTTTTCCAATGCATGTATAATGCACCAAATCCAATCACAGGCATCTCTTTCCAATGCATATAAATTGCACCAAAATTATACTGTATGTTCAACAGCAAAAATCATGTTATCACATTTTCATAGTTATAAAACACTTTCGTCGTGCTTTCAAAATTGCGTAATATTTCCGTTTCATTTTCACAATTCCAAAATGTTTCTGTTACGTTTTCACAATTCCAAAATGTTTATATTACGTTTTCAAAATATCGTAACACTTATGTTACGTTTTCAAAATTCTGAAACGTTTCTGTTATATTTTCATAATACCGTGACACTTCTGTTACATTTTCACAATACAGTAATATTTCTGTTACGTTTTCAAAATACTGCAACTCTTCTGTTGCACTTTTAAAACACGTACTAATTTTTTTAACATTTTTCTTAATTGCGTAAAAACATACGTTTCTCAAATCGCATAGTATTTTTCCACTGTTTCAAAATCGCGTAACTTAAAAATCATTCTTTTACATCAAGTAAATCATTTTCTATCATTCTCAAAATATTTAAAACACTTTCCAAATCTCATAACAATTTTCCCCCATTTTCACAAGCGCATAAAAATATTCTATCGCTATTCAATCACGTAGTGATTTATCAACAGTAGTTCAAATCACGTAAAATATTTAAACGTAAATTCAAATCGCGTATACATATTTCAACATATTTAAAATCACATAGAAATATTTTTCCATATCACGTAACTTAAAAATCACGTTTTTAAGATACGTAAATAATTTTTCACCACAATTTCATTACAGAAAATATTTCTTGACCTTTAAAAATTACTTTTTAACTTTTCTCAAAATAATATAACTTTATACTTCATTTAATATATTTTCTTACTCAAGAAAATATTTTTCCACAGTTCTTTACTCAAGAAATTCTTTTTCAAAATATAATTCACAAAATCACTTTTCCATTGATGTAAATCAACGTTTCAAAACTTAACATTTTCTAACGTATTTCAAAACTTGAAAATAAGTTATACATTAGTAAATTTTCAAAACACCATTATATTCTCCATTTTTCCCAAATCAATTCTAAAATCAATTCTCTTCAAAATAAATTAAGATTCAAACCCTTGCAACTTTTCTTTTTCATTTTCATATGAAAGTTCATTTCTCAAGTGATAAAATACTTTGATTTCCCTTTCCAAAATCCTTATACTAAAACATTTTGGTCAAACATTTTGTTTCCACTTTAAAATTACTTTGTTCCATAAAAACTAAAATTATTCCAACCTCCAAAAATCGTAGAGTCTTTGGCCATTGAAGCCATCAAATATTTTCCTCCTAAATTGATATGGTTTTACACAAACAAAACCATTAAAAATTCTTTATTTTCAAAACCGAAATACCGATGGTCATAAAAACCAAAATCCATTTGTTCAAATTCATTTTTACTTTCCTTACAAATCCTTTTTCACTTTCTTTGCAAATCCTTAAAATTATCATTACTATTTTCATTTAAATCTCATGTTTAGTAAAACACTTAGAAACTTTTTACACAAAATAAATCAATAAAAATTCTTTTAAAACCGTATTCATGTACTCTTTGAAAAATAAATTCTTTGTTTATTTTCCTTACTTTTCTAAACATCCATTTTCATCATTCAAAAAAATATTAATTTTGTGAACACCTATCTTGAGGTGTCTTGTTCGAAATCCACCATGTTTTAAGTACTCAAAAATCAATTCTTTTGTTCTTGAAAATTTTCAACATGAACCCTAATCAAGGGCATCAAAACCGTAGCTCTTCATTGGCTATTGGAGCCAAAAATCAATTTCCTTTCCACCATCAAGTCATGGCATATACATATATATTTCATCATAAATAATATAAGCATACCATCAAAGCCATAAAAGCATGTATAGCATATCAAGCATATCATCAAAGCTATAAAATCATGCAAAGTATATCAAGCATAGAAAATTAATCAAAGCTCATAAACACCCACAAATTAATTACATGACCATGGATATGAATCCTCACATGGATTCCACATCCATCAAATAAAATACCATCTCTCACCACCATGCTTGGTTGGTGAGATGGATCTCCCTCTTACCTCTTGAAGATCCTCAAAAACTCCTTGTTTTGCTTCTTTTTCCAAGTCCTTCATCACCAAGAGCTTCTCAAATACAAAACAAAATACATAAAAATTAGTATACTAAGCTTGATTAAGAAAACCATGGATCAAACATGGTTTAGATCATGAAAAAGAGAGAAGAAATGAAGTTTCCTTATACTTTACCTCAAAAACCCAATAACATGGATCTTGAAGAAACTCCTTGAAGATGAATGATTTAGAAGAAGTCTTCAACATGAAAGTTGCTTAGAATATCATGTAGATTCAAGATCTATGGTTGGATGAAATTAAAAGAGATTGGATGGTGATTTTAGGGTAGATAACCGAATGGTTTCTCAAGATGAATGATTTTGGAAAAACTCATAACTAGAGATGTTCTTAGAATGATGTTTAGGTTTAGAAAATCAAGTTGGATGAAATTTTTGAGTGATGGAGGGCATTCTTGGAGTGCTTGGCCGAAACTAGCACATAGGAAGATGGAGAGAAAATATTTGATGAAGTCTTAGCTTTTTGGAGGAGACAAGGATGCATTATGATAACAAATGAATGAAATGCTTTTTGGCCCCTTCCTCCTATGCATTGCCGTAGAGTGAAGAGAGAAAAGAGTGAATTATTTGAGCAATTATTTGGTATTAACTCATTTGAGGGAAAAGGTGATAAAGTGAGATAGCAAATGAATGAAATGATGTTGGTCCCCTTTTTTCCTTGCATTGTCGTGGAGAGTGAGTGAGAAATGAGTGAATTATAGAATGTTATTCAAAGACACCAATATTGACTATGTCTTTGTTGTGTAATTCAAATAATAGAACATGAATTAATTGAATCAAATTGGCCCCCTTTTTCTTTGCATGGCCGTAGGTGCTTCTTCAAAAAGGTGGCCATTTTTGTTGACTTGTCTTACTTTGTTTTACTTGAATTGCATTCTAATATTACAAAGTGAATTACTTGTTAGAGCAATTTTGCTCTTCCTTCACCGTAGAAACATGTAATTCAAGGAGTCAAAATTTTATTTAATGACTTGTTTCCTATTGGTCTTTAAATAGTCAAGCCATTATTCTTGACCATTGTTAGCCATTGATTAGATCAATGGTTAGGATTTAGGTAGATTTAGGTAGGTTAGAAGACTTAATCTAGGCCATTGGATTTTTCTCCTTTAAATTCTAGCCCTTAGATGTGTCTCCAAAATTAAGGGTCAAGATTGCTTCTTCAAATTTTAAATCCAAGGGTCATAATTAGTCTTTGCTATTTTAGAAGACCAAATCTCTACTCTTGATTAATTCTTCATCTAATGGTCATAAATGGTCTTTGTTACTTTTTAAGATTAAATCTCCACCCTTGATTTAATCTAAATCCAATGGTTATAAATGGTCTTTGTCATTTTTCAAGACCAATTCTACACCTTTGATTACATCTATGGTTGATATCAAAGCCTTCCTAACTAAGCTTATTCTCACACCATTGATTAAATCAATGGTTATTATCTAAGGCTTCTTTATTAAGTTTGTTTCTTAATGTAACACCTCTTTGGGGATGCCACACATATAAAGAAAAATAAAAATAAATAAATAAAATCTACCCAAGTTGTAAAACATTCGTTAAATAATAATATGAGTCGTAAAGTAATTCCTGATAGACAGATTATTAAAAATAAAATATTGCGGAAAACATAAAATAAACAGAACAACACTACTCATAATATACATATGTTCCAAGTTATAAGTTATACAAATAATTTACAACTAATTATAAATATTTAAACAGAAACAGTAAATAAAATAGTAAAAGAGTCAATATATACATCCATACGCAGACGCGCCCAAAAAAAATATCATGCATATTCAATCCTCTGAAGGATCACTCTCAACATGAAAATGATCATCAGGAGACAAATATCCAGGATGCCTCGACTCTCGGCGGAAATGTGACCGCGCAGTCAACACAAGTGTCATCTCACTAGGCTCAGTGGATATCCCACCAAAATGACGCCTAATGGATAAGGGTAACTCTAAATGCAGAAACACCGTCGTCGTCAACACTGGCTCGTCATCAAATCTATGGCGTAGGGTCACCGTCATCCGTCCCGCATACGTCACAGAGTCTCTATCTTCTCTCATGTGCCACGCTAAAGATCCACCGTGAAACTCGAGAGTCACGAACCCCAAAAATCCAGGCACCGCCATACCAAAACTAATCAATCCAATGGGTATAGATGATCATATGGTTCTTGATCGTCAAACTGATCGTCGGCTAGCTGATCTTCCTCCTCCTCGGGGTACAGAACCTCAAGAGGCTGTTCCTCTTCTTCGAACTCTTTACCATATAAACAGGTATATACAGAAAACACATACAATAAAGAGGTAAGGCAATCTAAAATCACCACAAACATGGCCAATAAGAAGACGACAAATAACAGATATACAGTTCATGCAATATGAAAAGCTATAACATTAATAAGTAACAGAGTAGTGTAAAGATTCAAAAAGATTTAAATATTCCAACAATATACCATCACAGATAAAATAAAACACGAACAAGTAATACAATACAATAATAGATAAAACAAATACAGTAAACAAATAAATCAATATCAATATAATAAACAGATAAGACAAAAATAAATAAATAAGACAAAATAAATAAATAGATCCCAATAAATAAATATAAAACACACCCTACTCCATGGAGCTAAAAAAAAACATACAAAGATATCAGAGAGAATGACTTGTAAAAATCTATTAGTACCACGGCTGCCCAACCAACTATTGCGCTGTCACATGTTGCGTCTATAGCCCCACGACACAGGAATCCATCATCCAGGCGTGGTGTAGTTCACGGTCTCACGTTGTGGCACTACAGGCAAATGTACTACTAGATTTCACAAATCTCGATTAAATATAGTGTGTGTCGAGTCCATTAGTGTGCTATCGGTTTACCACGGCCCAGCGGAGCTACCAACTGTCCACATATGGGATACCGTACACTAACGTCTCCAAGTCCATTAGAACAATGAACCACACTACGTTTATCGCATCGACAACACGATGTGATTCGTCTCATCAACCAATCCACCAAAAAATTTGGCATAAACACAATACATAATTCCAAAAATATAAAATTACGAAAATGCCCTCAAGATAATAATATGCCCTCAATGGCAGAAAAATAGAAAGCCTGTACGGGTTCACATTTTCCCGACAGCGAAAAATCCTCAAAAGCCTGTACGGGTTCACATTTTCCCGACAGCGAAAAATAAATACAGTAATGGTCAATCGCGTAGAAATTTTATCGCGTTTTCACAATCTCGTCATTTTTATAAACGTTTTGAAATTGCGTAAATATATTTTTCTGTTTTCAAAATCGCGTAGGATTTTTAATACGTTTTCTCAATCGCTAAGATTTTTAAATCATTTTCTTGACCGAATTCCTTAAAAATTACTGTTTAAATAAACAGAAATAATAAATAATACTTTTAAGCTACGTATAATATTTTTCATACCGTATACTGTCTTTTGGACATCTTTTCTATCTTATTTGTCCGTTTTTACTAAAAATTGATAGTATTTTGTTTAGAAAATTATATTAATGGTTTCCTAATTTTACCGTAAAAATTCTATTTATTAAATTTTTAAACCATATAATTAATTCTTTTGAAAACTACTAACATGCTTCAAAATACAGCATGAGCTATATGTTAGAAATTTTTGAAAGTTACTGTATTTCATTTCTAATAACAAAATCATTAGTTCTAAGTTCTCAAACTTATTTCTAATTGATTCTTTTCTTTAAAACTCATTTTAGAAAAATTCTTTTTAACACATATTGCATCCTTATACTTAGAAAAGGTTTGGATTTAATTTTAGAAACCATGGATACTTGGTTTGGCATGTTGGCCGAATTTCCTAAATATTTTGAAATTGATTTCTAAATTATTTCTCATCTTCTAAATATATGTCAAACTTATTGTATTGTCTAAATTCATTTAACCATTGTTTTAAAAAATGGTTTTTGAAATCAACACATTCATTTTAGGCATGTTGGCCTAAAATACTAAGTCTTACCATTTGATTTCTAAATTCATTTTCTTTGATCTAATCAACTTGAAACCTTCTTAATTCTCCTAGGTTAATTAAATTACCTTTTAAGAAAATTATGAGAACATTTTGGTTCTCCATTTGGTTAGTGGTCGTGAGCCTCATGGCGTGTTCTTTGGAACACACATGCATTTCCTTGACATGTTATTCACATCCTATACATTATCATGCAATTCTATACTTTATCATGCAATTCTAACACATGCAATATTATCAAAGCTTATAGACATGCAACTTAAAGCTTGTAGACATGCAAATTATTACAAACAACAAATAGGAAAGCTATTAACAAATACACAACCACATCAAATAAGCTACTAACAAGCACAAACATGAATCCTTATGGATTCTACAATCACAAAATCAAACTCCATCTTCTTACCACCATCCATAGGTGATAAGATTTGTCTTCCTCTTACCTTAAATGAAGACAAATGGTTTTCTTTCACTCCTCCTAGGTCACGGTTTTCTCCTTCAAAATACCTAGCAAACTTAAACAAAATTACAAGCTACTAACCATTAAAAGAGAACCTAAACCATGGATAAATCATGGCTTAGAACTTTGAAAAAGGATTTAGAAAAGAAAAACAAGAAATTTCACCTCCTTGGTACAAACTTCCAAGTAGGTTTTCAAGCTTCAAATGAAGGAATTTGCAAGAACTCTCAACTAGAGATGTTCTTAGGATGGTGTTTAGGTTTAGAAAACTTGGTTAGAAGAAATTTTAGGTGGTTGGATGGTGGAGTATGAAGCTTGGCCGAATGGTGAAGAAAGAAAGCAACAATGGTGGCTAGGGTTTTTGGATGAGAGAGAAGAGAGAAAATGCTTGAAGACAAAGTGATTTTTGGTCCTCCAAACTTCACTTGGCCGTAGACTTCAATGCATGCAAGGTGTGCATGGCTTTGGCTTCATCCAAGCCCTTGGATGCTTCAAAGGTTAAGATTAAAACTTGGTTAGCAAGCTTGTTTCCTATTGGTTGGTTCAAGCATAGTCACCATGCTTAGTCATTAAGCTTCATTAACTCTTAAGCCTAGTCATTAGCTGAGTCACCATGTTCTAGAGAGTTCCTTCACTAATGATGATTAATTAAGCTACTAAGTTAACTGTATTAGCTAAACGTGGGTCCCGTAAAACATTTTTGGGTCCGCTGTCACTAAGTTATACTGACTAATAAAATAATATTATACTAATATAAAATTATTTTATTTGTGATTAAAAATCCTAAAAATTAAAAGATTAATTTTAGGCTCATTCAATTGGGTTTAGTAAGATCCCCCGCCTCTGAATAATTTAAAACAGATTTTACCGGTCCGAAAAAATATTATTTTCTTGCCCCGTAGCAAATCACACAAAAAGTCCATATAAAATCACAGACAGTAATATTGGACACTAAATCAAGTAGAAAACAATTAAAAACAGCAAAAATAGTACAAACAGCACGTTCGGGACGTAATGGTCATTTTCTCATTTTTTTCCCACAACGTAGCTAATTGTCCAAAAAGTTCAAATAAAATTACAGACAGTATTAATTGTCTATATATCTTCCAGAAAAATTAAAACAGTAGCTCGAAAAAATTTTTATTTTATCGTCTCGAAACAAATTACGTAAAAAGATCAAATAAAATTTGAGCCTGTATAAACGTATTTGTATTTCATGCAGAAATTGAGAAACAGTAAAATAGGGACACAATGGTCATTCACACAAAAGTTTGAAAAACAACAAACAGTACATTCGGAACATTTTCTAAAAATTAGGGTGTTACACTTAACCTTTGATTAAATCAATGGTTAATATTCAAACTAAGTATTCTCATCCAAGCATATAAATCAAGTCGAGCTCTCTTTGTTGACTACGCAGTATAATATTTATTCTTGTATCCTACAAATAATATTTTTACTGTATTTTTATCATCCGATAATTAAATACAGTACAAAACACAGTACAATAAAATTTTAAAAACTGTTTTCGGATTCAGGTTTAGTAAGATCCCCTGTCTCCGTCTAAACAGTACAAATTTTTCTATGCGTAGAAAAATTTTTGCTTGGCGGGACCTACCTGGGCCCACATAAGGTCACCTGGACCCACATACACCCCCTGGGCCCACAAATAGTAAAAAATTTCATAATCATCCACAAAAATCACAAAAATTATAAAATGCACAAATATTAAATCAGATTACGTAAAATAATTACCTAACGGTAAAAATTAAATTACGTAAAGTTTTCCCCGGCTCGAAAATTTTTATTTTTCAGACACGGAGTAAATCACTCAAAAAGATCAAATACGCTGACGGAATAAACAAAATAATTTTACAGTGCACAGAAATTACTAAACAGTAAAATTCTGTTAACTATCAAAATTATTGTTTAAGAGATACAGAAATTTGGGGTGTTACAACTAACAAACACACAAATAAGCTACTAACAAACACATAAAGGAATCCTTATGGATTCTACAATCACAACAATCAATCTCCATCTTCTTACCACCACCCATGGATGATAAGATTAGTCTTCCTCTTACCTTAAATGAAGACAAACACTCCTTCACACCTTTCCTAGGGTTTCGGTTTCACTCCACCAAGTCACCTATCAAGCTTAAACAAAACTACAAATTACTAACCATAAAAGAGAGCTTAAACCATGGAGAAATTATGGCTTAGAACTTTGAAAAAGAGTTTAGAAATGGAAAACAAGAAATTTCACCTTCTAGGTAAAATTTTCCAAGTAGATTTCCAAGCTTCAAATGAATGATTTTGCAAGAACTCTCAACTAGAGATGTTCTTAGATTTGTGTTTAGGTTTAGAAAACTTGGTTGGATAAATTTTTGAGTGGTTGGATGGTATAGAATAGGGTTTGGCCGAATAGAGCTTCAAGAAAGCTTCAATAGAGTTTAGGGTTTTTGGAAGAGAGAGAAGAGAGAAATTGCATGAAGATGAAGTGATTTTTGGTCCTCCAAAGGCCAAATGGCCGTGGACTTCAAGCTTGCAAGGTGTAGCCTTGCTTGGCTTCATCCAAGCCTTAGGATGGATCAAAGGTCAAGATTAAAACTTGGTTAGCAAGCTTAACTCTCATTGATTGATTTTAGCATTGTCATTAGCCTAGTCACCATGCTTAGTCACTAATTAGCCTAGTCATTAAGCTTAGTCACCATGTTCTTGAAAGTTCTACTACTAATGATGCTTAATTAAGCTACTAAGTTAACTGTTTTAACTAAACGTGAGTCCCGCAAAACATTTTTGGGTCCACTGTCATCTAATTATACTGACTAATAAAATAATATTATAATAATACAAAATTATTTTATTTGACAGTTAAATCCTAAAAATTAAAAGATTATTTATCGTCTCATTCAGAATTGGGTTTAGTAAGATCCCCACTCTGAATAATTAAAACAAGATTTTCCCAAATTTTAAAATATTATTTTCCTGTCCCGGAGCAAATCACACAAAAATTCCAAATAAAATCACAGACAGTAATATTAAGCACTGTAACATATAGAAAAATTAAAAACAGTACAATCGGGACGTAACGGTCATTTTTTCATTTTTTCCCACAATGAAGCAAATCATCCAAAACGTTCAAATAAAATTACAGACAGTATTATATGTCTGTATATCTCCCAGAAAAATTAAAACAGTAGCTTGAGAAAATTTTTATTTTACTGTCTCGAAACAAATTACGTAAAACGACCAAATAAAATTTTAGCCTGTAAAACGTATTTGTATTTCATACAAAAAAATAAGAAACAGTAAAATAGGGACACAACAGTCTTTTACCCAAAAGCTTGAAAAACAACAAGCAGAACATTCGGGACATTTTTCTAGAAATTGGGGTGTTACAACTCTCCCCAACAAATAAAAATTTCGTCCTCGAAATTCGCTGCACATCAAAACAAATGAGGATACTGATCCCTCATTTTATCTTCCAGCTCCCAGGTAGCATCACCCGTGACATCATTCCATATGACCTTCACCAGCTCGATCATCTTCCCTCGAAGCTGCTTTACCTTTCTATCCTCTATTCTAACAGGTAAAGTTTCGTAAGTTAAATTCTCCTTCAACTGTACTTCATCCGGTTGTATAACATACGTCGGATCCGATATATACTTCCGTAACTGAGATACATGAAATACATCATGTAGATTTGATAGAAAAGGCGGCAAAGCGATCTGATACGCTACAGGACCTATACGTCGGATAATCTGATACGTTCCAATGAACTTAGGAGTAAGCTTCTTAGACTTAATAACTCTTCCGACACCAGTCGTAGGAGTAACTCTTAGAAACACATGCTCACCCTCCTCAAATTCAAGAGGTCGTCTTCGTTTATCCGCATAACTCTTTTGTCTGCTTTGCGTCGTCCTCATCTTTTCTTGTATCATCTTTACCTTCTCCGTAGTCTGTTGTACAAGATCTGGTCCAACAGTCATGCTTTCCCCATCTTGGTACCAACACAACGGTGTTCGACATCATCTTCCATACAATGCTTCATAGGGTGCCATCCCTATGCTTGAGTGAAAACTATTGTTGTAGGTGAATTCTATCAAAGATAAAAATTCATCCCAACTTCCTCGTTGCTCCAAAACACAAGCACGTAACAGATCCTCTAAGGACTGTATAGTTCTCTCTGTCTGACCATCAGTCTATGGATGATACGCCGAACTCAGTCACAACTTAGTTCCCATAGCTTCTTGCAGACTTCGCCAAAACCTTGACGTAAACCTCGGATCTCAGTCAGAAACTATACATGTAGGTACACCATGTAATCTGACAATCTCACTGATGTACAACTGGGTTAATCTTTCTAACGAATATTTAATATTAATTGGTAAGAAATGAGCCGATTTAGTAAGCCTATCGACTATAACCCATATCGAATCATGACCTTTCCTCGTTTTCGGCAAACCAGTAACGAAATCCATCGAGATACTATCCCATTTCCACTCTGGAATAGATAACGGTTGCAACATTCCAGCTGGTCTCCGATGTTCCACTTTCGCTTTCTGACAAACCAAACAAGACTCCACATATTCTGCTACGTCTCTTTTCATCCTTGGCCACCAAAATAACCTTTTTAAGTCTTGGTATATTTTGGTCATCCCCGGATGTAAACTCAAATCACTAGTATGAGCTTCTTTTAGAATCGACTTCTTCAATTCAGAATCATCAGGCATACAAATTCTTCCCTTAAACCTTAAGATTCCATCTGCTCCTTCCTCTACCGTCGCCTTATGACCTTGCTTTAACAATTCCCTCTCATTTTGCAAAAACACGTCTTCCTTTTGTTTATCTCGGATTACATCAAGAAATTCATTTATGATCACGACCTTATATAGACGAACTCTTTCAGGTAGAAACTCCACTGACAACCATAAATCTCGGAACTTAGTGATTAATTCCTCTTCCTTGATCATCATTGCCGAAACACTAAGCACCTTTCTACTCAAGGCATCAGCTACCACATTAGCTTTTCCCGGATGGTATTGGAGTTGAAAATCATAATCCTTTAAGAATTCCAACCATCGCCTTTGCCTCATATTCAATTCTTTCTGATCAAACAAGTACTTTAGACTCTTGTGATCACTAAAGACATTGAACAGCGCTCCATACAGAAAATGCCTCCACACTTTCAGAGCAAAAACCATCGCGGCCAATTCCAAATCGTGCGTTGGATAATTTCTTTCATGAACCTTCAACTGACGAGAAGCATACGCCACAACATTTCGGTCTTGCATCAAAACGCAACCTAACCCTTGATAAGAAGCATCGCAATACACATCAAAAGATCTCTTAGAAACTGGCAGAATCAACACCGGTGCAGTTGTTAACCTCTTCTTCAACTCTTGAAAACTGGCTTCACGTTCTTCCGTCCATTCAAAAGCTTGACTTTTCCTCGTAAGCTGTGTAAGTGGTCCAGCAATCTTGAAAAAACCTTCAATAAACCTCCGGTAATAACCAGCAAGTCCAACGAAACTTCGAACTTCTGTTACCGTCTTAGGCCTTTCCCATTGTAAAACAGTCTCCACTTTTGATGGGTCTACCGCAATACCTTCTTTCGAAATCACGTGACCTAAAAACTGAACTTTTTCCAACCAGAATTCACATTTAGCCAACTTCGCATACAACTGCTTTTCTCTCAAAATCTGAAGAACAATACCAAGATGTTCAACATGCTCTTCTTTAGAGAATAGATCAGAATGTCATCGATAAAGACAACGACAAATCTGTCTAGATACAGACGAAAAATCCTGTTCATATAATCTATAAATATGGAAGGAGCATTCGTCACCCCGAATGGCATTACCTGAAACTCATAATGTCCATAACGAGTTCGAAAAGCGATTTTCGGTACATCTTCCCCCTTAACACGAATCTGGTGATAACCCGATCTCAGATCTATCTTGGAAAATACCACAGCTCCTCTTAACTGATCCATCAAATCGTCAATTCTTGGAAGCGGATATTTATTCTTGATAGTCACCTTGTTCAGCTGACGATAATCCACACAAAGCCGAGAAGTTCCGTCCTTCTTCTTGACCAAAAGCACTGGCTCACCCCATGGTGAAACACTAGGTCGTACAAACTGTTTTTCCAACAGTTCCACCAATTGCTTTTTTAGCTCCTCCAATTCTGTTGGCGACATACGGTATGGTGCAATTGAGATAGAACCTGCTCCTGGTACTAAATCAATTGAAAACTCGATCTCCCTCTCAGGTGGCAAACCAGGTACGTCATCAGGAAAAACCTCTGGAAACTCGTTGACAACAGGAATAGTATTCACATCCTTCTCATTCTTAACTTCTAGAGAAGACAATACCACATATCCCTGTGCTCCCTCTCTTAACAAAGACTTGACCTTAACAGCAGTCAAGAATCCAGAATTTCTTCCTTAGGAAAAACTATGGTTTTGCTTGCACAATCTATAAGGATATAGTTAGAAGATAACCAATCCATCCCTAAGATTACATCTATCTCAACAAGAGGTAAACAAATCAAGTTAACCAAAAACTTACGGTCCTTCACAACAATAAGACAATCCAAACATAACAAAACAAAGTCAGATACATCCTTTTGGAAGTAAATCACAGAGAATCACACAACACAAACAAAAACAGACCTAACCACAACCCCAAAAGACTCTAACTTAGGCTCTGATACCAACTAATGTAACACCCTTGTGAGGATGTCACATATATAAAGAAAATAAAAGAAAGATAAATAAAATCTACCCAAGTTGTAAAACATTTGTTACGTACTAATACGGGTTATAAAATAATTCGGTTAAATAGAAAATTATTAAATAAAATAACGCGAAAACTTAAAATAAACAGAACAACATCACTCATAATATATATATGGTCCAAGTTATAAGTTATACAAATAATTTACAACTATATCTATAAATATTTAGACAGAAACAGAAAACCAAAAATAGTAAAGAGTCAATATATACATACGCAGACGCGCCCAAAATACACATCATAAACATTTAACCCTCTGATGGATCACTCTCAGGAAACTCATCAGAAGATGATATCCAGGATGCCTCGACACTCGACGGATACGAGACCGCGCAGTCGATACGATACTCTTATCACTAGGCTCAGTGGACACACCACCCCAATGACGCCTAAGAGATAAAGGTAACTCTAAGTGCAAAAACACAGTAGTCGTCATAACTGGCTCTCCATCAAACGTATGTCGTAGGGACACAGTCAACCGTCCCACATAAGTCACTGAGTCTCTATCTCCCCGCAGATGCCAAGCTAACGATCCACCGTGAAACTCGAGTTGCACAAAACCCAAAAATCCTGGTATCGCCATACCCAAACAAATCAGTCCAATGGATATGGATGATCGATGGTTCTTGGTCGTCGTCTTGGTCTTTGACTTCTTTGCTTCTTCTTCCTCCTCAGGATACAAAATCTCAAGAGGCTGTTCCTCTTCCTCAAACTCTTTATCACATAAATAAATACATACAGAAAACACATACAATAAAGAGGTAAGACAATCTAAAATCATCACAAACATGGCAAATAAGAAAATGACAAACAACAGATATACAGTTCATACAATATGAAAAGCTATAACAGTAATTAATAACAGGATAGTGTAAAGATTTAAATGTCACAACAACACATAATATCACGATAAAATAATATCACGATAAAATAATATCACAAATAGAATAATATCACAGATAGAATAAAATAAGAAATAGACAATTTATCATAATAATAACCAGATAAAAATAAATAGATAAAATAATATCCAAGATATAACCATATGCAATATGACACGATCCTACTCCATGGAGCTAAACACATACAGATATAAGAGAGAATGACTCGTAAAATCCATTAGTACCACAGTTGCCCAACCAAACTATTGCGCTGTCTCACGTTGCGTCTTTAGCCCCACGACACATGGATCCCACTGTCTAAGGCGTGGTGTAGTTCACGGTCTCACGTTGTGGCACTACAGGCAATGTACTATTAGACTTTACGAAATTTCGATTAAATATAGTGCGTGTCGAGTCCATTAGTGTGCTATCAGTTACCACGGCCCAGCGGCCCGACCGACTGTCTATATATGGGATCCCGTACACTAACGTCTCCAAGTTTATAAAAACAATGAACCACACTACGTTTATCGCATCGACAACACGATGTAATTCACCTCGTCAACCAATCCACCAAAAATTGGCATAAACTCAATATATAATCCAAAAATAAGAAATTACCAAAATACCCTCATTAAAAATATATCCTCAAAGATAAGAGATACAGTAAGTCTCACCGGACAAATACTGTTCCAAAGCCTGTATGAGTTCACCTCATAGCGCGACAGCAAAAAAATATAGAAAATACCGTTTTGATCAATTGCGTAGAAATTTTATCGCGTTTTCACAATCTCGTTGTTTTTACAAACGTTTTTAAATGGCGTAAATTTATTTTTCTGTTTTTAAAATCGCGTAGAGTTTTTAATACGTTTTCTCAATCGCGTAAGATTTTTAAATCATTTTATTGTCCAAATCCCTTAAAAATTACTGTTTAAATTAACAAAAATAATAAATAATACGTTTAAACTACGTAAAATATTTTCCATACCGTATACTGTCTTTTGGACATCTTTTCTATCTTATTTGTCCATTTTTAATAAAAATTGACAGTATGTTGCTTAGAAAATTATATTAATGGTTTCCTAATTTTTTCGTAAAAATTCTATGTACTTAATTTTTAACCGTATAATTTAACCCTTTTGAATACCACTAACATGCTTCAAAATTATAGCATGAGTCATATGTTAGAAATTTTCAAAAGTTACTGTATTTCCTTTCTAACAATAAAATTATTAGTTTTAGTTGATTAAACCTAATTCAAATCAATTTATTTCTTCAAAACTCATTTTAGAAAATTTCTTTTTAACATATATTGCACCTTTATACTTGAAAATGGTTTGGAATTGATTTTAGAAATCATGGATTCTTGGTTTGGCATGTTGGCCGAAATATACACTTGTGTCATTTGATTTCTAAATTCATTTTCCTTGATCTAAACAATTCTATCTCTTGTTAATTTTCCTAGGTTAATTAAATTACACTTTAGGAAAATAATGAGAACATTTGGTTCTCCTTTTAGTCAATGGCCGTGAGCCTTAGTGTGGTGTTCTTTGGAACACTCATGCATTCCTTAGCATGTTATTCACATCCTATACATTATCATGCATTTCTAATACATACAAATTATCAAAGCTTGTAGACATGCAATTTAAAGCTTGTAGACATGCAACCTCATACAAATTATTACAAACATCAAATAGGAAAGCTACTAACAAACACACAAATAAGGTACTAACAAACACAAAAAGGAATCCTTATGGATTCTACAATCACAACAATCAATCTCCATCTTCTTACCACCACCAATGGATGATAAGATTAGTCTTCCTCTTACCTTAAATGAAGACAAACACTCCTTCACACCTTTCCTAGGGTTTCGGTTTCACTCCACCAAGTCACCTATCAAGCTTAAACAAAACTACAAATTACTAACCATAAAAGAGAGCTTAAACCATGGAGAAATCATGGCTTAGAACTTTGAAAAAGAGTTTAGAAATGGAAAACAAGAAATTTCACCTTCTAGGTAAAATTTTCCAAGTAGGTTTCCAAGCTTCAAATGAAGGATTTTGCAAGAACTCTCAACTAGAGATGTTCTTAGATTTGTGTTTAGGTTTAGAAAACTTGGTTGGATAAATTTTTGAGTGGTTGGATGGTATAGAATAGGGTTTGGCCGAATAGAGCTTCAAGAAAGCTTCAATGGAGTTTAGGGTTTTTGGAAGAGAGAGAAGAGAGAAATTGCATGAAGATGAAGTGATTTTTGGTCCTCCAAAGGCCAAATGGCCGTGGACTTCAAGCTTGCAAGGTGTAGCCTTGCTTGGCTTCATCCAAGCCTTAGGATGGATCAAAGGTCAAGATTAAAACTTGGTTAGCAAGCTTAACTCTCATTGATTGATTTTAGCATTGTCATTAGCCTAGTCACCATGCTTAGTCACTAATTAGCCTAGTCATTAAGCTTAGTCACCATGTTCTTGAAAGTTCTACTACTAATGATGCTTAATTAAGCTACTAAGTTAACTGTTTTAACTAAACGTGGGTCCCGCAAAACATTTCCGGGTCCACTGTCATCTAATTATACTGACTAATAAAATAATATTATAATAATACAAAATTATTTTATTTGACAGTTAAATCCTAAAAATTAAAAGATTATTTATCGTCTCATTCAGAATTGGGTTTAGTAAGATCCCCCAGCTCTGAATAATTAAAACAAGATTTTCCCCGGCCCGAAAAATATTATTTTCCTGTCCCGGAGCAAATCGCACAAAAAGTTCAAATAAAATCATAGACAGTAATATTAAGCACTGTAACATATAGAAAAATTAAAAATAGTACAATCGGGACGTAACGATCATTTTTTCATTTTTCCCCACAACGTAACAAATCATCCAAAACGTTCAAATAAAATTACAGATAGTATTATATGTCTGTATATCTCCCAGAAAAATTAAAACAGTAGCTTGAGAAAATTTTTATTTTGCCGTCTCGAAACAAATTACGTAAAACGACCAAATAAAATTTTAGCCTGTAAAACGTATTTGTATTTCATACAGAAAAATAAGAAACAGTAAAATAGGGACACAACAGTCTTTTATCCAAAAGCTTGAAAAACAGCAAGCAGAACATTCGGGACATTTTTCTAGAAATTGGGGTGTTACAAATTCAACCAGCCGAAGTATGTAACACCCCAATTTAATTAATTACATTTTTACCCTTATTGTACTGTTTCCTGATCTCTGTGTGTTATAAAATTAATTTGACTGTTTCGTAACTATATTTGATTGTTTCGTGTGATTTGCTCTAAGTCAAGAAAATAATAATTTTCGGACCGGAGAAAATCTTGTTTGATTATTTGGAGCTGGGCGATCTTACTAAACCCAATCCGAATAATATATATATCAATCTTTTAATTTTTAAGATTTTTTGGTGTAATAAAATAATTATCATATCGAAAAATCTGTGAGACCCATGTTTGGCTTGTGGGACCCACATTTGTTTTGTGGGACCCACGTTTGGGTTTGTGGGACCCATTTTTAAGAAAAATTTACCAACGTAAATGACTTGTAAAATTCTAAACCAAAAAGTTAAAAATCCATAAAAATGGTTAGATTTAGTAGATTAGCTAATTTAAAACTTAATTTAATAGATTAGTTAATTTAAAATCTAATTAAGTAAATCTAAAGGGTTTAAGTGGTAATTAAATGGAGTAAAACCTAATTAGTTTTTATCAAATTTTAGTTAGACAAATGTATTAGTATAATTAAGTAGAAGATTAAGGATTCTAAGTAAATTAATAATTAACTAAAATACAAAGGAATCTATCTAACTTTTAATTAAACCTAATTAGGAGGACTTAAGCATAAATAAGTTATTAAAAATCAATCAAATTTTGATTAGAATTTCCTATAGCTATTTTTGGATTTATGCATGCATTATGCATTCAATTATTCAATCAAATGAACCATCCACCATTCAAATAATCAATGGCTATTAGTAAGCTTAAAATGTCAACAAAGGAGACAAAGCTCCATAATTTGTGTCCTATGGCCATGCATGATAGAATAAGGCTATTATTAAGCCAAATTTGTCAACAAAAGGGGGCTGCACTTATTTTGGAAGTCTACGGTCATGCATTATGAAGTTAAGGCAATTATTCACTCTTACTCATCCATTCTATCACTCCAAATAATTCTCTCATTTCTCTCCTACCCAAAGAACTCAAAGAAACTCCCAAGTCTCCTTTTCTTCTACCATTCGGCCAAGCATCTTCTATATACTTCCATCCATCAAAAATTTCATCCAACTTCATTTCCTAAATCTAAACCATATTCTAAGAACATCTCTAGTTGTGAGTTTTTGCTAAATCATCCATTTGGAGGTTGGAAAATCACTTTGAAGTTTCTTTCCTATAAGGTGAAAATTATTGTTTCTTGTTTCTAATTTGATTTTTTTGATGTTCTAAGCCATGATTGACCCATGGTTTATCTTTTTCATCCATAGTTTATGACTTTATAATTTGTTTAAGCTTGTTAGGATTTTTGTTGAAGCTACACAAAATTTCTAAGGAGGAGTCCAAGGAGATCTTGTCTTCCTTATAGGTAAGAGGGAGATTTAATCTCATCAACCATGTGTGGTGGTGAGAAAATGGATGTAATTGTGGTGAAGAATTCATAAGGATTCATTCACTTGGTTGTTTGTTGTCTTTTCTATTTGTGATTAATTTTGTGTGCATGTTTATTGTCTTCTCCATTTGTGATTATTTATGTGTGCATGTTATTTTCTTTTCTATTTGTGGTTTATTATGCATACAAGCATGTTTATAGCTTTGATATTTGGTATGTGTTTTATTATTGCTTTAATATATGGTATGTGCTCATAAATATATGTATATGTTCATGGATCTATGATAATTATTGTTGGATGTGCAAATATGTTGAGATTTGCAAAAGTGTTCCAAAGAACACAAGATGAAGAGCTTATGGTTTTTACTATGAAAAGAGAACCAATATGTTCTCAACCATTTTCTAAAAGGATAACCTAATTGATCTAATTAAGTTAAAGGATTTTTCAATGATTTAATGGATGAAAAATAATTTTAAACATGGTTTGTGTAAAAATGGTGATTTTCGGCCTAAATATATTTTTAATGTTTAATTGATCCAAAATTTATTTTCTAAGTGCAAACTAGTTTATTAACCTAAAATGAATTCAATTACGATGGATTTTCAAGAGTCAAATAAGTAAATGAATTTTTACTAGAAGTCTAGTATGGTAAAGAAATAAATTTTAACACTTGAAAAATACTTACCTTTGAGTTTTTAAAATATGTTAGCAATTTTCAAAATGTATTTTATGGTTATAATTAAATAAAGGAATTTTTAAAGGAAAACGTAGAAAATATCATTTAGTGGATTTTCTAAACTAAATGCTGTCAAAATTGATTAAAAATGAGCAAGTAATGAAGAACGTTTCAAAATGATATTTAGAAAGCAAGGAAATATTTTACGTAGTTAAAGAATAAAAATTAACTGTAGAAGAATTTATTAAAATTGAATTTTTGAAGAAAACGTCAGAAATTATGACTTAGAGTATTTTTTGTAAGATAAATGGAAAATAATGTCTAAATAATATTTTTAGTTTTGGAAAGTTTCAAAATTTAATTTGAAACATCAAGAAATATTTTATACAGTGAAAAATTGTAGAAATAGCTTACGCGTATTTAGAATGATGATTTTTAAACTACGCAATTGAGAAAACGTTGAAAAATATTTATGCGATTGAAAAACGTTTGTAAAATGTGACGAAATTGTGAAAATGCGATAAAATTTTTACAAGACTTATGGAAATAGTAAGTTTTTACTGTCGGGCCAAAGTGGTGGATTCGGACATGTTGGGAAATAGTACTGTCAAGTGGAGACATACTATTTTTTGGAATTATTAATACTACGGGTATTTTTGTAATTATGGTGACAATGAGGATATTTATGTAATTATAATTCATGGTGATACTGAGGGTATTTTTGTAATTATGGATCATTACATACATAGAGTGGTATGTCAATTTGATTGAAATTGACGATTGACTGACGAGATGAATTACACCGTGTTGCGGGTGTGATAGGCGTAGTGTGTTCTTGTGGAGAACTTGGAGGCGTTAGTGTGCAGTAGATTCCACATGTGACAACAGTAGCTCTTATGGGCCGTGGTAACTGAAAACACACACTAGCGATCTCGACAAATACTATTCTTAATTAGGATCCATTGGGGACTATCTGGTACTATGCTTGGACGTACACGACGTATTTGACTATGTACTATTCACACGACGTATTTGACTGTGTGCCATTCACACGACGTATTTGACTGTGTGTTATTTACACGATGTATTTGACTGTGTAATAGCTGGTTGAGGCAGCCTGATGTACGGACATGTCTACCGGATCATTCTCTCTGATGTTTGTGTTTAGCTCCATGGAGTAGGAATGAGTCTGAGTACATGGCATATTTAATCTGCATCACTGTGTGAATAGTTATAATTTGATTTATGATATTTTGCATCTGTGACATTTATACTTGGTTGAGATATGATATATGTTGTGATAATATGATTTTGTTGTTTTAACTGCTATGTCTGTATGTTTTGTCGTTTTCTTACTACTATGCTGGTAATGATGTAGATTGTCTCACCTCTTTGTATATATATTTTCTGTATTATTATTTATGTTCCGTAAAGGCGTTGAGGAAGTAGAAGAGGAGCAGCCGCTGGATTGTCAATATAACGAGGAGCAGCAATTGAGTGACCTGTTTGAGGAAGGCGAGCCTCGAGATCATCCATATCATATGGATTGATTGCAGCGTGGTACGATGTTACCAGAGTATTTCTGTCTTCCGATAATCTTCCCGAGAAGGATTCTTCGGAGGATCAGAACTTTTAGTGTTGTGCTTGGGCTAGTTTATGGTTTGCTTTAAACCAGACAATTTACTGTTTTAAATTAAATAGTTTGTAATATGTAAATTATTTATACCTATTAAAAACAAAATCATATGAATAATTATAGTGTGTATATAAGAGTTTGTTTTATTTTATGTGTCTTTATTTATTTTATTTTATAATATAATGTGTTTTAAAAAAAATATTTTTACAACCTATATTATTATATATTACGTAATAATTTATAACTTGGGTAGAGGTTATTATTATTATTTGGAAATGTGACATCCCCAGTAGGATGTTGCACAGTACAATCTATATTCCAATATGTACAATCCTAGTTGGATGGACCACCCTAATTTTAAATGGGCAAATCAATAAGGCAATCAACAGAGTCATCAAAGAGCTCCGCAACCATTATCAGGTTTCCAAGCACCTGAAGAAAAGCCAAGTTTTGAAAATCTTGTAATGACATACATTCAGAATTCAGAGGCCTGAATGAAGAGCATAGAAACTCATATTTGCTAGTTAGCCACCTTGATGTCAGAAATGGCACCAGAGACATTACCTGGAACTACCGAGTCTAATCCAAAGGAACATGTCCAAGCAATTACCTTGAGAAGTGGCAAAGAACTTGGGGAGCTATCCAAGAAAAAGGAGAATGAGATGCAAAAGCATGGGGATACTCTTGATAAATCACTTACTATGGAAAATGTGAAGGCAAGTGAAGCACCCTCCGCGGTACATGTAAGTGAGCCACATAAGCCCTCTATTCCCTTCACTCAAAGGCTCAAGAACACTCAGCAAGACAAGCAATTTGCCAAATTCTTTGAGATATTCAAGAAATTGCAAATTAAGATTCTGTTTGTTGAAGTCATCTCCCAAATGCCCAAGTATGTAAAGTTCTTGAAGGAAATACTTGCAAATAAACGCAAGCTTGAGGAATTTGATATAGTACGACTAAATGAGGAGTGTTCTGCTATTCTCTTGAAGAAGTTAACACCAAAATTAAAAGATCCAGGGAGTTTCATTATTCCCTGCTCTATTGGTAACTCTTACTTTGAGAAAGCATTATGTGATTTAGGTGCTAGCATTAATTTGATGTCTTTCTTTGTTTTTAAGAAATTGGGAATGCAGGAACCAACTCCCATTGACATTTCACTACAGTTGGCTAATAGATCCATCACTTATCCTCTCAGTGTGGTGGAGGATGTTTTGGTGAAGGTGGACAAATTTATTTTCCCAGTTAATTTTGTGGTGCTGGATATGGACGAGGATGATGTTGATATTCCTCTTATTCTTGGAAGACTGTTTCTAGCAACTTCAGGAGCTGTGATTGATGTACCTCTGGGTGAGCTCAACTTGAGAGTGGATGAAAATTATATGAAAGTCAATGTCTTCAAAAATGCTAAATCCTCCCCAATATCAAATCTTTGTGATCCTATCAATATCATTCAAGCTAAGATGCAGGAAGCCTTGGCTATCAAAAACTCCTTACCATTATAAAATGTTGACGTTGACCTTCCTAAAACCCAAGTTGTTGAAATAGTAAAAGGTCCTCCAATGATCTATACTTCATTGCAAATTGGTCCTTCCTTTGTTGATCAATTGAAACCACCATGGCCTAGCAGAATCTCTCATGCCAAGGCGCATTTGGGAGAACCAAGTCCTTATCAAGTTTAAAATGTTGTTGGAAGCATTCCCAAGGCCATTGATGAAGGATGAAAGCATTGCTTTGAAAAGGAGAAGACATCATCCTATTTTTCTTGCTTTAAGCCACCTTGATCAATCTGAACAAAAGGCAACGTCGAGCTAATGACGTAAAACAAGCGCTTCACATGAAGCAACCTGTGTTTCTATCTTTTCTCTCTTTTTTTTTTATATTTTAGCACTTTTAGTCCTTGCATTTTATTTTTCCATTGTTGCTTTATTTTTTAGTTTTGCTGACCGACTTGAGTTGCATGGCAGTTGATCTGGCTAGCTCTCAACAACATGTCACCACTCAGTTGAACTAGATGTTTGAGCTTATGGCTACATGCTTCCCTCAGGCTCCACCTCCCCCAACCTCTACTTGATGTCCATCATATATTTAATTTTAGGGAAGTTCCATTATCCTCTGCTTTAGTATTTTTATTTTTTACACATTGAGGACAATGTTGGTCTTAAGTGTGGGGGGTCCACTTAATTTTTGTGCACTTAACTGTTAATTTTGCTTACATTGAATCAATGGACACTTGAGTATTGCCACTAATCAAGCATGAATTGTGTGTTAAATTCTTGAATGAATTATGAGTTGATGGAGATATGTTTAAGAGGGGAATCCATTATTCATGTGATGATATTGTACGAAGCAATCTTTTTCAATTAAGTAAAGAGAAATTTAGCATCTTACTTGAAAATTAGCCATGTCTGCTTGTATTTGTTCTCTCTATTAAATCAGACAGAAAGAGAGTTTTGAGCCTTAATGATCGGATTTTTTATAAATAAAATCCTATTTTTCTTCTAGAGTGAAATTTCTCTTGATTGATGTGTGCTAGAACTTCCTTTGACATCTCGTTGAGACTTAAATGGTTCACACACATAATTGAACATGATTAAGGTAATTAGGCTTAATTCTTTCTTGACTTCTATAGTTGCATTGAAAAGATAATCCCTTAGTTGCCCCATTAAAGCATGTAACACCCCAAAATTTCTTATTTTTCAGTTATATATGATTTTTATGATTTTTGTGATTTTTGTGAATTGTTTAAATTATTTTGATTATTATATTATTATTTCTGGACTTTTTGTGTGTTTGAAGTGGGGCCAGAAAAATAAAAAATTTTCAGGGCCGAAAAATTTTAGACTGTTAATGCGGGGCTGGAGAATCTTACAAAACCTGAAATTGGAAACAGTTTTCCAAATTTTTCATTATCAGAGATTTGATTTGAAAATGAAATCTAGGTACGTTTTATTATCCATTAGACAATAACCTCTAGTTTCGCTAGCAGTAGCTTTTATCCATTAGTTAATAATTACCGGTTAATATCTTCTTATAAATATCTAGCTAGGTGATTAGTCGTGAGCTTAGTCATGAACCTAGTCACCATGCTCTTAAATGCAAAGCTTTATGGTTGGACCAATGAGAAGGAAAGCTAAGTTTTGTGACCATCACTCAACTTTGTGCATAATTTGAGAGCAAACTTACAAGCTAAGTTTCGTGAAAGTCAAATATTGTGGCCATGACTCACATCCTTGAACCAATGGGAGGAAAGCTTGAATGCTAAGTCTTGAAGGAAGCTTGTCGGAGCAGCTTCAAAGACTCATACCTTGTGACTCACCATGATGAACCAATAAAAAGGAAACTTAGTGAAGAAGCTTGGACACCATGCACTTGCTCTAGAAGCTCATGATTTTTGCTTATGCAAGGAAGGTTGGAGAACAAATTCTAGACTTAGCTCACTTGACTATTCTATCTTATCTTTCTATCAAAGAAACAAAGGAAAAACACTCTCACATTTTCTCTCTTGGAGCTCACGGCCAAACCACCAAAAACACCATACAATCTTCTTTAATTTCAACCAACTTCATATCTTGAAGCTAAACATCATTCTATGACACTTTTGTGCTGTGACCATCATCTAGTTCATCCATCTTCAACCATTTTCTTCAAGTTCAAGTTTAAGGGTTTTTAGGTGAAGTTCTTGAATCTTCACTTCTTGTTTCATTTTCAAGTTCTAGACCATAACTTTGATCTATGGTCATCTTAGTTCAAGCCTTAGATGTTAATATTAGTGTGTTTATTTTGTTTCAAGAACAACTTGGTGGTAAAAATTTACCTTAAAGGAGACAGACAAGGAGCTTTTGATCAACATCTAAGGTAAGAGGGAGATTAACCTCATCAACCAATCATGGTGGTGAGGAACGAAGTTTGTGTTGTAGGTGAAAAATTCATGTGAGGATTTATTCACTTGGTTGTATGGATTTAATGATTTGTACTATATGCTTTACGGGATTTTATGGCTTTTATATTATGTATGGACTTGCTATAGTATGATTTGATGATTGAAGTAAGTTGCATGCTATAAATCATGTTGGAATGGAAAGAATTTTGGGTCCCAATAACCATCATGACTCATGGCCATTATGCCCTAAGTAGGGTATCCAAAGCCAAAATATTTTATTAAATATGAACTTAGATGATTAGGTGACAAGGATTTGAATTAAGGAATTTCAAGATGGAACAGGAAAATGAGCAAGATTTATAATTTGAAAGAAATGGATTTTTGGCCATGGAGTGGAAGATGAGTTTGAAAGTAATTTGAAACCTAGAGTCTTTTATTTAAGAGGATTTTTAGTAAAGGTATTGAACGGAGTTTTTAGTAAATTACAATAATATAAATTTTGTGAAAAATGGAAGAAAATGTCATTTAAAGGAAATTTAGTAAGGAAATATTGGAAATAAGATTCAAGTTTTATATTAAATATGTAAAGTATCAAAATTAAGTTTAGAAAGCCAATAAATGTTTGACGCAATTGAAAAATAGTGATAAAACTTTACACGATTCAAACTAATGATTTTTTTTTGCTACATGATTGAGAAAACGTTTAAAATTTTTTACGCGATTGTGAAAATGATGAAAAATGTTTATGCGATTTGAAAATGTAACAAAAATGTTACGCGATTGTAAAAATGCGACAAAAGTGTTATGCGACTAAGAAGCACAACAGTTTGCTGTCAGGCCGACTTACTGGACCCAGAGATGTCAATATATGGTTTTGGCCAAAGGTGACTTGGTTTTGTCGAAAACTATGTTTTTGATATTTATCTGTGTATTGAATCATTAATCATGCATGGAAAGTCATTTAGATTGTGTTTTGTTAAGGTTGTATGCCTAGGAGATTGAATTACACCTTAGTGCGAGTGAGAATTGCGGTAGTGAAGGTCAATTACTGATCTTGGGGACATCGGGGTACGGGTATTCCACAAGTGGCCAGTTGGTAGCTCCTCTGGGCCATGGTGTTTGACTAACGCACCGACGATCTTGAGTATTCATTATTCCTATTCCTAATTTGATGAAAAGTATCTTGTATAAGCCATGTTGCGTACGCTGAATTTGTTTTAACACTTAATTTGAGGCTGACGATATGCAGACATGTACTCCCAGTTCATTCTCTTCGAAGTTGTGTTTTAGCTCCATGGAGTAGGAATTGGTCCATTGTGCATATATATGGCCAGTTGGCATATTGATGATATTTATATATATCTGTTGAATTATCTGTTGATTGATAACATGATTATAGCTATTGATTCTGTATTTGTATGACATTTTTGTCATTTATTGTTTCATTGCTGGTATGTGATGTAGGGGATCTCACCTCTTTGTTGTATTATTCTGTTTTATGTTTATGCATGATAAAGACTGTGAGGAAGACGTGGCAGGATCACCTGGATTTGGTTTGATGTGATTTGTTTGAGTTCTGAAATGGCGTCAAGATGGGATATTTTTAGTTTTGTTCGAGTTCAGTTCCACAGAGGCATGGATGTCTGGCGTATCGACTTAGACACAGAGTGTGTCATCTATGTTGTGGATTTGACCCTAAAGTTGAGTAGGACCTGTCATAGTGTTCCTATTATTTCTTTTGATGTATCTGTACATTTGAAATTCTCTATGCCTATTAGAGAATTATGGGGTGATCGTTATCACACTCCTAGAGAGAACTCAGTATTGTCGTCTGCTCGAACCCTTGTCCATCGTGACGTGCCCCAATTGGGGAATATGTTTGTTGGGGATCCAGAGGAGGATCAAGTGCAGGACCCTTCTCTTCAAGTGTTTAGACTTGGGCCAGATCGAGTTTTTATATAGTAGTTATACATATGTTTTTAGGTATGTAAGTCTTATGTTTTATGTTATTAGTACTCTATGTTATGTATGTATATGATATGTATATTATTCAGTCACTATGCCTTGTGTTTTTAATATTCTGTTAAGTTTAGGTGATCAATGAAAATAAATTTTATAACTCGTATATTATAATATTAAATTAATCATGACGTTTAATTTTATAATGGTTTAGTCTGAAATGTAATTCCTAAAGAAGAGTGTTGCATTAGTTGGTATCAGAGCCCGAGTTAGAGTCTTTTGGATTTGTGGTTAGGTCTATCTTGTTTATGTTATGTGATTCTCTATGTTTGGTTTCTGAAAGGAAACAATGTTGTTTGAAATGGTTACAATTGGTTTTCATTGTGTTTTGATTGGTCTGACTTCGAAGGGAAGAAATGGCTCATGGTAGAGGTGCCTGTGTGGACACTGGACGAGACAATAAAAGTATGGTTGCAGCTACTGAAGCAATGCAGAGGATGGTAGATGTTATAGGACAACAGAACCAAAGGGCTGCTCAACAGCAGGAAGCGACCGTTGAAGCTCAGAATTTATTGGAATTTCATCATAACAATCCACCATAATTTAAAGGAGAATTTGATCAGGAGAAAACAAATCTTTGGATCAAAGAGTTGGAGAAGATATTTAGAGGAATGAGATGTATTGATGAGAGGAAGGTAACTTGTGCTACCTTTATGCTTGTTGGTGATGGTGAGGATTGGTGGGCAGGAACGTAAAGGTCGTTAGAAGCTGAAGGAGGAGTTATCACATGGGAAGTCTTTCAAAACAAATTACTAGAGAAGTATTTTCTAGCTAGTATGAGGCATGCGAAGGAGATGGAGTTCCTTGGACTAAAGCAAGGGGAGATAACCGTTAGTGAATATGCTACTAGGTTTGAAAGCCTTTCAAAATTCTCACGGTATTTTCAACTCTATCCCGATGAGGAGTGGAAGTGTCGAAAGTTTGAAGAAAGTTTGAGGCATGATTTGAAGAGAGTGGTGTTACCTTTGGGGATTGATCAGTTTCCAGCTTTGTTGGATAAGTGTCTCTGGATTGAAGAGTTAGATCAGTTTCAAGACATGAGAAACCGTAACTTTGGACCATCTCTGTTCCAAAGGGGGAGTAATAGCAATGTCAATCGATTCCAGCAAGAATTGTATTCACGACCACCTGAAAATCAACAGGAATGACAATCTTATGGAGGAAGTTCTAGTGACAGTAGAGTCAGTCAATATGTGGCATCTTCGCCATTCTGTTTGAAGTGTAGAAAAAGTCACATAACAAAAGAGTGTATGATCAAGGGAGTAATCTGTTTCAAGTGCAAGAAGCACGAACACGTTTCAAGAAATTGTATTCGACTAAAGATGGAGCCTTCCATTAGCAATGTACATACTTCAAAACCTCAACAGGAGGGAAAGTCTATACTATAAGTGGAGCAGAAGCCTCCCAATCTGAAGATCTGATCAAGGGAGATTGTGCCATAGAAGGTAATATTTTAACTATATTGTATAACTCAGGGGTGACCCATTCTTTTATTACCTATTACTGTGTAAGTCAATTAGGGTTATTTGCGTCTTCATTATCTTTTGACCTGATTATTTCTACTCTTGCTACTAAAGCTATTGTTACTACTCAAGTTTGCTTAAACTATCATGTTACTATTAGAGACCAAATATTTTCTGTTGATTTGATTTGTTTACCTCTTTCACAAATCGACATAATCTTAGGAATAAATTAGTTATTTTCTAACCATGTGCTGTTAGATTGTTCCAATAAAACTTTAGTGTTTTTTTGAGATGGAGGTTCTTGGATTTTTGACAGCTAACCAAGTTAAGGTTTCTTTGAGGGAAAGAGCTTAAGGATACATGTTGCTGTCCTCTTTGGAGGTCAAGAGTGAGAAAGATGTAAATGCTATTTGTGTAGTCAATAAGCTTCCTGAAGTTTTTTTTCCTGATGATGTACCCAGACTACTACTAGAAAGAGAGATAGAGTTTTTTATTGATCTTGTACTAGGATCTGGTCCTATGTCAATGGTACCATACCAGATGTCACTGTTAGAGTTAGTTGAACTCAAGAAGCAGTTAGTGGAACTATTGGGAAAACTATTGTGAGACCTAGTGTGTCACCTTGGGGAGCTCCAATGTTGTTAGTTAAGAAGAAGGATGGAAATTCTCACTTATGTGTAGACTATCGCCAGCTGAATAAGGTCACGATCAAGAACAAGTATCCACTTTCGAGGATAGATGGTTTGATGGATCATCTAAAGGGAACCACTATTTTCTCTAAGATAGATTTACATTTTGGTTACCATAAAATTCATGTGAAAGTAGGAGATGCCCATAACGTTGTTTTCTCTAGGCATTATGAATATCTTGCGATGTCGTTTGGAGTAATGAATGCTCCTGTCGTAATCATGGATTACATGAATAGGATCTTTCATCCTTATTTAGACAGATTTGTCGTTGTTTTTATTGACAACATTCTGATCTATTCTCGAAGTCATGAGGAACATGCTGAGCATCTCAGTGTGATTCTCTAGATTCTAAAAGAGAAGAAGTTATATGTTAAGTTGTAAAAGTATGAGTTCTGGTTAGAGGAAGTTCAAATTTTTTGGTCATGTAATTTCAAAAGAGGGAATTATAGTGGATCAGTCGAAAGTTAAAACAATTCTCCAATGGGAAAGAACGAAGACCATAACGATGATTCATCGCCAGCTTTTATTGAAGATATATCGAGGGATTTTCTGAGATCATAAAACCTCTTTCCCAGCTCACATGAGAGAATCAAGCTTTTGCATTGACTGATACATGTGAGGAAAGTTTTCAAGAGTTGAAAAGATGATTGACTACTTCGCCAGTTTTGAATTCTACTTGATCCCAATGAACCTTTTGAAGTATTTTGTGATACTTCACTTTAGGGTTTAGGTTGTGTGCTTATGTAGAATAGAAAGGTTGTAGCGTATACTTTAAGGAAATTGAAGGTGCATGAGAAGAATTACCTTACGCATGATTTGAAGTTAGCTGTCATTGTGTTTATGTTGAAGATTTGGAATGATGTGACTGGAGATGCAACCTTAGAACTAGAAGATGAAATGAAAGAGCAATATCTGCATTTATTTTAAGGTATGATAAATTTTGGGGATAAAATTCTTTTTAGAGGGGGAGTGTTGTAGCACCCTGAAATTTCTTATTTTTCAGTTATGTGTGATTTTTATGATTTTTGTAATTTTTTGTAAATTGTTTGAATTATTTTGATTATTATATTATTATTTCTAGACTTTTTGTGTGTTTGAAGTGGGGCTGGAAAAATAAAAAATTTTCAGAGCCGAAAAATTTGGACTGTTAATGCAAGGTTGGGGGATCTTACAAAACCCGAAACCGGAAATAGTTTTCCACATTTTTCTTTATTAGAGATTTGATTTGAAAATGAAATCTAGGTACGTTTTAATATCCATTAGACAATTACCTCTAGTTTCGCTAGCAATAACTTTTATCCATTAGTTAATAACTACCGGTTAATATCTTCTTATAAATATCTAGCTAGGTGATTAGTCATGAGCTTAGTCATGAACCTAGTCACCATGCTCTTAAATGCAAAGCTTTATGGTTGGACCAATGAGAAGGAAAGCTAAGTTTTGTGACCATCACTCATCTTTGTGCACCAATGGAGAACAAACTTACAAGCTAAGTTTCGTGAAAGTCAAATATTGTGGCCATGACTCACATCCTTGAACCAATGGGAGGAAATCTTGAACGCTAAGTCTTGAAGGAAACTTGTCAGAGCAGCTTCGAAGACTCACACCTTGTGACTCACCATGATGAACCAATAGGAAGGAAACTTAGTGAAGAAGCTTGGACACCATGCACTTGCTCTAGAAGCTCATGATCTTTGCTTGTGCAAGGAGGGTTGGAGAACAAATTCTAGACTTAGCTCACTTGACTATTCTATCTCATCTTTCTATCAAAGAAACAAAGCAAAACGTTATCACATTTTCTTTCTTGGAGCACACGGCCAAACCACCAAAAACACCATCCAATCTTCTTTAATTTCAACTAACTTTATATCTTGAAGCTAAACATCATTCTATGACACTTTTGTGTTGTGACTATCATCTAGTTCATCCATCTTTAACCTTTTTCTTCAAGTTCAAGTTTAAGGGTTTTTAGGTGAAGTTCTTGAATCTTCACTTCTTGTTTCATTTTCAAGTTCTAGACCATAACTTTGATCCATGGTCATCTTAGTTCAAGCCTTAGATGTTAATATTGTTGTGTTTATTTTGTTTCAAGAACAACTTGGTGGTGAAAATTTACCTTAAAGGAGGCAGACAAGGAGCTTTTGATCAATATCTAAGCTAAGAGGGAGATTAACCTCATCAACTAATCATGGTGGTGAGGAACGAAGTTTGTGTTGTAGGTGAAAAATTCATGTGAGGATTTATTCACTTGGTTGTATGGATTTAATGATTTGTGCTTATATGCTTTATGGGATTTTATGGCTTTTATATTATGCATGGACTTTCTATAGTATGATTTGATGATTGAAGTATGTTGCATGCTATCAATCATGTTGGAATGGAAAGAATTTTTTGTCCCAATGACCATCATGACTTCTGGCCATTATGCCCTAAGTAGGGTATCCAAAGCCAAAATATTTTATTAATTATGAACTTTGATGATTAGGTGACAAGGATTTGAATTAAGGAATTTCAAGATGGAACAGGAAAATGAGCAAGATTTATAATTTGAAAGAAATGGATTTTTGGCCATAGAGTGGAAGATGAGTTTGAAAGTAATTTGAAACCTAGAGTCTTTTATTTAAGAGGATTTTTAGTAAAGGTAATGAAAGAAGTTTTTAGTAAATTACAATAATGTAAATTTTGTGAAAAATGGTAGAAAATGTCATTTAAAGGAAATTTAGTAAGGAAATATTGGAAATAAGATTCAAGTTTTACATTAAATATGTAAAGTCTCAAAATTAAGTTTAAAAAACTAATAAATATTTTACGCAGTTGAAAAATAGTGAAAAAACTTTACGCAATTCAAACTAATGATTTTGTTTTTTGCTACGTGATTGAGAAAATGTTTAAAAATTTTTACGCCTTTGAGAAAACGATGAAAAATGTTTACGGGATTTGAAAATGTAACAAAAATGTTACGCGATTGTAAAAATGCGATAAAAGTGCTACGTGACTGAGAAGAACAACAGTTTACTGTCAGCCTGACTTACTGGACTCTGAGATGTCAATATATGGTTTTGGCCAATGGTGACTTGTTTTTGTCAAAAACTATGTTTTTGATATTTATCTGTGTATTGAATCATTAATCATGCATGGAAAGTCGTTTACACTGTGTTTTATTAAGGCTATATACCTAGGAGATTGAATTAAACCTTAGCGCGGGTGGGAATTGCGGTTGTGAAGGTCAATTGCTGATCTTGGGGACGTCGAGGTGCGAGTATTCCACAAGTGGCCAGTTGGTAGCTCCTTTGGGCCATGGTGTTTGACCAACACACCGATGATCTTGACTATTCACTATTCCTATTCCTAATCTGATGACGAGTGTCTTGTATAAGCCATGTTGCGTACGCTGAATTTGTTTTAGCACTTGATTTGAGGCTGACGATATGCAGACATGTACTTCCTGTTCATTCTCTCCAAAATTGTGTTTTAGCTCCATGGAGTAGGAATTGGTCCATTGTGCATATACATGGTCAATTGGCATATTAATGATATTTATATATATCTGTTGAATTATCTCTTGATTGATAACATGATTATAGCTTTTGATTTTGCATTTGTATGACATTATTGTTATTTACTGTTTCATTGCTGCCATGCTAATATGTGATGTAGGGGATCTCACCTCTTTATTGTATTATTCTGTTTTATGTTTATGCATGATAAAAACTGTGAGGAAGACGAGGCAGGATCACCTGGATTTGGTTTGATATGATTTGTCTGAGTTCTGAAATGGTGTCAAGACGAGATATTTTTGGTTTTGTTCGAGTTCAGTTCCACGGCGGCATGGATGTCTGGTGTATCGACTTGAATACGGAGCGTGTTATTTATGTTGGAGATTTGACCCTAACGTTGAGTAGGACCCGTCATAGTGTTCTTATTATGCTTTTTGATGTATTTGTATATTTGGAATTCTATATGCCTATTAGAGAATTGTGGGGTGGTTGTCATCGCACTCCAGAGAGGACTCGGTAGTGTCATTTGCTCTGACCCCCGTCCGTCGTGACGTGCCCCGACTAGGGAGTATGTCTGTTAGGGATCCAAAGGAGGATCAGGTGCAGGACCCTTCTCTTCAAGTGTTTAGACTTGGGCCATATCGAGTTTTTATATGGTACTTGTACCTATGTTTTTGGGTATGTAAGTCTTATGTTTTATGTTATCAGTACTCTATATTATGTATATATATGAGATGTGTATTATTCAATCACTATGCCTTGTGTTTTTAATATTTTGTTAAGTTTAGGTGATCAACGAAAACAAATTTTACAACCTGTATATTATAATATTAAATTAATTATGACTTGGGTTTAATTTTATAATGTTTTAGTCTGAAATGTAATTCCCAAAGAAGGGTGTTACAAAGTCTAAAATTGATTTCTTTGGATATCTAATTGAATAATCAGGTTGGATTCATTGATATCAGTTCAATGTATCAGTTCATCCAGGAACATTCTTTACCTTTATTTTCCCTACCTTCCATTATTCCCCTTGGCTCTATTACAACCGAAGGAAGCCTTTTTGATTCTTGTATTGTGTATAAACTTGGAAGTGGAGATGAGATTGATAACCAAGCCTTTGGTACTTGATAATCACATATTTTATACATTAATAAACTCTCATTTTTAGTCTTTTACACTATCCATGTACTTAATTGATTGAGCTTGGTCATGTTATTAAGTTTGGGCTCAAATTGAGCCTAATTGATTTTTTCCAGCATTAATGAGTTTTGACATTGTTTTTGTATTTCGACCATAACTCGAATTCTATATATTTAAAAATTATGTATTTTACATTGTAGGAAAGCTAAGAGGAAGCTCTACAACTTTGATGAAGAGCTCAAAGTTTCAATCGGATGTCTAGTAGACCTAATTAGGCTTGAAAGTCAGAATACAAGTTTAGAGACCCTTTGATATTGTTTTGTCTATAACTTGAGTTGTAGACCTCCAAATTGCATGGGGTTTGGGCTTACTTGCTCATAATGGACCCAGCTTTATAATTAATGAGTTTTTAATTATGTGATTCCAAAATAGGGAGTAGTTTTGGGGGTTAGAAGGACAAAATCGAGGCACCTCATTCTACACACACTTCTCACCTTTCATTCTACACTTTTCATCTTCTCTCTAGATCTTTCTTCTCTCCTTTCTCTCTAGTTTTTATCTTCTTTTTATGAGTTCTTCCCTTCCATTCATGGAGGGGTAGAGCCTTTAATCAATCCAAGGGATTGACATTCTTGATGCTTAATATTGAGATTTTGTTTTAATTGTTATACATTCATCTATTAATCAAATTTCCCTTCTTCTTCTTCTCTTGTTTAAATTCTGATTTAATGCTTAACTTGATTGGGATTTGCATATGTCAATTGCGTAATTACCATGTTCCAAGATATGAATTCAGAGGTTAAACAACGCATCAAAGGTGTTTGATGAATTGTTTAGCTTGGTTGGATCTTGGTTTTTAAGTTAATTTGGGTTTTAGATGGATGCTTAATTTGTCTAACCTCAATTAATTGAATTCTGGAAGCGTTTCTAGTAGAAGTTCCACGGATCATTGAGAAGCATCTTGATGTGATCTAATACCAAGGGTTTGGTTGATAGTTGATTGTATCTGTAGTAATCAAGGATGAATTGAAATTAAGTTTGGACAATTCTCTTGGATTGATTGCTTCTTAATTCTATTTTCTCTTCTTTAATTGCTTTCTATTTTTGTTATTTAATTTCACAAACTCCTTTCCCCCTATTTATTAACCTCTTAATTTGACTTCATAATTAGAGTGATCTACGGGCTCGACCAGTGTTACCTTATGCTGCAAGTAGTTTTGGTAATTCGGTTATAAATTGATTGAAATTTGATAAACTCGACAGTTACCAAATTTTTGGCACTATTGCTAGGGATCAATCTGATTTTGATTATATTTGACTACTAATCCCTCACTAACCCCTGTGTTGTCGTGTTTTGGTGGTTTTCAGGAGAAAACGGGTGATTACGAGTTGCTTTGCCGAATTTCATACTGACAACAAATGTGCCCAGAATGAGTTGAAACTTGGTTAGTTGAAGGAAAACGGCCTAATAAACAAGGCTTATAATGAATTGTGAGGTCACCCTTGATTTGCCAAAATTCAATTGTTTAGACCACCTTTTCAATTTTTTATTGCATTTTTTAATTTCATTTTTGTGTAGTTTTCATGCTGTGGTGGTCCTATGATTTTTGAAAATCATTAGATAAGTCAATTAGATTTATTTTGGTGTATTTTTAGTGTTATCTAGTGTATTTTGCTTATTAACTAATTTTGTGCTTTTTGACTTTGGATGATGCATGACTAGGTCTTCTGCTACCCAATTACTTGATATTGATCTTGAGATTGATAAGACCTTGCATAGGTGATTAGAGCTCATAAGCTAAGTACAAAAATTACTTTTGAACTTGATTTTGATCTTGAATTTGAAAGTAAACCTAAGGTCTTAAGTAATTTTGCAACTATGGGTGATAACATGCAAAATAGGACTCTTAAGGAATTAGATGCTCCTAATGTAACATATCAGTCTTTTTGCATTCAATATCCCGATCTTAATGCTGATTTTGAGTTAAAATCTGGATTGATACACTTGTTGCCCAAGTTTCAAGGTCTTGGCGGTGAAGACCCTCATAAACACCTTAAGGAGTTCCATATGGTCTGTTCAACCATGAAGCCACAAGGGATCCCTGAGGAGCACATCAAGCTGAGGGCATTTTCTTTATCCCTTGCTGATGCGGCCAAGGACTGGCTATATTACCTTTCATCAGGTTATGTAATGTGTTGGAATGCCATGAAGAGGGTATTCTTGGAGAGATTCTTCCCTGCATCGAGAGTTACAGCCATTAGAAAAGACATATGTGGCATAAGACAAATGACAGGAGAGACCTTGCATGAATATTATGAGAGATTCAAGAAACTGTGCTCGAGTTGTCTCCACCACCAAATCAATGATTAGCTCTTGATTCAATATTTCTATGAGGGCTTACTACCAATGGATAGAAGCATGGTGGATGTTGCCTCTGGAAGAGCCTTAGTAGACAAGACGCTTGCTACAGCAAGAAATTTGATGGCAAACATAGTAGCAAACACCTAACAATTTGGCACACAAATCATCACCTCAACCAGAGGAGTTAATGAGGTTCAATTGTCTCACGTGGACCAATAGAGAATGGAACACACACACTTCAGGATGGTGGTTCTATTTTTTCCAAATCAATCTATTGCAACAGTTGGTATTTTTCCTGGTGGACCCAATATCGGCAAAATCCACAAGAAGAACCCGTATATGATCCATTTTCTAGTACTTATAAACCTAGCTGGAGGGACCATCCTAACTTGAGATATGGGAATTCTGGTTAGCAACAACAGCCCCACCAGCAGTAGCAGTAATTTAGATACCAAGTTGCAGGTCCTTGCAACCAATACAAGCCACCTGCATTCAGATAACAACAACCTGTGCAACAGTCTTTCCAAGCCACTCCAGCCAAGCTATCATTGGAAGATTTGATGAAACAAATGGCCACAAACAACATTTAGTTCTAACATAATGTCAATGCCACCATTCAAAATCTACAGACTCATATTGGGCAATTGGCTACCACTGTGAGTGAGCTGAAAAGTCAAGGGTTGAACCAATTGCCTTCACAAACAGTCAATGACCCAATAGGTAATGTAAGTGCCAATACTACCTTGAGAAGTGGCAGAGAAGTTGATGGTCCTAGTCTTCTACAACCAGAGCTACCAGTGCAACAACTAGAGAGTGACCAGAAGCAGAAAAATTCATAAAAAATAAATAGCTCAGTCTAGAAATCTGTGACACAGAAGAAATGTTCAGAGAATTCAGTTTTGGCCATTCCACTACCTTTCCCAAATAAGGTCATATAGTCCAAGCAGATATCACAAGCAGAAATAGAAAAAGAAGTCATGGAGACATTCAGGAAGGTGGAAATCAATATCCGCCTCCTGGATGCAATCAAGTAGATACTAAAGTATGCCAAATTCTTGAAAGAGTTGTGTACTCATAAGAGAAAGTTGAAAGGAAATGAGAAAATGGGCATAGGAAGACATGTTTCTGCCTTGATCCAATCAAATATGCCTTCTAAAAGCAAGGATCCTAGAACATTCATCATTCCTTGCATAATAAACAACAAGCAATTTACTCATGTAATGTTGGATTTGGGTGCTTCGATTAATCTTACAAAACCCGAAACCGGAAATAGTTTTCCACATTTTTCTTTATTAGAGATTTGATTTGAAAATGAAATCTAGGTACGTTTTAATATCCATTAGACAATTACCTCTAGTTTCGCTAGCAATAACTTTTATCCATTAGTTAATAACTACCGGTTAATATCTTCTTATAAATATCTAGCTAGGTGATTAGTCATGAGCTTAGTCATGAACCTAGTCACCATGCTCTTAAATGCAAAGCTTTATGGTTGGACCAATGAGAAGGAAAGCTAAGTTTTGTGACCATCACTCATCTTTGTGCACCAATGGAGAACAAACTTACAAGCTAAGTTTCGTGAAAGTCAAATATTGTGGCCATGACTCACATCCTTGAACCAATGGGAGGAAATCTTGAACGCTAAGTCTTGAAGGAAACTTGTCAGAGCAGCTTCGAAGACTCACACCTTGTGACTCACCATGATGAACCAATAGGAAGGAAACTTAGTGAAGAAGCTTGGACACCATGCACTTGCTCTAGAAGCTCATGATCTTTGCTTGTGCAAGGAGGGTTGGAGAACAAATTCTAGACTTAGCTCACTTGACTATTCTATCTCATCTTTCTATCAAAGAAACAAAGCAAAACGTTATCACATTTTCTTTCTTGGAGCACACGGCCAAACCACCAAAAACACCATCCAATCTTCTTTAATTTCAACCAACTTTATATCTTGAAGCTAAACATCATTCTATGACACTTTTGTGTTGTGACTATCATCTAGTTCATCCATCTTTAACCTTTTTCTTCAAGTTCAAGTTTAAGGGTTTTTAGGTGAAGTTCTTGAATCTTCACTTCTTGTTTCATTTTCAAGTTCTAGACCATAACTTTGATCCATGGTCATCTTAGTTCAAGCCTTAGATGTTAATATTGTTGTGTTTATTTTGTTTCAAGAACAACTTGGTGGTGAAAATTTACCTTAAAGGAGGCAGACAAGGAGCTTTTGATCAATATCTAAGCTAAGAGGGAGATTAACCTCATCAACTAATCATGGTGGTGAGGAACGAAGTTTGTGTTGTAGGTGAAAAATTCATGTGAGGATTTATTCACTTGGTTGTATGGATTTAATGATTTGTGCTTATATGCTTTATGGGATTTTATGGCTTTTATATTATGCATGGACTTTCTATAGTATGATTTGATGATTGAAGTATGTTGCATGCTATCAATCATGTTGGAATGGAAAGAATTTTTTGTCCCAATGACCATCATGACTTCTGGCCATTATGCCCTAAGTAGGGTATCCAAAGCCAAAATATTTTATTAATTATGAACTTTGATGATTAGGTGACAAGGATTTGAATTAAGGAATTTCAAGATGGAACAGGAAAATGAGCAAGATTTATAATTTGAAAGAAATGGATTTTTGGCCATAGAGTGGAAGATGAGTTTGAAAGTAATTTGAAACCTAGAGTCTTTTATTTAAGAGGATTTTTAGTAAAGGTAATGAAAGAAGTTTTTAGTAAATTACAATAATGTAAATTTTGTGAAAAATGGTAGAAAATGTCATTTAAAGGAAATTTAGTAAGGAAATATTGGAAATAAGATTCAAGTTTTACATTAAATATGTAAAGTCTCAAAATTAAGTTTAAAAAACTAATAAATATTTTACGCAGTTGAAAAATAGTGAAAAAACTTTACGCAATTCAAACTAATGATTTTGTTTTTTGCTACGTGATTGAGAAAATGTTTAAAAATTTTTACGCCTTTGAGAAAACGATGAAAAATGTTTACGGGATTTGAAAATGTAACAAAAATGTTACGCGATTGTAAAAATGCGATAAAAGTGCTACGTGACTGAGAAGAACAACAGTTTGCTGTCAGCCTGACTTACTGGACTCTGAGATGTCAATATATGGTTTTGGCCAATGGTGACTTGTTTTTGTCAAAAACTATGTTTTTGATATTTATCTGTGTATTGAATCATTAATCATGCATGGAAAGTCGTTTACACTGTGTTTTATTAAGGCTATATACCTAGGAGATTGAATTAAACCTTAGCGCGGGTGAGAATTGCGGTTGTGAAGGTCAATTGCTGATCTTGGGGACGTCGAGGTGCGAGTATTCCACAAGTGGCCAGTTGGTAGCTCCTTTGGGCCATGGTGTTTGACCAACACACCGATGATCTTGACTATTCACTATTCCTATTCCTAATCTGATGACGAGTGTCTTGTATAAGCCATGTTGCGTACGCTGAATTTGTTTTAGCACTTGATTTGAGGCTGACGATATGCAGACATGTACTTCCTGTTCATTCTCTCCAAAATTGTGTTTTAGCTCCATGGAGTAGGAATTGGTCCATTGTGCATATACATGGTCAATTGGCATATTAATGATATTTATATATATCTGTTGAATTATCTCTTGATTGATAACATGATTATAGCTTTTGATTTTGCATTTGTATGACATTATTGTTATTTACTGTTTCATTGCTGCCATGCTAATATGTGATGTAGGGGATCTCACCTCTTTATTGTATTATTCTGTTTTATGTTTATGCATGATAAAAACTGTGAGGAAGACGAGGCAGGATCACCTGGATTTGGTTTGATATGATTTGTCTGAGTTCTGAAATGGTGTCAAGACGAGATATTTTTGGTTTTGTTCGAGTTCAGTTCCACGGCGGCATGGATGTCTGGTGTATCGACTTGAATACGGAGCGTGTTATTTATGTTGGAGATTTGACCCTAACGTTGAGTAGGACCCGTCATAGTGTTCTTATTATGCTTTTTGATGTATTTGTATATTTGGAATTCTATATGCCTATTAGAGAATTGTGGGGTGGTTGTCATCGCACTCCAGAGAGGACTCGGTAGTGTCATTTGCTCTGACCCCCGTCCGTCGTGACGTGCCCCGACTAGGGAGTATGTCTGTTAGGGATCCAAAGGAGGATCAGGTGCAGGACCCTTCTCTTCAAGTGTTTAGACTTGGGCCATATCGAGTTTTTATATGGTACTTGTACCTATGTTTTTGGGTATGTAAGTCTTATGTTTTATGTTATCAGTACTCTATATTATGTATATATATGAGATGTGTATTATTCAATCACTATGCCTTGTGTTTTTAATATTTTGTTAAGTTTAGGTGATCAACGAAAACAAATTTTACAACCTGTATATTATAATATTAAATTAATTATGACTTGGGTTTAATTTTATAATGTTTTAGTCTGAAATGTAATTCCCAAAGAAGGGTGTTACAAAGTCTAAAATTGATTTCTTTGGATATCTAATTGAATAATCAGGTTGGATTCATTGATATCAGTTCAATGTATCAGTTCATCCAGGAACATTCTTTACCTTTATTTTCCCTACCTTCCATTATTCCCCTTGGCTCTATTACAACCGAAGGAAGCCTTTTTGATTCTTGTATTGTGTATAAACTTGGAAGTGGAGATGAGATTGATAACCAAGCCTTTGGTACTTGATAATCACATATTTTATACATTAATAAACTCTCATTTTTAGTCTTTTACACTATCCATGTACTTAATTGATTGAGCTTGGTCATGTTATTAAGTTTGGGCTCAAATTGAGCCTAATTGATTTTTTCCAGCATTAATGAGTTTTGACATTGTTTTTGTATTTCGACCATAACTCGAATTCTATATATTTAAAAATTATGTATTTTACATTGTAGGAAAGCTAAGAGGAAGCTCTACAACTTTGATGAAGAGCTCAAAGTTTCAATCGGATGTCTAGTAGACCTAATTAGGCTTGAAAGTCAGAATACAAGTTTAGAGACCCTTTGATATTGTTTTGTCTATAACTTGAGTTGTAGACCTCCAAATTGCATGGGGTTTGGGCTTACTTGCTCATAATGGACCCAGCTTTATAATTAATGAGTTTTTAATTATGTGATTCCAAAATAGGGAGTAGTTTTGGGGGTTAGAAGGACAAAATCGAGGCACCTCATTCTACACACACTTCTCACCTTTCATTCTACATTTTTCATCTTCTCTCTAGATCTTTCTTCTCTCCTTTCTCTCTAGTTTTTATCTTCTTTTTATGAGTTCTTCCCTTCCATTCATGGAGGGGTAGAGCCTTTAATCAATCCAAGGGATTGACATTCTTGATGCTTAATATTGAGATTCTGTTTTAATTGTTATACATTCATCTATTAATCAAATTTCCCTTCTTCTTCTTCTCTTGTTTAAATTCTGATTTAATGCTTAACTTGATTGGGATTTGCATATGTCAATTGCGTAATTACCATGTTCCAAGATATGAATTCAGAGGTTAAACAATGCATCAAAGGTGTTTGATGAATTGTTTAGCTTGGTTGGATCTTGGTTTTTAAGTTAATTTGGGTTTTAGATGGATGCTTAATTTGTCTAACCTCAATTAATTGAATTCTGGAAGCGTTTCTAGTAGAAGTTCCACGGATCATTGAGAAGCATCTTGATGTGATCTAATACCAAGGGTTTGGTTGATAGTTGATTGTATCTGTAGTAATCAAGGATGAATTGAAATTAAGTTTGGACAATTCTCTTGGATTGATTGCTTCTTAATTCTATTTTCTCTTCTTTAATTGCTTTCTATTTTTGTTATTTAATTTCACAAACTCCTTTCCCCCTATTTATTAACCTCTTAATTTGACTTCATAATTAGAGTGATCTACGGGCTCGACCAGGTGTTACCTTATGCTGCAAGTAGTTTTGGTAATTCGGTTATAAATTGATTGAAATTTGATAAACTCGACAGTTACCAAATTTTTGGCACTATTGCTAGGGATCAATCTGATTTTGATTATATTTGACTACTAATCCCTCACTAACCCCTGTGTTGCTATGTTTTGGTGGTTTTCAGGCAAAAATGGGTAATTACGAGTCACTTTGTAGAATTTCATACTGACAACAAATGTGCCCAGAATGAGATGAAACTTGGTTAGTTGAAGGAAAACGTCCCAGTAAACAAGGCTCATAATTATTGTGAGGTCACCCCTGGTTTGCCAAAATTCTATCGTTTAGACCACTTTTTCAATTTTTTAAGATTTTTTATTGTGTTTTTTAGTTTCATTTTTGTGTAGTTTTCATGTTGTGGTGGTCCTTTGACTTTTGAAAATCATTAGATAAGTCAATTAGATTTATTTTGGTGTATTTTTAGTGTTATCTAGTGTATTTTGCTTATTAACTAATTTTGTGCTTTTTGACTTTGGATGATGCATGACTAGGTCTTCTGCTACCCAATTACTTGATATTGATCTTGAGATTGATAAGACCTTGCATAGGCTGATTAGAGCTCATAAGCTAAGTACAAAAATTACTTTTGAACTTGATTTTGATCTTGAATTTGAAAGTAAACCTAAGGTCTTAAGTAATTTTGCAACTATGGGTGATAACATGCAAAATAGGACTCTTAAGGAATTAGATGCTCCTAATGTAACATATCAGTCTTTTTGCATTCAATATCCCGATCTTAATGCTGATTTTGAGTTAAAATCTGGATTGATACACTTGTTGCCCAAGTTTCAAGGTCTTGGCGGTGAAGACCCTCATAAACACCTTAAGGAGTTCCATATGGTCTGTTCAACCATGAAGCCACAAGGGATCCCTGAGGAGCACATCAAGCTGAGGGCATTTTCTTTATCCCTTGCTGATGCGGCCAAGGACTGGCTATATTACCTTTCATCAGGTTATGTAATGTGTTGGAATGCCATGAAGAGGGTATTCTTGGAGAGATTCTTCCCTGCATCGAGAGTTACAGCCATTAGAAAAGACATATGTGGCATAAGACAAATGACAGGAGAGACCTTGCATGAATATTATGAGAGATTCAAGAAACTGTGCTCGAGTTGTCTCCACCACCAAATCAATGATTAGCTCTTGATTCAATATTTCTATGAGGGCTTACTACCAATGGATAGAAGCATGGTGGATGTTGCCTCTGGAAGAGCCTTAGTAGACAAGACGCTTGCTACAGCAAGAAATTTGATGGCAAACATAGTAGCAAACACCTAACAATTTGGCACACAAATCATCACCTCAACCAGAGGAGTTAATGAGGTTCAATTGTCTCACGTGGACCAATAGAGAATGGAACACACACACTTCAGGATGGTGGTTCTATTTTTTCCAAATCAATCTATTGCAACAGTTGGTATTTTTCCTGGTGGACCCAATATCAGCAGTCACAGCAGCAACCCAGATATGATCCATTTTCTAGTACTTATAAACCTAGCTGGAGGGACCATCCTAACTTGAGATATGGGAATTCTGGTTAGCAACAACAGCCCCACCAGCAGTAGCAGTAATTTAGATACCAAGTTGCAGGTCCTTGCAACCAATACAAGCCACCTGCATTCAGATAACAACAACCTGTGCAACAGTCTTTCCAAGCCACTCCAGCCAAGCTATCATTGGAAGATTTGATGAAACAAATGGCCACAAACAACATTTAGTTCTAACATAATGTCAATGCCACCATTCAAAATCTACAGACTCATATTGGGCAATTGGCTACCACTGTGAGTGAGCTGAAAAGTCAAGGTTGAACCAATTGCCTTCACAAACAGTCAATGACCCAATAGGTAATGTAAGTGCCAATACTACCTTGAGAAGTGGCAGAGAAGTTGATGGTCCTAGTCTTCTACAACCAGAGCTACCAGTGCAACAACTAGAGAGTGACCAGAAGCAGAAAAATTCATAAAAAATAAATAGCTCAGTCTAGAAATCTGTGACACAGAAGAAATGTTCAGAGAATTCAGTTTTGGCCATTCCACTACCTTTCCCAAATAAGGTCATATAGTCCAAGCAGATATCACAAGCAGAAATAGAAAAAGAAGTCATGGAGACATTCAGGAAGGTGGAAATCAATATCCGCCTCCTGGATGCAATCAAGTAGATACTAAAGTATGCCAAATTCTTGAAAGAGTTGTGTACTCATAAGAGAAAGTTGAAAGGAAATGAGAAAATGGGCATAGGAAGACATGTTTCTGCCTTGATCCAATCAAATATGCCTTCTAAAAGCAAGGATCCTAGAACATTCATCATTCCTTGCATAATAAACAACAAGCAATTTACTCATGTAATGTTGGATTTGGGTGCTTCGATTAATGTGATGCCAAAGTCAGTTTTTGAATCTCTGTGGCTTGGAGAATTGAAGCCAACCAGAGTACTTATTTAGCTAGCAAATAAGAGCACAACTCATCCTACTAGAGTGCTTAAAGATGTTTTGGTAAAGGTAAATGAGTTAATATTTCTAGCATATTTTTATATTTTGAACATGGAAGATAAATTTGCATCTAGTCAGCCACCATTGATTTTAGGTAGACCCTTTTTGAAAACTGCCAAGACTAAGATTGATCTGCATGCTGGTACCCTTTCCATGGAATTTAGAGATAACATAGTTCAATTTAATATCTTTGATATCATGCAATATCTTGTAGGAGAGCATTCTATTTTTCAGTTAGATGCCATTAATTTGCTTGTTGATGATATGTATGTTGATATGCTAACCGAATTTCCTAAATTTGGTGGATTTCTAGATAGTGCTGATTTTCTTAGATGTTCTGGATGTCATGTTTCTGGATGTGATGAGACCAGTATGTGTGTTACATGTTGTAACACCCTCCGCAGGGTATCATATTTCCGATTAAAAACTTAAAACCTGAAAAAAATCATTTTATAAAAGCTTTGAGTTCTAAAATATGGATTTTTTTTAAATTTCTTCTTGTGGAAACATAAACTTACTGAAATATAAGTAATACAGAAAATAAACTGAAAAGATTATTACACAACTTTATTTATACCACATAATATTCAACAAAGAAGTAAAACATAACTCACAGACTCAAAGAAACAGTAGCAAACCTAATAACGGGTCCTACTTAATAGCACGGTAACAATACTAACGAGAAAACTCAACATACTTGTTCTGTTTCTCTGCCAAACTGCATACTGTTGAAACTTGGAAGATCAGTCCTCAACGCCGTCACCAACCTCAGAATGTTGCCTCCTATTGAGTATAAGAAACTCATTTCACCTACTATACGAATTTAACAAAACAAACACAACAAAACAATATAGTAAAGAGGTGATATCCCCTTTCACCAATACCAGTACGGTAGCAAAAAATGATACGAATGACAAAGTCATTCCATGCACACAAATATCACAAGTATAATCATGTTATCAATTTACAAATAATTCCAATAAATATATATTGTAATAAAATGAACAGCAATAATATTACCATAACAGATATAACAATTAATACAATAAACCATATAGTCACATCATACATAATAACTCACATTAACACATCATACATAATATCTCAAAATTAAATATAAATAACCACATTAAGATGCAGACCACATATGCAAATATACACAGACTCATTCCTACTCTATGGTGCTAAACACAAACATCAGAGAGAATGATTCGTAAAGAACTATCAGTACCTCAGGCTGCCCAACCAAACTATTACACTGTCCAACGTTGTGTCTATAGCCCACAGTCCAAAACACCGTGTAGTAGTACACTGTCCAAATATGTCGTGCACTACATGCATTGTACTAAACAGTGTCCACAAGATCTAGATTAAGAATAGTGCGTGTCGAAATCATTAGTGTATTGCCAGTTACCACAGCCTAGAAGAGCTACCAACTGTCCACATGTGGAATACTCCACACACAAATGCCTCCAAGTCCACTCGATGAACCACACTACGCTTATCACACCGACAATACGGTGTAATTCATCTTGTCAATCAATCACCAATATCAACCAAATTGGCACGACTCTCAATGCATGAATAAGAACCATAATTACAGAATTATCCTTAGTCTCAAAATGTCACCACATTTGCAAAAACACCCTCAATCTCAATATTCTTAAATATAGTACATCTCCCCTTGACAGTACCATATCAACATGTCCGGATCCACCACTTTGGCTCGACAGCAAAACTCACTGTTCTAATTAATCGCGTAGAAATTTTATCGCGTTTTCACAATCGTGTCACCTTTTTCAAAATGTTTTTAAATCGCGTAAATATTTTTTCAACGTTTTAAATATCGAAAAGAATTTCTTGAGTAAAGAACTGTGGAAAAAGATTTTCTTGAGTAAGAAAATATATTAAATGAAGTATAAAGTTATATTATTTTGAGAAAAGTTAAAAAGGAATTTTTGAAGGTTAAGAAAAATATTTTTTGTAATGAAATTGTGATGAAAAATTATTTGCGTAGCTTAAAAACGATTTGAAATGCAGTAAAATATTTTTACGCAATTTGAAAAAAGGTGTTGAAAATGATATTGATTTATTTAAGTCCAAAATAATGTTTTGGAATATTGAGGAATATTTTACGTGATTGTAAAATGTTGAAAAATATTTTACGTATCTTAAAAATGATTTGAAATACAGTAAAATATTTCTACGCGATTTGAATTACGTTTAAATATTTTACGTAATTTGAACTACTATTGAAAAATCAATATGTGATTTAAAAGTGATAGAATATTTTTACGTGATTGTGAAAATGACGAAAAATTATTATGTGATTTGGAAAGTGTTTTAAATATTTTGAAAATGATGAAAAATGATTTATGCGACTTAAAAGAATGATTTTTAAGTTACGCGATTTTGAAACAGTGAAATAATACTATGCGATTTGAGAAACATATGTTTTTATGCGATTGAGAAAAACATTGAAAAATTTGTATGTGGTTTAAAAGTGCAACAGAAGAGTTGTGGTATTTTGAAAACGTAACAGAAATGTTACGCAATTGTGAAAATACGGTAAAAGTGTTTTACAACTATGAAAACATGATAACATGATTTTGTTATTGAAAAATACAGTATGATTACTATAAAACCAATATATGGATACTGTTTGTGAAAACAACGAGTTTTGCCTGTTATTGGCACGTGGTGCATTTTAGATGCATTGGAAAAAAAAATATACGTTGAGGCATATGATTTAATTGAACAAACGAATTTGAAAAGAATGGTCCTTGTGGTTGGACTTGCACTGATATGTTCGTGCATTGTATAAATTATATCTGAGAAATTATGAGATATACCTGTGATTGGTATTATACTTGTGATTGGTATTTGGTCCATTATACATGCATTGGAATGGTCCAATGAGGACTGGATATGGCTAATTGCCTAGGAGAAACACACCTCTTGAGTGGGTGCGATATGCGTAGTGTAAGTCACTTGTTGACCTTGGGGGCATCGGGGTGCGGGTTGCTTACATGGGTGGTTGGTTGCGCTTCTTCTCGTAGGTTAGACCGATGCAACACACCGATGATCCTGACCGAGACACTATTCTTATTCAAGATCTGATAAAAATTGTCGTGTATATGCTAGATGTGCAAAATCAAAATGAGGATTATTGCACGTGGTCTGAGGCATGTGGTACCGACAGATCTTTTCGATCATTTCTCTGACCTGAGTTTAGCTCCATGGAGTAGGAACATTGAGTCTAAATGCACATGCATTATATGATTACATTTATATCTGTATGATATATTAATTGAGGAATATTGGCTGCGACAACTGTTTTGAATACTTGGATTGATATATGATTGGATGATGATAGTTGATTAATATTAAATATAGTATTAGAAGTCTGGTATGATATCCCTGTATGATATTGCTGTTTGTGTTATCTCTGTGCTGCCATGTTGGTATTGGTGTAGGTGATCTCACCTCTTTGTTATATTATTTTGCTGTATTTGTATTGTAAAAACTATATATTAGAAGGAACAAGTTGTCTTAGACATAATGGGCGATGGATACTCTTAGATTGGTGACAACAATAAGGAGTGGACATTCAGGACTCGAAAGTGTGCAGTGTTGACAAAGGAACAGATGTCTGATGCATCAAGTTGGACAGAAAAAGGAATAAGTATGTTAAAGTTTCTCGTTAGTGTTGTATCGTGCTATTAAGTAGGGCCCGTTATAGGGTTTGCTACTGTTAAAATAAAAAAAGTCTGTTAATTTTATATTTCTCTTTAAATTGTTAAATATTAAGTGGTATTTGCTATATGAGTTTAAATCAGTTTAAATATATTTTTCAGTATTACTTATAAATTTCAGTAAGTTTATTTTTCAGTAAGTAAGAAATTTTGAAACCCATATTTTTATAACTCAATCCTCTTACGAATTGATTTTCAGATTATGAGTCGGGAGTCAGAAATGTGATGCCCTAAGGAGGGTGTTACATCTAGAATCATCCACTAGATATTTTTCCGAAAGATATTATCCAATGGATAATAAAACATACCTCGATTTTATTTGTCAGATAAAATCGTAGAAAAACAAAACTTCAAAAACTGTTTCCGATTTCGGGTTTAGTAAGATTCCCCGACTCGAATCAACAGTACAAAAATTTCTAGCCAATAAAATTTTTTATTTTTTCGGGCTCGCCCCGGGCCCACACACAGCCCAAAATATCTAGAATATATTAAATATCCAAAATATTCCAAAATATCAAAAATATAATAAAATATTCAAAATGTCTCAAAATATTTCAAAATATCTCGAAATATCTCAAAATATCTAAAATATAATAAAATATTCAAATATTTAAAATATCTTAAAATATCTTAAAATATATTAAAATATTCAAAATATGCAAAATATCACAAAAATTCACAAAAATCATAACAATTGTAAAATTCATGAAAATCAAATCGATTGGTAAAAATAATTAAGGATTGCCAAAAAGAAATAAAATACGAAGGCTTATATATACAACCCAAAAATAATATTAAAATAATCAAAAATGTAAAAACTCCTAAAATTTTTAAAAATCACAAAAAATATAAAATCCACAGAAGTCGAGTCAGATTACTCAAAATAATTCGGAATCGACCAAAACAAATAAAATACGAATCCTCGAGGTGTTACAACACTCCCCTCCTAAAAAGAATTTTGCCCTCGAAATTCGTAGCAGTCTTAGAACAATTTATAGATATTACTCTTTCATCTTTTCTTCCAGTTCCCAGGTTGCATCCCCACTTTTGCCATTCCAGATTGCCTTAACCAACGAAAACTCCTTGTATGCATCAGTCCATGCAAATGCTTGATTCTTTCTTGATAAATTGGGCGAGAGATCCTGCAATCTTGAGAAATTTCTCAACAAACCTTCAATAATAATCGGCTAACCTGATAAAACTACGGATTTCTGATGCAATTTTTGGTCTTTCTTACTCAAGAGCTATTTCAACTTTTGACGCGTCTGCCTCAATTCCTTCCTCTGAATCATGTGGCCCAGAAACTGCACTTCATCGAACCAGAATTCGCATTTCGATAACTTTAGCATATAGCCGTTTCTCCTTTAGAACTTGGAGAACCATACTGAGATGTTCAACATGTTCCTCAAGATTTTGAGAATAGATCAGAATGTCGTTAATAAAGATAATGACAATTTTGTCTAGATAAGGATGAAAGATTCTATCCACATAATCTATGATCATTACGGAAGCATTCGTCACTCCGAACAGCACCACTTGAAATTTCCTTGTCTTTGTACCGCTTCACTCTCCTGCCTTTGCTTCTAACAGGATGTGTCTCACAAATCAAGTTCTCTTTTTCAACAGTACTGTATCTAATATTATGACATGATTTTGACTAAGAATATCCTTTCTTGCAATTGCAATACATAAAAGGACATTACAAAGGTTAGATAGAAAAGATAGTGAAACTATCCAATATGTTACCGGGCATATCCAACAAGTAATTTGATATTGTCCGCTCTTAAGATTGAGTTTTCTGGGACATCAAAATTTTACTGAAACAATTTACAGCATATGGTTAGAAAATAACCAATCCATTCTTAAGATCACGTCTATCTCGTGAAAGAGGTAGACAATTTAAATTAACAGAAAAGATTGTTTAAGGAACTGGATAGTAACAATGGGTTTAGTAATAAAAGTAAAAATAGATAAGTCAAAAGGTAACAAAGATACTGATAGCTCTAATTAATGCACACAGTCAATTAGTCATAAAAGAATGAGTTGGACCAAGAACACGTTTTCGCAATTACGACATATGAAAGATATCATGAAGGCATAGAAAGAAGAGATGATGGAGTCATCTATACCACCGAACCTATCCAATAGAGAAATTGATGTGGTCCGATGAATTTAGAAGTAAGCTTTTTACGTTGAATAATTCAACTGATAGGTCTAACAGAGCATGGATGGTTGGAAAAATACCCAATCCATATTTTTAGATCGCATCTATTTTGAGAAAGAGGTACACAAATTGAATCAACAGAAAAGATTTAGTCATTTAGCAGGCTTAGGATAGTTTAAACAACTCAAGTTATCAACCACAGGTTTTAGTAATAGAAATAGAAATAACCGGGTCAAAAGATAATAAAGACACAGATAACTCTAATTAACCCACACAATTATATGCCATAAAGAAATTGGTTACCCTCGTAATTGTACAGTACGGTTAAAGGATCACCTCTTGTGACACAATCTTCTTTGTTTAGGTCTTCAATTTGAGATGCTTTTGCTCCACTTGAAGAATCGATGCTCCATTCTACTTAAGATGCCGAAGCACGTTCATTACTAACAAATAACTTCATCTTTGGTGGAATACACTCTCTAGCAAGATGTTCGGGCATCCCACACTTGAAACGGATGATTTCCTTCGATTATATAGTCCCTTGTTAGATGATCTTTCCCACACTTCCAACATTTTAGTATAGATGTCACGGTCTGACCAAACCTGCTACCACTAGCTCTTCCTCCACGGGATTGCTGCTACTGTTGACTTCCCGATGATCACGAATACGTTTTCCACTGGAATCGCTTGGCCTTACAATTTCTCCTCCTTCGAAACCAATATGGTCCAACGTTATGAAATCTCATATTTTGAGATTGTATTCTGACTTTGTCCGATTCTAAATCTCGGCTATCGTTCCTTGCTACTGAGCAATCCTCTGATCATGTTGTACTATTCCTTCAACTGTTCTTTGCATTGCTTTCGTAGTTGCAGCCACATTATCAGTGTTACTTCCTGCTTCCTTACGTGCATGTTTACCACGAGTCATCGTCTTTCTTTAAAGATAGATAAATTAAAACACAATGGAAACCAAAGTAACTATTCCAAACAACATTGTCTCCTTTCGGAGTCCAAGCACAGAGAGTCACACAGCGCAAACAAGACAAACCTAACCACAAACCCCAAAAGACACTAACCATGCTCTGATACCAACTAATGTAACACCCTCCGCAGGGCATCACATTTTCAACTAAAAACTTAAAACCTGAAAAAAAATCATTTTATAAAAGCTTTGAGTTCTAAAATATAGATTTTTTTAAATTTCTTCTTGTGGAAACATAAACTTACCGAAATATAAGTAATACAGAAAATAAATTGAAAAGATTATTACACAACTTTATTTATACCACATAATATTCAACAAAGAAGTAAAACATAACTCACAGACTCAAAGAAACAATAGCAAACCCAATAACCGATCCTACTTAATAGCACGGTAACAATATTAACGAGAAAAGTCAACATACTTGTTTCGTTTCTCCGCCAAACTGCATACTGTTGAAATTTGGAAGATCAGTCCTCGACGCCGTCACTAACCTCAAAATGTTGCCTCCAATTGAGTCTGAGAAACTCATTTGACCTACTATACGAATTTAACAAAATAAACACAACAAAACAATACAGTAAAGAGGTGAGATCCCCTTTCACCAATACTAGTACAATAGCAAAGAATGATACGAATGACAAAGTCATTCCATACACACAAATATCATAAGCATAATCATGTTATCAATTTACAAATAATTCCAATAAACATATATTGTAATAAAATGAACAGCAATAATATTACTATAACAAATATAACAATTGATACAATAAACCATATAGTCACATCATACATAATAACTCACATTAACACATCATACATAATATCTCAAAATTAAATATAAATAACTACATTAAGATGCAGACCACATATGCAAATATACATAGACTCATTCCTATTCTATGGAGCTAAACACAAACATCAGAGAGAATGATCCGTAAAGAACTATCAGTATCTCAGGCTGCCCAACCAAACTATTGCACTGTCCAACGTTGTGTCTATAGCCCACAGTCCAAAACATCGTGTAGTAGTACACAGTCCAAATATGTCGTGCACTACAGGCATTGTACTAAACAGTGTCCACAAGATCTCGATTAAGAATAGTGCGTGTCGAGATCATTAGTGTGTTGCCAGTTACCACAGCCCAGAGGAGCTACCAACTGTCTACATGTGGAATACTCCGCACACTAATGCCTCCAAGTCCACTCGATGAACCACACTACGCTTATCACACCGACAACACGGTATAATTCATCTCGTCAATCAATCACCAATATCAACCAAATTGACACAACTCTCAATGCATGAATAAGAACCATAATTACAGAATTACCCTTAGTCTCAAAATGTCACCACATTAGCAAAAACGCCCTCAATCTCAATATTCTCAAATATAGTACGTCTCCCCTTGACAGTACCATATCTCAACATGTCTGGGTCCACCACTTTGGCCCGACAGCAAAACTCACTATTCTAATTAATCGCGTAGAAATTTTATCGCGTTTTCACAATCGCGTCACCTTTTTCAAAACGTTTTTAAATCGCGTAAATATTTTTTCAACATTTTAAATATCGCGTACTATTTTTAAATCATTTTCTCAATCGCGTAGCGTAAAATTATTATTTTAAAATACGCGTAAGCTATTTCTGGTATTTCTCAACTACGTATAATATTTTTTTTATGTTCAAATTTTATATTGAAACTTTCTCTATTATTAGTCCATTTTAAATAATTTTGGCAACATTTTATCTAGAAAATTCATTAAGTGATATTTCTACATTTCTATAAAAAATTTACCTTTCTTAGTCATAACTAATAATTACATCTCGAAACTTGCTAATACGCTTCAAAACTCAATGAGTGAGCTATACGTTAGTACTTTTCAAGTATTTACATCATTACTTAAATTCACTACTTTAACTCTAAAATTAAATTACTTTCCATTGTTTATCCAAAAATCCATTTAATTAAGTTCTCATTAAATTAATTTCATTAGTCCACACTTTTAAACAGTTTTGGATTAAAAACATCATAAATAGGCATGTTGGCCCAAAAATCATTCTATGCTTTATAATTCATCCCTAATTATTTCCATGCATTTAATCTCTTGCAAAGCTCTTAAACTAATTTATTTTTATTAGATCATCTAGTCCATAGTTAGAAAATAATTTTGGATCAAAGGTATATGGCATATTGGCCGAAATTCTACATGTCCTTATAATTCATCTTAAAATTATTTTCCATCCTCTAAATCATTGAAAAATCCATTAATCCCATTAAATCATTTAGGTCATTCTTTTAGAAAATGGTTGAGAACATTTTGGTCCTTTTTTCATGGTGAAGCCGTGAGCTCCATGTTGTGTTCTTTGGAAGACTCATGCAAACCTTGCATGTTATTCACATCCTACAATGATTATCATGCATCTATGAACACATTCCATATATTGAAGCAATCATAAAACACATATCATATATTTAAAGATATAGACATGCTTGCACACAAAATCAATCACAAATAGGAAAACTTTAAACAACCAAGTGAATGAATCCTTATGGATTCTTCACCACAAACACATCCATTCCTCACCACCAACACATGGTTGCTGAGGGTAATCTCCCTCTTACCTCTTGGTGAAACCTCCAAAGCTCCACGTATGCCCTCTTGTTGTCTCCTTCAAGACGAGCTTCAACCACCAAGTGCTTCTTGAAAATCAAAGAAAACATGAAATATTAATATCTAAGGCTTGAATAAGAAAAACCATGGATCAAGATATGGTTTAGAACTTTGAATCTATGATTAGAAGATGATATCAAGAATTTTACCCTTTATTCTTCAAACTTAGATCTTAGAAAAAGTGCTTGAAGATGGATGATTTGGAAGATGGTCTCAACATGAAAGTTCTTTAGAATTGCATGGAGATTCAAGATCTAAGGTTGTTTAGAATTATTGAAGCTTGGAAGGTGATTTTGTGGTAGTTGGCCGTGAGCTTTGTGAGAGAGAAAGGTAAGAGCTTTTGTGTTCTTTGCTTGATAAGAAGATGAAGATGAATGAATCTTGAGAAATTCCTAACATGAAAGTGTCTTAGATTAATGAGAGGATTCAAGAAATGATATTGGTAGGAATTATTGAAGTTTGGAGGGCGGATCTTTGGTGCTTGGCCGAAACTAGAGAAGATGGAAAAGGAGAGAGTTTTTGTTCCTTGTTCTTAGTTCTTGGTGAAATTGAGACAAAGATGAACTAAGTATAGAACTTGGTCTTCCAAGGAGTCATAGCCATGGCTTTAGTGAAAAGAAAGGATGAGAAAATTTCCATAAAAGTGAGAGAGTTTGGTGTATAGCTTTTGGCTTCTTAGATGGAGATGAATAAAAGATGAGTAAGTGTAGAATTTTAGCCTCCAAGAGTGTTTGGCCGTGGAACACAAAGAGAGAAAAGGGTGAGAGCTTCTTGCCAAACCTGAAAATGAACCAAAGCCCTCCTATTTATAGACTTCATGAAAAAGATGTAGGCTTAAGATATTTTTCGGTATACTGTAAGCAATGAACAATAATTGCTGCTTATAAAGTCAATGTCTATTATCCAATGGATAATAAAATACACCTAGATTTTTCTCTTATTCCATTTAGGTAGCAATTATTGTTGATCATTTTTCTACTGATTGCCCTTGATGAGTCACAGAGCGAGTCATCAAAGAGAAGTTTCTAGAACATGTGACTCACTACGATGAGTCAGCATGATGAGTCAGCGTAGAAATTTCTATAATAGGTGAGTCAGCATGGCGATACTAGCTGAGTCAGCATGGTGAGTCGTCAGGGAACCTTCTGGAACGTATGACTCACTGCGGCGAGTCACAGGTGAGTCAACGTTTCTACAACCTTCTAGAATGTGGCGAGTCATCGCTTCTAGAACATGGCGAGTAACTGCTTCTGAAAGCTTCCCGAATATGCTGAGTCACAGGTGCTGAGGTGTCACGCCATGTGTCCAGCTTCTATTGGTCCTTTCGCGATGAGTCACAGCCACTAATTTTGACCGGCTCCTTATTGGTCCATGTGTAAAGCACTTGATGACTAGGCGCGTTGACGAGGCATTTTCTAGAGTCTTCTAGAACAAGCTAGAACACATGAGTCACCAGGCTAGTCACCTAGGTGAGTCTCCAAACGATGAGTCATCGTCTAGAACATTCTAGAGTGGGTGACTAGGCTTGCGTCTAGAATCATCCACTAGATATTTTTTCGAAAGATATTATCCAATGGATAATAAAACATACCCCAATTTTATTTGTCAGATAAAATCGTAGAAAAACAAAACTTCAAAAACTGTTTCCGATTTCGGGTTTAATAAGACTCCCTGACTCCGAATCAACAGTACAAAAATTTTTAGCAAATAAAATTTTTTATTTTTCCGGGCTCGCCCCGGGTCCACACCCAACTCAAAATATTTAAAATATATTAAATATCCAAAATATTAAAAATATAATAAAATATTCAAAATATCTCAAAATATCTCAAAATATCTAAAATATAATAAAATATTCAAAATATCTTAAAATATTTAAAATACTCAAAATATCCAAAATATCACAAAAATTCACAAAAATCATAACAATTGTGAAATTCATGAAAATCAAATCAGATTGGTAAAAATAATTAAGGATTGCCAGAAAAAAATAAAATACGAAAGCTTATATACATAACCTAAAAATAATATTAAGATAATCAAAAACGTAAAAACTTCCAAAAATTCCTAAAAATCACAAAAAAATATAAAATCTACAGAAGTCGAGTCAGATTACTCAAAATAATTTGGAATCGACCAAAACAAATAAAATACGAATTATCGGGGTGTTACACATGTTTTGAGATTTTTGCATGTATAGGACATGATACTGCATTTTCTGAATTTCCTTCCTCTATAAGATATAATCATGTAGTTTTGGAAGATTGTACACAAATTACAGGTGATGCTGCAGTTAAATCAGCCAAATTAATTTCTTCAATCAGATTGATACCTTCAGTGCAGCAACCACCTACCCTTGAGCTGAAGCCACTACCCGAACACCTAAAGTACGCATATTTGGCGGATGATGAATAGCTTCCTGTGTTCGTGGCCAAGAACCTCCTTGCTGAACAGGAGGATAGCTTGCTAAAAATTCCAAAAGAGCTTAAGAAAGCTTGGGATCCTGATGATAGCACTTGGGTGAATCCCAAGGAAATTAAGGAGGGCCAATGGGACCTTGGTGGACGATCTCATGCTGCTTCGAGCATAAGTTGGTCATTATGCTTTTGCCAATGGGATCCTAGTGGAAGTCTCTTCATCTACCCCACTTGCTAAGGATGTTTCTTTTCTTTCCCTCTCTTTTATTTTACTTGTCCTTCATTACTTGATGATTTTGATGGATGTTGTTTTTCTTTTAAGCTTTACATTGAGGACAACGTTGAATTTAAGTGTGGGGGAGGAATTTACATTATGTTTTTGAAAAAAATTGTGTTTTTAATTGCTTTCCAATGATATTTTGGGATTTGTGAAGTTTATGAGTTTGAAGCAATTGAAATTCAAGATTCTTAGCATGATTGAATAAATTTTCTTCCTTCTTGAATTTGACATGCTTGGTTTTAGATGTTTGATTGATGGATTTAGTTTGATAGATGCATACCTTGTGAGATTTTGAGCCTATTGATGGATGGATTTAACATTTATGTCATTCTCTTCTTTCTTGTGTGATTTTCACTCATGGCAATTGATCACTTTAGAACTTGCTTTGATTCTTTTTTAGGCTACATTTTTCACTTGCATGCATGAACATGATTGATGCCTTTTTTCTTGATTAACTACTTTGGCCAAATAGCCAACCTTGCATCATTTCCCTTGAGCCTATTTCCCTATTCTTTGTCTTAGCTCATTATATGCCTTATGTGAAAAACCATGTTTTTACCTTACCTTAAGGAATGGGAGAGCATTGGTTCATTTTCATTTGAGGAGCTCTTTTGCTTGTGGACAATTAATAGTTCAAGTGTGGGGGTTGTGCAAACTGATGTGTAATATGTAAGGTGATTGAAAAAAAATGAAAATCATAAAAAAAATGAAAATAAAAAAAATAAATGTAAGAAAGGTTGTGAAAGAAAAAAGAAATCAGAAAAAATAAATAAATAAGTGAAAGGATATGTAAAGACCATGTGCATTATATGGAATTGGGGGAAAATTTTCATTCTTGTCACTTGTCATTTGAGTTCCTCCCCAATGCTCTTTTATTCTCTTGGGTACTTAGCTTGTCATATCCATATTGTTTCCTTCCCTTACCTTAGCCCCATTACAACCTTGAATAAAGTCATCTTAATTTTTGTGTGCATATGTTTGAGTAGTGGAGAAGTAGAAGAAATGCAAGCTTATGGTAGTGCAATTGTTTATAAGTTGAATTGAGTGAAATATATACCATTTAAACACTTGAGGGATTGAGTATGTATCTTGTGAGGATCTATCATTCTTGATTCATGTTTTTCAAATTGAAGATATCTTGCTTATTGGTTTGAGATGTGAATAATTGGTACCTCAAGAATGTTTTGATCCCTTGAAACTTTGGTTACTCTTCTTACTTATAAACTTTTGCATTCTTGAATATTATTGGAAATTGAGTCTTAGAGTTTTTAGCTTTTGAATTTGTTTTGTTTTTCTTATTCCCCAATTTTGGTCTTATGTGAATTGTCCAAAAGTGCAAAAAGTTAAGTGTAGAGGAATTTGATAATCATATATTTTATACATTAATAAACCCTCATTTTTAGTCTTTTACACTCTCCATGTGCTTAATTGATTGAGCTTGGTCATGTTTTGTAAGTTTGGGCTCAAATTGGGCCTAATTGATTTTTTCCAACATTAATGAGTTTTGATGATGTTTCTGTATTTCGGCTATAACTTGAGTTCTAGATATCTGAAAATTATGCATTTTACCTAATAGGAAATCTAAGAGGAAGCTCTGCAACTTTGATGAGAGATTGAAGTCTCAATCAGATGCCTAGTGGACCTAATTGGTCTTGGAAGTCAGAACACGAGTTCACAGACCCTTTGATATTGTTTTGTCTATAACTTGAGTTGTAGACTTCCAAATTGCATGGGGTTTGGGCTCAATTGCACATAATGGACCCAAATTTATAATTAATGGATTTTTACTTATGTGAAGACAAAATATGGAGTAGTTTTGGGGGTTATAAGGAGAAAACTGAGGCACCTCATTCTACACACACTTCTCACCTTTCATTCTACACTTTTTATCTTCTCTCTAGATCTTTCTTCTCTCCCTTCTCTCTAGTTTTTCTCTTCTTTTTATGAGTTCTTCCCTCCCATTCATGGAGGGGTAGAGCCTTTAATCAATCCAAGGGATTGATATTCTTGATGCTTAATATTGAGATTCTGTTTTAATTGCTATACATTCATCTATTAATCAAATTTCTCTCTTTCTTCTTCTCTTGTTTAAATTCTGATTTAATGCTTAATTTGATTAGGATTTGCATATGTTAATTGTGTAACTACCATGTGCCAAAAGATGATTTCAGAGGTTAAACAATGTATCAAAGGTGTTTGATGAATTGTTTAGCTTGGTTGGATCTTAGTTTTTAAGTTAATTTGGGTGTTGGATGGATGCTTAATTTGTCTAACCTCAATTCATTGAATTCTAGAAATGTTTCTAGTAGAAGATCTGTGGATCATTGAGAAGCATCTTGATGTGATCTAAGACCAAGGGTTTGGTTGATAGTTGATTAGATCTTTAGTAATCAAGGATGGATTAAAATCAAGTTTGGACAATTCTCTTAGATTGGTTGCTTCTTAATTCTATTTTCTCTTCTTTAATTGCTTTCTATTTTTGTTGTTTGATTTCACAAACTCCTTTCCCCATGTTTATTAACCTCTTAATCTGACTTCATAATTAGAGTGATCTATGTGCTCGACTCGATATTACCTTATGCTGCAAGTAGTTTTAGTAATTTGGTTATAAATTAATTTAAATTTGGTAAACTCGACAGTTATCAGTACAACATTTATCAAGAGAAACTGGAGTGATCTCCTTGTCCTTAAACACTTGAGTGATGAAAAGATGAGTGACCTCAACGAGTTGGTAAGGAGAACAGATGCGAGCTTAGACATTAGTTCATTACTTTTAAACAAAAATTATATAAATTTAAGATACAACAACATCCTCAAAATCATTGTCATTTCAAAACATATAGACCCTAGAACAAGTTTAACATACAAAATAATACCAAGAACAAGCCTAAAGTAGAAGAGGAACAAAAACAAAGTTTGGGATTTACCTCTTATCTCAAAAGTTTGAAACTTCAACCTCAAGCACCTATATATACGAAAACAAAATTTAAAAAATCAATAAAGAGACTCATTCAAGAATGGACTAAGAAATAACCGCAGGGGGGAGAGAGAGAGAATGTTAAAAGGGTTCCTAGTTTCATTTGAATGCTGAAATTATAATACTGCGTGCCATGTTTTCCTGGTTTTAGATATGACTTAGGTTATTTTCTTTAACTAAAACATATAACATGGCATAGAAGTATAAAACAAAATGTGATCTAGCTGGGCATTTTAAAGATAGGCCAACCAAGCAAGACTTTAATTTTCTTTTTGTTGGAAAAGCAATACTTTAATTTGAAGAGTAGAACGGTAAATTAGCAGTGGATGGACTACCTCTAGAAATCAATTAGATAAAGTATTGTATGATCTTAAATTCTAATCAGATGGTTTTACATGTCCAACTCAAAGCGAACATTGTCTCAACATGTCATCACTTAATTCATGCTTAAAATAATGTAATTGAAAGAGTTAAGTTAAATTTGAGAGCTGAATAAAGTGTTATAAGTGATAAAAAAAATACTAAAAAAGTAAGAAAAATAAAAGTAATGTTACTATAACTTCTTCTACACTCTTAAAATATCACTCCATTTTTAATAAAAATTATAATATGTGATCATTTATAACTACAAAGATAATTGAATTAAAATTTAAACAATTTTAAATAACATTTAAGCGGTTATAAATTTACTTAAAATGATATTCTATGAATATTTTACAATTTTCCCTCCCTTACAAGTTCTGTAGAGTATGATGTTCTTTTATCTAATCCTATTTATTCATTTTTCCTAATTATATAACTTTAAAAAATATTTTTTTTCATTTTTTGGTCATTAACTTTTCGCTTTTTTTGTCATCAACTTTAACAAATCAACTCAAAATAAAACTCCAAACCTATTCAAAAGAAAAAAAAACCCTACCCCACCCGACTAAAATGAATTGAGCCCACTAAAGGCATAAAAGCAAATCTGTATCCTCTCACGTGGCCCTTAATGACTAAAATCCAACAGAAACCACAATAATTCTATGGTTGAATCTATGATGCACTCTAGTTGTGGACCTGTTATTAGAAGCGGTAGCTCTTTTTTAATCGATAAGTGGAAACGTAGTTCTCTCCCATAGTCTAACTGAACAGACATTAACGTGGGTTTGACAATGGATGAAACCATAATTTGTCCATTAGTTTCAGTAAATACTATTGATCTTCTCTGACTAAAAAACAAAAAAACTTGTTATCCTTACTTTGTTATTCTTATTGGGACAAACCATATTTTGTTATCCTTAAGAAAATTATGTGTTAGTTTCACTCCCTCCCACATATTGATTTCCCCTCAGCCACCATAACCATACCTGTGCCAACAATGAGCTCTGACACGGCACCACTATTTCACCCTCAAACCCCATCAATTGCAAATCAAACCCAAATCACCTATTTCTTTAACCATCAACAATCAGAGCTTAACTCAAGCTTCTAATTGTTTTAAGTGCTAAATGATCTTACTTGATTGGATTTGATTATTGAACTTGCTTGAATTCTTAAATTGTAGAATTTTCCTTGATTCATGTTTCTAGATGTTGAGTTTAATCTTGTTTTTTAAGTTTATTCTTTGCTTGAGGACAAGCAGAGCTCAAGTGTGGGAGGGTTAATAAGCTTATATTTTATAGTCTTAAATTAGATGAATTATGGTGATTTACTTATGTTTATTGGTAAATTTTGTTTGGATCCTTATCATTGTCTTCATTTTTGCAGATTAAAGAAGTTTATCACATTTGGAGTGAAAGCAGGCAAAGACATCGCGTTTTCAGAACAAAAGATGATCATTTTGGCTTAAACAGGACTTTGTGTCAACTCAAAAACGATTGAGGAGTTAGACATGGATCTGCCTAACTTGGAAAATGTTTTTTCCCATAAGACACAACTGTGTCTCTAGGTCACGCGGTCATGTCTCCACCACGCTACAAGTTACGTGATTTTTATGTCACACGGCCGTGTCGAGAAGTCACACAGTCATGTGAGTCTTCTGTGCGTGTAAATAGGTAGTTTTGCTCCCTAACGATTATAAATAAAGTAAATCCCTAAACATAAAGACACATTTTACGATGGCATACTTTAGGAGATAATTCACAAGAGAAGGCAACCACAAATCTTTGGAAGACGGCTTCGAAGAGAGGACATAATTCTTGAAGGCTAGAATATCATGATTTCCATTAAAAGGGTTTTGATTTCTCTTCCCTGTAGTTTTCCTCTTCAATAGATTTTTCTTTCCATGGATTTGTATTATGTAACACCCTTTGTAGGGCATTACATTTCCGACAAATTGTAATAAAACCTTACCTAAGTTATACATCATTTATTAACATATAATAACATAAGTTGTAAAAATTTTCTTTTTGTTTATAATATCACTAAATAAAATAAACAGAACATGAAATAGAACAAACTAATAAATACACACCATAATTATACATATAATTTTGTTTTTAGGGATACAATAAGTACAAACTATTTAAACAGAATTATAAACTGTTTGACTCAAAACAAACCACAAACTAGCCCAAGTACATAACTAAAAGTTTTGATCCTCTGAAGGATCCTCCTCTGATGGATCATCGGAAGATAGAAACCCTGAATGTCGTGTAGCCCTACGGACAGGAGTCTGTGCGGTCGAGACACTACTAAGCTCACTAAGGGCATGAAAACAACCACCCCAATAGCGCCTAATAGGCAAAGGTAACTCTAGGTGTACATAAATAGTCGTAGAAAACATAGGAACTCGATCGTATTCTCTACTTAGGGACACAATCACTCGTCCCACATAAACAACAGTCTCCCTATCCATGTGCAAACGCCAAGCTTCGGAGCCCTCTTGGAACTCCAGTCTCATGAATCCCAGAAAACTCAGTAGTGCTATGTCACATTAAATCAATCCAAATAATAAGAATGATCAAGAGGCTCGCCCTCTATGCACTGATCACCAGAATGTTGTTCCTCCTCGTATTGATAACCTAAAGGTTGCTCATCTTCTCCTTCCTCAAAATCTTTACCGAACATAATAATAATATAGAAATACATACAAAGAAGTGAGACAATCTACATCATTATCAACATAGCAGTATAGAAAACGACAGTACATGCAGATGCGACATTTAATACATCCAATCATGTTATCACATCATACATAATATCTCAAATCAATATAATTATCACATCATGATGCAGACCAAATATGCATATGTACATAGACTCGTTCCTACTCCATGGAGCTATACACAAACATAAGAGAAAATGATCTAGAAGAACATGTTTGTATCATGGCTACCTCGGCCAAGTGCTATACAGTCTAATCATTGTATACATCAGGCATTATACCAGGCAGTCTACGCTAGATCGTGATTAAGAATAATGTTTCATCGAGATTGCTAGTGCGTTGCCCGGTACCACGGCCTAGAGGAGCTATCAACTGTCTGCATGTGAAATCCTCCGTACACCAACTCCTCCAAGTTCAATCAATGAACAACACTACACCTATCGCACCCGCACTATGGTGTAATTCATCTCTTAGGCAACGTGTCAATACCAACCAAACTGACATGTTTCTCTATGCATGGTGCATGATTCAAAAGTACACACATAATAATGTTATCATTATTTTTCACAATCACATGCCATCACTTAGCAGTACCATTTTTCAACATAACCGAGTCCACCACGTTAACCCGACAGCAAACAACTATTATTTTCAATCGCGTAAATATTTTATCGTGTTTTCACAATCGCGTCACCTTTTTCTATTGTTTTCAAATTGCATAAATATTTTTCAATGTTTTTGCAATCGCGTAGCTTGTTTAAATCATTTTCTCATTCGCGTAGCTTAAAAATCATTATTTTAGATATGCGTAAAGTTTTTCTAATATTGTTCAATTGCATAAAATATTTCTTTGCTTTCTAAATTAAATTTCAAAACTTTCTTCATTATATATCTATTTTAGCCTTATTTATAGTATTTCCATAATAGAAATTCTCTACGTAATATTTCCAATTGTTTCCTTCCAAAATTACTTTTCTTGGATTTAAACAAACAGTACATCTCGAAACTTGCAAACGCGCTTCAAAACCCAACGAGTGAGCTATACGTTAGTACTTTTCAAGTATTTATTCTATTTCATATCATTGCTTAATTTCACTAATTAAACTCCAAAATTAATTTACTTTCCTTTATTTTCCAAAATCCATTTAATTAGATTTTCATTAAATTAATTACATAAGTCCACACTTAGGAAATAATTTTGGATTAAAAACATCATAAGTAGGCATGTTGGCCAAAAATCATTGCATGCTCCATAAATTATATTTAATTGTTTTCCATCATCTAATCCCTTGTAAAAATTCTTAATCCAATTTTCTCATCATTAAATTAGTTAATCCATGATTAGAAAAATATTTTAGAACATTTAGTCCCCTTGGTGGTGTTGAGGCCGTGAGCCCCCTTTTTGGGTTCTTTGGAACCTTCTCTTCCAATCCTTAATATATTATTCACATCCTATTATGCACAATAATTATCATGCTTTTATAAACACATATTCTAACATATAATCAAAGCTATAAATCATGCATCATCAAAATAATCACAAACAAGAAAGGCTTTAAAACAATCAAATGAATGAATCCTTACGGATTCTCCATTACAAACAAATCCATTTTCTCACCACCAATACATGGTTGATGAGATTAAATCTCCCTCTTACCTTAAGGAAGACAAAACTCTTCTTGGATGCTTTCCTAAGGATTTCGTGTAGCCTCCAAGAAAACCCTAACATGCTTAAACAAATTACAAAATCATAAACTAAGCTTTGAAAAAGAAAAACCATGGATCAATCATGACTTAGAACTCAGGAATCAACTTAAAAACAAGAAACAAGGATTTTTACCTTGTATAGAAGAAAACTTGAAGCTTGTTTTCCAAGCACAAGATGGATGAATTGGAAGAAACTTATAACATGAAAAGTGTTTATAATGGTGTTAAGGTTTAAGAAGTGGTGTTGGATAAAATTATAGATAAGTGGAGGTAGGGTTTAGGTGTGGTGGCCGAAAGCTTCACAATGAGGACGAATGGAGTTTTTGTGTTCTTGGAAGAGAGAGAATAGAGAGAATAGCTTTTTTGGTCTTTGGTAGGATAAAGATGAAGTGAAAATGATCTATTTTCCCTAAGGTTGGCCGTGTAGGTGAATGGAGAGAACATGAGATATTTTGTTTGATATTTTACTATATAGATATTTTAGGAGGCAAGGATAGCTACTACAAGAGATAGGCTTGAAAAATTAAGCCTTGAACCTTCCATTTGGTGACTTTGGCCGTGGAGCATCAAGGAGGAGCAAACCAAGTTTTGGTTCATTTGGTTTCTTAGTTATGCTTAAGCCATTCTAGTTAGATTTCCTAGTTACTTTACTAACTACCTAGTTACATTGGAGTGACTAACCAATCTTCTAGAAGGCACTAGAAAATTCTTGTAACAAGAAACTCTAAAGAGTGGCAAACTAAGTTTTGCTCCATTTGGTTACTACATAGACTTTAGGGTAACTTAGTTAGGTTATTTTGTTTTCAAGCTAACTAGTCCAACCGTCATCGTTGACTATATCCTATTGGCTTAGAAAATTCAAGCCACTAACGTTGACCAATTCCTATTGGTTCACCGAATTGTAAGTCACAAAGACTTTTTCGGGTCTATTGTCCATTGGGCAGAAGCTACTGCTTTTAAGTCAGTAGGTACTGTCTAATAGATAATAAAATAATATTAAAATATAAAATATTTTTATTTCGCAGATAAATTCTAAAATTTAAAAGATCGATACACGTATCACTTGAAATTGGATTTAGTAAGATCCCCCAGCTCCGAATAATCAGATAAAGATTTTTTTCGGTTCGAAAATTATTATTTTCTAGACTCGGAGTAAATCACACACAAAGAATAAAAACAGTCACGGAACAGTCAAAATAAATTTACAGTACACAGAAACCACAAAATGCTACAATTCAGACATTACTGTAAATTAGCAAATTTTGGGGTGTTACAACTCTCCCCCACTAAAAGAAATTTCATCCCTGAAATTTATCATACCTTAGAAAAGTAGTGGGTAATGCTCCTTTATTTTATCTTCTAATTCCCAAGTAGCATCTCCTGTCACCTCATTCCAGATTACCTTCACCAATGCAATTTCCTTTCCTCGAAGTTGTTTCACTCTCCTGTCCTCAATCTTAACAGGAAGCGTCTCATACGTCAAATTATCTTTCAATTGTACTTCATCGGGTTGAATGACATGAGTTGGATCAGGAATATATTTTCTCAACTGAGACATATGAAATACATTATGAAGATTGGAAAGAAAGGGTGGTAAAGCGATTTGGTAAGCTACTAGACCTATCTGACGAAGAATTTGACAAGGTCCAATAAATTTAAGAGTGAGTTTTCTGGATTTGATAACCCTTCCGACACCAGTCGCAGGTGTCACTCGCAAGAACATATGCTCACCTTCCTCAAATTCAAGAGGTCTCATTTGCTTGTCTGCATAGCTTTTCTACCGACTCTGAGTTGTCCTCATTTTCTCTTGAATCATCTTTACCTTTTCTGTTGTTTGTTGCACAAGATCAGGTCCTATAGTCATACTTTCCCCATCTTGATACCAACACAAAGGTGTTCGATATCGTCGCTCATACAGTGCTTCATAAGGTGCCATCCCTATACTTGAGTGAAAACTATTGTTGTAGGTGAATTCTATCAGAGACAAGAATTCATCTCAACTCACTTGTCGTTCTAACACACAAGCTCTTCGTAGATCCTCCAACAACTAGATAGTCCTCTCAGTTTGACCATCGATCTGCGGATGGTAAGCAAAACTCAGACGTAGTTTAGTTCCCATGGCTTCTTGTAAGCTTTGCCAAAACCTCGACGTAAACCTTGAATCTCTATCGGAAATGATACTAGAGGGTACACCGTGAAGTTTAACAATTTCACTAATGTGCACCTGGGTCAATCGTTCCAATGAATACTTGATATTGATCAACAAGAAGTGCGCTGACTTCTTAAGCCTATCAACTATAACCCATATAGAATCATGACATTTCCTAGTCTTTGGCAATCTGGTAACAAAATCCATTGTGATACTATTCTATTTCCATTCTGGAATAGTCAAGGGTTGTAACATACCGGCGGGTCTTTGATGTTCCACTTTTTTCTTTTGACAAACAAGGCAAGACGCCATACATTCTGCAATATCTCTCTTCATTCTTGGCCATCAAAACATCTGCTTTAGATCTTGATATATCTTAGTCATCCTCGGATGAATACTCAACCTGCTGGTATGAGCTTCATCAAAAATTACTTACCTAAGATCGGGATCATCAGGTATACAAATCCTTCCTTTGAACCTTAAGACCCCATCATATCCTTCCTCAACTGTTGCCTTATGACCTTGCTTCAAGAATTCTTTCTCGTTTTGCAAAAATGGATCATCTTCCTGTTTTTCTCAGATTTCTTCCAATAGGTCATTCAAAATAGTAACTCTATTTAGACGAATCCTTCTTAGTGCTAATTCCACAGACAGCCACATATCTCTAAACTGCTTAATCAATTTTTCTTCCTTTATCCTCATAGTAGAGACACTGATCACCTTTCTACTTAAGGCATCTGCCACGATGTTCACCTTTCCTAGATGGTATTGAAGTTAAAAATCATAATCCTTCAAAAACTCTAGCCATCGTCTCTGTCTCATGTTCAACTCCTTTTGATCGAACAAGTATTTTAAACTCTTGTGATCACTGAAGATGTTGAGCGTGGCCCCATAGAGGAAATGTCTCCATATCTTTAACGCAAAAACCACTGTGGCTAGTTCTAAATCGTGCGTCGGCTAGTTCCTTTCATATACCTTCAATTGTCTCAAAGCATAAGCTACCACATTTTTATTCTGCATTAGTACATATCCTAATCCCTAGTAAGAAATGTCGCAGTACACTTCAAAAGACTTGCTTAGATCTGGTAAAATCAACACTGATGCAGTTGTTCATCTCTTATTTAACTCCTGGAAACTTTCTTGGCATTCTTTTGTCCAAACAAAAGCTTAACTCTTCCTCGTGAGTTGTGTAAGAAGTCTTGCTATCTTGGAGAAAACTTCAATGAACCTTCGATAATATCTGGCCAATCCAACAAAACTTCGAATCTCTGTCACTGTCCTTGGCCTTTCCCATTATAGAACGGTCTCCACTTTCGATGGATCCACCGCCATACCTTTCTTAGAAATCATGTGACCCAGAAACTGAACTTCTTCTAACCAAAATTCACATTTCGTCAATTTTGCATACAGTTTCTTTTCTTCCAAAATTTGGAGAACTATGCCGAGATGTTCAGCATGCTCTTCCAGATCTTGAGAATAGATCAGAATGTCGTCGATGAAGACAACGACAAATCTGTCTAGGTATGGACAAAAGATCCTATTCATGTAATCCATGAATATAGCAGGAGCATTCGTCACTCTGAACGGCATTACTTAATACTCATAATGCCCGTAACGAGTTTGGAAAGCTATTTTAGGTATATCCTCTACCTTGACACGAATTTTATGATAGCCTGATCGCAGATCTATCTTAGAGAAAACAACTGCTCCTTTCAGTTGGTCCATCAAATCGTCAATCCTTGGAAAGGGGTATTTATTCTTTATCATGGCCTTGTTTAGTTGGCGGTAGTCCACACAAAAACGAGACGTTCCATCCTTTTTTTTGACTAGCAGTACTGGTGCTCCCCATGGTGAAGCACTCGGTCATATAAACTGTTTTTCCAACAGTTCCTGCAATTGCTTCTTCAACTCTGCTAATTCTGATGGCGACATCTGATACGGTGCAATCGAGATAGGACCAGCTCCGGGTACAAGATCGATAGAAAACTCTATCTCTCTTTCCGGTGGTAAACTAGGTACCTCATCGGGAAAAACCTCAAGAAACTCATTAATGACAGAAATAGCGTTCACGTCTTTCTCACTCTTAACTTCTAAAGAAGACAGCAACATGTATCCTTGAGCTTCATCCCTCAATAATGATTCAACTTTAGCAGCAGTTAAAAATCCAGAATCTTTATTCTTAGGAAAAACTAAGGTCTTATTAGAACAATCTAGTAGGATATGGTTAGAAGATAATCAATCCATTCCTAAGATTATATCTATTTCAACGAGAGGTAAACAAATTAAATCAACAGAAAAAACTCGATCATTAATGGTAATAGGGCAATTCAATCATACTTTAGATGTAACAACAGGCTTAGCATTTAGTGTAGAAACAATCAATTGAAAACTCAGAAAAGACACAAGCAATCTCAAAAGATCCACACAGTTATATGCAATAAATGAATGAGTTGCACCTGAATCATATAGTACAGTTAAAAGATTACCTTCTACGACACTTTTTCTCTGAATAACATCCTCGGACTGGGAGGCTTCAGCTCCGCTCATCGTATATACTCGCCCTTCAGATTGTGGCTGAGCAGTACAAACATTACTCACATTTGGCTCCCTTTTTGGGTGGTTATATTCCTTGGAGACATGGCCAGGATTTCCACATTTAAAGCAAATAAGTCCCTTAATTGAGCAGTCTCTTGATATGTGGCCACTTTTCCCACATTTAAGACACCTTGGCATAAACGCCACGGTTTGACCAGCTTTGTTACCACTAGGACTTCCCCCAAAAGATGGATATTGGGGCTGGTTCCCTAGTGGTCTCGAGTATAGTTTGTGCTGAAACCGATTGTTGTTGTTATTTCCTCTCCTCTCGAACCTAGACAGTCCAAAGTTACGATTCTTCGGGTCTCGTGACGGCTCCAGTTCTTCAAGTCGATGACATGTATCCATTAAGGCAGGGAATTGATTCATCCTCATCGGCAACACTTCTCTATTTAATTCAGCCCTCAGTCCTTCTTTGAATTTACGGAATTTGCATTCCTCATCAGCCTGGATTTCGAAATACCTTGAGAATTTTGACAAGCTCCCAAACTCATACTCACCAACAGTCATGTTACCTTGTCGTAAACGAAGAAATTCCATCTCTTTGGTATGTCGTGCACTAGTCGGGAAGTACTTCTCCAGAAATACTTTACAGAACACCTCCCACGTAATTTCTCTTCCCTCGACTTGTAGTAATCTTCGAGTTCTTCTCCACCAGTTTTCACTGTCCCCCATTAGCATAAACGTAGCATATGTCACTTTCCAATCGTTTGCACATCCTATTCCTTCAAAAATCTTTTCCAACTCTTGGATCCAAAGACTCGCCTTCTCCGGATCAAACTCGCCCCTAAATTGTGGCGGGTTATTATATCGAAACTTAGACAAGTTTTGAGCATCAGCAGTCGCCTCGTGTTGCCGGAATGCTCGTTGATTTTGTTGCATAAGTACTTCCATTATACGCTGCATGGCCTCAGCAGCTACAATCATTGCATCAGTATCACGCCCCATGTTCGCATGCATTCCTCTACTATGAGACATTTCTTTCTTCAATCAATCAAACAAGACAAATAAAAGTTAGATGTAACCTTTCGAAAACAAATCACAAAGAATCATACAACACAAGCAAAATAGACCTAATCACAAACCCCAAAACACTCTAACTTGGGCTCTGATACCAACTAATGTAACACCCTTCGTAGGGCATTACATTTCAGACGAATTATAATAAAACCTTACCCAAGTTATAAATCATTTATTAACATATAATAATATAAGTTGTAAAAAATTTTCTTTTTGTTTATAATATCACTAAATAAAATAATCAGAACATGAAATAGAATAAACTAATAAATACACACCATAATTATACATATAATTTTGTTTTTAGGGATACAATAAGTACAAACTATTTAGACAGAATTAGAAACTGTTTGACTCAAAACAAACCACAAACTAGCCCAAGTACAGAACTAAAAGTTTTGATCCTCCGAAGGATCCTTCTCTGACGGATCATCAGAGGACAGAAACCCTGGATGTCGTGTAGCCCTACGGACAGGAGCCTATGTGGTTGACACACTACTAAGCTCACTAGGGGCATGGAAATGACCACCGCAATAGTACCTGATAGACAAAGGTAACTCTAGGTGTACATAAACAATCGTAGAAAACATAGGAACTCCATCGTATTTCCTACTTAAGGACACAGTCAGTCATCCCACATAAACAACAGTCTCCCTATTCACGTGAAGACGCCAGGCTTTGGAACCCCCTTGGAACTCCAGTCTCATGAATCCTAGAAAACTTGGTAGCGTCATGTCACGTCAAATCAATCCAAACAATAAGGATGATCTAGAGGCTCGCCCTCTATGCACTGATCACCAGAATGTTGTTCCTCCTCGTACTAACAACCCAAAGGTTGCTCCTCTTCTCCTTCCTCAAAATATTTACCAAACATAATAATAATACAGAAATGCATACAAAGATGAGAGACAATCTACATCAATACGAGTATGGTAGTATAGAAAACAACAGTACATGCAGATATGACATTAATACATCCAATCATGTTATCACATCATACATAATATCTGAGATCAATATAATTATACCATCATGATGCAGACCAAATATGCATATGTATACAGACTCGTTCCTACTCCATGGAGCTATACACAAACATTGGAGAGAAAGATCTAGAAGAACATGTTCGTACCACGGTTGCCTCGGGCAAGTGCTATATAGTCTAATCATCGTATACATCAGTCATTGTACCATACAGTCTACGCTAGGTCGTGATTAAGAATAGTGCTTCGTCGAGATCGCTAGTGCGTTGTCCAGTACCACGGCCCAGAAGAGCTACCAACTTTTCGCATGTGGAATCCTCCGCACACTAACGCCTCCAAGTTCAATCAATGAACAACACTACGCCTATTGCACCCACACTATGGTGTAATTCATCTTTTAGGCAATTTATCAATACCAACCAAACTGACACGTTTCTCTATGCGTGGTGCATGTCATCACTTGGTAGTACCATTTTTGCAACGTAACCGGGTCCACCACGTTAACTCGACAGCAAACTGCTCTTATGTTCAATCATGTAAATATTTTATCGTGTTTTTGTTGGTGTATGCCCTAGTGGCCAATACATTTTGTTTGTATTTATATACATTATATTATGCTATTTTTGATATATGAGGCATTTCATTTATTGTGTTCTTTTTGGTAGACATAATAAAGTTGATAACAATGTATTTTATGCATTTTATAATCCTCTAACTAGGCTTCTTAAGGTTCAATTTGGCTTAATTAAGTTGATTTTGTCACATTTTATGAAATTAAACTTAATTGGATCATTGAAGAAATTATTGCTTGAATTATCATTAATTTGGGTGATTGCATTCTTAAGTAAAGTGGCCACAACTTGAGTTGTAATTATCTGATTAATGTGATTCTGGTCTTGTTGGAAAGTTAAGATAATTCTCTAATAACTATTCACTTGATAACAAGAACCACATTAATAACAATATATTTCATTCATTGTATAACCTTCTTACTTGGCTTTTTCAGTAAACTGGCTATAATTTGAGTTACAAATATCCGATGGATGTGATTTTGGTCTTATTTTTAAGCTAAGATAAATTTCTACAACTTTCATGAAGGCCTCAAGACCAGAAACACATGTTTGGATAACTCAAATTGGAGTTGAAGCAAAATCTAGTGTTTTGAACCTGACAGCTTGACCTTTATGCACTCATTAGGCTATATCTCGGGCTATTGGAGTTCAATAATTCTGAAATTTTGATAGTGGAAGGTTAAGACCCATATCTACAACTTTCATGAAGAACACAAAAGCTAGTTCGGATTCCTTGAAGGTGATATTGGGCTTAGAAGTAAGAACAGAGGTGCTGACGTTGGGCCTGACCCATGAGCAATAATTGGGCCATATCTTGGGCTGTGGTTATTGGATTTGGCTAAACTTGGTGTCTCTGGAAAGCTGAGACAATGTGCTAGAACTTTCATGAAGACCACTTGACTCAAAAATGACGCATGCCATGAGTTCAGAAGGGAAACATTTCGGAGACAAGAATCCACCCACCATTTATCTCTTTTATCATTTTGTTATCATCATCCATCATCTCTTTTGGCTATTTGTACTCTTCTAATTCTATAAAAAGAGGCAATGGCTGATCATTTGAGGGTGTTAGCTTAGTGTTAGTCTAGATTTTACTTTAATATTTGTATGTTGATTGCTTCCTTTGTTGTAATTTTCTCTTGTTCTTAAGTGAAGTTATGTTCATCTTTCTCTTCTTCTCTCTTTCTTTCTTCTTGTCTATGAGTAACTAAATTTTCATCTTGCTTGGGTGAAAAGGTGAAGCTCTTGGTAATAAGTTAAGGTTAGATTAATTTCTTTCTTGTGCTTTAAATGATATATTTTTATGTGATCTTTATATGAGTTGTATGTTGTTTCCAATTAATTTAGAAACTTTTCTTGTATAATGAATATCTTGATCCATTGTAGACAATAGGATTGGCACACAAAGGATGCTTTTGACGATTTACAAGTATTGGTAGATAGTTATTGGAACCATTATATGATTACATGATTGAACTTTGAATGTTAAATCTTCCGATTGGAATCTTCATTATGCATGATTTCAATTGAGTTATAAAATGAAATAATTTTATCTTTAATTTATTACCAAGAGTGGATCTCCTAACCCAAGCAAATCCTTTTCCTTTGTGAACAACTCATATCATCTTTAATTTTGTGACACATCTTTTCTTTACCTCAATTAATTAGTTTTCCTTCATCAATTCCCTGTGGATCGACCTCGGACTCCTGAGAATTTATTACTTAAGACAACCTACACTTGGGTTTGAAACTATATAATTATATCCCATCAAGTTTTTGGCGCCATTGCTGGGGAACTTGATTTGAAGTTCTAATATATTAAGGTTCCTTCTCTCGTAAGAAAACTTCACCAACAAGTATATTCTTCCTCTACACTTTTCAATTTCTAATTTACTAACTAACTTACTAATTAACTTACTACTTACTAACTTATTAACTAACTTTTATATTTTTGTCATTTATTTATGTTTTTTTATTTTTTTATTTTATTTTCATTTTTTTATTTTTTTATTTACATTTTCTGCTTATTATTATTATTATTATTATTATTATTATTATTATTATTATTATTATTATTATTATTATTATTATTATTATTATTATTTTTACGCTTTTACGCTTACTAACAATCTAACTTTTAAATTCTGTCATTTATTTTCTGCAATCTAACTTTTAAATTCTGTCATTTATTTTCTGCAATCTAACTTTTAAATTCTGTCATTTATTTTCTGTCCTCTAACTTAATGAAATAATATTTCTTCTTCTCTTCTCTTTCGCCGGCTCTGTGGGGCTTTGCCACTCTCCGGTTTTCATATTTAAATTTACTTTTTGCACTTTATTTTCTGTACTTTATTTTCTGCATTTTTATTTCTGTATTTTTATTTTTTTATTTTATTTTTCGCACTTTATTTTCTGCATTTTTATTTTTATTTTTATTTTTGGGTGGCTGGTTTATACCACATCCTACTTAATATTTAACGGCCGGTGTATACCGCCTACTTGTATATTATTTTTATTTTATGTCACTTATTTATGCTTAACTGGTATCGTGATTCAAATTCTGGTCGTTTGGTTAAAATTAATCCAAGTAACTTATATATTGATTTATTTGAATCACAAACACACACAATTAACACAATGGCTGAATTTGAAGGTGCACATATTGAACATGATAATCAAACACAACGAGCTGAAAATGAAAGTATACATGATGAACAAGGAAATCAACCATTGCGAACTATGCGTGCATATTTGCAACCACCTCGAAATTCTAGTCCATCATGTTTTATCTTTCCACTTACTGCTAATAATTTTAGATTTAAGCCGGGTATGATTTCTTTACTTCCTAATTTTCATGGTTTAGAAAATGAAAGCCCATATTTACATCTAAAAGAATTTGAGGAAGTCTGTATTGCTTTCAATGATCAAAATTACAGTGAAGAGATTGTCAAGCTTAAATTGTTTCCTTTTTCTTTGAAAGATAAAGCAAAAACTTGGCTTAACGCTTTGAAACCAAGATCAATTGGCACATGGCAAGAAATGCAAAGTGAGTTTTTAAAGAAATTTTTTCTAACACATAAAACCAATGCTTTGAAAAGACAAATCCAAAATTTTTCCCAAAATTTAAATGAAGCGTATTTTCAAAGTTGGGAACGTTTTAAAGATTTGTTAAATTCTTGCCCACATCATGGTTTTGAAAAATGGCGGACTATAAGCTTCTTTTATGAAGGTTTAACACCTGAAACTAAACAATTTGTGGAAACGATGTGTAATGGCGAGTTTCTTGATAAAGAACCCTAAGAAGCTTTAGATTATTTAAATCATTTGGCTGAAAATTCTCAATCTTGGCATGGTACTAATCTTTCTGAAAATTCAATTAGATATAACCTTGCAAATGCAGGAAAAGGAAAATACCATCTTAGTCAAGAAGAAGATCTAAATGCAAAGTATGCTAGTTTGGCTAGAAAGATTGAATCCATGGAATTAGGCAAAGTAAAAGAAGTCAAATCTGTTCAAAATGAAGAAATTTGTAGCATTTGTGATGAATTAGGACACTCGATAAATAAATGTCCTAATATTCCTGTTTTTAAAGAAGTTGTGCATGAGCAAGTAAATGCAATGAACAATTTTAAAAAGCCATTCACCTCTTCTTTTTCAAATTCTTACAATCCAGGATGGAGAAATCACCCGAACTTCAGTTGGAGGAATAATAATCAAGTACAATTTATGCAACCATCGCCTCCTCAGCAGCAACAAGATTCTCAAAATTCTCAAGGATATGCACCTTATGTCCCACCATATAGGAAAAACCTTGAAGGAACATTGAGTGCATTCATAGAAAAGCAAGAGGCCATCAATAAACAAAACACTCAAACCATGATTGACATAAAAGACACTCTTTCCAAACTTACTTCTGCACTCACCATTCACGAGAAAGGAAAATTTCCTTCTCAACCTCAACCATCCCAAAGGTCAACATAGTCTAAATGAGGGTAGTTCAGAAAACCAACAAATAAATCAAGTCAATTCTGTGATAACTCTTAGGAGTGGGAAAGTTGTTGAAAAAGAAATTTCTGAACCTTGTGAGAAAGATGGTGAATCAATTCCCCAAGATAAGGAAGAGGTTAATATGTCATCTGGCCAAAATGAAACCAAATTCTCATCTCCTCCACTTCCATTTCCTCAAGCATTAAGCAAACCAAAGAAATTGGACCACCAAACTGAAATTTTTGAAATTCTTAAACAAGTGAAGGTCAATATTCCGTTGTTAGATACTATCAAACACTTTCCTTCTTATGCCAAATTTTTGAAAGACTTATGCACTGTTAAAAGAAAATTAAATGTGAAAAAGAAAGCCTTTTTGACCGAGCAGGTAAGTTTCATTATTCAAAGCAATAATGTTTTGAAACATAAAGACCCTGGTTGTCCTACGGTTTCATGCATTATTGGAGAACATATAATTGAACAAGCTTTACTTGATCTTGGTGTTAGTGTTAATTTGCTTCCATATTCAGTTTATCAACAACTCAATCTAGGTGAGTTAAAACTAACTTCTGTAACTCTTCTACTTGCTGATAGATCAATTAAAATTCCAAAAGGAATAGTGGAAGATGTGTTGGTACAAGTTGATAAATTCATTTATCCTGTGAATTTTATTGTCTTGGAAACTGAACCTATGATTAATTGTTCCAAGTCAATTCCTATTATTTTAGGTCGTCCATTTTTAGCAACATCCAATGCTTTGATAAATTGTAGAAATGGATTGATGAAGTTAACATTTGGAAACATGACACTTGAGCTTAATGTTTTCAACTTATGCAAGCAACCACATGAAGTCAATGATGAAAATGAGGAAGTTTGACGGGATTGAGACCATTGTAGATGATCATCTTCTAAAAGGAGTTCTTCTCGACCCATTAGAAGTTTGTTTAATTAATTCATTTGATTCAGATATGCAAGTAGATGGTGATATTTCCGAAATATGCTCTTTGCTTGATTGTACACAAGCAATGGAATACAAAGGATGGAAGCCAAGATTTGAAGAGTTACAACCCATGAATGATAATATTCATGAAGAAGTACCCACACTTTGGAACTAAAGCCATTACCTTCGGGTTGAAGTACACATTTTTGGGAGAAGACCAAAGCTTTCCAAAGAGTAATTTCATCAATCCTTCCTGAAGAACAAGAAGGTATGTTGATAGAAGTACTTAAAAGGCATAAAAGTGCAATTGGATGGACATTAACAGATATAAAAGGCATTAATCCATTAATTTGTACACATAGAATACATTTAGAGGATAATGCTAAAACATCACAACAACCTCAAAGAAGATTAAATCCACATATGAAAGAGGTAGTTAGGGCTGAAGTTCTTAAATTACTTGATGTTGGAATTATTTACCCTATTTTCGATAGCCAGTGGGTAAGCCCTACACAAGTTGTGCCTAAGAAATCTGGAATAACAGTGGTTGAAAATGAAAAAGGTGAGTTAATACCTACGCGAGTTTCATCTAGTTGGCGTATGTGTATTGATTTTAGAAAATTGAATGTAGCCACTAGGAAAGATCATTTCCCCTTACCATTTCTTGATCAAATTCTAGAAAGAGTAGCAGAACATCCATACTATTGTTTTCTTGATGGTTATTCGGGGTATAATCAAATACCAATTGCATTAGAGGATCAAGAAAAGACTACTTTTACGTGCCCCTTTGGCACTTTTGCATATAGACGAATGCCTTTCGGTCTTTGTAATACTCCGGTAACTTTTCAAAGATGCATGCTAAGTATTTTTAGTGATATGATTGAGCATTATTTAGAGGTTTTCATGGATGATCTGACAATTTTTGGAAATTCTTTTGAAAATTGTCTTGATAATTTGGATAAAGTTCTTAAAAGATGTGAAGAAAAAGGATTTGTTTTAAACTGGGAAAAATGTCATTATATGGTTACTTCAGGAATCGTGTTAGGTCATGTGATATCTTCTGAAGGAATTGAAGTTGATAAGGCCAAAGTTGAATTAATTGCTCATTTGCCTTCCCCAAAAACAGTCAGAGAAGTTCGTTCCTTTTTAGGACATGTAGGATTTTATCGAAGATTCATTAAGGACTTTAGTGTCATATCTAGACCATTATGCAATCTTCTGACAAAAATCTTTTGAAAAATTAATTAGTCTTCTAACATCGGCTCCTATCATGCAATCCCCTGACTGGTCTTTGCCTTTTGAATTAATGTGTGATGCAAGTGATTTTGCCTTTGTTATTGCTTTTTTAGGCCAAAGAAAGGAAGGTAAGCCTCATGTGATTTGTTACGCAAGTAGAACTTTAAATAGTGCAGAAAATGAATTACACCACTACTGAAAAAGAACTACTTGCTGTAATTTTTGCATTGGACAAATTTCGAGCTCATTTAATTGGTTCTTCTACTGTTGTTTTCACTGATCATGTTGTTGTTAGATATTTAATGTCTAAGCAGGATGCCAAACCTAGGTTGATACGGTGGATCTTGTTGCTTCAAGAATTCAACATCACAATAAAAGATAAGAAAGGAGCTGAAAATGTTGTTGCAGATCATTTGTCCAGACTTACAACAGGCTCATCTTTTGATAGCACACCTATCAATGATTCTTTTCTTGATGAGTTTTTATTTTATGTCAATTCTATGCCTTGGTTTGCGCATATAGTCAATTTTCTCGTAACAAGAAAGATCTTGTCTCAATGGTCATATCAAGACGAGAAAAAGTTTTTGACTGAGGTGAAAATTTTTATTGGGATGACCCATATTTGTTCAAATATTCTCCTGATTAAATCTTTCGGAGATGTGTACCCGACAATGAGGTAGGTAGTGTCATTAAATTTAGTCACTCAGAAGCATGTGGAGGTCATTTTTCTTCAAAGAAAACATCTGCGAAAATCTTGCAGTGTGGATTTTATTGGCCCACTTTATTTAAAGACAGTCATACCTTTTGCAAAAGTTGCGAAAATTGTAAAAAATTAGGGTCCATTTCTAAAAGAAATATGATGCCTCTGAACCCTATCCTTGTCATTGAAATTTTTGATTGTTGGGGAATTGATTTCATGGGTCAATTTCCATCCTCATTTGGATATTTGTATATTCTGGTTGCAGTTGATTATGTCTCAAAATGGATTGAGGCAATTCCATGTCGACAAAATGATCATAAAACTGTTCTCAAATTTTTAAAAGAAAATGTCTTAAGTCGATTTGGAATCCCTCGAGCTATCATCAGTGATGGGGGAACACATTTTTGTAATAAACTATTTGAATCTTTAATAAAGAAATACGGTATTACCTATAAAGTTGCTACCCCTTATCACCCTCAGACAAGTGGACAAGTAGAATTAGCAAATAGAGAAATTAAACAAATTTTAGAAAAAATAGTTAACTCAAATCGTAAAGATTGGTCTTTAAGACTAAACGATGCACTTTGGGCTTACCGTCTTGCTTTTAAAACATCTTTAGGTATGTCACCCTATCGGTTAGTCTATGGAAAACCTTGTCACTTGCACCGTAGAACTGGAGCATAAAGCATTCTGGGCCATTAAAGCTTTCAATTTAAATCTTGATGATGCTTGCAAGTTACGTAAATTGCAAATAAATGAACTTGAGGAATTGAGAAATGATGCATATGAAAACTCAAAAAATTATAAAGAAAGAACAAAAGCTTTTCATGACAAATCTATTTTGAGGAAATCTTTTGAAATTGGTCAAAAAGTTCTGCTTTATAATTCTCGTCTTCACCTATTCCCTGGAAAATTGAGATCTAGGTGGACTGGTCCTTTTATTGTCAAACATGTATATCCTTATGGGGCCATAGACATTGAGAATCCTAGGAATGGTAATGTGTCTAAGGTCAATGGACAAAGACTTAAACCATTTCTAGAAAATCAAGCTGCTGAGGTAGAATTCATATCCCTTTCTGATCCTTGTTATGTGAAAAATTTACTCTAATTTTGTAGCTTGATTTTGTTGTGTAGCTCTTTAGCTCCCCGGTAAAATGGCGGATGACGGTACTCCGTGACTCTCAAGTCGGTTTGCTCTCTTTCAGTTTCCCAAAATAACTGATTTCTTCTTCTTCAAAATGGATATCATTCTCTCAAACCTGAGAAAACATTTTCTTTCTCTTCCTCAAAATGTTCTAACAAAAATTTACAAGGCTAGATGTGAAAGATTGAGATTGTTAATGCACAAAGGTATACCAGAAGATGTACGTTGGATAATCGAAGCAAAGGTCCGATTAGCTGGTGAGTCTTCAATCTCATTTGACTCATACATGCCAGGTCTTGGTAGAAGTTCATATTCTAAAAGGAGAAGAGCAAAAAGATTGCAAGTCTGTCACATATGTGGACGATGGAATTGTAACAAGCGATGTCGTTCTTTGGGGATGGTTTCCAAAAACAGAGAAGATAAAATTTTCTTCATTAAGAATGGACTGAGTAAAGAGTCATTAGATGATATCTTATTGACTCTTGATACGCATTCTTGTGGTTTGGTGCATCGTGAACTTCTTAATTTGTGGAATCTCTTCAAGGATGAACAAAAGCAATATAGTCTTGGGAATCTGACTCTAAAAGACCCTGTTTGCCAATTTATAAGAAAATTGGATAGGAAGCTTATCCTCGACTCATAGAAGGCGTTTAAGCCATTTCTGGACGTGAAACCAGAGGCAGATGTGAGCCACATCCACAACAACATGTACATATTTTCTTCTTCTTCTTCTTCTTCTTCTTCTTCTTCTTCTTCTTCTTCTTCTTCTTCTTCTTCTTCTTCTTCTTCTTCTTCTTCTTCTTCTTCTTCTTCTTCTTCTTCTTCTTCTTCTTCTTCTTCTTCTTCTTCAAAAAAAAAAAAAAAAAAAAAAAAAAAAAGAAAGAAAAAAAAAAAAAAAAGAAAAAAAAGAAAAAGTATGTATACATCTTGGGTTTGGCTTTGGTAACACACAATGTGAATGGAGAAATGCATGCATCCTGATCCAGCCTTCTTAATTGAAAAACAAAGAAGGTAGATTGTATCCCACATGTGAGGCAGCCAGTCGTATTATGGCCACTTGTCTCTTTTGGGAGCCCTATGTTGCGCTGGTCTTGAATGGGTCTAATACTGGTCAACAATGCTTTGGCCCAAAGCCGAAAGAGCAGACTACCTCCATCCCAATCTCAAGTAAGTATACACCCATCTTTCATCAGGTTTCTCACAACTTAAAAAAAAAAAAAAATAGAGGGCGAAACTACAGTTGTACTTGGTCTTTAATTAGATTAGGAGCCCCGGGCGGATGCCCGTCCTGTCATAGACTCAGGAGGAGACCTTCACACGCCAGTATGTAAATAAAGTTCGTGTGCCATGCTCTGTAGAGAGCCGTGTGCTACATTCCCAGTTCTTGGAACCAAGGCTCTGTAGCGCTGATGGACAGAAAGAAGCATCCCGTCTTTACAGTGAACGAAAACTGTTATCTGAGCTGTATACTTACTTTAATTAGTAGGTCTCTATGGCGAGTTCTGACTGGCTGCGGTCAGGTACCATCTTCTTAGAATACAGGCCTTTAATTAGGTTTGCAGGAAGATAGAGGGTTGTTCTTCCGTAAGCAGGACGGAAAGGATTCAAAGGTTCTTGTTATCGGTTCGGCAATCCTTGTGGAATTCATATGTTGCACTGGTGACACGCAACTCAAATACATGCCACTACTGCATTCATGACACGCAGTATAAAGATACGCCATAAAAACTGTACATACAGGTATATCTTCGTTTATTATTATATTTCTTTTATCTTTGTATGATTTTGTTGTATTTTGATTTTTGGACAGACGATCCTTTGAGCAGGGTCCTTCAGGGGTTTCTAGACTTCTTTACCCTGATAGTTTTCTTGAAGTTAAAAAAAAATCAAATAGTGGAAAAAAAAGAAAAAAAAAAGATTCTATTTTTTATTTTTAAACTTTTCTGACAACAGCCAACCTACCCATATAGGTGCTATGATTATTTTTTCCCTTCTTTTCCCTATTTAAACACTTCATTCTCTTCACTTTCCTCCAACTCATAATCATTCAGAGGGAAGGTGAAATTATGGGACCTCCTGTTCGTAACATTAAAAATGTCTGTGTTTTTTGTGGGTCAAGTTATGGGAAGGGTTTAGAGTTTGTAAGTGTAGCAAGCGCTCTTGGTCGAACACTTGCTGTAAGGAATATTCATGTTGTATATGGGGGTGGTTGTCGTGGGTTAATGGGGGCTGTATCACTCTCTACATTTCTAGGAGGCAGTCAGGTTTTAGGTGTCATTCCTAAACCTTTAGCTCAAAATAACATCACTGGCAAGACAGTTGGAGAAGAAATTCAGGTATCATCTATGCATGGCAGAATGAAAACAATGCTTGACAACTCTGATGCATTCATTGCCTTACCAGGTGGTTTTGGTACTTTGGAAGAAATTTTTCAAATTGTCTCTTGGGCCCAACTGAACATCCACCATAAACCCATTGGTTTGTTAAATGTTAATAATTTCTTTGATCTTTTGTTATTTTTTCTTGATAAAGCTGTGGAACAGAAATTTATCACTCCTTCGGCAAGAAAACTTCTTATCTCTGCCTCCACTATTGATGAGCTCATTGATAAATTAGAAGCTTTTGAGTATGAACCTGATAAAGTCCTAGCTCAGATAAATTGGTCATCAGGAAGCAGTGAGGGAAGCAGCAAGAAAAAAAAGCCAGATCTGACACTTCATCTTTAATGGGTTTGATTTTATTTATCGTCATTTGTTTCTGGTTTAAATTTGTGTCAGATTTCTCCAGCAGGTAATATCTTCTATCCTTTACTCATCTATATTTTAACATTGCGGACAATGTTGTGATCTGGTTGGGGGAAGGATAAGGATAGTTAAAAAAAAAAAGTAGGGAAGTATGATATGATTTTCATGAACTTGCTAAACCAATGAATATTGGCAGAGTAAGGAGTAATTTTACTCCTGAGACGCATTTTAGTTGAAGAAAGTATGTTTAGTGAGATGACTGTCAGAAACCTACAACAAAACCAATTAAGGATGGCAGAGTAAGGAGTAAATTTTGCCCTTAAGGTAATTTTACTTTTGAGACGCATCATAGTTGAGAAAAAAAAACCATTTTAGAAGTAGCAAAAAGCATATCTTGGGTCATAGCATAAATTTTCTTCTTTCTTATAAATCACATGCTTGGATATGAATGTTGAATTGATGGATTGAGAATGATAGAAATATGCCTTGTGAGATTTTGAGCCTATTAATGAATGGATTGAACATTTGTACCATTCTCTTCTTTCTTGTGTGATTTTCACCTGTGAAAATGTTACTCTAGAACTTGCTTTGATTCTTTTTGAGGTTACATTTTCACATGCATACATAAATATGATTGAGGCATTTTAAAATAGCTACTTTGACCAAATAGCCATCTTTGTATATTTTTCCTTGTGTAACCCATTTGAGCTTATTTGCCTAGTTCTTGTTTTTAGCTTATTACGTACCTTTAAAAAAAAAGAAAAAAAAGGAACATGTTTTTACCTGACCTTAGGGAATAAGAGAGCATTGACTTTGTTCTTAAACAAGTGTGGGGGTGTGTGTGTGTAAAAAAAAGCAAAAAATTAAAAAAAAAAGAAAACGAAAAAAAAAGAAAAGAAAATAAAGAAAGAGCTGACCATCTGATACACTATGTGACATATCCATATCTAGAATAAAGATGGATGCTTGGAAACAACAGGAAGAGAAGGAGAAGGTTTATGCCTAACAATGAATTCAACTCATCAATTTGGGATTAATCTTCAACAAAACATTAGTCAAATATTGGTCATTGTCCTTATTGATGAATGTTCTCAAATATCTTTTCCATTCTAACTATACCATAATGCTCTTTTATTCTCTTTGGTATTTATCTTCTTATATCCATATTATCCCTCCTTCTTTACCTTGACCCCGTTACAACCTTAAATAAAGTCCTCTTGATTTTTGTGTGCATGTGTTCTGAGTAGTGGAGAAGTAGAAGATAAGCAAGCTTATGGTAGTGTAATTTTTCATGGGTTGAAATGAGTGAAATACTTACCTTTTTAATGCTTGAAAGATTAAGAGAAAATCTTGAGAGGATCTATCATTCTTGATTCGTTCTTTTTAACTGAAGTTTCCTTGCTTGTTGGTTTGAGATGTGAAGAAATATTACCTCAAAAAAAAAACAAATGCTTTGTTCCGTTGAATGACTAGTTGCTCTTCTTGTTTCATTAAATTTTTTAGAATTTTTAGCTTTTGAGTCTGTGTCATTTTTTTCTTTGTTCCTTAGTTTTTTTTGTTCTTATGTGTTTTGCTCGGGAGTGCAAAAGTTTAATGTGGGGAAATTTGATAACAATGTATTTTATGCATTTTATAATCCTCTAACTAGGCTTCTTAAGGTTCAATTTGACTTAATTAAGTTAATTTTGTCACATTTTATGAAATTAAGCTTAATTGGATCATTGAAGAAATTATTGCTTGAATTATCATTAATTTGGGTGATTGCATTCTTAAGTAAAGTGGCCACAACTTGAGTTGTAATTATCTGATTAATGTGATTCTGGTCTTGTTGGAAAGTTAAGATAATTCTCTAATAACTATTCACTTGATAGCAAGAGCCACATTAATAGCAATATATTTCATTCATTGTATAACCTTCTTATTTGGCTTTTTCAGTAAACTGGCTATAATTTGAGTTACAAATATCCAATGGATGTGATTTTGGTCTTGTTTTTAAGCTAAGATAAATTTCTACAACTTTCATGAAGGCCTCAAGACCAGAAACACATGTTTGGATAACTCAAATTGGAGTTGAAGCAAAATCTAGTGTTTTGAACCTGACAGCTTGACCTTTATGCACTCATTAGGCTATATCTCGGGCTATTGGAGTTCAATAATTCTGAAATTTTGATAGTGGAAGGTTAAGACCCATATCTACAACTTTCATTAAGAACACAAAAGCTAGTTCGGATTCCTTGAAGGTGATATTGGGCTTAGAAGTCAGAACAGAGGTGCTGACGTTGGGCCTGACCCGTGAGCAGTAATTGGGCCATATCTTGGGCTGTGGTTATTGGATTTGGCTAAACTTGGTGTCTCTGGAAAGCTGAGACAATGTGCTAGAACTTTCATGAAGACCACTTGACTCAAAAATGACGCATGCCATGAGTTCAGAAGGGAAACATTTCGGAGACAAGAATCCACCCACCATTTAACTCTTTTATCATTTTGTTATCATCATCCATCATCTCTTTTGGCTATTTGTACTCTTCTAATTCTATAAAAAGAGGCAATGGCTGATCATTTGAGGGTGTTAGCTTAGTGTTAGTCTAGATTTTACTTTAATATTTGTATGTTGATTGCTTCCTTTGTTGTAATTTTCTCTTGTTCTTAAGTGAAGTTATGTTCATCTTTCTCTTCTTCTCTCTCTTTTCTTTCTTCTTGTCTATGAGTAACTAAATTTTCATCTTGCTTGGGTGAAAAGGTGAAGCTCTTGGTAATAAGTTAAGATTAGATTAATTTCTTTCTTGTGCTTTAAATGATATATTTTTATGTGATCTTTATATGAGTTGTATGTTGTTTCCAATTAATTTAGAAACTTTTCTTGTATAATGAATATCTTGATCCATTGTAGACAATAGGATTGACACAAAGGATGCTTTTGACGATTTACAAGTATTGGTAGATAGTTATTGGAACCATTATATGATTACATGATTAAACTTTGAATGTTAAATCTTCCGATTGGAATCTTCATTATGCATGATTTCAATTGAGTTATAAAACGAAATAATCTTATCTTTAATTTATTACCAAGAGTGGATCTCCTAACCCAAGCAAATCCTTTTCCTTTGTGAACAACTCATATCATCTTTAATTTTATGACACATCTTTTCTTTACCTCAATTAATTAGTTTTCCTTCATCAATTCCCTGTGGATCGACCTCGGACTCCCGAGAATTTATTACTTAAGACAACCTACACTTGGGTTTGAAACTATATAATTATATCCCATCAAAAGTCCTTAGAATAGTAAGTTTGATAGCATAGGACATCAAGTGGATGACTTGATCGTGAGATCCTATTGGATAAAAGACTATTCTTAAATGTCCCTAGTCAAGTATTATTGTTAATTAGGACAATAATAATGCATTGAGACTAATATGTGCGCAGACTGATGACCACATTTCACAAGTAATGGATATGAGATATCAAGTCTACACATGGATACATATTAGAGTAATGATGTATTGGATAGACCCGCCATGAGAATGCTACATGATTCGTTACGTGAGTGTCATAAGTGATTCTCATTGTGATAATAGTGTATGTGGTCCTTTGACCTGAAATCACTACGATTCCTACATGACGAGTTGTGTGTTTTAATGCCATCAAACGTCATCTGTAACAAGATAATTATAAAGTTGGTTATTAGACATACCGCGATACATGTGGAGGGATGTGAGTGACCTAGATGGGATTTGTCCCTCCTACATAACAGGAGTGATATCTTCGAGCCCCCTGATTGAGTGAGACTACGAAATGCATGGCCATGCTCAAATGAGTCAATATGAGATATTGATCTCATTTGTTATTACTATGTCTACTCAGGAATCAGGAAACTGAAGATTAAACTAAACAAGGGTGACACGTTCCATGCCTTGTGTTCAATCTGGATATCTAGACAAAGGGACTAAACTACACAGAAACATTGATCACGGATAGGTTATGTCAAATCACTGACATTCTCATTACTTGGGTAGCAGTGATGTGTTGCTAGATACCGCTCACTGTTTGTAATATTAAAATGAGATTTTAATGTTACTACCAACGTCATGAGAACCTGCAGGGTCGCACACTTAGAACAGACTAAATTGGAGCAATAAGGATCCAAGTTGGACTCGGATTCAATTGTGGGCCTAACTCATAACAGATGGGTTTAGGGTTGCACAGCTTACCTTGCTACTGCTCACACTCACTTAAGGCAGCCACTATTATAAATAGTACTGCTAAGGGGCTGCTACATATGTTACATCATAACCCTAGCCGCACCTAAGAAAGTGAGTGAGAGATAGTGAAAGGTTCTTCTCTTCTATTCACAGCTAGCACCGCGAAACAGAGGCGTGACTCCTTTTTGCAAGTATGTTCGTGTGGATACCACAGAAACATCGTCGCTATTACAATGTTGGTGATTCACCTCGCTTGCGTTCATCACGCTTCAAGAGGTAAACTTTTAAAACTCGGATTATGGACTTTTCGCATGGATCTTGTGAGGGAATTCTACTATTCCACTGCGAGATATTTTGATCCGCAATTCCCAATAGTGGTATTAAAGCCACTTGCGAAACCATGATTCGATTTTCTGCTTTTCTTGTTATATGCGATAACATGATTCATTACTTTCTTTTCATAAAAGATATGATCTTTATATGTTATTTCTAAAATTGAAATAATGATTTATGAAATCGTGTTCTGTTTTATTTGTTGTTTACGAAACAAGTTGATGTTTTTGAAACCATGAAGATGTTCATATATTTTTGCAAAAAACTTATTTGAAAGCTTTCTGTTTCTGCATTTTTCTGGTATATATATATATGATATGTATGATTCTGCGAAAACTGTTTTGAATGCTTTCTGTTTCTGCATATTATCTGTATGAATGCGATATACACAGTAGCGTGACACAAGGTTTTGGAAACCTTGTTTCCGTTTAACGGTGGCTATGAAGCTTCCTCATGACAGTGGATCCCCGTCGGGGCGCTGCCCGAACCCCATTCCGTGGTGTGTGATATTCGAAAGTGCAATATTCAAAACTGTTTTTTATAATTCACAAAATAATAATGTGTTATTGCTTTGTGTTTATGTATTCTTAGAGATGCATGGTGCATGGTTATGGCCTTAGTCTTTATTTTATGCTATTTAGGTTATTTTAAATACGACCTACGTGTCGTGCCTTTCTCTCTAATTCTGATTGTACATTCTCTTCTCATCTAACTCCCCTCGAATGTAAAAGAGGTTTCTATAATATAATCTTCATGTGGAGACAAGGAGACGACATCAAGTGAGGATGTTGGTGGGAGACGCTTAGTGAAGCTGGCATTAGTTAATGCTACTCTCTTAGAGGCCATAACCATGTCACGTTTATTATATGCTTTATATGTATGAGATGCATGGATGATGTTTATGGTATGTTAAACAAGTTTAATAAATGGTGAGATCTAATAATAAAATTCCCTCAAAGAAAATATTAAGTCATTATGTGATGCCTTCCAATGCGTGGCACTCGTCAAGACTAATATCGATTAAGTGTAGGTCTACCAAAGCAGGGTGCCTTTATCTATATTAGTAAGATGCGATGGGATAAGAGTAATATCCAAATGCCAACCATTGGGTCTGACTTAACTAGGCCATTTTAATAGGATTGAAGGCTTAGAGGCATAAAGTTGGGCTTTAGTCCATTAGATGGATTAGAATAAGTGTTATTCACTCAACTATCCAAGAGTTGCATGTGATGTAATTGAAAAGAGTTTCCTACTTAAATAATTGAATTTTGGGCGATTAGCCAAAACTGACTCAAAGCTAGGTGAAATATGGATCTTGGCCCACTAGGAAATCTTTCGATGGGATTTTTCGAGTCAATGCTGAGGGTCATTGATTTGAATAAAATAGTGGGAGACGTATTTAATTAAAGACCTTGTTAAATATGTTTATGACATGATACTTATATTTTGCATATTTCTGTTGATAGATTACCATGGCAACAAACACATCAAGTAACTTATCATTGCAATCAGTCCTTGACAAGGACAAGTTGTTTGGGACAAATTTCCTAGACTAGTACAAGAACTTGAGGATTGTCCTTAAGCAAGAGAAAAAGCTGTATGTTTTAGAACAGCCTATTCCTGAGCCACCTGCTACTAATGCCCCTAGAGCTGAAAGAGATGCTTATAAGAAGCATCAAGATGATGCCTTAGATGTCGGATGTCTAATGCTAGCCACCATGAACTCTGAGCTCCAAAAGCAACACAAGAACATGGATGCCTACGATATGATCGTACACCTTAAAAAGCTCTTTCAAGAGCAGGCTAGACATGAGAGATTCGAGGTCTCTAAAGCACTGTTTCAGTGCAAGCTGGTAGAAGGAAGCCCTGTTGGTGCTCATGTACTCAAGATGATTGGGTACATTGAAAACCTAGAGAGACTTGGTTTTCCTTTAGGCCAAGAGTTGGCCACTGACTTAGTTCTGCAATCGTTGTCGGAAAGTTTTAGTCAATTTGTCATGAACTACAACATGAATGAAATTGACAAATCACTACCAAAGCTGCTAAGCATGTTGAGAACTGCTGAGCAGAACATAAACAAAGGCAAAGGAAAGGCCATAATGATGATCCATAAGAATAAGGGCAAGAAACAGCAGCAAAAACCCCAGGACAAGTGGAAGGGTAAGGGCAAGGAAAAGTCCAAGCCTAGCACTTCTGGCTTGAAATCAGTGGGTGGAGTGGCTAAGGAAGGTACATGCTTCCACTGCGGTCAGACCGGACATTGGAAGAGGAACTGTGCCAAGTACCTAGAGGAGCTCAAGAAGAAGAAGGGAAATGAGACCTCCACTTCAGGTATTTTTGTTATAAAAGTCAATTTATCTACTTCTGCATCATGGGTATTAGATACTGGATGTGGATCTCACATTTGTGTAAATGTGCAGGATCTAAAGAGCAGTAGACCATTGACTAAGGGTGAAGTCGACCTACGAGTGGGAAATGGAGCAAAGGTTGCTGCACTAGCCGTAGGGACTTATTTATTAGCTTTGCCAACTGGCTTGTAATTGAATTGGATAATTGTTACTTTGTGCCTGCTATTAGCAGGAATATCATTTCTGTTTCTTGTTTGGACAAGAAGGGTTTTACTTTTATAATTAAGAACAAAAGTTGTTCTTTTATTTGAATGATATTTTCTATGGTAGTGCACATTTGAGTAATGGACTTTATGTCCTTGATCTCGAAACGCTCATTTATAATATAAATACAAAGAGGTTCAAGTCAAATGATATGAACCCGACTTATCTCTGGCATTGTCGTTTGGGCCATATAAATGAGAAACATATTTCCAAACTCCATAAAGATTGATTCTTGGACTCGTTTGATTACGAATCATATGAGACATATGAATCTTATTTATTGGGAAAGATGACTAAGGCCCCATTCACTGGACAAGGTGAAAGGGCTAGTGATCTTTTGGGCCTCATACATAGTGATGTATGTGGGTCACTAAACACACTAGCTAGAGGCGATTTTCAATATTTCATTACATTTACTGATGATTTCAGTAGATATGGATTTGTATATCTTATGAAGCACAAATCTGAATCCTTTGAAAAGTTCAAAGAGTTCAAGAATGAAGTACAAAACCAACTCGGCAAAAGTATTAAAATCCTTCGATCAGATCGAGGAGATGAATACTTAAGCCAACAGTTTGATGATCATCTGAAAGAGTGTGGGATAGTATCTCAACTCACTCCTCCTGGAACACCACAATGGAATGGTGTTTCTGAAAGGAGGAACTGGACTTTGTTGGACATGGTCCGATCCATGATGAGTCATGCAGACCTTACAGGCTCCTTCTAGGGACATGCTCTGTTAACAGCAGCTTTCACACTTAATCGTGTTCCATCTAAGACGGTTCAACAGACACCATATGAGATATGGACTGAAAGACAACCCAGTATGTCTTTCATGAAGATTTGGGGTTGCGAAGCTTATATGAAACGTCAAGTTTCTGATAAGCTTGGCCCTAAATCAGATAAATGCTTCTTTGTGGGGTATTCCAAGAAAACCAAGGGATACTATTTCTATAATCCTACCGAGGGCAAAGTGTTTGTCGCACGGACTACTGTATTCTTGGAAAAGGAGTTTATCTCCAAAGGAATCAGTGGGAGGAAAGTAGAACTTGAAGAAATTCAATGTTCACAGAGTAGCAGCGAACCAATGGTGGAAATAGAGCAGCCTCCACAAGTCGTTGTGGAACCACAATCTGCTCTAGCAGCACAAGACCCGCATAGGTCTAACAGGATATGTCATCAACCAGAGAGATATGGATTTCTCATAACTCAGCAAGGTGACGTATTGCTCATGGATCAAGATGAGCCTGTGACTTACCAGGAAGCCATTATTGGCCCAGAATCTGAAAAATGGCTTGAGGCTATGAGATCTGAAATGGAATCCATGTATGCCAACCAGGTATGGACCTTGGTTGACCCACCTGAAGGGGTAAAACCCATTGGGTGCAAGTGGGTTTTTAAGAAGAAAACCGACATGGATGGTAATGTGCATACCTTTAAGGCACGATTGGTGGCTAAAGGTTTCAAGCAAATTCATGGTGTAGACTATGATGAGACTTTTTCCCCGGTTGTGATGCTTAAATCCATTCGGATCTTGCTTGCTATTGCAGCATACCATGATTATGAAATTTGGCAAATGGATGTCAAAACTGCTTTCCTTAATGGAAATCTTCTCGAGGATATGTACATGACACAACCTAAGGGTTTTGCCACTCCACAGGATGCTAGAAAGGTATACAAGTTGCAACGATCTATTTATGGATTGAAGCAAGCTTCCAGAAGTTGGAATCTTCGTTTTGATGATACAATCAAATAGTTTGGTTTCATTAAGAATGAAGAAGAATCTTGTGTCTACAAGAAGGTTAGTGGGAGCACAGTTGTCTTTCTAGTATTGTATGTAGATGATATACTACTAATTAGAAATGACATCCCCACCCTACAGTCTGTAAAGACTTGGTTACGGAAGTGCTTTTCTATGAAGGACTTAGGCGAAGCCACCTATGTATTAGGTATAAGGATCTATAGAGATAGATCGCAGAGATTGCTTGGCCTAAGTCAGAGTACATACATAGACAAAGTGTTAAGACGATTTAACATGCATGAATCTAAGAAAGGACTCTTGCCTATGTCGCATGGTATAAGCCTATCTAAGGCTCCATCCCCTTCCACCCAGGATGAGAGGGATCGCATGAGTAAGATTCCATATGCATCTGCAATTGGATCTATCATGTATGCCATGTTATGTACTCGACCAGATATCTCGTATGCTCTGAGCATGACGAGCAGGTACCAGTCTGATCCCGGTGAGAGTCACTGGAGTGCTGTCAAGAACATCTTTAAGTACTTAAGGAGGACTAAGGATTCGTTCTTGGTATATGGAGCTGAGAAGGAACTAGTTGTAAAGGGTTACACTGATGCTAGCTTCTAAACCGATAAGGACGACTCCAGATCGCAATCGAGTTTTGTTTATTGCCTGAATGGTAGGGCTGTGAGCTGGAAGAGTTCAAAGCAGGAGACAGTCGCTGATTCTACCATAGAGGCTGAGTATATTGCTGCCTTCAATGCAGCAAAGGAAGCCGTTTGGATTAGAAAGTTCATTATTGAGCTTGGTGTAGTTCCTAGCATTGTGGACCCAGTGGACCTCTATTGTGATAATAATGGAGTCATTGCACAAGCTAAGGAGCCCAGATCTCACCAGCGATCCAAACATATACTTAGGCGCTTCCATCTCATTCGAGAAATCATCGATAGAGGAGATATGAAGATATGCAGAGTACCAGCATATGATAACATTGTTGATCCACTAACGAAGCCTCTTGCACAGCAAAAGCATGAGGGTCACACTAGGTCTTTAGGCATTAGAAATATGCTTGATTGACTCTAGTACAAGTGGGAGATTGTTGGTGTATGCCCTAGTGCCAATACATTTTGTTTGTATTTACATACATTATATTATGCTATTTTTGATATATGAGGCATTTTATTTATTGTGTTCTTTTTGGTAGACATAATAAAGTCCTTAGAATAGTAAGTTTGATAGCATAGGACATCAAGTGGATGACTTGATCGTGAGATCCTATTGGATAAAAGACTATTCTTAAATGTCCCTAGTCAAGTATTATTGTTAATTAGGACAACAATAATGCATTGAGACTAGTATGTGCGTAGACTGATGACCACATCTCACGGGTCATGGATATGAGATATCAAGTCTACACATGGATACATATTAGAGTAATGATGTATTGGACAGACCCGCCATGAGAACGCTACGTGGTTCGTTACGTGAGTGTCATAAGCGATTCTCATAGTGATAATGGTGTATGTGGTCCCTTGACCTGAAATCAGTACGATTCCTACATGACGAGTTGTGTGTTTTAATGCCATCAAACGTCATCTGTAACAATATAATTATAAAGTTGGTTATTAGACATACCGTGATACATGTGGAGGGATGTGAGTGACCTAGATGGGATTTGTCCCTCCTACATAATAGGAGTGATATCTTCAGGCCCCCTAATTGAGTGAGACTACGAAATGCATGGCCATGCTCAAATGAGTCAATATGAGATATTGATCTCATTTGTTATTACTATGTCTACTCGGAAATCAGGAAACTGAAGATTGAACTAAACAAGAGTGACACGTTCCATGCCTTGTGTTCAATCGGGATATCTGGACAAAGGGACTAAACTACACAGAAACATTAATCACGGATAGGTTATGTCAAATCACTGAAATTCTAAGTACTTGGGTAGCAGTGATGTGTTGCTAGATACCGCTCACTGTTTGTAATATTAAAATGAGATTTTAATGTTACTATGATCTATCGATAATTTCAGCTCTTCAATGCCTTTTGTTTGATCTAATTGGACCCCATATATGCTCAATTATTGACATTTAGCTAAGTTTCTGATTTAGAGTTGTCTTTGGATGTTTATTGTGAAACTATGCTTAAATGTAGTTATAAACACTCATAAATGTATTGTGACTTTCAGGAGATCTATGAGTGATGGAGTCCATTGGCATTGAACCATTGAGAAGAAAGTTAAAGACTCAAGAAAATCAGTATCAACCCCTAGAAGCAAAAAAAGAAGGGCATTCATGAAGAATCAAGGTTGGATTTCAAGAAAGTGATCAACACGGCCCGTGTCAAATGACACGGGGTAGGCCGTGTACGTCTCTGACTTCACCAGGAAAAATCAATTTTCAGCCCTGACCGAGAACACGGCCCGTGTCAAATGACATGGGGTGAGCCGTGTTCTTCTCTGACTTTGGAATTAGCTGGAGTTCTGTTACCAGAATCAGACACGGGTTAGGTCGTGTCATATGACACAGCCCGTGTCATCGGCTCAGAAGTTTAATTTCATGTTTTAATGCTAAATTAGGTATCAAAACCTATAAATAGGGTTGCTTAGAGTTCCTAAAGGAGGTCTGGACTGGGAAACTACCAAGAGGCTAAGGAGAAGACCAAGAACAAGGGAGAAGGAGATTGGATCAAAGATTGGAGTCTCGGGTTCGAGCAATTGGAGATCAATCATCCTAAACCTTTGGAAACTAGTTTGATCTTTAGTTTTCTTCTACACGTCTATTCTTGACAATGTTTTTCTTCTTCTATTCTTTTGGTTTTGAATTTGCCATGTGTGGCTAGTTTTCTTATATGGTTAAGGGAAGATGAAACCCTAGTTTTGATTATGTGATTCTTGCATATTTCCTTATATCAATACAATTGTGTTTTTATTCATATGTTTATGTTCTTAATTTAGTATAAAGGTTTTTATACTCTTTGCTAATTTCAAAAGTGGTAAAACTAGGATTGTTATGCGCGGTTGCGGTGGTAGGACTAGTGAGGCATATGATCTAAGTAATTTAATCCCGGTGTGAGATTGGATCTTAGTGTGATTGGTTTTCTAAATCTTAATGCAATTAATAAGTAGGTGTAAGAGCGGTTGCTTTACAAATAATTATTGATTAGGGATTGATTTGAGCGGTTGCTGAATTAACCAAAACTTAAGGAAAACAGAGAATTAATCTCATAATCACATAAAAACATAATTGACCATGTTAGCATAAAGGATATATGGGTTAGCATAATCATATAAATCTAGTGGTGGATTCCATCTCTTAACCATTGTCTTTTAATTGATTTTCCAAATTATATTTACTGTTTTTATTTTGGATTCAATTTCTGTTTTTAATTTCAACAAACAAAACCCCCATTTTATTGTTTACTATTTTTGAGTGTTTAAATTAGGATTCAATTTATAGTGTTAATTGAATTAGTTATCTGTGGATCGATCCTAGCTAACTACAACTGGTTGCAAGGTTTTTATTTTTGGTGGAACTTGGCAACTGATTTTCATTCTAAATTTTAATCACAATCCACACCACACCAAATTTTGGAGCCGTTGCCGGGGAACTAATTGTTCAATTGCGCTATTAGTTTGTTTCCTATTTTTTCACTCTGTTTTTATTTCATTTTTTTAATTCTCTTCTTCCTCCTTTCTGACTTTTTGCAGGTGTTCATGTCCAGTGGTGACGTAAACGAGCAATTGAGGAATCTAAGGTATTACTTTGAACAAGTCAGTTCACAGTTTCCTCTTCAATTTACACCTGCTGACGTCGAAGCTGCCCACCACATAGATCTATCAAATTCTGAGATATCTGAGGAGACACCTGAAGAAGTGGTGATGGCAGAATCTACTCTAAGGACGTTGGGTGCTCCAAATGTAGATCAACAGCCTCTATGCATAGAAATTCCAGTAAATGAGGAGGCAATTGAAGTCTGGCTTGATCCATCTTTTACCATCTTTCAATGGATTAGCCAGAGAGGACCCCAACAAACACCTGAAGGAGATCCATGTGGTGTGCTCTAGCATGAAGCCTGCAAGAATTCCAGTGGATCAAGTCAAGCTAAGGGCATTCCCATTCTCTTTGAAAGATTCTGCAAAGAAGTGGCTATACTACTTGCTACCCGGATCCATCCAAACATGGTAGGATATGGCTCGAGCTTTCCTAGACAGATATTTCCCTGCCTCAAAAGCCGCAACCATCCTAAAAGAAATCTGCGACATCCAGCAAAGGCATGGGGAATCACTTCATGATTACTGGGAGCGGTTTAAGAGGCTATGTGCTAGTTGCCCTCAACATCAAATTAGTGAACAACTTTTGATTCAGTACTTCTATGAGGGTCTGCTAGTGATGGATCGTAATATGATTGATGCTGCTAGTGGAGGAGCATTGGTTGATAAGACTCCTCAAGAGGCCAGGAATTTGATCTCAAGAATGGCTGTGAACACTTAACAATTTTTCACTCGAAATGACACTGGAGTGCGAGCAGTAAAAGAAGTAGAAACAGTCAGTTTGTAACAACAAATGACCCAGTTGACTGCCATGGTTCAGCAGTTAATGGACAATGGAAAAGCAGCGGTGAATGCTTGTGGGATTTGTTGCTCTTCAGGACATCCCACTGATATATGTCTCACTCTTCAAGAAGACACAAATGAGGAGGTAAAAATAGTAGGGGGATATTCTGGACCTTCTAACAACTACAACCTCTACTCGAACTCATATAATCCGAGGTGGAAGGATCATCCTAACTTGAGCTCTGGAAAGCAGCCCCAAAATCAACCTCTAACCTATGGACCTCTAGGATTTCAGCAGAGGCAAGCACCTTTTCCTCCGAGGCATCAACAAGTTCAAGCTCCTAGGCAATCTGAGCCTTCACTAGAGGAGTTGGTGAAGCAAATGGCCACTAATAATATTCAGTTTCAGCAAGAGACAAAGGCCACCATTCATAACTTGCAGAACCAAGTGGGACAATTGGCCACAGAGATCAATAAGGTTCAGAGCCAACTTTCTGGGAGACTTCCCTCACAACCAGATGTGAATCTGAGGGAAAATGTGAGTGCTGTCATATTGTGAAGTGTAAAGAGGTTAGATGAACTTCCATCTCTCCCACAAGCTACTAAAGAGCAAGAGCAAGAGCCTAAGGAGGTAAATGAAGAGAGGCAACACTCTAAGGCCCCCAAGGTAAGTATCCCTGAACTACATCCTAGGCATATCACTAAGGCTCCATTCCCTAGTCGGCTAGTGAAGAGCAAGAAAGATGAGGGTGAAAAGGATAGAGATATTCTTGAGACTTTCAGGAAAGTGGAAGTCAATATTCCTTTGCTGGATGCAATTAAGCAAATTCTAAAATATGCCAAGTTTCTTAAGGAAGTATGCGCCCAGAGGAGGCAGATGAAGGGTGATGAGAGAATTAATATAAACCAAAATATTTTAGCCCTCATTCAACCTATGCCTCAGAAATGCAAAGATCTAGGGACTTTTATCATTCCATGTGTTATAGGCAATTATAGATTTGAGCATGTCATGCTAGATTTGGGTGCTTCTATTAATATAATGCCCATGTCTATTTTTAACTCTCTTGGACTTGGCCCTTTGCACTCTACAGGTATAGTGATCCAGTTGGCTAATAGGAGCACTGGGCGTCCAGCTGGGTTGATTGAAGAAGTGTTAGTGAAGGTTGATAAGCTCATCTTTCCTGCAGATTTCTATGTTCTGGAGATGGAAGGGGAGTCTCCATCCAACAAGGCTCCATTCATTCTAAGAAGGGGAGTTTCACAAGACTCAATTGTTCAGTTTAATATTTTTGATGCTATGAAGCATCCTGTGGAGGAGCATTCTGTTTTTCATATTGATTTACTTGCTGAATTAGTTGAGGAAACTTATGATGAATTGTGTGTTGAATTTTCTGATCTTATTAGTTTCAATGATTCTATCCTTAGCAATGCATGTGTTGATTGTGATAGTGATATGACTTATGCTATTTGTGCTGAGATTTCTATATACTTGAAAGCTGATGATTCTGTTCATGCAGCAAATAATAATATTGAAGGATCTACCAATAATGACCATGACATAGTTGCAGAATCTAAGACACAAAGGGAGATGGAGCAGAAGTCATTATCCGAACATTGGAAGTATGCATACTCAGTGGATGATAAATAACTTTCTGTGTTCATGACCAAGAACCTCCTTGCTGAACAGGAGGAGAGCTTGCTACAAATTCCGAGGGGGCATCAGAAAGCTTGGGATCCAAGTGATAGCGCTTTAGTGAATTCCAAAGAAATTAAGGAGAACCAATGGGACCCCAACAGTGAAAACTCTCATGCTACTTCAAGTTTAACTTGGTCATTACACTTCAAGATATGGGACCCTGGTGACTGTTCTCATGATGTTTCAAACAATGGAGACCTCCTCATTTGATAAGGATGTTTCTTCTCTCTTTCTTTTATTTTACTTGTCCTGGTTTAATTGATGATTTTGATGGATATTATTTTTCTTTTGAGCTTTACATTGAGGACAATGTAGAATTTAAGTGTGGGGGAGGAGTTTACATTCTACTTTCTGTTTTAATTTTTATTTAATTCTGTTTTTGAAAAAAAAAGTGTTTTTGTTTAATTTCCAATGATGTTTTGAGATTTGTGAAGTTTGAGTTTGAAGCAAGTGAAATTCAGGGTTATGATTTATAAATTTCTTCTTCCGTCTTGAATTTGACATGCTTGGCTTTGGATGTTTGATTGGTGGATTGAGATTGATAAATGCATACCTTGTGAGATTTTGAGCCTATTGATGGATGAATTTAGCATTTATATCATTCTCCTTTTTCTTATGTGATTTTCACTCATGTCATTTGATCACTCTAGAGCTTGCCTTGATTCTTTTTGAGGCTACATTTTCACTTGCATGCATAAACATGATTGAGGCCTTCTTTCTTCTTTCTTGAGTAACTACTTTGGCCAAATAGCTAACCTTGCATCATTTTCCTTTGATTAACCCCTTGAGCCTATTGCCTATTCTTTGTCTTAGCTCATTATATGCCTTATGTGAAAAACCATGATTTCACCTTACCTTAGGGAATGGGAGAATATTGGTTCATTTTCATTGGAGGAGCTTTTTTGCTTGTGGGCAATGTGTAGTACAAGTGTGGGGTTGTGTTCTTGATGTGCAAAATGCAAAGTGTTGGTGGAAAAAAATGCAAAGAAAAAGAATAAATGCAAGAAAGGTTGTAAAAGGAAAGAAAGAAAAAGGAAAGGAATATGTAAAGAGAATGCGCATTATATAGAATTAAAGGAAAAATTTCATGCTTGTTACTTGTCAATTGAGTTCCTCCCCAATATTCCCTTATTCTCTTAGGTACTTATCTTGCCATATTCATACTATTTCTTTCCCTTACCTTGGCCCCATTACAACTTTAAATAAAATCCTCTTGATTTTTGTGTGCATGTGTTTGAGTAATAGAGAAGTAGAAGATAAGCAAGCTTATGGTAGTGTATTTTTCATGGGCTGAATTGAGTGAAATACTTACCTTGTAAACACTTGAGAGAGTGAGAGTGTATCTTGTGAGGATCTATCATTCTTGATTCATACTTTTCAAATTGAAGATACCTTGCTTATTAGTTTGAGATGTAAAGATTTGTTATCTCTTGAATGTTTTCACCCTTTGAATCTTTTCTTGCTCTTCTTGCTTACAATCTTTTGCCTTTCTTGAATTTAATTGGAAATTGAGTCTTTTTAAGCTTTTGAATTTATTTTGTTTTTCCTTGTTCCCTAGTTCGGTCTTATGTTTTGCCCAGGAGTGCAAAAGGCTAAGTGTGGGGGTATTTGATCTATCGATAACTTCAGCTCTTAAATGCCTTTTGTTTGATCTAATTGGACCCCATATGTGCTCAATTGTTGACATTTAGCTAAGTTTCTGATTTAGAACTGTCTTTGGATGTTTATTGTGAAACTATGCTTAAATGTGGTTATAAACACTCATAAATGTATTGTGACTTTCAGGAGATCTATGAGTGATGGAGTCCATTGGCATTGAACCATTGAGAAGAGAGTTAAAGACTCAAGGAAATCAGTATCAACCCCTAGAAGCAAAAGAAGAAGGGTATCCTTGAAGAATCAAGGTTGGATTTGAAGAAAGTGATCAACACGGCCCGTGTCAAATGACACGGGGTAGGCCGTGTACGTCTCTGACTTCACGAGGAAAAATCAATTTTCAGCCCTGACCGAGAACACGACCCGTGTCAAATGACACGGGGTAAGCCGTGTTCTTCTCTGACTTTGGAATTAGCTGGAGTTCTGTCACCAGAATCAGACACGGGTTAGGCTGTGTCATCGGCTCAGAAGTTTAATTTCGTGTTTTAATCCTAAATTAGGTATTAAAACCTATAAATAGGGTTGCTTAGAGTTCCTAAAGGGGGTCTGGATTTGGAAACTGCCAAGAGGCTAAGGAGAAGACCAAGAACAAGGGAGAAGGAGATTGGATCGAAGATTGGAGTCTCGGGTTCGAGCAATTGGAGATCAATCATCCCAAACCTTTGCAAACTAGTTTGATCTTTAGTTTCTTTTGCACTTCTATTCTTGACAATGTTTTTCTTCTTCTATTCTTTTGGTTTTGAATTTACCATGTGTGGCTAGTTTTCTTATATGGTTAAGGAAAGATGAAACCCCAGTTTTCCTTATATCAATACAATTGTGTTTTTATTCATATGTTTATGTTCTTAATTTTGTATAAAGGTTTTTATACTCTTTACTAATTTCAAAAGTGGTAAAACTAGGATTGCTATGCGCGGTTGCGGTGGTAGGACTAGTGAGGCATATGATCTAAGTAATTTAATCCCGGTGTGAGATTGGATCTTAGTGTGATTGGTTTTCTAAATCTTAATGCAATTAATAAGTAGGTGTAAGAGCGGTTGCTTTACAAATAATTATTGATTAGGGATTGATTTGAACGGTTGCTGAATTAACCAAAACTTAAGGAAAACAGAGAATTAATCTCACAATCACATAAAAACATAATTGACCATGTTGGTATAAAGGATATGTGGGTTAGCATAATCATATAAATCTAGTGGTGGATTCCATCTCTTAACCATTGTCTTTTAATTGATTTTCCAAATTATATTTACTGTTTTTGTTTTGGATTCAATTTCTGTTTTTAATTTCAACAAACAAAACCCCTATTTTATTGGTTACTATTTTTTAGTGTTTAAATTAGGATTCAATTTATAGTGTTAATTGAATTAGTTCTCTGTGGATCGATCCTTGCTACCTACAACTGGTTGCAAGGTTTTTATTTTTGGTGGAACTTGGCAACTGATTTTCATTCTAAATTTTAATCACAATCCACACCACACCATACTACTAACGTCATAAGAACCTGCAGGGTCGCACACTTAGAACAGACTAAATTGGAGCAATAAGGATCCAAGCTGGATTCGGATTCAATTGTGGGCCTAACTCATGACAGATGGGTTTTGGGTTGCACAGCTTACCTTGCTACTGCTCACACTCACTTAAGGCAGCCACTATTATAAATAGTACTGCTAATGGGCTGCTACATACATTACATCATAACCCTAGCCGCACCTAAGAAAGTGAGTGAGAGATAGTGAAAGGTTCTTCTCTTCTATTCGCAGCTAGCACCGCGAAACAAAGGCGTGACTCCTTTTTGCAAGTCTGTTCGTGTGGATACCGCAGAAACATCGTCGCTACTACAGTGTTGGTGATTCACCTCGCTTGCGTTCATCATGCTTCAAGAGATAAACTTTTAAAACTCGGATTGTGAATTTTTCGCATGGATCCTGTGAGGGAATTCTATTATTCCGCTGTGAGATATTTTGATCCGCAATTCCCAACAGTTTTCACAATCGCGTAATCTTTTTCTAATGTTTTCAAATTGTGTAAATATTTTTCAATGTTTTTGCATTTGCGTAGCATTTTTAAATCGTTTTCTCAATTGCGTAGCTTAAAAATCATTATTTTAAATACGCGTAAAGTTTTTCTAATATTTTTCAATTGCGTAAAATATTTCTTTGCTTTCTAAATTAAATTTCGAAACTTTCTTCATTATATATATATTTTAGCCTTATTTATAGTATTTCCTTAATAGAAATTCTCTAAGTAATATTTCTTACTGTTTCCTTCCAAAATTACTTTTCTTGGATTTAACCAAACAATACATCTCGAAACTTGCTAACGTGCTTCAAAATCCAACGAGTGAGCTATACGTTAGTACTTTTCAAGTATTTATTCTATTTCATATCATTGCTTAATTTCACTAATTAAACTCCAAAATTAATTTACTTTCCTTTATTTTCCAAAATCCATTTAATTATATTTTTATTAAATTAATTACATAAGTCCACAGTTAGGAAATATTTTTGGATTAAAAACATCATAAGTAGGCATGTTGGCCGAAAATCATTATATGCTCCATAAATCATATTTAATTGTTTTCCATTATCTAATCCCTTGTAAAATTCTTAATCCAATTTTCTCATCATTAAATTAGTTAATCCATGATTAGGAAAATATTTTAGAACATTTAGTCCCCTTGGTGGTGTTGAGGTCGTGAGCCCCCTTTTTGGGTTCTTTGGAACCCTCATGCAATCCTTAACATATTATACACATCCTACTATACACAATAATTATCATGCTTTTATAAACACATATTCTAACATATAATCAAAGCTATAAATCATGCATCATCAAAATAATCACAAATGAGAAAGGCTTTAAAACAATCAAATGAATGAATCCTTACGGATTCTCCACTACAAACAAATCCATTTTCTCACCACCAATACATGGTTGATGAGATTAAATCTCTCTCTTACCTTAAGGAAGACAAAACTCTTCTTGGATGCTTTCCTAAGGATTTCGTGTAGCCTCCAAGAAAACCCTAATAAGCTTAAACAAATTACAAAATCATAAACTAAGCTTTGAAAAAGAAAAACCATGGATCAATCATGACTTAGAACTCAGGAATCAACTTAGAAACAAGAAACAAGGATTTTTACCTTGTATAGAAGAAAACTTCAAGCTTGTTTTCCAAACACAAGATGGATGAATTTGAAAAAAATTTATAACATGAAAAGTGTTTAGAATGGTGTTTAGGTTTAAGAAGTGGTGTTAGATAAAATTATAGATGAGTGGAGGTAGGGTTTAGGTGTGGTAGCCGAAAGCTTCACAACGAGGAAGAATGGAGTTTTTGTGTTCTTGGAAGAGAGAGAATAGAGAGAATAGCTTTTTTGGTCTTTGGTAGGATAAAGATGAAGTGAAAACGATCTATTTTCCCTAAGGTTGGCTGTGTAGGTGAATAGAGAGAACATGAGATAATTTGTTTGATATTTTACTACATAGATATTTTAGGAGGCAAGGATAGCTACTACAAGAGACAGGCTTGAAAAATTAAGCCTTGAACCTTCCATTTTGGTGACTTTGGCCATGGAGCATCAAGGAGGAGCAAACCAAGTTTTGGTTCATTTGGTTTCTTAGTTATGCTTAAGCCATTCTAGTTAGATTTCCTTGTTACTTTACTAACTACCTAGTTACATTGGAGTGACTAACCAATCTTCTAGAAGGCACTAGAAAATTCTTGTAACAAGAAACTCTAAAAAGTAGCAAACTAAGTTTTGCTCCATTTGGTTACTATATAGACTTTAGGGTAACTTAGTTAGGTTATTTTGTTTTTAAGCTAACTAGTCCAACCGTCATCGTTGACTACATCCTATTGGCTTAGAAAATTCAAGCCACTAACGTTCACAAATTTCTATTGGTTCACTGAATTGTAAGTCACAAAGAGTTTTTTGGATCTATTGTCCACTGGGCAGAAGCTATTGCTTTTAAGTCAGTAGGTACTTTCCAACAGATAATAAAATAGTATTAAAATATAAAATATTTTTATTTCATAGATAAATTCTAAAAAATAAAAGATCGGTACACGTATCACTCGAAATTGGGTTTAGTAAGATCCCCTAGTTCCGAATAATTAGATAAAGATTTTCCCCGATCCAAAAGTTATTATTTTCCTGACTCGGAGTAAATCAAACACAAAGATAAAAAATAGTCATAGAATAGTCAAAATAAATTTACAGCACACAGAAATCACAAAACAGTACAATTCAAACATTACTGTAAATTAGCAAATTTTGGGGTGTTACATATTATGATTTGAGATTATTTGTGTTGAACATAACTAACTAATCCCATAGCTAGGGCTATTGGGGATATTGTTTTCTTAATTAATTGATTTTGGATTTGAATTTGATTAAGGTAATTTCTTTTGGGTTTATTGTATTGCTTGCATTCTTGTCAAGACTTGATCACTTTTGGCTTGTTTTAATTCATTGTTTGACCGGTGACCATCTGCATCCAATGAGTGGAGCTATATAATAAACCAAGGATTATATTGATGAATGACCAAACATCAATTTATTCTATCAATCGAATTGACGGGTATGTTAGTTCATCTCTTAAATTTAGAGCTTAATGCTTTATTGATTAATTCAACTAAATGACCAAATAGGTGAATTAAATTACAAATAGAATATTGTTTATCCATGACCATTGGAACTCAATAGCAAATAAGAGAATTTGGCAAGAGAATTACCTTATATTATAAATGAATGAAAATCTAGTTAATTGGATTTAAGTGAACCTTGTGCCCTAATTTCCTTCTAATTGTTTTATCCCTATATTGTTTAATTATCCATCATTCTTCTTTATTTTTTTCTTATTTTATTTTAAACTTCTCTTTACATTTATGATTGTTTAAATAACCAAGAGTTTGACGAATCTAGTAATTATTTCTTATTCCTCGTGGGATCGACAATTGGGATTTAAGTCATATATTACTATACTATAGAGTGCATTGCTCATAATGTATTTTACATGTATCAGTGTTCCACTTTGATTTTCTGATAGATTAAACACTTGGCTACAAATTCAACTATTTTCTTTTTCATTCCTGACAACCAAAATTCTTTCTTAAGATTTTGGTACATTTTTGTAGTGCCAAGGTGAATTGTATATTTACTACTATAAGCTTCTTCCAAGATTTTGTTCTTAATTTTTCTTTTTTTTGGAATACACAATCTCCCCCAAAATAAAATGGCCCCATCTGAATCTAAAGAAAAATCTTTTTGTTTTCCTAGCCCTGCTGAGTCACTGAAAGTCTTATGTCCTTAAGTTTTTCTAACAATTCAATTTCTTTAATCGTCAAAGAGGATATATGTAGTGACTTTCTACTAAGTGCATCAACCACTACTACTTTGGCTTTCCCATGGTAGTATTTCAATTCAAAATCATACTCTCTTAAAAAATTAATTCATCTTCTTTGTCTCATATTTAAAAATTCAAAATCATCTTCTTTGAAAAATCATTATCTTGGTCAATCATTTGTTGGATAATGTGGTTCTCCTAGGCAAAGGTAAGTTCAGCATCATCCAAGTTCAGCAATTCTTCCAAGGAACATTCAGGCAAAGATTGATCTAGTTTATTGGACAAGTCATCCAACCAATCACCTTGAAAAGGGAAGCAACAGACAATAGCAAGTTGATCTATGACAATTTTCATTTTTATGGGCGGGATTTGGGCACTTAAGAGGAAAAATAAGAAAGTTAGAAAGGAAGTGAGACGAATGTTGATTAAAATAATTTGAAGTTAATATAATTTTGGTGGTTATGAGACCTTTGATATGGATGTAGGTTATGGAAATTATGAAAATTATTGTATGAGTAATGAAGAATTATGGTGTGTCATTAGGAAGAATTATTTCATGAATTAAAAGAAAATTACTATTGTTAATTAGAGAGAGTTATAGAATATGTAAGGTTGTGTCTTTCAATTCTATAAGTATCCTATGTATTTTGAAGTTGATTAGTAAAGTGAAAATAATTTTTTTTTAAAGTGTCTCTTCTATTATTCTCACTCTAACAAAGTGGTATCAGAGCTAGTGAGATTTGAGTGATGGCAAATAATGGAATGGTTCCATTTCAATTCCCTCGTCTTACAAAAGATAACTATGAAACTTGGTCTCGTCGCATGAAGGCATTGCTTGGATCACAAGATGCTTGGGAGATTGTAGAGAGTGGCTACACTAAGCCACAAAATGAGGCCACTTTGTCTCAAAATGAGAAGGAAGCATTGGCAAAGTCAAAGAAAAAGGACCAACAAGCCTTGTCCCTCATCCATCAAGGTTTGGATGATTTGATGTTCGAGAAGGTGAGCAATGTGTCCACTGCGAAAGAAGCTTGGGGAATTTTACAAAAGTCTCTCCAAGATGCAGACAAGGTGAAGAAGGTGCGACTTCAAATTTTACGACGTGAGTTTGAAGCTTTGCACATGATGGAATTCGAAAGTTTTTCGGATTATAGCTCAAAGGTGTTGGCCAATGTTAATCAAATGAAAAGGTATGGTGAAAACATTGAAGATGATCGTGTGAAAGATAAGATCCTTCGCTCTTTGACTCCGAAGTTTGATTATGTGACTTGTGTTTTTGAGAATTCAAATGATTTAGACACCATGACAATTGATGAATTGTTTGGGGCTATATTAGCCGAAGAAGAAAAATTGTTAAAAAGGCAAAATGAGCCTTTGGAGCAAGCCCTCAAAGCCAAGGTTGCATTACAAGATGATGGAGGAGACAAGAGTCAAAGAGGACGTGGACGTGGACGAGGAAGATGGCGTGGTCGTGGCCAAGGTGGAAGAGGAAGAGGCAATCATGACAATTCCAACATTCAAGAGACAAGCCATCATTCAACTAGGGGCCGTGGAAGAGGAGTGACTAGAGGAAGAGGCAACTATCCTATAACAAATGAGAGGAGGTATGACAAGTCCAATATTGAATGTTTCAATTGTCATAAATTTGGACATTATGCATCGGAATGTCGTTATGGTACTAATGGTGTTGAAGAAAAAGCCAACCTTATTGATAAAGAAGAGGTTGAAGAGCCAACCTTATTGTTAGCACTCAAAGATGATGAAAAGGATGACAAGAGCTCATGGTATCTTGACAATGGTGCAAGCAATCATATGTGTGGCTACAAAGAAAAATTTGTGGAGCTTGATGAGAAGGTGAAAGGCAATGTTTCATTTGGAGACACCTCAAAAGTTCAGATTCAAGGCAAAGGTACCATTTTAATTTCTCTTAAAAATGGTGGTCACAAGTTAGTTACCAATGTTTACTATGTACCCAAATTAAAAAGTAATATTTTGAGTTTGGGACAACTTGTTGAGAAGGGATATGAAATTCATATGAAAGATTGTTATCTTTGGCTTAGAGATTATAATGCTAACTTGGTGGCTAAGGTGTCTATGACAAAAAATAGAATGTTCATGTTGAATCTCAATACAATTGAAGCAAAGTGCTTGAAGGCCAATGTTGAAGATGAAGCATGGTGTTGGCATATGCGATTTGGTCACTTGAATTTTGAAGCACTTAAAGCCTTAGGAGAAAAGATGATGGTGAAAGGGATGCCCTTAATTAACCATCCCAATCAATTATGTGAAGCATGTCTCCTTGGCAAACATGCAAGAGAAAGCTTTCCAAAGGAGGCAACTACAAGAGCAACCAAGCCATTGCAACTTGTTCACACCGATGTGTGTGGCCCAATCAATCCTTCCTCATTTGGTAAAAATAAATATTTTTTACTTTTTATTGATGATTATAGTAGGAAGACTTGGGTTTATTTTATAAAGCAAAAATCAAGAAGTATTTGTAGCCTTTAAAAATTTCAAAGCTCTTGTAGAAAAGGAGAGTGGTTATGTAATCAAATCTCTAAGATCCGATAGAGGAGGCGAATTTACATCTAAAGAATTTAATGAATTTTGTGAAATAAATGGAATTAGTCGCCTCTAACGGTTCCTAGATCACCACAACAAAATGGTGTAGCGGAGAGAAAAAATAGAACTGTTCTTAATATGGCTAGATGTATGTTGAAAGCCAAAAATATGCCTAAAGAATTTTGGGCCGAAGAAGCATTTCTTGTGCAGTTTATTTGCTCAACCGCTCTCCAACAAAAAATGTGAAGGATCTAACACCACAAGAAGCATGGAGCGGGACCAAACCCAGTGTCAATCATTTGCGGGTTTTTGGAAGTGTTGCTTATGTTCATGTGCCCGATCAAGGGAGATCCAAGCTAGATGATCGAAGTGTGAAACATGTTTTTATTGGCTACGATCCAAATTCCAAAGGCTACAAGTTGTACAACCCAAGTAATGACAAGATAGTTGTGAGTCGAGATGTGAAGTTTGATGAAAAAACTACTTGGAGATGGGAAGTACAAGAAGAAGGAAGTTATGATTTCTTTCCATACTTTGAAGATGAAGAGCAAGAGACCATGACACCTCTTCAAGAAGAGACTCCACCACCATCTCCCATTCATGAAGCATCCTCATCTTCCGAAGAAAGTTCTAGTGAAAGGTCAAGAAAAATGAGAATTATTGAAGAATTATATGATGTAACTGAACCTTTTGATTTGTTTTGCCTTCTTGTTGACAGTGAACCTTTAGACTTTGATGAAGCTTTCAAAGACAAAAGGTGGAGGCAAGCCATGCAAGAGGAAATTGATGCCATTGAAAAGAATAACACTTGGGAGTTATCATCTCTTCCCAAGGGTCATGAGGCAATTGGAGTCAAATGGGTGTTCAAGATAAAGAAGAATGCCAAAGGAGATATAGAGAGATATAAAGCAAGACTCGTGGTAAAAGGCTACAAGCAAAAGCATGGAGTTGACTATGAAGAAGTGTTTGCACCCGTTGCCCGCATGGAGACAATTCGTTTGATCATTGCTTTGGCGGCTCAAATAAGGTGGAGGATTTATCAACTTGATGTAAAGTCCGCTTTCCTTAATGGCTATCTAGAAGAGAAGGTATATGTTGAACAACCGATTGGCTTTGTGGTAGAAGGGCATGAAGATAAAGTCTTGAGATTGAAGAAGGCATTATATGGGTTAAAGCAAGCACCAAGAGCATGGAATAGCCGTATCGACAAGTATTTTCAAGATAATGGCTTTATTCGATGTGTTCATGAATATGCTCTTTATGTTAAAGCATATGATAATAGAGATATTTTGCTTGTTTGTCTTTATGTTGATGATCTTATTTTCACCGGAACTAATCCTACTTTGTTTGAAGGATTCAAGAAGGCTTTGGCACATGAATTTGAGATGACCGATATTGGGCTCATGTCATATTATTTAGGCCTAGAGGTGAAGCAAATGGAGGATGGGATTTTTATTTCTCAAGAAACCTATGCAAAGGAGATTTTGAAGAAGTTCAACATGTTTGATTGTAATTCCGTGAACACACCCATGGAATGTGGAGTTAAATTGTCAAAGTTTGATGATGGAGTGAAAGAAGATCCCACCATTTTCAAAAGCCTTGTGGGAAGCTTGAGATACTTGACTTCGACAAGACCCGACATTCTTTTTGCAGTTGGAGTAGTGAGTCACTACATGGAATCACCTACTTCAACTCACATGAAAGTTGCTTGGAGGATTCTTCGTTACCTAAAAGGTACAATTGATTTTGGGCTATTTTATTCATTCTCTAATGATTTCAAGCTTGTGGGATATTGTGATAGTGATTTTGCGGGAGATGTTGATGATAGAAAGAGCACTACCGGTTTTGTATTCTTCATGGGAGATTGTGCTATTTCATGGAGTTCTAAGAAACAATCAATTGTCACACTTTCAACTTGTGAGTCTGAGTATGTGGCGGCAACTTCTTGCACTTGCCATGCTATATGGCTTAGAAGGTTGTTGAAAGAAATTTATTTTCCACAAGAAGAAGCAACAAAGATTTGTATTGATAACAAGTCTGCACTATCACTTGCCAAAAATCCGGTGTACCATGATCGAAGCAAGCACATAGACACAAGGTTTCATTTTATTAGAGAGTATGTTGACAACAAGGTGATTGAGCCCATATATGTGAAGACACAAGATCAAATTGCTGATATTTTTACTAAGCCTCTCAAGTTTGAAGAATTTCGAAAATTGCGAGTAAGGCTTGGAATGAAGAAGAAGACTTCAAATTAAGGGGGAGTGTTGATTAAAATAATTTGAAGTTAATAGAATTTTGGTGGTTATGAGACCTTTGATATGGATGTAGGTTATGGAAATTATGAAAATTATTGTATGAGTAATGAAGAATTATGGTGTGTCATTAGGAAGAATTATTTCATGAATTAAAAGAAAATTACTATTGTTAATTAGAGAGAGTTATAGAATATGTAAGGTTGTGTCTTTCAATTCTATAAGTATCCTATGTATTTTGAAGTTGATTAGTAAAGTGAAAATAATTTTTTTTTAAAGTGTCTCTTCTATTATTCTTTCACTCTAACAACGAATTGCAGACATAAACAAAATGCAAATACAAAAATGAATAAGGGAGTACCACGGAGGGAAGCCTTCTTGCAAGTGTTGGTCACATAGTAAGGATCCAAAATCTTGATGTCAACCTCAAGGGCTTAATATGATTCTTTTTGGCTTTGTAGCGACGAATGGAAACCTTCACAGTATGATGATAGGCAAGATAGGAAGCAGTGGCACTACCACGACCAGTAGAGGGAATAAATTTTTAAGGATTGTAAATAGACTTACTCGGAGAGTGAAGTAGAACTCTACGCATGGCAAGATCAATGTCAGTTGTTGTAAATTCAACTATCAAAGGCAACTGGTCGTAGCCAAACTGCTTGCAAATACGATCCAATCTGTAAATGCAAGGCTAGATGGCACCACTAGCATTACCCACTGTTTATGCGGAATTTTGGTTCAAAGACTTAGAATTAATTCCAACAAACAAATATATTTTATCAAACGAATGCGGGTTCACGAGTTATGTGGTAATCTCGTTTATGAAAATGGTTTTAACAGCAAACAAAGGAAATTTAAGGAATAGGAAAATGCAGAAAGGAATTTGAAGTAAAATAAACAGGAAAATTGCAGAAAGAAAAGCTTGAAAAGATTTAAAGAAATTTAAAGAAACTTTGCAGGAATCTTAAAATGCAAAAAATTAATTGAAAGCATGTAAATGGCACGAAATTAAAGTGCAGAATTTAAATGGAAAAGCAGTAAAGAAAAGCAAATAAAAGTGCGAAGAACTGTAACAAGAATTTAAAAGAACAAGACTGAAAAAAGTAAAGAATTTTAAAAGAACATTGCATTAATTTAAATGACATGAAATGGTAAAGGAAGGCATACTTGGACAAAAATCCTTTAATCTGCTCGGGTTGAGATGTTAGGATTTTTTATCAGCAAATAACCTCCCCTTTTACATTACGCACACCACTATTTATAGACATCACAAAAAATAACTGACATTCTAAAAAACCAACACGTTCTAGCGGTTTTTTTCTGCAGCAAATACCTAATTTTCGACGAAAACAGTACCCGACCATTCTAACCAATTTCCATCGAAAATATGATCTTCATGTCGGATATCAATCCCTTAGTCATTTAAAATCCCCCCTTTTCATTCGTCGCTTTAGCACTTCTGTCGGCTCCAAAAATTTTCCAAAAATCATCATCATCCGACAAACTGCCAAATCTTAATTTTTCTTCCAACAAATGCCCCCCAAAATTTTTCTTTCGACGTCGACAGAAGAAAGAAAAAATTTTAAAATTCTTTCACATAGATATCTCCAAATCTAATCAAATCTCTTCATCAATATCTGAACGGCCACAATCAATCTTATCATAGCAATCAATAAATAGCCGCTCCTAGTAAATAGGGCTCATGATTACCCCTATTTTCTCACGAAAAAAACTAATCGTTTGAAATCCGCACGACTTCTTACCCTATATTACTTTTCACCATCTTCAACCTTTTATTTCTCCTCACTGTTCATCATTTTCAATTTCTTACTCCTACCTATTTCCTTTACAACCTTCTCCAATGGCTTCTGGCTCCCAAACTCCCAACGAGCCAACAACAGACTTGGGTAATCATGCAGTCTTCCAAGACCCAGTTCTGCAAAAATCTGAACTTTGGCACTTCTCGAAGGTAATACTTCCCATCAACGACTCCTCATTGTCTTTGGACCCTCCAGCTGCTTTCCTAGGTCCAGTTTTGCCCAAGAAATTTATTTTGGACGAAATAAATTCTTTTTTTCCTTGCAAAAGTCCCAAAGAAGCTATCTTGGCTTCTCTTCCCTCCATTCCTATTAGCTATTTTGGAAAATCCGAAAGGTTGTTTAGAACTCCTCCAACCCATATCAATGGGTACGTTGAATGGCTTGACAGAGTTCAGGCTTCCAAAGAAAGTCTTTGGAGGGAAATAGGAATTTTTATTGCATCCAACTTTCTCGCTATCCCATAAAAATGGATTCTTGCATGCTAGGTGCTTCTTTCTTCTTCTGGAATAAAACCACCAACTCTTTCCAATTTCCCTATGGCATGATGGGTCCAACACTTTTCGACATATCTGCCATAACTGGTCTTCGACCAGATGGGGAAATAATCACACCCGTTCTTCAACCCACAAACACTATTGATGTATACTCAAAAGCTCCAACTTCTTTTTCCAATTTCATAAATTTTTATTCCTCTGGATCAGATTCTGTAACTGATGAAGAACACATAGCCTTTCTTCTACTCTGGCTTTCAGCTTATGCTATTGGTTCTAAATCAGTACAAATATCCAAATCTTTTCTTCAGCTTGCCAATCTACTTCATGAAGGTCGACGACTAGCTCTTGGTCAATTTCTCCTAGCCAATCTCTATTTGAGCATAGGTGAAATTGTCCAGAGCATCAGAGCTCAAATAAAGAAAACCAACTCTGGTGGTCTAATGTGGCTACTTCAACTTTGGTTGAATGCCATATTAGGAGATTACCTAGTTGATTCTTCTCCTCCGACAGTTTCTCTTGCTACATATGGCATTAGACTTTGCCATGTGAAGCATGAGAAAGCTCATAAACAGAGCTTGGAGAATTTCATGTATTTCTTTAGTATTTTTCATTCTATCTCTTTTAGTACTGAAGATATATATTTTGCTCCTTTCGCTGACCGTTCCTTCGGTCCCGAGTGGTTTACTCGACCAATTCTTTCTGATGACCCTCTTATTCATGCGACAATGTTTACGTACGTCGAATTTTCTCTGTCGACAAGTCTTAGTGGCTGGTCTCCCGGGTTCGACAGACAAATCTTTAGAGCTATGTCTCCCAAATTCAGTAGCTCGACAATTGGGATTCTGTCAAGCTATTCCAGTGCCTTTTTCTCATAGAGCCAGAGAACACCTCATCAATGGCCATCTTCCAAGCATGTCGGATCTCATTCGAGTAGTCTCAAAGAATGAAAGGCACAAGAAACATTTCAAGATTTCTGCATTCACCCCCTACAGAGGAGTTTCAAAGGATTTTGTAGATTGGTGGACTGAATACTATAGTCCTTATAATATCGACATTGACATTTGTCGAAGCCGTATCACTGAAATTCTGATTCCTGTGCAGGACCAAGATTCTTCATCAAAAACCAAAGGTACACATACTCAGGATATCAAGGCTTTTGAAAAATACTACAAAATCAAGTGGGACTTCAGGTTTCCTTGCCTAATTGTTCGACATTGTGAAAAAATCGTGGCCGATCTAAAACGAGCACACAAGGAAAAATGTTCTACCAAATTTCTTTCAGTTTCCATAAAAAATCCTTTAGCACGGCTTGAACCTTTTCAAATCCCTTTTCCAAAGCCAGTGCCTCTTCCTTGTGCTCGTTTTGGATTAGCCGACGAATTCCCAGGTAAACCTACAAAGGCTGGTAACTTCCCTATTTTAGATAGGACATATTCTGTGAGTAATATTTTTCTTACAAGAACTCCAGAAGTTGAGTTTATTCGTCGGTTTGCCTTGTCGTACGAACAATTTGCTTGGAACACCCGAGTCATCACTAAAATACCTGAAGGTATTTTCCTCTTTAAATTCTGTTACTTCGAATTTTCTCCCACATTTATTAAATATACATGTCTTCTTACAGCACTCCCTTTGAAAAGACCCTTGGAGTATAAACAGCCTCAAGGAAGCGATGAAGATGAAGAAGATGAAACTACTTTTTTAAAGAAGAAGAAAAGCAAGAAGGCTCACAAACCTCCTATTCCCAAGGCTTCAAAGGCTAAATCTGCTGCGTCAATGCCGACAAAGAGTCCTTTGAAACAAGACGCTACTAAATTAAAAACCCTCAAGGTATATACTTTTCCGACTATATACCAAGACTCTTCTATATACTTGTTTCAATCTAACTTAATGTCGGACTCAGATTAGCGAATCCGCTCCTGCTACTCTAGCTTCTCCTATCGAATCTTCAATTTCATCTCCAGAACATCCTCCAAAGGTATACATCTTTATTGCACTTTTTTTTTTAAACACTGTGCACAATATCTCACCCTTTTTCTCCTCCTCAGAAAAAGAAAAAGAAAATTCAAACCACTGTTTCCACTTCAAAAACTTCTGTCGAAGAAACAGAGACCATTTTTCTTTCATCTGAGGTAAATTTGCACACTTCCTTTCACTAAATTCTTGGTTCTTGCTACTCATTTAACACCCAACTTTTCATTTCAGGATCCAGAAGATGAACAATCCACGGATTGTCTTCTTGAACCAACTGTCGAATCAAGAGCTGAAGATCCTATTCAGCAATCTCCTGAAGTAATGTATCTCACTTTATCCAATTATATTTTAATATATTAATTATTTTAACATTTCTTCCATTCGACTTCAGGATTCGACACAGTTGGCTAGCCCACAAAGGCCAAGGACCGAGAATCTTCCAGAAACTCATACATCTTCAGTCCTTGCTGCATCTACCATTTCTTCATCACTTCCGACAGAATCCCATACTGTCGAAGTCTTAAAGCAAATTCCAATCCCCCCAAGCATTGAAGGTCCTTCTCATTCAGAACAAACCAATCCCGATCAAATCATCCCAGAGGAATTCAACATGGAAACCTTGCTGGCGGAATTTGCTCCAATTAATCCACCTCCATCTCCTCCAACCAACTTAATGATTGCTGTACCAGAAAGTGGCGAGGATATGGAAGCAGATTTGGATGAATTGATTACAATGCTGTCGGGAGGCCACCAAAGTTCTCCTCAGTCGGCTCGTTCTTCGACTCAACTCGGACAAGATTCCAGTGATTCCCATATTACTGGACTCTTAACTGAATTGAAAAATGCCTTCACCTATTCTTTCGAGCACTTGATCTCTGACCAACCTCTTCAAGAAAGAATGATGGCAGTCGTAACCGAACTTGAGCCTCTTGCTCAACAATTACCCATCACTAGCCGAGCTCTTCCGACAACTGTTAAAGATTTTCTTCAAAGTTTAACAGCAAAAATGCCAGTCATTCGTCGAGTCATTCCTGCTTACACACAAGAAATTCAAGAGAAATCCAGGATTTTGAAGCAGTTGACTGACGCAAAGAGTGAAAGTATTACACTGAAAGAAAATCTGACAAAAGGAAAAGCCAAAAAAGAAGAACTCGACAAGGAAATTGAAGACTTGGAGAAAAAACTTGAAGCTGCTCGTCGTCGCAACCAAAAACTCCAAACAGCATTAGAACAAGGGGTTGCTAGACAACAGAGCATTGCTAATAATACCAAGCAATGGGTGGGAAGCCAAAACCGTATTGGCAAAAATTAATTCTCTTGAAGCAGTACCAAACTGCCTGCTCCGACAAGCAATCTCTAGAAGATTCCTAGGGGATCCTTCAAAAATTCTAAACATTTTTTTTATATTGTCGATTTATCAAACCGACAGAATTTGTATGGCCTTTCAAGCCAATACTTAATAAAACATTTCTTTTGATCATTTTCCCATACGCTTTTATTATTTCTCCATAATTCTATACATTTTAAATGCTCTTTTATTCCGTTTCTTTTAACACATCTCGTAACTATGCATAATAATTAACATAATTAATTACAATGAAAGTTACAAGACGTCATTTAATAACCTATTTCTGCAAAAATTCCCTATAAATAGTGTTCCCTGATTCACCAAGATTCAACAGAATATAATTCAACCTTCTCCTTTGAAACTTCCATGAGTTCAGATAATTTTCTTTTCCCCCAATGGGAAAAATGGAAGAAGGTCTCTGTTTTGATGGTGACACTTATTTTGAGCTTCAGTAAGAATCGTAATATTCTTGATGAGCTTCAGTAATCATCGTAATAACCCAATGTTTTTTCAACATGGTTATTATGATGAAAATGACTCATCAGGGAGTAGACGACCATTCAACCTCTCGTCTAAGACAAGTTAATGGTCATCCACTTCTTCCTCTTCTTCGGGTCCTACGAGCTTAAACGGAACACATACTCAGCTGGGGAGAAGCTTCTGGTTTACTTAGAATAAGTTGATTTCTCTGTTATCTTCCTTGACAATCTAAACCAGATGTAACACCAATATGTAATTTGTAAATGTCGACAATATGAATGAGATTTTACTTTTACTCGATTTATATCTGTACTTCACACATTGTCGGTTTGTATGGCTTTAAATATTTGCCATTAATTGATTTAATTCTTGAACCAGAATTAACCTCGACAAGTGCATAAGCATTTCCAGAAAATATTTGAGTAACTTTAAATGGTCCTTCCCATTTTGGTGACCATTTTCCATATTCTCGACAACTCTTATTTATGGGCAGAATAACTTTCCAAACCAAATCATCAATCTTGAAAGATTTATACTTAACTCGACCATCGTAAAATTTTACAATTCTTTCTTTCTGTCGAATCAAGTTTTCTAAAGCTACTAATCTTTCATCACTTAATTCGTTTAATTCATCAAACATCAAGTTCCAATAATGTTCAATTGGTAACTCGTCTTGTTTTTGAATTCGAATGGATTGAAGATTGATCTCAACTGGTAACACTGCATCATGACCATAAACTAGCTTATATGGTGAAGTGCCCGTCGATTCTCTTGGTGAATTTCTATAAGCCCATAGAATTTGATTAAGAGTATTATGCCAGTTTCTAGGTTGTCGGCCAATATGCTTTTTAATCAAATTTATAATTATTTTGCTTATGGCCTCTACTTGGCCATTCGCCTGAGCATAATATGGCGTCAACGTGAGCATTTTAATTTTTCTTGAACTGGCATATTCAACAACTTTCTTTCCAATGAATACTGATCCTTGATCAGTTGTCAAAGTTTGTGGTATTCCAAACCGACAAACTATATTATCTTCAATAAAGTTAATCACATCCTGCTGAGTTACATCCTTCAAGGCCACAAACTCAACCCATTTGGTGAAGTAATCGACTCCTACTAGAATGTATTTGTGTCCTTTCGACGAGACAGGGATGAATTTGGCCAATTAAATCCAAAGCCCATCCTCTGAAAGGCCAAGGTTTAACTATAGCGTGTAGCTCACTGGCAGGAACATTTTGTATATGGCCATGTCTTTGACACTCTTCACAAGACTTGGCAAACATAATACAATCCCTAACTAATGTTGGCCAATAATACCCTTGACGTCGAAGGACCCATTTCATCTTTTCACCTGCCTGATGAGCTCCACAAATTCCTTCGTGGACTTCTGCCAAGGCAATATAAGCCTCTGCTTCATTCAGGCAAACTTCTAAATTTCCATCGACAGACTTTCTATACAAGGCTCCCCTAATACCACAAACTTCGACGCTCTATACTTGAGCTTTCTATGCACATCTTGACTGGGATTTTCCAAATAACTCAATATTGGTTGTCTCCAATCATTAATCGTCGAAACGTCGTTTTGTAATATATCTCTTTCCTCTAATGGATATAAAAGTTCCCTAATTTCCATTAGATTTGTAAGAACCTTGGATGAAAGTCTATACCCAGAGGCTACTTGTGCTAATTCATTAGCCTCTTCATTTAAATCTCTGGAAATGTATTCGACAGTTACTTCGTTGAATTGTTTCATTAGCTTACTTGCCACAACATAATATTTCATTAGATTTTCACTAACACATTTATATTTTTGGGCAAGTTGCTTAACGACCAACTGCGAATCACCAAATATATGCACATTACGTGCTTTCATTTCCACTAGTATCTCTAATCCGACAATTAAGGCTTCATATTCAGCCTCATTGTTAGAACAAACATATTTAAGTTCAAACATGAACTTGGTCGGAGTACCTTTAGGGAAAACAATTAAAATCCCAACTCCAATTCCATTTTGATGCCTTGAACCATCAAAATATAAACACCACTGACTTTAAACCGACAATATTTATATTTTCTACATCCAGACAAGGATGATCGGCCAAGAAATCGGCAATTGCTTGGCCTTTTACTGCTTCTCATCGGTACATATTGTAAAGAAAATTCTGATAAAGCAATAGTCCATTTCCCAATACGACCATTTAAAACTGGTTTCGATAACATATATTTTATTACATCAGTTTTCGACATAACCAGTACATTACAAGGCATCATATAATATTTGAGCTTAGTACATGAGAAATACAGTGCTAAACAAAGTTTCTCTATTGCACTATATCTTCTCTCGACATCATTTAAAACCCGACTAAGATAATACACGGCCCTTTCGACGCCATTCACATCTTGAGCCAGCATACTTCCTATGGTTTCTTATGATGCTGATATACACAATTTCAACGGTCGATGGGGCACTGGAGGCATCATGACCGGTGGTTTTGTCAAATACTGCTTTATCTGGTCGAAGGCTTCTTGGTGGCAAGGTTCCCACACAAAATCTTGTTCAGCCTTCAACTTGATCAATGGAGCAAAAACTCTGGTTCTTCCCGACAAGTTGGATATAAATCTTCTTAGGAAATTAACTTTGCCTAAAAAAGATTGCAATTCTTTTTTGTTTGTCGGTGGTGTGGCCTCCAAAACTGCCTTGGCTTTATTCTTGTCCACCTCTATACCTTTCTTATGGACTAGAAAACCCAAGAATTTGGCGTACCGACACTCCAAATCCACATTTTTCTGGATTCATTTTAAGGCTATGCTTCCTCATTCTGTCGAATGCCTGCCTTAAATTTGTCAAATGGCTTTCCTTCGTTTCCGACTTGACAATGACATCGTCGATGTAGACTTCCATAAATTTTCCAATAACATCATGGAAAATTGTATTCATTGCCCTCTGATAAGTGGCCCCTGCATTCTTTAAACCGAAAGGCATGACTATCCATTCAAATGTCCCAATAGCTCCTGGGCACCTGAAGGTAATTTTCGACACGTCCTCTTCGGCAATGAAAATTTGATTATAACCTGCATGGCCATCCATAAAACTTAATAATTCATGTCCAGATGCGGCATCAACTAACATGTCCGCAATTGGCATAGAATACTCATCCTTAGGTGTGGCAGTGTTCAAATTTCTGAAGTCTACACATATTCTCAATTTACCATTTTTCTTAACTACAGGAACAATATTAGAAAGCCATTCGACATACCTGGTGGTTCTGATGAATTTGGCTTTGAGCAATCTTTCAATTTCTTCTTTTATCTTTAATACCACCTCCGGTGCAAATCTCCTGTTGGCTTGCCTGACAGGTCTACATCCTTCTTTCAGAGGCAATCTGTGTTCGACAAGATCTCTACTCAAGCCAGGCATCTCATCATAATCCCAAGCAAAACAATCTTTATACTCCAAAATTAATTCGACAAGCTTTTCTTTAAAATCCTTTGGCAGAAATGAACTTACAAAAATGGGCCTTCTATCTGCTTCAGTGCCCAAGTTTATTTCTTCCAAAGGATCTTTCACTTCCACACTCTGCTTTTCATCAAGCCCTTTTTCAAATCCTAAAGGACCGTCATCAATTATGCAATCCGACAGCATTCTTTCAGCAGTGAATACTGCTTTGTCGGCCAAATAAGCCGACAATCTTTCTGAATAATCATTAACACTCATAACTAGTGCTTGGCCGATCTTCTTCGGCCTTCTTCACCAGTCGTACACCAAACTGATCCCTCAAGCAAACTTCAAGTGCGTCCTCATTAATCACTCCACCACTTGCTGTTACTGGTTTAACATTTGGAGCATATATTCTGAAGTCGACATGAAGTTGCTGAAGATAGCAAGGACTGTCATCTGCTTCTATTATTTCCACTTGATCTTCCTCATTCCAAAGAATGAGCTTTTGATGAACTGTTGATGGTATTGCTCCGACGGCATGGATCCAATCTCTCCCAAGTAAAAGATTGTAACTCGACTTCGTCGGTATTACCACAAATAATGTCGGCCTTACAACAGATCCGACTTGTACCTTTAACATCAACACTCCGTCTGATGGAGAAGTCTTACCACTGAAATCCGTGACTACCATGTTTGTCGAGATCAAATCTGACTCATCTTTCTCAAGTTTTTTAATCATGGCCCTTGGGATTAAGTTGATTGCTGCCCCCCCGTCGATCAAAACTCTATTAGTGGGTTTTCCTTCCAACAGAGCCTTGATGTGTAACGGTCGTAAATGAGCCTTCTGATCTTCTGTCAGTTTTTCAAGCTGAGCCGTATTGTCAAAGACCGTGATCATATTGTCCTGAAAAAGCCAATGATCGTTGAGGTCATCAATATCTTCTTCATTCTCCCCAATGTATTCAATTTCGTGATACCCTTCAAAATCTGCAGGTAACGCCGAAACTAAATTAACACTCATCGCCTTCAAGAATTCCTCTTCATCTAAATGCCTTCCAATCCTTAAGTAATCTTCTGACGGCAAATTGCTATCCATAGCCGTCAAGATATCATCCAGACTATCTTCCATGTTGATATCCATGTCGAATTGCTCCTCATCACCAAGGCCTAAAGGATCCTCTAGATCATTCAAGGCCTCAATAACTTCATCAGTCATTGGGTCTATATCTTGGCAATCAGACTTTGCCAATCTTTCTCTTTCTTTTCTTAGGTCGAGCATTTTCTTCCTCCACTCAACATCTTGATTTGGGTCTTCTAGAATTCTCCTAATTTCTTCATTCGACCAGTCTTCAATATTGTTGTTTCCCATTCCAGAATCCTTAACCTGTTCTTTCCCATTTTCTGGTTTTGCAACACTCGAACTGATTGACTTCTGGTCTTTTTCGACGGGTAAATTATTCTCCCTTGCCTTTTCTCTTGCCTCTTTTTCTGCCGCTATCAAACCAATTGGCCATTTCCTTTTTGTTTTGCTTGGAATTGGCCTTTGAACTTGCTTGCCCTTTCTTATTTCTTCCAACTTTTCTTGTCGGATTTTATCATTAGTGTCAAGCCGTCCGATTGCATTTGTCGTCGGCTCCCCTGGGAATGATCCCTTGGTAACAACACTTTTTAACTTCTTATCATCTTTATCTTGATCGTACATGGGTTTCTTTTCGACCACCAAACAACTTTGTTTCTACGGGCTGTTCCTTGATCACTAACCCTTCAGCCATATCTCTTCTCTTCTGTGCTTGTCTTAATGTCTCGTAATCTCCTTTTCTTGCTTTTCGACATTGGAAGAACCTTCGATGGCCCCGCTTCATCTTGGCCAATCAAGGTTTTCCTAGATTGATCCTCCCATTCCTGTAGTCTTCATTCCGAGAAAGGTTGATCCCTTTGGAAATTATTCCTCCTGGCGGACACATTTCGTCGAAAATACATGTGTCCATCCATTACGGAATTCTTCACCCACTTATTAACAGTAACATTAGCAGGTGGCACCCTAGTCTTAGAAGATCTATCATGAGCTCTGTTTCTCACAAATCCCTGAGATTCGACCAACCAACCATTTATATTAGGCCTAGGCGTGAAAACTGGCTTTGGCCTTGGAGTATGAAAAGTCTTCTGTGGTCCCCAGATTCTTTTGTCGAGAACGTTTCCTTTATTCTGTTGGATGCTTGGTTGTTCTTCAGCAGCTTTCTTCGCAAAGAATCTCATCATATACTTGCATTACACCTTGGGCACAACCTTACCTTGCCCTCATCTTTCTTTCTCTCAAGAAATGCTTCGAGAGACTCTCCTGGTTTAGGATATACGTCGGTTGCATCCTTTGTATCTACGTTGAATTCTTGCAATCTCCTAATGTTGAGCATCCCAACATTTAGAGGAACTTGCTGATCAACACAAGATACTTCAGCCTGAAACGGATCTGTGTCAACTTTCATGTCCGCTTTAAGCTCTGTCGGCAAACTTCGACGCCCATCCATTATTGCCTTTTGAATTAAGTCTCTGAAACGAACACATTCATTAGTAACATGACCGAAATTATTATGAAATTTACAATATTTGCGGTCTTTAATTTCATCCATCTTTAACAACCTATGGCCTTCCGACAGTTTAATTTGTTTGTCTTTTAATAACAAATCAAAAATCTTGTCGGCTTTAGTTACGTCAAATGTATATGTTTTTCTATTAACGTAACCCATTTTCTCCTTATTTCTAGTAGGCTGTAATACCTGACAAACATAAGGAGGACCATTCTGAAGTTCAGCAATGTTAACTTCAAACTCATCATTGTTGCCTTCAAACTCATTGTCGGGTTCATCTAATCCAACAAACGCCACCTTTTCTTTTTTAAGAAATCTTTTTTGTTTTTGAATCTTCTCAACTTTTAATTGTTTTATTTGCCTAACCTTTTCACCTAGTTGGGCAAGATCAATCAAATATTGATTCACTAACTTCTTCCTTATATAATAATCTAAACCGTTTGCAGCTATCTTTACTATTTCAACCTCAGGTATAGGAGTAAAACATCTACTCCTCATTTGTCGAAACCTAGCAAGATAGTCATCCACAGTTTCATTATACATCCTTTTGATGTTGAAAAGTTCTGTAAGTCCTACTTTCAAATCCCCTCTAAAAAATTGATCATGAAAGCTTCTTTCCAATTGAGCCCAAGAATGGACTGAATTTGGCCTTAATGTCGAAAACCAGGAAAAAACATTCTTTGTGAGGGAACTTGGGAAGAATCTCATTTTAAGGCCTTCAACAATGGCCAACTCCCCCATTTCTATTGTAAACAGTGCGATATGTTCCACGGTCGATTCCCCACTTTCTCCTGCAAACTTAGAAAGTTTTGGAATCTTAACTCCTCTAGGCAATTCTGCCTGTTGGACCCATTCGGGAAATGCTGATACAAAATATGGTTGGTTGGCGTAACTAACGTTGAAACCAAATCTATTCAGCACTTGTTCCACCACTTGGTTTACATTTTGTTCGATTACTTGGTGCCCCCCAAGATTTTGTCGAAGCAACCTCATGGCTACATCATTTCGGCCATTTGATCTTCATTTCCTCGACGAGCATATGGACATTTCCATATTCCAAACGAGGCCGATCATTGTGGCCTGGTTGGTCTAAGTTTTGTTGATTTTGTCCCACATTTGCCTGAGGTGCGACCATTTCTCTATTTACCCCAAGCTGGGCTCCCTGAATATTATCATTGGCTACATCACCTAGTCCTAAGGCTTGGTTTAGCCTTGTCATTTGCTGAGCCAATGCACTGCAAACGTTATTTGTATTTTCCATGATTGGCGTAATCACAGCACCCATTTGCTAAGTGAACATATGCACCATATCATGATTACTCTCATCCATCTGTTGTCGAAAACTGGCCAAAGAATTCATAGTTGGCCCTGTTACATTTTGGGGATTATCTCTCGACATGTTTGGGAAAACTAGTCCCAAATTCAGTCTTTCTTGTCGAAAGGGAGTTGGATTGCTTGTACTTGCAACCCCTAATCTTTGGCTACCAAAACTTGCCAAGGCCGAACTTATCTGTGGTTGGCCTTGTGAAGCTACTGATTGTCCGACAGTGTTAGTTAAAGTAGCGCCAAGTCCCGTTTGTGCCATAATAGGAGGTACATAATTCGGTGGCAACCCATATTGGGGCACAAACCTCGAATTTGAATTTATTATGCTTTGGTTACTTGGCTGACTCGGCGATAGCTGAGTCATTCCAGGCAACACTTGTTCTGCTACTGGATTACTCCGGAGAGCACCAGTTGCTATAACATCCTCTACCGAGCCAAGATTAACGATATTTGAGGGTGGCACGATACTAACGGCCGTCGAAGGTGTATCCGACGCTTTGACTACTTATATTACTCATGGTTTGCGTATTCGAGAAGAGTAGATAAATCTTCCACTCCTTAAACGCATAAAACCATTTCTTATGACACTACGAGTTACTCTAAACTCGTCCCATCGGCGTGCCAATTTGTTTATGCGAATTTTGGTTCAAAGACTTAGAATTAATTCCAACAAACAAATATATTTTATCAAACGAATGCGGGTTCACGAGTTATGTGGTAATCTCGTTTATGAAAATGGTTTTAACAGCAAACAAAGGAAATTTAAGGAATAGGAAAATGCGAAAGGAATTTGAAGTAAAATAAACAGGAAAATTGCAGAAAGAAAAGCTTGAAAAGATTTAAAGAAATTTAAAGAAACTTTGCAGGAATCTTAAAATGCAGAAAATTAATTGAAAGCATGTAAATTGCACGAAATTAAAGTGCAGAATTTAAATGGAAAAGCAGTAAAGAAAAGCAAATAAAAGTGCGAAGAACTGTAAAAAGAATTTAAAAGAACAAGACTGAAAAAAGTAAAGAATTTTAAAAGAACATTGCATTAATTTAAATGACATGAAATGGTAAAGGAAGGCATACTTGGACAAAAATCATTTAATCTGCTCGGGTTGAGATGTTAGAATTTTTTATCAGCAAATAACCTCCCCTTTTACATTACGCACACCACTATTTATAGACATCACAAAAAATAACTGACATTCTAAAAAACCAACACGTTCTAGCGGTTTTTTTCTGCAGCAAATACCTAATTTTCGACGAAAACAGTACCCGACCATTCTAACCAATTTCCATCGAAAATATGATCTTCATGTCGGATATCAATCCCTTAGTCATTTAAAATCCCCCCTTTTCATTCGTTGCTTTTGTCGATTTAGCACTTCTGTCGGCTCCAAAAATTTTCCAAAAATCATCATCATCCGACAAACTGCCAAATCTTAATTTTTCTTCCAACACCACCATATCAGTAATCATGAAACCTGGAAGAGTGCCAGAAGAAAGGTGAAGCATCCAAACATCATACATGCCTTCAGAACGAGTGTTTCTATTATTACGGGTGTGAAATGAAACGAACATGTAAAGGTGGAAAAGGCCTTCTACACCATGAACGAAATTTTCAGGGTAAGGGCTAAAGACGAATTCCCCCTCCACATCAATAACTTCAGATAAAAGATGCCTGGGATGACCCTTACACCAATCACTAACACGGGGAGCAAATATGGGTGGGCGAGAAGCGAACATAGAACCTTGAGAATTTGAGGCAGAAGGTTGAGGAATGTCACGAATTAATGGGTCAGTGACTTGGAAATACTTCAAACAAGAAGATGTGAAGGAACACAATGTCAAGATAACTGTTGACAAGAAAACGTCTATGAGAGATCCGCATTTGCTCATTGATTTGGTCCAGGCGACCATGCAAACCACTAAGGTAAAGGGGGCCAAGGGGAAATCTAACACCTTCAACCAGCATGACAGCAAAAACTAAAATAGTTGGCCTCACTGATTCCTATGGAGGGCCACAAAACAAGTACCTGCTAAGCCAGAAAGCCACAAATCCAACGTGCTTCAAATCAAGGGGAATGCTTTGGGGGCTAGCCTCAAACACATTCTTGGTGGGAAAGTCTCCATAGAAATACCACACCCAATTAGCGTGAGTATACTTCAAGGACTTCTTCTTCTTCTTGTTTTGATCAGCGGGAAGCTTGTTGTCAGTGCCCTTTAGCTTCTTTGTAAGATATTGAGTGAGTCACTTGGCAAAAACTTCATTTAACTGCTCAACACTCAACCTGTTGCAATCTTTGAGCCACCTAGACAGGTCAATTACTGAAGGGCTTAAGTGAAGCAGAAGCCATGTCTAGATCCCAAAAAAAAAAAAATGGAAACATCCTCAAGCATAGGCACAAACTCACCCCAAGATGTCAGGAAGGTAGGAGTTCGGTTGCTGTAACGCTGAACCACCAAGTACAAATCCTCAATACGCTTCTTGACTTCATATTTAGGAGAAAGACGGATAGCGTCAACAATCCCAACTTGCTGAAGCACGACCACAAAAGGGGAATCATATGTGAAGACGTGATCAACCTATGCCACCCAGCCAGAAGTCGGGTCAACCCTCATGGAAAAATGAAAGGGGAACCCAGGGGAATTCCTCCTTCTGTAAGCGGCAGCGAAGGAGAGATAGGCCCAGTTAGAAGGAAGGCCTACCTACAGGTGTGGCAGTGAGCAACCATTGATCAATATCAGGAATGGTGGTGGCCTCTAAGTCATTGTCAAAAAAAATGAATCAAGTAGCAAATGGTACCTATACTCCACCCCAATCATCCAAATCATCTTTTTGGGGGCTAACGGTATTGCATGGGGAGTGGGAAGACCCACCTAGGTCATAAACAAAAGAAAAGAAGGAATCAGGTCCTTAAAAGATTCAGTTTCGGAAGAAAAGCCAAAACGACGGGGAGAGCTCGCAGAAGAGGAAGTACTTTGTGAGCCATGGCAACTATAAAAACCAGAAAGGAAGGAAAAGTAACTGAAGAGGATAGGAAAACATGGGGAAAGAATGGAAGGAGACTCCTAAATAAATACCTGATAATTGACAACTAATTTAATTAAAAAAGCCACCCGAACGTAATTAAAAAGGAAAATGTTTGTCTTACACTCCCTTTTAGGGGTGTATTATTATTTACACTTTTTTTAAGAGATGTGATTGAGTGAGAGAAAAGTGAAATAAAAAAAATATATATAATGAATGGTATTAGATGAAATGTGAAAATGAGTATATGCACTGTTTGATGTAAGAATATAAGAGTTGAATTAAAAATAAAGGATTAGAAAAAAAAACTGATGATAACCACATCTCGAGACTAGCATGTAACATTACCCTATTTTTTGAAGTTTAAAATTCTTACAAGGCATTAAAAATGTGTCCTTTAGAAAATTCTGTTTGACTTTCTCTAAAGAACAGGGCTAATGTTATGGGTCAAAAGTTCACTTAACTAGATAGGGCTAAAAATGAAAATTACTACTAACTATCTGGTTCAAAGCAAACTAGAAATGCGATAGACATGATGAGCTGAGGTGATGCCTTACGGGCAGCTCATCATGTCCTATTTCTTGTGAATTATGAAGATTTCTGATTGGCTTCGAGGGATTTAAGGTAGAAATGAATCCCCCACAGTGTTTAGACCTTGGAACGTGGGACTATGTCAGAGTCATTGGATGAGCAGTATCTTGAGATCACAAATGTGCCCAAGAACAAGAAGCCAAAACCCATTAAAATCTCTTATTACGCCTAAATTACCTCATTTATGCTAACTAAAGTGATAACCATACATCTATAAACAGACCTGTCGCTATCTCTATTGCTAGAAGGGGAAAATAGCCTTAAACAAATCAAAAGAGGCATGTAGACACAAAGTCCTAGCCTCGTACCTAGATAGATACTGATTCTTAAATGTTATTTGTCCATTACAGACAAAGATATGCTATATAAAGCCATGAAGGAAACAGTTAAAGGCAGAAGATCCCTATGTGGATTATTGAATCTCTGTGCAAAGTTCAATCTCCATCCTCCAAACTTCTCTTATGAATGTTTTTCCAAGTTCTCGATCCAAGCCAGTAGAATTAGTTCTCGTTTCTCATTTGTCTGATAAGCTTACAAACCCATTTCTCTTCATCTTGTTACTTTATTAAAAAAATCCAACCCGAAACACTTTGAATGGTGACTTGATGGAGCAAAGCCTCACACCCTGACGTTTTCTTTTTTTGAATCCTCCTCTCATTTCTTTTCTTCAATTTCCCTTTTTCTACTTTGCATTAGCTAAAATCTCATGGTCAAGGAGTGTGCAATTAGTAGCCAAAGGCTTCGAATACTGCAGCCAAGACATATGGAATATGGATGTCTCCTCTGTTCTTTTTTAGTCGTGAGTCCCCTCTGTGTATTTATCGTCTCTCCCTTGTCAATTTTTCTCTACCTTCACTCATTGGGTGTTTGTGTGTTACCCTGTTTGTATATCCAGGATCCGCGTTCTAGTTTGAAGGCTTGGCGGAAAGATGAAGAAGGGTGGTCAGGGTTAAAGATTTCTTGTTGATGGTGAGAGTGGTGGCCTGACATAAATGTGAGTAGATGAGTGGGTAAAGGTCATTAGATATGTAGTAAAAGTGTGTGATCATTTTATAGATACCAAATTCAAATTTCCCTTTGTGACCTAAATCCAATCAACTTTTATTTTCTTAGTTAATTAACCTTTAATTTTTCAATCATATTTTTATCTGTCTTTAAAAGAAAATGAAGCACATGTTGAAAATGAAATTCATTTAATCTAGACACTCTTAAAGAATTTTGGACTTGGATGAGTTGGGTTAGAAAAATGAATAATGGACATGGATCTTTAGAATTAGGCTGTGGAATTTATTTTGAGACTTGGGCCACTTTAATTTTCAAACTTTTCATCTTTTTTTTTCATTTTTTCTCTTTTTTTATTATTACTACTTTATTTTTCAGATTTTTATTTTATTTTTTTGAGCTTTTTTGAGTTTTTTTTTCAATTTTGTTTTTTCCCATTATAAAATAAAAGTTAAAAAATGGCCCAGTCAAAATAGGGTGTTCACAATTTCCCCTCATTACTTATTTCTTACTAGAAAATTGTAGCTTTTCTTATTATCATAGTAAAGAACAAGTAAAGACATGAACTCTTATTTTGGTTGGGAATGCATGAGATATAACAAACATGCAAAGATGCAACAAATAATGAAAAACAACACTATCATGCAAAATATGATTTTTTTTAAAGCAACTTTAATCTAGGAAATCAAGTGATCACAAATTTTAAAAAAAATAGAAGGAATTTTAAAACAATAGGCAAAATTGGAGGCCCAAAATTTAAAAGATAGGAATTTGAAAACTATGGATGAAACTAAAGGTCCAAAATTTTAAAAGCAAGAATTTAAAAATGATGGGTGCATCTAAGGCTCAAGATTTAAGAGCAGGAATTAAAAACAATTGGTGGATCTAAGGCCCGAAATTTGAAACACAAGGATAAAAAAGTATTGGCGAATCTAAGGCCTGATATTTGAAAAATAGGAATTAAAAGCAATGAGTGGATATAAGGCTTAAAATTTAAAAGTAGGAAAATCATGAATTAAAAAGCAATGCGCAAATCTAAGGCCTGACATTTGAAAAGTAAGAGTTAAAATGCAATGAGTAAATCTAAGGCCCAAAATTTAAAAGTAGGAATTTAAAAAGACATTAGACGAATCTAATGTCCGACATTTGAAAAGTATGAATTAAAAAGCAATGGGCAGATTTAAGGCCCAAAATTTTTAAAAACGTGGGTGGAATTTGAGGCCTATTTTTTTTTTTTTTGAAAATAATGGGGAGAACTAGAAGTCCAGAATTAAAGATAGGTTTTCAAAAATGTGGGTGGAACTGGAGGCCTAAAATTTGGAGCAATATAATGGGTGGAACTAGAGGCTCGAAATTTATAAGCGAGAATTTAAAAACAAAGGGTCATGAGCTGAAAAAACAAAAAAGTAATGGGTCTATAACCTGTTAGTCATGGCAACATTAAAAAATAATGAATGATTACAAATTTTTATAACAACATTAAAAAATTAAGCATTTTGAAGTACTCAATTAATAAATATAGCGAAACATGCATAACAACATACACTTATTATAGATTACTCAAATAAAATTTGGGTTAAAGGATAAATCAAGCAAATAAGTTAAATATCAAGTTCAACTCAAGCATATATAATTAAAGCGCATATGTAAATAGATAAAGTTGAGAAGAGAAAACACAAGGAATTATCCTGATTCAGCTACCCCTTATAACCTACATCCAGTCCTCAAGTGAACCACTCGAGATTTTCTACTAAACCTTCAAGCTTGAGCAGGTGTTTGAAAACATTTACAACCAAGAGCACTCAATACACCTCTGGGATGTCTCACCCTTTGTACTTGAGCTTCAAAATAGGAATACCTTTCCCTTTACAACTTTAGAGAGATACCTCACCCTCTTTACAAACAATGTATACCTCACCCTTTATTCTATCAAGGGATACCTCACCCTTTTATCTCTCGAGGGATACCTTACCCTCTTTTACAGGAAATCAAAGTGTATAAGAAAGATAAACTCTCAAAAAAATAGATATTACAAATTGAAGCTCAATGGGTAGAAAGATATTCAAACTTTTAACTCATAAAATAGAGTATGAAATTTAAGGTTGTTAAACTCGTATTCAATGCTTAGCCAAGATGTTTCAGATTGATTTCCTATACCTCTTTAATGCCCAAAGACTTGTATTTATAACCCAATGCATTAAAGAGCCGTTGGGAGTGGTTGAAGCATTAATTACAGCCAAACTACCTGTTATTTTCTATTTTTGCAAACGTGTTTATTCGAATAACAAATCCGTTATTCGAATAAATACGTTTCAAAACAGTCAAGGATCAATTACCAAACAATTTAATATGCATTCATGACAACTAAATATAACATCTCGAATTTCAATTTTTTTGAATAAATATGAGTTTTATAATTTTTATGATTTTTGTGGATTTTTCAGAGTTTTTGATTATTTTAATATTATTCTGGGCTATGTGTGGGCCCAGGACTGGCTCAGAAAAATAAAAAATTTTCAGGACCGAAAAATTTTGGATTGTCAATGTAGAGCCTAGGGAGCTTACTAAACCCAGAATCGAAAATAATTTTTGAAAATTTCTTTTACAACGATTTTGTTCTATTTTATTATCTATTGGATAATAGATACTAGTTTTATAAACAGTAGCTATTGTCCATTGGCTAAAGTATATTGGAAAATATCTTGATAGTTAGATATTTATAAGCTTAAATGTCTAGGAGTTAATCATGATTAATTATGACAACTTTAGAATGAACCAATCAGAATTAGTCAAGCATAATGGCTTTGACAAGTGATGAACCAATCGGAAGCTTGCTTGGTTGTTAAGCATGGTGAAAGTCAAGAAAAATGGCATTGTCCAAGTGAAGGACCAATAGGAGCTTTGCTTGCTTGCTAAGCTAAGGAGTGGAAGAAGCAAACTTGGACTCCTCCATCTTGATGAAGCTCACGACTATGCACATTAAAGGAGGCTAAATGTGTGCATTTTATTCATCTTTCCTACCATTTATTCATTCTCTCAAAGAAACTAAGAAAGCCACACCAAAAACTCTCTCAAATTTTTTGTCTACAACCTCACGGCCTCACCCCCTACCTACCACTTCCAAGCTTATATATTTCTAACCAACCTTATTTCTTGAATCTCCATACAATTCTAAGACACTTTTGTGTTGTAACCTTACTCTAAATTATCCATCTTCAACCTTGTTCTTTAAGTCCAAGATCAAGGGTTTTAAGTGAAGTTCTTGGATCTTTGATTCTAATCTTATATTCAAAGTTCTAAACCATAATTTGAATCCATGGTCATCTTAGTTATGCCTTAGATGTTAATATTTGTATGTTGTTTTGTTTTAAGGAGCAACTTGGTGGTGGTAGAAGTTCACTTAAGGAGGACAACAAGGAGCTTTAGATCATCATCTAAGGTAAGAGGGAAATTAACCTCATCAACGAATCATGATGGTGAGGAACGAATTTGTATGTGTTTGTGATGAAAAATTCATGTGAGGATTCATTCACTTGATTGTATGATTTAATGATTTGTGTTTAGTTTGCTTCATGTGATTTATAGCCTTGTTAGTATGCGTGATATGTACTATGGTTATTTATTAGCTATATGTGATGTATGATTTTAATAGTATGATTTTGATGCTTTAAGTGATGTTTATAGTATGTATGAATTTGTTAGAGTAGAACTATGATAATTGATATATGTTGTATATGTAAATCATATGGAAAGGAAAAGGATTTTTGGTCCCAAAGGCCTATGAGGCTCATGGCCTCCATACCCCAACATGGGTATTCCAAGTTAAAATTATTTTTATACATGGTAAAGTTAGATTATTCAGAAGTAAGGAAATGAATTAATGGATTTTGTTTCCAAAGGCCACATGATCCATGGCCATGAGGCTTGATTAAGGATAATCTAGTGTAAAAATATTTTGTTAATCATGGACTTAGAAGATTTAGGTAATGAAGAATTGGATTAAGGATTTACAAAAGAAATGGAATTAAGTGTGGATGATATTTTAGAAATTAAAAGTATTTTATTAAAGAAGAATGGAATAAATTTTTATTATCAAATAAGAGTAAATTTTTGGTTAAGATGTCAAAAAATAAGTTTGAAGGTGATTTAGAATTTAAAGGATTTTATTTAAGAGGATTTGTAATAAAGGAAGCAGAAGAAGTTTTTAGTAAATTAATATAATGTAGATTTTGGGAGAAACATTAGAAATTATTATTTAGAAGAGTTATTAGTAAGCGAAATTGGGTTTAAGGTTCAAATTTAACAATTAACTTGGGAAGTTTCATAATTTATTTCTAGATAGTCAAGAAATGTTTTACGATATTGAAAAATAGTGGAAAAGCTTTACGCGATTCAAAAATATTGATTTTTGACCTACACAATTGAAAAAATGCTAAAAAATATTTATGCGATTTGAAAACGTAACAAAATTGTTACGCGAATGTAAAAATGCGGTAAAAGTATTACGCGACTGAAAATACAGCAGCATGCTGTCAGGTTGATGTACTGGACCTAATTTTATAAATATATGGATTATGGGCCAAGGTGGCTTGTATTTATGCATTGAGTCATCATGCATTAGAATTTGTACAATTGGTGGCTGTTAAGGTCTTGAGGCCTAGGAGGGACTAGAATTGTGTAGTGTAGATCATTAAGTTGTCTTGGAGACGTTGGGGTGCGGTTTATGCCTATGAAACACACTTACAATCTCAACGGAACACTACTCTTTTCTCAGTCCAGTGTGGAGGAGTGAACTAGAATTGCGTAGTGTAGATCATTAAGTAGTCTTAGGGACATCGGGGTGCGATTTTACTATTGCAACACACCGACGATCCCGACAAACACTGGTCCTTTTGCAATCCGGCATTGTTATTGAATCAAGGCTGACATGTCTTCCGGATCCTTCATCTCCGAGTTGGTGTTTAGCTCTATGGAGTACTAATTGGTATATTGTGCATATGCATAGTTGGTACACATATTAATGTGGCATGGTCAACATACACATTGTTGTGGCATAGTCTATACATATAGATTGTTGTAGTATTTCTAATATTACTGTGATATATATATATATATATATATATATATAATTCTCGGTTGTATTATCTATTGATTTATGTATTAAATTATCTGTTGCTTGATAAAATGAAAATATACTTGTTTACTCTGTATTTGAATGGCATTACTGTCATTCGTATTATTTCTACACTGCCATCCTGATATGTGATGTAGGGGATCTCACCTCTTCATTGTCTTGTTCTGTTTTTATGTTTATATTCTGTTAAGATTGTAACATCCTGAGACTGCTTGCAGGATTGACGAGTGTCTCCACAAACTAACACGTGTCTTTTCAGCGTGCTTTGTCCTCACTCACATGCATCGTAGGAAACTTCCCAGGAGGTCGCCCATCCCACAATTGCTCCAGGTCAAGCAAGCTTAACCATGGAGTTCTTATGTTCTAGGCTCCCGAAAAGAAGTTACAACTTGTTGATATGGCTACGCCTAATCAATTCCTTTAAGTCATCCTCAACTATGCAGTCCCATACCTGTACAGTCTCTGAATCCTTCTCATTTCGGTGCGTATTCAGTTCATTCATAAGACCCTTCGCCTAGAAGCCTGCCAGGAGCCGCTCCTTGTATATGCTTCTCTTACACCGGCGTCCACTCCCCGCCCTCGTCGGCCCCGGGACAAACATGCCCAACAACTTCCGATTGTTTTGTCCCCGACCCACACCGTACTGGGAGAGGTCCCGTCTCTGATACCATCTGTAACATCCTGAGACTGCCTACAGGATTGATGAGTGTCTCCACAAACTAACACGTGTCTTTTCAGCGTGCTTTGTCCTCACTCACACGCATCCTAGGAAACTTCCCAAGAGGTCACCAATCCCACAATTGCTCTAGGTCAAGCACTCTTAACCATGGAGTTCTTATGTTCTAGGCTCCCGGAAAGAAGTTGCAACTTGTTGATATGGCTACGCCTAATCAATTCCTTTAAGCCATCCTCAGCTATGCAGTCCCATACCTGCATAGTCTCTGAATCCCTCTCATTCCGGTGCGTATTCAGTTCATTCATGGGACCTTTCGCCTAGAATCCTGCCAGGAGCAGCTCCTTGTACGTGCTTCTCTTACACCGGCGTCTACTCCCCACCCTCGTCGGCCCTGGGACACTACATGCTTGTAACACCCCAAATTTCCTAACTATTTGACAATAATTCTGACAGTTAACAGAATTCTACTGTTTAGTGATTTCTGTGTACTGTAAAATTATTTTGAATATTTCGTAAGTAAATTTGATCGTTTTGTGTGATTTGCTCCGTGTCAAGAAAATAATAATTTTCGGGCTGAGGAAAATCTTACGTAATTTAATTATTACTGTTAAGTCTTAATTATTTTACATAATCTGATTTGATTTTCGTAAGTTTTCTAATTTTTATGATTTTGTGGATGATTATGAAATTTTTATATTTTTTGATTATTTTAATATTATTTGTGGGCCCCGGGGGGCTGTACGTGGGCCCAGGTGGGTCTAGAAAAGTAAATATTTTTCTACGGCTAGAAAAATTCGTACTGTTGAGACGGAGACCGGGGATCTTACTAAACCTGAATCCGGAAACAATTTTTAAAATTTTCTTTTACTATATTTTGTACGATATTTAATTATTGAGCAATAAAAAAAATAGTAAAAATATTATTCGTAGGGTAATAGCAGATAAAAATAAATATTATACTGCTTAGTCAACATTGGTAGTTTGGATATCCACCATCGATTTAATCAACGGTGGAGATTTGGTCTTAAAAAGTGACTAGGACCATTTATAACCATTGGATAAAGAATTAATCAAGGGTGGTGATTTGGTCTTCTAAAATGGCTATGACTAATTATGACCCTTGGATCTAAAGTAAGAAGGGATCTTGACCATTCATTTTTGTAGATGCCTCTAGTGGTTAGGATTTAAAGGAGGAATGAATCCAATGGTCCAAAATCAAAACTATCATTTGGAAACTCTCCAATAATTTGGTGCCTTTGACTAACACTCTAATAATTCACTCGTTTCTCACTCACTCTCCAAGGCAATGCAAGGAAAAAGAGGGGCCAAAATCATTTCATGCATTTTCTATCTTACTTCATCGCCTTTTCTCTCAAATGTTCTAGTACTTTGACCATCACTCAAATAATTCACTCTTCACTTTCCATCACTTCTATGGCCATGCATTGATTAGGAGACCAAATAATTCATTTTTACACTTCACATTATTACATCTTCATCTTTTCACTCAAGTTTCAAGAAGCAAACAAAAGAAAACTTCATTCTCTCTTCCTAAGTAGACCATTCGGCCAAGACACCTAAACCCACCCTCCAATCTCTTTTAATTTCATCCAACCATAGGTCTTGGATCTACATGATATTCTAAGCAACTTTCATGTTAGAGACTTTCTCTAAATTATTTATTTTCAAGGACTTTCTTCAAGAGCAAAGTTATAGGGTTTTTGAGGTGAAGTATAAGGAAACTTTATTTATTTATTTTTTTATGTTCTAAACCATGTTTGACCCATGGTTCCTCTTATTCAAGCTTAATATACTAATAAACTTATGTTTGTTTTGTGTTTAAGAAACTTTTGTTGGTGGAGAACTTAAGCAAAGTGCAAAGTAAGGAGCTTTTTGAGGTTCTTCAATGTAACGTCTCGAAAAGTATCTGTTTAATCATAAATAATCATTTCACAATATTCTTGATTTTTAGGAATTTTTCTAGATTTTTTCAGAAACGATGAATATTTTAATATATTTCTCGTTTTACGTGCACACTGAGCTGACGCTCCGAAAATTACTTATTTTACCACAAATAGTCATTTTCTAATATTTGTGATTGATGTGAATTCTTTCGGAATTTTTCGGAAACGACGAATATTTTAATATATTTCTCGTTTTGTGTGAAACTTGAGCAGAGTTAGGAAAACGACTGTAACGCTTCAAAAATTATAAAATTTTATGACGAATAGTTGTTTTATAATATTTGTAATTTTTGAGAATTTTTTGGGATTTTTCCGGAAACGTCGAATATTTTAGTATATTCCTCGTTTTGCATGCGTGCTGAGCGGAACGGGAGAAACGCGATGTTTTCTCCGTGAACCTTGAACTATGAACATGTCGACAGGAGATTTTATTAAACCCGAGGTTGGACACAGTTTACGAGGTTTTACGATTTTTGAGAAATTCTAACAGATAAAACAAAACAATATTACAAAAAATTTATCTATCAGATAAATTAAATACTGACTTCTGTCAACTGTAACTATTATCCATTGGATAATAGCATGCAATAAAAATCCTATCACATTATTCAAATGCAATCTACTTTATGTCTAATTAATTCACTTTAATTCAAATTTAATGTAAAATAATCAAAGTTTCTTTGAGAAGCTTTGACCAAACAATGACCAAATGACCCTTAGCCTCCAAGGGAAGCCAACACACTCTCCCTCTCTTCTCTCTCTATGCACGGCAGCAGCCCACTATGGAGGGGGGGAAATTAATTTGTTTAACTTAAGTTATTACGTTACACTTTAATTCATTTAACCTAAAGTCTTTCTCTCTCTCTTCCTTTCTTCTTCTTTCTCCATTTTCTTCTTCTCCTCCTTCTCTCTAGAGCTACGGCCAGCTCTCTTCTTCCCCACTCATCCATCACAAAAATTCAAACTAACTACATTTTCTTAATCCTCTCCTTCTTCTAAACATCTTTCTTGCTTGGAGCAACTTGAAATTCCACCATTTTCACCACCTTCTTCAAGCTTCAAGATTTGAGTTTTTGGGTAAGTTTCAAGACCCTCCTTCTCTTCCCTTCATTTTCGGTTTCAAGGGTGTTCTTGTGACCACCCACACTCCATTTTTCAAGTCCTTATGCCATTCTAACCAAGTTGAATTTTCTAGGGTTTGGTGGAGCTCCAATCCGAAATTACAAGGAGATTCCTTGGTGTTTCTTTTGTTTTCTTCACTTGGGTAAGAGGAAGACACTCCTCCTCAACCTCTATTAGCATCTAGGAACCTTGGTCATACTTGTTTGTGAGAAAACCCTAATGTGGGGTATTCTTTAAATTAGATGATGTATATGTTGCATGTTGATTTTATGATGTTTGTGATATTGGATTGGTTGGTTGTGTATATTGATGTCTTGGAATGGATTGGATGACTTAAAAATGGAAGAAAAACAATTGAGAACCACTCTAGGGAGGCCACGGATTTTGGACTTAATATTTGGTAATTTGTGGAAAATTTGTAGTAAGTATAAGACTTAAAATTAATCAAATGATAAAAATGAAATCAATGGAAGGAAAAACTTGGAATTGGAACTCCTAGGGTGGCCACGGTTTTGAGCCCAAAATTAGGGTTATTGATGAACCAATGTAACAAGTAAAGGATTAAGTGAATTAAGGGTGTAACCTATAATATGATAAATTGAAAAGAACTGGGAATTGAATCCCTAGAGAGGCCACGACCTCTAAGACCTTTTAGGTGTAAATATGTAACTTTGGTAACTTGGAAGCATAAGTAATTATGCAATTAAAAACCTATGTAATGAGGTAGACAACTAATAAAGTGGAAGAATTTAATATAATCAAAGGTTACATAAGTTTTAAAGGACTAAGGGTAAGATTGTCATAAGACTTAAGGTAATTACAAGTGAGTGAAGAACAAGAGAGTGTGAGGCCTAAGAACTTGAATAATTTACAAATTGTATGAAATTAAATTACCTTGGAAGATTAAACTAATTGTAAGAGTTGAATTGGACATGAACCTTGAAAAGGGGAAACAAATTCTAAGTTAGGATTCATAATGGACCTAAGAATGTACCAATTGATTTGATCTTTATATTATAATGTTATGGGTCCATGTGAGTGACCATTTGTATTTTGATGCTTATCTTGGCCAATTGTGGCATATTATGGAATTGTATGAAATTGTGAATCATACATGTTCATGCATAGAGTCTTATGCATTGTGAATGTCCTGTGGACTGTTGTAAGGCTAAGTTGCCTAGGTGATTGAACACACCTTAATGCGGGTGCGAGTAGACTAGTGTAGGTCATGTTTGACCTTGGGGGCGTTAAGGTGCGGGTCCTTCACAATGGGTAGTTGGTAGCTCTTCTACCCGTGGGGCAAACCGATGCAAACGCACCGACGATCTGGACTGAGACACTGTCCTATATCGTGATCTAGCGTGGACTGTCTGTACAATGCCTGATGTGCACATGGAAATTATTGATGTATAGCACTTTGGCCACGGCAGCCGAGTTACAGACATGTCTCTTGATCTTTCTCTCTGACTGTTTGTGCCTAGCTCCATGGAGTAGGAATTTGGGAAAGCATGCATGTGCATCATGAAATAATCTGTCATCGTAAATCATTATTTTTCGTAACTGTGAATTGTCTGAACATTACTGTAATGAATGTCTGCCTGGAACTGTTTAATTACTTACTGTTGGACTTACTGCTTATTATTTAGAAATGTTGTTCTGAATTGCTATTTGGGCGCGTTGTGCCATTTCGTTTCTGGCTGCTATAATTGGTAATGATGGTAGGATGTCTTACCTCTTTCCTGTGTTTCTATTATTTGTTGCCTGTGTGTATACTGTGTTGATCGAAGACGACGGTAAGGAGGTAGAAGATCCCGATTTTCCTGGCTTCTGGCCCGAACGGGATTAGCATCTACTGAGGCGATGGCGGCACGCATGCGCGGATTTCTAGGTGATGTGCGTCTGACCTTCCTCGGAGGGCCAGAGTGCTGGCATATCAACTTGAATTACGATCGCTGTGTCTACTTGGGGGACGTATCGATTGCCCTAGCCTGGAGACGTCATGAGGCGCCGATCCTCACCTGCTATGTCAGCCTGCGACTGGAATTCTACTTGCCCATCCGAGAGATGTGGGGTGATCATTACTACACCCCTTAGGAGGACTGTTTTGATTCTACTGCTCGGATTCCTGCCCGTGGTTCCGTGGTTTCCATGGAGGTTTCCTCTGAAGAGAAGGATCCTACTGAGGACCCGGATACGGTCCCTCCTCATCTGAGGGACTGATTTTACTGGTAGCTGTTGATGGCTGCCAGTGTTTTATTTTGGGGGCCTGATGTATTATTTTTTGTGGGCTGTATATTTTGATATTTTGGGGGATGCATATGTATAATCCTTAGGCAGGTATAGTTTTGCTTTTTGGGAATTTCCAGGCTTGTATCTAAAGTACAGTTGATGTTCAAACATATAAATACATATGTATGTCATTCAGGCGTGAATTTTAGTTTCCTTCTCATTCTTTGCTGCGGTATAAGCTTCGCTATTTAGTTTGTTAATTAACAATATATATATATATATATATATATATATATATATATATATATATACTGCTATTTTACCCACGTATTAAAATATCGAACAAGTTATCTTTAAATTAAATGAATCGAGTCTTAATTGTTCAAAATTTTATTTTTCGCATTTTCTTTTATATTGAATAATGTGACGTTCCCTCTCCAAAAAGGGGCGTTACATTCAAGAGGTAAAAGGGAGATCCATCTCACCAACCAAGTATGGTGGTGAGAGATGTGTTTTGTATTTGGTGAATGGTGAATCCATGTGAGGATTCATATCTATGGTCATGTAATAATTTGTGTGTATTTATGTGCTTTGATTTATTTATTTGTGATTTGTATGCTTTGCATGATTTTATCGCTTATATGGTATGCTTATAATATGCTTGATGAGAATATGGTGTACTTATAATATACATGATGAGAACATGTGGAATATATTATGAAGGATGTATGATGGAATAAGAAATTTTGGCTCCAATGGCCAAGGGAGGCTATGGTTTTGACACCCAAAAATTAGGGTTTCATGTTAAAATTTTTCAAGAACAAGGAAATTGATTGTTTAAAGAAATTATGAAGTGGAGAAATTATTTTGGTTCCAAAGACCAAGTGAGTTTTGGATTAGAAGGCTAAAATGAACAATTTTAAAGTGTGGTTTATGAAAGGTAAATTAATTAATTAAATGTAAAGGAAATGATTTAAGGATTTATTAAAGGAAGGAAAATGATTTAAGGATTTATAAAAGAAGAAGAAAATAAAGGATTTATTATTTAGAAAAAGTGTGATTTTGATTTTTAATAGAAAATGAGAAGAAAAATATTTTGAACATTAAAGGATTTTATAAAGAGTAAATTTGGATAGAATCATTTATTTATATAGTTGAAAAATGAATTGTTGGGAGATATTGAAAAAGGAGAATTTTATTAAATGAGAAAATGTGGAAAAATGGTTTAGAAATTGAATTTATTTATGGAAAAGCCAAAATAAAATTTGGAAAATTGAGAAATATTTTATTAAGTTGAAAAATAATTTTCGTAATGGAAAAATGGTGAAAAATGATTTACGTAACTTAAAAATGTGATTTTTAAGCTACGCGATTTGAAAAAAAATGTTTAAATATTTCTACGCGATTTGGAAAGCGTTTAAATATTTTTACAAAATTGAAATATTGTTGAAAAATCACTGCGTAATTGAGAAACGGTGGAATGTTTTTACGTGATTAAGAAAACGATGAAAAATCGCTACGTGATTTGAAAACGCAACAGAAATGTTATGAAATTTTGAAAACGTAACAGAAATATTGCGCGATTTTGAAAACGCGACAAAAGTGTTTTGCGACTATGAAAACGCGATAATATGATTTCGCGATTGAATATACAGTAAGATTACTGTTGAACCAGTGTATGGACACTGTATGAGGCATATGATGAAATTGAACAGTTGATATTAAACGATATATAGCTGATAGCTATTATGGCCTTTGTGGTTGAACTTGCATTGAGATATTCGTGCATTGAATTATGGCCCTCGTGGTTGAAGAGAGAATGAGAATTGAAAAGTGAGGTCTATGATGGATCTTGGGGGCGTCAAGGCACAGTGGTCGATCCAATGGGCAGTGGCAAGTACCCTGTGCCACTTGGCGACGTAGTCCGTTGCAACGCATTGACGATACCCGACAAGAACACGATTCTTTTCGAAGACTGGAGATTGTCTGTGGGCTAAGGATAGACAATTAACTAGAGCATTCATCTCGAAATTTTGAAAACCTCCATGGAGTAGAAAATTGAGTTTTTGTGCACATACATAATTATTGAGTATTGGTTATGATAATTGGATTGTTGAATACTTGGATAATGTTGAGGGTATTATCGTAAATATTGAATAGATTTTTCTAATTGAGGAATATTGGATGATGATGATGATAAATAATGTTGATGACATTATTATAATTAACGTGTGTTTTGAATAATGTTAATGGCATGATGGTAATTATTATCTTTACATTATGATGATGGCATAATTGTAATTATGCTATGATATATCTGTATGGTGTGCTGTTTGTATTATCTCTATGCTACCATATTGGTATTGGCGTAGGTGATCTCACCTCTTTGTATATCCATTTTGTATTGTAATTATATTTGTAAAGACACTGAACAAATGATTGATCAAGAGGGTGAAGAAGAGCAGACTCCAGAGGAAGCGAAGTTTTGAGAAGATGGAAATGCCCAGCTTCCTAGGTCACATAACGTTGCAGTTTCACGGAGGTCCGGAGGCGTGGCATGTTCATTTAGATCGACAGTGTATATTTTATATAGGGGACTTGAACATTACCTGGAGTAGGCTTTATCAATGGAACCCCTATTTTAGTGTCAATATTTATGTACAATTAGAGTTTCCAATATCCATTAGGCAGTATTGGGGTGCCTACTACCGTACGCCTAGTGAGATTGGTATCGTGTCGTCTACGCAGACACCTGTCAGTAGGACTTCACATCAAAATGGAATCCTACCTGCTGAGGAATCTGAGGAGGACCCGTCTGAGGGTTCTACTGTTTAGTTTATACTTAGGCAAGTCTGTTGTTTAAATACTTTTGAGAACTTGGTCTATATATAAATAATGCTGACAGTACTTCTGTAATATATAATGATGTAAATTATGTGTGATGATGTATAATATTTTTAATTTCTACTAAGTTTATTTTATCGATATCAAAAAGGAAAAAAAAATTTACTACTCGTATTTTTATTTATAACATCATCTGTTATGAACTTGGGGGTAATTCGGTAATAATGAAGTTTAAATGTGGCACCCAACGGTGGGTGTTACAAAGATCGTGATAGTGGTGAAGCGGAGATCTTCCCGGTTTCGTGAGGACGTAGTGTTGTGAAGGTATCGTCGTTTGGTGTATCCATTTGGATAAGGATCGTTGTATGTTTTTGTCAAGTCGGTTGTCGTGTTGTCAAGTGGGACTCGGCATAGGGTTACTACTATTTCATTAAAGTATGTGAGTATGTACATATATGTTTTTTTGTAAACAAGTGCTATGTACTTATTTTTATGTTGTTGGATGTTATGTGGTTTATGTGTCAAGTATTAATCAGTTAAATATGTTTTTGAATTACCTATACTTTGGTAAGTTTATATCATCAGCAAAAAAAAAAATTTAAATCCTGTATTTTCTAATAACCAAACTGTTTTATGAATTAGTTTTAGTTTTTCTTTTGTTTAGTCAGAGATGTGACACCCGAAGGAGGGTGTTACACTAAGCATGCATGCCAAATAAGAACAAAAAATAATGATCACTAAATTCTAATTCTTAAAGGCATTTTACAAACAAATGTCATATTAGATAAGGATGAAAACAAGATAAAGCATATCTAACAGAAACACTTTCAAGACATAAAGGTAGAGCAGTACTATTTTAAAGCAAGTTAAAGCATAAAACAAGTCTCCACTTATCCAAAGATTGCAAGTCCAAGCTTCTTGGAGGCAAGGAATGAAGCTTGGAGTAATTTCCGGTCTTGTGCTTGTAGCCACTATTCAAGATACCAAAGTCAACTCTTGACCTTCAAGTACACCTACAACACACTTTAATTTTTAACTTTTGGTACCCAAATTTTCTTGGGTCCTTGTGCGTTAGTCATTGGCAAAATGCCTTTAGGGACCCAAACCATTTTAGTCCATATCTTGTTATTGATATTCTTCCTTACATTACAAGTTAATGCACTATATCCTTTTTTACCACAATGAAAACATTTTACAAAAGGACTTATTAATTTACTTGAGAGAACAAAGAAATTCTTGTAAAATTTTTATTGGTTTATGGGATTGTACCCTAAACTAGCCTTTTGAAAAATACATCTTTGCTTCCCAAGCAATATGTTCAAATTATCTTTTCTAAATGTAAATTTTGAAAGAGTATTTTTCAGTTCTTCAATTTCCTTTTCTAAAGTTTTGCATAATGAACAAGAAAAGGATGTAGATTTATTATCAAGCGAAGAACATGTCATGCATGAAGAATTTGTATAATAAGTCCAAGATTTTCATTCTCAATTTTAAGTTCCTCAATTTCCTTGTTTAAAATAGAGATTTTGTTTTCAAAAGAAGAAATTGTTTTCTTGGATGATGAAACAAGTTTTGCAGGCTTCATAAATTCATTATGAAATTCTTCAAATGCATCTTGCAATTTATCATAGGAAGGGGAAAAGTCAAAGTTTGAATATATTACCTCTATGTCATCTTCTTCTTCCTCTTCTCCCCTAGTCATAAGATAAAGATGGGTTTTCTCATTATTGGAGCTATTCGTTGAGTCCATGTTGTTATCATTCCATGCAACGTAGGCTCTTCTTTCTTCTCCTTTGAAGATCTCTTCTCATATTTTTCCACTTTCCTTTGATTGATTGGATACTTCATCTTTATGTGTCCCGGCTCTCCGCATTCATAGCATTTAGGAGTGTTTGAAGTTCTTTCCCCTTTGTGATAGGTGTTCTTTGGAGGGAAGTGAGGTCTTCTTTGACCTTCATTCTTCTTGAAGAATCTCCCAAACTTCTTTACAAGAAGGCTAAGATTCTCCTCATTAATATCTAAGTCATCTCTATCATCTTCATCATCATCATTAATCATGGAGGAAGTGACCTTGAGAGCAGTTCCCTTCTTTTTCTCATCAAGCTTCTCATTTTAGTTGAGTCTATTCAACTCCAATTAATGTTCTTGTAGGCTGCCAAAAAGTGTGGTTAGGGTCATGGTTGAGAGATTTCTTGACTCCGCAATAGCCGTCACTTTAAGTTGCCAATGACTCCTCGAACATCTCAAGACTTTGTTAATATGGTCTTCATTAAGAAAAGTCTTTCCCAATGATGCAAGATGATTTACAATATGTGTGAATCATTTTTGCATTTCTTGAATGCTTTCACCTTGGTTCATCCTAAAGAGCTCATACTCATGAGTAAGAGTGTTTATCCTTGATCTTTTCACTTTACTAGTACCCTCATGGGTTACTTGTAAAGTGTCTCATATTTCTTAGGCAAATTTACAACTTAAGACTCTAAAGAACTCTTCATATCCCAAAGTTGTGGTAATGATGCTTTTGGCTCTCAAATTGTATTAGACTTTTTTCTTATCATCATCGGTTCATTCATTTCTTGGTGTATTGACTCTTACACCATTTACAATATGTGTGGGAACAAAAGGACCATTTTCTACAGCATCTCACACATCTAGATCAATAGCTTCAATAAAAATTTTCATTCGTTCTTTCCAATAAGCATAATCATCCTTATTGAAAAGTGGAGGTCTATAAAGAGAAGAACCTTCCGAAAAACCATTTGAAGAAGTCATCACTTTCTCTTGAAGCTACTAAGCTCATTACACAAGAGTCTAGCTCTGATACCACTTGTTAGCCATGACAATCATCACCTAAGAGGAGGGTGAATTGAGTGATTACAAATTTTTATAACAACATTAAGAAATTAAGCATTTTGAAGCACTCGATTAATAAATACAGCGAAACATGCATAACAAAGGTACAATTATTATAGATTACTCAAATACAACTTGGGTTAAAGGATAAATCAAGCAAATAAGCTAGATATCAAGTTCAATTCAAGCATATATAATTAAAACACAAATGTAAAGAGATAGAGTTGATAGGAGTAAACATAAGGATTTATATTGGTTCAGCCACCCCATGTGACCTACGTCCAGTCCTCAAATTAACCACCCAAGATTTTTCACAAAACCTTCGAGCTTAAGTAGGTGCTTGAAAACCTTTACAACCAAGAGCAATCAACACACCTCTGGGATGTCTCACCTTTTGTGCTTGAGCCTCAAAATAGGGATACCTCACCCTTTATAACTTTAGAGGGATACCTCACCCTCTTTACAAACAAGGGATACCTCACCCTTTACTTTATCAAGGAATACCTCACCCTTTACTTTATCAAGGGATACCTCACCCTTTTTATCTCTTGAGAGATACATCACCCTCTTTTATAGGAAATCAGAGTGTGTAAGAAGGATAAACTCTCAAAAGAATAGATATTACAAATTGAAGCTCAATGGGTAGAAGGATATTCACACTTTTAACTCATAAAATAGAGTATGATATTCAAGGTTGTTAAACTCGTATTCAATGCTTAACCAAGATGTTTCAGATTGATTTCCTCTACCTCTTTAATGCCCAAAGACTTGTATTTATAACCTAATGCATTAAAGAGCCGTTGGGAGTGGTTGGAACATTAATCACAACCAAACTAGCCGTTATTTTATATTTTTGGAAACATGTTTATTCGAATAACAAATCCCTTATTTGAAGAAATACGTTTATTGCACAATAGGAAATTGGTTTCTGAATAATGTTATTCGAATAACACTTTTGGTTATTCGAATAAACCTTTTAAAAACACAAGTTAGATTGATTTATGGAACATGTTATTTGAATAATACTTTTGGTTATTTGAATAAACCTTTTAAAATGAAAAGGCGCGTAGCTTGTTTTAAGTTGTTATTCGAATAATGCCCTGTGTTATTTTAATAAAGCTTGATGAAATAGAATTCTTGACATTCTGACTTACTTTATTCGAATAGACAAACCCTTTACTTGAATAAACCCATTGAAAAACACTTTAATCACCTTTTAAAACTTGTCAATTGTTTCCAAATGATCCAACAAGCTTTTAGGCACTTAAAGGTTATTTCTTAAGAAACCAAAAACCATTTAAAAGCCATGAAACCATTCATGCTAATTGGGTTCTTTGAAAAAATAAGTTTAGAGCTTAAGTGTGAACCCCTTATACTTTTGCCTTGGGCCTTGGGGCTAACTTCATTGGGCTATGAGATAGAAAATTAAATACAATGCACCTTGAACTTGAAAACTAAATGCAATGGGCCTTGAGCCAAAAAAATGAATGCAATAGGATGTGAGCAAAAAATGCAATGATTTTTCTTTTAATCATTTTAAGTAATATGGCAAAGTGAACAAAAATTAAATGACATGAAACTCTTCTTTGTTTTTCTTTTCTTTTTTTTTTGTGTCACCAGATGAATAACCTCTATAAGAAAAAAATGTTAAACTGAGAATCAACAAGCCAAGAACTTGTAAATTTTAAGAAAAAATTGTTAGGCCATAGACCTGGAATTTTAACAAAGATCATTAAGCTAAGGACTTGGGACTTTTCAAGGAAGATTATCAGGCAATAGATCTGGAATTTTGTGAAAGCAAGTCTTCAAGCCAAGGACTTAAAATTTTTCAAGGGAGATTATCAATCCATGGACCTGGGATTTTTAAGAAAAATTGTCAAGCCACTGACTTGGAATTTTTAGGAAAAGTCATCAGACCATGGACCCAAAATTTTAAGAAAGATCACTAGGCCAAGGGCTTGGAATTTTTCAAGAGAGATTGTCAGGCCACGGGCTTGGAATTTTGTGAAAGTCATCAAACCAAGGACTTGAAATTTTATGAAAGAGCCATCAGGTCATGGACCTAGAATTTTTTAAAGTCATCAAGCCAAGGAGTTAGAATTTCTAGAAAAAGACATCAGGCCACGAACTTGGAATCTTTGAAAGTCATTAAGCCAAGGACTTGGAATTTTTCAAGAAAGTTCATCAGGCCACAAACCTATAATTTTCAAAGTTATCATGCCAAGGACTAGAAATGTTATGAAAGAGTCATCAGGTAATGGACCTAGAATTTTTTAGAATCATCAAGCCAAGGACTTAGGATTTTAAGAAAAAGACATTGAGCCACTAACCTAGAATTTTGTGAAAGTCATCAAGTCAAGGGCTTAGAGTTTTATGGAAGAGTCATCAAACTAAGGACTTGGAATGTTTAATAGACAAATAAATGCATTTAGGAAAAATCTCTTAGTAAATTACAATCTTCTCAAACCATGTGCTTCCTTAGAAAAGCTTGAACAAACAAACTTGTTTTCATGCCAGTCTTCTTATTTCTTTTTGCTGATTTCTCATTTAGATATACCTTACAACATGAGCTCTGTGATTTGATTTCTTCAAAATTCTCATTTTTATCTCTATTTCTGCTTGGGTACCTCTTGTTTCAAATCATCCCTTAAGGATATCATTTTCCCCCTTCAATTAGAACTTATGAATTCTTTTTTGTCTGAATTGATCATTGAGAGGTCCCCATCAAATTGTCAAATTCTAATAATATGCCCATTTTTGCCTTAATTGAAACATGATGTAACAAACATGCATAGATTTGCAAGTACAACCGAATTTTTTTTTACTGACTCACTACCTTCTTGATTGATTTTGAGAATTGAGCTATGTAACATCTCACTCTTAATCTGCTTAATTTAATTAGTTTAAATTAATAGGGTAACTATCTATTTAATTTAATTATGTGTCTTTGTGTTTTTTTATAATTTATGTGTTGACATGAATAATTTAGTGCGTAAGTTAATTAGAACCAAAAAATGTGTAGAAAATTCAAATGAGTGAGAAAAATTTATGAAAATTTAAAATTTAACTCCAAATGAATAAAAATAATAATGGTAAATTTTAGGGATTAAAGTAAATTAATTCGGTATTTTTAGTAAATTATAGTGATTTTACTAGTTTAAACGTAGCATAGAAATCAAAATAAATAGTAAAAACTTATGGAGATAATTTCATAAATTAGGGAATAAATTTAGATGATAAAATTGACCTAATAACCAAGTTAGAACTTAAAATATGCATGGAAATGAATTAGAATGAATTTAGAGGGTTAAAATCTTAAATAAGTTAAATTAAAAAAGAAGTCATGATGACTTCTCAATCAATGAGAATTAATGCACCAAAGACTTCCTTATTAAGTTTCTTTATTATTGGTTGACAATCAAAGTTGACATGAATAAATCTAAGTTGATGAGACCTAAACTAAAAGAATTACATGCATATAGGTTACTTGAACCTCAAGTTAGCTACTTAATGCAAATAATTAGGACCTAATTAATACTAAGTGACTTAAGTTGAGATCCTATATGAATCCTAGGGTGCTCTAAACATAATATGGAATTAAAATCATAAGGATTGACGGTTAAAATTTTAAAGGGACCTTAGAACTAGATTAAGTGACCAATGGAGGTGCAAACTTGAAAATCAACCTCCCCCTCCACTTAAATCACCAAAGATCGGCGCCTCTCCTCTATTTCTTTTCCTTTTTTTTTCATTTCTCTCTTCTCCCATGCGAAGGACCCTCCATGGCAGCCATTGAATCTTTGCTTCAAGCTCTTGCATGAGCCCTTAGAAGCCACCATCTCACAAAGCTCAAGTTGAAGAAGTTAATCCTCATCTTCTCCTATTCACTTTGCACTGATTGGAACTTCAATTAGAGCTACTTCATCTTCTCTTCCTCCCCTTCATCTCACTGCTCTTGAGTGTCCAAGTAGGGGTTCTTGGTCCTTGTCTTCTTTGTAACATCCTTAATATAATTACTAATAATGTATCCGAAAGTACGCATTAGTAATTTAAATTAAGCATGTCACATAGTAATTAACATAATATGTTTAAAAATACATATAAGAAATATACAAAATATGAGTCTGTCGTGATTAGAGTTTTACATACAACGCATAAAACATTATATAAATAATATACATATGTGTACAAAATTACATATTATATTATAGAGTACTATTTATACAACACAGAATACATAATATCACAAAACCTATTCTACATCTTCATCTTCTATCTCCTTGCTGAAATACATGTTCCTAGAAATATTATGGAATATATAACAAAAAGGGGTGAGAATTCTAATAATTCTCACTATTTCTATTAAAAATACGTGTCATCATAATACTTCCAGTGCTTCGGGAAAAAAATCATTTCAAAACTCATTTTATAATGTAAGGAGGTGGAAAAAGTCAAATCCAGTCATTCCTCTTCCCGAAATAGAATTCCAATTAATCATTTAATGAAAACGATTTTATCATTCAATAAAAACAATCATTTATATAATGATGTAATACATCACACAACAAAATTTATCAAATATTATGGTTCATCATACTCAAATATCATTATTCATTATCCATCCTTATATCACCACATTAATGAGGGAATTATCCTTCCTCATTTGATAGATCTCAATTCAAGTATAGTGAAGGAATCATCCTTCCTCAACCACTTTGATAGGGAGAGAATTATCCTTCCTTACACTATCAATCATCTAAGGTAAAAAGAGAATCATCATTCCTCATATTACCCTTCTTTTAAGATAGAGAGGGAATCATTCTTCCTTGCACTATCAATCCCATTCAAGGTCAAATATCTAAAATACTCATAAACAATTCAAATCCAAATTCCATGAGCATTGTTTATTCTATCACACATTCTAGCTCAACCTTAAAGAATTAAGGGAGCAATACAATTTCCTAACTCAACTTGATTAATCAAAGAGCAATATAATTTCTGGTACACAACAATAGTACAATACTAATTCATTCATCACATACCACATAAACTTTCCAATTGTCCATTAATAACAAAGTTAACCACAATAGTTATAGAAATCAAAGTGTGCCCAAAATCAACTCAATGCAAGTCAAGAATAGTTGCTTGGTCGTAGATAGTAAGGTATAATACTAACCAAACTCAAAGTCAATAATAGGTGTTTGATCATGAAAATCAAGGCCCAAGTAGTGAAGTATGTGTCACAACTATAACTATATTGCATGACAAATTCCATAATTACATTAACCAATCTCATCACTTTTTAACAACTAACATCGAACAATTCATGTGTGAACAAAGATTTGGAGCATACCACTCTACAAGAACAAAAACCATCTACATAGCATATTTAAAAGCAAGGAAACCGTGTACATCAAAACACAACCATTTGGTCATGATCAACAATTTAAAGTCAATAAAAGTGATATAAAATCACTCTTGGCCAGTCATGACTTTCTTCAATGGACACAAAGTCCATAAATTTATCCAAGTGTGTTCACGCATCAAGTTTTCCTATCTTTCTCAAGCTTGGTCGTAACAACAAGCACAAAGTAACAAAATTCCAAAGTCAATAATGGTTCAGCCATGACATATTCAACATCATCTAAAGAAAATCAATAACAAAAAAAAATCAATAAGCAAGTGTGAACACTTAGAAGGAACACACGGTTTTCATCAACAACCATCATAATAATTCCAAGTCAAAAATCAATACAAAAAATCTATTTTTGTCCGTGAACCACAACAACTCACAAATAGAATTTCAATTGAAAGAAAAATTAAAAAAACAAGGCAAATAGGAAGTAAGCAACCCCTACCTTGGTTCCACTAATTTGCTACTTTGTTCTTCCCTTTTCTTGCCTTTGATTTCTTCTTCCTTTTGCCTCTTGTTTTCTTCTTGTTTTTCTTTGTTTTTCCCTTCTTTTCTTCTTATTCCAGCTGCCAATGTGAGAACAGGGGAGAGAGTGGAATGTGAGACGTGAAAAGATGAAGGAAAAAGTGGATGGAAATTGGTAAAAAAACCTAGAGATTGCATTGGCGGTGAATGACCAAGTTATGACCAAAATTTCATGCTAAAACTTTTATATCTATTACGTACACTTTAATCTACCAAAGTTGAGTGTTCAAGTTACTATAAGTGTTATGAAAAATTTTAGAACTCAACTTAGTCCTTGGATCCAATTTTTCATAACTTTTCATATATTGCTATTTATCAATTAAGTTTCATTACTCGATCCCAAGTTAAATTAAACTGAGGGATTGAGTAATAAGCTTATTGATACTTATCTTAATTGGTATTTTATATCAAAATATTCTTCATATCTTATTTGTCATCTCCATGTAATTTTATAATTTTCTAAGTTACTTAGTTGTTCCATAACTGTTCCATTGATCCTTCTTCGGTATCCTTAAAATACAAAACTAACTCAATTGATTCTCTAAAATTTACTACAGCTCTTATCAATAGTTCTTAGCTAGAAAATAAATTTTTCATATTTATTTTCAACTTATCAACTAATTTTACAGAAACTTTAGTTATTTTCTTATATTCAGTTTTATAGGATTACACTCAAATTAGTTCAGAAAATTACCCAAATTAAAAAATAACTCTTAACGGTAATACTGAGCTTCTATAACCCTGATTAAGATCATTAGGTTAAAGAGGATGTTACATTCTTCTTCTTCCTTTGCTTGCTTCTTTGAGTTGTTTACATATGGGATTTGGCTTGAATTTACTTGGATTGTTAAAGAACTAGGATTTGGCCTTCATGGCTATTAGGAGTTTAGATTGTTTACCACTCACTTGAGCATGATATTAAGATGAGATGCTTGATATGAACTTGATTTTGTAGTTGCATGTTGAATCAAAATTAAATTGATGACCTTGGACATTTATGGTTGTCTCGGGTTCATGAGGTTTTGAGGGGACCTAGACTTATTTGTTTGACTCTAAATTTATGGTTGCATGTGGATATTGGATTGAATTTCCCTCCCGTTGGCCAAATATAAGTCTTGGATTCAAGGGTGGATATTAAGTTGATTTTTGCATCCTAATTTTGGCTTGGTGCTTGATTGGTGTTGGTTGAGCCATATTTGCATGGAATTGTATGTGAAATTGAATTTAAGGTTGAGTTGATGAACTTGGCAATTTGAGTTCCTTGGTGTAATTAGCACTGAGTTAGTGTGCATTGTTATTTTTCTATTGAAATGGACCCTAATCAACCTAAGGTTATCTTAATTGATTAATTAGGCGTGAAAGAAAAATTATTTCGGTGAGTTTAGACCTTTATAGTTCTCAGCTAAATTGACTCAGGAGGCTTAGGATTTGTTTTGGAACCAAATGATAATTAATTGGACTTAATTTTGCTTAAGGGTAATAGTTAGAAATTCATTAAATACTTGGTTGATGTCTGGTAAGCTTAGAAGGTTGGTGCAATGCCTTGAGTAAGCTAAAATAAGAAAAATTTATTAATTATAATTTATTTAATAATATAAATGATTAATTATGGTGAATACAAGTTAAGGCAGAGTCATTTGACTAGATTAATTAGGGTCGAGATGTTAAGTTGATGAGATAACTTATTTGTGAGTTAAGTTGACTAATGGCTTGATGAGGTGCGTAACATCCTTTTTTTTACACATGTTAGACTTGTATAAAATTACAAAGGTAGCTTAATACTTGTTTAGCATGTCTGTTAAATTTTGTGACAATTTGAGTTAATTTAGACACTTTGTCATAACACAGAATATGCAAAATGACTATTTTAACTTAGAAAAATAGCATAAATATGTAATTAAAGGAAATAAATATGAAAATTTCATTTCTTGGTCACAAATGTGTGGAAGAAGATGTGTTTAAATTTTTAGGGCAAACAGAGTCAGTTTGGTATTTTTAAGGAAATCGAATGAGTATTTAAGTATTAGATTGATTCACAGCAGATATAGAAAACTAAGGAAATGGTGCAACAATATTTATGACGAATCTTAGAATTTATTCGAAAGTTATGGGAAGTTATAAAACTTGATTTAGTAATATTAAAGTGTTCTTAACAGATACTAAGCTTGTAACACCCCTATATCTAATAACTATGGCACAATCGTCATTACACCACAATCACTAAATCTAGGCGTGTCATAGTCCCAACAACAATATTTTCAAAATTTTTTTATTATACATAAATAGAAAATATGAGCCCCGAATGAAGTATATTTAGTACCCAACCATTTAAAATACAACCATTGAGGAAATAACATATTCCATACATAAATATATTCATCCTTAATACAAAGCACTAGTAACACGAAAACATAATACTTACATATTCAAATGAAAAATGACGGGTACAAAAGCACTAAAGGGGAAAAGCAGCAACCCTGGGATAACTACTACTTGCAAACAAAGCCGCAACCCCTAAATATATGACGCTCAGTGTCCCAGTCGACACGTCAGGCATCAATGCCCCCATGCAGTTGCACTCATACGGAACCGAAGAAATCTCATCCAGACGCCATAGCGAAAATAATGAATTAGCCCAATCTAATCAGTAAGGGTGTGGCCCTCCTTCTTCTTCCTCACGATTTTTTATCAAATATAAATATAAAACAGAAATACATGTATATAGGAAAGAGGTGAGACACCCAGCATTCAATACCAATACGGCAATAAGAAAATAAAACGACACAGGACACCCATATAACATCACAACACAAATATCCATCAACAGTAATAATGAAATAAGCAATAAGAGAGAGACAACAATAAGTAATAACCAAATAAGTAATAAAAGAGAAACAACAATAATATCTCAGGCAATAAATAGTTCAACAATCAGATAATTATTACAACATTAAAAGAGATAACTTAATAGTTGTAAACACTCATGCCAGATGAAATATGAAACCAACAATGCTCAATGCATAAGGTACCAAAATCCTACTCCATGGAGATAGACATCAACATTCGGAGAGAATGATCAAGGAGTCATGCCAGTATCTCGTTAGCCTTAAAAAAAAGTGTTTTCCCATAAAAATAGCATTTTGCGCAATATGGCTTATACATGGCACCTCAATAATTGATCGCGATATAGGACAGCGTCTTGGTCTGGATTGTTGGTGTGTTTGCATCGGTCTATCCCACAGCCCCAATGGAGCTACCACTATCTATTGTGAGACACCCGCACCCCAACGCCCCCAAGGTCAACCACTATGACCCACGTAGTCTACTCACACCCACACTAAGGTGTAATTCAATCTCCTAAGCATATATCACATTTCCAACAAAGTCCAACGGACATCACATATGCATGACGACTCAATGTACATCATGTATGTTCATCAATTCTATGTTCCTCATAACACAATGCATATCATGCATATTCATCAACAATATATTTCTCATGGAACATACCACAATGGCATATAGTCAATCCTCAACAACATCATGCCACAATTTAATCAAGTACACATCAACAAGTACTTAGTATCACATGGACTCACAATTCCATACAATCCATTTTCAATATCAACATTTCATATACATGGTTCAACACATACCATAATTCCATATTATGAATCAAACATTCTTAATTCCCTAAGTCTTAATCAATTGTGCAAATTTTGGGTCAAAAACCCTTCAAAACCGTGACCTCTCAAGAGCCATTACTCAATCAATTTCTTCCATCACATTATAAATTACTTATGTCCAAATTGTTTAATTCCCAAGGATGCACAAAAGCATCACTTGGATTCCAAAAAATCCCTTAGAGGCCGTGAGCCTACCTAAGACATCAAGATTCCAATTTTTCCATTTCATGCATTAATCATTTAATACCTAATCACATAAGCTTTATTTTGTACAAAAATCAAATTCAAGTCCCTAAAAATTTAGTCAAAATTGTGACCTCCATAAGGTAATAGGAAACCCTAAAATTTCCATTCATCCAATCCATTATTATCAAAGCATTTATAATAACCAAACTTTAGTCTCAATCAAGAACACACAAAACATGAAAAACAATCAAACAAAGTGAGCATCCATCATGGATTTCTCTATCAACACCCACACAAAGGTCTTCTCAGCACTAATAATGGTTGAAGTGAGTAAATCTCCCTCTTACCTAAAGGAAGAACACAAAAATCACCTCCTTGATGGTGATGGTGGATTTCGGCCAAAGCTCCAACAAAGCCCTAGAAAATCAAACTTGTAAAATCAACAACCAACCTTTGAAAAGGATGAATCCTTGGTCACTAAAGTGGCCACGGAACACGAAAATGTAGAGAAAAAGAAAGAAAGATAGAAGCTTTACCTCAAAGCTTCAAACTTGGTTCTTGAAAGAAGAAGATGAAGATGATGGATTTGAGAGAAAATCACCAAGAAAAAATATTGAGAATGAGAAGAGAAATGTAGTAATGGTGATGGTGAAACAAGAAATGAAAATGGTCTCCAATGGGGCTGCAAACCGTGGAGAGAAAAGGAAGAGGAAGAAGAAGAGAGAAAAATGTGAAAGAGAAAATGAAAAGAGACAAAGTGATAGTAAAGGATTTTGGTGAATTTTGGAAATGATGGGTGAAAGTGTAGTAAAGTGAGAAGCAAATTTTGGGTCCCCAAAATGTGCATTGCCGTGGAGCTACAAGGAGGGGGGGAGAGAGAATTGGCTTCTCCTACAAGCCATGACGAAATTTCTTAGAAGTTTCCTTAAGATGCTTTTTGATTAAATTAATCATTCTTTTGAAATAAAGGAGATTGGATATGACATAAAGTGGATTTCCTTTAGATAAGGTGATAGGATTTCTACTACAAGCTATTACCTAATGAACAATTATTACACATAGTAAAGCCAGTAATAGTTGTCCAACGGATAATAAAATGTATAACAATTTTTATTAATCAGATAAAAATCTCAAAAAATATAAAACCTCGTAAATCGTGTCTAGCATCGGGTTTTGTAAGATCCCCCATCGAAGTTTCCATAGTTCAAGGTTCTTGAAAAAAATATATCATTTTCATAGTTTCGCTCCGTACACACGTAAAATGAGAAATAATATTAAAATATTTCACGTCTTTGGAAAAATCCAGAAAAATTCACAAAATCATAATTATTATAAAACAACTATTTATCATGAAATTATTAATTTTTGGGGTGTTACAACTTTCTCCTTCAAATAGAAATTTTGTCCTCGAAATTTTCATTCCTTAGTGTAAACATGGATATTGTTTCTTTATCTTATCTTCTAACTTCCACATCGCGCCTCTAGTCCCGTCAATTCAGATCACCCTTGCCATTGTGATCTCTTTGCTTCAGCGTTGCTTTGCTCTCCTAACTTTGACCTTTACAGGAAGTATTCCATAGATCAAACCCTCTTTTTAATTATACTGTGTCCAATTCGATGACATAGCTGGATCGAGGATATACTTTCGTAATTACAGCATATGGAAGATATTATGAAAATTAAAAAAAAGGGCAGTAAAACTAGTTGTCAAGCTATCAGACCAAATCGAAGAGGAATTTGATATAGTCTGAAGAATTTAGAAGTGAGTTTGCTGGCAACTCAGACAAGATAACACACATGTAGTAACGTCTCTCTTTATTCTTTACTACCAATACTTCTCTTTTAGATCTTGACATATTTTGGTCGTTCCGGTGTGTACACTCACTTTACTCACGCGAGCTTCATTGAAAATTAACTCTTTAAGTTCTAAATCAACTGGTATACAGACTTTTACTTATGGACATCAGGATTCCATCGAATTCCTTCATCACGATCTGAAGTCATGCCTTGTTTTAATAGCTCCGTCTTGTCTTGTAGAAATTGGTCACTTTTCTACTTGTCCTGAATTCCTCCTAACATATCATTCGAAATAGTAACCATATTCAGACATACCTCATCCGGTGTTATTTCCAATGACAACCACCTGTCCTTGAATTACTCTATTATTCCTTCTTCTTGGCCATCATAATAAAGGTATTAAGTAGTTTTTAGTTCAAAGCGCCTGCTACGACGTTTGCTTCTCCAGGATGACACTAAAGCTAGAAGTCATAATCCTTGCAAAAAAATTTTGTCACCTTCTCTGTCTCATGTTCAATTCCTTTTCGTCGAATAGATACTTCAGGCTCTTGTGATTGCTAAAGGCGTTGAATGTTGCTCCATACAGCAAGAGTCTCCATATCCTCAGAGCAAATACAACTGCAGCTAACACCAAGTCGTGAGTTGCGTAATTCCCATCATGCACCCTCAACTATCTCGAGGCGTAAGTCACAACTTCCCAACTTTGCATGAGCACACATCCTAGACCTTGATGTGAAGCATTACAAAACACTTCAAATGTTTCATTGGGATCTAGTAGAATCAAAACTGGTGAGTAGTCGAATACCTCCTTAATCCTTTAAAAACCTTCTTCATATGTGTTGGTCCATAGAAAAGTTTGATTCTCTTCTTACAAGCTGAGTAAAAGATTCTATTATCTTGGAGAATCCATCGATGTTTCTTCGATAGAAACCAATTAACCTTTCAAGTTACTAGGGTATTATGGTCTCCAGTCTTTCCCATTGTAAAATTGCTTCAACTTTTGACGGACTCACAACAATTTCCTTCCTTCGTAATTTCATGATCCAAAAGTTTAATCTCCTCAAACCAGAATTTGTACTTTGATAATTTGGCGTACACTTCTTTTCCTTTAAAGTCTGGAAAACTATATCGAGATATCCAACATGTTCCTCCATATCTTCGAGAATAGATCAGAATGTCATTGATAAAGGCAATGACATATTTGTCTAGATAAGGGCAAAAGATCCAATTCATGCAATTCATGAATACGATAGGAGCATTTGTTACTCTGAACAGCATCACAAGATACCCATAATGCCCATAGCGCATTCGGAAAAATCGTTTTGGGAACATCCACAACTTCCCATGAACTTAACAATGACTAGAACGTACATCCATCTTGAAGAAAACAACAACTCCATTTTCACTAATTCAACGAATCATTTTTCTTCTTCTGACGATACTCACCCTTGATTGTAATCTTGTTCAACTAGTAACAATCCTCATATCACCGAGAAGTTCTATTCTCCTCCTTAACTGATAGCACTGCAGCTCATCATGTGAAACTCTTTGACTACAAGAGTGACATTCATATTCCCCTTGCTTTTGTCCTCCAAAGGATAACATGTATCCTTGGATTCTTTTTCCTCACAAAGCTTCAACTTTGTTGACTGTTATGAACTCAAAAGTCTTAGTTTCGAGAATCACTAAGGTTTTCATTGAAACGATCTAGTAGAATATAACTAGAAAATAACCAATCTATCCCTAAAATCATGAACTATAATAGGTGTGATTTTAGGTATGCAAGTCAAATTAACAAAAGATTCGATCTTTAGTAGAAATAGGATAGGTTAAACAAATTTAAGTATCAACGACAAGTCTTAGTAACAGAAGTAAAAACAAGGTCAAAGATAATTGAAGACACAGATGAATCCAAATGATCCACACAGTCATACGCTATAAAGAAATGGGTTGCCCCCAGAATTATATAGCACAGTTACAGGATCATCGCTTGTGGCACAATCTCCATCATTTAGATCTTCAGATTTAGAGGCCTCAGCTCCACTCAGGGTATAAACTCTACTTCCTGCCTGTGGTTTCGCAACTCTTGTAGCATTGACTGAAGGCTCTGCCTTAGCTTGGTTGCAGTCATGGGAAAACATGTCCAGGCTTCCCACACCTAAAGCAAATGATTCCTTCAATTGTGCAATCCCTCGTTAGGTTCTCCTTTCCGCACTTAAAACAGATTACCCCCCTTGATCTTACACTCCCTCGTTAAGTGGTTCTTTCCACACTTCTTACATCTTAGTAAGGAAGTCACAGTCTGGCTGCAACTACGGTCACTAACACTTCCCCCATAAATTGGACATTGTTGTTGCTTCCCTGATAATCATGAATATGGTTTCTGCTTAGACCGATTAACCTTTCTATTAATCCTTATTTGGGATCTAGGCCGTCCAAAGTTACCCCAAAACCTACTTTCCTCCAACAGGTTCTGAAATTCAACTTCCAATTCTCGTTGTTGTGCGACCCTCTGATCTTGGTGGGTTGTTATGTCAGTTATCCTTTGCATTTCTTTTGCAGTTGTAGCCATACTTCCATTATCTCGCCCTGCGCTTGTATGCATGTGTTTACCACAAGCCATTGCCCTTGTATATCTACCGCGAGCCATTAACTTTCTTCAAAGACAGACAAAACATGACACAACAAAGCAAACATAATTATTTCACGTAGTATCGTCTCCTTTCGAAAACCAAACACAAAGAATCACATAATTCAAATAAGATAAGTCCAATCCACGAATCCTAACAGTCTCCAACTTGAGTTCTTTCATCCTGCCCTCTATGGCGTAACCTCTTGCAAGTCTTTGACTCCTAAACAGCTTCTCAACCCAAACTTACACCAGTCATTCCTTTTCTCCAGAAGGTCAGTTTTCCAAAACTTCTTGATCTCCTTACTAAAGAACTCCCATTCTCCTAATACAATACGCCTAGGTGAAGTCATAGTTTCCTACACACACAGAACATTACATATTGAGTAGGCCAATTCTCAATATCATGCAACTATATAACAGTAGCTACTAACATTCAACCTACGGTAAGCCATGCATTCCTTTCCCATCATCTCAATCAAGAGACAAGGAAGTGCACAACCTATAAAAGTTCTAATATGCCTAAACATAGCAAGTCCATACCCCGACTCAACAAGATAGACTGCTCTGATACCACCTAATGTAACACCCCTAGATTTAATAACTACGGCCCAATCGTCATTACACCACAGTCACCAAATCCAGGCGTGTCACAGTCCCAACAACAATCTTTTAAAAAAAAAATTTATTATACATAAATAGAAAATATGAGCCCCGAATAAAGTATATTTAGTACCCAACCATTTAAAATACAACCACTAAGGAAATAACATATTCCATACATAAATATATTCATCCTTGATACAAAGCACTGGTAACACGAAAACATAATACTTACATATTCAAATGAAAAATGATGAGTACAAAAGCACTAAAGGGGAAAAACAGTAACCCTGGGATAGGTACTACTTGCAGAAAAAGCCGCAACCCCTAAATATGTGACGCTCGGTGTCTGAGTCGACACGTCAAGCATCAATGCCCCCATACAGTTGCACTTGTATGGAACCGCAGAAATCTCGTCCAGACGCCATAGCAAAAATAATGAATCAGCCCAATCTAATCAGTAAGGGTGTGGCCCTCCATCTTCTTCATCACGATCTTTTATCAAATATAAATATAAAACAGAAATACATGTATATAGGAAAGAGGTGAGACACCCAACATTCAATACCAATACGACAGTAAGAAAACAAAATGGTGCAGGATGCCTACATAACATCACAACACAAATATTCATCAGCAGTAATAATGCAATAAGCAATAAGAGAGAGACAACAATAAGTAATAATCAAATAAGCAATAAAAGAGAAACAACAATAATATCTCAGGCAATAAACGGTTCAATAATCAAATAATTATTACAACATTAAAAGAGATAACTTAATAGTTGTAAACACTCATGCCAGATGAAATATGAGACCAACAATGCTCAATGCATAAGGTACCAAGATCCTAGTCCATGGAGCTAAACATCAACATTTGTGGAGAGAGATCAATGAGTCATGCTAGTATCTTGTTAGCCTTAAAATAAAGTGCTTTCACATAAAAATAGCATTTTGTGCAATATGACTTATACATGGCACCTCAACAATTGATCGATATAGGACAACGTCTCAGTCTAGATTGTCGATGTGTTTGCATCGATCTATCCCACGGCCCCAGTGAAGTTACCACTGTCTATTGTGAGACACTCGCACCCCGACGCCCCCAAGGTCAACTACTATGACCCATGCTTAGTCTATTTGCACCCACACTAAAGTGTAATTCAATCTCCTAGGCATACATTGCCTTTCCAACAAAGTCCAGTGGACATCACATATGCATGATGACTCAATGTACATCATGTATGTTCATCAATTGTATGTTCCTCATAACATAATGCATATCATGCACATTCATCAACAATATATTTCTCGTGGAACATGCCACAATAACATATAGTCAATCCTCAATAACATCATGCCACAATTTAATGAAGTACATGTCAACAAGTACTTAGTCCCACATAGACTCACAATTCCATATAATCCATTCTCAATATCAACATTTCATATACATGGTTCAACACATACCATAATTCCATATTATGAATCCAACATTCTTAATTTCCTAAGTCTTGATCAATTATGCAAATTTTGGGTCAAAAACCCTTCAAAAATGTGACCTGTGACCTCTCAAGAGCCATTACTCAATCAATTTCTTCCATCACATTATAAATTACTTATGTCCAAATTGTTTAATTCCCAAGGATGCACAAAAGCACCACTTGGATTCCAAAAAATCCCTTAGAGGCCGTGAGCCTCCCTAAGACATCAAGATTCCAATTTTTTCATTTCATGCATTAATCATTTAATACCTAATCACATAAGCTTCATTTTGTACAAAAATCAAATTCAAATCCCTAAAAATTTAGTCAAAATCGTGACCTCCATAAGGTAATAGGAAACCCTAAAATTTCCATTCATCCAATCCATTATTATCAAAGCATTTATAACAACCAAACTTTAGTCTCAATCAAGAACACACAAAACATGAAAAATAATCAAACAAAGTGAGCATCCATCATGGATTTCTCCATCAACAACCACACAAAGGTCTTCTCACCACCAATAATGGTTGAAGTGAGTAAATCTCCCTCTTACCTAAAGGAAGAACATGAAAATCACCTCCTTGATGGTGATGGTGGATTTCGGCCAAAGCTCCAACAAAGCCCTAGAAAATCAAACTTGTAAAATCAACAACCAACCTTTGAAAAGGATGAATCCTTGGTCACTAAAGTGGCCAAGGAACACGAAAATGAAGAGAAAAGAAAGAAAGATGGAAGCTTTACCTCAAAGCTTCAAACTTTGTTCTTGAAAGAAGAAGTTGAAGATGATGGATTTGAGAGAAAATCACCAAGAGAAAATGTTGAGAATGAGAAGAGAAATGTAGTAATGGTGATGGTGAAACAAGAAATGAAAATGGTCTCCAATGAGGCTGCAAACCGTGGAGAGAAAAGGAAGAGGAAGAAGAAGAGAGAAAAATGTGAGAAGAGAAAATGAAGAGAGAGAAAGTGATAGTAAAGGGTTTTGGTAAATTTTGGAAATGATAAGTGAAAGTGTAGTAAAATGAGAAACAAATTTTGGCTCCCCAAAATGTGCATTGTCGTGGAACTATAAGGAGGGGGGAGAGAGAATTGGCTTCTCCTACAAGCCATGAGGAAATTTCTTGGAAGTTTCCTTAAGATGCTTTTTGATTAAATTAATCATTCTTTTGAAATAAAAGAGATTGAATGTGACATAAAGTGAATTTCCTTTAGATATGGTGATAGGATTTCTACTACAAGCTATTACCCAATAGACAATTGTTACAGATAGTAAAGCCAGTAATAGTTGTCCAATGGATAATAAAATGTATAACGATTTTTATTTATCATATAAAAATTTTGAAAAACGTAAAACCTCATAAACCGTGTCTGGCCTTGGGTTTAGTAAGATCCCCCATCGACGTTTCCACAGTTCAAGGTTCTCAGGAAAAATATCTCATTTTCCTAGCTTCGCACAATGCGCACGCAAAATGAAAAATAATATTAAAATATTCCACGTCTTCGGAAAAATCCAAAAAAATTCACAAAATCAAAATTATTATAAAACGACTATTTATCATGAAATTATTAATTTTTGGGGTGTTACAAAGCTAAGCAAAATGACCAATTTACCCTTAAAACTCATCTTTTAAAAGATGAGATTTCTTTCATCTTTCTCATTCTCTCTCTCAATTCTGTAGAGTCAACGAAACTAGAAAAAAGAAGAGGGGAAATATAGGAAGAAAATAGGAAAGGAAGAAGGAGAAAATGAAGAGAAAGAAGAAACATCAAGGAAAGGAAAAGTAAGATCAAATTGCCATGGAAACCAAGGTAGGGGGTTTTCTTTTTTTCCTCTTCAACTTTGTCTCTTTTCCAAACAGAGATTTTGATATATCTATTGAGATTTTGGATTGAAAATGAAATATTTATGTGTTTGAGTTTGAATATAAGTTAAGACCTTAAGTTTGATTCTTGATTCTTGATGAGTTCTAAATTGGAAATGAGATTGAATCACATCTTGATTTGCTGGTTTGATGATATTTTTACATAATTTGTGTGGATTTATGAATTGGTGTGGATCTGGTTTGGAAGGGGATGAAGTTCTGGTTAAAGAACCAAAAAATCTAGTTCTGTTACGTGCCTGGCACTGTGGCGCTAGTGTCTTCATGCCACGGCGCGCTAGCATCCAGGTGGTGGTTAGCCAGCATTTGAGCGCTATTTGGGCAGAGAGGAAATTTTTAATATGATCTTTAAGATTTTTACTTCAAATTTACATTTTATGCTATTTTTAAGACATTGGATGAAGAAAAACATACATAATGTTATGTAAATGTGATTGTGAATGAGTTTAATGATGAGTTGAGAAATAATCATGCATTGAGCATGTCCTTGGATTGATTGATGAATTATAAATTATTGCATATTGATGAAATAAGAGGCTTCGTGCCATGATATGATTGGATCCTTATAAGATGGGTGTTGCTATGTAATTTATGTCAAATTGATATATGTAAATATGTGAATCATTGTTCATACCATGTATTATTAAAGGATGAAAATGAGGCATTGAGCCATGATATGATGTAATATTGACAAACATGATATTGGGAAGCAAAATAAAACTAAGGATAAAGGTAGATGAGGTTGAATGAGTCCCTTTCTACAAACTTGTATGATATTGTATAAAGAGAAAGTTTAATGATTAGGGAATGGCTTCTCTATTGTGTAAGGAGAAGTATGATGTGAAATGAAAGAAGGAACGGTTTTTAGTACCCTTGCATGTTTTGTTTTCAAACTTGTTATTTAATATTTCCATGTATTGTAAGTTATGGCTTGGACAAAAGGGCTCCAAGCGGCTTGGACAAAAGGGCTCCAAGTGTTATGTTATAAATTTTTGGTAGTGCAAGGAACAAAAGGGCATCCTGCCTACCCAGAAACAATACAAGGAACAAAAGGGTTTCTTGGAAATAATCAAATAACATGTGTTTTCTAAAAACAAAATCTTTTAAAGAAATCATTGCATGAACATACTTTAGGATTTTTATTAGACATAATCATACATCACCATGCATTGCTTAAAATTGGCAATTGTATGGGCAATTGTCTTATTTTTATTAAATGTGGAGATTAAGGATACAAGTTAATTAGAAAAGATTGAGAATAATATTTTAAGTGAATTAAATGTTGTTTCTAATATGATGATAAATGTTTAAAGTATATGTTGTTTGAATTGATTATTAAGAAATAAATGAATTATTTTGTAATTAAATGAACTGACTGCTTTGGGAAGGGAAAGAATTGAGATTTAACTTTTGCCACCTTTCCAAATGATTAAGTACAATTTGTGTTTTACCCCAAAGCAATTGGATTTACCATGATGTCACAATTTAAATTTTACTACTGAGAATTATTAATTCTCATCCCAGTTCTTTTTAAGTTTTCCATGATAAATCCAACAAAGAGCCAAAGCAAACACAAGGCAAGGTGATGAAGACTTATTTATGTTGTTTATGTAATTATTTATTTTAGCTCTGTATTGATGTTAATAGTTCTGTAAATAAGTTTATATAATTAGTTTTGTGAAAGTTTGTAACCTCAGACATATCATATGGATGTTTAGTAAAGAGCAAGTTTCCTGAGGTATAAAATGTCTTACTCTTTTAATTCTGTAAAGGCTCTATATATTTACTCGTTAATAATTATTGAATAGGTTGTAAAATTTACATTTATATTAGAAAGTGGCATACTAATTCTATTTACTTAGTATACTTAGGGTATACTACAGTGAATAGGATTAGGGTGTTACATTTGGTATCAGAGCAGTTCTTCCTATTGAGCCGGGGAATGAACTGACTATGCTTTTAAGCATGTTTAGATGTTTTGGTTTGTGTTGTGTATTCTTTTATCTTAATGTGATATATGTGAATAGACTTGTATAACAGCCTTAGGATTGGATGTTAATAATTACTGGCACACTGTTACATGATATCAAGTTTGGTCAACTCAGTATGTAATGTTTTGTGTGAACAGGAAATTATAACACCTCCTAGATGAATATGGGAGAATAGGAAAGTTTCCTAAAAGGGTAATCATGATCTGTCTAAGATAGTTAAGTCGTTTATGAAAACAAGGAGAGAACAGAGCGCTGTCATCGGAGAATAGGCAGAAGTTACTAATAGAACGATGCAGGAGTAGACCGAGGTTATCAATGGCATAATGAAGAGAAGGAGACCAAATCCATCAGTTGAGGAAATAGTAATAGTAAGAAGTTAATACTTTTGTGATCTCCCAGAATTTAGAAAACTGAACCCTCTATTGTTTCGAGGTGAGTTCAACTCAATAAAAGTTGAAGGGAGGCTAAGTGAAAATAAGAAGATATTCAAGGAAATAAGTTATCCAGACAAACAAAAGGTGTCATGTGTTTTCTTTATACTGAAAGGTAGAAGTGGAGCATCGGTGGATGAGTTTAAGACGATTAATGAAAGTTGTTGATACTGAGATGAATTGGAAGTGATTTATAGTGACCTCCTTAGATAAATATTTCTTGAGAATAAGCGAGAAGATAAGAAAGTAGAATTCTTAAGATAAAGTAAAGTAGTATATCTATAAGACAATATGATGCAGAAGTTTGGTGAACAGTAATGAGTTATGGAGTTCACTAGAGATGGTACTAGTATTATGTTTAGACGAATTAAGATGGTGGCAATTGCAATGAGGGAATGGGTTGTTATTGTTAATCAGATTTTGTCACGATGGAAGCCAATCCACCTCTACAAATGTGATCATGATTTCCATGATTAATTGAAGTTTAAAAAGGTGAATTTGCTATCAATTAGAAAAAGATATGACATAATGATAGTCAAGGAATAAAGTGAATCAGTAAAGTCTCTAAAAGATTAAAAGATTAGACATTAAGGTTAAATCTCAATTTCTACAATATATAGGAAAGCAAATTCAAGTTGGAATATGGGGCCACAAGTGTGCCAAATGTAAAAAGAAATGTGAAAGTTAGCTAAGTTTGATAGGTCAGTTAGTATTTTATATATGTAGTAAAACCATGATATTAAATGAAGAATTGTCTGTAGAGGATTGTTTATCAAGGCACAGAGTAGTATGATCTTTCAATCTATTTTGAGGTAAACATTTTTGAAGGTCACAACTTTTGAAGATCTAAATGGAGTTATGTTTTCTAATGATATAATTGTGTGTTTGTATACATGGAAACATTCATCAAAGTTTGTTATTGAGTTCCAATTCTTTTCTACATGAGACACGATGTCGCTAGATATTATAAAATTAAGATATTAGTGTAGAAGTGAAAGAACAGGAAAGTTGTCATCTCAAAGTTTTTAGCTTGTTTTTCTATAGTATTCGTTTCGAAGGAGATCAAGTGGTAACTCAAATAGAAAAGTATAGGAGGTTATAGGTTTGAGGTATTAATTAGTTGAATTTACAAGTTTTCAAAGATACATCAATTGTGAAAGAAAATGAAAATTGTATATTGCATAAGAATCTCATGAGCCACATGTATATTGTACCACCCCAAATTTCTTAACTATTTGACAGTAATTTTGATAGTTAACAGAATTCTACTGTTTAGTGATTTTTGTGTACTGTAAAATTATTTTGAGTATTCCGTGAATACATTTGATCGTTTTGTGTGATTTACTCCGTGTCAAGAAAATAATAATTTTTGGGCCAGGGAAAATCTCACGTAATTTAATTATTACTGTTAAATCTTAATTATTTTACGTAATCTGATTTGATTTTCATAAGTTTTATATTTTTTTGTGATTTTGTGGATGATTATGAAATTTTTATATTTCTCTGATTATTTTAGTGTTATCCATGGGTCGTCTGTGGGCCTAGGGGGGCTGTACGTGGGCCCAAGTGGGTCCCGAAAAGTAAAAATTTTTCTACAGCCAGGAAAATTCGTACTGTTGAGACGGAGATGGGAGATCTTACTAAACTTAAATCCGGAAATAGTTTTTAAAATTTTCTTTTATTGTGTTTTGTACTGTATTTAATTATCGGGTGATAAAAATATAGTAAAAATATTATTCGTAGGGTTATAGCAGATAAAAATAAATATTGTACTGCGTAGTCAACATTAGTGGCTTGGACATCCACCATTGATTCAATCAATGATGGAGATTGGTCTTATAAAATGGCTAGGACCATTTATGACCATTGGATGTAAAGTTTGAAGGAGTAATCTTAACCCTTCATTTTGGAGATACATCTAATGGGTAGGATTTCAAGGAGGAAAGATCTAATGGCCTAGATTAAGTCTTCCATCTAAAGGCTACCTAGAATCTATATTAATCCTAACCATTGATCTAATCAATGGTTAAGAATGCTTAAAATGGTGGCTAGTGAAATTTGTCACACTTTTAGAGTGCATGAAGGGGGGTTCGATTTTGAGAGACTTAAGGGCATAGAAGGTTCCAAGACCACATTATTGCTATACTTGATCATCTTTGTCTCCTCCAAAAAGCCAAAGCTTCATCAAAATTTTCTCTCCACTTCTCTCCATGCTAGTTTCGGCCAAGCACCCTAAATCCACCTTCCATCACTCTTTAATTTCAAACAACCATACTTCTTGAATCTATACCTCATTCTAAGACACTTTGTAGTTTGGAGCAAGTTCTAAATCTTTCATCTTCAAGGACTTTTTCCAAGAGCAAGTTCTAGGGTTTTTGAGGTGAAGTGTAAGGAAACTTCATTTCTTATCTCTTTTTCATGTTCTAAGCCATGTTTGATCCATGGTTTTCCTTATTCAAGCTTAATATACTAATAAACTTGTATTTGTTTTATGTTCAAGAAACTTTTGTTGGTGGAGAACTTGTGCAAAGTGCAAAGCAAGGAGCTTTTTGAGGTTCTTCAAGAGGTAAGAGGGAGATCCATCTCACCAACCAAGTATGGTGGTGAGAGATGGTTTTGTATTTGATGGATGGTGAATCCATGTGAGGATTCATATCCATGGTTATGTAATTATTTGTGGGTGTTTATGTGTTTATGTGCTTAGCATGGTTTATTTGTGCTTGCATGCTTAGTTTGATTTTTATTTGCTTTTATGGTATGCTTGAAATATAATATGTTGATTATATGTGATGTATGCCATAAAAATTGTTGGAAAGGAAAACAATTTTTAGTTCCAATGACCATGAGGATTTCGGCCTCAACACCTCAAAATAGGTGTTCACAAATTAATATTTTCATGAATGGTAAAATTGGATGTTTAGAAAAGCAAGGAAAATAAACAAAAGTTTTGTTTTCAAGGAATAAGTGTTCACGGTTTTGTTGAGGAATTTTAATGGTTTTATTTGTGTAAAAACAAGAATGGTACTTAATTGATTTAGAAGGAAAAATATTTGATGGTTTCAATGGCCAAATACTCCATAGTTTTGAACGATTATAATGCCTTGATTTTATGAAATAAAGTGATTTCAAAGGGGAAAAACAATTGATGAAGTACAAGGATTAAAGAAATGGAAACAAAGTGTTTTGTCACTTGAAAATTGGAATTTTCATATGTGAATGGAAAAGAGGGGTTGAAAGTGTTTGAACCTCAATTTATTTTAAAGAGGATTGATTTTTAGAATTGATTTGGAATTATAAAGAATACATTGGTGACTTGAGATTTTCTAACGTGTAACTCATCCTTTGGGTTTTGGAGAGCGTTAGTAAATTTTAAGTTAGAAACATTGATTTAATTCAATGAATTGGTGAATTTATGAAATATATTGCGAAAAGGATTTTCTTGAGTAAGAAAATGTGGAAAATAATGTGAGAAGTCATATTATTTTGAGAAAGGTTGAATTGAGATTTTGAAGGTTGAGAAATATTTTACGACATTGAAAAATGGAGAAAAATGATTTACGTAACTTAAAAACGTGATTTTTAAGCTACGCGATTTGAAAAATGTTAAAATATTTCTACGTAATTTGGAAAGCGTTTAAATATTTTTACGTGATTGAGATATTGTTGAAAAATCACTACCTGATTGAAAAATGATGAAATATTTTTACATGATTGAGAAAACGATGGAAAATCGCTACGCGATTTGAAAACGTAACAGAAATGTTGCGAAATTGTGAAAATGTAACAGAAATGTTGCGCGATTGTGAAAAATGTGACAAAAGTATTGTGCAACTATGAGAACGCGATAATATGATTTCGCAACTAAATTTAATAGTAGGATTACTATTGGAATAGTGTATGGACACTGTATGAGAAAATGATGAATTTTGTCTGTGATTGGCATTGGTGCATTGAACATGCATTGGAAAAGTCCGATGGACTGGATAAGGCTATTTGCCTAGGAGAGACGTACACCTCTTGAGTGGGTGCGATATGTGTAGTGTAAGTCATTTGTTGACCTTGGGGGCACCGGGGTGCGGGTTGCTCACAATGGGCAGTTGGTAGCTCTCTGTATCATGGGTTAGACCAATGCAACGCACCGATGATCCTGACCTAGACACTATTCTTAATCAAGATCTAGTAAAGACTGTCGTGTATATGCTAGATGTGCAAACACATATGAGAAATGTGGCACGTGGTCTGAGGCATGTTAGTACAGACAGATCTTTCGGATTAATTTCTTCGAACTGAGTATTAGCTCCATGGAGTAGGAAATTGAGTCTATGTGCACATGCATAAATTTGAATATTTATATCTATATGATATAATAATTGAGGAATATTGGTTATGACAATTGAACTGTTGAGGAATATTGGATGATGATGATGATAATAATGTGATGGCATTATTATAATTATCGTGTGATTTGAATAATGTTAATGGCATGATGGTAATTATTATTTATTATATTTGTTGTGATAAATAATGATAGAGGGCATGACTGTAATTATTGTATCTATGATGATAAATAATGTTGAGGGCATTATTGTAATTATGGTATGATGTATCTGTATGATATATGATATATGTTATCTCTGTGCTACCATATTGATATTGACGAAGATGATCTCACCTCTTTGTATGTCTATTTTGTACTGTATTTATATTTGGTAAAGACGTTGAGCAAGACATAGAACAAAAGGGTGAAGAAGAGGAGTTTTGATAAGATGACATCAAGACCTAGTTTCTTTCGTTACGTGAGACTACAGTTCCATGGTGGAGCTGAAGTATGGAGGACTAGTCCCAATAAGAAGGGACTAATTTATTAGGGAAATCTGACGGTCAATATGAGCCGAGAATTTCATGGAGATCCGTTCATTTCCATAACTATATATGTACATGTCGAATTTTCGTTGTCAATCAGGCAATATTGGGATACTAGGTATTATGTCCCAACAGAGATTAGTATTGTGTCGTCTGCTTGGACACCTGTCCGTAAGACTTCACGTCGAGCTGGATTCTTACCTGCTGCAGAATCTGAGGAGGACCCCTGTAAGGGTTCTGCTGTTTAGTTAGACTTGGGCGAGTCGTTTAAAAATTTAAGTATGTCAACTGCTTTTGAGACTTGGTCTATATATAAATAATGTCGACAGTACTTCTGTAATGTACATGATGTAAATTATGTGTGATGATGTATAATATTTTTATTTTCTGCTAAGTTTATTTTATCGATATCAAAGAGGAAAAAATTTTACAACTCGTATTTTTATCATAACATCACATTTTATAACATGGGGTAATTCGGTAATAATAACGTTTAAATGTGGCATCCTATGATGGGTGTTACATATATCACTACTATGTTTCTTCAAATGGAAGCTTGAGGTTTAAGGGCCTATTTTACATATCACACAGATACACTCACATTAATTTCTTGGGGATGGTAATGTTTTGGTTGTTAAATTTGCTGAAGAAATGATTGTAAGGAATTTTAGGACTAGTGTTCAGGAAGTTGATACTCTCTATAGGAAGTTTGGAAAAGAAGATGGACTCAATAATTTTCTTTGTGAAATGTATTTTGTTAAGATGAAATCCTATTCTTCTGAAGATGAAAGGGCATCTTATATCTTGACAAATAAGACAATGTTTGAAGCTATATTATTATTTGTGAATGGTTATATGTTAGTTAATGTGGGCAAATATATGGCTAGGGTTTTATCCATTCTGTCAAAACCTTAACACTCAAAATTTACTTGGTAACTATGAAGGTTTAAACTATTGAAGATGTATACCGCCAGGATGAAGATTGCTACATTGTATATGACAAGGAGAAGCCACGTATTCACACGAATGGAAGTCTTAGAAGATTTGACAATGTTTTGTTTTTGCAATGTAAGGAAAGGAAGGCACACAAAGAATAAATAAATTAAAGGAATTCCTAATATAGTTGAACATTTAAGACAAAGGACAAAGCAAAGTATTGGTGTAGGAGTTGAATAAGACTATTGGGAGTTATATGTACTTAAGTAACGTGCGAGGCATTTAGGGAGATTTTCTTAAACAAGTGTTTTTTGAGAAATATACAAGATAGTAGATTGGTGGAATACTTTTGGAACTAAAACAAGAAGGCATGTCCATTATGTAATATGAAGTGAAGTGAAGTGTGGAGAACTTTTCAAGTTTTCCTCATAAGTAGGTTTAGCCCAAACAAAAACCAAAAGTATGTCAAGTTTGCATTTAGATTGAAGCAATAGAAAACAAAAGATTTGTCAAGTCTATGAAGATTAGGGATTTTCCCACCTTAACTAGAAAGTATAAAGTTTCACATTGAGTAAAATATCACGACTCTTCAAAAGAAGAAAAAGGATAGGCGAAGAGGATGAAGAATGCAATTTTACACCCAATGAATCACAAAATAGAAATAAGCCCAAAGTCAAATGGAAACTTTGAAGTCTAAATGTTTTAAGAAGACAACATGACGACAAACTTAGTTTATTGTGTTATGAGTGCAATCAACTAGGATGCTATGTTGGAAGTTGTCAGTAAATACAGGAAGTTATACCCGACCCTAGACTACATGTTCCAGGAAAGATGTATATTTTAAGAAGGTAAAGGGAAGTTCAATCTTCTGACTCTTTACAAGATAACTCTCATCAGAAATGAAAGACTGTGAATATCTAAGTTTGGTTAAAAGTTGAATGGATAAGATGGATACAACAAAAAGGTAACTGTTATAGTTCTCTAAACTATCAATATGAGCAGCTAAATTTTGGGGACAAAAATTTTTAAAAGGAGAAAAGAATTGTAACATCCTCTTTTTACACATGTTAGACTTGTATAAGGTTATAGAAGTAATACTTGTTTAGCATGTCTGTTAAATTTTGTGACAATTTGAGTTAATTTAGGTACTTTGCCGTAACATAAAACGTGCAAAATGACTATTTTAACTCAAAAATATCATAAATATGTAACTAAATGAAATAAATATGAAAATTTCATTTCTAGGTCACAATTGTATGGAAGAAGATGTGGTTAAATTTTTAGGGCAAACAGAGTCAGTTTGGTATTTTTAAGGATACCGAATGAGTATTTGAGTACCGAATTGATTCATAACAGATATGGAAAATTAAGAAAATGGTGAAACAATATTTTTGATGAATCCTAGAATTTATTTTAAAGTTGTGGGAAGTTAGAAAACTTGATTTAGTAAGATCAAAGTATTCTTAACAGATACAAAGCTAAGCGAAATGACCATTTTACCTTTAAAACTCGTCTTTTAAAAGATGAGACAAATCTCATCTTTCTCATTCTCTCTCTCGGTTCTGCAGAGCCAACAAAAAAAAAAGGAAATAGAGGAAGAAAATAGGAGAGGAAGAAGGAGAAAATGAACAGAAAGAAGAAACATCAAGGAAAGGAAAAACAAGATCAAATAGCCATGGAAACTAAGGTAGGGGTTTTCTTTTTTTTCCTCTTCAAACTTTGTCTCTTTTCCAAACTGAGATTTTGATAGATCTATTAAGATTCTAGACTGAAAAAGAAAGATTTAAGTGTTTGAGTTTGAATATGATTTAAGGCTTTAAATTTGATTCTTGATTCTTGATGAGTTTGAAATTGGAAATGAAATTGAATCACACCTTGATTTGCTGGTTTGATGATATTTTTACAAAATTTGTGTGGATTTATGAATTGGTGTGGATCTGATTTGGAAGGGGATGAAGTTTTGGTTGAAGAACCAAAAAATTTGGTTCTGTTACTTATCAGGGTCTTCACGCCGCAGCGCGCTAGCGCCTAGGCGGTGGTTAGCTAGCGCTTGAGTGCTATTCAGGTAGAGAGGAAATTTTTAATATGATCTTTAAGATTTTGACTTCAAAATTACATTTTATGTGATTTTTAAGACATATTGGATGAAGAAAAACATACATAATGTTATGTAAATGTGATTGTGAATGAGTTTAATGATGAGTTGAGAAATAATCATGCATTGAGCATGTCCTTGGATTGATTGATAAATTGTAAACTACTGCATATTGATGAAATGAGAGGCTTCATGCCATGATATGATTGGATCCTTATATGATGAGTTTTGCTATGTAATTTATATCAAATTAATATATTTAAATATGTGAATCATTGTTCATACCATGTATTATTAAAGGATGAAGATGAGGCATTGAGTCATGATATGATGGAATGTTGACAAGCATGATATTGGAAAGCAAACTAAGGATAAAGGTAGATGAGGTTGAATGACTCCCTTTCTACAAACATGTATGATATTGTATAAAGAGAAAGTTTAATGATTAGGGACTGGCTTCTCTATTGTGTAAGGAGAAGTATGATTATATGAAATGAAAGAAGGAAAGGTTTTTAGTACCTTTGCATGTTTTGTTTTTAAATTTGTTATTTGATGTTTTCATGTATTGTAAGTTATGGCATGGACAAAAGGGCTCCAAGTGTTCTATCATCAATGTATGGTAGTGCAAGGAACAAAAAGGCGTCTTGCCTACCCTGAAATAATACAAGGAACGAAAGGGCTTCATGGAACCAAATGGCTTCCTAGAAATAATCAAATAACATGTATTTCCTAAAAACAAAATCTTTTAAAAAAATCATTGCATGAGCATACTTTAGGGTTTTCATTAGGCATAATCATACATCGCCATGCATTGCATAAAATTAGCAATTGTATAGGCAACTATCTTGTTTTTATTAAATGTGGAGATTAAGGATAGAATCTAATTAGAAAAAGGTTGAGAATAATATTTTGAGTGAATTAAGTGTTGTTTCTAGTATGATGATAAATGTTTAAAGTATAGGTTGTTTGAATTGATTGTTAAGAAATAAATGAATTATTTTGTAATTGAATAAGCTGTCTGCTTTTAGAAGGGAAAGAACTGAGATTTGGCTTTTGCCACCTTTCCAAATGATTAAATACAATTTGTGTTTTACCCCAAAGTAACTGGATTTACCATGATGTCACGATTTAAATTTTATTACTGAGAATTATTAATTCTCACCCCAATTTTTTTTATGTTTTCTATGATAAATCCAGCAAAGAAACAAAGCAAGCGCGAGGCAAGGTGATGAAGACTTATTTAGGTTGTTTATGTAATTATTTATTTTAGCTATGTATTTATCTTAATGGTTCTGTAAATAAGTTTATATAATTAGTTTTACAAAAGTTTGTAACCTCAGACATATCATGTGGATGTTTAGTAAAGAACAAGTTTCCTGAGGTGTAAAATATCTTGCTCTTTTAATTCTGTAAAGGCTTTATATATTTACTCGTTAATAATTATTGAACAAGTTATAAAATTTATGTTTATGTTAGAAAGTGACAAACTAATTCTATTTACTTAGTATACTTAGGGTATACTACAGTGAATAGGATTGGGGTGTTACAAGGTGACTTACACTATAAGCCGTAGTTGATTTTAATATTATGAGATTATGATATTTGTGGATATATGCTACTTATTTTGCTTTCCTAACTTGAATTATTGATATTCTGGCACCTTGGCATAGGAAATCATGCATAGAATGACATTGATAAGTGTTTGAGACTGTTGAATTGAGTCAGAAAATAAAGAATAGAGTGGTACTGTGAAAAACCCTTCAGTGCTCAAAACAAAAAAAAAATGGCATCATGATATGGATATGATCCTCTCGTGCATAAGCGGTGATCCTATGAACAATTCCCCACTACGGACGTGGCCCTAGTTATAGGGGATAAGGTTGTGTGGTCAAGTAAGATCACATATAGGATGTGTACTGTAACACCCTAATATAGATATCCAGATATACCTTAGATAGATAGAGATATATAAAGATAACCAGTACTAGAGACGTCACTTCTATACTACATACTAACATATATCTATAATCACAACTGAGTAATTATAGAAAGCCTTGAGAGATTGCGGAAAAACTTAAACTCATACAGAAACTTATACAAACTTAGCCACCTGAGGGCTATTTATAATACATATAACATAAAACTTACAGAACAAATATAAACTTATTACATAAGTTCTGTCTACTTAAAGCAATAAAAACTACTCTAGTCTTCATGCTTTATCTTCTCATCCTTAGCAGGGTTTGTACCTCTGTACCTGTGCCTTTGCCTGCGCCTGCATCTGAACCTGCATCTGGATTTACATGGAATAGCAACTGGGGTGAGAATTAACATTCTCAGTAAAAGCAATTCCAATACCAGTTCTCTATAACATTGTATATAACAAATATATAACAAATGCTATAATTCTAACTTAGGAGCTTTGTCCCCTTTTCTCATAACTATTTCTATCTTAGGAGCTTTCTCCTCTTTTCTTATAACTTAGGAGTTTCCTCCTCTTTTCTCATAACTTAGGAGTTTCCTCCTCTTTTCTCTTATCTTAGGAGTTCCCTCCTCTTTTCTCTTAACTGCATACTTTCTGATAGTATGTTAACAAGCGATAGCCTATACACTGTTAATACATACAACGCCCATACAGCTGTACATACCAACAGGGACGGACAATGCCCATACAACTGTCCGTGAATGCAATGATAATGATATGTAGTATGAATATGCCTAAGGAATCCTAAAAGCATGTGAATGAAATGCAAATGCAAAAGTCTATTCTAAGAATAAGGAAGTTTGCTAGGAACTAGTCAGTATATCATCTAGTGGTAATTAGAGGGAAAACTCATCCTCATATTACACATATCCTGGCACACTGAGAAATTCGGGCTTCATCCTTGCTCAAAGAGCGTCTTTGGATTTCCCACTTATCTCCTTTGGCCTTGGCACTATCGAGACATCAGGGTTATGTCCTTCTCAAAAGTCCTTCGGACACCCATCTATCTTCTTTTCGCCTCCATGAATAAACATCAAAGGATATCCACCAGATCGATACTACTTAACTAATTCCTAGACTTTTATTTGTACTTATATACTTAGTTCCTCTTTGATCTAAGCATATTCTACTAATAACTTTGGCTTTTTATGTTTACCCTTTGCAATGAGGAAAATCTGTAACCTCATACTATATGTAACCTTAGCACTTGGTTAGGAATACTTGTCCCCTAAGGAACTTCTCTGATCCCTACCTTCTGGCTAAATGACCTCACGTCATATAACGTTACATTCTCAAGTAAACATCACCAGTTCATTTCTCATACTTGTACCTAAACTCCACCTCATCACTCCTATCTCTTAAGTGATCTCTAACGCAACACTATGTTGCTGAGGTGTAAGGTACTTATCTATGGCAATCACTAGTCTTAGTTGCACTAAGGTTCTTTCTCTTCACATACATACTAGCTTAACTGACTAGTGTGTGAAAAGCTTAGTGTTATGTTTAACTCTTACATAAACACCATCTTACTTTCCTATAGACTCAACTCATCCTAGTGAAAGAGTCTATCTTAACTAATGCCTCAACTATCCTTGCTTAAGGACATAATGAGCATCTCTCTAAAACTTTGCATAATTAACTCAACTTTAACTAAAGTGAGTAATTCATGCATCTAACTTTCCTTTCTATCACACGTCTGGTAGTAGCTTTTACTACACTTGTGTGCTAACATACATATTCTAGTTGTATCTAGCTTTCCCTTCTATCACACGTCTGGTAGTAGCTTTTACTACACTTGTGTGCTTAGGGTTCCAGATACCTCTTTAACTATTCCAAACTCATGGAATGCTTAAGAACTTAACTTCCACACTTTGGTTAGTATCTAAGGAAGTAAATTCTTTTTATCTTGCATCTCTAACTCATCTTTACTAATACATGAGTTATTGCACATTTCTGCTCTACCTTATGATTATGACATCTTCTTAGTCATATATCATCTTATTGTGTATTTAACAATGCACCAAGTCTCACTTAACTAGAGACTTAGTACCTAAACGTTCCCTCTTTGGAACCAATACACTATTCTTGTTGCCTAAGGTTCTAGGTACCTTCCTAAGGTATGCCTAAAAATACCAAACTGACTCCGATTCTCTTGAGACTTTTACCACATCTTACTTGGCTTATTTGTGACCTAGAAATAAACTCTCTATGTTTATTTCTCTTAACTTAGCAACTTATACTATTATCTGAGTCATTTTAAGCCACTTTACAACTTCTATGTTGCAACTAAGTGCCTAAATGAACTCAGATTGTCACAAAACTTTACTGACATGCTAAACAAGTCAAATGCTACCTTCGGTAACCATTTACCAGTCTAACATGTACTTAAGGGTATTACATGTACTCAGTCTAAAACCAGACTATCACCAATTTTAAACGGTTGGTGGAGCAGAGATCTTCGTACTCGTTATGAGGATTCAGGATCCCATAAGGTTTGATGAAATATGATTTGATAACAAACACTCTAAGCAAGAGAAAAGTAATCATGGCATGACATTGCATTAGTATAAGAATATCATTCATTACACTGCATTACATTATTCATTGAAATTATATTGACTGCTGTGAATTCTGGTTGTTCTGGTTGTAAGAAATTATTATATGTGAATTCTTGTGTTGGATATTGTGTTTGAGAATGAATTATGGGATTGATCTCTACTAATTTGTTTATTACTTATATATTGGACTAATAAATTATATGGATTACCGTATTAAAAATGAACCTCTGCCTTGGGATAATTAACTGTTTTGGCCTACGCCACTTAGATGTTTATCTATAAATGTTTGCGAAAACCCCGTAGCAGCTAGAATGATCATGAAGTCGCTTGTGTGTTAGTATTATTGAGAATTCTTAGAATTCTCACCCCATTTGTATTTTTGTGGTATTCCAGATTCTTCTACTATAGGTTAAAGATGTCACTGCTATCTATTTACTAGGAGCTGACAGAGTGTTAGTGGGTGTATGACTCATCCACTAACTCTTATATAGCCTATATGAACATAAGGCTATATCTGAGTTACTTGCCTATGGTCATCATCATGTTCTTGCCCATTTGATACTACTGCTGGATGGACTAATTTTTGTGATAGGCTCCATCATGATATGGTGTTTTGCTGTCACATATATGTATGGTAGTTGTGTATGCCTATTGGAACACCCACCGTAGGGTATCACATTTTAATGTTACTCATTACCAAATTACCCCAAGTTATAAAATAATATTTTATAATAAAAATGTGAGTTGTAAAATTTCTTGATATCGATAATATAAACTTACCAAAATATTAAAAATACCAAAATAGTATCACAAAATAATACACATCATATACGTCACATAGGTAATGTCAGACTTAAATAGATACAAACATAGTTCTCAAAATAATAAACATTACCATAACTACTACACTGGCCCAAGTACATGCCTATAGAGTATAACCCTCAGACGGATCATCCTCGGGATCTTCCTCAAACTCCTCAGAAGATAGGAATCCCGGATGATGTGTGGTCCTACAGACAGGTGTCCAAGCAGACGACACAATACTAATCTCACTAGGGGTATGGTAACAACCACCCCAATATTGTCTAATAGAAAATGGAAACTCTAAATACACGTAAATATTGACATCAAAGTAAGGATTCACATGATAAACCCTACTTAAGGAAACATTCAGATCTCCTATGTAGATAATATACTCTCTATCAAAGTGAACACGCCAAACCTCCGAACCCCCTCGGAACTGTAGCCTCAAGAATCCAAGGAAACCCGGTAACGCCATCGTCTCAGAAATCAGCATCTACGTAAGGAATCTGCTCCTCACCTTCTTGCTCACTGTCTTGCTCACCGTCTTTACCAAATACAAATATAGTACAAGAACAACATACAAAGAGGTGAGACTACTAACACCGGTACCAACATAACAGTGAAGAGATAGGAATAACAATAATGTCATATAGATATAACAACAATGAATATAGTCATAGCATCAAACATTAATCAATATTTAACAAATAAAATATCACGAAGATATACAAATATGTACAAACTATGCACATGCATACTGACTAAATTTCCTAATCTATGGAGCTAAACATAAGTCGGAGAGAATGATCTAGAAGATCTATCGGTATCACAACTGCCTCAGACCAAGTGCTATAATTTCATCATTTTTGCACATCTAGCATTATACATGACAGTCTACACCAGATCTTGATTAAGAATTGTGTCTCGGTCCAGATCGTCGGTGCGTTGCATCGGTCTGATCCACAGTACAATAGAGCTACCAACTGCCCATTGTGGAAAACCCGCACCTCGATGCCCCCAAGGTCAACAAGTGACCTACACTATGCCTATCGCACCCACATAAAGTGTAATTCTCTCCAAGGCCATTGACCTTAACATAGTCCATCGAACTTTAACAATGCATGTTTAATGCATACAAACCTATTTACAGGTCAAAGTCGCAGTTTCACATACATGGGTCCGCACATTAGCCCAACAGTAATTCTACTATATTTTTCAATCGCGTAATTATTTTACCGCGTTTTCACAATAGCACAACATTTCTGTCATGCTTTCAAATCGCGTAATTATTTTTTGACGTTTTCTCAATCGCGTAAAGATATTTAAACATTTTTCAAATCGCGTAGTGATTTTTTAACGTTTTTGAAATCACATAGCTTAAAATCACATTTTTAAGTCGCGTAAAGCATTTTTTCATCATTTTTCAACTTCGTAAAATATCTTTCAATATTCTAAACATCATTTTGGATTTTTCAAAAACTAATACAACTTCTAACTTCATTTTTCACATTTTCTTATTTAAGAAATCCTTTCCGTAAATTTTTTACTATCTCACATAAAATTGCCTTTTCATTAATTTAAATCAATCGTTCTAGCTTAAAATTTTCTAATGCGCTCCAAAACTCAAAGGGTGAGCTATACAATAGTAAACTTCAAGTCACCAATTTATTTCTCAATCGTAGATTAAATCTACTATTAAAATTCATCTTTATAAAATATTTTGAGGTTCAAACAATTTCAACCTCACTTTTCCCTTCATGGTTGAAATCTCCCTTTTTCAAATAATAAATTGTTTTATTTCTATTTTTATCTCTTAAATCCTTGTATTAATTTCCTTGCACCTAATCAACTAAGTTACCATTGATAAATCATATTTTTACCAAAACTACTCCATTTAAGCCTTCTTGGCCGTGAGGTACATGGTCATTGGAACCAAAATATTTATTCATTTACTTGCTTCTTACTCATCTCATTTCATTGTTCATAAAAACATTTGACTTGAAATCTCCATTTTTAATGTATAGAGGCCGTAAGCCTCGTGGTCTTTGGAACCAAAAATTATTTTCCTTTCCAACATCTATCATGGCATACGGGGCATATAATCATCATACTATATATCAAGCATATAAAGCATAAAAGCATAAATAAATAAATTTAAGCACATAAACACACATGAACAAATTACACAACCATGGATATGAATCCTCACATGGATTCACCACCCATTAAATACAAGTTCATCTCTCACCACCATACTTGGTTGGTGAGATAGATCTCCCTCTTACCTTGTGGTGAAGCCTCCAAAGCTCCTTGCCTTGCTTCTTATACTAGTCCTTCATCACCAAGAGCTTCTTGAACATAAAAACAAACACAAGTTTATTAGTATGTAAAGCTTGAATAAAATACCTTGGATCAAAGTATGGTCCTAGAGTATGAAGATGAAACAAATAATGATGTTTTTATGAACTTCACCTAAAAACCTTAAGACTTTGATCTTGAATAAAGTAGATGAAAATGGATAATTTAGACTAAAACTCCAACTTCAAAGAGTCTTAGAATGATGAAAGGATTTAAGAAGTAAGGTTGATAAAAATTATTGAAGATGGGAGAAGGATTTTCTCTGGCTCTGAGGTGCCTTAAGAGAAATGGAGAGAATTTGTAAAATTTGCTTTAGGAAAATGATGAAGATGAAGTCAAATGAAGTAAGAGTCTTCCTATAGCCTTCCTAAAGCCCTAAAATCGTGAGCCCCCCCTTGGACGCCAAAGGAGTGTCCAAGTTCATCCAAGCCACTTTATGAGACTTCTAATGACCATAGATTGAATCAATGGTTAATATTCAAGGCCTTCATCCTTAAGTTAGTTTCCTATAGGTTTAGATAAAGTAGTCAAATAGTTTCTAGAAGATACTTGTAGTTTCCTAACTATATAGTTCAATAGAAAGCTAACCAAGTTTCTAATTCAATTTCTTCCTAACCAAATTAAGCTAACTTAGTTAGAATTTCTAGTTTCTTTGCTAACTATCTAGTTACTTTAAGTATAACTCACAATTCTTCTAGAAGCTCCTAAATCGTGAAGCCCTAATGGGAAGCAAACTAGGTTTGTTCCATTTAGTTACTACTTAGGCTTTATGCTAACTTAGTTTAAATTATCTAATTTCATTTAGTTATCTAGCTAACTAGTCTAGCCATTTTCGTTGACCATTTACTATTGGTTTTCATCAAGCTTCTAATATTCTAATTGGTTTACAAAATAAATCATCACAACATTCTATACAGACTATTATCTAAATGGATAATAGTTACAGAAATTATTACCCAATGGACAGAACATACTGCTCATAAGTCAGTAAGTATTTGTTTGCTGTATAATAAAAATACAGTATATTTTTATTTTACAAATAAATTTTAAAAATTAACAGATTGTGACACGTATCTCTTGGAATCAGGTTTAGTAAGATCCCCCAGCTCCGAATAAATACGTAAAGATTTTCCTCGGCCTGAAAATTATTATTTTCCTGACTCAGAATACATCACACACAATGATCAAATATAGTCACAGAATAGTCAAAATAATTTTACAGCACACGGAAATCACAAAATAATACAATTTAATCATTACTGTAAAATAATAAATTTTGGGGTGTTACACCTATCAGGATGCTTTATATATCAGTAACATATATGCAGTTTCTTTTGGATGATTGTAGATAAATGTAATAGGTACTAATGCCCATAGTTTGTGGTATTGACGCTTGACTCCCTCACAAGGCTTATGAGAAAATATAGTTCCACCATACATGTGGGACTAACCAAGTACATGTATATAAAAGAAAAAAAAGGTTCACTTTTAGCTTAAGTGTAGTAATATGTGATGTGCATGGGTTAGTTACTTCTACTTAGGTCCCAGGAAGTTGTGAAGTGGGTTTACTTAGGGCGTTACAAGCTACACAATGGGTATTCACAAAGGACGAAAAAAAGAAGAAGACTCAAAAAGTGGTATGGAAGTCAAAAGGGGTATTGTGCCAATATAGATTAGTTTGATCTTCGTCAAATCGATCTTTAGTTGCCAGCGGGATATCATGGCCATTGATTTCCTTTTGTTGAGCATCTATAAAAGTTTGCCCTAGTGTAAGGCACCTCGAAATGAATTTGGCCTAATGTATTCCATTTGAGAATGAAGTAGCCCTAGTGTAGGCCATTTAAGAACAAAATTGCCCCAGTGTAGGCCGTTTGAAAACCAAGTTACCCCCAGTGTAGGCTACACCTTGTTATAACTTTTGTTTAGATTACCCTTGCAAGTTTTCATCCTAATGGACCATTTCTTTTCCTTGTTTTTTTTTAAAAAAGAAGCAATGAACTAAAAACTAAAACACCCCAAATTTTCTAATTATTTGACAGTAATAATAGAATTCTACTGTTTAGTGATTTCTGTGTACTGTAAAATTATTTTGATTATTCCATGAATACATTTGATCGTTTTGTGTGATTTACTCCGTGTCAGGAAAATAATAATTTTTGGGCCGGGAAAAATCTTATGTATTTTAATTATTACTGTTAAGTCTTAATTATTTTACATAATCTGATTTGATTTTCATAAGTTTTATAATTTTTATGATTTTGTGGATAATTATGAAATTTTTATATTTCTCTTATTATTTTAATATTATACATAGGTCGTCTGTGGGCCTAAGTGGGCCCGGAAAAGTGAAAACTTTTTCGGAGCTAGAAAATTTTGTACTGTTGAGACAGGGACGAAGGATCTTACTAAACCCAAAATCAGAAACAATTTTTAAAATTTTTTTTTACTGTGTTTTGTTCTATATTTAATTATTGGGAAATAAAAATACAGTAAAACTATTATTTGTAGGGTAATAACAGATAAAAATAAATATTATACTACTTAGTCAACATTAGTGATTATGACAACTTTATGACGGACCAATAGGAAGCAAGCTTAATGTTGAAGCCTTTGGAGATCCACCGTTGATTTAATCAAGGGTGGAGATTGGTCTTGCAAAGTGGCAAGGACTTTTTATGACCATTGGATGGAAAGTATGAAGAGGTGATCTTGACCCTTTATTTTGGAGATACATTTAATGGCTAGGATTTCAAGGAGGAAAGATCCAATGGCTTAGATTAAGTCTTATCATTTAGGAGCTATAACCTAGAAGCTATAAAAATACTAACCATTGATCTAATCAATGGCTAACAATGCCCAAAATGGTGGCTAATGAATTTGGACATAACCCTAGAGAACAAGGGGGGTTCAGTTTTTGTGAAGGCTTAAGGCCATAGGAAGTTTCAAGACACATATCATTATTCATCTTTACAATTATCAAAAACCTAAAGCTCACAAAACATTTTCTCTCCTTTTCTTCTTCTCTAGCTCATGGCCAAGACCCCAATCTCATACTATCACTCTCCAAAAATTTCAACTAACCTTACTTCTTGAATCTATACGTTAATCCAAGAACCTTCGTAGTTTAGGCCAAGTTCTAAATCTATCATCTTCAAGGACTTTCTTCAAGATCAAGTTCTAGGGTTTTTAAGGTGAAGTGTAAGGAAACTTCACTTCTTATCTTTTTTTCCATGTTCTAAGCCATGTTTGATCCATGGTTTTCCTTATTCAAGCTTAATGTGCTAATAAACTTGTGTTTTGTTTTACGTTTGAGAAGCCCTTGGTGGTGAAGGACTTGAAAAAGAAGCAAAGCAAGGAGCTTTTGAGGTTCTTCAAGAGGTAAGAGGGAGATCCATCTCACCAACCAAGTATGGTGGTGAGAGATGAATCTTGTATTTGATGGATGGTGAATCCATGTGAGGATTCATATCCATGGTTATGTAATTATTTGTGAGTGTTTATGTGTTTTGATTATTTGCTTATGCTTGATATGATTTGCATGATTTATTACTTTTGTTTATGGCATGCTTGTGATATATATGATATATGCCATGATTTGATGATGGAAAGGAAAATAATTTTTGGTTCCAAAGACCATGAGGATTTCGGCCTCACACCTCAAAATAGGTGTTTACAAATTAATATTTTCATGAATGGTAAAATTAGATGTTTAGAAGAGCAAGGAAAATGAACAAATGTTTTGGTTTCAAAGAATAAGAGTCTCATGGTTTTTGGAGGAATTTTAATGGTTTTGTTTGTGTAAAAACATGAATGGATCTTAGTTGATTTAGAAGGAAAAATATATGATGGTTTCAATGGCTATGTATCACGATTTTGAAGGCTTGTAATGCCTTGGTTTTATGAAACAAAATGATTTCAAAGTGAAAATGTAAATGATCTAGTACAAGGATTAAAGAAATAGAAACATAGTGTTTTGTCACTTGAAAAATGGAATTTTCGTATATGAATGGAAAAGAGAGGTTGAAAGTGTTTGAACCTATATTTATTTTGAAGAGGATTGATTTCTAGAATTGATTTAGAATTATAAAGAATACGTTGGTGACTTAAAATTTGCTAACGTATAACTCATCATTTGGGTTTTGGAGCGCGTTAGGAAATTTTAAGTTAGAAAACATTGATTTAATTCAATGAAATAGTGAAATTGTGGAATATATTATGAAAAATATTTCTTGAGTAAGAAAATGTGGAAAATGAAGTGAGAAGTCAAATTATTTTGAGAAAGGCCAAAATGACATTTAGAAGGTTGAGAAATATTTTAAGTAGCGGAAAAATGGTGAAAAGTGCTTTTCGTAACTTAAAAACGTGATTTTTAAGCTACGCGATTTGAAAAATGTTTAAATATTTTTACGCAATTTAGAAAGCATTTAAATATTTTTACACGATTGAAATATTGTTGAAAAATCGCTACGTGATTGAAAAATGATGAAATATTGTTACGCGATTGAGAAAACGATGGAAAATCGCTATGCGATTTGAAAACGCGATAGAAATGTTGTGAAATTGTGAAAAACGTAACATAAATGTTGTGCGATTGAGAAAACATGATAATATAATTTCACAATTGAATATACAGTAGAATTACTGTTGGATCAGTGTACGGACACTGTATGAGAAATTATGAGATTAGCCTGTGATTGGCGTTTGGTGCATTATACATGCATTGGAAAGGTCCGATGGACTGGATAAGGCTAATTGCCTAGGAGAGAATGCACCTCTTGAGTGGGTGCGATATGCGTAGTGTAAGTCACTCGTTGACCTTAGGGGCATCGGGGTGCAGGTTGCCTACAGTGGGCAGTTGGTAGCTCTTCTGTACCGTGGGTTAGACCGATGCAACGCACCGATGATCCTGATCAAGACACTATTCTTAATGAAGATCTGATAAAGACTGTCATGTATATGCTAGATGTGCAAATACATATAAGAATTGTGGCACGTGGTCTGTGGCATGTTAGTATAGACAGATCTTTTCTATCACTCTCTCCGACTTGAGTTTTAGCTCTATGAAGTAGGGAATTGAGTCTATATGCACATGCATAATTACTGAGCATTGAAGTCGGTGTGATATTTGAATATTTGGATAATGTTGAGGGCATTATCGTAATTATTGTTTATGATAATTGAATTGTTGAATACTTGGATAATGTTGAGGGCATTATCGTAATTATTATTTATTACATCTATTGTGATGATAAATAATGTTGATGGCATGATTGTAATTATGGTATGATGTATTTGTATGATATATTGTATGTGTTATCTCCATGCTACCATGTTGGTATTGGCGTAGGTGATCTCACCTCTTTGTATGTCTATTTTGTACTGTAATTATATTTGTAAAGACACTGAGCAAGGGATTGAACAAGAAGGCGAAGAGGAACAGATTCCTCCTGAGGAAGCAGAGTTTTGAGAAGATGGCGATGCCCAGTTTCCTAAGATATATGAGGTTGCAATTTCGAGGAGGTTCGGAAGCCTGACATGTCCATCTAGATAGAGAATGTATTTTCTATATAGGAGACTTGAATGTTTCCCTGAGTAGGCTTTATCAAGGGAACCTTTATTTCAGTGTAAATATTCATGTACACTTAGAGTTTTCGTTGCCCATTAGGCAGTACTAGGGAGCTTACTACCATACTCCTAGTGAGATTAGCATTGTGTCGTCTGCGCGGACACCTGTCCATAGGACTTCGCGTCAAGTCGAATTCTAGCTTGCTAAGGAATCTGAGGAGGACCCGTCTGAGGGTTCTGCTGTCTAGTAATACTTGGGCAGTATGTTAGTTTTTAAATAATGTTCAAATACTTTGAGGACTATGTCTGTATATAAATAATTTTGACAGTACTTTTGTAATGTATATGATGTAAATTATTTGGGATAATGTTGTAATATTTTATTTTCTGCTAAGTTTATCTTATTGATATTCAGAAATTTTACAACTCGTATTTACATTACAAAGTATATTTTATAATGGAATGGGTAATTTGATAATTAAGTAATATAAATGTGATACCCTACGGTGGGTGTTACATTAGTTGGTATCAGAGCCCAAGTTAGAGTCTTTTGGGTTTGTGGTTAGGTCTGTCTTGTTTATGTTGTGTGATTCTCTGTGATTGTTTCCTGAAAAGAAACAATATTGTTTGAAAATTGACTTTAACTCTTCTTTGTGCTGTCTAGTTTGATTTAGAAAGAACGTAATGGCTGGACGAGGAAGAAAATGTGTCAATACTAGAGCAGGAATTGGAAATGTTGGCGATGACAACCAAAACATGGCTGCAGCTGTAGCAGCAATGTAACGGATGGTTGATGTCGTTGTACAGCAAAACCAAAGGGTGACTGAGGATGCTCACAGTTTGTCAGAATTTCATAGAAACAATCCACCAAAGTTTCGTGGAGAATTTGACCCAAAGAAAGCTAATCTGTGGATTAAAGAACTAGAAAAGATATTTGAAGGTATGAGTTGTACCGTTGAATGGAAGCTTACTTTTGCAACTTTTGTGTTAGTGGAAGATGGAGAAGACTGGTGGGTAGGAGCCCGAAGATTGATACAAGTTGAGGGAAGAGTTGTGACATGACAACTCTTTAGGCAGAAGTTTCTAGGAAAGTATTTTCCAGCTAATGTTTGTCATGCTAAGGAAATGGAATTCCTTAGTTTGAGACAAGGGGTGATGTCCATTAGTGAATATGTTGCAAAATTCAAAAGCTTGTCTAAGTTTTCGAGGTATTTTCAGATGCACCCAGACGAGGATTGGAAGTGCAGAAAATTTGAAGAGGGATTGCAATCAATAAAGCACAGCTATGGGGCACAAATAACTACATATTGTGGAGTTATCAGATGGTGGTTTCCTCATTAGGTGGCAGTGACAACAGCAAAGAGGTGGTTGGTGTAACTGCGAGGTACTCCAATGCTCAAGTTAGGGTTGTGCACCATGAGAGAAAAATGTATAAAAGTAGATCCATACTTAAGTGGCTTAGCCCTGTATTTATAGAGTGGATGAGCTTGCACAGTAAGTAATATCTGGAAAGATACTGTTTAGATATGATTAGGATTGGTAGTTTTGAGGAGATAAGATCCCAAAACATCCTCATTAAAAAGGGATTTAGTTAAGATATAATACTTAACTTATTGAGCAAGTAAGTACCCATAAGGGCTAGCATTAGCAAGGGGTCGCGATTAGACCAGCCAAGGTGGGTCGTTAGGTCTGGATATGAGATATGGGTCCATAATACACATCTTACCATATGCCTTTCTTTCTCTTACTATATGGGTTTCTTTTATTTCATAATTCTATCTTGGTTTACATTTTTTTAAAATCGTCCTTTATTTTTCTTCAATTTCGAATTAATCTAATGTTGTACAACTTTTTTTTATCCTTTTTTTAATAACCATATCAGTTTCATGTTTTCTCACTTTCGGATTATTGACTTGGTCTATATATATTTTTGGTAATATTATTGTTACCCAAGTGGCTTCAGTACTCAAGAGGGGGGTGAATTGAGTATTTAAGAATTTTTCGCAAAAGCCTTAAACAAATAAACTATGCTGAATTTAAATAATAAAAGGCGTGAATAAGATGAAGATAAGAAGAACAACTAGAAATTAAATTGCAAGATATAATAAATAAAGTGCGAGAAAGACAAAAGATTAAGGAAAGAAGAAAAGCGAGCACGATGTTTATCCCGTTCGACCACCAACCACTTGTGGCCTACGTCCGTCCACGAAACACGATTCGAGATTTTTCACTATTCAATACAAGCTTAAAAATAGGTGCTTGCAACCTTTACACAATAGAGCACTTTTCACACACAGGAAAACTCTACCCTTGTGCTAAAGCCTCGGCTGCGCAGGATACCTCACCCTTACACAAACCTTAGAGGATACCTCACCCCTTTGAAGGATACCTCACCTTCTTTACAACAAGGGATACCTCACCCTTTTCTTGAGGGATACCTCACCCTCACAATACAAGATATATCGAGAGAAATAGATGAAGAAGAGAAACTCTCACTCAGAGCAAATATTACAACTTGAAGCACTATGGAGCTCTCTAAGGATATCTCAAGATTTTGGCGAAAAGAGCACAGAAAATAAGAGAAAATAGTGAATCACGTTTTTGACACAAGCAAAAATAATTTAAGTGGTTGGGCTGGTATAAAAGATGACCAAAACCATGTATTTATAGTGTTCCAAGAAAAAGAGCCGTTGGGTATTAATTTCATTCATTAAAAGCTCCAGAAAATAGCCGTTACGTGATTTCTGGGTTGTGGTATTCGAATACCTCTTGTGGTATTCGAATAGATCCTTCAAAAATGTGTTTTGGAACGTTTTCTATGTTGTGGTATTCGAATACCTTGTGTGGTATTCGAATAGATCCTTAAAAACACGTTACGGAGACATTTCGGGGTGTGGTATTCGAATACCTATATGGTGTATTCGAATACACCACTCTGATTTTGAAATCCAACTTTAAATGGTCATAACTTCTTCATTTCTTATCCGTTTAAAGCAAATGACCAGTCATTGGAAAGATATTTAAGTCTATTTTCAAATGAAATAATTTTAAAACAAAAATCAAATTATTTTGAAAGTTATGATCAAAAGAGTAACCAAAGGTCAGATTTTCAAAACTCAAACTTTGCTATTTTTCATAAATTTGAACTACCATCATAACTAAACCTTCAAAACTTGTTTGTTGGGTATTTTAATATGTGAAAACCATTTTTAAATATTTGAAAACATATTTGAGATATCTAGAGGGCTTCTTACAAAAAGACCTTAAGTCCTATAAGCTATACCATTTAATCTTCCTTTAGACTTGGTCTTCGACATGATTTTGTTGTTATCAAAACCTTCTTCTCTGTGAGTTAAGCATAAATCAGATTTTTGCTTTCTTGTTGCAATGCTTACTCTTGGTACTTGAACTATACATCATCTTCATCATGTTTGTTATCATCAAAACTATTTTCCATGTCAGCTAGCCAATTACAATTATCAGTTTCATGTTTTACTTATTGGGTCTGATTGTTTTGGATTAGAATACACGGTTGTGAAGTGATATACTAAATTTTAGTATGAATAGCATTTCCAAACTTTGAGTACAAAAATGAAGAGAATGATTGAATAGTAAATGTTGGTTGTTAAATCCACAAGTGCACGGGTCAACAAGTAATATATGAGAGTAGAGTATCGTGTTCGAAGGAATTGATAATTAGAGGCGTTCTAAAACTCAACTAATTACCACAAATTCTTACCCAAGTAATCAAAAATCGAGAATGGTTTGCAATTGAATTAACAAATTAAAAGGAATAAAACAAATTAGAATGTACCAAACGCTAAATTCACAAGAGAATGATGATGATGATTAAGGCCTAGGGGTCCCTATTCACTTGCTACTTCAATGAATAACTTGCAATTCATATGCATCTAACAATAAGTTGGTTTTGCTAGCTAAAACAAGCAATAGGTAAAGGCCTATGTCTAGGACAATTACCAATGTGAAACTAATCCAATCCACTATGTGTCCATGTGAGTTAGCATATGAATCACTCATTGAGACCATTTATCAAACACTTGCTGACACACCCAAAAAAAAGTGTTTGTTTGATTATAAATGATCATTTTATAATATTCTTGATTTTTAAGAATTTTTCTGGAATTTTCCAAATACGTCAAATATTTTAATATATTTTTCGTTTTACGTGCACACTGAGCAGAGACCTGCAAATGTCAGTGTAATGCTCCGAAAATCATTTATTTTATCATGGATAGTCATTTTCTAATATTTGTGATTTATGTGAATTCTTTCGAAATTTTTCGAAAACGACGAATATTTTAATGTATTTCTCATTTTACGTGCGCACTGGACGGAGCCGGGAAGATGCTATACTTTCCCTGTGGCTGGTAAACTCTAAATTATGGACATGTCGACGGGAGATCTTACTAAACCCGAGGCTGGGTATAATTTACGAGGTTTATATTTTTCGAAGTTTTACCCAATAAATGAAGTCGCGGAACCATAAAATCATCTGATGGACAATAAAATATTATTTTCATCATCTGTAACTCTTCTACACTGGGGGAAAAATAATACTGATAGTGTAAATATTCATCGGTGTTAGTGTGCTCAATTATGAGATAACCTTACTTTCACTTTATCGTAAAACGTGTGAAACTTCCCATGCAACCTTGGAGGAAGCTTCTAGGAAATTTCCTTCCCTCTTTCCCAATGCAAGAAGCCATCTCCCTCTTCTCTCTCTTCATGCACGGCTGGAGCACCATTTTGGGGGGGGGGGAATTATTTTTGTTTCACTTAATTAACCATAATACATAATTTCAAAATTTCACCTAAAAGCATTTTTCATTTTTCCTATGCACCTTCTCTCTCTCTCTTCTTCTTGTTCTTGTTCTTCTTCTTCTTTCTTTGAGATTTTCTCCTCCTTCTCTTTAGGAGCCTCAAGGCAGCAGCAACCCTCTCTGCCCTCATCCATCACAAAATTTCCATCCAACCCCATTTTCTTAATCCTTTCCATCTCCTAAACACTTTTCTTGCTTGTGGTTCTTTGAAAATCCACCATTTTCACCATCTTCTTCAAGCTTCAAGCTTAGGGTTTTTGGGTAAGTTTCTTCATTCTTCACTTTCTTTTCTCATTTTCGTTTTTATGGTCCTCTTGGTGACCATCCATGCTTTATTTTTCAAGCATTGGTACTATTTTGATGAAGTTGAATTTCTAGGATTTTTGGTGGTGCCCAGTCCGAAATTTGCAAGGAGTTCTTGGAGGTTCCTCTTGTTTTCTTCACTTTGGTAAGAGGAAGACACTCTTCCTCAACCTTTATTAGCATCTAGGAACCTTGGTTGTGGTTGATTATGAGAAAACCCTAATGAGGGTTATTCTTTGATTGCATGATTAGTATGCTTGCATGTTGATTGTACTTGGATTATGCTATTGGATTGATTGTTCATGTGTATTAGTATATTGGAATGGATTAGTAGACATGAAATGGGAGAAATTGATGTGGGATTTCCTCTAAGGAGGCCACGGTTTTGGGGCCCAAAATGTGGGTTCCTTGTGAATAATTATAACAAGGGAAATACTTGAATTGATCAAATGTGTGACATAAAATTAATGGAATGGAAAAATTGGGAATTAAATTCCCTAGGGAGGCCATGGCCTCTAGGGCCTTTTTGGGGCTTAATTAGGCAATTTTTGTAACCTTGGAACTTAGATAATTAAATGAGTAAATCATAGGTAATAGGTTAGAAAATTAGCAAATTGGAAGAATTCGATATACTTTGAGATTCATAAATTTTAAAGAACCAAGAATGAAACTTGTCATAAAACTTAAGGTAAATTTAATTAGGGTAAGAACAAGAGAGTGTGAGACTTGAAGACCTTAGAATAACTTTCTAAGTGTATGAGAATAAATTACATTAGAAAACTTAGCTAATTATGAGAATTCAAGTAGAGACAAACTTTGTAAGGAAGACTAATTTTAAGTAAGAATTCATAATAGACCCTAAAAATGTATTACTCTATTTAATGTCAATATTATGATATTGTGGGTCCATGTGAGTGATGAACGATGTATTGATGCTCTCTTTGGCCAATTGCGACATATTGTGAAATAATGCGTAATGATGATCATACATGTTCATGCATAGAGTCTTTATGCATTGTGAATGTCCTTTGGACTGTTGTTAAGGCCAAGTTGCCTAGGAGATTGAACACACTTTAGTGCGGGTGCGAGTAGACGAGTGTAGGTCATGTTACGACCTTAGGGGCGTCGAGGTGCGGGTACCTCGCGATGGACAGTTGGTAGCTCTCCTGTCCGTGGGGCAAACCGATGCAAACGCACCGACGATCCGGACCGAGACACTGTCCTATATCGTGATCTAGCGTAGACTGTTTGTACAATGCCTGGATGTGCACGTGAAAACTGTTGAGTTATAGCACTTTAGCCTCGGCAGCCGAGTTACAGACGTGTCTCCTGATCTTTCTCTCCGACTATTTGTGTCTAGCTCCATAGAGTAGGAAATTGGGTACTATGTGTAACATCCCCCCTCAGGGTATCACATTTCCGAATCCCAACTCATAATCTGTAAAGAAGTTCGTAAACAAGGTTTGAGTTATAAAAGATGGGTTTTAAAATTTCTTTTCATCAAAGATGGAAACATAAACTTATTGAAATTCATAAATATTACTGAAATTATATTTAATATACAATATTGACACCAATTAATATTTAACAATTTAAAGAGAAATATAAAACTAACGGAAAACTCTCTTTTTAACAGTAGCAAACCCTATGACGGGTCCTACTTAATAGCACGGTACAACACTAACGAGAAAACTTAACATACTTATTCTGTTGTGTATCCATCTTGATGCATCAGACATCTGTTCTACATCTGTTCTTTGTCCTCAGACATCTCTTCTTTGTCAACACTATAAGCTATCCAATCTGGAAAGGCATTCTCTGATGCTGTCTCCAAACGCAGAGGTATTTGTCACCCGTTATGTCTAAGACAACTCATTCCACCTATTATAGTTTTTATAACACCAAGTCCAACCACACAATATAACAAAGAGGTGAGATCACCTACGCCAATACCAACATGGTAGTATAGAGATAACACAAACAGCATACCATACAGATATATCATACCATAATTCTAATAATGCACTCAACATTAATCAACTATCATCATTCAAATATTTATCAGTTCAAATCATACGATAATAACAATAATGGCATCAACATTATTTATCATCATCATCATCCAAGTATTCAAAATAACTGTTATAGCTAATATTTCTCAATTAATATATCATACAGATATAAATGCTCAGATTCATGCATGCGCACATAGACTTAATGTCCTACTCCATGGAGCTAATACTCAGTTCGGAGAAGTCGATCCGAAAGATCTGTCTGTACCAAAATGCCCCAGACCAAGTACTATAATCCTCATTTTGATTTTTACACATCTAGCATATACACGACAGTCTTTACGAGATCATGATTAAGAATAGTGTCTCGGTCAGGATCATCGGTACATTGCATCAGTCTAACCTACGGGAAGAAGCGCCTCCAACCACCCGTGTAAGCAACCCGCACCCCGATGAAAAAGGTAAATGAAGCTATGGTTGATTGCGCTAGACATAGGCTTTTAACTAAATTAGATTCTTAAGCTAACTTAACTATTCATTAATGTTGCTTATAAGGATTACATGGCATTAATTGAAGCAAAAGATGAAAAAGGATTCCCTAAATCTCTAAACCATTATGTTTACTTTCATTTATCATTTTTCTGTCTTTAGATTAGTTTTACTGCACTTTCTCCTATTTTATATGTTCTTGAATAGAATTTAGATAAGCCATTGGTTGATACTTAGCATTGGAAGCCAACATCCTTGTGGGAACGATATCCGATTCCTAACTATATTACAAGTGAGATCCGTGCACTTGCGGTAAGCAAAAGAACAAACAAGTTTTTGGCACCGTTGTCGGGGAATTAACAGTTTACTTCTTAAGTGCTAATATTGACAATGATCTTATTTAGTTCTAATTCAAGTTGTATATAGTTTATTTAAGTTTTCAGTGGTTATGTTTCAGGCACAAATAAAAAGATGGATGATCTCAATCATTTGAGATTTTTGAAGAAGTTCGTGATTCCTCAATTCGAGAACCTCAAGTCCAGTTTAAGTCAACAACCATCAGTTCCAATAATAAGTCTTGCTGGGACCATAACTCATACCCTTCTTGGGAGGGGGGACCCAAGTTTATGTTTAATTCTTGTCTTTAGTTTTAACATAACTAGTTAGTAAGTTGATTTTGTTGGTATATAGCTTTTGTATTGTTTTAAATCTTATTTGTGTTAATATTTATATATATTCGTATGCTTAATTTTGTAGTTTTAGTTAACTTTTATGCTTTCCCCTTGATTTGAAGCTTATATATATGATAGTATGTTTAATTTTGTGGTTTTATGCTTTAAGTCTTATAGAGGTTAGTAGGTTGATTTTGTGTTTTATAATCTTTTACTAGTACAATTTGCAATTTTAATATATGAGACAAGTTTGGATGGTGTGAGAGACCTCTTTGGAGAAAAATTGGTAGCAAAACTGATTTTGTTGCACAATTTAGAAGGCTGACTCCTTACGCCGCAGCATTAATCCTTATAACGTCGCAACATGAAGCCTTATCAGACCAATCGCCATGGAGTCTTATACCGCGGCATACAACAAGTACATGTCGCGGTGTGCTTGTGTATTAATGAGTATAATTAAATTATTGCCACGGCGTGATATATTTCATGTTGCGGCACACTGAGGCAGATTAGGTTAAGTACTGCTACGTTTCATTTGGCACGACTGATTTTCTCTAAAATACCTATTTGCTCTTTGTTTCTTTGTAATTCACTTTGATCATTGCATTCCCTATCCCTCCATTTTTATCTCTACACTTCATTTCTAAAGGTATGTTTACTTTAGTTTAATTTTGTTGATATTTCATTTGTAGTTTTTCATATATTTTAGGTTTTCTGTTGTTTTCTTAAGTTTTTCTTTCTTTTATGTTGTTTTAGTATTGTTTGGTGGTATTTGTATTTGCATTTTAATTCAAAATTGCATTTTAAAAGGTTTTAACAATGAGTATAGCATGTATTTTGAACTCTATTTAAGCATGCACCGTGACGTTTGTCTTCAATGTCGCGATGTAGTATTGTCTTCATTTGAATGTCGCGACACTTATAATGAATGTTGCGCCACTGAACTTGAATGTCGTGGCGTTATGATGAACAATTTGAATGTCGCGGCGTTGAATAACAATGCCTTGGCGTGTGACCCTGTATTTTCCAGAATTGATAGTTTTAATTTGCTTAAACTCTTCTAATTACTCAATTCTAACAATTTGCCATTTGTTTTTAGGTACCATGGCTCCAAAACGTCAGAGGGGTTCATCTAGCCAGCGAAACAGGGAACCGTCTCCCCTTCTCACATTTGACGAGAGACGATTCACATCTGCGGTGGCTGCCCACAGGCACTCGACACTGATTACTAAATCAGTGACGGACGAGAGAGGGTTCTCCTTCAAGTAGGCCATCCCCCAGAACATCGATCTGACCATCCACCACCATCGTGAGGGTAGATTTGCATAATACCCCTAGCCAACAGTTGCCCCTTTATATTCATATAAATTGACGTTCAAACACTTTCAACCTCTCTTTTCTATTCATGTACGAAAATTCTATTTTTCAAATGTCAAAACACTTTGTTTCCATTTCTTTAATCCTTGTACTTCATTAATTATTTTTCCACTTTGAAATCACTTTGTTTCATAAAACCAAGGCATTACAAGCCTTCAAAACCGTGGTACATGGTCATTGAAACCATCAAATATTTTTCCTTCTAAATCAATTATGTTCCATACATGGTTTTACACAAACAAAACCATTAAAATTCCTCCAAAAACTGTGAACTCTTATTCTTTGAAACCAACCCATCGTTTCTTTTTCCTTTCCTTTCTAATCATTCAATTTTACCATTCATGAAAATATTAATTTATCGACACCTATTTTGAGGTGTAAGGCCGAAATCCTCATGGTCCTTGGAACCAAAATTTCTTTTCCTTTCCATCATCATATCATGGCATACATATACATATTCATCATATATATCACAACCATGCCATAAACAAAAGCAATAAATCATGCAAATCATATCAAAGCATTAACAAATAAATCAAACACATAAACACCCACAAATAAATTACACAACCATGGATATGAATCCTCACATGCATTCACCATCCATCAAATATAGAACCATCTCTCACCACCATACTTGGTTGGTGAGATGGATCTCCCTCTTACCTCTTGAAGAACCTCCCAAGCTCCTTGTTTTGATTCTTTTTCCAAGTCCTTCACCACCAATGGCTTCTCCAATACAAAACAAAACACAAATTTATTAGTATATTAAGCTTGAACAAGGTGAACCATGGATCAAACATGGCTTAGAACATGAAAAAGAGATAAGAAGTGAAGCTTCCTTACACTTTACCATAAAAACCCTATAACTTTGCTCTTGAAGAAAGTGCTTGAAGATGATGGATTTAGAACTTGCTCCAAACTACAAAGTGTCTTGGATTGAGGTATAGATTCAAGAAATAAGGTTGTTTAAAATTTTTGAAGAGTGATGGTGTGTTATATGAGTCATGGCCGTGAGCTAGCTTGACAGAAAAGGAGAGAAAATTTTTGATGTGCTTATCTTTTTGGAATGATCAAGAATGAGTAATAATGGTGTCTTGAACTTTGCTATAGCCTTAAAGCCTCACAAAACCGTCCCCCCCCCTTATGCACTCAATAAGTGACCATCTTTACTAGCCACCATTTAGAGCATTATTAACCATTGATTAGATCAATGGTTAGGATTAATGTAGATTCTAGGTATAGCCTTTAGATTAGAAGACTTAATCTAGGCCATTGGATCTTTTCTCCTTGACATCCTAGCCATTAGATGTATCTCCAAAATGAAGGGTCAAGATCACTCCTTCTTACTTTACATCCAATGGTCATAAATGGTCCTAGCCATTTTATAAGACCAAATCTCTGCCGTTGATTAAATCGATGGTTGATATTCAAAGTATTTAACATTAAGTTTGCTTCCTATTGGTCCGTCATAAAGTCGTCATAACCACTAATATTGACTATGCAGTACAATATTTATTTTTATCTACTATAACCCTACGAATAATATTTTTTCTGTATTTTTATTGCCCGATAATTAAATACAGTATAAAACACAGTAAAAGAAAATTTCAAAAACTGTTTCCAGTTTTGAGTTTAGTAAGATCCCCCGTCCTCGTCTCAACAGTACAAAACTTTCGAGTTGTAAAAAAATTTTCACTTTTTCGAGCCCACCTGGGCCCACGTACAGCCCCCTAGGCCCACAGTTAGCCCATGGATAATATTAAAATAATCAGAAAAATATAAAAATTTCATAATCATCCACAAAATCATAAAAATTATAAAACTTATGAAAATTAAATCAGATTACGTAAAATAATTAAGACTTAACAATAATAATTAAATTACGTAAGATTTTTCCTGACCCGAAAATTTTTATTTTCTTAGCATGGAGTAAATCACACAAAACGATCAAATGTATTGATGGAATACTCAAAATAATTTTACAGTACATAGAAATCACTAAACAATATAATTCTGTTTTAACTGTCAAAATTACTATCAAATAGTTAGAAAACTTGGGGTGTTACAATACTCCCCCTCTAAAAAGAAGTTTCGTCCTCGAAACTTGATAAACTTGATTTCACACCCTCAGAATAAATATGGGTATTACTCTTTTATCTTTTTTTTCAGTTCCCACGTTGCTTCTCCACTTACATCATTCCAGACTATTTTAACCAATGAAATATCTTTGCTTTACATTCAACTTCTCCTGATCAACAGATATCTCAGACTCCTATGATTATTGAAGATGTTAAATGTTACTCCATAAAGAAAGTGTCTCCATACTTCTAATACAAACATAACAGCTACCAACCCCCATTCATACATAGAATAGTTTTTCTCATGTAACTTCAATTTCCTTGAAACATACGCTACAACTCTTCTATTCTGCATCAGCACACATCTTAAACTCCGATGTGATGCATCACAGTACACCTCTAATGGTTCACTGGGATTAGATAGAACTAATACCAGAGAAGTAGTCAAACACATTTTCAACTTCTAAAAATTCTCCTCGTATGCATCAGCCCATACAAATGCTTAATTCTTTCTGATAAGCTAGGTGATAAGTCCTGCGATCCTGGAAAATTTCTCAATAAATTTTCTATGGATTTCCATTACTATTTTTTACTTTTCCCACTAAAGAACTGTTTCAAACTTTGAAAGATCCACCATAATCCCTTCCTTAGAATCACATGATCCAGCAACTGCACTTCACTCAACCAGAACTCGTATTTCGACAACTTAACATATAACTGGTTTTTACTTTAGAATTTGGAGAACCACACTAAGATGTTCAACATGTTCCTCATGATTGCGAGAATAGATCAGAATGTCGTTAACAAAGATAATGACAATTCTGTCTAGATAAGGACGAAAAATTCTACTCCTATAATTTATAAATATTACAAGAGCATCCATCACTTCGCACAGCATCACTTAAAATTTCCTTATCCTCGTATCGCTTCATTCTCCTACCTTTGCTCTTAACAGGAAATGTCTCACTAATCGAGTTCTCTTTCAGCAACACTGTACCAGATACTATGACATGAATTTGAATAGGAATATCCTTTCTTGCAATTTGCGATATATGAAAAACATTATGAAAGATAGCAAAACTATTTGATGTTACCAGACATATCCAACAAAGAATTTGAGGTTGCCCGACTTTAAGCATGGGTTTTTCTGGAATACAAACACTTTATTAAGACAATCTTATAGGATATGATTGAAAAATAACTAATCCGTTTCAAAGATCACATCTATTTATGAAAGAGATAAATAGATCAAACTAACACAAAAATTTAATCTGTAACAACAATAAGATAATTTGAATAACTTGAGTAGCACGATAGGCTAGTAATAGAAACAGAAGTAATCAAGTTAGAATATAACGAAGACACAGATAACCCTAACATATAATTGATCCACACAATCATAAGCCATAAAGAATGGATTGCCCCCAGAAATATACAGTATGGTTAAAGAATCACCTTCTGCGGCATAGTTTCCCTTGTTTAGGTCTTCAACTCGGAACACTCCCTACTACCCATTTCTAACAGAAGACTTCATTTTTCAGTGGAACACAATCTTTGGAAATGTGTCCAGGCTTTCCACACAAATTATTTCCTTAGACGTACAATCTTTCGTTAAGTGCCCTCTTCCACATCTCTTACATAATAGTAAAGACATCACGGTCTGACTACATCTGCTACCACTAGCACTTCTTCCACACATTTGCTGCTACTGCTGATTTCCTAGTGATCATAAATACGTTTTCCATTGAAATCAATTTACCTTCCTATTATTCCTCCTTTGAAACACCCAGATTCCAAGGTTACGAGATCTTATATTCCAAGACTAATTCTCTTTTATCAGATCCTGAACCTCAACTTCCAGTTCCCACTGTTCAACGATCCTCTGTTCCTGTTGTATTGTCATGTCAGTTATCCTCCGCATAGCTCCCGCAGTTGCAACTGTATTTTTAGTGTCACGTTCCGTTTCCACAAGTGTACGTCTACCACGAACCATTTCCTTTCTTCAAATACTGACGAATCAAAATACAATGGAAACTAGATGTAACCATTTTAGACAAAAATTGTTTCTTTTCAGAAATCAAACATATAAAGAACACAACACAAGCAAAATACACCTAACCACAAACCCCAAAAGACTCAAACTGTGCTCTGATACCAACTAATGTAACACCCTCCATAGGGCATCACATTTCCGACTACCAACTTATAATCTGAAAATGATTTCGTAAAAGGTTTGAGTTATAAAAGGTGGGTTTCAAAATTTCTTCTTGCGGAAACATAAACTTACTGATATTTATAAGTAATAGTGAAAAATAGATTTAAACTGATTAAAACTTATATAACAGACACCACTTAATATTTAACAATTATTCAAGAAATATAAAACTTACAAACTCAATTTTAAACAGTAGCAAACCCCATGACGGGTCCTACTTAATAGCACGGTAAAACACTAACGAGAAAAACTTAACATACTTATTTCGTTTTGTATCCATCTTGATGCATCATATATCTGTTCCTCCTCAAAACTGTACACCAATTAGTCCGGGATGGTCACTCCTCGATGTTGTTACCGAACTCTGAATATTTGCTTCCCATCAAGTCTAGGAAACTCGTTCCATCTACTATACAATTTTAACAATACAAGCACAACAAAACAATATAACAAAGAGGTGAGATCACCTATGCCAATACCAACATGGTAGCACAGAGATAACACAAATAGCATACCATACAGATATATCATACCATAATTATAATAATACCCTCAACATTATTTATCATAACAAATACCACAATTACAATCATGCCCTCAATCATTATTTATCACAACAAACATAATAAATAATAATTACCATCATGCCATTAGCATTATTCAAATGACATGATAATTATAATAATGCCATCAACATTATTTATCATCATCATCATCCAATATTCCTCAATTAATATATCACACAGATATAATTAATCAATATTTATGATAATGCCCTCAACATTATCCAAGTATTCAACAATTCAATTATCATAACCAATACTCGATAATTATACATGTGCACATAGACTCAATTTCCTACTCTATGGAGGTTTTCATAATTTTGAGAAGAATGCTTTGGTTAATTGCTCAGCCTTAGCCCACAGACAATCTCTAGTCTTTCTGGTTAATTGTCCAGCCTTAGCCCACAGATAATCTCCAGTCTTCGAAAAGAATCGTGTTCTTGTCGAGTATCGTCAATGCGTTGCAACGGACTATGTCGCCACGTGGCACAGGGTACTTGCCACTGCCCACTGGATCGACTGCCGTGCCTTGACGCCCCCAAGATCCATCATAGACCTCACTTTTCAATTCTCATTCTCTCTTCGACCATAAAGGCCATAATAGCTATTAGCTATTTATTTTCGTTCAATGCACGAATATCTCAACGCAATTCTGTTCAATTTCATCATATGCCTCAATGCATATTGCATATTTTTCAATTTCATCATATGCTTCACTGCATATCTTTCCAATGCATGTATAATGCACCAAATGCCAATCACAGGCTAATTTCATCATTTTCTCATACAGTGTCCATACACTGGTTCATGCATGTAAAATGCACTAATGCCAATCACAGGCAAAACTCATCATTTTCTCATACAGTGTCCATACACTGGCTCAACAGTAATCATACTGTATATTCAATAGCGAAATCATATTATTGTGTTTTCATAGTCGCAAAACACTTTTGTTGTGTTTTCACAATCGCGCAACATTTCTATTACGTTTTCACAATTTTGCAATGTTTCTGTTGCCTTTTCAAATCACATAGCGATTTTTCATCATTTTCTCAATCACGTAAAAACATTCCATCATTTTTCAATCACATAGTGATTTTTCAACAATATCTCAAATGTGTAAAAATATTTAAACGCTTTCCAAATTGTGTAGAAATATTTCAACATTTTTCAAATTGCGTGGAAATATTTAAATGTTTTTCAAATCGCGTAGCTTAAAAATCACGTTTTTAAGTTACGTAAATCATTTTTCACTAATTTACAATGTCGTAAAATTTTTCTTAACCTTCAAAATCTCAATTTCAACAAAATAATATGACTTCTCACATTATTTTCCACATTTTCTTACTCAAGAAAATCATTTTCACAATAAATTCCACAATTTCACCATTTCATTGAATTAAATCAATGTTTCTAACTTAAAATTTACTAACGTGCTCCAAAACCCAAAGGATGAGTTATACGTTAGAAATTTTCAAGTTACCAACGTATTTTCCATAATTCATGAATCAATTCTAAAACTCAGTTCTCTTTAAAATAAATTAAGGTTCAAACACTTTCAACCTCTCTTTTCCATTCATATACAAAAATTCCATTTATCAAGTGTCAAAACACTTTGTTTCCATTTCTTTAATCCTTGTACTTCATTAATTATTTTTCCACTTTGAAATCACTTTGTTTCATAAAACCAAGGCATTACAAGCCTTCAAAACAGTGGTACATGGTCATTGAAACCATCATATATTTTTCCTTCTAAATCAATTAAGTTCCATTCATGGTTTTACACAAATAAAACCATTAAAATTCCTCCAAAAATCGTGAACTCTTATTCTTTGAAACAAATTCATCTTTTCTTTTTCCTTTCCTTTCTAATCATTCAATTTTACCATTCATGAAAATATTAATTTATAGACACCTATTTTGAGGTGTGAGGCTGAAATCCTCATGGTCCTTGAAACCAAAATTTCTTTTCCTTTCCATCATCAAATCATGGCATAAATATACATATTCATCATATATATCACAAGTATACCATAAAAAAAACAATAAATCATGCAAATCATATCAAAGCATGAACAAATAAATCAAACACATAAACACCCACAAATAAATTACACAACCATGGATATGAATCCTCACATGGAATCACCATCCATCAAATACAAAACCATCTCTCACCGCCATACTTGGTTGGTGAGATGGATCTCCCTCTTACCTCTTGAAGAACCTCCCAAGCTCCTTGTTTTGCTTCTTTTCCCAAGTCCTTCACCACCAAGGGCTTCTCCAATACAAAACAAAACAGAAATTTATTAGTATATTAAGCTTGAACAAGGTGAACCATGGATCAAACATGGCTTAGAACATGAAAATGAGATAAGAAGTGAAGCTTCCTTACATTTCACCATAAAAACCCTATAACTTTGCTCTTGGAGAAAGTCCTTGAAGATGATTGATTTAGAACTTGCTCCAAACTACAAAGTATCTTGGATTGAGGTATAGATTCAAGAATTAAGGTTGTTTAAATTTTTTTAAGAGTGATGGTGTGTTCTATGGGTCATGGTCGTGAGCTAGCTTGATGGAAAAGGAGAGAAAATTTTTGATGTGCTTAGCTTTTTGGAATGATCAAGAATGAGTAATAATGGTGTCTTCAACTTTGCTATAGCCTTAAAGCCTCACAAAACCGTCCCCCCTCCTTATGCACTCAATAAGTGACCATCTTTACTAGCCACCATTTAGAGCATTATTAACCATTGATTAGATGAATGGTTAGGATTAATGTAGATTCTAGGTATAGCCTTTAGATTAGAAGACTTAATCTAGGCCATTGGATCTTTCCTCCTTGAAATCATAGCCATTAGATGTATCTCCAAAATGAAGGGTCAAGATTACTCCTTCTTACTTTACATCCAAGGGTCATAAATGGTCCTAGCCATTTTATAAGACCAAATCTCCACCGTTGATTAAATCGATGGTTGATATTCAAAGTCTTCAACATTAAGCTTGCTTCCTATTAGTTTGTCATAAAGTCATCATAACCACTAATGTTGACTACGCAGTACAATATTTATTTTTATCTGCTATATCCCTACGAATAATATTTTTACTATATTTTTATTGCCCGATAATTAGATACAGTACAAAACACAGTAAAATAAAATTTCAAAAACTGTTTCCGGTTTCGAGTTTAGTAAGATCCCCCGTCCCCATCTCAACAGTACAAAACTTTCAAGCTGTAGAAAATTTTTTACTTTTTCGGGCCCACCTGGGCCCACGTACAGCCCCCTTGGGCCCACAGATGGCCCATGGATAATATTAAAATAATCAAAGAATTAAAAATTTCATGATCATCCACAAATCATAAAAATTATAAAACTTACAAAAATTTAATTAGATTACATAAAATAATTAATACTTAATAGTAATAATTAAATTACGTAAGATTTCCCCCCGCCCGAAAATTATTATTTTCTTAACACTGAGTAAATCACACAAAACAATCAAATGTACTGACGGAATACTCAAAATAATTTTACAGTACACAGAAATCACTAAATAGTATAATTCTGTTTTAACTGTCAAAATTTCGATCAAATAGTTAGAAAACTTGGGGTGTTACAATACTCCCCCTCTAAAAAGAAGTTTCGTCCTCGAAACTTGATAAACTTGATTTCACACCCTCAGAATAAATATGGATACTACTCTTTTATCTTTTCTTCCAGTTTCCACATTACTTCTCCACTTACATCATTCCAGACTATTTTAACTAATGAAATATCTTTGCTTTGCATTCAACTTCTCCTGATCAACAGATATCTCAGACTCCTATGATTACTGAAGATGTTAAATGTTACTCCATAAAGAAAGTGTCTCCATACTTCTAATACAAACACAGTGGCTACCAACCCCCATTTATACATAGAATAGTTTTCTCATGTAACTTCAATTTCCTTGAAACATACGCTACAACTCTTCTATTCTGCATAAGCACACATCTTAAACTCTGATGTGATGCATCATAGTACACCTCCAATGGTTCACTGGGATTAGACATAACTAATACTACAGAAGTAGTCAAACACATTTTCAACTTCTAAAAATTCTTCTTGTACGCCTCAGTCCATAAAACGCTTAATTCTTTCTGATAAGCTAGGTGATAAGTCCTGCGATCCTGGAAAATTTCTCAATAAATTTCCTACGGATTTCCATTACTGATTTTGACTTTTCCTATTAAAGAACTGTTTCAACCTTTGAAAGATCCACCGCAATCCCTTCCTTAGAATCACGTGATCCTGCAACTGCATTTCACTCAACCAGAACTCGCATTTCGACAACTTAACATATAACTAGTTTTTCCTTTAGAATTTGGAGAACCACACTATGATGTTCAGCGTGTTCCTCATGATTACGAGAATAGATCAGAATGTTGTTAACAAAGATAATGATAATTTTGTCTAGATAAGGATAAAAAATTCTACTCCTATAATTTATAAATATTACAAGAGCATCCGTCACTTCGCACAATATCACTTAAAATTTTCTTGTCCTCCTATCGCTTCATTCTCCTGCCTTTGCTCTTAACAGGAAATGTCTCACTAACCGAGTTCTCTTTCAGCAACACTGTACCAGATACTATGACATGAATTTGAATAGGAATATCTTTTCTTGCAATTTGCAATATATGAAAAACATTATGAAAGATAGCAAAACTATTTGATATGTTACCAGACATATCCAACAAAGAATTTGATGTTGCCCGACTTTAAGCATGGGTTTATCTGGAATACTAACACTTTTTGAGACAATCTCATAGGATATGGTTGGAAAATAACCAATCCGTTTCAAAGATCAAATCTATTTATGAAAGATATAAACAAATCAAACTAACATAAAAATTTAATCTATAACAACAATAAGATAATTTGAATAACTTGAGTAGCACGATAGGCTAGTAATAGAAACAGAAGTAATCAAGTTAGAATATAACGAAGACACAGATAACCCTAACATATAATTGATCCATACAATCATATGCCATAAAGAATGGATTGCCCCCAGAAATATACAATATGGTTAAAGAATCACCTTCTGCGGCATAGTTTCCCTTGTTTTGGTTTTCAACTCGGAACACTCCCTACTACCTATTTCTAATAGAAGACTTCATTTTTCGGTGGAACACAATCTTTGGCAATATGTCTAGGCTTTCTGCACAAATTATTTCCTTGGACATACAATCTTTCGTTAAGTGCCCTCTTGCACATCTCTTACATAATAGTAAAGATATCACGGTCTGACTAAATCTGCCACCACTAGCACTTCCTCCACACATTTGCTGCTACTGCTGATTTCCTAGTGATCATAAATACGTTTTCCACCGAAATCAATTTACCTTCCTATTATTCCTCCTTTAGAATACCCAGATTCCAAGGTTATGAGATCTTATATTCCAAGATGGATTCTCTTTTATCAGATCCTGAACCTCAACTTCCAGTTCCCGCTATTCAGCGATCTTTTGTACCTGTTGTACTGTCATGTCAGTTATCCTCCACATTGCTCCCGTAGTTGTAACTGTATTTTTAGTGTCACGTTTCGTTTCCACACATGTTTGTCTACCATGAACCATTTCCTTTCTTCAAATACGGATGAATTAAAATACAATGGAAACCAGATGCAACCATTTCAGACAAACATTGTTTCCTTTCGGAAATCAAACACATAGAGAACACAACACAAGCAAAATACACCTAACCATAAACCCCAAAAGACTCAAACCGTGCTCTAATACCAACTAATGTAACACCCTCCTTAGGGCATCACATTTTCGACTACCAACTTATAATCTGAAAATGATTTCATAAAAGGTTTGAGTTATAAAAGGTGGGTTTCAAAATTTCTTCTCGCGGAAACATAAACTTACTGATATTTATAAGTAATACTGAAAAATAGATTTAAACTGATTAAAACTCATATAACAGACACCACTTAATATTTAATAATTATTCAAGAAATATAAAACTTACAAACTCAATTTTAAACAGTAGCAAACCCCATGACGGGTCCTACTTAATAGCACGGTAAAACACTAACGAGAAAAACTCAACATACTTATTTCATTTTGTATCCATCTTGATGCATCATATATCTGTTCCTCCTCAAAACTGTACACCAATCAGTCCAGGATGGTCGCTCCTCGATGTTGTCACCAAACTCAGAATATTTGCTTCTCGTCAAGTCTAAGAAACTCGTTCCATCTACTATACAATTTTAACAATACAAGCACAACAAAACAATATAACAAAGAGGTGAGATCACCTACGCCAATACCAACATGGTAGCACAGAGACAACACAAACAGCATACCATACAGATATATCATACCATAATTATAATGATGTCCTCAACATTATTTATCAAAACAAATACCACAATTAAAATCATGCCCTCAACATTATTTATCACAACAAACATAATAAATAATAATTACCATCATGCCATTAGCATTATTCAAATCACATGATAATTACAATAATGCCATCAATATTATTTATCATCATCATCATCCAATATTCCTCAATTAATATATTACACAGATATAATTATTTCATATGTACGATAATGCCCTCAATATTATCCAAGTATTCAATAGTTCAATTATTATAACCAATACTCAATAATTATGCATGTGCACATAGACTCAATTTCCTACTCCATGGAGGTTTTCACAATTTCGAGAAGAATGTTCTGGTTAATTGCCCAACCTTAGCGCACAGATAATCTCTAGTCTTTCTGGTTAATTGTCCAGTCTTAGCCCACAGACAATCTCCAGTCTTCGAAAAGAATCGTGTTCTTGTCGAGTATCGTCAATGCGTTACAATGGACTGCGTCGCCACGAGGCACAGGGTACTTGCCACTGCCCATTGGATCTACCGCCGTGCCTTGACGCCCCCAAGATCCATTATAGACCTCACTTTTCAATTCTCATTCTCTCTTCGACCATAAAGGCCATAATAAATATTAGCTATTTATTTTCGTTCAATGCACGAATATCACAATACAATTCTGTTCAATTTAATTATATGCCTCAATTCTTATTTTTCAATTTCATCATATGCTGTGCATATTTTTCAATTTCATCATATGCTTCACTGCATATCTTTCCAATGCATGTATAATGCACCAAATGCCAATCACAGGCTAATTTCATCATTTTCTCATACAGTGTCCATACACTGGTTCATGCATGTAAAATGCATCAATGCCAATCACAGGCAAAACCCATCATTTTCTCATACAGTGTCCATACACTGGCTCAGCAGTAATCATACTGTATATTCAATAGTGAAATCATATTATTGCATTTTCATAGTCGCAAAACACTTTTGTTGTGTTTTCACAATCGTGCAACATTTCTATTACGTTTTCACAATTTCGCAACGTTTCTGTTGCGTTTTCAAATCACGTAGCGATTTTTCATCATTTTCTCAATTACGTAAAAACATTCTATCATTTTTAAATCACATAGTGATTTTTTAACATTATCTCGAAAGCGTAAAAATATTTAAACGCTTTCCAAATTATGTAGAAATATTTCAACATTTTTCAAATTGCGTGGAAATATTTAAACATTTTTCAAATCGCGTAGCTTAAAAATCACGTTTTTAAGTTACGTAAATCATTTTTCACTAATTTACAATGTCATAAAATATTTCTCAACCTTCAAAATCTCAATTTCAATCTTTCTCAAAATAATATGACTTCTCACATTATTTTCCACATTTTCTTACTCAAGAAAATCCTTTTCACAATAAATTCAACAATTTCACCATTTCATTGAATTAAATCAATGTTTCTAACTTAAAATTTACTAACGCGCTCCAAAACCCAAAGGATGAGTTATACGTTAGAAATTTTCAAGTTACCAACGTATTTTCCATAATTCATGAATTAATTCTAAAACTCAGTTCTCTTTAAAATAAATTGAGGTTCAAACACTTTCAACCTCTCTTTTCCATTCATATACGAAAATTCCATTTTTCAAGTGTCAAAACTCTTTGTTTCCATTTCTTTAATCCTTGTACTTCATTAATTATTTTTTCACTTTGAAATCACTTTTTTTCATAAAATCAAGGCATTACAAGCCTTCAAAACCATGGTACGTGATCATTGAGACCATCAAATATTTTTTCTTCTAAATCAATTAAGTTCCATACATGGTTTTACACAAACAAAACCATTAAAATTCCTCCAAAAATCGTGAACTCTTGTTCTTTGAAACTAATCCATCTTTTCTTTTTCCTTTCCTTTCTAATCATTCAATTTTACCATTCATGAAAATATTAATTTATCGACACCTATTTTGAGGTGTGAGGCCGAAATCCTCATGGTCCTTGGAACCAAAATTTCTTTTCCTTTCCATCATCATATCATGGCATACATATACATATTCATCATATATATCACAACCATGCCATAAACAAAAGCAATAAATCATGCAAATCATATCAAAGCATGAACAAATAAATCAAACACATAAACACCCACAAATAAATTACACAACCATGGATATGAATCCTCATATGCATTCACCATCCATCAAATACAGAACCATCTCTCACCACCATACTTAGTTGGTGAGATGGATCTCCCTCTTACCTCTTGAAGAACCTCCCAAGCTCCTTGTTTTGCTTCTTTTTCCAAGTCCTTCACCACCAAGGGCTTCTCCATTACAAAACGAAACACAAATTTATTAGTATATTAAGCTTGAACAAGGTGAACCATGGATCAAACATGGCTTAGAACATGAAAAAGAGATAAGAAGTGAAGTTTCCTTACACTTCACCATAAAAACCCTATAACTTTGCTCTTGAAGAAAGTCCTTGAAGATGATGGATTTAGAACTTGCTCCAAACTACAACGTGTCTTGGATTGAGGTATAGATTGAAGAAATAAGGTTGTTTAAAATTTTTGAAGAGTGATGGTGTGTTCTATGGGTCATGGCCATGAGCTACCCTAATGAAAAAGGAGAGAAATTTTTTGATGTGCTTAGCTTTTTGGAATGATCAAGACTGAGTAATAATGGTGTCTTGAACTTTGCTACAGCCTTAAAGCCTCACAAAACCGTCCCCCCTCCTTATGCACTCAATAAGTGACCATCTTTACTAGCCACCATTTAGAGCATTGTTAACCATTGATTAGATCAATGGTTAGGATTAATATAGATTCTAGGTATAGCCTTTAGATTAGAAGACTTAATCTAGGCCATTGGATCTTTCCTCCTTGAAATCCTAGCCATTAGATGTATCTCCAAAATGAAGGGTCGAGATCACTCCTTCTTACTTTACATCCAAGGGTCATAAATGGTCCTAACCATTTGATAAGACCAAATCTCCACCGTTGCTTAAATCGATGGTTGATATTCAAAGTCTTCAACATTAAGCTTGCTTCCTATTGGTCCGTCATAAAGTCGTCATAACTACTAATGTTGACTACGCAGTACAATATTTATTTTTATCTGCTATAACTCTACGAATAATATTTTTACTGTATTTTTATTACCCGATAATTAAATACATTACAAAACATAGTAAAAGAAAATTTCAAAAAATGTTTCCGATTTCGGGTTTAGTAAGATCCTCCATCCCCATCTCAACAGTACAAAACTTTCAAGCTGCAGAAAAATTTTCACTTTTTCATACCCACTTGGGCCTACGTACAGCCCCCCTGGGCCCACAGATAGCCCATGGATAATATTAAAATAATTAAAAAAATATAAAAATTTCATAATCATCCACAAAATCATAAAAATTATAAAACTTTCAAAAATCAAATCAGATTACATGTAATAATTAAGACTTAACAGTAATAATTAAATTACGTAAGATTTTCTTCGGCCCGAAAATTATTATTTTCTTGACACGGAGTAAATCACACAAAACGATCAAATGTACTGATGGAATACTCAAAATAATTTTACAGTACACAGAAATCACTAAACAGTAGAATTCTATTTTAACTGTCAAAATTATTGTCAAATAGTTAGAAAACTTAGGGTGTTACAGAACTTCTCTAAGGTGACCAGAGATCGGACCATCATAATATGTTCTATTTTAGAGCACCGAGCTATTGATGTTGTCCAGATCATATATGACCAGATTCGGTGAGTGGCGAGAGAGTGTCGGAGTCTCTTCTTTCGTTCGCTCATTTAGCAGCTGTGTGTTCGACAATCTGTAGAGGTTGCGCCACACAAGGAGAAGACAGAGGTTAAACAACCTCTGAATGATTACTTTATTGAGAAAGTGCGAGCAGCCCCACCACCACCACCACTAGCACGTAGAGCATAGACAGACTGTAACGCCCCTTTTCCTCCCCTAGTCATAATGGGTAAGAAGAGAAAACGTTGCACTATAGTGAAACGACATACAAATAAATATGGAAAGTTTGAACATTTTTTTTTTCTTAAAATGAGTCCGGTTAAAATTTCCATTAACGTACATATTTACCTGTTTATGAATACGTACATATATACCTGTTTATGAATACGTACATATATACCTGTTTATGAATACGTACATATATACCTGTTTATGAATACATCGCATTGAATGAATTAACATTAAAAGTCCCTTTTTTTTCTTATTTTCCAATGAAACGTCCTTCAGAATGAACAAAGAGAAATCAACGTGGAATGAAACATACGATCTTACACAATATGGGTGATTACATACTTTGTACCAGAAATACAAGCCTGTTTAATTACATTTCCAAAAATATACAAAAAGACAAAATGTGTACCTACCCCAAGAGATACAAATATATACCCATTAAACCAATAATACATCAGGCTCCCTAAAAAAAAAATAGACAGCCCTCAGTAGCCATCTACCTGAAACAGTCTATAAGACTGATGTGAACTAGAAGGAACCGTAGACGGATCCTCTCTGGGTCCTCGTCGTCCGATGAGACATCCATCGGAACAACAGAACAGCGGGTAGGAGCCCGAGCAGTAAACAAGAACGAGTCGTCACGTGGGGTATAATACATGTCCGCCCACATGTCTCTCACAGGCATATAAAATTCCAGCCAAACAAAAGCATGGAAGTCAAAAATAGAAGTAGTGTAGCGTCCCCATGCTAAGGACACCATCAAATCGCCGTGGTACACACATCGATCAATCTGCACATTGATATGCCAGCAATCTGGACCACCATGAAAGTTGATCCGCACGTAACCAAAAAATCCACGGGGACGCGACGACATACTCGACCCACTTCAGTCGTAATCTGGCCAAATGCCCGGAAACTCGGGGGCTTCCTTATCTTCCTCACGAATGTCTTCTTGGTGACACATGATCCAACCGAATAAAAGAAATAGAGAGAATACAGAAAGAGGTGAGACACCCAGCTTTCAGTACCAAATTAGAAGCAAGAGAATAATACGGCGCTGGACGCCCACACATAGCGCAATTTATACATTTATCACAGTAATATTAAAATTAACAGTGAAAGTCGAATAACAACAAATAGTAATAAAGCCATCAATAATAGGTAGAAAATGACAGTATTCTCAGCAGTCAACAATTCAGATAATCATACAGTTATAAGTGCTCATGCTCGATGTATTATGAGACTCACAATGCGCGATGTAAAGGGTACCAAAAGTTCCTACTCAATGGAGCTAGACATAAACATCTTCGGAGTGAATGATCAAAGAGTAATACCAGTATGTCAGTAGCCTTAAAATATAGTGTGCTTCCTTTCATTAAAATGTTTGCGCAATGGCTTATACATGATACCTCGACAGTTGATCGCGATATAGGACAGTGTCTCAGACAGGATCATCGGTGTGTCGCATTGGTCTATCCCACGGCCCCAATGGAGCTACCACTTTCTATTGTGAGATACCCACACCCCGACGCCCCCAGGGTCAACAACATATGACACCTACGCTTACTCTATTCGCACCCGCATATAGGTGTTATTCAAACTCCTAGGCATACCTCGCCTTACTAACCATGTCCAACGGATAACACATGCATGACGACACAATGCCCAATCATGTATGTTCATCAATGAAGCATTCCTCATAGGCACAAGCTCCAGTTTGCTCTATGGCACAAGCTCTCAATAAATCTTCTAACGACTGAATTGTTCTTTCTTATTGACCATCAGTCTGCAGATGGTAGGCGGAACTTAATCATAACTTCGATCCCATGGCCTCTTGAAGACCCTGCCCAAAACTTCGAGGTAAACCTCGGGTCTTTATCAGAAATAATACTCGTGGGTATCCTGTGAAGTTTGACGATTTCACTAATGTATATCTAAGTCAACTTCTCCAACGGATATCTTATGTTGATCGGCAGAAAGTGAGCTGACTTCGTAAGTCGATCCACTATTACCCATATTGAGTCATATCCTTTCCTAGTTCTTGGTAACCTGACAACAAAATCCATGGCGATACTATCCTATTTCCATTCAGGAATAGTTAAGGGTTGTAGTAATCCAGCTGGTCTTTGGTGCTCAATCTTCATTTTCTGGAAAACCAAACAAGACGACACGCATCTAGCGATATCTCTTTTCATTCCATGCCACCAAAATAACTTCCTCAAGTCTTGATACATCTTGGTTATTCTAGGATGCAGGCTCAATTGACTTGAATGAGCATGTTCAAGTATGTACTTCCAGAGTCCTTCATCCTTAGGTACACAGACCCTTTCTTGGAATCTTAGAATTCTGTCACTTCCTTCCTTCAACGTTGTTGCACCACCCTGCCTTATTAATTCTCTTTCTTCTTGCAGGAACTTATCGATCTTTTGCTTCTCTCGAATATCTTCCATCAGGTCATTCGAGATAGTAACCCTATTCATGCAGATTTTGCCCGTTGTTAACTCCACAAAGGACCATATGTCTCTGAATTGCTCTATCAGGTCCTTTTCTCTGATCATCATAGTAGAAATACTAATCGTCTTCCTACTCAAGGCATCAGCCACCACGTTTGCCTTTCTAGGATGATACTGAAGTTGGAAATCGTAGTCTTTCAAAAATTCTAGCCATCTTCATTGCCTCATGTTCAGCTCCTTTTGATCGTACAGGTATTTCAGACTTTTGTGGTTACTGAAGACGTTGAATGTGGCTCCATACAAATAATGTCTCCATATCTTCAATGCAAATACCACTGCAACTAACTCTAGATCGTGTGTTGGGTAGTTCTTCTCATGTATTCGCAATTGTCTTGAGGCGTAAGCCACCACCTTTCCATTCTGCATAAGAACGCACCCCAAACCTTGATACGAAGTGTCACAATACACTTCAAATGGTTCATTAGGGTTCGGTAAAACTAACATGGGCGATGTAGTTAGTTTCCTTTTTAACTCTTGAAAACCTCCCTCACAGGAATCTGTCCATTCGAAAGGTTGATTCTTTCGGGTGAGTTGAGTGAGTGGTCCAGCGATCTTGAAAAATCCTTCTATAAATCTCCGGTAGTATCCGGCTAGTCCGATGAAGCTGCAAATTTCCATCACCGTCGTTGGCCTTTCCCATTGCAGCACAGCTTCTACCTTCAAAGGATCCACATCAATCCCTTCCTTTGAGATTACATGGCCCAAAAATTTCACTTCATCTAACTAAAACTCACATTTGGATAGTTTCGCATATAGCTCTTTCTCCTTCAAGATCTGGAGAACTATGCTGAGGTGTTCAGCATGGTCCTCATGGTTTTGTGAATAGATCAAGATATCATCGATGAAAACAACAACGAATCTGTCCAAGTAAGGACAAAAGATCCTATTCATGTAGTCCATAAATATCGCAGGTGCATTTGTCACACCAAAAGGCATCACCAGGTACTCGTAATGACCATAACGAGTACGAAAAGCCGTCTTGGGAATATCTTCCACTTTCACTCTAATTTGGTGATAACCCGATCATAGATCGATCTTGGAAAACACAGTTGCTCCCTTCAATTGGTCCATCAAGTCATCTATCCTTGGCAATGGATACTTATTCTTAATTGTAACCTTGTTCAACTGACGGTAATCCACGCACAATCTTGAACTCCCATCTTTCTTCTTGACCAACAACACAGGTGCTACCCAAGGTGACACACTAGGTCTCACGAATTGCTTCTCCAGAAGCTCTTCCAACTGCTTCTTAAGTTCCACGAGTTCTGCTGGTGCTATACGATAAGGTGCTATGGAAATAGGACCAGCTCCTGGTACCAAGTCGATAGCAACTTGACCTCTCATTCCGGTGGTAAACCAGGTACATCATCAGGGAAAACCTTAGGAAATTCTCGTACAATAGAGATTGCGTCCACATCAACTTCACTCTTGACTTTCAAAGAAGATAATAACATGTATCCCCGAGCTCCTTCTCTCAGAAAAGCTTTCACTTGGTTGGCAGTCAAAAATCTAGAATCCTCATCCAAAAGAAAAACTATTGTTTTTCTAGAACAGTCTAATAGGACACGATTAGCAAATAACCAATCCATTCCTAATATCACATCTAATTGAGATAATGATAAACAGATCAAATCGATAGAAAAGATTTGACCTTCCACAATTAAAGGACATCCTAGACATACTTTAGCAGTAACGATAGGTTTTGCAGTAGGAGTCGAAATGGTCAAATCGAAAGGTAAGAAAGACACAAGTAATCCAAGCCTTTTCACATAGTCATGTGAAATGAATGAATGAGTAGCACCAGAATCATACAATACAATTAAAAGATTACCTTCAATGATACCTTCTACTTGTATCAGATCCTCGGATTTAGAGGCCTCAGCACCACTCAGGGTGTAGACTCTGCCTCTAGCTTGTGGTTTAGAAGTCTTAGTAACGTTGACGGATGGTTCCGCCTTGGTCTGGTTACAGTCTCGAGAAATGTGACCAGGTTTCCTGCACCGAAAGCAAATAAATCCTTTAATCATGCAGTCTCTAGTAAAATGCTCCTTCCCACACTTCATACACCTCAGAGTAGTTGTAGCATTCTGGCCCATCCTTCCTGGACTTCTAGTTGGACTTCCTCCTTGAGACCTTTGTGGCTGTTGACTTCCAGAAGGTCTGGAATAGGGCTTCTTTTGATAACGACTTGCGTTACCATCACCTCCTCTTTGGGACTGAATGGGCCCAAAATTTCTATTTCTCGCCTCACGTTCTAGTTCCACACTTTCCAATCGGCAGCAAGTGTCAAGTAGCTCAGAAAACTGAGTAATCTTCAAAGCTATCACAATTTTATTCACCTCGTGCCTCAGGCCTTCCTCAAACTTCCGGCACTTCCAAACTTCATTAGGTTGAAGTTGAAAATAGGTCAAAAATCTGGACAAGTTCTCGAACTTGGCGGCGTATTTGCTCACAGTCATGCCTCCCTGTCGTAATCTCAGAAATTCCATTTCTTTTGCATGCCTGGCACTTTCAGGAAAATACTTGTTCAAGAATCTTTCTTTGAACACCTCCCAAGTTATCACTCTGTTTGCGGCTTGCAATAACCTTTGTTCTCCTGTCCACCAATGCTCTGCATCTCCAATCAGCATATATGCAGCATAGGTCATATTCCTATCGTCAGCACAATTCATCCCAGTAAATATCTTTTCCAGATCTTGGATCCACAATGTAGCTTTCTCCGGATCGAACTCTCCTTTGAACTATGGAGGGTTAGCACGACGAAATCCCTCTAAGTTCTGAACATTTGCCGTAGCTTCTAGCTGTTGTGTAGCTCTAGCCTATTGTTAAGCTGTTTGCAGGTTCTGCTGCAGCATTGCCTCAGCCATCCTTTGTATAGCCTCTATGGCAGCAGCCATATCACCTCGACGAGCCATTGTTCCTTCCCAAATTAAACTATGCAAAGCACAGAGAAAGTCAAATGTATTTATTTGAATACCAAACAACAAAATCACAAAGAATGACACAACACAAACAAAACAGTCCAAAACCACACGACCCAAAAGAAACATTACCGGGAGCTATGATACCAAGACATGTAACGCCCTTTTTCCTCCCCTAGTCATAATGGGTAAGAAGAGGAAACGTCGCACTATAGTGAAACGACATACAAATAAATACGGAAAGTTTGAACATTTTTTTTCTTCTTAAAATGAGTCCGGTTAAAATTTTCATTAACGTACATATTTACTTGTTTATGAATACGTACATATATACCTGTTTATGAATACATCGCATTGAATGAATTAACATTAAAAGTCCCTTTTTTTCTTATTTTCCAATGAAACTTCCTTCAGAATGAACAAAGAGAAATCAACGTAGAATGAAACATACGATCTTACATAATATGGGTGATTACATACTTTGTACCAGAAATACAAGCTTGTTTAATTACATTTCCAAAAATATACAAAAAGACAAAATGTGTACCTACCCCAAGAGATACAAATATATACCCATTAAACCAATAATACGTCAGGCTCCCTCAAAAATAAACAGACAGCCCTCAGTAGCCATCTACCCGAAATAGTCTCTAAGACTGACGTGAACTAGAAGGAACTGTAGACGGATCCTCTCTGGGTCCTCGTCGTCCGACGAGACATCCATTGGAACAACGGAACAACGGGCAGGAGCCCGAGCAGTAGACAAGAACGAGTCGTCACGTGGGGTATAATACATGTCCGCCCACATGTCTCTCATAGGCATATAAAATTCCAGCCAAACAAAAGCATGGAAGTCAAAAATAGAAGTAGTGTAGCATCCCCATGCTAAGGACACCGTCAAATCGCCGTGGTACACACATCGATCAGTATGAACGTTGATATGCCAGCAATCTGGACCACCATGAAAGTTGATCCACACGTAACCAAAAATTCCACGGGGACGCGACGACATCCTCGACCCACTTCAGTCGTAATCTGGCTAAAAGCCCGGAAACTCGGGGGCTTCCTTATCTTCCTCACGAATGTCTTCTTGGTGACACACGATCCAACCGAATAAAAGATAGAGAGAATACAGAAAGAGGTGAGACACCTAGCTTTCAGTACCAAATTGGCAGCAAGAGAATAATACGGTGCTGGACGCCCACACATAGCGCAATTTATACATTTATCACAGTAATATTAAAATTAACAGTGAAAGTAGAATAACAACAAATAGTAATAAAGCCATCAATAATAGGTAGAAAATACAGTTATAAGTGCTCATGCTCGATGTATTATGAGACTCACAATGCGCGATGTAAAGGGTACCAAAAGTTCCTACTCCATGGAGCTAGACATAAACATCTTCGGAGTGAATGATCAAGGAGTAATACTAGTATGTCAGTAGCCTTAAAATACAGTGTGCTTCCTTTCATAAAAATGTTTGCGCAATGGCTTATACATGGTACCTCGACAGTTGATTGCGATATAGGACAGCGTCTCAGACAGGATCGTCGGTTTGTCGCATTGGTCTATCCCACGGCCCCAGTGGAGCTACCACTGTCTATTGTGAGACACCCACACCCCGACGCCCCCAGGGTCAACAACATATGACACCTACGCTTAGTCTATTCGCACCCGCACATAGGTGTTATTCAAACTCCTAGGCATACCTCGCCTTACTAACCATGTCCAACGGATAACACATGCATGATGACACAATGCCCAATCATGTATGTTCATCAATGATGCATTGCTCATAGCATATCACAATGGTATGTTTACATACACACACATACATATTCCATTTCTCAAAGTCATCACATCGTGGTTTCCTCAAGTAAGTAATCAACAAGTGCTTAACCCGCATAGGGATCCATAAGAAACATTAATAATATTCATGTGTATTTATCAATAATATAATAATTTGTAACATGTCACAATTCATACAACTTAGACCTCCATAACTCCCTAGTCTCGTTCATGGTCTCGAAATCACATAGTGTTAAGTTCTCAAGTGGTGAGGCACTTCTTAAAGTTCATTATGGAATTCCACTTTAGAATGTTCATTCTTATAAAGTCTCCCTCTCTAGAGGACTTCCCTTGCAAATCAAATTCTTTACTTTATTTATGGTTGCACTATCTTCATATTGGAGTCTTAATATCGTTTTACAATCACCTAGCTGGTTCTGCTATGGGCATCTAGGCGCCACGTCTGAAGCGCTTGAGCGCTGGTTGAGCGCCTAGGCGGTAAACACGAAGTGCCTGAACGCTCACCAAGTCGAGTTACAGGGGAAATTTCCTAGGCGAAGAGCGCTTAGACGTCCCAACCACAGCGCCTGAGCGTTGATTGAGCGCCTAGATGCTCTACGCACAGCGCCTGAGCGCTAGTGCATTAACAAGGGTTCTGTAGAATTCAGTTCTGCAGAACCGTGGCCCATCCATCATCAAAATTCTTCAGCAATCCAAAACACGGTTCATGCCATCAAGATACAAAATAACAATCAAGAGGTTCATGGTCATTAAAACACACAATGCAAACCCACATATTCATACAACTCAAACAACTACAAAATCATGGAATCAATCCCATATAACAAAAAGAGTAATCCAACATGGATTTCCTCATCAACAACAATACACAAGACATTCCCTTATTACCAAGATTGGTTGAAGAGGATCTTCTCCCTCTTACCTATTTGGAAGACAACACGATGGTAGTACTCCTTCTTGCCCTAAGTTTTTGTTTTCCCCCTTCAAGAAAAACTCCAATGTGGGTGACTTCCACAATGTCCACTCAAACCATGAAAAATGGGTTCTTGGTCACCTAGGGGACCAAGAGAAATGAGAATAGCAAGAAAAATGGAAGTTGAAGACTTTACCTTAAAGCTCCAAGCTTTAGCTTCAATGGTGGAAAAATAGAAGAGGAAGAAGCAGAAGAACCAAGGAGATATCAACAAAAGAGAACTTGGAGTGGTGGAAGATGAGTGGAAATGGGTTTGATTTAGCAAATCATGGAAATGGTCTTCCAAAGGGGTGGATGCTCAGTGGAGAAGGAAAAGAAGAAGAGAGGAAATGGAGAAATGGGTATTTGGGGTTTAGAGAATGAGAATGAAATATTAGGAAGATGAGAGGAAATATTTGGGCTTCCCATATTGCTTCTGCCGTAGAGAAGAGTGGAGAGGGAAGAGAGAGAAAATGGGTCAAATAGGAAACTTCTTGGAAGCTTCCTACAATGGGCTTTTGATTAACTAAATTTTTATTTTGAAAATAAGGTTAAGGGGGTTTGACACAAGGTAAATTTTGAATAATGTGATAATATTTTTATTATATGTTATTATTTATTGGATAATAGTCATAGTTGGCAGAAGTCAGCATTAACAAATCTGACAGATAATTTCTTCGCAGTGTTTTATTATTTTATCTGTTAAAATTTCTTGAAAAACGTAAAACCTTGTAAACTGTGTCTATCCTCGGGTTTAATAAGATCCCCCGTCGATGTTTCCATAATTCAAGGTTCTCGGAGAGAATGTAACACCCCAAATTTCCTATCTCTTAAACAATAATTTTGACAGTTAACAGAATTTTACTGTTTAGTAATTTCTGGATACTGTAAAATTATTTTGATTTTTCCGTCAGCGTATTTGATCGTTTTGAGTGATTTACTCCGTGTCAGGAAAATAAAAATTTCGGGCCAGGAAAAACTTTACGTAATTTAATTTTTACCGTGAGGTAATTATTTTACGTAATCTGATTTGATATTTGTGCGTTTTCTAATATTTGTAATTTTTGTGGATGATTATGAAATTTTTTACTGCATGTGGGCCCAGGTGGTCCTATGTGGGCCCAGGTGGCTATATGTGGGCCCAGGTGGGTCCTGCAAAGTAAAAATTTTTCTACGCATAGAAAAATTTATACTATTTAGACGGAGACAGGGGATCTTACTAAACCTAAATCCAGAAACAGTTTTAGAAAATTTCTTGTACTGTATTTAATTTATCGGGTGATAAAAATACAATAAATATATTCTTTTGTGGGGTTTTAGCAGATAAAAATATAAATTATATTGCTTAAGTCAACCTTGGTGGTTTGGATATCCACCATTGATTTAATTAACGGTGGAGATTTGATCTTAAAAGTGAATAAGATCATTTATAACCGTTAGATGGAGATTAAGTCAAGGGTAGAGATTTGGTCTTGTAAAGTGACAAAGACCATTTGTAACCATTAGATTTAGAAGTGATCAAGGGTGGAGATTTGGTCTTGTAAAGTAACAAAGACCATTTATGACCATTGGATGTTAATTTAATCAATGGTGAAGATTTAGTCTTAAAAAGTAGCAAAGACTAATTATGACCCTTGGATTAAAAGTTTGAAGGAGCAATCTTGACCATTAATTTTTGGAGACACATCCAATGACTAGAATTTCAAGGAGAAAAATCTAATGGCCTAGATTAAGTCTTCTAAAATCAAAAGTCTACCTAAATCCTAACCATTGAATTAATCAATGGCTAGAAATGCTCCAAATGGTGGCTAATTATTATGGTCATTTATTGAATGCACAAGGAGAAGCATGCATGGAAGGGGATGGTTTTGGATTGTTTAGGAGACATTTTTGAGTAGCCTTTTTAGGCCAAAGAAAAAGTTTCATGTCATTATTATTGGTCTTAGTCAATGTTTCATCATAATTGATCATTATTGATCAAATAGCACTCAAGAAGAATGCAAGAAGGGGGGGCTACGGTTGTGGTCTGAATTTAGGAGCTTTGAAGGCCATATTGGTCACCTTTGGTCATTATTGACCATACTTCATCATTCTTGAAACTTTCCTTCAAGCAAAGCTCTTAGAAAATTTTCTCTCCTTCTCCTTCTAGCAAGCTCACGGTCAAGCACCATTGATGTGGCTTCCATCACTCTTTAATTTCATCCAACTTAGTTTCTTGAATCCTTACCTTATTCTAAACAACTTTCATGTTGAAGGTTTCTTCAAAATCCAACATCTAGTACTTCAAAATCCAAGCTTCAAGATTCTACCAAAAATGGTAAATTTTATATTTCTTCTTCTAATCTTCTAGTTTTGATTTTCTAAGCCATGATTGAACCATGGTTTACCTATTTCTAAATTTGTTATTGATTTTAACATTTGTTTGTAATTTTTTTAGGAATTTTCCATGGAGATCCATGAAATTGGTGGAAGGAAAACTAAGTGCTTTCACTTCATCCTTTGTCTTAACCAAATCTAAGAAGTTTTTCTCTCACAAAAATAAAAAATTCCATCTTTGTTCTTCAAGAGAAACCATTCGGTCAAGACCCCTAAAACCACTCTCCAATCTCTTTTAATTTCATCCAGCCATAGATCTTGAATCTACATGATATTCTAAGCAATTTTCATGTTGGAGATTTTCTCTAAATCATCTATCTTCAACCTTGTTCTTCAAGCTAAAGATTGAAGCTTTAATGGTGAAGTTTGTTACTATTCACTTTTCTTTTGATTTTCAAGGTTCTAACCATGTTTGATCCATGGTTCCTCTTAATCAAGCTTAGTACAATAATTTTTATGTATTTTGTTTTTGTATTTGAGAAGCCCTTGGTGGTGAAGGACTTGGAAAAAGAAGCAAAACAAAGAGTTTTTGAGGATCTTCAAGAGGTAAGAGGGAGATCCATCTCACCAACCAAGTATGGTGGTGGGAGATGGTCTTATATTTGATGGATGGTGAATCCATGTGAGGATTCATATCCATGGTCATGTAATTAATTTGTGGGTGTTTATGAGCTTTGATTATTTGCCTATGCTTGATATGCTTTGCATGAGTTTATGACTTTGATGGTATGCTTATACTATGCATGATTTATTGCTTTGATTATGGTATGCTTATAATATATATTTGAATATGTATGTATATGCCATGATTTGATGATGGAAAGAAAATCAATTCTTGGCTCCAATGGCCAAAGAATGACTACGGTTTTGGCACCCAAGGTTAGGGTTCCATGTTGAAATTTTTCAAGAACAAAGGAATTAATTTTTGATCCTTAGAACATGGTGAATTTTGGTCAAGACACCTCAAGATAGGTGTTCACAAAATTAATATTTTCTTGAATGATGAAAATGGATGTTTAGAAAAGTAAGGAAAATAAACAAAGAATTTATTTTTCAAAGAGTACATGAATACGGTTTTAAAAGGATTTTTATTGATTTATTTTGTGTAAAAAGTTTCTAAGTGTTTTACTAAACATGAGATTTAAATGAAAATAGCAATGATAATTTTAAGGATTTGCAAAGAAAGTGAAAAAGAATTTGTAAGGAAAGTAAAAATGAATTTGAACAAATGGGTTTGGTTTTTATGACCATCAGTATTTCGATTTTGAAAACAAAGAATTTTTAATGGTTTTGTTTGTGTAAAACCATATCAATTTAGAAGAAAAATATTTGATGGCTTCAATGGCCAAAGACTCTACGATTTTTGGAGGTTGGAATAAATTTTGGTTTTATGAAACAAAGTAATTTTAAAGTGGAAATAAAATGTTTGAACAAAATGTTTTAGTATAAAGATTTTGGAAAGGGAATCAAAGTATTTTATCACTTGAGAAATGAACTTTCATATGAAAATGAAAAAGAAAAGTTGCAAGGGTTTGAATCTTAATTTGTTTTTAAGAGAATTGATTTTAGAATTGATTTGAGAAAAATGGAGAATATGATTTTCCTAACGTGTAAATCATACTTTGGGTTTTGAAGAGTGATTTTTAAAGTTAAAAACGTTGATTTAATTTAATGGAAAAGTGATTTTGTGAATTATATTTTGGAAAAAGATTTTTTTTTTGGGAAAAGAAATGTGGAAAAAGATTTTCCTGAGTAAGAAAACATGAAAAATGAAATATAAAGTTATATTATTTTGAGAAAAGTTGAAAAGGAATTTTTGAAGGTTAAGAAATATTTTCTGTAATGAAATTGTGATGAAAAATGTTTTACGTATCTTAAAAACGTGATTTTTAAGCTATGCAATTTTGAAAAATGTGTTAAAAATTATATTGATTTATTTAAGTCTAAAATAATGTTTGGAATATTGAGGAATATTTTATGTAATTGAAAAATGTTAAAAATATTTTACGTATCTTAAAAACAATTTGAATACATAAAAAAATATTTCTACTAATTTTAAATATGTTGAAATATTTCTATGCGATTTGAATAACGTTTAAATATTTTACGTAATTTGAACTATTGTTGAAAAATCACTATGTGATTTAAAAGTGATAGAATATTTTTACGCGATTGTGAAAATGATGAAAAATTGTTATGTGATTTGGAAAGTGTTATAAATATTTTGAGAATGATGGAAAATGATTTACGCGACTTAAAAGAATGATTTTTAAGATACGCGATTTTGAAATAGTGGAAAAATAATATGCGATTTAAGAAACGTATATTTTTACGCAATTGAGAAAAACGTTGAAAAATTAGTACGTGATTTAAAAGTGAAACAGAAGAGTTGCGGAATTTTAAAACATTACAGAAGTGTTACAAAATTTTGAAAATGTAACAGAGGTGTTACGGTATTGTAAAAACATAACAAAAGTGTTACGGTATTGAGAAAATATAACTACAACGTTTTGAAGTTGTGAAAACGCAACAGAAGTGTTGTGGAATTGTGAAAATGTAACGAAAATGTTGCGCAATTTTGTGAAAAACATGACGAAAGTGTTTTATAACTATGAAAATGTGATAACATGATTTCGCTGTTGAAAATACAGTATGATTACTATTGAAGCCTGCGATTGGTATTATACCTATGATTGGTATTTGATCAATTATACATGCATTGGAATGGTCCGATGAGGACTGGATATGGCTGATTGCCTAGGAGAAAACACACTTCTTGAGTGGGTGCGATATGCGTAGTGTAAGTCACTTGTTGACTTTGAGGGCATTGGGGTGCGGGTTGCTTACACGGGTGGTTGGTCGCGCTTCTTCCCGTAGGTTAGACCGATGCAACACACCAATGATCCTGATCGATACACTATTCTTAATCAAGATCTGATAAAGACTGCCGTGTATATGCTAGATGTGCAAAATCAAAATGAGGATTATAGCACGTGGTCTGAGGCATGTGGTATTGATAGATCTTTTCGATCATTTCTCCGACCTGAGTTTTAGCTCCATGGAGTAGGAAATCGAGTCTTGTGTACATGCATAATCTGAACATTTATATCTGTGTGATATATTAATTGAGGAATATTGGCTATGACAATTGTTTTGAATACTTGGATTGATATATGATTGGATGATGATAGTTGATTAATCTTGAATATATTATTGGAAGTTTGGTATGATATCCCTGTATGATATTGTTGTTTGTGTTATCTCTGTGCTGCCATGTTAGTATTGGTATAGGTGATCTCACCTCTTTGTTATGTTGTCTTGCTGTATCTGTATTGTTAAAATTAAACAGTAGAAAGAATGAGTTGTCTTAGACATAACGGGCGATAGATACTCTGAGATTGGTGACAACAATAAGGAGTGGACATTCAGGACTCGAAGGTGTACAGTGTTGACAAAGAACAAATGTAGAACAGATGTCTGATGCAACAAGATGGATACACAACAGAATAAGTATGTTAAGTTTTATCATTAGTGTTATACCGTGCTATTTAGTAGGACCCGTCATGGGGTTTGCTACTGTTAAAAAAAAAAGACTGTTAATTTTATATTTCTCTTTAAATTGTGAAATATTAATTAGTGTCAATATTGTATATGAATCTATTTCAATATATGTTTTTCAGTATTACATATAAATTTCAGTAAGTTTATGTTTCAGTAAAGAAGAAATTTTGAAACCCATATTTTCATAACTCAAACGTTTTACGAATTGATTTTTAGTTATGAGTCGAGAGTCGGAAATATGATGCCTTAAGGAGGGTGTTACATTAGTTGGTATCAGAGCACGGTTTGAGTCTTTTGGGGTTTGTGGTTAGGTCTGTTTTGCTTGTGTTGTGTTCTCTGTGTTATTGATTTCCGAAAGGAAACAATGTTGTTTATAATGGATATTAGATCCATTGTATTTCGATCCGCACGCCTCGAGAGAAAAAAAAAAGCAAATGGCTCGGGATAGTTGTACTTGTGTGGAAGTGGAACATGTTACTAGTAATGCAGTTGCAGCTACGGGAGCAACGGGAGCAACATGGAAGGATGACTGCAGGAACAAAGGACCGTTGTTCAGTGGGAAAGAAATGAAAGTTGAGGTTCAGGATCTGATGGAAGAGAATCAGTCTTGGAATATAAGATTTCGTAGTTTTGGAACCCGATATTTTTAAGGATATTTGGAAAGTGATTGATTTCAACGGAAGATGTATTTACAACCATTGAGGAAACCAAAGACAGTAACTGATGTGAAAGAAGGTACTTAATGAAGGAATGTACATCAAGAAAACAAACATTTATTTGAAATGGTTACATCTGGTTTCCATTTTATTTTGATTCGTCCATCTTTGAAGAAAAGAAATGACTCGTGATAGACGTACGCGTGTGGAAGCGAGACATAATGGTGGTGATATGACTGCAACTTTGGAAGTAATACAAACAAGTGGTGAAGCAATTATACAAAGAAACTCAAAAGATTGTTCCGCAGCAAGAATTGATTTCTTAAGCTAAGATTTTGTTAGAGTTAAATCAATCTCAGGATGAGAGACCCTGTAACGTTGGACTATATTGGTTACGAAAAAAGGGAAATCATAAGGTCAAGCGATTCCAATAGAAAACATACTTGCAATCTCCAAGAAGTCAACAACAACAACAATCTTGTGGAGAAAGTACTAGTAATGATAGGTTTAGTTTGACTGTGACATCTGCACCGAAATGTAAGAAGTGTGGAAAGGGGCACTTAACGAAAGATTGTACGTCCAAGGAAATAATTTGTTTTAAGTGCGGGAAGTTTGGAACACAATCTTTGAAAATAGAGTTCCAATGAAAACAGAGTTTTCTGTTAGTAAAATTTTAGATAGTAAGGGAAGTTGTGACTCTGAATGGAACGGGAGTGTTCTGAGCTGAAGATCTAAACAAGGGAGACTGTACTGCAAGAGGTAATTCTTTGATCATAGCGTATATCTTTGTGAAGAAACCTGTTCTTTGTGTAATATGATTGAGTAGATCAATTATATTTTAGACTTATTCGTTATCCTCTGATTTGTTTAATTCTAATTCTATTCTTAGCCGATCGAGTTACTCAAATTCTTCAAATTGTTGTTATAGATCAAATCTTTGTGTTAGTTTGATCTGTCGTTCAAAATTTTTGTGTTAGTTTGATCTGTTTCATAAACAGACATGATCTTAGAAAATGGATTGGTTATTTTCCAATCATATCCTATGAGATTATCTCAATACAGTGTTAGTATTTAAAAAAAAAAACTCATTCCTGAAAATCAGGCAAAATCAAATTCTTGTTGAATATGTTTGGTAACATATTAAATCATTTCGCTACCTTTTCTTCCTAAACCTCTATAATGTTCTTTCATATATTGCATTTGCAAGAAAGAATATTTTGCAAGAAAGGATATTCCTATTTAAAACCCATGTCATAGTATCTGGTATAAATTGCGGTTGAAAGGAGAATTCGGCTAGTGAGACGTTTCCTGTTAAAGAAGCTAAAGCTGGAGAATAAAGTGACATGAGGATAAGAAAATTTTAAGTAATACATTACATTAGTTGGAGGTTATCTGAAAAAAACTATTCTAGGCATGAATGAAGGTTGGTAGCCGCTGTATTCATATCAGAGAATTCATTCTTGAAGATCGAGTTACATCTAATTCTTTGCTGGATATGTTCGATAACATATTCGATTCATTTTGTTCTTTTCCATGATGTTTTTTTTCATCTACTGCCATTGAAGGAATATCTTGCAAGAGAGAATATTCCTATGTATATCCAGGTCAGAGTATCAAAGTGGCGCAATGGAAGCGTGGTGGATTCTTCAAAAATTGAAGAAGTCTGTCTATGGGAAAAGTTAAGATGGTAATGGAAAACTATAGAAAAAAAATTATTAAGATATTTGTTTGATTAGGAGAAGTGAACAAGAGATAAAGAACTTTCAATGGTTTAGAATCGTTTAGAATAACGTAAGAGGTGAAACTACATGGGAACTGAAGAAAAGATAAAGGAATAATGTCATTATTATTCTGAGGGTGTGAAATCATGGTCATGAAATTTCGAGGACGAAATTTCTATAAAGAGGGGGAGTATTGTAACACCCCAAATTTCCTATCTCTTAAACAGTAATTTTGACAGTTAACAGAATTTTACTGTTTAGTAATTTCTGTGCACTGTAAAATTATTTTGATTATTCCGTCAGCGTATTTGATCGTTTTGAGTGATTTACTCCGTGTCAGGAAAATAAAAATTTTTGGGCCGGGAAAAACTTTACGTAATTTAATTTTTACCGTTAGGTAATTATTTTACCTAATCTGATTTGATATTTGTGCATTTTCTAATATTTGTGATTTTTGCGGATGATTATGAAATTTTTTACTGCATGTGGGCCCAGGTGGCAATACGTGGGCCCAAGTGGGTCCCGCATAGTAAAAATTTTTCTACGCATAGAAAAATTTGTACTGTTTAGACGGAGACAGGGGATCTTACTAAACCTAAATCCGGAAACAGTTTTAGAAAATTTCTTGAACTGTGTTTTGTACTGTATTTAATTTATCGGGTGATAAAAATACAGTAAATATATTCTTTCGTGGGGTTTTAGCAGATAAAAATATAAATTATATTGCTTAAGTCAACCTTGGTGGTTTGGATATCCACCATTGATTTAATTAATGATGGAGACTTGATCTTGATTTAATTAACGGTGGAGATTTGATCTTAAAAGTGAATAAGATCATTTATAACCGTTAGATGGAGATTAAGTCAAGGGTAGAGATTTGGTCTTGTAAAGTGACAAAGACCATTTGTAACCATTGGATTTAGAAGTGATCAAGGGTGGAGATTTGGTCTTGTAAAGTAACAAAGACCATTTATGACCATTGGATGTTAATTTAATCAATGGTGAAGATTTAGTCTAAAAAAGTAGCAAATACTAATTATGACCCTTGGATTAAAAGTTTGAAGGAGCAATCTTGACCATTAATTTTTGGAGACACATCCAATGACTAGAATTTCAAGGAGAAAAATCTAATGGCCTAGATTAAGTCTTCTAAAATCAAAAGTCTACCTAAATCCTAACCATTGAATTAATCAATGGCTAGAAATGCTCCAAATGGTGGCTAATTATTATGGTCATTTATTGAATGCACAAGGAGAAGCATGCATGGAAGGGGATGGTTTTGGATTGTTTAGGAGACATTTTTGAGTAGCCTTTTTAGGCCAAAGAAAAAGTTTCATGTCATTATTATTGGTCTTAGTCAATGTTTCATCATAATTGATCATTATTGATCAAATAGCACTCAAGAAGAATGCAAGAAGGGGGGGCTACGGTTGTGGTCTGAATTTAGGAGCTTTGAAGACCATATTGGTCACCTTTGGTCATTATTGACCATACTTCATCAATCTTGAAACTTTCCTTCAAGCAAAGCTCTTAGAAAATTTTCTCTCCTTCTCCTTCTAACAAGCTCACAGTCAAGCACCATTGATGTGGCTTCCATCACTCTTTAATTTCATCCAACTTAGTTTCTTGAATCCTTACCTTATTCTAAACAACTTTCATGTTGAAGGTTTCTTCAAAATCCAACATCTAGTACTTCAAAATCCAAGCTTCAAGATTCTACCAAAAATGGTAAATTTTATATTTCTTCTTCTAATCTTCTAGTTTTGATTTTCTAAGCCATGATTGAACCATGGTTTACCTATTTCTACACTTGTTATTGATTTTAACATTTGTTTGTAATTTTTTTAGGAATTTTCCATGGAGATCCATGAAATTGGTGGAAGGAAAACTAAGTGCTTTCACTTCATCCTTTGTCTTAACCAAATCTAAGAAGTTTTTCTCTCACAAAAATAAAAAATTCCATCTTTGTTCTTCAAGAGAAACCATTCGGTCAAGACCCCTAAAACCACTCTCCAATCTCTTTTAATTTCATCCAACCATAGATCTTGAATCTACATGATATTCTAAGCAATTATCATGTTGGAGATTTTCTCTAAATCATCTATCTTCAACCTTGTTCTTCAAGCTAAAGATTGAAGCTTTAATGGTGAAGTTTGTTACTATTCACTTTTCTTTTGATTTTCAAGGTTCTAACCATGTTTGTTCCATGGTTCCTCTTAATCAAGCTTAGTATAATAATTTTTATGTATTTTGTTTTTGTATTTGAGAAGCCCTTGGTGGTGAAGGACTTGGAAAAAGAAGCAAAACAAAGAGTTTTTGAGGATCTTCAAGAGGTAAGAGGGAGATCCATCTCACCAACCAAGTATGGTGGAGGGAGATGGTCTTATATTTGATGGATGGTGAATTAATGTGAGGATTCATATCCATGGTCATGTAATTAATTTGTGGGTGTTTATGAGCTTTGATTATTTGCCTATGCTTGATATGCTTTGCATGAGTTTATGACTTTGATGGTATGCTTATACTATGCATGATTTATTGCTTTGATTATGGTATGCTCATGATATATATTTGAATATGTATGTATATGCCATGATTTGATGATGGAAAGAAAATCAATTCTTGGCTCCAATGGCCAAAGAATGACTACGGTTTTGGCACCCAAGGTTAGGGTTCCATGTTGAAATTTTTCAAGAACAAGGGAATTAATTTTTGATCCTTAGAACATGGTGAATTTTGGTCAAGACACCTCAAGATAGGTGTTCACAAAATTAATGTTTTCTTGAATGATGAAAATGGATGTTTAGAAAAGTAAGGAAAATAAACAAAGAATTTATTTTTCAAAGAGTACATGAATATGATTTTAAAAGGATTTTTATTGATTTATTTTGTGTAAAAAGTTTCTAAGTGTTTTACTAAACATGAGATTTAAATGAAAATAGCAATGATAATTTTAAGGATTTGCAAAGAAAGTGAAAAAAGATTTGTAAGGAAAGTAAAAATGAATTTGAACAAATGAGTTTGGTTTTTATGACCATCAGTATTTCGGTTTTGAAAACAAAGAATTTTTAATGGTTTTGTTTGTGTAAAACCATATCAATTTAGAAGAAAAATATTTGATGGCTTCAATGGCCAAAGACTCTACGATTTTTGGAGGTTGGAATAAATTTTAGTTTTATGAAACAAAGTAATTTTAAAGTGGAAACAAAATGTTTGAACAAAATGTTTCAGTATAAAGATTTTGGAAAGGGAATCAAAGTATTTTATCACTTGAGAAATGAACTTTCATATGAAAATGAAAAAGAAAAGTTGCAAGGGTTTGAATCTTAATTTGTTTTTAAGAGAATTGATTTGAGAAAAATGGAGAATATGATTTTCCTAACGTGTAAATCATACTTTGGGTTTTGAAGAGTGATTTTTAAAGTTAAAAACGTTGATTTAATTCAATGGAAAAGTGATTTTGTGAATTATATTTTGGAAAAGGATTTTTTTTTGGGAAAAGAAATGTGAAAAAAGATTTTCCTGAGTAAGAAAACATGAAAAATGAAATATAAAGTTATATTATTTTGAGAAAAATTGAAAAGGAATTTTTGAAGGTTAAGAAATATTTTCGTAATGAAATTGTGATGAAAAATATTTTACGTATCTTAAAAATTGTGATTTTTAAGCTATGCAATTTTGAAAAATGTGTTAAAAATGATATTGATTTATTTAAGTCCAAAATAATGTTTGGAATATTGAGGAATATTTTATGTAATTGAAAAATGTTGAAAAATATTTTACGTATCTTAAAAATAATTTGAAAGACAGTAAAATATTTATACGCGATTTTAAATATATTGAAATATTTCTACGCGATTTGAATCACGTTTAAATATTTTACGTAATTTGAACTATTGTTGAAAAATCACTATGTGATTTAAAAGTGATAGAATATTTTTACGTGATTGTGAAAATGACGAAAAATCGTTATGTGATTTGGAAAGTGTTTTAAATATTTTGAGAATGATGGAAAATGATTTACGCGACTTAAAAGAATGATTTCTAAGATACGCGATTTTGAAACAGTGGAAAAATAATATGCGATTTAAGAAACGTATATTTTTACGCGATTGAGAAAAACGTTGAAAAATTAGTACGTGATTTAAAAGTGCAACAGAAGAGTTGCGGCATTTTAAAACATAACAGAAATGTTACAAAATTTTGAAAACGTAACAGAGGTGTTACGGTATTGTAAAAACATAACAAAAGTGTTACGGTATTGAGAAAATATAACTACAACGTTTTGAAGTTATGAAAATGCAACAGAAGTGTTATGGAATTGTGAAAATGTAACGAAAATGTTGCGCAATTTTGTGAAAAACACGATGAAAGTGTTTTATAACTATGAAAATGTGATAACATGATTTCACTGTTGAAAATACAGTATGATTACTATTGAAGCCTGTGATTGGTATTATACCTGTGATTGGTATTTGGTGCATTATACATGCATTGGAATGGTCCGATGAGGACTGGATATGGCTGATTGCCTAGGAGAAAACACACCTCTTGAGTGGGTGCGATATGCGTAGTGTAAGTCACTTGTTGACCTTGGGGGCATCGGGGTGCGGGTTGCTTACACGGGTGGTTGGTCGCGCTTCTTCCCGTAGGTTAGACCGATGCAACACACTGATGATCCTGACCGAGACACTATTCTTAATCAAGATCTGATAAAGACTGTCGTGTATATGCTAGATATGCAAAATCAAAATGAGGATTATAGCACGTGGTCTGAGGCATGTGGTACCGACAGATCTTTTCGATCATTTCTCCGACCTGAGTTTTAGCTCCATGGAGTAGGAAATCGAGTCTTGTGTACATGCATAATTTGAACATTTATATCTGTGTGATATATTAATTGGGGAATATTGGCTATGACAATTGTTTTGAATACTTGGATTGATATATGATTGGATGATGATAGTTGATTAATCTTGAATATATTATTGGAAGTTTGGTATGATATCCCTGTATGATATTGTTGTTTGTCTGCCATGTTGGTATTGGTGTAGGTGATCTCACCTCTTTGTTATGTTGTCTTGCTGTATCTGTATTGTTAAAATTAAACAGTAGAAAGAATGAGTTGTCTTAGACATAACGGGCGATGGATACTCTGAGATTGGTGACAACAATAAGGAGTGGACATTCAGGACTCGAAGGTGTACAGTGTTGACAAAGAACAGATGTAGAACAGATGTCTGATGCAACAAGATGGATACACAACAGAATAAGTATGTTAAGTTTTATCGTTAGTGTTATACCGTGCTATTTAGTAGGACCCGTCATGGGATTTGCTACTATTAAAAAAAAAGAGTCTGTTAATTTTATATTTCTCTTTAAATTGTGAAATATTAATTAGTGTCAATATTGTTTATGAATCTGTTTCAATATATGTTTTTCAGTATTACATATAAATTTCAGTAAGTTTATGTTTCAGTAAAGAAGAAATTTTGAAACCCATATTTTCATAACTCAAACGTTTTACGAATTGATTTTCAGATTATGAGTCGAGAGTCGGAAATGTGATGCCGTAAGGAGGGTGTTACAGAGAACATCTCATTTCTCCGGTTCCACTCAGTACATACGTAAAACGAGGAATAATATTAAAATATTTTGCGTTCTTAGAAAATTCCAAAAAAATTTCAGAAAATCACAAATATTGTAATATGAATACTGATAGTAGAAAAATAAATTTTTGGGTGTTACACAGGCTCCTGCAGTGCCCCAGGTAGCACCAACCGTAGCAGATGACTTTGCTTGGCATACCTATATGGAGGCCCAGGTGGCTAACATTTTGGCCATGGTTTCATATACCATTCAGACGCAGTGGTGGATTATGGAGCATTTACAACAGTTGATGCAGGACTTCCCAGTAAAGGATTTTCAGCCTTCTATTGTACCTGATCCTCCACAGCCTGGGCCTATACCTGTACATGATGCTGGAGAGGATGATGCCCAACCTATACTCGATGATGAGGACGGTAACTCCGCCGATGAGCAGACAGACAGTGATGATGCGCTCCATTAGCCCAATTGGCATTCAGGGCTTGTTTTCTTTCATTATATTTCTTTTGATATTGTATGTTTTTCTTGCATAGTGAGCACACTATTTCTCTCAGGTTTGGGGGTGTCTTACACTTTTTATTATTATTATTATGGCATGATAGTATTATTTATTTGTGGTATTATATATGATATGTTTTAGTATATTTATTTCAGTTTTTGACAAATATCCAATTATCAATCTAGTATCTTAATATGTGTGTCTTAAAAAAAACTATATATATATATATATATATATATATATATATATATATATATATATATATATATATATATATCTTTTGATATTGTATGTTTTTCTTGTATAGTGAGGACACTTGTTTCCCTCGGGTTTGGGGGTGTCTTAGACTTTTTATTATTATTATTATGGCATGATAGTATTGTTTATTTGCGGTATTATATATGATATGGTTTAGTATATTTATTTAAGTTTTTGACAAATATCCAATTATCAATCTAGTATCTTAATAAGTGTGTCTTAAAGAAAACTATATATATATATATATATATATATATATATATATGTTACCAATTGTAATTAGTGTGAAATGATTTCCAATATTATACATGGAAACAAAAATGACCTACGTTTTGATGTAAATTCATATGCAATCTTTGAAGCATGCTGGAGTAATCTAGTTTCTTTTATGTATGTTATGTTTCCCATTTTTATGCTTATTTAACTTTGGAAGTGATAAGAATTCTTGTCTAGAGAAAGTTTATGGACTTTACATGTGAAAAATTGAGTACTATCATTGAAATTGTTTTTGAATTCTCATGAGGCGAAATCCTAGATTATGTATGATTGAGGAAATGATTAGGGCATTGTTTGGACCGATTGAGCCTTAAAAAGCTTACCCTAAATGATTTTATCTTTAGGTCCCTTTTGAAGCCTTAATAAATATTTGGCCTTATAAGTTTTTCAATCCCTTGTATTCGTTAACCTGTTAACTATTCTAATGCATATGAAAGCATTACATTTTCTTCCTACCTTAATGTTTGTTAAGTACATTGTGTGTTATTTCTTGAAGTGAGTTAAGTGATTAGGGGTATAAATTTATCACTTGCAAAATGAGCCTGAAGGAACTAGATGTAGTAAATCCAAGAAAAGCATTGCTTTGTAAAAAAAAAAAAAAAGAGAAAAGCAAAGCAAATAAAAGAAAGAAGAAAAGTTAAATAAAAAAAGTATTGCATGGTTCAGGCAAGTTTGATCTTTCACTGTTGAATACCCTACTAGTTTCACTTGTTCTCAATTCTTGAAATCGTATATTTTTGTTTCTCAATGATTGTTTGTTTCCTTTCCCATTTCTTTTTCACCCCATAACTATGGTCTTACATTATAAGCTGATAAAGACCCTTTTGATCTTAAATTATATGTGATTTACATCAGTGGAGAGAGAGTTGATTTACAATCTTGTGGATTTTATTATTTATATTCATGTGTATGTTCATAACCTTAACCGGGTGAGTATGAATTGAATAGATGAAGTTATGTTTGTATGATAGTGGGAAATATGTCTTGTATAAAAGGAAACTGTGAATGTTAGCATGATGATGATTGTGTATGTAATGTTGATTGTGAGATATGTGCATCAGTTGAGGTTTTATGCAATCATTGTATACTAGTTTGGTTTAAGTGAAAGTAGAAGTCAAAAGTTGCTGAATGTTGGTTAAGAAATGTTGATCAATATTTGTGTACTTTGTTTTGCTCGAGGGCTAGCAAAAATGTAGGTTTGGGGGTGTGATAACTCCGCAAGATGTAGTTATTTGTGCCCTAGAATTGTGTGATAATGATTGCTTGGTCCTTATTTTTAAGTAGGAATGGAAGATTTTAGCCTTGATTCTATATAATTCAATCTTGATGTCTTCTATTTTCATTATGAGGAAAATTTGCTTAATCTTTGATGAATCAAGTACATTTGCATTTATTTATTAGATTGGTTATTTCTTTATCACAGTAAGGGCTCCAATTAAGTTTAAACTTGAAGAATTTGGATTAGCATTGGACCAGGAAGCCCAAGAGAAAGCGACGTGTAAAAGCCAACATTAAATGTCGCGACGTGGGCATATCAATGCCGCGGCGTGGTGACTTCCACTAATTCAGACAGAGAGCTATGAATCTTGTATGCCGCGATGTGACATTTGAATGCCGTGGCGTGGTGACCTAAATTGAAATGCGCCACGGCATAGTCATGTTAATGTCACGGTGAGACTCTATTTTCAGGACCTATAAATACTATTTTATTAGATTTTTATAAAGAGCTCCGAGAGAGCCTTGTTAGGTTAGAGAAGCTACAACTGGAAATCACGTTTTGGAAGCTAAGGAGGCTAGACAAGTCAAGGATGGAGGTCTTCTTCTTCATAGAAGGAGATTCAAGCTTCAATAGTCATATCTATGAGCTTCATTCCTTCTTCTTATGCTTTTTCCTCTTTTCCTTATCTCATGAACACTATTTTTACTGTATATTTTCGTGTTCAATGATTAGCTAAGTTGTATTTAGGGATTACTTTGAATCTTTGTATGGATATTGATGATTTTGTATTACTTTGAGTATATATTGATGTTTGGTTTTGTTCTTCCATACCTATGCTTAATGCTTACTCTTGATTGACCATCAATGGTATGATCTTAGTATTTCAAATGAACTAGACATAGAGATTTATGAATATAGATATAGTATGGTTGATGCATGTTCAATGAGTTCAATTGGTTTGGATAAGTTAATTCACAAATGGGATAGAAATATATCTCTTAGCCATGCATAGCAGGTGTTTGAGAATAGATCTTAATGAGTGGAGTTTGCACTAGTTCTCATGAAAACATAGTGAATTAAGTAAATGAAGCTATGGTTGATTGCGCTAGACATAGGCTTTTAACTAAATTAGATTCTCAAGGTAACTTAACTATTCATTAATGTTGCTTATAAGGATTACATAACATTAATTGAAGCATAAAATGAAAAAGGATTCCCTAAATCTCTAAACCATTATGTTTACTTTCATTTATTGCTTTTCTGTCTTTAGATTAGTTTTACTGCTCTTTTTCCTATTTTATATGTTCTTGAATAGAATTTAGATAAACTATTGGTTGATACTTAGCATTGGAAGCCAACATCCTCGTGGGAACGATATCCGACTCCTAGCTATATTACAAGTGCGATCCGTGCACTTGGGGTAAGCAAAAGAGCGAACATCCACCACACATGCAATAGAGAAATACACTCATGCACAATTATAGTAATAAGTGTAAGCACAAAATTTGAATATTTACAAGTACTTTCCTAAGCGAAGAGGCATAGACTTTATCCACACAATCGTCGGATACTCAAATCAAAATTTTGGCATGCACAAGCATAACTTGCCTCGCAGCACACTCTTCAATTCAATGCATATTTCAGGTAGCCCACTAGTCCTAATCAAGCTTACTCAAATCCGAAACAAAACTAGACTAAACTATCATAACAAAATTTATTAACAACTAAAATTTAAAGCTTCAACAAAATAAATTATTCTAACTTCAATGCAAAAGCAAAGGAAAAAAAGGGAAGTCAATATATATATCCAAAACCATGACTCAGCAAGCAATCACAAAAAGATCATAATTCCCCCCAAACCTAAGCCATGCAGTGTCCCACTATATATACAAAAGAAAGAATGTATCCAATAAAGTACGTACAATGAACTGAAAGTAAAAATAGAAAAATAAAACAAGAAAGAGCATGAAAGCAATAGGACTTGGTGCCTCAAAATAACTCATCCTCGTCAAAAAAGTCATCACCCTCAGCGCCCATCTCCGTATCATTAGCAGGTGGTGGAGGAGGAGGTGAAGCTGGTGGAGCTACAACTGGGGCCAACACCGGGAAGTCATCCATTGGGCGTCCCTGACCCAATGCTAACCAATAGATGCCCTGATAGATCGCAGCCAACATCGCCTACTGTTGGTCCAATCGTTGATCAATAGAAGCTACCCAAGCAGCATCAAATACCAGAGCAGGTTGTGGAGCTGGTGCAGGAGTAGGCTCGGGATCTGCAGCTGCGGACTGGACTGGTGAGGGCTCTAGAGCATGCCTACGCTTCTCTTGGGTAGTTATGATGGTCTGAACTGCCCTCTTTGTTATAGGAGTCTTCAACTTCACGCACACTGTAACATCCCAAATTTCTTAACTATTTGACAGTAATTTTGACAGTTAACAGAATTCTATTGTTTAGTGATTTCTGTGTACTATAAAATTATTTTGATTATTTCATCAGTATATTTGATCGTTTTGTGTGATTTACTCCGTGTTAGGAAAATTATAATTTTCGAGCCGGAGAAAATCTTTATGTATTTATTTCTCTTGATTGTTAATTATTTTTAACAATCTGATTTGATTTTCATACGTTTTCTAATATTTGTGATTTTGTATGTGATTATAAAATTTTTATATTACTCTGATTTTTTTTGGGCTGTCTGTGGGCCCAGGTGGCCTTACGTGGCTCCAGGTGGGTCCCGCAAAGTGAATTTTTTTTACGCATAGAAAAATTTGTACTGTTTAGACGGAGATGGGGGATCGTACTAAACCTGAATCTGGAAACAGTTTTTAAAATTTTCTTTTACTATGTTTTGTACTGTATTTAATTATCGGGCGATAAAAATATTATAAAAATATTATTCGAAGGGTTATAGCAAATAGAAAAATAAATATTATACTGTTTAAGTCAACATTATTGGCTTGGTCATCACCCATTGATTTAATCAACGGTGGAGACTTGATCTTGATTTAATCAACGGTTGAGATTTAGTTTTACAAAGTGGCTAGGACCATTTATAACCCTTGGATGTAAAGTTTGAAGGAGTAATCTTGACCCTTCATTTTGGAGATACATCTAATGGCTAGGATTTCAAGGAGGAAAGATCCAATGGCCTAAATTAAGTCTTCTATCTAAGCCTAAACCTAGAAGCTACATTAAATCCTAACCATTGATCTAATCAATGGTTAAGAATGCCTAAAATGGTGGCTAGGAGATTTGTTGCATTTTGAAGAAAGCATGGAAGGGGGGATGGTTTTGGTGCTGCATTTAGAAGCTAAAGCAACATTTAAAGACCATAATTGATCACCTTTGGTCATTATTGATCATTCTTCATCATTCTTCATCATTCTTGAATTTTTCTAAAGCAAAGCTCTTCAAAATTTTCTCTCCATCTCTTCTCCATGCATGTTTCGGCCAACGCACCCAAGACAACCTTCCATCACTCTTTAATTTCAACCAACCATATTTCTCGAATCCTTACCTTATTCTAAGCAACTTTCATGTTGTAGGCTTTCTCTAAATCTTCCATCTTCAAGGAGTTTTTCCAAGAGCAAAGTTATAGGGCATTTGTGGTAAAGTGTAAGGAAACTTCATTTCTTCTCTCTTATTCATGTTCTAAGCCATGTTTGATCCATGGTTTATCTTGTTCAAGCTTGATTTACTAATAAATATATGTTTTGTTGTGTGTTTAAGAAATCTTTGGTGGTGAAGGACTTGGAAAAAGAAGCAAATCTAGGAGCTTTTGAGGTTCTTCAAGAGGTAAGAGGGAGATTCATCTCACCAACCAAGTATGGTGGTAAGAGATGGTTTGTGTATTTGATGGATGGTGAATCCATGTGAGGATTCATATCCATAGTCATGTAATAATTTGTGGGTGTTTATGTGCTTTGATTATTTGCCTATGCTTGGTATGATTTGCATGATTTATTGCTTTGATTATGGCATGCTTGTGATATATATGTTGAATATGTATTTGTATGTCATGATTTGATGATGGAAAGGAAATTAATTTTTGGTTCCAAAGACCAAGAGGAATTTCGACCAAGACACCTCAAAATAGGTGTTCATAAATTAATATTTTCATGAATGATAAAATTGGATGATTAGAAAAATAAGGAAAATAAACAAAGGGTTTGTTTTTCAAGAAGTGGTGTTCACAGTTTTAAGAAGAATTTTTATTAATTTATTTTGTGTAAAAACAAGAATGGAATTTTATGGAACTCAAGGACATTTTTGAATAAGAATATTTTAAGTATGTTACAAATCATGAGTTTTAAATGAAAAGAGCAATGAGTTGATGATTTTAAGGATTTGCAAAGAAAGTGAAAAATGAAAATGAACAAATGATTTGATTTTAAAGACCATGAGTCTCACGGTTTTGTTAAGGAATTTTTAATGATTTTGTTTGTGTAAAACCATATTGACTTAGAAGGAAAAATATTTGATGGTTTAAATAACCATGTACCACGGTTTTGAAGGTTTGTAAATGCTTTGGTTTTATGAAACAAAGTGGTTTTCTAAGCGGAAATGTAATTTGATTTAGTACAAGGATTTTGGAAAGGGAATCAGAGTGTTTTATCACTTGAAAAATAGAAATTTCGGTTATGAAAGAAAAAAAAGAGGTTGAAAGTGTTTGAACCTCAATTTATTTTGAAGAGAATTGATTTTGGAATTGATTTGAGAAAAATGGAGAATATAATGGTGATTTAAAATTTACTAACGTGTAACTCATCCTTTGGGTTTTGGAGAGCGTTAGTAATTTTTAAAGTTAGAAACATTGATTTAATTCAATGGAATTGTGAATTTGTGGAATATATTGTGAAAAGGATTTTCTTGAGTAAGAAAATGTGGAAAATAATGTGAGTAGTCATATTATTTTGAGAAAGGTTGAAATGGAATTTTTGAAAGTTGAGAAATATTTTTCGTAATGGAAAAATGGTGAAAAATGATTTACGTAACTTAAAAACGTGATATTTAAGCTACGCAATTTGAAAAATGTTTAAATATTTCCACGCGATTTGAAAAACATTGAAATATTTTACATAATTTGGAAAGTGTTTAAATATTTTTACACATTTGAGATATTGTTGAAATATCGCTACGTGATTTAAAAATGGTGGAATATTTTAACATGATTGATGAAAACGTTGAAAAATCACTACGTGATTTTAAAATAAATGGAATATTTTTACGTGATTGAGAAATGATGGAAAAATCGCTATGTGATTTGAAAACGTAATAGAAACATTGTAAAATTGTGAAAACATAACAGAAATGTTGCGCGATTGTGAAAACATGACAAAAGTGTTTTACAACTATGAAAATGCGATAACATAATTTTGCGATTAAATATACAATATGATTACTGTTGGGCCAGTGTGTGGATCCTGATTATGAGATTATGAAATTAAACTGAGAATGGGCCAATGTGTGGACCCTGAATATGAAATTGTGAATTTTGCCTGTGATTGGCATTGGTGCATTGAACATGCATTGGAAATGGTGATTTTTTCCTGTGATTGGCATTGGTGCATTGAATATGCATTAGAAAAATATGCATTATGGCATATGAGGAAATTGAACAAAATTACATTGAGATATTCGTGCATTGAACAAAAAATTGATAGCTGATGCTATTGTGACCCTTGTGGTTGAAGAAGGAATGAGAATTGATAGTGAGGTCTATGATGGACCTTGGGGGCATTAAGGCGCGGCAGTTGACCAGTGGATATCTGTCTGTGGGTTAAGGCTGGACCATATGCCACTTGGCGATGCAGTCCATTGCAACGCATTGACGATACTCAACAATAACATGATTCTTTTTAACGACTAGAAGATTGTCTTTGGGCTAAGGCTGACAATTAACAGAACATTCTTCTCGAAATTGTGAAAACCTCCATGGAGTAGGACATTGAGTCTATGTGCATATGCATAAATCTGAGTATCTATATGTGCATGATATGATAATTGAGGAATATTGGATGATGATGATGATAATCATGTTGATGGCATTATTGTTATTATCGTGTGAATTGAATAATGTTGATAGCATGAATATAATTATTGTATCTATGTGATGACAATAATGTTAATGGCATAATTGTAATTATGGTATGATATATCTGTATGGTATGCTATTTGTGTTATCTTTATGCTACCATGTTGGTATTGGCGTAGGTGATCTCATCTCTTTGTTATATTATTTTGTTGTATTTGTATTATTAAAAATTATATAGTAGAAGGAACGAGTTGTCTTAGACATGATGGATGGTAGATATTCTGAGATTGGTAACAACATGGAGGAGTGGTCATTCAAGATTCGATAGTGTGCAGTGTGATCAAGGAACAGATGTCTGATGCATCATGATGGATACAAGAAGGAAATAAGTATGTTAAGTTTTACCGTTAGTGTTGTACCGTGCTATTAAGTAAGACCTGTGATGGGGTTTGCTACTGTTAAAAAAGAGAGTCTGTTAGTTTTATATTTGTCTTTAAATTGTTAAATATTAATTGGTGTCAATATTGTATATTAATCAGTTCAAATATATTCTCAGTAATACTTATGGATTTCAGTAAGTTTATGTTTCTGTAATAAGAAATTTTAAAACTCACATTTTATGACTCAAACCTTTATGAACTTCTTTACAGATTATGAGTTGGGAGTCAGAAATGTGATACCCTGAGGAGGGTGTTACACGCACCTCAATGTCTTTCCATGTGATGTGAGCTCTCTCACAAAGCCGACAAATAATGAAGGGAAAAAATAGAGATTTGAGCTTTACAGTAATGCATAGCCTGATCTGATCATAGAGTATCTGAGCTGTGTCCACTTGTTGTAGGTTATGGATCGTATACAGCATATAGGCCTGCTCAGGATAGATTTCAGACCTATGCTCAGTAGGGAGCAAACAGGAACAGACAAAATCGTTCAACAGACGCAGCTCACGGTGCAAACTCTCCTGTTTAATAAATCTGATGGAATAATATGAGTTCCTATGAACCTGAACAGGGAAGTCAGAATCGCAGATACTATCCATGATTGTGCTAAAGTTGGTTCTTCCCTCCTCTTCAGGTAGTTGTAGTGTTCTATGTGCATACTAGAGTGGAGGAAGGCCAAGGTCCATAATCTGGAGAATACAGTCAACAGAGTAGTCAACCATCTTCCTTCTGACTCTGGTAGTTGTAGCAGAGAGCTTCTTAGCATGAGTATTGGCATAAAACTCTTTTACCACGACAACCACTGGTTCCTTAATGGGATGCTTTGCAAAAGTTTGCCAACGGAGTGCTTCAGTGGCATGAGATATGAAGAAGGCTAGGTCAAAGACCGGGATCTTATCAGTGTCATCAGCATGGCTTGGCCTAGCTTCAACAGTTTTACACTAACACTTTGACATGATCGGAGGATACCTGAAAACAAACAAGGCCTAGTTATTACCATTGAACAGTAATCAAGAAATCAATGTAATCAGCCAAATGTAGAAATAAGTTTTCCCTAATGGTTTAATGTGTTAAGTTTTGATAATGACAAATGCATTACAAAAGGATATTGATCATGTTATATAGATGTGCTTAATGAGATATATTATCTCATGCATGATTATGTACTTTATCTAGTTATATTTCACTTAATAATCATGCAATGAGATATGTGTAGCACTCTTTATATAATATCTCCAATAATGCTTTATATGAGTTATAAATTAATATTGGATTTGGCTCTACTTAGATGAAAATGTGCAAAGTGTTCTTTGTTGCATCCTATATAGAACATATATATTAATAATTAATAAATGTCTTATTTGGATATGTTTATGAAAGTCTTATATACCTGTTAGAATAACTAGAGTTATACATTTATGAATCATGCATTTGAAGATATTGAATTATGAATTTGGATTCACTATGTTTGTTTAAGTGAGCAATACTTTGAAGGATAGTCTAAGTACCAAGAGTAAGTATTGCAACAAGAAAGCAAAAGATCACAATCATGCTCAAATCAAGAAGAATGAGAATGATAAGATGTTCTAAGCATTTGCAAGATTTGAAGAGAAGAAATTTTTGGAAGCTTGGATTACATCAAGAAGCCTAAGGACTAGAATTGGTATATTTTCCTTTTAGGCTTTCTCCTATGTAAAGATAGAGGTTTTACAAGAAAAGAGCTCAAATATGTTTTTAAATATTTACAAATGGTTCTTACATGCTAAAATGCCCAAGAAACATGTTTTGAAAAGCTAGTCATGGTAGTAGTTAAAAAGTATAAAAAATAGTCAAATTTTAGTTTTGAAAAACTGACATTTGATTACTCTTTTGGTCATAATTTTCAAAATACTGTGAGTTTTATTGTAAAACTTATTTCATTTGAAAATAGACTCAAATATATTTCTAATGAGTGGTCATTTGCTTAAAATCGATAAGAAATGAAGAAGTTATGACCATTTGCTTTAAACTATGAAAAATAATCAAGATTAAGTTTTGAAAAATTGACCTTTAGTTACTATTTTAATCATAAATTTCAAAATACTTTGAGTTTTGTTCTGTAACTTGTTGCATATGAAAATAGACTCAAAGAGCTTTCTAATGAGTGGTCATTTGCTTTAAAAGAATAAGAAATGAAGAAATTATGGCTATTTAAAGTCAGTTTTCAAAATCAAAATGCATGTAATCGATTACATAAGTCTTGTAATCGATTACAACTCTAGCAGAGGCCATATAATCGATTACATAAGCCTTGTAATCAATTACCAAGTGCCCAGAAACGTTCCCAATCGCTATAAATGGCTAATTTTCATTTAAAATCATTTCTAAACACTACCAATGACTATTTTATCACTTGGGCTCTAGAAATAAGTGTATATTGAAGCATTTACAATTTTTAAGAACCTCTAGAACACTTGGTTTGATCATTGAATCATCAAAATCATATTTTGAGCTTTTTATTGCAAAATCCTTGTATTCGTTTGTTTTTCAAGTTGTATATCTACTCTTGTGAGAGTTTATAATCTTTCTCTTCATCTTGAAATCATTGTAAGAAGGTGAGGTATCCCTCAAGAGAGAAAAGGGTGAGGTGTAACGCCCTCTTCCCCTTTGGAAGGAGGAGGACGTCACAACTTTACGAATTTAAAATTAATCAAATTAACGCGGAATATGAAACAAATTCAACCCAAGTTATAAAATCGGTAATTATTAAAATCATAATATTTGATGTAAAATACTCTTTTACTTGCAAACAACAGATCAAACAAAGTAAATAGATCATAAAACATTATAGATAAGTATATATATATAAATAAGTATATATATATATTGCATATACAAAAATATTCATAGCAACTGGTTTGTATGGATCATATACACATTTGTCCCCCCAAAATACTTACAAAAAGAATGGCGCTCAAAATACATATGCGCACAAAAAGACATGACCAGCCCAAGTCCTACATACCTAAACCATAGGGTCCTCAGAGGGATCCTCTTCTGATTCCTCGGAAGAAATGACCACAATAGGAGGTATACCCTGACGAACAGGCGTCGACCCAGAGGACAATGCGCTGTCCTCATAAGGAGTATAGTGGAAGTTACTCCACCATTCCTGGATAGGTATGTTAAACACTAACTGAACAGATACAAAAAAAGATAAAACAGAGGCCTCTCGAAGATCCCCACGAAAGGTCAATGTCAGCTCCCCGGTGTAGGTAACCCTCTCATTAGCCAAGTTGACTGACCAAGCATCTGCTCCATCATGAAAGTACATGCAAACATAACCCAAAATATGTAGCCTTGACGTCATCTTGGTACAACAGTTAACACCAATCAAAGAGAGGGTAATTCCTCTTCAATTCCTCCTCAGTCTTTAATCAATCAGAATATACAGCAAAATAACACAACACAACTAAGAGGTGAGAAATCTGACATCATTACCAACAGGCAGTGTAGAAACAATACGGACAGAAATACCATCCAAATATAGAAATAAGTAATATCAAATATCAACAGCAGGGATAACATTAGTTATCTAATAGTTCAATAAGTCATTCAATATCAAATAATCAAACATATTTGAAATGTCATGAGAGTATGCATACTCACTATGCATGTACATAATGTACTCAATTCCTACTCCATGGAGCTAGCCAAATATTTCAGAGAGAATGATCGAAAGATATGTTTGTATCTCGTCAGCATAAATTAAGTGCTTTCAATAAAATCAATGTTTGCGCAACAAGGCTTTATACAAGACATTCTATACCAGATCCTGATTGGAGTGAGTGTCTCGGTCTGGATCGTCGGTGTGTTTGCATTGGTCTGATCCATAGCCCATGGGAGCTACCAGCTTGCCATTGTGGACACCCCACACCCTGATGTCCCCAAGGTCAATAAAGACCTACACTAGGCCCATCGCACCCGTACGAAGGTGTAATTCAACTCCTAGGCTCATACAGCCATAACAACATACCACATGACTTTACAAAGTATGATGAATGCCTCAATGCACACATATATACATAATCACCAATGTTGTAACACCCCAACTTTTGGATAAATGACAGTATTGTCCTAAATGTACTGTTTTGTGTTTTCTGTATGTTATAAAATTTATTTGACTGTTTCGTGATTATATTTGAGTGTTTTGTGTGATTTACTTCTCTTTAGTCAAGAAAATAATAATTTTCGGTGAGAAATCTTATTTTAATTATTTCCGAAATTTGGGGATCTTACTAAACCCAATTAAGTGATATGAATATTAATCTTTTAATTTTTAGGATTCAACTGTGCAATAAAATAATTTTATATTATTATAATATTATTTTATTTGACAATACCTATTGTCTCAAAAATAGTAGAAATTTGCTCCAAAACGACCTTGGACCCGGAAAAGTCTATGGGACCCGCGTTTAGTGAACCAGTCAACGTTTCTGGCTAGATTAAATTCTAAACTAATAAAAACAAGTCAACAATGTAGGCTTGAAAATTCTAGACCAATAGAAATTAAGTCCACAAAAATGGTTAGACTTGTTAAGATCAAACTAGAAAACTTAACCAAGTTAGCTTAAAAACCTAACTAAGTTAACATAGGAAGCTTGTTTAGTAACTAAATGAAGTAACCTAGTTAGTTATCTATTTAAATTCTAGTTAGAGAATGTTCTCAAAATATCAAGGCAAACCTAGTTAATCTAAGTAACTATATAGTTAGACAAGTAACTAAACAAACTAATCAAATGCACTTAAGTGTAACTAGAATTCATAAATGATCACAAACTTAGTTACTCCCTCCTTGGAGCAATTTGTAACACCCCGAAAATTCGTATTTTATTTATTTCGGGCGATTCTTAATTATTTTGAATAATCCGACTTGACTTCTGTAGATTTTATAATTTTTGTGATTTTTAGAAATTTTTAGGAGTTGTTACGTTTTTTTCTTTTAATATTATTTTGGGGCTGTATACAAGCCTTCGTATTTTATTTCTTTTTGAAAATCCTTAATGATTTTTACTAATCCGACTTGATTTCTATAAGTTTTATAATTTTTATGATTTTGTGGATGATTATGAAATTTTTATATTTCTCTGATTATTTTTGGACTGTTTGTGGGCCTAGGGGGCTGTACGTGGGCCCAGGTGGGTCCCGCAAAGTGAAAATGTTTCTACGACTAAAAAAATTTATACTGTTTAGACGGAGACAGGGGATCTTACTAAACCTGAATCCAGAAATAATTTTTAAAATTTTCTTTTATTGTATTTTGTACTGTATATAATTATTGAGCAATAAAAATACAGTAAAAATATTATTCGTAAGGTTATAGCAGATAGAACAATAAATATTATACTGCTTAAGTCAACATTGGTGGTTTGGATATCCACCATTGATTTAATCAACAGTGGAGATTTAGTCTTAAAAAGTGACAAGGACCATTTATGACCATTGGATGTAAAGTTTGAAGGAGTGATCTTGACCCTTCATTTTGGAGACACATCTAATGGCTAGAATTTCAAGGAGAAAGATCCAATGGCCTAGATTAAGTCTTCTACCTTAAAGTCTAACTTAATCCTAACCCTTGAATTAATCAATGGTTAGGAATGCTTCAAATAATGGCTAGTGAAATTTGTCACAAATTTGGAGTGCATGAAGAGGGGGGACGGTTTTGAGATGGTGTAGGAGATTAGAATGGTTTCAAGACCATTATTGATCACTTATTGAATGTATAATGAGAGAGAGGGATGGTTTTTGGTGGCTTAAGTGTATAGGAAAATTTGAAGACCACATTATTGTCATTCTTGGTCATTATTGATCAATTCCAAAAAGCCAAAGCTCTTCAAAATTTTCTCTCCTTCCTTCTCCAAGCAAGTTTCGGCCAACACCTAGAAGCCATGCCTCCAAGCTTCTAAAATTTCATCTAAACACATTTCCTAAACCTAAACACCATTCTAAGAACATCTCTAGTTATGAGTTTTCACAAAATCATTCATCTAGAGCTTGAAATCCAAGCTTAAAGTTTCTACCAAAAAGGGTAAAGTTCTTATTTCTTCACCCAATCTTTTAGTTTTAATTTTCTAAGCCATGCTTGAACCATGGTTTACCTATTCCTACACTTGTTATTGATTTTAACATTTGATTATGATTTTTAGGGATTTTTCCATGGAGCTCCACAAAATTCATAGGAAGTAAAACTAAGTGTTTTCACTTCATTCTTTATCTTAACCAAGTCTAAGAAGCCTTCCTTTCACAAAAATCAAAAACTGCATCCTTGTTCTTCAAGAGGAACCATTCTGCCATGCCACCCAAAATCACTCTCCAATCTCTTTTAATTTCATCCAACCATAGATCTTGAATCTACATGATATTCTAAGCAACTTTCATGTTGGAGACTTTCTCTAAATCATCCATCTTCAAGTACTTTTCCTAAGATCAAGTTTGAAGAGTAAAGGGTGAAGTTCTTGATATTCTTTTCTGGATCTTATCTTTAAATTTGTAAGCCATGTTTTATCCATGGTTCCCCTAGTTCAAGCTAAATATACTAATAAACTTGTGTTTTGTTTTGTGTTTAAGAAACCTTTGGTGGTGAAGGACTTGGAAAAAGAAGCAAAATAAAGAGCTTTTAAGGTTCTTCAAGAGGTAAGAGGGAGATCCATCTCACCAACCAAGTATGGTGGTGAGAGATGGTTTTGTATGTGATGGATGGTGAATTCATGTGAGGATTCATATCCATGGTCATGTAATTATTTGCAGGTGTTTATGTGCTTTGATTATTTGCTTATGTTTGACATGCTTTGCATGATTTATTTGTGTTTGCATGTTTAGTATGATTTATTGCTTTTATGGTATGCTTGAAATGTAATATGTTGATTATATGTGATGTATGCCATAAAAATTATTGGAAAAGAAAACAATTTTTGGATCCAAAGACCATGAGGAATTCGGCCTCTACACCTCAAAATAGGTATTTACAAATTAATATTTTCATGAATGGTAAAATTGGATGTTTAGAAAAGCAAGGAAAATAAACAAAGGGTTTGTTTTCAAAGAATAAGTGTTCACGGTTTTTGAAGGATGTTTTTGAATCAAAAGATTCTAAGTAGTTTACTAATCATGAGTTTTAAATGAAAAGAGCAATTAGTTGATGATTCTAAAAATTTGCAAAGAGAGTGAAAATGAAAATGAACAAATGAATTGATTTTAAAAACAAGAGCCTCACGGTTTTGTGAAGGAATTTTTAATGGTTTTGTTTGTGTAAAAACAAGAATGGTACTTAATTGATTTAGAAGGAAAAATATTTGATGGTTTCAATGGCCATGTACCATGGTTTTGGAAGGTTTGTAAACGCTTTGGTTTTATAAAACAAAGTGATTTTCAAAGTGGAAATATAATTTGATTTAGTACAAGAATTTTGGAAAGGGAATCAGAGTGTTTTATCACTTGAAAAATGGAATTTTCATATATGAATGGAAAAGAGAGGTTGAAAGTGTTTGAACCTCAAATTATTTTAAGAGGATTGATTTTTAGAATTGATTTGGAATTATAAAGAATACGTTGGTGACTTGGGATTTTCTAACGTGTAACTCATCCTTTGGGTTTTGGAGTGCGTTAAGAAATTTTAGGATTGGAAACATTGATTTACATCAATTGAAAAGTGATTTTGTGGAATATATTGTGAAATGGATTTTCTTGAGTAAGAAAATGTGGAAACTAATGTGATAAATTATATTATTTTGAGGAAAGGATTTATTAAAGGAGAATGTGAAAAATGATGTTGGAAATGATATTGATTTGTTTGAAAGTCCAAAATAATGTTTGGAATATTGAGAAATATTTTATATGGTTGTAAAATGGTGAAAAATGTTTTACGTAACTTAAAAACTGATTTTTAAGCCACGCGATTTGAAAGACGTTTAAATATTTTCACACTATTTGAAAAATGTTGAAATATTTGTATGCAATTTGGAAAGCATTTAAATATTTTTACGCGTTTGAGATAATATTGAAAAATCACTACATGATTTTAAAACGAATGGAATATTTTTACGTGATTGAGAAATGATAGAAAAATCGCTATGTGATTTGAAAATGCAACAGAAACGTTACAAAATTGTGAAAACGTAACAGAAATGTTGCGCGATTGTGAAAACATGACAAAAGTATTTTGTGACTATGAAAACACGATAACATGATTTCTCTATTGAATATACAATATGATTACTGTTGAACCAGTGTATGGACACTGTATGAGAAAATTATGAAATTAGCCTGTGATTGGCATTGGTGCATTGAACATGCATTGGAAATGAGGAATTTTACCTGTGATTGGCATTGGTGCATTGAATATGCATTGAAAAAATATGCATTGTGGCATATGATGAAATTGAACAAAATTGCATTGAGATATTCGTGCATTGAACAAAAATTGTAACCCTTGTGGTTGAAGAGGGAATGAGAATTGATAGTGAGGTCTATGATGGATCTTGGGGGCATCGAGGCACGGCGGTCAACCAGTGGACATTTGTTTGTGGGCTAAGGCTGGACCATGTGCCACTTGGCGATGCAGTCCGTTGCAACGCATTGACGATACCCAAAAATAACACGATTCTTTCGACAACTGGGAGATTGTCTTTTGGTTAAGGCTGACATTTAACCAGAGCATTCTTCTCGAAATTGTGAAAACCTCCATGGAGTAGGATATTGAGTCTACATGCATAACATATGCATCATTATTGAGTATTTGGTTATGATAATTAAACTGTTGAATACTTGGATAATAATTGAGGGCATTATCGTAAATATTGAATATTTATATCTGTGTGATATAATAATTGAGGAATGTTAGATGATGATGATGATAAATAATGTTGATGGCATTATTGTAATTATTATTATTTTATACATTATGATGATGGCATAATTGTAATTATGGTATGATATATCTGTATGGTGTGTTGTTTGTGTTATCTCTGTGCTACCATGTTAGTATTGGCGTAGGTGATCTCACCTCTTTGTTATATTGTTTTGTTGTACTTGTATTGTTAAAAATTATATAGTAGATGGAACGAGTTTCTTAGACGTGACGAAAGGTAGATATTCTGAGTTCGGTGACAACATCAAGGAGTAACCATCCCGGACTAGTTAGTGTATAGATTTGAGGAGGAACAGAAATATGACGCATCAAGATGAATACAAGACAGAATAAGTATGTTGAGTATTTATCATTAGTGTTTTACCGTGCTATTAAGTATGACCCATCATAGGGTTTGCTACTGTTTAAAATGGTGTCTGTTATATGAGTTTTAATCAGTTTAAATCTATATTTCAGTATTACTTGTAAATTACAGTAAGTATATATTTCCACGAGAAGAAATTTTAAAACCCATCTTTTATAACTCAAACCTATTGTGAACTATTTTTTTTTTCAGATTATAAGTTAGTAGTCAGAAATGTGATGCCCTACGGGGGCTGTTACATTAGTTGGTATCAGAGCACAGTTTGAGTCTTTTGGGGTTTGTGGTTAGGTCTATTTTGCTTGTGTTGTGTTCTCTGTGTTTTTGATTTTCGAAAGGAAACAATGTTGTTTGAAATGGTTACATCTGGTATCCATTTTATTTTGATTCATCCGTCTTTGAAGAAAGGAAATGGTTCGTGGTAGACCTACGCGTGTGGAAGCAGAATGTGACACTAATAATACGGTTGCAATTACGGGAGCAATGCAGAGGATAACTGATGTGACAGTACAACATGAACAGAGGATCGCTGAACAATAGGAATTGGAAGTTAAGGTTTAGGATCTGATGGAAGAGGATCAGTCTTAAAATACAAGATTTCGTAATCTTGGAGCCTAGGTATTCCAAAGGAGGAATAATAGGAAGGTAAGTTGATTTCATCGGAAAACGTATTTACGACTATTGGGAAATCAGCAGAAGCAGCAAACGTGTGGAGGAAATGTTTGTAACAGTAAAGCCACTTGGACCGTGACGTCTTTGTTATTATGTAAGAGATATGGAAAAGGACACTTAACAAAGGATTGTACGTCTAAGAAAATAACTTGTTTTAAGTGCGGAAAGCCTGAACACATTCCAGAGATTGTGTTCCACCAAAAATGAAGTTTTCTGTTAGTAACATACATGTTTCAAAATCTCAGGTAAAAGGGAGAGTCGATACCCCGAATGGAACAAGAATGTTTTGAGCTGAAGACCTAAACAAGGGAGACTATGCCGCAGAAGGTGATCCTTTAACTATACTGTATATTTCTGGGGGCAATCTATTCTCTATGGCATATGATTGTGTAGATCAATTAGAGTTATCTGTGTCTTCGTTATCTTTTGACTTGTTTACTTCTGTTTCTATTATTAGCCTATCATGCTACTCAAGTTATTTAAATTATCCTATTGTTGGTATGGATCAAATTTTTGTGTTAGTTTGATCTGTCTATCTTTTTTATAAATAGACGTGATCTTTGAAAAGGATTGGTTATTTTCCAACCATATCCTATGAGATTGTCTCAATAAAATGTTAGTATTCCAGAAAATTTGTTCTTTAAAATCGGGTTATATCAAATTCTTTGTTGGATATGTCCGGTAACATATTAGATAGTTTTACTATCTTTTATAATGTTCTTTCATATATTGAAATTGCAAGAAAGAATATTCCTATTCAAATTTATGTCATAGTATCTGGTACAGTGTTGCTAAAATAGAACTCGGTTAGTGAGACACTTCCTGTTAAGAGCAAAGGCAGGAGAATGAAGCAATACGAAGTTAAGAAAAATTTTAAGTGATGTCGTGCGGAGTGACGGATGCTCTTGTAATATGTATAATTATAGGAGTAGAATTTTTCATTCTTATCTAGACAGAATTGTTATTATCTTTGTTAACAACATTCTGATCTATTCTTGAAATCATGAGGAACATACTGAACATCTCAGTGTGATTTTCCAAATTTTAAAGGAGAAGCAGTTATATGCTAGGTTGTCGAAATGCGAGTTCTGGTTGAGTGAAGTGCAGTTGTTGGGTTCCATAATTCTAAGGAAGGGATTGCGGTGGATTCTTCAAAGGTTGAAACAGTTTTTCAGTGGGAAAAGTCAAGAACGGTAACAGAAATCCGTAGAAAATTTATTGAGAAATTTTCCAAGATTGTAGGACTTATCACCTAGCTTACCAGAAAGAATTAAATGTTGGTATAGATTGATGCATACAAGGAGAATTTTCAGGAGTTGAAAATGTGTTTGATTACTTCTCTGGTATTAGTTCTGTCTAATCCTAGTAAACCATTGGAGGTGTGCTGTGATGCGTTACATCAAAGTTTAAGATGTGTGCTTATTCATAATAGAAGAGTTGTAGTGTATGTTTCAAGGAAATTGAAGTAACATTCAACATCTTTAGTAATTATAGGAGTCTGAGATATCAGTTTGATCAGGAGAAGTTGAATGAGAGGCAAAGAGATTTCATTGGTTAAAATCATTTAGAAAGATGTAAGTGGAGAAGCAACATGGGAGTTGGAGGAAAAGATAAAAGAGCAATATCCATATTTATTCTGAGGGTGTGAAATCAAGTTTATCAAGTTTCGAGGACGAAACTTCTTTTTCGAGGGGGAGTATTGTAACACCTCGAAAATTCATCTTTTATTTATTTCGGGCGATTCTTAATTATTTTGAATAATCCGACTCGACTTCTATGGATTTTATAATTTTTGTGATTTTTAGGAATTTTTGGGAGTTTTTACATTTTTTTATTTTAATATTATTTTGGGGCTGTATACGAGCCTTTGTATTTTATTTCTTTTTGAAAATCCTTAATGATTTTTACTAATCCGACTTGATTTCCACAAGTTTTATAATTTTTATGATTTTGTGGATGATTATGAAATTTTTATATTTCTCTTATTATTTTTGGACTATTTGTGAGCCCAATGGGCTGTACATGGGCCCAAGTGGGTCCCGCAAAGTGAAAATGTTTCTACGACTAAAAAAATTTATACTGTTTAGACGGAGACAGGGGATCTTACCAAACCTAAATCCAAAAATAGTTTTTAAAATTTTCTTTTACTGTGTTTTGTACTGTATTTAATTATCGGGCGATAAAAATATAGTAAAAATATTATTCGTAGGGTTATAGCAGATAGAAAAATAAATATTATACTGCTTAAGTCAACATTGGTGGTTTGGATATCCACCATTGATTTAATCAACGATGGAGACTTGATCTTGACTTAATCAACGGTGGAGATTTAGTCTTAAAAAGTGACAAGGACCATTTATGACCATTGGATGTAAAGTTTGAAGGAGTGATCTTGATCCTTCATTTTGGAGACACATCTAATGGCTAGAATTTCAAGGAGAAAGATCCAATGGCCTAGAGTAAGTCTTCTAACTTAAAGTCTAACTTAATCCTAACCATTGAATTAATCAATGGATAGGAATGCTTCAGATAATGGCTAGTGAAATTTGTCACAAATTTGGAGTGCATGAAGGGGGGGACAGTTTTGAGATGGTGTAGGAGATTAGAATGGTTTCAAGACCATTATTGATCACTTATTGAATGCATAATGAGGGGGAGGACGGTTTTTGGTGGCTTAAGTGTGTAGGAAAATTTGAAGACCACATTATTGTCATTCTTGGTCATTATTGATCAATTCCAAAAAGCCAAAGCTCTTCAAAATTTTCTCTCCTTCCTTCTCCAAGCAAGTTTCGGCCAACACCTAGAAGCCATGCCTCCAAGCTTCTAAAATTTCATCTAAACACATTCCCTAAACCTAAACACCATTCTAAGAACATCTCTAGTTATGAGTTTTCACAAAATCATTCATCTAGAGCTTGAAATCCAAGCTTAAAGTTTCTACCAAAAAGGGTAAAGTTCTTATTTCTTCACCCAATCTTTTAGTTTTAATTTTCTAAGCCATGCTTGAACCATGGTTTACCTATTCCTACACTTGTTATTGATTTTAACATTTGATTATGATTTTTAGGGAATTTTCCATGGAGCTCCACAAAATTCATAGGAAGGAAAACCAAGTGTTTTCACTTCATTCTTTATCTTAACCAAGTCTAAGAAGCCTTCCTTTCACAAAAATCAAAAACTCCATCCTTGTTCTTCAAGAGGAACCATTCTGCCATGCCACCCAAAATCACTCTCCAATCTCTTTTAATTTCATCCAACCATAGATCTTGAATCTACATGATATTCTAAGCAACTTTCATGTTGGAGACTTTCTCTAAATCATCCATCTTCAAGTACTTTTCCTAAGATCAAGTTTGAAGAGTAAAGGGTGAAGTTCTTGATATTCTTTTCTGGATCTTATCTTTAAATTTGTAAGCCATGTTTTATCCATGGTTCCCCTAGTTCAAGCTAAATATACTAATAAACTTGTGTTTTGTTTTGTGTTTAAGAAACCTTTGGTGGTGAAGGACTTGGAAAAAGAAGCAAAACAAGGAGTTTTTAAGGTTCTTCAAGAGGTAAGAGGGAGATCCATCTCACCAACCAAGTATGGTGGTGAGAGATGGTTTTGTATTTGATGGATGGTGAATTCATGTGAGGATTCATATCCATGGTCATGTAATTATTTGCAGGTGTTTATGTGCTTTGATTATTTGCTTATGTTTGATATGCTTTGCATGATTTATTTGTGTTTGCATGTTTAGTATGATTTATTGCTTTTATGGCATGCTTGAAATATAATATGTTGATTATATGTGATGTATGCCATAAAAGTTGTTAGAAAGGAAAACAATTTTTGGTTCCAAAGACAAGAGGATTTCGGCCTCTACACCTCAAAATAGGTGTTTACAAATTAAGATTTTCATGAAAGGTAAAATTGGATGTTTAGAAAAGTAAGGAAAATAAACAAAGGGTTTGTTTTCAAAAAATAAGTGTTCACGGTTTTTGAAAGATGTTTTTGAATCAAAAGATTCTAAGTATTTTACTAATCGTGAGTTTTAAATGAAAAGAGCAATTAGTTGATGATTTTAAGAATTTGCAAAGAGAGTGAAAATGAAAATGAACAAATGAATTGATTTTAAAAACAAGAGCCTCACGGTTTTGTGAAGGAATTTTTAATGGTTTTGTTTGTGTAAAAATAAGAATGGTACTTAATTGATTTAGAAAGAAAAATATTTGATGATTTCAACGGCCATGCACCATGGTTTTGGAAGGTTTGTAAATGCTTTGGTTTTATGAAACAAAGTGATTTTCAAAGTGGAAATATAATTTGATTTAGTACAAGAATTTTGGAAAGGGAATCAGAGTGTTTTATCACTTGAAAAATAGAATTTTCGTATATGAATGGAAAAGGGAGGTTGAAAGTGTTTGAACCTCAAATTATTTTTAGAGGATTGATTTTTAGAATTGATTTGGAATTATAAAGAATACGTTGGTGACTTGGGATTTTCTAACGTGTAAATCATCCTTTGGGTTTTGGAGTGCGTTAAGAAATTTTAGGATTTGAAAATTGATTTACATCAATGGAAAAGTGATTTTGTGGAATATATTGTGAAAAGGATTTTCTTGAGTAAGAAAGTGTGAAAACTAATGTGATAAATTATATTATTTTGAGGAAAGGATTTATTAAAGGAGAAATGTGAAAAATGATGTTGGAAATGATATTGATTTGTTTGAAAGTCCAAAATAATGTTCGGAATATAGAGAAATATTTTACATGGTTGTAAAATGGTGAAAAATGTTTTACGTAACTTAAAAACGTGATTTTTAAGCTACACGATTTGAAAGACGTTTAAATATTTCTACGCGATTTGAAAAATGTTAAAATATTTCTACACAATTTGGAAAGCGTTTAAATATTTTTACGCGTTTGAGATATTGTTGAAAAATCACTACATGATTTTAAAAAGAATGGAATATTTTTATGTGATTGAGAAATGATAGAAAAATCGCTATGTGATTTTAAAATGCAACAGAAACGTTGCAAAATTGTGAAATGTAACAGAAATATTGCGCGATTGTGAAAACACGACAAAAGTATTTTTGTGGCTATGAAAACGCGTTAACATGATTTCGCTATTAAATATACAGTATGATTAATGTTGAACCAGTGTATGGACACTGTACGAGAAAATTATGAAATTAGCCTGTGATTGGCATTGGTGCATTGAACATGCATTGGAAATGAGGAATTTTGCCTGTGATTGGCATTGGTGCATTGAATATGCTTTGGAAAAATATGAATTGTGGCATATGATGAAATTGAACAAAATTACATTGAGATATTCGTGCATTGAACAAAAATTGTGACCTTTGTGGTTGAAGAGGGAATGAGAATTGATAGTGAGGTCTATGATGGATCTTGGGGGCGCGAGGCGCAACGGTTGACCAGTGGACATTTGCCTGTGGGCTAAGGCTGGACCATGTGCCACTTGGTGATGCAGTCCGTTGCAATGCATTGATGATACCCGACAATAACACGATTCTTTTCGACGATTGGGAGATTGTCTTTGGGCTAAGGCTGACAATTGACCAGAGCATTCTTCTCGAAATTGTGAAAACCTCCATGGAGTGGGACATTGAGTCTACATGCATAACATATGCATCATTATTGAGTATTTGGTTATGATAATTGAACTGTTGAATACTTGGATAATAATTGAGGGCATTATCAGAAATATTGAATATTTATATTTGTGTGATATAATAATTGAGGAATGTTGGATGATGATGATGATAAATAATTTTGATGGCATTATTGTAATTATTGTTATTTTATACATTATAATGATGGCATAATTGTAATTATGGTATGATATATCTATATGGTGTGTTGTTTGTGTTATCTCTGTGCTACCATGTTGGTATTGGCGTAGGTGATCTCACCTCTTTGTTATATTGTTTTGTTATGCTTGTATTGTTAAAAATTATATAGTAGATGGAACGAGTTTCTTAGACGTGACGAATGGTAGATATTCTGAGTTCGGTGACAACATCAAGGAGTAACCATCCCGGACTGGTTAGTGTATAGATTTGAGGAGGAACAAAAATATGACGCATCAAGAAGAATACAAGACGGAATAAGTATGTTGAGTATTTATCATTAGTGTTTTACCATGCTATTAAGTAAGACCCGTCATGGGGTTTGCTACTGTTTAAAATTGAGTCTGTAATTTCTATATTTCTTGAATAATTGTTAAATATTAAGTGGTGTCGGTTATATGAGTTTTAATCAGTTTAAATCTATTTTTCAGTATTACTTATAAATTACAGTAAGTATAAATTTCTGTAGGAAGAAATTTTAAAACCCATGTTTTATAACTCAAACCTTTTGTGAACTGTTTTTTTTTTCAGATTATAAGTTAGTAGTCGGAAATGTGATGCCCTACGGGGGGTGTTACACAATTCGGCTAGAGCATTCAAGAACCATCAAGAAGAGCTTAGTCACTTGCATGACTAGATTATCTACACCAATTAGAGACAAGCTTGGAGCCAAAGCCTTTGTTCTCCACCCTTGATCAAATCTAAGGCTATTAGGTGATAGGAGGAGTCAACAAAGGAGGCCACCTCCTTTGGTGAAGCTCACGGCCAAGCTAGGTAAAGGAGAGCATTTTGCTTCATTCTTCATCTTCTATCACATAACCTTACTATTTTCTCTCTTCAAGAACAAAAACTCACCATTGTTGTCTTTTGAGAGCCATTCGGCCAACACCCCTAAACCATACATCCACCCTTCTAAAATTTTATCCAACCTTATTTCTCAAACCCAAACAACATTCTAAGAATATCTCTAGTTGGAGATTTCTTCAAAAAAAATTCATCTTGAGCTTGGAAAATCACTTTGGAGATTTTTCCTACAAGGTGAAGATTCTTGTTTTTCATTTCTAACATGTTTTCTAAGGTTCTAAGCCATGATTGATCCTTGGTTTATGATTTTCTCCTATAGTTATGACTCTTTGAATTTTTGTTTAAGATCTTTTAGGTTCTCTTGGAGGGTCACGAAATTCATAGGAAGGATAGTAGAATGTGTTATCTTCCTTTAAGGTAAGAGGGAGATTTAATCTCATCAACCTTGTGTGGTGATGAGAAAATGGATTGTATGTGTGTGAAGAATCCATAAGGATTCATTTGTGTGGTTGTTTAAATGTTTTCATTATTTGTAATTGATTTTTTCTTGTATGTATGTTTATAGCTTTAAAATATATTGTATGTGTATATAAATGCATGATTATTAATTAGGATGTGATTAACATGTAAGGATTGCATGAGTGTTCCAAAGAACACAATATGGAGCTCACGGCTTCACCATGAAAAAGAGAACCAAATTGTTCTCAACCATTTTCTAAAGGAAGGATTTAATGGAATTAGGTAAATTAGTGAATTCCAAAATGATTTAGAAGATGGAAAATGATCCAAAGATCAAATGCAAAGATTTTGTTAAATTCGGCCAACATGTCTTTTTAATGTGTAATTAATCCAAAAATTTGTTTTCTAAGTGTAAACTAGTTGTTTAACCTAAAAAGAATACATTTGCAATGGATTTTCAAGAACTAAAGAAGTAAACATTTTTTTATTAGAAATATGGTATCAAAGAGAAATAAACAAAACTCTTGAAAAATACTTACCTTTGAGTTTTAAAGTATAATGGTAATTTTCAAAGTGTATTTTGTAGTTATAAACTAAACAAAGGAATTTTTAAAGGATAACGTAGAAAATATCACAAAGTAGAATTATTAGACAAGATATTGTCAAAATTAATTAAAAGTGGTCAAGTAATAAAGAACGTTTCAAAAATAAAATTTATAATGTAAGGGAAATATTCTACGTAATTTAAAAGTATTAGAAATAGCTTACGCATATATAAAATTATGATTTTTAAGCCTTACGGTTAAGAAAACGATTTAAAAATATTACGCGATTAAGAAAACAATTTAAAAACGCTACGTGATTTTAAAAATAACAAAATATATTTACGCGATTTGAAAATGTTTGTAAAAGTGACGCGATTGTGAAAATGTGATAAAATTCCTACGCGATTAATTGGAACAGTGAGTTTTGTTGTCGGGCCAAAGTGGTGGACCAGGACATGTTGAGATATGGTACTGTCAAGTGGAGACGTACTATATTTGAGAATTTTGAGATTGAGGGCATTTTTGTAAATATGGTAATATTTTGAGACTAAGGGTATTTTTATAATTATATTCATGCATCAAGAGTTGTGTCAATTTGGTTGATATTGGCGATTGATTGACGAGACGAATTACACTGTGTTGTCGGTGTGATAAGCGTAGTGTGGTTCATTGAGTGGACTTGGAGGCATTAGTGTGCGGAGTATTCCACATGTGGACAGTTGGTCGCTCCTCTGGGTCGTGGTAACTGGCAACACACTAATGATCTCAACACGCACTATTCTTAATCGAGATCTTAGCGAGATTGTTAGTACAATGCCTGTAGTGCACGACGTGTTTGGACTATGTACTACTACACAATGTTGGACTGTGGGCTATAGACATGACGTTGGACAGTGTAATAGTTTGGTTGGGCAACCGGAGGTACTGATAGTTCTTTTCGGATCATTCTCTCTGATATCTGTGTCTAGCTCCATGGAGTAGGAATGAGTCCTATGCATTTGCATTTGTGGCATGTGTCACACCCTAATAGGGATGTCACATTTTCGAACAATAATAATAACCTCTACCCAAGTTATAAATTATTACGTAATATATAATAATATAAGCTGTAAAAATATTTTTTTTTAACATTATATTATAAAATAAACAGAACATAAAATAAAACAAACTATTACATACACACCATAATTATACATATGATTTTGTGTTTAATAGGTACAAATAATTTACATATTATAAACTAGTTAATTAAAACGACAAGAACTGTATGGTTTAAAGCAAACCATAAACTAGCCCAAGCATAACACTAGAAGTTCTGATCCTCCGAAGAATCCTCCTCGGGAAGATTATCGGAAGACAGAAATACTCTGGTAACATCATACCACGCTGCAATCAATCCATATGATATGGATGATCTCGAGGTTCACCTTCCTCGAACTGGTCACTCGGTTGCTGCTCCTCGTTGTATTGACAATCCAACAGTTGCTCCCCTTCCACTTCCTCAACGACTTTACGGAACATAAATAATAATACAGAAAATATATGCAAAGAGGTGAGACAATCTACATCATTACCAGAATAGCAAGGAAGAAAATGACAAAACATACGAGATATAGCGAGTTAAAGCAACAAAATCATGTTAGCACAACATATATCATATCTCAATCTAGTATAAATGTCACGGATGCAAAATATCATAAATCAAATTATAATTATTCACACGGTGATGCGAGATTAAATATGCCATGTACTCGGACTCATTCCTACTCCATGGAGCTAAACACAAACATCGAGAGAAATGATCCGGTAGACATGTCCGCACATCGAAGCTGCCTCGACCAGCTATTACACGGTCAAATACGTCGTGTAAATAGCACACGATCAAATACGTCGTGTGAATGACACACGATCAAATACGTCGTGTGAATAGTACACGATTAAACACGTCGTGTACATCCAGGCATAGTACCGAGACAGTCCCCATAGATCCCGATTAAGAATAGTATTTGTCGAGATCGCTAGTGTGTGTTTTTCGATTACCACGGCCCGGAGGAGCTACCAACGTCCACATGTGGAATCTACGCACACTAACGCCTCCAAGTTCTCCACGTGAACACACTACGCCTATCACACCCGCAATACGGTGTAATTCATCTCGTCAGTCAATCGTCAATTTCAACCAAATTGACATACCACTCTATGTATGTAATGATCCATAATTACAAAAATACCCTCAGTATCACCATGAATCATAATTACATAAATATCCTCATTGTCATCATAATTACAGAAATACCCTTCGTATAAAAAAAACAGTATGTCTCCACTTGACAATACTATTTCCTAACGTGTCCGGGTCCACCACTTTGACCCGACAGTAAAAATTTACTGTTTCCATAAGTCGCGTAAATATTTTATCCCATTTTCACAATTACGTCACATTTTACAGACGTTTTTCAATCACGTAAATATTTTTCAACGTTTTCTCAATCGCATAACATTTTTAAATCATTTTCTCAATCGCGTAGTTTAAAAATCACCATTTTAAATACGCGTAAGCTATTTCTACTATTTTTCACTGTATAAAATATTTCTTGACATTCCAAATTAAATTTTTTAAACTTTCCAAACTAAAAACATTATTTGAATATTATATTCTATTTTTCTTACAAAAATTACTCTAAGTAGTAATTTCTGACGTTTTTCCCAAAAATTTGATTTTAATAAATTCTTCTATAGTTAATTTTATTCTTTAACTACGTAAAATATTTCCTTGCTTTCTAAATGACATTTTGAAACATTCTTCAATACTTGCTCATTTTTAATCAATTTTGACAGCATTTCGTTTAGAAAATCCACTAAATGATATTTTCTACGTTTTCTTTTTAAAAATTCATTTATTTTATTATAACCATAAAATACACTTTGAAAATTGCTAACATATTTTAAAACTCAAAGGTCAGTATTTTTCAAGTATCTAAAATTTATTTCTTTTCTATACTAGACTTCTAATAAAAATTTGTTTACTTATTTATTTCTTGAAAATCCATTGTAAATGAATTCTTTTTAGGTTAACTAACTAGTTTACACTTAGAAAATAATTTTTGGATCAATTAAACATTAAAAGTGTATTTTGGCGAAAATCACCACTTTTATACAAACCATATTTAAAATTATTTTTCATCCATTAAATCATTGAAAAATCCTTTAACTTAATTAAATCAATTAGGTTATTCTTTTAGAAAATGGTTGAGAACATATTGGTTCTCTTTTCATAGTCAAAACCATAAGCTCTTCATCTTGTGTTCTTTGGAACACTTTTGCAAATCTCAACATATTTGCACATCCAACAATAATTATCATAGATCTATGAACATATACATATATTTATGAACACATACCATATATTAAAGCAATAATAAAACACATACCAAATATCAAAGCTATAAACATGCTTGCATGCATAATAAATCACAAATAGAAAAGACAATAAACATGCACACAAAATTAATCACAACTAGAAAAGACAATAAACATGCACACAAAATTAATCACAAAACAAACAACCAAGTGAATGAATCCTTATGGATTCTTCACCACAATTACATCCATTTTCTCACCACCACACATGGTTGATGAGATTAAATCTCCTCTTACCTATAAGGAAGACAAGATCTCCTTGGACTCCTCCTTAGAAATTTTTGTGTAGCTTCAAGAAAAATCCTAACAAGCTTAAACAAATTATAAAGTCATAAACTATGGATGAAAAAGATAAACCATGGATCAATCATGGCTTAGAACATCAAAAATAAAATTAGAAACAAGAAACAAGAATTTTCACCTTATAAGAAAGAAACTTCAAAGTGATTTTCCAAGCTCCAAATGGATGATTTAGCAAAAACTCACAACTAGAGATGTTCTTAGAATATGGTTTAGATTTAGAAAATGAAGTTGGATGCAATTTTTGATGGATGGAAGTGTATTGAAGAGGCTTGACCGAATGGTAGAGAAAATGGGAACTTAGGAATTTTCTTTGGTGTTCTTTGGGTAGGAGAGAAAAGAGTGAGAGATAAGAAAGATAGAATGATTGAAATGAAGATGATAAAGTGAATAATTCCCCTCCCCCAAAAATGCATGGTCGTAGAGCATCAAACAAAAGCTAACCACCTTTTTGACAATTTTGGCTTAATTATTAGCCTTTGATGACTTGGATTGAATGACTAAGCTTTTAGCAACTTCTTGGTTGCTTCCTTGTTGAATTTTGAGTGCATAATTCATGCATAAGGCCAAAAATGCTATAGGAGAATCAATCAATTTTGATTGATTTTTAATAACTTATTTATGCTTAAATCCTCCTAGTTATGTTTAATTAAAAATTAGCTAGGTTCCTTTATTATTTTGTTAATCATCTATTTATTTAGAAACACTAATCTCCTTCTTAATTATACTAGACTATAATATGGTAAAAATTAATTAGGTTTTAGTCCATTTAATTATCACTCAAACCCCTTTAGATTAACTTAATTAAGTTTTAGACTAATTATTCAATTAAGTTAGGTTTTAAACTAACTAATCTACTAAGTCTAATCATTTTTGTAGATTTTTAACCTTTTGGTTTAGAATTTTACAAGCCTTTTATGTTGGTAAATTTTTCCTAAAAGTGGGGCCCACAAACCCAAACGTGGGTCCCACAAAGCAAATGTGGGTCCCACAAGCCAAACGTGGGTCCCACAGATTTTTCTGAACGATAAATATTTTTATTATACAGAAAAATTCTAAAAATTAAAAGATTGATATATGTATTATTCGGATTGGGTTTAGTAAGATCACCCAGCTCCAAATAATCAAACAAGATTTTCCTACTAGAAAATTATTATTTTCTTGACTCGAGCAAATCACACGAAACAATCAAATACGATTCTGAAATAGTCAAATTAATTTTATAACACACAGAAATCGAAAAACTTGATCAATAAGGGCAAAATCGTAATTAACCAAAAATTGGGGTGTTACAACTCTCCCCCACTAACAGAAATTTCGTCCCCGAAATTTATCGTACCTTAGAAAAGATGTGGGTACTGCTCCCTCATTTTGTCTTCTAGCTCCCAAGTAGCATCTCCCGTTATCTCATTCCATATAACCTTTACCAAAACAATCATCTTCCTCGAAGTTGCTTCACTCTCTCTCCCTCGATCTTAACAGGAAGTGTCTCATACGTCAAATTATCTTTCGGTTGTACTTCATCGGGTTGAATGACATGTATTGGATCAGAATATATTTTCTCAATCGAGACACATGGAATACATTATGAAGATTGGATAGAAAAGGTGGTAAAGCTATACGGTAGGCTACGGGACCTATCCGACGAATGATTTGATAAGGTCCAATAAATTTAGGAGTGAGTTTTCGAATTTGATAACCCTTCCGACACCAGTCGTAGGTGTTACACGCAAAAACACATGCTCACCTTCTTCAAATTCAAGAGGTCTTCTCTGTTTATCAGCATAACTTTTCTGTCTGCTCTGAGTCGTCCGCATTTTCTCCTGAATCATCTTCACCTTCTCCGTAGTTTGTTGCACAAGATCAGGTCCAATGGTCATACATTCCCCATCTTGATACCAACACAAAGGTGTTCGGCATCGTCGCCCATAAAGTGCTTCATAGGGTGCCATCCCTATACTTGAGTGAAAACTATTATTGTAGGTGAATTCTATCAAAGACAAATTCATCCCAACTTCCTTGTTGTTCCAACACACAAGCACGCAATAGATCTTCCAGGTGATTGAATAGTCCTCTCCGTTTGACCATCGATCTGTGGATGATAAGCGAGAACTCGAGACGTAACTTAGTCCCCATGGCTTCTTGTAAGCTTCGCCAAAACCTTGACGTAAACCTGGGTCTCTATCGAAACTATACTTGAGGGTACACCGTGAAGTCTAACAATTTCACTAATGTACACCTGGGTTAATCGTTCCAACGAATACTTAATATTGATCGGCAAGAAGTGCGCTGACTTCGTAAGCCTATCAATTATAACCCATATAGAATCATGACCCTTCTTCGTTCTTGGCAATCCGGTAACAAAATCCATCGAGATACTATCCCATTTCCACTCAGGAATAGTTAAAGGTTGTAACATACCGGCTGGTCTTTGATGTTCCACTTTTGCTTTTTGACAAACCAGACAAGACGCCACACGTTCCACAACATCTCTCTTCATCCTTGGCCACCAAAACATCCGCTTTAAATCTTGATACATCTTTGTCATCCCCGGATGCATACTCAATCTACTAGCATGAGCTTCGTCCAAAATCGCTTGCTTCAGCTCGGGATCATTAGGTATACAAATCCTTCCTTTAAATCTTAAGATTCCATCAGATCCTTCCTCAACCGTTGCCTTATGACCTTGCTTCAAAAATTCTTTCTCATTCAACAAATATGGATCCTTATCCTGTTTTTCTTTGATTTCTTCCATCAAGTCATTCAAAATAATAACTTTACTTAGACGAATCCTTCCTGGTGCCAATTCCACTGACAACCGTAAATCTCTAAACTGATTGATCAATTCTTCCTCCTTTATCATCATGGTAGAAACACTGATCACCTTTCTACTTAAGGCATCCGCCACCACATTCGCCTTTCCCGGATGGTATTGAAGTTGGAAATCATAGTCCTTCAAGAACTCCAACCATCGCCTCTGCCTCATGTTCAATTCCTTTTGATTGAACAGGTATTTTAAACTCTTGTGATCACTGAAGACATTGAACACAGCTCCATACAGAAAATGTCTCCACACTTTCAACGCAAAAACCACTGCAGCGAGTTCCAAATCGTGCGTTGGATAGTTCCTCTCATGAACCTTCAGCTGTCTGGAAGCATAAGCTACCACATTTCTGTTCTGCATCAACACGCATCCTAACCCTTGGTAAGAAGCGTCACAATACACCTCAAAAGCCTCGTTAGGATCTGGCAAAATCAGTACTGGTGCAGTCGTCAATCTCTTCTTTAACTCTTGAAAACTTGCCTCACATTCTTTCGTCCAATCAAAAACTTGACTCTTCCTTGTGAGTTGCGTAAGAGGTCCAACTATCTTAGAAAAACCTTCAATGAACCTCCGATAATATCCGGCCAATCCAACAAAACTCCGAATCTCGGTTACCGTCTTCGGCCTCTCCCATTGCAAAATAGTTTCTATTTTCGATGGGTCCACTGCAATACCTTCCTTGGAAATTACGTGACCCAAAAATTGAACTTCTTCTAACCAAAATTCACACTTTGCCAATTTTGCATACAACTTCTTGTCCTTCAAAATTTGGAGAACTATACTAAGATGTTCAGCATGCTCTTCCTTATTTTGGGAATAGATCAGAATGTCATCGATAAAAACAACGACAAATCTGTCTAGGTATGGACGAAAAATCCTATTCATATAGTCCATGAATATTGCGGGAGCATTCGTCACTCCGAACGGCATCACCTCGATACTCATAATGCCCGTAACGAGTTCGAAAAGCGGTCTTAGGTATATCCTCTACCTTGACACGAATCGATGATAACGATCGCAGATCTATTTTAGAGAAAATAGCTTTGCTCCTTTCACCGGTGGTCCATCAAATCATCGATCCTTGGAAGTGGGTATTTGTTCTTTATCGTGACCTTGTTCAGCTGACGATAGTCTACGCAAAGACGAGAAGTTCCATCCTTCTTCTTGACTAGTAGTCTTGGCGCTCCCCAGGTGAAACACTCGGTCGCACAAACTGCTTTTCCAACAATTCCTCCAATTGCTTCTTCAATTCCACCAATTCTGATGGCGACATCCTATATGGTGCAATTGAAATAGGACCTGCTCCTGGTACCAAATCAATAGCAAACTCGATTTCTCTTTGCGGTGGTAAGCCAGGTACATCATCAGGAAAAACTTCTGAAAACTCATTCACGATTGGAATAGCATTCACATCTTTTTCACTCTTGACCTCCAAAGAAGACAGCAGCATGTATCCTTGAGCTCCGTCCCTCAACAAAGATTTGACTTTGACGGCAGTTAAAAATCCAGAATCCTCATCCTTAGGAAAAACTAAGGTTTTATTGGCACAATCTAATAGGATATGGTTAGAAGATAACCAATCCATTCCTAATATTATATCTATTTCAACAAGAGGTAAGCAAATTAAATTGACCAAAAAGACTCGATCATTTATGGTAATAGGACAGTTCAAACATACTTTAGATGTAACAACAGGCTTGGCAGTTGGTGTAGAAACAATCAATTGAAAACTCAAAGAAGACACAGGCAATTTCAACCGATCCACACAAATGCGCAATAAATGAATGCGTCGCACCTGAATCATATAGTACAATCAAAAGATTACCCGCTACGACACCTTCCCCCGAATAAGATCTTCGGGCGAGAAGCCTCGGCCCGCTCATCGTGTACACTCGCCCTCCAGATCGCGGCTGAGTAGCACGAACATTGCTCACCACTGGCTTCCTTTCTGTACTGGTTACATTCCCTAGAAACATGTCCGGGCTTTCCACACTTGAAACAGATTGGCCCTTTGATTGAACAGTCTCTAGATATGTGGCCACTCTTTCCACATTTAAAACATCTTGGCGTAAATGCCACGTTTGTACCAACTTTGTTGCCACTAGAACTTCCGCCGATAGATGGACGTTGAGGTTGATTCCCCGGTGATCTCGAATACGGCTTACGCTGAAACCGGTTGTTATTGTTGTTGTTGTTGCCTCCTCTTTGGAACCTCGTTGGTCCAAAGTTACGATTCCTTGGATCACGTGACGGCTCCAACTCCTCGAGTCGTACACATGTGTCCACCAAAGCATGAAACCGGTTCATCCTTAAGGGTAGCACTCCTCGCTTCAACTCTACCCTCGGCCACCCTCAAACTTACGACATTTCCACGTATCATTCTGTCGAGTTTGAGCATAGTCCGAGAACCGAGACAAGCTCTCAAATTTAGAAGCATATTCATTGACAAATCATGTTGCCCCGACGTAAACCAAGAAATTCCATCTCCTTGGCATGTTGAGCACCGGCAGAAAGTACTTTTCCGTAAATACCTCACGAGAATACCTCCCGGGTAATTTCGGTTCCCTCGGCTTGTAGTAAGCGTCGGGTTCCTCTCCACCGCTTCTCGGCATCCCCTCTCGGCATAAATGTAGCATTCGTCACCTTTCGATCATTAGCGCACCCCATTCCTTCAAATATCTTTTCGAGATCTTGGATCCAAAGACTCGCTTTCTCGGATTAAATTCACCTGCGAATGCGGCGGGTTATTGCGTCTAAACTCGGACAAGTTTAGAGCATCGACGATCGCATCTTCTTTGTTGAGTTTGCTCGTTCATTTTGTTGCGTAATCACCTCGCCATACGTTGCATAGCCTCAAGCCATTACTGCAATCATTGGGTCAACATTACGGTTCATGTTTGCACGTGTTCCTCTTCCGCCAGACATCTTTTTCTTCAATCAAACAAGACAAAACAAAGTCAGATGTATCCTTTCGGACACCAATCATAGAGAATCACACAACACAAGCAAAAACAGACCCAACCACAACCCCAAAAGACTCTAACTTGGGCTCTGATACAAACTTAAATGTCACACCCTAATAGGGATGTCACATTTTCGAACAATAATAATAACCTCTACCCAAGTTATAAATTATTACGTAATATATAATAATATAAGTTGTAAAAATATTTTTTTTTAACATTATATTATAAAATAAACAGAACATAAAATAAAACAAACTATTACATACACACCATAATTATACATATGATTTTGTGTTTAATAGGTACAAATAATTTACATATTATAAACTAGTTAATTAAAACAGCAAACTGTATGCGGTTTAAAGCAAACCATAAACTAGCCCAAGCATAACACTAGAAGTTCGATCCTCAGAAGAATCCTCCTCGGGAAGATTATCGGAAGACGAAAAAATACTGCAGTAACATCATACCACGCCGCAATCAATCCATATGATATGGATGATCTCGAGGTTCACCTTCCTCGAACCGGTCACTCGGTTCTTGCTCCTCGTTGTATTGACAATCCAACAGTTGCTCCCTTCCACTTCCTCAACGACTTTACGGAACATAAATAATAATACGAGAAAATATATGCAAAGAGGTGAGACAATCTACATCATTACCAAAGCATAGCGCGAAGAAAAAACGACAAAACATACGAGATATAGCAGTTAAAGCAACAAAATCATGTTAGCACAACATATATCATATCTCAATCTAGTATAAATGTCACGGATGCAAAATATCATAAATCAAATTATAATTATTCACACAAAGTGATGCGAGATTAAATATGCCATGTACTCGAGACTCATTCCTACTCCATGGAGCTAAACACAAACATCGAGAGAATGATCCGGTAGACATATCCGCACATCGGTGCCTCGAACCAGCTATTACACGGTCAAATACGTCGTGTAAATAGCACACGATCAAATACGTCGTGTGAATGACACACGCGTCAAATACGTCGTGTGAATAGTACACGATTAAACACGTCGTGTACATCCAGGCATAGTACCGAGACGGTCCCCAATAGATCCCGATTAAGAATAGTATTTGTCGAGATCGCTAGTGTGTGTTTTTCGGTTACCACGGCCCAGGAGGAGCTACCAATCGTCCACATGTGGAATCTACGCACACTAACGCCTCCAAGTTCTCCACATGAACACACTACGCCTATCACACCCGCAATACGGTGTAATTCATCTCGTCGATCAATCGTCAATTTCAACCAAATTGACATACCACTCTATGTATGTAATGATCCATAATTACAAAAATACCCTCGGTATCACCATGAATCATAATTACATAAATATCCTCATTGTCATCATAATTACGAAATACCCTTCGTATAAAAAAAAAGATATGTCTCCACTTGACAATACTATTTCTTAACGTGTCCAGGTCCACCACTTTGACCCGACAGTAAAAATTTACTGTTTCCATAAGTCGCGTAAATATTTTATCCCATTTTCACAATTACGTCACATTTTACAGACGTTTTTCAATCACGTAAATATTTTTCAACGTTTTCTCAATCGCATAACATTTTTAAATCATTTTCTCAATCGCGTAGTTTAAAAAATCACCATTTTAAATACACGTAAGCTATTTCTACTATTTTTCATTGTATAAAATATTTCTTGACATTCCAAATTAAATTTTTTTAAACTTTCCAAACTAAAAACATTATTTGAATATTATATTCTATTTTTCTTACAAAAATTACTCTAAGTAGTAATTTCTGACGTTTTTCCCAAAAATTTGATTTTAATAAATTCTTCTATAGTTAATTTTATTCTTTAACTACGTAAAATATTTCCTTGCTTTCTAAATGACATTTTGAAACATTCTTCAATACTTGCTCATTTTTAATCAATTTTGACAAGATTTCGTTTAGAAAATCCACTAAATGATATTTTCTACGTTTTCTTTTTAAAAATTCATTTATTTTATTATAACCATAAAATACACTTTGAAAATTGCTAACATATTTTAAAACTCAAAGGTCAGTATTTTTCAAGTATCTAAAATTTATTTCTTTTCTATACTAGACTTCTAATAAAAATTTGTTTACTTATTTATTTCTTGAAAATCCATTGTAAATGAATTCTTTTTAGGTTAACTAACTAGTTTACACTTAGAAAATAATTTTTGGATCAATTAAACATTAAAAGTGTATTTTGGCCGAAAATCACCACTTTTATACAAACCATATTTAAAATTATTTTTCATCCATTAAATCATTGAAAAATCCTTTAACTTAATTAAATCAATTAGGTTATTCTTTTAGAAAAATGGTTGAGAACATATTGGTTCTCTTTTCATAGTCAAAACCATAAGCTCTTCATCTTGTGTTCTTTGGAACACTTTTGCAAATCTCAACATATTTGCACATCCAACAATAATTATCATAGATCTATGAACATATACATATATTTATGAACACATACCATATATTAAAGCAATAATAAAACACATACCAAATATCAAAGCTATAAACATGCTTGCATGCATAATAAATCACAAATAGAAAAGACAATAAACATGCACACAAAATTAATCACAACTAGAAAAGACAATAAACATGCACACAAAATTAATCACAAAACAAACAACCAAGTGAATGAATCCTTATGGATTCTTCACCACAATTACATCCATTTTCTCACCACCACACATGGTTGATGAGATTAAATCTCCTCTTACCTATAAGGAAGACAAGATCTCCTTGGACTCCTCCTTAGAAATTTTTGTGTAGCTTCAAGAAAAATCCTAACAAGCTTAAACAAATTATAAAGTCATAAACTATGGATGAAAAAGATAAACCATGGATCAATCATGGCTTAGAACATCAAAAATAAAATTAGAAACAAGAAACAAGAATTTTCACCTTATAAGAAAGAAACTTCAAAGTGATTTTCCAAGCTCCAAATGGATGATTTAGCAAAAACTCACAACTAGAGATGTTCTTAGAATATGGTTTAGATTTAGAAAATGAAGTTGGATGCAATTTTTGATGGATGGAAGTGTATTGAAGAGGCTTGACCGAATGGTAGAGAAAATGGGAACTTAGGAATTTTCTTTGGTGTTCTTTGGGTAGGAGAGAAAAGAGTGAGAGATAAGAAAGATAGAATGATTGAAATGAAGATGATAAAGTGAATAATTCCCCTCCCCAAAAATGCATGGTCGTAGAGCATCAAACAAAAGCTAACCACCTTTTTGACAATTTTGGCTTAATTATTAGCCTTTGATGACTTGGATTGAATGACTAAGCTTTTAGCAACTTCTTGGTTGCTTCCTTGTTGAATTTTGAGTGCATAATTCATGCATAAGGCCAAAAATGCTATAAGAGAATCAATCAATTTTGATTGATTTTTAATAACTTATTTATGCTTAAATCCTCCTAGTTATGTTTAATTAAAAATTAGCTAGGTTCCTTTATTATTTTGTTAATCATCTATTTATTTAGAAACACTAATCTCCTTCTTAATTATACTAGACTATAATATGGTAAAAATTAATTAGGTTTTAGTCCATTTAATTATCACTCAAACCCTTTAGATTAACTTAATTAAGTTTTAGACTAATTATTCAATTAAGTTAGGTTTTAAACTAACTAATCTACTAAGTCTAATCATTTTTGTAGATTTTTAACCTTTTGGTTTAGAATTTTACAAGCCTTTTATGTTAGGTAAATTTTTCCTAAAAGTGGGGCCCACAAACCCAAACGTGGGTCCCACAAAGCAAATGTGGGTCCCACAAGCCAAACGTGGGTCCCACAGATTTTTCTGAACGATAAATATTTTTATTATACAGAAAAATTCTAAAAATTAAAAGATTGATATATGTATTATTCGGATTGGGTCTAGTAAGATCACCCAGCTCCAAATAATCAAACAAGATTTTCCCCGGCCCGAAAATTATTATTTTCTTGACTCGGAGCAAATCACACGAAACAATCAAATACAGTTACGAAATAGTCAAATTAATTTTATAACACACAGAAATCAGAAAATAGTACAATAAGGGTAAAATCGTAATTAACCAAAAATTGGGGTGTTACAGCATGCATCATAACATTATTATTTGTGATATTATATGATGTGTTAAAATTGTGTTATTATACTGTGGTATGCATTATTGAGTTAAATGGTGTTATTATTTATAATGTATTGGTATGCTTTATTGTCTTAAACTGTGATATCTGTTGTATTGTCATTTTCTTATTTGTCATGTTGGTATTGATGTAGATTGTCTCACCTCTTTATTTGTATGTGTTTCTGTATTATTATTTTATTTCTGTAAAGAGTTTGAGGAAGAGGAACAACCTCTTGAGATTCTGTACCCCAAGGATCAGCAGACGGGCGACCAGTTTGACGAGGGCGAGCCGACTGATCATCCATACCATCTAGATTGATCTTGTGGTGATGGCGTTGCCAGGATTCTTAGGTTTTGTGAGATTGGAGTTTCATGGAGGCTCAGAGGCCTGGCGATTATGGGAGGATAGAGGATCTGTAGTCTACGTGAGGCTTCTGACTGTGTCACTGCGTGGAGAGTTTGATGGGAAGCCTATTTTTACGACTACTTTATATTTACATTTGGAGTTGCCTTTGGCACTGAGATGTCACTGGGGAGGACTGTTTCATACACCCAGTGAGATCAGTATAGTATCGACAACACGGACTCCTGTCCGTAGAGCTGCGAGACATCCTAGATTTCTATCACCCTAGGTTTCCTCTGAGAGTGATCCTTTGGAGGGTTAGGTTATGTTTCTTGTACTATTATGCTAACTCTTTACTACTTTATTTAAATATTTATAGTTGTAAATTATTTGTACAACTTAAAATAAAATCATATGTATATTATGGAGTGTGATAATAGTTTGTTTTATTTTATGTTCCATGTTATTTTATTTAATGATATCCAGTATAAAAGGAAAAATTTTATAACTCATATTATTTATGTATCAAAGGTTTTATAACTTGGGTAAGGTTTTATTTTATTACATTCATAAATGTGACATCCCCACAAAGGTGTTACAAATGTCATGAAATTCATAATCATATACCATCATAGGTCATAATAGTCATTAACAGATCAAGGTTTCACTTACGGATGCGATAATAGAATTATCGTTCTCTCTCAATTACATAGACATGCATTATCACTTCATTATAAGAATTTCCTGAATAAGCTTTCTTGCTTTCTTTCATTAATATTCATTTCTCAAGTTCGATTAGTGCTTATCTTTATTATCAATAAAATTTATTTAATTAAAGTCTTATGATTCTCAAACCTCACTTATACTCATTTTCTTTCAAAGACCAAAGTCCATCATAATTTTATGTTAAGGTTCTACTTCTTTTATTTTTCCATCTTATGAATTCCTAATTTATTATCTAGTCACTTAGTTATTTAAGTTTCACTTTTATTACAAATTTTCCTCTTGATTACCCTAAATGGTCGAAACCCTAACATTCTTAGGTTCCAAAAATTCATCTTCTTGTTTTCATATTTAAATTCTTTAATTAACTCATTTTTAGCCTAAATTTTCTAAATTCCAAGTTACTTTAAAATTTATCCAACATCTCTATTTTTCCTCCTTCTTGGTCATGAGCTCTAAGTTCATGGACTTCAATATTCATCTCCTTAATCTATTGTTTTAATTCCTCAATCAATCCATTTTCCACTTAACTTCCAAGTTCCAATCATCACAAATTTAATCACAAGTTTTGTAACACCCAAACTGGAGATGTCACATTCACGATAAATATAGTAATCCTTTACCCAAGTTATAAATCATTTTCTTAATATATAATAATAGAAGTTATAAAAAATTTCTTTTTGAACATTATATCATAAAATAAAATAAATAGAACATGAAGTAAAACCAACTATTACATACACACCATAATTATACATAGAATTTTGTCTTTAATAGGTACAAATAATTTACACACTACAAACTATTTAATAAAACGATAAATTGTCTGGTTTAAAGCAAACCATAAACTAGCCCAAGTATAAACTTAAAAGTTCTAATCCTCCGAAGGATCCTCCTCTAGGAGATCATAGGAAAACAGAAAACTTCGGTAAAACCATACTAAGTCGCAATCAATCCATATGATATGGATGATCTCGAGGCTCGCCCTCCTCAAACTGCTCGTTCGGTTGCTGCCCCTCCTCCGAGAACAAATAATTTAGAGGCTGCTCCTCTACCACTTCCTCTTCCTTAAAATCTTTACGGAACATAAAAATAATACAAAAATTGTATATAAAGAGGTGAGACAATCTACATCATTACCAATATGGTAGTATAGAAAATGACAATACAAATATATATCACATTTAATACAATAATCCATATTATCACATCATACATAATATCACGAATTACTATAAACAATCACATTATGTTACAAACCATAGATGTAAACGTACACCGACTCATCCCTACTCCATGGAGCTAAACACAACATCAGACAGAATGATCCGAAAGACCTGTCTGTACATCAGGCTGCCCTAACCAAGTATTACATAGTCAAACATCGTGTAAACAGTACACAGTCCAAACGTCGTGCAGGCGTTGTACCAGACAGTCTCTACAAGATCTTGATTAAGAATAGTGTTTGTCGAGATCATTAGTGTGTTGCCCGTTACCACGGCCTAGAGGAGCTACCAATTGTCCACATGTGGAATCTCCCGCACACTAATGCCTCCAAGTTCACTCAATGAACCACATTACACCTATCACATCCACAACACGGTGTAATTTATCTTGTCAGCCAATCGCCAATTTCAACCAAATTGACACATCTCTCAATGTATGCATATGAACTATGATTACACAAATACCCTTATTAACATTATTTCCAAATATAATGATCCATAATTACATAAATACCCTTATTATTAATATTTTCCAATATAATGAACCATAATTACATAATTACCCTCATTATCAATATTTCCAAATACAGTACATCTCAACTTGACAGTACTATTTTCTCAATATATCCGGGTCCACCACTTTGGCCCGACAATAAAATTACTGTTCCTTTTAGTTGCGTAAAAGTTTTATCACGTTTTCACAATTTCATCACCTTTTTCAAATGTTTTCAAAACGCATAAATATTTTTCGACGTTTTTTTTTAAATTGCATAGTATTTTTAAATCATTTTCACAATCGTGTAAGATTTTTAAATTATTTTCTCAATCGCGTAGCTTAGAAATATCATTTTTAAATACACATAGGATATTATTAATATTTTTCAACTACGTATTATATTTTCTTTACGTTCTAAATTATATTAGGAAACTTCCGCCATTATTTATCTATTTTTACTTAACTTTTTACAACATTTCATATAGAAAATCTATTAAATGATATTTTCTACGTTTTCTTTTAAATATTACCTCTCTAAATTGTAATCAATATTTACACCTTAAAGCTTGCTAACACGCTTCAAAACCCAAAGGGTGAACTCTACGTTAGTATTTTTCAAGTATTCAATCATTTCTCATTCATACTTAAATCCTCTAATTAAATTCCTAACGAAAGTTCACTTATTTTATTCTCCAAAAATCTATTGAAAATTGAGTTCTCTTTGAATTAATTACTTAATCTACACTTGGAAAATAATTTTGGATCAAAGGTATATTAAGTGGCATGTTGGCCGAAATTTACATATCTTTAGTAAATCATTTTTAAATTATTTTCTCTTCTCTAAATCATTGTAAAATGTATTTATTCAACTAAGTTAATTAATTCATGCTTTAGAAAATGGTTGAGAACATTTTGGTTCTCTTTTTATTGATGAAGCCGTGAGCTTCTTTGTGCTCTTTGGAACACTCATACAAATCCTCACATGTTATTCACATCCTACAATAATTATCATACATTTATAAAACACATACCATATATTTTAAAGCTATAGACATGCTTGCACACATAATCAATCACAAATAGGAAAGACATTAAACAACCAAGTGAATGAATCCTTATGGATTCTTCACCACAAATACATCCATTTTCTCACCACCACATAAGGTTGATGAGATTAAATCTCTCTCTTACCTATAAGGAAGACAAAAACCTTCTTGGACTCCTCCTTGGTGATTTCGTGTAGCTACAATAAAAATCCTAACAAGCTTAAACAAATTATAAAGAGTTATAAACTATGGTTGAAAATGATAAACCATGAATCAATCATGGCTTAAAACTTCAAGAATCAAGTTAGAAATAAGAAACAATGATTTTTACCTTGTAGGAAAGAAACTTCAAAGTTGTTTTCCAAGCTTCAAATGGATGATTTTGAAGAAACTCTCAACTAGAGAAGTTCTTAGAATGGTGTTTAGGTTTAGGAAATAGTGTTGGATGAAAATTTAGAAGAGTGGAGGTATGAGAAGTGGTGATGGCCGAATTGCTAAAAAATGAGAGCTATGGAGTTTTCTTTGTGTTCTTGAAAGAAAGAGAAAAGAAAGAATAGATTAGAATGATTGAAATGATGATGATGAAGTGAAAAATAGTCCCCCCCCCCCATAATGCATGGCCGTGGAGTTCAATCAAAGAGGATGGCCACTTTTGTTGACATTCAAGAGCTCCTAATGGCCTTAGATGAGTTCAAGGGTGGATCTTCATCATGTCACCAAGTGTCTAGCACCTTCTTGAATGCTCTTGGATGTGCTATAGTTGAAATTCACTTAGGAAAGACTAATCAAGTCTTAATTCATTTTAGTCTCCTAATTATGCTAAAGCAATTCTAGTTAGGTTTAGGTAAATTTAGTTAGGTTTCTTAGTTATTAAGTAAATCATCTAGTTACTTAGAATCACTAATCACCTTCTTAATTATGCTAGTACATTGTCTAATTAAAATTTTAATGAATAACTAACTAGGTTTAATCCATTTGATTACTACTTAAACACTTTAGATTAACTTAATTAGGTTTTAAACTAACTAATCTATTAAGTCTAACCTTTTTGTGGACTTTCCTCCTATTGGTTTAGAATTTCCAAGCCATTTATGTTGACTCCTTCTTATTGGCTTACAAATAATCAAGCCATTTATATTGACTAATTCCTATTGGTTTAAAAATAATTCAAGCCATTAATGTTGACTGATTTTCCAAATGTGGGTCCCACAGACTTTTTCCATGTCCATGGTCCGTTTGGTTAGTACTGACCAATAAAATAATAATATAAAATATAAAATATTTTTATTTTACAGATAAATTCTAAAAATTAAAAGATTGATACACGTATTATTCAGAATTGGGTTTAGTAAGATCTCTCAGCTCCAAATAATCAAACAAAGATTTTTCCCGGGCCCGAAAATTATTATTTTCTTGACTCAGAGTAAATCACACAAAACAATCAAATACAGTCACAAAATAGTCAAATTAATTTTATAATACACAGAAAACAGAAAACAGTACATTTAGGACAAAATCATAATTTAGCCAAAAGTTGGGGTGTTACAACTCTCCCCCACTGACAGAAATTTCGTTCCTGAAATTTATCGTACTTTAGAAAAGTTGAGGGTATTGCTCCCTCATTTTGTCTTCTAGCTCCCATGTAGCATCTCCCGTTACCTCATTCCATACTACCTTTACTAACCCAATCATTTCCTCGAAGCTCTTCACTCTTATATCTTCAATCTTAATAGGAAGTGTCTTATACGTCAAATTATCTTTTAGTTGTACTTCATCGGGTTGAATGACATGCGTTGGATCAGGAATATATTTTCTCAACTGAGACATATGGAATACATCATGAAGATTGGATAGAAAAGGTGGTAAAGCTATTTGATAGACTACGGGACCTATCCGACGAATGATTTGGTAAGGTCCGATGAATTTGGGAGTGAATTTTCTAGACTTGATAACCCTTCCGACACCAGTCATTGGGGTTACTCGCAAGAACACATGTTCACCTTTCTCAAATTCAAGAGTTCTCCTCTGCTTGTCAGCATAGCTTTTCTGTCTGCTTTGAGTCGTCCTCATTTTCTCTTGAATCATTTTCACCTTTTCCATTGTCTATTGTACAAGATCAGGTCCAATGGTCATACTTTCCCTATCCTGATACCAACACAAAGGTGTTCGACATCATCGTCCATATAGTGCTTCATAGGGTGCCATCCCTATACTCAAATGAAAACTATTATTGTAAGTGAATTCTATCAAAGACAATAATTCATCCCAACTCCTTTGTTGTTCCAACACACAAGCTCACAATAGATCCTCCATTGATTAGATAGTCCTCTCCGTTTGACCATCAGTCTACAGATGATAAGTAGAACTCAAACGTAGCTTAGTTCCCAGAGCTTCTTGCATACTTCGCTAAAACCTTGATGTAAACCTCAGATCTCTATCAAAAATTATACTTGCGGATACACCGTGAAGCCTAACAATTTCACTAATGTACACCTGGGTTAATCATTCCAACGAATACTTGATATTGATTGGTAAGAAGTACGCTGACTTCGTAAGCCTATCAACTATAACCCATATAGAATCATGACCTTTCCTCGTTCTTGGCAATCCAGTAACAAAATCTATTGATATACTATCTCATTTCCATTCGGGAATAGCTAATGGTTGTAACATACCAATAGGTCTTTGATGTTCCACTTTTGCCTTCTGACAAACAAGGCAAGACGCTACATATTCTGCCACATCTCTCTTCATCTTTGGCCACCAAAACATATGCTTTAAATCTTGATACATCTTAGTCATTCCCGGATACATACTTAAATTACTAGTATGAGCTTCGTCCAAAATTGCTTGTTTAAGATTAGGATCATCAGGTATACAAATCCTTCCTTTAAATCTTAAGACTCCATCAAATCCCTCATCCACCGTCGCCTTATGACCTTGCTTCAAAAATTCCTTTTCATTCTGTAAAAACGGATCATCATCCTGTTTTTCTCGGATTACATCTATCAAGTCATTCAAAACCATAACCTTACTTAGATGAATCTTTCTTGGTACCAATTTCAACCACAGATCTCTAAACTGGTTGATCAATTCCTCCTCCTTTATCATCATGGTAGAAACACCGATCGTCTTTCTACTTAAGGCATCCACCACCACATTCGCCTTTCCTGGATGGTATTGAAGTTGAAAATCATAATCCTTCAAGAACTCTAACCACCGCCTCTGCCTCATGTTCAATTCCTTCTGATCAAACAAGTATTTCAGACTCTTGTGATCACTAAAGACATTGAACATAGCTCCATACAGAAAATGCCTCCACACTTTCAACGCAAAAACCACTACGGCTAGCTCCAAATCGTGCGTTGGGTAATTTCTCTCACGTATCTTCAATTGTCTTGAAGCATATGCTACCACATTCTTATTCTGGATCAACACACATCCTAACCCTTAGTAAGAAGCGTCACAATATAGCTCAAAAGACTTGCTAGGATCCGACAAAATCAACACTAGTGCAGTCGTCAATCTTTTCTTCAACTCTTGGAAACTTGCCTTGTATTCATCTGTCTAAACGAAAGCTTGACTCTTCCTTGTGAGCTGTGTAAGAGGTCCTGCTATCTTAGAAAAATCTTCAATAAACCTTCGATAATATCTGGCCATTCCAACAAAACTCCAGATCTCCGTCACTGTTATTGGCCTTTCCCATTGTAGAATGGTTTCCACTTTCGACGGGTCCACTGCAATACCTTCCTTAGAAATCACGTGACCCAGAAACTAAACTTCCTCAAACCAAAATTCACACTTCACCAACTTTGCATACAACTTCTTTTCTTTCAAAATTTGGAGAACTATGCTGAGATGTTCAGCATGCTCTTCCTAATTTTGGGAATAGATCAGAATGTCATCGATAAACACAATAACAAATCTGTCTAGGTATGGAAGAAAAATCCTGTTCATGTAATCCATGAATATAGCAGGAGCATTCATCACTCCAAACAACATCACTTGATACTCATAATGCCCATAATAAGTTCGAAAAGTTGTCTTAGGTATATCCTCTACCTTGACACAAATTTGATGATAACCTTATCACAAATCTATCTTAGAGAAAATAGCTGCTCCTTTTAATTGGTCCATCAAATCATCAATCCTTGGAAGTGGATACTTATTCTTTATCGTGACTTTGTTCAGCTAGTGATAATCCACACAAAGACGAGAAGTTCTGTCCTTCTTCTTGACTAACAGCACTGGCGCTCCCCATGATGAAACACTAGGTCGCACAAACTGTTTCTCCAATAATTCCTCTAATTGCTTCTTCAACTCTACCAACTCTGCTGGCGATATTCGATATGGTGCAATCGAAATAGGACCTGCTTCGAGTACCAGATCGATAGAAAATTCTATCTCCCTCTCGGGTGGTAAACCGGGTATCTCATCAGCAAAAACCTCGGGAAACTCCTTAACGATAGGAATAGCATTCACATCTTTTTCAATCTTGACTTCCAAGGAAGACAGTAGCATGTATCCTTGAGCTCCATCCCTCAATAATGATTTGACTTTGATGGTAGTTAAAAATCCAAAATTCTCATCCTTAGGAAAAACTATGATTTTACTGGCACAATCTAGTAGGATATGGTTAGATGATAACCAATCCATTCCTAATATTTCATCTATTTCAACAAGAGGTAAACAAATTAAGTTGACAGAAAATACTCGATTATTTATGGTAATGGGACAGTTCAAACATACTTTAGATGTAACAACAGGCTTGGCAGTTGGTGTAGAAACAATCAATTGGAAACTCAGAGAAGACACAGGTAATTTCAACCGATCCACACAGTCATATGCAATAAATGAATGCGTTGCACTCAAATCATATAGTACAGTCAAATAATTACCTTCAATGACACCTTCTCTCTGAATAAGATCTTCAAACTGAGAAGCTTCAGCTCCGGTCATAGTGTATACTCGCCCTCTAGATCGCGGCTGAGTAGCACGAACATTACTCACAGCTGGCTTCCTTTCCGGCTAGTTACAATCCCTAGAAACATGTCCAGGTTTTCTATAGTTGAAGCAGATTGTTCCCTTGATCAAACAATCTCTAGATATATGGCCACTTTTTCTACATTTAAAACATTTTGGCGTAAACACCACATTTTGACCAATTCTATTACCACTAGAACTTCCCCCAACAGATGGACGTTGAGGCTGACTTCCTGGTGGTCTTGAATAAGGTTTACATTGAAACTGACTATTGTTGTTGTTGCCTCTTCTTTGGAACCTAGTTGGTCCAAAGTTACGATTTCTTGGATCTCTTGACGGCTCCAGCTCATCGAGTCATTGGCATGTATCCATCAAAGCAGGAAATTCATTCATCCTCATGGGTAGCACTCCTCATTTCAACTCTACCCTCAGCCCTTCCTCAAACTTGCAGTATTTCCACGCCTCATCAGGTTGAATTTGAAAATACCTCGAGAACTGTGACAAGCTCTCGAATTTGGCAGCATATTCTCCAACAGTCATATTGCCTTGACATAAACCAAGAAATTCCATTTCCTTGGTATGTCGGGCACTAGCAGGAAAATACTTCTCCAGAAATACCTCGCAAAATACCTCCCAAGTAATTTCAGTTCTCTCCGCTTGCAGCAATCGCCGAGTTCCTCTCCACCAGTTCTCACCATCCCCTCTCAGTATAAACGTAGCATACATCACCTTTCGATCATTGGCACACCTCATTCCTTTAAATATCCTTTTTAAATCTTGGATCCAAAGACTAGCCTTCTCAGGATCAAATTCGCCTCTAAATTGTGGCGGGTTATTGTGTCTAAACTCAGACAAGTTCAGAGCATCAGTAGTCGCCTCTTGTTGTTGGGCTGCTTGTTGATTCTGCTGAGTAATTACCTCCACCATGCGCTGCATAGCTTCAGCAGCTGTAATCATCGGATTAATATTGCGTTTCACATTCGCACGCGTTCTTCTACTGCTAGACATCTTCTTTCTTCAATTAAACAAACAAGACAAAACAAAGTCAGATGTAACCTCTCGGAAACAAATCACAGAGAATCATACAACACAAGCAAAAACAGACCCAACCACAACCCCAAAAGACTCTAACTTGGGCTTTGATACTAACTAATGTAACACCCAAACTGGGGATGTCACATTCACGATAAATATAGTAATCCTTTACCCAAGTTATAAATCATTTTCTTAATATATAATAATAGAAGTTATGAAAATTTTCTTTTTGAACATTATATCATAAAATAAAATAAATAGAACATGAAGTAAAACCAACTATTACATACACACCATAATTATACATAGGATTTTATCTTTAATAGGTACAAATAATTTACACATTACAAACTATTTAATAAAACAGTAAACTGTCTGGTTTAAAGCAAACCATAAACTAGCCCAAGTATAACCTTAAAAGTTCTAATCCTCTGAAGGATCCTCCTCTGGGAGATCATCGAAAAATAGAAAACTCTAGTAAAACCATACTAAGTCGCAATTAATCCATATGATATGGATGATCTCGAGGCTCGCCCTCCTCAAACTGCTTGTTTGGTTGCTCCTCCTCCTCCGGGTACAAACAATCTAGAGGCTGCTCCTCTACCACTTTCTCTTCCTCAAAATCTTTACGAAACATAAAAATAATACAAAAATTGTATGTAAAGAGGTGAGACAATCTACATCATTACCAATATAGCAGTACAGAAAATGACAATACAAACCGATATCACATTTAATACAATAATCCATATTATCACATCATACATAATATCACGGATTACTGTAAACAATCACATTATGATATAGACCATAGATGTAAACATACACTGACTCATCCCTACTCCATAGAGCCAAACACAACATCAGACAGAATGATCCGAAAGACTTGTCCGTACATCAGGCTGCCCCAAGTATTACACAGTCAAACATCGTGTAAATAGTACACAGTCCAAATGTCATGCACAACAGGCATTGTACCAGACAGTCTCTACAAGATCTTGATTAAGAATGGTGTTTGTCGAGATCATTAGTGTGTTGTCTGTTACCACGGCCTAGAGGAGCTACCAACTGTTCACATGTGGAATCCTCCACACACTAATGCCTCCAAGTTCACTCAATGTACCACACTACGCCTATCATACCCCCAACACGGTGTAATTCATCTCGTCAGCCAATCGCCAATTTCAACCAAATTGACACATCTCTCAATGCATCCATATGAACCATAATTACACAAATACCCTTATTAACATTATTTCCAAATATAATGATCCATAATTACATAAATATCTTCTCAGCCTCATCATTTACAAAGCTCCCATCTTTCCTCTGAATTTTTCAACATATGACATAAGTAATAATCAATTAAAGATGTACTTTATGTAAATAATGAATCCAACTAAGATAAGAACTTGAACTACCAAATCATCCCTTCTCCTAGCTAGAGTTTTAGCATCACAAGTGTGGGGAATAGTTTGTTTCTTTCGATTCTCTTGATTTCTCTGACAAAGTGCCTACAAATGAAAATAGATAAATTTCTTTGGTGTAATAGCAAACTATTTATAATCAACAATTCAATAAATATGAAGTGAGTACCATTGTCTCAGGCCTCAAGCAATAGTCAACATAATTTTACACCCGTCAATAGACTGATGTTGAAATGTAAAATCCAAAAACTTGCTTAACCCAACCGCATATTCAGTTGTGTTCCGTGGTTTACTAATCCAAGACTTATCCATCAGCATGACTAGAAAGGAAAATTTAATATTACAATTTAAAATTAATACAATGGTGCAAATTTAAATGGTGATATATAAGAAAAGAAGATAACAGTATAAAAAAATAAAATGTACTTCTAAAGTGTTACATATAAGAGAAATCGTTTCTCAACCACTTCAGGTTTGGCTTCTGTGTAGAACAAGTTAGTTTTTTTGGAAGCTTTTATAAAAATAAATCATATAACAAGGCCTAATTCTTTGTTTAGGACCTTTAGGTCCTACTTTTATTGCTAGACTAGACTAGATACTGTAATTGGCTAGCTATCATGAGTAATAGTTTTGATGATAACAAACGTGAAGACAAACATGAAGATGATGAGAAGACCAAGTCCAAGATCTTCAAGAATAAGCTTTAGGACTTAGGATCCTTGTAAAAGCCTCATTGGATATCTCATTAATTGGCATTGCAAAGAAATGTTTTCAAAATTGTTTTTCCAAAATTAAACAACCATTTTCTGGTCATTTGAAAGCATTTAAAACTGGTTTTATAATGTAGGTATTCGAATACCATGTTAGGTATTTGAATAGAATGTTTTTCAAGTTTGAACGTTTTACTGTTTTTCAAAGTGGTATTCGAATACCCATCTATGGTATTCGAATAACTGTTCAAACTGATATTTCCTGCTGTGCCAAAACAGAGGCATTCGAATACCCCATATGGTATTCGAATACCCTAGATTCAGAATGAACATTTTTAAATGAGGCATTCGAATACCCTTAACTGGTATTCGAATAACCCAGCCTTAATCAGTTTTTTTTAAGAGAGTTTTGGCAAGAGGCATTCGAATACCTCATAAGGTATTCGAATATCGTTCTGCAGAATTGTTTTTCACGAAACGTTCAAAAATGGTAGCAACGGCCATATTTGCTTTTAATGGTTTCTTAATTGGCACCCAACGGCTAGTTGCTTTCTTTGCTCTATAAAATACAGACCTTGGGTCTCTTCTGAAAACGCCAACCACTTGAATTATTTTTTTGCTTGGCTGAAAACGAATTTTACATTATTTTCTCTCTTTTCTGTGCTCTCTTTGCCAAAACCTTGAGATACCCTCTAGAGAGCTTATTAGCACTTCAACTTGTAATATCTGCTCTAAGTGAGAGTTTATTTTTCATCTATTCTCTCGCTACGTAAAAGGGTGAGGTATCCCTTAGTGAATTTGTGAGGGTGAGGTATCCCTCTAGTAAAAGGGTGAGGTATCCCTTGGTGTAAAGAAGGTGAGGTATCCTTCAAAGGGGGTGAGGTATCCTCTAGTAAATAGGGTGAGGTATCCCCGTTGTGTAAAGGTTGCAAGCACCTGTTGTTAAGCTTGTATTGAATAGTGAAAAATCTCGAACTGTGTTTCTGGGACTGGACGTAGGCCACAAGTGGTTGGTGGTCGAACCAGGATAAATATCGTGCCTGCTTTTCTACCCCTTATTCTCTTTATCTTTATGCACTTTATTTATTCTTGCAATTTAATTATTATCTGTTCTTCTTACGTTCTTCTCATTCACGACTTTTAATAATTAAATTCAGTATAATTCATTTGTTTAAGGCCTTTGCGAAAAATCTTTAATTACTCAATTCACCCCCCTCTTGAGTACTGAAGCCACTTGGGTAACAAGTGGTATCAGAGCTAGACTCTTGTATAAAGAGCTTAGCCGCTTCAAGAGTACATGGCTTCATCAAATGTTTTATCAGAAGCAACTTCCATAAATCGACCACCCTTTTTCAATGGGGATGGTTATGCATATTGGAAGGAAAGAATGAAAATCTTTATCGAGGCTATTGATCTAGATGTGTGGGATGCTGTCAAAAATGGGGCATTTATACCTACACGCGTTGTCAATGGTGTAAAAACTGAGACACCTAGAAGTGATTGGTCTAAAGATGATAAAAGAAAAGTTCAAAATAACTTAGTAGCCAAAAACATCATTACCTCAGCTTTGGGACATGATGAATTTTTTAGAATTTCAAATTACAAAACTGCTAAAGAAATGTGGGACACTTTACAAGTTACCCATGAGGGTACTAGTGAGGTAAAGAGGTCGAGAATCAATTCTCTAACTCGCGAATATGAACTATTTACAATGAACCAAGGAGAAAGCATTCAAGAAATGCAAAAGAGGTTCACCCACATTGTTAATCATCTTGCATCATTAGGAAAGAATTTTACTAACGAAGATTTGATTAACAAAGTGTTGAGATGTCTTAGCGAGGATTTGGCAACCCAAAGTAACAGCAATTTCAGAATCGAGGGACTTGTCAACAATGTCTCTGGCTACCCTCTTTGGAAAGCTTCACGAGCATGAATTAGAACTCAACAGGCTTGACCAAAGTGAAGAAAACGATAAAAAGAAAAAGGGGATAGCGCTTAAAGCCACCACCTCCACTATCAATAATGAAGAAGAAGACGATGGAGATGACGTGGACAACATTGAGCTAAATGAACAAAATCTCAATCTTCTGGTAAGAAAATTTGGTAAGTTCCTAAAGAAAAAGAGAACTCAAAGAAGATCGCCATTTCCAAAGAAAGTTGAAAAGAAACCCTCTAAAGAAAGAAGAGTCTACATAGCATGGGATGACAACGATATGGACTCCACTGATAGCTCAGATAGTGAAGAAGCTCATCTATGTTTTATGGCGAAAGGAGAAGAAGAAGAAGAAGAAAGCGACAACGAGGTAAATTCTGACGTATCTCCTTCTTATGATGAGTTACAAGATGCCTTTGAAGAATTGCATGACGAAACAATTAGGCTTACAAAATTAATTTCTTCATCTAAGAAAACTATCTCTTCTTTAGAAAATCAAATTCTAATTTTGAATAAAGAAATTGAGGAATTAAAAATTAAAAATGAGACATTAGGATTAATTGATGCATGCTCATATCATTCTTCACATGCTTCTACTTCGTATTCTTGTTCTTCATGTCATGTGCTTGAAAATGAAATTGAAGATTTAAAGAACACCCTTGCCAAATTCACATGTGGAAGAGATAATTTAAATATTTTATTAGGAAAACAAAGGGTTGTTTTTCAAAAGGCTGGAATAGGATATAACCCGAATAATCAACACAAATCCTATAAAAATTATTTTGTTAATTCTAGCATCTCATGTAGCCCATTTGTTAAATGTTTCTATTGTGGGAAGAAGGGTCATAGTGCTTCAACATGCAATGTAAGGAAAAATATCAATACAAAAATTGGAACCAAAATGGTATGGGTTCCTAAGGGCACTATACCTAAAACTGACAATCAAGGACCCAAGAAAATTTGGGTACCAAAAACCAAAAATTGAATTGTGTTGCAGGTGTGCTTGATAGCCAAGAGCTAACTTCGGCATTTTTGAAAATGGTTGCTACAAGCACAAGACTATAATAAATTCCAAGCTCTCCTTCTTGTCTCTATCAGGCTTGGACTTGCATTCATATAAGTATTTCCATGAAAAGGTAAGCTTTCTTATCTCAAATATGCCTTCGGATGCAAAATGTATGCTTTTATGTTTGAGTTATTCGAATACCTCCTGTGGTATTCGAATACCATTGCATCCGTACGTGAAAATCCATGTTTTTCTGATAGGTCTATTCGAATACCCTCCCATGGTATTCGAATACCATACATCAAGATCTGAGTTCTTGTGGTTTTATTAGCTGGGGCATTCGAATACCCAAATGTGTATTCGAATAAACCTGAAAAATCTTCATCGGTACTTGTTACATGCTATCTGAGTATTCGAATACCTTCCAAGGCATTCGAATACTTGCTCCTTCTGGAGTTTATAAAATGTGATGGGTATTCGAATACAAAGAAGAGGTATTCGAATACCACATGGCTGAAAGCAAGTTTTTCATCATCCTCTCTATTTCGTTTCTGCTTCTATTCTTTTTTCTTGCATATGCAATGCAAATAACATGCTTTTAATCTTATTTAATCAAGCCTTCATTCATGCCTTATATGGAAATCACATGATGTTCTTAAATGCATATTTCTTAGCTTGTTCTTGCCCTTTTATTTTTTTTTTCTAAAATATGCTCAATGTAATTGGCTATTGTTTTGATATACGAACAAGTGCAATAAGTGGTATATGAAATATTTAATATCTATGTTTTTATTGACATATGTCAGATTTATAAGAATTTGTTAACAAGTGGTAAATGCTTAGAACATCTTGACAAGTGATATCAAACAAGTGGTAAATGCTTTACATTTTGACAACAAGTGATATCAAAGTGGTATGAACATAATAACAAGTAATAACAAATGATAACAAATGATATCAAACAAGTGATTTCTTGGCCAAATTAATCGATAAATATATTTTTGCCCTTGAGAATCATTTGCTGCTTTTGCCTCATTGTTTTAAATGCTTATTGGCTTATGAGTTTGACTAACCCCTATGGATCCAACATTAATGGATACCAATGAAAGCACTCTGAATTTTGTTGTAGGGAGAATACTACCTCAAGCATAAATTTAAATGGACAAAATTCATTCAACTTGAGGACATGCATATATTGTTTAATATGATAAAATGGGAGAGAAAAATACTTGTCCCATCTTTTTGATCATGACAAAAGGGGGAGAATGGTATCAAATGTACAAAAGGGGGAGAACAAGTTTAAATGTCTTTGTTTGAGAAAAGTCAGGGAGAAAAAGTCAAAACAAAAATAGAAATTGAATTCCAAAAGTAAGGGGGAGCTGCTGCGCATATCTCTGATGAAAATCACCTCTTATGAAAAAGAGGGGGAGTAAGTATCTCTAAACTAACTTTGTGAATTCCAATTTATATGAACTAATGCTTTTCTCAAATGTTAGTTTGTCATCATCAAAAAGGGGGAGAATGTAATTGGCTAGCTATCATGAGCAATAGTTTTGATGATAACAAACGTGAAGACAAACATGAAGATGATGAGAAGACCAAGTCCAAGATCTTCAAGAATAAGCTTTAGGACTTAGGATCCTTGTAAAAGCCTCATTGGATATCTCATTAATTGGCATTGCAAAGAAATGTTTTCAAAATTGTTTTTCCAAAATTAAACAACCATTTTCTGGTCATTTGAAAGCATTTAAAACTGGTTTTATAACAGGTATTCGAATACCCCGTTAGGTATTCGAATAGAATGTTTTTCAAGTTTGAACGTTTTACTTTTTTCAAAGTGGTATTCGAATACCCATCTATGGTATTCGAATAACTGTTTCAAACCGATATTTCTTGCCAAAAACAGAGGCATTCGAATACCCCATATGGTATTCGAATACCCTAGATTCAAATGAACATTTTTAAATGAGGCATTCGAATACCCTTAACTGGTATTCGAATAACCCAAATTTAAATCAGTTTTTTTTTTTTTTAAGAGAGTTTTGGCAAGAGGCATTCGAATACCTCATAAGGTATTCGAATACCGTTCTGCAGAATTGTTTTTCATGAAACGTTCAAAAATGGCAGCAACGGCCATATTTGCTTTTAATGGTTTCTTAATTGGCACCCAACGGCTAGTTGCTTTCTTTTCTCTATAAAATACAGACCTTGGGTCTCTTCTGAAAATGCCAACCACTTGAATTATTTTTTTGCTTGGCTGAAAACGAATTTTACATTATTTTCTCTCTTTTCTGTGCTCTCTTTGCCAAAACCTTGAGATACCCTCTAGAGAGCTTATTAGCACTTCAACTTGTAATATCTGCTCTAAGTGAGAGTTTATTTTTCATCTATTCTCTGCTTCTGTAAAAGGGTGAGGTATCCCTTAGTGAATTTGTGAGGGTGAGGTATCCCTCTAGTAAAAGGGTGAGGTATCCCTTGGTGTAAAGAAGGTGAGGTATCCTTCAAAGGGGGTAAGGTATCCCTCTAGTAAATAGGGTGAGGTATCCCTGTTGTGTAAAGGTTGCAAGCACCTGTTGTTAAGCTTGTATTGAATAGTGAAAAATCTCGAACTGTGTTTCAGGGACTGGACGTAGGCCACAAGTGGTTGGTGGTCGAACCAGGATAAATATGGTGCCTGCTTTTCTACCCCTTATTCTCTTTATCTTTATGCACTTTATTTATTCTTGCAATTTAATTATTATCTGTTCTTCTTATGTTCTTCTCATTCACAACTTTTAATAATTAAATTCAGTATAATTCATTTGTTTAAGGCCTTTGCGAAAAATCTTTAATTACTCAATTCACCCCCCCTCTTGAGTACTGAAGCCACTTGGGTAACAGATACCTGAACAAGAAATATGATTTTATTAGATATAAGTGGGTGCAACTGAACCTGTGGCTTGGCCTTCTCTCACTGCTTGATCACAGACCCAAAAACCTTGATGGTGGGAAATTAAGCCTAAAAATAATGTTAAGTGTAACACCCCAATTTTTAGAAAATGTTCCGAATGTACTGTTTGCTGTTTTTCAAGCTTTTGTGTGAATGACCGTTGTGTCCCTATTTTCTGTTTCTCGATTTCTGTATGAAATACAAATACGTTTATACAGGCTCAAATTTTATTTGATCTTTTTACGTAATTTGTTTCGAGACGGTAAAATAAAAGTTTTTCCGAGCTACTGTTTTAATTTTTCTGAGAAATATACAGACAATTAATACTGTCTGTAATTTTATTTGAACTTTTTGGATGATTTGCTATGTCGTGGGGAAAAATAGAAAAATGACCATTTCGTCCCGAATGTGCTGTTTGTGCTGTTTTTGGTGTTTTTAATTATTTTCTACTTGATTTAGTGTTCAATATTACTGTCTGTGATTTTATTTGGACTTTTTGTGCGATTTGCTCTAGACGGAAAATAATATTTTTCCGGCTAGGAAATCTTGTTTTAAATATTCAGTGGGGGATCTTACTAAACCCAATTCTGAATGAGACGATTAGTAATCTTTTAATTTTTAGGATTTAACTGTCTAATAAAATAATTTTGTGTATTATTTTATTAATCAGTATAATTAAATGATAGTGGACCCAGAAATATTTTGCGGGACCCACGTTTAGCTAATACAGTTAACTTAGTAGCTTAATTAAACATCATTAAGAGTGGAACCTTCTTGAACATAGTGACTAAGCTAGATGACTAGGTCATTAGTGACTAAGCTAGATGACTAGGTCATTAGTGACTAAGCTAGGTGACTAAGCTAGATGACTAAGCTTAAACCAACCAATGAGAGCAAAGCTTGTTAATCAAGGCTTAATCTTGACCTTTGATGCATCCAAGGGCTTGGATGAAGCCAAATCCATGCACACCTTGCATGCCCATTGAATGCTACGGCCAAGGGAGGTGGAAGACCATTCTTCACTTTTCTTTCATGCAAATTTCTCTCTTCTCTCTCATCCAAGAACCCTAAACACCATTGATGCTTTTCTTGTGAAGCATTCGGCCAAGCCAATACCTACACCATCCAACCACCTAAAATTTCATTTAACCAAGTTTTCTAAACCTAAACACAATCCTAAGAACATCTCTAGTTGGGAGTTCTTGCTAAATTCCTTCATTTGAAGTTTGAAAACCTACTTGGAAGATTCAACCAAGAAGGTGAAATTTCTAGTTTTTCTTTTCTAAACTCTTTTTCAAAGTTCTAAGCCATGATTTCTCCATGGTTTAAGCTCTCTTTCTATGGTTAGTAATTTGTAGTTTTTGTTTAAGCTTGTTAGGTTCTTGAAAGAGGAAAACCGAAACTCTAGGAGGAGTGAAAGAATCCTTTTGTCTTCATTTAAGGTAAGAGGAAGACAAATCTTATCATCTATGGATGGTGGTAAGAAGATGGAGGGTGGTTTTGTGATTGTAGAATCCATAAGGATTCATTTGTGTAGTTGTTAGTAGCTTGTTAATATGGTTGTGTATTTGTTAATAGCTTTCCTATTTGTTGTTTGTAATAATTTGCATGTCTACAAGCTTTAATTTGCATGTCTACAAGCTTTGATAATATTGCATGTGTTAGAATTATATGATAATGTATAAGATGTGAATAACATGTCAAAGAATGCATGTGTGTTCCAAAGAACACTCCACAATACCCACGGTTTCAATCCAAGAGGGGAACCAAAATGTTCTCTTAATGTTTTTAAAAGGTAATTTAATTAATCTAGGAGAATTAGCAAGATATCAAGTTGTTTAGATTATGAAAAATGAATTTAGAAATCAAATAGCATAAATTTCTAAGTTTCGGCCAACATGCCAAACCAAGTATCCATGGTTTCTAAAATTAAATCCAAACTTTTTTTAAGTATAAGAATGCAATATGTGTTAAAAAGAATTTTTCTAAAATGAGTTTTAAGGAAAAGAATCAATTAGAAATAAGTTTGAGAACTTAGAACTAATGATTTTGTTATTAGAAATGAAATACAGTAACTTTCGAAAATTTCTAACATATAGCTCATGCTGTATTTTGAAGCATGTTAGTAGTTTTCAAAAGGATTAATTGTATGGTTTAAAAATTTAATAAACAGAATTTTTACGGTAAAATTAGGAAACTATTAATATAATTTTCTAAGCAAAATACTGTCAATTTTTAGTAAAAACGGACAAATAAGATAGGAAAGATGTCCAAAAGACAGTATATGGTATGGAAAATATTATACGTAGCTTAAAAGTATTATTTATTATTTCTATTTATTTAAACAGTAATTTTTAAGGAATTCGGTCAAGAAAATGATTTAAAAATCTTACGCGATTGAGAAAACGTATTAAAAATCTTACGCGATTTTAAAAACAGAAAAATATATTTACGCGATTTCAAAATGTTTATAAAAATGACGAGATTGTGAAAACGCGATAAAATTTCTACGCGATTGACCGAAACAGTATTTTTTCTGGATTTCTGCTGTTGGGCTATGAGGTGAACCCGTACAGGTTTTGAGGCAGTATTTGTCCAAGTGGGACTTACTGTATATTTTTGCCATTGAGGGCATATATTTTTATACCTTGAGGGTATTCTGGTAATTTACTAATTTTTGGTAAATTTTGGTTGACGAGGTGAATCACATCGTGTTGTCGATGCGATAAACGTAGTGTGGTTCATTGTTCTAATGAACTTGAAGACGTTAGTGTACGAGATTCCATATATGGACAGTTGGTAGCTCCGCTGGGCCGTGGTAACCGATAGCACACTAATGGACTCGACACGCACTATATTTAATCGAGATTTGTAAAGTCTAGTAGTACATTTGCCCGTAGTGCCACGACGTGAGACAGTGAACTACACCACGCCTGGATGGTAAATTCCCAGTGATGTGGAGCTATAGACGCAACGTGTGACCGCGGAATAGTTGGCTGGGCAGCCGTGGTACTAATAGATTTTTGCAAGTCATTCCCTCTGATATCTGTGGTATCTGTGTTGTTTAGCTCCATGGAGTAGGAACGTGTCATATTTTCATATGAGTATATCTGGAACTTTATTTTATCTTATCTGTCTATTTTTATCTGGTTAATATTATGAGGATTATTTATCTGTTCTATTATTTTATCTGTGATGTTTTATTTTATCTGTGATATTATATGTCGTTATGATAATTAGATCTTTTTCTTTATTCTGTTACTAATTTCTGTTATAGCTTTTCATATTGCATGAATTGTATAACTGTTGTTGACGTTTTCTTATTTACCATGTTTGTGATGATTTTAGATTGTCTTACCTCTTTTCTGTATTGTGTATATTTCCTGTATATTTATTTTATGCGGTAAAGAGTTTGAGGAAGAGGAAGAGGAACAGCCTCTTGAGGTTCTGTACCCCGAGGAGGAGGAAGATCAGCTAGCCGACGACCAGTTTGACGATCAAGAACCATCTGATCATCCATATCCATTGGATTGATTAGTTTGGTATGGCGGTGCCTGGATTCTTGGGATTTGTGACCCTCGAGTTTCACGGTGGATCGTTAGCGTGGCACATGAGACGAGATAGAGACTCCTTGACGTATGCGGGACGGATGATAGTGACCCTACGTAATAGGTTTGATGACGAGCCAGTGATGACGACGACGGTGTTTCTGCATTTAGAGTTACCTTTATCCATTAGGCGTCATTGGGGTGGTGTTTCCACTGAGCCTAGTGAGATGACACTCGTATCGACTGCGCGGTCTCATGTCCGCCGAGTGTCGAGGCATCCTGGATATTTGTCTTCTGATGAGTTTCCTGAGAGTGATCCATCAGAGGATTGAATGTTCATGATGTGATTTGGGCGCGTCTGCGTATGGTTGTAGAAATTGCTTTACTGTTTTTATTTACTGTTCTGTTTAAATATTTGTAGTTGTAGTTGTAAATTATTTGTATAACTTATAACTTAGAACATATGTATATTATGAGTGATGTTGTTCTGTTTATTTTATGTTTCCGCATTATTTTTTTTTATATAATCTGTTTAACAGGAATTATTTTACGACCCAAATTATTATGTAATAAATGTTTTATAACTTGGGTAAATTTTATTTATTTTCTTTATATATGTGACATCCTCCAAAGAGGTGTTACATTAAGCTCAATGAAAGATGGTCTCCAAGCTGTTTGCTTGTCCAGAAAACAATGATAAATTGAAGCTAGCATTTTAGAGAAGATTGAAAGGTTTGACAGTTGTTCAACATGATAACAAGATATAAATTGTCTCAACTAAGAAAGAATGAAAAAAATGTAGCCAGCAAAGTGAAACAATGGCAGAAGAATTTCATCTGAATTCACTTTTTGTTTTTTTTTTAATAATTACTTTCTCGAAGTGATTATTTTATCTTTTCAAGTATTTCAGAAAATTATTACTACAACTTGAACTTAAGATGTTACCATGATTAGCATGTGTTTACTGTTAGTTAGAAGTTAGTTAAATTGGTTTGTTGAATCAAGTTGTTTATTTGTTAGTCACTTTCTATTTTTCTATGTAAGTATTAATTTATTGTATACACTTTTCACTTTTCAATAAAATCTTATCCCTTGAATTCTCTCATTTCTCTCCTAGATGTCTATTTAAATTATCACTCACTCTAAACACCAAAAGAAAGCTCATTAATCATAACAAATTCTAATTATTTTCTGTAAAATCCAGCTTACAAACCAATGTGAGTAACTTATATCAAAGTTGAACTCCTAAGAATGGCTTGATGTCAACATACAAGTACTTGATTTGTATAACATTAATTCCAGCCTCACCTTTAGTATTTGGTACCTCTTTGTTGCAAGCACAACAAACCTTAAAAAGCTAATTCCAGCTTGGTCTCAAACTCAATGACTTGACACAATGTTGTGATTAGAGTATAGTGATTCATAAAAGAGTTAATAAAAAAAAACTTAATGTTAAAAAGGAGTATACTTTCAACAACATTAAAAAATTCTCATAAATAACAAATAAAAAAGAATAAAAAAAATTATACAAAAAAACAGAACAAATAAAAATAATTTATTTTAATATTTTGTCAAAAACATCCCACTTTATCAGTTACCACCACACTGCATAACATTCAAACTTGGTCTAAAGAAATGGAGGTCCAGTTAAAAAAAGCACACAAGAAAAAAAGTTGAAAAAGGGAATTTGAGGTTGCTTGTACTAAGCAGAACATAAGCACTTAAATGAGGCAGCTTTAAATCAGTTTGTCTGATTAAAACTACATTCAGATCAGATGCGTTCATTCATATAAGTGTCCAAAAACCAATCTAGTTTTAGAGCTGCTAAGCCTTTTTCTATGTTATTTGATGAGCATTTGATGCCTATGTAATACTCCAATCTTAACACAACATTATTTTTTCTATCCATAGTGGGCCTTTGATTTATGTTTTATAGCTTAGAATAGCTTTAGATATGATGAATGAATAATTGAAAGCATAGTACTTTATATATATTTGTTTAATTTGAAAGCTTAGTATGCTTTCTGCATAGAAAGAAGCATAGAAATAATTATAAATTTTAAAGAAGAATTTGAAGAACTCCTAGAAGAACAAACTACCTTAAAATTAGAAGTAAATTAGGAAACAAATGGACAAGTTAGTTGAATTTGGGCCTAGCCTTATATAGAGGTAGTCTTATAATGTGTCATTCTTTGCTAGAGAGTAAAATAAGAGATTAAGCTACTCTAAAAAATGTGTACTCTAATTTAATAAATAAGGGTGGATAGGGCTTGCCTTAAAATCTAACAATTAGTATTTTTTTTAAGTTAAAAAAATGAAACTTGCGTATTACTTTAAGGAAGGAAGGGAACGTAGGATTTCTCCTCTTTGCATATTCCCTGAACCCACCCATAGAACTATCTTTTCAGGATTGATATCCCAAACAGCTCTTTATTAGATCACCTTTTCTTACAAGAAGCCCTAACAAGAACTTTCCCACAGTAACAGTAAACTATTACATTTCACTTCAATGCCCAGCCTACACAGTTCAGAATCCCTCATCCCTACCCTCATCCCAAATACAAATACTCAATCCGAACCAGCAAAAATTACTGACAAAACAATGTCAATCACTGACTAACAAATTTCTAATTTTATTTTGGTATTTCCCAAATGCTTAGTAGTTTTCACCGTGATTAAGTGATACATAATCTTTACTATTAATACTCGATCACAGTTCAACATAAATGTTATATGTAGCTATAGCAAACAAAGGAATATCGCAAGAAGGAACATGGCATCAAGCATAAACTTCTTATAAGCATTGGTTTCCAACGAAAAAAAGCAAAAATTGAATCTATGCAATTGAAAAAGCTTACAGAAGCAGCTCATTCTTATTTGAGACGCTTTTTGACAAAGTTGGCAAGCTTCTTTTTATAACATTCTCCAGCCTCACTATTGAAACAAATTGCATTGTGTTCCAGTTAGTCAGCCAAAAGTTAAGGAAACCAGATATCACATTAATTTTTTTTAAAAACAAAAAAGAGTAACGAAGAAATAATTCAAAGATAGAGGAACTAGAACAATTTCATCATTTCTCCTTGCAAGACAGCCCTTAAAATCAATTTTTCAATTAAGTCCTGCATCAAAGAGCTGCATGCCTTATTTAATTTTTCTTTTCAGCAAAGTGGGTGAGTGCACCCAAACATAGTAGTACAAAGAGAAACCCCTAGCACAATGAAAGAAACAAAAGTAACACCTAACAACATAAAAGCAATTAGTTCCTAAAGACCACAAGTATCCAAAAGTCCAAAACGATATGCCAAAAGCATTTGAAATACAGTAAATGCTAATGAATGAAAGAGTAGTAGTGTACTCACAAAAGCATTTTATCAAACACCTAGTAGATACTATAATAATCCCAACCCATGTTCTATTACAGGATTGTTAGAAATGGGAAGATAATGGACTAAAAATTTTTTTGAGTTCACCATTGTGTTTTTCAAAAATGAACTTTGAAAATTTCAAAACCAAAAACTAAAAAACAGACCACACACATCAGTACTCAAATCAAAATGCACAATAACAACCACCAAATATTACATAAAAACACATCTCATAATCCAAATATTAGAAACCATAGGTGTTTCGATATAAAAATGTAAGAACTATAATGAACTTACGGAATAAAGGGACTCATAGAGCTCTGCCAAATCGATAGAGAAGGGACTCACCTAAACAAAAGGACTCACAAAGCTTCAAATAAAGGGACTCACAGAGCTTCACAAAATCAATGTTGGCCTTGTTCTGCACCTTTCAATTCCAGAGCTCTCACAACAGATTGACAAAAAAAAAAGGTCAATCTATTAATGATTTCTTTTCATGTTGGCGCGATGGCTTTGGCAGAGGCAGAGGTTGAACAGATCTGGGCACCTGCAAGCTCGTGTTAGCGCGACGACTTTGGGGCAGAGGCAAAGGTTGAACAGATCTAGGCTTTTAGTGAGAATGAGAATGAGAGTGAGAGCACGAGGGAGAGAGAAAGAGAAAGAGAGAGGGTGAGAGTGAGAGCACGAGAGACAGAGAGGGTGAGAGTGAGAGTGAAAGTGACAGGGTGAGAGTGATAGGGAGAGCACGAGGGAGAGGGAAATGAAAATGGTAGTTTGTGAGGGAATTTTTTTTGCTGAGAGGGAAATGAAAATTTATTTTTAAAAAAAAATATTTTAATTAAAATTTAAAATTAAAATAATGGCAGTTAAAACTACCGTTTTAGTCATTCAACTGTCGTTTTTTACTTGTAAAATATGGTAGGTGCATAACTACCGTATTATACTGCATATTACGGCAGTTTTTTAGAATTGTCGTATTAAAACTGCCGTAATTTGCATGTTTTTTTTGTAGTGTATGGTCCTTCCTATGATGAGATACAATGTGCATATGTTGAATTATATGATGGCTTGTTGTTTTTAGAAAAAAAAAATTATCTTGTTTGGTAAACATTTCCTCCATTGAAAATGAAATTGAGACTTTGAAAAATGAATATACTTTTCTTGATGAGGAAATGTCTTTGAAATGTGAAACCTCAACTTATTGTGAAAAGTGCATTGATTTAGAAAATCAAGTTGGGGACTTATCTTTCAAATTTGCCAAAGCTAATGATTCTAATTGCTTATATTCTATGCTTGTTAATGATAATAAAATTAATGTTATTACACATGAAAATTCAAGCAAATCTTATAGCAAAAATAGTTTGGAATGTAAAAATAATAAAAGGCTTAAGTTTTTCAAAAAAGATCTTCAAAGGACTAAGTCATCATTAAATTCAATTGTTTGCAATTTTTGTGGTCATCTAGAACATATTTCTCATTTATACAATTATAGAAGAAATCCTTATATGAGAAATAGTACGGTATGGGTTCCTAAAGATCTTAAAGGCTCTAGTACTAATATTCAAGGACTCGAGATGAAATAGGTACCAAAATGTCCTCCTAGTGTTTCAATTATGCAAAAAATTTCTCAAAAGGATGGACTAATTGGTCAAAGGAAAGAGGAATCATCAAAGAGAATGCTTCCAAAGCCCCAATGACAGAAGTTTTGGTCAAAGAAGGAAGATGACTTCAACCAAAGCTTCTCAAGTACAAAATGTAGAACTTGTAAAGTTCAAGACTCCAAAAGATAAGCAATTGATAAGAAAAAGTATTTCCTTGATTACCAAGAACAAAGTATCAAAAGCTTTTACCTCTTATGCATATTCCTTGTAGGCCTTAAATGATTGAAAGATTCATGTGTACTTGGTAAAATTTGAATATTATGTTTGGAACATGATTATGTACATTCTTATTATACCACAACTTATTAATTTATTATATATCTTGGTACATAAGGTTCTATGATGCCTAGATATGCTTGTTATATTTTGAATTGTCTATATATAATGAATATAAGCTGTTATTGGATATGTACTTAATGGTAATTGATTATTTAGTTTGTTGTGTTCAATTTACATACTATGAAAAATTTGATCTTTATGAGAGCATAATGAATTAATTAATACTGACTAATCCTCATGGATCCAAAATTAGTGGATACCAAATAAAGTACTATGAATTGTGCTGTAGGGTGATAACTACCTCAAGCAAGCATTTAAATGGAATAATATTATTCAACTTGAGGTTAGTAAAGCTCAAAAAGACTCAACTTCTATAAAGGGTGCAAAGAATCTCTATTCTTTCATGAATACTTGAAGCTTGGAAGTTGGAGTCACTTACAAAAACTCAAAGACTACAATTTTAGTGATATCAATCTCTTATCCTTATTTATGTTTTAAGTTGAATATCATATGATATTTGGAGAAGTAAAGAGTTGTGTTATGACTTAACATGCCTTAAGTTGTACTTTTCTAGCATTGTGTCTTGAAAGTGTCTTTACATATGCTAACATGCTAGATATATACACACTTTGTTTGGAATGACATGTTTTATGGTAATATCTTTGTTCTTAAGCTTGTGACCAATTCTATTTGCTCAAATATAGAAATTCAAATGTTTATAAGTAGTTCTAATCATTTCTCTTTGATGCTTAATTGTCTTATATACTTACTAGAGATTGGAAAGTTAAAAGTTATATGTCTTCTTGTTTGAAATTGCTAGATATGTTCATATCTTGAAAACAAGAAGTAAATGATTCATCTTATGCGTTGAACTTGTCTTTGAACTTCAATGTATGAAACTTGAATCATGTGTGGATACTAGAATTTCTTACTTGATATAACATGCCTAATATGATCATTGTTTGCCCAAAATGCCTATATAAGTTTTTATGATGATCATGTGTTTCTTGATAAACTTGAATCATACCTTAAAATGTTTAAACCATATTTTTGGATTCAAGTGCATATGTGCTTTATGCATTCATGTTAGAGCTAACATTGCATGGTTAATAATATGGTACATGATTTACATTATATATCAACCTAAATTATGTTTATAAATGGGCTAAAATGATATTTGATGATAGCTTATGATTTAGAGAACTTTTGAAGTTAATTTTGCAAGTGTTTCTATGTGTTTCAAATATTGTCATTAAATATTGAAATATCAAGCATAAATGGATAAAGAGAAGAGTTGAATAAAGAGGGACATAAGGAGACTTTCTTCAAGTGTAATGGAATTGAATATGCAATGGAAGAAAGCTCAAACTCAAAAGACCAATAAACAAAGAACATTCTAAAGAAGCATCACTCTCTCAATAAGTATCTTTATCCCTAAGCTATTGTGGTATTCTATATGCTATGAATTGTATTATACTTGTTGATAAATTGATCTTAAATGATTAGATACTTTCCTTACATGAGAAGTATGCTTAGTATTGACAAAGTGCCTAATTGGATATTAACTTGCTAATTTTGTCATTGCATATAGGGTGGATGATATTAGTTCTATACATACTTTGATCCCTATAGCATATTTCATCTAGGTAAATGTTTGATATCTATGATTCTTTTGATCTATGTTTGATATATATATATATTTTTTAACTTGGCTCTGATCACTCTTAAGGAATATGTAGTTTAATATAAAACCCCTCTACCTTTCTAAAATGTTTTTGAAAGTGTAATATGTCTTTATAAAATTCTTTTTGAAAGGGGGAGAAGTTTTAAAATGGTTTTTGATTGATGGATTAAGAATACGTATCTTTTTACCTTGTTTTCCTTTATGGTAATATGCTTACATGACCTTGGCATACATATTTCACTTTATCCATCTTGTGCTTCAATGAGGAGGAGTCTAGCTCTTAAATTGTTGCTTATATCTCTTGGTTTACATCCTTGTTTGACATGAACTATTTTATTGTTAATACTATCAACATGTCAACGAAGACCATCTCTTATTCTATTTCCCTCTATCAATGAAAGAATGTAAAGATTCTTAAACTTCATATCTTTTTATTCTTTCATTAAGAAATGCTTGATATATAGTAAGTTGTATGATCTTTCATTTGAAAACCTTAATTCCATGACCTTATATGGATGTTTTGTAACTTTCATTAAGCGGTAATTATTTATCTTATGGTATGCAATACATTATATGTTAGACATTATTTCTTAAGCTTATTGTTATCATATGCTAAATGTTGATGTACCAAAATGTGATAAGCATTACAAGATTAATCTTTCATATCTTGAAAGCATACTTGACTCATCTCTCTATTCTTGAATCATATGTAAAATCAACTAGGGGCAATAATTATGTTTTGAATAACTTGAAGAAGCTTTTGGTTTTGATGATCCTACTCTTTTTGGCAACATGAGTTTTATTTATAGGGGGAGAGACAATATTTTCTTTCCTTCCTATGCCTTTTTGTTGATGTCAAATAGGGGGAATGAGAATTGGAAAGAAAAATATGTTCATGTGCTTATTATTTGATATGTTTATATTTCTCAACATATTTTTCTTTGGTGATTTGTCATCATAAAAAAGGGAGAGATTGTAGAAATAAGTTTGCCTTAATGATTTAATGTGTTAAGTTTTGATGATGACAAATGCATTACAAAAGTATATTGATCATGTTACATAGATGTGCTTAATGAGATATATTGTATCATGTATGATTATATACTTTATCTAGTTATATTTCACTTAATAATCATGCAATGAGATATTGTAGCATTCTTTATATAATATCTCCAATAATGCTTTATATGAGTTATAAATTAGTATTGGATTTGGCTCTACTTAAATGAAAATGTGCAAAGTGTTCTTTGTTGCATCCTATATAGAGCATATCTATCAATAATTGATAAATGTCTTATATAGATATGTCTACGAAAGTCTTATATGCATGTTAGAATAACTAGAGTTATACATTTATGAATAATGCATATGAAAATATTGAATTATGAATTTGAACCAACTATATTTGTTTAAGTGAGCAATACTTTGTAGGATAATCAAAGTACCAAGAGTAAGCATTGCAACAAGAAAGAAAAAGATCACAATCATGCTCAATTCAAGAAGAATGAAAATGATAAGATGTTATAAGCATTTGCAAGATTTGAAGAGAAGAAATTTTTAGAAGCTTGGATTACATCAAGTTCATGAACTTCACATAGCTAGGCATTTGTTTCAACGCCTCAGCAAATAGTATGTTAATGTGAAGCTTCTTAAAAATCTCCAAAAATTTTTGGAATTGAGCATCAAGCTTTTGCTTTGCTAGCTAGTTAGGGAAAGGTGGAGGTGGTGTCATGGGCTTGTCCTCCTTTTTCTTGTCTTCAACCTTTCCTTTTTCAATTTCTTCATTTTTCTCAACATTCTTGCTCACAACATCTTCATCTTGTGCCACTTCAACCTCCTTTTCAAGTAATTTGGTCTTTGGATTACCTTCTATCTCCTTCCCACTCCACAATGATATAACCTTGCAATGCTTATTAGATGCACCCTTAGGATTGTTGATGGTGTAACTTGGAAAACTCCCTAGGGGCCTGTTATTTAGAGCTTGGGCAAGTTAGCCCACTTGAGTCTCAAGACTCCTTAATGAAACTACTTGGCTTTGTATCAACGCATCATGGGACACTAGCCTTGAATCAGTTTTGGTCATATAATCTTGTTGACTAGTCATAAATTAAGTAAACATTTTCTCCAAATTGGAAGTTGAAGTTAATGTTGAAGTTTGGGCTTGAAGGGGGCTTTGTTGTTGAAAACTTGGAGAAACACGGGGTGCTTCTTTATGCTGATAAGACAATGAAGAGCCTTGAGCATTTCCACCCTATGAGATATTAGGATGGTTTCGCCAACTAGGGTTATAAGTGTTACCAAAAACATTGTTGTGACTTGGCTGACGGAATTGACTAGCATATTGTACACTCTCCAAGCTAGTCGTACAATTAGTAGTGGAGTGAAGGTCCCCACAATGATCACAAACTTCTGGTGAGCTATTGGCTTCACTTGCTACTGAACTTACTCCCATGATGTCAATTTTCTTGGAAAGAGTTGCCACTTGAGCTGTGAGCGAAGTGAGAGCATCTACCTCATGTATACCGGCAGTTGTTCTCCTGGGAGTAACCCTTTCTGTTGGCTACTAATAGTTGTGGTTAGTCATTTCCTCTAAAAGGTCATAGGCTGCATCCGCTGTCTTGCTCATTAGAGCTCCTCCAGCTACTGCATCAATTATAGATCGAATGGATGTAGTCAAACTATTATAAAAAGTGTGTACCAACATCCATTTTGCTATACCATGATGGGGGCACTTCTTTAGTAACTCCTTAAATCGCTCCCATGCCTCATACAAAGTTTCTCCTTCAAACTACCTAAAAGACAAGATGTCATTCTTGTACTTCATTGCTTTCATGGGAGGAAATAATCGATCTAAAAACTTCTGCTCTAGCTCTTCCCAAGTAGTGATGGAATGCTCTGGTAAGGATTAGCCCTATCCCTTAAGGAAAAAGAGAAGAGCCTCAAGTGAGCTGCATCATCAGTCATCCCGTGATACTTGAAAGTATCACAAATCTCCAGGAAGTTGGCTAGATGAGCATTAGGATCTTCATGGGGTAAATATCTAAATTGCACATTATTCTGAATGATCTGGATAATAGCAAGCTTGATCTCAAAAGTTTATGCTTGTACAACTGGCCTTATAATGCTAGATCGAATTCCTCTCGCACTTAGGGTGGTATATTCTCTCAAAGGTCTTTCAGAATTTGCTTCCTCTGCTATCTCAGATTCGCTATCCAAATTTAGTACTTGCTCTTGCACTTGTTGTTCTCTTAGCAATCTACGAAAGGTCCTCTCAATCTCGGGATCATAAGAAAATCGAGATACACTTTGAGTTCTATGCATACAAGAGCCAAGTACCTGAAAAACAAAACAAACAAACAAAATTTGAAATAAGAGTTGTGAATAGATATAAGAAATAACACAAAATCTAAACTCAATCCCTGACAACGATGCCAAAAACTTATTGGTTGTTAAATCCGCAAGTGCACGGGTCAACAAGTAATATATAAGAGTAGAGTATCGTACCCAAGGGATTGATAATTAGAGGCGTGCTAAAACTTAACCAATTACCACACATTCTTACCTAAGTAATAAAAAATCGAGAATGGTTTGCAATTGATTTAACAAATTAAAAGGAAGACAAACTAGAATGTACCAAACGCTAAATTCACAAGAGAAAGATGAGAATGATTAAGGCCTAGGGGTCCCTATTCACTTGCTACTTCAATGAATAACTTGCACTTCACAAGCATCAAACAATAAGTTAGTTTTGCTAGCTAAAACAAGCAATGGGTAAAGGCCTATGTCTAGGACAAATACCAATGTTAAACATATCCAATCCACTATGTGTCTATGTGAGTTAGCACAGGAATTACTCATTAAGACCATATATCAAACACTTGTTATGCATGACCAAGGAGTATGTATCCATCCTCTTAGTTAATCAACACACCCAAATCAGTAGAATGTAATTAAATATACATCAACCATACCATATTCATATTCACAACATCCTATTTCTAGTTCTATTGGAATACTAAAATCATCCAATTGATGTCCAATCAATAACAAGCATTAAGCATAAATATGGAGGAACAAAACAAATTTCATTGAAAGAATACTCAAACAATTACAAGGTAATCAAATCCATAGCAAGATCCTAGAGAGCTCCTAGATTAGAGTTTATTTACATATCATGAAAGAGGAGAAAACTAATGGAGTCATGAAACCCATCAAATTACAAATCAAGAGAGAAAAGGGAAAGAATGATCAAGAATAGTGAGAATTCAATGCTTAATCTTCCTCCTTGATCTTGATTCTTCACTTGAATCACTTCTATCTTCCAAGATTTTCTCCTTTTCTCCCTTTCTCTATGAAGCTCGTGCTTGGTCAAAACCAAATGATCCCCTTCTTCCTTCTAAAAATTAGATAATAAGCGTTAATTTCGTGTGTCGGCATTTTTCCCACGCCTAGGCGTGGTTATGAATCACGTGCTTTGCCTCTACTAACCACGCTTAGGCATAGCTTTTCCACGCCTAGGCGTGGATGTCTCTGCCTGAATCTTTCTAGAAACTTGAGAGTGCTATGCCTAGGCGTGGATTTTTCATGCCTAGGCATGGGTTAGCAGCCCTTCCTTCTCTCTTGCATCATTTCCTATTTGAGCTCTTCTTTGCTTCCTTATCCATTCCAAGGTCTTTCCATCTTGAATATCTGCTTCAAAATAATACCGAAGTCTGTTAAACTATGATTAATTCAAATTCCTTAATTAAAATTCTCAAATATGCAATTCTTAATCATTTTTTAGTTAACAAACTCACATCATTAAAGTCATGCAAGTATTGAACATCTGGCTAGAAAACTTAAGGATAGCATGCTCCTATATATTTAATTTCAAGTGAAATAACTTCATTTCCTGAAGTTATCAGTAAAGCACCATGATTATTAACTGATATGCTATTATTGTACTTCCCTTGCATTTCAATTCTTAGCAAAGAATGCAATTAGGGTTAATTTCATGTTGTCTTACTTTTGAATTGCTAACATGGTCTATATCCATATTTATGTTTTTAGTATTGTTAGAATAAAGCCCACGTTTCACGTGTTAAACATGTGAAACATGTGTCATAGCTGACTCATAATGGGGATTACAAGGTATTGTAATCACCAATTCATAGGACTTAGTGTTTGTATTTAATTCATTCATGTATCATTCATGTACCATTATGTATATAAATACTAGTTTATTTGTGTGTGAAGAGACACACAATTCCTCAAATCATCTCTAATTCTATATGGTGTCAATAGTAGGTTAAGAGCTTCACACCATTGTGCATCACTAGTGGTTTCTCGTGCCCATTCTTATCAAACCAGTTGCGCCTCCACGAGCTGTGGATTTTTCGGCAACACCCACCACTGTCGATGACCTAGAACAGCAGCAGAAACTATTGATCGGCTTAATCGCTGCGGACCCACCGCCACCCGCCATCGTATGTGCCCCCACACACAGGTCCCACATTCTGCTTCTTTACTCATGCGCCAGTGCATGTGAGCGCATGCCGCCATCTCTAAGCACTATATTTCTCTGACGACACCGTCGACCATCCCTTACCCCTTTCCAACCTCACCTCCATTCTCTTAGCCTATACCAACCCGCAACCCTATCTTACCTTTTTGTTTTTTTTTTCGTTTGCACTATTACGAGAACCATTTCTAATCTTTTTTTATCCTTACCAGCATGTCTACCTCATACTCATCTTCTGTCGTTAGCTTCACCATTGTCCCATTGATCCCATGTGACAAACTGGTGGAGGCAGCCAATTACACATCTTGGGTTGTTATTGTGGAGTTATGGTTTGAAGGACAAGGCCATCATGAACACCTAGTCAAACAAGCCAAGGACATTCTCGATAAGGACCAGGTCAAGTGGAAATAAATTTATGCTTCTCTTTGTAGTGTATTTTGGTTCTCCATTAATATTAAGCTTCAACCTCAAAATCATGCTTTCTTTTCGAACTTGCTATGTTGTGTGGGTCAAGGCTAAGAAATTGTACTTTAATGATGTCAATCATCTTTGCAACATTGTTTCTAACCTGATCACCACTAAGAAACAAGACATGGATATGGAGACCTATCTAAGTAAGCTTGAAACTTTGAATGCTGAGTTTGATGCACTTATGCCCTTCACTGACAATGCGGACAAACATGCCGAACAATGTGAAAAGTTCCTAATAGTCCTTGTTGTAACTATAACATCCCGAAAATTAATAATTTCAGAATAAATGATCATTTTACAATATTTGGGATTTTCTAGAATTTTTCTGGATTTTTCTGAGAACGCAGAATATTTTAATATATTTCTCGTTTTACGTGCGCACCGAGCTGAGAATTGCTGAGGTCAGTGTAACGCTCCGGAAACTAATTATTTCGCCACCAATAGTCATTTTCTAATATTTGTGATTTATGTGAATTTTTTTGGAATTTTTTGGAAACGATGAATATTTTAATATATTCCTCGTTTTGCATGAAACTTGAGCAGAGTCGTGAAAACGACTGTAGTGCTTCAAAAATTAGAAAATTATATGACGAATAGTCGTTTTATAATATTTGCAATTTTTGGGAATTTTCTGGGAATTTTTCAGAACTGTAGAATATTTTAATATATTCCTCGTTTTGCGTGCGCACTGAGCAGAACCAGAGAAACGCGATGTTTTCTTTGAGAACCTTGGACTATGGACATGTCGACGGGGGATCTTACTAAACCCGAGACTTGACACAGTTTACGAGGTTTCATAATTTTCGAGAAATCTTTACAGATACAATTAAATCAATACAAATGAAAAATTCATCATCGGATTAATTAAATACTTGACTTGTCAAATTGTAACTATTATCTCTTGGATAATAGTGTGTAATAAAAATCCTATCTCATTATCCTAATGTAATCTACTTTATGTCAAATCTATCTACTTTAATTCAAATTTATTGATTAAATAATCAAAGCTTCCTTAAGAAGCTTTGACCCAAGCATTGACCCATGTGCTTTAGCTTCTCTTGGAAGCCAATTTCACTCTCTCTTTTCTCTCTCCACTCACGGCTGAATGCAGCCCAAAGCAAGTGAGAATTGCTTGATTCATTAATTCATTTTATCATTTGAATTCATTAATTTCCAAAACACTTTCTCTCTCTACCATTTCTTCTTCTTTCTTCTTCAACATTTTCTCCTCCTTCTCTCTACCTCCACCATGAGCACGAAATTGAAGCCCCTCCTTCCTCCATTTTTGTTCATCTTTTCTCCTCTCCAAGCTCATTTCTACACTTGCCTTCACCTCCTCTACCTTCTTTGTGTAGAAAGTTTCTCCATTTTCCATTTCTATCTCCATTTTCTCTCCACCTCTTCTCTTCTTCCTCCTCTTAGATCCGAAAATTCCAGCCACCATTAGAGAGTCTCTTCTTCACTTTTCTCTCCATAAATACCATTTCTAGACTCCTCTTAACCTCCTCTACACTTTCTCTTTAGAAAATCTCTTCAAAAATCCAACTTTTCTACCCCTCCTTCCTCAAATCCGAAAATCACTCCTCCATGGATGGCCAAGCTTTTTGATTTTTCTCTCCACTAAACACATTTATACACTCATCTTCATCTTCTCTACAAGTTTCGTTTGGAAGGTTTGCTCAAAATCCAACTTTGTCTCCATTGTCTTCCAAGGTAAAGATTCTTGATTTCTCTCCATTTTCTTCTCATTTTCGATTTCCTTGGTTACCTATGTGACCAAGGATCATTCTTTTCAAGCTTTAAATTTGTAAATATGAGAATTTGACCACTTTATGGTTCTCTTGAAGGTGGAATCCGAAAATTACAAATAAAGGAACCAAGGAGTTGTTTTCTTGCATTGTCTCCTCTAGGTAAGAGGGAGACTACTCACTTCAACCACTTATGGTGGTGAGAAGACTTTGTGTGTGTGTGTTGATGGAGAAATCCATCCTTGTATGCTCTTTGTATGCTTGCTTGAATTATAAATTTTGTATAATTTAGTATTTTTGAATTTGATTGATACTTGATTATGCTATTGAATATGTTTGATATATTAATTGTGTTTGATCATGTTGGGGTTGCTAAATGGAAAATTTGGAGTTTCCTACCTCAACATGGTGCCACGGTTTTGATTAGAAATTAGGGGTGAATATTGGTTTTGTATACAAGTGAAATAAGACTTATATAATCAAAGATTGAATGATAGTATTAACACTAACGAATGGAAGACTTTGAGGGTTTAATATCCAAGAGGGGTGCCACGGTTTTGGTCTTGGTAAAAAGACAAATGGATTGATTTTGATGATCTAAATTTAAGTGAATTAAGAGTGTAACATATAATGTGATAATTGTGACCTTAGATTGATTTGTGGTAGATAATGGAATGTTGGATTGGATTATGTGATTGGAAATGGAAGAAAAACATTTGGGAACCTCTCTTGGAGAGCTACGGTTTTAGGGTGAAAATTGGATAAATTATGGTTAATGTGTAACAAGCATTAGACTAGAATTAATTAAGTGACAAAATAGAATTTAATGGAAGAAAAGTTTGAGATTGAAGCCTAAATGATGGCTACGGTTTTGAGGCATAAAGATTAGGGTTCTTGGTGAGCTAATTTGATAAGCGAACACTTAAATGAATTAAGGGAATGACATGTAGTATGATGACTTGAGAGAATTTGGGATTGTAACCATTGTGAGGCCACGACCTCTAGGGCAAGTTTTAGGTAAGTATGTGGTTTGGATAATTTGGAAGCATAAGTGATTAGGTAATTAGAAACCTATGTAATAAATGGACAACTAATAAATTGGAAGAATTTAGTATAGTCAAGACTTCATAAATTTTAGAAGACTAAGAATGAGACCATTGTAAAACTTAAGGTGATTCTAAGTGAGTGAAGAGCAAGAGAGTGTAAGGCTTAATAGCTTAATTAATTTACAAGTTATAGGAAATCGAGTTGCCTTGGAATATTAAGCTAGTTGCAAGAATTGGATTTGGTCATGAACCTTGAAAAGTGGAATAAATTCTAAGTTAGGATTCATAATGAACCTAATAATGCATTAATTGACTTGATATTGATATTATGTTGTTATGGGTCCATGTGAGTGACCATGTATACATTGATGCTTATATTGGCCTAAATGTGGCATATTATGAGATTGTATGAAATTGTGGATCATACATGTGCATGCATAGTGTCTTATGCATTGTGATTGTCCTTGTGGACTGTTGTAAGGCCAAGTTGCCTAGGAGATTGAACACACCTTAGTGCGGGTGCGAATAGACAAGTGTGGGTCGTGTTATGACCTCGGGGCGTCGGGGTGCGGGTCCCTCACATGGACAGGTTTAGAGCTCCTCTGTGCCGTGGGGCAAACCGATGCAAACACACCGACGATCCGGACTTGACACTGTCCTATATCGTGATCTAGTGAAGAATGTCTGTGCAATGCCATGATTGTGCACGAGAAAATTTATTGATAGCACTGGCCTCGGCAGCCGAGTCACAGACATGTCTCCTGATCTTTCTCTCCGATTGTTTGGGTTTAGCTCCATAGAGTAGGACTTTGGGAAAGCATGCATATGAACCATGATATATTCTGGCATTATTAATGTTTAATTTCTGTAACTATGACTGACCTGATTATTATTACTGTGATGATTGTCTGATTGTTGTGCTGATTCTTGGAAATACTATTGTGATATGTCTGCTATTGCATGCTGTTGTTCTACTTTACTATAAATATCATTGTTATTATTAATTCTTATTACTGCTTACAATTGAATTGCTTTTATGATAAATTCCGCTATTGCCGTTATAAAATATATGAACTGTATTGCTTTATGGGCGCTCCGCGCCGTGTCGTTTTCTTACTGCCGCAATGGTAATGAAGGATGGGTGTCTCACCTCTTTCCTATATCTTCGTATGTCTGTTTTATACTTATATTGATAAAAGATCGTGAGGAAGATGAAGAGGGACCACACCTTGGTTGATTGGATTGGGCGTTTGGACAAGGTTTCTTCGGCTACGTACGAGTGCAGTTGCGTGGAGGCATCGATGCCTGACTTGTTGACTGGGACTCCGAGCGTCGTATGTGTATATGGGGTTGAGGCTTTGTCTGCTAGTAGTACCTATCCCTGGGTCACTACTTTTCCCCCTTTTTAGTGTTTTATTCCTGGTGTATTTTGTTGGACTCTGTAATTGTTATATTCTATGTCATCAGTGATTTGTGTAAATTGACTATATATATATATGTATAAGAGATATGATTTTATTTCAGTGGTTGTATCATGGCTTGAATACATTTATATTTCATTCGAGGCTTATATTTTCTACCTATGCAAATTGTCAAAAAAAAAAATATAGACTCTTGAGAATTTAAGTTACTGTTATCATGACTGTGACACACTTGGATTTAGTAACTGTGGTGTAATGACGATTATGCTTCGGTTGCTATATCAAGGGGTGTTACAGTAACATCCTAAAAATTATGTTAGGCTTGTATAAGGTTACATAGGTAGTCTGATACTTGTTTGGCATGTCAGTTAAGTTTTGTGACAAACTGAGTTAGTTTAGGCACTTTGTTGCAACCCCGAGTGTGAAAAGTAGCCTAAAATGATTCAGAAAATAGCATAAATTGTTATTTGAAGGGAAACAGGTCTAGATAATTTGTTTCTAGGTCACAAATAAGCTAAGTATGATGTAGTTAAAGTTTTAAGATAATTGGAGTTAATTTGGTATTTTTAAGTATACTGGTTGTGCATTTTAATGCAAAATTGACCCCCAGCAGATATGAAAAAATAAGATAAATGTGAAACAAGATTTTTAATGAATCTTAGGATTTATTTCAAACTTGTTAGAAATTAGAATACTGGATTTGATGAAATCTAAGTGTTTATAGTAGATCGGGAATTTTTAGTACAGGATAGTTAATATCCTATAAGAAGCAAAATGAGACTTTGCTTCTTATGTTTTGTGGTTTCCCATGGCTGAGAGAAAAAACAGAGGAGGGAAAGTGAGAAAATAAGGAAACCAAGGGAAGATAGAAGGGGAAGAGGAGAGGAAAGTGAAGGAAATCAAATGGAAAGATTCAAGAGTAAGTGCAAGGCTTTAAGATCTTCATCCAAGCAAGATGTAACGCCCCTTTTCGAGAGGGAACGTCACATTATTCAACATAAAAGAAAATACGAAAATTAAAATTCATGAAATCAAACTAAAGACCCAGTTCATTTTAGTTAAGATTAGTTTGTCCAACTTATCGGTACGTGAGTAAAATGACGGTATATATATATATATATATATATATATATATATATATATATATATATATATATATATATATATATATATATATATCATCAATTGTCCTTAGTTACAAGCTTGGAAATTTCCAAAAAACCAAAACTATACCTGCCCCATAGGATCATACAAATATATCCTAGAGATATCAAAATATACAGCCCACCAAAAATAATACATCAGGCTGCAGCCATCAGTAGCTACCAGTAAAATCAGTCCCTCAAATGAGGAGGGACCGTATCCGGGTCCTCAGCAGGATCCTCCTCTTCAGAGGAAACCTCCATGGGAACCACTGAACCACGGGCAGGAGCCCGAGCAGTAGAATCAAAAGAGTCCTCCTAAGGGGTGTAGTAACGATCACCCCACATCTCATGGATAGGCAAGTAGAATTCCAGTCGCAGGCTGACATAGCAGGTGAGAATCGACGTCTCATGACGTCTCCAGCCAGGGAAATCGATACATCTCCCAGATAGAAACAGTGGTCGGAACTCAAGTTGATATGCCAGTACTCTGGCCCTCCGAGGAAGGTCAGACGCACGTCGCCCAGAAATCCGTGCATGCGTGCCTCCATGCTCCACAATAGATACTAGTCTTGCTCAGACCAGAAGTCGGGAAAATCGGGAGCTTCAGTTTCTGTGCTGTCATCTTTGGTAGATACAGTACACGCACAGGTAGCAGACAATAGAAATACAAAAAGGAGGCAAGACATCCTACCATCATTACCAATTATGGCAGCCAGGAATAATACGCCGCATAACGCCCATATAACAGTCCCAAAAATAATAACAACAATGATAAGTAGAAAGTACATCTGTAAGCAGGTAAGTAGTTTCAGGCAGGCATTTATCATAATAATAATACAAATAGTTCAAATTCATATAGGATAGTAATCATTAACAGTAAAACATCTCATGATGCACATGCATACGGTATTCAAATTTTCCAACTCCATGGAGCTAGACTCAAACAGTCGGAGAGAAAGATCAGGGGACATGTCTGTAACTCGGCTGCCGCGACCAAGGTGCTATAATCAATAATTTCCACGTGCACATCCAAGAATTGCACAGACATTCCACGCTCGATCATGATATAGGACAGTGTCTCGGTTTGGATCGTCAGTGCGTTTGAATCGGTTTGCCCCACGGACAGAAGAGCTACCAACTGCTCATTGTGAAGGACCCGCACCCCGATGCCCCCAAGGTCATAACACGACCTACACTAGTCTATTCGCACCCGCACCAAGGTGTGTTCAATCTCCTAGGCAACTTGGCCTTACAACAGTCCACAGGACATTCACAATGCATAAGACTCTATGCATGAACATGTATGGTCAACATCACATACTATCCCATAATATGCCACAATTGGCTCAAATAAGTATCAACACAACATTGGTCATTCATATGGACCCACAACATCATAATATTGAAATCAAATAAGGTAATACATTTTTAAGGTCCATTATGCATTCTTATTCAAGATTTGCCATTCATACAAGAATCCATCACTTGGAAAGTTTTCATAATCGATTGAATTTCCTAACGCAGTCTATTCTCATAAAATCTCCCTTTCTAGAGGAATTCCCTTAACACATCCAGTTCCTTATTTTATTTTATTATTTATTATTTTTTTTTGGTAATATCATCATATGGGAGTCTTAGTATCATTTCACAATTATCCAGTTGATTCTGCTATGGGCGCCTAGACGCCATCTCTGTAGAGCCTGAGCACTGGTTGAGCGCCTGGGCACTAAACACAAAGCACCTGAGTGCTAACCAAGCCGCGTTATAGGGAAAATTTTCTGGGCATAGAGCGCCTAGACGCTCTATGCACAGCGCCTGAGCGCTAGTGCATTTACAAGAGTTCTGTAGAATTCATTTCTACAGAACCGTGGCCCATTCAATCTCAAAGTTTTACAGTCATTTACCAACAATCCAAAACATGGTTTATGTCATCAAAACACACAATACAAATCCATATAATCATACAAATCAAACAACTACAAAATCATAGAAATAACACAATATGACAAAGAGAGTAATCCAACATGGATTCCCTCATCTACAATAACACACAAGACATTCCTTTAACCAAGATTGGTTGAGGAGGATCATCTTCCTCTTACCCAAGTGAAGAAATCAAGAGAATCCTCCAAGAAGCTCCTTGCAAATTTCGGATTTGTGCCACCCAAAGCCCTAGAAATTTCAACTTCATTAGAATAGCACAATAGCTTGAAAAATGGAGTGTAGGTGATCACAAGAACACCCTTGAAACCGAAAATGAAGAGAAGAGAAGAAGAGTCTTGAAGCTTACCCAAAAACCCTAACTTTGAAGCTTGAAGAAAGTGATGAAGATGGTGGAATTTCAATATGCTCCAAGCAAGAAAGGTGTTTAGGAGAGGGAGAGGATTAAGAAAATGTGGTTGGTTTGGATTTTTGTGATGGATGAGTGGGAGAGGGGCTGCTGGTGCCGTGGGGTTTCTAGAGACAAGGAAGAGAAAATAATATGAAGAAGAAGAAGAAAAAGAAGAAGAAGAAAGAGAAGTGCTTTAGGAAAAATGAAAATTGATGTAAAGTAATTTAATCAAATGAAGAGTAATCCTCCCCCCCCCCCCCCCAAATGATGGTCCAGCCGTGCATGTAGGAGAGAGAAGAGGAAATGGGCTGCATTTGCATGGGGAAAATAGAAGAGAAAATTTCCAAGAAGCTTCGCACGTTCCACGATAAAATGAAAGTAAGGTTGTATCCTAATTGGGCACACTAACACAGATAAATATTTACACTGTCAGTATTGTTTTTCCTCCAGTGTAGAAGAGTTACTAATGATGAAAATAATATTTCATTATTCATCAGATGATTTTTACAGTACTGCGATTTCACTTATCGGGTAAAATTCTTGAAAAACGTAAACTTCGTAAATTGTGCTCGACCTCGGGTTTAGTTAGATCCCCCATCGACAAGTCCACAATTTAGAGTTTACTAGTCACAGGAAAGACATTGCATCTTCCCGGGTCTACACAGCTCGCACGTAAAATGAGAAATATATTAAAATATTCGACGTTTCCGAAAAAATCCAGAAAAATTTCCAAAATCTAGAATATTATAAAATGATCATTTGTAATTAATTAAACACTTTTCGGGATGTTACAACACTCCCCAACTAAAAAGAAATTTCATCCTCGAAATTTACGTACCTTAGAAAAGATATGGATGTTGCTCCTTCATCTTGTCCTCCAGTTCCCAAGTTGCGTCACCAGTCATCTCATTCCAGATCACCTTTACTAATAGAATCTCCTTGCCTCTAAGTTGCTTTATTCGTCGATCCTCGATTCTCGTAGGAGGTGCCTCATAGGTCAAGTTCTCTTTTAACTGTATTGTGTCCGATGCTATGACATGACTTGGGTCAGGTAAATATTTACCCAGTTGTGACACATGGAAGACATTGTGTATGTTGGATAGAAAAAGGGGTAAGGCTATCTGGTAGGCTACTGGACCTATCCGGCGAAGAATTTGGTAAGGTCCAAGGAATTTTGGAGTGAGTTTTCTAGATTTTAAAGCCCGGTCGACCCTAGTCGTGGGTGTGACTTTCAAGAATATATGCTCACCTTCTTCAAACTCAAGAGGCTTTCTCCTCTTGTCTGCATAACTCTTTTGCCAGCTCTGAGCGGTTTTCATCTTCTCTTGAATCATCTTGACCTTTTCAGTTGCCTGTTGAATGATATCTGGTCCAATCGTGAGACACTCTCCGTCTTGGTACCAACACAAGGGTGTCTGACATCGTCATCCATACAGAGCTTCATAGGGTGCCATCCCTATACTTGAATGGTAACTGTTGTTGTAGGTGAATTCTATCAAGGGTAAGATTTCATCCCAACTTCTAGTCTGTTCTATAGTACAAGCTCTAAGCAAATCTTCTAGAGATTGGATCGTCCTTTCAGATTGACCATCGGTTTGTGGGTGGTACGCTGAACTCAGACGTAACTTCGTTCCCAACGATACCTGTAGACTCTGCCAAAATTTTGAAGTGAATCTCGGATCCTTATCCGAAACAATACTCGTAGGCACACCATGCAGCCTAACGATCTCTCCAATATACAACTGGGTCAGCTTCTCCAGATTGTACCTTATGTTGATCAGGAGGAAATGAGTTGACTTTGTGAGTCGATCCACTATTACCCAAATCGAGTCATGTCCTTTCTTTGTCCTTGGCAAACCCACAACAAAATCCATTGTAATTTTGTCCCATTTCCATTCAGGAATAGACAATGGTTGCAGCAATCCTGTAGGTCTTTGATGTTCCACCTTAGCTTTTTGACAAACTAGACAAGTCGATACGCATCTAGTGACGTCACTCTTCATCCCATGCCACTAGAACAACTTCTTCAAGTCTTGGTACATCTTCGTTATGCCTGGGTGCATATTCAGCTTGCTAGTGTGAGCATGATCCACAATATATCTTTTAAGCTCTTGGTCACGGGGAATACAGACTCTATCCCGAAATCTCAGAATTCCATCCGTTCCTTCCTCGAAGTCTGTTTCCTTACCTTGCTTCATTAACTCTCTCACTTCTTGCAAGAATTTGTCAACTTTTTGTTTTTCTCGTATGTCCTCCATTAGTTCACTTGAGATGGTAACCATGTTCATACTAATCCTTACGGGTTCCAACTTAACAAATGACCAAGTATCTCTAAACTGTTCTATGAGGTCTCTCTCCTTGATCATCAGGGTAGAAACACTGACAGTCTTCCTACTCAAGGCATCAACCACGACATTCGCCTTGCCAGGGTGGTACAACAGCTGAAAGTCATAGTCCTTCAAAAATTCTAACCATCTTCGTTGCCTCATGTTTAGCTCCTTCTGATCATACAAGTAATTCAAGCTCTTGTGATCACTGAAAATGTTGAACGTTGCTCCATAGAGAAAATGTCTCCATATCTTCAGGGTAAAAACCACAGCTGCTAGTTCCAAATCATGTGTCGGATAGTTCTTTTCATGCACTCGTAACTGTCGCAAAGCATAAGCCACCACTCTTCTATGTTGCATAAGAATAGACCCCAATCCTTGGTATGAAGCGTCACAGTACACCTCGAATGGCTTATTCAGATCAAGTAGTACTAATACTAGTGAGGTAGTTAGTCGTTTCTTCAACTCTTGAAAACTCTACTCGCAGCTATCAGTCCATTCAAAGGCTTGGTTCTTCTTTGTTAGCTGAGTGAGCGGTCCAGCAATTTTGGAAAATTCTTCTATGAACCTTCTGTAATATTTGGCTAAACCCACGAAGCTACGAATTTCCGTCACTGACTTCGGTCGTTCCCATTATAACACTGCCTCTACTTTTGACGGATCCACTGCAATCCCTTCCTTTGAGATCACATGGCCTAAAAACTTAACCTCATCTAGCCAAAACTCACACTTCGATAGCTTGGCGTACAGTTCCTTCTCCTTCAGAATCTGGAGAACTATGCTGAGGTGTTCAGCACGATCCTCCCGGTTTGGGAAATATATCAAGATATCATCAATGAAGATGACAACAAACTTGTCCAAGTACGGACGAAAGATTCTGTTTATGTAGTCCATGAAGATAGCAGGTGCATTCGTCGCACCAAATGGCATCACGAGGTATTCGTAATAACCGTATCGGGTACGAAAAGCAGTCTTGGGTATATCCTCCATTTTCACTCTTATCTGATGGTACCCAGATCTCAGATCGATCTTCGAAAATACCGCTGCTCCCTTCAGTTGGTCCATCAAATCATCGATTCTTAGGAGTGGATACTTGTTCTTAATCGTCAGCTTGTTCAACTGCCTATAGTCCACACACAATCTCGAGGTACCGTCCTTCTTTCGAACCAACAACACTGGCGCTCCCCACGGTGATACACTCGGTCTGACGAACTATTTCTCCAAAAGCTCCTCTAGCTGTTTCTTAAGTTCTGCTAATTCCGTTGGCAACATCCGGTAAGGTGCTATAGACACGGGACCAGCTCTCGGTACAAGGTCAATAGCAAACTCTATCTCACGCGTCGGTGGTAAACCAGGTACATCTTCAGGAAAGATTTCAGGAAATTCCTTCACCACAGGAATAGTGCTCAGATCAGCCTCGCTCTCGACTTTCAAAGAAGATAGTAACATGTACCCTTGAGCTCCTTCTTTCAAGAAAGCTCGTACTTGGTTGGCCGTCAAGTATCTAGAATCTTCATCCATAGGAAAGACTACGGTTTTTCTAGAGCAGTCTAATAGAACATGGTTGGAAGACAACCAGTCCATCCCTAGGATTATGTCTAATTGTGACAAAGGTAGACAGATTAAATCAACAGAAAAGACTCAACCTTCAACAATTAAGGGACACTTCAAACAGAATTTGGTAGTAACTACCAGTTTATCAGTAGGGGTTGAGACAGTCAAATCAAAGGGCAGTTCAGACACAGGTAAGCCAAGTCGTAGCACACAGGCATATGATATGAAAGAATGGTTGCCCCAGAGTCATACAGTACTTTTAAAAGATTACCTTCTATGGCGCCTTCTCCTTGAATCAAGTCTTCGGATTCGAAGGCCTCAGCTCTGCTCATGGTGTAGACTCGACCTTCGGCTTGCGGTTTCTCGGCTCGAGTCACATTGATTGAGGGTTCAGCCTTTTTCTGGTTGCAATCTCTAGACATATGGCCCAGTTTGCCACATCTGAAGCAGATAATCCCTTCGACCGTGCAGTCTCTCGTGTGATGATCTTTCCTAAACTTTAGGCATTTAGAGGGATATGCCACATTCTGACCAGTTCGATTCCTAGTAGAACCTCCACCAGAACTTCCACCAGTTTGTTACTGATTTCTTGCTGGTCGGGAATAGGGTTTCTTTTGGAAGCGGTTTGAACTATTGCCTCCACCTCTTTGGAACCTCGCAGGCCCAAAGTTCTTGCTCCTCGAGTCTCTAGCCTATTCTAAGGCCTCAACTTCACAACATGTGTCTAGCAGTTCTGAGAATACTTTCATTTTCAGAGTGATCACAACCTTTTTCACTTCATACCTCAGTCCCTCAGTGAACTTCCAACATTTCCAAGCTTTATCGGTTTGATGTTGGTAGTGTGTTGAGAACTTCTCCAGGTTCTCAAATTTGGCCGCATATTCACTAACGGTCATGTTCCCTTATCTCAGGTTGAGGAACTCCATCTCTTTCGTGTGTCTCGCATTTGCAGGAAAATATTTGTCCAAGAACTTGTTCTTGAACACGTCCCATGTGATGTCAGTTCCTTTGGCTTCTAGTGCTCTCTGAGCTCCGTTCCACCAGTCTTCGGCGTTGCTGACAAGCATAAAGGTAGTGTAATTCACCTTCTTATATTCGGCACAGTTCATGCCATGGAAAACCTTCTCTAGTTCCTTGATCCACAAACTAGCCTTGTCTAGATCAAATTCTCCCTTGAACTGTGGAGGGTTGTGGCAACGAAATTCTGCTAAGTTATGTGCATCGGCAGTCGCCTCGAGCTGTTGAGTAGCTCTCTCTTGTTGCTGAGCAGCACATTCGTTCTGTTGGGCGATGACTTCCGCCATCCTCTGCATCGCTTCTATAGCAGCTGCTATTTCTTCACCTCTTGCCATCTCTCTTTTTCTTAAGTCAGGTTACAGAAAACACATAAGGAAAGTTAGAGGGGTTCATTCAAAACTCCAATCACAGAGATCCACGCAGCACAAACAAGACAGACTCACACATAAGACCCAAAGAAACATAAACCAGGGCTATGATACCAACTTAATGTAACGCCCCTTTTCGAGAGGGAACGTCACATTATTCAACATAAAAGAAAATGCAGAAATTAAAATTCATGAAATCAAATTCAAGACCCGGTTCATTTTAGTTAAGATTAGTTTGTCCAACTTATTAGTACGTGAGTAAAATGATGGTATATATATATATATATCGACATCAATTATCCTTAGTTACAAGCCTGGAAATTTCTAAAAAAACAAAACTATACCTGCCCCATAGGATCATACAAATATACCCCAGAGATATCAGAATATACAGCCCACCAAAAATAATACATCAGGCCTCCAAAATAAAACACTGGCAGCCATTAGCAGCTACCAGTAAAATCAGTCCCTCAGATGAGGAGGGACCGTATCCGGGTCCTCAGCAGGGTCCTCAGCAGGATCCTCCTCTTCAGAGGAAACCTCCATGGGAACCACGGAACCACGGGCAGGAGCCCGAGCAGTAGAATTAAAAGAGTCCTCCCAAGGGGTGTAGTAACGATCACCCCACATCTCACGGATGGGCAATTAGAATTCCAGTCACAGGCTGACATAGCAGGTGAAAATCAGCGTCTCATGACGTCTCCAGGCCAGGGAAATCGATACATCTCCCAGATAGACACAGCGGTCAGAACTCAAGTTAATATGCCAGCACTCTGGCCCTCCGAGGAAAGTCAGATGCACGTCGCCAAAAAATCCGCGCATGTGTGCCTCCATGCTCCATAATAGATACTACTCTTGCTCAGGCCAGAAGTCAGGAAAATCGGGAGCTTCAGTTTCTGTGCCGTAGTCTTTGGTAGATACAGTACACACACAGGTAGCAGACAATAGAAATACAAAAAAGAGGTAAGACATCCTACCATCATTACCAATTATGGCAGCCAGGAATAATACGGCGCATAACGCCCATATAACAGTCCCAAAAATAATAACAACAATGATAAGCAGAAAGTACATCTGTAAGCAGGTAAGCAATTCCAGGCAGGCATTTATCATAATAATAATACAAACAATTCAAATTCATATAGGGCAGTAATCATTAACAATTAAACATCTCATGATGCACATGCATATGGTATTCAAATTTTCTTACTCCATAGAACTAGACTCAAACAGTCGGAGAGAAAGATCAGGGGACATATCTGTAACTTGGCTGCTGCAACCAAGGTGCTATAATCAATAATTTCCACGTGCACATCTAGGTATTGTACAGACATTCCACGCTCGATCACGATATAGGACAGTGTCTCGGTTCGGATCGTCGGTCGTTTGCATCGGTTTGCCCCACGGACAGAAGAGCTACCAACTGCCCATTGTGAAGGACCCACACCCCGACGCCCCCAAGGTCATAACACGACCTACACTAGTCTATTCGCACCCACACCAAGGTGTGTTCAATCTCCTAGGCAACTTGGTCTTACAACAGTCCACAGGACATTCACAATGCATAAGATTCTATGCATGAACATGTATAGTCAACATCACATACTATCCCATAATATGCCACAATTGGCTCAAATAAGCTTCAACACAACTTTGGTCATTCATATGGACCCACAACATCATAATATTGAAATCAAATAAGGTAATACATTTTTAAGGTCCATTATGCATTCTTATTCAAGATTTGTCATTCATACAAGAATCCATCACTTGGTAAGTTTCCATAATCGATTGAATTTCCTAACGCAGTCTATTCTCATAAAATCTCCCTTTCTAGAGGAATTCCCTTAACACATCCAGTTCCTTATTTTATTTTATTATTTATTATTTTATTTTTTTGGTAATATCATCATATGGGAGTCTTAGTATCATTTCACAATTATCCAGCTGATTCTGCTATGGGCGCCTAGACGCCATCTCTGTAGCGCCTGAGCACTGGTTGAGCGCCTGGGCACTAAACACAAAGCACCTGAGTGCTAACCAAGCCGCGTTATAGGGAAAATTTTCTGGGCATAGAGCGCCTAGACGCTCTATGCACAGCGCCTGAGCGCTAGTGCATTTACAAGAGTTTTATAGAATTCATTTCTACAGAACCGTGGCCCATTCAATCTCAAAGTTTTACAGTCATTTACCAACAATCCAAAATATGATTTATGTCATCTAAACACATAATACAAATCCATATAATCATACAAATCAAACAACTACAAAATCATGGAAATAACACAATATGACAAAGAGAGTAATCCAACATGGATTCCCTCATCTACAACAACACACAAGACATTCCCTTAACCAAGATTGGTTGAGGAGGATCATCTTCCTCTTACCCAAGTGAAGAAATCAAGAGAAACCTTCAAGAATCTCCTTGCAAATTTCGGATTTGTGCCACCCAAAGCCCTAGAAATTTCAACTTCATTAGAATAGCACAATAGCTTGAAAAATGGAGTGTAGTTGATCACAAGAACACCCTTGAAACCGAAAATGAAGAGAAGAGAAGAAGAGTCTTGAAGCTTACCCAAAAACCCTAACTTTGAAGCTTGAAGAAAGTGATGAAGATGGTGGAATTTCAAGATGCTCCAAGCAAGAAAGATGTTTAGGAGAGGGAGAGGGTTAAGAAAATGTGGTTGGTTTGGATTTTTGTGATGGATGAGTGGGAGAGGGGCTGCTGGTGCCGTGGGGTTTCTAGAAAGAAGGAGGAGAAAATAATATGAAGAAGAAGAAGAAGAAGAAGAAGAAGAAGAAGAAAGAGAAGTGCTTTAGGAAAATAGAAAATTGATGTAATGTAATTTAATCAAATGAAGAGTAATCCTTCCCCCCCCCCCAAAATGATGGTCCAGCCGTGCATGTAGGAGAGAGAAGAGGGAATGGACTGCATTTGTATGGGGAAATTAGAAGAGGAAATTTCCAAGAAGCTTCCTCCAAGCTTACATGAGAAGCTTCGCATGTTCCACGATAAAGTGAAAGTAAGGTTGTATCCTAATTAGGCACACTAACACAGATAAATATTTACACTATCAGTATTGTTTTTCCTCCAGTGTAGAAGAGTTACTGATGATGAAAATAATATTTCATTATTCATCGGATGATTTTTACAGTACCGCAATTTCACTTATCGGGTAAAATTCTCGAAAAATGTAAACTTCGTAAATTGTGCTCGACCTCTGATTTAGTAAGATCCCCCGTCGACAAGTCCACAATTTAGAGTTTACCAGCCACATGGAAGACATTGCATCTTCCCGGGTCTGCACAGCTCGCACGTAAAATGAGAAATATATTAAAATATTCAACATTTCCGAAAAAATCCAAAAAAATTTCCAAAAATCTAGAATATTATAAAATGATCATTTGTAATTAATTAAACACTTTTCGGGGTGTTACACAAGAGGTAGGGATGTTTTCTATCTTTGTTTTCTTTATCTTTGCTATGCTAGGACTTAGGTCTTAGATGGAGAAGATAGGTTTTGAAAGGGTGAAAAACTAGTTTCTTTAGTTTGATTCTTACTTTCATTGATTGGAATTGGTTGTTTCAACTTATGAGAACAAGATAGTTGGTTCTATTCATTGACATAACTAGATCGTTCTTGAGTTAGAACCTAGGTTTTGAGTAACCAAGTATGAGATTTTTGGTGTTTGATCCAAGTTAAGATAATTAATAGGTTATAAAAGTGTTACAACATGATTAGAAGATGTTGGTGAAGCAAGAAATCACCTACAAACTTTTTTTTTAAGATTGGAAGTTAAGATGAATTTAATGGAACAGTACCACGCATTTGAAGAATCCTGCAGAACCAGAATTATGTAGTTCGTGCCATGGCATGGGCTGAAAAATCAGCCCAGTAGTTGCACCCGAGAATAGGGCATTGCGACATGCAAATGTCGTGCCGCGGTGTGAGACCCTGAAGCTCCAAAATGTCATTCTTGATGTTTTGAGTTCCCTAGTTGATAGAATCCTTTGATTATGCCCTTTTAAGAGTGTTGGGACACTAGAGAGGGTGTTTCTTAGGGAGAAAGACCTAGTGGCATACAAGGGAAACTAAAGGAAGAGTTGTGCAATTCATTAAGTATGGATTGTAATAGATTAAAGTTTAGTTCATAAGTGACAAAGTGTTGTTTAGATATCACTTAGGAAGTGATAAGATAGTGAGAATCAAGTATACAGGCTAGTTGGCAAAAGTTGAGTACTATAATGTATAAGTGCCCACATAGAGTTGAGGTGGAGCCAATATACAAAGAATAAATAGAGTACTAAGTCTAGTTGGCACTGGTTAAGTGTCTTAGTGCATGAAATGCTCTCATAGAGAAGAGGTAGAGTTAGTAGTGCAAAGGTGGACTTAGTATAGAGTTATGTGGTGGTTATGTTAGAGTTAGGACATAACTCTGCATTTTCACATGCATCATTTCTTTCACACAAACTTGTTATCCCTAGAGTTCAGATAGTGGAGGCATCTACTCAGTTTTTGGTGGCCATATCCACCCAGTTTATGGTAGACTACTTGATAGGTTGTAAGAAGTTACGTGATATGATAGCAGACTCCCTCCATACTTGGTAAGTTATAGGAAGTTACTTGTTATTGTACCAGATTCCCTCCTTACCTAGGGGAATAGCTAAGTTTCCGTACACTACATTCACACGATCATACACTTTCATTTCAGCATAATCATACATCATTTCAACATTGCGTTATTTTATTATTTGTTTGATTGGAAATTGTGTGTTGTTGTATTTGTATTGCATTTGCCTTCGGTGACAACTGTATGGCCAGTTGTATTTCTTGATTGTTCAAATGATTGTATGGGCAGTTATTTGATATCATTGTTTGTTTTAGTTCAAGTTAAAGATTACATTTTGAATATTGCATATATTTGAGGCATATATTCTTATGTAATAGTTTGGTTTATTCATTATGAATGTTTAAACTGCTGGTATTGGTACGTTTATATTGAGAAATGTGATTTCTCACCCTGTTTGTTGCCATGTAAATCCAGGTGGAAGCTCTTCCAAAGGAAAGAAGAAAAAGTATGAAGACTAAAGTAGTAGTAGTTTTTATGTTTAGTTATAAAGCTTGTATTTATTTATGTTGCTTTAAGTTGATAACTCCACAATGTGTAGTTATTTGTGCCCCATATCTGTATTTCTCGGATTGCTAAAGTCCTTGTATCCATGCATATTTGGAAGGTTTTGCGCTTATATTTGTTATATCCAATTTTGATACCTCTCCTATATGATATTGAGCAAACTGTGCATATTTGATATGTGATTAAGTGAATTTGTATCTGTTACTGATTTAGTGTTTTCTCTATCATAGGAAGGGCTCCAAACAAGATGATATATGGAGCAATTGAGCTAGAATGGGAAGAGGAAGCCAAATTTACATCTCAGACCTCAACGTCGTGGCGTGGCATGTGAGAGTCGCGGCGTGGGCCTCCCCTGCATCAAAAGTCAGAGAGCTTGGCAAATTGAGCGTCGTGGCATGGCATGTGAATGTCACGACATTCCTGACCTAATTTGACAACCGCCGCGACGTAGGCATGTTAATGTCACGGCATGCCTCTGTTTTTCTGAGTCTATAAATAGATTTTTACCAGATTTTATGAGAGAGCTCCATGGGAGCCTTGCTGAGTTTAGAGAGGCTGCGGCCTGAACTTCATTTCTGGGCAGATTGGAGGCCTAGGGATGCTAGGTTGGATGCCATCTTCTTCATGGAAGGAGATTCAAACTTCATGGATGACATCTATGGATTCCTTCCTCTTCTTCCTTTGTTTCTCTTCTCTATCTCTTGAGCATGGTTTTTGTCTGTAAATTCGTGTTCAATGGATTAGCAACTGTATTTAGGACATACTTTGGATCTTTATATGAATATTGATGTTTATGTCTTATTTTGAGTATCTATTGATGTTTGGTTTTGTTCTTCCATACCTATGCTTAATGCTTGCTCTTGTTTGGCCAATAATTGCATGATCTTGATTGATGGAAATGAACTAGACATAGGAATTTGTGGATATGGATATGGTATGGTAGATGCATATTCGACGAGTTCAATTGGCTTGGATGAGTTGATTCGCTAACTGGATAGAAATATACCTTTTAGCCATGTATTAGCTAGTATTTGAGAAAAGATCATTCATTAGTGGAGTTTACACTAGTTCTCATGAAAACATAAGAAACATAGTGGATTAGGTAAATGACACCAGGGTTAATTGTGCTAGACATAGGCTTTTGACTAAATCAGATTCTCAAGTTAACTAACTAATCATTGATGTTGCTTGCAAGGATTACATATCATTAGTATGAAATATGAGGTGAAGAAGGATTTCCTAGATCTCTAAATCATTATCTTTATTGCTTTTGTAGTTTAGATTTAGATTATTTATGCTTTCTCTATTTTATATGTTCTTGGATAGAATTTAGCTAAGCTATTGGTTGTTACTTAGTAATGGAAGCCATATATCCTCGTGGGAACGAACTTATACTCTGTATCTGTATTACTTGAATGACTCGTGCACTTGCGGTACACAAATGGTCTAACATAAGTCTGTATAGAAAAGTTTATGTATACAATGTGCCCTTTTGAGGCAAGGATATATGTATAACTTTTTATTTTTCACAAGGCTCTCCATTATTATTTGCTTAAATGATATGGATTAGTATGTTGATTAAGTTAGTAGTAGCATAGCTAATACTATTTATCCAAGTGTATGCAGAATATACTAGGTTTTCGGTATTAGGGTGTTATACTTGCCCTTGTTGGACTGCCACCTAAGCTTGACTTAGTCCACAATTAAATATTCTCAAGCCCTATCATTCCTTCATATGATACAGTCTCAGAATAATTGTTGTGTCTTTCAACTCCTACAACTGTTGCTTAATCCCTTACACCTGCTGAATCATCTACACTAGTTTCCTAATCCAGCAATCGGGGTGGACGAGGAAGAGGTTGCACTGGTACTCATCCTCATCCTCACTGCACCTTTTGCAACAAATTTGGTCACATTGAGGAACAGTGCAAAACCAAGGCCAATAAGCAATACACTTTTTGTGAAAAAAAATGATCATATTGAGGAACAATGCAGAACCAAGGCTAACCAACAGTCTAAAACTGTGAATGTTGTTGAGGTTGTCCCATCTAACTCATTTGATGGGGTTTCCCTCTCTTCCACTGAATATGATGAGTACATTTGGCTCAAGGCAACCATGCAGTCCACTATACCTGTCACTAAACCTGGTAATCCTGCAGCCTTTCTTTTATAGTCTTCATCTTTGGGTCCTTGGATCAATGATTTTGGTGCTTCTAATCATATGTCTAGTAACATCCCTTTTCTTGCACCTTACCTATGTAGATACGCTGCCTAATGTTACTTTAGCTAATGGTTTTCGAACCAAAGTCCAATGCATTGATCATGCTAAACCCCTTCCCACCCTATCTTTAGATTTTGTATTGTTTGTACCTAGTTGTCCCTTTAATTTGATATCTATAAGCAACTCACTCATACCCTGCCTTATTATGTTATCTTTTCTAATGATACCATTTTTGTATAGGGTCGGGGTACCAGATAAATGATTGGAGTAGGACGTGAGTCTCGAGGCTTGTATCACCTCGTTGTTCCATCATCTCCTATTGCTTGTTCTATCATTGAGTCACCCGGCATCATTCATCAACGCTTGATACATCCTAGTCTACAAAAATTACATGTTATGGTACCTAGTCTTTCTAAAGTGTCAACACTAGAGTGTGAGTCTTGTTAGTTAAGAAAGCATGTCTGTAGTTCATTTCCTGAAATAGTCAATAAACAAGCTAATGCTCCTTTTGCTTTAATTCATTCAGATATTTGGGGTCCTAGTCATGTCACTTCTACATTGGGTTATCAATATTTTGTTCCTTTTATGGATGATTTTTCCCGTTGTACTTGATTGTTTCTAATGAAAAATCGCTCTAAACTTTTTTTTTCCATATTTAAAGGCTTTTATTCAGAAATCCAAACTCAATTTGGTACCTTTATTAGAGTTCCGTGAAGTGACAATGCCTGCGAATATGTTTTTGGCCCATTTCAGTCTTTTTTGACTTTACAAGGCATTTTACATCAATCGTCATGTGCTTATACCCTCACAACAGAATGGTATAGCCGAAAAGAAAAATATAGTCGAAACTGCTCATACCTTGCTCCTTCGCTTCAATACACCACTTCATTTTTTGGGTGACACGATCATGACTGCATGCTACCTCATTAACTGCATGCCTTCTTTTGTCCTCCAAAATTAGGTGCCCCATTCTCTGTTGTTTCTCAACCAGGATCTCTATTCTCTTCATCTTCGTGTTTTTAGTTGCACTTGTTTTGTACATGACCTCACTACAGGAAAAGATAAAATTGTTGCCAAATCCCTTAAGTGTCTTTTCCTAAGCTTCTCTCGGTTGCATAAAGGTTACTGATGCTACTCCCCAGATCTCAAATGATATGTTGTCTTTGTTGATGTCACCTTTTTTTTAGACTTGTCCCTTCTTTCCATCTACCTCTAATGGGCATCATGACCTTAACAGTATGCTCCCAGTTGGTCCTTCTCCTATTTAGGTTAGTCCCACACTTGTCCCGACTCCTCCCTTGATCACATATCAACGAAGACCTCGTCCATACCATGTTCATGTATCCATCGACCTAGTTGATCAGACAAATATTCCTGTTGCTTCAAATCCAGTTTTCAGTCTTCCTTGTGATTCATCTTCTACTCATCGAACTCTCCAGCTCCGCCTCCTACACAAGAACTACCCATAGCATTACGCAAAGGTATCAGGTCCACTCATAATCCTAACCTTATTTATGTTTGTCATTTGAGTTATCATCGTTTATCACATTCCAATTATGTCTTTGTGTTCTCTTTGGCCTCTGTTTCTTTTCCCAAAACTAAAGGTGAATCTATATCTCATCCAGGATAACGACAAGCTATGGTTGACGAAATGGCTACTTTACACTCTAGTGGTACTTGGAAACTTTGTCCCCTTACCTCTTGGTAAAATGACTGTTGGTTGTCAATGGGTCCATACTGTTAAGATAGGTCTTGATGGGAAAGTTGATTGTTTAAAAGTTTGCTTAGTGGCCAAAGGATACATATAGATCTTTGGCCTTGATTATGGGGATATATTTTCTCCTGTGGCTAAGATTACTTCGGTTTGCCTCATTCTTGCCATGACTGTTATTCATTCCTGACCCCTTCTTCAACTAGACATTAAGAATGTCTTCTTGCATGGTGAATTACAAGAAGAGGTCTATATGCAATAGCCATTAGGATTTATTGCTCACGAAGAACTAGACTTAGTCTGCTGACTACGTCAATCTCTCTATGGACTTAAATAATCTCCTTGTGCCTAGTTTGGAAGATTCAGCTCTGTCATCCAACAATTCGGCATGAATCAATGTGCGGTTGATCACTCTATGTTTTTTCGGAACTCTTCACCTGGTCTTTGTATCTACCTTGTTGTTTATATAGATGACATTGTCCTCATAGGGAATGATGAGGTTGGTATCCAACATCTAAAGCAACATCTTTCAAACCATTTTCAAATGAAAGATTTGGGCCATCTAAAATACTTTTTGGGCATTGAGGTTGCTCAGTCTCATATAGGAGTTGTCATCACACAAAGACAATATGTTTTAGACATACTTGAAGAAATAGGTATGTTGGATTGCCGCCCTAGTGATACTCTAATAATCCCAACGTCAAATTACTACTAGGTCAGGGGGAGCCACTACAAGACCCTGATAGATATAGACGTTTAGTTAGCAAACTTAACTACCACAGTAACTAGACCAGACATTACTTTTGTTATAAGTATGGTAAGTCAATTTTTAAATGTTTTTTTTTATAGTCATTGGGATATCGTGGTTCGCATTCTTAGATACATCAAGAGTGCACCAGGAAAAAGGTTTCTTTATAAAAACAAAGGCAATGCTCAAGTTGTTGGTTATTTTGATGTTGATTGGGTGAGTTCAGCATCAGATAAAAGATTCAACCTCAGGGTATTGTGTCTTTGTTGGAGATAACTTAACATCATGGCAGAGTAAAAAGCAAAACATAGTTGCTAGATCCAGTGTAGAGGTCGAGTATCGCGTTATAGCAGCAGCAACATGTGAGCTTATGTGGCTAAAGCAATTGATTCAACAACTAAAATTAGGAGACATCAAGGAAATGAAATTGATTTAAGACAACCAAGTTGTTTTACATATTGCTTCTAACCCAGTTTTTCATAAAAGGACTAAACATATAGGGGTTGACTGTCATTTTGTCAAAGAAAAGATTCTTTCAGGCGAGATCACGACTGGTTTTGTTAACTCCAATGAACAATTAGCTGATATATTTACTAAGTCCCTCATATGGCCTCAGGTTGATTTTATTTGTAATAAGTTTGGAACATATGATATATATGCTCCAACTTGAGAGAGGTGTTAGAATAAAGGTCATGTTTCGCATGTTAAACATATGAAACATGTGTCATAGCTGACTCATAATGGTGATTATAAGATATTATAATCACCACTTCATAAGACTTAGTGTTTGTATTTAATTCATTCATGTATCATTCATGTACCACTATATATATAAATATTAGTTTATTTGTGTATGAAGTGATACACAATTTTTCAAATCATCTCTAATTCTATATTATTAGTTTATATTTTTGGGGATTTTATTAGATTCCAAAAGGTATATGTTAATGGATTGTTTTAGTTACCTATTGATCCTAATACCAGTCTTAGTCATTGGGTCTGATTTTTTAGACTACAAGATACGTTTTTTTTCTTGACATTTAGTGCCTTTTGGTTTATCTATTTTTGCATGTCATTCCTATTACATCATTGTGATTTCATAGGTATGAAGGTATTAAATTTGTATTTGGAAGTTAATAACTTTTCATGTTGCCAAGTTATTGTTCATATGACTTTGTACTTCTTTGTTGAAATGAATATTTAAATAGGGATATCTCTATGTCAATTAACATTGACTTTGATAAGTTGGGTTTACATAAGCTTGAATGACTTACATTAATTTTGGTAAGTGGGGATTAAATAAGAATATCTCTTTGACATTGATTTTATTAAGGTTTTCTTTTTTAATGTTTCTATTGGGTGTAGTTTATGGTGGGTTTATTGGGTGAAACTCTCTCCATTTTTCTTTGATTCTTAAATTTTTTATATTTATATAAATAGAATGATTAAATTTTTAACTTGAAGAGTTTAGATGCTGCTACTCTCTCCATAGTGAGATTAATTTATTATGCTTGGAGTTGGATCTTTGATACGATTGTGCTCTATGTTCTTTGAAAGGGCAGTTGTAACGTCCCGAGACTGCTTGCAGGATTTACAAGTGTCTCCACAAATCAACACGGGTCTTTTTAGCATGCTTTGTCCTCACTCACACGCATCCTAGGAAACTTCCCAGGAGGTTACCCATCCCACAATTGCTCCAGGTCAAGCACGCTTAACCATGGAGTTCTTATGTTCTAGGCTCCCAAAAAGAAGTTGTAACTTGTTGATATGGTTATGCCTAATCAATTCCTTTAAGCCATCCTCAACTTTGCAGTCTCATACCTGCACATTCTCTAAATCCCTCTCATTCTGGTGCATATTCAGTTCATTCATAGGACCCTTCGCCTAGAAGCCTGCCAGGAGCCGCTCCTTATACGTGCTTCTCTTACACCGGCGTCCACTCCCCGCCCTCGTCGGCCCCGGGACACCACATACCCACCAACTTCCGCTTGGTTCGTCCCCGAACCACACCGTACTAGGAGAGGTCCTGTCTCTGATACCAACTAATGTAACACTCTTGTGGGGATGTCACATTTATGATGCAATAAAATAAAATCTTACCCAAGTTATAAAACATTTGATAAATAATTAAATTGAGTTGTAAAATTTCTCCTTTTATACTGGATATCGTTAAATAAAATAACACGGAACATAAAATAAAGCAAACTATTATCACACTCCATAATATACATATGATTTTGTTTTAAGTTGCACAAATAATTTACAACTACAAATATTTAAATAAAGCAGTAAAGAGTTAGTATAACGGTACTAGAAACATAAAGTGCCCAAGTACACATCAAAGGTTCCTAACCCTCCGAAGGATCACTCTCGGATGATAGAAATCCAGGATGTCTCGCAGCTCTACGGAAAGGAGTCCGTGCTGTCGATACAATACTAATTTATTGGGTGTACGAAATAGTCCTCCCTAATGACGTCTCAGCACCAAAGGCAACTCTAAATGTAAATACAGAGTAGTCGTAAAAACAGGTTCTCCATCAAACTCTCCACGTAGGGACACAGTCAGATGCCCCAAGTAAATCATCGATCCTCTATCCTTACGCAATCGCCAGGCCTCTGAACCTCTGTGAAACTCTAGTCTCACAAAACCTAGGAATCTCGGCAATGCCATGACCACATGATCAATCTAGATGGTATGGATGATCAGACGACTCGCACTCGTCAAACTGGTCGCCTGTCTGTTGATCCTCGAGGTACAGAATCTCAAGAGGTTGTTCCTCTTCCTCTTCCTCAAACTCTTTACAGAATATAAATAATACAGAAACGCATACAAATAAAGAGGTGAGACAATCTACATTAATACCAACATGGCAAATAAGAAAACAACAATACAATAGATATCGCAGTTTATTACAATAATACATAATATAGTATCATGAATAATAACACAATTTAACACAATAATGCATACCACAATATCATAAATAATAACACAAATTAACACATCATATAATATCACAAATAATAATGTTATGATGCATGCCACAAATGCAAATGCATATGACTCATTCCTACTCCATGGAGCTAGACACAGACATCAGAGAGAATGACTCGTAAAGAACTATCAGTACCTCAGGCTGCCCAACCAAACTATTGCACTGTCTAACATCGTGTCTATAGCCCACAGTCCAAAACATCGTGTAGTAGTACACAGTCCAAACATGTCGTGCACTATAGGCATTGTACTAAACAGTCTCCACAAGATCTCGATTAAGAATAGTGTGTGTCGAGATCATTAGTGTGTTGCCAGTTACCACGACCCAGAGGAGCGACCAACTGTCCACATGTGGAATACTCCGCACACTAATGCCTCCAAGTCCACTCAATGAACCGCACTATGCTTATGACACCGACAACACAATGTAATTTGTCTCGTCAATCAATCGCCAATACCAACCAATTGACACGACTCTCAATGCATGAATATAATTACCAAAAATACCCTTAGTCTCAAAATATTACCATATTTATAAAAACTCTCTCAATCTCAAGATTCTCAAATATAGTACGTTTCCACTTGATAGTACCATATCTCAACATGTTTGGGTCCACCACTTTGGCCCGACAGTAAAACTCACTGTTCCAATTAATCGCGTGAAATTTTATCACATTTTCACAATTACGTCACTTTTACAAACATTTTTAAATCGCGTAAATATATTTTGACTTTTTTTTTTAAAATCGCGTAATGTTTTTAAATCGTTTTCTCAATCGCATAAGATTTTTAAATCATTTTCTTAACCATAAAGCTTAAAAATCACTATTTTAAAACTACGTAAGCTATTTTTAATACTTTTAAACTACGTAGAATATTTTCCTTATGTTATAAATATTTTGTGAAGCTCTTTCCTTTATTCGTCCATTTTTAGTAAATTTTGACAGCATTTTGTCTATAAAATCTATTAAAATATATTTTCTACGTTTTCCTTTAAAAATTCATTTGTTTAGTTTATAACTACAAAATACACTTTGAAAATTACCATTATACTTTAAAACTCAAAGGTAAGTATTTTTCAAGAGTTTTGTTTATTTCTCTTTGATACCATATTTCTAATAAAAATTTGTTTACTTCTTTAAGTCTTGAAAATCCATTGCAAATGTATTCTTTTTAGGTTAAACAACTAGCCTACACTTAGAAAACAAATTTTGGATTAATTACACATTAAAAAGGCATGTTGGCCGAATTTAACAAAATCTTTGCATTTGATCTTTGGATCATTTTCCATCTTCTAAATCATTTTGGAATTCATTAATTTACCTAATTCCATTAAGTCCTTCCTTTAGAAAATGGTTGAGAACATTTTGGTTCTCTTTTTCATGGTGAAGTTGTGAGCTCCATGTAGTGTTCTTTGGAACACTCATGCAATCCTTACATGTTATTCACATCCTAATTAATAATCATGCATTTATAAACACATGCAATATATTTTAAAGCTATAAACATACATACAAATATAATCAATCACAACTAATGAAAGCATTTAAACAACCACATAAATGAATCCTTATGGATTCTTCACACACATACAATCCATTTTCTCATCACCATACAAAGTTGATGAGATTAAATTTCCCTCTTACCTTAAAGGAAGATAACACCTTCTAACTCTCCTTCCTATGAATTTCGTGTGGATCTCCAAAGAAATCCTAGCAACCTTAAACATATTTTAAAGAGTTATAACCATAGGAGAAAAACATAAACCATGGGTCAATCATGGCTTAGAACCTTAGAAATCAAGTTAGAAATGAAAAACAAGAATCTTCACCTTGTAGGAAAAATCTCCAAAGTAATTTTCCAAGCTCAAGATGAATTTTTTTGAAGAAATCTCCAACTAGAGATGTTCTTAGAATGTTATTTGGGTTTGAGAAATAAGGTTGGATAAAATTTTAGAAGGGTGGAGGTATGGTGTATGGGTGTTGGCCGAATGGCTCCTCAAAGGAACAACAATGGTGATCTTTGTTCTTGAAGAGAGAAAAGAGTAAGTTTAGTGATAGCAAAGATGAAGAATGAAGTAAAATGCTCTCCAAAGCTCTACCTGGCCATGAGCTTCACCAAAGGAGGTGGCCTCCTTTGTTGACTCCTCCTATCACCTAATGGCCCTAGATTTGATCAAGGGTTGAGAACAAAGGCTTTGGCTCCAAGCTTGTCTCTAATTGGTGTAGGAAATCTACTCATGCAAGTGACTAAGCTCTTCTTGATAGTTCTTGAAAGCTCTTGGCCGAATGGCCCTAAAGAGAAGCAAACCAAGTTTGTGCTTCTTCATGCAATCTAGTTACACTTAGATGAAATTGATTAGTTTGTTTAGTTACTAGCTTAACTATATAGTTACTTAGGTTAACTAGGTTTGTCTTGATATTTTGAGAACATTCTCTAACTAGAACTTAACTAGATAGCTAACTAGGTTTAATTAACTTAGTTACTTAACAACCTTCCTATGCTAACTTAGTTAGGTTTTAAGCTAACTTGGTTAAGCTTTCTAGTTTCATCTTAACAAGTCCAACCATTTTTGTAGACTTGAATCTTATTGGTCTAAAACCTTCAAGCCACTTTTGTTGACCACTTCTCATTGGCTTAGGAGTTAGTCTAGCCAGAAACGTTGACTGGTTCACTAAACGCGGGTCTCACAGACTTTTTCGAGTCCATGGTCGTTTTGGAGTAGATTTCTATTGTTTTTGAGACAATAGGTACTGTCAAATAAAATAATATTATAATAATATAAAATTATTTTATTGCACAGTTAAATCCTAAAAATTAAAAGATTAATATTCATATCACTCGGAATTGGGTTTAGTAAGATCCCCCATCTCCGAATAATTAAAATAAGATTTTCCTGGCTCAAAAATTATTATTTTCTTGACTCAGAGTAAATCATAAAACACTCAAATGTAATCACGAAACAGTCAAATAAATTTTATAACATACAGAAAAACACAAAATAGTACATTTAGGACAATACTGTCATTTATCCAAAAGTTGGGGTGTTACAATACAGACTTGGAAAGAGTATTTGAAGGAATGGGATGCGTCGACAATAGAAAGGTGACATATGCTACCTTTATGTTGAGAGGAGATGGCGAGATTTGGTGGAGAGGAACCTGCCGATTATTGCAAGCTGAAGGAACTGAGATTATGTGGGAAATGTTTAATAAGGTATTTCTGGAGAAGTACTTTCCTGCAAGTGCACAATATGCCAAGGAGATGGAATTTCTTGGTTTGTGACAGGGTAACATAACTGTTGGGGAGTATGCTGCTAAGTTTGAGAGCTTGTTGTAGTTCTCAAGATACTTTCAAATTCAACCTGATGAGGCATGGAAGTGTCGTAAGTTTGAGGAAGGACTAAGGGTAGAACTGAAGCGTGGAGTGCTACCTATGAGGATGACTTAGTTTCCTGCCTTAATGGATACGTGTCGACAACGCGAGGAGTTGGAGCTGTCAAGGGATCCTAGAAATCGTAACTTTGGACCGACTAGGTTCCAAAACGGAGGTAACAGCAATAACAGCTGATTTCAGCGCAAGCCTTATTCGAGACCACCGGGAAGTTAACCTCAACGTCCATCTGTTGGGGGAAGTTCTAGTGGAAACAGAGCTGGTTAGAATGTGGCATTTATGCAAAGATGTTTCAAGTGTGGAAAGAGTGGCCATGTATCTAAGGATTATTCAATCAAAGGAACGATTTGTTTTAATTGCAGACAACCTGGACATGTTTCTAGGGATTGTACTCAGCCGAAGAGGAAGCCTATTGTGAGTAATGTTCGTGCTACTCAGCCACGATCTGGAAGGCGAGTATATACGATGACTAGAATTGAGGCTTCTCAGTCTGAGGATCTTATTCAAGGGGAAGGTGCCATTGAAGGTAATCTTCTGACTGTGTTATATGATTCGGGTGCAACACATTCATTTATTGCATATGATTGTGTGGAACGATTGAAACTGCCTGTGTCTTCTCTGAGTTTTCAATTGATTGTTTCTACACCGACTGCTAAGCCTGTTGTTACATCTAAGATATGTTTGAATTGTCCTGTTATTACAAAGGATCATGTATTATTGGTTAATTTGATTTGTTTATCTCTTGTCGAGATAGATGTAATATTAAGAATGGATTGGTTATCTTCTAACCATATCCTTATAGATTGTGCAAATAAAACCATAGTTTTTCCTAAGGAAGAAAGTTCTGGATTTTTGACTATTGTTAAGGTCAAGTCCTTGTTGAGAGATGGAGCTCAGGGATATATGTTACTATCTTCTCTAGAAGTCAAGTGTGAGAAAGATATGAATGTTATTCCTACCGTCAATAAGTTTCCAGAGATTTTTCCTGATGATGTACCCGGTTTGCCACTAGAGAGAGAGATTGAGTTCTCTATCGGATGCACCGTATCGGATGTCGCCAGCGGAATTAGTAGAGTTGAAGAAGCAATTAGAGGAACTGTTGGAGAAACAATTTATGCGACCGAGTGTTTCACCGTGGGGAGCGCCATTGCTTCTTGTCAAGAAGAAGGATGGAACTTCTCGTCTTTGTGTAGACTATCGTCAGTTGAACAAGGTTATTATAAAGAATAAGTATCCACTATCGAGAATTGATGATTTGATGGACTAGTTGAAAGGAGCAGTTGTTTTCTCTAAGATAGATCTGTGATCAGGTTATCATCAGATTCGTGTCAAGGTAGATGATGTACCTAAGACAGCTTTTCGAACTCGTTACAGGCATTATAAGTATCAAGTGATACCGTTCAGAGTGACGAATGCTCTGGTAATATTCATGGATTATATGAATAGGATTTTTCATCTGTATCTAGATAGATTTGTCATTGTCTTTATCGCTGACACTCTGATCTATTCTCAATCTAAGGAAGAGCATGTTGAACATCTCGATATAGTTCTTCAGATTTTCAAAGAAAAGAAGTTGTATGTGAAGTTGGCCAAGTGTGAGTTTTGGTTAGAGGAAGTTTAATTTTTAGGTCACGTGATTTCTAAGGAAGGTATTGTGGTAGATCCATCGAAAGTGGAAACTATTTTGCAATGGGAAAGACCTAAGACAGTGACAGAGGTTCGAAGTTTTGTTGGAATGGCCGGATATTATAGGAGGTTTATTGAAGGTTTTTCCAAGATAGTTGGATCGCTTACGCAGCTCACGAGGAAGAGTTAAGCTTTTGATTGGACGGAGGAACGTGAAGCAAGTTTTCAAGAGTTGAAGAAAAGATTGATGACTGCACCAATGCTAATTCTACCAGATCGTAACAAATCTTTTGAGGTGTATTGTGATGCTTCTTACCAGGGGTTAGGATATGTGTTGATGCAAAATAGGAATGTGGTGGCTTATGCTTCAAGACAGTTGAAGGTTCATGAGAGGAACTATCCAACGCATGATTTGGAACTAGCCGCAATGATTTTTGCATTAAAAGTATGGAGACATTTTCTGTATGGAGCTATGTTCAATGTCTTTAGCGATCACAAGAGTTTGAAATACTTGTTTGATCAAAAGGAATTGAACATGAGGCAGAAGCAATGGTTGGAATTCTTGAAGGACTATGATTTTCAACTTCAATATCATCTAGGAAAGGCGAACGTGGTGGTGGATGCCTTGAGTAGAAAGGTGATCAGTGTTTCTACTATGATGAAAAAAGAGGAGCAGCTAATAAACCAATTCAGAGATCTATGGTTGTCAGTGGAGTTGGTGCCAGGAAAGATTCGTCTAGGTAAAGTTATGATTTTGAATGACTTGCTGGATGTGATTCGAGACAAACAGGGTGAGGATTCGTTTTTACAAAATGAAAATGAATTTTTGAAGCAAGGTCATAAGGCGACGGTGGAGGAAGGATCTGATGGAATCTTAAGATTTGAGGGAAGAATTTGTATACCTGATGATCCCGATCTTAAGAAAGCAATTTTGAACGAAGCTCATACTAATGATTTAAGTATGCATCTGGGAATGACTAAGATGTATCAAGACTTGAAATGGATGTTTTGGTGGCCAAGGATGAAAAGAGATGTAGCTGAACGTGTGGCGTCTTGTCTGGTTTGTCAGAAGGCAAAAGTGGAACATCAAAGGCCTGCTGGTATGTTACAACCATTAGCTATTCCGGAATGGAAATGGGATAGTATCTTAATGGATTTTGTTACCGGATTGCCAAGAATAAGGAAAGGTCATGATTCTATATGTGTAATAATTGATAGGCTTACGAAGTCAGCACACTTCTTGCCGATCAATATTAAGTATTCATTGGAGAGGTTAACCCAGATGTACATCAGTTAAATTATTAGACTTCATGGTGTACCTACGTGTATAGTTTCTGACAGAGATCCAAGGTTTACGTCAAGGTTCTGGCGAAGTTTGCAAGAAGCCATGGGAACCAAACTGTGATTGAGTTCTGCTTATCATCCGCAAACTGATGGTCAAACGGAGAGAACGATATAGTCGTTGGAAGATTTGTTGCGTGCTTGTGTGTTAGAAAAACAAGGGAGTTACGATGAATTTTTATCTTTAATAGAATTCACCTACAACGATAGTTTTCACTCAAGTAGAGGGATGGCACCCTATGAAGCGCTATATGGATGACGATGCCGAACACCTTTGTGTTGGTATCAGAATGGGGAGAGTATGACCATTGGGCCTGATCTTGCACAATAGACTACAAAAAAAGTGAAGATGATACAAGAGAAGATGAAAATGACTCAGAGCCGACAAAAGAGTTATGCTGATACGTGAAGGCGACCTCTTGAATTTGAGGAAGGTGAGCATGTGTTCTTAAGGGTAACACCTATGACTAGTATCAGGAGAGTTATTAAATCCAAGAAGCTCACTCCTAAGTTCATTGGACCTTATCAGATTATTCGTTGGATAGGTCCCGTAGCCTACCAGATAGCTTTACCACCTTTTCTATCTAATCTGCATAATGTATTCCATGTGTCTCAACTGAGGAAATATATTCCCGATCCGACGCATGTTATACAGCCTGACAAAGTGCAACTGAAGGATAATTTGACGTATGAAACACTTCCTGTTAAGATTGAGGACAAGAGAGTGAAACAGCTTCGAGGGAAGATGATTGAGCTAGTAAAGGTAATATGGAATGATGTAACGGGAGATGCTACTTGGGAGCTGGAGGATAAGATTAGGGAGCAATACCCTCACCTGTTCTAAGGTATGACAAATTTTGGGGACGAAATTTTTATTAGTGGGGGAGAGTTGTAACACCCCAACTTTTGGATAAATGATAGTATTGTCCTAAATGTACTGTTTTGTATTTTTTTGTATGTTATAAAATTTATTTGACTGTTTCGTGATTATATTTGAGTGTTTTATGTGATTTACTCTCAGTCAAGAAAATAATAATTTTCGGCCGGAGAAATCTTACTTTAATTATTCGGAGCTGGAGGATTTTACTAAACCAAATTCCGAGTGATACGAATATTAATCTTTTAATTTTTAAGATTTAACTGCGCAATAAAATAATTTTATATTATTATAATATTATTTTTTTTACAGTACCAACTATCTCAAAAACAGTAGAAATCTACTCCAAAACGACCATGGACCCAGAAAAGTCTATGGGACCCACGTTTAGTGAACCAATCAACATTTCTGGCTAGACTAACTCCTAAGCCAATGAGGAGTGGTCAACAAAAGTGGCTTGAAGGTTTTAGACCAATAAGATTCAAGTCCACAAAAGTGGTTGGACTTGTTAAGATGAAACTAGAAAGCTTAACCAAGTTAGCTTAAAACCTAACTAAGTTAGCATAGGAAGCTTGTTAAGTAACTAAGTGAATTAAACCTAGTTAGCTATCTAGTTAAGTTCTAGTTAGAGAATGTTCTCAAAATATCAAGACAAACCTAGTTAACCTAAGTAACTATATAGTTAAGCTAGTAGCTAAACAAACTAATCAATTTCACCTAAGTGTAACTAGATTGCATGAAGAAGCACAAACTTGGTTTGCTTCTCTTTAGGGCCATTCGGTCAAGAGCTTTCAAGAACCATCAAGAAGAGCATAGTCACTTGCATGACTAGATTTCCTACACCAATTAGAGACAAGCTTGGAGCCAAAGCCTTTGTTCTCCACCCTTGATCAAATCTAGGGCCATTAGGTGATAGGAGGAGTCAACAAAGGAGGCCACCTCCTTTGGTGAAGCTCACAGTCAAGTAGAGCTTTGGAGAGCATTTTACTTCATTCTTCATCTTTTCTATCACTAAACTTACTCTTTTCTCTCTTCAAGAACAAAGATCACCATTGTTGTTCCTTTGAGGAGCCATTCGGCCAACACCCATACACCATACCTCCACCCTTGTAAAATTTATCCAACCTTATTTCTCAAACCCAAGTAACATTCTAAGAACATCTCTAGTTGGAGATTTCTTCAAAAAAAATTCATCTTGAGCTTGGAAAATCACTTTGGAGATTTTTCCTACAAGGTGAAGATTCTTGTTTTTCATTTCTAGCTTGATTTCTAAGGTTCTAAGCCATGATTGATCCATGGTTTATATTTTTCTCCTATGGTTATAACTCTTTAAAATATGTTTAAGGTTGCTAGGATTTCGTTGGAGATCCACATGAAATTCATAGGAAGGAGAATTAGAAGGTGTTGTCTTCCTTTAAGGTAAGAGGGAGATTTAATATCATCAACCTTGTGTGGTGATGAGAAAATGGATTGTATGTGTGTGAAGAATCTATAAGGATTCATTTATGTGGTTGTTTAAATGCTTTCATTATTTGTGATTGATTATATTTGTATGCATGTTTATAGCTTTAAAATATATTGCATGTGTTTATAAATGCATGATTATTAATTGGGATGTGAATAACATGTAAGGATTGCATGAGTGTTCTAAAGAACACAACATGTAGCTCACGGCTTCACCATGAAAAAGAGAACCAAAATGTTCTCAACCATTTTCTAAAGGAAGGATTTAATGGAATTAGGTAAATTAATGAATTCCAAAATGATTTAGAAGATGGAAAATGATCCAAAGATCAAATGCAAAGATTTTGTTAAATTCAGCCAACATGCCTTTTTAATGTGTAATTAATCCAAAATTTGTTTTCTAAAAAGAATACATTTGCAATGGATTTTCAAGACTTAAAGAAGTAAAGAAATTTTTATTAGAAATATGGTATCAAAGAGAAATAAATAAAACTCTTGCAAAATACTTACCTTTGAGTTTTAAAGTATAATGGTAATTTTCAAAGTGTATTTTGTAGTTATAAACTAAACAAAGGAATTTTTAAAGGAAAACGTAGAAAATATATTTTAATAGATTTTATAGACAAAATGCTATCAAAATTTACTAAAAATGGACGAATAAAGGAAAGAGCTTTACAAAATATTTATAACGTAAGGAAAATATTGTACGTAGTTTAAAAGTATTAAAAATAGCTTACACAGTTTTAAAATAATGATTTTTAAGCTTTATGGTTAAGAAAACGATTTAAAAATCTTATGCAATTGAGAAAATAATTTAAAAACATTACGCAATTTAAAAAAAAAATGTCAAAATATTACGCGATTATAAAACGTTTGTAAAAGTGTTGCGATTGTGAAAATGCGATAAAATTTCTACGTGATTAATTGGAATAGTAAGTTTTGCTGTCGGACCAAAGTGGTGGACCCGGACATGTTGAGATATGGTACTGTCAAGTGGAGACGTACTATATTTGAGAATCTTGAGATTAAAGGCATTTTTATAAATATGGTAATATTTTGAGACTAAGGGTATTTTTGGTAATTATATTCATGCATTGAGAGTCGTGTCAATTGGTTGATATTGGCGATTGATTGACGAGACGAATTACACCGTGTTATCGATGTGATAAGCGTAGTGTGGTTCATTGAGTGGGCTTGGAGGCATTAGTGTGCGGAGTATTCCACATGTGGACAGTTGGTCGCTCCTCTGGGTCGTGGTAATTGGCAACACACTAATGATCTCGACACACACTATTCTTAATCGAGATCTTATGGAGACTGTTTAGTACAATGCCTATAGTGCACGACGTATTTGGACTGTGTACTACTACACGATGTTTTGGACTGTGGGCTATAGACACAACGTTGGACAGTGTAATAGTTTGGTTGGGTAGCCTGAGATACTGATAGTTCTTTACGGGTCATTCTCTCTGATGTCTGTGTCTAGTTCCATGGAGTAGGAATGAGTCATATGCATTTGCATTTGTGGCATGCATCATAACATTATTATTTGTGATATTATATGATGTGTTAATTTGTGTTATTATTTATGATATTATGGTATGCATTATTGTGTTAAATTGTGTTATTATTCATGATACTGTATTATGTATTATTGTAATAAACTGCGATATCTGTTGTATTGTTCGTTTTCTTATTTGTCATGTTAGTATTGATGTAGATTGTCTCACCTCTTTATTTGTATGCGTTTCTGTATTATTTATATTCTGTAAAGAGTTTGAGGAAGAGGAAGAGGAAGAGGAACAACCTCTGGAGATTCTGTACCTCGAGGATCAGCAGACGGGTGACCAGTTTGACGAGTGCGAGCCGTCCGATCATCCATACCATCTAGATTGATCTTGTGGTCATGGCATTGTCGGGATTCCTAGGTTTTGTGAGACTGGAGTTTCATGGAGGTTCAGAGGCCTGGCGATTGCGTGAGGATAGAGGATCGATGATTTACTTGGGGCGTCTGACTGTGTCCCTACGTGGAGAGTTTGATGGGGAACCTGCTTTTACGACTACTCTGTATTTACATTTAGAGTTGCCTTTGGCGCTGAGACATCACTGTGGAGGACTGTTTCGTACGCCCAGTGAGATCAGTATTGTATTGACAACACGGACTCCTGTCCATAGAGCTGCGAGACATCCTGGATTTTTATCATCCGAGAGTGATCCTTCGGAGGGTTAGGAACCTTTGATGTGCACTTGGGCACTTTATGTTTCTAGTACTGTTATGCTAACTCTTTACTGCTTTATTTAAATATTTGTAGTTGTAAATTATTTGTACAACTTAAAACAAAATCATATGTATATTATGGAGTGTGATAATAGTTTGTTTTTTTTTATGTTCCGTGTTATTTTATTTAATGATATTCAGTATAAAAGGAGAAATTTTACAACTCAATTTAATTATGTATCAAATGTTTTATAACTTGGGTAAAATTTTATTTTATTATATCATAAATGTGACATCCCCACAAGAGTGTTACAGTAGCAGCATCCAATGTTTTGAGCTAAAAAACTTAATTGCTCTAATTATGTAGATATCTAAAAATATATAAGAATAAAAGAAAAACGGATAGTTTCACCCAATAAACTAACCATAAACTACATCCAATATAAACAATCAAAAAAAAAATACTAATAAAATCAATGTCAGAAAGATGTTCCTATTTAAACCTCCAATTATCAAAATCAATGTAAATCATTGAGGCTTATGTAAACCCCACTTATCATTGTCAATGTTATAATCAAAAGACACTAAATGTCAGCAAAAAAAAACGTTTCTTATAATCTATAAAAAAAAAAAAAATAGACCCAATGAGTAAAACTACTATTAGGATCCATAGGTTACTAAATCAACCCATTAATGTATACCTTCTAGAATCCAATAAAATCCCTAAAAAATAGAAATAATACCAGAAAAACCAAAGAAAGGGATGTAGACCAAATCAGCAATCTGAAAGTGAGAAAACATAAAACTGACCCCAAATTGCATTCTTTGCTAAGAATTGGTATACAAGGAAGTACAATAATAATAATATTAGTTCACAATCGTTGTGTTTTGTTATTGAATCACTCTTTTCATTTCTATACTCAAAAATTGGTAATGCTATTTCATACCAAAAATCAATATATCGCTTCACCGAAAAATCGTGTATTCTAACCCAAAAAAATCGAAAAAAAAATTAAAATCAGACGCCATAAGTAAACCATGAAAATGATAAGATTACAAAGAATAGACGTAGACCAAGTCAACAATCTAAAAGTGATAAAACATGAAACTAATATGATTATAAGCAAGAAAACAAGAAAAAATTATTAAAAAAAAGTGCACATCATCAGAGCAATTCGAAATAGAAGAAAGATAAAAGAGGATTTTAAAAATTCGATTTATTGAAATATTGAATTTACATATGTATATATGTACTTTGTTCAAATACAAAGTGGGCCTTCATGGCCTTTATACAACATATACAAAACGAAGAAAATTACTCTAGTCAAAACTACTACTACTTCATTTCTCTTTTTTGGAATGATCTTGATTTCAATATGTAAATAAACATACAACAGACAAAAGGGGTGAGAATTCAAAAATTCTCAGTAGCTTATGAATAGGCAGAATCATTCAATATATAATTCTATAATAAATATACAAAGTAACATTTCAAATAAAACTATGTATGAATGTTCATGTGAACACCCAATTTTGTTTGGATCTTTAAAATCTTTTAATCCAAAATAAAACAACAAAAATAAAAGATAAAATAAAAAATAATTTGATTCCATGATCCAAATCAAGTCCAACCCAATAAGAAAAATGTTTAAGTCCATTTAACTACCTAGACTCATTTGTCTTAAGTTTCTAATGTTAAAAAAAAAAAACAAGGGAAGTAACATTGCAAGATGAGCAACAAATGACCAAACGTGTAAGACGAAAGCTTTTAATGCAATTGACAAAAGCAAACCTTGATTAAAAAAAAAGAAGTGAAAAGAAAGAGCAAAAATGTTGCAACAACCAAAGCAAAAAATAAGAGACAAAACAAGCTTCTTTGGGTGATGCCAGAAGAAAAGAAAAAGGTGGTGCTATAAATTTTCAAAAAATAGAGCATCAAAGTGGAAAAGGAGTAGCTGCCTCCTAAGTGGCTCATGTTGCAGCTCCTCTGCAACAATGATAAAGTCAAAGCTGTGAAAAATAGAGCCAAAATGAATGACACACAAAAATGGAAGGATGCAAGAGGAGAAGGGAAAAATGAGACAATTTCCAAATCCAAAATAGAGTGAGAAAGGGACCATACAGTCTGGTCCCTTGGTAACCAAGCTTGGAAGTTATTCTCCCTTTTTTTAGCCTATAAAGAGAGAAGCAATGCAAAGATGGGGATCTTTTTTTAGTTGGGAAAGAAAAGGAAGAAGTTAGAAAAAGGTGGAGTGAATTTTGTGAGAGGAACTTTGTAAGTGTTTTTTTTCTAAAAGTTAGAAGTATAACAATTTCCTTCTTCCATTATGCATTTTGATTTTGCCATTGTTGTTTGCATCTAAGTTGTTACTTTTTCTTTCTTTCTTCATGCTCTGGATCTCACACTCTCACAATCACACACTTCACTTTAACACAATAACCATAGTGACTGACTCTCCCTGCCCTTCTCCATTCGAATTCTCTAACCCATTATCATCCCTTGACCTTAACCAAAACCTATAGCCACAAGCTACCATCAACACACTCAAACTCCAGTCATCAAAATCAAATCAAACTCAAAACAGGACATCAAACCCCCCAAGCCGCTATGAATCAATAACTGATACAAGAACCCAAAAGCACTCCTCCATTCACTATAGTTTTCTAAGCTTTTTCACCTTCCATCAGCACCCAACCGAGCCACCAAATCCTCCTCACCACAACACCAAACTAGACTAGCCACCATGTCGGCCACCCAACTAGATTGGTCCAACCTCTCGCATACCCCCGCGCCTAGTGTAACACCCGAAAATTTCATATTCTTCAATTATATGTGATTTTTATAATTTTGTGATTTTATGAATTATTTGATTTATTCTGATTATTTTGTTATTATTTTTGGACTATTTGTGTGTTTTTAGTGGGACCAAAGACATAAAAAAAATTGGGGTAAAAAAATTTTAGACTGTTAATGCGGGGTTGGGGGAGCTTACTAAATCTAAATCTGAAAACTATTTTTGAAATTTTATTTTTCTAAGATTTTATCTGACAAATAAAATCTAGGTACGTTTTATTGTCCATTGGACAATAACTACTGGTTTTACTCATAGTAGCTTTTGTCCATTTGTTAATAACAACCGATTATTATCTAGTTAGGTGCTAGTCATCAACCTAGTCATCTTTTCTAGAGACATCTTTGTGGCTCATGGTGTGATTCATCTAGTGACTCACCATATGACTCATTCACTTTGTGACTCACTAGGTGACTAACCATATGACTCACTCACACTTTGTGACTCACTAAGTGACTTAGCTATGTGACTCACTCATGATGTGACTCACTCTAAGGGACACTCCACAACTAAGGCTAGATTTGGAGGCTAAGTTGCAACACTTAGTTCATTTCCTACCATTTCTATCAAGAAATCAAAAAGCTAACACAAAAACACTCTCTCTCTTAAAGAGCTCATGGCCAAGTACCATTGAAACACCATCCAATCTTCCATAATTTCAACCAACCTCACATCTTGAATCTAAACATCATTCTAAGACACTTTTGTGTTGTAACCATAACTTAGTTCATCCATCTTCCATCTTTTTCTTCAAACTTAGGGTTTGAGGTTTTTGAGGTGAAGTTCTTTAATTTTCATGTTTCTTTTCTATTTCAAGTTCTAACACCATAACTTTGATCTATGGTCATCCTAGTCAAGCCTTAGATGTTAATACTTGTGTGTTTATTTTGTTTAAAGATCAACTTGGTGGAGAAAATCTACCTTAAAGGAGGTATACAAGGAGCTTTGAGCATCATCTAAGGTAAGAGGGAGATTAACCTCATCTACCACTTATGGTAGTGAGGAACAAAATTTGTTGGTGAAAAATCCATGAGGATTTATTCACTTGTTTATATAAATTTAGTGCTTTATATTTATTTGGTTTATGTGATTTTATTATTTTAATAGTATGCATGGTATTTGTTATGGTAGAAATTGATGATTTATATATGTTGTATGATTTGAATCATGTGGAAAGGATGAAAATTTTTTGTTCCAAAGGCCAACATGGCTCATGGCCATCAAGCATAAAATAGGGTACCCAAGGCAAAAATATTTTATTAATTATAGACTTAGATGATTTTGTAACAAGGATGTGAACTAAGATTTTACAAGTTGAAGAAGGAAGTGACCAAAGTTTTATTATTGGAAAGGAATTGGTTTAGGGTTATACAAAATAGAAAAGGAAATGAATAAATTTTTTATTATTAATTATCAAGCAATTTTCGGCAAGGATGTTAGAAAATAGGTTTGAGAAGCAAATTGGAAATTAAAGTATTTTATTAAAAAGGATTTTTAGTAAAGTAAATGGAAAATATTTTATTAAATTAAAATACTGCAAGTTTTGGGAAAAACGTTAGAATATATTTTCTAGAGGAGTTTTAGCAAGAAAATATTGGAAATAAGATTAAATTTTATAGTAAACTTGGAAAGTTTCAAAATTAAGTTTAAGAAAACCAATAAAAGCTTTACGTGATTTAAAAATAGTGTTAAAATCTTATGTGTTTCAAAAATAATGATTTTTGAGCTACGCAATTGAGAAAACGTTTCAAAATTTTTACGCGATAGAGAAAACATTGGAAAATATTTACGCAATTTGAAAACGTAACAAAAATGTTACGCGATTGTGAAAATGCGATAAAAGTGCTACGTGACTGAGAGGAACAACAAGTTTGCTGTTGGGCCGACGTATTGGACCCGAAGATATCAATATATGGTTTTGGTCAATGGTGACTTGTTTGTGTTGAAAACCATGTTTTTTGACATTTGTCTGTGTATTGAATCATCAACCATACATGGAAAGTTGTTAAGACTGTGTTTGTTAAGGTTATATGCCTAGGAGTTGAATTACACCTAAGTACGGGTGCGAATTATGTATTGTGGGTCACTTGTTGATCTTGGAGGCGTCGGGACATGGGTATCTCACAAGTGAACAGTTGGTAGCTCCACTAGGCCGTGGTGACTGAGCACCACACCGACGATCTCGACCAGGCACTATTTTATTCCCGATCTTGTGAAGAATGTCTTGTATAAGCCATGATGCGTATGCTGAATTTTGTGATAAGCATTTTGTTGAAGCTAACAATATACAGACATGTCTCCTTGATTATTCTCTCCTTAATTGTGTTTTAGCTCTATGGAGTAAGAATTGGTATATATATGTTGAATTATCTGTTATTTGATATCATAAGTATACTAGTTATTTTTGTATTTGAATGGCATTTTTTTGTAATTGTTGTTTCTATGCTGCTGTGCTGGTATTGATGCAGGGGATCTCACCTCTTTGTTATATTATTTTGTTTTATTGTTTATGCTTGGTAAAGATGGTGAGGAAGACGAAGAAGGATCGCATCCATTCTGTTTGTGTTGATTTTTCTAGAGTTTGGTGATGGCATCGAGATCGAGTTTTCTAGGTTATGTCAATGTGCAGTTTCACGGGGGCATGAATGTTTAGTGTGTCGACCTAGAAACCAAGCGTATTAGATATATTGGGGATGTGACTCTTTCGGGAAGTAGGACTTACCATGTGGTTACTACATTTTTGTTTACAGCTTTTGTGCATTTATAATTTTACATGCCTATGAGAGATCTGTAGGGTGATCGTTACTATACCCCTAGAGAGAACAGTGTGGTGTTATCTGCTCGAACACCTGTCCATAGGACCACGCACCACCTGGGGATTTTGTCATCTAAGGAGACAAAGGAAGATCTGGCTGAGGACTCTTCTAGTTAGATGTGTTATGTTGGAACAATTTATGTTTTGTAAAAAGTTCGTATATATGTCTTTTGAGAACAAGTCTTATGAAAATCGATGTATATTATTCAAATATTATAACTTGTGTTCTTTTATTTTATTTAATTATGTTATCCGCAAAAGAAAATTTTGAAAATCATATACTACAATATTAAATCTTTTATAACTTAGTTCTAGTTTGGAAGTTTGAAGTTTTAAAATGTAATGCCCGAGAGAGGGAGTTACACCTAGCTCGTACCCCATCCAAACGACATCCCCACCCCAAGAAACCTAGATTTGAGCTCGTGCCCCTCTATACGTCACCACGAACAACCATGCACCGCCACCTAGATCTCTCCTTCTCGTTCATACCAAGCACCCATAGCCCAGACCACTGGCCACCCAACCATGCTGTAGAAGACCCGTAGTCACCAACCAGCCACCCAAACAACCAGTAGGCACTGTAATGCCCATCAGCCCAGATCGGTTGCCCTTCTCCTCTGCACCGCTACCAAACCACTGTGACCAGCCGCACCACCACATACTTGGAACCCACACCTAAACCATGAACCAAGTCAACTCCACCCCCACTTCGGACCACCCTCAGAAATCTAGATCCAAGCCCGCTCCCCTCTGTCCGTGTTGAGCCACTCCCTTTCGTTTGTAGCCGCCCAAGCAGTGCACTACCATGTCCCCTGGTGGCTTGCTCTATACCCCTACGTTTCCATGCCTTTTGGTTCTCTGAAAGTTTGAATGAAAGAGAACTGCTTCCTTTTTTTTATTTCATCTGCTTTCTCTTTTTTTATTTCTTTTTTTTCTCTTTTATTCATTATTTGCCTCTTTGCTATTTATTTAGTTTGATTTTAATTTTGTTGCCTTGGGTTTTTATTTGGTTGGGATTACTGGTCTTTCAAATATGCCAAACTAAATAAGTTACAAGCTAGGGTTGTTAGGGAATTATGAATTTTTCTTAAGGTTAAGTTCGTCTATTTGTTTTTTTTAGTAAAGAAAATAAAATAAAAATTAGAAAAATTGTTAGCATTATTTTTTAGTCATGCAACTTGGGCTAAGATTAGAAAAAAATGTTTTGTTTTCTCTATTGACTTATTGAGTTAGTGTGTTTATTACATTATTGATATTTGTTTTAAATAATGATCTTGCACTAATATTACAAATGAGAGCTTTGTTTTTAAAAAATAAATAAATAAAAAGAGATTATCTAAGCTGTGACAGCTTGTTGATCTTGTTGTTCTTAAGAGTCATCTAAGCTGAGATAGATTGATGATTTGATTTTGTTTTTCTTGTAAGATAAAATGAATTTTAAAAAGACTAAAACAAAATAGTCTTCGTTAATTAAAATTAACTAACTTACACTTATTTTCTAAAGAACAACATGACTTTAAATTTCTCATTGCACCCGAGGATACGTAGGAGTAGAACCTTTATTTTGTCAAGCCAAAAATTAAATTTTCACAATTTAGTTGTTTCTTTTTTTTTTCTTTTTAAAAAATAATAATAAAAAATAAAAATAAAAATAATTACAATGTTTTGTAAGAGAAGTAAAATAAATATATTTGAGATTATCAAATTTTTGCACAACTAACTTAAGGTATTGTCTTAGGATGAGTGTGTTAGGGGTGCTGTTGGATTAAGTTTCCACTCTTCCTTATCCATAACCGACTCCCGAATCCAATCTGGTTTTTGTAACATCCCCGGGACTGCCTGCAGGATTGACGAGTGTCTCCACAAACCAACACGGGTCTTTTCAGCGTGCTTTGTCCTCACTCACACGCATCCTAGGAAACTTCCCAGGAGGTCACCCATCCCACAATTGCTCCAAGTCAAGCACGCTTAACAATGGAGTTCTTATGTGCTAGGCTCCCAAAAAGAAGTTGCAACTTGTTGATATGGTTACGCCTAATCAATTCCTTTAAGTCATCCTCAACTATGCAGTCCCATACCTGCACAGTCTCTGAATCCCTCTCATTCCGGTGCATATTCACTTCATTCATGGGACCCTTCGCCTAGAAGCATGCCAGGAGCCGCTCCTTGTACGTGCCTCTCATGCACCGGCGTCCACTCCCCGCCCTCATCAACCCCGGGACACCACAGTTTTCAAAGACTATTTTCTGAGGTTGGTTTTCCATTTTTTTCCAAATTCAAATAAAATTAGTGGTGACTCCATTTTCATCTATTTAAAATCTTGTAAGTTGTTATTTCGTTACGATCCCGGTTGCGATAGATGATGACTCCACTAGAGACACTTGAGAGTCAAGCCTTTGTAAGCCAGTTGTGTAATTTTTGTGGCATTTATATGTTTGTTTTACCCCTTTGGTTGGTTATGATTTTGTTTTGTTTAAATTGTTTATTAATTATTTGATCTGTGATTTTATTTGTTATGTAAACCTTAGGATAGAGAATTTCTTTTGGAATTTTGTTTTGCATTTGTTTTTGTTTTGCAGGATGTGGGTAGTCCTTAAGGTTATGAAGGTTTGTATGCTCCTTACACCCACCGTACATACACGTTTCTCACACACATTTGAGTGGAGCCCTATACTCAGGTCTGAGTGAAGCCTAAGTAAAGTAGAGGTTGCGTACTGGTAGCCATTTTTGATGTACATCCTATTTGGTTATCGCGAAAATCTCATCTAGAGTGTGCCTTTTTCACGAATATCCTACACCTAGTAGTTTATCCATTGTTTATGGTCAACATTCTGAAATGGGACTTAGTTCTAGAGGCCTTTAGAATAGTAGAGCCACTAAATGAAAGTTCTCACAAATCAGAAAAACCCATAGATCCTTAGGATAGAAATTCTCAAATTTAAGGCAATCCCATTAGGACACAAAGGGAGTATACTTCTTCTTTATCTATCTTCTCCTCATATCTTTCATTCTTGTAAAAAAAATCAGCTTTAAAAACAAAAGAACAAATTTTCATCATGCATTTTTGTATATGTTCCCTTTTTTAAAAAAAATAAAATAAAAAAGTAAAAAAATAAAAGATGTTTCATTTTGTTCCATTAATATTAACATTCTTTTTCAAAAACTTGATCATTGCGCGACCTAAGAAAAGAGACACCAACTAAACCCGAATTCACATCACAAGAGCTCAAGCAAGGCTTGCAGTAATGATAACTGAGAATGAAGGTAGAAATTTGAGTATGGAAATAAATGAGGTGAAAGGGAGGATAGATGAGATAACAACGTCTTAGAGAAGAATGGAGTAAATGTTGTCAGCCATGAGGGAGACTCTCACCTTGATTGGGGCAGCCAGGCCGCCAACTATCACTTCTATGAGGACAAACCCTAGGGTCACCACTGAGATGCCTTTAGTGGAAGGAACCTCGAATATTGCACTGCTAGTGATTCCTACCAGAGAAAGATATCGTTCGTTGGAGGATACTTGAAATAAGGTTCATCGTGACATTGAATTCACATAGGAACAACCCCACACGTCCATCTTAGTGTCAACAGGATTCCCTGCCAGGATTGATCATGCAGCAATTCAAAGTGATAAGATGAAGGAAGAGTGGATGGAAAGAATGGAAGAACAAGTCAAAGCAACTAAGGGTTCTAGCACCTACGGTCCCCTTAGGATAGAAGAGTTGTGCCATATTGCTAACATTTCCATCCCCAAGGGCTTCAAGGTTCCAAGATTTGACAAATATGATGGGAGCACCAACCAATTTTTCCATATGAAAACATACATTACTAAAATGTTAGTTTGGTCAAAGGACTGGAAGTTCCTTGTCAACTTCTTTCCCGAAAGCTTGATTGAGCCTACTTTTGAATGGTGTATCCAACATAATGTTTTCTCTCTTCTTAGGAAGACTGGGCAAACTTGTTTATGGGACAGTATCAATTTAACCTAGATATATCCCCAACTCGAGAACAGTTGGGATTACTGTAAAAGGAAAATGAAGAAACCTTCAAGCAGTATGCCAAAGCTAGATAGCCCTCGAAGCACAAGTTCAACCACCATTAACGTTGATAGAAATATGCTCATATTATCTGGGGACATTGGGAGCTCCCTATGTTGAGACAATGATGAGTGCTGCTTATCGAGACTTTGCTGAATTAATAGTTGCCAGAAAGAGGATTGAAACTTTGGTAAAAGCTAGCAAATCGCCAACTGCCAATAATGAAAGTGGTTTCAGGAAGGAGTTTTCCCCAAAGAAAAAGGAGCCTGAAGTGAGCTACTTGCAAAACCAATAACTGTCACAAACCCACCATCCACCATCTTACCTTGCCTACCAAGCCCCTCCATATAGCCCAAACCATTACCTTTCTTATCAAGTGCCTCCACCTACTCATTCAGCTCACCAAATCTCATACCAAGTCAACTCGTCGCATCCATATATCTCAGCATATCCTGTCTACGCCAATTGCCCTCCAATAACTTGAAACCTCTGAACAATTGGTGATCTGAGGCATTAATTGATGTGACTATTGTAATGCCCTTAAATACATGTTAGATTGGTAAATGGTTTCCAAAGGTAGCATTTGAGTTGTTCAGTATGCTAGTAAAGTTTTGTGACAAACTGAGTTCGTTTAGGCACTTAGTTGCAATACAGAAGTTGAAAATTAGCTTAAAATAACTCAGATAATAGCATAAGTTGCTAAGTTAATGGAAATAAACATAGAAAATTTGTTTCTAGGCCACAAATAAGCCAAGTAAGATGTGGTAAAAGTTTCAAGAGAATCGAGTCAGTTTAGTTTTTTTAGGCATACTAGTTGTGCATTTTAATACTGAACGACTAGCAGCAGATATAGAAAATGGTGAAACAATAATTTAGATGAATCCTGTGATTTATTCTAAAGTTGTTGGAAGATGAAAAACATGAATTAGTGTGATTCAATTGTCCTTAGCAGATATAAGTTTCAGCATAGAAACTTAAGTTAATCTTTTCCTAAAATTCCCTCCACGTCCCACCCCATTATTGCTCCTTTCTCACGGCTAAATGCAAAAACAAAGAAAGAAAGAAAAGAAATAAAAGGGAGAAAAAGAGAAAGGGGAAGAAAGGAAGAAGGAGAGGAAGAAGATCCAATGAGCAAGCTCAAGGATCAAGTTCAAGGCTTCAAGATCAAGAGTCTTCAAGAGGTAGGGGTTTATGACTTCTATTCATCTATTTTCTCTATTCTCTTCATGTATGCTCCTAAACAACCCAATAGGCCAAATTGAGTTCTAAGTGAATTTGATGTGTTTGGCTTGCATGGTTATGTTTGTTTGGTTGTTTGTGACTTGTCCAAAGCATAAACTAAATTTAGAAGCTTAAAATACTTCTTTTGGACCATTGATGCTCATTTTGGGGTTCTAGGTCTAGCATGAGTGTTCTTGGTTCATAGATCCAAATCAAGAGGTTTAAGATAGTGATTAAAGTTTCCTATATGTTAATGAACTAGTTAGGGACTTAGGATTACCAAGAAACTGATTGAAAACAACCAACATTAATAAATTGGACCAATGGAATAGTACCACGTTGCAGAATTATGTAGAATGTTGCATTATGTCATGGACGCCGCAGTGTGAGAAGGGTGGCACCGCGGCGCGTTGAAACAAGAAAAATGGGTTTTTTCACCATTTGATGTGCTGCCTTTGATGGACCTATATGTATATGTTTCCTAAGTATGTTGAGGCATTAATAGGGGTATTTTTCCTTAGGGAAACTATCACCTAGAGTTGAGAGAATTGTTTACGTTTTTAGTTATCTAAGAATAATGAGAATGACATAAAAGATGTCAAGCATGTTAAGAGAGGTAATCCAACAAAGAGGATGATTCCTTGATATACATATGCTAAAACGAACCTTAAAGCGACCAAGAGCAAAAGTTTGCTATAGAAAAGTGTCTTTCACCTATGGTAATTTGTTGTTACTTAGTTTCACTAGAGATGTGATGATGAGTGGTGTTTAATACAAGTATACTAGGATGGACTAATAGTATTCACTCTAGTAAGTATGTGAAAAGTATGAACCTTAGGAGATCCAAGAATAGTGGATTACCTTGGGAAGATACTTAGAACTTTAAGCAACAAAGAGTTGCAAGTAAGAACCATTCTTGCATTAGATTCACTTGAGTGGAGATAAGGTTGTGTATTAGTTCCAAGGAAGGAATGTTTATATACTAAGTCTCTAGTTAAGTGGGACCTTGTGCATTACTAAATGCACAATAAGATGAATTGTGACTAATAAGTTGTCATAATCATAAGGTATCGCAAAAATGGGCAATAACTCCTTTATTAGCAAAGATGAGTTAAGTATGTAAAGTTTTAGAGAAATGCTCATTTATTTCCTCAAGTAAGGTTGAATGAGGCATTAACTAAGATAGACCCTTTCACTTAGATGAGTTGAGTCTATAGGAAAGTTAAGATGGTGTTTATGTAAGAGATAAACATAACACTATTTTTTACACACTAGTTAGTTAATCTAGTATGTATGTGAAGAGTAAGAATCTTAGTGCAACCAAGATTAGTGGTTTGCCTACCTAACACCTCAACAACATAGTGTTGCATTAGAAATCACTTAAGAGATAAGAGTGATGAGGTGGTGTCTAGGTACAAGTATGGGGAATGGTCTGGTAATGTTTACTTGAGAATATAACTTTATATGGCGCAAGGTCATTTAGCTAAGAAGGTAAGGAATCAAAGAAGTTCCTAAGCGGACAATATTTCAAACCACCGACTAAGGTTGCATGTAGTACGGAGATTTATATTTCCTATCTATAATGGGGTAAACATGAGAAATCAGGATTCCTAAGTACACAAGTCTATGAATAAGTTCATAGCAAACTTCTTTGTTTTTAACATAAACTTCTACATGTATTTTAAAACAAAACCCTGCATATGCCTTACATTCACATACTCTTTGGATCTTCTTAGACATATTCATATTACATATCATTCTCATTGTAATTACGGATAGTTGTATGGGCATTGTCCATCACTATTGGTATTTACAGTTGTATGGGCGTTGTATATATTAATAATATGTAGGCTATTGGTTGATATCACACTACTAGGTAGTGTGCAGCTATGAGAAAAAAAGAGGAAACTCCTATGTTAGAAGTTATAGCAATCATTATATAATTGTTATATACAATGTTATAGTTAGCTGGTACTGGAACTACTTTTACTGAAAATGTTAATTCTCACCCCGTTTGTTCTTCCATGTAAATCCAGGTACAAACCCTGTTAAGGGAATAAGGTGAAGCATGAAGATTAGTATAGTTTTATATGTTTCAGTTGACAAAGTTTATGTATAAGTTTATATTTGCTTTGTACGTTTTGAGTAGTATGTATTACAATAAGCCCTTTTTGTGGCTAAGTTTGTATATATATGTATGAGGTTTAAGTTTTTCTGCAATTTCTCAAGGCTTTCTATGATTATTCAGTTGTGATTATAGATTTATGTCAATAGTTAGTTATGTAGAGGTGACGTTTCTAGTACCGTTATCTTTATATATCGTTGTATAACTATGATATATCTAGATATCTATATTAGGATGTTATAATTATCATCTTAGACTTTTGTGATGTTAAACTTACGTTAACTTTCTTGAAGCATTAATTGTGATTGACTACGAGTCATTGAAGACTAGTTTTGATTATAACAAACATGAAGATGAAAGGAATACCAAGTCCAAGAACTTCAAGAATAGCTTTAGGACTTAGAGTCTCCTTGTACAGAGGTTCTTTTTTGATATCTCATTGTTTTCACAGGATAAATAAAAATAGTTTTAAACAAAGAAACCCAAATTTCAAAATGACCTTGAGTTTAAATTAAAAGGTTTTGGTGTTTTTGAAAACCATCTGAGGCATTTTCTAAAGCATTTACAAATGGGTTTTCAACGGGATTATTCGAATAACTCCCTTCTTATTCGAATAAATCAAGTTAAGATATTCTGTTTTTTAACTGGGTTATTTGAATAGCCATAGAGTTATTTGAATAATGTTTTTCAAAATCCTACAATGCGCCTCTGTTTTAAAAGGTGCTATTCGAATAGCACCATTGCTATTCGAATAAAAGGTTTTCAAAATGGCTTGTTTTTAAGATGAGCTATTTGAATAGCCCCATGGTTATTTGAATAGACTCTGTTTCTAAGAAATGGTTTTTAAATAGAGTTATTCGAATAATTCTCAAGCTATTTGAATAACTTATATTAGAACTGGTTTTCACGAGAATTTACAATCAATGTTATTCGAATAACACTTAAAGTTATTCAAATAGACACGAATCTCTGTTTCAAAAAGCCAACATCTCTTTGCATTTAATTGGAGAATTAATTACTCAAACGACTATTTTCTTCGAAAAACTCTATAAATAGAGATATTGGGTCATCTTTGCAAGTTGCCTAACAATCTGAATCAATCCTTGCTTGCTTTAATACGTGATTTATAATTTTCTCATATTTTTTTACTCTTTTCACCAAAAACTTTAAGATATCCTTAAGAGATCTTCTTAGTGCTTCAAGTTATATTATTTACTCTTTATGGGAGTTTCTCTTCATCTATTTTCTGCTACTTTGTAACGAGGGTAAGGCATCCATCAAAAGTTTGTATAAGGGTGAGGTATCCTTGAAAAGTTAGGCTTTAGCACAAAGGTAGAGTTTCCCTGTGTGTGAAAAGTGTTCTTGTTTGTAACGGTTGCAAGCACCTGTTTAAGCTTGTTTTAATAGTGAAAAATCTCGGATAGTATTTCGAGGACTGGACGTAGGCCACAAGTGGTTTGGTGGCTGAACCAGGATAAATATTATGCATGCTCTATTAATGCTTATTTGTTTACTTTATGTTCATAAGGCTTATCCTCTCTCTGCATTCATATTCTTTTAAGAAATAATTTCAATAAAGTTTGTTTTATAAGCGTTTGCAAAAAGTTTTTAAATACTCAATTCACCCCCCTTCTTGAGTGTTGGAGCCACTTAGTAACATTAATGTAGTGATTTTGCATGGATTTTAGCATATCTTGCTTCTTTTCATTTTCATGGCCTTTCTTGTCATTTACTTTCTTTTGTTTACTCAAAGTGTCTTTCTTGTATTAGGACCTTATGGGACTCCAATTCTTGACAATCCTTACTTTGATAGAAGTTAGTAGCGATAAAGTCCACGTTTGCAAGTGCCCTTTGCAAGAAAAAAAAAAGGAAAAGGAAAAAGAAAAAGAAAAAAAAGGAAGAAAAGGTGAAAGGAGCAAGAAGTAAAAAAAATTTGATGAAAAACTAAAAAAAACATAAAAAGGAAAAGAAGGGAAAGAAAGAAAGAAGAGGAAATGAAATGGGTCATGACAAAGATGAATGATTGAAGTGAAAAGAATAGAGGAAGAAATGGGGAACAATAAAAGAAAAGTGTGCTTGAAAGCGCAAAAGCAGTTGATGAAATTTAATTTCGAACAAGGATTCTTAGTACCATTTAACCTTTAAACACTTGTTTGTGCCTTATATTTTATTTAATGACCATTAACCTTGGCCATGTTATAATCCTTAAAAAGTCTATTCCAACCAATGAATGATTACTTTTATGCTTATAAGTTTTAATTAAGAGTCAAAAGGTTATGCTCACCTAAGTATCTAGCTCATTACTCTTTTTTTTAAAAAAAAAAAAAGACTCACACAGGGGCAAGTTTTTACCTTGTTCGAGCTGGCCCTACACTAGGGCATTTTTCTCTAGCTTGGTTTAGCCTACATTGGGGTAAATCTTTTGGTTTAATTTAACTTTACATTAGGACAAGCTTCTACCCTGCTCAATTCGACCCTAAATTGGGCAATTTTTTTCTTTTCCTAAGTTCAATTTGACCTACAATAGGGTAAATCTTTTGGTCACTAGGGCGAGTTTCTATCCTATTCAATTTAGTCCTAAACTAGGGCAAATTTCTCTTTGGTTCAATTTGACTTGATGTAGATGCTCAGTAGAAGGAAATCATTGGTCATAATGTCTAAGTAGGCAGCTGAAGATCAATTTCATGAAGATCAAACTAATCTATATTGGGGCAACGCCTTTTTGAATCCTATACCATCGTTTGTGTCTTTTTCTATATATTAATCTTTCGTAAATATCCTTTTGTGTAGTCAAACTTCCAAGACCAATCTAGGAGTTATCATCTTAGTAAATTGATTTTCTATTGTACTTTTGAATCCATGTCTGTCTATTACGTAATGCTTCAGGTAAGGTGAACATGAGTGCAACACTATGATTTGACCATCTAATGGTAATCTCATGATGAACAATTCAGATTGAAAGAACTTGGAAGTTCTAATTAAAGGAGAATGTTATCTCAAGAGATAATCCATAAAAAAGAGGTACCCGAGCAAAAAGAAAAAGAGCTCGTTAGACTGAAAACCCGAAAGGGCGGTTAAAGCAAAAGTTAGGGCAAATAAATTGGAATGACTTAAACTGGGGCAATCTTTTGGGCAACTTTGTTTGCATTCAATTGGCCATACTAGGACAAAAATTCTGAAGGAATAAGGAGAATATATGAGTTATCAAGCAGCTGCAGAGAATCAATTGGACGAGGGACATAGTTAAATACTGGGGCAAAATTTTCTCGTAAGGACTTAGTGGCTTCAAACAATAGTTTGCAACAAAGGATGATCATCTCACTTCTCAGAGGATAGACTAAAAGGAAAGATGAGAGTGGAAAAAGGGAGAATAAGAAAAAAAAAGAGAGAAAGAAAAAGGAGGAGAGGAAGGATATGTAAGTAGGATCAAAACTATTAGGTCCAACGGGTGATAATCACATATTTTATACATTAATAAACCCTCATTTTTAGTCATTTACACTCTTCATGTACTTAATTGATTGAGCTTAGTTATGTTTTATAAGTTTGGACTCAAATTGGACTTAATTGATTTTTTTAGCATTATTTGAGTTCTAGATGTACAATAATTATGTATCTTACCTTGTAGAAAAGATAAGAGAGAGTTCTACAACTTTCATGAAGAGCTCAAGGTAAAATTCAGACATCTAGTGAAGCTAAATGGGCTTGGAAGTCAGAGTACGGGTTTTGTAATTAGAACCTGAACAGTGTGCAGTAATCAGAGCATAACTCGAGCTGTAGGTGTAACACCCCAAATTTCCTAACTATTTGACAGTAATTTTGGCAGGTAACAGAATTCTATTGTTTAGTGATTTCTGTGTACTGTAAAATTATTTTGAATATTTCGTCAGTATATTTGATTGTTTTGTGTGATTTACTTCGTGTCAGAAAAATAATAATTTTCAGGCCGACAAAAATCTTACGTAATTTAATTATTACTGTTAAGTCTTAATTATTTTACGTAAATCTATTTTGATTTTCATAAGTTTTTTAATTTTTATGATTATGTGGATGATTATGAAATTTTTATATTACTCTGATTATTTTAGTGTTATCCGTGAGCTATCTGTGGGCCCGGTGGCCATATGTGGGCCTAGGATGGGTCCCGAAAAGTGAAATTTTTTTTGCAGATAGAAAAATTTATACTGTTAAGATGGAGATGAGGGATCTTACTAAACTTAAATCCGAAAATAATTTTTAAAATTTTCTTTTACTGTGTTTTGTATTATATTTAATTATCGGGTGATAAAAATACAGTAAAAGTATTATTCGTAGGGTTATAGCAGATATAAAAATAAATATTGTACTGCTTAGTCAACATTAGTGGCTTGTGTAACATCCTGAAAAATACCTGTTTAATCATAGATCATCATTTTATAATATTCTTGATTTTTAGATATTTTTCTAGAATTTTTCGGAAACGACGAATATTTTAATATATTCCTCGTTTTGCTCGAATATTGAGCAGAGTCAGGAAAACGTCTGTAGCGCTTCAAGAATTGGAAAATTATATGACGAATGGTTGTTTTATAATATTTGCAAGTTTTGAGAATTTTTTGGGAATTTTTCGGAAACGTTGAATATTTTAGTATATTCATCGTTTTGCGTGCACACTGAGCAGAACTAGAGAAACGCGATATTTTCTCTGAGAACCTTGGACTATGGACATGTCGACGGGGGATCTTACTAAACCCGAGACTTGACATAGTTTACGAGGTTTCACAATTTTTGAGAAATTCTAACAGACAAAACAAAACAATACTGCGAAAAATTTATCTGTCAGATTAATTAAATACTGACTTCTATCAACTGTAACTATTATCCATTGGATAATAGTGTGTAATAAAAATTCTATCACATTATCCAAATGAAATCCGCTTTATGTCTAATCAATCCACTTTAATTCAAATTTAATGTTAAATAATCAAAGCTTCTTTAAGAAGCTTTGACCAAACATTGACTCAAATGCCCTTGGCTTCTCTTGGAAGCCAACTCTCCCTCTCTCTCTTCTCTCTCTGCACGGCTGGAAGCAGCCCTTGGGCAAGGGAAATTGTTTCAATTCATTAATTCCATTTATCTCACAAATTCCATAATTAACCAAAAACACTTTGTCTCTCATCCTTTCTTCTTCTTCTTCACTTTGAGTTTTCTCTCCCATCTCTCTACATGCTCTACGGCCAGCAGCCCCTTCCCCTACCCAATCTTCACAAAAATTTAAACTAAACACATTTTCTTAATCATCTCACCATTCTAAGCATCTTTTCTTCTTGGAGTTTCTTGAAATTCCTTCATTTTCACCATCTTCTCCAAGCTCCAAGCTTTGAGCTTTTTGGGTAAGTTTCAAGACTCCTCTTCTTTCTCCTCCATTTTCGTGGTCATGGTCTTCATGTTGGCCATCCATGCTTCATTTTCCAAGCCATTATGCTATTCTAACAAAGTCATCATTTTTAGGGTTTTTGGAGGTCAAATCCAAAAATTGCAAGAAGCTTTCTTGGAGTTCTCTTGATTTCTTCATTTGGGTAAGAGGAAGACACTCCTCCTCAACCTCTATTAGCATCTAGTAACCTTGGTTGTGTTGTTGGTGGAAGAACCCTAATGAGGGTTATTCTTTGATTTTGTGATTAATGTGCTAGTGTAGTGATTTTAATTGATTTATGCTATTGGATTGAATTGTTGTATACAATGTTATATTGGATTGGATTATATGATTGGAAATGGAAGAAAAACCTTTGAGAACTCTTGGTGGTCACGATTTTTAGGCTAGAATTTGGGTGAAATTGTGATTGAGTTGTAACTAACATAAGACTTAAATTAATTAATGGATAAAAATGGAATTTTATGGAAGAGAAATTGGGAATGGAAATTCTTATGAGGGCTATGGTTTTGGGGCCAAGTAATTGGGATTCTTGGTGAGCTAATTTAACAAGTGAACAATTTAAAGAACAAAGGGAATGGCATGTAGTATGATGAATTAAAGAAAATTTGGAATTTGTAGCCATTGTGAGGCCACGGCCTCTAGGGTATTTTTAGGTAAGTATGAGTTTTTGATAATTTGGAAGTATAAGCAACTAGGTAATTAGGAGCCTATGTAATGAAATGGATGATTAATAAATTGGAAGGATTTAATATAATCAAGACTTCATAAATTTTAAAGGACTAAGGGTGAGATTATCCTACGACTTAAGGTAATTCTAAGTGACTGAAGAACAAGAGAGTGTGAGGCCTAAGAGTTCAAATCAATTACAAGCTATGAGAAATTAAATTGCCTTGGAAGATTAATTAATTGCAAGAATTGGATTGGATGTGAACCTTAAAAAGGGAAACAAATTTCTAAGTTAGGATTCATAATGGACCTAAAAATGTACAAATTGACTTGATCCTTATATTGTGATGTTATGAGTCCATGTGAGTGACCATTTGTATATTGATGCTTATATTGGCCTATTGTGGCATGTTATGTAATTGTATGAGATTGTGAATCATACATGTCCATGCATAGTGTCATATGCATTGTGAATGTCCTTGTGGACTATTGTAAGGCCTAGTTGCCTAGGAGATTGAACACACCTTTGTGCGGGTGCGAGTAGACAAGTATGGGTCTTGTTATGACCTCGGGGACATCGGGGTGCAGGTCCTCCACAATGGGTAGTTGGTAGCTCCTCTGCCTGTGGGGCAAACCGATGCAAATGCACCGATGATCTAGACTTGACATTGTCCTATATCGTGATCGAGCGTGGACTGTCCGTACAATGCCTGATGTGCACATGAAAATTGTTGATGAATAGCACTTTGGCCGCGGCAACCGAGTTGCGGACACGTCTCCTGATCTTTCTCTCCGACTGTTTGAGTCTAGCTCCATAGAGTAGGAACTTGGGAAAGCATGCATGTGTGTCATGATATATTCTGTCATCATAAATCATTATTTTCCATAACGGTGACCTATTTGACTATTACTGTACTGAATGCTGCCTGGAAATTGCTTACCTGGTTACTGTTGAATTTACTGTTTATTACTTGGATATGTTGTTTCTGAATTGCTACTTGGGCGCGTTGCGCCGTTTGTTTCTAGCTGCTATAATTGGTAATGATGGTAGGATGTCTTACCTCTTTCTATGTTTCTATTATTTGCTACCTGTGTGTGCACTGTATTGGTCGAAGACGACGGTAAGGAGGCGGAAGATCCCAAGTTTCCCGGCTTCTGGCCCGAACAAGACTAGCTTCTACTGAGACGATGGCGGCACGTATGCACGAATTTCTGGGTGATGTGTGTCTGACCTTCCTCGGAGGACCGAAGTGCTGGCACATAAACTTGAATTCCGATTGCTGCGTCTACTTGGGAGATGTGTCAATTGCCCTAGCTTGGAGACGTCATGAGGCGCCTACCCTCACCTGCCATGTCAGCCTACGGCTGGAGTTCTACCTACCCATCAGAGAGATGTGGGGTGACTGTTACTACACCCTTTGGGAGGACTCTTTTGATTCTACTGCCCAGGCTCCTGCCCGTGGTTCTGTGGTTCCCATGGAGGTTTCCTCGAAGAGGAGGATCTGCTGAGGACCGGATACGGTCCCTCCTCATCTGAGAGACTGAGTTTACTGGTAGCTACTGATGGCTACCAGTGTTTTATTTTGGGGCCTGATGTATTTTTTTTTGTGGGCTGTATAATTTTGGTATCTCTAGGGCATATTTGTATAATCCTTTGGGGCAGGTATAGTTTTGCTTTTTGGGTAATTCAGGCTTGTATCTAAGTATAAATGATGTTAGCACATTTTATATATATATATATATCTATATGCATGTTATTCAGATGTGAATTTTGTCTACTATTTTATTCTTCACCGTCATTTATATTCCGCATGGTTAAAATGATTATCAAAACAAAAAAAAATATTTCTGCTATTTTGCTCGCGCATTTAAGAATTGAACAAGTTAAACTTAAACGAATGAACCGGGTCTTGAAATGTTAAAACTTTACTTTTCCGCATTTTCTGTCATTTGACAATGTGACGTTCCCTCCCAAAAAGGGGCGTTACAGTTTGGATATCCACCATTGATTTAATCAACGGTGGAGACTTGATCTTGACTTAATCAACGGTGGAGATTTAGTCTTATAAAGTGGCTAGGACTATTTATGACCATTGGATGTAAAGTTTGAAGGAGTAATCTTGACTATTCATTTTGGAGATGCATCTAACAACTAGGATTTCAAGGAGAAAAAATCTAATGGCCTAGATTAAGTCTTCTAACTTAAAGTCTACCTTAAATCCTAACCATTGAATTAATCAATGGCTTAGAATGCTCTAAATGGTGGCTTGAAAAGATGATCACTTATTGATCACTTATTGAATGCATAATGAGAGGGGGGGACTGTTTTTGATGGCTTAAGTGTGTAGGAAAATTTGAAGACCACATTATGTTCATTCTTGATCATTATTGATCATTTCCTAAAGCAAAGTTCTTCAAAATTTTCTCTCTACTTCCTCTCCAAGCTAGGTTCGACCATGACACTCAAGAATGCCTTCCATCACTCAACAATTTTATCCAACCTTATTTCTTGAATCCTTACCTTATTCTAAGCAACTTTCATGTTAGAGACTTTCTCTAAATCATTCATCTTCAAGGACTTTCTTCAAGAGCAAAGTTATAGGTTTTTTATGGTGAAGTGTAAGGAAACTTCATTTCTAATCTCTTTTTCATGTTCTAAGCCACATTTGATCCATGGTTCCTCTTGTTCAAGCTTGATATGCTAATAAATATGTTTTGTTGTGTGTTTAAGAAACCTTTGGTGGTGAAGGACTTGGAAAAAGAAGCAAAACAAGGAGCTTTTGAGGTTCTTCAAGAGATAAGAGGGAGATTCATCACACCAAACAAGTATGGTGGTGAGAGATGGTTTTGTATTTGATGGATGGTGAATCCATGTGAGGATTCATATCCATGGTCATGTAATTATTTGTGGATGTTTATGTGTTTTGATTATTTGTTTATGTTTGATATGCTTTGCATGATTTATTTGTGCTTGCATGCTTAGTATGATGTTTAATTGCTTTTATGGTATGCTTGAAATATAATATGTTGATTATATGTGATGTATGCCATAAAAATTGATGGAAAGGAAAACAATTTTTGGTTCCAAGGACCAAGAGGAATTTCGGCCAAGACACCTCAAAATAGGTGTTCACAAATTAATTTTGGAAGCAAGAGATTCTAAGTACTTTACTAATTATGAGTAATACGTTGATGATTTTAAGGATTTGCAAAGAAAGTGAACATGAAAATGAACAAAAGAATTGATTTTAAAGACCAAGAGTCTCACGGTTTTTGAAGGAAATTTTAATGGTTTTGTTTGTGTAAAAACAAGAATGATACTTAATTGATTTAGAAGGAAAAATATTTGATGGTTTCAATGGCCATGTACCACAGTTTTGAAGGTTTGTAATGCCTTGGTTTTATGAAAACAAAGTAATTTTCAAAGTGAAAATATAATTTGATTTAGTATAACGATTTTGGAAATGGAATCAGAGTGTTTTATCATTTGAGAAATAGAAATTTCGGTTATGAAAGGAAAATAGAGGTTGTAAGGGTTTGAACCTCAAATTATTTTGGAAGAGGATTGAATTTGAAAATTTATTTTGAATTATAAAGGAAACGTTGATAATTTAAAATTTACTAACGTAAAACTCATCCTTTGGGTTTTGGAGCGCGTTAGGAAATTTTAAGTGAGAAACATTGATTTAATTCAATGAAATGGTGAATTTGTGGAATATATTGCGAAAAAGATTTTCTTGAGTAAGAAAATGTGGAAATAATGTGAGAAGTCATATTATTTTGAAAAAGGTTGAATTGAAATTTAGAATGTTGAGAAATATTTTACGTGGTCGTAAAATGGTGAAAAATGATTTACATAACTTAAAAACGTGATTTTTAAGCTATGCGATTTGAAAAAAAAAACATTTAAATATTTCCACGCAATTTGAAAAAAAAATGTTGAAATATTTCTATGCAATTTGGAAAGCGTTTTAAATATTTTTACGCGTTTGAGATATTGTTGAAAAATCACTATGTGATTTAAAAATGGTGGAATATTTTTACGTGATTGAGACAACATTGAAAAATCACTACGTGATTGAAAAATGATGGAATATCTTTACGTGATTGAGAAACGATGGAAAATCGCTACGCGATTTGAAAACGTAACAGAAATGTTACAAAATTGTGAAAACGTAATAGAAATGTTGTGCGATTGTGAAAACATGACAAAAGTGTTTTGCGACTATGAAAATGCGATAATATGATTTCGCTAATGAATATATAGTATGATTACTGTTGAACCAGTGTATGGATACTGTATAAGAAAATGATGAATTTTACCTGTGATTGGCATTGGTGCATTTTACATGCATGGACCAGTGTATGGACACTATATGAGAATATGATGAATTTTGCCTATGATTGGCATTTGGTGCATTGAATGTGCATTGGAAAGATATGCAGTGAAGCATATGATGAAATTGAAAAATATGCATTGAGACATATGATGAAATTGAACAAAATTGCATTGAGATATTCGTGCATTGAACGAAAATTAATAGCTGATGCTATTGTGACCCTTGTGATTGAAGAGAGAATGAGAATTGAAAAGTGAGGTCTATGATGGATCTTGGGGGCGTCAAGGCGCGACGGTCGACCAGTGGATGTTAATTGGCATAATGACCATGTGCCACTTGGCGATACAGTCTGTTGCAACGCATTGACAATACCTGATAATAACACGATTCTTTTTGAAGACTAGAGATTGTTTGTTGGGCTAAGGCTGGGCAATAAACCAGAACATTCTTCTTGAAATTGTGAAAACCTCCATGGAGTAGGACATTGAGTCTATGTGCATATGCATAATCATTGAGTATTAGTTATGATAATTGAACTGTTGAATACCTGAATAATGTTGAGGGCATTATCATAAATATTGAATATTTATATCTGTATGATATAATAATTAAGGAATATTGGATGATGATGATGATAAATAATATTAATGGCATTATTATAATTATTGTTATTTTATACATTATGATGATGGCATAATTGTAATTATGGTATGATATATCTGTATGATATGTTATTTTGTGTTATCTCTATGCTACCATGTTGGTATTAGCGTAGGTGATCTCACCTCTTTGTTATATTATTTTATTGTGTTTGTATTATTAAAAATTATATAGTAGATGGAACGAATTTCTTAGACGTGAATGGAGGCAAAAATCTGAGTTCGGTGACAACATCGAGGAGTGACCATACCAGATTGGTTAGTGTGCAGTGTTGATGAGGAATAGATATATGACGCAACTGTAACACCCCAAAATTTCTGTATCTCTTAAATAGTAATTTTGACAGTTAACAGAATTTTACTGTTTAGTAATTTTTGTGCACTGTAAAATTATTTTGTTTATTCCGTCAGCGTATTTGATCGTTTTGAGTGATTTACTCCGTGTCGAAAAATAAAAATTTTCGGTAGGGAAAACCTTACGTAATTTAATTTTTACCGTTAGGTAATTATTTTACATAACTGATTTGATATTTGTGCATTTTATAATTTTTGTGATTTTTGTGGATGATTTTGAAATTTTTCCTGTTTGTGGGCCCAAAGGGTATGAGGCCCAGTGGCCATATGACCTGGTGGGTCCCACAAAGTGAAAAAATTTTCTACGCATAGAAAAATTTGTACTGTTTAGACGGAGACAGGGGATCTTACTAAACCTAAATCCGGAAACAGTTTTAGAAAATTTTTTGTACTGTATTTTATATTGTATTTAGTTATCGGATGATAAAAATATAGTAAAAATATTATTTGTAAGATACAAGAATAAATATTATACTGCATAGTCAACAAAGAGAGCTTGACTTGATTTATACCCTTGGATGAGAATACTTAGTTTGAATATTAACCATTGATTTAATCAAAGGCTAAGACACAAACTTAATAAAGAAGCCTTGGATAATAACCATTGATTTAATCAATGGTGTGAGAATAAGCTTAGTTAGGAAGGCTTTGATATCAACCATAGATGTAATCAAAGGTGTAGAATTGGTCTTGAAAAATGACAAAGCACCATTTATAACCATTGGATTTAGATTAAATCAAGGGTGGAATTTAATCTTAAAAAGTAATAAAGACCATTTATGACCATTGGATGAAGAATTAATCAAGGGTAGAGATTTGGTCTTCTAAAATGGCAAAGACTAATTAGGACCCTTGGATTTAAAGTTTGAAGAAGCAATCTTAACCATTAATTTTGGAGACACATCTAATGGTTAGAATTTAAGGAGAAAAATCCAATGGCCTAGATTAAGTCTTCTAACCTATCTAAATCTACCTAAATCATAACCATTGAATTAATCAATGGCTAGAAATGCTTCAAATGGTGGCAAATAATGAAGACAACTTTATTGAATGCATTATGAAGAGAAAGTGATGGTTTTGGAGTGTTTAGAAGACAAAGAAAAGCAAGCTTTATGTCATTTTTGCATGTATTGGTCAAGTTAGACATCATAATGGCTACTTTTGATTTTTTTGCACTCAAGAAGAAAGCAAGAAGGGGGACTACGAATTTGGTGCTGCATGAAGGAGTTTGGAAGACCATAATTGCATGCTTTAGTCATTATTGTCTTCCTTGAATTGATTCATTTTCAAGAAGGAAACTTAGAAAATTTTCTCCATCTCCTTTCTTCTCTAGATTTTGGCCAAGCCCTCCAAGAGCACCTTTCATCACTCAAAATTTCATCCAACTTGATTTTCTAAACCTAAACACCATTCTAAGAACATCTCTAGTTATGAGTTTTTCCAAAATCATTCATCTTGAGCTTCAAATCCAAGCTTCAAGTTTCTATCAAAAATCAAAAATTTCATCTTTGTGCTTCAAGAGAAACCATTCGGTTATCTACCCTAAAATCACCATCCAATCTCTTTTAATTTCATCCAACCATAGATCTTGAATCTACATGATGTTCTAAGCAACTTTCATGTTGAAGATTTTCTCTAAATCATTCATCTTCATGGACTTTCTTCAAGATCAAAGTTATTGGGTTTTTGAGCTCTTGGTGATGAAGGACTTGGAAAAAGAAGCAAAACAAGAAGTTTTTAAGGATCTTCAAGAGGTAAGAGGGAGATCCATCTCACCAACCAAGCATGGTGGTGAGAGATGGTATTTTATTTGATGGATGTGAAATCTATGTGAGGATTCATATCCATGGTCATGTAATTAATTTGTGGATGTTTATGAGCTTTGATTAATTTTCTATGCTTGATATGCTTTGCATGATTTTATAGCTTTGATGATATGCTTGATATGCTATACATGCTTTTATGGCTTTGATGGTATGCTTATATTATTTATGATGAAATATATATGTATATGCCATGACTTGATGGTGGAAAGGAAATTGATTTTTGGCTCCAATAACGAGGAAGAATACGGTTTTGATGCCTTGATTAGGGTTCATGTTGAAAAATTTTAAGAACAAAAGAATTGATTTTTGAGTACTTAGAACACATGGTGGATTTGAACAAGACACCTCAACATAGGTGTTTATAACTTAAGATTTTCATGAATGATGAAAACGGATGATTTGAAGAATTTGGAAAATAAACAAAGGGTTTGTTTTTCAAGAAAACAAGAACACGGTTTTTAGAAGGATTTTTATTAATTTATTTTGTGTAAAAAAGTTTCTAAGTGTTTAACTAAACATGAGATTTAAATGAAAATAGCAATGATGATTTTAAGGATTTGCAAAGAAAGTGAAAAAGGATTTGTAAAGAAAGTGAAAATGGATTTGCAAAGAAAGTGAAAAATTGAAAATGAACAAATGATTTGATTTTCAAAGACTATGAGTCTTACGTTTTTGTAAAGGATTTTTAATGATTTTGTTTGTGTAAAACCATATCAATTTAAAAGGAAAAATATTTGATGGTTTCAATAGTCATGTCCACGTTTTTTTTAGGCTTGTAATGCCTTGATTTTTTTATGAACAAAGTGAATTTCCAAGTGGAAACGTAACTGGATTTATACAAGGATTTTGGAAAGGAATCGAGCATTTATCACTTGAGAAAAATCAAGTTTTTGTAAACGAAAATATTTTCGAACTTCAATTTATTTTGAAGAAGGTTGTGTTTGGAAATGATTTGGGAAAATGAAGAATATAATGGTATTTTGAAAATTTACTAACGTATAACTTATTTTCAAGTTTTGAAATACGTTAGAAAAATGTTAAGTTTTGAAACGTTGATTTACATCAATGGAAAAGTGATTTCGTGAAGTATATTTCAAAAAGAATTTTCTTGAGTAAAGATCTGTGTGAAAAATATTTTCTTGAGTAAGAAAATATATTAAATGAAATATAAAGTTATATTATTTTGAAAAAAGTTGAAGAGGAATTTTTGAAGGTTAAGAAGTATTTTCTGTAATGAAATTGTGATGAAAAATGTTTTACGTGATCTTAAAAACGTGATTGTTAAGCTACGCAATTTTGAACAATGTGTTAAAAATGATATTGATTTATTTAAGTCCAAAATAATGTTTGGAATATTGAGGAATATTTTATGTGATTGAAAAATGTTGAAAAATATTTTACGTATCTTAAAAACAATTTGAAATACAGTAAAATATTTCTACGCGATTTTAAATACGTTGAAACATTTCTACGCGATTTGAATTACGTTTAAATATTTTACGTAATTTGAACTATTGTTTAAAAATCACTATGTGATTTAAAAGTGATAGAATATTTTTACGTGATTGTGAAAATGACGAAAAATTTGTTATGTGATTTGGAAAGTGTTTTAAATATTTTGAGAATGATAGAAAATGATTTACGTGACGTAAAAGAATGATTTTTAAGTTACGCAATTTTGAAACAGTGGAAAAATACTATGCGATTTGAGAAACGTATGTTTTTACGCGATTGAGAAAAACGTTAAAAATTAGTACGTGGTTTAAAAGTGCAATATAAGAGTTTACAACATTTTGAAAATGTAAAAGAAATGTTACGAATTTTGTAAACGTAACAGTAGTGTTACGGTATTGTAAAAACGTAATAAAAACGTTTTGGAATTTTAAAAACGTAACAAAAATGTTACGGTATTGTGAAAATATAAAAGAAGTGTTATGGTATTGTGAAAACATAACAGAAAAGTTTTTGGATTGTGAAAACATACAGAAATGTTACGCGATTGTGAAAATACGGTAAAAAAGTGTTTTACAACTATGAAAGCGTGATAACATGATTTTCGTTGTTGAAAGTACTGATGATTATTGTTGAACCGAGTGTCCATACACTTTGTTTGTGAGAAAATGACATATTTGATTGGATTTGGTGCATTATACATGCATTGGAATGGTCCGATGAGAATGGATATGGTGATTGCCTAGGAAACACACCTCTTGAGTGGGTGCGATATGCGTAGTGTAGGTCACTTGTTGACCTTGGGGGCATCGGGTGCGGGTTGCCTACATGGGTGGTTGGTCGCGCTTCTTCCCGTAGGTTAGACCGATGCAACACACCGATGATCCGGACCGAGACACTATTCTTAATCAAGATCGATAAAGACTGCGTCGTGTATATGCTAGATGTGCAAAATCAAAATGAGGATTATAGCACGTGGTCTGAGGCATGGTACCGGCCGTGAGATCTTTTCGATCATTTCTCCGACCCGAGTTTAGCTCCATGGAGTAGGAAATCGAGTCTTGTGTACATGCATAATCCGAACATTTATATCGTGTGATATATTAATTGAGGAATATTGGCTATGACAATTGTTTTGAATACTTGGATGATGATGATGATAATTAGGACATTATCGTAATTGTTGTTTATAATAATTGAATTGATAAATGATTTGATGATGATAGTTGATTAATATTGAATATATTATTGGAAGTTTGATATGATATCCCCGTAAAATATTGTTGCTTGTGTTATCTCTAATTTGGCGTAGGTGATCTCACCTCTTTGTTATGTTGTCTTGTGTGTCCGTATTGTTAAAATTAAACAAGTAAGAATAAGTTGTCTTAGACATATACGGGCGATGGACACTCAGAGATTGATGAAAACATTGAAGAGTGGCTGTCTCAAGTTCGAAGGTGTTCTGAGTAGACAAGGAGTAGAGTTCTGATGCAACAAGCTCTGATACAAGATAAGGAATGAGTATGTTAAGTTTTATCGTTAGTGTGATACCGTGCTATGTAGTAGGACCCGTCATGGGGTTTGCTACTTTGTTAAAAAAAAAAAAAAAGTCTGTTAATTTTATATTTCTCTTTAAATTTGTGAAATATTAATTGGTGTCAATGTTGTATATGAATTAGTTTAAATATATTTTCGAATACTTATGGATTACAAGTAAGTTTATATTTCAGCAACAAAGAAATTTTTTTTAAACCCACGTTTTTAACTCAAACCTTTTATGAAAATATTTTCAGATTATGAGTCGGAAGTCAGACATGTGATACCCTAGGGAGGGTGTTACAGCAACAAGATAGATACAAGATAGAATAAGTATGTTGAGTTTTCTCGTTAGTATTTTACCGTGCTATTAAGTAGGACCTGGTATAGGGTTTTCTACTGTTTAAATTTAAGTCTGTAAGTTTTATATTTCTTGAATAATTGTTAAATATTAAGTGGTGTTTGTTATATGAGTTTTAATCAGTTTAAATCTATTTTTCAATATTACTTATAAATATCAGTAAGTTTATATTTCTGCGAAAAGAAGTTTTAAAACCTAAGTTTTATAACTCAAACCTTTTATGAACTGATTTTCAGATTATAAGTTGGTAGTCAGAAAAGTGATGCCCTACGGGGGGTGTTACAGTAGGAATTATCTTAGGCTAAAATTTGGACATTTAAAAATTAAGACCCATATCTACAACTTTTATGAAGAACACAAGAGCTCATTCAGACAGCTTGGAGGTGATATTGGGTCAGGAAGTCAAAACAGAGATGCTGAAACTGGGCCTGAATAGTCTGTAGTAATTGAGTCATATCTTGGGCTGTAGGACGAATTTTTGGTTGATCTTAGTGGCATTGGAAAGTTGAGACAAAATATTACAACTTTCATGAAGACCACGTTGCTTCATTTTGATGGCATCCATGAGATCAGTACTAAATGATTTCAGAGACAAAGAATCTCAATAATTTTTCACTCAACAACTCACCATTTGGCATTTTCCACTCATTCACCCACTCATCCACCTACTCTTAATCAACCTCATTGTCATTTTTTATCCCTAATCCTCTATAAAAGGCACCATTAGCTTATCATTTGGTGCTCTTGGTGTTAGGCTTAGTTTTTAGAAGTTATGGTTATACTTGTTTATTGTTTTCCTTTGTTGTAATTTTCTCTTGCTCTAAATTGAAGTTATATTCATCTTTCTCTTCTTCTCTCTTTCTTTCTTCTTATCTATGAGTAACTACATCTTCATTTTGCTTAGGTGAAAGAGTGAAGCTCTTGCTAATGAAATAAGGTTAGATTATTCTATTTCTCGTACTTAAATGATATATTATCAAATGGACATTATATGTGTTGTATTTTGTTTCCAATCAATTTAGAAACCTTCTTTGTATAATGGAGATCTTGATTTATTGTAGACCATAAGATTGGCACAGTAAATGCTTGAACTCATTTACAAATGTTGGTAGATAATTAAAGGAATCATAATACGATTACATATATAATTAAACTTTGAATGTTATATTTTCTGATTGGAACCTCCGTTGTGTGTGGATTTCAATTGAGTTATAAAGAGAAATAATCTTGCCTTTAATTTATTACTAAGAGTGGATCTCCTAACCCAAGCAAGTTCTTAAATTCATTTGTGAACATCTTTTATTACTTTTGGTGTTGTGACAAATCCTTTTCTTACCTCAAATAATTTCTCTTCATCAATTCCCTGTGGATCGACCTCGGACTCCCGAGAAATTTATTACTTGAGACAACCTGCACTTGGGTTTGCATCCTTTAAATCCCGCAATCAAGTTTTTGGCGCCGTTGCCGGGGACTTGATTAGAAGTTTTAATTTATTGAGATTCTTTTTCTTTAATAAAATCTATTCTCTCTTCTCCCTCACCGGAGCAAAAGATCGACTTGCCGATCCTTTGGTTTCTTTACTAACTCTCTAACTTTCTAACTATCTAACTTACTAACCTACTAACATACTAACTTTTAATTTATGTCATTTATTTTCTGCTTACTAACTTTTATTTTCTACACTCTAACTTTTTAATTTCTGTTATTTATTATTGCTTTCTAACATAACGAAATAATCTTTCTTCTTCTCTTCTCTTTCGCTGGCTCTGTTGGGTTTTGCCTCTCTCCGGTTTTCATATTTTAAATTTATTTTCTGCATTTTACTTTCTGCACTTTCTAACTTACTAATTATTAACTCTCTAATTATCTAACTTTTTAATTTATTAGTTATCTAACTTTTTACTTGTTAATATTTATTGGGTGATTGGTTTATACCACATCCTTGTTAATATTTAATGGCTGGTGTAAACTACCGACTTGTACATTATTTTTTCAGTTTTAAGTCATTTATTTATGCTTAATTAGTATCGTGATTTAAATTCTGGTCATTTAGTTAAAGTTAATCCTGGTACTTTGTATATTGATTTGTTTGAATCACAATCATACACAATTGACACAATGACTGAAAATGAAAGTGTACATGATGAACATAAAAATCAACTGTTGCGAACCATGCGTGAATATTTGCAACCACCTCGAAATTTTAGTTCATCATATTTCATCTTTTCACTCAACGCCAACAATTTTATATTTAAGCCAGGTATGATTTCTTTACTTCATAATTTTCATGGTTTAGAATGTGAAAGTCCATATTTACATCTGAAAGAATTTGAGGAAGTATGCATTGCATTCAATGACCAAAATTGCACTGAAGAGATTGTTAAGCTTAAATTGTTTCCTTTTTCTTTAAAAGATAAAGCAAAATCTTAGCTTAACACTTTAAAACCAAGATCAATTGGCACATGGCAAGAAATGCAAGATGAGTTCTTAAAGAAATTTTTTCTAACACATAAAACCAATGCTATGAAAAGACAAATCCAAAATTTTTCCCAAAATTCAAATGAAGCATATTTTCAATGTTGGGAACGATTTAAAGATTTGTTAAATTATTACCCACATCATGGTTTTGAAAAATGGCACACTATAAGCTTCTTTTATGAAGGTTTAACACTTGGAACTAAACAATTTGTGGAAACAATGTGCAATGGTGAGTTTCTTGATAAAGAACATGATGAAGCTTTAGACTATTTAAATCAGTTGGCTGAAAATTCTCAATCTTGGCATGGTACTAGCCCTTCTGAAAACTCAATTAAATCTAACCTTGCAAGTGCTAATAAAGGAAAATATCACCGTAGTCAAAAGGAAGATCTAAATGCTAGGTTTGCTAGTTTGGCTAAAAAGGTTGAAGTCATGGAATTAAGAAAAGCAAAAGAAATCAAATATGTGCAAAATGAAGAAATTTGTCGCATTTGTGATGACTTAGGACACTCAATACATGAATGTCTCAATATTCTTATTTTTAAAGAAGTTGTACATGAGCAAGTAAATGCAATGAATAATTTTAAAAAGCCATTTACTTCTTTTTCAGATACATATAATCTGAGATGGAGAAATCACCCAAACTTCAGCTGGAGGAATAATAATCAATCACAATTTGTGCAACCACCACCTCCTCAGGCACAATAGGACTCTCAAAATTCTCAAGGATATGCACCTTATGTCCCACCATATAGGAAAACCTTGAAGAAACACTGCATGCATTCATAGAAAAGCAAGAGGCCATTAATAAACAAAACAATCAAACCATGAATGACATAAAAAATATTCTTGCTAAACTTTCTTCTGCACTCACCATTCACAAGAAAGGAAAATTTCCTTCTCAACCTCAACCAAATCCCAAGGGTCAGTACAGTCTAAATGAGGGGAGTTTAGAAAACTAACAAATGGATCAAGTCAAGTTAGTGATAACTCTTAGGAGTGGAAAGGTTGTTAAAAAACAAATTCTCAAACCTTGTGAGAAAGAAGATGAACCAATTGCCTAAGAAAATGAAGAAGTTGACAAAAAGGAGACTAAACTCTCGCCTTCACCCCCATTTCCTTAAGCATTGAATAATCCAAAGAAATTGGACCACCACACTGAAATTTTAGAAATTTTGAAACAAGTAAAGATCAATATTCCTCTGTTAGATACTATCAAACAAATTCCTTCTTATGCCAAATATTTGAAGGACTTGTGCACTGTTAAAAGGAAACTAAATGTGAAAAGAAAGCATTTTTGGCTGAACAGGTAAGCTCCATTCTTTAGAATAATAATGCGTTGAAATATAAAGGCCCTGGTTGTCCTACAGTTTTATGCATTATTGGAGAACATAAAATTGAAAAAGCTTTACTTGATCTTGGTGCTAGTGTCAATTTGCTTCCATATTTAGTTTATCAGCAACTCAACTTAGGTGAGTTAAAACTAACTTCTGTAACTCTTCTACTTGCCAATAGATCAATTAAAATTCCAAGAAGAATAGTGGAAGATATGTTGGTACAAGTTGATAAATTCATATATCCTGTGGATTTTATTGTCTTGGATACTGAACCTATAGCCGATAGTTGCAAGTCAATTCCTATTATTTTAGGTTATTTATTTTTAGCAACATCTAATGTTTTGATAAATTGTAGAAATGGAGTGGTGAAGCTAACATTTGGAAACATGACACTGGAGCTCAATGTTTTTAACATGTGCAAGCAACCACAGGAAGTCCTTGATGAAAAGAAGGAAGTTGAAGGAATTGAAGTCATTATAGATTATCATCTTCAAACAAGGAGTTCTTCTGACCCATTAGAAATTTGTTTTGTCAATTCATTTGAGTTAGGCATGCAACTAGAAGATGATATCTCTGAAATATGCTCTTTGCTTGATTGTACACAGGTAATGGAGTACAGGGGATGAAAGCCAAGATTTGAAGAGGTAAAACCCATGAATGATAATGCCCATGAAGAAGTACCCACACCGGAACTAAAGCCATTACCTGTTGGGTTGACGTACACATTTTTGGGAGAAGAGCAAAACTTTCCAGTGATAATTTCCTCGTCTTTTACTGAAGAACAAGAAGATATGTTAACAGAAGTACTTAAAAGGCATAAAAGTGCAATTGGATGGACATTAAAGGACATAAAATGTATTAATCCATTAATTTGTACACATAGAATACATTTAGAGGATAATGCTAAAACTTCTCAACAACCTCAAAGAAGATTAAATCCACACATAAAAGAGGTAGTTAGAGCTGACGTCCTTAAATTGCTTGATGTTGGAATTATCTATCCTATCTCGGATAGTCAATAGGTAAGCCCTACCCAAGTTGTGCCTAAGAAATTTAGAATAACAGTGATTGAAAATGATAAAAGTGAATTAATACCTACGCGAGTCTCATCTAGTTGGCGTATATGTATTGATTTTAGAAAATTAAATGCTGCTACTAGGAAAGATCATTTCCCCTTGTCATTTCTTGATCAAATTCTGGAAAGGGTAGCAGGACATCCTTACTACTGTTTTCTTGATGGTTTTTCAGGTTATAATCAAATACCAATTGCATTGGAAGATCAAGAAAAGACCATTTTTACATGTCCCTTTAGTTCTTTTGCATATAGAAGAATGTCTTTTGGCCTTTGTAATGCTCCGACAACATTTCAAAGATGTATGTAAAGCATTTTTAATGACATGATTGAGCATTATTTAGAGGTTTTCATAGATGATCTGACAGTTTTTGGAAATTCTTTTGAAAATTATCTTGATAATTTGGAAAAAGTTCTTAAAAGATGCAAAGAAAAAGGATTTGTGTTAAATTAGGAAAAATGTCATTACATGGTTACCTCAGGAATAGTGTTAGGTCATGTGATATCTTCTAAAGGAATTGAAGTTGATAAGGCTAACGTTGAATTAATTGCTCATTTGCCTTCCCCAAAAACAGTCAAAGAAGTTCGTTCCTTTTTAGGACATGCAGGATTTTACAGAAGATTCATAAAGGACTTTAATGCCATATCTAGACCATTATGTAGTCTTCTGTTGAAAGATGCACCATTTGATTAGACTCAAGAATGTGAAAATCTTTTGAAAAATTAATTGGTCTTCTAACATCTGCCCCAATCATGCAATCTCCTGACTGGTCTTTGCCTTTTGAGTTAATGTGTGATGCTAGTGATTATGTTGTGGGTGCTGTTTTAGGCCAAAGAAAAGAAGGTAAGTCTCATGTGATTTGTTACACAAGTAGAACTTTAAATAATGCACAAATGAATTACACCACTACTGAAAAAGAACTACTTGCTGTAATTTTTGCACTGGACAAATTTTGATCTTACTTAATTGGTTCTTCTATTGTGATTTTCACCGATCATGCTGTTGTTAGATATTTGATGTCTAAGCAAGATGCCAAACCAAGATTGATACGATGGATCTTATTGCTTCAAGAATTCAACATCACAATAAAAGATAAGAAAGGAGCCGAAAATGTTGTCGCTGATTATTTGTCCAGACTTATAATAGGCTCACCTTTTGATAGCACACCCATCAATAATTCTTTTCCTGATGAATTTTTATTTTCTATCAATTCTATGCCTTGGTTTGCTAACATAGTTAACTTTCTTGTAACAGGAAAGATGCCGCCTCAATGGACGCACCAAGATCAAAAAAAAATTTTGACAGAGGTGAAAATTTTTTATTGGGATGACCCATACTTGTTCAAATATTGTCCTAACCAAATCTTTCGGAGATGTGTGTCCGACAGTGAGGTAGGTAGTGTAGTTAAATTTTGTCACTCAGAAGCATGTGGAGGTCACTTTTCTTCAAAGAAAACAGTTGTGAAAATCTTGCAGTGCAGATTTTATTGGCCCACTTTATTTAAGGACTGCTATACTTTTTACAAAAGTTGTGAAAATTGTCAAAAAATGAGCTCAATTTTAAAAAGAAACATGATGCCTCTGAACCTCATCCTTGTCATTGAAATTTTTTATTGTTGGGGAATTGATTTCATGGGTCCATTTCCATCCTCATTTGGATATGTGTATATTTTGATTGCAATTGATTATGTCTCAGAATGGATTGAGGTGATTCCATGCCGATACCGTGATCATAAAACTGTTCTTAAATTTTTAAAATAAAATATCTTATGTTGATTTGGAATCCCTCGAGCTATCATAAGTGATGGGGGAACACATTTTTGCAATAAACCATTTGAATTTTTAATGAAAAAATATGGTATTACACACAAAATTATCACCCCTTATCACCCTCAAACAAGTAGAAAAGTTGAATTGGCAGATAAGGAGATTAAACAAATTTTGGAAAAAATTGGTTAACCCAAATCGTAAAGATTGGTCTTTAAGACTAAACGATGCACTTTAGGCTTACCGTACTGCTTTCAAAACATCTTTAGGCATGTCACCCTATCAGTTAGTCTATGGAAAACCTTGTCACTTGCCTGTAAAATTGGAACATAAAGCATTTTGGGTCATTAAAGCTTTCAATCTAAATCTTGATGATGCTTGCAAGATACGCAAATTACAATTAAATGAACTTGAGGAATTGAGAAATGATGCATATAAGAACTCAAAGATTTATAAAGCCAGAACAAAAGCTTTTCATGACAAGACAATTTTGAGAAAATCTTTTGAAATTGGTCAAAAAGTTCTGCTTTATAATTCTCGCCTGCACCTATTCCCTGAAAAATTGAGATCTAGGCAGAGTGGTCTTTTTGTTATCAAACATGTGTATCCTCATGGGGCCGTAGATATTGAGAATCCTAGGAATGGTAATGTGTTTAAAGTCAATGGACAAAGGCTCAAACTATTTCTGGAAAACCAAGTTGATGAGGTAGAATTCATCTTTCCTTTTTATCCTTGTTATGAATAGAATTCACTCTAATTTTGTTACCTTGTTTTTGCAGTCCTTTGTGTTGCCAGTTAAGTGGCGGATAACGGTACTTCGTGACTCTCAAGTCAGTTTGTTTTTCAGTTTCCCAAAATAACTGAATCCTTCTTCTCCTTTAAAATGAATGTCATTCTTTCAAACCTGAGAAAACATTTTCCTTCTCTCCCTCAAAATGCTCTGAAAAAAATCTACAAAGTTAGATGTGAAAGATTGAGACTGTTAATGCACAAGGGTATAACAGAAGATGTACGCTAGATAATTGAAGCAAAGGTCTGACTAGCAGGTGAGTCTTCAATTTCATTTGACCCATATATGTCAGGTCTTGGAAGAAGTTCGTATTCTAAAAGGAAAAGAGCAAAAAGGTTACAAGTCTGTCACAAATGTGGATGATGGAATTGTAACAAGCGATATCGTTCTTTGGGGATGGTTTCCATAAATAGAGAAGATAAAATTTTCTTCATTAAGAATGGACTGAGTAAAGAGTCATTAGATGATATCTTATTGACTCTTGAGATGCATTCTTGTGGATTAGTGCATCGTGAACTTCTTCATTTGTGGAATCTCTTTAAACATGAAGAAAATCGCTACAGTCTTGGGAATTTGACTCTAAAAGACCCTGTTTGCCAATTTATAAGAAAATAGATGGAAAACTTATCCTCGACTCATAGAAGGTGTTTAAGTCGTTACTGGTAACAATCTGTACATATTATCTTCTTTTTCTTCTTCTTCTTCATGTTTTCTTTAAAAAAAAAAGAAAAAAAGAAAAAATGTTTGAATAAGAGCGATCCGGAAGGAGTACCATGACTTTAATTAGTTGTGGAGCCCCAGCCTTTGGTTGACCCATCATTGACTCGGGTGGACCTTTGCACGCTAGTCCTTAAAAAAGGTTCGTGTACCATGCTCTATAGAGAGCCGCACTCCATAACCCAATGTTTACCATCTAGGCATTGTGGAGTTGATGGACAAGCAGAAGTGTCCCACTCTGGTTATTAGTGAGAAGTAACCCGCAGCTACCAAAGTGTATGAGACATCTAAGCTTGATCCTCTCTTTTATTAGATGGGGCTCTCAGCACCCTGGGATGGGACGTTCTGGATCTTGGACATTACGGGTTTCAGATTTTAGCATCTTTGTTAATGTTACGAGCCCAAGTGTGAGCTCTCCAGGTCCAGACCCAGGATGGAAACCCACGATGGTTTCTTCTTTCTCTTTTCTTCAAATAAACGGACGTGAGTGTTTACTGCACTGGTGACACACAGTATAAAGATATGCCACTACTGCACTCATGACGCACAGTATAAAGATACGCCATGAAAACTATACATAAAGGTATGTTATCATTTGCTATTATATTTCTTTTATCTTTGTATAATTTTGCTGTATTTTAGTTTTGGACAGACGATCCTTTGAGCAGGGTCCTTCAGGGATTTCTAGACTTCTTTACCCTGATGGTTTTCTTGAAGTAAAAAAAAATTAAAAAAAAAAGATTCTGTGTTTCTTAATTTCAAACTTTTCTGACAACAACCAACCTACCCTTATAGGTGCTATTATTATCCTTTCCATTCTTTTTCTTATTTAAACACTTCATTTTCTCTATTTTCTTCTAACTCAGAATCATTCAAGGGGAAGGTGAGTATAGAAATGGAAGGTGTTTCTGTTCGTCAACTTAAAAATATCTGTGTATTTTGTGGGTCTAAGTATGGGAAGGGTTTAGAGTTTGTAAAAGCAGCTACCACTCTTGGTCGATCACTTGCTGCGAGGAACATTCATCTTGTATATGGGGGAGGTTGCCGTGGGTTAATGGGGGCTGTATCACTTGCTGCATATATAGGAGGCAGCTAGGTTTTAGGTGTCATTCTTGAACCTTTAGCTCAACTGAACATCACTGGAAAGACAATTAGAGAGGAAATTAAGGTATCATCAATGCATGAATGAATGAAGATAATGCTTGAAAACTCTTATGCATTCATTGCCTTACCAGGTGATTTTGGTACCTTGGAAGAAGTTTTTCAAATTGTCTCTTGGGCCCAACTGAACATCCACCATAAACCCATAGGTTTGTTGAATGTAAATAATTTCTTTGATATTTTGTTACTTTTTCTTGACCATGTTGTGGAATAGAAATTTATCACACCTTCGGCAAGATGACTTCTTATCTCTGCTTCCACTATTGATAAGTTGATTAATAAATTTGAAGTTTTCATTCATAAACCTGACCCAGTAATAGCTCAGATAGATTGGTCAGCAGGAAACAGTGAGTGAAGCAGGATGAAAAGAAAGCCAGATCTGACACTTCGTTTATAACTTTTCTTTACCTTTGATTTTATTTATCGTACTTTGTTTTTGTTTAAATTTGTGTCAGATTTCTCCAACAGGTAATATCTTCTATCCTTTACTCATCTATATTTTAACATTGAGGACAATGTTGTGATCTAGTTAGGGGGAAGGATAGTTGACCCAAAAATTTTTTTTTCTTTTTTTTTAGGGAAGTATGATATGATTGTCATGGACTTACTAAACTAATGAATGATGGCAGAGTAAGGAGTAATTTTACTTCTGAGACGCGTCTAAATTGGGAAGTATGTTTAGTGATATGGCTATCAAAAACCTATTCGTAGTAAAACCAATTAAGGATGGCAGAGTAAGGAGTAAATTTTGCCTTGGAGGTAATTTTACTCTTGAGACGCATCTTAGTTGAGGACATAATTATTTTGTACAGAAGTAGCAAATGGATTCTTGGATCTTAGCATAAATTGTCTTTTTTCTTAAAAATCACAAGCTTGGATATGAATGTTGATATGGTAGATTGAGAATGATAGAAATATACCTTGTGAGATTTTGAGCCTATTGATTAATGGATTGAATATCTGTACCATTCTCTTCTTTCTTGTGTGATTTTCACTCATGGAATTGTTACTCTAGAACTTGCTTTAATTCTTTTTTAGGCTACATTTTCACATGCATACATAAATATGATTGAGGTATTTTGAAATAGCTACTTTGACCAATAGCCATCCTTGTATATTTTCCCTTGTGTAACCCCTTTGAGCTTATTTGACCATTCTTTGTTTTTAGCTCATTACGTGTCTTCAAAAAAAAAACATGTTTTACCCAACCTTAGGGAATAAAAGAACATTGGCTTTGTTCTTGAATAAGTGTGGGGATGTGTGTGCAAAATAATAACAAAAAAAAGAACTGACCACTATTACAATCAAAGAATTATCAGAGTCTAGAAAAATGATGGATGCTTGGAAACAACAGGAAGAAAATGAGAAGGTTCAGGCCTAATAATGAATTCAATTCACCAATTTGGGATTGATTTTCAACAAAACATTAGTCAAATATTGGTGATTGTCCTTTATGATTAATGTTCTCAAACATTTTCTCCACTCTAACTGTACCATAATACTCTTTTATTCTCTTTAGTATTTATCTTCTCATATCCATATTATCCTCTCTCCTTTACCATGACCCCATTACAACCTTGAATAAAGTCCTCTTGATTTTTGTATGCATGTGTTTTGAGTAGCGGAGAAGTAGAAGATAAGCAAGCTTATGGTAGTGCAATTGTTTATAGGTTGAATAGAGTGAAATACTTACCTTTTAAACACTTGAGAGATTGAGAGTGAATTCTGTGAGGATCTATCATTCTTGATTCATTCTTTTCAACTGAAATTTCCTTACTTGTTGGTTTGAGATGTGAAGAAATGTTACTTCATTAATGCTTTGATTCCTAGCATTTCTGATTGCTCTTCTTTCTTCATCGAGTCTTTTAGAGTTTTTAGCTTTTGAGTCTACTTTTTTTTTCTTTGTTTCCTAGCTTTAGTCTTATGTGTTTTACCCAGGAGTACAAAAAGCTAAGTATAGGGAAATTTGATAATCACATATTTTATACATTAATAAACCCTCATTTTTAGTCATTTACACTCTTCATGTACTTAATTGATTGAGCTTGGTTATGTTTTGTAAGTTTGGACTCAAATTGGACTTAATTGATTTTTTTTAGCATTATTTGGGTCTTACACTGTTTTTGTATTTCAGTCATATCTTGAGTTCTAGATGTGTAATAATTATGTATCTTACCTTGTAGAAAAGATAAGAGAGAACTCTATAACTTTCATGAAAGCTCTAGGCAACATTCGGACATCTAGTGAAGCTAAATGGGCTTAGAAGTCAGAGTACGGGTTTTGTGATTGGAACCTGAACAGTATGCAGTAATCAGAGCATAACTCGGGCTGTAGGAATTATCTTGGGCTAAAATTTGGACATTTGAAATTAAGACCTATATCTACAACTTTCATGAAGAACACAAGAGCTCATTCGGACAACTTGGAGGTGATATTGGGTCTGGAAGTCAAAACAGAGGTGTTGAAATTGGGCTTGAATAGTCTGCAGTAATTGGGTCATATCTTGGGTTGTATGATGAATTTTTAGTTGATCTTGGTGGCATTGGAAAGCTGAGACAAAATACTACAACTTTCATGAATGTTAGATAATTAAAGGAATTATAATATGATTACATATATAATTGAACTTTGAATGTTATATTTTTCGATTGGAACCTCCGTTGTGTGTGGATTTCAATTGAGTTATAAAGAGAAATAATCTTGCCTTTAATTTATTACCAAGAGTGGATCTCCTAACCCAAGCAAGTTCTTAAATTCATTTGTGAACATCTTTTATTACTTTTGGTGTTGTGACAAATCATTTTCTTACCTCAAATAATTTCTCTTCATCAATTCCCTGTGGATCGACCTCGGACTCCCGAGAAATTTATTACTTGAGACAACCTGCACTTGGGTTTGTATCCTTTAAATCTCGCAATCAGCGGGCATATATATGCGAACAAAGGTTTGGTTGGTTGAAGCCTTTCAAAGTCACTATCTGGTTCAGATCTTTTCCCTTCGTGAATTATGAGTCCATGTCCAATTGACTTGTGAGTTGTTTTCTGTCTCAAGGTTTATAATCTCATACCCAGTAGGAGTGCAATGATCTTAAATTCTTTGGGTGACGTTGATGAACACTGAACTCAATCAAAATTGTAACCGAGTTATGCCTATGGGTTATAGCATAGGAAACAACACCAGATCGTTTCTTAAGGATTGTAAGTGTAATTTGATTAGATCAAGCAAAAATTAGGAAAGGGGTTTGACAACTTAAAAAATGAAATTAACAAAGAAATTAACAAAATTAAAGAGAGAAATTCAATTGAAAGAGTGATCAATTCAGAAATCTATCTGAAATTGGGTTGATTCTATCATAGGTCATTCAACAAACATTTGGAGTGCATTTGAATGGTTAACCTGGATTTAACTAAAATCTCTGCATCAAATCCAGAATTCATACTAGACAATTATCTAGAAATTAATAATTGAAACACAAATTTGCAATCGCACAACTCATGTTGGATATGTGTTAATATTAAGAACCAAATTCAATTAACCTAGGAACAAATCAGTAACCTAACCTCTTGATTCGTGATTAATTCAGATTAATCAATCATAAATTTCATCACAATTCTTAATCTTAGATCAAGATCCAATCAGATCATACATAAACAGAATCACCATTCATGCATTCAAGATCAAGAAGAAGAAGAAGAGGAAATCAAATACAAATAAAAAACAAACAGAACCAATGATCTCAAGAAATCAAATCACAATTTCTTCAAGATTATCTGAATTGATTCTAGAAGTTTAGCCCTCCATAGCCATCACCATTGATGAGTTTTAGGAGGAAGGAAGAAGAAGAAGAGAGAAAAGAGAAATAAGGGAATGATATGAAAAACAAGACTACAACACCTAAAAACTCAAATGCATAGTTACTCTCCTACAATCTGATTGCCATTCTCCTAATAATCCACTCAAAATCCCATTATGAAAGTGGTTCAACCACCATCATTCATTATGAAAGTATGTCACCCACTTTCCATTAATTATGCCAATGATTCTTCCACCTAACCAATAATTTCCACTTTCCACCTAATTGCAATCAGATTTTTTCCCTTTCATAATTGTCATTTCTGTCGCAATTTCAAATCCAGCTCAAGCCCATTAGATAGCCACTAAAATAAACTTTCCAAGGAGTGCTCATATGCTTAATTTGGACTTGAAATGAATGAGATATGCTAAAAATAATGAAGGTATGTCTAGAAATACATGACAGCACCACTGGTCCAACTTCAACACTACTTTTGACCATTTAAATGTCCGAATTTGCCAAATTGACATTTGACAAAACTTGTTGATGTTTTTCTCATCTTTTCTAGCATATAAAGAACATAAAAATCAGAGATCAACAACTCAAGTTATGGCTAAAATACAGAAATAGTGTCAAAATTCATTAATGCTGGAAAAAACCAATTAAGCCCAATTTGAATCCAAACTTACAAAACATGACCAAACTCAATCAATTAAGTGCATGAAGAGTGTAAATGACTAAAAATGAGCATTTATTAATGTATAAAACATGTGATTATCAAATTTTCTCACACTTAGCTTTTTGCACTCCTGGTTAATTCACATAAGACCAAACTAGGGAAAAAAGAAAAATAAGTCAAATTTAAAAGCTAAAAACTCAAAAAGACTAAATTTCCAATGATATCTAAGAATGCAAAAGTCTACAAGCAAGAAAAACAAGAAAAGATTCAAAGGATCAACACATTCATGAGGTAATAATTCTTCACATCTCAAACCAACAACCAAGGTATCTTCAATTTGAAAACATGAATCAAGAATGATAGATCTTCACAAGATACACTCTCAATCCCTCAAGTGTTTAAATGGTAGGTATTTCACTCAATTCAACTCATGAACAATTGCATTACCATAAGCTTGCTTATCTTCTACTTCTCCACTACTCAAGCACATGCACACAAAAATCAAGAGGACTTTATTCAAGGTTATAATGGGGTCAAGGTAAGGGAAAGAAACAATATGGATATGACAAATTAAATACCTAAGAGAATAAAAGAGCTGTGGGGAGGAACTCAAATGACAAAAAGCATGAAATTTTACCTCCAATTCCATATTATGTACATTCTCTTTACATATTCTTTCTCTTATTTATTTATTTATTATTTTTTTTCACAACCTTTCTTGTATTTATTCTTTTTCTCTTCAATTTTTTATGATTTTCATTTTTTTTCAAGAATCGCCTTGCATATTACATATCAATTTGTACACCCCCACACTTGAACTATTAATTGCCCACAAGCAAAAGAGCTTCTTAAATGAAAATGAACCGATGCTCTCCTATTCCCTAGGATAAGGTAAAAGCATAGTTTTTCACAGAGGCATATAATGAGTTAAGACAAAGAATGGGTAAATATGCTTAAGGGGTTAATCAAAGGAAAATGATGCAAGGTTGGCTATTTGGCCAAAGTAGCTAATTCAAGAAAGAATGCCTTAATCATGTTCATGCATGCAAGTAAAAAATGTAGCCTCAAAAAGAATCAAAGCAAGTTCTAGAGTAATCAATTGTCATGAGTGAAAATCATACAAAAAAGAAGATAATGACATAAATGCGAAATCTATCCATGAATAGGCTTAAAAATCTCACAAGGTATGCATCTATCAAACTCAATCCATCAATCAAATATCCAAAATCAAGCATGTCAAATTCAATAGGGAAGAGAATTTATTTAATCATGCAATGAACCTTGAAAATTTATTCAATCAAGCAATTAAAAACACAATTTTTTTTTTACAGAACCAATACTAAAAACAACATAAAATTTATTCCATCCCCTCCCCCACACTTAAATTTCACATTGCCCTCAATTTAAAGCACAAAAAAATTTGAATACAAATCACCAAAATATTCATGGCAAGTAAAATAAAAGTGTGGTAAAGGCCTCCCTCATCATCCATCAGTGTAAATGGCATCGAGCACATCCATCACTTCCACATTGTGCTCTTGACAATCCTCATGAAAATGCTTAAGTCTATGCCCATTGACCTTGAACGTTCTCTTTGTTATCACCTCTTGGAGCTTAACCGCACCATAAAGAAAAATATTAGTAATAACAAATGATCCATCCCATCTAGACCTTAATTTCCTGGGCATTAACCTAAGACGGGAATTATAAAGGAGAACTTTTTGACCACTTTTGAATTCTTTTCGAACAATCATTTTATCATGGAAGGTTTTGGTCTTCTCCTTGTAAATCTGAGAGTTCTCATAAGCCTCTATCTGAAGTTCTTCAAGTTCTTGGAGTTGGGGATCCAACTAAGTTCAAGTTAAGATGCACTTCTTTACTGCCCAATATGCCTTGTGCTCAATCTCCATCAGAAGGTGGCATGCCTTACCAAAAACGATCCTGTAAGGAGACATCCCAATAGGTGTTTTAAAAGTGGTCCTGTATATAATACCCTCCTCAGGGCATCACATTTCTGACTACCAACTTATAATCTGAAAATGATTTCATAAAAGGTTTGAGTTATAAAAGGTGGGTTTCAAAATTTCTTTTCACAGAAACATAAACTTACTGATATTTATAAGTAATACTGAAAAATAAATTTAAACTGATTAAAACTCATATAACAAGCACCACTTAATATTAAACAATTATTCAAGAAATATAAAACTTACAGACTCAATTTTAAATAGTAGCAAACCCCATACCAGGTCCTACTTAATAGCACGGTAAAACACTAACGAGAAAACTCAACATACTTATTCTGTCTTGTATCCATCTTGTTGCATCATATATCTGTTCCTCATCAACACTGCACACCAACCAATCCGGTATGGTCACTCCTCGATGTTGTTACCGAACTCAGACTATTTGCCTCCATTCACGTCTAAGAAATTTGTTTCATCTACTATATAATTTTTAATAATACAAACACAACAAAACAATATAACAAAGAGGTGAGATCACCTACGCTAATACCAACATGGTAACATAGAGATAACACAAACAACACACCATACAGTTATATCATGCCATAATTACAATTATACCATCATCATAATGTATAAAATAACAATAATTACAATAATGCCATCAACATTATTTATCATCATCATCATCATCCAATATTCCTCAATTAGAAATAAATATTCAATATTTATGATAATGCCCACATTATTCAAGTATTTAACAGTTCAATTATCATAACCAATACTTAATAATTATGCATGTGCACATAGACTCAATTTCCTACTCCATGGAAGTTTTCACAATTTCGAGAAGAATGCTCTAGTTAATTGCTCATCCTTAGCCCATAAACAATCTCCAGTCTTTCTGGTTAATTGTCCAGCTTTGACCCACAGACAATCTCCAGTCTTCGAAAAGAATTATGTTCTTGTCGGGTATCGTCAATGCATTGCAATGGACTGCATCGCCAAGTGGCACATGGTCTTTTGCCAATCAACGTCCACTGGTCGACCGCCGCGCCTTGATGCCCCCAAGATCCATCATAGACCTCACTTTTCAATTCTCATTCTCTCTTCAACCACAAGGGTCACAATAGCTATCAGCTATTAATTTTCGTTCAATGCACGAATATCTCAATGCAATTCTTTTCAATTTCATCATATGCTTCACTGCATATTTTTCAATTTCATCATGCCTCACTACATATCTTTCCAATGCATGTATAATGCACCAAATGCCAATCACAGGCTAATCTCATCATTTTCTCATACAGTGTCCATACACTGGTTCAATAGTAATCATACTGTATATTCAATAGTGAAATCATATTATCGCGTTTTCATAGTCGTAAAACACTTTTGTCATGTTTTCACAATCGCGCAACATTTCTGTTATGTTTTCACAATTTTGCAACCTTTCTGTTACGTTTTCAAATAGTGTAGCGATTTTCCATCATATCTCAATCACATAAAAATATTCCATCATTCTTCAATCACATAATGATTTTTCAACAATATCTCAAACTGGTAAAAATATTTAAACGCTTTCCAAATTGCGTAGAAATATTTCAACGTTTTTTAAATCGCATGGAAATATTTAAACGTTTTTCAAATCGTGTAGCTTAAAATTCACGTTTTTAAGTTATGTAAATCATTTTTCACCATTTTACAATCACGTAAAATATTCCTCAATATTTCAATTCAACCTTTTTCAATTCAAAATAATATGACTTCTCACATTATTTTCCACATTTTCTTACTCAAGAAAATCCTTTTCGCAATATATTCCACAAATTCACCATTTCATTGAATTAAATCAATGTTTCTCATTTAAAATTTCCTAACGCGCTCCAAAACCTAAAGGATGAGTTTTACGTTAGTAAATTTAAATCATCAACGTTTCCTTTATAATTCAAAATAAATTCTCAAATTCAATCCTCTTCCAAAATAATTTGAGGTTTAAACCCTTACAACCTCTATTTTCGTTTCATAACCGAAATTTCTATTTCTCAAGTGATAAAACACTCTAATTCCATTTCCAAAATCCTTGTACTAAATCAAATTATATTTCCACTTTAAAAATCACTTTGTTTCATAAAACCAATGCATTCACAAGCCTTCAAAACCGTGGTACTTGGCCATTGAAACCATCAAATATTTTTCCTTCTAAATCAATTAAGTACCATTCTTGTTTTTACACAAACAAAACCATTAAAATTCCTTCTAAAACTATGAACACTTGGTCTTTGAAACCAATTCATTTGTTCATTTTCATGTCCACTTTCTTGGCAAATCCTTAAAATCATCAACGTATTACCCTTTTCATCTAAAATCTCATGATTAATAAAATATTTAGAATCCTTTGCTCCAAAAATATTCTTAAGGCCGTGTGCCTCTATGGTTCTTTGGAACCAAAAATTATTTTCCTTTCCATCATCAAATCATAGCATACATATACATATTCATCATATATATCACAAGCATGCCATAAACAAAAGTAATAATCATGCAAATCATATCAAGCATAAGCAAATAATCAAAACACATAAACACCCACAAATAATTACATGACCATGGATATGAATCGTCGCATGGATTCACCATCCATCAAATACAAAACCATCTCTCACCACCATACTTGTTTGGTGAGATGAATCTCCCTCTTACCTTTTGAAGAACCTCAAAAGCTCCTTGGTTTGCTTCTTTTTCCAAGTCCTTCACCACCAAAGATTTCTTAAACATAAAACAAAACACAAGTTTATTAGTATATTAAGCTTGAACTAGGGGAACCATGGATCAAACATGGCTTAGAACATAAAAAAGAGATAATAAATGAAGTTTCCTTACACTTCACCATAAAATCCTTATAACTTTGCTCTTGAAGAAAGTCTTTGAAGATGAAAGATTTAGAACTTGCTCCAAACTACAAAGTATTTTAGAATGAGGTATAAATTCAAGAAATAAGGTTGTATGAAATTAAAGAGTGATGGAAGATAGATTTAGGTGCTATGGCCGAAACTTGCTTGGAGAGAAATGGAGAGAAAAGTTTGAAAAGCTTAAGACTTTGGAATGATTAAGAATGATCAAGATAAGCAATAATGATGGTCTTCAAACTTTGCTAAGCCCTTAAGCTTCACAAAACCGTCCCCCCCCCTTCATGTACTCTTCAAAGAGTGACCAATCTCCTAGCCACCATTTTAAGCATTCCTAGCCATTGATTAGATCAATGGTTAGGATTAATGTAGATTCTAGGTTTTACCTTAGATTAGAAGACTTAATCTAAGCCATTAGATCTTTCCTCCTTGAAATCCTAACCATTAGATGTATCTCCAAAATGAATGGTCAAGATTACACCTTCAAACTTTAAATCCAAGGGCCATAAATGATCCTAGCCACTTTATAAGACCAAATCTCCACCCTTGATTTTTATAAGACCAAATCTCTACCCTTGATTAAATCAATGGTGGATATCCAAACCACCAATGTTGACTAAGCAGTATAATATTTATTTTTATCTGCTATAATCCTATGAATAATATTTTTACTATATTTTTATCGCCTGATAATTAAATACAGTACAAAACACAGTAAAAAAAAATTTTAAAAATTGTTTCCGAATTCAGGTTTAGCAAGATCCCCCGTCTCTATCTTAACAGTATGAATTTTTCGAGCTGTAGAAAAAATTTTACTTTTCGAGACCCACCTGGGCCCACGTACAGCCCCCTTGGGCCCACGTACAGCCCCCTTAGGCCCATAGACAGCCCATAGATAATATTAAAATAATCAGATAAACATAAAAATTTTATGATCATCCACAAAATCATAAAAATTATAAAACTTACGAAAATCAAATCAGATTACGTAAAATAATTAAGACTTAACAGTAATAATTAAATTACGTAAAATTTCCCCCGTCCCGAAAATTATTATTTTCCTGACACGAAGTAAAACACACAAAACGATCAAATGTATTCACAGAATACTCAAAATAATTTTACAGTACACAGAAATCACTAAACAGTAGAATTCTGTTAACTGTCAAAATTACTGTCAAATAGTTAAGAAATTTGGGTGTTACGCTGTAAGCCCAAAGAGCATCCTCAAGTCTTAAGCTCCAATCCTTCCTGTTATGTTGTATAGTTTTCTCCAGGATTTGCTTGATTTCTCTGTTTGAGACTTCTGCTTGCCCATTCGTTAGAAGGTGGTAAGGTGTGGAAACCTTATACAAGACCTCATACTTCTTCAATAAAGCCTCCATGTTCCAATTGCAAAAGTGTGAACCCTGATCACTGATGATGAACCTCGGAATGCCAAACCTGCATAAGATGTGAGACATAACAAAATCCAAAACAACTTGAGAATCATCAGTTCGAGTGCCTTTAGCCTCCACCCATTTAGATACATAATCAAAAGCAAGCAGAATGTAAACAAAACTAAATGATACGGGGAAAGGTCCCATAAAGTCAATACCCCGACATAAAAAATCTCACAAAATAGTAAAGGTTGCTGGGGCATTTCATTCCTGCGAGAAATATTACTTGTTCTCTGGCATTGTTCACAAGACTTACAAAATATATATGCATTATGAAATAGGGTAGGCCAATACAATCCAGAGTCCAAGACTTTCCTAGTTGTACATTGGGGGCCAAAATGGCCGCCAAATGCAAGTGTATGACAAAAACTAAGAATAGAATGAAACTCATTATCAGGTACACATTTCCTAATGATTTGGTCACTACAAAATCTCCACAAATAAGGGTCATCCCACACATAATATTTTGACTCACTTTTCAGTTTATCAATCTGTGCCTTAGTGAAATGTGCAGGTAGTGCTCTAACAACCAAGAAATTAACAAAATCTGCAAACTAAGGAATGTTACCTTACAGCTTGAAAAGCTGCTTATCTGGAAAGACATCATGGATAGGAGAAGAATCTGCCTCTCCCTCAATCCGACTCAGGTGATCAGCCACTAGGTTCTTTGCTCCACTCTTATCATGAATCTCAATATCAAACTCTTTGAGTAGTAACATCCACCTAATCAACCGGGGCTTTGCATCGGGCTTCTTTAGGAGAAACTTCAGAGCTGTATGATCTGAAAACACAACCACTTCTAGAACCAAGCAGATATAATCGAAATTTATCTAAAGCAAAAACAATTGCTAAAAATTCCTTTTTAATTGTGGCGTAGTTGGCTTGTGCAGCATCTAAAGTCCTCGAAACATATGAGATGACATGGGGTACTTTGCTGAACCTCTGTGCAAGAACAGCTCCCAATGCATAATTAAAGGTATCACACATGAGCTCAAATAGGAGTGTCCAATCCGGTGACTAGAAGATAGGTGTACTGGTCAATGCTTGCTTCAGGTGATTGAAGGCATCCTTGCACCCTTGGTCAAAGTGGAACTCCACATCTTTTTGCATCAAGTTGGATAGTGGAAGGGCAATTTTGCTGAAATCCTTTATGAATCGCTTATAGAAACCTGCATAACCAAGGAAAGAACGAACCTCTGCATGCATGTAGGGTAAGATAGGCATGAAATGACATCTATTTTTGCAGGATCTACCTCAATACCCTTGCTAGATACTACATGTCCTAAAACTATGCCTTGCTCTACCATGAAATGACATTTCCCAAAATTCAGAACAAGGTTAGTCTCAATGCATCTATGCAAAACCTGAGCCAAACTATCCATACATGCATCAAAGGAAGAGCCATAGACAGTAAAATCATCCATAAACACATCCATACAACTCTAAAAAATTGAAAAAAGATAATTACCATATACATTTGTATGCAAATATGTCAAATGGGCAGGTGAAAGTAGTCTTCTCTTGATCTTCTGGGGCTATATGAATTTAAAAATAGCCCAAATATCCATCCAAGAAACAGTAATGTGACTTGCCAGCCAACCTCTCCAACATCTGATCAATGAAAGGTAATGGGAAATGATTTTTCCTGGTGGCTTGGTTAAGCTGCCTATAATCATTGCAGACTCGCCAACTATTTTGAATTCTTGTGGCTAGTAGCTCATTATTCTGATGTTCAACTACTATGACCCTATATTTCTTTAGAACAACTTGCACGAGGCTCACCCATTTACTGTCAGAGATAAGATAAATAATGCGAGGTTGCAATGGCTTGGTCACTTCCTTCTTCACCATATCTAGAATCAAGGGGTTTAGTCTCCTTTGGGGCTGCCTCACTGGTTTGGTACCCTTCTCCAATAAAATCCTATGCATGCATGTGGAGGGACTAATACCAGGAATATCTGCAAGAGTCCATCTGATGGCTTGCTTATTTTGCCTAAAAACCTATAACAATTTTTCTTCTTGTTCAGGTTGCAGATTCTTAGTGACAATGACCGGTAGTTTCTCACCATCTCCCAAATATGCATATTTAAGATCGTCTGGCAAAGTCTTCAACTCTAAGGATGGAGGCTGCATAATGGAAGGTAGCAGGCTATTTGAAATAACTAACTCAACAACATTAATTTCAACATACTTCTGATTCTCATTTTCATTTGTTGCATCATTCAAATCAGCAACTGCATCATCACTCATAACTACATAAATCTCAGCACATGTAGCACATGGTACAATATCACAGCCATCACATGTATCACAAGTAACAGAATCCAGGAAGTCAGCAATATCAGGGAATTCAGTATAACACCCTCCATAAGGCATCACATTTCTGACTACTCACTCCTAATCTAAAAAGAAGTTCATAAAAGGTTTGAGTTATAAAAGGTGAATTTCAAAATTTCTTCTCGCAGAAACGTAAATTTACTGAAATTTATAGGTAATATTAAAAAATATATTTAAATTATTTAATATTCAATATTGACACTAATCAATATTTAACAATTATTCAAGAAATATAAAACTTACAGACTCAATTATAAACAGTAGCAAACCCCATGACGACTCTTACTAAATAGCACAATAAAATACTAACGAGAAAACTTAACATACTTATTTCTTCTTGTATCCATCTTGATGTACCATGTATCTGTTCCTTGTCAACATTACACACTATCGAATCTTGAATGACCACTCCTCAATGTTGTCACTAAACTCAGAATATCTACTTCCCGTCACGTCTAAGAAACTCGTTCCTTCTACTATATAATTTTTAATAATACAAACACAACAAAACAATATAACAAAGAGGTGAGATCACCTACGTCAATACTAACATGGTAGTACAGAGATAACACAAATAGCACACCATATAGATATATCATACCATAATTACAATTATGTCATCATCATTATTGTCATCACACAGATACAATAATTACCATCATGCCATTAATATTATTTAAATCACATGGTAATTACAATAATGCCATCAACATTATTTATCATCATCATCATCCAATATCCCTCAATTATTATATCACATAGATATAAATATTTAATATTTACGATAATGCCCTTAATATTATCCAAGTATTCAATAATTCAATTATTATAACCAATACTCAATATTTATGCGTATGTACATAGACTCTGTAACACCCCAATTTTTAGAAAATGTCCCGAATGTTCTGTTTGCTGTTTTTCGAGCTTTTGTGTAAATGACTGTTGTGTCCCTATTTTACTGTTTCTCGTTTTCTGTATGAAATACAAATATGTTTTACAGGCTAAAATTTTATTTGATCGTTTTACGTGTTTTGCTTCGATACAGTAAAATAAAAATTTTCTCGAGCTACTGTTTTAATTTTTCTGGGAGATATACAGACAATTAATACTGTCTGTAATTTTATTTGAACTTTTTGGATGATTTGCTACGTCGTGGGAAAAAATGAAAAAATGACCGTTACGTCCCGATTGTACTATTTTTAATTTTTCTATATGTTACAGTGCTTAATATTACTGTCTGTGATTTTATTTGGACTTTTTGTGCGATTTGCTCTGGGACAGGAAAATAATATTTTTTCGGGCCGGGGAAATCTTGTTTTAATTATTCAGATTGGGGGATCTTACTAAACCCAATTCTGAATGAGACAATAATTAATCTTTTAATTTTTAGGATTTAACTGTCCAATAAAATAATTTTGTGTATTATTTTATTAGTCAATATAATTAGATGACAAGTGGACAGGAAATGTTTTGCGGGACCCACGTTTAGTCAACAGCTTAACTTAGTAGCTTAATTAAACATGATTAAGAGTGGAACATTCTTGAACATGGTGACTAAGCTAGATGACTAGGTCATTAGTGACTAAGCTAGGTGACTAAGCTAGATGACTAAGCTTAAACCAACCAATGAGAGCAAAGCTTGTTAATCAAGGCTTAATCTTGACCTTTGATGCATCCAAGGGCTTGGATGAAGCCAACACAAATGGGCACCTCTTGCCCTCATGAAGGCTACGGCCATTAAGGCTTTGGAAGACCAAAAGTGACTTCTCTTGCATGCATTTCTCTCTTCTCTCTCTTCCAAGAACCCTAAACACCATTGTTGCTCTTTGTGAAGCATTCGGCCAAGGCTTCTACTACACCATCCAATCACCCAAAATTTCATCTAACCAAGTTTTCTAAACCTAAACACAATCCTAAGAACATCTCTAGTTGGGAGTTCTTGCTAAATCCTTCATTTGAAGCTTGAAAACCTACTTGGAAGATTGTACCAAGAAGGTGAAATCTCTTGTTTTTTTTTCTAAACTCTTTTTCAAAGTTCTAAACCAAGATTTCTCCAAGGTTTAAGCTCTCTTTCTATGGTTAGTAACTTGTGATTTTGTTTAAGCTTGCTAGGTGATTTGGTGGAGTGAAACTGAAACCCTAGGAGGAGTGAAAGAATAGTTTTTGTCTTCATTTAAGGTAAGAGGAAGACTAATCTTATCATCTATGGATGGTGGTAAGAAGATGGAGTGTGATTTTTGTGATTGTAGAATCCATAAGGATTCATTTATGTATTTGTTATTGGCTTGTTTATGTGTTCGTATATTTGTTAGTAGCTTTCCTATTTGATACTTGTAATAAATTGCATGTCTACAAGCTTTAATTGCATGTCTACAAGCTTTGATTTAGGTTATATGTGTTAGAAAATATATTGCATGTGTTAGAATTGTATGATAATGTATAGGATGTGAATAACATGCTAAGGTATGCATGAGTGTTCCAAAGAACACAATTTTAAGGCTCACGGCCATGGACACAAAAGGAGAACCAAAATGTTCTCATATTTTCTCTAAATTGTAATTTAATTAACCTAGGAAAATTAACAAGAGATAGCATTGTTTAGATCAAGGAAAATGAATTTAGAAATCAAATGATCCAAACATATATTTCGGCCAACATGCCAAATCAAGAATTCATGATTTCTAAAATCAATTCCAAACTATTTTCAAGTATAAAGATGCAATATATGTTAAAAAGAATTTTTCTCCAATGAGTTTTAAAGAAACAAAATGATTTGAATTAAGTTTAAAGATTTAAAATTAATGATTTTAGTGTTAGAAAAGAAATACAGTAACTTTCGAAAATTTCTAACATATAGCTCATGCTGTATTTTGAAGCATGTTAGTAGTTTTCAAAAGGATTAATTATATGGTTTAAAAATTTAATAAACAGAATTTTTACGGTAAAATTAGGAAACCATTAATATAATTTTCTAAGCAAAATACTGTCAATTTTTAGTAAAAACGGGCAATTAAGATAGAAAAGATGTCCAAAAGACAGTATACGGTATGAAAAATATTTTACGTAGTTTAAACGTATTATTTATTATTTCTGTTTATTTAAACAGTAATTTTTAAGGAGTTTGGACAAGAAAATGATTTAAAAACCTTCCGCGATTGAGAAAACGTATTAAAAACACTACGCGATTTTGAAAATAGAAAAATAAATTTACGCGATTTAAAAACGTTTGTAAAAACGACGAGATTGTGAAAATGAAATAAAATTTCTACGCGATTGAACGAAACGGTATTTTCCATATGAGGTGAACCCGTACAGGCTTTGGAACAGTATTTGTCCGGTGGGACTTACTGTATCTTTTTATCTTAGTTATACCAGTTTTTGGTGGATTGGTTAACGAAGGGAATCACATCGTGTTGTCAATGTGATAAACGTAGTGTGGTTCATTATTCTTATGAACTTGGAGACGTTAGTGTACAGGATTCCATATATGGACAGTCGGTCGCTCCACTGGGCCGTGGTAACCGATAGCACACTAACGAACTTGACACGCACTATTTTTAATCGAGACTTCGTAAAGTCTAATAGTACATTGCCTGTAGTGCCACAATGTGAGACCGTGAACTACACCATGCCTTGGATGATGGATTCCATGTGACGTGGGGCTATAGACGCAAAGTGTGACAAATAATAGTTTGGTTGGGCAGCCGTGGTACTAATAGATTTTGCGAGTCATTCTCTCTCGATATCTCGTATGTGTTTTAGCTCCATGAAGTAGGATCGTGTCATGTTGCATTTAATTATATCTTCAACATTATTTATTTTATCTGATTATTTATTTATTTGATTATCGTTCTGAGAAATTATCTGTTTCTAAAATTATTTTATCTGTGATATTAAATGGTATGTGTTATTGTTTTATTTGTGATATCATGTGTTGTTATGATAATTAGATCTTTTCATTGTACTGTTATTAAATTACTGTTATAGCTTTTCATATTGCATGAATTGTATAACTGTTGTTTGTCGTTTTCTTATTTACCATGTTTGTGATGATTTTAGATTGTCTTACCTCTTTCTTTATTGTATGTGTTTTCTGTATATTTATTTTACGCAGTAAAGAGTTTGAGGAAGAGGACCAGCCTCTTGAGATTCTGTATCCCGAGGAGGAGGAAGATCAGCAAGCCGAAGATCAGTTCGACAATCAAGAACCATCTGATCATCCATATCCATTGGATTGATTAGTTTGGGTATGGCGGTGCCTGGATTTTTGGGGTTCGTGACACTTGAGTTTCATGGTGGATCATTAGCTTGGCATATGCGAGGAGACAGAGATTCAGTGACGTATGTGGAACGGCTGACTGTGTCCCTACGTCATAGGTTTGATGACGAGCCAGTGATGACGACGACTGTGTTTCTACACCTAGAGTTACCTTTATCCATTAGGCGTCATTGGGGTGGTGTATCCACTGAGCCTAATGAGATGACACTCGTATCGACTGCGCGGTCTCATGTCCGCCGAGTGTCGAGGCATCCTGGATATTTATCTTCTGATGAGTTTCCTGAGAGTGATCCATCAAAGGATTAAATATTTATGATGTATTTTTGGGCGCGTCTGCGTATGTATATATTGACTCTTTACTGTTTTTCTTTACTGTTTCTGTTTCAATATTTGTAGTTGTAGTTGTAAATTATTTGTATAACTTATAACTTCGACCATATGTATATTATGGGTGATGTTGTTCTGTTTACTTTATATTTCCGCTTTATTTTATTTTAATAATATTCTGTTTATCAGGAATTGTTTTACAACCCATATTAATATGTAATAAATGTTTTACAACTTGGGTAGATTTTATTTATTTCTTTTTATATATGTGACATCCCCACAAGGGTATTACAGACTCAATTTCCTACTCCATGGAGCTAATAATCAGTTCGGAGAAGTTGATCCGAAAGATCTGTCCGTACCAACATGCCTTAGACCACGTGCTACATTTCTCATATGTATTTGCACATCTAGCATATACACAACAGTTTTTACTAGATCTTGATTAAGAATAGTGTCTCGGTCAGGATTATCAGTGTGTCGCGTCGGTCTAACCCATGGTATAGAAGAGCTGCCAACTGCCCATGTAGGCAACCCGCACCCTGATGCCCCCAAGGTCAACAAGTGACTTACACTACGCATATCGCACCCACTCAAGAGGTGTACATCTCTCCTAGGTAAATAGCCTCATACAGTCTATCGGACCTTTCCAATGCATGTTCAATGCACCAATACTAATCATAGGCAAAATTCATCATTTTCTCATACAGTGTTCATACACTAATTCATGTATATAAAATGCACTATTCTCAGTTCAAATTCACAATTTCATATTCAGGGTCCATACACTGGCCCATTCTCAGTTCAAATTTCATAATCTCATTATCAGGGTCCACACACTGGCCCCACAGTAATCATACTGTATATTCAATCGCAAAATTATATTATCGCGTTTTCATAGTTGCGAAACACTTTTGTCGCATTTTCACAATCGCGCAACATTTCTGTTACGTTTTCACAATTTCACAACATTTCTGTTACGTTTTCAAATCGCGTAGCGATTTTCCATTGTTTCTCAAATCACGTAAAAATATATCATTTTTTTAATCACGTAGTGATTTTTCAACGTTTTCTCAAACACATAAAAATATTCCACCATTTTTAAATCGTGTAGCAATTTTTCAACAATATCTCAAATGCGTAAAAATATTTAAACGTTTTCCAAATTGCATAGAAATATTTCAATGTTTTTCAAATCGCGTGGAAATATTTAAACGTTTTTTAAATTGCGTAGCTTAAAAATTACGTTTTTAAGTTACGTAAAACATTTTTCACTATTTTACAACCACGTAAAATATTCCACAACCTTCAAAATCTCAATTCAACTTTTCTCAAAATAATATGACTCCTCACATTATTTTCCACATTTTCTTACTCAAGAAAATCCTTTTCGCAATATATTTCACAATCTCATCATTTCATTGAATTAAATCAATGTTTCTAACTTTAAAATTTACTAACGCTCTCCAAAACCCAAAGGATGAGTTACACGTTAGAAAATCTCAAGTCACCAACGTATTCTTTGTAATTTCAAATCAATTCTAAAAATTAATCCTCTTTAAAATAAATTGAGGTTCAAACACTTTCAACCTCTATTTTCCATTTATATACGAAAATTTCATTTCTCAAGTGATAAAATGCTCTGATTTCCTTTCCAAAAATCCTTGTACTAAATCAAACTATATTTTCACTTTGAAAATCACTTTGTTTCCATAAAATCAAGGCATTACAAGCCTTCAAAACCGTGGTACATGGCCATTGAAACCATCAAATATTTTTCCTTCTAAGTCAATATGGTTTTACACAAACAAAACCATTAAAATTTCCTTCAAAAAAATCGTGAATACTTGGTTTTTGAAATCAAATCATTTGTTCATTATTCATTTTCACTTTCTTTGCAAATCCTTAAAATCATCAACTCATTGCTCTTTTCATTTAAAACTCATGATTAATAAAATACTTAGAATATCTTTATTCAAAAATGTCCTTGAGGCCGTGTGCCTCTATGGTTCTTTGGAACCAAAATTGTTTTCCTTTCCATTATCAAATCATGGAATACATATATATATTTCATCATATATACCACAAGCATGCCATAATCAAAAGCAATAAATCATGCAAATCATATAAAGCATGAACAAATAAATTAAACACATAAACACCCACAAATAATTACATGACCATGGATATGAATCCTCACATGGATTCAACATCCACCAAATAGAAAATCATCTCTCACCACCATACTTAGTTGGTGAGATGAATCTCCCTCTTACCTCTTGAAGAACCTCAAAAGCTCCTTGTTTTACTTCTTTTTCCAAGTCCTTCACCACCAAAGGTTTCTTAAACACACAACAAAACATATATTTATTAGCATATCAAGCTTGAACAAGAGGAACCATGGATCAAACATGGTTTAGAACATGAAAAAGAGAGAAGAAATGAAGTTTCCTTACCCTTCACCTCAAATACCCTATAACTTTGCTCTTGAAGAAAGTCCTTGAAGATGAATGATTTAGAGAAAGCCTCCAACATGAAAGTTACTTAGAATAAGGTAAGGATTCAAGAAATATGGTTGTATGAAATTTTTGAGTAATGGAGGGTAGATTTGAGGGTCATGGTCGAAACCACCATGAAGAAGAGATGGAGAGAAATTTTTGAAGAGCTAGCTTCTTGAAAATGATTAATAATGATCAAGATGGAGTAATAATGATCTTGAAACCATTCTATGCTCTTAAGCACTCGCCAAAACCGTCCCCTCCTCTTCATATGCATTCAATAAGTGATCAATAAGTGATCATCTTTTCAAGCCACCATTTAGAGCATTCTAAGCCATTGATTAATTCAATGGTTAGGATTAAGGTAGACTTTAAGTTAGAAGACTTAATCTAGGTCATTAGATCTTTCCTCCTTGAGATCCTAGCCATTAGATGCATCTCCAAAATGAAGGGTCAAGATTATTCCTTCATACTTTAAATCCAAGGGTCATAATTAGTCATAGCCATTTTAGAAGACCAAATCTCCACCATTAATTAAATCCACATCCAATGGTCATAAATGATCCATCTCCACCGTTGATTAAATCCAAATCCAATGGTCACAAATGGTCCTAGCCACTTTGTAAGATCAAATCTCCACCCTTGATTTAAATCTAAATCCAACGGTTATAAATGGTACTAGCCATTTTATATGATCAATTCTACACCGTTGATCAAATCGACAGTTGATATCAAAGGCTTCAACATTAAGCTTGCTTCCTATTGGTTCGTCAAAAAGTCATCATAATCACTATTGTTGACTAAGCAGTATAATATTTATTTTTATCTGCTATAACCCCACGAAAGAATACATTTACTGTATTTTTATGCCCAATAATTAAATACAGTACAAAACACAGTAAAAGAAATTTTCTAAAATTGTTTTCGAATTCAGGTTTAGTAAGATCCCCTGTCTCCGTCTAAACAGTACAAATTTTTCTATCCGCAGAAAAATTTTCACTTTTCGAGACCCACCTGGGCCCACAACAGCCCAAAAACAATCAGAGAAATATAAAAATTTTATAATCATCCACAAAAATCACAAATATTAGAAAACGTATGAAAATCAAGTCAAATTGTTAAAAATAATTAACAATCAAGAGAAATAAATACATAAATATTTTCTCCAGCCCGAAAATTATTATTTTCTTGACACAGAGTAAATCACACAAAACGATCAAATGTACTGATGGAATACTCAAAATAATTTTACAGTACACATAAATCACTAAATAGTAGAATTCAATTAATTGTCAAAATTACTGTCAAATAGTTAGAAAACTTAGGGTGTTACATTCAACATACATATCAGCATAAGTATCATTAACTAGCATCTCAATCATATTAACATGGAAAATAGAATGCTCCTCTAGGGGATGTCTCATAGCATAAAAAATGTAAAACTATACCACATCGTCGCCAAATTCCATAGAAAGGGTGCCAGCATGTACATCTATCTTGGTCTTAGTTGTCTTGAGGAATGGTTTGCCTAGAATCAATGGAGCGTGGTTTGTTGAAGACTCATCTTTCATGTCTAGAATGTAGAAGTCCACTGGGAAAATCAGCTCATTCACCTGAACTAACACATCTTCCAGCACCTCTGCAAGATGAGCAGTGGTCTTATTTGCTGACTAAATCACTATACTAGTGGGTTGCAAAGTGCCAATGTTCAAAGACTTATAAACTGACATAGACATGACATTAATCGAAGCACCCAAATCTACCATTGCATGTTCAAATCTGAAGTTACCTATCATGCAAGGGATTGTGAAAGTTCCAGGATCTTTGTATTTCTGTGGCATGTTTGGTTTAATCATTGCAGAAACATTTCTGACCATGCTAATCTTCTCAATACCTTTAAGTCTTCTCTTGTAAGTACATAACTCCTTGAGGAATTTGACATACTTGGGAATCTGCTTGATTGCATCAAGGAGGGGGATATTGATTTCCACCTTCCTAAATGTGTCCATGACTTCTCTTTCTATTTTTGTTTGCATTGTCTGCTTGGACTGTGTGACCTTATTTGGGAAAGGTAATGGAATGGCCAAATTCGAATTCTCTGCACATGTCTTCTGTGTCACAGATTTCTGGACTAAGCTATTCATCTCCTGCTGTTTCTGGTCACTCTCTGGTTGCTGTACTGGTAACTCTGATTGTGGTGGAGTAGGACCATCAACTTCTCTTCCACTTCTCAAGGTAATGGCACTTACATTGCCTCTTGGGTTATTGACTGTTTATGAAGGCAATTGGCTCGACCATTGACTTTTCAGCTCACTCAAAGTGGTTGCCAACTGCCCAATCTAAGTCTGTAAATTCTAAATTGTGGCATTGACCTTTTGCTAAAACTGAATGTTGTTTGTGACCATCTGTTTCATTAAATCTTCCAAAGATAGCTCAGTTGGAGTGGCTTAGATAGACTGTTGCACAGGTTGTTGCTGTCTGAATGCAGGTGGTTGGTATTTGTTGTCAGGACCTGTAGCTTGGTGTCTAAATTACTGCAACTACTGTTGGTGGGGCTATTGTTGTTATTGACCAGAATTCCTATATCTCAGGTTGGGATGGTCCCTCCAACTAGGGTTATAGGTACTAGAAAATAGATCATATCTGGGTTGCTGTTGTGACTGCTGATATTGGGGTCTACTAGGAAAAATATCAACTACTGCAACAGATTGCTTTGGAAAAATAGAACCACCATCTTGAAGTGTGGGGCATGCATCAGTAGGATGAGATGAACAAGAGTAAAAGCCACACACAGTTGCAACCATCTGCATAGGTGGTTATTGTCCCACTGCTAACTGCCTCACCAAAGAAGTCAATTCATCTAATTTGTGTTCCATTCTTTGTTTTTCTACATGAGACACTTGAACCTCATTAACTCCTCTGGTTGAGGTAATGATTCGTGTGCCAAATTGGTGGGTGTTGGCTGCCATGTTGGCTATCAAATGTCTTGTTGCAGCAGGGAACTTGCCTACTAAGGCTCCTCCAAAGACAACATCCACCATGCTTCTGTCATTTGGCAGCAAGCCTTCATAGAAATATTGAATCAAGAGTTGATTATTGATTTGGTGGTGGGGACAGCTCGAGCACAACTTCTTGAATCTCTCCCAATATTCATGCAAGGTCTCTCCTGTCATTTGTCTTATGCCACAGATGCCTTTTCTAATGGTAGCAACTATAGAGGTAGGAAAGAATTTCTCTAACAACAACCTTTTCATGTCATTCTAACTTATGACTGAACCTGGTGAAAGATAAAACAACTAATCCTTGGTTGTATTAGCAAGTGAGAAAGGAAATGCAAATCAAACACAAACAGAACCAATGATCTCTAGAAATCAAATCACAATTTCTTCAAGATTATCTGAATTTATTATAGAAGTTTAGCCCTCCATAGCCATCACCATAGATGAGTTTTAGGGTGAAGGAAGAAGAAGAAGAGAGAAGAGAGAAATGAGGGAATGATATGAAAAACAAGACTACAACACCTAAAAACTCAAATGCATAGTTACTCTCCTACACTGATTGCCATTCTCCTAATAATCCACTCAAAATCCCATTCTTAGAGTGGTTCAACCACCATTATCCATTATGAAAGTATGTCTCCCACTTTCCATTAATTATGCCAATGATTCTTCCACCTAACCAATAGTTTCCACTTTCCACCTAATTACAATAAGATTTTTGCCCATTCATAATTGTCATTTCTATCATAATTTTGAATCCAACTCAAGCCCATTAGATAGCCACTGAAATAAGCTTTCCAAGGAGTGCTCATATGCTTAATTTGGGCTTGAAATGAATGAGAAAAATAATGAAGGTATGTCTAGAAATATGTGATAGCACCGCTAGTCCAACTTCAAGGCTGATTTTGACCACTTAAATGTCCGAATTTGCCAAATTGACATTTGACAAAACTTATAGATCTTTTCTCATCTTTCCTAGCATATAAAGAACATAAAAATCAGAGATTAACAACTCAAGTTATGGCCAAAATACAGAAATAGTGTCAAAACTCATTAATGCTAGAAAAAATCAATTAAGCCAAATTTGAGCCCAAACTTACAAAACATGACTAAGCTCAATCAATTAAGTGCATGAAGAGTATAAATGACTAAAAATGAGGGTTTATTAATATATAAAACATATGTTTATCAGACGTCTCCAGCGTGACGCTGACCTTCACCTTGTTTTTTTTTAAAGGATTAACTAAGTCGTGACGACTTATTAATTCGAAATTTCAATCAGGAAGCATGCTGAGATCCAAGACATAAAGTTTTCAGGGCTTATGGCCCATTGCGTTCAACATTCCGATTCAAGGCCCATTACCTTCAATGATTTGGCTCAGAGGCCTAACTCGTTCAGTTTTGGGTTTAGGGGCCCAAAGGCCCAGTTCTGATAGTCTTCAAGGCTCATGGCCTGTTGTTTTTACTTCATTTTCAGGATGCAGTACCCCATTGCCTTTTCATTTCGAGCCGCAATAGCCCATTGCCTTTTAATTTTCGGGTCGCAGTAGCCCATTACCTTTTAATTTTCAGGTGCCGCAGCAGCTCATTGCCTTTTAATTTTTAGGACGCGGCAGCCCATTGTTTTTTAAATTTTTGGGACGCAGTTGCCTATTGTCTTTTAAATTTCAGGCCGTAGCAGCTCATTGCCTTTTAATTTTTGAGCCACAATAGCCCATTGCCTTTTAAATTTTTAGGCCGCTGTAGCCTATTGCCTTTTAAATTTTGGGTCGTAGTTGCCGGCCTTTTAAATTTCGAGACGCAGTTGCCCATTACTTTTTAAATTTCAAGCCACAGTAGCCCATTGCCTTTTAATTTTCGAGCCATAGTAACTTATTGCCTTTTAATTTTTGGGCCGCAGTAACCCATTGCCTTTTAATCTATGGGCCATAGTTGTCTATTGCCTTTTAATTTTTAGGCCGCAGTAGCCCATTGTCTTTTAATTTTAGGGACGCAGTTGCCCATTGGCTTTTAAATTTTGAGACGTAGTTGTCCATTACCTTTTAAATTTCGAGATGCAGTTGCCCATTGCCTTTTAAATTCTGGGCCAAGCCCACTATCTTTTAAAGTTTCAAGTCACATGATCACTCAATGTCATTTAAGTTCCCATTTTAATAATAAATTCATTTTAATCAATAAACGTCATTTAAGTTATGTCAGCTTGTTGACAAGGTAGTGACGCCTCTATGCTAAGCTTCACCCTGGTAGGATTGACGACACTGTGACAGCTCGTGAATCCGCATTTGAGCTCGTTGGTTTTTAACTAACATCTTTACCTTGTCCATGCATATCATCCCATGCATTTCCAGACAAAATTGAAATTCATGTCTTTACTCGTTTCTTACAATGATAATATAAAAAATTAGGGTTATTCTTCTTATCTAGTAAGAGACAAGTAAAAAGGGGCAACTGTGAATACTCAATTTTGTCTAGGTCTTTAAAATCTTTCAATCCAAAATAAAACAACAAAAAAAAGGATAAAATAAAAATTAAATAAATAAAATAATTTGATTCCATGATCCAAATCAAGTCCAACCCAATAAGAAAAAAGTTCAAGTCCATTTAACTACCTAGGCCTATTTGTCTTAAGTTTCTAATGTTAAAAAAAACAAGGGAAGTAACATTGCAAGATTAGCACCAAATGACCAAACGTGTAAGATGAAAGCTTTTAATGCAATTGAAAAAAGCAAACCTTGATTAAAAAAAAGTGAACAGAAAGAGCAGAAATATTGTAACAACCAAAGCCAAAAATAAGAGAAAAACAAGCTTCTTTGGGTGATGCCAAAAGAAAAGAAAAGGGTGATGCTATAAATTTTCAAAAAATAGAGCATCAAAGAGGCAAGAGGGTAGCTGCCTCCTAAGTGGCTCATGTTGCAGCTCCTCTATAACAATGATAAAGTCAAAGCTATGAAAAATAGAGCCAAAAGGGATGACACACAAAAATGGAAGGATGCAAGAGGAGAAGGGAAAAATGAGACAATTTCCAAATCCAAAATAGAGTGAGAAAGGGACCATATGGTTTGGTCCCTTGGTAACCAAGCTTGGAAGTTGTTCTCCCACTTTTTTAGCTTATAAAAGGAGAAGCAATGTAGAGAAGGGAATCTTTTTTGGCTGGGAAAGAAAAGGGAGAAGGGAGAAAAATGTGGAGTGAATTTTGTGAGAGGAACTTTTTAAGTGTTTTTTTTTTTAAAGTTAGAAGTATAATAATTTCCTTATTCCATTATGCATTTTAATTTTGCCATTGTTGTTTGCATCTGAGTTGATACTTTTTTTTTCTCTCTTTACACTCTGGATCTCACACTCTCACAATCACACACTTCACTTTAACACAATAACCATAGTGATCGACTCTCTTTGCCCTTCTCCATTCAAATTCTTTAACCCATTATCATCCCTTGACTTCTACCAAAACCCATAGCCATAAGCTACCATCAACACACTCAAACTCCAGTCATCAAAATCAAATCAAACTCAAAACAGGACATCAGACTGCCCAAGCCGCTATGAATCAATAACTGATACAAGAACCCAAAAGCACTCCTCCATTCACTATAGTTTTCCAAGCTTTTTCACCTTCCATCAACACCCAACCCAGCTGCCAAACCCCCCTCACCATGACACCAAACTAGACCAGCCACAACGCCGGCCACCCAACCAGATCTGTCCAACCTCTTACGCATCACCACGCCAAGCTCATACCCCAGCCAAACAACCATCCCCACCCTAGGAAACCTAGATCTAAGCCTGCAACCTTCTGTACGATGCTGCTAACAGTCGTGCACTGCCGCCTAGATCTCCCTTTCTCGGTCACACTAAGCACCCACGGCCCAAACCATCAGCCACCCAACCACACTATAAAAGACCTGTAGTCACTAACCAGCCACCCAAACAACTAGTAGCTATCGTAACGCCCATCAGCCTAGTTCTGTTTCCCCTCTCCTCTGCACTGCCATTATGCTGCTATGACTAGCCGCACCACCACATACCTGGAACCCACGCCCAAACTGTGAACGAAGTCAGCTCCACCTCTACTTCGGTCCACCCCCGGAAATCCAGATTCGAGCTCGCTCCCCTCTGTCTGTTGTCGCCCGAGCAGTGCACCACTGTGTCCCCTGGTGGCTTGCTCTATACCCCCATGTTTCTATGGCTTTTGGTTCTCTGAAAGTTTGAATGAAAGAGAACCTCTTCCCTTTTTTTTATTTCATCTGCTTTCTATTTCTTTTATTTCTTTTTTTGTCTTTTATTTATTATTTGCCTCTTTATTGTTTATTTATTTTGATTTTAACTTTGTTGCCTTAGGTTTTTGTTTGGTTGGGATTACTAGTCTTTCAAATGGGCCAAACTAAATAAGTTATGGGCTGGGTTGTTAGGAAATTATGAATTTTTCTTAAGGTTAAGTTCGTCTGTTTGTTTTTTTTTTTTGTAAAGAAAAAAATCAAAAAAATTGTTAGCATTATTTTTTAGTCACACAACTTGGGCTAAGATTAGAAAAAAAAATGTTTTGTTTTCTCTATTGACTTATTGAGTTAGTGTGTTTATTACATTATTGATCTTTGTTTTAAATAATGATCTTGCACTAATATTACAAATGAGAACTTTGTTTTTTAAAAAATAAAAATAAAAAGAGATTATTTAAGCTGTGACAGCTTGTTGATCTTATTGTTCTTAAGGGTCATCTAAGCTGAGATAGTTTGATGATTTGATTTTGTTTTCCTTGTAAGATCAAATGAATTTTAAAAAGACTAAAACAAAACATTCTTCATTAATTAAAATTAACCAACCCACACTGATTTTCTAAAGAACGACATGACTTTAAATTCCTCATTGCACCCGAGAATACGTAGGAGTAGAATATTTATTCTATCGAGCCAAAAATTAAATTTTCATAATTTAGTTACTTCTTTTCTTTTTTTTTCTTTTAAAAAAATAATAATAAAAAATAAAAATAATTACAATGTTTTGTAAGAGGAGTAAAATAAACATATTTGAGATTATCAAATTTTTGCACAACTGACTTAAGGTACCGTCTTAGGATAGATGTGTTAGGGGTGCTGTAGGATTAAGTTTCCACTCTTCCCTATCCATAACTGACTCCCAAATCCAATCTGATTTTCAAAGACTATTTTCTGAGGTTGGTTTTCCAATTTTTTTTTCAAATTCAAATAAAATTGGTAGCAACTCCATTTTCATCTATTTAAAATCTCAAAATGATAAATGTTGATGATGATGAAATGGATTATGATGAGGCCTATGCAAATGGATTATGATGAGGCCTATGCAATGTCATGAATCTTGCAAAGGGTCTTTCTCGCTCCTTTGACCTGGGTAGAGTGTTTTATCTTACTCCTCTACTGATCTTGCAAATAATTTTCTTTACTCCTTTGACTTGGGCTGAGTGCTTACCACTCTAAGCCATGCAATGACGTCGATGATATGTTAATGAAAACTTTGAACTTGGTTATTCGAATAGTATCTCTAGCCTTTTTAAATAGCACTTAAAACACCACTGTGGGTTTTACTTTTAAAAGTATCTCACTTGTCTCTTTTGATCAAAATCAAAATATACATTACTTTGCATTTTTGATCATAATCAAAATATATGCTAGTTGAATAACTTTTTTAATCTATTCGATTATTCTCGAAATTACGCCCGTAGAATATCTGTCTATTCACTTTGCCTCTTTTGATCATAGTAAAAAACTTGTTGATCGAATAACTATTGTAGTACATTTGATTAGCCTCAATTTCTGTCAACCAAATAGCTCTCTTAGTCTAGTTGGTTGGTCTAACTTACCATTTTGAAATAGTCTATTTGAATAGCGCTCTTAGTCTATTTGATCGACATCGAAAGTATGTCATTCTGAACTACTGTTAGTATCTCGATTACTATCAAAATCATATTAAATTGAATAGCACACTTAGTCTATCTAATTAGCACTGGCATGTCTTTTAGATTTATGTTGATTGAATAACTCTACTAGCCTATTCAATTAGCCTTGAGGACCATGCCATTCAAAATTTGCTTACTTGGTTTATATCTGAAATCATACAAATTCAAGTAGCTGATACCATAAACCTGTAACATTCTATACTATTCTGTTTGAATCACCGCTTGATCTTATTAGAAAGGAATACTGCAGAAAGACAAGCTGAAAATCTCATAATAACAACTTCCTTGCTCTTTCACTTCTATATCAATTCCTTTACTCTACAAGTATCTAACGATATTATAACTCATGTAGAAAAGTATTGGAAACTCAACAACAAACTCTAATAAATGTTTATATATTTATATATATATAGACACACACACACGCATAAATATACAGATATATGCTCAGAAAACATAACTCAACTTTACTTAATCATAATTTTACTTTGAGTATCATGAAGAACTCGATATTGTCCATCCTTTGTCATATTTTCACGAACAAAGCATGATAAACACTGAAAACAAACACAACAACCCTTACCTCAGTTTTTTATAGATTGAAGTTCAATTCTATTGTTTGTTATGCACTTAGTTCTTACTTATTTCTCTTCTTTCTATTCACCTTTCTCTTTTCTGATTCTTTTCTTTCATCTTTATTTTCTCTTTCTAATTTTATTTCTTACTTTCCTTCTTGTTTCTACCGATAACATTCATGTGAAAAGAGTAAAAAGATAGATATATATACACAAGTCAAGGACGATGGAGGAAAAAAAGAAATCAAAAGTATCTCTTTGACTATTGCGGAAGCTTTGAAAACATAATATCTCTTAAGATATTTTAATGTCTTACACTAACTAAACTACTATCTATCATTCACTATTTTAATTAGTATTATAGCAATTCTATAACCAAATTAAAAACTAATGGATTAGGGAGAATGTTACATTTCTCCCTTCTTTTTTAAAATTTTGTCCTCAAAATTACACTCCTCATGTAAATAGTTCAGGATGGTCTTATCTCATGTGGGATTCTAACTCCCAAGTAGCCTCATCTTTACGAATGTCATCCCATAGAACCTTTAATAAAGGAATTTATCTTCCCCTAAATTCTTTGACTCCTTTGTTTACAATTCTCACAGGTTTAACCACATAAATTAAATCATCCTTTTATTGTACTGATTCAGTTTCAATAATATATGAAGGATTTGAGTTGTATTTCCTAAGTTGAGAAACATGGAAGACACTGTGAAGGTTGGATAGATTAGGTGGAAGGGCTATTTGGTAGGCTACAAGTCCAACTCTTTCAGGATTTGGTAAGGACCAAGAAACCATAAGTTTAACATTTTGGTTTTCAAAGCTCTACCAACTCTTGTAGTAGGAGTGACTCTAAAAAAACATGTTCTCCTTAAAACATCTTATTTTTAGCATGTTAGACTAGTTTATGGTTACAAAGGTAGCACAATACTTGCTTAACATGTCTGATAATTATTGTGACAAACTGAGTTAGTTTAGGCACTTTGTTGCAACCTAGAATGTGAAAAGTAGCTTTAAAAGACTCAAATAGTAGCATAAATGGCTAATTTAATGGAAATGAATCTAGAGAATTTATTTCTAAGTCACAAATAAGTGTAAGAAGATGTAGTTAAAATTTGAGAATAATCAGAGTTAGTTGGGTATTTTTAGGCATACTAATTGTGTATTTAATGTCGGATTGACGAGCAGTAGACATGAAAAAATAGGATATTGGTGAAACAATAATTTAGATGAATCCTAATATTTATTCTAAACTTATTGGAAGTTGGAGAACATGATTTAGCCAAATCTAAGTGTTTTTAGCAGACCAGGAAGTAACAGTGAAATATCTTAAGGCTATAAGTCACTTACAGTTCTTGTAGCCTCTTTTGTTGACTATAACATGATATTTCATTCACTTTAGTTCATTTCACTCATCTTCTTTCATGAACCAAAATAGTAGCAATAGCTAAAGAGAAGAAAGAAAGGTAATGAGAGAAAGCTAAGGAGGAGGAAGAAGAAAAGAGCAAGAGATCCAAAGGGAAAGCCAAGGTTGATCTTTCACCATCACAAACCATTTGAGGTAGAGGTGTTCTTACCTAAGCCCAACTTCCCTCTCCATTTGTTGTGGTTGATGCATGTATGTGTGGTTTGGGAAAAATAGGTATTTGAATAAAAAAGGTTTCTTTAGCTAGTTCTTGCTTTCAATGGTTAAGTTTAGTTTGGTATTAGCTTAACAAATGATTGGTTGTTGATTGAGAGCTTAGAAACACTCACTTGAGTGTTTGAATCAAAAGTTGAGAAATAGGTTTTGAATGATTTAGTTATGTTCATAATCTAAGTGTAATGAGTAGAATTTAGTGTTTAATGATTCTAACATGATTAGAGACCATGATTAGGGTTGGAAAACACTTAGAATACAAGATTAGATGATTAGAAATTGTTTTAGAGCTAATGAAATAGTGGCTTGTTTTCTGTATAATTCTGTAATAGGGTCATGGCTAGGCGTGGATTGAAAATTTTCAATCCATGATCAACCATAAATTGCCACGCCTAGGCATGAGAATTTCATGCCTAGGCGTGAGACAGGGCACCACCCACGCCTAGGCGTTGGAAAGTGGCGCCTAGGTGTGGGTTCCATGAATTTTCAAGCATGTTATTCATGATGTTTTGTGGTTCCCTGTTAGTTAAGATCATTTATATATGCTTTCTTAAGTGTATTAAGACACCTTTAGGGATATATCACAAAGGGAATAATCACCTAGCATATAAGAACAAGTTTGAGTTTTTAAGCATTTCTAGAATTAAAAATTGCTTAAAATTGAGTATTAGTTAAGAGTTGGTTCCTTTACTGGTTAGAGTTGAACCATAGTATAATTATTCGAATTAAGAGAGTGAGATAAAACCCTTAACCTTGCAAAGTAACAAGTAAAGCTCTTTGTTAAGGAGGTAATTGTGAGAGGAAAATGTCTATACAACACTTTACCTAGGACAAAGTAGTGAGTTAAGCTATTTGTCAAGTAACATGAGGAATATGATCAACCCTTATGTAAGTGTAGTAAAGGGAGATAAACTTACTAATCCAAGCCTTAGGATGAGTTAAGTCCTAAGTTAGGTAATGAAGCGAGTTAAGCAACTTGCCAAGTTTAGTGGTACTACAATTGTATGGGTGATTGTGTAATATCGAGATAGCTTAGGTTTGTATACATTAAACGGTTGTATGAGCGATTGTATAATGTTGATATCAATTATATTTATATGTAAGTTATATTATTGAATGCCATGAGATACATGTACATATTGAGAATTTTTATTTCTTATCCCTTTCCTATGTTTCCATGGTAAAAGCAAGTCAAGAGCTTGTTAAAGGTGTGAGACAACCAAAGAAAGAGCAACATGACTAGATAATTTTTAGTTTTTGTTGTTTGAACATCTCGTGTATGTTGTACTTTGAGATGTAGTTTTGTTGTTGTATATATAATACTATGCCCCTGTAAGGCTTTAAATGTATATATGTATGATCTACTTTTATCGTGACTCTCTATATTTAATTGTTTAATTATATGAGATTAGTGAGATAGTAAGAATAGAAGTAACATGGTTAATGCTTTATGTCTTTGTATATAAGTTATATCGAGATAATTGTATTAGCGTGTTACACTCCTTCTTCAAACTCTAGAGGTCTCCTCCTCATATTAGCATAACTTTTTTGTCTAGTTTGAGCGGTGACCAATCTATTTTTGATCATCTTTATTTGTTTTATGGTCTGCTACACTAACTCAGGACTTAAGATGGTTCACTCTCCTACTTCATACCAACATAGAGGCAATATACATTTCCTACCATACAATGCCTCATATGGTATCATACTTATGATGGTGTGATAGCTATTATTGTAGATAAATTCCACTAAAGGGAGAATTTTATCCTAACTACCCTTTTGGTCAAGTATGCAAGCTCAAAGCATATCCTCCAAGGTTTGGATAGTCCTTTTGGATTGCTATCTGTCTGTGGGTGGTAAGTTGTGCTGAAGTTTAGCTTTGTCCCAAAAGCCTATTGTAAGGCTCCCCAAAATCTAGATGTAAATCTAAGATCTCTATTTGATATTATACTTATGGAGATTCCATGCAATCTAACAATTTCTTGTAAGTATACATGAGCTAGTCTATCTAAAGAAAAGTTACCCTTAATTAGCAAAAAGTGAGCAGATTTTGTCAATCTATCCACTATGACCCAAATGGTATCATATCCTGGCTGAGTTCTAGGTAGCCCCATTACAAAATCCATTGTAATGTACTCCCATTTCCACTTAGGGATCCCTAAAGATTGTAATGGTCCTGAAGGATTTTGGTGTTTTATCTTAACTTTTTGATATATCAAACATTTGGACACATACTCTGCTATTTCGATCTTCATCTTAGGCCACCAAAACAACTTTCTAAGATCTTCATACGTCTTTGTGGTTCCAAGATGGATGGTATATTTACTCTTATAAGCTTGCTCTAGAATCTTTTCTTTAATTTCATATTCCCCAAGAATACAAAGTCTATCTCTAAACTTTAATATCCTGTCATCTGTTTTACTAAATTTTGTTTGATTTCCTAGGAGAATTTGCTCACTTAATTTCTTTAAAGTCTCATCTTTCTCTTGAGCTTATGTGATTTGGGTTCTAAAGTCACTAACTATGTCTACTCTGCTCATATAGAGACTATGTGATGACACAGTCACTGCAAGACGTAAGTTCCTAAAACTTTCGAAAAGCTCATTATCTTGAATCATCATTTGGGACACATAGGAATTTCCTACTACGTGCATCAGCCACTACATTGACTTTACTCGGGTGGTATCTCCACTTGAAGTCATAGTCCTTGAAGAATTTCATTCATCTTCTTTGTCTCATGTTCAGTTCCCTCTAATCAAACAAGTATTTTAAACTTTTATGATCAATGAACACCTCAAACTGAACCCTATATAACTAGTGTCTCCAGACTTTTAAGACAAACACTATAGCTGCTAACTTTAAATCAGGAGTAGGGTAATTCCTCTCATGTTGCCTCAACTGCCTTGAAGCATAGGCAACTACCACTACAAAAAAAGATTTAAAACGGTAATCATTAGTTGCATATTACAGCAGTTTTGACTGTCATTTTTTGCCATAATGACAGTTTCTAAAATTGACGTAATTACCTCTGACATTCGGTATAATATGGTGGTTTCCCATTAACCGCCACAATTTTATCATGTTTAAAGCGTCGATTTATTTTTTTTTCCATAAAATGGCGATTGTAACTGCCGTAATTTACCTAAAAATTATGCTTTAATTGTGTATAAAATGACAATTATGACTGCTGTAATTCACCTAAAAGTTGTGTATAAAATGACGGTTATGACTGTCATAATTCACCTTAAAAATTGTGTATGAAATGGCAGTTATAACTGCCACAATTCACCAAAAAATTGTGTATAAAACGACAGTTATGACTGTCATAATTCACCAAAAAATTGTGTATAAAACAGCATATATGACTATTGTAATTCACCTTGAAATTACAATTTAATTGTGTATAAAACGACGGTTTATGACTGCCATAATTCACTTTAAAAATTATGATTTGAGCAGTAAATTGCCTTAATGGCAATTCTTATTCCCTAGTTATTTTTTAGATTTATTATGACAATTCTTGTTCGTCAAAACCCATAAATATAAATACAATATTTTTATTTAATGAAATGTAAAAAAAAATACTTATTAATTTAATTAACCAAGTATCTAATTTAACATGAGTACATTAGCTCAATAAATGCAAATTATAAGTCATCAAAGTTTTGAGAAATAACATCCTAAATAGTAATTCATTTGGTAACAATTGATAAATTGATTAATGAGAACTTGAAATATCCATTGATTGATGAGTGTTACTTCTATTCCATGATCTTATTGGGTCATTAGGCAATATAGTCCCATTACCTTCATCTAGTACCTACAGGAAGAACAAAATTATGATTAAGATTCTCCAAACACAACATTGTGGCTATGCAACACTACAGACACCATATTATTAAGAAGGAAATGGCTTAATTGAACCACAAATTCGTAAAAATCCAACATCATTTAGGCAGCATATTATAATCCTTAATAATTTCATAGATCCAAAATTACCAAGTCAAAATACAAACCAAAATATCTCAACCAATATGGCTATGATTTCAACATAAATTAATTACAAAATTAATTACATCAATCATCATAACTCACATAAACCAAGCCTTATATCAAAACAAAGGCCTCCAACCTATCATGAACCAAGCCTTATATCAAAACAAAAAGCAATAGATGATATTTTCAACCAGTAGAGAACAACTCACAAATCAGCAGAGAACATGTACAAAAGAACTCACACACAAAGAACAACACCCACAACTTCTCTATGTTATTATTATTTTTTAAAATTACTATTGGGAACTTCCCAATTGTTTAAAAAAATAGCAATATTAATATAAAGACCCCTATAATTGTACCCATATGACTAAACAGTAATCAATAATGGCATACAACTGTTGCCACTTCAAAGAAAGCATAATATACTAGGAAACTAGAAAATACATTATTATACAAGACATTCTGTTTAAAATTACCAGCAAAATACTGATGTACCATGGCTTATAGAAGTTATCCTTTCAAAATTAGAGAAAATGCACAATATTTCGAGAATCACTAAAATCACATAACAGAACAAATAATTGTTACAGAGAATGGGAAAACTAACAGTGAAGATGAAGATCCACAGTTCCTTCAGAAAGAATGTCTACTTCCATTTTAAATAATAATCTAAGTAAATCCTTTTACATATGCTTTTGGAGTTTGGACAATTTGTATATACCAATTACCTATATTACAGATTTGAATGTGAGATGAGATACCTGTGGTGTAGGATTATGAAATAAGCCAGCTAACTCTGTAACACCCCAATTTTTAGAAAAATGTCCTGAATGTTCTGTTTGCTGTTTTTCAAGCTTTTGTGTAAAAGACCATTGTGTCCTTATTTTACTGTTTCTTATTTTTTGAATGAAATACAAATACGTTTTACAAGCTAAAATTTTATTTGATCGTTTTACGTAATTTGTTTCGAGACGGTAAAATAAAATTTTTTTCAAGCTACTGTTTTAATTTTTCTAGGAGATATACAGACAATTAATACTGTCTGTAATTTTATTTGAACGTTTTGGATGATTTGCTTCGCTGTGGGGAAAAATGAAAAAATGATCATTACGTCCTGATTGTACTGTTTTTAATTTTTCTATATGTTACAATGGTTAATATTACTGTCTGTGATTTTATTTGGACTTTTTGTGCGATTTGCTCCGGGACAGGAAAATAATATTTTTCGGGCCGGGGAAATCTTGTTTTAATTATTCAGAACTGGGGGATCTTACTTAACCCGATTCTGAATGATACTGTATTTAATCTTTTAATTTTTAGGATTTAACTGTCAAATAAAATAATTTTGTATTATTATAATATTATTTTATTAGTCAGTATAATAAAATGACAGTAGACCCGAAAATATTTTGCGGGACCCACGTTTAGTTAAAACAGTTAACTTAGTAGCTTAATTAAACACCATTAGTGAAGGAATTCTCTAGAACATAGTGACTAAGCTAGATGACTAAGCTTAATTAGTGACTAAGCATGGTGACTAGGTTAGGATCAACCAATGGGAGCAAAGCTTGCTAACCAAGTTTTAATCTTGACCTTTGATTCATTCTAAGGCTTGGATGAAGCCAAGCCCATGACACCTTGCATGCCATTGAAGTCCACGGCCATATGGCTTTTGGAAGGCCATAATCACTTTGTCTTCATGCAATTTTCTCTCTTCTCTCTCTTCCAAAAACCCTAAACACCATTGAAGCTTCCTTGAAGCTAGTTTCGGCCAAACACAAACCAAGACCATCCAACCACCCAAAATTTTATCCAACCAAGTTTTCTAAACCTAAACACAATCCTAAGAACATCTCTAGTTGAGAGTTCTTGCAAAATCTTTCATTTGAAGCTTGGAAACCTACTTGGAAAATTTTACCTAGAAGGTGAAATTTCTTGTTTTCCATTTCTAAACTCTTTTTCAAAGTTCTAAGCCATGATTTCTCCATGGTTTAAGCTCTCTTTATGGTTAGTAACTTGCAGTTTTGTTCAAGCTTGTTAGGTGACTTGGTGGAGGAGAAAACCGAAACCTAGAGGAGGTGTGAAAGAGTATTTTTGTCTTCATTTAAGGTAAGAGGAAGACAAATCTTATCATCCATGGGTGGTGATAAGAAAATGGAGATTGATTGTTGTGATTGTAGAATCCATAAGGATTCCTTTGTTTGTGGTTGTTAGTAGCTTGTTTGTGTGGTTGTTAATATTTTTCCTATTTGAAGTTTGTAATAATTTGTATGATGTTGCATGTTTACAAGCTTTGAATTGCATGTCTACAAGCTTTGATAATTTGTATGTGTTAGAAATGCATGATAATGTATAGGATGTGAATAACATGCTAAGGAATGCATGAGTGTTCCAAAGAACACCACACCAAGGCTCACGGCCATTGACCAAAAGGAGAACCAAAATGTTCTCATTATTTTCCTAAAGTGTAATTTAATTAACCTAGGAAAATTAACAAGAGATAGAATAGTTTAGATCAAGGAAAATGAATTTAGAAATCAAATAACACAAGTGCATATTTTGGCCAACATGCCAAACCAAAGATCCATGATTTCTAAAATCAATTCCAAACCATTTTCAAGTAAAAAGATGTAAGATATGTTAAAAAGGAATTTTTCTACAATGAGTTTTAAAGAAACAAATTGATTAGAATTAAGTTTAAGGATTAAAATTAATAATTTTACTATTAGAAATGAAATACAGTAACTTTTGACAATTTCTAACATATAGCTCATACTGTATTTTGAAGCATGTTAGTGGTTTTCAAAAGGATTAAATTATACTGTTAAAAATTAAGTAAACAGAATTTTTACGGAAAAATTAGGAAACCATTAATATAATTTTCTAAGCAAAATACTGTCAATTTTTATTAAAAACGGGCAAATAAGATAGAAAAGATGTCCAAAAGACAGTATACGGTATGGAAAATATTTTACGTAGTTTAAACATATTATTTATTATTTCTGTTTATTTAAACAGTAATTTTTAAGGGATTTGGACCATAAAATGATTTAAAAATCTTACGCGATTGAGAAAACGTATTAAAAACTCTACGCGATTTTAAAAATAGAAAAATAAATTTACGTGATTTAAAAACCTTTGTAAAAACGACGAGATTGTGAAAACGCGATAAAATTTCTACGCGATTGACCAAAATGGTATTTTCTGTATTTTTCTGTTGTCGGGCTATGAGGTGAACCCGTACAGGCTTTGGAACAGTATTTGTCCGGTGGGACTTACTGTATCTTTTTATCTTTGAGGATATATTTTATTGAGGGTATTCTGGTAATTTCTCATATATTGAGTTTATGCCAATTTTTGGTGGATTGGTTGACGAGGTGAATCACATCGTGTTGTCGATGCGATAAACGTAGTGTGGTTCATTGTCTTTATGAACTTGGAGACGTTAGTGTACGGGATCCCATATATGGACAGTCGGTCGCTCTGCTGGGCCGTGGTAACCGATAGCACACTAATGGACTCGACACGCACTATATTTAATCGAGATTTCGTAAAGTCTAATAGTACATTGCCTGTAGTGCCACAACATGAGACCGTGAACTACACCATGCCTTGGATGATGGATTCCATGTGACGTGGGGCTATAGACGCAACGTGTGACAGCGCAATAGTTTGGTTGGGTAGCCGTGGTACTAATAGATTTTACAGGTCATTCTCTCTCTGATATCTGTATGTGTTTAGCTCCATGGAGTAGGGTCGTGTCATATTGTATATGGTTATATCTTGGATATTATTTTATTATATCTGTTTATTTTATTTGGTTATTATTATGATAAATTATCTAATTCTTATTTTATTTTATCTGTAATATTATTTTATCTGTGATATTATTTTATCTGTGATATTGTTTTATCTGTGATATTATGTGTTGTTATGATACTATTCTGTTACTAATTACTGTTATAGTTTTTCATATTGCATAAACTGTATATCTGTTATTTGTCGTTTTCTTATTTCTCATGTTTGTGATGATTTTAGTTTGTCTTACCTCTTTATTGTATGTGTTTTCTGTACTTTTATTTATGTGGTAAAGAGTTTGAGGAAGAGGAACAACCTCTTGAGATTTTGTATCCTGAGGAGGAAGAGGAGCAGCAAGCTGAAGATCAGTACGATGACCAAGAACCATCTGATCATCCATATCCATTGGACTGATTTGTTTGGGTATGGCGGTGCCAGGATTTTTGGGTTTTGTGACACTCGAGTTTCACGGTGGATCGTTAGCTTGGCATCTGCGGGGAGACAGAGACTCAGTGACTTACGTGGGACGGCTGACTGTGTCCCTACGACATATGTTTGATGGAGAGCCAGTGATATCGACTACTGTGTTTCTGCACTTAGAGTTACCGTTATCTCTTAGGCGTCATTGGGGTGGTGTATCCACTGAGCCTAGTGAGATGACTATCGTGTCGACTGCGCGGTCTCATTTCCGCCGAGTGTCGAGGCATCCTGGATATTTATCTTCTGATGAGTTTCCTGAGAGTGATCCATCAGAGGATTAAATGTTTAGGATGTGTATTTTTGGGTGCGTCTGCGTATGTATATATTGACTCTTTACTGTTTCTCTTTATTGTTTCTGTTTAAATATCTGTAGATGTAGTTGTAAATTATTTATATAACTTATAACTTGGACCATATGTATATTATGAGTGATGTTGTTCTGTTGGTTTTATGTTTCCGCGTTATTTTATTTAATAATATTCTGTTTAACAGGAAATATTTTACAACCCGTATTAGTACGTAACATCTGTTTTACAACTTGGGTAGATTTTATTTATCTTTCTTTTATTTTCTTTATATATGTGACATCCCCACAAGGGTATTACAAACTCCATAGGGGGCCTTCCTCCTTCCTTCATAGAAATGTAGGCACATAATGCTTGTAATTGCGATTCCATAGTCACCACCTTTTGTTGTAAGTCAGGAGAGGATGTGTTAGCACTAGATGAACCCAATTTTATAGCTCCAAGCAGTGTGGTAGTATGCTTGAATGCAATAGTAGGAACTACTCTCATGCCTAATCCTCGAACACTGCTAGAGTGCTCTTTTCCAAATACCACACCAACAACATCATTTGGAGAGATTTCAAAGTAATTATTCTCACTTAGACTTAAATGTTTATCAATTTCTTTCTGCATTAAAGACAAAAAAATGCAAACTTACAAAGACAATCTATTATATCATTCTTTAACAAAAAAAATGTGAACAATAATATTGATATTTACCTCTATCTTCTTAGCCTCATCATTTACAAAGCTCCCGTCTTTCTTCTTGTGAGTTATATTCCACATCAGGCCCCAAATGATAGTCTTCCCGGTCTTTTTCCTCTAAAATTTTCAACATATAAAATAAGTAATAATCAATTAAAGATGTGCTTTATGTAAATAATGGATCCATTGAGGATAAGAACTTAAACTACCAAATCATCCCTTCTCCTAACCAGAGTTTTAGCACCACAAGTGTGGAGAATAATTTGTTTCTTCTAATTCTCTTGGTTTCTCTTACAAAGTGCCTACAAATGATAATAGATAAATTTTTTTGGTGTAATAGCAAATTATTTATAATCAACAATTCAATAAATATGAAGTGAATACCATCGCCTCAGGCCTCAAGTGTAATACCCTCAATAACATGTTAGACTTATAAATGGTTACAAAGGTAGCATAATACTTGCTTGACATGCCAGTTCAGTTTTGTGATAAATTGAGTTAGTTTAGGTACTTTGCTGCAACATAGAAGGTGAAAAGTAACCTAAAATGACTCAATTAATGACATAAGTTGCTTAGATGAGGGAAACAAGTATGGATAACTTGTTTCTAGGTCACAAATGAGTTAAGTAAGATGCAGTTAAAATTTGAGAATAATCAGAGTCAATTTGGTAATTTTATGCATACTGGTTGTGCTTTTAATGCCGAATTGACCCCTAGCAGATATGAAAAAATAAAATAAAGGTGAAACAACAATTTAGATGAATCCTAGTATTTATTTTAAAGTTGTTAGAAGTTAGAAAACTTGATTTGGTGAGATCTAAATGTTCTTAACAGATCAAGAAGTTTCAGCAAAATGTCAAAATGACAAGTTTGCCCTTGTTTCTTATTTCTCTCATGAAAGAAGAGGAAAAAGGGGGAAGAAAGAAAGAAGAGGAAGAGGAAGAGGAAGGGAAGATCAAGAGCAAGGCTTCAAGGATCAAGTGTCTACAAGAGGTAGGGGATTTCTATTCATTTTTCCTTCTTATTCATCTTGAGTAACCTTAGGATTTATGAGTGGGAAGTGGGTTTGGAGAGTCAAATCCATGTTATAAGCTTGATTCTTGTTTCTAAGGATTGAGTTAGGATAGTTTTAGCTTAGTGAGTGTTAGATGCCCATTTTTGGCTCAATCCAAACCATTTTAGTTCATGATGGAGGAACTTGGAAATGGTTTGGGAAATGTGAGAATTTGGTTGTGATTAATTGATTTTGATTATAATTTAAGTTTATTGAGTTTAGTTTAGTGTTTGATGATATTCATTTGATTAGAAATCAAGTTAGGGGTGGAAAACCCTTTGAAATGGTGTAAAAGGGTGGTTCTCGGATTAGTTTCTACAGAAACCATGTTTTTGCGAAGAAGTTGCTGCACCAGGGAGTGCAGAGCCACACCCTCCAAGTCTCAGCAAGCCAGGAATGCGCTCCAGAGAGTAGGAAGTCGCGACACCAATCAAGGGAAGCCGCGACACTTTCTGAAAACCAGAACAGGACATTCTGAACAACTTATGATTTTAGTTGCATAACTTGAGCTACAAACATCAGATTGACCTGATTCTTATTGCATTTGAAAACTAAGACATAAGATTTCATGTAGTAAAAATTTTAGATTTTTAGACCAACTCAATTAGTACCAATTTCTGTTTGAATCCGAGATTGACTCTGCAGAAAAGGCATTATGGCATCTAGTAAACCAAATTGTATAATTTCTTGCTTCAATGTCATATTTACATTAAACTAGTGACATTTTGAAGCTAACATGTAAGGCTTATTTCCTGTAAAATTTCAAAATTTTATCATTCTTAGTTCATTCCCAATTTTAGTTTAAAGTCATGTCAGATTCTAGAAAATCAGTGAATGTCCTGTTTTAGCTTCTGCAAAATATCACATAACTTTGGCTACACTTAGCCAAATGAAGTGAGATTTGTGGCATTTGAAAGATATGAGAGAGATCTATTTGCTCATAAAATTTCAGAATTTTAGAAGTTATGATGCACATTTGGTGCAATCTTAAAAATCAGCATTTTTAGGCAAGATTTTGAGGTGTTTTGGGATGATTTGAGTCCTAGAAACACTAACAACTCCTTTAATAGTTAAAGTTGAGTTAAATATGCAAGTTCTTCAGTAAATGCCTTATTCACTCAATAAGTTGAGTTGAAATAAGGTAATAGCAAGAATTGGTTCCCTTATAGGTTGAACCACAACAAGAGATGGAACCCTTAAGTAATGAGGTTGATCCATATAGTTGGTTCCCTAAGGTTTAAACATAGAGTTGGTTCCCTAAGGGTTGAACCTAGAGTTGGTTCCCTAAGGGTTGAACCTAGAGTTGGTTCCCTAAAGGTTGAACCTAGTGTTGGTTCCCTTATTTACAAAGTTGAACTATAGTGCAAATACTTTATTCTATCATTACGTTGGGATTAAGTGGAGTGTTTAGCAAGAGTGGGTTCCTTTATTTAGAAAGGTTGAACCATAGTTTATCACAATTCCTAACTGAGGGAGCGAGGCAAGCCCCTTGACTCGGTAAAGGAGTGAGAAAAACACTTTGCTAAAGGTAGAGCTGTGATTAGTTATATCCAAGGCTAGGCTGAAGATCAATTATATCCAAGGCTAGGATACATATTAGTTATATCCAAGGCTAGGCTACGAATCAGTTATATCTAAGCCTAGGTTGAGGATTAGTTATATCTAAGGTTAGGCTGCAGATTAGTTATATCAAAGGTTAGGCTACAGATTATTTATATCCAAGGCTAGGCTGCAGATTAGTTATATCCAAGGTTAGGCTACGAATCAGTTATATCCAAGGCTAGGCTGTAGATCAGTTATATATCCAAGGCTAGGTTACGGATGAGTTATGTCCTATGCTAGGCTATGAATGAGTTATGTCCTATGCTAGGCTATGGATGAGTTATATCCTATGCTATGCTATGGATGAGTTATGTCCTATGTTAGGCTATAGATGAGTTATGTCTTATGCTAAGCTATGGATAAGTTACATCCTTTGCTAGGTGAAGGAAGAGATAAGATGTTGTGGAAGTAGTACATAGAAGAATCCACTCATCATTAGATAGGATGTTATGGAAATAATACATGGAACAGTTCACTAATCATCAGATTACCAGGTATTCTAAGGGCTATTTAGCCTATTCTACGTAGATAAGTACAAAAGAATGCAATTCCTGAGAATAACAAGTTATGTGTATGAGTTTAGTATTGGATTATAAGATTGTTAGGTGAATGTTTACATAGAGTCAGAATGTTAATATTCTAGTGGTAGTGAGTATGGTCTCACTAACCCGTGGAAATCATTAATCCAAAACTAGCATGGCTATTCATTGAAAGTGATATTTATTCAATACTTTTATCATGGTATTGAATAACTAGAATAGTGAAGTTAATATAGTATGCCTACTTTAAAGAGCAAAGATGAGGCAAGAGAAGACTTTTGATATTTTACAATTGTGCAGACATTTTTTTTAATATCAGTAGCAAGACATGATTTATAGTTTATAAATGTACCTTTGTGCATATTTATATTAGTGCCATAAGATATATGTGTATTACTAAGAATTTTTATATTCTCACCCCTTTATGTTTCATAGTTAGTAGGTCAAGGCCCTATAAGTGGGTAACAAGATGAAGAAAATTAAAGAATTAGATTATATGTATGACTTTTTGATATGACTCTCTATAATTATTTATTTAAATGTTATAGATTAGTTGATGATTAAGTTAGAAGTAGCATGATTGATACTGCTTATATAGGTATATGTCTTATATACTAGGGTGCTGGTATTAGGCTGTTACATCAAGCGATAGTCAACATAAGAAGTCCATTGCTCTATGTTAATGCCCTCTGGGACATTATTGACAATATCATTTCTACTCATTGTTAAGTCATAAAATGCATTCCACAACTTCTGATGATACTCCCTCCACTTTTTGCCAATGGTTTGTTTAATATATCTCCTTACAATATCATTATCATTGACCTTGAAATCAAATCAATGCATCAAACAAAAAGAATGTTATATTATTATACTTTTATACGTACAAACTTTAAAAATAGAACAAGTAAAAAATTTAAATGGTTCTACCATTAAGAAATGATTCCACTGGCGGTCATGGAAAGTGTCAGACATATTTGACCACTTTTCGATGTTAATAGGAAAAAGAAGAGAATCAGTTGCCAATTGTCCACAAACACCTGCAAGTAGGCTAGCTGCCTCTCTAATAGGACAAAAAAACTCATCAAAATCCACCACTACACACACTCCGTCAGGCAAGTTATGGACATCCTGAACCTTCAACCTCATTTTCTTAGTTACTTCTTGTTCTTCATCTGTAACAAATAAAGATCAAGTTAAATATGTTAATCAATAAATGATAAAAATAAACAAAATACTCCATCATTTTACATATATATATACCTATAACATCCACAAACCAATAATGACTAGATTCATATCCAAATTTACGTTTACGTGATAAAGATGGGGCCTTATACTGCATAGATTATGATGGGGCTTAGTTACATGACTGTGAGGCGGCAGGAGCAAATGGTGCTGAGGTACAACCCTATGGCAGCTGCAGTGGAGTGTCAGTCAATGGCTGCAAAGTAGTAGGAGCAAATGGTGTTAAGATACAACCCTATGGCGGTTATTGTGGAGTATGAACTGGATCAGTAGTTGAGCAGCCCCCAGCTACTGGTTTGAGAGGATTCTTAATTCGCTTTAGCTTTGACATATTTGCATATATAAATGAAACAATCAAATATAATCAATTTATATTTGTGTATTATAAAGTTAAACATATATTACATAGAAGTATTTTATTAAAAATTAACACATATATAAATAGATGATAGACTTAGCACACCACAACGTTATACCATAAATATATTCACTATGTTGACTATTCTGACATATGTTCATCTTCCCCAACCTCATCATTATTATTCCACTCACTTAATAATTCATCATCTGCATCCTCCCTTAACAATGGTAGATCATTAACATCTCCAAAGAATTAATCTAAGTCTTGATCTAGTCATGACTATTTCTCATAAGCTTCATTATCTCCTTCCTCTCTCATATCGTACAAATCTCTTAGCTTCAAATGCATAACAACAGTCTAACCTTTATTCACCTCATCATCCACATAATACACCATTTGAGCTTGTGAAGCTTCAATGTAAAGATCATGCTCTTCACAGTCACCCATGTGAATCAATCGTGAAAAATTAACAGAAGTAAAACCCCATGCATCCTTTGTAAACCCCTTATCCCTAGTTATGTCAGCCCATTTTCATTTGAATAGTATCACCCTAAATCAACCATAGCAGTTAAGCTCAATTATGTCTTCTAATTTGCCATAATATGATAGTTCAACTTGCCTTAAGTTCCCATCAACACCACTAGCAACACAAGATGTGGAAGAAGTTAGAAAAACTCCATTGTTTTAGGTTTTCAACCTATGTTCCCAAGCTATTGTCCAAAATTTGAACCCATTAATATTAAATGCAGAAAACCTTCTAGCATGTCGTGTTGAACCTTCTCCTAGAATCTTTAGATCATCTAACACAGAATTCGCAATGTTTGGGTTCATAAGCTAAAACTATAGCATTAAAAGTCTTAGTTGTAGTTTTAAATTTACAAATAACTCCACAAATTATAGTTATTTATGCCCTATATCTATGTTATATTGATTATTTAGTCCTTGTTTGTATGCATGAATGGAAGACTTTAGCTTCATATTCATATAATTCAATCTTGATGTCTTCTATTATGATTGAGGAAATATTTCCAATTCGTTGAGACAGAGCCAAGAGCTGGTTGCAGTCTCAGCTTGCGGGATCCATAACGACTTGGTTTGAGGTATGTAATAAATTCCTCAACAAATATTTTTCTCCAATTAAGACTGCAGAAATGGTGAATGATATTATATCATTCACCCAAATTGAATTAGAATCCTTGCATGAAGCCTGGGAGAGGTACAAGGATCTGCTAAGGAGGTGTTCACACCATGCTATTCCACTATGGTATCAAGTCTATTCATTTCATAAGGGCTTGTTACCGTAACATCGTCCAATAGTCGATGCTGCAACTGAAGGTTCTCTATTGAGCAAATATTTCGATGATGCCTTCCAACTGTTGGAGGAATTAGCTGCTAATAGCTACTAATGGCCCTCTGTAAGAAACACTCCATGAAGGGTAGCTGGAGTGCATAAGGTGGATGCAATAACATCGATGTCAGCTCAGGTGGTAGCAATAGCAAGTAAGCTGGACAATATGGGGCAAGGTCCTCATCAGAGTCCATTTGTGTTGTGTGGCAAGTATGGCGACAACCATGCGAGTGATAGGTGCCTTTCTTTGTTAGAAAGTGAGCAGTATGTTGGTAACTATCGTCTGCAACAAAATTACCCATACTCAACCCAGTATAACCCTGGATGGAGAAACCATCCAAACTTATCTTGGAGGGATAACGAAGGATCTTCATCCTCGGGTCTTGGAAATGAGAGACCTTACAATCCTCTTGGATTCCCCTTCCAGTCAAGACAGCCAGTGCAAGACAAGAAACCATCTATTAAAGAGATGTTCATGCAGTTGATGGTGAAGATAGATTCTTTCATGACAAAGATAGACGCTTATTTGGCAAAGAATGATTCTATAATTCAAAGCCAAACGGCTTCGATGAGAGCGTTAGAAACTCAAGTAGGGCAATTGGCTAATGCCACAAGCAACAGGCCCCCTGGCACCTTCCCAAGTGATACTGTGAATAATCCGAAGAGTGCCTTGAATGAGTGTAACGCCTTTTTTTCTTATCTTATGAAGAAGGAACGTCACACCATAGTGAAGTGAGATCCAAATAAATTACGAAAAATAATTACGTTGTAGATTAAGACCCGGTTCATTTTATAGGTGTATAGGTTCCTTTTAAATGGCATTATATATTATTTTCTTTTTTTTGTAATAAATTGTATTATTACCAAGTAGTGTCGAAAGAGTTAACTTAAAGGTTCTTTTCGTAGCGAGATAATAGTTAAAACAGTCGCAGTAAAAATTGACATAAACTAAACCATACATTAATACATAACATTTATATTTATATATTTATATGCACCAGCCTGTTTAATTACATCATAAATTATACAAAAAAGTAAAAGATGTACCCACCCAAGATGATACAAATATACACCCATCAAGTACAACAAAATGTCAGGCTTCCCAAAAAGATAAACGGTTAGCCATCAGTAGCCACCGATAGTATCAGCCCCTAAGACTGACGAGAAGGGACCGTAGCAGGGTCCTCCTCAAGGTCCTCCTTATCCGATGATATTGCCATCGGAGTGACCAAATTTCGAGTAGAAGCCCGAGCAGTGGAGAGGAAAGAGTCCTCTTGTAGGGTATAATAAAGATCATCCCACAAATCTCTAACAGACAGGTAAAATTCTAAATGAACAAAGGTTGTGAAGTCAAAAACAGGCGGGTCGTAGCGGCCCCACGCCAAAGACACAATTAGCTCTCCGTGATAGATGCATCGATCCGTGCTCAAGTTAATATGCCAACAGTCGGGTCCTCCATGAAAGGTCATCCTAGCATACCCCAAAAATTGGCGCAGACGCGAAGACATCTCCGATCAGCACTAATCATAGTCGGGCCAGAAGCCAGGAAACTCTGGCGCTTTCCTTTCTTCCACGCGAGCATCTTCTCGGTTATACATAATTTAAAACAGAAGTACAGATATACAAAAAAGAGGTGAGACACCCAGCTTTCATTACCAAAATGGCAGCAAGAAAACAGAACGGCGCTGGACGCCCACATAGCATTACAATACATATATTTATCAACAGAATAATTAAAAATAATAGTAATAATTAAGTAAGCAATAAAAGAGAAATAACAGTAGAATCTCAGGCAGTAAACAGTTTATCAAACCAGGTAGTTATATTGATTGTAAAAGCAAATATTTCAACAATCATAAGTGCTTATGCTCAATGCGATATGAGACTAATAACTGACAGTGCACAATGCATTACGGTACCAAAAATCCTACTCCATGGAGCTAGACATCAATATTTTGGAGAGAATAATCAAGGAGTCATGCCAGTATCTCGTTAGCCTTAAAAAAATAAAGTGTTTTATCTCATAAAAATATTTGCGCAATACGGCCTATACATGGCACCTCAATAGTTGATCGCGATATAGGACAACGTCTCAGTTCGGATCATCGGTGTGTTTGCATCGGTCTATCCCACAGCCCTAGTGGAGCTACCACTATCTATTGTGAGACACCCGCATCCCGACGCCCCCAAGGCCAACCACTATGACCCTACGCTTAGTCTACTCACACCCGCACATAGGTGTTATTTAATCTCCTAGGTATACATCGCCTTTCCTATAATGTCCAACGGACAACATATATGCATGACAACGTAATGTTCTTCATGTATGTTTATCAATGATACATTAATCATAAAGCATACCACAATGGCATATGATCATTTCTCAATGTCAACATGTCATAATTTCATCAAGTACTTAGTCCCACATAAGGACTCATAATAACATAGAACCAATTCTCAACATCAACATTTATATATATATGGTTCATCAATTATCACAAGTCCATCCTATGGATCCATATTTCCAATGTCTTAAGGTTTAGTTAATTATGAGAATTTCAAGTTAAATAACCCTTAGAAATCGTGGCTCTCTCTTAAGAGTTATTACTCAATTTAATTCTTCCTTCTCATTATGGATTATGTATATCTCTAAGTCATTAATTTCCAAAGATGCACCAAGACATCATTTGAACCCAAAATTTTCTTTAAAAATTGTGGCCTCTCTAGGTCTTCAAAGTTCTAATTTGTTTCTATTTTATGCATTAATCACTTGATACCTAATCACTCAAATCTTATCTCATACAAAATCAATCCAATCCCTTAAAATCCAAGGTCAAAACCGTGGCCTCACAATAGTGTAGGAAACCCTCAAATTTTCTATTTATTAATTCTAACATTATCAAACATTCCAACACCCCCAATGCATTCAAAATCATCATTCAATCATTAACCTCAATCAAGAACACATAAACATGCAAAATCATCAAACAAAGTAAGCATTCAAATATGGATTTCTCCATCAACAATCACACAAGGGTCTTCTCACCACTAATAACGGTTGAAGTGAGTAAATCTCCCTCTTACCTAAAGGAAGAACACGAAAATGGCCTCCTAGTTGCTTCTTGGTGGTTTCGGTTTTAGGGTCCAAAAACCCTAGAAATTTTAAGCACAAAGAATCAACACCAAGCTTAGAAAAAGATGGATCTTTGGTCTCCAATGAGACCATGGAACACGAAAATGAAGAAAAAGAAAAGAAAAAATGGAAACTTTACCTTAAAGTTTGAAGCTTGGTTTTGGAAGACAATGGAGAAGATGATGAATTTTGAAGAAATTTTCTAAATAGAAAGTGTAGAGGATGATGATAAGAGTGTAGAAATGATGTTGGTGAGGTGAAAAAGTGAAAGAAAATAGTCACCAATGGGCTGCCAAAATCGTGAGGGAAGGAGAAGAAGAAGAGAGAAGGTGAAGAGAAATGAAGATGAAACTTGAGGAGAGAGAATGTGTAGGATGAAATGAGAGATATTTTGATAAAATGTGGGGGAGCAAAAATTTGCTCCCCTTGGGCATGCATTGTCGCGGCAATGGGAGAGAGAGAAGGGGGAAAATTGGTTTCCCCAACAAGCTAAGGGTACATGAGTCATTTGGTGGTTAAAGCTTCTCAAAGAAGTTTTGATTAAAATATAATATATTTAAATTAAAGTGGATTTGATTAGACATAAAGTGGATTACATTAGGATAATGTGATAGGGTTTATAATACATGCTATTATCTAATGGACAATTGTTACAGTTGACATAAATCAGTATTAATTGTCCAGCGGATAAAATTTACACAACGATTTATTATTTTATCAGATAAAATTCTCAAAAAATGTAAAATCTCGTAAATCGTATATAGTCTCGAGTTTAGTAAGATCTATCGTCGACATTTTCACAGATCAAGGTTCTCGAAAAAAATATCTCACTTTCCCAACTCCACTCAGTTCGTACGCAAAACGAAGGATAATATTAAAATATTCTACGTTCTCAGAAAAATCTAGAAAAATTTTCAAAAATCACAAATATTATAAAATAAATATTTATAATAAAATAAATAAATTTTGTGGTGTTATAATAAGCACTATAAAGCCATCTAACTGAGAAGTGGGAAGGATATTGAAGGAAATCCAAGAATAAAGCTACTTGAAGAAGAGGTAGAATGGAGTAAGGACTAAGAGATTGTGATTAAGGAGGGTAAGGAGAATGAAGAAGTTGTCCACACGAAGGTGGAAGACAAGAAGGTGGCAGACAAAAAGGTAGAGGATAGGCAATATATACATCCTCTACCATTTCCTGACAGGCAAATCAAGCATAAGATGGATGCATAATTTAAGAAGTTTTTAGAAGTTTTTAAGAAGTTTCATATTGACATTCCATTCGCTGAGGCATTAGAGCAAATGCCCAGTTACGTTAAGTTCACGAAGGATATTCTTTCAAAGAAGCGTAAACTGGGTGAGTTTGAAATGGTAGCATTGTCAGAGGAATGCAATATTATTCTCCAACAAAAGCTTCCTCAAAAATTGAAGGATCTAGGGAGCTTAACGATCCCATGTGCAATAGCAGATCAATTTTTTGGTCAAGCTTTATGTGACATGGGGGCTAGTATTAATCTCATGTTGCTATCCATTTTTCAAAGGCTAGGGTGTAACACCCTACTGGGGATATCACATTTTCGAATAATTATAATAAACATTACCCAAGTTATAAAACGTTTAGTACATATTTAATAATAAGAGTTGTAATTTTTTTCTTTTTATACATTATATCATTAAATAAAATAAACGAAATATAAAATAAAAAAATTATTACATACATACCATAATATACATATGATTTTATCTTTAAGATACAAATAATTTACAAACTACAAATATTTAATAAAGTAGTAAAAAGTCTAGCATAACACCAAAATATAAACTAGCCCAAATGCACATCTAGGAATTCTAATCCTCCTCAAATGGATCATCGGATGATAGAAATTCCAGATGTCTCGCAGCCCTATGGACAGGAGTCTGTACTGTTGAAACACTACTAATCTCACTAGGGGCATGAAAACGTCCACCCCAATAACGCCTAATAGTCAAAGGCATCTCTAGATGTAAATAAAAAGTAGTAGAGAACATCGGAGCTCCATCAAACTCCCTATGGCGGGATATAGTCAAATGTCCCATATAAACAACCGACCCTCTATCAACTCATAAACGCAGGCCTCAGAACCTCCGTGAAACTCAAGTTTCACAAATCCCAAAAACTCAGGCAAAGCCATGACCACTAAATCAATCCAAATGGTAAGAATGATCTAGAGGCTCGCCTTCCTCAAACTGATCGCTCGGATGTTGCTCCTCCAGATACTAACAATCTAGAGGCTGCTCCTCTTCTTGAAACTCTTTACAGAACATAAGTAATAATACAGGAAATACATACAAAGAGGTGAGACAATTTACATCACTACCAGCATGGCAGTACAGAAAACGACAGTACAATATAGATATCACAATTAACACAATAATCTATATTATCACATCATACATAATATCTCAAATTAATATAAACAATCACATTACGATGCAGACCATATATGCAAATGTACACAGACTCATTCCTACTCCATGGAGCTAAACACAACATCAGAGAGAATGATCCGAAAGAACTGTCAGTACATCAGGCTGCCCCAGCCAAGTATTACACAGTCAAACATCGTGTAAATAGTACACAGTCAAAATATCGTGTAAGTAGTACACAGTCAAAACATCATGCACAACAGGTATTGTACCAGACAATCTCCATAAGATCTTGTTTAACAATAGTGCTTGTCGAGATCGCTAGTGGGTTGCCTGTTACCACGGCCCAGAGGACCAATTGTTCACATGTGGAATCCTCCGCACACTAACGCCTCCAAGTTCACTCAATGAACCGCACTATGCCTATCACACCCGCACTACGGTGTAATTCATCTCGTCAGTCAATCGCCAATTTCAACCAAATTGACATACTTCTTAATGCATATACATGAACCAAAATTACACAAATAATCTCACTATCAGTATTTCTAAATATAGTATGTCTCCACTTGACAGTACTATTTCTCAACATGTCTAGGTTCACCACTTTGGTCCGACAGTAAACTACTGTTTTTTTTAGTCGCATAAATATTTTATCGCATTTTCACAATCGCGTCACCTTTTTCAAATGTTTTCAAATCGCATAAGTATTTTTTGACGTTTTTAAAATCGCGTAGTATTTTTAAATCATTTTCTCGATCACGAAACGTTCTTAAATCGTTTTCTCAATTGCGTAACGTTTTTAAATTATTTTCTCAATTACGTAGCTTAAAAATCATTATTTTAAATACACGTAAGATATTTCTAATATTTTTCAACTACGTATAATATTTTCTTTACGTTCTAAATTATATTTTGAAACTTTCTCCATTATATATTTATTTTTAATTTTATTGACAACATTTCGTCTAGAAAATCCATTAAGTGGTATTTTCTACGTTTTCCTTTAAAAATTACCTCTCTTAGTCATAACCAATATTTACACCTTGAAACTTGCTAACGCACTTCAAAACCCAAAGGGTGAGCTCTACGTTAGTATTTTTCAAGTGTTCAATTTATTTCTCATCCATACTAAATTTCTCTAATTAAGTTTCTAAAAATAAGTTCATTTATTTTGTTCTCCAAAATCCATTGAAATTGGGTTCTCTTTAAGTTAATTACTTAATCCACACTTAGAAAATAAATTTTGGATCAAATGTATATCAAATGGCATATTGGTCGAAATTCAATATATCTTTTATAAATCATATTTAAATTATTTTTCATCCTCTAAGCCATTATAAAATTTATTTATTCAACTAAGTTAATTAATTCATGCTTTAGAAAATGGTTGAGAATATTTTGGTTTTTTTTGGAGTGATGAAGCCGTGAGCTTCCTTGTGTTTGTTGGAACACTCATGCAAATCCTCACATGTTATTCACATCCTACAATAACTATCATGCATTTATAAAACACATACCATATATTGTAAAGCTATTCCTATAATAGGATCATCTTTGGTAGAGTTATTACGCAGAAGTGCTAGTGTAGGACAATCTACCTTGACTCGTTTTTATAGTTTACATACTTTTGTATTACCTCTTCTTACTGCCGTATTTATGTTAATGCACTTTCCAATGATACGTAAGCAAGGCATTTCCGGTCCTTTATAGAGAATATGGATCATATATATTTGTAATCAATCATTTATCATTTGGGGGAGGAACAATAGTATTTCATTGCTACAAATATGGATTATTTAAAAGAATAAGACATGTATTTGGATATTTCCCTTCAACTTAACAAAATTGGATTTTTTATTTTATTTGACATACACGAATAGACATGCTTGCAAACAAAATCAATCACAAATAGGCAAAAACATTAAACAACCAAGTGAATGAATCCTTATGGATTCTTCACCACAAATACATCCATTTTCTCACCACCACACAAGGTTGATGAGATTAAATCTCCCTCTTACCTTTAAGGAAGACAAACTCCTTCTAGACTCCTCCTAGTGATTTTCGTGTAGCTCCAAGAAAAGCCCTAACAAACTTAAACAATTTAAAAAGTTATAAACTATGGTTGAAAATAAAAAATCATGGATCAATCATGGCTTAGAACTTCAAGAATCAAGTTAGAAATAAGAAACAAGGATTTTTACCTTGTAGAAAAGAAACTTCAAGGTTGTTTTCCAAGCTTCAAATGAATTATTTTGAAGAAACTCTCAAGATGAAAGATGCTTAGAATGGTGTTTGGATTTGAGAAGTGGTGTTAGATGAAAATTTAGAAGAGTGGATGATGGTGTTTAGTGTAGTGGCCGAATACCTCAAAGAGAAAAACAATGGAGTTTTCTTTGTGTTCTTGAAGAGAGAGAAAGGAGATTTTAGGTGATAGCAAAGATGAGAATGAAATGAAAATGGTCTCCTCCCCTATGCATGGCCATGGAGTTCAATGGAAGTGGCCACTTTGGTTGACTATCCAAGGACTCCTAATGGCCTTAGATGTGTTCAAGGGTGGATCTTCAATGCTTTTCCTCCAAGTTTGCTTCCTATTGGTTTAGAAAATCAAGTCACCAAGCTTCTTGATCCTTCTTGAAGAGCCTTGGCCGAAATGCTCCAAGGGAGAGCAAACTAAGTTTTAGTTCACTTAGGCAATCTAGTTAGACTTAGGTGCATGTAGTTAGGTTTCTTAGTTACTTGTATAACCATTTAGTTACTTAAGGCAACTAGTCATCTTCTTGACTTTATTAGAACATTCTCTAACTAGAACTCTAATGAGTAGCTAACTAGGTTTGTTCCATTTAATTACTACTTAGATACTTTAGATTAACTTAATTAAGTTTAAGCTAACTTAGTTAGATTTTTTCTAGTTACTTACTAACTAGTCCAACCATTTTTGTTAACTACTTTCTATTGGTTTAGAAATTTTCAAGCCTTTTATGTTGACTAATTCCTATTGGCTTAGAAATAATTCAAGCTAGAAATGTTGACTGATTTACTAAGTGTGGGTCCCACAGACTTTTTCTGGGTTCATGGTCCTTTGGGATAGAAGCTACAGTTTTTAAGACAGTAGGTACTGTCCAATAAAATAATATTATAAAAATATAAAATATTTTTATTGCACAGATAAATTCTAAAATTTAAAAAATTGATACACATATTATTCAGAATTAGGTTTAGTAAGATCCCCTAACCCCAAATAATCAGATAAAGATTTTCTCGGCTCAAAAATTATGATTTTCTTGACTTAGAGTAAATCACACACAATGATCAAATACAGTCACGAAACATACAAATTAATTTTATAGCATACAGAAAATGTAAAACAATACATTGTGGATGATATCATAATTTAGCCAAAAGTTGGGGTGTTACATAGGGTTGGGGGATGATATGTCTGAGATTACAAACCTTTACAAAACTAACTACATAAATTTATTTACAAAGCCATAAATATAATTACATAACCAAAATTATTAGATTAACAACATAAATAAATCTTTGTCTCCTTGCCTTGCACTTGCTTGAATTATCCTCTAGATTTATCATGGAAAACATAAAAAGATTGGGGTGAGAAATAATAATTCTTAGTAGTAAGTCTGAAATTGTAACATCTTAGTAAATCCAACTGCTTTGGGGTAAAATGTAACACCCTAATTCTAAATACTGTAGTATAACCTACGTATACTAAGTAAATGAAATTAGTATATCACTTTCTAACTTTAGCATAATAAACAACTTGTTTAATATCTATTTAACGAATAAATATATAGAGCCTTTAAGAAAGCAAGAGATCAAGACATTTTGCAGCTCCGGAAACTTCCTCTTTACTAGAAATCTATTTGATATGTCTAAGGTTACAAACCTTTACAAAACTAATTACATAAATTCATTTACAAGCCATAAATATAATTATATAACCAAAACTATTAAATTAACAACATAAATAAATCTTCATCTCCTTGCTTTGCGTTTGCTTGAATCTTCATATGGATTTATCATAGAAAACATAAAAAGATTAGGGTGAGAATAAATAATTCTCAGTAGTAAGTTTGAAATTGTAACATCATAGCAAATCCAGCTGCTTTGGGGTAAAACGTAAATTGTACTTAATCATTTGGAAAGGTGGCATAATCCAAAACTTAGTCTTTTCCCTTCCCAAATAAGATAGTTCATTTAATTACGAAAATAATTTAACTACTATATATCAGTTCAATTAAACAAACATACACTGAAATGTTCATAAGTATACTAGGAATAATAACAGGTCTACTTCATGTACCATTCCTAGCCATTCTTGCCAACTCTTGTCCTTAATCTTTATAATTATAGAAAACAAGGCAATTGCACATACAATTGCCAATTTTATGCAATGCATGGTGATGTATCATTATGCCTAATGAAAATCCTAAAGTATGCTCATACAATGATTTTTAAAAGATTTTGTTTTAGAAAATACATGTTATTTGATTATTTCCGGGAAGCCCTTTTGTTCCTTATATTGTTTCTGGGTAGGCAGGATGCCATTTTGTTCCTTGCACTACCAAACATTCATAGCTTTAGAATTTGGAGCCCTTTTGTCCAAGCTACTTGGAGCCCTTTTGTCCAAGCATAAGTTTACAATACATGGAAACATCAAATAATAAGTTTGAAAACAAAACATGCAAGAGCATTGAAAACATTTTCTTTCTTCACATTTTACAAAATCATACTTTTCCATGTACAAGGAAGAAGCAATATCGTAATCATTAAACTTTTCTTAATATAGTATCATACATGCTAGTAGAGAGGGACTCATTCAACCTCATCTACCCTCATCATTCCTTTATATTGCTTCCCAGTATCATGCATACATTTCATTTCAAGCTCAATAAAGGAGCATATAATTCAAGTTTAACCCATAAAGGTGCAAAAACATTTCTAATACACTTTCATAATTCAATTTTAATAATTAAAGAAGCTACTAAAGTTTTTAGGGTCTAAACTTCCTCAAAAACCCCTTAATTTTTGCCTAAAAATGCTATTTTTCATGAGTGCACCAAATGCACATACTACCTTCAATAATTCTGAGATTTTACAATCAAATAGCTTTCCCTCATATCTTTCAATTGCGATAAACCTCAGTTCATTTAGATAAATGTAGCCAAAGTTATGTAACATTATGCAGAAGCTAAAACATGACATTTTTTGTTTTGCCCGAAAATGACCTGATTTTGAAATAAAACTGGGAACAAACTAAGAACTCAAAAATTCTAAAATTTAATCCTCATATAACCTTATGTGTTAGCTTTCAAATGACACCAACATGCAAATACGACATTAGAGCAAGAAATTATGCAATCTGGTTTAACAGGTGCCAGATTACTTTTTCTGTAGAATTTGGCTCGGTTTCAAATCAAAACTGGAACTAATTGGGTTGCTCAATAATTCTAAAATTTTTACTACATGAAGCCTTATGTCTTAGCTTTCAAATGGCTCTTGAATCAAGTCTATACGATGTCTGTAGCTCAAGTTATGCAATAAACATCACAGACTACTTGATGTTATCATATTTTCTGCATAATTCGGGTTATGCATGATTCTGATTTCTAACCAAGTTCTAATGTTCAACTCATGAATTCTAAGTATTCCTCAACCCTACTCATGATCTCTAATCATGTTAGGATTATTAAGCACTTAATTCAACTCAGTAATCATAGATTTAAGCTTAAATAAGCAAGAAAATATCTTTTTTCTCACTTTGTGCATCAAGGGTCCAAATGAAGAGTCCTAAGTTTCTAACTTAAACTGCTATCATAAATAAGTCATAAATAACTATTAAAAACACATTCAAGCAAAAGAATACTCAAAATACCTCAAAATCACATTTTGACCTATTATACCTCAACTGAACATGATTTTTGGGACTAAATGCATCATAGTATAATAAACATACATAAATAAATCATAAGAGAAATTTGTGCTCTTATATCAAATCTCCATTTAATTTATCATAAAGTACCTTTAGAATCAAGTTTTCATGTCATAGCACAAAGCCTCACATTTCATCAATATACAAATAATGCATAAATCATTCATCTCTTTCATGGGTAACCAATCAAACATTGATTAACCTCATTTGATCAAATTCAATCTTATAATCACTTCTCAAATCATATTCAATACATCGATAACTCCTTAATTAATCTCTCTCTAATCCAATCAAATCATAAAATGACATATAAATACACACACACACACACACACACACACATATAGGACATCATATTAAAATGTTGTTACGTGAAATGGCATGCTCATTTTAAATTCTTATATAAATGCATATTATATATATGTAAGACAACATACTACAATGATGTTACGTGAAACAACATGCTCACTTTACATGCTTATTCCTCATCAAATTCATCTCTGTTGTACCAACATATTACAATGCTCTTACCCATTTTTCAATCCTCAAAAACCGTAGAAAACTAATAGCACAAATCTCATTTCCTTACTTCAAAAACCAAGAACAGACCATTATCAAGCTTAAAGGAATGAAAATCAAGCACAAAGTTCACATTTAATATAAAAAAACCCATTTCTTTTTCATGCTTAAAACAACAACCAAATAAGAAGGAAATAGAGAATAAGTTAAGAAAACATTCCCCTTACCTCTAGCTTGAAGTTTGGTCGTGATTCCTCTTGGTTTCCTTTTGTTTTTCTCCATTTTTCCCTCTTTGTTTTCCCCTTCATTTCCACCTCTGTTTTCTGCTACATTTCTGCCGCTAAAGCGCATACGGGAGAGGAGAAAAAAGTGAGAAATTCTCACTTTTAAAGACATAAAACTAAGGGCATTTTTGTTCTTTTACAAAACTCATATCATAACACCCCAAAAATTGGTTGTTTCATGATATATAGTCATTTTGTAATATTTATGATTTTTGTGAATTATTTCAGTGATGTTGATTATTTTAATATATTTCTCGATTTACATGTACACTGTGCAGAGTTGGGAAAATAAATTATTTTCCCCAAGACTAGAAAACCTTGGACTATGAAAACGTCGACGGGGGATCTTACTAAACCTAAGGCCGGACACAGTTTACGAAATTTTTATTTTTCAAGATTTTATCTGATAAATAAAATTACAGTATGTTTTATTATTCGTTGGATAATAAATACTAGCTTTGTTAACTGTAACTTTTGTCTACTGGATAATAGCTTTAGTAGAGTGTTAGTCATCTTTTCTAGAGAGCACTTTAATGATATCATTAAGATGACATCATCATTTTAACTTTTTCAAAAAATGGACAAAGCTTCTCAAGGAAGCTTTGCACCAAGCTTCTCATGGAAGCCAACTTCTCTTTCTCCTCCCTTGAAGCTCCACAGCAATGAGAAGGAAAAAGGTGACACAAATTGTCACCTTTTCACCAAAAACACATATTCACTTTCACTTTACAAATTTCAAAAAGTTTTCTATCACTTTCTCTCTCAACCTTTCATATCTCTCACTTTTTCTCCTTCACATTTTCTCTTCTTCCTTTCCTCTCCATGTCCACGGCTACACCTCTTCCTCCACCCTCCATGTTTGTGTAATTTCAAGCAACCACTTTGCTTGAAACTACATCTCATTTGAAGGCTTTTCTTCTTGTTGGAACCATCTTCAAAGACTTACCTTTCCTCTCCATTTTCTCTCCATTCCCACGGCCAAACCCACCATTTTCGGTCATCCAAGCTTTCTTGTTCAACCAACCTTATTTCTTTCTTCTACTCATCACCTAGAAGCTTTTTCCTTTTGTGACCACCACTTGAATCTTCCATCACATTCTTCCATGAAGCCCTAAAACTTAAAACTTTGAGGTAAAGTTCTTGACTTTTCTATTTTCTCTTCTCTTTTTTGTGATTCTTGGTCACCTTGGTGATCAACGATTCCATTTTTAAGATTTGGTTGTTGATTATGTGAGTTTGAATATCCTAGGATTTTATTGGTGGTGGTGGACGAATTTCAAGAGTACCAAGGAGCTTGCTTTTCTTGTTTTCTCTTTAGGTATGAGGGAGATAATCCTCTTCAACCTATCATGGTGGTGAGGTACATGTTTTTCTGTTGGTAGTGAGGAATCCATGTTAGGGTTACTCACTTTGTTGTATGGTTTTTGGTGATTCTTGATGATTTTTGTATTGGTTTAACTTGGTATGACTTTATTGGTTGTTATTGTATATCTTGATGGCTTTGGAATAATTTTGATGGATTGGAATCATGTATGGAAAGCAAGGGCTCTTTGTCCCTTTATTTGAGGCTTACGGTTGAACACCCACAAATGGGGTGTCTAGGATTAAAATTTTGTAACAAATTGGGAGACTAACTAATCAAGTGGTTAATAATGAATGGAGTGATGAAAATTTAGGTTCCTAGTCCCTTAGAACTCACAGCCCCATAGAGTAACCGATGGCAAAATATTGTGTTGAAATAGAAATTAATTAATTAGATGATTAGATGTTGATTAGGGATTCTTAAAATGGAAAGAACAAAGAATAATTTTTTTTCCTATAATTTAGAGTGATTTTTGGCCAAAGAAAGAACATGAGTGTAAGTGAGATTTTGAGAAACTTAAAATAAGTTACTCTAAGTGAGTTAGATTTAGAACTAAGTAAAGGACTTGTTTAATTTGAGTAACAACGATTAGGTGACAAATGCAAGAGAATTCCTCTAGAGAGGCTTAATAGGAAAACCGTTGAAGTTAAAGCGCAATTTCATATCAAACCTTAAAAGCACGCTTTCGCAATTAAGAATTGGATAATGTATTGTTGTGGGTCCATAAGTGAGACCAAGGATCTGTTGATAATTAATTTGGCCAAATGTGGCGTGATTATGGAAAAAGTGTATTATTGTTGAATATACATGAATATGCATTAAGTCATCATGCATTGTGAAAATTCAGTGGACTTTGTTGTAAGGTTGTATGCCTAGGAGATGAATCACACCTTAGTGCGGGTGCGAATAGACTAGTGTAGGTCACTCATCGACCTTGGGGGAGTCAGGGTACGTGTATCTCGCAATGGGCAGTTGGTAGCTCTTCTGTACCGTGAGACAGACCGATGCAAACACACAAACGATCCGGACCGAGACACTGTCCTATATCACAATCTTGTGAAGAATGTCTTGTATGAGCCTTGTTGCGCAATTTATTGATATTGAAGCACTTGACTTGAGGCTGATGAGATACATACATGTCTCCTTGATCATTTTCTCTGATGTCGTGTTTAGCTCCATGGAGTAGGATTTTGGTATTTTGTGCATGTGCATAGTCGATCAACATATTTACCTAGCATATATATATACATATGTGTGTGTGTGTGTGTGTGTGTGTGTGTGTGTGTGATTATGGAACTGTTTCTTATTAATATTATGACTTCCTAGATTATTAAACTGTTTACTATCTAAAACTTGATGCTGCTTATTACTTTACTATGTTGTTTGGCGTTATGCGTCGTTTATATTTCTTTACTGCCATGTTGGTAATGATGTTGGATATCTCACCTCTTTGCTTTGTTATTCTGTTTATATTTGTACTTCTGTAAAGACCGAGGCGAGGAAGAGCCCGCGCTTCCTAGTTTTTGGTCAAATTAGTCTACTATTTTTTTATGGCATCCCAGTGAGGTTTTCTCAGGTATGCCAGGCTAAGGTTCCACAGAGGCATTAACTGTTGGCACATTGACTTGAACACCAAGCGTTTCGTCTATGTGGGGGATATGACTGTGTCTTTGGCGTGGGGTCGTTATGACCCACCTATTTTCTCTTTTGATCTTGCTATATGGCTAGAGTTCTACATGCCAATACGTGAGGTGTGGGGTGACCGCGAGTATGCCTCATAAGAGGACTCGTTCTTGTATTCTACATGAGCCCCTGCTCGTGATCCTGTTGCTCCTATAAGGATTTCCTTTTCTGATGAGGACCCATCTGAGGCTCCTTCTCAGTAGTTGATGGGGGTATGATACTTTTGTAGCCTTGGTGACTGTCTGTATATTCTTTTGGGGGCTTGATGTTTTTGTTATTTTGAGGGCCGATATATATAATCCTTTTTGGGAATGTGAAATTCTTACTTATGCTTTACCAAGATCTTTTGATGTGTATAAGTACTCATGAAATATATATGTATATTTTGGTTAGATGTATGTAATGTTCTTCCCGTTATTTATTTCCATCAAGTTTCTGTTTTTTGCTTACAAAATAATAAAAAAAGAAATTTCCAAGTTACTATCTATACGTATATAAACTAGGTCTTAATGTTATCTTTTAAGTGTCGTTTTGGGTGTGATTGTCCCTCTCCAAAAAAAGGCGTTACACATATCTCCTAGGAACACTTTGATCTTATTATTTCAAATTTTTTAACCTCCATAAATATTAAAATAAATGCTAAGATTTACCTTGATACTTATTTCACAGTTTCCTTAATTTTCCATATTTGCGCTGAGTCCATTCAGTATTAAAACACATACTCGGTGTGCTTAAAAATACCAAACGAACTCAGTTTATCTTCAAATTTTGACTACAACTTTCTTAACACATTTATGACTTAAAAATAACTTATCCATAATTATTTCTTTTATCTAGGCAATTTATGCCATTTTCTGGGTCATTTTATGTCACTTTCCACATTCTGTGTTGTGGCAAAGTGTCTAAACTAGCTCAGTTTGTCATGAAACTTTACAGACATGTTAAACTAGTATTAGGCTACCTTGGTAACCCTTTACAAGCCTAACATTTTATCGAGGATGTTACAGTTCCCCCACGAAGCCGTGGAGATTGCTCCAATGGATGGTTCATTAAGTTTTAAGGTTAATGGCCAGCGCCTAAAACCTTACTTTGGAGGAGAGATTTATAGGGGGAAGACCTCCCTCACATTAACAACTCTAGCTTGATGTCTGCAAAGTCCTTCTAGGACTATAAATAAGGCCCTACTTGGGAGGGAACCCAAGTGTTTAATTGTTGGGTTATGTTTTAAATATGTCAATACCTTGAATTTTTTGTTTTAGTATATTTTTTAAGTACATTGTGTAATTTAACCTTATAGACATGTTTTACAGGTGTTGGAGACCTTATTTGAGCTTGAGTTACGGCTGAAGTGAGTTTGTTACTGAATTTTGCAGACTGACTTATCACGTCGCGACATGATACTTGTCATGCTGCGGTGTGATGCCTCATTAGACACAAGGTTAAGCGTTTCACGCTGCGACGTACCAAAATCAATGCCGCGATATGCCAATAAATAAATAAATAATAAATAGTAATTATTTAAATAAATAAAATTAGGAGGGAATTAATGCACGCCGCGATGCAGGAAGCTTAATGCCACGATGCGAGGTGTCATTTGGGGTTAAACGCTACGACGTTTCGTGTATCCCACATTTCCTCCCATTTGCTATAGCTATTTTCTATTTTCTCTTAACCTCTTCCTTGTGTTTATGCTCTCTCTCAACTTCTTTGTCTCTATTTCTCTACTTTATACAAGGTATGTTGTACTTTGTTTTGATTTATTTTTTATTTTATTATTTATTTCCTTATTTCTTTTCGTTTTACATGTTCTTTGTATGTGTTTTTTGTTATTTTTGTTAAGATCATGTGTTATAGGTTAGGTATTTGTATGTTTTTAGTTAGTATAGGTTAAGATTTTTGCATGGAATGCATAGATTTGGCTTATTTTGTTTAAGTGTTGGGTTCTGTTCAAATGCGCGCCATGACGTTACTGTTGAGAGTCACGGTGTGCGTTTGAATTTGGTTGAATGTTGTCATGTGATATTGAATTTGGTTGAATGTCGTAGCGCAAATGTCAATGCTGCGACATGTGGACCATATTTTTACAAAATTGTCAGTTTTAATATGTTTAATACTTCCAATTACTCAGTTATGACTTGTCATAATTTTTTAGGTACTATGGGTCCTAAAAGACAAAGAGGTTCCTCCAGCCAGCATAACAGGGAGCCATCTCCCCCTCTTGCATTTGATGAGAAGAGATTTACATCTGTTGAGGCTGTTCAAAGATATACAAACTAGTTTCCAAACCAATGATGGCTGAGCGTAGATTTTCATTTTGGGAGGCCATCCCCTAGGACATAGAGCAGACCATCCGCCACTTCCGCTAGATCACTTTTTCCAAACACCCTGAGGTGGTGACACTTCAATTAGTTCACAAGTTTTATGCGAACATTGACGTACTTGACCCAGACACCACAACTGTGGTTGTGCGGGGACGCTGGGTCTCCTACTCTCCTACAATCATCAGGGCAGCACTAAGCTTGCCTCCACCACCGTTGGTTTGCAAGTATACTCACTTCCTCTAGTGGGAGCCAGAGGAGGGTATAGATCTAGGCATCGTTACGTCTAGAATCTACACACCAGAGTCTCAACCAGTGCTCTAGACCATGAATGTCCAAACAAATAGGGCACGGTTCTTCCCCCAAGCATGCTTGCCACATGAGGCTAGGGTTTGGTATCACTTCATATGTACATGCATTCTGCCGATAACAAACCTATCTGAAGTGACTCAAGACTGGGCGATCATGATTTATTCTATTCTTGAGCACCGAGCCATCGATGTCGCCCATATTATCCTTGCTCAAATTAGGAGGGCAACGAGGGAGTGTAGGAGTTTTTTCTTTCCTTCACTCATTCATCAACTATGTCGGTGCCAGTCTGTTCAGGTTGGGCCTCATGAGGAACTTTCAGAGGTTAAACAATCTCTCAATGATTATTTCATTGAGAGGGTGCGAGCAGCCCCAGCACCAACCCCCGCACGTAGAGTACAGAGACAGGCTTTTGCAAAGCCCAGGCTGCACCAGCAGATGAGGCAACATGGCAGGCACACATGGAGGCCCTGGTGGCACAGATGATAGCCATGCTGTCTTATACCATACAAACACAGAGGTGGATGACGGAGCACTTATAGCTGTCGATCGAGGACTATCCAGTCCCAACCTTCTCGCCTGCCACTGTTGCTGACCCTCCCGAACCTGCATATGGAGACGGAGGGGATGATGCCTAACTCATACCTGAGGATACTAATGCAGATGACGAGGACACGAATAGTGAGGATGCCGTCATCTAGCCCTCCTGGAATTCAAGGCATTTTTCTTTTGTCGTATTTCTTTTTATATCTGATTGTATGTTTCTTTTGTATACTAAGGGCACTGTTTCCCTCACGTTTGGGGGGTGTCTTAGATGATTTACTTCAATATTTGTGTGATTATATTTTAGTATTGACTATTTTTGGTATGATATTATTGTGTTTTAGTACAAATATTTATATTTGTGATTATGTACATGATAATATCAATAGGAACGTATATCTTGAGGAAAATTTCATGAAAATCCCATTCAAGATATAATTGTTGTTCCCTTTCACAACATGAGTCATAATAGTTAAAAGCATGATGGATAATGTTGAAAAATTTTAAAAGATATCATGTTTCCAAATGTAACTAGTGTAAAATGATTGCCCAATGATATATATGGATGCAAATTGACCTTTATGTATCTGTGAATCCTTGTGCAATCTTGAAACATATTGAAGCAATCTAGTCTCTTTTTATGCATGACGTGTTTCCCTCTTGCATGCTTGTTTAACTTTGAAAATGATAAGAATTCTTTCTTAGAGAAAGTTTATGGATTGTACATGTGAAAATTTCAATTATCCTTGAAATTGTTCTTGAACTATGTTGAGGTGAAATCCTAAATTGTGCATGATTGAGGAAATGATTAGGGCATTGTTTAGACTGATTGAGACTTTTAAGCTTACCCTGATATGATTATATCCATAGGTCCACTTTGAAGCTTGATATATGTTTGCCCTTATATGTTTTTCATCATCTACATATTCCTTCCTATGTAACCATTCTAATGCATGTGAAAACATTGCATTCTTTCTCCTACCATCATTGTTTGTTGAGTGAATGATATGTTATTTTTTGACAAGTTCTGTGATTGATGGGTATAAATGCTTGTGTCAGTATGGAAGTGACTTGAAGGAACCATGAGTTGTGAAAGAAATTGGTTGATAAAAAAAATGAGAAAAGAAAAGAAAATCCAAAACCAAAATCCAAAAGGCAAAACAAATGAAAGAGTGGTTTTGGAGAGTCTAGTTATTTCACTTTGCATACCCTAGTTGTGTTATATAGTGGCTCAAGTCTTGAAATCTCATGTTTATGTGTCTCAATGTTTGTGTTAATTCCTTTCCCTTTTGGTCTTTAACTCATACCATTGGCCTTACATTATAAGCTATTAAAGACCCTTTTCATCCTCAATTATGTGTTATTTACATTAGTAGAGAAAGAGTTGAATTACAATCTTGTGGATTCTTTAATTTACATTCATGTGTATGCTCATAAACTTATCTGGGTGAGTATGAATTGAATAGAAGAAGTTTTGTTTTCATGATTATGGGACATATATCTTGTATAAAAGGAAACTGTGAATGCTAGTATGATGAAGATTGTGTATGTGTGAAGCTGATTGTGAAGCAGGTGCATTCTTTGATGTTTTATGCAATCATCATACACTAGTTTGGTTTAAGTGAAAGTGGAATATTGAAAGTTGTTGAATAAAGGTAAACAAGGTTGATCAATGTGAATGTACTTTGTTTTGCTCGATGACTAGAAAAAATCTAGTTGGGGGTGTGATAACTCCACAAATTGTAGTTATTTGTATCCTATATTTGTGCTATATTGATTGCTTAGTCCTTGTTTGTACGCATGAATGGAAGACTTTAGCTTCATATTCATATAATTCAATCTTGTTTTCTTCCATTATCATTTTAAGGAAATATTTCCAATTCGTTGAGAAATTGAGTACATTTGCAATTGTTATTGAATTGGTGATTTCTCTGTGGCAGGAAGGGCTACAATCAAGTAGAAATTTGGAAGATTTAGACTAGAATTGCAAGAGAAAGCCAAGTGCAAAGATTAGCTTGTTACACCGTGGCGCAGGCATATTAATGTCGTGACATGGTGCATCCTTAGTTTCAGATAGAGAGCTATGCATTTTACACGCCACGGAGTAAGGGAATGAATGTCACGCTGTGGTGACCTAATTTGTATACGCGTCGTGGCATAGGGTTATGAATGCCACGACGTGACTTTATTTTAGGAAACTATAAATACTATTTTATCAGATTTCAACTCAAGAGCTTTTGTGTTTTTAGAAAATAGCGGCTAGGTTTTCATTGAAAGGAAGCAGAAGTAGCCAAGTTTAGAGGTCATCTTCATGTTGAAGGAAGATTCAAACATCAATCATCATCATTATTGAGCTTCTCTCTTCCAACCCTTCTTCTTCCTCTTATCTATTCCCATGAACATGATAAACTATGATATATTTTTGTGTTTCATGGCTAGCTAAGCTATATGTAGAGATTTCTTTGGATCCTCCTATGGATATTGAATGATTATGTAATCTTTTGAGTTTATATATATATGATCTGGTTTGATTCCATCATATAGTTCTTAATGCTCTTGAATGTTTGATCAGCTTTTAAGTGATTTGATAAAATCTAATGAACCTAGACATAGGAATTTGGATTTGAGATTATAAATATGTTAATGCATGTTTTATTTCATTCAATTGGTTTGGATAAGTTGATTTGCTAATAGGATAGACATATACCTTTTGGCCATGCATAGTAATTGATTAAGAATAGATCTTAATGAGTGGATTTTACTCTAGTTCTCATGGAAACATAATGAATTAGGTAACTGAAACATGGTTGATTGACCTAGACATAGACTGTTAACTAGATTAGATTCTCAAGCTAACCTAATAATTTCGTTTATATTGCTTATAAGGATTGCTTGTTATCAATTGAAGTAGAAGGTGAAGAAGGATTCTCTATTCTCTAATTAACATCTTTAGTTATGATTTACTGCATTTTAGTCTTTATATTTGATTTACACAATCCTTTTATAATTTAAATGTGCTTGGATAGTATTAGATAAACTATTGGTTAATATTTGGTTCGTAAGATTAACGCAATCCTCGTGGGAATGATATCTGACTCTTGACTATATTACAAGTGTGACCCGTGCATTTACGGTAAGCAAAAGAATGAACACCTATACTAACAGAAAATTTATATAGCAAACACAATTTCATTACATTTTGAACCCACCTTATGAGGAAACCAATCAATGAAGTATTTATTAACTATCTTATCTAACTTTGTAGTTGTAGGCCTTCGCCCCTTAGACCATCTCTGGACTTGATCCTGAAATTCACTATATAAACAATTAATATTAATACTACATCTTGAATAAGTGCTTTTATCTTGGTCATAAGTGTTATGTAGACATTGACTAAGTACTCACTCAATGCATGGCATGACTTGTGCACAATTTAGTAACACATGTCGATGTGCTTGTTTTTTCTCCATAATTGATAACTCAAAGGTAGAAAAAGCACTTACTGCTCTACCCATTAGTGGAAAAATGCTAGGCAAATGAGAAGAGTCTATATCACCAAGATAATCATTAACTCGTGCAGGCCTATTAATTCGTATCTCAATCCCTTCTATATAAAGATAGCAAAAGGTAAGAACCTCTTCAACTAGGTATCCTTCAGCAATGGAACCTTCGATTGTGCCTTGTTTCGTACAAAGGACTTTAAGTGTCCTAAATGTAACACCCTCCTTAAGGTATCACATTTCCGACTCCCAACTTATAATCTGTAAAGAAGTTCATAAAGGTTTGAGTTATAAAGTGTGAGTTTTAAAATTTCTTATTACAGAAACATAAACTTACTGAAATCCATAAGTATTATTGAAAATATAATTAAACTGATTAATATACAATATTGACACCAATTAATATTTAACAATTTAAAAAGAAATATAAAACTAACAGACTCTCTTTTTAACAGTAGCAAACCCCATGGCGGGTCCTACTTAATAGTATGGTAAGACACTAATGGTAAAACTTAACATACTTATTCCTTCTTGTTTCCATCTTCATGCATCAGACATCTATTTCTTGTCAACACTGCACGCTATCAAATCTGGAATGGTCATTCTCTGATGTTGTCACCAATTTCAGAATATCTGCCACCTGTTATGTCTAAGACAACTCGTTCCTTCTACTATATAATTTTTACAACACAAACATAGCAAAACAATATAACAAAGAGGTGAGATCACCTACGCCAATACCAACATGGTAGCATAGAGATAACATAACTAGCATATACAGATATATCATACCATAATTCCAATAATGCACTCAACATTAATCAACTATCATCATCATGCCATTAACATTATTATCATCACACAATAATCATAATAATGCCATCAACATGATTATCATCATCATCTTCCAATATTCCTCAATTATTATATCATACAGATATAGATACTCAGATTTATGCATATGTTATGCATGTAGACTCAATGTCCTACTCCATGGAGGTTTTCACAATTTCGAGAAGAATGCTCTATTAATTGTCAGCCTTAGCCTAAAGACAATTTTCCAGATTAGCCTACAGACAATGCCCAGCCTTTGCCCCCAGACAAATGTCTAGCTTTTGAAAAGAATTGTATTCTTGTTGAGTATCATCAATGTGTTGCAATGGACTACATTGCCAAGTGGCATATGGTCCAACCGTAGCCCACAGATAGATATCCACTGGTCGACCGCCGCGCCTTGACGCACCCCAAGATCCATCATAGACCTCACTATCAATTCACATTCCCTCTTTAACCACAAGGGTCCCAATAGCATCAGCTATCAATTTTTGCTCAATTCAAAATCATCATATGCTTCAATCCATATCTTTTCAATGCATGTTCAATGCACTAATGCCAATCACAGGCAAAATTCCTCATTTCCAATGCATGTTTAATGCACTAATACCAATCATACGCAAAATTCACACTTTCATATTCAGGGTCCACACATTGGCTCATTCTCAGTTTTAATTTCATTATCTCATAATCAGGGTTCACACACTGGCCCAACAGTAATTATACTGTATTTTCAATAGCGAAATCATATTATCGCATTTTTATAGTCACAAAACACTTTCGTCGTGTTTTCACAATCGCGTAACATTTCTGTTACGTTTTCATAATTTTACAACATTTCCGTTGCATTTTCAAATCATGTAGTGATTTTTCAACGTTTTCTTAATCACGTAAAAATATTCCACCATTTATAAATCGCGTAGCGATTTTTCAACAATATCTCAAACGTGTAAAAATATTTAAACACTTTCCAAATTGCGTAGAAATATTTCAATATTTTTCAAATCGCGTGAAAATATTTAAACGTTTTTCAAATCGCATAGCTTAAAAATCACATTTTTAAGTTACGTAAATCATTTTTCACCATAATTCCATTACAAAAAATATTTCTCAACCTTCAAAAATTTCATTTCAATCTTTCTCAAAATAATATGACTACTCACATTATTTTCCACATTTTCTTACTCAAGAAAATTCTTTTTGCAACAAATTCCACAAATTCACAATTCCATTGAATTAAATCAATGTTTCTCACTTTAAAAATTACTAATGCTCTCCAAAACCCAAAGGATGAGTTACATGTTAGAAAATATCAAATCGCTATTATATTCTCCATTTTTCTCAAATCAATTCTAAAATCAATTCTCTTTAAAATAAATTAAGGTTCAAACACTTTCAACCTCTCTTTTCCATTCCCATATGAAAATTTCATTTCTCAAGTGATAAAACACTCTGATTCCCTTTCCAAATTTCTTATACCAAATCAATTATATTTCCACTTGAAATTCACTTTGTTTCATAAAATCAAGGCATTCATAAGCCTTCAAAACTGTGGTACTTGATTATTTAAACCATCAAATATTTTTCCTTCTAAGTCAATATGGTTTTACACAAACAAAACCATTAAAAATTCCTTAACAAAACCGTGAGACTCATGGTCTTTAAAATCAAATCATTTGTTCATTTTCATTTTCATTTTCTTTGCAAATCCTTAAAATCATCAACTCATTGCTCTTTTCATTTAAAACTTTTGTTTAGTAAAATACTTAGAAACTTTTTACACAAAATAAATCAATAAAAATACCTCTCAAAACCGTGAACACTACTTCTTGAAAAACAAACCCTTTGTTTATTTTCCTTGCTTTCCTAGTCATCCAATTTTATCATTGATGAAAATATTAATTTGTGAACACCTATTTTGAGGTGTCTTGGCTGAAATTCTCTTGGTCTTTGGAACCAAAAATTAATTTCCTTTCCATCATCAAATCATGGCATACATATACATATTCAAATATATATCACAAACATGTCATAATCAAAGCAATAAATCATGCAAATCATACCAAGCATAGGTAAATAATCAAAGTATATAAACACCCACAAATTATTACATGACCATGGATATGAATCCTCACATGGATTTACCATCCATCAAATATAAGATCATCTCTCACCACCATACTGAATTGGTGAGATGAATCTCCCTCTTACCTCTTGAAGATCCTCAAAAGCTCTTTACTTTGCTTCTTTTTCCAAGTCCTTCACCATCAAGGGCTTCTCAAATACAAAACAAAACATATATTTATTAGTAAATCAAGCTTAAATAAGATAAACCATGGATCAAACATGGCTTAGAACCTTGAAAATCAAAAGAAAAGTGAAGATTAATAAACTTCACCAATAAAGCTTCAATCTTTAGCTTGAAGAACAAGGTTGAAGATGAATGATTTAGAGAAAGCCTCCAACATGAAATTGCTTAGAATATCATGTAGATTCAAGATCTATGGTTGGATGAAATTAAAAGAGATTGGATGGTGATTTTGGGTGGTATGGCCGAAATTCCTCTTGAAGAACAAGGTTGGAGTTTTGGATTTTTGTGAAAGAAAGGCTTCTTAGACTTGGTTAAGATAAAGAATGAAGTGAAAACACTTAGTTTTCCTTCCACCAATTTCGTAGAGCTCCTTGGAAAAATCCCTAAAAATCATAAACAAATGTTACAATCAATAACAAGTGTAGAAATAGGTAAACCATGATTCAAGCATGGCTTAGAAAATCAAAACTAAAAGATTGGGTGAAGAAATATGAACTTTACCCTTTTTTGATAGAAACTTGAAGCTTGGATTTGAAGCTCAAAATGAATGATTTGGTGAAAACTCATAACTAGAGATGTTCTTAGAATAAGGTAAGGATTCAAGAAATAAGGTTGGATAAAATTTTTGAGTGATAGAGGGTAGATTTGAGGGTCATGGCCGTGAGCTAGCTTGGAGGAGAAGGAGAGAAATTTTTCTAAAAGCTTGCTTGAAGGAAATGATCAAGAATGATCAATAAGTGACCAAGACAACTAATAATGGTCTTCAACTTTGCTTTAGCTCCTAAACAAACACAAAAACCGTCCCCCCCCTCTTCATGCATTCTCCTTGAGTGCAAAATGATCAATAATGATGCATAATTGACCAAGACCACTAATAATGGTCTTCAAACTTTCCTTTAACTCCTAAAACAAGCACAAAACCATCCCCCCCTCCATGCATTATGCATTCATAAAGTTGTCATCTTTTCTAGCCACCATTTAGAGCCATTTAAGCCATTGATTAGATCAATGGTTAGGATTTAAGTAGACTTTTGATTAGAAGACTTAATCTAGGCCATTAGATCTTTCCTCCTTGAAATCCTAGCCATTAGATGCATCTCCAAAAATGAAGGGTCAAGATTGCTCCTTCTTACTTTTAATCCAAGGGTCATAATTAGTCATAGCCATTTTAGAAGACCAAATCTCCACCATTGATTAAATCCAAATCCAATGGTCATAAATGATCCATCTCCACCGTTGATTTAATCCGAATCCAACGGTCACAAATGGTCCTAGCCACTTTGTAAGACCAAATCTCCACCCTTGATTAATTTTTCATCCAATGGTTATAAATGTTCATAACCATTTTATTAGATCGATTCTACACCGTTGATTAAATCGACAGTTGATATCAAAATCTTCAATATTAGACTTGCTTCCTATTGATCCGTCAAAAGTTGTCATAACCACTATTGTTGACTAAGCAGTATAGTTTCTATTTTTATCTACTATAACCCCACGAAAGAATATATTTACTGTATTTTTATCGCCCGATAATTAAATACACTATAAAACACAGTAAAAGAAATTTTCTAAAAACTGTTTCTGGATTCAGATTTAGTAAGATCCCTTGTCTCCGTCTAAACAGTACAAATTTTTCTATGCGTAAAAAAATTTTTACATTGCGAGACCCACTTGGGCCTACGTAAAGTCACATGGGCCCACAAACAGCCCAAAAATAATCTAATAAATATAAAATTTATAATCATCCACAAAAATCACAAATATTAGAAAACGTATGAAAATTAAATCAGATTGTTAAAAATAATTAACAATCAAGAGAAATAAATACATAAAGATTTTTCCCGACCCGAAAATTATTATTTTTCTGACACAGAGTAAATCACACAAAACGATTAAATACGCTGACGGAATACTCAAAATAATTTTACAGTACACAGAAATCACTAAACAGTAGAATTCTGTTAACTGTCAAAATTACTGTCAACTAGTTAAGAAATTTGGGGTGTTACACTAAATACCTAAGAGGTTGTAAGATTGAGAATTAATTAAGGGATATGGATGACATTTTTTCCTTAAAGAATAACCTACAACAAAGAAATTAGATATTTACCTTTCAATTGGATACATTCACCGATAATGTACTGGGCCTCAAAGTTTTGTCTCACCAACTAGATGACAAGTTAAATGAACCATGACTGTAAAGAATGATAGAGGGAATAACATTTCTAAGTGACAAAGGGTGACAACAATTTGGGACTGGATCCTATCAAGATTTAATAGACTTAAGCTTTTGGCACATAGTTGTCGGAAGAATGAACACAACTCTATTAACACTGCAACCACTTTGTCTAGAAAAACATTACGTATGGCAAGTGGTAATAACTGTTCCATAAGAATGTGACAATCATGACTCCTCATTCCAAAGAGCTTTCGTTGTTTCAAGTCAATGCACCTCGAAATGTTGCTTTAGTACCCATCTGGCACTATGACATTCTTTAAAGTCCGCAAAAATACATATTTCTTCTTATTTGATATTGTAAACAAAGATGGGCAATATTTTCCATTCTCATTGGCCAAAGATCCTTCCTTATACCCATTTCCCTAAGATCTTTCCGAGCTTTAAGATTGTTTTTTGATTTACCAATCTCATTAAGCAAAGTGTATACCACATTGTCACATTCATTTTTTTCAATGTGCATAACTTCTAGATTGTGACGCAACAAGCTAGTCTCCCAATAAGGATGATAAAAAAAATATGCTTTTCTTCCTCTATTGTCCCAATCCATCTTCAATAATGGTTTTCCCTCGAGTTCTTTTACCTTTGTCATTTGACTCTAGAAGTTTCCCAAAGGTAACATTAATGCCCTCAAGTTGTTTCAAGGTGTCTGATCCGAATAATGTCATTGGTGGATCCTTTTTCTCAATTGTCCCATTAAAATGAGCTTGATTCAATCTAAATTTATGTCCCTTTTTCTAGAAAATGACGATGACCCATAAAACACCATTTTCTACTATGCTTCAGTCTACAAGAGTTTGTGTCAAAGTTACACGTGGGGCAAGCAAGGCTGGTGTGTATGTTCCACCCAGATAAGGTACCAAGCCTAAAGAAGTCACTAATTGTCCACATCAGAGCTGCTCGCATTCTAAACATTTCATTCTTTGAAGAATCTAATGTTTGCACTCCATGTAATACCCTCCTTAGGCCATCACATTTCCAACTACCAACTTATAAACTGAAAATGATTTCATAAAAGGTTTGAGTTATAAAACATGAGTTTTAAAATTTCTTTTCGCGGAAACATAAACTTACTGATATTTATAAGTAATACTGAAAAATAGATTTAAACTGATTAAAACTCATATAACAAGACACCACTTAATATTTAACAATTATTCAAGAAATATAAAAACTTATAGACTCAATTTTAAACAATAGCAAACCCCATGACGGGTTCTACTTAATAGCACGGTAAAACACTAACGAGAAAACTCAACATACTTATTCCATTCTTATATCCATCTTGATGCGTCATATATCTGTTTCTCCTTAAAACTGCACACTAATCAGTCTAGAATGGTCACTCCTCGATGTTGTCACCGAACTCAAAATATCTACTTCCATGTACGTCTAAGAAACTTGTTCCATCTATTATTTAAATTTTAACAATACAAAACACAACAAAACAATATAACAAAGAGGTGAGATCACCTATGCCAATACCAACATGGTAGCATAGAGATAACACAAACAGCACACTATACAGTTATATCATACCATAATTACAATTATGCCATCATCATAATGTATAAAATAATAATAATTACAATAATGCCATCAATATTATTTATCATCATCATCATCCAATATTCCTCAATTATTATATCACAAAGATATAAATATTCAATATTTACGATAATGCCCTCAATATTATTCAGGTCTTCAACAGTTCAGTTATCATAACCAATACTCAATAATGATGCATATGTTATGCATGTGCACATAGACTCAATGTCCTATTCCATGGAGATTTTCACAATTTTGAGAAGAATGCTCTGGTTAATTGCTCAGCCTTAGCCCAACAGACAATCTCCAGTCTTCGAAAAGAATCGTGTTATTATCGGATATCGTCAATGCATTGCAACGGACTGCATCGCCAAGTGGCATATGGTCATTTTGCCAATTAACATCCACTGGTCGACCGCCGCGCCTTGACGCCCCCAAGATCCATCATAGACCTCACTTTTCAATTCTCATTCCCTCTTCAACCACAAGGGCCACAATAGCATCAGCTATTAATTTTCGTTCAATACACGAATATCTCAATGCAATTTTGTTCAATTTCATCATATGCCACAATGCATACTTTTCAATTTCATCATATGCCACAATGCATATAATGCATATCTTTCAATTTCATCATATGCCACAATGCATATCTTTTCAATTTCATATTCAATGCACCAATAGCAATCATAGACCAAATTCATCATTTTCTCATACAGTGTCCATACACTGGTTTAATAGTAATCATACTGTATATTCAATAGTGAAATCATATTATCCCTTTTTCATAGTCACAAAACACTTTTGTCATGTTTTCATAATCGCGCAACATTTCTGTTACATTTTCACAATTTTGCAACGTTTTTGTTACGTTTTCAAATCACGTAGCGAATTTTCATCATTTTCTCAATCACGTAAAAATATTACACCATTTTTAAATCACGTAGCGATTTTTCAACAATATCTCAAATGCGTAAAAATATTTAAATGCTTTCCAAATTACGTAAAAATATTTCAACGTTTTTCAAATCGTGTGGAAATATTTAAACATTTTTCAAATCGCGTAGCTTAAAAATCACGTTTTTAAGTTACGTAAATCATTTTTACCATTTTACAATCACGTAAAATATTTCTCAATATTCCAAACATTATTTTGGACTTTCAAACAAATCAAGATCATTTCCAACATCATTTTTCACATTTCTCCTTTAAGAAATCCTTTCCTCAAAATAATATGACTTTTCACATTATTTTCCACATTTTCTTACTCCAAAAAATCTTTTTCGCAATATATTCCACAAATTCACCATTTCATTGAATTAAATCAATGTTTCTCATTTAAAATTTCCTAACGCACTCCAAAACCCAAATGATGAGTTTTATGTTAGTAAATTTTCAAGTCACCATTGTATTCCCCATTTTTCTCAAATCAATTCCAAAATCAATCCTCTTCCAAATAAATTGAGGTTCAAACACTTTCAACCTCTCTTTTCCATTCACATATGATAATTCCATTTTTCAAGTGATAAAACACTCTGATTCTCTTTCCAAATTCATTGTACTAAACCCAATTGTATTTTTACTTTGAAAATCACTTTGTTCATAAAAATCAAGGCATTACAAGCCTTCAAAACTGTGGTACATGACCATTGAAACCATCAAATATTTTTCCTTCTAAATTAATTAAGTACCATTCTTGTTTTTACAAAAACAAAACCATTAAAATTTCCTTCAAAAACCGTGAACACTTGGTCTTTTGAAATCAAATTATTTGTTTATTTTCATGTCCACTTTCTTTGCAAATCCTCAAAATCATCAACGTATTAATCATAATTAGTAAAATACTTAGAATCTCTTGCTCCCAAAAATTAATTTATGAACACCTATTTTGAGGTGTCTTGGCCGAAATTCCTCTTGGTCCTTAGAACCAAAAATTGTTTTCTTTTTCATCATCAAATCATGGCATACATATACATATTCATCATATATATATTTCAAGCATACCATAAAAGCAATTAAACATCATACTAAGCATGCAAGCACAAATAAACTATGCTAAGCACATAAACCACATAAATACATAAACACCCACAAATAATTACATGACCATGGATATGAATCCTCACATGGATTAACCATCCATCAAATACACAAACATCTCTCACCACCATACTTGGTTGGTGAGATGAATCTCCCCCTTACCTCTTGAAGAACCTCAAAAGCTCCTTGGTTTGCTTCTTTTTCCAAGTCCTTCACCACCAAAGGTTTCTTAAACATAAAACAAAACATATATTTATTAGTAAATCAAGCTTGAACAAGGTAAACCATGGATCAAACATGGCTTAGAACATGAAAAAGAGATCATAAATGAAGTTTCCTTACACTTCACCATAAAAAACCTATAACTTTGCTCTTGAAGAAAGTCTTTGAAGATGAAAGATTTAGAGAAAGTCTCCAACATGAAAGTTGCTTAGAATAAGGTAAGGATTCAAGAAACTAGGTTGGTTAAAATTTTTGAGTGATGGAGAGTGGTTCTAGGGTGCTTGGTTGAAACCACCACGAAGAAGAGATGGAGAGAAAATTTTGAAGAGCTAGCTTCTTGAAAATGATCAATAATGGTCTTGAAACCATTCTATTGCCTTAAGAATTCACCAAAACCATCCCCCTTCTTCATATGCACTCAATAAGTGACCATTACCACTAGCCACCATTTTAAGCAATCTTAACCATTGATTAGATCAATGGTTAAGATTAAAGTAGCTTCTAGGTTTAGCCTTTAGATAGAAGACTCAATCTAGGCCATTGGATCTTTCTCCTTGAAATCCTAGGCATTAGATGTATCTCCAAAATGAAGGGTCAAGATTACTCCTTCAAACTTTACATCCAATGGTCATAAATAGTCCTAGCCATTTTATAAGACTAAATCTCAACCGTTGATTAATTTAAGATCAAGTCTCCACCATTGATTAAATCAATGGTGGATATCCAAACCACCAATGTATAATATTTATTTTTTTATCTGTTATTACCCTTCGAATAATATTTTTACTATATTTTTATCGCTCGATAATTAATTACAGTACAAAACACAGTAAAAGAAAATTTTAAAAACTATTTCTGGATTCAGGTTTAGTACGATCCCCCGTCTCCATCTTAACAGTACAAATTTTTCTATCCGCAAAAAAATTTTCACTTTTCGGGACCCACCCTGAGCCCACATAAGGCCACCTGGGCCAACAAACAGTCCAAAAACAATCAGAGAAATATAAAAATTTCATAATCATCCACAAAATCATAAAAATTATAAAATTTATGAAAATCAAATCAGATTATGTAAAATAATTAAGACTTAACAGTAATAATTAAATTACGTAAAATTTTTCCTGGCCCGAAAATTATTATTTTCTTGACACAGAGTAAATCACATAAAACAGTCAAATGTACTCACGGAATACTCAAAATAATTTTACAGTACACAGAAATCACTAAACAGTAGAATTCTGTTAACTGTCAAAATTACTGTCAAATAGTTAGGAAATTTGGGGTGTTACACTCCATCATACCACAAATCCCTCAAATCTTTGATAAGAGGTTGTAAGTACACATCTATGTTATTCCTTGGCATTTGTTTTCTATGAATGATCATTAAGAGGATGAATGAAGTTTGCTTCATGCACTCCTAAGGAGGGCAATTGTATGGGATAAGAACTACTGGCCAAATGCTATGGTTTGTACTCATGGGTCCAAAAGGGTTGAAACCATCACTAGTGATTACGGGATTTAAGGATGCAAACCCAAGTATAGGTTGTCTCAAGTAATAAATTTCTCAAGAGTCCGAGGTCGATCCACAGGGAATTGATGAAGAAAAATTAATTGAAGTAAGAAAAGGATTTGTCACTACACCAAAAGTAATAAAAGATGTTCACAAATGAATTTAAGAACTTGCTTGGGTTAGGAGATCCACTCTTGGTAATAAATTAAAGGCAAGATTATTTCTCTTTATAACTTAATTGAAATCCATACACAACGAAGGTTCTAATCGGTAAATATAACATTCAAAGTTCAATTATATATGCAATCATATTATGATTCCTTTAATTATCTATCAACATTTGTAAATAAGTTCGAGCATTCACTGTGTCAATCCTATTGTCTACAATAAATCAAGATCTCCATTATACAAAGAAGGTTTCTAAATTGATTGGAAACAAAATACAATACATATAATGTTCATTTGATAATATATCATTTAAGCATAAGAAATAGAATAATCTAACCTTATTTCATTACCAAGAGCTTCACTCTTTCATCCAAACAAGATGAAGATTTAGTTACTCATAGATAAGAAGAAAAAAAGAGAGAAGAAGAGAAAGATAAACATAGCTTCAATTTAGAGCAAGAGAAAATTACAACAAAGAAAAATAATAAACAAGCATAACTATAACTTCGAAAAACTAAGCCTAACACCAAGAGCACCAAACGATCAGCCAATGGTGCCTTTTATAGAGGATTAGGGATACAAAATGACAAGGGGGCTGATTAAGAGTAGGTGAGGAGTAGGTGGATGAGTGGAAAATGCCAAATGGTGAGTTAGTGAGTGGAAAATTATTGAGATTCTTTGTCTCCGAAATCATTTAGTGCTGATCTCATGGATCCCATCAGAATGAAGTAATGTGGTCTTCATGAAAGTTGTAGAATTTTGTCTCAGCTTTCGAAGATCATCTAAAAATTCGTCCTACAGCCCAAGATATGACTCAATTACTGTAGACTGTTCAAGCCTAATTCCAGCACCTCTGTTTTGACTTCCAAACCCAATATCACCTCCAATCTGTCCGAATGAGCTCTTATGTTCTTCATGAAAGTTGTAGATATGGGTTTTAACTTTCAAGTATCCAAATTTTAGGCTAAGAAAGTTCCTATAGCCTGAGTTATGCTCTAATTACTGCACATTATTTAGGTTCCAATTGTAACATCCCGAAAAATACCTATTTGGTCATAATTCATCATTTTATAATATTCTTGATTTTTAGGAATTTTACTAGAATTTTTCGGAAACGATGAATATTTTAATATATTCCTCGTTTTGCATGCACACTGAGCTGAGAATTGCTGAGGTCAGTGTAACGCTCCGGAAACTAATTATTTTGCCGCCAATAGTCATTTTCTAATATTTGTGATTTATGTGAATTTTTCTGGAATTTTTCGGAAACGACGAATATTTTAATATATTCCTCGTTTTGCGTGAAACTCAAGCAGAGTCGGGAAAACGACTGTAGTGCTTCAAAAATTGGAAAATTATATGATGAATAGTCATTTTATAATATTTTCAATTTTTGAGAATTTTCTGGGAATTTTCCAGAACCGTCGAATATTTTAATATATTCCTCGTTTTGCGTGCGCACTGAGCAGAACCAGAGAAACGCGATGTTTTCTCTGAGAACCTTGGACTATGGACATGTCAACGGGGGATCTTACTAAACCCGAGACTTGACACAGTTTACGAGGTTTCATAATTTTCGAGAAATTCTAACAGATAAAATAAATCAATACAGCGAAAAATTCATATGTCAGATTAATTAAATACTGACTTCTGTTAACTATAACTATTATCCATTGGATAATAGTGTGTAATAAAAATCCTATCACATTATCCTAATGTAATCTACTTTATGTCAAATCTATCTACTTTAATTCAAATTTAATGGTTAAATAATCAAAGCTTCCTTAAGAAGCTTTGACCTAAACATTGACCCATGTGCTTTGGCTTCTCTTGGAAGCCAATTTTCACTCTCTCTTCTCTCTCTCTTTGCACGGCTGGTGGCAGCCCATGCAAGGCAAATAATTGCCTTTCATTTAGCTAATTTCTTCTACACTTTAATCATAATTTCAAGACACTTTCTCTCTCATCACTTCTTCTTCTTTCTTATTCAACTTTTCTCTCCTCCTTCTCTCTAATAACCACACGGTCAGCCCTCTCTTCATCACCCTAATCTTCACAAAAATTTCTTCTAATTACATTTCCTAAATCCTTTCACCATTCTAAACATCTTTTCTTCTTGGAGTTTCTTGAAAATCCTTCATTTTCATCATCTTCTTCAAGCTCCAACTTTGAGCATTTTGGGTAAGTTTCAAGACCACTCTTTCTCCTCTCTCATTTTCGTGATTATGGTTTCTTTAATGACCATCCATGGTTCATTTTTCAAGCCTTGATGTTGTTTTAACAAAGTTGAATTTTTAGGGTTTTTGGAGAGGTGCAATCCGAAAATTCAAGAAGCTTCCTTGGTGTTCTTCTTGTTTTCTACACATTGGTAAGAGGGAGACTACTCACTTCAACCACTTATGGTGGTGAGAAGACTTTTTGTGTGTGTTGATAGAGAAATCCATCCTTGTATGCTCTTTGTATGCTTGCTTGAATTATAAATTTTGTATGATTTAGTATTCTTGAATTTGATTGATACTTGATTATGCTATTGAATATGTTTGATATATTAATTGTGCTTGATCATGTTGGGGTTGCTAAATGAAAAATTTGGAGTTTCCTACCTCAACATGGTACCACGATTTTGACTAGAAGTTAGGGATGAGAATTAATTTTGTATACAAGTGAAATAAGACTCATGTAATCAAAGATTGAATGATAGTATTAACACTAATGAATGGAAGACTTTGAGAGTTTAATACCCAAGATGGGTGCCACGGTTTTGGTCTTGGTAAAAAGACAAATGGATTGATTTTGATGATCTAAATTTAAGTGAATTAAGAGTGTAACATATAATGTGATAATTGTGACCTTAGATTGATTTGTTGTATATAATGGTATGTTGGATTGGATTATGTGATTGGAAATGGAAGAAAAACATTTGGAAACCTCTCTTGGAGGGCTACGATTTTTAGGGTGAAAATTGGATAAATCATGGTTAATGTGTAACAAGCATAAGACTAGAATTAATCAAGTGACAAAGTAGAATTTAATGGAAGAAAAGTTTGAGATTGAAGCCTAAATGATGGCTACGGTTTTGAGGCATAAAGATTAGGGTTCTTGGTGAACTAATTTGATAAGTGAACACTTAAATGAATTAAGGGAATGACATGTAGTATGATGACTTGAGAGAATTTGGGATTGTAACCATTGTGAGGGCTCGACCTCTAGGGAAAATTTTAGGTAAGTATGTGGTTTTGATAATTTGGAAGCATAAGTGATTAGGTAATTAGAAACCTATGTAATAAATGGACAACTAATAAATTGGAAGAATTTAGTGTAGTCAAGACTTCATAAATTTTAGAAGACTAAGAATGGGACCATTGTGAAACTTAAGGTGATTCTAAGTGAGTGAAGAACAAGAGAGTGTAAGGCTTAATAGCTTAATTAATTTACAAGTTATAGGAAATCGGATTGCCTTGGAATATTAAATTGATTTCAAGTATTGATTTTGAACATGAACCTTGAAAAGGGAAACAAATTCTAAGTTAGGATTCATAATGAACCTAAGGACGCATCAATTGACTTAATCCTTGTATTATGATGTTATGGGTCCATGTGAGTGACCATTTGTATATTGATGCTTATATTGGCCTAATGTGGCATATTATGGAATTGTATGAGATTGTGGATCATACATGTTCATGCATAGTGTCTTATGCATTGTGATTGTCCTTGTGGACTGTTGTAAGGCCAAGTTGCCTAGGAGATTGAACACACCTTAGTGCGGGTGCGAATAGACTAGTGTAGGTCATTGGTTGACCTTGGGGGTGTCGGGGTGCGGGTTCCTCATCAATGGGAGGTTGGTAGCTCTCCTGCCCGTGGGGTAGACCGATGCAAATGCACCGACAATTCGGACCGAGACACTGTCCTATATCGTGATCTAGTGTAGAATGTCTGTGCAATGCCATGATTGTGCACGAGAAAATTTATTGATAGCACTGGCCTCGGCCGGAGTCATGAGACATGTCTCCTGATCTTTCTCTCCGACTGTTTGGGTTTAGCTCCATGGAGTAGGACTTTGGGAAAGCATGCATATGAACTGTGATATATTCTGTCATTATTAATGTTTATTTCCTGTAACTGTGACTGATTTGATTATTATTACTGTGATGATTGTCTGATTGTTGTGTTGATTCTTGGAGATACTATTGTGATCTGTCTGCTATTACCTGTTGTTGTTCTACTTTACTATAAATATCGTTGTTATTATAAATTCTTATTATTGCTTACAATTGCATTGCTTTTGTTATAAATTCCGTTGTTGCCGTTAATAAATATATGAACTGTATTGCTTTATGGGCGCTCTGCGCCGTGTCATTTTCTTACTGCCATAATGGTAATGAAGGATGGGTGTCTCACCTCTTTCCTATATCCTTGTATGTCTGTTTTATACTTATATTGTTAAAAGATCGTGAGGAAGATAAGGAGGGACCACACTTTGGTTGATTGGATTGGGCGTTTGGACAAGGTTTCTTCGGCTACGTACGAGTGCAGTTGCGTGGAGGCATTGATGCGACTTGTTGACTGGGACTCCGAGCGTCGTATGTGTATATGGGGTTGCGGCTTTGTCTGCGTAGTAGTACCTATCCATGGGTCACTACCTTTCCCCCTTTTTGTGTTTTATTCCCGCTGTATTTTATTGGACTCTGTAATTATTATATTCTATGTCATCGTGATTTGTGTAAATTGACTATATATATATATATATATATATATATAAGAGATATGATTTTATTTCAGTGGTTGTATCATGGCTTGAATATATTTATATTTCATTCGAGGCTCATATTTTCTACCTATGCAAATTGTCAAAAAAAATATATATATAGACTCTTGAGAATTTAAGTTACTGTTATCATGACTGTGACACACTTGGATTTAGTAACTGTGGTGTAATGACGATTATGCTCTGGTTGCTACATCAAGGGGTGTTACATTAGGTGGTATCAGAGCAGTTCATCCTGTTGAGCCGGGGTATGGACTTGCTATGTTTAGGCATATTAGAATTTGGTCTATTGTGCACTTCCTTGTCTCTTGATTGAGATAATGGGAAAGGAATGCATGACTTGCTGTAGGTTGGATGTTGATAGCTACTGTTATGCAGTTACATGATGTTGAGGACTGGCCTACTCAATATGTAATGTTTTGTGTGTACAGGAAACTATGACTTCTCCTAGGCGTACTGTGTTAGGAAAATAGGAATTCTTTTGTGAGGAGATCAAAGGATTTTGGAAAATCGATCTTCTGGAGAAAGAAATAGCTGGTGTAAGTTAGGTTCGTGAAGCAGTTTGGAAGCAGACAACTTACGAGAGATTACACTGTGGAGGCAGAATGAAGAAGTTCGGGCTGGAAGCTGTTAAGATTCGTAAATTAGCTTGTCTTGCTTGAATGGTGTGCATTATGTGACTTCTTGTGTTTGGCTTCTGAAGGGAGGCAATATTGTTTGAAATAATTACGTTTGTTTTATTGTGTTATGTTTGGTCTGTCTTCGGAGAAGGACACCGGCTCATGGCAGACGTACACATATGAGCATAGGATAAGACCATCGAAGTGTGGCTGCGATCGCAGGAGAAATATGAAGGATAGCTGATGTGACAATTCACCAAGATCAGAGGACCGCACAGTAATGAGAATTGGAAGTTGTGGTTTAAAATCTATTGAAGGAAAGTCAAACTTGGGATAACCATGGACTACCTAGATTCCAAAGGAGGAATAATGGAAAAGCTAACAAGTTAAACGGGAACTACGTTCACGGGTATCGAGAAAGTAACAACAACACCCAACCCGTAGGGAAAGTGCTAGTAGTAGTAGATCCAATCAGAGCTCAACATTTGGAGATCTAAACAAGAGAAGTTACGCCTCAAATGACGATCCGATAATCGCGCTGTATAATTACGGGGTAACCCTTTCCTTTTACAATTTGTGATTGTATGGATCATTTGGATTCATCTCGTATCTTTCTTATCTTTGACGTAGTTGTTTCCATTTCTGTTACTAAGACTTATCGTTGACACTTAAGTTTGTTTAATCTATCCTATTTCTGCTAAAGATTGAACCTTTTGTTGATCTATCTTGCTTACCAAGAATCATACATATTAGATTTCATGATTTCAGAGATTGATCAGTTATTTTCTGGTCATTATCTGCTAGAGCGTTTCGATAAGAACCTTAGTGATTTTCGAAACTAAGGCTTTTGAGTTCGTAACAGCCAACAAAGTTGAAGCCTTGTGAGGGAAAAGAAATCCAAGGATACGTGTTACCTTTTGTAGAGGACAAAAGAAAAAAAAGGAATATGACTGTCACCATTGTAGTCAGTAAGTTTCTTGTGATGAACTACAGTGCTGTCAGTTAAGGAGAAGAATGGGACATCTCAGTGAGATGAACACCATCGTCAAACGAACGAGATTATGATCAAGGGTGAGTATCCTCGGAGAAAGATGTACGTCCTGGTCATCATTAAATTCGCGGGAGATTGAGAATGTCCCCGAAATGATTTCGAATGCGCTATGGGCATTATGGGCATCTCGTGATGCCGTTCGGAATAACAAATCCTCTTGTCGTATTCATGAGTGACATGAATTGTATCTTTTGTCCTTACCTAGAACAGAATTGTCATTGTTATTAATGATGACATTCTGATCTATTCTCGAAAATATGGAGATACACGTTGGACGTCTCGGCATAGTTTTCCCAACTTTAAAAGAGAGAGAGTAAATGCCAAAGTATCAGAGTACAGATTCTTAATTGAGAAGGTTCAGTTTTGGATCATGAAATTCCAAACGAAGGGATTGTTGTGGATTCCCCAGAGATTGAAGCAGTTCTTCAAAGGGAAAGATCGGAGACCGTAAAAGAGACACATAACTGGTGGAATTAGTTAGTTTTATCGAAGAAGACACAAAGATTGAAGGAGTATCAATGGATCCTCCAAGATAGCCGGATATTTTGCTCAGTTTGCAAGAAGAGAATCAAAACTTCTATGGACTAACGCGTGTGAAGAAAGGTTTTAAAGGTCGAGGAGACATTCGAATGCTTGTCAGATTTGGTTCTACCTAATCCCAGGGAACTGTTTGGAGAATTTTATGCTTCACAGTAAAATCTAGGATATGTGTTCATGCAAGGTTGAGAAAGTTGTGACTTACACCTCAAGGTAGTTGAGGACACATTGGGAATTGCCTAACTCATGGTTTGGTGCTAGCCGTAGTTAAAAACTCAAGATATGGCAAAAATACAGAAATAGTGTAAGACTCAAATAATGCTGAAAAAATCAATTAAGCCCAATTTGAGTCTAAACTTACAAAACATAACCAGGCTTAATCAATTAAGTACATAGAGAGAGTAAATGACTAAAAATGAGGGTTTATTAGTGCATAAAATATGTGATTATCAAATTCCCCCACACTTAACTTTTTGCACTCCTGGGCAAAACACATAAGACCAAAGCTAGGAAACAAAGAAAAACGACATAGACTCAAAAGCTAAAAACTCTAAAAGACTTGATGAAGCTAAAAAGAATAAAAGAATGTTACAGATAGAGTGGAGAAAATGTTTGAGAACATTCATCATAAAGGATAATCACTAATATTTGACTAATGTTTTGTTGAAGATTAATCCCAAATGAATGAATTGAATTCATTGTTAGACCTGAACCTTCTCTTTTTCTTCCTGTTGTTTCCAAGCATCCACCTTTATTCTAGACTTTAATAATCCTTCAATTGCAATAATGGTCAGTTTTTTTTTATCATTTTACACACACACACCCACACTTATTCAAGAATAAGGCCAATGGTCTCTTATTCCCTAAGGTTGGGTAAAACATGCTTTTTTTCTCTTATTTTTCTCTCTCTCTTTTTTGAAGGCACGTAATGAGATAAAAACAAGGAATTGTCAAATAAGCTCAAAGGGGTTACACAAGGGAAAATATACAAGGATGGCTATTTGGTCAAAGTAGCTATTTCAAAATGCCTCAATTATATTTATGTATGCATGTGAAAATGTAGCCTAAAAAAGAATCAAAGCAAGTTCTAGAGTAACAATTCCATGAGTGAAAATCACACAAGAAAGAAGAGAATGGTACAGATATTCAATCCATTCATCAATAGACTCAAAATCTCACAAGGCATATTTCTAGAATTCTTAATCCACTATATCAACATTTATATCCAAGCTTGTGATTTTTAAGAAAGAAGACAATTTATGCTAAGATCCAAGAATCCATTTGCTACTTCTGCACAAAATAATTATCTCCTCAACTAAGATGCGTCTCAAGAGTAAACTTACCTCCAAGGAAAAATTTACTTTTTACTCTGCCATCCTTAATTGGTTTTACTACGGATAGGTTTCTGACAGTCATATCACTAAACATACTTCCCAATTTAGATGTGTCTCAGGAGTAAAATTACTCCTTACTCTGCCATCATTCATTGGTTTAGTAAGTCCATGACAATCATATCATAATTTCCAAAAAAGAAAAAAATATTTTTGGTCAACTATCCTTCCCCCCCCAACTAGATCACAACATTGTCCTCAATGTTAAAATATAGATGAGTAAATGATAGAAGATATTACCTTTGGAGAAATCTGACACAAATTTAAACAAAAACAAAGTACAATAAATAAAATCAAAGGTAAAGGAAAACTATAAACAAAGTGTCAAATCTGGTTTTCTTTTCATCCTGCTTCCCTCACTGCTTCCTGCTGACTAATCTATCTGAGCTATTACTAGGTCAGGTTTATGAACAAAAGCTTCTAATTTATCAATCAACTCATCAATAGTAGAAGTAGAGATAAGAAGTTGTCTTGCTGAAGGTGTGATAAATTTCTATTCCACAGCATGGTCAAGAAAAAGTAACAAAATATCAAAGAAATTATTTACATTCAACAAACCTATGGGTTTATGGTGGATGTTCAGTTGGGCCTAAGAGACAATTTGAAAAACTTCTTCGAAGGTACCAAAATCACCTGGTAAGGCAATGAATGCATTAGAGTTTTCAAGCATTATTTTCATTCGTTCATGTATTGATGATACCTTAAGTTCCTCCCCAATTGTCTTTCCAGTGATGTTTTATTAAGCTAAAGGTTCAAGAATGACACCTAAAACCTGATTGCCTCCTATATATGCAGCAAGTGATACAGCACCCATTAATCCACGGTAACCTCCCCCATATACAAGATGAATTTTCCTCGAAGCAAGTGATCGACCAAGAGTGGCAGCTGCGTTTACAAACTCTAAACCCTTCCCATACTTAGACTCACAAAATACATAGATATTTTTAAGTTGACGAACAGAAACACCTTCCATCTCTATACTCACCTTTCTCTCTAAATGATTCTAAGTTAGAGAAAAGTGGAGAAAATGAAGTGTTTAAATAGGAAAAAGAATGGAAAGGGTAATAATAATACCTATAAGGGTAGGTTGGCTGTTGTCAGAAAAGTTTGAAATTAAGAAACACAGAACCTTTTTTTTTATTTTTTTATTTTTTTAATTTTTTTTTACTTCAAGAAAACCATCAAGGTAAAGAAGTCTAGAAACCCCTGAAGGACCCTGCTTAAAGGATCGTCTGTCCAAAACTAAAATACAGCAAAATCATACAAAGATAAAAGAAATATAATAGCAAATGATGACATACCTTTATGTACAATTTTCATGGTGTATCTTTATACTGTGTGTCATGATTGCAGTAGTGACATATCTTTATACTATGTGTCACCAGTGCAGTAGACACTCACGTCCGTTTATTCGAAGAAAAGAGAAAGAAAAAACCATCGTGGGTTTCCATCCTGGGTCTGGAACCTAGAGAGCTCACACTTGGGCTTGTAACATCAACAAAGATGCTAAAATCTGAAACTCGTAATGTCCAAGATCCAGAACATCCCATCCCAGGGCGCTGAGAGCCCCTTCTAATAAAAGATAGGATCAAGCTCAGATGCCTCATACGCTTTGGCAGCCACGGGTTACTTCTCACTAATAACCAGAGTGGGACGCTTCTGCCTATCCATCAACTCCACAGTGCCTGGATGGTAAACATTGAGTTATGGAGTGCGGTTCTCTACAGAGCAAGGTACACGAACTTTTTGAAGGACCAGCGTGCAAAGGTCCACCCAAGTCAATGACGGGTCAACCAAAGGTCGGGGCTTCACAACTAATTAAAGTCATGGTACTCCTTCCGGATCGCCCTTGTTCAAACATTTTTTTTCTTCCTTTTTTTTAGAAAACATAAAGAAGAAGGAGAAGATAATATGTACAGATTATTGTGGATATAGCTCACATTTGCCTCTGGTTTCACGTCCAGTAACGGCTTAAACGCCTTTTATGAGTCGACGATAAGTTTCCCATCCAATGTTCTTATAAAATGGCAAACAGGGTCTTTTAGAATCAGATTCCCAAGACTGTAGCGTTTTCCTTCATCCTTGAAGAGATTCCACAAATTAAGAAATTCACGATGTACAAATCCACAAGAATGCGTCTCAAGAGTCAATAAGATATCATCTAATGACTCCTTACTCAGTCCATTCTTAATGAAGAAAATTTTATCTTCTCTATTTGTGAAAACCATCCCCAAAGAACGACATCACTTGTTATATTCCATCGTGTACATTTGTGACAAACTTGTAACCTTTTTGTTCTTCTCCTTTTAGAATATGAACTTCTTCTAAGACCTGACATGTATGAGTCAAATGAAGTTGAAGACTCACCTGCTAGTCGGACCTTTACTTCAATTATCTAGCGTACATCTTCTGGCATACCCTTGTGCATTAACAGTCTCAATCTTTCACATCTAACTTTATAGATTTTTGTCAGAGCATTTTGAGGGAGAGAAGGAAAATGTTTTCTCAGGTTTGAAAGAATGACATCCATTTTAAAGGAGAATAAGGATTCAGTTATTTTGGAAAACTGAAAAACAAACTGACTTGAGAGTCACAGAGTACCGTTATCTGCCACTTGACCGGCAACACAAAGAACTGCAAAAACAAGGCAACAAAATTAGAATAAATTCTATTCATAACAAGGATCAAAAAGAGAAATGAATTCTACCTCATCAACTTGGTTTTCCAGAAATGGTTTGAGCCTTTGTCCATTGACTTTAAACACATTACCATTCCTAGGATTCTCAATATCTATGGCCCTGATAATCACATATTTTATTCATTAAGAAACCCTTATGTTTATTCATTTACACTCTCCATATTCTTAATTGATTGAGTTTGGTATGATTTTGAGAGTTTGAGCTCAAATTGGTCCAAATTGAATATTTTCAGCATTAATGGGATTTGACACTGTTTCTGTATTTTGGCCATAACTTGAGTTCCTGATATCTGATAATCATGAATTTTACCTTGTAGGAAAGATAGGAGGAAGCTCTACAACTTTAATGAAGAGCTCAAAGTCCAATACAGATGTCTAAGGGACCTAAGTTTACATGGAAGTCAGAATACGGGTTTTGTCACTAGAATCCGAATGGTGTGCACTCATAAAATCATATCTCCAGCTGTAATAATGGAGATGGGCTGAAATTTTGATAGTTGATATTTAAGACCCAAATAAACAACTTTCATGAAGAACACTTTTTGAAAAAATGAAGTCTAGTGGGTCAGTTTGAGCTTGCAAGTTGGATCAGAGGTGCTGAAGTTGGGTTTGAGAAACCTGTGGTATTTGGGCCATATCTTGGGCTGTAGGAAGCCAAATTGGACAATCCAGATATGCATGTTATAACCAAGACAAAGATATACAACTTTCATGAAGAGTACTTTTCATGAATCTGAAGTATAGTTGGTCGTTTTTGGCTTCCAAGTCAGGCACGAAATTTTCGTCCTCAACCACTCCTCTCACCAACCCACTCAACCACTCCACTCACCAACCCACTCAACCACTCCTCTCACCAACCCATTCATCCACCCACTCCCCTTTGTCATTTTGTTACCCTAGACTTCTATAAAAGGGCACCATTGGTTATCATGAACAACAAGTTGTATTCTCCTTCATTTCTCTCATAGTTTCTTCTTGTTTCTTCACAGTTTCTCATAGCTTTTGTATATTTTGATGCTCCCCTTCATGATAATGGAGGGCTAAGCTACTTTCAGTCAATTTGGGACTCTTGAAGAGATTGTGGTTTGGATTCTTGAGACCTTGGTTATGTAATGTATTTGATTTATATTTGAATTCCTTTTCTCTTCTTCTTCTTCTTCTCCTTCTTAATCTTGAATGCATGAATGGTGATTCTGTTTATGTTTAATCTGATTTGATCTTGATTTAAGATTAAGATTTGTGATGAAACTTAGAACTGATTGATCTAAACTAATCACATGACTGAAGATTGAGATTTGTGATGAAGCTTGGAACTGATTGATCTAAACTAATCACGTAATTGAAGAGGTTAGGTTACTGATTGGTGCCTAGGTTAATTGAATTCGGTGCTTAAATTGACATATATCTACATGAATGGTGCGATTGCAGATTTGTGTTTATCACTTGTCAATTGAATTACGACGATTGTCTAGTGTGAATTCTGGATCTAATGTTGAGATCTCGATTAGATCCAAGTTAACCATTCAAATGTGCTTCAAGTGTTTGTTGAAAGGTTTATGATTGAATCCACCCAATCTCGGATAGATTTCTGAATTGACTGTTCTTCTAATCGTTATTTCTCTTTAAATCTTGTCACTGTGATCCTTGAACCATCAAACCCCCCTTTTTTTCTAACTTAACTTAATTTGATCAAATTGCATTTACGATCCTTGAGGAGACGATCCGGTGTTGTTCACTAGACTACAAGTTTAGGTAATAACTTCGGTTATAATTTTGACTGAGTTCGGTGCTCATCAAAATTTTGGCGCCGTTGCCGAGGAGCCGTAAATGTGATATAATCTTTTTAAATTATCATACTAACTCTTTCTTTTTCTTTTTCTTTCATTGTCATTTTGTTGCATTCTGTTGCATTTTAAGGATACAATGGACCATGCATAATGGAGTCAAAACTTGAGGAGTTGGCTTCTTTGGTAAGACATATAGTAGTGAGACAACAATCACCTGTGCAGGAAGCTACACTTGTGTGTAACATTTGTTTTTGTTCATCTCACCCCACATATGCATGCCCTACACTTCAGTATGGTAGTTCTGTTTTTCCAGATCAATTTGTTGCAGTAGCTGGTTATTTACTTGATGAACCACAGTTCCAGCAGCAGCAACAAAGTTATGATCCTTTCTTCAACACATACAACCCTGGCTGGAGAGACTATCCGGATCTGGGATATAGCAAACTGGCATCACAACAGCGCAATCATTGCAATATGAGCAGCTATTTCAATAGATAACAAGTCCAACAACCACAAAACTTGAGCCTTCATTAGAGGACTTGATGAAAACCCAAATTGAGTTCCAACAGAATTTCACTGCCACTATTCAGGATTTAACAACCCAAATTGAGCAGTTGACAATCACTGTTAATGAATTGAGAAGTCAAGAGTCAGACCAACTCTCTTCCCAAACAATTCCTAACTCCCTGCATTCTAATTGTCATATTGATTTACCTGTAGATTTAGTTGAGGAAACTCATGATGAGTTGTGTGCTGAATTTCCTGATTTTATTAGTTTTAATGATTCTATCAATTGCAACTCATGTACTGATTGTGACGGTGATATAGAATGTGTTACGTGTGCTGAGATTTCTACATATTTGAAAGTTGATGATTCTTTTATGCAGCATCTAATGATATTGAAGGGTCTATCAGCAATGCAGTTGTAGAGTCTACAACACATAGGGAGGTGGAGTTGAAGGCCATTGAGGAATTTTCAAAGAAGGAGGAAAGGCAACATATGACAGTAACTACTGAAGTGGATTTTGTTTTTGGGTCATGGTCCAATATAATCAATGAAAGCAGAATTGCCAAATTACACGTGTTGCATGCCATTGGTGAAGTCAAGGAAATTAAGAAAGACCAATGGGACCCCAATGCGAGCCCTCATGCTTCAAGCTTAACTTGGTCATTACACTTCAACCAATGGGACCCTAGTGAAAGCTATCATGTTGTGTCAACCATAACTTGGTCATCACGTTTCAACCAATGGGATCCTGGTGGAGTCTTTTCACCAACCTCACTTAATAAGACCAATGGACACCATCTCAAGCCGAAAAATGTGGAAGTGAAAGTGATGGGCTTTTACCATCCACATTATAAAGATCACTAATAAGTGTCCCAACGTCGAGCTAATGACGTTAAACAAGCGCTTATTGGGAGGCAACCCAACTAGATTTGTTTTCAAGATCTTTGGGGATGGTTTTCACAATCTGAGAAGATAAAAACATACTTCACTTTAAATGGTGAGTAAGGAGTCAATAAGTTATACCCTATTGACTCTTGAGACGCATTCTTGTGGCCTGGTACATCATGAACTTCTTAATTGTGGAATCTCTTCAGAGATGAACAGAAGTGTTACAGTCTTGGGAATCTGACTCTAAAAGACCCGCATTTCCTCTTTAATTTTATATTATTCCAATCATGTTATTTTGGTTTTACATTTTACTCATTTGTTTTGTGAGTTTTCAGGTTCTATTGTAGCTTTGATTCTTACGCATCTTTTCTGCTTGCCATTATCTCGCCCCTCATCAGGTTGTGTTGCTTTTTTCTTTCCATTTTATTTGTCACTTTCACATTGAGGACAATGTTTATATTAAGTGTGGGGGAGAGATTTTAGCATGTTTCTTTTTTGTTAAAAAAAAAAAGGGTTCATTGCATGATTGAATAACTTTTCTCCCTTCTTGAACTGATATGCTTGGTGATGGATGATTGAATTGATGAATTGAGTTTAATGGATGCATACCTTGTGAGATTTTGAGCCTAATGGATGGATTCAACATTTATTCCATTCTCTTCTTTCTTGTGTGATTTTCACTCATGTTAATGATCACTTTAGAACTTGCTTTGATTCTTTTTGAAGCTACATTTCACTTGCATGCATGAACATGATTGAGGCCCTCTTTTCTTAATTAGCTAGTTTAACCAAATAGCCAACCTTGTTTTTAATATGATATCAAGCACTCTTTTGACTTCTTGAAAATTCTCTGATTCCTGCCAACCTTGTATATTTTCCTTTATTTAACCCCTTTGAGCTTATTTGACAATTCCTTATTTCTAGCTCATTATGTGCCTTAAATGAAAAATCGTGTTCTTACTTTACCTTAGGGAATAAAAGAACATTAGCTTGGTTGATGGATGAGTTTTTGAACAAGTGTGGGGGTGTGTGTACAAAATGGTTGTTGAAAAAGGGAAGAGTGCCTAAAAAAAAAAAACGTATGTATATAGTTATATTCATATATATAAAAAAGAAAAGAAAAGAAAAGGATTGGCAAATGAATATGTAAAGGGATATACATTAGAGTTGGGATGAACTTTTATGCTTGTTATTTGAACTCACTCTCATTTGCTTTTATTCTCTTTGGTATTTATCTTCTCATATCCATTTTATCCTCTTCTCATTACCTTGACCTCACTAGAACCTTGAATAAAGTCCTCATGATTTGTGTGTGCATGTGTTTTGAGTAGTAGAGAAGTAGAAGATAAGCAAGCTTATGGTAGTGCAATTTTCATGGGTTGAATTGAGTGAAATACCTACCTTTTAAACACTTGAGAGATTGAGAGGGAATCTTGTGAAGATCTATCATTCTCGATTCATGTTGAAGATACCTTGCTTGTTAGTTTGAGATGTGGAGAATTGTTAACTCATGAATGTTTTGATCCCTTGAACCTTTGGTTGTTCTTCTTGATTGTAAAATTTTGGGCTCTTGAATATCGTTGGAATTTAAATTTTTGTTAATCTCTTATGTCCTTGTTTTGGTCTTGAGTTTTGCCCAGGAGTGCAAAAAGCTAAGTGTGGGAGAATTTGATAATCACATATTTTATTCATTAAGAAACCCTTATGTTTAGTCACTTACACTCTTCATATTCTTAATTGATTGAGTTTGGTATGATTTTGAGAGTTTGAGCTCAAATTGGTCCTAATTGAATATTTTTAGCATTATTGGGATTTGACACTGTTTCTGTATTTTGGCCATAACTTGAGTTCCTGATATCTGATAATCATGAATTTTACCTTGTAGGAAATCTAGGAGGAAGCTCTACAACTTTGGTGAAGAGCTCGAAGTCCAATACAGATGTCTAAGGGACCTAAGTTTACATGGAAGTCAGAATACGGGTTCTGTCACTAGAATCCGAACGGTGTGCACTCATAAAATCATATCTCAAGCTGTAAAAATGGAGATGGGCTGAAATTTTGATAGTTGATAGTTAAGACCCAAATAAACAACTTTCATGAAGAACACTTTTTGAAAAAATGAAGTCTAATGGGCCAGTTTAAGCTTGCAAGTTGGATCAGAGGTGCTGAAGTTGGGTTTGAGAAACCTGTGGTATTTGGGCCATATCTTGGGCTGTAGGAAGCCAAATTGGATGATCCAGATATGCATGTTATAGCCAAGACAAAGATCTACAACTTTCATGAAGAGTACTTTTCATGAATCTGAAGTATAGTTGGTCATTTTTGGCTTCCAAGTTAGGCACGAAATTTTCGTCCTCAACCACTCCTCTCACCAACCCACTCAACCACTCCTCTCACCAACCCACTCAGCCACTCCACTCACCAACCCACTCAACCACTCCTCTCACTAACCCATTCATCCACCCACTCCCCTTTGTCATTTTGTTACCCTAAACTTCTATAAAAGGGCACCATTGGTTATCATGAACAACAAGTTGTATTCTCCTTCATTTCTCTCATAGTTTCTTCTTGTTTCTTCACAGTTTCTCATAGCTTTTGTATATTTTGATGCTCCCCTTCATGATAATGGAGGGCTAAGCTACTTTCAGTCAATTTGGGACTCTTGAAGAGATTGTGGTTTGGATTCTTGAGACCTTGGTTATGTAATGTATTTGATTTATATTTGAATTCCTTTTCTCTTCTTCTCCTTCTTAATCTTGAATGCATGAATGGTGATTCTGTTTATGTTTAATCTGATTTGATCTTGATTTAAGATTAAGATTTGTGATGAAACTTAGAACTGATTGATCTAAACTAATCACATGACTGAAGATTGAGATTTGTGATGAAGCTTGGAACTGATTGATCTAAACTAATCACGTAATTGAAGAGGTTAGGTTACTGATTGGTGCCTAGGTTAATTGAATTCGGTGCTTAAATTGACATATATCTACATGAATGGTGCGATTGTAGATTTGTGTTTATCACTTGTCAATTGAATTCTGGACGATTGTCTAGTGTGAATTCTGGATCTAATGCTGAGATCTCGGTTAGATCCAAGTTAACCATTCAAATGTGCTTCAAGTGTTTGTTGAAAGGTTTATGATTGAATCCACCCAATCTCGGATAGATTTCTTAATTGATTGTTCTTCTAATCGTTATTTCTCTTTAAATCTTGTCACTGTGATCCTTGAACCATCAAACCCCCTTTTTTCTAACTTAACTTAATTTGATCAAATTGCATTTACGATCCTTGAGGAGACGATCCTGTTGTTCACTAGACTACAAGTTTAGGTAATAACTTCGGTTATAATTTTGACTGAGTTCGGTGCTCATCAAAATTTTGGCGCCGTTGTCGAGGAGCCGTAAATGTGATATAATCTTTTTAAATTATCATACTAACTCTTTCTTTTTCTTTTTCTTTCATTGTCATTTTGTTGCGTTACATTCATTTTTAAGGATACAATGGACCATGCATAATGGAGTCAAAACTTGAGGAGTTGGCTTCTTTGGTAAGACATATAGTAGTGAGACAACAATCACTGTGCGGAAGCTACACTTGTGTGTAACATTTGTTTTTGTTCATCTCACCCCACATATGCATGCCCTACACTTCAAGATGGTAGTTCTGTTTTTCCAGATCAATTTGTTGCGAAATGGTGGTTATTTACTTGATGAACCACAGCTCCAAAGAAGAAGCAACAAAGTTATGATCCTTTCTTCAACACATACAACCCTGGTGGAGAGACTATCCGGATCTGGGATATAGCAACCGGCATCACAACAAATGCAATCATTGCAATATGAGCAGACTATTTCAATAGATAACAAGTCCAACAACCACAAAACTTGAGCCTTCATTAGAGGACTTGATGAAAACCCAAATTAAGTTCCAATAGAATTTCATTGCCACTATTCAGGATTTAACAACCCAAATTGAGCAGTTGACAATCACTGTTAATGAATTGAGAAGTCAAGAGTCAGACCAACTCTCTTCCCAAACAATTCCTAACTCCCTGCATTCTAATTGTCATATTGATTTACCTGTAGATTTAGTTGAGGAAACTCATGATGAGTTGTGTGCTGAATTTCCTGATTTTATTAGTTTTAATGATTCTATCAATTGCAACTCATGTACTGATTGTGACGGTGATATAGAATGTGTTACGTGTGCTGAGATTTCTACATATTTGAAAGTTGATGATTCTGTTTATGCAGCATCTAATGATATTGAAGGGTCTATCAGCAATGCAGTTGTAGAGTCTACAACACATAGGGAGGTGGAGTTGAAGGCCATTGAGGAATTTTCAAAGAAGGAGGAAAGGCAACATATGACAGTAACTACTGAAGTGGATTTTGTTTTTGGGTCATGGTCCAATATAATCAATGAAAGCAGAATTGCCAAATTACACGTGTTGCATGCCATTGGTGAAGTCAAGGAAATTAAGAAAGACCAATGGGACCCCAATGGGAGCCCTCATGCTTCAAGCTTAACTTGGTCATTACACTTCAACCAATGGGACCCTAGTGAAAGCTATCATGTTGTGTCAACCATAACTTGGTCATCACGTTTCAACCAATGGGATCCTGGTGGAGTCTTTTCACCAACCTCACTTAATAAGACCAATGGACACCATCTCAAGCCGAAAAATGTGGAAGTGAAAGTGATGGGCTTTTACCATCCACATTATAAAGATCACTAAGAAGTGTCCCAACGTCGAGCTAATGACGTTAAACAAGCGCTTATTGGGAGGCAACCCAACTAGATTTGTTTTCAAGATCTTTGGGGATGGTTTTCACAATCTGAGAAGATAAAAACATACTTCACTTTAAATGGCTGAGTAAGGAGTCAGTAAGTTATACCTTATTGACTCTTGAGACGCATTCTTGTGGCCTGGTACATCATGAACTTCTTAATTGTGGAATCTCTTCAGAGATGAACAAGTGTTACAGATCTTGGGAATCTGACTCTAAAAGACCCGCATTTCCTCTTTAATTTTATATTATTCCAATCATGTTATTTTGGTTTTACATTTTACTCATTTGTTTTGTGAGTTTTCAGGTTCTATTGTAGCTTTGATTCTTACGCATCTTTTACTGCTTTGCCATTATCTCGCCCCTCATCAGGTTGTGTTGCTTTTTTCTTTCCATTTTATTTGTCACTTTCACATTGAGGACAATGTTTATATTAAGTGTGGGGGAGAGATTTTAGCATGTTTCTTTTTTGTTAAAAAAAAAAAGGGTTCATTGCATGATTGAATAACTTTTCTCCCTTCTTGAACTGATATGCTTGGTGATGGATGATTGAATTGATGAATTGAGTTTAATGGATGCATACCTTGTGAGATTTTGAGCCTAATGGATGGATTCAACATTTATTCCATTCTCTTCTTTCTTGTGTGATTTTCACTCATGTTAATGATCACTTTAGAACTTGCTTTGATTCTTTTTGAAGCTACATTTCACTTGCATGCATGAACATGATTGAGGCCCTCTTTCTTAATTAGCTAGTTTAACCAAATAGCCAACCTTGTTTTTAATATGATATCAAGCACTCTTTTGACTTCTTGAAAATTCTCTGATTCCTGCCAACCTTGTATATTTTCCTTTATTTAACCCCTTTGAGCTTATTTGACAATTCCTTATTTCTAGCTCATTATGTGCCTTAAATGAAAAATCGTGTTCTTACTTTACCTTAGGGAATAAAGAACATTAGCTTGGTTGATGGATGAGTTTTTGAACAAGTGTGGGGGTGTGTGTACAAAATGGTTGTTGAAAAAGGGAAGAGTGCCTAAAAAAAAAACGTATGTATATAGTTATATTCATATATATAAAAAAGAAAAGAAAAGAAAAGGATTGGCAAATGAATATGTAAAGGGATATACATTAGAGTTGGGATGAACTTTTATGCTTGTTATTTGAACTCAGCTCTCATTTGCTTTTATTCTCTTTGGTATTTATCTTCTCATATCCATTTTATCCTCTTCTGTTACCTTGACCTCACTAGAACCTTGAATAAAGTCCTCATGATTTGTGTGTGCATGTGTTTTGAGTAGTAGAGAAGTAGAAGATAAGCAAGCTTATGGTAGTGCAATTTTCATGGGTTGAATTGAGTGAAATACCTACCTTTTAAACACTTGAGAGATTGAGAGGGAATCTTGTGAAGATCTATCATTCTCGATTCATGTTGAAGATACCTTGCTTGTTAGTTTGAGATGTGGAGAATTGTTAACTCATGAATGTTTTGATCCCTTGAACCTTTGGTTGTTCTTCTTGATTGTAAAATTTTGGGCTCTTGAATATCGTTGGAATTTAAATTTTTGTTAATCTCTTATGTCCTTGTTTTGGTCTTGAGTTTTGCCCAGAGTGCAAAAAGCTAAGTGTGGGAGAATTTGATAATCACATATTTTATTCATTAAGAAACCCTTATGTTTAGTCACTTACACTCTTCATATTCTTAATTGATTGAGTTTGGTATGATTTTGAGAGTTTGAGCTCAAATTGGTCCTAATTGAATATTTTTAGCATTATTGGGATTTGACACTGTTTCTGTATTTTGGCCATAACTTGAGTTCCTGATATCTGATAATCATGAATTTTACCTTGTAGGAAATCTAGGAGGAAGCTCTACAACTTTGGTGAAGAGCTCGAAGTCCAATACAGATGTCTAAGGGACCTAAGTTTACATGGAAGTCGAATACGGGTTCTGTCACTAGAATCCGAACGGTGTGCACTCATAAAATCATATCTCAAGCTGTAAAAATGGAGATGGGCTGAAATTTTGATAGTTGATAGTTAAGACCCAAATAAACAACTTTCATGAAGAACACTTTTTGAAAAAATGAAGTCTAATGGGCCAGTTTAAGCTTGCAAGTTGGATCAGAGGTGCTGAAGTTGGGTTTGAGAAACCTGTGGTATTTGGGCCATATCTTGGGCTGTAGGAAGCCAAATTGGATGATCCAGATATGCATGTTATAGCCAAGACAAAGATCTACAACTTTCATGAAGAGTACTTTTCATGAATCTGAAGTATAGTTGGTCATTTTTGGCTTCCAAGTTAGGCACGAAATTTTCGTCCTCAACCACTCCTCTCACCAACCCACTCAACCACTCCTCTCACCAACCCACTCACCACTCCACTCACCAACCCACTCAACCACTCCTCTCACTAACCCATTCATCCACCCACTCCCCTTTGTCATTTTGTTACCCTAAACTTCTATAAAAGGGCACCATTGGTTATCATGAACAACAAGTTGTATTCTCCTTTATTTCTCTCATAGTTTCTTCTTGTTTCTTCACAGCTTTCTCATAGCTTTTGTATATTTTGATGCTCCCCTTCATGATAATGGAGGGCTAAGCTACTTTCAGTCAATTTGGGACTCTTGAAGAGATTGTGGTTTGGATTCTTGAGACCTTGGTTATGTAATGTATTTGATTTATATTTGAATTCCTTTTCTCTTCTTCTTCTTCTCTTCTTAATCTTGAATGCATGAATGGTGATTCTGTTTATGTTTAATCTGATTTGATCTTGATTTAAGATTAAGATTTGTGATGAAACTTAGAACTGATTGATCTAAACTAATCACATGACTGAAGATTGAGATTTGTGATGAAGCTTGGAACTGATTGATCTAAACTAATCACGTAATTGAAGAGGTTAGGTTACTGATTGGTGCCTAGGTTAATTGAATTCGGTGCTTAAATTGACATATATCTACATGAATGGTGCGATTGTAGATTTGTGTTTATCACTTGTCAATTGAATTCTGGACGATTGTCTAGTGTGAATTCTGGATCTAATGTTGAGATCTCGATTAGATCCAAGTTAACCATTCAAATGTGCTTCAAGTGTTTGTTGAAAGGTTTATGATTGAATCCACCCAATCTCGGATAGATTTCTGAATTGACTGTTCTTCTAATCGTTATTTCTCTTTAAATCTTGTCACTGTGATCCTTGAACCATCAAACCCCCCTTTTTTTCTAACTTAACTTAATTTGATCAAATTGCATTTACGATCCTTGAGGAGACGATCCGGTGTTGTTCACTAGACTACAAGTTTAGGTAATAACTTCGGTTATAATTTTGATTTGAGTTCGGTGCTCATCAAAATTTTGGCGCCATTCTTGTATAGTGAGGAGCCGTAAATGTGATATAATCTTTTTAAATTATCATACTAACTCTTTCTTTTTCTTTTTCTTTCATTGTCATTTTGTTGCATTCTGTTGCATTTTAAGGATACAATGGACCATGCATAATGGAGTCAAAACTTGAGGAGTTGGCTTCTTTGGTAAGACATATAGTAGTGAGACAACAATCACCTGTGCAGGAAGCTACACTTGTGTGTAACATTTGTTTTTGTTCATCTCACCCCACATATGCATGCCCTACACTTCAGTATGGTAGTTCTGTTTTTCCAGATCAATTTGTTGCAGTAGCTGGTTATTTACTTGATGAACCACAGTTCCAGCAGCAGCAACAAAGTTATGATCCTTTCTTCAACACATACAACCCTGGTGGAGAGACTATCCGGATCTGGGATATAGCAAAATCCGGCATCACAACAGCAGCAATCATTGCAATATGAGCAGGCTATTTCAATAGATAACAAGTCCAACAACCACAAAACTTGAGCCTTCATTAGAGGACTTGATGAAAACCCAAATTGAGTTCCAACAGAATTTCACTGCCACTATTCAGGATTTAACAACCCAAATTGAGCAGTTGACAATCACTGTTAATGAATTGAGAAGTCAAGAGTCAGACCAACTCTCTTCCCAAACAATTCCTAACTCCCTGCATTCTAATTGTCATATTGATTTACCTGTAGATTTAGTTGAGGAAACTCATGATGAGTTGTGTGCTGAATTTCCTGATTTTATTAGTTTTAATGATTCTATCAATTGCAACTCATGTACTGATTGTGACGGTGATATAGAATGTGTTACGTGTGCTGAGATTTCTACATATTTGAAAGTTGATGATTCTGTTTATGCAGCATCTAATGATATTGAAGGGTCTATCACAATGCAAGTTGTAGAGTCTACAACACATAGGGAGGTGGAGTTGAAGGCCATTGAGGAATTTTCAAAGAAGGAGGAAAGGCAACATATGACAGTAACTTCATCGAAGTGGATTTTGTTTTTGGGTCATGGTCCAATATAATCAATGAAAGCGAGAATTGCCAAATTACACGTGTTGCATGCCATTGGTGAAGTCAAGGAAATTAAGAAAGACCAATGGGACCCCAATGGGAGCCCTCATGCTTCAAGCTTAACTTGGTCATTACACTTCAACCAATGGGACCCTAGTGAAAGCTATCATGTTGTGTCAACCATAACTTGGTCATCACGTTTCAACCAATGGGATCCTGGTGGAGTCTTTTCACCAACCTCACTTAATAAGACCAATGGACACCATCTCAAGCCGAAAAATGTGGAAGTGAAAGTGATGGGCTTTTACCATCCACATTATAAAGATCACTAATAAGTGTCCCAACGTCGAGCTAATGACGTTAAACAAGCGCTTATTGGGAGGCAACCCAACTAGATTTGTTTTCAAGATCTTTGGGGATGGTTTTCACAATCTGAGAAGATAAAAACATACTTCACTTTAAATGGCTGAGTAAGGAGTCAAGTAAGTTATACCCTATTGACTCTTGAGACGCATTCTTGTGGCCTGGTACATCATGAACTTCTTAATTGTGGAATCTCTTCGAGATGAACAGTAAGTGTTACAGATCTTGGGAATCGACTCTAAAAGACCCGCATTTCCTCTTTAATTTTATATTATTCCAATCATGTTATTTTGGTTTTACATTTTACTCATTTGTTTTGTGAGTTTTCGTTTCTATTGTAGCTTTGATTCTTACGCATCTTTTCTCGCTTGCCATTATCTCGCCCTTCTCATCGGTTGTGTTGCTTTTTCTTTCCATTTTATTTGTCACTTTCACATTGAGGACAATGTTTATATTAAGTGTGGGGAGAGATTTTAGCATGTTTCTTTTTTGTTAAAAAAAAAAAGGGTTCATTGCATGATTGAATAACTTTTCTCCCTTCTTGAACTGATATGCTTGGTGATGGATGATTGAATTGATGAATTGAGTTTAATGGATGCATACCTTGTGAGATTTTGAGCCTAATGGATGGATTCAACATTTATTCCATTCTCTTCTTTCTTGTGTGATTTTCACTCATGTTAATGATCACTTTAGAACTTGCTTTGATTCTTTTTGAAGCTACATTTCACTTGCATGCATGAACATGATTGAGGCCCTCTTTCTTAATTAGCTAGTTTAACCAAATAGCCAACCTTGTTTTTAATATGATATCAAGCACTCTTTTGACTTCTTGAAAATTCTCTGATTCCTGCCAACCTTGTATATTTTCCTTTATTTAACCCCTTTGAGCTTATTTGACAATTCCTTATTTCTAGCTCATTATGTGCCTTAAATGAAAAATCGTGTTCTTACTTTACCTTAGGGAATAAAAGAACATTAGCTTGGTTGATGGATGAGTTTTTGAACAAGTGTGGGGGTGTGTGTACAAAATGGTTGTTGAAAAAGGGAAGAGTGCCTAAAAAAAAAAAATATGTATATAGTTATATTCATATATATAAAAAAGAAAAGAAAAGAAAAGGATTGGCAAATGAATATGTAAAGGGATATACATTAGAGTTGGGATGAACTTTTATGCTTGTTATTTGAACTCAGCTCTCATTTGCTTTTATTCTCTTTGGTATTTATCTTCTCATATCCATTTTATCCTCTTCTCATTACCTTGACCTCACTAGAACCTTGAATAAAGTCCTCATGATTTGTGTGTGCATGTGTTTTGAGTAGTAGAGAAGTAGAAGATAAGCAAGCTTATGGTAGTGCAATTTTCATGGGTTGAATTGAGTGAAATACCTACCTTTTAAACACTTGAGAGATTGAGAGGAATCTTGTGAAGATCTATCATTCTCGATTCATGTTGAAGATACCTTGCTTGTTAGTTTGAGATGTGGAGAATTGTTAACTCATGAATGTTTTGATCCCTTGAACCTTTGGTTGTTCTTCTTGATTGTAAAATTTTGGGCTCTTGAATATCGTTGGAATTTAAATTTTTGTTAATCTCTTATGTCCTTGTTTTGGTCTTGAGTTTTGCCCAGGAGTGCAAAAAGCTAAGTGTGGGAGAATTTGATAATCACATATTTTATTCATTAAGAAACCCTTATGTTTAGTCACTTACACTCTTCATATTCTTAATTGATTGAGTTTGGTATGATTTTGAGAGTTTGAGCTCAAATTGGTCCTAATTGAATATTTTTAGCATTATTGGGATTTGACACTGTTTCTACGTATTTTGGCCATAACTTGAGTTCCTGATATCTGATAATCATGAATTTTACCTTGTAGGAAATCTAGGAGGAAGCTCTACAACTTTGGTGAAGAGCTCGAAGTCCAATACAGATGTCTAAGGGACCTAAGTTTACATGGAAGTCGAATACGGGTTCTGTCACTAGAATCCGAACGGTGTGCACTCATAAAATCATATCTCAAGCTGTAAAAATGGAGATGGGCTGAAATTTTGATAGTTGATAGTTAAGACCCAAATAAACAACTTTCATGAAGAACACTTTTTGAAAAAATGAAGTCTAATGGGCCAGTTTAAGCTTGCAAGTTGGATCAGAGGTGCTGAAGTTGGGTTTGAGAAACCTGTGGTATTTGGGCCATATCTTGGGCTGTAGGAAGCCAAATTGGATGATCCAGATATGCATGTTATAGCCAAGACAAAGATCTACAACTTTCATGAAGAGTACTTTTCATGAATCTGAAGTATAGTTGGTCATTTTTGGCTTCCAAGTTAGGCACGAAATTTTCGTCCTCAACCACTCCTCTCACCAACCCACTCAACCACTCCTCTCACCAACCCACTCACCACTCCACTCACCAACCCACTCAACCACTCCTCTCACTAACCCATTCATCCACCCACTCCCCTTTGTCATTTTGTTACCCTAAACTTCTATAAAAGGGCACCATTGGTTATCATGAACAACAAGTTGTATTCTCCTTCATTTCTCTCATAGTTTCTTCTTGTTTCTTCACAGTTTCTCATAGCTTTTGTATATTTTGATGCTCCCCTTCATGATAATGGAGGGCTAAGCTACTTTCAGTCAATTTGGGACTCTTGAAGAGATTGTGGTTTGGATTCTTGAGACCTTGGTTATGTAATGTATTTGATTTATATTTGAATTCCTTTTCTCTTCTTCTTCTTCTTCTTAATCTTGAATGCATGAATGGTGATTCTTTTATGTTTAATCTGATTTGATCTTGATTTAAGATTAAGATTTGTGATGAAACTTAGAACTGATTGATCTAAACTAATCACATGACTGAAGATTGAGATTTGTGATGAAGCTTGGAACCGATTGATCTAAACTAATCACGTAATTGAAGAGGTTAGGTTACCGATTGGTGCCTAGGTTAATTGAATTCGGTGCTTAAATTGACATATATCTACATGAATGGTGCGATTGTAGATTTGTGTTTATCACTTGTCAATTGAATTACGACGATTGTCTAGTGTGAATTCTGGATCTAATGTTGAGATCTCGATTAGATCCAAGTTAACCATTCAAATGTGCTTCAAGTGTTTGTTGAAAGGTTTATGATTGAATCCACCCAATCTCGGATAGATTTCGGAATTGATTGTTCTTCTAATCGTTATTTCTCTTTAAATCTTGTCACCGTGATCCTTGAACCATCAAACCCCCTTTTTTCTAACTTAACTTAATTTGATCAAATTGCATTTACGATCCTTGAGGAGACGATCCTGTTGTTCACTAGACTACAAGTTTAGGTAATAACTTCGGTTATAATTTTGACCGAGTTCGGTGCTCATCAAAATTTTGGCGCCGCTGTTTAGGAGCCGTAAATGTGATATAATCTTTTTAAATTATCATACTAGCTCTTTCTTTTTCTTTTTCTTTCATTGTCATTTTGTTGCATTCTCGTTGCATTTTAAGGATACAATGGACCATGCATAATGGAGTCAAAACTTGAGGAGTTGGCTTCTTTGGTAAGACATATAGTAGTGAGACAACAATCACATTGCAGGCAGAAGCTACACTTGTGTGTAACATTTGTTTTTGTTCATCTCACCCCACATATGCATGCCCTACACTTCAAGATGGTAGTTCTGTTTTCCAGATCAATTTGTTGCGTAAAGAAATGGTTATTTACTTGATGAACCACGGTTCAAAGAAGAAAGAACAAAGTTATGATCCTTTCTTCAACACATACAACCCTGGCTGGAGAGACTATCCGGATCTGGGATATAGCAAACCGGCATCACAACAGCAGCAATCATTGCAATATGAGCAGCTATTTCAATAGATAACAAGTCCAACAACCACAAAACTTGAGCCTTCATTAGAGGACTTGATGAAAACCCAAATTGAGTTCCAACAGAATTTCACTGCCACTATTCAGGATTTAACAACCCAAATTGAGCAGTTGACAATCACTGTTAATGAATTGAGAAGTCAAGAGTCAGACCAACTCTCTTCCCAAACAATTCCTAACTCCCTGCATTCTAATTGTCATATTGATTTACCTGTAGATTTAGTTGAGGAAACTCATGATGAGTTGTGTGCTGAATTTCCTGATTTTATTAGTTTTAATGATTCTATCAATTGCAACTCATGTACTGATTGTGACGGTGATATAGAATGTGTTACGTGTGCTGAGATTTCTACATATTTGAAAGTTGATGATTCTGTTTATGCAGCATCTAATGATATTGAAGGGTCTATCAGCAATGCAGTTGCAGAGTCTACAACACATAGGGAGGTGGAGTTGAAGGCCATTGAGGAATTTTCAAAGAAGGAGGAAAGGCAGCATATGACAGTAACTACTGAAGTGGATTTTGTTTTTGGGTCATGGTCCAATATAATCAATGAAAGCAGAATTGCCAAATTACACGTGTTGCATGCCATTGGTGAAGTCAAGGAAATTAAGAAAGACCAATGGGACCCCAATGGGAGCCCTCATGCTTCAAGCTTAACTTGGTCATTACACTTCAACCAATGGGACCCTAGTGAAAGCTATCATGTTGTGTCAACCATAACTTGGTCATCACGTTTCAACCAATGGGATCCTGGTGGAGTCTTTTCACCAACCTCACTTAATAAGACCAATGGACACCATCTCAAGCCGAAAAATGTGGAAGTGAAAGTGATGGGCTTTTACCATCCACATTATAAAGATCACTAATAAGTGTCCCAACGTCGAGCTAATGACGTTAAACAAGCGCTTATTGGGAGGCAACCCAACTAGATTTGTTTTCAAGATCTTTGGGGATGGTTTTCACAATCTGAGAAGATAAAAACATACTTCACTTTAAATGGCTGAGTAAGGAGTCAGTAAGTTATACCCTATTGACTCTTGAGACGCATTCTTGTGGCCTGGTACATCATGAACTTCTTAATTGTGGAATCTCTTCAGAGATGAACAGAAGTGTTACAGTCTTGGGAATCTGACTCTAAAAGACCCGCATTTCCTCTTTAATTTTATATTATTCCAATCATGTTATTTTGGTTTTACATTTTACTCATTTGTTTTGTGAGTTTTCAGGTTCTATTGTAGCTTTGATTCTTACGCATCTTTTCTGCTTGCCATTATCTCGCCCCTCATCAAGTTGTGTTGCTTTTTTTTCTTTCCATTTTATTTGTCACTTTCACATTGAGGACAATGTTTATATTAAGTGTGGGGAGAGATTTTAGCATGTTTCTTTTATTTTTCTTTGTTAAAAAAAAAAAGGGTTCATTGCATGATTGAATAACTTTTCTCCCTTCTTGAACTGATATGCTTGGTGATGGATGATTGAATTGATGAATTGAGTTTAATGGATGCATACCTTGTGAGATTTTGAGCCTAATGGATGGATTCAACATTTATTCCATTCTCTTCTTTCTTGTGTGATTTTCACTCATGTTAATGATCACTTTAGAACTTGCTTTGATTCTTTTTGAAGCTACATTTCACTTGCATGCATGAACATGATTGAGGCCCTCTTTCTTAATTAGCTAGTTTAACCAAATAGCCAACCTTGTTTTTAATATGATATCAAGCACTCTTTTGACTTCTTGAAAATTCTCTGATTCCTGCCAACCTTGTATATTTTCCTTTATTTAACCCCTTTGAGCTTATTTGACAATTCCTTATTTCTAGCTCATTATGTGCCTTAAATGAAAAATCGTGTTCTTACTTTACCTTAGGGAATAAAAGAACATTAGCTTGGTTGATGGATGAGTTTTTGAACAAGTGTGGGGGTGTGTGTACAAAATGGTTGTTGAAAAAGGGAAGAGTGCCTAAAAAAAAAACGTATGTATATAGTTATATTCATATATATAAAAAAGAAAAGAAAAGAAAAGGATTGGCAAATGAATATGTAAAGGGATATACATTAGAGTTGGGATGAACTTTTATGCTTGTTATTTGAACTCAGCTCTCATTTGCTTTTATTCTCTTTGGTATTTATCTTCTCATATCCATTTTATCCTCTTCTCATTACCTTGACCTCACTAGAACCTTGAATAAAGTCCTCATGATTTGTGTGTGCATGTGTTTTGAGTAGTAGAGAAGTAGAAGATAAGCAAGCTTATGGTAGTGCAATTTTCATGGGTTGAATTGAGTGAAATACCTACCTTTTAAACACTTGAGAGATTGAGAGGGAATCTTGTGAAGATCTATCATTCTCGATTCATGTTGAAGATACCTTGCTTGTTAGTTTGAGATGTGGAGAATTGTTAACTCATGAATGTTTTGATCCCTTGAACCTTTGGTTGTTCTTCTTGATTGTAAAATTTTGGGCTCTTGAATATCGTTGGAATTTAAATTTTTGTTAATCTCTTATGTCCTTGTTTTGGTCTTGAGTTTTGCCCAGAGTGCAAAAAGCTAAGTGTGGGAGAATTTGATAATCACATATTTTATTCATTAAGAAACCCTTATGTTTAGTCACTTACACTCTTCATATTCTTAATTGATTGAGTTTGGTATGATTTTGAGAGTTTGAGCTCAAATTGGTCCTAATTGAATATTTTTAGCATTATTGGGATTTGACACTGTTTTTGTATTTTGGCCATAACTTGAGTTCTGATATCTGATAATCATGAATTTTACCTTGTAGGAAATCTAGGAGGAAGCTCTACAACTTTGGTGAAGAGCTCGAAGTCCAATACAGATGTCTAAGGGACCTAAGTTTACATGGAAGTCGAATACGGGTTCTGTCACTAGAATCCGAACGGTGTGCACTCATAAAATCATATCTCAAGCTGTAAAAATGGAGATGGGCTGAAATTTTGATAGTTGATAGTTAAGACCCAAATAAACAACTTTCATGAAGAACACTTTTTGAAAAAATGAAGTCTAATGGGCCAGTTTAAGCTTGCAAGTTGGATCAGAGGTGCTGAAGTTGGGTTTGAGAAACCTGTGGTATTTGGGCCATATCTTGGGCTGTAGGAAGCCAAATTGGATGATCCAGATATGCATGTTATAGCCAAGACAAAGATCTACAACTTTCATGAAGAGTACTTTTCATGAATCTGAAGTATAGTTGGTCATTTTTGGCTTCCAAGTTAGGCACGAAATTTTCGTCCTCAACCACTCCTCTCACCAACCCACTCAACCACTCCTCTCACCAACCCACTCAGCCACTCCACTCACCAACCCACTCAACCACTCCTCTCACTAACCCATTCATCCACCCACTCCCCTTTGTCATTTTGTTACCCTAAACTTCTATAAAAGGGCACCATTGGTTATCATGAACAACAAGTTGTATTCTCCTTCATTTCTCTCATAGTTTCTTCTTGTTTCTTCACAGTTTCTCATAGCTTTTGTATATTTTGATGCTCCCCTTCATGATAATGGAGGGCTAAGCTACTTTCAGTCAATTTGGGACTCTTGAAGAGATTGTGGTTTGGATTCTTGAGACCTTGGTTATGTAATGTATTTGATTTATATTTGAATTCCTCTTCTCTTCTTCTTCTTCTTCTCCTTCTTAATCTTGAATGCATGAATGGTGATTCTGTTTATGTTTGATCTGATTTGATCTTGATTTAAGATTAAGATTTGTGATGAAACTTAGAACTGATTGATCTAAACTAATCACATGACTGAAGATTGAGATTTGTGATGAAGCTTGGAACTGATTGATCTAAACTAATCACGTAATTGAAGAGGTTAGGTTACTGATTGGTGCCTAGGTTAATTGAATTCGGTGCTTAAATTGACATATATCTACATGAATGGTGCGATTGTAGATTTGTGTTTATCACTTGTCAATTGAATTCTGGACGATTGTCTAGTGTGAATTCTGGATCTAATGTTGAGATCTCGATTAGATCCAAGTTAACCATTCAAATGTGCTTCAAGTGTTTGTTGAAAGGTTTATGATTGAATCCACCCAATCTCGGATAGATTTCTGAATTGACTGTTCTTCTAATCGTTATTTCTCTTTAAATCTTGTCACTGTGATCCTTGAACCATCAAAACCCCCCTTTTTTCTAACTTAACTTAATTTGATCAAATTGCATTTACGATCCTTGAGGAGACGATCCGGTGTTGTTCACTAGACTACAAGTTTAGGTAATAACTTCGGTTATAATTTTGACTGAGTTCGGCGCTCGTCAGGCCCCATGAGGATATACATGTTTGACAACAAAAGGACCACTCCACCTAGATCTCAATTTTACAGGGAATAGGTGCAGGCAAGAATTATAAAGCAGAATTTTTTGACCAATTTCAAAAGATTTTCTCAAAATTGTCTTGTCATGAAAAGCTTTTGTTCTGGCTTTATAAATCTTTGAGTTTTCATATGCATCATTTCTCAATTCCTCAAGTTCATTTAATTGCAATTTGCGTATCTTGCAAGCATCATCAAGATTTAGATTGAAAGCTTTAATGGCTCAAAATGCTTTGTGTTCCAATTCTACAGGCAAGTGACAAGGCTTTCTATAGACTAATCAATAGGGTGACATGCCCAAAGATGTTTTGAAAGCAGTGTGGTAAGTCCAAAGTGCATCGTTTAGTCTTAAAGACCAATCTTTACGATTTGGGTTAACCGTTTTTTTCAAAATTTGTTTAATCTCCCTATTTGCTAATTCAACTTATCCACTTGTCTGAGGGTGCTAAGGGGTGGCAATTTTATGTGTAATACCATATTTCTTCATTAAAGATTCAAATTGTTTATTGTAAAAATGTGTTCCCCCATCACTGATGATAGCTCAAGGGATTCCAAATTGATACAAGATATTTTCTTTTCAAAATTTGAGAACAGTTTTATGATCATTGTGTCGGCATGGAATCACCTCAATCCATTTTGAGACATAATCAACTGCAACCAAAATATACACAAATCCAAATGAAAATAGAAATGAGCCCATGAAATTAATTCCCCAATAATAAAAAATTTCAATGACAAGGATGGGGTTCAGAGGCATCATGTTTCTTTTTGAAATTAAACCCAATTTTTGACAATTTTCACAACTTTTGCAAAAAATATAGCAATCTTTAAATAAAGTGGGCTAATAAAATCCACACTGTAAGATTTTTGTTGTTGTTTTCTTTGAAGAAAAGTGACCTCTACATGCTTTTGAGTGACAAAATTTAATGACACTACCTACCTCACTGTCGGGCACACATCTCCGAAAGATTTAGTCAGGACAATATTTGAACAAGTATAGATTATCCCAATAAAAATTTTTCACCTCTGTCAAAAATTTCTTTCTATCTTAGTGCGTCCATTGAGGCAACATCTTTCCTGTTACAAGAAAGTTGACTATGTTAGCAAACTAAGGCATGGAATTGACAAAAAATAAAAATTCATCGGGAAAAGAATCATTGATGGGTGTGCTATCAAAAGGTGAGCCTATAGTAAGTCTGGACAAATGATCAGCGATAACATTTTCGGCTTATTTCTTATCTTTTATTGTGATGTTGAATTCTTGAAGCAACAAGATCCACCATATCAATCTTGGTTTGGCATCCTGCTTAGACATCAAATATCTAATAGCAGTATGATCGGTGAAAATCATAATAGAAGAACCAATTAAGTAAGATCGAAATTTGTCCAGTGCAAAAATTACAGCAAGTAGTTCTTTTTTAGTAGTGGTGTAATTCATTTGTGCACTATTTAAAGTTCTACTTGCATAACAAATCACATGAGGCTTACCTTCCTTTCTTTGGCCCAAAACAACACCCACAGCAAAATCACTAGCATCACACATCAACTTAAAAGACAAAGACCAGTTAGGAGATTGCATGATAAGAGCAGATGTCAAAAGACTAATTAATTTTTCAAAAGATTTTTGACATTCTTGAGTCCAATCAAATGGTGCACCTTTCAATAGAAGATTACATAATGGTCTAAATATGACATTAAAGTCCTTTATAAATCTTCTATAAAAACCTGCATGTCCTAAAAAGGAACGAACTTCTTTGACTGTTTTTGGGGAAGGCAAATGAGCAATTAATTCAACTTTAGCCTTATCAATTTCAATTCCTTTAGAAGATATCACATGACCTAACACTATTCCTGAGGTAACCATGTAATGACATTTTTTCCAATTTAGCACAAATCCTTTTTCTTCGCATCTTTTAAGAACTTTTTTCCAAATTATCAAGACAATTTTCAAAAGAATTTTTAAAAACTGTCAGATCATCCATGAAAACCTCTAAATAATACTCAATCATGTCACTAAAAATGCTTAACATGCATCTTTGGAATGTTACCGGAGCATTACAAAAGCCAAAATGCATTCTTCTATATGCAAAAGTACCAAATGGACATGTAAAAGTGTTCTTTTCTTGATCTTACAATGCAATTGGTATTTGATTATAACCTGAATAACCATCAAGAAAACAGTAGTATGGATGTCCTGCTACCTTTTCCAGAATTTGATCAAGAAATGGCAAGGGGAAATGATCTTTCTTAGTAGCAGCATTTAATTTTCTAAAATCAATACACATACGCCAACTAGATGAGACTCGCGTAGGTATTAATTCACCCTTATCATTTTCAACCACTGTTATTCTAGATTTCTTAGGCACAACTTGTGTAGGGCTTACCCATTGGCTATCAGAGATAGGATAGATAATTCCAACATCAAGCAATTTAAGGACTTCAGCTCTAACTACCTCTTTCATGTGTGGATTTAATCTTCTTTGAGGTTATTGAGAAGTTTTAACATTATCCTCTAAATGTATTCTATGTATACAAATTAATAGATTAATACCTTTTATGTCTTTTAATGTCCATCCAATTGCACTTTTATGCCTTTTAAGTACTTCTGTTAACATACCTTCTTGTTCTTCAGTAAGAGACGAGGAAATTACCACTGGAAAGCTTTGCTCTTCTCCCAAAAATGTGTACTTCAACTCAGCAGGTTGTTACCAAGTGGCTTCCAGTACTCAAGAGGGGGTGAATTGAGTATTAAAAACTTTTCACAAAAGCGTAAACAAATTAAATATGCTCATAATAAAATGTTAAAATGGCATGAAAATAAAAGAAAAGAAGAAGAATAGCCAATAAGTATATTGCAAGAGATAATAAAATAAATGCAGATAAATAAAAAGATTAAGGATAAGAAAAGCATGCGCAATATTTATCCTAGTTCGACCACTAACCACTTATGGCCTACGTCCAATTCCCGAAACATAGTTCAAGATTTTTCACTATTCAAGACAAGCTTAAAGCAGGTGTTCGTGACCTTTACAATCTAGAGCACTTTTCACACACAGAGAAACTCTACCCTTATGCTAAAACCTCAAACAGTCATGGATACCTCACCCTTACACAAACCTTCAAGGGATACCTCACCCTTGTTACAAAGCCTTTGAGGGATACATCACCCTCTCAGAAATACAGCAAAAAATAGATGAAAAATAAACTCTCACAAAGAGTAAATATCACAAGTTGAAGCACTATAGAGCTCTCTAAGGATATCTCAGAATTTTACCAAAAGAGCACAGAAAATAAAAGAGAAAATTGTAAACCACGTTTTAGCATAAGCAACATAAGTTCAGATTGTCTGGGGCTTGCAGAAGTGACCCAAGGTCTCTATTTATAGAGCATTTGAGCACAAATGTCCGTTGGAAGCATTTAATGTGATAATTAATGCTCAAACGTTTATGTATGAATTCAAAATTCAAAATAGAGTCTCGTGGGTTATTCGAATACCACTATTTTCATTTCTTATAAAAAAACAGTTCAGAAGCAGGTTATTCGAATACCATAAGGGTGTATTCGAATACCTCTATTTTAAACACATTGTAAAAATTGTTTAGAAAGATGTTATTCGAATACCTATAAGGTTATTCGAATACCTCTATTTAAAACCAACATTTTGTAATCAGGTTATTCGAATACCACATGGGTTATTCGAATAACTCGTATAAAAACATGAAAACGTATTGAAATAGAAGCAGGTTATTCGAATACCTTAATAGGTTATTCGAATACCTCTGTTGAAAGTCATTTAAAAACACATTAGAAAACATATCAGGTGATTTTTGAAATTCCACAAACTCTTAGATTTTTCAAAGCCATATTAAAACTTTAATTTAGTTTGTAAGAAAATATATTTTTAGATCTTTGAAGTTAAACAAAGAGATATCCTATAAAAGCTCTGTACAAAGGAGATCCTAAGTCCAAAGAGATATCCTATAAAAGCTCTGTACAAAGGAGATCCTAAGTCCTAAAGCTAATCTTGAAGATCTTGGACTCAGTCTTCTCATCATCTTCATGTTTGTTATCATCAAAACTCATCTTCATTATTGCATGGCAATCATATTTTCCCTTTTTTTTATGATGACAAACTATCATTGAGAAAAGCATTAGTTTATATAAATTAGAATTCAAAGAAGTAGGTTAAGAGACTTACTCTCCTCTTTTGAAAGAGATATTTTAATATCAAAGATAAGCACATTCTACCCCTTTCTTTTGGAATCCAATAGCCAGTGTTAATCCAGTTTAACCTGTCTTTTCTTAAATAAGATTGATTAATTTCTCCCCCTTTTGGCATGATAAAAAAAGGATACACATAAACAATTGGCATGTAATAAACAATAAACAATTTAATTTACAACAGATTGATCAAAGTACTCATTGCATTAAATATGATTTGGCCAAGTACATATACAATTCCATCCAAAAAAAATAGCCAATACAATAAACAGCCAAAAAACTAGAACTAAGCAGCATATCCAAAGCGAGTCCTAGAAATAGGCATATGGTGGCGGAGGAGAAGAGGCAGGTTCGTTGCCAGACAGCAGAGCTCGAAGTGCAACCTATTCACGCTCAACACCAGCTAATCTGTCAAACAGAATAGTGAAGGTGTTCTTTATATAAGCTCTGTTATCCAACAGAGAAGCCAAGATTTGTTCATTGGTGACAAGAGCAGGAGCAGGAATATCCGCAGTAGCAGTAGCAGCAGCAGGGGCAGCATGATCAGCTGGTTCATCTTGAGGGTCAGCCTCATCATCTTCAACTTCAACTGAGAACACCCAGCCTTCATCGATCTTGATCATCTTCATTTTGTTGAGGGTAAAGGACCTAAACACGTGATGATGGGTCAGCGAAGTTGCTCACTCAGTTTCTAGAATCTGAGGATACTTGCCTAGGAAGGCAGTGATGATCACTCCATAGGGTAGCTCAGATCTCTCTTTACCTTTTGCCCTCATCATATGTTTCATGATGAAGACGGGCCAATTAATCTGGTATCCTTTCTTTATGACCCACAACATGAACACATCATCTTCACTCAGGTAGGTGTAGTTCCCACCTCTAGGAGCTAGGATGTGAGCATAAGCATAATGTAGGAGCCTGTCCTGGCTCTTCATCATCCCTCCTTTGACTCCCTTTTGAGTCGAAGGTAATGCCAACCCAGGTCTCAGAACATCTTCAATTGCTCTGTTGTTGTTGAATTGCTGGAGAAGCGTTTCTTCATCTTCTTCAATGTTGCGGCCAATTGACTACAACCCAAACAATTGAACCCAATCCTCGGATGTGATCACAATGTGTTGGTCACAAACATTGGAGTGTAGCTCCTAACCTTCAATCTTCAGGTTACAATAGAACATCTTGACCAGGTCGGGATATAGAACGACCTTGTAAGAATAGAACCGAAGAACGCCTTGGTGATTTAGCTGGTTCAGAAAGTCAAAACCACCTTCTCTTTTGAAGAACCCCAAGTCGAGATACTTCAGTTGCACTAGGTTACGCTCCCGAAAGTGTGTAATGAAGTGCCTAAGCTCTTGCTCGTTAGAGGAAAGCCTTCGAAGGTCCAGCTGGTTGTTGCATGGAGCCATCTTTGTGCGAGGACGCTTTGAGCGAGAAGAGGAAAACGCCATTGATAGAAGTGAAATGGAGGTAAGAAAGGTAGTGGATAGAACAAAGGTGAAATACGATGGGGTACAGAGAGAAGAGAGAAACCAGAAGGTTTTGAAACAGAGAGAAATGAGAGAAAGGGTATTCGAATGACCGAACGGATACGAAGGGGGGGTATATAAAGAATACCCAAAGTCTATTCGAATACCATGAGATGTGAATAGAATGGTTGGGAAAGATCAAAGGATGCACCTTTCTAATAGAAGGTATTCGAATAACTACCCAGTTTGGCTTGGCTGCCAACCATGGTTATTCGAATACCTATTACTGTATTTGAATACCCATCACAGAAAAGAAGGCAAGGTAGATGCAAGTATTCGAATGCCTTGGAAGTTATTCGAATACTCCAGAAAGCATGTGAGAAACACTGATAAAGATATGTCTCGGGTTATTCGAATAACTACTTAGTTATTCGAATACACCAGCTTAAAAAAAACATAAGAATACTATACTGATGTATGGTATTCGAATAGCCATAGGTCTATTCGAATAGACCAATTAGAAAATCACAGATTCACACGTATAAAAGCAATGGTATTCGAATACCATAGGAAGGTATTCGAATAACTTAAACAAAAAAACACATATTTTCATGTCCAGAAATGTCTATTGAGAAACGAAAAACTTACCTTTTGATTGAGTACCTACAAAAAAGATTTCAGGATATCTCCGACACTCAAGTCAGTAACAATTCAAGAAAGATAACATCATAATTAAACAAATAACTACAAGCAATTATATGTTGGATTGATCAATTATGTCCAATTCTCCTCTAATATAAAAGAATGCTTCTTTTGCTAGGGTTTAGTGAAAATATCTGCAAGTTGCTTAGATGTTTCAATAAATTCAAGAATGCAGTCCCCTTTTTGTACATGATCTCTAATAAAATGATGTCTTATCTCTATATGTTTTGTTCTAGAATGCAAAATGGGATTCTTAGAGAGGTTTATTACATTAGTGTTATCACATCTTATCGAGATGTGATCAAGCTGAAGACCATAGTCTAGAAGTTGTTGCTTCATCTTCAATTTCTTTATTTAAAATAAGAATTTGATTTTCTAGAGAAGAAATTGTTTTCTTAGAAGAAGAGATTAATTTAGTGAGCCTTAGTGATTCATCATATAGTTCTTCAAAGGCATCTTGTAATTCGTTATAAGAAGGCAATAAATTAGAATTTACCTCATTATCGCTTTCTTCTTCTTATTCTCCTTTGGCCATAAGACACATAAGCTTCTTCGCTATCTGAACTATTAGTTGAGTCCATGTCGTTGTCATCCCATGCTATGTAGGCTCTTCTTCCCTTTCTTTCTTTGAAGGGTTTCTTTTCGAATCTCTCTATCTTCTTTTGGTAAATTGGACACTCTATTTTCATGTGTCCAGTTTTTCCACACTCGTAGCAAGTTGGAGTTGAAGTTGTTCCTTCCCCCTTATGATGAGTCTTCTTTGGAGGAAAAGGTGGTCTTCTTTGGTTTCCCTTCTTTCTGAGAAACTTACCGAATTTCTTAACCATGAGGCTAAGGTTTTCTTCATTTAGCTCAACATTTTCGGTGCTTTCTCTATCCTCATCATCATCTTCATCAATTGTTGAGGCAGTGGCTTTAAGAGCTATGCCCTTTTTCTTCTTATCACTTTCTTCGCTTTGGCTTAGTCTATTTAGCTCCAGTTCATGTTGGAGTTTTCCAAAAAGAGTAGCTAATGCCATAGTCGACAAGTCCCTTGATTCTGATATGGCTATAACCTTCAGTTTCCAAATCCTGCTCAAACATCTTAGCACTTTGTTAATTAAATCTTCGTTAGAAAAATTCTTTCGTAAAGATGCAAGATGATTTACAATGTGGGTGAACCTCTTTTGCATTTCTTGAATGTTTTCTCCTTGGTTCATTCTAAATAATTCATATTCACGAGTAAGAGAATTGATTCTCGACCTCTTAACTTCACTAGTACGCTCATGGGTAACTTGTAAAGTATCCCACATCTCTTTAACAGTTTTACAGTTTGAAATTCTGAAAAATTTATCATACCCCAAGGCAGTGGTAATGATGTTTTTAGCTTTCAAATTATGTTAAACTTTTCTTTTATCCTCATCAGACCAATCACTTCTAGGTGTCTCGATTTTTACACCATCGACTACTCATGTAGGTATAAATGCGTCGTTTTCGACAGCATCCCACGCATCTAGATCAATAGCTTCGATGAAGATTTTCATTCTTTCCTTCCAATATGCGTAACCATCCCCATTGAAAAAGGGTGGTCGATTTATGGAAGATCCCTCTAAAAAGCCATTTGAGGAAGCCATGTTCTCTTGAAGCGGCTAAGCTCTTTATACAAAAGTCTAGCTCTGATACCACTTGTTACCAAGTGGCTTCCAGTACTTAAGAGGGTGGGTGAATTGAGTATTAAAAACTTTTCGCAAAAGCGTAAACAAATTAAATATGCTTAGAATAAAATGTTAAAATGGCGTGAAAATAAAAGAAAAGAAGAAGAATAGCCAATAAGTAAATTGCAAGAGATAATAAAATAAATGCAGATAAATAAAAAGATTAAAGATAAGAAAAGCAGGCGTGATATTTATCCTGATTCGACCACCAACTACTTGTGGCCTACGTCCAGTCCTCGAAACATAGTTCGAGATTTTTCACTATTCAAGACAAGCTTAAAGCAGGTGCTTACGACCTTTACAATCTAGAGCACTTTTCACGCACAGGGAAACTCTACCCTTGTGCTAAAGCCTCAAATAGTCAGGGATACCTCACCCTTACGTAAACTTTCAAGGGATACCTCACCCTTGTTACAAAGCCTTTGAGGGATACCTCACCCTCTCAGAAATACAGCAGAAAATAGATGAAAAATAAACTCTCACAAAGAGTAAATATCACAAGTAGAAGCACTATAGAGCTCTCTAAGGATATATCAGAATTTTACCAAAAGAGCACAAAAAATAAGAGAGAAAATTATAAACCACATTTTAGCACAAGCAAAATAAGTTCAGATTGTCCAAGGCTTGCAGAAGTGATCCAAGGTCTCTATTTATAGAGCCTTTGAACACAAATGCCCGTTGGAAGCATTTAATATGATAATTAATGCTCAAACGTTTACGTATGAATTCAAAATTCAAAACAGAGTCTCGTGGGTTATTCGAATACCATCATGGGGTATTCGAATACCACTGTTTTCTTATAAAAAATAGTTCAGAAGCAGGTTATTCGAATACCATAAGGGTGTATTCGAATACCTCTATTTTAAACACATTGTAAAAATTGTTTAGAAAGATGTTATTCGAATACATACAAGGTTATTCGAATACCTCTGTTTAAAACCAACATTTTGTAATCAGGTTATTCGAATACCACATGGGTTATTCAAATGCCTCTTATGAAAACATGAAAACGTATTGAAATAGAAACATGTTATTTAAATAACTTAATAGGTTATTCGAATACCTTTGTTGAAAGTCATTCAAAAACACTTTAGAAAACAAATCAGGTTATTTCTAAAATTCCACAAACTCTTAGATTTTTCAAAGCCATATTAAAACTTTAATTTTGTTTGTAAGAAAACATATTTTTAGATCTTTTAAGTCAAACAAAGAGATATCCTATAAAAGCTCTATACAAAGGAGATCCTATGTCCTAAAGCTAATCTTGAAGATCTTGGACTCGGTCTTCTCATCATCTTCATGTTTGTTATCATCAAAACTCATCTTCATTGTCGCATGGTAATCACACAGGTAATGGCTTTAGTTCTGGTATGCGTACTTCTTCATGGGCATTATTATTCATGGGTTTTCGCTCTTCAAATCTTGGTTTCCATCCCTTGTGTTAGCCATGGCAACCATCACCCAAGAGGGGGTGAATTGGGTGATTACAAATTTTAATGCAACTTTGAGAAATTAAGCATTTTGAATCACTCAAGTAATAAATGCAGCGGAACATGCACAACAAAGGTACTACTATTATAGATTACTCAAATACAACTTGGGATATATGATGAATTAAGCAAATAAGCTAGATATAAAGTTCATAGAATCAAATCACCAAGATGATAAGATATGCAATAGATAAATATACTACACTAAATACTGAAATTAAAGAGTGTAAGGAAGAAAGAATCAAACTCAAGAATTTATCCTGATTCAGCCACCAACCACTTGTGGCCTACATCCAGTCCCCAAGCTTAACTTGAGATTTTCTTTAATATCTTCTAGACTTCACGGGTGCTAGGAAAACCTTTGTATAAACTGTAACACCCCTTGATGTAGCGACTGAAGCATAATCGTCATTACACCACAGTTACTAGATCTAGGCGTGTCACAGTCATGATAACAGTAATTTAAATTCTCAAGAGTCTATGTATATATATTTTTTTTTTGACAATATGCATAGGTAGAAAATATGAGCCCCGAATGAGATATAAGTATATTCAAGCCATGATACAACCACTGAAATAAAATTATATCTCTTATATATAAATATATATAGTCAATTTACACAAATCACGATGACATAGAATATAATAATTACGAGTCCAATAAGATACAATGCGGGAATAAAACACTAAAAGGGGGAAAAGTAGTGACCCGGGGATAGGTACTACTAGCGGACAAAGCCGCAACCCCATATACACACACGACGCTCGGAGTCCCGGTCAACAAGTCGAGGCATCAATGCCTCCACGCAATTGCACTCGTACGTAGGCCGAAGAAACCTTGTCCAAACGCCCAATCCAAATCAACTAAAGTGTGGTCCCTCTTTATCTTCCTCACGATCTTTTATCAATATAAGTATAAAACAGACATACAAAGATATAGGAAACACGAGAAAGAGGTAAGACATCCTACATCATTACCAATTATAGCATGCTAGAAACATTACGGCGCCACGCGCCCAAATAGCAAGTCGAAACAAGATATTCAAATACTAACAAGTAAGTCCAACGAAGCTTGCGCTTAAACAAATCCGAGGCGGTAATCATTACAGTAATTATTAAATCAGTCATAGTTATGGAAAAATGAATATTAACAACAATGTATATATATATCATGTCTCATATGCATGTTCTCTCAAACCCCTACTCCATGGAGCTAAACTCAATCAATCGGAGAGAAAGATCAGGAGACATGTCTGTAACTCGGCTGCCGAGGCCAGTGCTATCAATAAATTTTCTCATGCGCAAATCATGGCATTGTACAGACATTCTACACTAGATCACGATATAGGACAGTGTCAAGTCCGGATCGTCGGTGTGTTTGCATCGGTTTGCCCCACGGCACAGAGGAGCTCTAAACTGTCCATGTGGAGGACCCGCACCCCGACGCCCCCGAGGTCATAACACGACCCACACTTGTCTATTCGCACCCGCACTAAGGTGTGTTCAATCCTAGGCAACTAGGCCTTACAACAGTCCACAAGGACATCACAATGCATAAGACACTATGCATGCTCATGTATGATCCACAATCTCATACAAATTCATAATATGCCACATTAGGCCAATATAAACATCAATATATAAGTGGTCACTCACATGGACCCATAATCACATAATATCAATACCACATCAATTTATACGTCATTAAGTTCATTATGAATCCTAAATTAGAATTTGTTCCTCATTTCAAGGTTCATGTTCAAAAGTCAATTTAACATACCATGGCAATTCAATTTTTAATAATTTACATTTTATGCAAGCCCTTAAGTCTCACACTCTCATATTCTTTACTCACTTAGATTTACCTTTAAGTCTTATGATGGATTCACCTTTTAGTCTAAATTTTACCAAATCATTTCAATCCCTTAATTATCCGCTCCAACACCTAGGTTATTACTTGCCTAATTGATTATGCCTTCAAGCTACCAAATTACATAATTTCACCCAAAAAGGGCTAGGAGGCCGTGACCTCCCTAGGAACTCAATTCCTAGTTCTTTCCAACTCAACACACCATTGGTTGCACCCTAAATTCACTTGATCCTCACTTGTTACACTAGCTCACCAATGACCCCAAATTGGGCTCAAAACCGTGGCCACCACTCGGGTTTTCAATCTCAATTCTTTTCTTCCATTACATCCCATTTTTATCTCTTGATTAATTCCAATTCAATGCTTGTTACAATTTATCACAATTTCTCTTAATTACTAGCCCCAAAACCGTGGCTACCAAGAAGGATTCTCAAAGGTCATTCTTCCATTTCCAATCACAACATCCACTCAAATATTCCATTACACACGTTGGTTAATTTGAATCTTATACCAATTACAATTTCAACACAAACTCCTCTAGTTTTCTAGCCTAAAACCGTGACACTACTTGGTGGGTGTTCAATCATTTTTATTCCATTTTAAATCATTAAATCCAATCTAACATTCCATTATATTCAACAATTCAATCCAATAGCATAAATAAATAAAAATCAACACATAGCATAATTAATCATTAAATTCAAGAACAACCCTCATTAGGGTTCTTCCACAAATCAAACAATCAAGGTTCCTAGATGCTAAAAATGGTTGAAGAGGAGTGTCTTCCTCTTACTTGAGTGTAGAAATCAAATGGACTCCAAGAAAGCTCCTTGGATTTTCGGATTTGGCCACCAAAATCCCTAAAAATGGTGACTTGGTTAGAATCAATATCAAGGCTTGGAAAATCAACTATGGATGGCCATAAAAGAAACCATAATCACGAAATCAAGAGGAGAGGGAGAGTGGTCATGAAACTTACCCAAAATGCCCAAAGATGGAGCTTGGAGAAAATGGTGAAGATGATGGAATCTCAAGAAACTCCAAGAAGAAAAAGTGTTTAGAATGTTGAGAGGATTCAAGAAATGTAGCTAGATGAAATTTTTTGTGAAGGTTAGGGTGGTGAAGGGTGGCTGGCCGTGGAGCTTGGTAGAGAGAAGGAGGAGAGAAAGTTTGAAGAAGGAAGGAGAAGAAGTGATGAGAGAGAAGTGTTTTTTTGGAAATTAATGTATTTTTGATGTAAATGAATTAATGAAAGGAAATGAATTTTCCTTGCTTGGAGGCTGCATTCCAGCCGTGTGGGGAGAGAGAGAAGTGAGAGGGAATGGCTTCCAAGAGAAGCCAAAACACATGGGTCAAAGGTGAGGTCAAAGCTTCTTAAGGAAGCTTTGATTATTTTACTATTAAATTTGAATTAAAGTGGATGGATTAGACATAAAGTAGATTGTATTAGGATAATGTGATAGGATTTTTATTACACACTATTATCCAATAGATAATAGTTACAGTTGACAGAAGTCAGTATTTAATTAATCTGACAGATGAATTTTTCGCTGTATTGATTTATTTTGTCTGTTAGAATTTCTCGAAAATTATGAAACCTCGTAAACTGTGTCAAGTCTCGGGTTTAGTAAGATCCCCCGTCGACATGTCCATAGTCCAAGGTTCTCAGAGAAAACATCGCGTTTCTCTGATTCTGCTCAGCACGCACGTAAAACGAGGAATATATTAAAATATTCGACGGTTCCAGAAAATTCTCAGAAAATTTTCAAAAATTGCAAATATTATAAAACGACTATTCGTCATATAATTTTCCAATTTTTGAAGCACTACAGTCGTTTTCACGACTCTGCTCGAGTTTCACGCAAAACGAGGAATATATTAAAATATTCGTCGTTTCCGAAAAATTCTAGAAAGATTCACATAAATCACAAATATTAGAAAATGACTATTGGCGGTGAAATAATCCATTTCCGGAGTGTTACACTGACCTCAGCAATTCTCAGCTCAGTGTGCACGCAAAACGAGGAATATATTAAAATATTCCGCGTTCCCAGAAAATTCCAGAAAAATTCCAGAAAATCCCAAATAATGTAAAATGATCATTTATCCTGAAATTATTAATTTTCGGGATGTTACATAAACAAGAGCACTCCTCACACCTTGGGATACCTCACCCTTATGGTAGAGCCTCCAATTCTTCAAGCTTCACAGGTGCTTGATGACCTTTATAATCAAGAGCACTCACAACACCTTTGGGATACCTCACCCTTTCTGTTTGAGTCTCACTACAAGGGATATCTCACCCTTTTCTCTCTTGAGGGATACCTCACCCTCTTATAGTGATTTCAAGGTGAATAGAAAGAATAGAAACTCTCACAAGAATAGATATACAACTTGAAGAACAAAGTATGGATGATAGAAAACTCTCTCAAGAGTGGATAATACAAATTGAAGAACAAAGGAATATAAGGATTTTGAAATAAAGAGCTCAAAGTATGATTTTGGTGATTCAAGGATCAAATCAAGTGTTCAAGAAGTGTATAAGCTTCATACAACACTTATATATAAAGCCCAAGTGATAACATAGTCGTTGGTAGTATTTAGAAATGTTTTTTTTATGAAAACTAGCCATTTATAGCTATTAGGAACATTTCTGGGCACTTGGTAATCGATTACACACTTCTGGTAATTGATTACATGGCTTCTGTCAACGTTGTAATCGATTACAAGACTTGTGTAATTAATTACAGCATTTCTGATTTTGAAAGCTGATTTTAAAAGGTCATAACTTCTTCATTTCTTATCCGATTAAAGGAAATGACCACTCAATGGAAAGATCTTTGAGTCTATTTTCAAATGAAATAAGTTTCAGAACAAAACTCAAAGTATTTTGAAAGATATGATCAAAAGAGTAATCAAAGGTCAGCTTTTCAAAACTCAAACTTGACTTTTTTTAAAACTGACTTTAAATGGTCATAACTTTTTCATTTCTTATCTGTTTAAAGCAAATGATCACTCATTGGAAAGATATTTGAGTCTATTTTCATATGCAATAAGTTTCACAATAAAATTCTAGGTAGTTTGAAAGTTATGATCAAAATAGTAATTAAATGTCAGTTTTGCAAAACATAAACTTGGCTATTTTTCAAAGGTGTGAACTACCACCAAGATTAACTTTCCAAAAATAGTTTGTTGGACATTTAAACATGTAAGAACCATTTTTAAAGACTTAAAAACATATTTGAGCTCTTTTCTTGTAAAACCTCTATCTTTACATAGGAGAAAACCCAAAAGAAAAATATACCAATTCTAGTCCTTAGGCTTCTTGATGTAATCTAAGCTTCCACAAATTTCTTCGCTTCAAATCTTGTAAATTGCTTGGGACATCTTTATCATTCTCATTCTTCTTGAGTTGAGCATAGTTGTGATCTTTTGCTTTCTAGTTGCAATCCTCACTCTTGGTACTAGGACTATCTTATAAAGTATTGCTCATTTAAAACAAGCATAGTTAATCCAAATTCATAACTCAATATCTTTATATGTATGATACAAAATATCTCATTAAGCACATCTATGTAACATGATCAATATTCTTTTGTAATGCATTTGTCATCTATTAAGCACATCTATCAAGCATAAGCATCATTCTTTTTGTGTTGTATTTGTCATCATCAAAACTTAACATATTAAACCATTGGGGCAAACCTATTTCCACACCTTATACTCCATTACCTGTGTACAATCAAGCAAAGAGCATATTTCAGATATATCATCTTCTAATTGCATGCTTGAATCAAATGAATTGACTAAATAATTTTCTAATGGGTCAAAAGAACTCCTTGTTTGAAGATGATCATCTATAATGGCTTTAATTCCTTCAACTTCCTCCTTTTCATCAAGGACTTCCTATGGTTGCTTGCACATGTTAAAAACATTGAGCTCCAGTGTTATGTTTCCAAATGTTAGTTTCACCACTCCATTTCTACAATTTATCAAAGCATTAGATGTTGCTAAAAATGGACAGCCTAAAATAACAGGAATTGACTTGCAACTATCAACCATAGGTTCAGTATCCAAGACCATAAAATCCACAAGATATATGAATTTATTAACTTATACTAACACATCTTCCACTATTCCTCTTGGAATTTTAATTAATCTATCGGCAAGTAGAAGAGTTATAGAAGTTAGTTTTAACTCACCTAAGTTGAGTTACTGATAAACTAAATATGGAAGCAAATTGACACTAGCACCAAGATCAAGTAAAGCTTTTTCAATTTTATGTTCTCCAATAATGCATGAAACTGTAGGACAACCAAGGTCTTTATATTTTAACGCATTATTATTCTGAAGAATGGAGCTTACCTGTTTAGTCAAAAATGCTTTCTTTTTCACATTTAGTTTCATTTTAACAGTGCACAAGTCCTTCAAATATTTAGCAAAACAAGGAATTTGTTTGATAGCATCTAACAGAGGAATGTTGATTTTCACTTGTTTCAAAATTTCAAAAATTTCAGTGTGGTGATCCAATTTCTTTGGATTATTCAATGCTTGAGGAAATGGGGGTGAAGGCGAGAGTTTAGTCTCCTTTTGGTCAACTTCTTCATTTTCTTGGGGAATTGGTTCATTATCTTTTTCACAAGGTTCAGGAATTTGTTTTTCAACAATCTTTTCATTCCTAAGAGTTATCACTGACTTGACTTGGTCCATTTGTTGGTTTTCTGAACTCCCCTCATTTAGACTGTACTGACCCTTGGGATTTGGTTGAGGTTGAGAAGGAAATTTTCCTTTCTCGTGAATGGTGAGTGCAGAAGAAAGTTTAGCAAGAGTTTCTTTTATGTCAATCATGGTTTGATTATTTTGTTTATTAATGGCCTCTTGTTTTTCTATAAATGCATGTAGTATTTCTTCAAGGTTTTTCTTTATATGGTGGGACATAAGGTGCATATCCTTGAGAATTTTGAGAGTCCTATTGTGCTTAAGGAGGTGGTAGTTGTACGAATTATGACTGATTATTATTCCTCCAGCTGAAGTTCAGGTGATTTCTCCATCCCGGATTGTATGTATCTGAAAAAGAAGAAGTAAATGGCTCTTTAAAATTATTCATTGCATTTACTTGCTCATGTACAACTTCTTTAAAAACAGGAATCTTAGGACATTCATGTGTTGAGTGTCCTAAGTCATCACAAATGTCACAAATTTCTTCATTTTGCACAGATTTGATTTCTTTTGTTTTTCTTAATTCCATGGCTTCAACCTTTCTAGCCAAACTAGCAAACCTTGCATTTAGATCTTCCTCTTGACTAAGGTGATATTTTCCTTTATTAGCACTTGCAAGGTTAGATCTAATTGAATTTTCAGAAGGGTTAGTACTATGCCAAGATTGAGAATTTTCAGCCAGCTGGTTTAAATAGTCTAAAGCTTCATTAGGTTCTTTATCAAGAAACTCATCATTGCATATTGTTTCCACAAATTATTTAGTTTCAGGTGTTAAACCTTCATAAAAGAAGCTTATAGTGCACCATTTTTCAAAACCATGATGTGGGCAAGAATTTAACAAATCTTTAAACCATTCCCAACATTGAAAATATGCTTCATTTGAATTTTGAAAAAAAAATTGGATTTGTCTTTTCATAGCATTGGTTTTATGTGTTGGAAAGAATTTCTTTAAGAACTCACCTTGCATTTCTTGCCATATGCCAATTGATCTTGGTTTCAAAGTGTCAAGCCAAGATTTTGCTTTATCTTTTAAAGAAAAAGGAAACAATTTAAGCTTAACAATCTCTTTAGTGCAATTTTGGTCATTGAAAGCAATACATACTTTCTCAAATTCTTTTAGATGTAAATATGGGCTTTCAGACTCTAAACCATGAAAATTAGGAAGTAAAGAAATTATACCTGGCTTGAATCTAAAATTATTGGCATTGAGTGGAAAGATAAAACACGATGGACTAGAATTTCGAGGTGATTGCAAATATTCACGCATGGTTCGCAACGGTTGATTTTTATGTTCATCATGTACACTTTCATCTTCAGCCATTGTGTCAATTGTGTGTGATTGTGATTCAAACAAATCAATATATAAAGTATCAGGATTAATTTTAACTAAACGACCATAATTTAAATCATGATACCAATTAAGCATAAATAAATGACTTGAAATAGAAAAAATAATGTACAAGTTGGCAGTTTACACCAGCCATTAAATATTAACAAGGATGTGGTATAAAACCAACCATCTAATCTAAATGAGCTCGATTCAATCTAAATTTATGTCCCTTTTCTAGAAAATGACGATGACCCATAAAGCACCATTTTCAACTATGCTTCAGTCTACAAGAGTCTGTGTCAAAGTTACACGTGGGGCAAGCAACGCCAATGTGTATGTTCCACCCAGATAAGGTACCAAGCCTAGGGAAGTCACTAATTGTCCACATCAGAGCTGCTCGCATTCTAAACATTTCATTCTTTGAAGAATCTAATGTTTGCACTCCATCATACCACAAATCCCTCAAATCTTTGATAAGAGGTTGTAAGTACACATCTATGTTATTCCTTGGCATTTGTTTTCTATGAATGATCATTAAGAGGATGAATGAAGTTTGCTTCATGCACTCCTAAAGAAGGCGATTGTATGGGATAAGAACTACTGGCCAAATGCTATGGTTTTTACTCATGGGTCCAAAAGGGTTGAAACCATCACTAGTGATTGCGAGATTTAAGGATGCAAACCCAAGTGCAGGTTGTCTCAAGTAATAAATTTCTCGGGAATCCGAGGTCGATCCACAGGGAATTGATGAAGAAAAATTAATTGAAATAAGAAAAGGATTTGTCATTACACCAAAAGTAATAAAAGATGTTCACAAATGAATTTAAGAACTTGCTTGGGTTAGGAGATCCACTCTTGGTAATAAATTAAAGGCAAGATTATTTCTCTTTATAACTCAATTGAAATCCACACACAACGGAGGTTCTAATCGGTAAATATAACATTCAAAGTTCAATTATATATGCAATCATATTATGATCCCTTTAATTATCTACTAACATTTGTAAATGAGTTCAAGCATTCACTGTGCCAATCCTATTGTCTACAATAAATCAAGATCTCCATTATACAGAGAAGGTTTCTAAATTGATTGGAAACAAAATATAACACATATAATGTTCATTTGATAATATATCATTTAAGCACAAGAAATAAAATAATCTAACCTTATTTCATTACCAAGAGCTTCACTCTTTCACCCAAGCAAGATGAAGATTTAGTTACTCATAGATAATAAGAAAGAAAGAGAAAAGAAGAGAAAAATGAACATAGCTTCAATTTAGAGTAAGAGAAAATTACAACAAAGGAAAACAATAAACAAGCATGACCATAACTTCTAAAAACTAAGCCTAACACCAAGAGCACCAAATGATCAGCCAATGGGGCCTTTTATAGAGGATTAGGGATACAAAATGACAAGGGGGCTAATTAAGAGTAGGTGAGAAGTATGTGGATGAGTGAAAAATGCCAAATGGTGAGTTGGTGAGTGGAAAATTATTGAGATTCTTTGTCTCTGAAATCATTCAATGTTGATCTCCTGGATGTCATCAGAATGAAGCAATGTGGTCTTCATGAAAGTTGTAGCATTTTGTCTCAGCTTTCCAATGCCACCAAGATCATCCAAATATTCATCTTACAGCCTAAGATATGACCCAATTACTGCAGACTATTCATGCCCAGTTTCAGCACCTCTATTTTGACTTCCAAACCCAATATCACCTCCAATCTGTCCGAATAAGGTCTTATGTTCATGAAAGTTGTAGATATGGGTCTTAACTTTCAAATGTCCAAATTTCAGTGCAGGAAAGTTCCTACAACCCGATTTATGCTCTGATTACTGTACATTGTTCAGGTTCCAATCATAGAACCCATGTTCTGACTTCCAAACCCAATTAGCTCCTCTAGATGTCCTTATTTTACCTATAGCTCTCATGAAAGTTGTAGAGCTCTGTCTTATCTTTCCTACGAGGTAAGATACATAATTTTTACACATCTAGAACTCAAGATATGGTGGAAATACAGAAATAGTGTAAGACCCAAATAATACTAGAAAAATTAATTAAGTCCAATTTGAGTCTAAACTTACAAAACATAACTAGGCTTAATCAATTAAGTATATAGAGAGTGTAATTGACTAAAAATGAGGGTTTATTAATGTATAAAATATGTGATCATTAACTAGCTAAGCCAAGCCGTACATTTCGAGGATCAGCAGCAAATTCAGAATGAATAAAGTCGAATATTTTCCAAGCCTTCGAATCTCTAGGATGCCTCATCAATCCATCTTGGTTACCCTCCGACACATGCCAGGTCATAGACTTAGTAGTCTTAGAACATATAAACAATCTTTGTAACCTTAGCTTTAATAGAAAGTAACATAAAAACTTTGCAGGTTGCTTCTTCTTATTATCCTTCCACTTTGATTCCTTGCATTTTCTGCATTCTTCTAAGTGTTCATCATCCCCCTAATATAATATACAATCATTTGGGCAAGCAGGTATCTTGGTATAATTAAGATCAAGTTTGTTAATGATTTTCTTGGCCTCATAAAATAAAACAGAGATCTTGGCATCTTCAAATGCATCTTTTAATAGTTTCAAAATCATAGTCATTGCTTTATCACTCATTTTGCACAAACATTTAATATGATACAATTTTACCAGAAAAGACAATTTCGAATACTTTGTACACCCTTCATACAATTCTTGATTACTGATAATTACATATTTTATTCATTAAGAAACCCTTATGTTTAGTCATTTACGCTCTCCATATTCTTAATTGATTGAGTTTGGTATGATTTTGTGAGTTTAAGCTCAAATTGGTCCTAATTGAATATTTTCAACATTATTGAGACTTGACACTTTCTGTATTTTGGCCATAACTTGAGTTCCTGATATCTGATAATCATGAATTTTACCTTGTAGGAAAGCTAGGAGGAAGCTCTACAATTTGATGAAGAGCTCGAAGTCCGAAACAGATGTCTAAGGGACCTAAGTTTACATGGAAGTCAGAATACGGGTTCTGTCACTAGAATCCGAATGGTGTGCACTCATAAAATCATATCTCAAGCTGTAATAATGGAGATGGGCTGAAATTTGGATAGTTGATAGTTAAGATCCAAATCTACAACTTTCATGAAGAACACTTTTTGAAAAAATGAAGTCTAATGGGTCAGTTTGAGCTTGCAAGTCGGAACAGAGGTGCTGAAGTTGAGTTTGAGCAACCTGCGGTATTTGGGTCATATCTTGGGCTGTAGGAAGCCAAATTGGACAATCCAAATATGCACGTTATAGCCAAGACAAAGATCTACAACTTTCATGAAGAGTACTTTTCATGGATCTGAAGTATAGTTAGTCGTTTTTGGCTTCCAAGTCAGACAAGAAATTTTCGTCCTCAACCACCCACTCATCCATCCACTCATCCACTCATCCACTAATCCACCCACTCATCCACTAATCTACTCACTCATCCACTCAACCACCCCACTCAACCACTTCACTCAACCACCCCACTCATCCACCCATTTCCCTTTGTCATTTTGTTACCCTAGACTTCTATAAAAGGCATCATTGGTTATCATGAATAACAAGTTGTATTCTCCTTCATTTCTCTCATAGTTTCTTCTTGTTTCTTCATAGTTTCTCATAGCTTTTGTATATTTTGATGCTCCCCTTCATGGTAATGGAGGGCTAAGCTACTTTCGGTCAATTTAGAACTCTTGAAGAGATTGTGGTTTAGATTCTTGAGATCTTGGTTATGTATTGTATTTGATTTGTAATTGAATTCCTCTTTTCTTCTTCTTGATCTTGAATGCATGAATGGTGATTCTATTTATGTTGATCTGATTTGATCTTGGTTTAAGATTGAGATTTATGATGAAACTTAGAACTAATTGATCTAAATTAATCACAGAATTGAAAAGGTTAGGTTACTGATTTGTGCCTAAGTTAATTGAATTCGGTACTTGAAATTAACATAGACCTTCATGAATGGTGTGATTGCGGATTTGTGATTATCACTTGTTAATTAAATTCTAGACGATCGTCTAGTATGAATTCTGGATTTGATGCAGAGATCTCGGTTAGATCCAAATTAACAATTCAATTGCGCTTCAAGTATTCTATGAAGGGTCTATGATTGAATCCACCCAATCTTGGATAGGTTTCTAAATTGACTGCTCTTTAATTGTTATTTTTCTTTTAATTTTGTTAAGTGCGATCTTAAACTGTCAAACCCCCTTTGCTAATTTTCACTTGATTTGATCAAATTGCATCTACAATCCTCGTGGAGATGATCCGGTGTTGTCACTGTGCTACAAGCTTAGGTAATAACTTCGGTTATAATTTTGACTGAGTTCGGCGCTCGTCAATTACCGTCTTTGAGCAACTCGTAAAACTTTATGTTATCTTCATTATGCACCTCACTATGTCCTTCATTTAATGTCTCTTCTCTATTAACAGGCTCGGAAGACACATCAGGTTCATTAAGATTGTGCCTAGTGAACCCTAATGCATCATTGATCATGGTTTCAATTGGATTTTGGGGCTGAAAAGTGTCCTCCATGACATGTGTACCTTCAAAAGCCTCAGACTCAGTTATATTTGATTCTTCACCATGCCAATACCAAACTTTGTAATTTTTTGGAAAAGGTCGTAAAGTTGGGTGTTCTTAAACTACTTCTCTTGTTTGCCACTTCTTAAAACCACACTTTGAACATGGACACTTAATTTTACACTCCTCAATAGTCTGATCTTGAAATGCAAAATCCAAAAACTTGTTTAACCCAACTGCATATTCAGTTATATTTCGTGGTTTATTAATCCAAGACTTATCCACTAGCATGACTAGACAGAAGAATATAAAATTACAATTTAAAATTAATACCATGGTGCAAATTTAAATAATAATATATGAGAAAAGAAGATAACAATATGACATATAAGTAGTGTATTAGGACTATAGCTAGCATAGATTGAGTTTTAACTAAAATCTACAATATTTATGAGCCTTCATATAGTCGCAATTTAGTTGAAAAAGGGCAATCCATATCCTAACCACATCTTCTGTCATATGTAACAAGATCAATGCTAATATTGGATTCTTACAACTTATGTATTTTGAATTAGAGTTTATTCAAATGTAGGTAGTGATCTTATATGTATTCTTCCTACTTGTGTTATTTTTATATGTATATGTGTGCGTGTGTGTGTATATATTCTCTTAATTTCTGAATAGGATTATATTAGAGGTAGGACATTTTATTATGTTACAATCCTAGATTTTACGTGTCTAACATCTTCTCTAATCCTAGGGAGGATTTAAGAGTTTGACAACACTCAACAAGGTAACATTCTTTTTGTACCCTGATTCCCTAATCCCATTTACTGTAAAATTATATTTCATAATTATAATTTGTAATTGATACACAGTGCAACTACTATATAATGTGTGCAGAAGTTTTTTTGAGCAAATGTTAACACAAGTTTCCAGACAAAAGGAAAATGAAATTTTAAAAAAATATAGAGGGGGAGGGAATAATCACATTTTTAATGCATTTGTTTTCAGCTTAAAATAATATCACGTCACTTCTTTTCTTTTCTTTTTTTCTTCCCTATGTTTATAATAAAGATATCATTGGCAATTATAATATCAAATAGTGAAACCACATTATTAAGACAACTAGCAATTATATCATTTGAAAGTACTTGCACCCACAACGACGTCTTGTTTTGAGAAATATTGTATTACAGACATAGGAAACATTATATGAAAATCAAAGCACAAGTTTCTATACAGCAAGCTTACCTTGGTTGTCTTCAACAATGACATTCCTTCAATGCCAGAAGTCAACCATAATGCACCAAACTTTTTTACTCTTGCCTCAGTTGTATGCTTCTCAGATCCAAGTTTGAAACCTTATACAAATAAAGTCAAAGGACTTGAGGGCTAAAAAGATACAAATTGCATATTGTAATTGAAAATTCTAAAGAGCTAACTAATTTGATTGGGCTACAATACATATTAGTGCAGAGAAAGAGAAGGAAAGTGGGAATAATGGCATCAACAATCAGGTCAGATCTATCTCACTAAATTCAAATCTTTTAAATATACATTTTTTTACTAAGGCTATTTAAATCATGAAAAACAGAAGAATGATTTCAGATTTGAACAAAGAAATATTTAATATTCATATTTCTCCTCACAGAATCAAGTTATTATGCAATAAATAAATATCCTAACACATGAAAAAGAAAAACTAAACCCAAATTCTATTCCGACAAATATGATTAAAAATAATTTACCAAAAAATAATTAGATGATTAAAAGTAAACCAGAAAAGAAGCTATGTTCTATTTAAAAAAAATAGATGATCAAAAGTAAACTAAAAAAAAATTCTATTCCGACTGAAATGAAATGGTTTTAAAACATTCTTTTGTAGTGTAGCATAAGAAAGGGTCAGAGTATGTGCTACATATTTTAAAATCCTTGTGCACTGGATCTACACCAATGCTATTTCTATTGTGGGTTTGGAGCCTTACAAATTCAGAGTTACCATTACTCTTTTACTGTATAAACAGTTCAATTTTCTAAGAAGGTGATCCTTCGGTTGAGGAAACAAAATGTTGTTGCAAATTGCAAAGAACACCAAGTTTTCATGGATTTCTCGTTCAGCTAACAGACTAGCACATGAATGTGTCTCATGGTATAATAGAGTTATAACAGTTAGTTTTGTCTTCATAGCTCAAGTTCCCCTTGGCTTAAAGGATGTTATCGTAGCTAGTTAAATTTTCTTTTCTGTTGTTTGTTCCTTCTTAGGACAGAAAAAAAAACAAAAAAGCAACAGGAACATGAAAATGCTATCACCACGCTTTCTTGGCTCCTAAAACAACAGGATAAGGTAACAATAATTGTCGTTAGTCCAATAATAATAGATGCCCGAAATGTGAGACTAATGAATAGAAACAATGTTGCGGTTGTAGCCGACACTCGTTGTTTATCAAAGGCAATAAGACAACCATATCTGAAGTTACATATCCACTGCAAATATTTAAGGCTTCTTATTACAACAGCACCACGCTAACAATGTGTATCAGCTAACAAATTTACCAGTACCAACTATCTCATTTTCTCAATTAAAATTAAATAATCTATCAAGAATTTAAGCTAGCTACTCACAAATGTAGTATTTGTGCTACACAAGTTATACAAGTATTTGGCTTGAATATAGAAGATTATATGAAAACTAGCAACACTGTTATTGCAATATGTATAACCAACTACAACAAAGCATAGCAGTTGTTCTTTGTACACCATCTACAAATTGGTGACAAAATAGCAAAACCCCAAATCGATATGGGAAGAATCCCAAATTTGAAGAAGAACTAGTAAGCTCTACCAGAATTATCCTTAAGAATTAGTAAAATAAATGAACAGCAGAAATAGATCAACCAAAGAGCAAATCTACAGCCACAAAATCACAAAAAATTGGCCAAACAAGGTGAGCAGGGGTTGATGAAACAATAACAAATGGTGAAGAAGCTTATGTCAATAACATTGTTGATTAGCTTGGCAAAGAAACCCGTGAGAAACCTTTGATTGATCTATGATAACTCCATAGAATGTAATTATTTATGCCCTATCTCTATGCATTATTGATTGCTTTGTCCTTGTTGTTAGGCATTGTTGGAAGGCTTTAGCCCCATTTTCATGCGAAATCCATGTTAATGTCTTCCTCTCTAATTTTGCTAAAATTCTTCCTAATCTTTGATTGGATTGAGCTTGATTACATTTGTATTTGACTAGTTGATTTCTCAATTGCAGGATGAGCTCAAAAGAACTAACTTGATGCAAGTCAAGGCCCTGCATTGGAAGAGGAATAACAAGAGAAGCTTCAATGGAGCACGTTGTGGCGTGAGCATGTTTAAGCTGCGATGTGTTGCTATCTGCTTGTGCACCCTGATAACCCGAGGGCTTAACATCGCGACGCAAGGAAATAAATGTCGCGGTGCTGATGACCTAATTTTCTGCACGTCGCGGCGTGTGTTGTGTAACACAGCAGCGTGTAGCGCGAAATCTGTGGGCCTATAAATACTTTTTACACAGATTTCAAAACGGACTTTTGGAGAACTTTTGTAACTTTGTTTAGCTTTTCTCTCCAAGAGAACCCAGTGGCTAGATCTTCATTTTCGAGTAGAAAGAGAGCTGAAGGAGCCAAGATTGGAGCTCCTCTTCATCTTGGAGAAAGATTCAAGCTTCAAAGCTCACCCCATTGGGTTTCATCTTTTGTTCTTTCTCCTTTCTCTCTTCCTTTTACTCTCTTCCTTTTATCTTGAATATGAATTTTTGTAATGCATTTTTGTATTCAATGAGTAACTAAGTTGTATTAGGGTATTCTTTAGACCCCCCTATAGATATTGATTGATTTGCACTCTTTTGAGCTTATATGAATGATTTGGGTTTTGTTCTATCATACGGTGCTTAATGCTCTTATGTGTTTGATTAACTCTTAGGTGATTTGATGAAATCTAATGAGCCTAGATATAGGACTTTGGGTTTTAGATCATACATATGGTAGATGCATATTCGATTTCATTCCAATGGTGGGATAGATTGATTCGCTAATAGGATAGACTTATACTTCTTAGCCATGCATAGTCATAGCTAAGAATCAATCTTAATGCTTGTTGTTTGCTCTGGTTCTCATGGACGCATAGTGAATTAGGTAAGTAACATAAAGTTAATCGCTCTAGACATAGGCTTTTAACTAAGTTAGTTTCTCAGGCTAACCTAATCTAATCGTTTGTATTGCTTGAAAGGATTGCATGTTATCAATTGAAGTAGGGGGTTAAAAAGAATTCTCTATTTTCTCAACCATATCTTTATTTTTTCTTTATGCTTTGCATTTTAATTAATCAACCCATGTTCCAATTTATGTTTGCTTGAATAGAATTAGTTAAGTTGTAGGTTAATATTTATCTCTAGAAAGTAACCATATTCCTTGTGGGAACGATCTCTACTCATCATCTTTGTTACTTGAGCGACCTGTGTACCTGCAGTTAGCAAAAGAGTTACCCACAAGGTTGGCGTAGCTCCCAACAAGTTTTTTGTGCCGTTGTCGGGGAGTATGGCTAATTTCTGTATTGCTAATATTGATAACGAGTTTTGTTAGTTCTAATTCAAGTCTTTTCTTTTATTACATTTTGATTTAATATTTCATTCTTTTGTGAATAAGGTACCATCAATGGTGAAAAACAATGATCATACAAGGCCTTTGAGGGAGTTTGCTAATTCTCAAATGGAAAATCTTCAATCTCAAGCAGCCTTGCATCTGCATAAATAATTTTGAGATCAAACTGGCCATTATCCAAATGATTCAAACATCTGTACAATTTGGAGGTTTCTCGAGCAAAGATCCCAATGCACATTTTGTTACCCAAGTGGCTTCAGTACTCAAGAGGGGGGGTGAATTGAGTAATTAAAGATTTTTCGCAAAAGCCTTAAACAAATAAACTATACTGAATTTAATTATTAAAAGTAGTGAATAAGATGAAGATAAGAAGAACAATTAATAATTAAATTGCAAGAATAAATAAAGTGCATAAAGATAAAAGATTAAGGAAAGAAGAAAAGCAGGCACGATGTTTATCCTGGTTCGACCACCAACCACTTGTGGCTATGTCCAGTCCCCGAAACACAGTTCGAGATTTTTCACTATTCAATACAAGCTTAAAAACAGTGCTTGCAACCTTTACACAATAGAGCACTTTTCACACACAGAAAACTCTACCCTTGTGCTAAAGCCTCACCATGAGGATACCTCACCCTTACACAAACCTTAGAGGGATACCTCACCCCTTTGAAGGATACCTCACCTTCTTTACAACAAGGGATACCTCACCCTTTTACTGAGGATACCTCACCCTCACAATACAATATATCGTAGAAATAGATGAAGAAGAGAAACTCTCACTCAGAGCAAATATTACAACTTGAAGCACTATGGAGCTCTCTAAGGATATCTCAAGATTTTAGCGAAAAGAGCACAGAAAATAAGAGAAAATAGTGAATCACGTTTTTGACACAAGTAAAAATAATTCAAGTGGTTGGGCAACCTTTAGAAGAGACCCAAGGTCTCTATTTATAGAGCATTTGAGAAAAAGAGTCGTTTGAACAATTAATATCCATTTAAATTTGAATTATAGTCGTTTCTTTCTATTTCAGAAATCCTGTGGTATTCGAATACCATCAGGAGGTATTCGAATACTGTATTTGAATACCATCAGAGGTATTCGAATACCTCTGATTAAAAAGCCTTGTAAAAACGTGATACTAGGATGTTATTCGAATACCTTTAAATGGTATTCGAATACCTCTGTTGAAAAAAGGCTTTTAACACTTTTAAATGCTTTCAAAACCATGATTTGGATTTGTGATTTTTAATTTAAAACAATTTTGAAAATATTTCTTTGTGTCCAAAATCAATGAGATATCCAATGAGTCTCCTTACAAAGACCTTAAGTCCTAAAGCTAATCTTGAAAACCTTGGACTTGATCTTCTCATCATCTTAATGTTTGTTATCATCAAAATCATTGTCCATATCAGCTAGCCAATTACATTCTCTCCCTTTTTGATGATGACAAACTAACATTTGAGAAAAGCATTAGTTCATATAAATTGAAATTCACAAAGTTAGTTTAGAGATACTTACTCTCCCTCTTTTTCATAAGAGGTGATTTATATCAGAGATGTGCACAGCAGCTCCCCCTTACTTTTGGAATCCAATTTCTATTTTTGTTTTGACTTTTTTTTTCTTGACTTTTCTCAAACAAAGACATTTAAACTTGTTCTCCCCCTTTTGTACATTTGATAGCATTCTCCCCCTTTTGTCATCTGTACAATTTGGAGGTTTCTCGAGCAAAGATCCCAATGCACATTTGTCAAACTTTCTAGAGATCTGCAACACTTTCAAGCACAATGGAGTCTCAAAAGATGTCATTTGCCTTAGGCTCTTTCCTTTCTCTTTCGAAGATTGAGCTAAGAATTAGTTACAATCTCTACCTGCGGGATCTGTAACTACTTGGGCAGATGTGTGGGAAAAATTTCTCAATGAATACTTTCCTTTGACCAAGACTGTTGGTTAGTGAATGACATCACTTCATTCACCTAATCTGAATCTGAATCCTTGTATGAAGCCTGGGAGAGGTACAACGATCTACGTAGAAGGTGCCCACACCATGAAATTCCTTCTTGGCACCAAATTTACTCCTTTCACAAGGTCTACTACCTCACCATCGTCCAATTGTGGATGCGGCTGTAGGTGGTTCATTATTGAGTAAATCTTTCGATGAAGCTTAACAACTGTTGGAAGAATTGGCCGCCAACAACTACTAATGGCCTTCAGCAAGAAACACTCAAAGGAAGGTAACTGGAGTTCATGACATTAATGCACTTATATCTTTGTCGGCTCAAGTGGCATTATTAGCAAACAAGATGGACAGTTTGGGTACAAACCCTAATCAAAGCCCATTCATGCTGTGTGACCAATGTGAGAGCAATCATGTCACTGATAGTTGCCCATCCACTTTGGAGAGTGTTCAATATGCAAGAAACTATCGGCCATCTCAGAACAACCCCTACTCATAGTAATATATTCATGGGTGGAGAAACCACCCCAATTTTTCATGGAAAGACAACCAAGGGCCAACATCTTCATCTACTGCAATGAGAGACTACCTTTTCTTCTTGGTTTCTCATCGCAAGCAAGGCCAACTATGCAAGAAAGAAAGCTAGCATTTGAAGACATGTTCATGTAATTTATGGTTAAAATTGATTCGTACATGACTAAAACTGATGCTCATCTAGCCAAAAATGATTCTCTTCTTCAGAGCCAAACATCTTCAATCAGTGTCACACCCTAATAGGGATGTCACATTTTCGAACAATAATAATAACCTCTACCCAAGTTATAAATTATTACGTAATATATAATAATATAAGCTGTAAAAATATTTTTTTTAACATTATATTATAAAATAAACAGAACATAAAATAAAACAAACTATTACATACACACCATAATTATACATATGATTTTGTGTTTAATAGGTACAAATAATTTACATATTATAAACTAGTTAATTAAAACAAAGAACCGTCTCTGGTTTAAAGCAAACCATAAACTAGCCCAAGCATAACACTAGAAGTTCGATCCTCAGAAGAATCCTCCTCGGGAAGATTATCGGAAGACAAATACTCCCAACATCATACCACGCCGCAATTAATCCATATGATATGGATGATCTCGAGGTTCACCTTCCTCGAATCGGTCACTCGGTTCTTTGCTCAAGCTCGTTGTATTGACAATCCAACAGTTGCTCCCTTCCACTTCCTCAACGACTTTACGGAACATAAATAATAATACAAAAAATATATGCAAAGAGGTGACACAATCTACATCATTACCAAAGATAGCAAGAAGAAAACGACAAAACATACGATATAGCAGTTAAAGCAACAAAATCATGTTAGCACAACATATATCATATCTCAATCAAGTATAAATGTCACGATGCAAAATATCATAAATCAAATTATAATTATTCACACACGGTGATGCAGATTAAATATGCCATGTACTCGAGACTCATTCCTACTCCATGGAGCTAAACACAAACATCGAGAGAATGATCCCAGGTAGACATGTCCGCACTTCAGGGCTGCCTCAACCAGCTATTACACACAAATACGTCGTGTAAATAGTACACAATCAAATACGTCGTGTGAATGACACACACAAAAACGTCGTGTGAATAGTACACGATCAAACACGTCGTGTACATCCAGTATAGTACCGCATACCCCAATAGATCCTGATTAAGAATAGTATTTGTCGAGATCGCTAGTGTGTGTTTTTCAGTTACCACGGCCCAGAGGAGCTACCAATTGTCCACATGTGGAATCTACTGCACACTAACGCCTCCAAGTTCTCCACATGAACACACTACGCCTATCACACCCGCAACACGGTGTAATTCATCTCGTCAGTCAATCGTCAATTTCAACCAAATTGACATACCACTCTATGTATGTAATGATCCATAATTACAAAAATACCATCGATCACCATGAATCATAATTACATAAATATCCTCATTGTCATCATAATTACAGAAATACCCTTCGTATAAAAAAAAACAGTATGTCTCCACTTGACAATACTATTTCCTAACGTGTCCGGGTCCACCACTTTGACCCGACAGTAAAAATTTACTGTTTCCATAAGTCGCGTAAATATTTTATCCCATTTTCACAATTACGTCACATTTTACAGACGTTTTTCAATCACGTAAATATTTTTCAATGTTTTCTCAATCGCATAACATTTTTAAATCATTTTCTCAATCGCGTAGTTTAAAAATCACCATTTTAAATACGCGTAAGCTATTTCTACTATTTTTCACTGTATAAAATATTTCTTGACATTCCAAATTAAATTTTTTTAAACTTTCCAAACTAAAAACATTATTTGAATATTATATTCTATTTTTCTTACAAAAATTACTCTAAGTAATAATTTCTGACGTTTTTCCCAAAAATTTGATTTTAATAAATTCTTCTATAGTTAATTTTATTCTTTAACTACGTAAAATATTTCCTTGCTTTCTAAATGACATTTTGAAACATTCTTCAATACTTGCTCATTTTTAATCAATTTTGACAAAGATTTCGTTTAGAAAATCTACTAAATGATATTTTCTACGTTTTTTTTAAAAATTCATTTATTTTATTATAACCATAAAATACACTTTGAAAATTGCTAACATATTTTAAAACTCAAAGGTAAGTATTTTTCAAGTATCTAAAATTTATTTCTTTTCTATACTAGACTTCTAATAAAAATTTGTTTACTTATTTATTTCTTGAAAATCCATTGTAAATGAATTCTTTTTAGGTTAACTAACTAGTTTACACTTAGAAAATAATTTTTGGATCAATTAAACATTAAAAGTGTATTTTGGCGAAAATCACCACTTTTATACAAACCATATTTAAAATTATTTTTCATCCATTAAATCATTGAAAAATCCTTTAACTTAATTAAATCAATTAGGTTATTCTTTTAGAAAATGGTTGAGAACATATTGGTTCTCTTTTCATAGTCAAAACCATAAGCTCTTCATCTTGTGTTCTTTGGAACACTTTTGCAAATCTCAACATATTCGCATATCCAACAATAATTATCATAGATCTATGAACATATACATATATTTATGAACACATACCATATATTAAAGCAATAATAAAACACATACCAAATATCAAAGCTATAAACATGCTTGCATGCATAATAAATCACAAATAGAAAAGACAATAAACATGCACACAAAATTAATCACAACTAGAAAAGACAATAAACATGCACACAAAATTAATCACAAAACAAACAACCAAGTGAATGAATCCTTATGGATTCTTCACCACAATTACATCCATTTTCTCACCACCACACATGGTTGATGAGATTAAATCTCCTCTTACCTATAAGGAAGACAAGATCTCCTTGGACTACTCCTTAGAAATTTTTGTGTAGCTTCAAGAAAAATCCTAACAAGCTTAAACAAATTATAAAGTCATAAACTATGGATGAAAAAGATAAACCATGGATCAATCATGGCTTAGAACATCAAAAATAAAATTAGAAACAAGAAACAAGAATTTTCACCTTATAGGAAAGAAACTTCAAAGTGATTTTCCAAGCTCCAAATGGATGATTTAGCAAAAACTCACAACTAGAGATGTTCTTAGAATATGGTTTAGATTTAGAAAATGAAGTTGGATGCAATTTTTGATGGATGGAAGTGTATTGAAGAGGCTTGACCGAATGGTAGAGAAAATGGGAACTTAGGAATTTTCTTTGGTGTTCTTTGGGTAGGAGAGAAAAGAGTGAGAGATAAGAAAGATAGAATGATTGAAATGAAGATGATAAAGTGAATAATTCCCCTCCCCCAAAAATGCATGGTCGTAGAGCATCAAACAAAAGCTAACCACCTTTTTGACAATTTTGGCTTAATTATTAGCCTTTGATGACTTGGATTGAATGACTAAGCTTTTAGCAACTTCTTGGTTGCTTCCTTGTTGAATTTTGAGTGCATAATTCATGCATAAGGCCGAAAATGCTATAGGAGAATCAATCAATTTTGATTGATTTTTAATAACTTATTTATGCTTAAATCCTCCTAGTTATGTTTAATTAAAAATTAGCTAGGTTCCTTTATTATTTAGTTAATCATCTATTTATTTAGAAACACTAATCTCCTTCTTAATTATACTAGACTATAATATGGTAAAAATTAATTAGGTTTTAGTCCATTTAATTATCACTCAAACCCCTTTAGATTAACTTAATTAAGTTTTAGACTAATTATTCAATTAAGTTAGGTTTTAAACTAACTAATCTACTAAGTCTAATCATTTTTGTAGATTTTTAACCTTTTGGTTTAGAATTTTACAAGCCTTTTATGTTGGTAAATTTTTCCTAAAAGTGGGGCCCACAAACCCAAACGTGGGTCCCATTAAAGCAAATGTGGGTCCCACAAGCCAAACGTGGGTCCCACAGATTTTTCTACACGATAAATATTTTTATTATACAGAAAAATTATAAAAATTAAAAGATTGATATATGTATTATTCGGATTGGGTTTAGTAAGATCGCCCAACTCCAAATAATCAAACAAGATTTTCCCTACCAAAAATTATTATTTTCTTGACTCGAGCAAATCACACGAAACAATCAAATACAGTTACGAAATAGTCAAATTAATTTTATAACACACAGAAATCAGAAAACAGTACAATAAGGGCAAAATTGTAATTAACCAAAAATTGGGGTGTTACAATCAGCGCTCTTGAAACTCAAATGGGGTAGCTAGCCAATGCAATAAATAATAGGCCCCCGGAGACTTCTTCAAGTGATGATAGGGTGACCTCCATCAAATAGGCTTCCTCAAGTTGAAGAAGTGGAAAAGTCCTACTTGGACTATAAAAAGACACCTTTTTGGAATGGATCCACCTATGTGTTTAATTCTTATGTTTTAAGTCTAGTATATAGTGTATTGGATTTGGTAAATTCATGTTATTTTGTTGATGCATGCATATGCTAAACTTGCTAGACAATTTTTATAGGTGGTGGAGGCCTCGTTGAGGCCATTGTGGATGTTGTGTGGTGTCTACTGCAGAATTTTGCAGTCAAACCTCTTACGTCGTGGCGTTCGCTTTGTTGTGTCCTGGCATTCTAGTCTTTGCTCTATCAGGGATTAGAGATAAAGAGCACAACGTTGCAGCGTAGGTTTGTGAACGTCACAATGGTCAGTTTACTGTTCAAAAATATAAATGAAAAAAAACTAAAAAATTGAATCGTCTATTTAACAAACTTGCGCCGCGGCGCTGGTTAGTGCACGCCGCAACGTGCTGCGCATAGTTTGCTTAAAAGAAGAACAAGGTTTGTGCCACAACGCAAACCTTTCATCTCATTCTCTCTGCATTTTCTTTCTAAATTTTTCCTCGCTCTTTCTCCCACAATCTCTCATTCCTGTTTTCGTGCTTCTTCATGCATTTCATTCACCCACTTCCATCTCCAGGTATTCCATTTTCTCCCTTTTCTCCTTTTAGTTTCGCATTTTTGTTTTTGTTTTGGTTTTTTTTAGCTTTAGGTTCTATTTGGTTAGTTTTTATCATAGTTAAGTAGTGTTTTGTTTTGTATTATGTTTACTTTTGTTGATATTGAGTTGTATTGGGGGATGAAGCTGTGTGGGCTGAGTTTGCGTAATGATGCCACTAGCTAGTGTAATGATTGCCTAATGATAATTAGGGATGCAAATTAACCTCAAATTTTTCTATGAATCCTTATGCGATCTTGGAAGCATGCCAATCAATCTCGATTCTTTTTATGCATGATGTGTTTTCCATTCATATGCTTGTTTAGCTTCGGATTGGATTTGAGTGCTTTTCTAGAGAATGCTTATGGTTGGTACATGTGGAGATGTCTTTTATCTCTGAAATTATTTTGCAACTCTCTTGAAGTGAAATCCTAGATTGTGCATGATTGAGGAAATGATTAGGGCATTATTTGGACCAATTGAGCCTTTCAAGTGTACCAGTACCATTTAATGATGATATCCATAGGTCCCCTTTGAAGCTTGTTAATTATTGGCCTTATATGTTTTTCATTACCATTGTATTTGCTACCATGTTAACCATTCTAATGCATGTGAAAGCATTGCATTTTCTTCTTACCATCAATGTTTGTTGAGTGCACGATAAGTTATTTCTTGAAGTGAGTTCAGTGATTAGGGGTATTAATATTTTCAAGACAAAAATGAGCCTGAAAGAACTAGATGCAATAAAAGAGAAAAGATTGTTTTGTATAAGTATAAAAAAAAAAGAGAAAAAGAAAAGAGACAAACAAAGCAAATAAAAGAAAGAAGAAAATTTAAATATGAAAAGCATTGCATGGTTCTGGCGAGTTTTAATCTCTCACTATTGAATACCCTGTTATTTTCACTTGATCTCAAGTCTTGAAGTAGCCTATTTTTGTTGCTCAATGTTTGTTCGTTACCATTTCCCCTTTTTTCTTCACCCCATAACAATAGCCTTACATTACAAGCTGATAAAGTCCCTTTTGATCCTCAATTATATGTGATTTACATTAGTGGAGAGAGAGTTGTATTACAATCTTGTAGATTCTTTTGATTTTTATCCATGTGTTTACTCATAAGCTTATTCGGTTGAGTATGATTTGAAATGAAGAGGTTTTGCTCGCATATTTGTGGGAAATAGGTTGTGCATGATTTGAACCTTTGATTGTCAGTATAATATGGATTGTGTATATATGGACCAGATTATAAGGCATGTGTATTCTTTGAGGTTTAATACAATCATCATACACTAGTGTTGAAGCTAAAATTGTCTTTGTAAGTGTAGTCTGACTTTGTTTTGCTTGAGGACTAACAAATATCTAGGTTTGGGGGTGTGATAACTCTATAGAATGTAGTTATTTGTGCCCTATCTCTATTCATTATTGATTGCTTTGTCCTTGTTGTTAGGCATTATTGGAAGGTTTTAGCCCCCATTTTCATGTAAAATCCATGTTGATGTCTTCTTCTCTAATCCTCCTAAAATTCTTCCTAATCTTTGATTGGATTGAGCTTGATTACATTTGTATTTGACTGATTAATTTCTCAATTGCAGGATAAGTCCAAAAGAACTAACTTGATGCAAGCCAAGGCCTTGGATTGGAAGAGGAATCACAAGAGAAGCTTCAGTGGAGCACATTGCAGTGTGAGCATGTTTACGCCACGGCATGAATCTCTCTACTAGTGCACCTTGATAACCTGAGGGCTTAACGCAGCGGAGCAAGGAAGTGAACGTCGCAGTGCTGGTGACCTAATTTTCTGCGCATCGCGGCGTGTGTTGTGTAACACCGCGGCGTGAAGCGCGAAATTTGTGAGCCTATAAATACTTTCTACACAGATTTTAGAATGGACTTTTAGAGAACTTTTAGAATTTTGTTTAGCTTTTCTCTCCAAGAGAACCCAGTGGCTAGATCTTCATTTTTGGGTAGAAAGAGAGCTGAAGGAGCCAAGATTTGAGGTCCTCTTCATCTTGGAGGAAGATTCAAGCTTCAAGGTTCACCCCATTGGGCTTCATCTTTTGTTCTTTCTCCTTTCTCTCTTCCCTTTATCTTGAATATGAATTTTCGTAATGCATTTTCATATTCAATGAGTAGCTAAGTTGTATTAGGGTATTCTTTGGATCCCCCTTATGGATATTGATTGATTTGTACTCTTTTGAGCTTATATGAATGATTTGGGTTTTGTTCTATCATATGGTGCTTAATGTTCTTCTATGTTTGATCAACTCTTAGGTGATTTGATGAAATCTAATGAGCCTAGACATAGGACTTTGGGTTTGAGATCATGCATGTTCGATTTCATTCCAATGGCGTAATAGATTGATTCGCTAATAAGATAGATATATACCTCTTAGTCATGCATAGTCATAGTTGAGAATCAATCTTAATGCTTGTTGTTTGCTATGGTTCTCATGGATGCATAGTAAACTAGGTAAGTAATATAGGGTTAATCGACCTAGACATAGGCTTTTAACTAAGTTAGTTTCTTAGGCTAACCTAATCTAATCGTTTGTATTGCTTGAAAAGATTGCATATTATCAATTGAAGTAGGGGGTAAAAAAGAATTCCCTATTTTCTCAACCATATCTTTATCTTTTCTTTGAGCTTTGCATTTTAATTAATCAACCCCTTTTCCAATTTTCGTTTGCTTGAATAGAATTAGTTAAGCTGTAAGTTAATATTTAGCTCTAGAAAGTAACCATATTCTTCATGGGAATGATCTCTACTTATCATCTTTATTACTTGAGCGACCCGTGCACTTGCAATTAGCAAAAGAGTTACCCACAAGGTTGGCGTAGCTCCCAACAATCTAAAGCTTTGTTCAACAACAACCCAAATAATAAGAGTCAAAACAGTGGAAAGAATACATGCTAGCTTGGAGTTGTGCTTCTTCTCTTCTCTTCAGATCTATTTTAGAAAAACTGTGAGATAAAGATGTTTAGGAAGAAATTGGGCACCAATGAAGAGCAACAGAACTCTTCCTTCTACCGCTGTGAATGAGTGAAGTGAAGTGAGCTGCGTCATGGTGCTGCGTTTTAGGGAGAAAGTTGCGCTGCAGCAAGAGCAGAGAGAGTGAGAAAGAGATGGCAAGATAGAGAAATGGACGTGAGAAAGTGAATATGAAATTGGGATGATGAGGAAAAGAATGTGAAAATTGGGTTAAGAGGGAGAGGGAATATGAAATTGGAATTATTAGGGAGGGAATGTAAAATTTTAGGATTTATTAAAATATTTTAATTAAAATTTAAATTGAAAATAATGGTTGTTGAAACTATCATTTTATACATTTAACTGTTGTTTTTCACTTGTAAAATGTGGCAGGTGCGTAACAGACGTATTATACTATATATTATGGCAATTTTTTAGATCTATCATATTAAAACTAACGTAATTTACACATTTATTTTGTAGTGTACTCGTCTATTTGGCATAAGAACATACTCTAACCCATTCTTTGAAACATCACAATACACTTCAAAGTCCTCTAAAGGATCTAGAATTATCAAAACAAGTGTAGTGGTTAACATTTGTTTTAATTCTAGAAAACTATCTTAACACTCTTGTGTCCAAACAAAAGAACTAACTTTCCTAATTAATTTAGTTAAAGGTAGAGCTATCTGAGAGAATCCCTTGATAAACCTTTGATAATACCCAGCTAGGCCTACAAAGCTTCTAATCTCATTCACAATGGTTAGTCTTTGCCACTACAACACTGCCTCAATCTTACTAAGGTCTACTGATATTCCTCCTTGAGAAATTACGTGACCCAAAAATTGTACCTCTTGTAACCAAAACTCACACTTAGCTAATTTAGCAAACAATTTCTTCCCTTTAAGAATTTCTAAAACTATCGTAACATATTGCTCATGTTCTTCCATTGTCTTCGAATAGATAAGGATATCATCTATAAAAACAACAACAAATTTGTCTAGGTAGGGTATAAAAATTCAGTTCATATAATCCATGAACACAGTAAGTGCGTTGGTTAGCCCAAAAGACATCACAAGGTACTTATAATGCCCATACCTAGTTCTAAAAGCAATCTTAGAGATATCTTCTTCTCTAACTCTTATTTGATGATACCCAGACCTTAGATCAATTTTTTAGAAAATCAAAGCTCCTCTTAGTTGATTAATCATATCATCTATTCTAGGCAATGAGTACTTATTATTAATAGTTACCTTGTTCAACTGTCTATAATCTACACACAATCTCATACTACCATAATTTTTCTTGACTAATAGAACCAATGTCCCTAATGGTAAAACACTAGGCCTGATGAATTGTTTATCTAACAACTCTTCTGTTTGTTTCTTGAGTCCTGCCATCTCTAAGGGTGTCATTCTATAAGGTGCTATAGAAATAGGTCTTGTTCATGACACTAAGTCTATGGTGAACTCTATCTCTCTCTTGGGTGGCAACTCAGTAACTTCCCTAGGAAACACTTTTGGATAATCTCTTACCAAATACGTATTTCCTAAGTCTTGCTCAACTTTGATATTCGAGGAGAAAAAGGAGAACATATCATTGATCCCCTTCTACTAAGCAATTGTTAACTTGTTTAGCACTCAACAACAAAGACTCGAAAGAAACAGGCATAGAGGAATTATCAGTCATAAAATCAAAGTTTTATATGAACAATTCAAAAAAACATGGTTAAGTGATAACCAATCCATGCCTAGAATGATGTCAATGTCAAGAAGAAGTAAACAAATAAGATTCATAGAGAAAATCCTATCTTCTATTCTCACACAATAGTCCAAACAAACAAAGGAAGTTGTGACTATCCTATTGATGTAGACACGGATAAAACATAGGGAAGCTCAGACGTAGACAAATCTAATCCCTTCACACATTCATATGAAATAAAGGAGTGAGATGCTCTTGAATCATATAATACAATTAAGAAATTATCTTTAACTATGCATTTACCTTGTATAAGATCGGGACATTGGACTGTCTCTTTACCACTCAGAGTATAGACTCTTCCTTTAGCTTGAGGTTTGAGACTAGGAACTGCTCCCTACTTCTGTGGACACTCCTCTGCATAGTGCCTTGGTTGGCCACAAAAGTAACATACTGATTGGCCTACTAGACAAGGTCTACCACCATGTTGTCTCCCACATCTATCACATATTAGTCCCTTCGATTCTACATGAACTTATTTGCCTTTATCTTGAGGATAACTAAGTTAAGAAGATCCCTTCTTGTACCTATCATCCTTTTTCTTCCGCTTGTGAAAACCTTGTGACTTTTGTTTCACTTGAGACTGATTGTTAGGACCTTCGACTATTCTGCATTTATTTACTAAGGTTGGAAAGTCTCAAATCTTGAAGGGTCTAATAACCCTCTTTACATCCTCTGTCAACCCCTCTTTGAATTTTATACACTTCCACTCTTCATCTGGATTGAACCTAAAGTAAGAGGAGAACTTTTATAACTCCTCAAACCTAGCCACATACTGGCCTACAGACATATCACCTTGCTCGAGTTTTAGGAATTCCATCTCCTTGACATTTTGTAGGTTCTTTGGAAAATATTTTTCTAAGAAAGAATTCCTAAATATCCCCCAGGTAATTTGAGTTCTTGATGCTTTGAACAATCTCTTAGCATCAGTCCACCAATCCTCTGTCTCCCCTATTAACATATAGTGTAACACCCCAATTTTTATTTATTTTGTGATGAATATTCATTTTTCAATATTTGTGATTTTTGAGAATTTTTTTAGATTTTTCTGAGAACGCGGAATATTTTAATATTATTCCTTATTTTGCATGCAAACTAAGCGGGCCCGGAAAAATGAGATATTTTTTCCAAGAACCTTGATCTGTGAAAATATCGACAGGAGATCTTACTAAACCCGAGGCTGGACACGGTTTACGAAGTTTTACATTTTTCGAGAAATTTTTATTTGATAAATTAATAAATCGTCGTATAAGTTTTATTTGCCGGACAATTAATACTGACTTCTGTCAGCTGTAACAATTGTTCATTGAATAATATCATGTATTAAAAATCCTATCACATTATCTTAATGTAATCTACTTTATGTCTAATCAAATTAACTTTTATTCAAATTTAATGTATTTTAATCAAAGCTTCTTTAAGAAGCTTTGACCACCAAAGGACAAGAATGCCCTTGGTTTGTTGGAGAAGCCTCTCCACCCCCTTCTCTCTCTCCATTGTCGCGGCTTCCTTTGCCCAAGAGAGGCAAAATTTTTGCCTCCACACTTAATCATTTCACTCAAAAATATTACATTTTCCTATAACACTTTTTCTCTCTAACTTCTTCTTCATTTTTCTCTCCACCTTCTCTCTTCTTCTCCCCTCTCCATACGAAATTGCAGCCCCCATTAGCAACCATTTCTCTTCACTTTTCTCTTCATAAACACTATTTCTACACTCACCTCAACCTCCTCTACATTTCCTATTTAAAAAATTTCTCCAAAATCCATCTTCACCTCCATTGTCTTCCAAGACAAAGCGTCTAACTTTGAGGTAAAATTTCCATTTTTCTTCTTCTTTCTCTTCATTTTCGTGCTCTATGGTCCCATTGGAAACCAAAGATTCATCTTTTAACAAGCTTGATGTTGATTCTTTGTGATTGAAATTCTAGGGTTCATGGAGCTCTTAAAATCGAACCTTCAAGGAGCAAGTAGGAGATCATTTTTGTGTTCTTCCTTTAGGTAAGAGGGAGACTTCTACAATTATTGGTGGTGAGGAGACTTTGTATGATTGGTTGATGGAGAAATCCATATTTCTATGCTTACTTTGTTTGATGATTTTGTATGATCATGTGTTGTTAATTGATATTGATGATTGAATAATGATTTTGAATCCATTGGTGTTGTTGGAATGCTTAAAAAATGTTAGAATTAAGGAATGAAAATTTTGAGGGTTTGTTATCCATTTTAGATGGCACGGTTTTGGCTTGGATTCTAGGGGATTGGAGTGATTTTGTCATAGATAGAAATTGAGTGATTAGATAACAAGTAATTGATACATAAAACGGAAAGAAATTGGAACTTTGAAGACCTAGGGAGGCCACGGTTTTTAGAGAAAATTTAGAGTTCAAATGATGCCATAGTGCATCCTTGGAAATTGAGAATTTAGAGATATGCATAATCCATAATGAAGTGGAAGAATTAAATTGGATAATAACACTTAAGAGGGCCACAATTTTGAAGGGTTATTTAACCTAAATTTTGTCACAATTGACCAAAGTTTAAGACTTTGAAAATGTAGATCCATAATGTGGAATTGTGATAATGGATGAATCCTAAATACATATTGATGTTGAGAATTGATTCTATATTATTATGGACTCCTATGTGGGCTAAGTACTTGTTGACTGTGTACTTGAGGAAATTATGACATATTGATGTTGAGAAATATATATATATATATATATATATATATATATATATATATATATATATATATATATATATATGCCATTGTGGTATGCTTATGATGAATATACATGATGTACATTACGTCGTCATGCATATATGTTGTCCATTGGACATTGTTCGAAAGGCGATGTATGCCTAGGAGTTGAATAATACCTATGTGCGGGTGTGAATAGACTAAGCGTAGGGTCATAGTGGTTGGTCCAAAGGGCGTCGGGGTGCGAGTGTCTCACTATGGACAGTGGTAGCTCCACTGGGGCCATGGAATAGACCGATGCAAACACACCGACGATCCGGACTGAGACGCTATCCTATATCGCGATCAACTGTTGAGGTGCCATGTATGAGCCATTATGTGCAAATATTTTTATGAGATGAGCACAGTATTTTTAAGGCTAACGAGATACTGACATTACTCCTTGATTATTCACTCCGAAAATGTTTATGTCTAGCTCCATAGAGTAGGAACTTGGTACCATTTGCATTGTGAACTGTCAGTTTCATAATTCATTGAGCATGAGTATTTATAATTGTGGAAAAATATCTGTTTTCTCACTGCAATAATTATCTGATTACTTGAACTGTTGACTATTAGACATATTAATGTTGTTTGCCTGTTATTGATAAATTTTATTGTTATTTGCTTTTACTATGGTTTTGTTGTTAATTCTAATTATTACTGTGACTGGATATATGAACTGTATTGATATGTGGGCGTCCAACATCGTTCTATTTTCTTGCTGTCATTTTGGTACTGAAAGCTAGTTGTCTCACCTCTTTCTATATTTCTATATTTTCTGTTTATTTATATATTTCTGAGAGGACGTTCATGAGGAAGAGAAGGAAACATCTGAGTTTCCGGGTTTTTGGCCGCACTACGATTAGGGCTTGCTGAGGATGTCGTCATGCCCATGCCAATTTTTGGGGTACGATAAGTTGACCTTCCATGGAGGACCCGATTGCTGGCATATACACATGCAGACGGACCGATGCGTGTACCGCAGGGAGCTGACGGTGTCTTTAGCTTGGGGTCGCCATGACCCTCCTGTCTTCGACTTACTGCTTTTGTCATTTTGGAGTTTTACCTACCCGTGAGGGATATGTGAGCTGATATATACTACACCCCACAAGAGCATTCTTTCCTCTCCACTGCTCGGGCTTCTACCCAAATTCGGTCGCTCCGATGGTAATTTCATCGGATGAAGAGGACTCTGAGGAGAACCCGGCTACGGTCCCTTCTCGTCAGTCATAGGGGCTGATACTGATAGTGACTACTGATGGCTAACTGTTTATCTTTTTGGGAAAGCCTGATGTTTTGCCGTATTTACTGGGTGTATATTTGTATCATTCGAGTGGGTACATCTTTTACTTTTTGTATAACTTATGATGTAATTAAACAGGTTGATGCATATAATATATTTACATATTGTGAATGTATGATTTTTAACTTTGTGTCGATTTCATTGTATCTGTAATTATTGTTATCTTTTTACCGTCATTTAATAAAAAAAATGTACACATATTTCAATATTCGATCACTTTACAATCCAAGAATGCAAATTATTTAATTACGTGTTAAAATAAACCGGGTCTTAATTAATCAAAGTAATTATTATTTTCCACAGTTTATTTTGTTACTCTATATTATGGTGTGATGTTCCTTCTTTGCGAGATAAGAAAAAAGGGGCGTTACATATAGGAGGCAAACAACACCCTCTACACATCAAACAAGCCATGACCAAAAAGATCTTCTCCATATCCTTTAACTATCCCTCCGCCTTAACTGGTTGTACAACTGGTGTTGGTTGCTAAGGTGGATTTACTTCCATCCTCTCTAGAACCCTGTTCGTGACAGTAGATTGCTCCCTCATAGTAGCTACCATCTCCATGAATACTCCAGTCATATCAGTTGGAGCCTCAGTAGTAGAGTTCCTATTTTGTCTAGTTTGCCTAGGTGAAGCCATAATCTCCTGTACACACAGAACTGTATATATTGAGTTGATCAGTCTCAGTATCATGTAACAATGTGATAGTAGCTAATAGCATTCATACCTAAGGCTGTCATGCAATTTCTACTCATACATCTCGCTTCGAGACAAGAAAATGCATAACATAAACAGGAATACCAAAACATGTTAAAAGCATAATGAGTCCATACCCTAACTCAATAGGATGAACTGCTCTGATACCACAATGTAACATTTTAGTTTAATTTATTACAATATATTCGAAATATGCTTATGTAATAGGATGAATGTTACTACTAATTTTTGAAGACATAACTCATTGGTACAATATTACGAAGTAATCAAAATTAGAGCCTCGAAAAGAAGTATTTGAAATTAAGTATTCGAAGTCTATAATAAACACAACTAAAAATTTGATTTACTGAAATACTGAATTTACATATGTACATAAGTACTTTGTTCGAATACAAACTGGGCCTTCATGGCCTATATACAGCATATACAAAATGAAGAAAACTACTCTAGTCAAACCTTCTTTGGAATGATCTTGATTACGATCTGTAAATAAACATACAACAGAAAAAAGAGGTGAGAATTCAAAAATTTTCAGTAGCTTACGAATAGACAGAATCATTCAATATATAATTCTATAATAAATACACAAAGTAACATTTCAAATAAAACTATGTATGAATGTTCATCGAAATGATAATGTTGATGATGATGAAATGGATTATGATGAGGCTTATGCAATGTCATGAATCTCGCAAAGGGTTTTCCTCACTCCTTTGACCTGGGCAGAGTGTTTTATCTTACTCCTCTACCGATCTTGCAAAGGATTTTCTTTACTCTTTTGACTTAGGCTGAGTACTGACCATTCTAAGGCATGTAATGATGTTGATGATATGTTAATGAAAACTCTGAACTTGCTTATTCGAATAGCATCTCTAGCCTTTTTAAATGGCACTAAAAACACCACTATGGGTTTCACTTTTAAAAGTATCTCACTTGTCTCTTTCGATCAAAATCAAAATATATGTTACTTTGTATTTTCAATCATAATCAAAATATATGCTAGTCGAATATCTTTTTTAATCTATTCAATTATTCTCAAAATTACGCCTGTAGAATATCTATCTGTTCACTTTGCCTCTTTCGATCATAGCCGAAAACTTACTGATCGAATAACTATTATAGTACATTCGATTAGCCTCAAACCTTTGTCAACCGAATAGCTCTCTTAGTCTGGTCGGTTAGTCTAACTTACCATTTTGAAATGGTCTATAAGAATAGCGCTCTTAGTCTATTTGATCGATATCGAAAGTATGTCATTCTGAACTACTGTTAGTATCTCGATTATTATCAAAATCACACTGAATCGAATAGCATATTTAGTCAATCCAATTAGCACTAGCATGTCTTTCTAATTTATGCCGATTGAATAACTCTGCTAGCCTATTCGATTATCCTTGAGGACCATGTCATTCAAAATTTGCTTACTTGGTTTATCTCTAAAATATTGCAAATTCGAGTAGTTGATACCGTAAACCTATAACATTCTGTACTATTCTGTTCGAATCACCAATTGGTTTTATTCGAAATGAATAATGTAGAAAGACAAATTGAAAACCTCATAATAAAAACTTCCTTGCTCTTTCACTTCTATATCAACTCCTTTACTCTGCAAGTATCTAACGATACTATAACTCACGTAGAAAAGTATTGGAAACTCAACAACAAACTATAGTAAATGTTTTCATACACACACACACACACACAAATATGTAGATATACGCTTAGAAAACATAACTCAACTTCACTTAATCATGATTTTACTTTGAATATCATGAAAAACTCGATATTGTCCATCATTTTGTTAGTTTTTCACGAACAAAGCATGATAAACACAGAAAACAAACACAACAACCCCTACCTCAGTTTTCTATGGATTGAAGTTCAATTTTGTTGTTGGTTCTGCACTTAGTTCTTACTTTTTCCTCCTATTTCTATTCAGCTTTCTCTTTTCTTATTCTTTTCTTTCATCTTTGTTTTCTATTCTTGTTTCTATTTCTTATTTTCCTTCTCGTTTCTACTTATAACAACCATGTGAAAAAAATAGAAAAGATATATACACACACACACACACACACACACACACACAAAAGTCAAAGACGATGGAGGAAAAGAAGAAATTAGAAGTATCTCTTTGAGGCAGCTTTGAAAACATAATATCTCTTACGATATTTTAGTGTCTTACACTAACTAAACTATTATATGCCATTCACTATTTTAATTAGTATTATAGCAATTCTATAACCAAATTAAAAACTAATAAATTAGGGAGGATGTTACACACAAGGTAGGAGTGGGGAGTTCCCTGCTCCCCGTCCCTACCAATCAATTTTCCCCTTGTCCCTGATCCTTGCCACGAGGCAATTTTTCTCCTCATCCTCGTTCCCCGAATCCCCATAGATACGCATGGAGACTCCCAGAATTATACAAAAGAATTATAGAAAAAATAAAATAAAAAATAAAATAATAGAAAAAATATGAGGCACAATATTAAGTCTAATAGGTTCAAGAGTTTAACATTCTAAAATCATTCTAAGGGAGTTCTACAGGTTTAACATTCTAAACATTCAATAGGTTCCACAAGAATTAAGCACAATATCAAGCATAAGATGAAATTCAAGAGTTGCATGTTCAACATTCTAAAAGAAATCCAAAAAACATGCTTCAATAACTTCAACATGTGCAACTTCAAGTTACACCAAAATCACAAAGTTCAAAAAACTTTTGTGCCATCCACTAATAAGTCTTCATTCTTTTCATCCCCTATATGTCACATTGCCACTTGCCTACAACATAAAAATCGCATTGATGCATAAGCACATAATATAACAACATATTCCTTTACCTCAACTTCATCAACATCTCTATCATCACTAAATTTGCAGCATTCAACTAGTTTTTTTTTTTGTAGAACCAAACTATTATTAACTTAATTTGTAAAGAAGAAAACCAACATTAGCATAGTTACATGGTTACTTCATCCTCTGTTTTGAATGCAGACAAAGTTTACAAGTCAACCAACATTACCACTTTTAGTATAAAAAGACTTGTATCAAACTAACACTTAAATGCACCAAATCTTCCTAAAAGCCATGTAACTAGATGATGCAATCCTGCCTATATATTAATTAAATACAAAGAAAATTGCCAATTACTAGTGAATGCAACCAAGAGAATTAGATGGATTTAAGGATCAAAACAACAATTGAGCAATTTTATGTTTAACATTTATCACCACATACACATAACTCTCACCACTTTGCATTGATATCCTACAATAGACAATGACAATAATTTGAGCTATGATTGAAGACATACAAACAAGTGTTTACATCAACAATATAATTTACTATTTGGATGTCTCTAAAATGCAAACTAGAAGAAACAAACATTGATCTATTAAATTCAGAGTTATCCCTAAATAGACATAAACTTCAACATTCAGACATATATACAAACAACTTCAGATTTCAATATGTCAAACTTCACCTATTATTAATTTGTTCCAAGGCTTGATAATACATTATTATTATTTCTTAAAGGTATTCAACTTTCAAGGCTTGATACATGAATAAATATATTGGAAAGCAGCTAAACCTAAGCAAAATAGAATAGTAAACAAGTAGTAAATTGAAACCAAATAGCTAATTCTTGAGGAGGCACAAGATGTAGAAAACAAGTAAACAAGAGAGGGGTTGAAAATGAAATTGAAACCAAATAGTTAATTGGAAAGTGAATAGAATGGGAACCCTATCAGAAACCTATTAGATTACCAATATAATTTTATCACAAATTTGAAAAACTCAGCACATGAACATCAATAATCAGCACTCATATACAATTTAATCCAACTAACTATCTAATCTTCCAAATATGCATTTGTAGAAGAAAAGCCCCAAATAAATTTCAATAGAAACTCCAAAATAAAAACCCCTAAAACACAAACCCTAGCCTACTTACATTTGCGATTGGGACACTGTTGCGGCGAACACTAACAACGACAATGTGAGGGAGATGTTACCAAGTGGCCTCAAACTCAAGAGGGAGGTGAATTGAGTTTATGAAAACTTTTCGCAAATCACTTGTTTATCAAATTTTTGTTGAAGCTATTGATTGACTGAAAAGAGTAGATAAATGAGATTGAATGCTTCACTCACAAATTAAACAAGCCAAGATTAATAACATTCAAGCAAGCATATAAAATAAATGCACAAATGTAAAGAGATGAGTTTAGAAGATCAAACACAGTTTATCCTAGTTCAACCACCAATCCAGTTGTGGCCTACATCCAATCCTCATGTAATCACCCAAGATTTTCCACTATCTTCAAGCTTTAACAGGTGCTTGACAACCTTTAGAAACTAGAGCACTCACCACACCTTGGGATGCCTCACCCTTTGTGCTTGAGCCTCAAAACAGGGATACCTCACTTTTTACAACCTTTGAGGGATACATCACCCTCTTTACAAGTCAAGAGATACCTTACCATTTATAACCTTTGAGAGATACCTCACTCTCTTTACAAACAAGGGATTCCCCACCCTCTTCACAAAGAATCAAAGTGTGTATAAGATGAAACTCTCACAAGAGTAGATTACACAAATTGAAGCCCTATAATGCTCTTCAAGAATTTCTCAAATATAAACAAAAACATAGCACAAATGATTCAAGGATTGAAAGATGTTTCTCAGTTGTTGGTTAGCCACAAATGATGCCCCAAGATGTGTATTTATAAGTTTCTATATCAAGGGAGCCATTGGGGACATTAAAGCCAAGCATTTAATGCAACGTTTGATACCATAGGACATCAAGTGGATGACTTGATCGTGAGATCCTATTAGATAAAACACTATTCTTAAATGTCCCTAGTCAAGTATTATTGTTAATTAGGACAACAATAATGCATTGAGACTATTATGTGCGTAGACTGATGACCACATCTCACGGGTCATGGATATAAGATATCAAGTCTACACATGGATACATATTAGAGTAATGATGTATTGGACAGACCCACCATGAGAACGCTACGTGGATCGTTACATGAGTGTTATAAGTGATTCTCATAGTGATAATGGTGTATGTGGTCCTTTGACCTGAAATCACTACGATTCCTACATGAGGAGTTATGTGTTTTAATGTCATCAAATGTCATCTGTAACAAGATGATTATAAAGTTAGTTATTAGACATACTGCAATTCATGTGGAGGGATGTGAGTGACCTAGATGGGATTTGTCCCTCTTACATAACAGGAGTGATATCTACGGGGCCCCTGATTGAGTGAGACTACGAAATGCATGACCATGCTCAAATGAGTTAATATGAGATATTGATCTCATTTGCTATTACTATGTCTACTCGAGAATCAGGAAACTGAAGATTGAACTAAACAAAGGTGACACGTTCCATGCCTTGTGTTCAATCTAGATATCTGGACAAAGGGACTAAACTACACGGAAACATTGGTCACAGATAGGTTATGTCAAATCACTGACATTCTCATTACTTGGGTAGCAGTGATGTGTTGCTAGATATTGCTCACTATTTGTAATATTAAAATCTCCCAACGTCATGAGAACCTGCAGGGTCACACACTTAGAACAGACTAAATTAGAGCAATAAGGATCCAAGTTGGACTCAGATTCAATTGTGGGCCTAACTCATGACAGATGGGTTTAGGATTGCACAGCTTACCTTGTTACTGCTCACACTCACTTAAGGCAGCCACTATTATAAATAGCACTGCTAAGGGGGCTACTACGTACATAACATTACAACCCTAGCCGCACCTAAGAAAGTGAGTGAGAGATAGTGAAAGGTCTTCTTCTCTTCTCTTTGCAGCTAGCACCGCGAAACAGAGGCGTGACTCCTTTTTGCAAGTCTGTTCGTGTGGATACCGCAGAGACATCGTCGCTATTACGGTGTTGGTGATTCACCTCGCTTGTGTTTATCAAGCATCAAGAGCTAAACTTTTAAAAACTCAGATTATGGACTTTTCGCATGGATCTTGTGAGGGAATTCTATTATTCTGCTGCGCAATTTTTAATCTGCAATTCCCAACAAGTGAGACAAAGTTCTCACTTTGCATTAGCTTTTTGGGACCTAAACTTTACAAATTAAGCACACTATTAATTTGAGCATACTAAAATATGAAATAACATGAAAAACAAAAGAAATATATACAAAACAGAGCATCACACCACGACATTAAACTTCCAATGCCACAGCGTCATAGCTCGTCTGCAGAATTCTGCAGAAAATACTCACTAGCGCTGCGGTGTGAAACATGGCAATGCCGCAGCGTGAGAAGCCTAACTGCAAAATTTAGCAGCAAACACAGTTTTGCTGCTGGATTTGGTTCAAAGTGGCCTCCAGCAGCAGCAAAACTTGTCCAAAAAGCTATTTTACAAAATGTACAACAAAAACATACCAAAACAACAAAATCAACATATAAACCTATATAAAACTTAAAACCTAAGAAAAGCATAAAAACAATCAAAATCATAAAACTACTAAATTAACATACTAACACTATTAACATAAACATATTAACATATACATATTAACATATAAAGTTCAATATACTACCTAGTTATGCACAAAGTAAAGACACAACTTTAACATAAACTTGGGATTTCCTCCCCAAGAAGGGCCTAGTTTACAGTCATGGCCGGACTTTGTCACCAAAATGAATTGTGCGGATGAGTAGTCTTCTTAAACTTGATCCAAGGCTTATCCTTTTGAGGAGTCGCGAATTCCCTGAAGGACCTCATATGATTAGGATCATCCGACTTCTTTATTGAACCTAAAGCAATAACATAAAGAGACTTAAATTAACATAGATTATATACAACTTGAATTAGAACTAACCAAACTCATTGTTGATATTAGCAATATAGAATTAAACCGTTATCCCCGGCAACGGCGCCAAAAACTTGTTAGACCATTTGTGTACCGCAAGTGCACGGGTCATTCAAGTAATACAGATACGGAGTATAAGTTCGTTCCCACGAGGATATATGGCTTCCATTACTAAGTAACAACCAATAGCTTAGCTAAATTCTATTCAAGAACATATAAAATGAAGAAAAGCAAATAAACTAAATCTAAACTACAAAAGCAATAAAGATAATGGTTTAGAAATCTAGGGAATCCTTCTTCACCTTATACTTCAACTAATGACATGCAATCCTTATAAGCAACATCAATGATTAGTTAGGTTAGCTTGAAAATCTGATTTAGTCAAAATGCTACGTCTATGTCAATCAACCCTGGTGTCATTTACCTAATTCATTATGTTTCTTATGTTTTCATGAGGACTAGAGTAAACTCCATTAATGAATGATCTATTCTCAAACACACGCTAATATATGGGTAAAAAGTATATTTCTATCTAGTTAGGGAATCAACTCATCCAAGCCAATTGAACTCGTCGAACATTCATCTACCATACCATATCCATATTCATAAATCCCTATGTCTAGTTCATTTGCATCAATCATAATCATGCAATTATTGGCCAAACAAGAGCAAGCATTAAGCATAGGCATGGAAGAACAAAACCAAACATCAATAGATACTCAAAAGATAACATAAACATCAATATTCATATAAAGATCCAAAGTATTTCCTAAATACAACTGTTAATCCATTGAACACGAATTTACAGACAAAAACCATGCTTAAAAGATAAGGAAGAGAAGAGAAACAAAGGGAGAAGATGAAGGAATCCATGGATGTGATCATTGAAGCTTGAAACTCCTTCTATGAAGAAGATGACATCCAACCAAGCCTCCTTAGGCCTCCAATCAGCCCAGAAATGAAGAATAGACCGCAGCCTCTCTAAACCTAAAAAGCTCTCAAAAAACTCTCTAACAAAATCTGTTAAAAATGTATATATAGACTCAGAAAAACAGAGGCACGTTGTGACATTAACATGTCTACACCGCGGCGCATGCCAAATTAGGCCGGGTACGCCACGGCATTGATTCCTTGCGTCGTGGCGCTCAGTTTACGTAACTCTCTGACTTTTCAAGGGAATGCACTGCCACGACGTACGATACTTAGCACTGCGATGTTGCCTGCTGAGATGCAAATTTGGCTTTCTCTTCCCATTCTAGCTCAAATGCTCCACATATCATCTTGTTTGGAGCCCTTCCTAATATAGAGAAAACACCAAATCGGTAAGAGTTGCAAATCCACTTAATCAATCAAATAATATGCACAGTTTGCTCAATTACATACATGAAAGGTATCAAAATTAGATATAACAAATACAAGCACAAAACCTTCTAAATATGCATATATACAAGGACTTTAGCAATCAGTAAAGTACAGGTATGGGACACAAATAACTACACATTGTGGAGTTATCAGCTAACTTTTTACTGCTTTATTAAATATTTGTAGTTGTAAATTATTTGTATACTTAAGACAAAAATCATATGTATATTATGGTGTGTAATAATAGTATGTTTTATTTTATGTTTCATTTTATTTTATTTAATGCTATCATGTATAAAAAGAAAAATTTTACAACTCATATTAATTATGTACCAAACGTTTTATAACTTGGGTAATGTTTATTTATTATTAATCGAAAATGTGACATCCCCAGTTTGGGTGTTACAACTGGACCTATCTAACGAAGAATTGGATAAGGTCCAATAAATTTTGGAGTGGGTTTTCTGGATTTGATAACCCTTCCGACACCAGTTGTAGGTATCACTCGCAAGAACACATGCTCACCTTCCTCAAATTCAAGAGGTCCCCTTCGCTTATCTGCATAGCTTTTTTGCTGACTCTGAGTCATCCTCATTTTTTCCTGAATCATCTTTACCTTTTTCGTTGTTTGTTGCACAAGATCAGGTCCTATAGTCATACTTTCTCCATCTTGATACTAACACAAAGGTGTTTGGCATCGTCGCCCATACAGTGTTTTACAGGGTGTCATCCCTATGCTCGAGTGAAAACTATTATTGTAAGTGAATTCTATCAGAGACAAGAATTCATCCCAACTCCCTTGTTGTTCAAACACACAAGCTCTTAATAGATTCTCTAACGACTAGATAGTCCTCTCAATTTGATCATCGGTCTACGGATGGTAAGCAGAACTCAAACGTAGCTTAGTTCTCATCACTTCTTGTAAACTTTGCCAAAATCTCGATGTAAACCTTGGATCTCTATAGGAAATGATACTAGAGGGTACAACGTGAAGTTTAACAATTTCACCAATGTACACCTGGGTTAATCGTTCTAATAAATACTTGATATTGATTGGCAAGAAGTGTGCTGACTTCGTAAGCCTATCAACTATGACCCATATAGAATCATGACCTTTCCTAGTCTTTGGCAATCCGGTAACAAAATTGATTATGATACTATCCCATTTCTATTCTGGAATAGTCAAGGGTTGTAACATACCGGCGGGTCTTTAATGTTCAACTTTTGCCTTTTGACAAACAAGGCAAGACGCCACACATTCTGCAACATCTCTCTTCATTATTGGCCACCAAAACATCTGCTTTAGATCTTAATACATCTTGGTCATTCCCAGTCAACCTACTAGTATGAGCTTCGTCAAGAATTGCTCTCCTATGATCGGAATCATCGGGAATACAAATCCTACCTTTGAATCTTAAGACCCCATCAGATTCTTCCTCAATCGTTGTCGCATAACATTGCTTTAAGAGTTCTTTCTCATTTTGAAAATATTGATCATCTTCCTGTTTTTCTTGGATTTCTTCCAACAAATCATTCAAAACAGTAACCTTATTCAGACGGATTCTTCCTAGTACCAATTCTACAGATAGCCACATATCCCTAAACTGCTTTATTAACTCTTCTTCCTTTATCATCATAGTAGAGACACTGATCACCTTTCTACTTAAGGCATCTGCCACAAGGTTCGCTTTTCCTGGATAGTATTGAAGTTGAAAATCGTAATCCTTCAAAAATTCTAGCCATCGTCTCTGCCTCATGTTCAACTCCTTCTGATCGAACAAGTATTTCAAACTCTTGTGATCACTGAAGATGTTGAATGTGGCCCCATAAAGAAAATGTCTCCATATCTTCAATGCAAAAACCACTGCGGCTAGTTCCAAATTGTGCGTCAAGTAGTTTCTCTCATGTATCTTTAGCTGTCTCGAAGCATAAGCTACCACATTTCTATTCTGCATCAGCACACATCCTAATCCTTGGTAAAAAGCGTTGCAATACACTTCAAAAGACTCGCTTGGATCTAGTAAAATCAGCACTGGTGCGGTAGTCAATCTCTTCTTTAAGTCTTGGAAACTTTTCTCACACTCTTCCGTCCAAACAAATGCTTGACTCTTCCTTGTGAGTTGTGTAAGTAGTCCTGCTATCTTGGAGAATCCTTCAATAAACCTTCGATAATATCCAGCTAATCCAACAAAGCTTCGAATCTTTGTCACCGTCTTTAGTCATTCCCATTGCAGAATTGTTTCACTTTTGATGGATCCACTGCAATTCCTTCCTTGGAAATCACGTGACCCAAAAACTGAACTTCTTTCAACCAGAATTCACATTTTGACAACTTTGCATACAGCTTCTTTTCTTTCAAAATCTAGAGAACAATGTTGAGATGTTCAGCATGCTCTTCCTAATCTTGAGAATAGATAAGAATATTGTCCATAAAGACAACGATAAATCTATCTAGGTATGGATGAAAGATCCTATTCATTTAATCCATGAATATCGCAGGAGCATTCGTTACTCCGAATGGCATTACTTGGTACTCATAATGCCCGTAACGAGTTTGGAAAGTAGTCTTAGGTATATCCTCTACCTTGACACAAATTTGATGATAACCTGATCGTAGATCTATCTTAGAGAAAACTGTTGCTCCTTTCAGTTAGTCCATCAAATCATTAATCCTTGGAAGTGGGTACTTATTCTTTATCGTGACCTTATTCAGTTGGTGGTAGTCCATACAAAGACGAGAAGTTCTATCCTTCTTTTGACTAGCAGTACTGGTGCTCCTTATGGTGAAACACTCGATCGTACAAACTGTTTTTCTAACAGTTCCTCCAATTGTTTATTCAACTCTGTTAATTTCGATGACGACATTCGATATGGCGAAATCGAGATAGGACCTACTCCTGGTACAAGATCGATAGAAAACTCTATCTCTCTTTCTGGTGGTAAACCGGGTACATCATCAGGAAAAACGTCGGGAAACTCGTTAACGACAGAAATAGCGTTCACGTCTTTCCCACTCTTGACCTCTAAAGAAGACAACAACATGTATCCTTGGGCTTCATCCCTCAATAATGATTCGACTTTAGCGGCAGTTAAAAATCCAGAATCCTCATTCTTAGGAAACACTAAGGTTTTATTGGAACGGTCTAGTAGGATATGGTTAGAAAATAACTAATCCATTCCTAAAATTATATCTATTTCAACAAGAGGTAAACAAATTAAACTAACAGAAAAGACTCAATCATGAATGGTAATAAGGCAATTCAAGCATACTTTAGAAGTAACTACAGGCTTGGCAGTGGGTGTAGAAACAATCAATTAAAAACTCAGAGAAGACACAGGCAATCCTAAACGATCCACACAGTCATATGTAATAAATGAATAGTTGCACCCGAATCATATAGTACTATTAAAAGATTACTTGCTACAACACCTTCTCCCTGAATAAGATCCTCGGACTGGGAAGCTTCAGCTCCGCTCATCGTGTATACTCACCCTCCATATTGCGGCTGAGTAGCACAAACGTTACTCACAGTTGGCTCCCTTTTTGGCTAGTTGCATTCCTTGGAAACATGACCAGGCCTTCCACATTTAAAGCAAATAAGTCCCTTGATTGAGCAATCCTTGATATGTGACCATTTTTCTCATACTTGAAACACTTTGGCTTAAACACCACGGTTTGACCAGTTTTGTTGCTACTAGGACTTCCCCCAAAAGATAGACATTGGGGCTGGTTCTCGGGTGGTCTCGAGTACTATTTGTGCTGAAACCGACTGTTATTATTATTTCGTCCTCTTTGGAACCTAGACAGTCTAAAGTTGTGATTCCTTGGGTCTCGTGACGGCTCCAGTTCCTCAAGTCATCAACACATATCCATTAAGGCAGGGAATTGATTCATCCTCATTTGTAGCACTCCTTTTTTCAATTCAACCCTCAGTTCTTCTTTGAATTTACGGCATTTCCATTCCATATCAGGCTGGATTTGGAAATACCTTGAGAACTTTGACAAGCTCTCAAATTTCATGGCATACTCACTAACAGTCATGCCACCTTGTCGTAAACCGAGAAACTCCATCTCTTTGGTGTGTCATGAAGTACTTCTCTAGAAATACTTCGTAGAATACCTCCTAGGTAACTTTCCTTTGTAACACCCCTTTGGAGGATGTCACACATAAAAGAAAATAAAAGAAATAGAAATAAAATCTACCCAAGTTGTGAAACATTTGTTAAATATTATTACGGGTTGTAAAATAATTCCTGATAGACAGAAATATGTAATAAAAAGATAATGCGGAAAAATACGAAATAAAAAAAAAACATCATCACTAATAATATACATATGATTAAGTTATAAACTGTACAAATAATTTACAACTAAGACTACAAATATTTAAACAAAAATAGTAAAGAAAGCAATAAAAGAGTTAATATATACAGACATACGCTGACGCGCCCAAAAAAAATAACTCATGATTATCTAATCCTCTGATGGATCACTCTCATCATGAAAATGATCATCGGGAGATAGATATCCCGGATGTCTCGACACACGGCGATAACGAGATCGCGCAGTCGATACGATGCTTATCTCACTAGGCTCAGGGTTTTCAGCACCCCAATAACGCCTAATGGATAAGGGTAACTCTAAGTGCAGAAAAAGTGTCGTAGTCATGACAGGCTCTTCATCAAAACGATGACGTAGGATCACAGTCACACGTCCTGCATACGTCACAGAGTCACGATCGCCTCGTAAATGCCAAGCCAGAGCACCTCCATGAAATACCAGCTCTATGAATCCCAAAAATCCTGGCGTCGCCATCCCACACAATCAATCCAGAGGATATGGATGATCGGATGGTTCTTGATCGTAAAACTGGTCGTCTGTCTGCTGATTTTCCTCCTCCTCAGGGTACACGATCTCAATAGGCTGATCCTCTTCCTCGAAGTCTTTACCGCGTAAAATAAATAAACAGAAAATACATATAACAAAGAGGTAAGACAACATAAAACCATCACAACATGGTCAATAAGAAGACGACAAACAACATATATACAGTTCAAGCAATATATAAAGCTTTAACAATTATAATAATAAATTGAAGTAAAATTTAGATATCATAACAATATATATCATAACAGATAAAACCTCACGATAAAATAAGAAAGATAAGAATAAACAGATAAAATATAATAACCAAATATAGTAACAAGAATCAGATAAAATAAATAAATAATACGTAAAAAACAATAAATATATATAAGATGTAAACAAATAGACATAGAGATAAATAATATGACAAAATCCTACTCCATGGAGCTAAAGAAAACACAAGTATCGAGAGAGGAATGACTCGCAAAATCTAATAGTACCACGGCTGCCCAACCAACTATTCCGCGGTCACACGTTGCGTCCTATAGCCCCACGACACAGAATCCATCAATCCAGGGCGTGGTGTAGTTCACGGTCTCACGTTGTGGCACTACAGGCAAATGTACTACTAGATTTCACAAATCTTGATTAAATATAGTGTGTGTTGAGTACCATAGTGTGCTATCGGTTTACCACGGCCCAGCGGAGCTACTAACTGTCCACATGTGGGATCCCGTACACTAAAGTCTCCAAGTTCATTAGAACAATGAACCACACTACGTTTAACGCATCGACAACACGATGTGATTCGTCTCGTCAACCAACCCACCAAATACATGGCACACATAACAGATAGATGGAAAGCCCTGTACGGGTTCACATTTTCCCGACAAATAATTTCTCAAAAGCCTGTACGAGTTCACATTTTCCCGACAGCATATAAATTTTCAAAAGCCTGTACGGGTTCACATTTTCCCGACAGCATATAAATTTTCAAAAGCCTGTACGGGTTCACATTTTTCCGACAGCATATAAATTTTCAAAAGCCTGTACGGGTTCATATTTTCTCGACAGCATAAAGATAGTAACGGTCAATCGCGTAGAAATTTTATCGCGTTTTCATAATTCTGTCGTTTTTACAAACGTTTAAAAATCGGGTAAAGATATTTTTCTGTTTTTAAAATCGCGTAGCATTTTTAATACGTTTTCTCAATCGCGTAGAATTTTTAAATCATTTTCTTATTCGAATGCCCTTAAAATTATTGTTTAAATAGACAGAAATAGTACTTAGTACATTTAAACTACGTTGAATAATTTTTCATACCGCATACTGTCTTTTGGATATTTTTGCTATCTTATTGGTTTATTTTTACTAAAAATTGACAGTATTTTGTTTAAAATATCATAATAATGGTTTACTAAATTTTTCCATAAATTTCCATTTACCTAATTTTTAACCATTTCATTTAATTCTTTTTGAAATCTCTAACATGCTTCAAAACCTTAAGTGAGCTATATGTTAGAAAATTTCTCAAAATTTTTGTATTTTACTTCCTAATGATAAAATTACTAGTTTTAATCCTTTAAGCTTAATTCTACTCAATTTATTTCTTCAAAAATCATTATAAAAAATTTCTTCTTAATTTGTATTGTCTCTTTTTGATTGAAAAAGGTTTGGAATCAAGTTTTAGAAATCATGATTACCTATAGTGGCATGTTGGCCAAATTTCATAAAACTTTTGCATTTGATTTCTAAATTGTTTTTCACCTTCTAAATCATTTCAAATATATTATATTGTCTAAGCTCATTAAATCATATTAGAAAATAGTTAGTAAGAGTTAAATTAATCCTTTAGGCATGTTGGCCCAAAATACTAAGTCTTTACCATTTGATTTCCAAGTTCATTTTCTTTGATCAAATCAATTTGAAACCTTCTTGATTCTCCTAGGTTAATTAAGTTACACTTTAGGAAAAATCAAGAGAACATTTTGGTCCTCTAAACTTGTCATTGCCGTGAGCTATTGGATGTGTTCTTTGGAACACTCATGCAAATTTACACATGTTATTCACATCTTATACCTTATCATACAATTCTAACACATGCATTTATATTTCTAACACATGCAAAATATTTCTAACACATAAAACCTAAATTAAAGCTTATAGACATACAATCAAAAGCTAATAGACATGCAAAATTATTACAATCACCAAACAAGAAAGCTACTAACATACAACACTTAAGCAACTAGCAACCACAAAAATTAATAAATACACATCAATAAACACACCACAACCAAATCCTTATGGATTCTACAAACAATCCATCTTCTTACCACCATCAAGGGATGATAAGAATTGTCTTCCTCTTACCTTAAATGAAGACAAATGATTAGCTTTCACACCTCCTATGGTCGATTTTCACTCCACCAAACACCTAAAAATCTCAAACAAAATCTACATGTTATTAACCATGAAAAAGAAGCTAAACCATGGAGAAATCATGGCTTAGAACTTTGAAAAAGAAGAGAGAAAAGAAAAATATGATATTTCACCTTCTAGGTCAAATTTACAAGGTTGATTTCCAAGCCCTAAATGGAAGATTTTGAAGAAACTCTCAACTAGAAAGGTTCTTAGAATAGTGTTTAGGTTAAGGAAACTTGGTTAGAAAAAATTTTTTGATGGTTGTATGGTCAAGAAACAAGCTTGGCCGAATGGAAGGAGAAAAAGGAACAACAATGGTGGCTAGGTTTTCTTTGGAAGAGAGAGAAGAGAGAATGCATGAAAATCAAAGTGAGGATTGGTCTTCCAAGACCTCTTGGCCGTAGCACTCAAGTGGGGTGCAAGGTGGGCACCTTGCTTGGCTTCATCCAAGCCATTGAATGCATGAAAGGCTAAGATTAAGTCTTGGTGAGCAAGCTTGATTCCTATTGGTTGGCTCTTGGTGACTCACATGCTGAGTCACACAGCTCATTAAATTCTCTCACGTGAGTCACCTAGTGAGTCACTGCTTCGAAAGTTCTACTGCTTACAGTGATTAATTAAGCTACCGATCTAACCGTTTTGCTAATTGTGGGTCCCACAAAATATTTTCGGGTCCACTGTCACTAAATTATACTAACTAATAAAATAATATTATAATAATATAAAATTATTTTATTTGAGATTAAATTCTAAAAATTAAAAGATTATTTTTAGTCTCATTCAGAATCGGGTTAAGTAAGATCCCCCAATTCTAAATAATAAAATAAGATTTTTCCGGTCCGAAAAATATTATTTTCCCGCCTCGAGCAAATCACACAAAAAGTCCATATAAAATCACAGACGGTATTTTCGGGCATTAAATCAAGAAGAAAACAATTAAAAACAAAGAAAAAAAGGAAAACAAGATGCGTTCGGGACGTAACGGTCATTTTCCCATTTTTTCCCACAACGTAGGTAATTGTCCAAAACGTTCAAATAAAATATCCAAGAAGATTATATATATAGTCTGTATATCTTTCATAAAAATTAATACAGTAGCTCAGAAAAATTTTTATTTTACCGTCTCGAAGCAAACTACATAAAATGATCAAATAAAATTTGAGCCTGTATTATCGTAATTGTTTTCATACAAAAATCGAGAACAGAAAAATAGGGACACAGCGGTCATTCATACAAAAGCATGAAAAACAAAAAACAGTACATTCAGAATATTTTCTAAAAATTGGGGCGTTACATCCTTCCTTTGGCTTATAGCAATCTCTGAGTTCCTCTCCACCAGTTTTCACCATCGCCCATTAATATAAACGTGGCATAAGTTACTTTTCAATCATCTGCGCATCTTATTCCTTCAAAGATCTTCTCCAGCTCTTGGATCCAAAGACTTGCCTTCTCTGGATCGAACTCTCCCCGAAACTATGGTGGGTTATTACATTAGAACTCAGATAGATTCTGAGCATCAGCTGTCGCTTCATGTCGTTGGACTGCTTGGTAGTTCTGTTGTACAATAGCTTCAGTCATTCGCTGTATAGTCTCAGTAGCTGCAGTCATTGCAGCAGTATCACGCTCCATGTTCACATGCATTCCTCTTCCACGAGACATTTCTTTCTTCAACCAATTAAACAAGACAAAACAAAGTCAGATATAACCTTTCAGAAACAAATCATAGAGAATCACATAACATAAGCAAAATAGACCAAACAACAAACCCTAAAAAACTCGTAACTTGGGCTCTGATACCAACTAATGTAACACCCTCCATAGGGCATTACATTTCCGACAAATTATAATAAAACCTTACCCAAGTTATAAATCATTTATTAAATAATAATAATACGAGTTGTAAAATTTTTCTTTTTTGCTGATAACATAATTAAATAAATAAGACAGAACATAAAAGACAACAACTAAATAAAGCACACCATCATTATACATATAATTTTTGTACTTGAAACTACATATAAATACTAACTATTTGACAAAGCCATATACTATTTGACTTAAAATAAACTACGGACTTGCCCAAGTCTAATACTAAAAGTTCTAAACCTCAGATGGATCCTTCATATGTAACATCCCAATCCTAGATACTATAGTATACCCTATGTATACTAAGTATACAGAATTAGTATGTCACTTTCGAACTAAAGCATAATTTATAACTTGTTTAATATCTATTTAACGAATAAATATATAAAGCCTTTAAAGTAGCAAGAGAGCAAGATATTTTACACCTCTGAAAACTTGCTCTTTACTAGAAATCTGTCTGATATGTCTGAGATTACAAATCTTCACAAATTAATTACATAAATTTAATTACAGAACTATTAATATAATTACAGAACCAAAATAATTGCATTAATAGCTTAACTAAGTCTTCATCGCCTTGTCTTGCGTTTGCTTCGATCATCCTCTGGATTTATCATGGAAAACATAAAATATCTGGGGTGAGAATTAATAATTCTTAGTAATAAATTTGAAATCATAACATCATGGTAAATCCAACTGCTTTGGATAAAACACAAATTGTGCTTAATCTTTTGGAAAGGTGGCATAGCCAAAACTCAATCCTTTCCTTTCCCAAAACAGATAGTTCATTCAATTACAAAATAATCCATTTATATCATAACAAATCAATTCAAACATCACAACTTAAATGGCATGTACCGTAAACATTTATCATCATACTATAAACAATACTTAATTCACTTTAAATACTAATATCAACCTTTTACAATAAGCTTTTAACCTTAACATTCACATTGAATCAAAACAAGACGATTGCCCATACAATAGTCAATTTTTATGCAATGCATGATAATGTATGATTATGTCTAATGAGGATCCTACAGTATGCTTATGTAATGATTCTTTGAAATGATTTTATTTTAGAAAACTCATGTTATTTGAATATTTCCAGGAAGCCCTTTTGTTCCATGAAGCATCTTTTAATGTAACACCCCCAGCCAAAGCTCTAACTCCCGGGAAGCTGTGTTAATCTACTCTGTATTGTTCACATGGCTCGGTATTAAATCTCCTCCTTCGGACTACAACTCTTCATTGGGATTATTGAATCCCCTCCTTCAGGTTATAGCCCTTCATTAGGACCGAACCTAGGACCATGCCTTTTGTTTCTTCCAAAGGAGAACACCTCCTTGTATTGTTTTCTGGGTAGGCATGATGTCTTTTTTTGTTCCTTGCACTACCAAACATTCATAACTTTGACATTTGGAGCCCTTTTGTTTAAGCCACTTGGAGCCCTTTTGTCCAAGCATAAATTTAAAATACATGGAAACATCAAATAACAAGTTTGAAAACAAAACATGCAAAAGTATTAAAATCTTTCCTTCCTTTACTTTTTACATAATCATACTTTTCTTTACATAATAGGGAAGCAATTACCATAATCATTAAACTTTCCATTGTACATTACTATACAAGTTTGTAGAGAGGGACTCATTCAACCTCATCTACCTTTACCCTTTCTTTTACATTGCTTCCCAGTATCATGTTCATCAACCTTATCCATACCATACATGGTATATTCAATGTATTATAACATCAACATCATTCACATATGTCATTCACTTCACACTAAGTGCATATAATGATTAACTTCATAAGTCATTCAATCTGTTGCATTAATACATCAATATCATGCATACATTTCATTCCAAGCTTAATAAATGAGCATTTAATTCAAGTTTAGCCCATAAAGGAGTAAACACATTTCTACTACACTTTCGTCATTCAACTTTAACTATTAAAGAGCTATTAAAGTTTCTAGGGTCCAAACTTTCTCAAAAACTCCTTAATTTTTGCCTAAAAAGGCTATTTTTCATGAGTGCACCAAATGCACATACTAACTTCAATAATTCTAAGATTTTATCGTCATATTGCCTTCCCTCATATCTTTCAAATGCCATAAACCTCACCTCATTTGGATAAATGTAGCCAAAGTTATGCGACATTTTATAGGAGCCAAAACATGTTATTTTCTGATTCACCCGATTTTGACTTGATTTTAAATTGTAACTGGGAACCACAAGTGGGAAAAATCTACAATTTTACAGGCAATAAGCCCTTCATGTTATCTTTAAAATGGCACTAGTTTCATGTCCATACAACATCGGAGTAAGAAATTATGCAATCTGGTTTACTGGCTGCCAAAATACCTTTTCTGTAGAATTTGTCTCAAATTCAAACAGAATTTGGTATTAATTGGCTTGGTAGAATATTCTGAATTTTTTACCACGTTAAGCCTTATGTCTTAGCTTTAAAATGCCATTGGAATCAGGTCAATCCGATATCTACAGCCCAAGTTATGCAACAAACACTGCAGGCTGTTCAGAATTTTCCTGTTCTGGTTTTTAGGCCTCACGCCGTGGTGCCACACTCCCCACGCCGCGGCTCCCATAACAGAAGCACGATTCTGCATAATTCTACAGGGTGTAGTACTATTCCAATGGTCATTTGCACGGATTTTGGCCATTTCCAATCAGTTTTTAAGTGATTCTAAGTTCCTAACTAGTTCATTAACACTTAGGAAACATTAATCACCATTCTAAACCTCTTGATTTGGATTCTTGAACCAAAATCATGCATGCTTGACCCTAAACCCCAAAATGAGCATCAATGGTTTAAATGAATATTTCTAGGTTTTTGAATTCATTTTATGATATGAACAAGTCATAATTGATCTAAGAAACATATTCATGCAAACCAAACACAACTAGCATCTCTAGAACTTCATTTACCATATTAGGTTGTTTATATGTATACATAGAGAATATAGAGAAAGTAGATGAGTAGAAGTCTTAAACTCCTACCTCTTGAAGGCTCTTGATCTTGAAACTCGATCCTTGATCTTCTTCCTCTCCTTCTTCCATTCTTCCCCTTTCTTCTTTCTCCCCCTTCATTTCTCCTCCATTTCTTTCTTTCTCTGTTTTTCATCATTCTGCCGAGAGAGAAGATAGAAATAGGGGGTGGGACATGGAGGAAATTAAGGAAAAAGATTAACTTAAGTTTCTACACTGAAACTTATATCTGCTAAGGACACCCAAATTATGCTAATTCAAGTTTTCCAGCTTCCAACAACTTTAGAATAAATCATTTGATTCATCTAAATTATTGTTTCACAATTCTCACCATTTTCTACATCTACTGCTAGTCATTCGGTATTAAAATGTACAACCAGTATGCCTAAAAATACCAAACTGAATCTGATTCTCTTGAAACTTTTACCACATCTTACTTGGATTATTTGTGACCTACAAACAAACTCACTATGTTTATTTCCCTCAACTTAGCAACTTGTGCTATTATCTGAGTCATTTTAAGCTACTTTTCAACTTCTGTGTTGCAACTAAATGCCTAAACGAACTCAGTTTGTCACAAAACTTCACTAGCATGCTAAACAAGTCAAATGCTACCTTTGGCAACCATTCACCAGTCTAACATATGTTTAAGGGTTATTACATCATGCGTAGTCCTACAGACAGTAGCCCGTGTAGTCGACACACTACTAAGCTCACTAGTGGCATGGAAATGACCACCCCAATAGCGTCTAATAAATAAAGGTAACTCTAAGTGTACATAAACTGTAGTTGAAAACATAGGAACTCCGTCGTATTCCTTACTTAGGGACACAATCAATCGTCTCACATAAACAACAGTCTCTCTATCCACGTGAAGAGGCCAGGCTTCAGAGCCTTCTCGAAACTCCAGCCTCATAAATCCCAGAAAATTTGGCAAAGCCATGCCCAAACAATTCAATCCAAGCAATAAGGATGATCTAGAGGCTCGCCCTCTACGCACTGATCACACGGATGTTGTTCCTCCTCGCACTGACTGTAACACCCTCCCTAGGGTATCACATGTCTGACTCCCAACTCATAATCTGAAAAGAAGTTCGCACAAAGTTTGAGTTATAGAATATGGGTTTTAAAATTTCTTTCTTTACTGAAACATAAACTTACTGAAATTCATAAGTAATACGGAAAAATAGATTTAACTGATTTAAAAGCATATAACAAACATCACTTAATATTTAACAATTTAAAGAGAAATATAAAACTAACAGAAAACTCTCTCTCTCTCTCTCTTTTTAACAGTAGCAAACCCCATCACGGGTCCTACTTAATAGCACGGTACAACACTAACGATAAAAATAACTCTACATACGTATTCTGTTGTGTATCCATCTTGATGCATTAGACATTTGTTCTATATCTATTCTTTGTCCTCAGACATCTCTTCTTTGTCAACACTGCACATTTTCAAGTCCTGAATGTCCACTCCTTATTGTTGTCACCAATCTCAGAGTATCCATCGCCCGTTATGTCTAAAACAACTCGATCCTTCTATTATTTGATTTTAATAGTACAGACACAGCAAAACAACATAACAAAGAGGTGAGATCACCTACGCCAATACCAACATGGCAGCACAGAGATAACACAAACAACATATCATACAGATATATCATACCAGAATTCTAACAATTCAACATTAATCAACTATCATCATCATACCATTAACATTATTATCATCATACAATAATCACAATAATGTCATCAACATGATTATCATCATCATCATCCAAGTATACAAAACAATTGTCATAGCCAATATTCCTCAATTAATATATCACACAGATATAAATGTTGTCGATTATGCATGTACACAAGACTCGATTTCCTACTCCATGGAGCTAAAACTCAGGTCAGAGAAATGATCGAAAAGATCTGTCGGTACCACATGCCTCAGACCACGTGCTATAATCCTCATTTTGATTTTGCACATCTAGCACATACACGACAGTCTTTATCAGATCTTGATTAAGAATAGTGTCTCGGTCAGAATCATCAGTGTGTTGCATCAGTCTAACCTACGGGAAGAAGCGCGACCAACCACCCGTGTAAGCAACCCGCACCCCGATGCCCCCAAGATCAACAAGTGACCTACACTACGCATATCGCACCCACTCAAGAGGTGTATTTCTCCTAGGCAATCAGCCATATCCAGTCCTCATCGGACCATTCCAATGCATGTATAATGCACCAAATCCAATCACAGACAAATATGTCATTTTCTCACAAACAGTGTATGGACACTGGTTCAAAAGTAATCATATTGTACTTTCAACAGCGAAAATCATATTATCACGTTTTCATAGTTTAAAACACTTTTACCGTATTTTCACAATCGCGTAACATTTCTGTTACGTTTTCACAATCCAAAAACGTTTCTGTTATGTTTTCACAATACCATAACACTTCTTTTATATTTTCACAATACCGTAACACTTTTGTTACGTTTTTAAAATTTCAAAACGTTTTTATTACGTTTTTACAATACCGTAACACTACTGTTACGTTTACAAAATTTCGTAACATTTCTGTTACGTTTTCAAAATGTTGCAACTCTTCTGTTGCACTTTTAAACCACGTACTAATTTTTAACGTTTTTCTCAATTGCGTAAAAACATACGTTTCTCAAATCGCATAGTATTTTTCCACTGTTTCAAAATCGCGTAACTTAAAAATCATTCTTTTACGTTACGTAAATCATTTTCTATCATTCTCAAAATATTTAAAACACTTTCCAAATTTCATAACAATTTTTCCCCATTTTCACAACTGCATAAAAATATTCTATCGCTATTCAATCACGTAGTGATTTATCAATAGTAGTTCAAATCACGTAAAATATTTAAACATAAATTCAAATCGCGTATAAATATTTCAACGTATTTAAAATCACATAGAAATATTTTTTCATATCACGTAACTTAAAATCACGTTTTTAAGATACGTAAATAATTTTTCACCACAATTTCATTACAGAAAATATTTCTTGACCTTTAAAAATTTCTTTTTAACTTTTCTCAAAATAATATAACTTTATACTTCATTTAATATATTTTCTTACTCAAAAAAAAAATTTTCCACAGTTCTTTACTCAAGAACTTCTTTTTCAAAATATAATTCACAAAATCACTTTTCCATTGATATAAATCAACGTTTCAAAACTTAACATTTTCTAACGTATTTCAAAACTTGAAAATAAGTTATACGTTAGTAAATTTTCAAAACACCATTATATTCTCCATTTTTCCCAAATCAATTCTAAAATCAATTCTCTTCAAAACAAATTAAGATTCAAACTTTGCAACTTTTCTTTTTCATTTTCATATGAAAGTTCATTTCTCAAGTGATAAAATACTTTGATTCCCTTTCCAAAATCCTTATACTAAAACATTTTGTTCAAACATTTTGTTTCCACTTTAAAATTACTTTGTTTCATAAAACCAAAATTATTCCAACCTCCAAAAATCGTAGAGTCTTTGGCCATTGAAGCCATCAAATATTTTTCTTCTAAATTGATATGATTTTACACAAACAAAACTATTAAAAATTCTTTGTTTTCAAAACCGAAATACCGATGGTCATAAAAACCAAACCCATTTGTTCAAATTCATTTTTACTTTCCTTACAAATCTTTTTTCACTTTCTTTGCAAATCCTTAAAACACTTAGAAACTTTTTACATAAAATAAATCAATAAAAATCCTTTTAAAACTGTATTCATGTACTCTTTGAAAAATAAATTCTTTGTTTATTTTCCTTACTTTTTTAAACATCCATTTTCATCATTCAAGAAAATATTAATTTTGTGAACACCTATCTTGAGGTGTCTTGACCAAAATTCACCATGTTCTAAGGATCAAAAATTAATTCCCTTGTTCTTGAAAAATTTCAACATGGAATCCTAACCTTGGGTGCCAAAACCGTAGTCATTCTTTGGCCATTGGAGCCAAAAATTAATTTTCTTTCCATCATCAAATCATGGCATACACATACATATTCAAATATATATTATAAGCATACCATAATCAAAGCAATAAATCATGCATAGTATAAGCATACCATCAAAGTCATAAACTCATGCAAAGCATATCAAGCATAGGCAAATAATCAAAGCTCATAAACACCCACAAATTAATTACATGACCATGGATATGAATCCTCACATGGATTCAACATCCATCAAATATATAACCATCTCTCACCACCATGCTTGGTTGGTGAGATAGATCTCCCTCTTACCTCTTGAAGATCCTCAAAAGCTTCTTGATTTGCTTCTTTTTCCAAGTCCTTCACCACCAAGGGCTTCTCAAATACAAAACAAAATACATAAAAATTAGTATACTAAGCTTGATTAAGAGGAACCATGGATCAAACATGGTTAGAACCTTGAAAATCAAAAGAAAAGTGAATAGTAACAAACTTCACCATTAAAGCTTCAATCTTTAGCTTGAAGAACAAGGTTGAAGATAGATGATTTAGAGAAAATCTGCAACATGAAAATTGCTTAGAATATCATGTAGATTCAAGATCTATGGTTGGATGAAATTAAAAGAGATTGAAGAGTGGTTTTTTTTTAGGGGTCTTGACCGAATGGTTTCTCTTGAAGAACAAAGATGGAATTTTTTATTTTTGTGAGAGAAAAACTTCTTAGATTTGGTTAAGACAAAGGATAAAGTGAAAGCACTTAGTTTTCCTTCCACCAATTTCATGGATCTCCATGGAAAATTCCTAAAAAAATTACAAACAAATGTTAAAATCAATAACAAGTGTAGAAATAGGTAAACCATGGTTCAATCATGGCTTAGAAAATCAAAACTAGAAGATTAGAAGAAGAAATATAAAATTTACCATTTTTGGTAGAATCTTGAAGCTTGGATTTTGAAGTACTAGATGTTGGATTTTGAAGAAATCTTCAACATGAAAGTTGTTTAGAATAAGGTAAGGATTCAAGAAATAAGGTCGGATGAAATTAAAGAGTGATGGAAGCCACATCAATGGTGCTTGACCGTGAGCTTGCTAGAAGGAGAAGGAGAAAAAAAATTTCTAAGAGCTTTGCTTGAAGGAAAGTTTCAAAAATGATGAAGTATGGTCAATAATGACCAAAGGTGACCAATATGGTCTTCAAAGCTCCTAAATTCAGACCACAACCGTAGCCCTCCCTTCTTGCATTCTTCTTGAGTGCTATTTGATCAATAATGATCAATTATGATGAAACATTGACTAAGACCAATAATAATGACATGAAACTTTTTCTTTGGCCTAAAAAGGCTACTCAAAAATGTCTCCTAAACAATCTAAAACCATCCCCTTCCATGCATGCTTCTCCTTGTGCATTCAATAAATGACCATAATAATTAGCCACCATTTAGAGCATTTTTAGCCATTGATTAATTCAATGGTTAGGAATTAGGTAGACTTTTGATTTTAGAAGACTTAATCTAGGCCATTAGATTTTTCTCCTTGAAATTCTAGTCATTGGATGTGTCTCCAAAAATTAAGGGTCAAGATTGCTCCTTCAAACTTTTAATCCAAGGGTCATAATTAGTCTTTATCACTTTTTAAGACTAAATCTTCACCATTGATTAAATCTAAATTCAATGGTCATAAATGGTCCTTGTTACTTTACAAGACCAATTCTCCACCCTTGATCACTTCTAAATCCAATGGTTATAAATGGTCTTTGTCACTTTTTGAGACCAAATCTCTACCATTGATTTAATCTCCATCTAACGGTTATAAATGATCTTGTTCACTTTTAAGATCAAATATCCACCGTTAATTAAATCAAGATAAAGTCTCCATCATTAATTAAATCAATGTTGGATATCCAAACCACCAAGGTTGACTTAAGCAATATAATTTCTATTTTTATCTGCTAAAAACCCCACAAAAGAATATATTTACTGTATTTTTATCGTCCGATAATTAAATACAGTACAAAACACAGTACAATAAAATTTTAAAAACTGTTTCTGAATTCAGGTTTAGTAAGATCCCCTGTTTCCGTCTAAACAGTACAAATTTTTCTATGCGTAGAAAAATTTTTACTTTGCGGGACCCACCTGGGCCCACGTATGGCCACTTGGGCCCACATACACCCCCTGGGCCCACAAACAGTAAAAAAAAATTCATAATCATCCACAAAAATCACAAATATTAGAAAACGCACAAATATCAAATCAGATTACGTAAAATAATTACCTAACGGTAAAAATTAAATTACGTAAAGTTTTCCCCGGTCCGAAAATTTTATTTTCCTGACACGGAGGAAATCACTCAAAACAATCAAATACGCTGACGGAATAATCAAAATAATTTTATAGTACACAGAAATTACTAAACAGTAAAATTCTGTTAACTGTCAAAATTACTATTTAAGAGATACGAAAATTTGGGGTGTTACACTGACAGTAAGGAGGTTGCTCCTCTTCGCCTTCCTCACAATCTTTACCAAACATAATAATAATACAGAAATGCATACAAAGAGGTGAGACAATCTACATCATTACCAGCATGGCAGTATAGAAAATGACAGTACATACAAATATAACATTTAATACATCAAATCATGTTTCACATCATACATAATATCTCATATCAATATAATTATCACATCATGATGCAGACCAAATATGCATATGTACACAGACTCGTTTCTACTCCATGGAGCTAACCACAATTTCTAGAGAGAATGATCCAGAAGATCTGTCTGTAACTCGGCTGCCTCAGCCAAGTGCTATACAGTCTAACCATCGTATACATCAAGCATTATACCAGACAGTCTACGCTAGATCATGATTAAGAATAGTGCTTTGTCGAGATTGCTAGTGCGTTGCCTGGTACCACAGCCCAGAGGAGCTACCAACAGTCCACATGTGGAATCCTCCGCACACTAATGCCTCCAAGTTCAACCATTGAACAACACTACGACTATTGCACCCGCACTACAGTGTAATTCATCTCTTAGACAACATGCCAAAACTAACCAAACTGACACATTTTTCTATGCATGATTCATGATGCAAAATACATATATAACTATATTATTGTATTTCTCACAAAACCACGCCATTACTTGGCAGTACTATTTTCCAACGTAACCGAGTCCACCACGTTAACCTGACAACAAACTGTTGTTATTTTCAATCGCGTAAATATTTTATCGCATTTTCACAATCACGTATCCTTTTTCTAACGTTTTCAAATCACGTAAATATTTTTTGACGTTTTTGCAATCGCATAGTATTTTTAAATTATTTTCTTAATCGCGTAGCATTTTTAAATCGTTTTCTCAATCGCGTAGCTTAAAAATCATTATTTTAAATACGCGTAAGGTTTTCATCTAATATTTTTCAATTGCGTAAAATATTTCTTTGCTTTCTAAATTGAATTTCGAAACTTTCTTCATTATATATCTATTTTAGCCTTATTTATAGCATTTTCTTAATAAAAATTCTCTAAGTAATATTTCCTATTGTTTCCTTCCAAAATTACTTTTCTTGGATTTAACCAAATAGTACATCTCAAAACTTGCTAATGCGCTTCAAAACACAATGGATGAGCTATACGTTAGTATTTTTCAAGTATTTATTTTATTCCTCATCATAACTTAATTTGATTAAATCAACTCTAAAATCCATTAAATTGAGTTCTTATTAATCAATTTCATAAGTCCACACTTAGAAAATAATTTTGGATCTAAAATACCATGAGTAGGCATGTTGGCCAAATTTCGCCTTATGCTTTATAAATCATATTTACTTAATTTCTATCATCTTATTTCCTTGTAAAAATCCTTAATCCATTTTCTCATCATTAAATTAATTAATCCATGATTATGAAAATATTTTAGAACACTTAGTCCCCTTGGTGGTGTTGAGGTCGTGGGCCCCTTTTGGGTTCTGTGGAACCCTCATGCAATTCCTCATCATATTATTCATGACCTACTATATACAATAATTGTCATGCTTTCCTAAACACATATAGTAACATATAATCAAAGTTATAAAACATACATCATCAAAAATAATCACAAACAAGAAAAGCTTTAAAACAACCAAGTGAATGAATCCTTATGGATTTCTTCACTATGAACAATTCCATTTTCTCACCACCAACACATGGTTGATGAGATTAAATCTTCCTCTTACCTTAAGAAAGACAAACTCTTCTTGAATACTTTCCTAGAAATTTCGTGTAGCCTCCAAGAAAACTCTAACAAACTTAAACAAATTACAAAATCATAAACTAAGCTTAAAAAAGGAAAACCATAGATCAATCATGGCTTAGGAACTCAAGAATCAATTTTTAAACAAGAAACAAGGATTTTTACCTTGTATAGAAGAAAACTTCAAGCTTGTTTTCCAAGCACAAGATGGATGAATTTGAAGAAACTTATAACATGAAAAGTGTTTAAGGTTCAAGAAGTGGTGTTGGATGAAATTATAGAAGATTGGATGTTGGTTTTGGGGGTGAAGGCCAAGAGCTTCACTATGGAGGAAGAATGGAGTTTTTGTCTTCTTGGAAGAGAGAGAATAGAGAGAATTGATATTTGTTTTTAGTAGGATGAAGATGAAGATAGAAAATGAAATGGTTATCCTATTTTCTAAGTGTTAGCCGTGTAGGTGCAAGGAGAGAATGGTAAGTTTTTGTTTGATATTTTTACTAAGTAGATATTTTAGGAGGCTAGATATTTACCATAAGTGATAAGCTTGAAAATTTAGCCTTGATCCTTCCTTGTTGGTGTCTTTAGCCGTGTAGCCTAATGGTGAGGCAAACCAAGTTTTGGTTCAACTGGTTTCCTAGTTAGGCTTAGGTAAATCTAGTTAGATTACTTAGTTCCTTGGCTAACTATCTAGTTACCTAAATATGACTGACAACCTTCTTGATTATGCTAGAACATTCTTGTAACTAAAGGCTCTAATGAGTAGCAAACTAGGTTTGTTCCATCTAGTTATGACTTAGGCTTTTTAGAATAACTTAGTCAAGTTTAGGCTAACTTAGTTAAGTGTTCTAGGTTCTAAACTAACTAGTCCAACCGTCAATGTTGACTTCATCTAATTAGTTTAGAAATTCAAGCCTACTATCGTTGACTAATTTCTATTGGTTCATTGAATTGCAAGTCACAAAGACTTTACTAGTTCTCTTGTCCACTAGGCAGGAGCTACTACTCATAAGTCAGTAGGTACTGTCCAACAGATAATAAAATAATATTAAAATATAAAATATTTTTATTTTACAGATAAATTCTAAAAATTAAAAGATTGGTATACGTATCTCTCGGATTCTGATTTAGTAAGATCCCTTGGCTCCGAAAAATCAGTAAAAGTTTTTCCTCGGCCCGAAAATTATTATTTTCCTGACTCGGGATAAATCACACACAAAGATCAAAAATAGTAATAGAACAGTCAAAATAAATTTACAGCACATAGAAATCACAAAATAGTACAATTTAGATATTACTGTAAAATAGTAAAATTTTGGGATGTTACACGAACACTTCTTCGAGGTCCACAGAATGTGATCTAGATAGTGTAGTTTTGACTATCATATCATCGACGTAAACTTCGAGCATTCTCCTCACTTGATCCTCAAAAACCCTGTTCATCATCCGTCGGTAGGTGGCTCCTGCATTTTTCAATCTGAAGGGCTTTACCCTGTAGAAGTAACTCACCTTTTTGGTGATGAAAGCATTTTTATCTTCATCTCCAGGATACATTGGGATCTGATTATACCCAGAGTAAGTGTTCATGAAAGACAATAGTCAGAAATCGAAGGAGCTATCAACCAATTTGTCAACATTAGGGAAGGGATACGGATCTTTAGGGCAAGCCTTGTTCAGGTTCGTGTAGTCCATACACATCCTTCACTTCCCGTTTGACTTTTTTATCAAGACCACATTAGAGAGCCATGCGGTGTATGAGATTTCTCTAATGAAGTTAGCACTAAGTAACTCCTTGACTTGATCTTTGATAATCTTTTTCTCTCAAGGCCAACCTTCATTTTCTTCTGGGAGACCGACTTTGCATCCCGTTTAATAGATAAATGATGGCAATTGAAAGAAGGGTCAAGCCCAGGCATGTTGGAGGACACCCAGGAAAAGAGGTCATTGTTTTTTTGTAAAAGCTCTATAAGCTTGCACCTCTCCTGTTCTTCTAGATTTGCACCAATCTTGGTGACTTTGTCAGGCTTATCACCCAGCTGGAGTGGAAGCAGCCCTCCTTTTGGCTGGGGTCTGGTACCCCATATCTCTTCACGTACGTCTAGTTCGATCATCATGATGTTGACTTGATCCTGGGTCGGGCTAGATATGTGTGTTTTGGTTTTCCTAGGGGTCTTACATATTTTGAGACTCTCATTGTAGCATTTGGGCGTTGCGATCTGATCACCCTTAACCGTGACCACCTAATTATTCTTGTTGAGGAATTTTATGGCCTGGTGAGCAATAGACAATACAGCGGCAATACCATTTAGCGTAGGGCGACCTAGGATAATATTATATGCTGATGGGCAATCCACAACTAGAAACCTGACCTTGATAGTTTTGTAAACTTTGTCGTCACCTAAGGTCAGGAATGTTTCAAAGTAACCCATAGGGGTAACATTTTCCCCAGAAAAGCCAGTGAGCTCGCCTTCATAGGGTGTTAATGCAGACAAGTGGAACTCCAATCTTTCAAAGGCGTACATGAATATGATGTCCACCGAACTTCCTTGATCGACAAAGATACATCGAACCTCGGTGTTAGATATTATTCAGAAGATCACCAGAGGGTCGTCATGATCCCAAATAATATCGCCATAGTCCTTGTCTGAAAAGGAGACAGGTGGTTCTTCCTTGTCTTCAACATGGGGTTTGCGCGTGGAGCTGATGATGCTTAACACTGCCATCCAGAGTGCTTTCTTCTAGGAATTTTTGGACGACTTGTTTCCTGCAAATCCTCCTAAGATGGTATTAATAAGTCTATCATTTCTGTTGCCTCCATTTTGATCATCCTAGTTCCGATCTTGCTGGTTTTCAGTATCCTGGCGGGGCGAAGTCTGGGATTTTCTAGTAGGGCTGTGATTCCTTCTCCTCTATCGTGGAGACAGACTTCTCCTTAGACTGCGTCTACGTTTTCACTCATGTCGTCTTCCGCGAATCTCATTGTTTTTGAAATTGTTGATATACTTTTGCAGTCGTCCCTCCTTGACTAGGGATTCTATGACTTTGCGGAGCTGATAATAATCATTTGTTTCGTGGCCATAACATTTATGCTATTTACAGTGCTTTGAGTGATCCTTTTGAGATTGTTTCTTCAAAGGAGACGGCCTCTTAATATCCCAAAATTTGGTCTGAAGCACCTCTTTAAGAATTGTCTCTCGTGGGGTGTTCAAAAGAGTATAGTCAGAATATTTAGGCCGATAAGGATTCCCCTTAGAGGAGTTTTGAGGCTTGTTGGAGTTCCAATTATTTTTCTAGTGAGTGGGCTCACCTTTTTCCAAACTTTCTTTAGCCTTAGTAACTTCCTCCAATTCAATATATCTCTGGGAACGTGAGTAAAGCTTGTTCAAGGTAGCTGGCTTCTTTTTTATCAAGGACCTTAAGAAGTTTGAATCAGTCCGGAGGCCACTCTAGGCATAATGAAGAGCAATCATATCATCTTGGTTTTCTACACAAATGCAAGCATTATTGAATCTCTTGATGTATTCACGAAGGGGCTCATTGCTTCCCTGGCAAATTTCAGAAAGAGAATCAATTGACTTGGGTTGCTCTTTGGCAGTAGTGTAGTGTAGCAAGAAGCATTGTCTAAGGTCTTCCCATCCGGTGACAAATTTTGCTCATAGGGTGGAAAACCAACAGAGGGCACCCTACTTTAAAAAGAGGGGGAAGGCTTGGCACAACAACTCTTGGGATCCCCCATGGAACTACATAGAATGGGTGTATGCGTCTAAGTGTTCCTAAAGGTCCGTTGTTCCATCATAGGCCTCCAAGTTGGAAGGAAACTTGAAGTTTCTTAGGACTCTATACGCCATTAATTCGTTTGAGAATTGTTGTTGCTGAGCATTGGGGGCCAAAATGTTGTTTCCAATGACCTCAGCATTATCATGCAGGGTACTTCTCTGGTTGTTGTCCGTATTTCGCCTTCTGTCATAGTTTTCATCATGTACAAACTTTTCTAGATCATCCAGATGACGACGTTGATCATTCAGCTGACGTCGTTGGTGGTTGATTAGCGTTGTTTATCTGAATAACAGCTCTTGAAGGCGATTTCTCATCATCTCAGATTGAACGATGCCCTCGTGATGGGATGTATGGTCTGCATCATTATTCAAGGGCCCTAGGCGAGCATATAGGGGGATCCTGGGTTCTTGCGCAGCATTATTGGCTCTTCCTTTGGGAAAAACAAGTTTGTCTAGAATAGAGACCTTCTGCAATGGGTTAGGACTTTCGATGGAAATCGAAGTCTCGTGCCCTTCATTGAGAGTCTCGACAAGAATTGCCCGGCTCCTAGTGGCAAAGGTTTTTGCATGTGCTGGTGGTGCAACTGGTGGAGGATCATGTTGCGCTGTCGGGCCCTGTCCTTTACCAAGGGCAACGGGTGCAACACTTCTTTTCCTAGGATGTTGTCTCGTGCTCACCATGATTGAATGGGAATAGAAATTTATTTGTTTCCCACAGATGACGTCAATGTTCTGAAATGGATTTAGAGGGATACCTAAGATAAGTACGTTACGGTGGTTTCCTCCTTGAGCAGTTGCAGCAGAACGTGTTGGACTAGGGGCTGAGTACTTGCAAAGGGACTCCAACGCTCAAGTCAGGTAGCGCACAAGTAGAGTTTATGCAGTGAGATAGCAGATACCTGATTAGAGTGACTTAGCTTGGTATTTATAGAGCATGACTGGAATTGTAATGCAATTTGTGTTTAATACAGGTATATGTGATTAGTATCTTGGTAGAGATTATCATCCCATTATTGTTGAGGTAAATTAGATAAGTTTCTGAATTGATTGTTCTTTTAATTGAATTTATTGTTTCAATTATGTTATTTACATGCTTTGAGTTCTCGAATTCCTGTCTTCAATTTTAGCTTGATTTGATCAAATCACATTTAACAATTCTTGAGAGACGATCCGGTGTTATTTCCTATACTACAAGCTATGAGTATAACTCGGTTATAATTTTGATTGAGTTCAGCGCTCGGTCAGTGAGCTTCCAAGCTCCTAGGAAAGTTTTGATCTTTGAACTTCATGATTCTAGCTTCCAAATATGTTTTAGAAGTTCCAAGGTGGAGCAAGCTCAAGATACTCATCTCAGAAATTCTAACCAAAGAACAAGTATATAAGCGACACTGGAGAGTAATTGATTACAGAAATTTGATTATTATTATAATTAATAAATTACAGCATGTATAATGAAAGATACCCTTGTAATTGTTGCCACCCTCTATAGGGTCCAAGAAAGAAGGAAAAGTATATATTTTGTTACAGCTTGTTGCAGCATATGACTGGTGATTACATGGCACAAGATTTAAGTCACTAACTATCCATTCCTCTTCCCTTCATAACATGTCTCCTTAGACCCGGTATATGGATATTGGTGATATAATCTTTCCAATCTATGCCCTTTACATCAAAGCCAAATTCCCTCTTTTCTTCTTCAGACATGCTTTCCATCAATCTTTGTGTATTACTGTTATCAAACCTGCATCACAGTTATTGGTTTTAAATTAGTAATTTATTCCTCAGTAGATGTATGATTCGGTTTCTTTTTTGCTTCCTACAAGCCTGAGTCACTAGCGCTGCGCTAGTTGAAGAGTATGAAGTTAAATGAGTGTCTAACCTTCCACCATAAAATGTGTATGGTTCGTAAATGTTTGCCAAGTACTTTGCTTGCTCCACTGATTTTCTGCAGATATTTTCAAATTTTTTATACATCTTCCCCTTTGAGGAGGCCATAGCTGTCAGGCCACTTTTCTGAATAGCATCTCTCCATAGGTGGCCAGAAAATTCTTCTGTGGATCTAAACAACTTCATCAGTGGAACTTGGATTGGCCTACCCTTTGAGTCAATGCATGGTGAGGAGCTGTAATGTTCATAGAGCAGTCTTGCCAGGTCTTGGAAGACTAGAGGGTTCACCATAGATGAAGCAATTTGGTAAACATTGATATCTGGCTTTTGGGCCATTCCATGCCTTGCCATTGCTGCCAAGGTTGCATTAACAACCATGTCGGCTGGGACCTATGAGAGCAAGTGAGCCACTGTTAGTGTGAGAACTATTAACCAATCTATGGAGTTTATGAATTGTAACAATTGTTTGCTTCTCTTTTACTTTTCAGATAATGGATACTGTAAGTAAAACAATCTAATTATTTAGTGTCACTTACCACATCGAGTACTCCATTTGGGTCTACCAAGAAACCTGTTAGCTGCCCTTTCCCATAGCAGAGAACTATTGGATCCATCATCCTGGTAGTTAAAAGGAAAAATGTTAGTTCTATCATACAAATCTCATTGCAATTTGTAGGCTATTCATAAAGTTCATTTTTCTTGTGAGAAAGAGGTGGTGACATGCCTATTTCCTTCCATCCACCCAGGAAATGGTTCTCTGAAAGTGCTCTCAATAACACTGGGTCGAATTACAACAACTGGAATATCCTCCCTCAATTTGTCAATCATCATTTCTCCCATAGCCTTTGTGAACACATAAGTATCCTGCCACCCATATCTTCTGGCCCTGTTTAGAAAATAACTTCAATCAAATTAGATTATGAATCCAGAATTTGTGAGATCAAAACCTAAATAGGGGCTGAAGCTTTCTGTATCTATTATTTTTCTTGATCTTTTTACGAAGATGGAAATAAAAAGATACATAATGAGTCATTTATAACATAAGGACACCCAATACCTCTCTAGACCCATCTCCCTCATCTTTTGAGCTAGTAAGTTGTCTTCAATGTTTCTCTTGTAATTTGAAACCATATTTATTTCGCCTTCAATGTCCAATGTGGGAAGGAATTTTGGTGGAACTTGAGATATAAATTTTTCTCTTGCTATGCAATCTCCAATGCTAAATGGTCTTTCCATGATTCTACCTTGCCTTTGTCCATTGACATAAGCTGCACATTGCAAGCAAGGATTTTGGGTAAACAAGGAAAATCATACTTAGCACACGGATTTGAGTTTTTAACCCATTCTTATCATTTTACCTGTTGAAACATGCAGAAAGAGCTTAAGCTTCTTGCATTTTTTTGCAATGCCCATAAGGCGGCATGGCCCTCTGGTGTTTATGTTGATAGCAGTATCATATCTGATGACACTAGTCAAATTATTACACTATAACTCAAAAAGAAAATGTGGGAACTTATCATTGATGGAGAAGCTCTTGCTATAGTTAGAGGCTAACCTTTCATCAAATGTTGTATTAGCTGCTGAATTTACAATTACATCTACCTCGTCTGCAATAACATTAGATAAATCTTTATCCAGTCCAAGATTGGATTCACAAATATTGCCTACAACAGGAACTAGCTTGCTCAGCATAAAGGCTTGGTAGGATTTTCCATGGATTTGTCTAAGGCATCTGAAAAGCTCTGTATTTATGATCTAAACCACAAACAAATAAAATTTTAATGAGATCAGGAAGTAAGTGAAGCCATGAAATTTGACAAACGCAACCTGAAGAAAGAAAATTTCATAAAAACCATACTTCATTCTGCAATCTCTCCATTGCAGCATGCTTATTCTTTGCCTTGATCAGAAGGTAAATTTTTCCCACATCTGGTTCTGTCCTTAGAATCTTCTCAATAAGAACTGCATTAATAGTAAATAAATGTGATCGTATATCATAGTTAAAAACTTAAAAGCAGTTGAAGCATTGAGGAAACATAAGATGCATAGAACATTATTTCCAGAACTGATTATACTCTTTAGACTAATACCTTTTGCTAGAAACCCGGTTGCCCCAGTAATAAAAAACTTCTTCCCTCTTAGAAATTTGATAATGCCTATTCCATTTTGGGACAAGACCAAGCTTCCTGCATCCATTAGAGTTGCAGCATGTTCTGTGCTAACTAATGTTGATCTTTCTGTTAATACAGCAGACAGGCCAGAGGACTTGATCACATTTCCACCCCCCTGGCAGTACACAACATTTGTCTTCCTCTTTGCAGGGTACCAGTCAATGTTTTCAGGCACTCCAATGAGTTTACTGAGTAAACTTGAGGAAGAACTTAGGGAAAAGACCCCCATGACTAGCAGGGAAAATGAGAACCCAGGTCAAGAGAAAGGGTACTACTAACTAAAGGTGACGCAGTTAAAATCGGTTGACATGAAACCTTAGCTAACTTCTTTCTGAACAAAAAGAAAAGCAAGTAAACAAACTCAGCTCTATTAGGTAAGAGACGGGTTTGGTTGGTTTGATATAAAGAGAATTAGAGAGGAGTATGAAGGGAAAAGAAAGATAGGGTGGATTTAAGGATGAAGGAGATGAGTGTTAGGTACTTATAATATTGTTTTATGAAATGTGAGAGTATATTTCATAACAAGCTCTCTTTTTGCCGCACTGTCACACCTCCGATAAAGGCACCTAAAGCTGAGATGGCGGGAGCTCTCTTTCTTTCGCTTGTTTGATTATTCATCTTGGGTACGCGGCGTTTTCTTTGTTCTCTTCTTTGCTAGATGTAAGATTTCAACTTAAAATCAATTGGCATTAAGTTAGGGAAAAGAAAGATAGGGTGGATTTAAGGATGAAAGAGATGAGTGTTAGGTACTTATAATATTGTTTTATGAAATGTGAGAGTATATTTCATAACAAGCTCTCTTTTTGCCGCATTGTCACACCTCCGATAAAGGCACCTAAAGCTGAGATGGCGGGAGCTCTCTTTCTTTCGCTTGTTTGATTATTCATCTTGGGTACGTGGCGTTTTCTGTGTTCTCTTCTTTGCTAGATGTAAGATTTCAACTTAAAATTAATTGGCATTAAGTTGAGGGATCTAACAAATATATAAATTACACTTAAAAAATTAAAGCCGGCGATGTGGGACTCTTCATACCCGCCTCTACATATGTGTTAGTTATGGAAACTATCATCCAAGAGGGGCATGAATTGGGTTATCACAAATTTTTAAAGCAACTTTGAGAAATTATATTTTTGATATACTCAATCAACACATGAAGCAGAATAAGTCTAACAAAGATATAGTTATTTTATATTACTCAAATATAACTTGGATTATAGGATAAATCAAGCAAATAAGTTAAATATCAAGTTTTTAAAATTAAAACATCAAGATAACAAGATATTCAATATGTTGCACCAAATATTGAAATTAAAGAGTGTAAGGAAGAGAGAATCAAACTCAAGAATTTATCATGGTTCAACCACCAATCACTTGTGTCCCACTTCTAATCCCCAAGCTTAACTTGAGATTTTCTTCACTATCTCCTAGACTTCACGGGTGCTAGGAAAATCTTTATACAAACAAGAACACTCCTCACACCTTCGGATCCTCCACCCTTGTGCAAGAGCCTCTAACTCTTCAAGCTTCACATGGGCTTGAAAAATATTTACATTCAAGAGCACTCACAACACTTTTGAAATACCTCACCCTTTGTGTTTGAGTCTCACTATAAGGGATACCTCACCATTTTTTCTCTTGAGTGATACCTCACCCTTTTACAATAATTTTAAGATGAAGGAAGATTAGAAACTCTCACAAGAGTAGATATACAATTTGAAGAATAAAGGAATAGAAGGATTTTTAATTAAAGAGCTCAAAATATGATTTTGATGATTCAAAGATCAAATCAAGTGTTCAAGAGTTATAAAAGCTTCAATCTACACTTATTTATAGAGCCCAAGTCATAAAATAGTCGTTGATAGTGTTTAGAAATTATTTCTTATGAAAACTAATCGTTTATAGCCATTGAGAACGTTTCTGGGAATGTTGTATTCAAATAACAAATCTCTTATTCGAATAAGTCACTCTAGTTTCAAAATCTAACTTTAAATGGTCATAACTTCTTCATTTCTCATTTGTTTAAAACAAACGACCACTCATTGGAAAGATCTTTGAGTCAATTTTAAAATGAAACAAGTTTCAGAACAAAACTTAAAGTATTTTGAAAGTTAGTAACCAAATGTTAGCTTTTCAAAACTTATCTTGACTATTTTTCTTAGTTTTGAACTACCACTATGACTAACTTTTCAAAACATGTTTCTTTGGTATCTTAGCATGTAAGAACCATTTGTAAAGATTTAAAAACATATTTGAACTATTTTTTTATAAAACCTTTATCTTTACATAGGCGAAAGCTTAAAAGGAAAATATTGTGGAAATAAGTTTGCCCCAATGATTTAATATGTTAAGTTTTGATGATGACAAATACAAGACAAAAAGAATGATGCTTATGCTACATAGATGCACTTAATAGATTATATGAAGATATTGAATTATGAATTTAGACTAACTATGTTTTAAGTAAGCAATACTTTGTAGGATAGTCCAAGTACCAAGAGTGAGCATTGCAATAAGAAAGCAAAGATCTCAATTATGTTCAACTCAAGGAGAATGTGCATGCTTATCTCATGAAGGTTTTTTATAACAACAAAGACATGTCAAAGACCAAGTCCAAAGGAAGATTAAATGGTATAACCTATAGGACTTGGGGTCTTTATGTAAGAAACCTTCTAGATATCTCAAATATGTTTTCAAATCTTTACAAATAATTTTCACATGCTAAAATACCCAACAAACATGTTTTGAAAAGTTAGTTATGGTGGTAGTTCAAAACTATGAAAAATAGTCAAGTTTGAGTTTTACAAAACTAACCTTTGGTTACTATTTTGATCATCACTTTCAAAATATTTTGAGTTTTATTCTAAAACTTCTTTCATTTGAAAATAGACTCAAATATCTTTCTAATGAGTGGTCATTTGCTTTAAACGGGTGAGAAATGAGGAAGTTATGACCATTTAAAGTCATATTTCAAAACCAGAATGGTTTATTCGAATAACCACATATTTATTCGAATAAAAACACCCAAGAAAATGTTCTAGAATGTGTTTTTGAATATTTATTCGAATAACAAGTTCCAGAAAACACTTCCTGGTGTGCTATAAGTGGGTTATTCGAATAAGACTATGCTTATTCGAATAAGACTATGCTTATTCGAATAACACGACCCAGAAAACACACGACGGCTAGTTTCCATGCATTTAATGTGATATTAAATGATGTCCAATGACTATTTTCTCAAGAACACTATAAATACATGGTTTTATGTCATCTTTTATGTTACCAAGTGACTCCAATACTCAAGAGGGGGTGAATTGAGTATTAAAAACTTTTCGCAAATGCTTATAAAACAAATTTCATCGAAGTTAAATATTAAGAAAGATATGAAGATAAAGAAAATAATTGAAAGCTTTAAGCGCAGCAAATTAACATATAAGCAATGATAGATAAATTACAGAAAATAAAGAGATAAAGATGAGAAGGGCAGACACAATATTTATCCTAATTCAGCCATCAAACCACTTGTGGCCTACGTCCAGTCCTCGAAACACAATTCGAGATTTTTCACTATTAATACAAGCTTAAAATAGGTGTTTGCAACTGTTACAAACAAGAGCACTTTTCACATACAGGGAAACACTACCTTTGTGCTCAAGCCTCCAACTTTCAGGGATACCTCACCCTTACACAAACCTTTAAGGGATACCTCACCCTTATTACAATACCTTTGAGGGATACCCCACCTTCTATACAAACCTTTGAGGGATACCTCACCTTCTTTACAAACTTTTGAAGGATACCTCACGCTTTTTATAATAGAGCAGAAAATAGATGAAGAGAAACTCTCACATAGAGCAAATAATACAATTTGAAGCACTAAGAAAGCTCTTTAAAGATATCTTAAAGTTTTGGCGAAAAGAGTGCAGAAAATATGAGATTATAAATCACGTTTTCAAGCAAGCAAAAAATTATTCAGATTGTTAGGCTTTTTGCAAAGATGACCGAAGGTCTCTATTTATAGAGCTTTGAAGAAAAGAGTCGTTGGGTGCAATTAAATCATATAATAAATGCAAATATGACCATTTGTTTCTAAATATGTAACCCATGTTTATTCGAATAACCTTTGTGTTATTTGAATAACACGTTTTGAAAAGCCTTGAGAAAACTAGTTCTGATAAACGTTATTCGAATAGCCTGAGAGTTATTTGAATAACTCTTTTTAAAACCATTTCAAAGAAACAGGGCCTATTCGAATAACCATGGGGTTATTCAAATAGCTCATCTTATAAAAACAATTTTGAAAACCTTCTATTCGAATAGCAGTGGTGCTATTCGAATAGCACCTTTTAAAATAGAGACGTGCAGCAAGACTTTGAAAACGTTATTCAAAAAACTATAAGTGTTATTCGAATAACCCTATTAAAAACTAATTTTTCTAGACTTGGTTCATTCGAATAAAGAGACCTTTATTCGAATAACCCTATTAAGAACCATTTGAAAAAGCTTTAGAAAAACTGCCCAGGTGGTTTCCAAAATAATCAAAACCTTTTAATTTAATCTCAAGGTCATTTTGAAAATTTGGGTTTCTTTGTTTAAAACTATTTTTATCTTTTCTTGCAAAATCAATAAGATATCCAAGAAGGCTTCGTACAAAAAGACTCTGAGTCCTAAAGCTATTCTTGCAAATCTTGGACTTGGTCTTATCATCATCTTTATCATGGTTGTTATCATCAAAACTATTATCAATGTCAGCTAGCCAATTACATTTTACACACACCCAACTATCTGAAATAATTCTTTCAAGCTTTAATTTGTGATTCTTATTTTTACTATTTCTTGTGATATTTTCACCAAAATTTGAGATATCTTAAAAGAGTTTCATAGTGCTTCAATCTGTAATACATACTCTTGAGAGAGTTTCTTCCTTCTTCTACTCTTTGATTCTTTGTAATGAGGGTGAGGTATCCCTCAGAGAAATTGTAAGGGTGAGGTATCCCTGAAAGTTGAGGTTCCAGTACAAGGGTGAGGTATCCCAAGGTGTGAGGAGCACTCTAGTATGTAACAGTTGTAAGGACTTATTCAAGCTTACATTGATAGTGAAAAATATCGGGTGGTTACTTGAGGACTAGACGTAGGCCACAACTGGTTGGTGGCTGAACTAGGATAAATCATTGTGTTTGCTTATCTAAACTCAAACTCCTTTATATTTGTGTTTTAATTTCATATATTTGCTCGAATTCTTTCTGTGTGGGTTGTTCATTTACAAGTGCATCTTTTTATCTTCTCTATTCATTCATTTTAATCCATAAATAGCTTCAAAGAAAATTGTTTTTCAAGTGTTTGATAAAAGTTTTCAAAGAACTTCTATCTCCTTTATATTTATGCTTTAATTATATATGCTTGAGTTGAATTTGACATTTAGCTTATTTGCTTGATTTATCTCATAATTCAAGTTGTACTTGGGTAATTTACAATAGTTATATTTTTGTTAAACTTATTCCGCTGCATGTATTGATTGAAAATATCAAAATGTATAATTTCTTAATGTTGTTTTAATAATTTGTAATCACCCAATTCACCCCCCCTCTTGGGTGATGGTTGTCATGGCTAACAAGTGGTATCAGAGCTTCGTGCTCTGTTGAAAGCTTAACTACTTAGAGTTAAAGATCCTTGTTTGTTGGCAACCATTGAAAGGTTTTTTAAAAAAAATGGAAGGTTTTGAAATTGATAAACCACCATTATTTGATGGTCTGAATTTTGTTTATTGTAAAATTAAAATAGAATTTTATATGCAATTTGTTGATTCAGATTTGTGGGGTGTTGTGCTTGATGGATTTTATCCTAAACTAAAATAAGATTGGAATGCTTATGACAAGAAATGTTTTTCTTTGAACATTAGAGTTATGCAAATCTTGAGAAGTTGTTTGAATGAAGAGGTTTATGCTAAAATTAAGAGTTGCTCTTGTGCTAAAGATATATGGATGCTCTTGATGCTGTTTATCTTGCTAACAATGATTTTATGTATAAAATTGTATATAGAAAGCAAGAAGAGCAAAAGCCATTAAAGCAAGCATGTTATGAAAAATATCCTCTAAAAGATGTGCAAACTATTGAAGGGAGTCAAATGCCTCTTAGTGATGATAATGCTTAATTTGAAGAAGAGGCAAAACAAAACAAAATTGAGAAGGAAGATGTTATTGAATCCTTGATGGACAACAATGAAGAAGATGATGATTCCCTTAAAAAGTCAAGTATGCTAGAAATTGAGACTACTTCCTATATGTCGAAAATGAACTTTGAGGTAAATAACTCTAAACTAGATTATAATCCTTCCTATGATGAGCTACAATATGCATATGATGAATTGTATAATGGTTTGCTGAATTTAGAAAAGAAAAACTTATCTTATTTGGAAAACATTTCCTCTATTGAAAATGAAATTGAAACTTTGAAAAATGAATATGTTTTTCTTAATGGGTAAATGTCTTTGAAATGTGAAACCTCTACTTCTTATGAAAAGTGCATTATTTTAGAAAATTAAGTTGATGAATTATATTTTGAATTTTTCAAAGCTAATGATTCTAATTACTTACATTCTATGTTTGTTAATGAGAATAAAATTAATGTTATTCCACATAAAAGTTCAAGCAAGGCTTATGTCAAAAATAGTTTAGAATGTAAAAATAACAAAATGCTTAAGTTTTTCGAAAATGATTTTCAAAGGACCAAGTCATTATTAAATTCAACTATTTACAATTTTTGTGGTCGTCTAGGATATATTTCTGATTTATGTAATTATAGAAGAAATCTTTATATGAGAAATAGTATGGTATGGGTTTCTAAAGATCTTAAAGGCCTTAGTACTAACATTCAAGGACCCAAGATGAAGTGGGTACCAAAATGTCCTCCTAGTGTTTCAATTTTGTAGAAAATTTCTCAAAAGAATGGACAAATTGGTCAAAAGAAAGAGAAATCATCAAGGAGAATGTTTCCAAAGCCAAATGGTAAAAGTTTTGGTTAAAGAAGGAAAATGGCTTCAACCAAAGCTTCTCAAGTACAAAATGTGGAACTCGCAAAGTTCAAAACACCAAAAGAGAAGCAATGGGTAAGGAAAAGAGTTTCCTTGATTACCAAGGCCAAGGTATCAAATGCTTTTACCTCTCATACACATTCACTTGTAAAGTCAATGCATTTGAAGTATATTCCTTGTAAGCCTTAAGTAATTGATTGAATCATGTGCACTTTGTAAAATTTGAATATTATGTTTAGCACATGAATATGTTCATTCTTTTTGTATCATAGCTCATTGATTTGTTATATATCTTGGTAAATAAAACTCTACAATGCCTAGGCATGCTTACTATGTTTTGTCGATATATCATGAAAGTAAACATGTTATTGGCTATGTGCTTAATGGTAATTGTTTATTTAATTTGTTCTGCTCAATTTACATACTATGAAAAATTAATCTTTATGAGAGCATAATGGATTAATATTCAAAAAATAACACACAAGGATCCAAGAAAATTTGGGTACCAAAAGTCAAAAATTGAGGTGTGTTGTAGGTGTGTTTGAAGGTCAAGAACTGACTTTGATATCTTGAAAGTAGTTGCTCCAAGCACAAAGACCAGAAATAATTCCAAGCTCTCTTCCTTGTCTCCATGAAGCTTGGACTTGCAATCTTTAGATAAGTAGAGACTTGTATTATATTTTTCTAACTTTATATCTTGAAAATGTTTCTACATTTTAATATACTAGATAAAGTATGCTTCTTGTTTTAAATGACATGTTTGATAATGATATCTCTATTCTTAAAATTTTGATCAATCATGACTTAAATGAGTGTTTATGTTAGATGTGTTTTATCTTGTTTTTATCCTTATCTGACTTGACCTTTGTTTGTAAAATGCCTTTGAGAAATGAACTTTAGTAATCATTTCTTTCTGTTCCAAAATTAGTTTGGTTGTCATGAGTGCTTAATTATTCCTTGATTGTTTTAAATCTTTGGACCTATTGGTTTTAACTTGCTAATGTTGTTTCTGATATGTTTATTCGAATAGAGAAGCCTCTTATTCGAATAGAGACTTCCAGTAGCCTCTGAAATATGTGTTTTGAACGCCTTTATTCAAATAAGGTCTTATCCTATTCGAATAACGTTTAGCAGAGGCGTTAAAAATCTGTTCTTATCTGGTGTTATTCGAATAACCATATGATTATTCGAATAAAGCTTGATAGTAAGCTAAGTCTGAATGATTTGTTATTCGAATAATAGCATTGTTATTCGAATAATGGTTGGTAGAAAGCCAAGTCTGTTTGTTTTCCACAAGTTTATTCGAATAAAGAATCTCTTATTCGAATAAACACGGATTATATGAAAGGTTATGCTGTTTTTCCCTTTCATTTCTCAAGAATTTGTTGTATATATTGAATTCTTTGTAATTGGACTAAAAATGTAAATGTTTAACCAAATGTAATTGGCTATTATTTTGATGAATATATGTACTTGGTTAAATTGATCAATGAAATGAAATATCTTTTGCCCTTGTGAACTTGTTTGTTGTTTTGCCTTATTGTTTTGAATATTTATTTGTTTATGAGTTTGGCATAATGACTAACCTCTATGGATCCAAAATTGATAGATATCAAAGAAAGTTTTTTGAATTGTGTTGTAAGGTGATAACTACCTCAAGCAAGCATTTAAATGGAATAAGTTTATTCAACTTGAGAATGGTAAAGTTTAAAAGGATTCAATTTTTAAAAGGGGTACAAAGAATCTCTATTTCCTCATGAAAACTTGAAGCTTGGAAGTTAGAGTCACCTACAAAAACTAAAAGAGTACACTTTTAGTGACATTAATCTCTTATTTATGCTTTAAATAAAATATCATGTGATATTTGGAGAAGTAGGAAGTTTTGTTATACCTAACATGATCATTGTTTGCCCAAAATGCCTATATAAGTTTTGCTAATGATCATGTGTTTCTTGATAAACTTCAATCATGCCTTGATAAACTTCAATCATGCCTTAAAATGCTTTTGAAAATGTAATATGCCCTTATAAAATTATTTTTGAAAATGGGAGAAGTTTTAAAAATGGTTTTTGATTGATTGATTAAGAATAAGTATATTTTGCGTTGCTTTACTTTATAGTAATGTGCTTACATGGTCTTGACATATATATTTCACTTTATGCATCTTGTGCTTCAATGAGAGGGAGCCTAGCTCTTAAGTTTGTTATTTCTTTTGGCTTACATCCTTATTTGATTACATAGAATGTTTTATTGCTATCATAAGCTAAATGTTGATGTAAGAAAATATGACAAGTATTGCATGAATAATCTTTTATATCTTGAAAGTATGCTTGTTTCATCTCTCTATTATTGAATCATAAGTAGAATCAAATAGACAGAGATAGTTATATTTTGAATAAATTAAAACAGTATTTGGTTTTGATGATCCTACCCTTTTTTGTCAACATGAGTTTTCTCTACAGGGGAAGAGAAAATATTATCTTTTCTTCCTAAACCTTTTTGTTGTTGTCAAATAGGGGGAGTGAGAATTGAAAATAAAAATATGTTTTTGTGCTTATTGTTTGATATGCTTATATTGCTCAATATATTTTTCTTTGGTAATTTGTCATCATCAAAAAGGGGGGAGATTGTGGAAATAAGTTTGCCCCAATGATTTAATATATTAAGTTTTGATGATGACAAATACAAGTAAAAAAGAATGATGCTTATCCTACAAAAATACACTTAATAGATTATATGAAGATATTGAATTACGAGTTTGGACTAACTATGTTTTAAGTGAGCAATACTTTGTAGGATAGTCCAAGTATCAAGAGTAAGCATTGTAACAAGAAAGCAAAGATCTCAATTATGTTCAACTCAAGGAGAATGTGCATGCCTATCTCATGAAGGTTTTTGATAACAACAAAGACATGTCAAAGACCAAGTCCAAAGGAAGATTAAATAGTATAACTTATAGGACTTAGGGTCTTTAAGTAAGAAGCCTTCTGGATAACTCAAATATATTTTCAAATCTTTACAAATGGTTTTCACATGTTAAAATATCCAACAAACATGTTTTGAAAAGTTAGTCATGGTGGTAGTTCAAAACTATGAAAAATAGTCAAGTTTGAGTTTTGGAAAACTGACCTCTGGTTACTCTTTTGATAATAACTTTCAAAATACTATGACTTTTATTCTGAAACTTCTTTCATTTGAAAAAACACTCAAAGATATTTCCAATGAGTAGTCATTTGCTTTAAACGAATGAGAAATGAGGAAGTTATGACCATTTAAAGTAAGATTTCAAAACCAGAGTGGTTTATTCGAATAACCACATATTTATTCGAATAAAAACACCCCAGAAAACGTTCTAGAATGTGTTTTTGAAGATTTATTCGAATAATTGAAGGTTTATTCGAATAACAAGTTCCAGAAAACACTTTCTAGTGTGCTATAAGTGGGTTATTCAAATAAGACTATGCTTATTCGAATAACACGACCCAGAAAACACACAACGGCTAGTTTTTATGCATTTAATGTGATATTAAATGATACCCAACGATTATTTTCTCAAGAACACTATAAAAACATGGTTTTGGGTCATCTTTTACACACACCCAATTATTTGAAATAATTCTTTCATGCTTTAATTTGTGATTTATATTTTTACTATTTCTTGTGCTCTTTTTGCTAAAATTTGATATATCCTAAAAGAGCTTCATAGTGCTTCAATTTATAATACATACTCTTGAGAGAGTTTCTTCCTTCTTCTACTCTTTGATTCTTTGTAACGAGGGTGAGGTATCCCTCAGAAAAATTGTAACGAGGGTGAGGTATCTCTCAGAGAAATTGTAAGGGTGAGGTATCCTTGAAAGTTGAGGTTCAAGCACAAGGGTGAGGTATCCCAAGGTGTGAGGAGCGCTCTAGTCTATAACGGTAGCAAGCACCTATTCAAGCTTGCATTGATAGTGAAAAATCTCGAGTGGTTACTTGAGGACTGGACGTAGGCCACAAGTGATTGGTGGCTGAACCAGGATAAATCATTGTGTTTGCTTGTCTAAACTCAAACTCCTTTATATTTGTGTTTTAATTTCATATATTTGCTCGAATACTTTCTGTGTGGGTTGTTCATTTACAAGTGCATATTTTTATCTTCTCTATTCATTCATTTTAATCGATAAATGGCTTCAAAGAAAATTGATTTTCAAGTGTTTGATAAAGGTTTTCAAAGAATTTCTATCTCTTTTACATTTATGCTTTAATTATATATGCTTGAGTTGAATTTGACATTTAGCTTATTTGCTTGATTTATATCATAACTCAAGTTGTATTTTGGTAATTTATAATAGTTGTATCTTTGTTAAACTTATTCCACTGCATGTGTTGATTGAAAATATCAAAATGTATAATTTCTTAATGTTGTTTTAAAATTTGTAATCACTCAATTCACCCCCCCTCTTGGGTGATGGTTGCCATGGCTAACAAATATATCAATTCTGGTCATCGGGCTTCTTGATGTAATCCAAGTGTCTAAAAATTTATTCTCTTCAAATCTTACAAATGCTTGGAACATCTTATCATTCTCATTCTTCTTAAGTTGAACACAATTGTGATATTTTCTTGTTGCAATGTTCACTCTTAGTACTTGGACTATCCCATAAAGTATTGCTCACTTAAACAAACATAGTTAGCCCAAATTCATAATTCAATATCTTCATATGCATGATTCATAAATGTATAACTCTAGTTAGCTTAACATGCTTATAAGACTTTCATAGACACATCCAAATAAGACATTTATCAATTACTAATAGATATGCTCTATATAGGATGCAACAAATAACACTTTGTACATTTTCATTTAAATATAGCAAAATCCAATATTAATTTAACACCACTCATATAACATATTATTGGATATATCCTATAAAAGATGCTATAAAGAATATGTATGATTCTTATATGAAATATAACAAGGTAGAGTACATGATCATGCATGATCCAATATAATCTATGAAGTGAAACATCCTCTTTTTAACATGTTAGACTAGTTTATGGTTACAAAGGTAGCATAACACTTGTTTAACATGTCAATTAAGTTTTGTGACAAACTGAGTTCGTTTAGGTACTTTGTTGCAATCCAGAGTGTGAAAAGTAGCCTAAAATGACCCAGATAGTAGTATAAATTGCTAAGTTAAGGGAAATAAACCTAGAGAGTTTGTTTCTAAGTCACAAATAGGTGGAAGAAGATGTAGTTAAAATTTGAGAGTAATCATTGTTAGTTTGGTATTTTTAAGTATACTGGTTGTGCGTTTTAATGTCCGATTGACTAGCAATAGATATGGAAAAATGTGATAATGGTAAAACAACAATTTCAATTAATCTTAGTATTTATTCTAAAGTTGTTGGAGGTTAGGAAACTTAATTTAGCATAACTGAAGTGTCCTTAGCAGATATAAAGTTCCAGTTTTAGGTTGTAGTGGCAAAGTTGGACTTTTCCTCTTATTTTTCGCCCTTATCTCCCATGGCTGAAACAAAACAGAAACAGAAAATGAAAAAAGAGAAAAGAAAGAAGAAACAGAAGGGGAGAAAGAAGAAGGGAAAGAGGAGGAGAAGCCAAGGGGAACAAAAAGACCACATCAAAACTTGAGAATCATCATGTCTTCAAGAGGTATGGGATTCTAATCTCAAATCTCATCTTCTCCTTCACCAATTCTATGGTAGGAGCTAGGTCACATAAATGGTCGAAATGGACTTTGAGAAGTAAAAATCTGTTTTCTTACTCAGTTCTTGTTTCCATTGGTTGAATTGAAGTTATGTTCATTTTTTTCTTCTTATCTCTTTCTTTCTTCTTGTTCATAAGTAACTAAATTTCATTTTGCTTGGGTGAAAGGGTGAAGCTTTTGGTAATAAATTAAGGTTTGATTAATTTCTTTCGTGTACTTGAATGATATACTATTAAGTGGTCATTATATGTGTTGTATTTTGTTTCCAATCAATTTAGAAACCCTTCTTGTAAAGTGAAAATTTTGATTCATTGTAGATAAGAGGTTGGCACAATGAATTCTTGAGCACATTTATAAGTGTTGGTGTTAGTGGATAATTAAAGGAATCATAATATAATTACATATATAATCTTAAATAAACTTTGAATGTTGTATTTTCTGATTGGAACCTTCATTATGTGTGGATTTCAATTGAGTTATAAAAAGAAATAATCTTATATTTAATTTATTACCAATAGTGGATCTCCGAGCCAAGCAAATCTTTTTTCATTTGTAAACAACTTTTATCATCTTTATTATTGTGACAAATCTTGTCCTTACCTCAAAGAATTTTTCTTCATCAATTCCCTGTGGATCGACCTCGGACTCCTGAGAATTTATTACTTAAAACAATCTGCACTTGGGTTTGCAACTTATAATTCGCATCAGTTAGCACGTTGCCGTATTTCAGCCTCTGCATTTTATTACACAACTTTGGCTACACTAAGTCAAATGAAGTGAGTTTTGTTGTATTTGAAAGTTATGAGATAAAACTATTTGCCTATAAAATTTCATAATTTTAGAAATTACGATGTGCATTTGGTGCATTCTTGAAAATCAGTCTTTCTAGGTGTAACATCCCGAGACTACCTGTAGGATTGATGAGTGTCTCCACAAACTAACACGGGTCTTTTCAGCGTGCTTTGTCCTCACTCACACGCATCCTAGGAAACTTCCCAAGAGGTCACCCATCCCACAATTGCTCCAGGTCAAGCACGCTTAACCATGGAGTTCTTATGTTCTAGGCTCCCGAAAAGAAGTTGCAACTTGTTGATATGGCTACGCCTAATCAATTCCTTTAAGTCATCTTCAACTATGCAGTCTCATACCTGCACAGTCTCTGAATCCCTCTCATTCCGGTGCGTATTCAGTTCATTCATGGGACCCTTCGCCTAGAAGCCTGCCAGGAGCCGCTCCTTGTACGTGCTTCTCTTACACCGGCGTCCACTCCCCGCCCTCGTCGGCCTCAGGACACCACATGCAAGTTTCTTGATTTTGGCCATTTTCAGTCCTTTTCTTGGTCATTGGAATAGTACCACGCATGCTGGTTTCGGTAGAACCTTGTTTCTGCTGCTGGCGTTGCGGCGTGGGGAAGGCTGGCGCCGCGGCGTGCCACCTAGAAACGTGAAAAATGGTTCTTTTGCAAGGTTTGAGATGCAGCCCCTTGAGAAATCATTTATGCATGTTTTTAAATGTGTTAAGGCTTTAATTAAGGCATATTTCCATGGAGAAATTGTCACATAAATTGTTGGTTATCCAATAACATATGATAAATATACAAGTTGAGGAAATACAATAAAAGGTAATTCCTTCGGTATACATAGATTAGAATGGGCTCTATAACAACCAAGAGTAGTTGTTTACTAGAGAAAAGTGTATATCACCAATGATAACCTATTGCTAACTAGCTTCACTATAGATGTGAAGAGGATTGGCGTTAGATCAAAGTAAGTTAGAATATGTTGACATGGTTTATCCAGAAGTGTAACTTATATGATGTGAGGTCATTTGGCCAAAGAAGGTAAGGAATCAAAGAAGTTCCTAAAGGAACAAGTTATTCCTAACCAAGTGCCATTGTTACAAGTAGTGTGGATATACTTAGTTTTTCCATCTACAAAAGATAAACCATAGAAGTCAAGATTTTAACAAAATGTACCTAATTTGTAAGTGAATTATGTAACACCCTAAACTTTTGGGGTATTACCGTTGAGTCCCGAATGTACTGTTTGATGTTTTTCAACTTTAAGATAAATGACTGTTGTGTCCTTTTTGTACTGTTTGTTATTTTTCTGTATGAATTATTGCTTTATAATACTGTCTATTATTTTATTTGAACTTTTTGTGTGATTTGCTCCGGGACGGAAAATAATATTTTCCGGGCCGGGAAAATCTTATTTTAATTATTCTGAGTCAGGGATCTTACTAAACCTAATTCTCGAATGATACGGTTAGTAATCTTTTAATTTTTAGGATTTAATTGTAAAATAAAATAATTTTATAATATTATAATATTATTTTATTAGTCAGTACAAATAAGTGGTAATGGACCCGGAAATGTTTTGCAGGACTCACGTTTAGTAAAAACTTAATAGGATTAGTAGCTTAATTAAACATCATTAGTGGTGGAAGATTCAAGAGCATGTGACTAAGCATGTGACAAGGCTTAATTAGTGATAAGGCTTAATGACAAAGCTTAGTGACTAGGCTTAGATTAACCAATGAGAGCAAAGCTTTGTGACCAAGTTTTAATCCTCACCATTCATCAATCCTAAGGCTTGGATGGAGCCAACCTAATGGACACCTCCCTTGCCCTTGATGTCTACGGCCAAGTGCCTTTGGAGAGCCAAAAATCACTTAATTTCCTAACATTTTCTCTCTTCTCTCTCTTCCAAAAATACCAAACTCCATTGGTGATTTCTTGAAGCACCATTCGGCCAAACACCATTCTTCACCATCCAACCACCCAAAATTTCTTCTAACCAACTTTTCTAAACCTAAACACAATTCTAAGAACATCTCTAGTTGAGAGTTCTTGCAAAATCTTTCATCTTGAGCTTGAAAAACTACTTTGAAGATTCTACCTTGAAGGTGAAAATCTTTGTTTTTCATTTCTAAATTCTTTTTCAAAGTTCTAAGCCATGATTGATCCATGGTTTAAGCTTTCTTTCATGATTATAACTTGTAGAATTTTTGTTTAAGCTTGATAGGTGGCTTGGAGGGTGCAAACATAGAAAGGAGTGAAAGAGTATTTGTCTTCATTTAAGGTAAGAGGAAGACTTAAATCTTATCATCCTTGGGTGGTGGTAAGAAGATGGAAATTGTTTGTGATTGTAGAATCCATAAGGATTCATTTGTGTGCTTGTTAATAGCTTTCCTATTTGTGATTTGTATTAATATGCATGTCTACAAACTTTAAAAATATTGTATGTGTTAGAAATGCATGTGTAAATAGTAGGATGTGAACAACATATCAAGGATTGCATGAGTGTTCCAAAGAACACACCACTAAGGCTCACGGCCTCAACCAAAAAGGAGAACCAAAATGTTCTCATCAATTTTCTAAGAGTGTGATTTAATTAACCTAGGAAAATTAACAAGATGCAAAATTGTTTAGAGCAAGAAAAATGAATGTAGAGATCTAATGGTAATTTTAAGTGTTTCGGCCAACATGCCAAAGCTAAGGATTTATGATTTCTAAAATCATTTCCAAACCATTTTCAATCAAAAAGAAGCAATATATGTTAAAAGGAATTTTTCTACAATGAGTTTTGAAGAAATAAATTGATTAGATTAAGTTTAAGAAGTTAAAACTAATGATTTTAGTGGTTAAAAGTAAATACAGTAGCTTTTGTAAAATTTCTAACGTAGAGCTCATATTATATTTTGAAGCACGTTAATAGTTTTCAAAAGTGTAACTAAATGGTTATAATATAAATAAAAGGAATTTTTACAGAAAACTTAGAAAATCATTGTTATACATTTTCTAAGCAAAATACTGTTAAAATTTTTGCTAAAAATAGACAAATAAGATAGAAAAGATAGCCAATATAATTTATACGGTATGAAAAATATTCTACGTAGTTTAAACGTATTAAATATTATTTCTGTTTATTGAAACAAGAATTTTTAAGGAATTCGACAAGAAAATGATTTAAAAATCTTACGCGATTGAGAAAAAAAAAAATAGTACGCGATTTTAAAAACAGTAAAATATATTTACACGATTTAAAAACATTTGTAAAAGCGACGAGATTTTGAAAACGCGATAAAATTTCTACGCGATTGACGAAAACAGCAAGTTTTTACTGTCGGGCCAAAGTGGTGGACCCGAACAGATTGTGGAACAGTACTGTCAGGTGGGACATACTGTATATATATGCGATTTGCCAGTGAGGGCATATTCGTAATTTTTGCCAGTGAGGGCATACTCATAATTTTTTTTTCTCATACTTTGCGTTGTTCCAATTTGGTTGATAATTGGTGGATTGATTGACGAGATGAATAACATCGTGTTGTCGATATGATAAGCGTAGTGTGGTTCATCTTGAATGAACTTGGAGACATTAGTGTGCAGATTATTCCATTTGTGGACAGTTGGTCGCTCCTCTGGGCCGTGGTAACTGGTAACACACTAATGGACTCGACACGCACTATACTTAATCAAGATCTTGTGAAGTCTATTAGTGCAAGCCTGTAGTGACACGACATATGACAGTGTGCTACACCACTAAATCTTTTTTTTTTTACAGTGGGCTATAGACGAAACGTGAGACAGCGGAATAGTTATTGGGCAGTCGACGGTACTAATAGATTTTGCGGGTCGTTCTCTCTGATGTCTGTATTTTTAGCTCCATGGAGTAGGGTTGAGTCACATTTCATATATTTATGTTTTATACATTTTAATGTTATTTATTTGGTCTACTTTATCTATCTGTATCATTTTATTTATCTGTACCATTTTATTTATATGTACCATTGTATGTTGTTGTATTGAGTTTCTGTATTATTTAATATTATGATTTATGTTATTATAGTATGCTATATTGTATAAACTGTTATGTCTGTTGTATTGTCGTTTTCTTATTTTACCATGTTTGTGGTGATATAGATTGTCTTACCTCTTTCGTGTATGTATTATATGTATATTTTAAATTATATGATAAAGAGTTTGAGGAAGAGGAACAGCCTCTTGAGTGTGAGTATCTCGAAGAGGAGGAGGAGCAGGAAGCCGAAGATCAGTTCTACGATCAAGAACTATCCGATCATCTGTACCCATTGGATTGATTGTGTGGATATGACGCTACCAGGATTCTTTGGATTCGTGCAACTGGAGTTTCACGGAGGCTCTGAAGCCTGGCGTCTGCGAGAGGATAGAGACTCGGTGACGTACGTAGGACGTCTGACTGTGACCATACGTACGGAGTTTGATGGAGTGCTGATCTTTTCTACCTTGCTGTACCTACATATGGAGTTGTCGCTATCTCTTAGGCGTCATTGGGGCGGTATGTTTGACGCGGCTAGTGAGATTAGCAGCGTGTCGACTGCACGGACTCGTGTCCGTAGAGGGTCGAGGCATCCTGGATATTTATCACCTGAAGTTTCATCTGAGAGTGATCCTTCAGAGGGTTAGATATTTATGATGTGTACTTGGGCGCGTCTGCGTTTGTATATTTTGACTTTTACTGTTTTGTTTACTGTTTTAGTTTAAATATGGATAGTTGTAAATTATTTGTATAACTTATAACTAGAACCATATGTATATTATGTGTGATGTTGGTTTGTTTATTTTGTGTTTCCGCGTTATTTTATTCAATACTATTCTGTTTAACAAAAAGAATTTTTCAACCCGCAATATTATGTTACAAATGCTTTACAACTTGAGTAGATTTTATTTATCTTTCTTTTATTTTATTTATATATGTGACATCCCTACAAGGGTGTTACAAATTAAGTATATAAGAATGATGAGATGTATCTCCAACTTGATATCTTCAATTGGGGAAGTATATTCTAGTTGATGTTATAAATGTGATTTACTTTCCTTTATAAGTTAAATCATGTTTATTATGTTGTTTATGACTGGTTTTGATAACTTATACTGAAAAATGTTATTTCTCACCCCGTTGTATATCATGCAATTCCAGGTGAAGCTTCCTCCAAGAGTAAGATGAAGAAGGAGACTAGAAACTAGTTTATTTTATAGTTTACTTTACATAAGTTTTACTTCCTAATACCTTTTGGTAATGTAATTAAATATGTAATACTTCAAGCCTTTGTTAAGGCTAGTGTTGTATATGTATAAATACTTGTATAAGGAGAATACCTTTTTGCATATCATAAGGCTCTCTATGATGACTTCCTCAAGTGATTATAGACATATTTATTAAGATAGTAAGTTTAAAGTAACGTTTTAGTATTATTAGCTTAATGTAGTTAGGTAATTTGTGATATTAATGTTAGGACGTTACACTAGGCGCCCAGAGTAGTTGCCAAGGAAGTTTATTTTGGGAAAAAGAATTTTCCTACTTGCTAGAATCCCTTATACATGCTTAGTAAAGTGTGTTGAGACACTAGTACGAGTATTTCAATGAGAAAATAATTACCTTGCATATATGGGGAAGTATGAGGCTTTAAGCATTCTATAAGTTAAGAATTGCCTAAAGTAGATATTTAGGACCTTAAGTACACTAGGGTGGCATAGTTTACCACTTGTGGTGTGATAATGAAACAAGCTAGATGCAAGTATCATAAGTATGATTACTTAACTAGAAACATGAAATATGCTCACTTATGAGTTAGAAGTGAGCTGAGAGTACATGTTTACTAGAGTTTTGTTCTTCACTTGATTAGAGAAAATCATGTGATGAGTTAATATAGTGATTTTGTATGAGTTATACATAACGCTGCATGGTTTCATGTACTTGCTAATTCTCAAGCAAAGTAATCTTTAATGATGTACAATCAAACGACCAAATGAGGTAATGGGAAAGTCCAAAAGTCTCTTTGAGTGAAGATTTAGCCTAGTTTCTTAGAGGCTCAAGGTTACTAGTTTCTATGCAGTGGAGTCAATACTATCTCATAGTGTGAGTAGGAATTAGTCCACTCATTACCAAGTAGTTTGAAGAGTCAGTCCTCTTAACTACAAGTTTGAAGAGAACATGGAATATACAAGTGACACACACACACAATTCTACACTTACACAATCACATAGCATTTCATAATCATCATTCTCGAGCAGTGCAAGCATATTGCATACATATTGTATGAGCAGTTGCTTAGTAAAGATGATATTTAACATTTGTATGGGCGGTTGTTCAATATCATTGATGGTATGTTTATGAGTTTAAGGTTAGGTAATGACTTAGTGAACATTTACATAGAGTAAGAGAATGCAAATGTTCGAGTGGCATAGAGTAAAGACTTCATTACTTGTTGTTATTCCTACATTTCAGAGTTAGTGAGTTTATTCATAGAAGAAGGTTATACGTGTAGTACCTATAACAAGTTTCTGAATGAATTAGTTGTGATATATTACAACTGTGTAGATAGTTGTTCTTATCATATGAATATGAGACATCTTTGATACGTTATACAGTTGTATAGGGGATTGTATAATGTTGATATAGATTATGTTTATATGCAATTTATGTTATAGAATGCCATAACATGTTTATACTGAGGATTTTTATGTTCTCACCCCTTTTCTGTATCTCCATGGTAATAGCAAGTCAAGACCTTTCAGAGAGTAAGAAGATAAAGAAATAGAATAACTAGCGTAAATTAGTTTTATTTGTTTTTTTTATAGACTAAGTTAATGTATTTATTTATATTAGCTTTGATGATGTATAAATTGTATATATGACACGTTGCCCTTGGGGCTATTGTTGTATATGTGTATGACTTTTAGTTTATAGCTCTCCATAATTATTTATAAATGTTATGGATTAGTTAATGTTCAAGTTAGAAGTAACATAACTATTACTATTTATCCAGGTATTTGTTAGTTATACTAGGTAAACGGTATTAGGATGTTACATTAAGCACATCTATAAACATCATTCTTTTTATCTTATATTTGTCATCATCAAAACTCAACATTTACCATTGGGGCACACTTATTTCCATAAGATGTCTGAACGAAACAGGCGAGCTTAGCGAAGTAGGCGAGACAAGCCTAGCAAAGTAGGCGACGAAAATGGGATCTTGGTTCTAATACCATGTGAGATTCCAACTTAAAATCAATTGGCATTAAGTGGAGTAACCCAACAAATATATAAACTACATCCAAAAGATTGAGATAGATGATGTGAGACTCTTAACATAATTAGAAACAGAAATAGGGAGACAAATATTAATAAATGTTTGTATATTTCTGAATGAATGAATACAGGAGGGGCTAGCTTTTATTTATAGAAGAAGGTTGTTGTATAGAAAAAGTAAATAATAAAATATAATTATGTACTAAATCAATATAATTTTGTACTAAATCAATTCCAATCATCCTTAAAATCAATCGTGATCAATCATAATCTCAATTATAATTAATCACGCTAACATCCCCCTTCAAACTCAAGTGGGTATAGAAGAAACCAACTTGAGTTTGGAAACCAAAGTGCGAAATCGGCTAGGATGATGAGCTTTGGTGAACAGATTGGCTGCCTGATCAAGAGTGACAATGGAAATGAGATGAAAAGCACCACGAAAAATGTGTTGATTGATGAAGTGGCAAACAATCTCAATATGCTTGGTGCGTTTATGAAAAACATCATTGTGAACAATCTGAATAGCACTCCTATTATCACAATGAAGAGCAGAAAATCCCAAGTCTTCAAGAAGCCAACGTAACCAAAGTATCTCAAATGTGGTATCAGCTAGTGCCCGATATTCTGCTTCAGTACTGGAATGTTCAGTTAAAATCTGTTTCTTGCTTCGCCATAAAATAAGTGCATCACCAAAATAGATACAATAGTCAGTGGTGGATCATCGATAAGTGAGATCTCTACCCTAATCAGCATCAGAATAAGCCTGGAGAACCAAGGAGGAGTTGGCTAAAAAATAAAGTCCATGAAACAAAGTTCCTTTTATATACCGAATAATACGTAGAACAGCAGCATAATGAGTAGTGTGCGGAGCTGACATAAGCTGATTGACTAGATGAACAACATATGAAATCTCTGGACGAGTTACAGTAAGATAAATCAAGCTACCAACCAAGTACCAATAAAGAATAGGATTATCAAGTATAGTACTATCTAGAGGTATAAATCTAACATTAGGTTCTAGAGGAACAGACTCAATGCGACTATCAGAGAGACCAGTTTAGAGATAAGATCTGAGGCTTATTTAGCTTGAGACAAAGAAATGTCATCAGCAGAAGAAAGGATTTCAAGCCCCATAAAGTAAATGAGAGGTCTAAGATCTTTCATCTCAAAATGTTGACTCAAGAACTGTTTAAGCTCAGTAATACCCATAGTAACACCACTAGTAATAATCATATCATTAACATAGATAAGCAACACAATAGTACCTCTATTAGTTTCGCAAGTAAACAAGGCAGAATCATAGGCATTGGAGGAAAAGCCAAACTGACTGATAATACTATGAAACTTGGCAAACCAAGCTCAAGGTGCTTGTTTGAGACGATATAAAGCCTTTCGAAGATGGAAAAACCTTATTTGGTGGACAAGCGTAACAAGGAGGTGGACACATATAAACTTCTTCTTCCAAATCACCATTAAGAAATGCATTTTTCACATCCATCTGATTTAGAGTCCATTTTTGAGTGGCTGCAATAGTAAGGAGAGTACGAACTGAAGTGATGCAAGCAACAGATGCAAAGGTCTCCTTATAATCAATGTTATATTCTTGAGTGAAACATTTGGCAACCAAACGAGCCTTATATTGCTCAATAGAGCCATCAGAACGAGTCTTGATCTTGAACACTCATTTATATCCCATAAGTGTCTTACCAGAAAAAGAATCAACGAGGTCCCAGGTAGTACTGTTCTCCAAAGTTTGTAACTCTTCTAGCATAGCATGCTGCCGATGAGGATCTGTGGAGGCTTTTTGATAGGACTGAGGTTCATGTAAGTAAAGCATGGTAGAAAAACAATGATAGTCACGAAGATAGGTAGGTTGAGTTCTTACCCTAGTTGGATGCTCAGAAGGAAGAGGGGGTACAACGACATGTGCGAGATCTATGTCTAGAACAACATCATCGAGAGTGGCTGAAACATCAGAAGTGATTGGAAGCTTACTAAAGGAACTTCCATCAGAATTACTAGGAAAGAGATCAACAAAGGGGTTAGTAAAAAAAAGAGTGGAAGTGGAAGTGAAGGACTTGAACTTTGAGAGTGAGATGGTGTCTTCCGAGAAGAAGACATGACAGGAGATACAGATGCATTAAGAGATTGGATCCCAATAGCGATAGCCTTTATGTTCAGTGTCATAACCAAAAAAGCAACAGAAACGTGATCAGGGCTCAAGTTTAGTGTACTCATGAGGTTGAAGGAGAACAAACAAGCACAACCAAAAACTTTAAGAGAGTTGTAATATGGAGAAGTATGGTGAAAATGTTCAAAGGGAGATACATTACCCATAACAGAGGAAGGAAAATGGTTGATGACATAGATAGCGTTGAGAGCGGCTTCACCCCAAGCAGATTGAGGACAAGAAGAGAAGATGAGCATATGTAACACCTACCTTAGGGTATCACATTTTATATTAATTATTACAAAACTACCCCGAGTTATAAAATAATATGTTATTATATAAATGCGAGTTATAAAATTTCTTGATGCTGATAATATAAACTTACCCGAATACCAAACACAATATCACTAAATAATTTATATCATTTACATAACATAGGTATTGATAAACTTAACATATATATTGTAATACTCTTAAGTACATGTTAGACTGGTAAATGGTTACCGAAGGTAGCATTTGACTTGTTTAGCATGTCAGTAAAGTTTTGTGACAATCTGAGTTCATTTAGGCACTTAGTTGTAACATAGAAGTTGTAAAGTGGCTTAAAATGACTCAGATAATAGCATAAGTTGCTAAGTTAAGAGAAATAAACATAGAGAGTTTATTTCTATGTCACAAATAAGCTAAGTAAGATGTGGTAAAAGTTTCAAGAGAATCGAAGTCAGTTTGGTATTTTTAGGCATACAGGTTGTGCTTTTAATGCAGGATTGATCCCTAGCGGATATAGAAAATAATGAGAATTGTGAAACAACAATTTCGATGAATCTTATGATTTATTCTAAAGTTGTTAGAAGCAGGGAAACTCGAATTAGTATAATTCAGGTGTCCATAGCAGATATAAGTTTCAGTGTAGAAACTTAAGTTAATCTTTTCCTGTAATTTCCTCTGCGTCCCACCCCCCTTATATCTCCCTTCTCCCTCGGCAGAGAGCCGAAAACCAGAGGAAAGAAAAGAAAAGAAAGAAAAAGGGAGAAGAAGAAGGAGAAAAGGGAAGAAGGGAAGAAGGAGAGGAAGAAGATCAAGCTTCAAGGTTTAAGGCTTCAAGTCTTCAAGAGGTAAGGGGATTTCTATTCATTACTCCCTCTTTGATTTCTTTGAATATAGTTTGGGGTATTGAATGGAAATAGGGGTTTGGATAGCCAAATCCATGTTCTTAACTTGGTTCTTGATTCCAAGGACTAGGTTAGGATAGTTTAAGTTTAGAGAACGCTAGATGGCCATTTATGGCTTAAGAATAACCATAGAATCCATAGAAAATGGATTTGTAGAATAGTTGGTGTTATGTGATTCTGGACTTAGATTTATGCTCTACGAGAATTTATAGATTGTAATAGAGTTACAACAAGGTAAAAGGCATAAATTAATGCTAGAAATCACTTAGAATCCATGAGAAAAGGATTAGAAATTGGTTTTTGAACCAATTATGCAGAAATCGTATTCTCGCAGAACCTTGTTTCGCTATCGGCGCCGTGGCGTAGAAGGAGCATGCCGCTGCGCGAGACCACGAAACAGAGCACTCGAGAATAGGGCGCCGAGCCGTGCAGACGTCGTGCCGCGGCGCGAGACCCTGAAACTCCAAAATGTTATTTTTGGACGTTTTGAAGTTCTAAAGTAAAGGGGATCATTTATATATGTTTCCTAAAGTGTGTTAAGGCACAATTGGGGGTATTTTTAAGTGGAAAATACTTACCCATCAAGAATGAGAAAGCATAGGCTTTTAAGCATCCTAAAAGAAAGGTTTGCTTTAAGTAATGACATTGTACCTTAGGCAACTTAGTGTTGCATTAGATATCACTTAATATGTGATGAGATGGTGCAATGAAGACAAGTGTATTAGTATGCACTCTAGTAGAGAATGAGAAAGGTATGAACCTTAGGAGATCCAAGAATAGTGGATTACCTTAGGAAGGTACCTAGAACCTTAGGCAACAAAGAGTTGCAAGTAAGAACCATTCTTGCATTAGAGTTACTTGAGTGGAGACGAGATTGTGTATTGGTTCCAAAGAGGGAACGTTTAGGTACTAAGTCTCTAGTTAAGTGAGACTTGGTGTATTGCTAAATACATAATAAGATGATATGTGACTAAGAAGATGTCATAATCATAAGATAGAGCAGAAATGTGCAATAACTCATGTATTAGTAAAGATGAGTTAGAAATGCAAGATAAAGAGAATTTACTTCCTTAGATACTAACCAAAGTGTGGAAGTTAAGTTCTTAAGCATTCCATGAGTTTGGAATAGTTAAAAAGGTATCTGGAACCTTAAGCACACAAGTGTAGTATAAGCTACTACCAGACATGTGATAGATGAGAAAGCTAGATACAACTAGAGTATGTATGTTAGCACACAAGTGTAGTATAAGCTACTACCAGAAGTGTGATAGAAAGGAAAGTTAGATCCATGAATTACTCACTTTAGTTAAAGTTGATTTAATTATGCAAAGTTTTAGAGAAATGCTCCTTATGTCCTTAAGCAAGGATAGTTGAGGCATTAGTTAAGATAGACTCTTTCACTAGGATGAGTTGAGTCTATAGGAAAGTAAGATGGTGTTTATGTAAGAGTTAGACATAATACTAAGCTTTTCACACACTAGTCAGTTAAGCTAGTATGTATGTGAAGAGAAAGAACCTTAGTGCATCTAAGACTAGTGGTTGCCATAGGTAAGTACCTTACACCTCAGCAACATAGTGTTGCGTTAGAGATCACTTAAGAGATAGGAGTGATGAGGTAGAGTTTAGGTACGAGTATGAGAAATGAACTGGTGATGTTTACCTGAGAATGTAACGTTCTATGACGTGAGGTCATTTAGCCAGAAGGTAAGGAATCAGAGAAGTTCCTTACGGGACAAGTATTCCTAACCAAGTGCTAAGGTTACATATAGTATGAGGTTACAGATTCTCCTCATTGCAAAGGGTAAACATAAGAAGCCAAAGTTATTAGTAGAATATGCTTAGATCAAAGAGGAACTAAGTATTTAAGTATGAATGAAAGTCTATGAATTAGTTAAGTAGTATCGATCTAGTGGATATCCTTTGATGTTCATTCATAGAGGCAAAAAGAAGATAGACAGGTGTCCGAAGGACTTTTGAGAAGGACATAACCCTGATGTCTCGATAATGCCAAGGCCAAAGGAGATAAATGGGAAATCCAGAGACGCTCTTTAAGCAAGGATGAAGCCCGAATTTCTCAGTGTGCCAGGATACGTGTAATGTGAGGATGAGATTTCCCTCTAATTACCACTAGATGATATACTGACTAGTTCCTAGCAAACTTCCTTGTTCTTAGAATAGACTTTTGCATTTGCATTTCATTCACATGCTTTTAGGATTCCTTAGGCATATTCATACTACATATCATTATCATTGCATTCACGGACAGTTGTATGGGCATTGTCCGTCACTGTTGGTATGTACAGCTGTATGGGCGTTGTATGTATTAACAGTGTGTTAGCTATCGGTTGATATCACATTATAAGAAAGTGTGCAGTTATGAGAAAAGAGAAAGAAACTCCTAAGTTATAAGAAAAGAGGAGAAAGCTCCTAAGATAGAAATAGTTATGAGAAAAGGGGAGAAAGCTCCTAAGTTAGAATTATAGCATTTGTTATATATTTGTTATATACAATGTTATAGAGAACTGGTATTGAAATTGCTTTTACTGAGAATGTTAATTCTCACCCCGATTATATTCCATGTAAATCCGGATGCGAGGTTCGGATGCAGGTACCGATGCGTCGTGTACGAGCAAAGGCTCAGGTACAGAGGTACAAACCCTGCTAAGGATGAGAAGATAAAGCATGAAGACTAGAGTAGTTTTTATTGCTTTAAGTAGACAGAACTTATGTAATAAGTTTATGTTTGTTCTGTAAGTTTTATGTTATATGTATTAGAAATAGCCCTCAGGTGGCTAAGTTTGTATATGTATATGTATGAGTTTAAGTTTTTCCGCAATCTCTCAAGGCTTTCTATAATTACTCAGTTGTGATTATAGATATATGTTAGTATATAGCATAGAAGTGACGTCTCTAGTACTGGTTATCTTTATATATCTCTATCTATCTAGGATATATCTGGATATCTGTATTAGGGTGTTACATTTTGGTATCGAGCAGTTCATCCTGTTGAGTGGGGTATGGACTGACCGTGCTTAGGCATAAGTAGCAGTTTAGTAGAAAGTTATGCATTCTTTTATCTCTTTTTGAGATATGCAGATGGAATTGCATGACTAGGAGTCTGGTAAAGGAGGAGATAACCAGAGCTTTTAGAGAAATGGTCTGCTGTGTTGAGAGAGCAGTACCGCATTAGTAGAAGTCTATCGAAGTGATAGAACAGACTCGCATAGTTAGTTGCGGGAATGAGAAGGAACTTTTGAGGAATCAGTGTTTCTCAGAGTTCAAGAAAGTTACTCCTTTGTTCTTGAAAGGAGAGGTTGGTTCAGTCAGAGCCGAAAGGTGGTTTCATGTGATGGAAGAGATCCTTGAGATCATGTCGTGCGCTGATGAACAGAAGGTGACCTTGCTTCGTAAGGGTTAGTAGGTGAAGCCGAAAGCTGATGAGATGAAGCAGAGAGGTTATTAGAGATGGTTAGTACTCGAACCACCTGAGAGGTGTTTAGAGTTACTTTCCTAGATAAGTATTATTCCCTTGAGTTAGAGAAAGTAAAGGAACAGAGATTCCTAAAGTTAAAGCAAGGGGATAGTACTGAAGACCAGTATGCGAAGCAATTCAAGAATGTCAAGAGTTCTTTTCTTATTTTACGTCCAATCCAGATAAAGACTGGAAGTGAGTAAAATTTAAAGTAGAACTTGGAGAAGGCATTGGAAGAGTTGCAATGCAAAAGAAGATTATGGACTTCTTTGCTCTAGTCAGTGAATGTAGAGTTGTAGAAGTAGATAATCACAGAGCATCCATGGAACAAGAGTTAGAAGGTTCCTAAAGAGGAAGAGATTAGATGCTGAGATCAGTAAGGGTGCCTTTTGATCTCAATTTGTTATAGAGTTGCACAGTGGAAGCTTGGAGAGATGATAAGTATAAGTAGAGTGCTTGTAGAGGAGCAACTCTAAGGAAAAAGGTAAATCAAGCTTCAAGTCACTAAGATGTGCTAGATGTAGTAAGATACATGGATGTACACCGTTTTTGATGGGTAATCCGTGTGCTACATAAGTAAGTAACCAGGACATCGTAAGAGAGATGGTTCTTGGACAAAAGAAAGCGACGAAATCTTCCAACTTGGTATGAGATGAGAACATATGTAAAGAAAAATCTTTTAAGGTGTGTATAAGAAGAGAATAGATTTACTTTGTACATTATGTTGATTTACTTTGTGAATCTAGTTGCTTACCTTGTTGGTATGGTTTGGTTGTTTTAGAGAGAAGGATGATCAGGTAAGATCAGTTGAGAGAATCTTTGAATTTTCTCAGGAGATGATCTAAGACTTGGTTGTCATAGAAGCATAGTAAAGTAAAGCAGATCTTCGAGAGTTTTCCAAAATTACGAAAGGACATGAAGAGTATGTCAAAGGTAGTTTTGGAAACTTTTGAAAAGAAGGGGTTAAGTAACAAGAAAGCCGAAAGTCAGTTTTGGATTACAAGTGGTACAGTTTAAGAGTTATGTAATTTCTTAAGACAGAAATTGCAGAGAACCCCAGCAGAGTTTAAGCAGAGGTACAATGGGTAGAGTAGCCATTGTATCCAAGAGCAGAGAATCTAATAGTAGATTTTCTAAGTTAGTGCTACCTGGTTTAGGCCAGTTAAGAAAGGTAGTACCCAGCAATGGACTCTAGATAGTGAGCTTGTTTTCCAAGAGTAGAAGAGAAGGTTGATTACTACGTTAGTTTTGGTAATTCCAAATTCCCGAGAGAACTTTGAGGTAGACAGTTATACTCAAGATGGGACTAGGGTATGTTAGATGCAATAGAGGTAGGTAGATGCCTATGCATCAAGGCAGTTTAGTCTGCAAGAGAAGGACTACCCTAGGTATGATTTGGAATTAGCCATAGTAGTGATTACCTTATAGTTTTGGAGACATAACTCATAAGGAGTCTAGTTAGAGATGTTCAGCGATCATGATAGCTCAAGATGCTTGTTGATCAGAGGAAGCTGGACATGAAGCAGAATAGATGGATAGAGTTTTTCAAGGCTCATAACCTTGAGTTGAGATATCATTCGGGTAATGCCAGTGTAGTGGTTATCCTAGATGATAGTCCAAGAGAGAGTGAATTTCTTGAGAGTTTTCGAGAATTTAAGTCTAGCGGTGACTATAATTCTAGATAGTCTCTCAATGAGCAAGGTGGACATAGTAAGAGGCCTAAAGGCTCAGATTTCTTTGAAGCTCAGAAGGAGAATGAAGCTCTAAGGGACAAGTGTGAGCAGTTTTTCAAAGGAACCCTTAAGGATTTTGTTATGACTAAGAGGGAATGACAAAGTTTAGAGACAACTTTGTCTTCCAAGAGGGTCAAAAATCAAGAAAAGGATTCCAAAGGAAGCTCACCAGAGAAAGTGTACCATCTATCAAGAGGCTACTAAGGTTTTCCAAGAGTTAAGGAAGATGTATAGTGGTATAGTATGTTAAAGAATATAAGAGAATATGTTGAGCGGCAGATAAAGGTAGTAAGATTAAGTAATCTGCCAATCTTTTGCCAAGAACAGATAGCTATTTTCTAGATAAGGTAGTTCAACTACTTTTGAAGGAAATAGTTAGGATTCATAGAGTTTCAGTGAATATAATGTCTGAAAGAGATACTAGATTCACACCTGGTTTTGAAAGCCTTATAAGAAGGAGTTCAAAGCTAAGTTATGTTTTAGTACAACTTACCATCCATAAGCATAGAGATCAAGAGCTTTGAGATAAGCAGATCTCGTTAAGAGGAAGTGGTTGGGACAAGCTGGTACTAAAGAAGGACTGCATAGAAGCAGAAGTTCCATGTAGAGTTTTGTTTAGCCAGAATTGTTTACGTGAGGTGAACAATTTTGGGGACAAAATTTTAAAAAGGAGGGGAGAAATGTAACACCCTTAAGTACATGTTAGACTGGTAAATGGTTACCGAAGGTAGCATTTAACTTGTTTAGCATGTCAGTAAAGTTTTGTGACAATCTGAGTTCATTTAGGCACTTAGTTGCAACATAGAAGTTGTAAAGTGGCTTAAAATGACTCAGATAATAGCATAAGTTACTAAGTTAAGAGAAATAAGCATAGAGAGTTTATTTCTAGGTCACAAATAAGCTAAGTAAGATGTGGTAAAAGTTTCAAGAGAATCGGAGTCAGTTTGGTATTTTTAGGCATACAGGTTGTGCTTTTAATGCCGGATTGATCCCTAGCAGATATAGAAAATGATGAGAATTGTGAAACAACAATTTAGATGAATCTTATGATTTATTCTAAAGTTGTTAGAAGCAGGGAAACTCGAATTAGTATAATTCGGGTCTCCATAGCAGATATAAGTTTCAGTGTAGAAACTTAAGTTAATCTTTTCCTGTAATTTCCTCTGCGTCCCACCCCCCTTATATCTCCTTCTCTCCTCAGAGAGCCGAAAACCAGAGGAAAGAAAAGAAAAGAAAGAAAAGGGGAGAAGAAGAAGGAGAAAGGGGAAGAAGGGAAGAAGGAGAGGAAAAAGATCAAGCTTCAAGGTTTAAGGCTTCAAGTCTTCAAGAGGTAAGGGGATTTCTATTCATTACTCCCTCTTTGATTTCTTTGAATATAGTTTGGGGTATTGAATGGAAATAGGGGTTTGGATAGCCAAATCCATGTTCTTAACTTGGTTCTTGATTCCAAGGACTAGGTTAGGATAGTTTAAGTTTAGAGAACGCTAGATGGCCATTTATGGCTTAAGAATAACCATAAAATCCATAGAAAATGGATTTGTAGAAATAGTTGGTGTTATGTGATTCTGGACTTAGATTTATGCTCTACGAGAATTTATACGTTGTAATAGAGTTACAACAAGGTAAAAGGCATAAATTAATGCTAGAAATCACTTAGAATCCATGAGAAAAGGATTAGAAATTGGTTTTTGAACCAATTATGCAGAAACCGTATTCTGCAGAACTGCTGTTCTGCTATCAGCGCCGCGGCGTAGAAGGTGCATGCCGCGGCGCGAGACCATGAAACAGAGCACTCGAGAATAGGGCGCCGAGGCGTGCAGACGTCGTGCAGACGTCGTGCCGTGGCGCGAGACCCTGAAACTCCAAAATGTTATTTTTGGACGTTTTGAAGTTCTAAAGTAAAGGGGATCATTTATATATGTTTCCTAAAGTGTGTTAAGGCACAATTGGGGGTATTTTCAAGTGGAAAATACTTACCCATCAAGAATGAGAAAGCATAGGCTTTTAAGCATCCTAAAGGAAAGGTTTGCTTTAAGTAATGACATTGCACCTTAGGCAACTTAGTGTTGCATTAGATATCACTTAATATGTGATGAGATGGTGCAATGAAGACAAGTGTATTAGTATGCACTCTAGTAGAGAATGAGAAAGGTATGAACCTTAGGAGATCCAAGAATAGTGGATTACCTTAGGAAGGTACCTAGAACCTTAGGCAACAAAGAGTTGCAAGTAAGAACCATTCTTGCATTAGAGTTACTTGAGTGGAGACGAGATTGTGTATTGGTTCCAAAGAGGGAACGTTTAGGTACTAAGTCTCTAGTTAAGTGAGACTTGGTGCATTGCTAAATATATAATAAGATGATATGTGACTAAGAAGATGTCATAATCATAAGATAGAGCAGAAATGTGCAATAACTCATGTATTAGTAAAGATGAGTTAGAAATGCAAGATAAAGAGAATTTACTTCCTTAGATACTAACCAAAGTGTGGAAGTTAAGTTCTTAAGCATTCCATGAGTTTGGAATAGTTAAAAAGGTATCTGGAACCTTAAGCACACAAGTGTAGTATAAGCTACTACCAGACATGTGATAGATGGGAAAGCTAGATACAACTAGAATATGTATGTTAGCACACAAGTGTAGTATAAGCTACTACCAGAAGTGTGATAGAAAGGAAAGTTAGATCCATGAATTACTCACTTTAGTTAAAGTTGATTTAATTATGCAAAGTTTTAGAGAAATGCTCATTATGTCCTTAAGCAAGGATAGTTGAGGCATTAGTTAAGATAGACTCTTTCACTAGGATGAGTTGAGTCTATAGGAAAGTAAGATGGTGTTTATATAAGAGTTAGACATAACACTAAGCTTTTCACACACTAGTCAGTTAAGCTAGTATGTATGTGAAGAGAAAGAACCTTAGTGCATCTAAGACTAGTGGTTGCCATAGGTAAGTACCTTACACCTCAGCAACATAGTGTTGCGTTAGAGATCACTTAAGAGATAGGAGTGATGAGGTGGAGTTTAGGTACGAGTATGAGAAATGAACTGGTGATGTTTACCTGAGAATGTAATCTTCTATGATGTGAGGTCATTTAGCCAGAAGGTAAGGAATCAGAGAAGTTCCTTACGGGACAAGTATTCCTAACCAAGTGCTAAGGTTACATATAGTATGAGGTTACAGATTCTCCTCATTGCAAAGGGTAAACATAAGAAGCCAAAGTTATTAGTAGAATATGCTTAGATCAAAGTGGAACTAAGTATATAAGTATGAATGAAAGTCTATGAATTAGTTAAGTAGTATCGATCTAGTGGATATCCTTTGATGTTCATTCATGGAGGCAAAAAGAAGATAGACGGGTGTCCGAAGGACTTTTGAGAAGGACATAACCCTGATGTCTCGATAATGCCAAGGCCAAAGGAGATAAATGGGAAATCCAGAGACGCTCTTTGAGTAAGGATGAAGCCCGAATTTCTCAGTGTGCCAGGATATGTGTAATGTGAGGATGAGATTTCCCTCTAATTACCACTAGATGATATACTGACTAGTTCCTAGCAAACTTCCTTGTTCTTAGAATAGACTTTTGCATTTGCATTTCATTCGCATGCTTTTAGGATTCCTTAGGCATATTCATACTACATATCATTATCATTGCATTCACGGACAGTTGTATGGGCATTGTCCGTCGCTGTTGGTATGTACAGCTGTATGGGCGTTGTATGTATTAACAGTGTGTTAGCTATCGGTTGATATCACACTATAAGAAAGTGTGCAGTTATGAGAAAAGAGGAGGAAACTCCTAAGTTATAAGAAAAGAGGAGAAAGCTCCTAAGATAGAAATAGTTATGAGAAAAGGGGAGAAAGCTCCTAAGTTAGAATTATAGCATTTGTTATATATTTGTTATATACAATGTTATAGAGAACTGGATTGAAATTGCTTTTACCGAGAATGTTAATTCTCACCCCGATTTTGCTATTCCATGTAAATCCGATGCGAGTTCGGATCAGTACCGATGCAGTTCGTGTGACAGCAAAGGCTCGTGTACGAGGTACAAACCCCGTTAAGGATGAGAAGATAAAGCATGAAGACTAGAGTAGTTTTTATTGCTTTAAGTAGACAGAACTTATGTAATAAGTTTATGTTTGTTCTGTAAGTTTTATGTTATATGTATTATAAATAGCCCTTAGGTGGCTAAGTTTGTATATGTATATGTATGAGTTTAAGTTTTTCCGCAATCTCTCAAGGCTTTCTATAATTACTCAGTTGTGATTATAGATATATGTTAGTATATAGTATAGAAGTGACATCTCTAGTACTGGTTATCTTTATATATCTCTATCTATCTAGGGTATATCTGGATATCTGTATTAGGGTGTTACATATACAAACGAAGATCTCAAAAGAAATAAACATTTCTATAACCACTACAACTGACCCCAAGTATACATGCCTGTGAAGCAAGACCCTCAAATAGATTCTCCTCCTCCTCCTCCTTAGACAAAGTCCCTAGTCGAGATACGTCTCTATGGGTTGGAGTCCAAGTAGAAGACACCACAAACTCCTCCTTTGGAGTGTAACGGAAATCAGCCCAGAATTCCATAATAGGTATGTTAAATTCTACCCGTATATAAGTACTAAAAGTAAAAATAGTGACTCCCTGTATAGTCCTACTACCCAACGCAGTAACCTCCCTATTATACACTACACACTCTGTACTTTAATCAAATGTGCCATACATCTATGGTCCCTTGGAAATACACGTAAACAACCTATACGCTCTCATCCCGACGCCATTACCTCAGTAATCAGCACAAACAAAAGGAATCTGCTCTTCACCGCCTTCCTCACTGTCTTTACCAAATACAAATATAGCACAGTAATAACATACAAAGAGGTGAGACTACCAACACCAATACTAACATAGCAGTAGAGAGACAGGAATGACAGTAATGTCATACAGATATAGCAAACAATGAATATAGTCATGGCATCAAGCATTAATCAATATTAACAAATAAAATATCACAAAGATATATATATACAGACTATGCACATGCATACTGACTTAACTTTCCTACTCTATAGAGCTAAACACAAGTCGAAGAGAACAATCTAAAAGATCTATCTGTATCACGGTTGCCTCAAACTAAGTGCTATAAATTTTTATCAATATGCACATCAAGCATTATACAAGACAGTCTACGCCAGATCTTGATTAAGAATAGTGTCTCGATCTTGATCGTTGGTGCATTGCATCAATCTAATCCATGGTACAATGGGGCTACCAACTGCCTATTGTAGAAAACCCACACCCTGATGCCCCCAAGGTCAACAAGTGACCTACTCTATGCCTATCGCACCCACACAAAGGTGTAATTCAACTCCTAGGCCATCGGCCTTAACATAGTCCATCAGACTTTCACAATGCATGATTGATGCACATAGGCCTATTACAGGCCAAAGTCACAACTCATAATTCTGGGGCCACTATATTGGCCCAACAATAATTCTATTGTGTTTTCAACTGTATAGTCATTTTATCACGTTTTCAAGATCGCGCAACGTTTCTGTTGCGTTTTCAAATTGCGTAAAAATATTTTGATGTTTTCTAAATTGCGTAGCTCAAAAATCCACGTTTTTGAATCGCATAAGATTTTTTTATCATTTTTCATTGTATAAAATATTTCTTGACGTTTTAAATTTAATATTTAAACTTTTCAAGTTTAAAACACAAATTGGACTTTAAATTCCTATTTTCTCAAGAAAACCCCTCTAAATAATATTTTCTGACGTTTTTCTCAAATTCTGCATTATTTTAATTTAATAAGATTCTTTTCATTTATTTTACTACAAATCCTCTTAATTAAAACATTTGAAGTTCCCAAATCACTTTTAAAACCCTAATCCTCTATATCATAGTTGAAAATCATCATTTGTGAAATAACAAAAAATTTGTTTGATATCATTTCCATTTTTATGAAATCCTTAATTAACTCTATATCATCAAAATCATCTAAGTTTATCCTTACTAATTTATTTTTGTACAAAATCACCTTATTTTGCACTTCATGGTCGTGAGCCATATGGTCTTTGGGATCAAAATTTATTAATCCATTTCTTTACTTCTTAATTATCTAATTTTACTGATCATAAAATATTTTCAACTTGGAACAACCATTTTGGAGTATAGAGGTCGTAAGCCTCATGGTCCATTGGAGACCAAAAATTTGTTTCCTTTCCAACATGATTCACATCCTATCATATACATCAATCATCAATAATCTATTCTAACAAGCTCATGCAAAATATCAAAGCAGTAAAATCAATTAAATAAATAAACACAAAGCACTAACTTTATACAAACAAGTGAACAACCCTCACATAGATTAGTCACACACACAATTCATCCCTCACCTCCATGAGTGGTTGATGAGGTTAAATCTTCCTCTTACCTTTTTGTGATGCTTCCTAATCTCCTTGCTTGTCCTCTTGAATCAATCATTCGCCACCAAGAGGTTCTTAAAGACAAAAACAAATACAAACATATTAACATTTAAGGCTTGAATAAGAAAACCATGATCAAAATATGGCCTAGAGTGTAACATCCCGAAAAATCATGTTAGGCTTGTAATTAGTTACAAAGGTAATATATTACTTGTTTAGTATGTCAGTCAAGTTTGGTGATAAATCGAGTTAGTTTAGGTACTTTGTTACAACCCTGAGTGTGAAAAGTCACCTAAAATGATTCAGAGAATAGCATAAACTGTTATTTGAAGGAAAACAAGTTCAGATAATTTGTTCCTAGGTCAGAAATAAGCTAAGTAAGGTGTAGTTAAAGTTTCAGAGTAATCGGAGTTAATTTAGTATTTTTAGGCATACTGGTTGTGCATTTTAATACCGGATTTACCTCTAGCAGATATGGAAAAATAGAGAAAAAGTACAACATGATTTTTAATGAATCTTAGGATTTATTTCGAGTCTGTTGGAAGTTAGAATACTAGATTTGGAGGAACCTAAGTGTTCTTAGCAGTATGAGAATTTTTGCTATAAGTAGCAAAATGCTACTCATGGTAGAGAGGAGCCAGAATTGAAGAAAGAAAAAGAAAGAAAAATGAGAGAAAGGAGAAGAGAGAAACCAAAGGAAGAAAGAAGAAGGAAAAGAAGGAAATCAAAGGGGAAAGATGAAGACAAGGATCAAGGCTTCAAGATTGATCAATCAAGACAAGAGGTAAGGGTGCTTGAGCTCTAACTTCATCTTTTTTCTCATCTATGTTAGGCCTTTTGAGGTTTAATGTGCCATTTTGAGTTTTAGAGATGTTGTAGATGTTTTTCTTATTTGGATGAGTTATAAATGAGGTTTATGACTTGTTCATGCAAGGAATTCGAATCTAAAACAAAAGCTATTCATGTTTAGATCCTAAGTACCCAAAGAGGGGTTTAGGTTAAAGTATAAGGGTTTTTGATCCATAATCCAAATTAAGAGATTTAAGTTAGTGTTTGATGATTCCTATGTGTTAAAGAACTTATTAGGAACATAGAATCACTGAGAGATTGGATAGAAATGGCCAAAATCCAAGAGAAAAATCAATGGAATAGCACCATGGTTCTGCAAAATTCTACAGAATTTGATTTCTGCTAAGAACGGCAGTGGCATGCCGCAGCGTGAGACCAAAAATCGCCCAGTACTAGCACCCGAGAGCAGGGCGCTGCGGCGTGAGACCCTAAAGCTCCAAAATGTTATTTTTGGATGTTTTGAGATCCCTAGTGGATGGAACCCTTTGGTTATGCCTAGTAGAGTGTGTTGAGGCACTAGATAGGGTATTTCTTTGATGGAAAAACCTAGTGGCATACAAGGAAAGATAAGAGTAAAGTTGTGCATCCATTAGTCATGGATTGCCATAGATCAAGAATTTAGCTTCTTAAGCAACTTAAAGTTACACAAATATCACAAGAGAGGTGATAAGAGATTTAAGAAGCAAGTTGGCAAGAGTAGAGTGCCATAGCGCCTAAGTGGCAAGAGTTAAGGGCCAAGGTGCTGAGATAGCAATAATAGAATGCCAGAGTGCCTAAGTGGCAAGAGTTAAAGGGCGAGGTGCTGAGTTGGCAAAAGTTAAGTACCATAGACCCTAGCTGGGGAGGGTGAATGCCATAGTGCATGAAGAGCTCTCAAAGAGTGACAGAGAGTTAGTAATGCAAAGACAACAGTGCACTAAGTCTAGTTGGCATTGGTTCAATGTCATAGTGCATGAAATGCTCCCACAAAGAAGAGTTAGAGTTAGTAATGCAAGATAGACTTAGTATGAGATCATGTGGCGGTTATGTTAGAGTTAGGACATAACTCCGCATTGACACACACATCACATTTCACATATGCTTGCTTTTCCTAGAGAGCAAATGGTGGAGGCATCCACTCAGTTTATGGTAGGTTATAGGAGGTTACATGATATGATTGTAGACTTCCTCCCTACTTGGTAGGTTATAGGAGGTTACTTGTGATCGTATCAGATTCCCTCCCTACCTAGGAGTGTAGGAGGTCATATGTTGTGATGACAGACTTCGTTCCTAAAAGTAGGCTATAAGGGGTCACACGTTATCATGGTAGAATTCCTCTGTGCCTAGGGGAATAGTTAAGTATTCATGACATTGCACCAACACTATCATACACTTTTCTTTGAGCATAAACATACATCATTTCATCATAGCATTATTTAATATTTTGTTTGGTTAGAATATATTTGTGTGATTGTTATGTATATGTTACTCTGTGCTATCGATGATAGCTGTATGGGCAGTTATTTGGCAGATGATTTTAAATGATTGTATGGGCGGTTGTTTGATATCATCGTGGTTTAGGTTATCAGAACAGAAGTAGAGTTTGCTAAAGAACGTTACATAAAGAGAGAGTTGTAACTGTTTCTTATGCAGGAAGTATTAGTTCAGTTGGGTTTATTCATTTTGAATGTTTAAACTGCTGGTTTTGGTATACTTGTACTGAGAAATGTAATTTCTCACCCAGTTTGTTGCCATGTAAATCCAGGTGGAAGTTCATCCAAAGGCAAGAAGAAGAAGTATGAAGACAAAGATAGTTTTTATACTTTCTAGTTTAAAGCTTGTATTTATTTACGTGCTTTTAGTTTGTACATGAAGTTATGTATATAATGAGCCCTTTAGTGGCAACGTTATATGTATAACTTTTAGTTTTCCGCAAGGCTCTCCATTATTATTTGTTTAAATGATATAGATTAGTACTATGTTAAGTTAGAAGTAGCATAACTAATACTACTTATCCAAGTATATTTTGATATACTAGGTTACCAGTATTAGGGTGTTACATAGAGTATGATGATGAAACAAATAGTGAAGTTTCCATGAACTTCACCTTAAAACCTTAGAACTTGAGTTTTGAAAGAACTCCTTGAACATGGATGATTTTGATCAAGACTTTAACTACAAAGTGTCTTGAAATTATACAAGGATGCTAGAAATAAGGTTGGTTTGAATTATTGAAGAGTGAAGGTATGGTTTGGGGGGTATGGCTGATAACAATATATTTTATGCATTTTATAATCCTCTAACTAGGCTTCTTAAGGTTCAATTTGGCTTAATTAAGTTGATTTTGTCACATTTTATGAAATTAAGCTTAATTGGATCATTGAAGAAATTATTGATTGAATTATCATTAATTTGGGTGATTGCATTCTTAAGTAAAGTGGCCACAACTTGAGTTGTAATTATCTGATTAATGTGATTCTGGTCTTGTTAGAAAGTTAAGATAATTCTCTAATAACTATTCACTTGACAGCAAGAGCCACATTAATAGCAATATATTTCATTCATTGTATAACCTTCTCACTTGGCTTTTTTAGTAAACTGGCTATAATTTGAGTTAAAAATATCTGATGGATGTGATTTTAGTCTTGTTTTTAAGCGAAGATAAATTTCTACAACTTTCATGAAGGCCTCAAGACCAGAAACATATGTTTGGATAACTCAAATTGGAGTTGAAGCAAAATCTAGCATTTTGAACCTGACAACTTGACCTTTATGCACTCATTAGGCTATATCTCGGGCTATAAGAGTTGAATAATCCTGAAATTTTGACAGTGGAAGGTTAAGACTAATATCTACAACTTTCATGAGAACATAAAAGTTAATTCGGATTCCTTGAAGGTGATATTGGGTTTGGAAGTCAGAACAGAGGTGTTGGATTTGGGCCTGACCCATAAGCAGTAATTGGGCCATACCTCGGGCTGTGGTTATTGGATTTGGCTAAACTTGGTGTCTCTAGAAAGCTGAGACAATTTCCTAGAACTTTCATGAAGACCACTTGGCTCAATTCTGACGCATGCCATGAGCTAAGAGCAGAGACATTTCAGAGACAAGAAAGTCCATAATTTCAGCTCATTCATCATCTATTTTGATTTTACTTCTTATCATCAAACAATTCCATTGTCTTCTTACACTCCTTGAACTCTATAAAAGGAGGCAAAGGCTGAACATTTGAGGGTGTTAGTTAGCTTAGAGTTTAGTTTATGCTATTGTATTATTAGTTTTCCTTTTGTAGTTTTCTATTGTTCTTAATTGAAGTTATGTTCATCATCTTCTTTTTCTCTCTTTCTTTCTTCTTGTCTATAAGTAACTAAATCTTCATCTTGCTTGGGTCAAAAGGTGAAACTCTTGGTAATAAGTTAAGGTTAGATTAATTTCTTTCTTGTGCTTTAAATGATATATTTTTATGTAATCTTTATATGAGTTGTATGTTGTTTCTAATTAATTTAGAAACTCTTCTTGTATAATGAATATCTTGATCCATTATAGACAATAGGATTGGCACAGTGGATGCTTTTGATGATTTACAAGTATTGGTAGATAATTATTGGAACCATTATATGATTACATGATTGAACTTTGAATGTTAAATCTTCCGATTGGAATCTTCATTATGCATGATTTCAATTGAGTTATAAAACGAAATAATCTTGTTTTTAATTTATTACTAAGAGTGGATCTCCTAACCCAAGCAAATCTTTTTCATCTGTGAACAACTTATATCATTTTTAGTATTAAGACAAATCTTCTCCGTACCTCAAATAATTTTCTCTTCATCAATTCCCTGTGGATCGACCTCAGACTCCCAAGAATTTACTACTTGAAACAACCTGCACTTGGGTTTGAAACTGTATAATTATATCCCATCAATGGCCGTGGGGTTTGAGAGGAGAAAAGTGAGAGAGAGTTTGAGAGTTTTTTGTTTGTAATAGCTTTTAGGAAAAATGATAACTTTGAAATAATGAAACAAACTCCTCCTTTGCCCTCTAAGTTACTTGGTCGTAACTTCCTATGGAGAGAGAAGAGAAGATCTTTGTGATGGCTTAGATATTTTCCTTCCTAAAAACTATCTAGATATTTTAAAGAAATATGAGTAGTTTAATTTTATTTGGCTTCATCATTGGCTTTTGGGCACTCCATGGCCATGAGACACTCCTTAAAATGGAGGGTCAATAGCTTCTTTTTCAATGCTTGCCATCCATTGGTTTAGCCTACAAAGTCTTTGCCATTTTTGTTGACTCCACCAAGCTTCACTATTAAGCTTCCATCTTTATTGGTTTAACCTTAAAGTTGTCATAACCATCTTTGTTGACTAGCATTCTCATTGGCTTACTTTAAAGGTGTTATAGCCATAAATTTTGACTAGCTAGTAAGATATTTTTCTAGTAGCTATTGCCCAATGGACAAAAGTTACTGCTTATAAAAAATTAGTATTTATTGTCCAATGGATAATAATTACTGTAAAAGAAAATTTAAAAAACTGTTTCCGATTTTGGATTTAGTAAGATCCCCCGACCCCGCGTCAACAGTACAAAATTTTATGGCTCTGAAAAATTTTTACTTTTTTGAGCCCGCCTGTAACACCCCAATTTTTAGAAAATATTCTGAATGTACTGTTTACTGTTTTTCAAGCTTTTGTGTGAATGACCGTTGTATCTCTATTTTACTGTTTCTCGATTTCTGCATGAAATACAAATACGTTTATATAGGCTCAAATTTTATTTGGTCTTTTTACGTAATTTGTTTCGAGACGGTAAAACAAAAGTTTTTTCGAGCTACTGTTTTAATTTTTCTGGATGATATACGTACAATTAATACTGTCTGTAATTTTATTTGAACGTTTTGGACGATTAGCTACGTTGTGGGAAAAAATGGGAAAATGATCGTTACGTCCCGAACGTCTTGCGTTTGTTTTTTGCTTTTTTTCTGTTTTTAATTGTTTTCTACTTGATTTAGTGTCCAATATTACTGTCTGTGATTTTATATGAACTTTTTGTGTGATTTGCTACGGGCGGGAAAATAATATTTTTTCGGACCGGTAAAATCTGTTTTTAATTATTCAGAGGCGGGGATCTTACTAAACCCAATTGAATGAGCCTAAAATTAATCTTTTAATTTTTAGGATTTAATCACAAATAAAATAATTTTATATTATTATAATATTATTTTATTAGTCAATATAACTTAGTGATAGTGGACCCGGAAATGTTTTGCGGGACCCACGTTTAGCTAAACCAATTAACTTAGTAGCTTAATTAAACATGATTAGTGGAAGAATGTTCTTGAACATGATGACTAGCTTAATGACTAGGCTTAAGAGTTAATGAAGCTTAATGACTAAGCATGGTGACTATGCTTGAACCAACCAATAGGAAACAAGCTTGCTAACCAAGTTTTAATCTTGACCATTGAAGCATCCAAGGGCTTGGATGAAGCCAAGCCATGGACACCTTGCAAGCCATGAAGTCTACGGCCAAGTGAGGGTTAGGAGACCATTCTTCACTTTTCTTTCATGCAAAATTCTCTCTTCTCTCTCATCCAAAAACCCTAGCCACCATTGTTGCTTTCTTTCTTCACCATTCGCCAAGCTTCATACTCCACCATCCAACCACCTAAAATTCTATCTAACCAACTTTTCTAAACCTAAACACTATCCTAAGAACATCTCTAGTTGAGAGTTCTTTCAAATTCCTTCATTTGAAGCTTGAAAACCTACTTGGAAGTTTGTACCAAGGAGGTGAAATTTCTTGTTTTTCTTTTCTAAATCCTTTTTCAAAGTTCTAAGCCATGATTTATCCATGGTTTAGGTTCTCTTTAATGGTTAGTAACTTTGTAGTTTTTGTTTAAATTTGCTAGGTATTTTGAAGGAGAAAACCGTGACCTAGGAGGAGTGAAAGAAAACCATTTGTCTTCATTTAAGGTAAGAGGAAGACAAATCTTATCACCTATGGATGGTGGTAAGAGGATGGAGTTTGATTTTGTGATTGTAGAATCCATAAGGATTCATGTTTGTGCTTGTTAGTAGCTTATTTGATGTGGTTGTGTATTTGTTAGTAGCTTTTCTATTTGTTGTTTGTAATAATTTGCATGTCTACAAGCTTTAATTTGCATGTTTACAAGCTTTGATTTAGGTTATATGTGTTAGAAATATATTGTATGTGTTAGAATGGCATGATAAAGTATAGAATTGTATGATAATGTATAGGATGTGAATAACATATCAAGGAAATGCATGTGTGTTCCAAAGAACACTACACCAAGGCTCACGGCCTTTAACCAATGGGGAACCAAAATGTTCTCTAAATTTTCTTAAAAGGTAATTTAATTAACCTAGGAGAATTAAGAAGGTTTCAAGTTGATTTGATCAAAGAAAATGAATTTAGAAATCAAATGGTAAGACTTAGTATTTTCGCCAACATGCCTAAAATGAATGTATTGATTTCAAAAACCATTTTCTAAAACAATGGTTAAAGGAATTAGACAATACAATAAGTTTGACATATATTTAGAAGATGAGAAATAATTTAGAAATCAATTTCAAAGTATTTAGGAAATTCGCCAACATGCCAAACCAAGTATCCATGGTTTCTAAAATTAAATCCAAACTTTTTCTAAGTATAAGAATGCAATATGTGTTAAAAAGAATTTTTCTAAAATAAGTTTTAAGGAAAAGAATCAATTAGAAATAAGATTTATAACTTAGAACTAATGATTTTGTTATTAGAAATGAAATACAAGAACTTTCAAAAATTTCTAACATATAGCTCATGCTTTGTATTTTGAAGCATGTTAGTAGTTTTCAAAAGGATTAATTATATGGTTTAAAAATTTAATAAACAGAATTTTACGGTAAAATTAGAAAAGCATTAATATAATTTTCTAAGCAAAATATCTTGTCAAATTTTAGTAAAAACAGACAAATAGGATAGGAAAGATGTCCAAAAGACAAGATACGGTATGGAAAATATTATACGTAGCTTAAAAGTATTATTTATTATTTCTTTTATTTAAACAAGTAATTTTTAAGGAATTCGGTCAAGAAAATGAGTTAAAAATCTTACGCGATTGAGAAAACGTATTAAAAATCCTACGCGATTTTGAAAACAGAAAAATATATTTACGCGATTTCAAAACGTTTATAAAAACGATGAGATTTCAAAACGCGATAAAATTTCTACGCGATTGATCAAACAAGTATTTTTCCTACGGAATTTTCTATTTTATGTTTGTCGGAAAATGTGAACCCGTCATGTGCTTTTGAGGATTTTTTTTTGTCGGGAAAATGAGAACCCGTATATTTATCTTTCTATCTTTATACCATGAGGGTATTTTGGTAATTTGCCAATTTTTGGTAAATTTTGGTTGACGAGGTGAATCACATCGTGTTGTCGATGCGATAAACGTAGTGTGGTTCATTGTTCTAATGAACTTGGAGACTTTAGTGTACGGAATTCCATATATGGACAGTCGGTCGCTCCGCTGGGCCGTGGTAACCGATAGCACACTAATGGACTCGACACACACTATATTTAATCAAGATTTGTGAAGTCTAGTAGTACATTTGCCCGTAGTGTCACGACATGAGACAGTGAACTACCCCACGCCTGGATGGTAAATTCCCAGTGATGTGGAGTTATAGACGCAACGTATGACCGCGAATAGTTGGTCAAGGCAGCCGTGGTACTAATAGATTTTGCGAGTCATTCCTCCGATATCTCGTGGTATCCGTGTTGTTTAGCTCCATGGAGTAGGAACGTGTCATATTTCTTATGAGTATATCCGGGAACTTTATTTTATCTTATCTATCTATTTTATTTGCTTAGTATCATGAGGATTATTTATCTGTTCTATTATTTTATCTATAATGTTTTATTTTATCTGTGATATTAGGTGTCGTTATGATAATTAAATCTCTTTCTTGAATTTGTTACAGATTTCTGTTATAGCTTTTCATATTGCATGAATTGTATAACTGTTGTTTGTCGTCTTCTTATTGGCCATGTTTATGGTGATTTTAGATTGTCTTACCTCTTCGTTGTATGTATTTCTGTATATTTATTTTACTCGATAAAGACTTTGAGGAAAAGGACCAGCCTCTTGAGATCCTGTACCCCGAGGAGGAGGAGGAGGAAGATCAGCAAATCAACGACCAGTTTTACGATCAAGAACCATCTGATCATCCATATCCATTGGATTGATTTGATTGGGTATGGCGGTACTGGATTTTTAGGATTTGTACAAATGGAGTTTCATGGAGGATCGCTAGCTTGGCATCCGCGAGGAGACCGAGAGTCTCGTGACGTATGTAGGACGGCGATAGTGACCCTACGTCAACAGTTTAATGGAGAGCCGGTTATGACTACTACTGTATTTTTACATTTAGAGTTACCCTTATCTCTTAGGCGATATTTTGGTGGTATGACCACGGAGCCTAGTGAGATTAGTATCGTATCGACTGCTCGATCTCGTTATCGCCGAGAGTCGAGACATCCGGGATATTTGTCTCCTGATGATCATTTTCATGTTGAGAGTGATCCTTCAGAGGATTAAATATGCATGATGTTTTTTTTTGGGCGCGTCTGCGTATGTCTGTATATATTGACTTTTTATTGCTTTATTTACTGTTTTCGTTTAAATATTTGTACTTTTAGTGTAAATTATTTGTATAACTTATAACTTGGATCATATGTATATTATAAGTAATGTTGTTTTGTTTTATGTTTTTTTTTTTGCTATTTCCGCATATTTTATTTAAGAATATTCTTTTAACAGAATTATTTTACAACCCGTAATAGTATGTAACAAATGTTTCACAACTTGGGTAGATTTTATTTCTCTTTCTTTTATTTTCTTTTATGTGTGACATCCTCCAAAGGGGTGTTACACCGCCCGGGCCCACATATAGCCCCTGGGCCCATATACAGCCTAAAATAATATTAAAATAATAAAAAATCTTGAAAAATTTACAAAAATCATAAAAATTATAAAACTTATATATTAAAAAATGAAATTCAGGGTGTTACAACTCTCCCCCTCTAAAAAGAATTTCGTCCTCGAAATTTATCCTACTTAAAACAAATACAGATGTTGTTCTTTCATCTTATCTTCCTGCTCCCATGTTGGACCTCCGCTGACGACATTCCAGATTACTGTAACCAATGAAATTTCCTTACCTCTAAGTTGCTTTATTCTCCGATCCTCGTTCTTGATAGGAAGTGTTTTATAAGTTAAATTTTCTTTCAGTTGTACTGCATCTGGTTCTATAACATGAGTAGGATCAGGAATGTACTTCCGCAATTGTGATACATGAAATACATTGTGAAGATTCGAAAGAAAAGGTGGTAACGCTATTTGATAAGCTACTGGACCTATCCGACGAAGAATTTGATACGGCCCGATAAATTTATGAGTGAGCTTTCTAGACTTAATCACTCATCTGACTCCGGTTGTGGGTGTCACTCGCAAAACACATGGTCACCTTCTTCAAATTCAAGCGGTCTCCTCCTTTTATCATAATAGCTCTTTTGCCGAGTCTGAGTTATCCTCATCTTATCTTGAATCATCTTTACTTTTTTGTGGTTTGTTGTACAAGCTCCAGTCCTAAAGCAACACTTTCACCATCTTAATACTAACACAACGGTGTCCTGCATCGCCGCCCATACAATGCCTCATAGGGTGCCATCCCTATGCTTGAATGAAAGTTGTTGTTGTAAGTGAATTCTATCAATGGTAAGAATTTATCCCAACTTCCAGATTGTTCTAGCACACACGCCCTTAACAGATCCTCCAATAACTGAATCGTTCTGTCTGACTGACCATTTATTTGTGGATGGTAAGCAAAACAAAGACGAAGCTTCGTTCCCATCACTCCTTGTAAACTTTACTAAAATCTCAACGTGAATCTAGGATCTCGATTCGAAATTATACTGGAGGATACACCATAAAGTCTAACGATTTCACTGATGTACACCTATGTTAACCTCTCCATTAAGTACTTAATGTTAATTGGAAAGAAGTGCACCGACTTCATAAGCTAATCAACAATTACCCAAATAGAATCATAACGCCTTCTTGTCTTTGGCAGTCGAAATCCATCACGATGTCATCCCATTTCCATTCGGGAATAGACAAAGGTTGCAACATTCTAGAAGGTCATTGATGTTCAACCTTAGCTTTCTGACAAATCAAACAGGATGATACATATATAGCAACATCTCTCTTCATCCCTTGCCACCAATACAACCTCTTCAAATCTTGATACATTTTGGTTGCTCTGGGATGCATACTCAACTTACTCTTATAAGCTTCATCGAGAATCAATTTTCTAAGTTCCAAGTCACTAGGTACACAAATCCTTCCTTTGAATCGTATAATCCCATTTTTTCCTTCCTCGAATTCTGACATTGCACCTTGCTTCTTTAATTCCCTCTCGTCTTGTAGATATGGTCACCTTCCTGCTTCTCTCAAATTTCATCCATCAAACTATTTGAGATAGTAACCATATTCAAGCAAATCTTTCCCAGCGTCAATCTCACAGACAACCTCATATCCCTGAATTGTTCTATCAATTCACTCTCCTTGACCATCATAGCAGAAACGCTAAGCATCTTTCTACTCAAAGCATCTGCTATGACATTTGCTTTTCCAAGATGATACTAAAGTTAAAAATCGTAGTCCTTCAAAAATTCTAACCATCGCCTCTACCTCATATTTAACTCTTTTTGGTCAAATAGATACTTCAACCTCTTATGATCGCTGAAGACATTGAAAGCTGCTCCATAAAGAAAACGTCTCTAAACTTTCAATGCAAATACCACAGCTGCCAACTCCAAATCATGAGTGGGAAAATTCCTCTCATGCACCTTTAATTGCCTCGAAGCATATGTCATAACCTTTCGATTTTGCATAAGCACACAACCTAAACCCTGATATGAAGCATCACAATACACATCAAAAGGTTCATCAGGATCAAGCAAAATCAACACTGGCGAAGTAGTCAATCGTCTTTTCAATTCTTAAAAACTTTCCTCGTATGCACCAATTCATGCAAAACGTTTATTCTTTCGTGTAAGCTGGGTAAGAGGTCCCACTATCTTGGAAAACCCCTCAATAAACTGTTGATAGTAACCGACTAATCCGATAAAACTACAGATCTCTGATATAGTCTTCGACCTCTCCCACTGAAGAACTATCTCAACTTTTGACTCATCTACTTCAATTCCTTCCTCCGAAATTACATGGCCCAAAAACTAAACTTCACTCAACCATAATTCACATTTGGACAACTTTGCGTATAGCCTATTCTCCTTCAAAATCTGGAGGACTACTCTGAGATGTTCAGTATGTTCCTCCTGACTTCGAGAGTAGATCAGATTGTCGTCAATAAAGACAATGACAAACCTGTCCAGATAAGAACGAAAAATCCTATTCATGAAATCCATGAATATTGCAAGTGCATTCATCTCACCGAACGACATTACTTGGTATTCGTAATGCCCATAATGCATTCAGAACGCTGTCTTAGGGATATCCTTCACCTTCACATGAATATGGTGATAACCAGAACGTAAATCAATCTTGGAAAATACAGCGGCTCCCCGCAGTTGATCCATCAAATCATCTATCCTCGGAAGAGGATACTTATTCTTGATCGTGATCTTGTTCAACTGTCGATAGTCTACGCATAGGTGAGAAGTCCCATCCTTCTTCTTATCCAATAGTATTGGGGCTCCCTATGGTGACACACTAGGTCTCACGAATTATTTCTCCAATAATTCCTCTAACTGTTTCTTGAGCTCTGCCAACTCTGACGGTAGCATCCTATAGAGCGCCATAGATATAGGTCTAGCTCCTGGTACCAGATCAATAGTAAACTCGATCTCTCTTACTGGTGGTAATCCAAGTATATCGTTAGGAAAGACTTCAAGAAACTCATTGACTACAAAAATATCTTTCACATCTTCTTCACTTTGAATTTCTAAGGAAGACATCAATAAGTATCCTTGAACTCCTTCCTTCAAGCAAGCTTCAACTTGATTTGTCGTTAGGAATCCAGAATTCTTAGCCTCTAGAAAGACTAATATGTCTTATTGGAACAATCTAACAAGATATGGTTAGAAGATAACTAATTCATTCTTAAGATTACATTAATCTTTGAAAGAGGCAAACATATTAAATCAACATAAAAGATTCGATTCCTAACACAAACAGGGCAATTTAAGCAAACTTTCTTTGTAACTACTGACTTATCAATAGGAGTAGCAACACTTAAATCAAAAGGCAATATAGACACAGATAATCCTAAACGATCCACACAATCATAAGCAATGAATGAATGGGTCGCTCCCGAATCATACAACACAATTAAAGGATTACCTTCAATAGCACACTCCTCCATAATTAGATCCCCATACTTGGAGGCTTCCTCCCCGCTCATAGTATATACTCTTCACCCCACCAGGGGTCTCGCAGTATGGACGTTGCCCACAGAGGATTCCGTCTTAGGTTGATTGCAGTCTCTTGAAAGTTGTCCAGGCTTCCCACATTTGAAGCATATAATTCCCTTGATTGTGCAATCTTTAGTCAAGTGGTCCTTTCCACACTTAAAACATTTAGATGAAGAAGTCTCGGCTTGACCAAACTTATTGCCACTAGAATCTCCCCCATAAGATTGTCGTTGAGTCTGACTTCCTAATGGTCTAGCATACGGCTTTTGTTGATAATAGTTACCATCGCTACTCTTTCCTCTTTGGAACCGAGCAGGTCCAAAGTTCTGGTTTCTCGTATCATGATGCTGATCTAGCTGCTTAATTCTACGACACTTATCTAACAGTGTTGGGAACTGATCGATTCCCAATGGTAATATTGCCTTCTTTAAGTCGTGCCTCAAACCTTCCTCAAATTTTCGACATTTCCATTCTTCATCCGGCTGCAATTCGAAGTATCTTGAGAACTTTGACAAACTCTGGAACCTTGCAGCATACTCACTTACAGACATTACTCCCTGCATCAAGCCAAGGAATTCCATCTCTTTAGCATGTTTAACACTAACTGGGAAATACTTTCCTAGAAATCTTTCCTTGAAAAGCTCCCATGTTACAACTCTCCCTTCAGCTTCTAACAGTCTTCGGGCTCCTGCCCACCAATCTTCACCCTCACCAATCAATATAAAGGTTGCATAAGTGACATTTCTTTCGTCAGTACAGCTCATACCTCTGAATGTTTTCTCCAACACTTTGATCCAAAGATTGGCCTTCTTTGGATCAAATTCTCCGTTGAACTGTGGCGGGATATTACGATGAACCTCTGACAGATTTTGAGTTTTCGCAATTGCTTCGTGTTGCTGAGCAGCTCTTTGATTTTGTAGCACGATGACGTCTGTCATCCTTTGCATTGCTTTCGCAGCTGCAACCATACTTTCATTGTCACGTGTCACATTCATACGTCCACCGCGACCGCCAGCCATTGTTTTCTCCGAAATCAAATTTAACAATACAAAATAAAAGTCAAGTATAATTATTTCAAACAATATTGTTTTCTTTCGGAAACCAAACATAGAGAATCACAATACACAAACTAGACAGACCTAACTATAAACCCAAAAGACTCTAACTTGGGCTCTGATACCAACTAATGTAACACCTACCTTAGGGTATCACATTTTATATTAATTATTACCAAATTACCCCGAGTTATAAAATAATATATTATTATATAAATGCGAGTTATAAAATTTCTTGATGTTGATAATATAAACTTATCGGAATATAAAAATACCAAACACAGTATCACTAAATAATTTATATCATATACATAACATAGGTACTGACAAACTTAACATATATACAAACGAAGTTCTCAAAAGAAATAAGCATTACTATAACCACTACAACTGGCCCAAGTATACATGCCTATAGAGTAAGACCCTCAGATAGATCATCCTCCTCCTCCTCGGACGAAGTCCTTAGTCAGGATACGTCCCTATAGGCTAGAGTCCGGGCAGAAGACACCATAGAGTCCTCCCTCTGAGTGTAACGGAAATCAGCCCAAAATTCCCTAATAGGCATGTTAAATTCTACCCTCATATGAGTATTGAAAGTAAAAATAGCGACTCCCCTGTATAGTCCTACTACCAGACACAATAACCTCCCCATTATACACTACACGCTCTGTACTCCAATCAATGCGCCATGCATCCATGGTCCCGTGAAAATACACAGTAACACAACCCATACACTCTCGTCTCAACACCATCAACTCAGAAATTAGCGCAAATAAAAGGAATCTGCTCTTCACCGCCTTCCTCACCGTCTTTACCAAATACAAATACAGCATAGTAATAACATACAAAGAGGTGAGACTACTAACACCAATACCAACATAGCAGTAAAGAGACAGGAATGACAGTAATGTCATACAGATATAGCAAATAATGAATATAGTCATGGCATCAAGCATTAATCAATATTAACAAATAAAATATCACAAAGATATATATATATATATATATATATATATATATATATATATATATATATATATATATACTATGCACATGCATACTGACCCAACTTTCCTACTCCATGGAGCTAAACACAAGTCGGAGAGAATGATCTAGAAGATTTGTCTGTATCACAGTTGCCTCACACCTAGTGCTATAAATTTTTATCAACATGCACATCAGGCATTATACAAGACAGTCTATGTCAAATCTTGATTAAGAATAGTATCTCGGTCTGGATCGTCGGTGTATTGGATCAATCTGATCCACGGTACAGTGGGTCTACTAATTGCCCATTGTGAAAAACTCGCACCCCGACGCCCCCAAGGTCAACAAGTGACCTAACTATGCCTATTACACCTGCACAAAGGTGTAATTCAACTCTTAGGTCATCGGCCTTAACATAGTCAATCGGACTTTCACAATGCATGATTGATGCGCATAGGCCTATTATAGGCCAAAGTCACAACTCACAATTTCGGGTCCACTATATTGGCCAAACAGTAATTCTATTGTATTTTCAATCGCATAGTTATTTTATTACGTTTTCACAATCGCGCAACGCTTCTATTGCGTTTTCAAATCGCGTAAAAATATTTTGACATTTTCTAAACTGCGTAACTCAAAAATCCATATTTTTGAATCGCGTAAGATTTTTTTACCGTTTTTCACTGTATAAAATATTTCTTGATGTTTTAAATATATTTTTAAACTTTTCAAGTTTAAAACACAAATTGGACTTTAAATTCCCATTTTCTCATGAAAACCCCTCTAAATAATATTTTTTGATGTTTTTTTCCTCAAATTCTACATTATTTTAATTTAATAAGATCCTTGTGAATACCCAATTTTGACCGGACTGCCAAAATTTTTATTTTTTTTTTTAAAAAAAAAAGATAAAAATGTTAATAATTATCCACATTCTTGACCATTTGCTCTAGCCATGCCTTAACCCATTTATTTTATCACTTTGTTTTATTCTAAAAAAATTAAATAATAACAAAAAAAAGAAAAGAATAAAACGAAAAAAATATATAATGCTAATCTTGTTTAAAAAAAAAAAAAAAATTTAAAAGAAAATTTGGCAGCTTATTTCACGTCATCTCCTACAAACCCAAGGCTCAAGAAGCTCAAAAATAGAAATTTGCAGATGTGAAAGTTGTAGAAAGGGTCACAAGTCTAAAGACTATACATAGAAATGAAAGCTGGGCTATACTGGATCAAGCCACTCTACCTAAGCTGATTTTATGGGGATGGGGGTGGCAAAAGGCATCTGCTTAGAAGAGGGGGAAGAAGCTGAGATTTTGGGGGGGATTGATTTTTTTTCGGAGGACCAACCAGAGATTCTGGGTTCTTTTGGGGAGGCAGCCAACACTCTTTTTTTTTTCTCTCCATTTTTCTTCTCACGTATAACACAACAGCCTCCACCATTTTCACTTCCATTTTTCTTCACTGATAACCACCATCTCACCTTGACGATCTTCAACACAGCAAGAACCCAACAATCCAAAGACCTTCATTTACTATTCATCATCTTCCCCACTTCTTTCACCTTCCATAACCCATCATCACCACCCAAACCAATTTCCAACAACCACCTTCATCAACCAAACCCATCACCCACAACCACTCACCTCCAACATTTATCTTCCTCCAACTTCTAAATACATCTTCCACCACCTTACACCACCTCTCAAGAGACACCCATCACTCATCACCACCCACCCAGGATCACACAAATCTGGACCAAGTCACCGTGACCTGCCCGAAACTGCCTAGCCGCACCTCTACCTCGTTGTTGCCTCGCCACCGCACTACCATTGCCTCACCATCGTGCATCCTTGCAGAGGAAAAGAGGGGCCTCTGTTCTGTTGGGTTTCTTTTGCTTTTCGAAAAGTCACAAGATAAGGTGAGTTTTTTATTTTAATACTTGTTGGCCTTTTTTTTTAAAAAAAAAAAAAAAAGAGAAATGATGAAAACGTAAAAAATGGAGGATTCTGGAAGTACCTTGTTAACAAGGCATAATTTTTGATTTGTTGCACCAGCCCACTGTTACGTGGGTTGGTTTCTCCCCTCCCCTTTTTTTTGACTTTAGAATATATATAAAAATAGAAATAAAAAAAAAGAATTTGGTTAGTCTATTGGTAGATAAAAAATAATAATAATGATGATGAAAGCATGTGTTTTGAGTTTAGTTTTTTTCAAGGATTTATTTTTATTTGAAAGTGTTTATTTTATTTGGTAGTGTGTTGTATGTAGTATTTTGTGACTAATGGGAAGTTAAAAAATGAAAAAAAAAAATCTAAAATTTGTTAAAAATAAATAATTTCTGTTGAGCTTTGAGCTATTTGATTTATGATGCTTATGTCAAATATTGTCTTTTTTATTTATTTACTTAGCTTATGAAAACTTTATGTTTATCCTTGTACTTTTTTTGAATATATATATATATATATATATATATATATATATATATATATATATATAATATATATATAATATATATATATATATATATATATATATAAAAAAAAAAATAAAAATAAATAACAAATATTTAAATCAATGCAATGACCAATGATAATGATTGAACAACAGATGATGTCTTCAATATCGTTTAGATCATAACGGTTTATTGAGTAGCTTAGTGCTAACTTGAACTCAGTACAAGAATGATTTGGCTTTCAAACAAAAATTTCTTTTCAAAAATCTTTTTAATCAACTCACAATTATTTTCTACAGAACTACGTGATTTTTCCTTATTGCACCTGAGGGTACGTAGGAGCAGAATTTTCATTCTATCAAGCCAAAAATTAAATTTTCATAATTAGGTTTTCTTTTTCATTCTTTTCCTAAAAGAATAAAAAATAAAATAGTTACAAAGTCTTTTTAAGAGGGGTAAAATAAATAAATTTGAGATTATCACTTTTTTGCACAACTGACTTAAGGTACCGTCTCAGGACGGGTGTGATAGGGGTGCAGTAGGATTAAGTTTCTACCATTCTCTATCTATAACCGACTCCCGAATCCGATCAAGTTTTCAAAGACTATTTTCTAAGAAAGGTTTTTCAATTTTTTCTAATTTAAATAAAATTAGTGGCGACTCCATTTTCATTTATAAAATCACGCGAGTTGCTATTTCACCGTGATCCCGGTCACGACAATCCTTTTCATTTATTTTACTATAAATCCTCTTAATTAAAACATTTAAAGTTCCCAAATCACTTTTAAAACCCTAATCCTCTATATCATAGTTTAAAATCATCATTTGTGAAATAACAAAAAATTGTTTGATATCATCTCCATTTTTATGAAATCCTTAATTAATTCTTTATCATCAAAATCATCTAAGTTTATCCTTAATAATTTATTTTTGTACAAAATCACCTTATTTTGCACTTCATGACCGTGAGCCATATGGTCTTTTGGACCAAAATTTATTAATCCATTTCTTTACTTCTTAATCATCTAATTTTACTAATCATAAAATATTTTTAACTTGGAACACCTATTTTGAAGTGCAGAGGCCGTGAACCTCATGGTCCATTGGAGACCAAAAATTTGTTTCCTTTCCAACATGATTCACATCCTATCATATACATCAATCATCAATAATCTATTCTAACAAGCTCATGCAAAATATCAAAGCAATAAAATCAATTAAAATAAATAAACACAAAGTACTAAATTTATACAAACAAGTGAACAACCCTCACATAGATTATTCACACACACAATTCATCCCTCACCTCCATGAGTGGTTGATGAGGTTAAATCTCCCTCTTACCTTTTTGTGATGCTTCCTAAGCTCCTTGCTTGTCTTCTTGAATCAATCCTTCGCCACCAAGAGGTTCTTGAAAACAAAAACAAATACAAACATATTAACATTTAAGGCTTGAATAAGAAGACCATGTATCAAAATATGGCCTAGAGCATGATGATGAAGCAAATAGTGAAGTTTCCATGAACTTCACCTTAAAACCTTAGAACTTGAGTTTTGAAAGAACTCCTTGAAGATGGATAATTTTGATCAAGACTTCAACTACAAAGTATTTTGGAATTATGCTAGGATGCTAGAAATAAGGTTGGTTGGAATTATTGAAGAGTGAAGGTATGGTGTGGGGGGTATAGCCGTGGGGTTTGAGAGGAGAAAAGTGAGAGAGTGTGAGAGTTTTTTGTTTGTAATAGCTTTTAGGAAAGATGATAACTTTGAAATAATGAAACAAACTCCTCCTTTGCCCTCTAAGTTACTTGGTCGTAACTTCCTATGGAGAGAGAAGAGAAGATCTTTGTGATGGCTTAGATATTTTCCTTCCTAAAAACTATCTAGATATTTTAAAGAAAGTGAGTAGTTTAATTTTATTGGGCTTCATCATTGGCCTTTGGGCACTCCATGGCCGTGAGACACTCCTTAAAATGGAGGGTCAACAGCTTCTCTTTCAATGCTTGTCATCCATTGGTTTAGCCTACAAAGTCTTTGCCATTTTTGTTGACTCCACCAAGCTTCACCCTTAAGCTTCCATCTTTATTGGTTTAACCTTAAAGTTGTCACAACCATCTTTGTTTACTAGCATTCTCATTGGCTTACTTTAAAGGTGTTATAGCCATAAATTTTGACTAGCTAGTAAGATATTTTTCTAGTAGCGATTACCCAATGGACAAAAGTTACTGCTTATAGAAAATCGGTATTTATTGTCCAATGAATAATAATTACTGTAAAAAAAATTTCGAAAACTTTTGCTGATTTCGGGTTTAGTAAGATCCTCCGGCCCCGAGTCAACAGTACAAAATTTTATGGTTCTGAAAAATTTTTACTTTTCTGGGCTCGCCAGGACCCACATACATGGGCCCACATACAATCCAAAATAATATTAAAATAATAAAAAATTCAAAAAAAATCATAAAATTATAAAACTCATATATTCAGAAAAAATGAAATTTCGGGTGTTACAGCATAACTTGGACATAGTCAAGGACATGACGGAGTTTTCTTTCAGCACGACCATTTTGCTGAGAGCTACCAGGACAAGAAAACTCATAGTGTACCCTGTTCTACAAGAAATGTGAGAAGTTTTGAATCACGATATTCAACAACGTTATCACGACAAAAAAAATTTAATTAATTTTGAGAAATAAGTTTTGATCATAGTAGCAAAATTAATGTAAATTTGAAGAAGTTCTAAACGATTTTTCATTAAATATTCAAGTAAAATGAGAAAAATCATTAATAAATATTACAAAATATCGATTACTTCTCATAGTTGGTATGGGGGCAGGCCCCCAAACATCATAGTGCACAAGGTCAAATGGAGATTTAGAAATAGAGGTACTTTTATAGAAGGAAAGTGTAGGTTGTTTAGTAGTTTGACAAGAAATACAGTGAAAAGACTCATTATTGACCGAACCTAGAGCCCCTTGAGATAATAGGGGACACAACTTTCCTAAAGAACTATGAGCAAGACGTTGGTGCCACAGTTGGATGGAGGTGGATGCTACACAAAAACTTGAGGCAGGAGGAATATGAAAGTTGGTGAGCTCAAACAGCCTCCGAACTTTACATCCAGTCCCTATAACTTGTCTTGTTCATGGATCCTGCACACAACAACCAGAAGAAGAAAATATGACTTCATAACCAAGGTCGCATAGTTGACTAACAGAAATGAGATTAAAGTTTAAATTGAGAATGAGATATGCATCAGGTAAGTTAAGAGTGAGTAAAGAGAGAGAACCCTTATGACTAACATTCATAAGAGATCCATCGGCTGTATGTATAGAATGTGCAGTGTCATTAACTGACAGGGATGAAAAAGACTGAGATATGGACGTCATATGGCTACAGTTAGCAGAGTCAAAGTACCATTTAATATTACTTGGTATGGTTGATAAAGCAGAAGAGGTATACCAGAATTGGATAGTAGACGCTTAAGAGGGGACACAACATCATATGACTTAGAAGAAAAGGCAGCTTGGGGTATGGCTGAAGAACCTGAGGATCCTTTAGCAATAGTAGTAACAAGCACAGACTTAGAAGAACTCGGACGAGATTGAAATCTGTTCTGATCAGACCTTGGAGGACATATGAGACAATTCTCAATCAAGTGTCCTAGGTCTTTACAATATCTGCACATCTGGGGGTAGTGACATCACCTAAGCATAGAACAAACTCACAGTCAAGCTAATGACTATAACTTAGCGCTTCTTGGGAGGCAACCCAACATTCTATCTCTTTTCCTTTATTTTCTTATTTTTATTGATTAACATTTTTTTTTATTTATTTTGTTTCTTAGTTAGCTATTGTTGAGTCGGCTTTGGTGCCTCCCTGAGTTCGAGCCTTTGTAGGGGGATGTATATAGTTGTCGACCACAAAAAAAAAAATGGAGTTTTAGACCGGGTGTTCGAGTTCATGGCTACATGTCTCCTTTTTCCACCACCGCAAATGAGTTCTTTTCATTTATTCCTTCCATAGTTTTAGATTTTTACATTGGGGACAATGTAAGATCTAAGCTTTTTATTTATTTTTCATTTTTATTTTTATCTTCATTATCATGCATTCTCATATCTCATTTTGCATTGCATTTTCACACCATCTTATATTTCGCTTTTTGGTTGAACCTTGTCCCCTCTCTTTTTGGGGATTTTGAGATGATAATTGATTTGGAACCCAATTTATTGATTCTTGTGGTAGGCAATAGGCATTGTCTTTAATTGATAGTGGAGGTGATTTCTTGATAGTTGATAATTAGCATATGTTTCTCCTAATTTGTGCTTCTCATTGATTTTTGAACCTCTAAAAGTGAGTTTTGAGCCTGTATGGGATTTATTCACTATATGATTTTTCATCCCATTCTTTGTGTTGAGTGGTCATTCCTCATTGATTTTGTGTTCTAGAACTTGATTTGAAACTATTTTGAGGCGAAATCTTGGTTTGCATGCTTGAATGTGATTAAGGCATCTTAGGTATTTTTCTAAATTCTCAATTTGTTACACTTTCATCCTCTAGTTGCCCATTTTGAGCCTATTGTATAATTGTTTTCTTGATGCCTATGATGATACATTGTAATTGATCATTTAGAATATTGAATGGAGCAATCTGAGTTTGAATGTTGTATTGGGAATCATGTGTTTTGAAAATGAGGTCTCTCCTCCTAAAAAAAATGAGGAAAAAAAGGAAAACAAAATAAAAGAAAAGCTTGAGATGAAAGCTTGAAAAGAAAGGGAGAAAATGTGGAATTATGCCTTGATTGAAAATTGTCTTTGCTCCGTGTATGTTCTATTGGGTTTCTTGTGCTTGTGAAAAATGTTGTTAGCCCTTTGTGCATACCCTCCTTTCTTTATCCTTCCCTTGACATCATTCCCATGGCCCCATTATATCCCTTGAAAGACCTTTTGATTCTTGCATTCATGCTATTATTAGTGGAAATTTGGTTTCTTATCAAGCTTATGGAAGTGCATTTTCTTTGAGGAATATTGAGCGCATTGTCTTCATCCTTGAACACTTTGAGTGTGGTTAGTGGAGTGATCCTAATTTAGTGAGGAGCATGATTTCTCGAGAACTTTAGCCTCTAATTGGACTTGATTTTGATTACCTCTCTATTTCTTAGTTTGTCTTTGCCTATTGCTTGCTTGATGTTTTCTCGGGTTCCTCATTTATTATTGTCTTTTGATCCCACTCCTTGGTTTGGTCTTAGTTATTGCTTGGGGACAAGCAAAATCTTAAGCTTGGGGTATTTTGATGTGTGTGAAACAACATCATATTTTGTTCATGTGTTTGCATGCATTTTTATACATTCTAGGCATTTTAGTTTCCCTTTTTGTTTGTTTTTCCCTTTAGTTCGGATAACTCTGGGTGTTTTTGGTGTTGTTGTGCAGGATTGGTGCTTAATTGGCCTTTAAATGGATGGAAAGCTTGCACAATTGAAGTTGGAGCTTAAAGGGTAGCAATTTGGGACAAAAAGCTCATTCCGAGAGTTCCACGGCCTGCCCGTGTGGTCCGAACCACGGCCATGGATCGAGCAAAATGCGAAAAAAAAAAAGAAAAACGGAGTTTCCCGGAACCAACCACGGCCGTGTGGTTGAGAGACAACATAAAAATCATGAACCCGGAACCACGGCAGGCCGTGGTTGGTTACCACGGCCGTGGTGGTTCGGTGCGTGTCGATGTTTAAGTCCGTTTTTCTCTTTTCTTATGGGCTTGAACCAGTTTTAACCCATGGGGTATATATAGATATTCTCAAGACAACATTAGGGTTGGAATTTGGTTAGAAGGAGGCACATTGGAGGCTCTTGATCTTCATCTTCTCTCTTCTCTCATGGATTATGGGTTTGGTTGTTCTTGGAACATGAATTCTTTTTCTTCTTCTCCATGTCTGAGTAGTCCTATTGTTTCTAGGATTGGGCAATGCCCTTTGATACATTGATAATGATTAATTGATATTGTTTATCCCTTTTATTAATCTTGAATGTTGTTGATTCAATCCTTATTGCGATTATTCATGTGAATTTGCTGGCCACTTATTTGCATCTCATAGATATCTAGGGACGTACTGAAAGGTGAACCTAGGTGTTGGAACTATAAGAATTGAACTTAAGGTTTAAATCACGAGAGTAGGTTTAGCCTTTCGAGGATTAATGAATTACCAAAAAAGCGTAATGGGTTCAATTTAGATTCAATTACCACGAGAGTAGGAATTGGTTTAATTGGGCACGGTTCTTGTATCTTGAAAGGGAACATTAACTAATTTAGGGTAATTCACCTTCAATTGAATTTCAAGTGTTAATAAGAGGATTGTTAATTAGGAGTCTTGTATCATTGTGGTTAACCCCAATCCTGGAAGCTTTCTTAATTCTGAAATCTTTTCTCAACAATTTGCTATTTTTATTCTCAATTTTGCGTCTTAACTTTATTTATTTAATTGTTTGGTTTCTACGTTCTTGTTCAACAATTATATTCTCTTTTGTTTAATTTAATTGAATTAATTAGTTAATTGGTATTCATAAACATAGTCCCCGTGGATTCGATATTTTATTACTTGACGATGAAACCGTACACTTGCGGATTTCACCCCAACCAAGTTTTTGGCGCCGTTCTTGGTGGTGTTCTTCTTGAATATCGCTTAAATTTTTAATTTAATTATTTTAAACCTTTTTACTACTTTCTTGTTTTCTCTTTGAGTGTCTACAGTGTAATTCTCTTGTTTATGCGAAGAACTAGATGTTTTGGGACTCTTGAAGAAGCCGATCCCGAAATTGAAAGAACCCTTCGCAGAAGGAAAGACAACAAAGCCAAAGAGCAAAGAGAGACTTGAGCCAACGCTTGTCATGGCTGCACCTGCTGATAATAGACCTCTTAAAGAGTATGCAGCCCCTAATGCTCGGGGTTTGCATTCTGGAATTGCTCGGCCAGACATTGAAGCTAGACAGTTCACTATACCACCTGCTTTACTCACCATGATAAGGCAGAACCAGTTTGGAGGATTGCCATCAGAGGACCCAAACGATCATGTGGATATGTTCTTGGAATTCTGTGAGACCCTCAAGATTGAAGGTGCCTCTGTTGATGCTATTCGCCTTCGCCTATTTCCATTATCATTGAGAGATAGAGCTAGGGCGTGGTTGAGGTCAATTCCCACTGAGACCATCACTTCTTGGGACCAATTGGAGCAAACTTTCTTGAACAAATTCTTTCCACCATCCAAGACTGCTCATCTGAGGACCCAAATCACAAGCTTTGTTCAGAAAGATGGTGAATCATTGTCGGAAGCTTGGGATAGATATAAGGCTTTGCTTTGGAAGCCTGCCACACCATGGGTTAGAAAAATGGTTGATTGTCCACACCTTCTATAATGGGCTAGAATATTCTTCGAAGGTGTCTCTAGACTCTCAGCACCGGTGGAGCTTTGATGAATAGAAGACTGACGAAAGCCTATGAGATCATTGAGAGTGTTGCCACAAATCATCACCAATGGGCAAATGAAAGAGGTAATAACCCGAGAAAACTCTCGGGAGGTAAGTTTGAGGTAGACGGAGTTGATTTAATTATGTCAAAATTTGATTCTTTGAATAAACGTTTTGACATGCTTGAAAAGGCTCATGTAAATGTCATAGGTGCCTCTAACAATTTTTGTGAGATTTGTGGAGCACAGGGACACATAGGTGTTGAATGCCAAGTTGGAATTGGCTCCTCACAAGGTGCACCGGTGGAGCAAGTGGAATCATGCCACAATTTCCATGACTTCAACCAAAAGGGGAGGAATGATCCATATTCTCAAACTTATAACCCCGGTTGGAAGTCACATCCCAACTTCTCCTACCAGAATAGTCAACACCAAGCAGGGCAAGGTAGTGCTAAACCCTCTTCTGGACTCCAACAGGTACAAAACTCTAAACTTGAGTCTCTTCTTGAGAATTTTGTTGAGAGTCAAGCTAAGCAAAATGAGGAGTTTAGGCAACATGGGCAAGTTGTGACTGAGGTCATTAGAGAGTTGTCATCTAAAGTTGAAAATTTGGCCATTCATAATAAATTGTTAGAAACTCAGTTGCCCAACTTGTATGCACTTCACATAGGCAACAAGGTAAATTTCTGGTCACCTGAAATGAATCCAGGTAATGAACACTTGCATGGCGCTTAGTTTGAGAAGTGGTAAGACATTAGAGGATCCCAAGGGTAAGGAGGTGAGTGACAAAGATGAGGGGAATGAGGAAAAAGACACTAAGACACAACCCTTAGAGGAAGAGAAAATTAATGAAAAGGTGTCTAAGTATGTACCCCCGAACCATACCAACCCCCAAAGTGCCATTCCTCAAAGATTGGCTAAGGCCAAGCTAGATATGCAATTTGGGAAGTTCCTAGAGGTCCTTAAGAAATTGTACATTAATGTACCCTTCACTGAGGCGTTGCAACAAATGCCTACCTATGCTAAGTTTCTTAAGGACATTTTGTCTAATAAGAGAAAGCTTGATGAATATGAGACCGTAGCTTTAACTGAGGAGTGTAGTGCTTTAATTCAAAATAAATTGCCTCCTAAGCTAAAAGATCCAGGTAGCTTCTCTATTCCTTGCTTGATTGGTAACACAAATTTTGATAAAGCTCGTGTGACTTAGGGGCTAGTGTCAGTCTTATGCCCCTTTCTGTGTGCAAGAAGTTGGAGGTGGGTGAGCTGAAACCCACAACTATTTCACTCCAGTTGGCGGATCGGTCCGTCAAGTACCCCGTTGGCATCTTGGAAGATGTTCCTATTAGAGTGGGTAAGTTTTTTATACCTGTTGATTTTGTTGTGCTTGACATGGAAGAAGATGCTAAAATGCCGCTCATACTTGGGCGACCATTCCTCGCCACTGGAAGGGCAATTATTGATGTCCACGAAGGGAAATTGACTTTGCGATTGAATAATGAGGAAGTAGTTTTTAATGTTTTCAATTCTGAAAAAAATCTTAATTCCTCTAATTCATGTAATCGCATAGATGCTACTGATGATGTGGACAGAGTTGTACTTTCAGATATGCAGGAATCTGTGACTCATGCTGTATTAGAGGAGACCTTGCCCAAGGTTGCTTCCAAGTTCGAGAAGGTCAAGCCCTGCAAGAAAGGACCAAAGAAGCGGGATGACAAATGTGTCAAGAAGCGTGAATTTAAACCAGGGGATAAAGTTCTTATTGATAACTCGCTTCTACGTTTCTGTCCAGGTAAGTTATGGTCGAAATGGTCTGGGCCATATGAGATTGTTCGAGTCTTATCCTATAGTGTGCTTGAGGTGAAGATAGAAGGCCAGAAGACATTTCTGATAAACGGCCAGAGAGTGCAACACTATGAAGATGGAGTGGGGCCGAGTACCACTCTATTGACATCACCTAAGCATAGAACAAACTCACAAATCAAGCTAATGACTATAACTTAGCGCTTCTTGGGAGGCAACCCAACATTCTATCTCTTTTCCTTTATTTTCTTATTTTTATTGATTAACATTTTTTTTTTATTTATTTTGTTTCTTAGTTAGCTATTGTTGAGTCGGCTTTGGTGCCTCCCTGAGTTCGGAGCCTTTGTAGGGGGATGTATATAGCTGTCGGCCACAAAAAAAATGGAGTTTTAGACCGGGTGTTCGAGTTCATGGCTACATGTCTCCTTTTTCCACCACCGCAGTGAGTTCTTTTCATTTATTCCTTCCATAGTTTTAGATTTTTACATTGGGGACAATGTAAGATCTAAGCTTGGGGGTATTTATTTTTCATTTTTATTTTTATCTTCATTATCATGCATTCCCATATCTCATTTTGCATTGCATTTTCACACCATCTTATATTTCTGCTTTTTGGTTGAACCTTGTCCCCCTCTCTTTTGGGGATTTTGAGATGATAATTGATTTGGAACCCAATTTATTGATTCTTGTGGTAGGCAATAGGCATTGTCTTTAATTGATAGTGGAGGTGATTTCTTGATAGTTGATAATTAGCATATGTTCTCTGAATTTGTGCTTCTCATTGATTTTTGAACCTCTAAAAGTGAGTTTTGAGCCTGTATGGGATTTATTCACTATATGATTTTTCATCCCATTCTTTGTGTTGAGTGGTCATTCCTCATTGATTTTGTGTTCTAGAACTTGATTTGAAACCATTTTGAGGCGAAATCTTGGTTTGCATGCTTGAATGTGATTAAGGCATCTTAGGTATTTTTTTTGGCCTTCTGAATTTGTTACACTTTCATCCTCTAGTTGCCCATTTTGATCCTATTGTATAATTGTTTTCTTGATGCCTATGATGATACATTGTCGGTGATCATTTAGAATATTGAATGGAGCAATCTGAGTGAATGTTGTATTGGGAATCATGTGTTTTGAAAATGAGGTCTCTCCCCTCTTAAAAAAAAAGGAAAAAAAGGAAAACAAAATAAAAGAAAAGCTTGAGATGAAAGCTTGAAAAGAAAGGGAGAAAATGTGGAATTATGCCTTGATTGAAAATTGTCTTTTGCTCCGTGTATGTTCTATTGGGTTTCTTGTGCTTGTTGAAAATGTTGTTAGCCCTTTGTGCATACCCTCCTTTCTTTATCCTTCCTGACATCATTCCCATGGCCCCATTATATCCCTTGAAAGACCTTTTGATTCTTGCATTCATGCTGATTATTAGTGGAAATTTGGTTTCTTATCAAGCTTATGGAAGTGCATTTTCTTTGAGGAATATTGAGCGCATTGTCTTCATCCTTGAACACTTTGAGTGTGGTTAGTGAGTGATCCTAATTTAGTGAGGAGCATGATTTCGAGAACTTTAGCCTCTAATTGGACTTGATTTTGATTACCTCTCTATTTCTTAGTTTGTCTTTGCCTATTGCTTGGTTGGATGTTTTCTCGGGTTCCTCATTTATTATTGTCTTTTGATCCCACTCCTTGGTTTGGTCTTAGTTATTGCTTGGGACAAGCAAAATCTTAAGCTTGGGGGTATTTTGATGTGTGTGAAACAACATCATATTTTGTTCATGTGTTTGCATGCATTTTTATACATTCTAGGCATTTTAGTTTCCCTTTTTGTTTGTTTTTCCCTTTAGTTCGGATAACTGCGGTGTTTTTGGTGTTGTTGTGCAGGATTGGTGCTTAATTGGCCTTTAAATGGATGGAAAGCTTGCACAATTGAAGTTGGAGCTTAAAGGGTAGCAAATTGGGACAAAAAGCTCATTCCGAGAGAGTTCCACGGCCGCCCGTGGTCCGAACCACGGCCATGGATCGAGCAAATACGTGAAAAAGCAAAAAGGGAGTTTCCCGGAACCAACCACGGCCTGGCCGTGGTGGCCACCACGGCCGTGGTCGAGAACAAGATAAAAATCATGAACCCGGAACCAACCACGGCCAGGCCGTGGTTGCCACCACGGCCGTGGTTCGGTGTGCGTGTCAGATGTTTAAGTCCGTTTTTCTCTTTTCTTATGGGCTTGAACCAGTTTTAACCGATGGGGTATATATAGATGTTCTGAAGACAACATTAGGGTTGGAATTTGGTTAGAAGGAGGCACATTGGAGGCTCTTGATCTTCATCTTCCTCTCTTCTCTCATGGATTACGGGTTTGGTTGTTCTTGGAACATGAATTCTGATTTCTTCTTCTCCATGTCTGAGTAGTCCTATTGTTTCTAGGATTGGGCAATGCCCTTTGATACATTGATAATGATTAATTGATATTGTTTATCCCTTTTATTAATCTTGAATGTTGTTGATTCAATCCTTATTGCGATTATTCATGTGAATTTGCTGGCCACTTATTTGCATCTCATAGATATCTAGGGACGTACTGAAAGGTGAACCTAGGTGTTGGAACTATAAGAATTGAACTTAAGGTTTAAATCACGAGAGTAGGTTTAGCCTTTCGAGGATTAATGAATTACCAAAAAACGTAATGGGTTCAATTTAAATTCAATTACCACGAGAGTAGGAATTGGTTTAATTGGGCACGGTTCTTGTATCTTGAAAGGGAACATTAACTAATTTAGGGTAATTCACCTTCAATTGAATTTCAAGTGTTAATAAGAGGATTGTCAATTAGAGTCTTGTATCATTGTGGTTAACCCCAATCCTGGAAGCTTTCTTAATTTTGAAATCTTTTCTCAACAATTTGCTATTTTTATTCTCAATTTTGCGTCTTAACTTTATTTATTTAATTGTTTGGTTTCTACGTTCTTGTTCAACAATTATATTCTCTTTTGTTTAATTTAATTGAATTAATTAGTTAATTGGTATTCATAAACATAGTCCCTGTAGATTCGATATTTTATTACTTGACGACGAAACCGTACACTTGCGGATTTCACCCCAACCATGGGTATATAACATTTCCCATATAACACGATTCTTTTTTGTGCCTTCTACAATGCCTCTTAGACAAAAACAAAATTAAGAAGATCTAAAATTAAATATGAGATAAAATAGACAAGCAGAATTTGACAAATTATTTAAAAGATGGGTTAATCAACTATTCTATTATCTTTTATTACTATTTTTTGTTTCATTTATATTCTCAAACATGGCTCAAATAGTTAAAGTAAAAATTTAAACAAAAGTCATAAGTTTAAATTATAATAATGACTGTAATAAATCAAAATTTTATTTTTCACTTGTTCACATATAAATAATCATAAATATCAAATATATTACCCTCTACTTGCGTTCATAACTATGTGATATTATTTATTAAACACATGTATCACATTAAGTTAAACCCAATTTGGCTAGTTGGTAGTATCAACTATCAGGAAATATATTACAAAAGAAAAACACACAACAGAATACAGAATAATATATGTTAAGAATCAAGGGAGAAGAGAAGTGTAATAGGAGTGTAAGACTAATATATCAGTGTTAAAACAAATGTATAGTTAACTTTAGAATAGGTAAATGTTCCATGAGATTAGGCCGAAGACAAATAATCACATAAGAATTAAGAAAATTTAGTATCGCATCATTTCATAAATTACAGTTTTCTACAGCAATTAACGACGTTGTTGCCTTTTTGCTAAGAATAAAATCAAACAACTTGAAAACTCCTCGGAACTTAGCATAAACAAACATAGATGTACTATATTAGATAATTAATATAACAAAATCCAAAGGCTGCTTGCGTTTGTAGTCCAACGATTAGGATAATTGCCTTCTAAGCAATAAACCCACGTTCGACTCCCAGCTAACGCACTTGTCATTTTCATTTTGCTTTTGGCAATTGGTATGCATATCATCGAGAGATGTTGCAATAACATTTGTTATATTCAATATTCTAATTACATTGAAAGAATATAATGCCTTTGAAAATTAAAAGCAATTGGACTGAAATCTCTTCTGACAAAAAAAGAGTAACTGTAGAATATCAGTACACTAAAGCTAACATATTAATATATGAAAATAAAAAATATTTTATGTATATAAAAATACACATCATATATTTTAATTAAACAAATAACAAAAAAGTTAATATATTAGTAATGGTAGAATACCGGGACACTAAAGCTAGCATATTAAACTATTTTTTGCCTTTGATGTTTACCTTACATCCACCTACCGTGCATCAAGTAGGTTTTACCCAAATTAGTTATCTCTCTCTTCTACTTTTTATTTTTTTATTTTTTAAATTCAAAATTTTTAGTTTAAGATTTAGGGTTTAGGGTTTAGAGTTTAGGATTTAGGGTTTTGACTCCCAGCTAATGCACTTGTCATTTTCATTTTGTTTTTGGCAATTGATATGCATATCATCGAGAGATGTTGCAATAACATTTGTTATATTCAATATTCTAATTACATTGAAAGAATATAATGCCTTTGAAAATTAAAAGCAATTGGACTGAAATCTCTTCTGACAAAAAAAGAGTAACTGTAGAATATCAGTACACTAAAGCTAACATATTAATATATGAAAATAAAAAATATTTTATGTATATAAAAATACAAATCATATATTTTAATTAAACAAATAACAAGAAAGTTAGTATATTAGTAATGGTAGAATACCGGGACACTAAAGCTAGCATATTAAACTATTTTTTGCCTATGATGTTTACCTTACATCCACCTACCGTGCATCAAGTAGGTTTTACCCAAATTAGTTATCTCTCTCTTCTACTTTTTATTTTTTTACTTTTTAAATTCAAAATTTTTGTTTGTGGATCTTGAGTTAATGTATAAAATATGTAAAAAAATTGTATATATAATTAATTATTTGTGACAAATTTATATATATATATATATATTACTTGTTTCAATTTATAGTATTTTTTATATATAATATCAATGGTTAAAAAATAAAAGAAAAGTTTGTGTATAAACTTAAGTATATATAAATATTATCAATTAAAATTTATAAAAAATTTATATATATAACTATTTATGGTAATAAATAAATTATGATATGTACTTCAAGTCGTGGGTGCACGTTAAACGTTTCCTCCTTAAAAGCTATATACTCAGGCAGGTTTTAATGTGCTCCACATTAGTAAGCAGAGCATCAGTGGTGCATTGACCATACCGACTGGAGAAGGTAATAGTAGCTTCAGTTATTTTATTTGAGTTGTTTATTTGTGCTTTCATTTTATAATTAAGCCCGAGTGTGGATTTTACATTAAAATTTGAAATGTTTTAGTTTCGTTCACACTCTGGAGCATTATGAAGCAGGTTCGAATGGGTTGAGATCTGTTACTGAACTTGGTTTCCTGTACAAAGCATTATCGTAGAGAGACTATGTTAATAAGGTAGAAGATAGAAGAAATTCTCAGTTTGAGAAGGGAATGGGTCTTCTCAGAAAAAGAAGAAATTTATTATATAATTCCCTTTTTTTTTTCTTTACTCATTCATAATGATGTAATATACTAATGAATTACAACATTTTCCTAATCATACGGATCAGAGGACGGATCAGAGGACATCTAGTCATTCTAAAAGCATAAATTTGTAACAAACTATTACTCTAGAATATTCCTAAGTTATTTGAGGCTATTTCATCATTAGACATAGTCATCCAAATGAGTTGGTTTCTTTTGGACCCTCTTGAACTTACGATTCCTCACTTGAGGCCCAATTTGCATGTTTGGGTTACTTGTTTCTCCTTGTGCTTGTGTCACCGTATCATTACCCTGCCCTTTGAAAATGATCTTGTCCTCAAGATCAAAGTTGGGATAAGTTTGGACAAAGGTTGACTCTGACTCCCAAGTGGCTTCTTCACGATCTTGTCCCTCCCATTGGACCAAAAGCTCATAGTGAGGTCCCTGTTTTCCCGAAACGCAGTGGCGATCCAGAACCACTGCCAGAGTTAGCAGGGGATGTGCGGTGGCGGTTGCCTTCGGTAAAGGGCAGATCTGGGTATCGGGTTGTCCATGGCAGAGTTTGAGGAGGGACACATGAAACACAGGGTGGATACGAGAAGATGGGGGGAGTTCGAGCTCATACGCCACGGGTCCGAGGCGACGAAGGATGCGGAAGGGGCCATAGAAGCGTTTAGCTAGCTTCTGAGAAACATGGTGCTTGACAGAGGTTTGCCTGTAAGGTTGAAGCTTTAGGTAAATCCATTGATCTTCTACAAATTCCTTTTCCATTCTCTTGTTGTAACATCCTATTTCGTGCTCCGACCAGGTTGCTCTTCAAAAGTTTCAATATTTCAGCTCTCTGAGTCAAAAAAGCATCTAAAGATCCAACCTTTGAGCTTCCTGGAACATAAGGGGTAATGGTTGGAGGGGGACGGCCATATAAAGCTTCAAATAGCGTCATTCCTATAGCTTAGTGGAAGGATGTGTTGTACCAAAACTCCACAAGAGGAAGAAATCGGGTCCACTGAGTTGGTTCCTCACTAACAAAGCAGCGAAGATAAGTTTCCAAGCAACGATTCAAGACCTCTGTTTGCCCATCAGTCTGAGGGTGGTAGGAACTACTGAAGGCTAGTGTGGTTCCAAGGGCTTTGAACAATTACCTCCAAAAGGTGCTGATAAAAACCTGATCACGATCACTGACAATAGTTTTCGAGGCACCATGAAGGCGATAAATCTCAGCTATGAACACAGAGGCTAAGGAAGCAGCTGTGGTGTTGGTGGGTAAAGCAATGAAATGAGCAAATTTCGTAAGACGATCAACCACAACCCATATAACTGTTTTGTTGAAAGAGTTGGGAAGATGGGTGATGAAGTCCATGGAAATATCTTCCCACATTTGGCTTGGAATGGCAAGAGGTTGTAACAAACCATAAGGGCCCTGCGTGGAGTATTTGTTGTATTGGCAGGTTGAGCACTTAGCAACAAACTGCTTCACATCTGTGAACATTCCAGGCCAGAAAAAGGCAATTGAGAGCCGAGACAGGGTTGCCTTGATGCCAGAGTGCCCCCCTAAAGGTGTGGAATGAAACTCAGCCAATAACTGTGGAATGAAACTCAGCCAATAACTGTGGAACCAAACCGGAATCCCAGGGAATGAACAAGCGATCCCCAAAATACAGTAAGTGTCCTTTAAAAGAAAATATTTGTTGCATTTCCTGGTCATCGTGGAGTTTTGAGATTAATTTTTGCTCTGCAGGGTGAGATGCATAAAATTTTTGCAACTAAGAGATGTTGGCATTAATTTTTGCCCTGCAGGGTGAGATGCATAAAATTTCTGCAACTAAGAGATGTAGGCAAAAGCAGGGGAGTTGATAGTATGGAGAGAAGCATCCGCAGCGGGATTGGACATACGAGAAAAAGCATCAACTACAACATTATCTCTGCCAGGTTTGTAACAAATTTCAAAATTGTACCCCATCAACTTGGTTAACCATTTCTGTTGCTCAGGTGTTTGTATAGTCTGAGCCATGAGACTCTTAATGCTTTTGTGATTAGTAAATATTTTGAAAGTATTACCCAACAAATACTGACGCCACTTTTTAACAGCCTCAGTTACAGCGAACAATTCCCGGACATAAGTCGAAGAGGAGCACATTCGAGGACACATTTTTCGACTAAAGAAGGCAATCAGATAGTTGTTTTCGGAGAGTACTGCACAGATTACTACATTGGAAGCATCAGTCGTGACTTCAAATGGTTGCCTGAAATCCGGAAGAGCCAAAACGGGTAATGTAACCATAGCCTTTTTAAGTAATTGAAATGCCTTGTCTGCCTTAGGATTTCATGAAAATGATTAGGATTTTAGAAGGTCTGTAAAGGGGCTAGCTATGGTAGCATAGCTCTTAACAAAGCGTCTATAAAACCTTGTGAGGCCAAGAAAAGCTCTAAGTGCAGTAACAGTAGTAGGGGTTGGCCATTCGGATATGGCCTGTAACTTAGCAGGATCAACTTGCACCCCTTGGCCCATAATGATGTGGCCAAGATAATCAATAGAACATACACCAAAATTGCATTTGGAGAGTTTGGCATAGTATTGGTTGATGAGCAGAAGGTGCAAAATCACCTCCAAATGGTTAAGATGAGTGGACCATGTAGGACTAAAGATTAAGATGTCATCAAAAAATACCAACACAAATTTGCGAAGATAGGGCCTACGAAGGTCATTCATGGCCAATTGGAAGGTGGATGGGGCATTGGTAAGCCCAAACGGCATTACCAAAAATTCATAGTGGCCATCAAATGTCCTAAACACAGTTTTAGGAATGTTCTCTTGTGCCAAACAAGTTGATGATAACCGGATCGAAGATCGATCTTAGAGAAATAGTTAGCACTATGTAATTCGTCTAGAAGTTCATCAATAGTGGGAATGGGAAAACGATCCTGAATAGTGATGGAATTGAGGGCCTTATAGTCCACACAAAATCGCCATGACCCATCCTTCTTCTTAACCAAAAGAACCGGGGATGAGTAGGGACTAATACTAGGCCGTATGATGCCCTCTTTCAACATATCAACAATGATTAGGGACATGGCCTCTTTCTGGAAATGAGGGTAACGGTATGGGCGTATATTAACCGGGGAAAAGTCAGGGGTCAAGTGTATGTGGTGGTCATGGGGGCGGTTAGGGGGTAGGCCATGGGGTATGGTAAAGATGGGTGAGTATTTAAGGAGTATGGTGGCTAAGTCAGGTGGAAAGGATTGAATATGGGCTTGGTCTTCTATGGTTAAGGAATTAAAATTAGGGTAATTATTAGGATAGGATGGGGTTGTGGGTTTGAGCAGCATAGTGATAGTGTGAAGAGTGGCAATAGTATTAGTATGTATCATTCTATTGAATTGGGGAAAGGTTACCATGGATAGTGTAGGAGAGAGTATACCTTTCAATGTGATGAGAGAACCCTCACAATAAAACTGCATAGAAGGTACCTTGTAATCAGAGACAAAGGGGCCTAAAGTTTGAAGTCATTGAACACCCAAAACCACATATGCACCCTGGATAGGTAGAAGATACAAAGAAATAGGGAAAATGTGTTTGTCCACTGAGAGGGGAATGTCCAAACATTGGCCAGAGCATTGTAACCGTGCACCATTACCCACCATCACAGTAAAGGGTGAAATAAAGTGAATTGGTAAGCTTAAGAAATGGGCAATCCTTGGCTGGATGATGTTGTGAGAACTGTCCGTATCCACCAAAACAGAGACAAAATGACCCTTAATTGATGCTAGAAACTAAAGTGTTTTAGGTGAAAGTTGCCCAGTTGCAGCTTGTAATGATAGGTGGAAATTATCAAAGGGTAGGTTTGGGGAATCAGGAGGGTTATGAGTGGTTTGTGTAGGTAATAGGGATGTAGGAAAGGGTGGGGGTGGGGATTCAATTTCGGCTAGGCAGTAAAGGTCCTCATGGGAAATTTCTAGTGGCTGGGTAGTGTCATAGGTATTTAGAAGTAATAAAAACTGCCTGAACTTGCAACGATGTCCTTTATGGAATTTTTCATCACAATTGAAACAAAGGCCTTGGGTTTTCCTAGCTTGCATTTCGGTGGGGGACAAGTATTTGATGGGGAATTTAGTGTTGGGTGGGGCTGGAAAGGCAAGTCACGGTGGGGGTAGGGGAGGAGTGGGGCGATGGTTTAGGTGGTGTGGGGCGAGGGAAATGGGTGGCTAGGGGCCTGGTAGCTTGGATTTTTTATTCAACTAATTTGGCAAGTCCTATTGCTTGGGAAATGGAGGTTGGTTGGATGATTGCTAACTCATTTTGTATTTCAGGTTTCAAGGCAGAGATGAAACAATCAAGGATGACATCATGAGGCAAACCAACAACACGGTTACACAGGCGTTCAAACTCTATTTGATAGTCAGTGACATAAGTTGTTTGATGAAGCTTAAACAAAGCTTGTTGATGGTTCTAAAATGCGGAAGGTCCAAAACGCAACTCCAAGGACCTTAGGAATTCCTCCCAGGTAGACAATTGGTGGTTGTTATACATCCATTGAAACCAACCAATGGCATCTCCAGTCATATAGCAAGAGATTCTTGAGAGGCGTTGGTGATTAGGAATGGAATAGTGATCAAAATATTGATTAGCCTAGAAGATCTATTCCAAAGGGTTGGTAACATCAAATGGTTAGAGAAATAACTTAGGAGGTTTAATGGATTCTAGAAAAGGGGGAGGAGGTAGTGGTGGTGGGGGTGGGGGTGTGGGGCTGGTTTCAGGGTGGGTGATTTGGTCTTGGAGATGTTGGGAGTTAGCCATGTATGATTCATGATGGGCTTCTTAGGATGCATGAAAATCACCAAGAGTTGAGGTGAGAACAGCAATGGCTTCTTGGAGTTGGGTGAATTCTGAGGTACCACTAGTTTGAGAGCGGGTTGGCATGGTAACAAGATGAAAGCACCAATGTTAATAAGGTAGAAGATAGAGGGAATTCCCGGTTTGAGAAGGGAATTGGTCTCCTCAGAGAAAGAAGAAATTTACTGTATAATTCCCTTTTTTTTTCTTTACTCATTCATAATGATGTAATATACTAACAAATTACAACATTTTCCTGATCATACGGATCAGAGGACACCTGGTCACTCTAAAAGCATAAATTTGTAACAAACTATTACTCTAGAATATTCCTAAGTTATTTGAGGCTATTTCATCATCAGACATAGTCATCTAAATGTGTTGGTTTCTTTTGGACCCTCTTGGACTTACGATTCCCCACTTGAGGCCCAATTTGCATGTTTGGGCTACTTGTTTCTCCTTGTGCTGGTGTCACCGTATCAAACTATATTCTCGGAACGATGGCTGAATCATATGAAATGGGTTTGCTCAAAAGTAAAGATATCAGATTTGTAAACGTTGGCTGGGATCTAAACCAGAACAATCGGGTTGCCAGTACTCCCTCACAGCCGTCGATTGTAAATTTCTATTATCGGACAGTTATAATATAGTGACATATGCACATTAAATGCCGCCATATACTCATTCTCGTTATCTTAACTCACGAGGACTTTAAACTCTTCTATCAACTACTTACTCGTAAATTTGTCTAATATACATTTCATGAATTATAACTATTGATTGGGTTAAAAAATATATTAATAATTAAGATGAATGATTTGTAACTTTTTCATTTATTCTGTTTTTGTTTTTTTTTAATTATATAGCTATATAAATATTATCAATTAAAATTTATAGAATTTTTAGTATGTACGATTATAATTTTAGAAAATAATAATAATATTTTTTTAAAAAATGTTATTATGTGTAAATATTTTCCTTTAAAATCTGATAATTTTTTTACCAATTAAAATATAATAACATTACCCGTTAAAATATATATTTTTAAAAACCTCTTAAACATTCACACAAATAAAACTATAAGGAGATTTTTTTAAAAAAATATTATTATGTATAAATATTATCAATTAAAATATGTAAAGTTTTCAAGATGCATTGCTATTTTTATGAAAAAATATAAAATTTAGTACAGTTTTAATTAAATTATTTATACAATTATGTAATTTAATATATATATATATAAAAGGTGGTGGCGTGAGACAAGAGGCAACGTCGATAGTGATGGTAGTGGTGTTTAAAAAAATATAAAACTAAAAAAAAAAAGAAACCTACAAAAAAAACTACAATTATAGGTAAAATAAAAAGTGTATCATACACCCTAACATAGTAATGTGTATATTAGCAACATGACTCCAAATCATTGCCTAAGTTATCATCATAAGTGGCAACATTCCAATTCGGAAACGTTTAAAATGCACAGGTGAGTGCATGAGATACACCAACCATAAAAATCAATGATTAGATATAAAATCAAATTAATGGTTAATATTAATGACTTATAACTAAAAGTACAGTTCATATTTTATTTATTTATTTATTTTCATAAATAGCTGTATATATAATTTTTTTATATATTTTAACTAATAATATTCATATGCACACACACTCACGCCCATATACAGGAAACTTAGACTACTCTTATATTTTTTTACCATAAATAACTGTATATGCAAAAAATCTTATAAATTTCAATTAGTAATATTTACACATACTTTTTTTGCCACAAATAATTAATTGTTCATATAAGAAATGTAACACCCCAAAATTTAGCTATTTGACAGTAATGACAGAATTATACTGTTTTGCAATTTCTGCATGCTGTAAAATTATTTTGACTGTTTTGTGATTGTATTTGATCGTTTTGAGTAATTTGCTCCATGTCAGGAAAATAATAATTTTCGGGTTGGGAAAAATCTTTACATATTTATTCGGAGCCGGGAAATCTTACTAAACCCAATTCCGAGAGATACGTGACTCAATCTTTTAATTTTTAGAAATTATCTGTGAAATAAAAATATATTGTATTTTTATTTTACATCGGACAAATATTTACTGTCTTGTAAGCAGTAATGTTCTGTTCATTAAATAATAATTTCTGTAGCAATCGTTTGGAAAATATTTTCTGTAAACCAATAGGATTTAGTCAAAATAGATAGCTTGAATTTATAAACCAATAGGAATCTAGTATCTTTGAAATGAACCGATAAGAATTGGTCAAATTTGATGGTTATATGTTGAACCAATAGGAATTTAGTCTTCCTTGATGAACCAATTAGAATCTAGTCTTTATTTGATAAACCAATTAAAAGCTAGTCATATTTAATGAACCAATAGGAAAGTTATAGAAATAAGATCAACCAATAAGATTTAAGTCAATGTTTGTGGCAAAGACTTTTCAAGGGTAATCAATAGAAATTAGTCAACAAAAGTAACAACCAATAGGAAACAAGTTAGTAACCACCCAACTAATGGAAATGCTAGTCAACAAAGAGGGTTTGATTTGATTTTCACCCTTGGATGACAAGGCTTAGTGGAGAAGCTTTGAACATCAACCATTGATCTAATCAACAGTTGAGAAGCAAACTTAATGAAGAAGCATTGGATGATCACCATTGATTTAATCAACGGTGTGAGAGTAAACTTAGTTAGGAAGCTTTGGATGTTCACCATTGATCTAATCAATGGTTATAAAGACAAGCTTAATAAAGAAGTTTAGGATACCACCCTTGATTTAATCTACGGTGGAGATTGGTCTCACAAAGTGGTTAGGACCATTTGTGACCATTGGATGAAAAGTAAGTAGAGAAGATCTTGACCCTCCATTTTTGAAGATGCATCTAATGGTTAGGATTACAAGGAGGAGAGATCTAATGGCTTAGATTTGATCATATCACTTGGAAGCTTCTACCAAAGATCTACCGTTGATTTAATCAATGGCTCTTGAAGCCTAAAATGGTGGCTAATGTATTTAGACATCTCCTTAGTGTACAAGGAGGGGGGGAGGTCACGGTTTTGGGCTTAGAAAAGCTATAGGAAATGCTTTAATTCATTTCATTTTCATCTTCATCATCTTCCTAAACCAAACTTCACAAAAACTCTCTCCTTTTTCATTTCCTCTAGTTTTGGCCAAGAGGCCAAGATCGTACTATCACTCTCCAATAATTTTAACTAACCTTATTTCTTGAATCCTTACATCAATCCAAGCATCTTTGTAGTTGGAGTCTTGATCAAAATCATTTATCTTCAAGGAGTTCTTTCAAAGCAAAACACAAAAACTCTTACCTTTCCTCTCTAGAAAAGCTCACGGCCAACCACTATAGAAATACCTTCCAAGTTTCAATAATTCTATATAACCTTAGATCTTGAATCTCTATGAAATTATAAGGAACTTTCATGTTGAAGACTTTCTCTAAATCATCCATCTTCAACCTTGTTCTTCAAGCTAAAGATTGAAGCTTTATTGGTAAAGTTCATTAATCTTCACTTTTCTTTTGATTTTCAAGGTTCTAACCGTGATTCTAATCCATGGTTTTCTTATTCAAGTCTTATATATATTGATATTGTGTGTTTATTTTGATTTTTAAGAAGCTCTTGGTGGTGAAGGACTTGTACAAGAAGCAAAGCAAGGAGCTTTGGAGGTTTCTCCAAGAGGTAAGAGAGAGATTACCCTCATCAACCATGTGTTGGTGGTGAGGAGTGGATTTGTGTGTGGTGAAAGATCCATAAGGATTTATTCACTTGATTGTTTAATGCTTTCCTATTTGTGGTTGATTGTATTTGTAAGCATGTCTATAACTTTAAAAATATATTGTATGTGTTTATAGATGTAGGAATATTATTGTAAGATGTGAATAATATGCAAGGATTGCATGAGTGTTCAAAAGAACACAAAAGAAGCTCACAGCTTCTCCAAGAAAAAGAGAACCAAAATGTTCTCAACCATTTTCTAAAATAATAATTTAATGAATTTAGGTAAAATAATGAATTTGAAAATGATTTAGAGGATAGAAAATGATTTAATGATTATTTGTAAAGAACATGTTGAGTTTCAGCCAAAATGCCATACAATGTCTATTTGATTTCCAAAATTATTTTCTAATGAAGATTAAGTAGTTAACTTGAATAGAATTCAATTATAATGAATTTTTGGAGAACAAAATAAATGGTTCTAGTTTTTAGAAATCTAAATTAATGGAATTAATTATAAATAAAGTGAACACTTGAAAATTGTTAACGTAGAGCTCACTTTTGAGTTTTGAAGCACGTTAGTAAGTTTCAAAGTGTAATAAATGGTTAATTAAAGCAAGTTAAGTTTTAAAGGAAAATGTAGAAAATACATTTTTAATGAATTTCCTAGACAATACTGTCAAAATTTACTAGAAAATGATAAATAAAAGATAAAGTTTTATAATATGTTTATAACGTAAGGAAAATATCCTATGTAGTTTAAAAGTACTAGAAATAGCTTACGCATATTTAAAATAATAATTTTTAAGCTTTACGGTTAAGAAAATAATTTAAAAATCTTACGCGATTGAGAAAATTATTTAAAAACATTACGCGGTATTTAAAAATGTCAAAATATATTTACGCGATTTAAAAACGTTTGTAAAAGTAAAGCGATTGCGAAAACGCGATAAAATTTCTACGCGACTAAATGGAACAGTGAGTTTTACTGTCGAGCCAAAGTGGTGGAACCGGACATATTGAGATATGGTACTATCAAGTGGAGACGTACTATATTTTGGAATATTGAGACTGAGGGTATTTTTGTAATTATGGTTCATATATATATGCATTGAGTTGGTATGCATAGTCGATGGCTGTGATGGCTTTTGTTGTTTAGGAATGAATGAGAGCTGAATACTGTGATCCAGTGGGGGATCTACTGGGGACGTCAGGACGCAGTGATTCATAGTGACCTGTTTATCACATTATATACCTGGTCATGATAAACCGTTGCAACGCACTGGCGTATGTCCCGATAAACACTATTTATGTCTCGCGTCTAGCTTAGACTGTCATTATGAGTGGCAGATCTTCTGGACCATTCATATACGAAATTTGTTTAGCTCCATGGAGTATGAATATGATGCATTGTGCATATGCATAGTTTGTGTACATATTGTTGTGACATTGTCGAGGTACATTTTATGGTGGCATAATCATTATATATGTATATCATGGATATCTGTTGTTGATATATTGTTGATGTTTATATTGTTGTGATATATGTTTTTTGAATATAAGGATAATTTGTTAGCATGATTATATTTGTGATATTTGTGTGTATGGAATGACTTTGTTATTCGTATCATTCTTTGTTACCGTACTAGTATTGATTAAAAGAGATCTCACCTCTTTGTTGTATTGTTTGTTGTTTTTGTATTATCAAAATTTGTATAGTAGGCGAAGTAAGCTCTTTAGACTTAACTGGAGGCGATGTTCTGAGTTTGGTGACGGCGTCGAGGAGTGATCTTCTCAGTTTCTACAGTATGCAGTTTGGCGGAGAAACGAAATAAGTATGTTGAGTTTTCTTGTTAGTATTGTTCTGCCGTCTTTATTAAGAGGGCCGTCATTGGGGATTTCTTCTTATTTTCTTGAGTCTATAAATTTTATGTTTTAAAATGTTGTTTAATATTATGTGGTATAATAAACATGTGTATTAATTAGTTCAGTCTATTTTCTGTAATTACTTATATTTTCAGTAAGTTTATATTGTCAGCAAAAATAAATTTTAAAATCCATATTTTAGAACTCAAAATCTTTATGAAATGATTTTCAAATTTTCAAATTTTAGTCAGAAATATAATATCCTACCGGGGGGTGTTACAAGAAACTCTGCAGATTTCAACAAATAATAGTTACAAATACACCCAAACTCATAAACAAGAATTTTAAGTTTAAAAAGTAATTATGACACATTTTAAAAAAAAAAACAAAAGTTAACTGGATAACCGATTATATCAAGTAAATTTACGTGGTGTATGCGTATACCCACCACAATAAACGCGTCCTCTCAATTCTTGTAAAGATTTCTCATAATCATCTTTAAATCTTGGTATCAGACTATTTTTATAATGTAATATACTAGAGTGCAATTCTTAACATCTTCTATTCTTGTCACCAGCCATCTTCAATTGAAGTTGACTCATTCGTTGCTTTTAATCCATTTCTTAAATGACAAAAATGCATAAGTTATTTAACAGTAAGGATAAGCTCATAAGATTATCATAAAAGGAATAATAACCTTAATGGCTAAAACATATTCTAGCATAATCAGGAAAAGTTATATAGGAAATTCTAGCATATAGTGCTTTTTCATCTTGCTATTACTTGATATTTCCCATAGACTAGCAGATATATTGAAATATTGAATGAATAGGCATGGCAAGAAGTTGGTCACAATATCTGAATACCCAAACTAGAGCACTGCAATTTTACACAACGCCCTTATTATGATCAGCTTTGAAGTCCACAAGGTGATATAGAACCCAAGATGGGCCTTCTATAATGCAGAATATTTGTATTTTGTCCACATGGTGGTTGGGATCATATAGAGCCTTGGTCTTTTTACTAGGAGGTAGTCGCAGAGCCATATTGTTTGTTATGGTGGATGTAGAGAACCTATCACAGAAATTTCTGGCTGTTATTGGTTCAGTATTGAGAAAAAGAAAGAATGAGCTACCTTCAACAGCAGAAGTCTTGCTTCTTGAGCAATTCGATAGTAGACAAGGCCTCTGCAGTCAGTGGAATAGGAATCCTATGACTAAAATGATAATGTTATTTCTCAAGAATGTCTTCTAACTTAACTACTATATGAACAAGAATCGAATATGACAAATTAAAATCCGTAATTCGGGATTGAGAATTCTTACAATTCGTTCCACACATCACCCCCAGAAATGCAACTCATATAACTCACCTTGAAGGCATTTTGCAATGGGAGGAACAGTATTAATAGAAAAACAGGTGACAGGAAAGTAGGGAAAAGACCAAACTTTGTTAATGTTTCCAATCCGTTCATTCTTACAACCACTAAATATTGGAAAATCTAGGAGACAATCTTTAGAGAAGAATGATTAATCACCGTGTAGGCACCTACTACAATTGCATTGAAAACCAAAACCTCGAAACAATAGTTCTTGCCGAGCATCACGATCCAGGCTGGCATCAATATAGCAGATTCTGAGTTCTTCTCCTGCAGTTTACCAAATGAGAATTCCAGTCCGTCATTAGATAGTTTCATGACAGCACTTCATATCAGCTGGCAGAACTCCATTGTTAGTTACTACTCACAAAGACCACTATTTTACAGTGTTTCTCTAAAGTAAAAATGTACTGGCTTTTTGTTCTAAAAATAAAACATGATCTTAAATTCAAAACCTTTGCTTTTGCCTAATTAAATTTTATATTTTGTATATTTATGGGAGAATGACTATGAAGGATGAAAGGAAATTTTTGATGCATCACCAAGGATGATAAAAACAGAACCAACTTTTCTTAGCATGATCACATATTGATATAACAGAATAACTACATTCTATGATGAGATGACCACATTGGCATCTTGCGTGGTCCATCAAAATTTTTGCATGTCCTTTAAGGTCATTATAATTATATTTTTAATTCCATTTGTTTCATGGGACATTGTTTGGTATCTCACTCATGTAAGACATATTCTAGTGGCATTTGATAGTAAAATATGTCATTCCACAGCCTAAATGGAGCCAAATCTTAGAACTTTCCACCAGCAACAGCAAGGAAATTAGATACTATAAGATTTTAGGCCAGGTACTAGATTCTATGGTCACATCTCAGGATTGTCAAATAATATATTTTCACGACAGATCCTTTCAAATTCTTTTTCTTCATCCAAAATTGCCTTTCAATATACAAGAACAATAACAATTAAGCCTTATCCCACTAGATAGAGTTAGCTACATGGATCAATCAACAGTTAAACACTATGAGCTCTATCAAAAATTTTAGAAAAACCATTTAGAGTAAGGTCTTTATTAATGGTTTCTCCTAAAGTTTTCTATCATTGATCAATGTCATAAAAGATTTGTTTTGACAAAAGGTTTGTGTTGGGCTGCCAACTACCTAACACAAGCCTCCTCTTTTATCCAGGCTTTGGACCAGTTATATAAAAGTTTGGCAATAAAACACAACATAGGCAAAATTGCCTTCTAGTATGTTATCAGAAAAATTTCAGAACTGTCAGATGAGGAATACATCAATTGAGCAGATTTTCTTCAACAATCATCAAATGCACAACTTGCTGGATGAGTCAACCTACAGAATTACAAAAGGGAAGCAAACATTTAATTAAATAAAAATACAATTTAGGACAAACCTTCGTCAACATCGTGGAGGGCCTTTAATTTTGCATCTGCATTATCTATCCATATAATGTGTGCATTAGGATCTGCAGTACGAATAAGTTAGATTGCTCATTTCTCAAGGGAAAAAAACAAGGTTTAAGTCTCTCCCCCCTCCCTCCCCCTCTCTCTCTCTCTCTCTCTTTCTCTCTCTCTCTCTCTCTCTCTCTCTCTCTCTCTCTCTTTCTCTCTTTCTTGCATTAGGATCTGCAGTAACAATAAGTTAGATTGCTATTTCTCAAGGGAAAAAGACAAGGTCTCTCTCACTCTCAGTCACTTACAACTTATCCTAAACATAGATTGCAAACAATTGTTAAAATTGAACTTCTCTCATTTTCATTCATCTGTGCTTTATGCATAATTTAAAGGATCTGCTCCAGTAGGAAATCTTGATCAAGCAACCAAAAGAAGGGAAAAGAGAAATAAGTCATATAAGACCCATTTTGATGACAAAAACCAATGAAAGTAAAATAAAATTGTACTACTCACCACAATCATGATTGTAGAAGGATGGAAGTATATAGACAGCATTTCCAACAGCAGCTTCAGCTTCTACAGATGCAACTGCTGATGATAGAAGATCTTCATACAGTCCTCCGGCCAACTCAATGCGAAATGCATTGATTCGAATTCGTGCCAAAACACTAATGTACCATTGCTTGGTTAAAACTTCAAATGTCAAGATAAGTAGTCTCTCAAATTATATCTCTATTTCTTTTATGCATGTGTGTGCTGTGCATCTACTTCATACAAAATGTTCCTGACACTAGGAGGATACAAGCAATATGTTCATCTGCAATAATTGTCTTTGTGAAGGCATTCCTTAGCAATGCAAACTCCTCTTCCATCTGACAAATGATACTATGCATAAATAGATCACATCAGCAAAATACTGATGCCAAAGCTGTTTAATTATAATACTTATCAATTTTCAATTTAAACATCAATAATTGTTTCCTCCTGTTCTAATGAACTATTCATATTAATAGCAACCACTCACCGTAGAAAGCTTATCCTTTCAATACAAATGGTGTGCTAGGTAGAAGTGAAAAAAGCCAGATGAAAAATGCAACCTGTTTAGACATAATATAAGTTTACACACTTACCACCTCCGCATTGTCCGTTTACCCATTTTCACTTTTACCAAGCACACTCTAAATTAATTAAAACTTAAAAGAATCATTAACACAGCTACTAGCAAAGAGGATCTCTCATTCAAATGTTCACAAGAAAACTAATTGACTTCCATTCATGATATTAAGATACAGCAGGCTCCATCATACTGAGCCACCAACCCCCCCCCCCCAACAAAAAATGATGCTTAAAAAATAATAAATTTTCATTGTCATTATCAAAAACTAATATAATTATTTTCCAAATTTTAATGTCATTATCAAAAACTTATAAATGCCTCACCTCTAAAATCATGTCAGGTGTCAAATTGGCAGGTTGAAGTATGTCAAGACTGTCACTTCTGGCAACTCCAGATATGACCATGCAAGCCAACCGCTTTACCAGAAACGGATATTTCAAACCATGAGTCCTTTGCAAAGAGGTCAGGTAGTTGTCACTGATATAATTTAGATACTATAAAATACTAAATGATAAGCTAAGGTGTCAAGTGTTAACAAACATTAAATATTTCAATAATTTATCATTAGGGCTATCCATAACATTCAGATCAATTAGAAATTTAGAAGTAAAGTTGAGAAAACTGCTAAATTAGATAATTTTGTATATTACATCAACTTTCTATCAAACCATCAACACAGGTGACAAAAACGTTTAAAAAGGCTAATTAGGGATGAAAATGTAGCTCCTTTTATCTTTTTGTCTCCTTTCCACTTTACTGTCTGTATCATACTTATCCTGCTAAACAGAAAAGTAATTAGGGGAAATTTATCGTGCGTTTAGAACTTATTAGGCTACTTACAAAACCAAAGAGCAAAAGTAGTCCCATTAACACTAAAAAAATCTTTATTCACATAAGAGGTTTAAAAGATTGTAGAAACCCATCACAATTAAAGATGCCAATCTTTTGATGCTTCATAATAAACTCTCATACCGGCAATAGTCATCAAAAGCCATCCAATTTGCTTTCGTCTCAACATCGTAATATTCCTAAACATATCAAAATCCCAAAATAAGTACATTTCTGCAGACGAGCGACACACATATTTGTTCACTGCAAAACTTCTACATTGTATTTTTTGGTGCAAAATGCAAGCACTGAGGTTCAGAACACACGGGGGGAACTAAAAATAGAAAATATAATCATGACCACAAGTCAGATATTAAATGTGGTATTGATATCATAAATAAGAGTCCAAGATCAAAGGATAGAACCTCACCTTAAGGCTGAACCTGCTTTTCCACTTTATACATACTCTATATATTATGTACTTACAAAAGGTGCGCGAAGTTCTAGTATACACACCTCAGAGCTTCTATAATGTACTAGTTTATATATTATTGATAATGTTACTCTTTGTTTAGCAATGGTGCATGCATTAATCAAATTAAGGGTAACAATTGGTGAACAATTTTTTAAAGCTAACAATTTTTGAAAATATGGCTATGCAAGGCAAAACCTCAAACAAGTGGTGAACAATTATTTTTTTTTAAAGTCATCACGAATTATGGGAAGGGAAGTAAGGGTGAAACGCACATTGCAGCATCGTTTGCAATCTTCGCTGCAATACGACACGTGTTGAGGTTCAGAGTTGGTGAGATTTGGGAGCTTTCTGAGACAGGAGTAACAGACGATGTGGGTAGCGGAGGGAGAAGGGTGGCACAAGGTGGGTTTTGCTGTGTGAATGAGATCTCCGGCACCGATTCGGCGAGTGGCGATCACGCCGCGCCCGGCTGTGTCGGTGAGGGCAACTCGGATCGGAGGCGGATCGGATCGAGTTGAATTAGAGTGGTGGTGTTGTGGTGAGGTAGTGGTGGAGAAGGAGAATAACGGAAAGAGGTTAAATGTGTTTGCCCAATTTGGTTTTGTGAAGTGAGAAGCCAAAAGGAGTGAGGGTGGCACTGGCATTTTTTTCAACTGATGCACCAGCTTCTGCTGAAATTGCCGGAAATTGTGCTGAATGCTGATGACTCTGATCTGTGCCTGTGCTCAGTGTGCTGTGCGCGCAGTTTCAAAGTAAACAACTCTAGGCAGGGTCAGTCACAAACAAAACTCATTAGTGTCTTCGCGGGTAAGATACCAATGCACACTAATTTTTAATGGTTAAGCATTAATTTCGCTTAAATCTAAAAAAAAGGTTGAAGAATTATTATAAATAAATGATGATATTATTAGTATTTGGTTAGTTCACGTAGTTTTATATTTATTTTTTTAAAGTAAGGATTCATGTTTAAAATTTTGTGATTGAAAAAAATTAATATTAATTTTTTTACATTTTTTTAATTTAAGTTATATTTTTATAAATTAATCGGGACTTAATATAATTTTTAGATATTAAGAAGTTAAAAAAAATATGATATTAATTAGAAGAAAAAATGAAAATTTGTATTGCCCATCCCCCTTTTATTTTTTTATTTTTTGGAAGAAAATACTTAAGAAAAAGAATAAAAACAGTTTAATTTTGAATTTTTGAGAGGTAAATAAAAAACAGCGTAAAAAGTGAGAGAGACTATCACGTAAACTAATGGGTCAAATGTATTACTATTTTGCCTTCCTGATTTATCACCACTTTTGTACCTTTCATTTGATGAGCACATTACATTGTAATTTAATACTATCTAAAGTAAAAAAAACAAAAAACAAAAAATAAAATAATATTTTTTATTAGGGATGACAATTTTTTTTTTTCATTTGAGGATATATGTAGAGATTATCTTATTTAGAAACTCAAATTTTTTTAAAAAAAATTACAGGGATAAGGATAGGAATAAAAACCTCTCCAAAGCAAATGTAGGGATGGGGGCGGAGATCGTATCCCCTGTATTGCGAGGTCCCCGTCCCTGATAAATTATTAAATTATTCTTAATGAGTATATATATATTAAGACTTTGTTCTTTTTAGTAATTTTTATCTATATTATTTTTATATTTATTTAACTTTAAAATAAAGTTAAAAAATACAACTAACTTATTATTTTATTGATATTGTATATCTAAATTGAAATTGTTTACAATTTTCTGTATGTTTTTTCAATTTTTTTATTTTTTAAATATAAATTTGGGGCCATGCAAGGAACGGGGATAGGGAGAACTTTCTCCTTAAGTAGGGATCGAGGATGGGGATAGGAGGAAATTGGGGAGGCGGGGACGAAGAGTGGGGAGGTACTCATCGCCCCCACTCTGTGCGGGTGTCATCCCTATCTATTACAATCCTACCTTTTTTTTAAAGAAAATTGAATCTTATTAATAAATTATCAATGGCATTTGTTTAGCAAATGTCCTGAGGGTACTAGTTAAATAATAAGAAATTAACAAGTATTAAATGAAAATCAAAACATTTAATACTAATGTGTGTTAGTTTGAGTGGAAGGAGTTCAAATCCCTTAAGTATCTGGTCGTGAGTTCATTCTCAAGATTTATGTATATGAAAATAGAAATAACACCGTTGGGAGGGATTCCCGATTAGGTGCTTGCATACTCTAGAAAATTAGTTTCTCACCTATTGAGTGAGGGGATACTCTAGAAAATAAAAAAAATTAAAACATTTAATGCATTAGGAATTCAAAAGGCTTTGCTTTACATTTAATACTTACTAATTTTGTTTCCTTAATTGTACTTGTTAGAAAAACCTTTATCAATGAAGTTGGCAAAAGGTGGAGATTGAATTGCTCTTCAATCTTTGGAAATTTCCACAAACACAACACTATTTTCAAACCTTTCTCAAGTGATATAACTTGGAGATAAGAAGAGTTAGAACAAAATACAGTTTATGTTGTGAAGAATTACTCTTCTCAACTCTGTTAAATATATCAGCTATTAACTAAACTCGAAACCAATCAAAGAATATTCTTTTAAACCTGTAACATCCCGAAAATTTATAATTTTAGGATAAATGGTCATTTTACAATATTTAGAATTTTTAGGAAATTTTTTGGATTTTTTTGGGAACGCGGAATATTTTAATATTATTTCTCGTTTTGCGCGCACATTGGACAGAATTGGCAGAATGACTGTAACGCTTCCAAAGTTGGAAAATTTTATTACAAATAGTCATTTTCTAATATTCGTGATTTATGTGAATTCTTTCAGAATTTTTGGGAAACGACGAATATTTTAATATATTTCTCATTTTGCGTGCACACTGAGTCGAACCGGGAAAATAAAATATTTTTTCCGAGAACCTAGAACTATGGAAACGTCGACGGGGGATCTTACTAAATCCGAGGTCGGACACAGTTTACAAGGTTTTATGTCTTTCGAAAAATTTTAACAGATAAAATAATAAAATGCTGCGAAGAATTAATCTGTCAGATTTATTAATGCTGACTTCTGCCAGCTATGATTATTGTCCAATAAATAATAACATGTAATAAAAATCTTATCACACTGTTCGAAATTTACCTTGTATCATATCCCTTTAGCCTTATTTTCAAAATAAAAGTTAAATTAATTCAAAAACCTATTTGGGAAACTTCTAGGAAGCTTCCTCCCATTTCATTTTTCTCTCTCTCCCCTCTCCACCCTACTTACACGGCAGATGGCCTTAAGGGCCCAATAATCACATTTCATTTATCCCTCCTTCTCTTCTTCTCTTCTACGTTTCTTTTCTTCTTCTTCTCTTCTTCTTTTCTTCTTCTTCCTCCTCCTCCACCGTCCACCCTCTCCACTCACCATTTTTATTTCCTTGCCTCACCACTTCCATACCTAGCTTCTTCCATCATTCCAAGACCATTTTTTTGGTGGCCATCCTTGGTTCTTCTTCTTCTTCTTCTTCTTCTTCTTTTTTCTTCTTCCATTTTTCACCATTGAAGCTAAAGCTTGGAGCTTTTGAGGTAGAGTCTTCAACTTTCTTCTATCTTCTTCTTCTTTTTCATTTTATTGGTCACCTATGTGGCCAAGGAGCCATTTTTCTATGATTGGAGTGAACACATTGGGAATTTCTCACCCTAGGGTTTTTCTTGAAGGGGAAAACGAAAATCAAAAGCAAAAAGGGAAAAGCATTCTTGTGATTGCCTTCATTTAGGTAAGAGGGAGATAATCCTCTTCAACCAATCTTGGTAGTGAGGAAATGTCTTGTGTGTTGTTGTTGATGAGAGAATCCATGTTGGATTTCCCTCTTTGTTATGTTGGGTTATTTCCATGATGTTGTTGTTTGATTTGTATGGATGTATGGATGTGCATTGTGTGACTTGATGATCATGAACTCATATGTTGCTATTTTGTAATTATATGTCATGTATCTCATTTTGGAATGGTTGAAAATTGATGAGGGATTTTGGATAATGAATGGGCCAGGGCTCTGCAGAAAAGAATTCTGCAGAACCCCTGTTAATGCACTAGCGCCCAGGCGCTCTGTGCCCAGGAAGTTTTCCCTGTGACGCGGCCCGGTGAGCGCTCAGGCGCTTCGTGGTCAACGTCCAGGCGCTCAACCAGCGCTCAGGCGCTCCAGACATGGCGCTTAGGCGCCCATAGCAGAATCACCCAGATGATGGTGAAATGATGCTAAGACTTCCATGTGAAGGTATTACAACATAAAATGAAGTAAGGAACTGAATTTGTTAAGGAAATTCCTCTAGAAAGAGAGAGACTCTATGAGAGTAGATTATGTTAAGATACCTATGTCATAAAATGGTTAACTCATGGATCGGAAGAATTTAATATAATCAAGATTTCATAAATCTTAAAGGACTAAGAACGAGATTATCATAAAAACCTAGGGTAATTCCAAGTGAGTGAAGAACAAGAGAGTGCAAGGCCTAAGAGCTTGAACGATTTACAAAGGTGGAAGAAATTTAATTGCCTTGGAAGATTTTGCAAGTTGTAAGAATAGAATTGGACGTGAACTTTGACAAGGATGACAAATCTTAATTAAGAATGCATAATGGACCATGAAAATGTGTTACCTCGATTTATTTCAATAATATGATATTGTGAGTACATGCGAATTACCATTTGTATATTGATGCTTATATTGGCCTAATGTGGCATGTTATAGAATTGTATGAGATTGTGAATCATACATGTTCATGTATAGTGTCTTATGCATTGTGATTGTCCTTGTGGATTGTTGTAAGGCCAAGTTGCCTAGGAGATTGAACACACCTTAGTGCGGGTGCGAATAGACAAGTGTAGGTCATTGGTTGACCTTGGGGGCGTCGGGGTGCGGGTTCCTTGCAATGGGAGGTTGGTAGCTCTCCTGCCCGTGGGGTAGACCGATGCAAACGCACCAACGATCCGCACTGAGACACTGTCCTATATCGTGATCTAGTGTAGAATGTCTGTACAATGCCATGATTGCGCACGAGAAAATTTATTGATAGCACTAGCCTCGGCAGCCGAGTTACAGACATGTCTCCTGATCTTTCTCTCCGACTGTTTGAGTCTAGCTCCATGGAGTAGGAATTGGGAAAACATGCAATGTGCATCGTTCATTACTGGTCTTATAAACTGTTGAGCATGAATACCTGTAAATGATTATCTGATTGTTGTGTTTATTTCTGGAAATACTACTGTGATCTGCCTGCTATTACTTACTGTTGTTCTACCTTTACCATAAACATCACTGTTATTATTGACTTTGATTATTGCTTAGAATTGAATTGCTTTTATTATAAATTCTGTTGTTGCTATTGATGCATATATGAACTGTATTGCTCGGTGGGCGCTTTGCGCCGTGCTATTTTCTTACTGCCAATAGTGGTAATGAATGACGGGTGTCTCACCTCTTTCCTATATTTATGCGTTCTCTGTTTTATATTCATATTTGATAAAAGATCGTGAAGAAGATGATGAGGAATCACGCCTTGCCGATGGGGTTGGGAATCTGGACAAGATTCCTTCGATTTCGTAGGAGTGCAGCTGCGTGGGGGCATTGATGCCACTATGTCAACAGGAACGCTGTGTGTCATATGCATATGGGGTTGCGGCCTTGTCTGCTGGTAGTACCCATCCCTGGGTCACTACTTCTCCTCTTTTATGTTTTATTTCCCGCTGTATCTTATTTGACTCTGTAATCATTATATTTTATGTTGTTAGTGATTCGTGTAAATTGGCTATGAGATATATATATAAGGAATGTGATTTTATTTCAATGGTTGTATTAAGGGTTGAATATATTTATATTTCATTCATGGCTCGTATTTTCTACTTATGCATAAATGCGAAAAACAAAAATAAACTCGTTAATTTTGAAACTACTGTTATCATGACTGTGACACGCCTGAATCTAGTAACTATGGTGTAGTGACGATTGCGCTGCGGTTGCTACATCAAGGTGCGTTACATTAGGTGGTATCAGAGCAGTTCATCCTATTGAGCCGGGATATGGACTTGCTATGTTTAAGCATATTAGAATTTGGTCTGTTGTGCACTTCCTTGTCTCTTGATTGAGATGATGGGAAAGGAATGCATGGCGTGCCGTAGGTTGAATGTTGATGGCTACTATTATACAGTTGCATGATATTGAGAACTGGCCTACTCAATATGTAATGTTCTGTGTGTACAGGAAACTATGACTTCACCTAGGCGTACTGTGTTAAGAAAATAGGAATTCTTTTGTGAGGAGATCATAGGGTTTTGGAAAACCGATCTTCTGGAGAAAGAAATAGTTGGTGTAAACTAGGTTCGAGAAGCAGTTTGGAAGTTGACGGCTTATGAGGGATTACGCTGTGGAAGCATAACGAAGAAGTTCGAGCTAGAGATCGTTAGGATTCGTGGATTGACTTGTCTTGTTTGAATTGTGTGATTTTGTAGGTTTAGTTTCCGAGAGGAGACAATGTTGACTGAAATAATTGTGTTTGTTTCGTTGTGTCGTGCTTTGTCCGTCTTCGAAGAGAGTCAATGGCTCGTGACGGACGTACACATGTGAGCGCAGGACAAAACAATAGGAGTATGGTTGCGACTGCAGAAGAAAGGCAAATGATAGCTGAGATGATAACTTACCAGGATCAAAGGGTCACGCAATAACGAGAATTGGAACTTGAGGTTCAGAATCTGTTGGAGGAAAACCGACTTTGGGGCAACCTCAGATTGCCTAGATTCCAAAAGAGGAATAATAGAAAAGTTAACCAGTTTAAGCGGAAACCATACGCACGGGTATCAGAGAAACAACAACAACCAACTCCTGGACAAAGTACTAGTGGTGGTGTATCCAGTCAGACCTCGACATCTTCACCAAGATGTAGGAAATGCGGAAAGAACCACTTCACGAGGGAGTGTAAAATCGAAGGGATAATCTGTTTTAAATGCGGAAAGCCTGGACACATTTCCCGCAACTTCGACCAAGTAAAGGCAAATTCTTCAATCAATGTTGTAAGGGTTGTGGAACCACAAGCAGAAGCCAGAACTTATACCTTGGGTGGTGCTGAGACCTCAACATTTGGAAATCTAAACAAGGGAAGTTACGCCTCAAGTGACGACCCTGTAATCGTACTGTATAATTCTGGGGGTAACCCCTCCTTTTACCATTTGTAACCGTATGGATCATTTGGATTCATCTATATCTTTCTTATCTTCAACTTAAGTTACTTCTATTTCTGTTGCTAAGACTTGTCATTGACACCTAAGTTGTGTAATCTATCCTACTTCTACTAAAGATCGAGTCTTTTGTTAACCTATCTTGCTTACCTTAAATCATATCTGTTCGAGTTCATGATTTTAGAAAATGATCGGTCGTTTTCTGATTATTATCTGCTAGGTCGTTCCGATAAAAACCTTAGTGATTTTTGAAACTAAGACTTTTGAATTCGTGACAACCAACAAAGTCTAAGCTTCATAAGGGAAAGGAGCTTGAGGGTATATGTTAATGTTTTCCATAGAGAGCCAAGAGTAAAGGGAATATAGATGCCGCTCTTGTAGTCGAAGGGAGTCACATGTCAAGTTACGATGTTGTTAGTTAAGGAGAAGAATGAAATTTCTCGGTGAGACGAGGACCGTCACAAAATAAACAAGGCTTTGATCAAGGATGAGTGTCCTTGGAGAAAGATGAGCGATTCAATGGGCTGGTGAGGAAAGAGTCGTTGTTCCTTCCAAGATAGATGTATGTCCTGGTCATCGAGGGATTCGTGGAAATAGAGAATGTTCTCAAAATGATTTTATGAGCGTGCTTTCGACATTATGGGTATTCCGTGATGTCAATCGGAGTGACAAACACTCCTATTGTATTCATGGACAACATGAATTGTGTTTTTTGTCCTTACCTAGAACAGAATCGTCGTTGTCATTGATGATGACATTCTGATCTATTCTCGAAGATATGGGGAGATACGTCAGATATCTCGGTATAGTTTTCCTGACTTTAAAGAAGAGGAAGTAAATGCTAAAGTATCAGAGTGCGAATTCTCATTTAAGGAGGTTCCGTTTTGGATAATGGAATTCCAAATGGAGGAATTGTTGTGAATTCACCAAAGGTTGGAGCAGTTCTTCAAAGGGAAAGACCGAAAACCGTAAAGGAGACTCATAGCTGGCGGAATTAGTTGGTTTTTATCGAAGGAGCGCTGATGAGTTCTCCAAGAGAGTAGAATCACTTACGTGGCTTATAAGAAGAGGATCAAATTTCTACGAGCTGGCACAGGTAAAGAAGGTTTTCCAAGAATTGAGGAGATATTTCGATGCTCACTAGTTTTGATTCTACTTAATCTCGAGAAACTGTTTGAAGTACCTGGCGATACTTCGCATGAAGGGTGGGGATGCGCGCTCATGCAAAGCTGGAAAGTTATGGCTTGCGCCTCCAGGTTGTTGAGGGTGCGTGAGAAGTGTTACCCGATCCGTGACTTGTAATTGACCACTGTTGTATCCGCTCTGAGAATATAGAGACACTTTCTATATGGAGCAAAATTCAATGACCTTAGCTGTCACAAGAACTTGAAGTACTTAATCGACGAGAAGGAACCAAACATGAGGCAGAGAAAGTGGCTAAAGATTTTGAAGGAACATGATCTCTAACTTTAGAGTCATCTTGGAAAGGAAAACGCCATGGCGAACTTTTTGAACCAGAAACTGCCTAATACCTTCATTATGATGGTCGAAGAGAAGGAATTAGTAGAGTAATTCGAGGACAGGTGGTTGTCATTGGAAATGACACTGGATGAGGTATGTCTAGATATAGTCACTATTTCGAATGATCTGTTGGGAAGGATTCAAGAGAAGTAGAAACAATGACCAATTTCTACAAGACAAGAAAAAGCTATTAAGACAAGGCTTGGTGTCAGAAAGTGAGGAAGGAACTCGACGGAATCTAAATGTTCATCAGTGAAGGTTGCATACCAGATGATTCAGAACTTAAGGAGTTTATTCCCAATGAAACTCACGAGAGTAAACCGAGTTTACACACCGGAGCGATCAAGGTATATCAAAATCTAAAACAGAAGTAATGGTAACAAGGGATGAAGAAAGGCGTTGCTAAATGTGTGTAATCTTATTTAAGTTGCCAACAAACTCACTCTTAAATTCTACGGACTATCCTAAATTCTTTTTCGGACTGGTTCGGTATCCATAACTAATCTTAGCCATCTCTTCTTTTCAAATCTTCATGATATCTTCGTTATATCATGATCACGAAAGTATATCCTTGGACCCAGTCGTGTCATCGAACGGGACACAGTACGATTGAAAGAGAGTTTAACCCATGGAATGCTTCCTGTGAGATCGAGAATAGAATAGCAAAGCGACATGGAGGTTAGAAGATAAGGTGAAGAAACAACGTCGATATTTATCCTAAGGAATGAAAATTTCGAGGACGAAATTTCTATTTGAAGGGGAGTGTTGTAACATCCCGAAAATTTATAATTTTACGATAAATGGTCATTTTACAATATTTAGAATTTTTAGGAAATTTTCTGGATTTTTCTGGGAATGCGAAATATTTTAATATTATTTCTCGTGCTGCGCGCACATTGGACAGAATTGGCAGAACGACTGTAACGCTTCCAAAGTTGGAAAATTTTATTACGAATAGTCATTTTCTAATATTCGTGATTTATGGGAATTCCTTCAGAATTTTTCAGAAACGATGAATATTTTAATATATTCTTCATTTTACGTGCACACTGAGTCAAACCGAAAAAATGAAATATTTTTCCCGAGAACCTGGAACTATGGAAACGTCGACGGGAGATCTTACTAAACCCGAGGCCGGACACAGTTTACAAGGTTTTACGTCTTTCGAGAAATTTTAACAGATGAAATAATAAAATGCTGCGAAGAATTAATCTGTCAGATTTATTAATGCTGACTTCATCTCGCTATGATTATTGTCCAATAAATAATAACATGTAATAAAAATCTTATCACACTGTTCGAAATTTACCTTATATCATGTCCCTTTAGCCTTATTTTCAAAATAAAAGTTAAATTAATTCAAAAACCTATTTGGGAAACTTCTAGGAAGCTTCCTCCCATTTCATTTTTCTCTCTCTCCCCTCTCCACCCTACTTACACGGAAGATGGCCTTAAGGGCCCAATAATCACATTTCATTTATCCCTCCTTCTCTTCTTCTCTTCTACGTTTCTTTTCTTCTTCTTCTCTTCTTCTTTTCTTCTTCTTCCTCCTCCTCCACCGTCCACCCTCTCCACTCACCATTTTTATTTCCTTGCCTCACCACTTCCATACCTAGCTTCTTCCATCATTCCAAGACCATTTTTTTGGTGGCCATCCTTGGTTCTTCTTCTTCTTCTTCTTCTTCTTCTTCTTCTTCTTCTTCTTCTTCTTCTTCTTCTTCTTCTTCTTCTTCTTCTTTCTTCATTTTTCACCATTGAAGCTAAAGCTTGGAGCTTTTGAGGTAAAGTCTTCAACTTTCTTCTATCTTCTTCTTCTTTTTCGTTTTATTGGTCACCTATATGGCCAAGGAGCCATTTTTCTATGATTGGAGTGAACACATTGGGAATTTCTCACCCTAGGATTTTTCTTGAAGGGGAAAACGAAAATCAAGAGCAAAAAGGGGAAAGCATTCTTGTGATTGCCTTCATTTAGGTAAGAGGGAGATAATCCCCTTCAACCAATCTTGGTAGTGAGGAAATGTCTTGTGTGTTGTTGTTGATGATAGAATCCATGTTGGATTTCCCTCTTTGTTATGTTAGGTTATTTCCATGATGTTGTTTGATTTGTATGGATGTATGGATGTGCATTGTGTGACTTGATGATCATGAACTCATATGTTGCTATTTTGTAATTATATGTCATGTATCTCATTTTGGAATGGTTGAAAATTGATGAGGGATTTTGGATAATGAATGGGCCAGGGCTCTGCAGAAAAGAATTCTGCAGAACCCCTGTTAATGCACTAGCGCCCAGGCGCTCTGTGCCCAGGAAGTTTTCCCTGTGACGCGGCCCGGTGAGCGCTCAGGCGCTTCGTGGTCAGCGATTAGGCGCTCAACCAGCGCTCAGGCGCTCCAGACATGGCGCCTAGGCGCCCATAGCAGAATCACCCAGATGATGGTGAAATGATGCTAAGACTTCCATGTGAAGGTATTACAACATAAAATGAAGTAAGGAACTGAATTTGTTAAGGAAATTCCTCTAGAAAGAGAGAGACTCTATGAGAGTAGATTATGTTAAGATACCTATGTCATAAAATGGTTAACTCATGGATCGGAAGAATTTAATATAATCAAGATTTCATAAATCTTAAAGGACTAAGAACGAGATTATCATAAAAACCTAGGGTAATTCCAAGTGAGTGAAGAACAAGAGAGTGCAAGGCCTAAGAGCTTGAACGATTTACAAAGGTGGAAGAAATTTAATTGCCTTGGAAGATTTTGCAAGTTGTAAGAATAGAATTGGACGTGAACTTTGACAAGAATGACAAATCTTAATTAAGAATGCATAATGGACCATGAAAATGTGTTACCTCGATTTATTTCAATAATATGATATTGTGAGTACATGCGAATTACCATTTGTATATTGATGCTTATATTGGCCTAATGTGGCATATTATAGAATTGTATGAGATTATGAATCATACATGTTCATGCATAGTGTCTTATGCATTGTGATTGTCCTTGTGGATTGTTGTAAGGCCAAGTTGCCTAGGAGATTGAACACACCTTAGTGCAGGTGCGAATAGACAAGTGTAGGTCATTGGTTGACCTTGGGGGCGTCGGGGTGCGGGTTCCTTGCAATGGGAGGTTGGTAGCTCTCCTGCCCGTGGGGTAGACCGATGCAAACGCACCGACGATCCGGACCGAGACACTGTCCTATATCGTGATCTAATGTAGAATGTCTGTACAATGCCATGATTGCGCACGAGAAAATTTATTGATAGCACTGGCCTCGGTAGCCGAGTTACAGACATGTCTCCTGATCTTTCTCTCTGACTGTTTGAGTCTAGCTCCATGGAGTAGGAATTGGGAAAACATGCATTGTGCATCGTTCATTACTGGTCTTATAAACTGTTGAGCATGAATACTTGTAAATGATTATCTGATTGTTGTGTTGATTTCTGGAAATACTACTGTGATCTGCTTGTTATTGCTTACTGTTGTTCTACCTTTACCATAAATATCACTGTTATTATTGACTTTGATTATTGCTTAGAATTGAATTGCTTTTATTATAAATTCTGTTGTTGCTATTGATGCATATATGAACTGTATTGCTCGGTGAGCGCTTTGCGCCGTGCTATTTTCTTACTGCCAATAGTGGTAATGAATGACAGGTGTCTCACCTCTTTCCTATATTTCTGCGTTCTCTGTTTTATATTTATATTTGATAAAAGATCGTGAAGAAGATGATGAGGAATCACGCCTTGCCGATGGGGTTGGGAATCTGGACAAGATTCCTTCGATTTCGTAGGAGTGCAGCTGCGTGGGGGCATTGATGCCGCTATGTCAACAGGAACGCTGTGTGTCATGTGCATATGGGGTTGCGGCCTTGTCTGCTGGTAGTACCCATCCCTGGGTCACTACTTCTCCCCTTTTATGTTTTATTTCCCGCTGTATCTTATTTGACTCTGTAATCATTATATTTTATGTTGTTAGTGATTCGTGTAAATTGGCTATGAGATATATATATATAAGGAATGTGATTTTATTTCAATGGTTGTATTAAGGGTTGAATATATTTATATTTCATTCATGGCTCGTATTTTCTACTTATGCATAAATGCGAAAAACAAAAATAAACTCGTTAATTTTGAAACTACTGTTATCATGACTGTGACACGCCTGAATCTAGTAACTGTGGTGTAGTGACGATTGCGTTGCGGTTGCTACATCAAGGTGCGTTTCAAAACCAAATAAATATATTTTAACAGATTTAAATAATAGAAGCTTTCATTCTAAAAACACTTGGACTTAAAATACTTGGTTAAGTTCAAACTTGATTTATCTTAAAGGAATCAGTTGGATAACAAAGAAACTTGTTCTAAACACTTAAGAATATAAGATATAAGGTAGAAGGAAGCTCAAACCAGTAGATTTATACTGGTTCACCCTTAACCATGTGGGCTACGTCTAGTCCCCAGCTTTTGGTCGAGATTCTTTACTATTTCAGAATATTCTTTGAATGACATTGCCTCTTCAGGCTACATATATATGTATTCTTTGAACCTCGAGTAGTATTTGAACTCAGTCGCTCCCAACACAATCACTCAAAGAGTGCTAATACATAGTATTACTGAGCTAATGTAACACCTATAACAAGATTTCAGCTAAGGCAGAACAGGTAGGTAGCAAGAACAATAGATGAGAAGAGTTCTGAGAGAGTATTCATTGTTATACTCACTTCAGCATGTCCAACTCTTCAAATCTTCAACCATGAGCCCTTATATGGCCTTTGGAAGCTAGTCATTAGTGTTTAGAGCTAGTTTTTACATTATGGTCACAAACTAGCCATTAGCAATGTAACACCCTTCGTAGGGCATCACATTTCCGACTACAAGCTCATAATCTGAAAATGATTTCATAAAAGGTTTGAGTTATAAAACATGAGTTTTAAAATTTCTTTTCGCGGAAACATAAACTTACTGAAATTTATAGGTAATACTGAAAAATAGATTTAAACTGATTAATATATATTATTGATACCACATAATATTTAACAATTATTTAGGAAACATAACACTTACAGACTCAAATTTTAAACAGTAGCAAACCCCATGACGGGTCCTACTTAATAACAAGGTAAAAATACTAACGAGAAAACTCAACATACTTATTTCGTCTTGTATCTATCTTGATGCGTCATATATTTGTTCCTCAACAACACTGCACACCATCGAATCTGAGATGGCCACTCCTCGATGTTATCACCGAACTCAGAATATTTGCTTCTAGTTAAGTCTAAGAAACTCATTTCATCTACTATACAATTTTAACAATACAAGCACAACAAAATAATGTAACAAAGAGGTGAGATCACCTATGCCAATATCAACATGGTAGCATGGAGATAACACAAATAGCACACCAAACAGGTATATCATACCATAATTACAATCATGTCCTCATCATTATTTATCATCACAACAAATGTAATAAACAGTAATTACGATCTTGCCCTTAACATTTTCTAAATATTCAACAATTCAATTATCATAAACAATAATTACGATAATGTCCTCAACATTGTCCAAATATTCAACAGTTCAATTATCATACTGATAATTACAATAATACCATCAACATTATCCAAATATTCAACAATTCATTGTATAATCACACGATGATTACAATAATGCCATCAACATCATCCAATATTCCTCAATTAATATATCACATAGATATAAATATTCAGATTATGCATGTGCACATAGACTCAATTTCCTACTCCATGGAGGTTTTCACAATTTCGAGATGAATGTTCTGGTTAATTGTCAGCCTTAGCCCAAAGACAATCCCCAATCTTCGAAAGGAATCGTGTTCTTGTCGGGTATTGTCAATGCATTGCAACGGACTGTGTTGCCACGTGGCACAGAGTACTTGCCACTGCCTACTAGATCGACCGCCGCGCCTTGACGCCCCCAAGATCCATCATATATCTCACTTTTCAATTCTCATTCTCTCTTCAATCACAAGGGCCATAATAGCTATCAGTTATATTTCGTTCAATGTATGAATACCTCAATGCAAGTTCTGTTTAATGCACAAATAACTCAATGCATGTCTCAATTTCATCATATGCCTCAATGCATATCTTTCAATTTCATCATTAAAATCGTTCCCTTTCAGTACATCCGTTCTTTACAGTATTTTTACGGTATTTTCAATCGCGTATCATTTTTTTAACGCATTTTTACAATCGCGTAACACTTTTGTTATGTTTTCAAATCTCATAATCATTTTTTGACGTTTTCACAATCGCATAAAAATATTTACACTTTTTTCAAATCGCGTAGCGATTTTCCATCATTTTCAAAATCGCGTAACTTAAAATCATACTTTTAAGTCGCGTAAACCATTTTTCCATCATTTTTCAATCACGTAGCGATTTTTCAACAATATTTCAATCGCATAAAAATATTTAAACGTTTTTCAAATCGCATAGAAATATTTAAACGTTTTTCAAATCGCGTACCTTAAAAATCACATTTTTAAGTTACGTAAAACATTTTTCACCATTCTTTCACTACGTAAAATATTTCTCAACCTTCTAAACGTCATTTTGACCTTTCTCAAAATAATATGACTTCTTACTTCATTTTCCACATTTTCTTACTCAAAAAATCTTTTCGTAATATATTCCACAATTTTACTATTTCATTGAATTAAATCAATGTTTTCTAACTTAAAATTTCCTAATGTACTCCAAAACCCAAAGGATGAGTTATACGTTAGTAAATTTTAAGTCACCAACGTATTCTCCATAATTCTCAATCAATTCTAAAAATCAATCCTCTTTAAAATAAATTGAGGTTCAAACACTTTCAACCTCTCTTTTCCATTCATATACGAAAATTCCATTTTTTTTCAAGCGACAAAACACTTTGTTTCTATTTCTTTAATCATTGTACTAGATCAATTACACTTCTACTTTGAAATCATTTTGTTTCATAAAAACAAGACATTACAAGCCTTCAAAACCGTGGTACATGGCCATTGAAACTATCATATTTTTTTTCTTCTAAATCAACTAAGTTCCATTCATGTTTTTACACAAACAAAACCATTAAAATTCCTCCAAAAACCGTGAAACTCTTGTTCTTTGAAACCAAACCATTTGTTCGTTTTTCTTGCTTTTCTAAACATCTAATTTTATCATTCATGAAAATATTAATTTGTGAACACCTATTTTGAGTTGTCTTGGCCGAAATCCTCTTGGTCTTTGGAACCAAAATTTTATTTTCCTTTCCATCATTAAGTCATGGCATACATATACATATTCATCATATCATATAATCAAGCATACCTTATGTAACACCCACCGTAGGGTGCCACATTTATGTTACTTAATTCCCAATTTACCCCCAAGTTATAAAATGTGACGTTGTGATAAAAATATCAGTTGTAAATTTTTTTTTTCTTTCTTCTTTGATAACTATAAATTTACCTTAGCGGAAAATAAAATATTACACATCATCACACATAATTTACATCATCATACATTATAAGCGTACTGTCAGGATTATTTATATACAGACCATTTCTCTAAAACTAGATAACACACTTAAATATATACAGACATAGTTTGTAACAAAGTTTAGACTCGCCCAAGTCTAATTAAGCAGCAGAACCCTCAGACGGGTCCTCCTCAGACTCCTCAATAGGTAGGAATCTGATTTGACGTGAAGCCCTACGGACAGGTGTCTGAGCGGACCACACAGTACTAATTTCTGTTGGGACATAGTTTCTCGTATCCCAATGTCGCCTAATAGACAGCGAAAATTCCACATGTACAAATATAGTTACAGAGAAAAACAGATCCCCATGAAACACCCTACTAAAGTTTACTGTCAGATGCCCCTCATAAATAAGTCCCCTCTCATTGGGACTTGTCCTCCAAGCTCCAGCTCCTCCGTGGAACTACAAACGCACGTACCCGAAGAAACTTGACCTTGATGCCATGCTATCAAAACTCTGCGTTCCCAGAAGTAAGGAGTAGTTCCTCTTCCCCTTCTTGTACGACTTCTTTCTCAACGTCTTTATCAAATATAAATATCATACACACATATACATACAAAGAGGTAAGATCACCTACGCCAATACCAATATGGTAGCATAGAGATAATACATACAACATACTATATAGTTATATCATACCATAATTACAATTATGTCATCATCATAGTGTATTCAAATAACAGATACAATAAATAACATTTACCATCATGCCATTAACAGTATTATCATCCAAGTATTTCAACAGTTCAATTATCATAACCAATGCTCAATAAAGATGCATATGTTATGCATGTGCACATAGACTCAATGTTCCTACTCCATGGAGCTAATACTCAGTTCGGAGAAGTTGATCTGAAAGATATGTCTGTACCAAAATGCCTCAGACCAAGTGCTATAATCCTCATTTTGATTTTTGCACATCTAGCATATACACAACAGTCTTTATGAGATTTCGATTAAGAATAGTGTCTCGGTCAGGATCATCGGTGCGTTGCATCAGTCTAACTTACGGGAAGAAGAGCTACCAACCACCCGTGTAAGTAACCCGCACCCCGATGCCCCCAAGGTCAACAAGTGACTTACACTACGTATATCGCACCCACTCAAGAGGTGTACGTCTCTCCTAGGCAATTAGCCATATCCAGTCCATCGGACCATTTTTTAATGCATGTATAATGCACCAATTACCAACCAAAGGTAAATCACATAATTTCTCATATAGTGTCCAAACACCATTTCATGCATATAAAATGCACCAATGCTAATCACAGACAAAAATTATCATTTTCTCAGACAATGTTCATCCACTGGTTCAATAGTAATTTTACTGTATATTTAATTGTGAAAATCATTTTATCGCGTTTTCATAGTCACGCATCACTTTTGTCGCGTTTTCACAATTTAGTAATATTTCTGTTACATTTTCAAATCACATATAGATTTTTCAACATTTTCATCAATTACGTAAAAATATTCCACCATTTTTAAATCACATAGTGATTTTTCAACAATATTTCAATCACGTAAAAATATTTAAACGCTTTCCAAATTTGCGTAGAAATATTTCAACATTTTTCAAATCGCGTGGAAATATTTAAACGTTTTTCCAATCGCGTAGCTTAAAAATCACGTTTTTAAGTTACATGAATCATTTTTCACTGTTTTTCAACTTCATAAAATATTTCTCAACTGTTTAAAAATTCCTTTTCAACATTTTTCAAAATAATATGACTTCTTACATTATTTTACACATTTCTTACTCAAGAAAATACTTTTCATAATTTATTCCATAAAATCATCATTTCATTAAATTAAATCAATGTTTTTAACTTTAAAATTTACTAACGCTCTCCAAAACCCAACGAATGAGTTACATGTTAGAAAATCCCAAGTTACCAGTGTATTCTTTATAATTCCAAATCAATTCTAAAAATCAATCCTTTTTAAAATAAATTAAGGTTCAAACATTTTCAACCTCTCTTTTCCATTCACGTATGAAAATTCCAATTCTCAAGTATTAAAAACACTCTGATTCCCTTTCCAAAATCCTTATATTAATTCAAGTTATATTTTCACTTTAAAAATCACTTTGTTCATAAAGATCAAGGCATTACAAGCCTTCAAAATCGTGGACATGACCATTGAAATCATTCTTGTATTTTTCCTTCTAAATCAACTAAGTTCCATTCTTGTTTTTACACAAAATAAATTAATAAAAATACTTCTCCAAAACCGTGTACATTGTTTCTTGAAAATCAAACCCTTTGTTTATATTCCTTACTTCCCAAATCATTCAATTTTATCATTTATGAAAATATAAATTTGTGAACACTTAATTTGAGGTGTCTTGGCCGAAATTCACCTTAGTTTGGGGACCAAAAATTAATTCCCTTGTTCTTGAAAAATTTCAACACGAACCCTAATTTTTAGAGCTCAAAACCATAGCCTCCTCCATGGCGGAGCCAAAATTGTTTGTTTCAACATACATCCACCATAATATATTCAACATGCTTTCATCATGCATATTATAAGCATACCATATAAGCAATAAAATCATGCAAATCATATCAAACATAGGAAAAAAATCAAAGCACATAAACACACACAAAATTATTACATGACCATGGATATGAATCCTTACATGGATTCACCATCCATCAAATATAAAACCATCTCTCACCACCATACTTGGTTAGTGAGATGGATCTCCCTCTTACCTCTTGAAGAACCACAAAAAATTCCTTGTTTTGTATTTTGAACAAGATCTCCACCAACAAAAGTCTCTTGAACACAAAACAAACACAAAGAAATTAGTATATTAAGCTTGAATAAGAGGAACCATGGATCAAACATGGTTTAGAACATGAAAAAGAAGAGAAAAAAATGAAGTTTTCCATAACTTCACCTTAAAAACCCTAGAACTTGCTCTAGGAAAAACTCTTTGAAGATGAAAGATTTAGGACTTGGTGTAAACTACAAAGTGTCTTAGAATAAGGTAAGGATACAAGAAATATGGTTGTTTAGAATTGTTGAGTGATGGAAGGGTGTCCTTGGTGGTGTGGCCGTAGCTATGGTTTTGGAGAGAATGGAGAGAAATTTTTTGATAACTTTGTTTCTTGAAAATGTTCAATGAAGACCAAGGTGATCAATAATGACTAAAGTGATCAATTATGGTCTTCAACTTGTTGCTTTAGCTCCTAAATGCAGCACCAAACCGTCCCCCCTCCTCTATGCATTCTTCAAAATGTAACAAATCTCCTAGCCATCATTTTAGGTCATCTTAACCATTGATTAGATCAATGGTTAGGATTTAATGTAGCTTCTAGGTTTAGGCTTAGATAGAAGACTCAATTTAGGCCATTGGATCTTTCTTCCTTGAAATCCTAGCCATTAGATGTGTCTCCAAAATGAATGGTCAAGATTGCTCCTTCAAACTTTACATCCAAGGGCTATAAATGGTCCTAGCCACTTAATAAGACCAAAATCTCAACCGTTGATTAAATCAAGATCAAGTCTCCACCGTTGATTACATCAATGGTTGATATTCAAGCCACTAATGTTGACTACGCAGTACAACATTTATTTTTTTATCTGCTATAGCCTTTTGAATAATATTTTTATTGTATTTTTATCACCCGATAATTAAATACAGTACAAAACACAGTAAAAGAAAATTTCTAAAACTGTTTCCGGATTCAGGTTTAGTAAGATCCCCTGTCTCCGTCTCAACAATACGAATTTTTCTGGTTACAGAAAATTTTTTACCTTTTTGGACCCATGCGGGGCCGACATATAACCTCCTTGGGCCCACAAACAGCCCACGGATAACGCTAAAATAATCAGAGTCAAATAAAAATTTTATAATCACACACAAAATCATAAAAATTAGAAAATGCACAAATATCAAATCAGATTACTTAAAATAATTAAGACTTTTCAGTAATAATTAAATTACGTAAAATTTTTCTCGGCTCGAAAATTAGTATTTTCCTGACACGGAGTAAATCACACAAAACGATCACATATACTGACGGAATACTCAAAATAATTTTACAGTACACAGAAATCGCTAAACAGTAAAATTCTGTTAACTGTCAAAATTACTGTCTTATATTTAGGAAGGTTTGGGGTGTTACACCTTAAAGCAATAAAAATCACCTAAAGCATGCAAACACAAATAAGTAATTTAAAGCACATAAACACCCACAAATAAATTACATAACCTTGGATATGAATGATCACATGGATTCACCATCCAACAAATACAAAATTCATCTCTCACCACTATACTTGGTTGGTGAGATGGATCTCCCTCTTACCTCTTGAAGAACCTCAAAAGCTCCTTGCTTTGCTTCTTTTTCAAGTCCTTCACCCCCAAAGATTTCTTAAACACAAAACAAAACATATATTTATTAGCATATTAAGCTTGAACAAGAAAAACCATGGATCAAACATGGCTTAGAACATGAAAAAGAGATAAGAAGTGAAGTTTCCTTACACTTCACCTTAAAACCCTAGAACTTTGCTCTTGAAGAAAGTTCTTGAAGATGATGGATTTAGAACTTGGCCTAAACTACAAAGGTTCTTAGATTGAGGTATAGATTCAAGAATTAAGGTTGTTTAAAATTTTTGAAGAGTGATGGTGGGATTTAGTGGTCTTGGCCGAAACTAGCATGAAGAGAAATGGAGAGAAAATGTTTTGTGAAGCATTAACTTTGTTTGGAAATGATCAAGAATGATTAAGAATAGCAATAATGGTGTCTTGAAACCTTACTATGCTTTTAAGCCACCAAAACCGAACCCCCCCTCTTGCACTCGCAATGAGTGACCAATCTCACTAGTCATCATTTTGGGCATTGTTAGCCATTGATTAGATCAATTGTTAGGATTAGTGTAGATTCTAATTATAGCCTCTAGATGTAAGACTATATCTAGGTCATTGGATCTTTCTCCTTGCAATCCTAGCCATTAGATGTATCTCCAAAATGAAGAGTTAAGATCACTCCTTCATACTTTCCATCCAATGGTCATAAATGGTCCTAGTCATTTTATAAGACCAAATCTCCACCGTTGAATAAATCAATGGTGGATATCCAAAGGCTTCAACATTAAGCTTGCTTCCTATTGGTTCGTCATAAAGCTATCATAACCACTAATGTTGACTAAGCAGTATATTATTTATTTTTATCTGCTATTACCCTACGGACACAATTAACTGTAGTTTTTATTATCCGATAATTAAATACAGTATAAAACACAATAAAAGAAAATTTTAAAAATCATTTTCGGTTTCGGGTTTAGTAAGATCCCACATCCCCATCTCAACAGTACAAAATTTTCTGGCTGCAGAAAAAATTTCATTTTTCTGGACCCACCTGAGCCCACGTACAGCTCCCTTGAGCCCACAAACAACCCCAGAATAATATTAAAATAATCAGAGAAATATAAGAATTTCATAATCATCCATAAAATCATAAAAATTATAAAACTTGCGAAAATCAAATCAGATTATGTAAAATAATTAAGACTTAACAGTAATAATTAAATTACGTAAGATTTTTCCCAGTCCGAAAATTATTATTTTCCTAACACGGAGTAAATCACACAAAACATTCAAATGTATTCACGGAATACTCAAAATAATTTTACAGTACACAGAAATCACTAAACAATAGAATTCTGTTATTACTGTCAATATTACCGTCAAATAGTTAGAAAATTTGGGGTGTTACAAGCAATGTCTTGTTTGCTGACTTAGCTCGTTTGGTACAATTTTTTCCTATAGTGCACACTTAAGAAGGGTGTTTCACACTTCTCAACTTTGATCGAACTCAAGTCTTCAACTCTTCTTAACTATCTTTATGACTTCTTTGGTGAAATCCTTTAACTTTAAAGCTTTGTATATGGCACCTTCACGAGAAGGTCTTCTTCCTTTCGAGACTTCAAGTCTACTATTGTTGTCTTAGGGAGTTCTTGAACTCTTTATGAGTTGGTTGTCATTCATTAGACTTGAGACAGGTGTTGGTCTTCTTGATCAACTCTTCTCAAGTTAGTTCCCAAGCTTTAAATCCAAATTGGTGGCCATTCAACCATGTCCTAATCTTTCTCATGAAAGTCTAAGGATATGCATTTCACAACTAAACTTGTACAAGACCAAGTTATAACACTCTTGAAGTGATATAGCTTAAACACCACATTTTCAATATAGTTTGTTTATCATCAAAATATAATGATAAAACCTTTGCATCAAGAGGATTTTGGACCTTATAATTAATACCTTTATCCTATCTTCTTCCTCATCTAATACTTTGAAACTGCCTCAAGCTATTCATAGTAGCAAGATATCCAAGTTCTTCCTCTAAAACATCAATTTTATATTCAATGCAACAAGGCATCCTTCTTTTTTTCAATATTTGTTGATTTATGAGAACAAAATTAGCTAGAATCGGATGCTCACTCCAAAGTTAGAATTTCATACTTTCCAACATCTCTTTATGGTTAGTCTAACCATTGCCATTTGTATTAGCGTCATATTGTTGTTTTTGTCTTCAAGAAACTGGACATTTAACTTTCTATTTTGTCTAAGAGTCAAGGAAAAGGGTACTTAGACTTAGGCAGTGGGATAAGTGTTAATAGCAGGCTACAGGTGCAGTGAGTTGAGCAGAAAATGTACCTGTAATGGCACTCCAATGTGTTAGTGTATGCCTTAGAGGCTAGTACATTTTGTCTGTATTTACATACATTGTATTATGCTATTTTTTAATATATGAGGCATTTCATTTATTGTGTTCTTTTTTATAAACATAATAAAGTCTTTAGAATAGTAAGTTTGATGCCATAGGACATCAAGTGGATCACTTGATCGTGAGATCTTATTAGATAAAATACTATTCTTAAATGTCCCTGGTCAAGTATTATTATTAATTAGGATAACAATAATGCATTGAGACTAATATGTGCGTAGACTGATGGCCACATGTCACAGGTCATGGATATAAGATATCAAGTCTTCACATGGGTATATATTAGAGTAATAATGTACTGGACAGACTCAGCATGAGAACGCTACATGGATCGTTACGTGAGTGTTATAAGTGATTCTCATAGTGACAATGGTGTATGTGGTCCTTTGACCTGAAATCACTATGATTCCTACATGAGGAGTTGTGTGTTTTAATGCCAACAAATATCATCTATAACAAGGTGATTATGAAGTCGATTATTAGACATACTGCGAATCACACAGAGGGATATGAGTGGCCTAGATGTGATTTGGCCCTCTTACATAACATGAGCGATATATTCGAGGGCCCTGATTGAGTGAGACTGCGAAATGCATGGTCATGCTCAAATGAGTCGATATGAGATATGATAAACACATATTTTATTCATTAAGAAACCCTTATATTTAGTCATTTACACTCTCCATATTCTTAATTGATTGAGTTTGACATGATTTTGTGAGTTTGAGCTCAAATTGGTCCTAATTGAATATTTTCAGCATTATTGAGATTTTACACTATTTCTGTATTTTGGTCATAACTTGAGTTCCTGATATCTGAAAATCATGAATTTTATCTTGTAGGAAAGCTAAGAGGAAGCTCTACAACTTTGATGAAGAACTCGAAGTCCGATTCAGATGTCTAAGGGACTTAAGTTTACATGGAAGTCAGAATACGGGTTCTGTCAGTAGAATCCGAACAGTGTGCACTCATAAAATCATATCTCAAGATGTAATAATGGAGATGGGCTGAAATTTGGACAGTGGATAGTCAAGATCCAAATAAACAACTTTCATGAAGAACACATTTTCATAAAAAGAAGTCTAGTAGGTCATTTTGAGCTTGCAAGTCGGAACAGAGGTGCTGAAGTTGGGTTTGAGCAACCTACGGTATTTGGGACATATCTTGGGCTTAAGGAAGCCAAATTGGACGAACCAGCTATCCATTTTATAGCCAAGACAAGGATCTACAACTTTCATGAAGAACACTTTTCGTGGTTCTGAAGTATAGTGGGTCGTTTTTGGCTTCCAAGTCAGACACGAAATTTTCGTCCTCAACCACCCACTCATCCATCCACTAATCCACTCATCCATCCACTAATCCACTCATCCACTCATCCACTCATCCACTAACTCACCCATTCATCCACTCATACACTAATCCAACCACTTAACCACTCCACCCACTCATCCACTAATCCATCCACTCATCCATCCACTCACCCATTCATGTCCATAATTTCCCACTCACCAAAAGTCCTTTGGCATTTTTCACTAATTCAACCACTCAACCATTCCACTCACTCATCCACTAAACCAATCCACTAAACCAACCCACTAATTCATCCACTAATCCACCCACTTCCCTTTGTCATTTTGTTACCTTAGACTTCTATAAAAGGCACCATTTATCATGAACAAGATGTAACTCTCCTTCATTTTCTCTCTTAGTTTCTTGTTTCTTCATAGTTTCTTCTTGTTTCTTCATAGTTTTTCTTGTGATTTCTTTCTAGCTATGTGTAACTAAACCTCCCTTGGTTAAGGGGGTGATGAAACCGCTAGTATTAATGTTGTAAACTTTGCATATTTGATTATTTCAACACGCTTATGTTTTTATTCATATATTTCTCAATCTATTGTTGGTATGAAGGTTTTTGTACTTGTTCCTACTTTCAAAGTAGTAGATCTAGGTTTATTATGCGCGGTTGCGGTAGTAGATCTAGTGGGATGTATGATGTTCATGTGGGTATAATTATCTTTGTGCTATTTGCCGCTTATAAAAGTGGTAGATCTGGGTTTATTATGCGCGGCCATTGCGGTATTAGATCTAGAGAAATATATGTTCTAAGTAATTTAATCCCTAAAGTGTGATTAGACCTTAGTGTAATTGGTTTTCTAAATCTTAATGCAATTGTTGGATAGTTGTAAGAGCGGTTGCTTTATGACTAATCAGTGATTAGGAGTTGATTTGAGCGGTTGCTAAATTGGCCAACACGTAAGGAAAACAGAGATTTAATCTCACAATTGCATAAAAACATAATTGAGCATGTTGGAATAAAAAGGATATGTGGATTTACATTATCATATAAATCTAGTGGTGGATTCAATCTCTTAACCAATTTTCTTATATTGTTGATTTCAGTTTGTTTATTATTATCTTTGAAGTTGTTCATTGTTCATCAAAACTCCAAAACCCCCCTTTTACTGTTTATTGTTAATCAGAGTCTAAATTGGGAATTGTTTAATAGTGTTAATTGAATTGGTTCTCAGTGGATCGACTCTTTACTAACTACAACTAGTTGTAAGGTTTTTATTTTCTCGTGGGCCCGACAACCGATTTTTATCTTAATTTTAATCACTACATCCGCACGCATCGAATTTTGGCGCCGTTGCTTGAACCAATTTTTTCAATTACACTATTAATTTATTTCCTATTTTTATTCTGTTTTTATTTTATTTTATTTTATTTTATTTTTAATCTTTCTTTCTGAGTGTTTTGTAGGTGTTGATGTCCCTTGAAGGAGTAGACGAAGGATTGCTAAATTTGAGGAACTATATTGATCAACTCACTTCACATCCTCAATTTCCCTTCCATCCTAGCTAACTTCCAACTCACACCCGCTGACATTGAAGTCGCCCGTTACATTGATCTATCAAGTTCGGAGACATTTGAGCCATCCGAAATATCCGAAGAAGTGACAATGACAAAACACTTTAAGGGCATTGGGTGCTCCAGATCTAGATCAACAAATTTCTTTGCATAGACATTCTTGAAAATGAAGAGGCATTTGAATTGAAATATGATTTAATCCATCTCTTGCCATCTTTCAATGGATTACCCTTGAGAGGACCCCAACAAGCACTTGAAGGAAATCCATGTGGTATGTTCTAGCATGAAACCCGCAGAATTCATGTAGAGCAAGTCAAGTTGAGAGCTTTTCCATTCTCATTGAAAGACTCACTAAGGAGTGGCTTTACTACTTGCCACCCGGATCCATCCAATCATGGCAGACATGGCCCGAACTTTCCTAGACAGATACTTCCCCGCCTCAAAAGTCGCAACAATCGAAAAGAAGAAATCATGGTATTCAACAAAGGCATGGGAATCACTCCATGACTACCGGGAGAGATTTAAGAAGCTATGTTTCAGCCGCCCTCATCATCAAATAAGTGAGCAAATTTTAATTCAAGATTTCTATGAAGGCTTACAAGTGATGGATCGCAACATGATTGATGTTTGCTAGCGGAGGAGCATTGATTGATAAAACTCCTCAAGAAGCTAGAAACTTGATCTCAAGAATGGTCTGCCAATACTCAACAATTCTACTCTAGAAATGACACTTTGAGTAAGAGCAAAGTGAAAGAAGTAGAGACAACCAAGATACAATAGCAAATGACTCAATTGACTGCTATGGTTCAAATGTTAATGGATTCGGGTAAAGCACCGCTTCATGCTTGTGGGATCCGTTGTTCATCCGGACATCCCACCGATATGTGTCCCACTCTCCAAGAAGACACAAATGAGGAGGTAAGAGCAAAGTGGGGGATATGCTTTGGACTTTCAAAAATTACAACCCCTACTCAAACACATATAATCCGGGTTGGAGGGATCATCCAAATTTCAGCTATGCAAAGCAACCTCAAAATCAACCTCCAAATTTTATGGACCTCCGATTCCAACAAAGGCAAGTACCTTTCCCTCGAGACAAGAAGAAAGTTCAAGCTCCTAAGCAATCTGAGCCTTCATTAGAGGAGCTAGTAAAACAAATGGCCACTAATAATTTGCGCTCCAACAAGAAACAAATGCAACTATACAAAGTTTCAAACAAGAAACAAGGACTGCAATCAATAACTTGCAGAATCGATAGGGCAGTTGTCCACAGAATTCAACAAGTTTCAAAGCCAAGCTTCAGGGAAACTACCCTCACAGCCAAAAGTGAATCCGAGGGAAAATGCTAGTGCTGTCACATTGAGAAGCGGAAAGACGATGGATGAGCCTACCTCTCTTCCACCAATCATTCAAGAGAAGGATGAACCACCCAAAGAAGCAAATGATAAGGGGCAAACTTCCAAAACCCCTAAGGTAAGTATTTCTGAACCCCTTCCTAAATATGTCACTAAAGCTCCTTTTCCTAGTAGGTTGGTTAAAACCAAGAAAGAAGAAGCAGAAAAAGAAATACTTGAGACTTTTAGGAAGGTAGAGGTTAATATCCCTTTGTTAGATGCCATTAAGCAGTGTACTAGATATGCAAAATTTCTGAAAGAATTATGCACTAACAAGAGGAAATTAAAAGGAAATGAAAAGGTCCAAGTGGGAGAAAATGTTTCACCATTTGTAATTAAAAAGAAACTCCCAACCAAATGTAAGGACCCCCGCACATTCACCATTCCATGCACTATAGGTAACACAAGGTTTGAAAGGGCAATGCTTGATTTAGGTGCATCTATAAATGTCATGCCATATTCTATTTATGCATCTTTATACTTGGGTCCTTTGGAACCTACCGGTGTTGTTATTCAATTGGTCGATAGATCTAATGCATACCCTAAGGGTGTGGTTGAAGATGTTTTGGTACAGTGAATGATAGTGTTTCCTACAGACTTCTATGTTTTGGACATGGAAGAGGATGAGTCTCCCAAATCTGCTCCTATCTTGCTAGGAAGACCATTTTTGAAGACTGCACGGACAAAAATTGATGTGCACTCAGGAATTCTAACAATGGAATTTGATGGGGAATTAATTAGATTCAATATTTTTGAAGCTATGAGATACCCAAGTGTGCACTCGCTTGTTTAATTGATTCTTTTGATCCTTTTGATTCTTTAATTTCTGCAGCTTTTGATACTGACCATTTTGATGCTCTTGATACAATTCTAACTCATAGCTTAGATGTACAGGAGGAAAAGAAGAAGAGTGAAGAAGAGCCATGGAGTGAAGACATTGATGAAATTGTTGCTGCCTTACAAGAGCTCTCTTCCACTCCGTAAGAGAGCATGAGGTAACTTTTGTTGATTTACCTGTTACTACCGATATACCTCAACCTTCATTGTGCGAGCACTGAATTGGAACCGAAAGCACTACCTGATCATCTTAAATACATCTTCTTGGGGAGAAGGACACCCTTCCAAAGAATAATTGCAAAGTCACTCACCCAAGAGCAAGAAGAGAAACGGTAGCCGTTTTGCAGAACATAAGACAACCATTGGTTGGTCAATAGGCGATATCAAGGGTATTAGTCCCTCTATTTGTATGCACAGATATTAATGAGGAGGATACTAAACCCGTGAGAGACCCTCAACGGAGATTGAATCCTCCCATGATGGAGGTTGTGAAAAAGGAGATACCGAAGCTCCTAAGTGTGGGGTGATCTACCCCATTTCGACAAAGAAGTGGGTAAGCCCACCCAGTAGTACCAAAGAAATGCTGAATTACCGTGGTAAGAAATGCTGAAAATGAGCTTATTCCCACTAGGTTACGTATGTGGTGGCGTGTTTGTATTGATTACGTGGAAGTTGAATGCCGCCACGAGAAAAGACCACTTTCCTTTACCTTTCATTGATCAAATGTTAGAAAGATTAGTGATCATTCTTATTATTGTTTTCTCGGATGGTTTTTCGTGTTACAATCGATCAGATTGCCATAGCTCCGTAAGACCAAGACAAGACTACATTCACTTGTCCATTTGGTACCTTTGCATATAGGCGAATGCCTTTTGGACTCTCGCAATGCACCAGGAACTTTCCAAAGATGCATGATGAGTATATTTTCTCGATTACATTGAAAACATCATTGAGGTTTTTATGGATGACTTTAGTGTCTTTGGAAATGATTTTGAAAATTGTTTGGAACATTTAACTTTGGTGCTTAAAAGATGCATTGACACTAACCTGGTACTTGAATTGGGAAAAATGTCATTTCATGGTGAATGAAGGTATTGTGTTAGGTCATGTAATTTCTGCTAGGGGAATTGAAGTAGATAAAGCTAAAGTAGAACTCATGCATTCTTTGCCACCACCCACTAGTGTGCGGGAGATTCGTTCTTTTATTGGTCATGCGCAGGTTTCTACCGAGATTCATTAAAGACTTTTCTAAAGTCTCATTGCCCCTTTGCGACTTCTTCAAAAAGATGTTAATTTTAACTTTGATGAGAAATGTATGGAAGCTTTCAATAAACTCAAGAAGTTGTTAACTCAAGTATGCGCCATCATCGCCACCCAACCGGGAGTTACCTTTTGAACTAATGTGTGATGCCGCTGACTTTGCAAAGAGGAGTCTGTCTTGGGACAACGAGTTGATAGAGTTCCTTATGCCATTTACTATGCATCAAGGACTCTAAATGATGCTCAACTTAATTACTCAACCACGTAGAAAGGAACTTCTAGTTGTTGTATTTGCTTTAGAAAAATTTAGATCATATCTAATTGGTTCTAAAGTGATTGTGTTTTCAGATCACGCAGCCTTGAAGTATCTTCTAACAAAGAAAGAAGCAAAGCCTAGATTGCTCCGATGGATTTTATTGCTCCAGAATTTGACTTGGAGATTAAAGACAAGAAAGGGAGCGAAAACTTGGTAGCCGATCACTTGAGTAGATTGGTAATCGAAGAGGAAGAAATGCCTATCATGGAGACTTTTCCTGATGAATATTTGATGGTTGTCAACACCATAATCCCTTGGTATGCCGACATTGTTAACTACCTGGTTACTAAGGACTTTCCTGAGGATTTGAACAAGGCCCAAAGAGATAAATTAAGGAGTGATCAGAATACTATATCCGGGATGACCCGTACTTATGGAAGCATTGTGCGAGATCAAGTCATTAGGAGGTGCATTCTCGATTCTCGAGACACACTCCATCCTCTCCTTTTGCCACACCTATGCATGTGGAGGACACTTTGGCAAGAAAAAGGACACCAATAAAGTGCTTGACAAAGGTTTCTATTGGCCTTCAATTTTCAAAGACGCTTACAACTTCGTAAAGTCTTGTGACCGCCGTCGAGAACAGTAATATTGGTCCTCGTAATCAAATGCCTCGGACTCCGATCATTTTTGTGGAACTCTTTGATGTGTGGGGTATTGATTTCATGGGACCATTCCCTCCTTCATTTGGTTTCACATACATTCTTTTATCCGTTGATTATGTGTCTAAATGGGTGGAAGCAAAAGCCACTGATCTGATGATTCTAAAACTCAAGGTGCATTTTGTTAAGTCACATATTTTCTCCAGGTTCGGGACCCCAAGGGCTATCATCAGTGACCAAGGGACCCATTTCTGCAACAAAACCTTTGATGCTCTATTGAAGAGATATGGAGTAATGCACAAAATTTCCACTCCTTACCATCCACAGACAAATGGGCAAACTGAAGTGTCCAACCGGGAGATTAAGTCAATCCTTGAAAAGACAGTGAATCCCTCAAGAAAGGATTGGAGCACTCGACTTGAAGATGCTTTATGGGCTTATAGGCAGTCCTATAAGACTCCCATCGGCATGTCACCATTTCGGTTGGTGTATGGAAAGCCCTGTCATTTGCCCGTTGAGTTGCAACATCGATCTTACTGGGCCATTAAACAAGTTAATATGGAATTGGAAGGTGCTGGAAAGCAAAGGAAGTTCCAAGCAGGAATTGGAAGAACTAAGAAATGAGGCCTTTGAGAATGCCCCGATTTATAAGACTAAAGCTAAGGCATTCTACGACCAATTGATTTCCGTAAAGAAATTTCACAGAGGACAAAAAGTCCTGCTATTCCAATCAAGACTCAAATTATTTCCGTGTAAACCGCGTTCTAAGTGGATTGGGCCGTTTGTGGTAACTAATGTTTTTCCTTTTGGTGCATTGAGATCGAGTGAAATTTCTCGGCAAAGCATTTAAGGTCAATGGTCATCGTCTCAAACCATATCATGAACTTTCTCGACAAGGTGCAGAGATGGAAGTGATGACCCTCATCCTTCCACAATATGAGGAGCATTGAAAGTATCATCATCATGTCCTGGCCGAGGACAATAAACTAAGCGCTCATTGGGAGGCAACCCAACCAGATTTGCTCTCTTTATCCCTTTTTATTTTGTGTTTTCATTAGTTCCTTAGATTATGTTTTTATCTGTTTGTTGGTTGTAAGCATTTGAATCTCTAAAAAAAAAAAAAAAAAAAAAAATGTGTGTGCCGACAATAAGGTAGGTAGTGCCATTAAATTTTGTCACTCTAAGCATGTGAAGGTCACTTTTCTTCACGACAACAACTGCGAAAATCTTGCAAAAGATGGATTTTATTGGCCTACTTTATTCAAGGTCTGTTACACCTTTTGCAAAAGTTGCGGAAATTGGTCAAAAAGGTTCTCGCTTTGAGATTATCATCTGCACCTACTCCTTGAAAAATTGAGATCTAGGTGACGCGGTTCTTTTGTCACAAACACATGTATCCTCCGGGGCCGTAAATATTGAGGATCCTAGGAATGGTAATGCGCGTAAAGTTAATGGACAAAGACTCAACCATTCCCGGAAAATCAAGTTCTTGAGTTCTTTGTGTTGCCTTAAGTGGCGGATACGGACTCCGTGACTCTCAAGTCGGTTTATTTTTCGCTTTCCCAAAATAACCGAATCCTTCTTCTCCTTCAAAATGGATGTCATTCTTTCAAACCCGAGAAAACATTTTCCTTCTTTTCCTCAAAATGCTCTGAGAAAAATCTACAAAGTTCGATGTGAAAGATTGAGACTGTTAATGCACAAAGGTATGCCAGAAGATGTACGTTGGATAATTGAAGCAAAGGTCCGACTAGCAGGTGAGTCTTCAATTTCATTTGACTCATACATGCCAGTCTTGGAAGAAGTTCGTACTCTAAAAAGAGAAGAGCAAAAGGTTACAAGTCCGTTACAAATGTGGACGATGGAATTGTAAATGACAATGTCGTTCTTTGGGGATGATTTCCGCAAATAAATCCTTCATTAAGAATGGATCGAGTAAGGAGTCATTAGATGATATCTTATTGACTCTTGAGACGCGTTCTTATGGATTGATGCGGGGTGAAATTCTTAATTTGTGGAATCTCTTCAAGAATGAAGAAAAAAGCTACAGTCTTGGGAATCTGACTCTAAAAGACCCTGTTTGCCAGTTTATAAGAAAATTGGATGGGAAGCCTATCCCCGGCTCATAGAAGGCGTTTAAGCCGTTTCTGGACGTAAAACCAGAGGAAGATGTGAGCCACAATCACAACAATCTGGTCTGATGCGGTACTGACAGTATGTTTCTTTTCTGCTTGGCGTTGATTCACTCCTCATCAGGTTGTGTTGCTCTTTTCTTTCCGTTTTATTTATCACTTTCACATTGAGGACAATGTCTATATTAAGTGTGGGGGAGAGATTTCAGCATGTTCTTTTTGTAAAAAAAAAATTCAAAAAAAAAAAGAAAAGAAAAAAAAAAGGGGTTCATTGCATGATTGAATAACATTTCTCCCTTCTTGAACTGATATGCTTGGTGATGGATGATTAAATTGATGAATTGAGTTTGATGGATGCATACCTTGTGAGATTTTGAGCCTAATGGATGGATTCAACATTTATGCCATTCTCTTCTTTCTTGTGTGATTTTCACTCATGTTAATGACCACTCTAGAACTTGCTTTGATTCTTTTTGAGGCTACATTTCATTTGCATGCATGAACATGATTGAGGCCCTCTTTCTTAATTAGCTAGTTTAACCAAATAGCCAACCTTGTTTTCAATATGATATCAAGCACTCTTTTTGATTTCTTGAAAATTCTCTCGATTCCCGCCAACCTTGTATATTTTCCTTTGCTTAACCCCTTTGAGCTTATTTGACCATTCCTTGTTTCTAGCTCATCATGTGCCTTAAATGAGAAATCGTGTTCTTACTTTACCTTAGGGAATAAAAGAACATTAGCTTGGTTAATGGATGAGTTTTTGAACAAGTGTGGGGTGTGTGTACAAAATGGTTGTTGAAAAAGAAAAGAGTGCCCAAAAAGAAAAAAAATGTATGTATATAGTTATGTTCATATATATAAAAAGAAAGAAAAAAAAAAAAAAAAAAAAAAAAAACCAAGTGTTTAAAAAAAGAAAAGGATTGGGAAATGAATATGTAAAGGGATATACACTAGAGTTGGGATGAACTTTTATGCTTGTTATTTGAACTCACTCATTTGCTTTTATTCTCTTTGGTATTTATCTTCTCATATCCATTTTATCCTCTCCCGTTACCTTGACCTCACTACAACCTTGAATAAAGTCCTCATGATTTGTGTGTGCATGTGTTTTGAGTAGTGGAGAAGTAGAAGATAAGCAAGCTTATGGTAGTGTAATTTTCATGGGTTGAATTGAGTGAAATACCTACCTTTTAAACACTTGAGAGATTGAGAGGGAATCTTGTGAAGATCTATCATTCTCGATTCATGTTGAAGATACCTTACTTGATGGTTTGAGATGTGGAGAATTGTTAACTCATGAATGTTTTGATCCTCGAACCTTTGGTTGTTTTTCTTGATTGTAAAATTTTGGTCTTGAGTTTTGCCCAGGAGTGCAAAAAGCTAAGTGTGGGGGAATTTGATAAACACATATTTTATTCATTAAGAAACCCTTATATTTAGTCATTTACACTCTCCATATTCTTAATTGATTGAGTTTGACATGATTTTGTGAGTTTGAGCTCAAATTGGTCCTAATTGAATATTTTCAGCATTATTGAGATTTTACACTGTTTCTGTATTTTGGTCATAACTTGAGTTCCTGATATCTGAAAATCATGAATTTTATCTTGTAGGAAAGCTAAGAGGAAGCTCTACAACTTTGATGAAGAGCTCGAAGTCCGATTCAGATGTCTAAGGGACCTAAGTTTACATGGAAGTCAGAATACGGGTTCTGTCAGTAGAATCCGAACAGTGTGCACTCATAAAATCATATCTCAAGATGTAATAATGGAGATGGGCTGAAATTTGGACAGTGGATAGTCAAGATCCAAATAAACAACTTTCATGAAGAACACATTTTCATAAAAAGAAGTCTAGTAGGTCATTTTGAGCTTGCAAGTCGGAACAGAGGTGCTGAAGTTGGGTTTGAGCAACCTACGGTATTTGGGACATATCTTGGCTTAAGGAAGCCAAATTGGACGAACCAGCTATCCATTTTATAGCCAAGACAAGGATCTACAACTTTCATGAAGAACACTTTTCGTGGTTCTGAAGTATAGTGGGTCGTTTTTGGCTTCCAAGTCAGACACGAAATTTTCGTCCTCAACCACCCACTCATCCATCCACTAATCCACTCATCCACTCATCCACTCATCCACTAACTCACCCATTCATCCACTCATACACTAATCCAACCACTTAACCACTCCACCCACTCATCCACTAATCCATCCACTCATCCATCCACTCACCCATTCATGTTCATAATTTCCCACTCACCAAAAGTCCTTTGGCATTTTTCACTAATTCAACCACTCAACCATTCCACTCACTCATCCACTAAACCAATCCACTAAACCAACCCACTAATTCATCCACTAATCCACCCACTTCCCTTTGTCATTTTGTTACCTTAGACTTCTATAAAAGGCACCATTTATCATGAACAAGATGTAACTCTCCTTCATTTTCTCTCTTAGTTTCTTGTTTCTTCATAGTTTCTTCTTGTTTCTTCATAGTTTTTCTTGTGATTTCTTTCTAGCTATGTGTAACTAAACCTCCCTTGGTTAAGGGGTGTGATGAAACCGCTAGTATTAATGTTGTAAACTTTGCATATTTGATTATTTCAACACAGCTATGTTTTTATTCATATATTTCTTGAATCTATTGTTGGTATGAAGGTTTTTGTACTTGTTCCTACTTTCAAAGTAGTAGATCTAGGTTTATTATGCGCGGTTGCGTAGTAGATCTAGTGGGATGTATGATGTTCATGTGGGTATAATTATCTTTGTGCTATTTGCCGCTTATAAAAGTGGTAGATCTGGGTTTATTATGCTGACGGTTGCGGTATTAGATCTAGAGAAATATATGTTCTAAGTAATTTAATCCCTATGTGTGATTAGACCTTAGTGTAATTGGTTTTCTAAATCTTAATGCAATTGTTGGATAGTTGTAAGAGCGGTTGCTTTATGACTAATCGGTGATTAGGAGTTGATTTGAGCGGTTGCTAAATTGGCCAACACGTAAGGAAAACAGAGATTTAATCTCACAATTGCATAAAAACATAATTGAGCATGTTGGAATAAAAGGATATGTGGATTTACATTATCATATAAATCTAGTGGTGGATTCAATCTCTTAACCAATTTTCTTATATTGTTGATTTCAGTTTGTTTATTGTTATCTTTGAAGTTGTTCATTGTTCATCAAAACTCCAAAACCCCCCTTTTACTGTTTATTGTTAATCAGAGTCTAAATTGGGAATTGTTTAATAGTGTTAATTGAATTGGTTCTCTGTGGATCGACCCTTACTAACTACAACTAGTTGTAAGGTTTTTATTTTCTGGTGGGCCTGACAACTGATTTTTATCTTAATTTTAATCACTACATCCGCACGCATCAAGATATCAATCTCATTTGTTGTTATTAAGTCTACTCGGGTATTAGGAAACGAAGGATTGAACTATACAAGAGTGACACATTCCATGCCTTGTGTTCAATCTAGATATCTAGACAAAGGAACTAAACTATACGGAAACATTGATCACGAAAAGGTTATGTCAAATCACTGACATTCTTATTACTTGGGTGGCAACGATGTGTTACTAGATACCGTTCACTGCTTGTAATATTAAAATGAGATTTTAATATTACTGCCAATGTTATGAGAACCTACATGGTCGCACACATGGAGTAGACTAAATTGGAGTAATTAGAATCCAAGTTGGACTGGGATTCAATCGTGGGTCGAACTCATAACAAATGAGTCTAGGGTTGCACAACTTACCTTACTGCTGCTCACACTCACTTAAGGCAGTCACTATTATAAATAGTACTGCTAAAGGAGCTATGAGGTATGCATTACAGAACCCTAGTCGCACATACAGAAAGTGAGTGAGAGAGTGACAGGTTTCTTCTCTTCTCTTCACAGCTAGCACTGTGTGAGAGAGGCATGACTCCTATTTGCAGATGTTGGATGTTTGTGAGTCAGTTCATGTGGATACCGCAAAGACATCGTCACTGTTACGGTATTGATGATTCACACTACTTATTTTGATCACGCTTTATGAGGTAAACAATTTTAAAAACTCAGATTATGACTTTTTCGTATAAATCCTTGGTAGAAATTCTGTTTTTCGTTGCATGATATATCTGCAATTCTTAACACAATGCTCAAGTTAGTGTAATCACAAAGAGAAAAATGGATAAGAGTTATATGCCTACCTAAGGTGTGGACCCCCTTTTATATTGTGCGAGAATACTTGGGTAGCAAGTAGTCATGATCCTTATCATAAACACTAACTTTGTGGGATCTTAAGATGATTTCCCTTGGTAATGGATTGGCAGTATCTCCAAGGATTGTAATCCTTTACAACTAATTCCATTAGGATATTAAGAGGTGATTTCCCTTGGTGGGCTTTTTGGCCCACTGAACTTTGGTTGAAATTCAACTTAGAACATTACCCCTACGTTGATGCTTTAATGGGTGTCTTATGCTTTGTTTGGATGATGAGAGAAAATGGGAAGAGAGAAAATGGGAGGAGAGAAAATAAAGAGAAAATTACATTTTCTTTCTTATTGTTTGGTTGAACAGAAAAGTGAGAAGAAAGAAAATGAAAACTTTTCTTTCTCTTATTTGGTTGAGAAGAAAAGTGAGAAGAAAGAAAATGGAATTATATAAAATGACTAATGTACCCTTTATGTAATATAATAAATGAATTTATTTCTTGCTATTTGTTTTACTTCTCTAATGTAATAATTGCACCTCCTTTATTTACTTTGAACTGCAAATAAAAGTTCACATGTTTGATATTTTCCTATCCATGTAATGTAGCTTATCTAACGTCATTAGCTTTAGTTAATTGCAATGATTTGATAATCTATTTTGTCCAACAAGACACTACTTTATTATCAGTGATATATGTGCATATAGCCTCTACCACAACCCTTTGGTTTGTTACTTAATCGAGCAGAAGAATGAGCTAAAATAGTACATGACCCTGAAAATTAAATTGTTCATCTACAAGTGAAAAGATGATTTATTAAACTCATAGTCATAGTCCCATATTATTTTTTTTTGGTTTTAGTAAGTAGAAAATCATACAAGTAAGTACCAATAAAATATACTAAACACACACGTTAATTTCTTTCCTTCCACAACTTAAAAAATAGAAAGTAGAAAGAGAGATATAAAAGAAGAACTCATTTATCTCATTTTAATCTAGTATGCTTGACGTTTGTTTCTATATTTAAGTCTGACAAATGGAAGAAAATACAATTGTGAAAACCCTTATAACTGCAAAGATACCCATTCATCACTCATGTTATTAAACCCCAAGCAAAGCACAACATGAACTTTAATATATATAAGCTATGTATAAACAAAATAGTCTAATTGTTGAATAAGATTGGCACCTGTCAGTAGTAATTTATTTAGTCACCTAAACAGATTTGTTGAACCATATAGCAAAATCTCCAACAACAATAATTAAATTAACAATTTTTGATTCAAAATGAGGACTTCTATCATCAGTAAACCCTCTCATATGTATGATCGGCGATATCGCACTCGCCTCAAAATAGACTAGGATTTATGGAATATAGCATAGTGTATAACCTAGGTCATCTCCCAAGGACCAATTCGGATTTCTCAAGCATGTTAGAAGTTATCAATAAGTAGGGGGTTTTGTTCATTACAATAACAGAAAACGAATTCAAATTTTGAGAAAATCCAATTAAGGAAACACCAATCCAAGGTCTTTAATTCAAGTGGCAGAATTAATCATTGTTCAAAGAGAATGGAATTCTGTTGTTTACACCTCTGTTAATTCGAATTCAACTAGATAATCACCTAGAATTTCATCAACTAAAACAGAATCACAATCGCAATTCTTGATTAAGATTGATTTAGGAACAAATTCGAATTAACATAGATTATCAATCGATGATCTATTCTCCATTAGATTCAGATTAATCAACCCTAATCCTAACTCCAATTTCGAAATCATAATCAGAAATCAATTGAAGAAGGAGAAAAGGAAAGAACACAAATAGAATTTACAATTAAACAAGAGAACTCAAAACTCTAACCACAATCATTGAATTCCTTGGATTGATTGGAGCTTTAGCCTTCCATAGCCATTACGAAAATGCAGAGAAGATAGAAAAAAAAATGAAAATAGGAAAAAAGATGAAAAGAAAATAACCGTTTCTTCAATCTGAAAAGGTAAAACAGAAAACAATCTAAGAAGTGTTTTTCGGATTCTGCTTTAACCTATTTGTAACTGAAAAGTCTTCTCAAATTCCTAATCTACCCTTAGCCCAAACTGTAGCCCTCTGAATAATCTTTCCAGAGATATATCATTTGCCTTATTTGGGCTTAAATTGAGAGAGATAGGCCCAAATTAGTGAGGGAAGGTCCAAGCTTTGTGACAGCAACAACGTCCTAAATTTGAGGCCCAATTTCGCCTTGAATCCAGCTGAATTAGAAAAATTGCATTATACACCATATTGTAGATATTCATCTCAGCTTTCAGGGGACTCTAAGATCATCCAAATACGATATTTGTAGCCCAAGTTATGGCCTGTACAAGATAGAAAAGTCAAAATGAGCTAAAATCCAAAAATTAATGAAGTTTTTACAATTAAGCTCAATGAAGACCAATCATCTAAAACTCATCTACAAACATAATATTGGATACAATTAGCATCAATTAGGCCAAATATAAAGCAATAATGAATTGCTCAAAATTGATTGATCAAAATCCCCCACACTTGAACCTTTGCACTCTTGGGCAAAATTCAAAATTGAACCAAAAAGGGTTTCACCACAAGAACACAGAATCAACATGCCTTCCAATGAATTGCAAGAATGCAAAGTGGTGATCAAGATTCAAACATCCAAAGTATCAAGGAATCAAGACAAACATGAATATGTCTCTCAACATCTCAAGCAAGCAAGAAGACAAATCGAATCAAATGATGAACCAAAAGTGATAAGATCCTCACTAGGCATACTCTACTCTCAAGTGTTTAGGATTGTATTTACACTCAAGGCACCCATGAAAGCAAGTACTACCATAAGCTTGACAAGTCTCTAATTTTCACCACTTGAAACACATACAAATAAAGATCAAAAGGACTTTATTCAAGGTTGTAATGGGGCCAAGGCAAGGGAAGGAACAATATGGATATGGCAAGTTAAGCACCCAAGAGAATAAAAGAGTAATGAGGAGGAACTCAAATGACAAGTAATGCACATTCTCTTACTTTGATCACCTTTCCCTTTTGTTTTTACAACCTTTCTTGAATCGATTTTTTTTTATTTTTTTTATTTTTATTTCATTCTTCCTTTTCTTATCTTTTTTTTTATTTATTATTTTTCGTTTTTTTTATAATCTTGCATGCATATTACACATCAATTTTGTATAACCACCACACTTGAACTATCAACTGCCTACAAGTAAAACAGCTCCTCAAAGGAAATGAACCAATGCTCTCCCATTCCCTAAGGTATGGTAAAATCATGGTTTTTCACAAAGGCATAAAATGAGCTAAAGCAAAGAATAGGCAATTAGGCTCAAGGGGGGTAATCAAAGGGAAATGATGCAAGGTTGGCTATTTGGCCAAAGTAGCTAAACAAAGAAAGAAGGCCTCAATCATCTCAATACATGCATGTGAATAAGGAGCTTCAAAAAGAATCAAGTTAAGTTCTAGAGTACCAACAATCATGAGTGAGATCACACAAGAAAGAAAAGAGAATGGCATAATGCAATCCATCCATGTATAAGGTCCAAAATCTCACCAAGGACAAGCCTATCACAAATGATGCAACACTTTAATTCTCAATGCCAGCTTGCTAAACCAAAAATGTAAGAAAAATATTCACATCATGTCAAGAAACCTCTAACTAAGAATGATGAAATTATTCACAACCTGTACAAACCAAGATATTCAATGAAAGGCATGCAAAATATCAAAATGGAAACAAAAATAGAAATAAAACAAAATCCAAGAAATCAAAGAAAATTCAAAAATAGAAAAAAACAAAAAAAAGAAGAAAAATTAAAAAATTTCCCCCCCCCACACTTAAATCACACATTGTCCTCAATGGAAACATAAAGCAAAAACAAAAGACAGATATACATGTGAAATAAAAGAGCAAGGGAAGAAAACACCTATATCATGGTGGGAAGATTTGCACTTGGGGAAAGGTGGGCTTTGCCAAGGAGAGTTCCTCTACAGGTGCTGGGCTTGCAGGGCTTGCGGGGCTCTTAAGAAAGGGCTTAAGACGGTGGCCATTAACCTTGAAACTCTTATTGGTGGCTGCATGCGAAATCTCCACTGCACCATAAGGAAAGATGCTAGTGACAACAAAAGGACCATCCCACCTAGAACGGAGCTTGCCGGGCATGAGTTTAAGGCAAGAATTGAACAAAAGCACCTTTTGGCCAATGGAGAACTCCTTTCTAGAAATCATCTTATCATGGAAATGCTTAGTCTTTTCCTTATAGATCCTTGAATTCTCATAAGCCTCCAAGCTAAGTTCTTCCAGCTGTTGCAATTAAAGCTTCCTCTTTGAACTTGCTTAGTCAAATGCTAAGTTACAACTCTTCACTGCCCAGTATGTACGATGCTCTATCTCCACCGGAAGGTGACATGGTTTACCAAAGACAACCCTGAAAGGAGACATCCCTATAGGTGTCTTGTAAGCGGTACGATGAGCCCAAAGAGCATCTTCTAACCGGTGGCTCCAATCTTTCCTATTCGGCTGCACCATCTTCTCCAAAATCTGCTTGATCTCTCTATTAGAAATCTCAACCTGCCCGTTAGTTTGGGGATGATATGCAGTAGACACTCTATGCTCGACCCCTTACTTCCGAAACAAAGCCGCCAAAGTCTGGTTATAGAAATGAGTCCCTTGGTCACTAATGATAACACGGGGCACTCCAAACCTGCAAAATATGTTAGACCAGACAAAATCCATAACAACTCGAGCATCACTAGTCCTGGTGGCCTTAGCTTCCATCCATTTAGAAACATAATCAACCGTAAGCACAATATAAGAGAAACCAAAAGAAACAGGGAAAGGGCCCATAAAATCAATACCCCAAACATCAAAAACCTCGCAGAACAGAATGGGCTGCTGGGGCATCTCCTGCCTGCGAGTGATAGCCACTCCTGCTCTCTGGCACTGCTCACAAGTACTGAAAACCTGATATGCATCTCTGAAAATGGTAGGCCAGTAGAATCTAGAATCCAGCACCTTCCTAGTGGTCCGCTGTGGTCCAAAGTGACCTTCAACTAGAGAGGCATGACAGAAATGAAGAACGGACTGGATCTCATGGTCAGGTATGCATCTGCGAATCACCTGGTCACTACAAAATTTCCACAAATATGGATCATCCCACACATAATATTTAGCATCACTCTTAAGTTTAGCTTTCTGTGATCTAGATGCATGAGAAGGAAAAACAGATGCAACCAAGTAATTAACTAAATCAGCAAACCAAGGAGAAAGTGGTGTATCATGCAGCTGCATGAGCTGCTCATCTGGGAAGTCATCTCTGATAGGAGAAGGGTCAATAACTCCTTCTATCCTGCTCAAATGATCCGTCACCAAATTCTCCGCGCCACTCCTATCTCTAATCTCCAAATCAAACTCATGGAGAAGCAGCATCCATATAATCAATCTCGGCTTCGATTCTGCCTTCTTCAACAAGAATTTTAATGTTGCATGATCAGTAAAAACAACCACTCTAGAGCCAAGCAAATATGATCTAAACTTATCAAGTGTAAATACAATGGCAAGCAACTCTTTCTCAGTGGTGGTATAGTTAGCCTGTGTAGCATCTAAAGTCCGAGAAGCATATGAAATGACATGAGGAAGTCTGCTAACTCTCTGTGCAAGGACAGCTCCCAATGCGTAGTTAGACGCATCACACATGAGTTCAAAAGGAAGCGTCCACAAAGGTGACTGAATGATGGGAGTGGTGGTCAAAGCTCCTTTGAGGCAATCAAAAGCCTCTCTGCACTTGCCATCAAAATCAAAAACAACATCTTTCTGCAACAAGTTGGACAGCGGAAGGCCTTTTTGCTGAAATCTTGAATGAACCGCCTGTAGAAACCTGCATGGCCAAGAAAAGAATGAACCTCTCGCACGCAAGAGGGGTAAGGTAACTGGGAAATAACATCAATTTTAGCAGGATCTACTTCTATACCCTTCTGAGAGATGATATGACCTAAGACTATGCCTTGTTTTACCATAAAATGACATTTCTCATAATTAAGAACAATGTTAGTCTCAATGCACCTGTGCAAAACTCTATCCAAACTGTCCAAGCATGCATCAAAGGAGGAACCATAAACAGTAAAATCATCCATAAACACCTCAATGCAATCCTCTTAAAAATCTGTAAAGATACTCACATTCATCGCTGGAAGGTACCAGGAGCATTGCACAGGCCGAAAGGCATCCTCCTGTAGGCAAAAGTGCCAAAAGGACAAGTGAAGGTGGTCTTCTCCTGATCCTTTGGTGCTATATGGATCTAGAAGTACCCCGAAAAGCCATCAAGAAAGCAGTAGAAAGACTTTCCAGCCAGGCGCTCAAGCATCTGATAGATAAAGGGCAAAGGAAAATGGTCCTTTCTTGTCGCTTGGTAGAGCCGCCTATAATCAATACAAACTCTCCAGCTACTCTGCACTCTAGTAGGAATCAGCTCATCACGATCATTCTTCACTACTGTGATTCCTGATTTCTTTGGAACCACTTGAACTGGACTCACCCAAGCACTATCTGAGATAGGATAGATGATGCCTGCTTGCAGAAGCTTAGCCACCTCTTTCTTCACCACATCCAGGATCAAAGGGTTGAGTCGCCTCTGTGGTTGTCTCACTAGTTTAACACCATCCTCAAGTAGTATTCTGTGCATGCACATGGAAGGACTAATGTCAGGAAGGTTAGCCAAAGTCCAACCTATAGCTTTCTTATGCTTCCTCAATATTTGCAGTAGCCTTTCCTCCTGGTCAGCATGGAGGGCAGTAGAAATGATCACTGGCAGCTTCTTATCCTCCTCTAAGTATGCATACTTAAGGTGCTCTGGGAGTGGCTTAAGCTCCAGTGTAGGCGGCTGCACTACAGATGGAAGGATTCTGGTGGAAGTAGCTGTGTTTACATCCTGCAATCCAACGAAATCTGATTCAGAGGTACTTGCTATAATCAAACTACTGCATTCTGGCTCCATTAATTCTACAGCTGCACCACCATTTAATTGATCAGACCCCATATCTGTATCAGAATCACCATGTAAATAGGATGCAATCTCAGTACAAACACTGCACATTCCTGAAACAGTACAAGCATCACATGTGTAGGTATCAACAAAATCAGAAAAGAATGGAAGATTATCAGCAAAAAGCTTAGAAAAGCTATCATTAACTATATCAGCCAGCAAATCTATATGGAAAACTGAATGTTCTTCCATGGGGTGCTTCATGGCATCCAAGATGTTAAATCGAACCACATTATCTCCAAACTCCATGGAAAGAGTGCCTGCATGGACATCAATTTTGGTCCTGGCAGTTTTGAGGAAAGGTCTACTAAGAATGATGGGAGCCTTGCTGGATTCGGATTCTCCATCCATATCCAGAATGTAGAAGTCTGCAGGAAAAATCAAATCATTTACTCTAACAAGGATATCCTCAATGAGTCCAGCAGGGTATACATTACTCCTGTTTGCTAACTGAATGATGACTCCTGTATTCTGCAAGGATCCAAGAGCAAGAGAGTTGAACACTGACATAGGCATAACATTAATTGAAGCACCTAAATCCAACATGGCATTTTCGAATTTGTTACTGCCTATGGTGCATGGAATAGTAAAAATTCCAGGATCCTTGCATTTTTGGGACATTGTAGGCTGTATAAGTGCAGACACATTTCTTCCCATGCTGATCTTCTCATTTCCCTTGAGTCTCCTTCTATGAGTACACAAATCCTTAAGAAACTTGGCATATCTTGGAATTTGCTTGATTGCATCAATAAGAGGAATGTTCACCTCAACCTTCCTAAATGTCTCCAAGATCTCCCTATCTGTGTCAGTCTCATGAGTCTTCTTAAGCTGCATAACTCTCTGAGGGAATGGTAGTGGGATGGAATGCTCAGCAGTAATTGCAGGAATGAGGCCAGAATCTGTTTTTTTATTTTTGCTGCTACATGAAATTTCTGGTATGGCTTGCTTCTCCTTATCTAATTCATGTTACAACCCACAGTTTGGTGCATCAACAGTCTTACCAGATCTTAGAGTGATGGCACTCACATTCCTTAGATTCACCACAGTTTGTGCAGGAAGTTTATCAGAATCTTGTGACTGTAATTGGTTCATAGAACTTACAAGTTGGCTAATCTGATTTTCCAAATTCTGAATGGTAGCTTCTGTCCTCTGCTGAAACTGCAAGTTGTTCACTGCCATCTGTTTCATCAATTCCTCCAAGGTTGGCTCGGATTTAGGAGGTGCATTATTTGGCTGCTGCATATTTTGTTGCTGCATGAAAGGTGGCTGATATGGTCTGTTGGATCCTGCAGTGGACTGAAAGGGTAGCTGCTGCTGCTGCCTAAATTGAGTAGGGGTAGGCTGTGTAGAGTTATTCCCCCACCTCAGATTGGGATGATTTCTCCAGCCTGGGTTATATATGTTAGAAGACAGATCATAACTCGGTTGTTGCTGCTACTGCTGTTGAGGCCTGTTGTTATAGATGTTTGCAGCATAGGCTTGTGGGGTACCATCAGTATCAACTTCCTGTAGTGTAGGACAGGCCTCTGTGGAATGATCAGCAGAAATACAAATGCCACACACTCTGGCAGGAAAAACTGCAGCAAGCTGCTGATGTTGAGTCACAGCTAATTGCCTCACCAAGGATGCAAGGTCATTAATTTTGCTTTCCAATTTCCTGTGGTCTGCAGCATAAGTTGCCTTAATTTCGTGGACACCTCTACTCAATACCACTGAGTTACTTATGGTGCCAAATTGTTGGGAATTAGTGGCCATATTCTCAATCAATTCTCTTGCAGCCATAGGGGTCTTATCTACCAATGCTCCTCCACTAGCTGCATCAATCATGCTCCTATCCATAGGCAGCAAACCTTCATAAAAATATTGGATCAGTAACTGGTCACTAATCTGATGGTGAGGACAGCTTGCACACATCTTTTTGAACCTTTCCCAGTATTCAGATAATGGTTCTCTGTCAAACTGCCTGATGCCACATATCTCTTTTCGGATTGATGCAGCCCTTGATGCTGGAAAGAATTTCTCCAAAAACAGTCTCTTAAGATCATTCCAGCTAGTCACAGATCTCGGATGCAAATAATACAACTAGTCCTTAGCAACATCCTGTAATGAGAAAGGGAATGCTCTAAGTTTGATGTGATCTTCGGAGATGCCTTGAGGCTTCATGGTAGAACACACAATGTGAAACTCCTTGAGATGCTTATGAGGATCTTCTCCTGCATGACCATTGAACTTAGGCAACAAATGGATTAGTCTAGATTTAAGTTCAAATGGAACATCAACATCAGGATACTGAATGCATAAAGACTGATATGTAACATCAGGAGTAGCCAGCTCCTTCAAGGTTCTATTATCCATAATCTCAGTATGCTCAGTAGAATCAGAATTGAAGGATGGATCAGTGACAGAATGTGCAGAATCAGAAAATTCAGAAGCAGAATCACTAGTATGATAAGTATGTGAAGAATCACTACTTCCTATATGCTCAGCAAATGCAGAATCAAATCTATTGAACCTATGCAAGGTATGAAAAGTTCTATCTATCTCAGGATCAAAATTATGCAAATAACCAGGATTGGACCTAGTCATATAACATGCAAAACTCAAAAAAAGCAAAACAGCAAAATGAAGTATCCAACACTAGAAATGCACCAAAATAAATCTATTTAACCTATCAAATGATTTTTAAAAAATATGGGACCACCACACACTTAAAACTACACTAAAATGGAACTAAAAAATGCAATGAAAAATCTTCAAAAAATGAAAAAGTGGTCTAAATGAAGGATTTAGGGCAAGATAGGGTGTTGCTCACAGCAAAGCGTGAGCCTTGTGGAGAAGGTCATTTTCCTTCAACCCACCAATTTTCAGCTCAATCGGAGCTTGTTTGCTCCCTCAAAAATTACAAAAATGCTATTGTCTCACCTAAAATTGCTCAAAAACCCTACCAAACGATGGATTTTGCCCAAATTACGCAGGAATAATCCTTTTAGGATCTGTTTGCTTAGAATGATGGTTTACCTTTGGAGACCAAGTTTCAGCTCAAGACTCCATCGCAAGTACAATTCCTGTCTACTAGTGCCTTTTTGGATTCAGAAAAATGGGAGCAAAGTGAAACTCAAAAGTGAAAGTGGAGGTAAAACTCAAGAATGAAGAAGAGAACTTTCAAATATCAATAATGAAGCATATGGATGATCAAATGCAGCAAAATGACATGCAAAAGCCGAATCTAGTGCAAGGAGACCAATGGAACAGTAACCGCAGCAAGGTTATGCAACAAATCGGGTTATGCAACTCAGCAGATTATGCAGGAAATTTTGCAGCATATGAATGTGTTATTTGTGCAACAGAAGTATCAATTGTGTTTAGTGAAGCAATGCACATTCACAGGAGTCATGAAATGCAGCAAAAACCCAATGGAATAATAAACAATCCAATGGAACAGTAACACGAAAATCTAATGAACTGCAAAATGCAATGCAACAGATTTATACCAGAATTGAACAATGGTGTGTTGCAGTAGAAAAACACAATGGAACAACAGAATTTTGCAGAAGAGCAAAATTCTGCAGAATTATGTAGAAGAACAGAATTCTGCAGCAGAGCAGAATTATGCAGCAGGATCAGTAGCAGAATCAGTAGAGTAGAAGAATCAGTAGAAAAAATAGCAAAATGCACTTAAGGACTTCCAGCAAAGTTGATCACGAATGCAGAGAAATTAGCAACAATTAGGAACTCCTAATAAACCTAAGAAACCGAAAATCGGTCCCCGGCAACGGCGCCAAATTTTGATCGGCGATGTCGTACTCGCCTCAAAATAGACTAGGATTTATGGAATATAGCATAGTGCATAACTTAGGTCATCTCCCAAGGACCAATTCGAATTTCTCAAGCATGTTAGAAGTTATCAATAAGTAGGGGGTTTTGTTCATTACAATAACAGAAAATGAATTCAAATTTTGAGAAAATTCAATTAAGGAAACACCAATCCAAGGTCTTCAATTCAAGTGGCAGAATTAATCATTATTCAAAGAGAATGGAATTCTGTTGTTTACACCTCTGTTAATTCGAATTCAACTAGATAATCACCTAGAATTTCATTAACTAAAACAGAATCACAATCGCAATTCTTGATTAAGATTGATTTAGGAACAAATTTGGATTAACATAGATTATCAATCGATGATCTATTCTCCATTAGATTCAGATTAATCAACCCTAATTCTAACTCCAATTTCGAAATCATAATCAGAAATCAATTGAAGAATTAGAAGAGGAAAGAACACAAACAAAATTTACAAATAAACAAGAGAACTCAAAACTCTAACTACAATCATTGAATTCCTTGGATTGATTGGAGCTTTAGCCATCCATAGCCATTACGAAAATGCAGAGAAGATAGAAAAAAAAATGAAAATAGGAAAAAAGATGAAAAGAAAATAACCGTTTCTTCAATCTGAAAAGGTAAAATAGAAAACAATCCAAAAAGTGTTTTTCGCATTCTGCTTTAACCTATTTGTAACTGAAAAGTATTCTCAAATTCCTAATCTACCCCTAGCCCAAACTGTAGCCCTCTGAATAAGCTTTCCAGAGACATCATTTGCCTTATTTGGGCTTAAACTGAGAGAGATAGACCCAAATTAGTGAGGGAAGGTCCAAGCTTTGTGACAACAACAATGTCCTAACTTTGAGGCCCAATTTCGCCTTGAATCCAACTGAATTAGAAAAATTGCATTAGGCACCAGATTGTAGATCTTCATCTCAGCTTTCAGGGGACTCTAAGATCATCCAAATACGATATTTGTATCCCAAGTTATGGCCTGTACAAGATAGAAAGGTCAAAATGAGCTAAAATCTGAAAATTAATGAAGTTTTTACAATTAAGCTCAATGAAGATCAATCATCTAAAACTCATCTACAAACATAATATTAGACACAATTAGCATCAATTAGGCCAAATATAAAGCAATAATGAATGGCTCAAAATTGATTGATTAATGTATTCCATAAAAAACCATGTCAACATCATCACATGACATACATGATTACAACTTGTACATGAATAATACTGAATATAAAGCCCCAAATATTTAACACTGACAGTTCTACTGACAAAAAACATGGCATATTTCAAAATCAATTTTATCAACAATTAACCATGAAAGTTCTGTCATCGGCTGTACAACAATCATGCCCCACCCTTGCGAGTACCATCCACTAAAACATTTGCTTCAAAATCATGGAGAAACATTGAAAGTTCTGCACAAGTTGAAAACAACAATTAATATAAATAAATGGTCATACAACAAGCAAATAAATCGATAGTGGTGAAAGGCTTATGATGGCATAAACCGAATACCAGCTTCGTTCATAATTTGAAAAAGAGCCTCTAGTCGCATTTGAGGAGGCACTCCAAAAAGTTCTCGTTTCTTTTGTTCATTTCCACAGAGAAATCGATAACACTGCATTTGGTATGGATCTAACACACCTAAATCAGCCAATAAATCCCATACATCTGATTCACTATAATGGTGAGGCATGCTTTGCTGCATGATGATTAGCCCTTTTTCAGTAATTTCAACCTGTCTTCCAGCCACTGTAACTTGCCTTTCAACCACTTCATGCAGTTTATCCGCAACAAAGTTCCTCTCCTTCATAACTTCAACTAATGAATTAATTCCCAAGGCAACCGTCTCATACTGAGCCTCCACCAAATCAACCATGTGAGCTTTACGCTTAGTACCACGTGAGGATGAAGTCCCACCTATTTGATTAGATTGACCATAAGTAGGGTTAAATTGATCCGAATTGGCAGCTGAGTGTGGGGTGTTATTTCCCATATTTACATCAGTATCAGTCCCCCCAACAGCTTCAAATGAGTTATTTAAATCAATAGTTTACCTTTCCCATTGTTTGAGCCTCTGTTTTGCAGTTGTGGCATTTTTACCGGTAGCTCTATTAGTACCAAACATCTCCTTCAGTATGTCATAATGCTTAATTTGCATTCTTTTCCATTTTGCTGCATATGGTTTATCCTAAGAATGAAAAAAAAATATGTTTAGACAAATAATTACAATAAACCAAACCTTTCATAAGCTAAATGAACATCAATAACTAAAAAAAATAAATGAAAAATAAATAAATTTTCCCTTTCTTCATTACCTTGATTAAATCTTCCCAAACTTCTTCCTCAGCTTCAATTTTTTTTGTTATAGGACTCCAAGAAAACCCACTTAAACTGTTAAATAGATCATATGCCTCTGCAAAATGATCTTTCAAAGTCTTCATTCTATTTTTTAAATGTTGCTTTGTAATGTGCGGATTAATTTCTATTCTTAGGACCTGTACCACATTGGCATATGCTTCACTCGTCCATGAGCCATCTTGTTTATTGCCCTTCGTAAATTGTTCTATAAATGCATTCAATAATGTGTGGTCCATATCATCAGACCATCGCATATTGTCTTTAGAAGGATGATTAGTGTCTGTTGCAACTTTCTTTCCCCTAGTCATCTTTAAACCTGCAAGATACCTCAAAAGACACATAAAGAACTATATACAATGATTATATTTTCAATTACAAGGTATATCCAAATTACATAAAAATTTAACTCAGGTAAAATATTAAACTAACCAAATATAATAATAGCATTCAAATTACAAGCCATAACCTAATTATTAAAGTAAACACAATACATAATACTTCACCATATACACATCATCTAAATAATATAACATGGTACATTAAAGTATACATTTAAAACTAATTGTCACACTTAAGCTTGGTAAGCATTCCATATTTCAGCTGCAATGTTATCTCTTAAAATTGCTCCTTGCCTATAGTCCTCATCACGTGGTTGGTGCGAAACTGGTTGTGATCTATCTATATCTTGTTCTAGTAACTCCCGATCTACTTCAACAATCAAGAACTCATCAATATCAATACTCATTAAAAAGTTATGCAATATACAACAAGCTAGAACTATGTCTATCATTGTTTTAAATGAGTAATGTGGTTCGGTGCCACTAGCTATAATTGGAAATCTTTTCTTTAGAACTCCAAAAGTTCTTTCAATCACATTTCGCAGTGAAGCATATCGGTGATTGAATAGTTCTTTAGTATTTTGTGGGCCACGCGATGAATAGTCCTTCAAATGATAACGAACACCTCTGTATGGTGTAAGAACCCCACGTTTTAGCATAAATCCACCATCCCCTAGATAGAATTTCCCTACAAAGATTATATACACATTATGTACTAACATGTCACATAATTTGATCCTAATTTAATATATTATAATTATTCAATACATTAATGTGTCACTAACCTTCTGGAATTCTAAGTTGGTCTTCCTTACTTAAAGCATTTTTTAAAATTCTTGAGTCAGATGCTGTTCCTTCCCACCCAAGTAACACATATGTGAATTTCATATCAAAATTACATGTAGCAAAAATATTTTGGGTGGGATAGTCTTTTCTTCCACGAAATCGAAGGGTCTCAGCCCTTGATACCTTCACACGAATATGTGTTCCATCTATAGCTCCAATGCAATCCTTTTTTAGTCAATAATTTCAAATGTTAGCAATATACTACCATGTTGACTACATGCATGAGGGTAATTATAAGTAAATAAAAAAATCATTACCTTAAAGTAAGGATAAAATCTGCTATTGCTAAGTATTTGTGGAGGGACATCCCTACCAGAAGGTTGCACAAGGAACTCTTCCTCTAATGAAATGACAGCACGTAAAACATTGTGAAAGTGACGACTCATTGTCTCCCCTAAACGAAGGAAGAAGAAAGAGACAGTTCTATTTTTTACGTTATGGCCTAAAATGTGTAAGAATTTAGCAACTTGCTCCTCAACTGTAGAGCGTATTGAATCTTTTACTCTACCGGTTGCTCTTAATTTCTCACATAAATGCATAAATGCTCTAGGGCCCATACTTATGACATCCCGACATTTTTCTATCTCTAGTAGTTGTCTCATTAATTGAAGACGCCTACTTTCTCTTTCAGAATTTCCGTCACTAATTTGATTTGGTCTAAAACTTGACAACAACTGCAACAAATGTAATGCATGCACAATATAACATAATAGAACTACAACACAAATGTGTTGCCTCTTATCCAACTCTTTTCTTACATGACTTAAGATTTGCACCTCGGGAGGCAAAGCAAAATTAATCATTCGCTTTACTTGCAACTCCACGTCATTTATGTCTTCTGTGCCATCTTCAAAATTCACGTCTTCAATATTTTTGGAAGTCATTTATGTCTATATATATATATATATATATATAAAGCCTTGATTATGTATTGTGATATGAATACGCAAAAACAAAAATCAAATAGTCGATATCAACAAACAATTGGAAGTAAGATTAACAAGTTTAATATACATTAACATACGCATCCCAACAAAAAAATTTGTTATCAATGTCAGAACAGTTGTCAAGATTAGACCCATAGTAGTTGAAGACAATAATTGCAAGTCAAGAGAGAACATGTTATGTTTGGTTCTTTTAGGGGTAGTGGATGAATTAATTACAAGGTTCAAGAAGGTTGAAACAGGGACAAAATGCAGTTGAAAGACAAAACAGGGACATTTTTCTACATAATCAAGAGATGCGGCCCCTAATACAATGTCAACAACCCAAGAAAAATGTAGTAAAGTGTAAAGTTATAAGAAGAAAATAATAATTTGGGAAAAAACAAAACAAAACCAATTGGTGAAACTGAAACCCATAAATGAGTATGCTATCTGTTACACGTATCTCACATATGAAAGAAGCAAACCAATAGATAGGTAACTAATATGCATGACTGCATGAGCAAGCAAAAAGTACAATTAATGAAGTAAGGAGTCACCACTATAAAACCAGTTCTACAGTCATGTCAATTTCCTTACACAAATGACAACAATTATACTTTTTTTTAAAAAAAAATTAGAAAGTTGGTGGGACTAAAATGTTAAAGTTCCCAAAAAATGAATCTACATTGCCCACACGGCACTGCTTGTAGTGCTGCCCAAAAAATATAACAACAAGGAATCAAATTTCATATCATCTTACTATGTCAATCATAAATATAACAATAACGAATTCTTTGTTTTTTTTGTTACAACAATAACGAGTTTTTACTATTCCTATTTTTTATGTTATCCAAATTCAATACCCCACTTTCACTCTCTCTTGCAACTTCTAAATTGAACAATGACTAAGGCAGAGGCAGCTACAATGTTATCTACTCAATTCTCTACAATCAGCCAAATCGGTTAATCTATTTCTAAAATTGATGTATAATAGCCATTGCCTACTACCAAAAATATTTATCTGGGAAAATATACTTGAGGAGGCACCTTTGAAAACCATTAAAGTGATTAAACCAATAGCAGTTTCAGAACAGAAGGGTCCACGTGAAAGTCTAGGGGTTTCAGTGTGGTCAAAACTAAGGGCCCAACAAAAGAAAAAAAAAAGGCCCTATAACAAAGCTACACAAAACATAAACACCTACTCCAGATTTCATAGATTAACTTGTTTGTCTCTCGCATACATAGACACTCACCTAAAACATTTTGGCTTTTCCCTTCAATTTTCTGCCTAATTTTGGCTTCGAAGCAAGCATACAAAAAAACTACATGTTCAAACCAAAAAAAAAAAATAGGTAGTTTACTTGGTTCTAGGGAATGATGTCCTATTAGATCTAAGGCACAATGAGAAGTGGAGTTGTAGGGGATCTAACCCCCACCACATAATCAAAGACCATGAAAAATATCAGTTGAGCTATGTTCTGCTTCTACTGCCAACAACTATCATTTTTTATTCCTTTTGATTTCTTTCTTTATTAATTGGAGGAACTATTATCTGTTATTAATAATCAGACTCCACTTATCAGTAATGTAGCATTATATCGTCAAACATATTCACAGAGCAAAACAAATAACGAAACAAAGTACTCGTTTATCATAGTTTGATTTCCAAAAACAAAAATTGAAAAAAATGCTGAATAAACATAGAACTGAGGTGGGTGAAGACCTAATTGCATTTTCTTACCAGAAAGTCAAAACTAGTGGCTGAGAGACGCGGAGGAGATAGGCGGCGAAGTACAACTAGCACGGCTGAATCTACACAGGGGGCTTCGATCTGAGCTCTGCCGTCGGGTCTGAGCAGATCGAACACGAACGAGCACGGACGCCGCAACGGAGGAGATACGAGCAAGAATGCCGCAACGGAGGAGCCACGAGCAAGGGTGTCGCACGACTGTAGCTGCGCGACTGACTTGGATCTGAGCGGAGCCTGCACCACGGAGCAACGACGCCGCACGACGGGATGAGAGGAGAGACAACGGCGCCGACCCATGGCTGGACGGAGGAGAGACAGTGGGCCTGGCGTCGGACGACAGGGAGAGGGAAGACAATGAAGGGGGTATGAGTAGACTTACGAAAGAGAAGAAAAAATAAATGCAGAAGACTGAAATTGAATGAAGGTATGGTGATAATTTACACTTACACCTCTCACTCTCTTCCGTTTTCTCCACACCGAAGGAGAAAAAATTTTAAATAGGATTCACAATATTTTTTTTTTCTTTCTTATTTTCTTTACATATTGAAACAAAAAAATATTTTTTTATTTTTTTTCTCTTATTTTTTTTCTATTCATTTTTTCTTAAAATAAACTAACATAATGTTAATGTCACCCTTCCCCCGGTAGAATGAGAACCTCGAAGGCTTATTGCCTCTTTGTCGATTGCCACATCGAGCACCTAGGTGAGAGGTGGACATCATAACCAATGGTTGAAAGCGATGTCACAAACCTAGAAGTTCGCTCCAAAAGTCATGGCCCATTGAGTTGGTGAGCTGAATTTAGCCTAGAGTTGAGCTAGCCTCGAGGTGCTTGTATACGTGTTTCGATATGAGTTACTTGTATGTTGTCTATTAAACTTGTCCTAGGGGCTTTGCTTTACTCGAGACGTTTCGACTGATGGCGTGAGGCATTATGTCAACGTAAAAATATGTTCACGCCACGTGTCTGAGGCATGTGCAATCTTGCGGAGTATTTGCTAGGGGTTTACACTTCGTAATCATTTTAAACTGTTACATAATTACCATCCTACCCATGAGTAGGTAGTTGGTGGTTACAAATGGTGCATTTGCCTATAAATAAGTACGTGATAAGGCCTTTCCTTCTTTATCTTTATTTTCTCAAATCATCTTAATTCCTCAGTTTAGAGATGGTAAGGTTTCCCAAGCTTTGGGTTTCCGGTGACTTCCTGTGGTTGTTTTCGTATTTTCAGCAACTCCATCTGAACAATTGGGTCTTTAACCACTGTTTCAAGATAGTGTGTTGACTTTTTGGCTTTCTAATCTCAACTCGAGTCTTCTTTTTTCTGTGCTAAGAAGGACTAGTGGAGAAGGAAAAGTAGGGTGGATCTCTATTAGGGCTTACCTAGGCAAGAACTATATTGAATTGTGTGATGAGTCTTACAAAGATTTCAAAGATACGTTCTTCCACCTTGAAGCTGAGCATGGTTATAATCCTTTTTTCTTCATTTTGGAAAGTGAACTTATCATATTCCATTATTGGCTCAAAACGTTTAAGAAGTCGGACACGAAGGAGTCTGAGTTGTCGAACCTCGATAAGTGGATCATCCACTTTTTCTATAAGAAGACGAAGAAGGAGACCATTTGGTGCTCTGTGGTAATCAATTTGCTGGAGAGCGACGTGGTAGCCATATTGGGTGAGCTTCGACTTTTATATCCGATGTGATATATATTAGCAAGTGGCTTTTGAAGGAGAAAGCGCCCATCGCTGTTGCTAGGATAGGGATAGCAAGTGGGACCTTAACAGTTGCTGCTTTTGAACCAAGTTCGGAATCCTTTGGACAAGTTTCACCCTTCCAGCATTAGCACAAAAGTAGCAAGAAGGCTAAGGAGAGTCGACTAAAGAAGCCCTCAACTGCAATGTTGGAGCCAAGGTTTTAAATCTCGGTCGCGGTCCAGGTCGCGGTCGCGTTGCGGTTTTTGCGATTGCGGGCGTTGCGAGTCTGCGATGCAGATTACATCATTGCATACGTGAATTAACACAATTTAGCGTAAATTAGATTAAATTATCTATTTTATTATAGAATGTATCATAACTAATAATTTATAATTTTTTTTATTAATAAGAGATATCCAAAAGTAATAAATTAATTGACCAATATTAAAACATAAATAAATTAGTAACTACTCAACATAAATAAATCAATACCTGCTTTCATATATTTAACAAAATTCATATATAAATGATTACTTCAACATAAATAAATCAATACCTGCTCATATATTTAACAAAATTTATATATAAATGATTACTTCAACATAAATAAATCAATACATGCTCATATATTTAACAAAGTTCATACATGAGTGATTACCTCAACTTCAACATAAACAAATCATTAGCTACTAATATATTAAACAAAGTTCATACATGAGTGATTACTTCACCACATGGTAGAATGACGTCTGGATCATAACCTCCACTTTCACTTTGGTTATCATTATATCCTGCTCACAAAGACATTTAATCAAAAAATCCTAAATTTCTTGGTGGTTCCATTTGTTGTTGTTGATCATAGGAAACATGTGATGAGGGATACTAATAAGGCTCTTGGTAATTCATGAAAGACTGATAATATGGTGGGGCTGGCATAGGTGGATAGTAGCCATGAGACATGTAAGAAGGATGCTGATAATATGGTGGATAGTTGCCTTGATTGCCTTCAGATGATGCACCAATACCAAAATCACCAAAGGATTGCGATACACTAGATGAGGAAGAATCATCTAACATAGCATTTTCACGCCTTCTGTTTTTCCTAGGTTGGGATCCACCTCTACTACTACTACCGATTACATCATCAGAAGGATCTACATCCACCTCCATCCTATAATTTGTCATGTCAATCATGAGATTTTGATCACGTCTGAAGTATGGTTCTTCCTGAAAAGAATGATACGACCCTTCACCTCCTTCTTGACTTTGTTCTGTATTACCACCACTACCAGTGTTATTACTTGGTGGACTTAATCCACTATCATGACCTTGACTAGGTGTTTCACTTGAATCTGAATCATCTCCACCAGCTATTCCTTCACCATCATCATCAGAATCAATAGGGAGCCATTCTGAGTTTTGGATCCCATCCAATAATGGTCCTTCTCTCTCCTCAAGCCATGGAGATAAAGGATCTTCTTCCTGAAATATATAATCAAGATTAATAGGATTGAAGCTAGCATCAATCTCTTCTTGACTTCTCCTCATAGAATCTCTCTTTCTCAGCTTCATGTTGTAAAATGTAAAGACAAGCTTCTGTAATTTCTGGTACTTCAATCTATTTCTCGTCTTTGTATGAATATAGCTAAATGTACTCCAATTTCTCTCACAATTAGAAGCTGAAGTTGTTTGGCTGAGAACTTTTATAGCTATGCATTGAAGCTCAGGAGCACAAGATCCATATATCATCCACCATTCAGCTGATTAAATAAACAATTGTCCATTAACCATTATTATATATATTAATAAAAAAAATAAAAGGTAAAAAACATCTTGCACTTACACATCAAACACCAAAAACTACAAAATCTTACCAGGATTCATTTGTGACCAAGCTCTTTGAGCTTGTGTTGTACCAAATGTCTCTTTCTTATCTCGAAAAAGTAACAACTACAAGTACCAATAATTCATATAAGTCTTCAAAAACTATAAGTTTCTAAACATTAACATATCACCGTTTGGTTCTTAGATGACAAATTATGATATATTTCAAAATCTTAAATGCAAATTAATTCACCTGGTTGATAGCTTTGATTTGATGATCAATGTTTGCCTCCAATTTGCTTATTACTTTTGTAGTTCCATCCAAGGTTTCTCTTGCTACATCTCTTCCATGTTCAACTCCAAATTGAAGTTGAGGATTTAGAAAATAACCTTATGAATAAAAATAATAATAATTAGCATCTCAAAATCAAATATAAGCATTTGAAAAAAATTTAAATTAAATATATTGATATACCTGCAGCATGCAAGTCAGAGTGCATGAAGAACCATCTTTTGTCAATGATCTCATTATATTGAGTATGATAACGACAATTTTTTTGAATGGATTGCTTTGCTCTATCAATTGCTTCATAAACAAAGCCCATTGTTGGTTTGTCATCACCATCCACCAATCTCAAAACCTTGACAATTGGCTCAAATACCTTTATAATATCACTGGCCTTACTCCAAAAATCTTTGCTCAAAACAATTTTTTTAGCTTCATATGCAGGTCCTGATTTCTCCTTTCCCCACTTAGATTTTCTGAATTCCTCAGACTCAAACATATTCCTCAAAGCATGTTTTTGCTTCACAATTGATTCAACCTGCAAAAACTGTGTTGCGAAACGAGTGATTGTTGGACGAATAATTTCCACCTTACTGTATACTTCTTCATAAGATTTTGTCCAAATGTGGTTGTAGATAAATAAAGTCACTTTCTTTGCATCATCTAGTATCTTTTGGACATTAGATTTTTTTCCAATATCTTCCAAACACAAATCTAAGCAATGAGCTGCACATGCGACCAATAAAGATGTGGTCTTTTCTCCATCAATTTCAAACCAAGACTTTTAGTGCCTTCTCATTATCGGTGACCACTTGGACAACATTATCTTCTCCGACTTCCACAACTTTATCAAGAAGCTTAAAGTAATAATCGGTGTTTCTACTTGGGAACATTAGAAGCATCAACAGATTTTAAGAACACTGTTCCATTCTTTGCAATACACTAGGAAATTCATAATGTGCATGTGATTTATGCTATTTGTCCAAACCATCACACATTATTGTCACCCCTTTTCCTTCCATGTTGGTTTAAGTTCTTCATCTATATACCGTCTCATAGGTGATATTCCTTTTCCAAGTACACCTCGAAACCTCATAAGAAGTAGGAAATTTAACTCCTGGTCCCAACTCTCTGCCTTCAGTGAGTAAAATGTGTAGCCATGGAGAATTGCATAAGTTCATAGGAAGACGCTCATATATTATCAATTTAGAGACCGCTTCTGCTAACTTATTTCTTAGTGTTTTCATCATGCTTGTAGTAATTTTGGTCTGTTTCATACTTTTACTTCTAGTCAAATCAACATCCACTGACCTCAATCTGCGTTCAAGATCGCTTGGTTGTTGTTGACGAGAAGCTCCGCTACTGCCACCGGCATGAGAGCTGCCTCCACCTTCATATATAGAATCCAATCTTCCAGTTTGTTGTCTAAATCTTTGTCTGTCTTCCCATTGTCTCTGTGATACAATGCTTTCTTCAGTAGCTTGCCTTATAACCCTGTCTTCATCAAGAAAACCTTCAATATCATCATCTTCATCTCCTCTTAAACGTGCCACAAGTTCTTCTTTTCTCTTTCTAAAGTCAATTTTCTTTGCTTTATTATCCAACAAAAGCTTCATCATATTTTCTCTGACAAAAGTTGAGACCCTAGCACAACCTTTAACTTCTCCTTGCATGTGTGCAAGATGTTCTTTCAACCGAGTAATTCCACCCGTTAACACTCGCCCGAAATTTGCATTGTACATTATTTCTGGTTTTACCAGTACAAGTCTTCCAAAGTGCCAACCAATATCTTCACTTGGAGCACCTTACGCTTTACACATTGGAAATTCTTCTCTGGCGGCATTGTTTAACCAACCTACATATAAACAGATATGTGTTTGTAATTTTTTAAAATAAAATCAATGATAAATTATATAATTAAAACTTAAATATTATAACATATACTTTAAGCTAATTCTTAAAATTTGTTAATTAACAAGTTAATTGAAAATAAATTTTAATTTAATTCTTAAAATTTTCTAAATTTCTCTAAGAATTTATAACACAAAATTTTTCTCTCATCCTCAATTTTCTATTTTAAATCTTTAATTTTCTTTCCATAATCTTAAATTTTTCACTTTTTAACTAATTTTTTTACACATTCTCTCAATTTTTTCTCATTTTTCACAAAATTTCCGTTCCCCCTCATTCCCCCCCCTCATTTCGACTTCCTCCACGGTTTCTTTCTTTTTTCCCCATTTCCCATAATTTCCCCCCCCCCGTCATCTTCCTTCCCTCTGTTTCTCACTCACCACACCAGGTCCGTCCGTCCCTCTCCCTCATCTCTCGAAATTCCTCTTCCTCCATTTCCCGTTCCCTCACTCCCCCTCCCTCCCTCCCTCCAAATTTCCCCTCTCCCGTTCCCTCACCCATGATAGCCTTCCCCTTTCCCATTCGGTTGCTCCTCCTCTCCTCTGTTTTGAGCTCACGTCAGCCATGGCCGCACGGAACAGGGCACGACACAGCAACGACCACCCACACCCAAATCAACAACAACCACACACAAATCAACCATGGATAGGATGGGTTACCTGAGATCTGAGCTGTTGCAAGCCTGCAACTTCAAATCGAAGAAGAACAGAGCTCCACGCCTCCAGATCTGAGCTGCTGCAACCTGAACCGAGATGCGGCGGCAGAGATGGGACGGCAGAGACGCGGCGGCAGAGACGCGACGACAGAGACGCGGCGGCAGAGATGAGGAGAAAAATGGGTGTTTGAGTCTCTCAACAGGTTAGAATTCTATTAGGGTTGATTTGGTGTTCTTCTCTGTTCTGTTTTTTGCCTTTTATACCGAGAAAAATGGAACGGAACGGTGTTTGTCCTGTTGGAAGTCCTGAGATTTGAACGGAGGTGTGTTGCGGCGGAAACGCCGTTACATTTCGTCCGTTGCGGCCGCAACGCCGTTCCGTTGCGGCCGTCGCGCGTGAATCTCAAGCTCAGCCGTGTCACGGGCTGAAGCGGTACCGGCGGCCGCCGCGACCGTTTTGTCGCGGCCGCTACAGTCATCTCGGACCGTTTTTTGAAACCTTGGTTGGAGCCTATATTTGACCTCGCTACAGAGGACCTACTTGAGGGCAAAAGTGTACCAGTAATGTTGAGTTCCTCAGTTTCAATGTGGGGTAATTCTTTTTATGTTGTGAGGCACGTGGATGCCTTCTCCAAGACCCAAACGTAGAGAGAACAAAATAAGCTAACTCGTCTCTTGACTCGTCTCACATTCAATCTATAAAAACATGAGATGGGATAAATTAGTTTATTTTAAAAAAATAAGTTGAAAGAGTTAACTCATCTTATTTTAGGATAGGTTGACGGGTTGACTCGTATAAAGAAAAAAAAAATAAGTGAGTTGATCTTAAAAAATAAAATAAAATATATAAAAAATTAAAAAAAAAAATTATAAAAATTAAAAAATTATAATTTATAAAAATTAAAAAAATAAAATAAATTTAGTATCATACTTATAAAAATATCACAAATACAAATAATAAGATTATTTTATAATACTTTTTTAAAAAAACTCAATTCGGCAGATCAACTAGCACCCGCCCCGCTTAACCCGCGAGTTATGGGGGACGGGTTATACGGGTTGAAAATTAAAAATAAATTAAAATCTTGAATCCAATCCGTAAAAAAATAACGAATTGACAGACTAACCCAACAGGTTAAATTCGTTTTGACACCTCTACCCAGACGACGTCACCACTTTAAAGAAGGTGGCCTCTAGTCGGCTTTTTCTTCACGGGGAAAGATTTGGGCTGCAAGTGGCCAACTTGTTCTGCTATGTAGAGGCCACGATTCTATACGTCAAGAAGATGGTGATTCTAGTGTTCGATCTCAAGTTTCTTTAAGAGTAGAGGTCTACTTGGAATAATAGGAAAGCAGAATTAGAGACTGAGGTAGCCGACTTGCACTCTCGACTAAAGACGACTGAGGATACCGCTAAGGCGGCTTCGAGCCAAGTTGAGACTCGGAAGAAGCAGACGGAGAAGGCTAAGTCCAAGGCCTTGGTTCTTGAGAAGGACAAGTTGGATCTCGATGTCCATGTTTCAGAGCTCTAGAAGGATCTAGCAGACAAGAGCCACTCTTAGGCTAAGGAGAAAGATGATCTGGTTAACAAATGGAATGCGACTAACTGCGACTCCTTCAACAATTCCATCGAGAAGGTGTTATGCCTCCACCCTGACTTGGATCTCCCTACGACCAATGAGATGAAGGAGATATGGGATGGCCAAACCATTGTTGACATCAAAGATAATGACAAGGAGGATATTAAGGAGTAGGATGGCAACGATATACGCGAACCGGTTGAAAATATCGAGGTGCTACCTTCCAACTAGGACGCTCCCACATCCTGTTCCCGATGGTCCCAGGGTTTGATTTCAAGCTTATGTTTTTCTTTTTGTTTCGTTTGGTCCTTCTTAAATTTGTAAGGGCAAATCTCTCACGTAGGGTATCTATATATTTACTCCATGTTTTGAACTTCTTTTTGTTTTATCTCTTATTCTCTAAATGTGTAGGGTTGTGTAGACTTGACTAGGGATCCAGTATCACTTTATTCCAAAGTTTGGAACTCGATTCCCATACTTAGGTTTTAAACTTAGGGAACCAACATCCTTTTTTTTTCCGAAGTTAGGAAATCGATTCCCATACTTGGTTTTTAAACTTTGAGGGTCCAAGATCCCTTCTTTTTTTTTGAAGTTAGGAACTCAGTTACCATACTTGATTTTTAAACCTAGGGATCTAATGTCCTTTTTTCTGAAGTTGGGAACTCGATTCCTATACTTGATTTATAAACTTTGGGATCGAATGTCCTTTTATTCCAAAGTTGGGAACTTGGATCCCATGTTTGGTTTATTTTTCTTTGGGATCCAATGTCCCTTTATTCCAAAGTTAGGAACTTGATTCCCATACTTGGCCTTTAAACTTAGGGATACAATGTCCCTTTTTTTTGAAATTAGGAACTCGATTCACATACTTGGTTTTTTTTTTGTGCTTCGATTTTTATTAGGTTCTTGCTTCGGGGGTGCCATGTAAAAACTATAAATCCTTATAATTTTAGCCTTATAATGCTTCTCTATTAAAATAAATCAAAGGTCATCCTGGTAGTGGGCATGTACATAAAGATTATGAAAGTAAACTAAACATTTGTCCTAGTGTGAGGGAATCACATTAAAATAACTAACTATAATATTAAACAACTAATTGTAATATTTTCTAAGGTTGGTAGCATTAGAAGCTCTTGGTATTGTTTGTTCAGAGACATGTCGATCTTATATAAGTCTTTGTCAAGTGATTCTGTAACTCTGTAGGGCTGTTCCTAGTTTAGGTCTAACTTTCCTTGGCACGCATTCCTCTTTCCAATGCCCGCCCTTTTGAGCATGAGGTCTCTTAGCTTAAACTTACTTGGTGAGACCTTTGCTCTATATCGTTGGGCAATTTTCATTTTGAGTGTGGCTTCTCCAATGTGAACGATTTCTCAATGCTCTTCATTCAAGTCTTACTCTTCACGGAGAAGGCCATCATTGGAAGCCTCAGAAAAGTGGCTTCTACGCCAACTCAGTTCTTTAATCTCTATGGGAATCATAGCTTTGCATATGTAGGTTAGCTTGAAAGAAGTCTCTTTTGCAGTGGAGTAAGCAATGGTTTGATGTGCCTACATGTCTGAGTTGTTCTACCTGTAATATTTCTTTTAAATTAAATTCTTATATATGACAGTATTTAATTTGTATTCTATATCTATAAGACATACGTATAATTTATAAAATTGTTATTAACGACGTACGTGGAATTAAAAATTTATGCGCACAAGGGACGTATGTGGAATTAAAAATTTTTACGTACAAATTGAATTATTTATATACAGTAAGTCCAAAGCACTAACAAAAGATTTCTTAGAACACTAAAAATTGTGAAAAAGGTTTATAAGTTATTTAAAATATAAATTTACTAGTAGACAACTTATTAATTATAGAAATTAGAGTAATCTTAACTTGATTGGTTGATGATTAACCAATAGTAAGAAGATATCAATTCTAAGGTGATTGGCTAATGAATTACACGAGTTTCAATATGATTGGTTAATAAGGAGTAGCCAATAGGAGTTAGACAACTTACAAGATACTAGCTTCAATGTGATTAGTTAGTAAGGAGTAGCAAATGAGAGTTAGATAACTTAGTGTGATCAACCAATAGAAATTACACAACATACAAGACATAAGTACAAAATTGATTGGTTAATGATTAACCAATAGGAATTTGACATTATGCAAGACATGAGTTTAAAATGATTGGTTCTTAGAAACACTAGGTTATTTCCTATTAGTGGATTGAAGACACTAAACCTATTATGAGTGGTTGGTTTAGTGGCCAATAAAGGTTAGCCACCATAGAAACTCCTAACTAGATGTCCTACCTAGAAGTTAGATTAGTTTGGTTAGTAATTTAGTTAGTTTATGTAACAAGATAGTTAACTAAGTTACGTTAGTTTAGTAACTCTAACTAAGTCATCATGATACAACTAAGAAACCATGAAAAGTTAGACATTTGGTAAGTTTCTAATGGGTTATAAACTTAAAGAAGAAACACTTGGTTCACTTATGATTAGTTGGCTAGAAAATATAAAAGGAAAAAATGAATAGAAAATAAAGAAGAGGAACTCTCCCATAGGTGCTAGAGAATTCAGCCAAGGCAAGGAAAAGGAGGAAGAGGAGAAAAAAAATAAGGGAAAAAGGAGAAAAGTCAAGAACAAGAAGGATCCATGGATTTTCAACCTAGTTTTCAAGAGAATCAAGTAGTTAGGTTCAAGATCTTCAACTTTATAAGTTCTTTCAAGGACAAGAGGTAGGGAGTCATACATTTTCTCTAAAGTTTTCTTGAGTTGTTCTTATTTCTATGAGTGATCTAGTGTGCTTTTTTCCATGTCTTTGAATTAAGAAGTCTTGATTATGACTATTTTTGTTAGTTTGAAACCCTAGGTTAGTAAGACTTAAATTGTGCTCTTGAAATTTTGTTTGAGTTTCTATAGAAGTCTATTGAAGAATAAGGTTGTTAGTGGAGAAAGAAACATAAATGTGATGTCAGTTTTGAAGAAAAAATGATCAAGAAATACAGATTTAAGAACTAGGATTTTATTCAAAATTAATTTGAGAATTTTGGTCTAAACTTTGGTTTAATGTGAAATTGATGCTAAAATGGTCTTTTGAGGCTAGAAGTAATCTAGAAATGATTAGAATAAGAAGAAACTTTTCTTTGTCATAAAATGGGGATTTCAGCCAAGCATAAATTTTAGGGTTAGAATTGCTTGATGATTAATTGTATTGTATTTTGTTGTTAAAGAAATAAATGATATAATTTTTATTAATGTTTAAATCTTAAGTAAATGATTGATTATGTTAATGTCACAAATTATGAACTACTGATGTAGTTTTTGATGAAAGAATGATATTCAAAGTTTTGATATTTTATTAATTAGTTTTGAGCCTAAAGATGTGACATTAATATTTATGAGAAAAGAATGTATATCTTCTAGGACCCATTAAGGTGAGTCCATAGGGCTAAGGCAGAGTAGAACTTAATGGGGAGTTTTACATAGGTCACTTTTATTGAGCTCCATATCTACCTTCCCAAGGCATGTGAGGTGATCACTTTTATTAGGTTCTCGGATTGGGAATGACCACTGAGCTAAGGGATGCCCTAGAAAGTTTGAAATCTCAATTATAATATGTTATGTTATTGGCCATGTGAGCAAGAAGAGAAAGTAAAATTTAATGAAATGTAAAATGATACTATTTAGTATGTATTTTATTAATATAAAGTAAAATTATGTAGTACTTTGTTTGAAACTTATTTTCTATAGTGAATGCAGTTGGACATAACATAATTCAAAATAAATAATTTTATTAATTGTATGATTTTTCTACTGAGAATTATAAATTTTCACCCCTTATTTGTTATGTTCAAAGAAACAGGATAGTACGCATCACTCAAATGATTGATATTGATGCTCATTTTGTGTTTCACCCTACTACTGAAGAATTTCGTTTGGTTGTAAATAGATATATATAGCTGACTTGGCTGCATTGTGGGTGTACACTGTCTACTAATGTACTGAACTCATTTATTTATTCAGACATTTGAGATGTCTTCTTTTTTGTAGTTTTGTAATTTTTTGAGTTTTGTAAATATTCTAGACAAATGTACTAGCACAACAGATGTAAATATTAAATATAAATGTAGCTAGTGTGTACTAGAAATTTTTCTACTGCTTGTATTCTATTAGATTTATGTTCCATTGATACGATTTATGTTCCATTGATACGTTTATCGTATGAATTATAAAAAGTAAAAATATATATATAGGAGCTTCAACTTAATTAATTATCACATTAATTCTATTACGTATTTAACCACTGCATGTATTTAATTAAATTTTAAATAAATATAGAAGTACGTAATATTCTATCAGTGTTAAGTAAATATGTATTGAAATGAGGTACATAGCAATTGTTTAGTATATTACTAAAATATAATTAAATTACTAGTAGGATGTTATATTATAGTATCGGAGTAATCTTGGCGTGCCTAGGGTAATGGGTCAAAATTGTTACTCTGTATGGTGTATAGATTAGATAGATATTTCTAAAATTATACTTTTACATATTTGCTTATGTGTGACAATATGGATATTTATCTGAGTACTGTGATATTGAGACTGATCACCTCAATATTGCAGTCAAGGTAGGAAGAAATATTAGACCAATATGTGGTCGAAATTTGAGAAACTGTAAATAATGCAGTAAGGATTTTAGTAAGTAAGAATTATCATGTATAAAAAAAGTATACAATAGTGAAGAAGAATTTACTCGAAAAGAATATAAAAATAGTAATAATAATAAATAAACTTATCACTGTATTATTTGACCAAGAGTTATTCATTCATTATGATTGTAAATTGTGTAATTTAATTAAATGTACTTGTGTTTGGATTGTTCTGTGATATTTCAAGTATGATTGTTATGTTCTGTTTATGTTACTGCCTCCTATTTAAGTATAACATTATTTGTTAATTATGGATTTGGTTGTTACCAATATTTGGCTTTGTTGTGGTTGAAGTGAGGCTGAATTTGGATATAATGTAAATGAGTTTTGTTGTTCTGTTCTATATGAAATTTTGGTGAAGACGTGCTTGACAAGCTATTAGAATTTTTGCTAATATGAAAGGAATGCTTGCTGCCATGATTGGCTCAATTCTTAGATGTTTAGCATACTTAAATAATAGTAGTTTCTTAATGGAATTTGTCTGAACTGTGACTACCCTGTTATGAACAAGTCTTCATCATTTAAATGACTTATATTATCACCAAGTTAGTTTAGATGTAGGCGAATGGATACTACCCTAATAGAACCAAATTAATTGAGTATCATAGAACAAATCTTGCATGATGAACTTGTTCCAAGATACTCTCAATGCTATCTTGTTTGTGTAGAAAAATTTAACTAGTTAATGAAATGTTATGGAGATGAGATAGATAATGATCAACTTTTTAAGTGCCAACTAGAGTCTATGAACTAAGTCCTAATTAAGGAAAAATGATAAGAACAAACTAAAAAAAATTATTTTTTGGAATGGACTAGATGTCTCAAAAATCAAGTTGTTCTCAATTGTTTTGAGAAATCTGTGAATTTTGTTGAAACTTCTGTGTCTAAATCTGTTGAAAATGAGTTTGCTTATTGCTCTGCCATTCAAATTAGGGAATATTTAAAAGAAGGTGCACAAGTGTATATTCTCTTGTTTTCTTTAAATTCAGAGGAACAGTAAAAATTTGAAACTATCCTTGTAGTGAGAGAATTTCTATAAGTATTTCCTTCAAAAATAAATTATTTACCTCCAGAAGGGGGAAATTTCTTTCTCTATTGATTTGATATTAGGAACAAACCCTATTTCAATAACACCATATAGAATGTCCCTATTGGAATTAAGTGAACTTAAGAAGCAAATAGAGGAACTCTTGGCTAATAAATTTATTAGACCTAGTGTGTCACCCTAGGGAGCCCCTATACTCTTTGTAAAGAAAAAGGATGGAAGTTTAAGGTTGTGTGTGGATTATAGACAATTGAATAAAATGACCATTAAAAAAAATAATAAATACCCACTTCCAAGAATTGATGATTTGTTGGATCAACTTAGGGGAGCATCAATATTTTCTAAGATAGATTTGAGATCAGGATACCATCAAATTAGGATTAAGCCAGAGGACATTCCTAAAACTATTTTAGAAGTAGATATAGATACTATGAATATCTAGTCATGCCTTTTGGATTGACCAATGCCCCATCAATATTTATGGATTACATGAATCACATTTTTCAACTTTATTTGGATCAATTTATGGTTGTTTTTATAGATGATATTCTCATCTATTCGAAGACAGCAAAAGAGCATGACCAAACATCTTAGACAGGTCCTTCAAATCTTAAGAGAAAAATAATTGTTTACTAAGTTAGAAAAATGTGAATTCTGACTTCAAGAAGTAAAATTTTTAGGGAATGTAATATTATAAGAAGGAGTTTTAGTTGATCCTAGTAAAGTGAAAACAGTAATGCAATGGGAGAGACCAAAAACATCACTGAAATCACAAGTTTTCTAAGATTAGCAGGATATTGCAGAAGATTAATTAAAGGGTTTTCTCAATTAGTGTTACCTTTGACCAGATTAACTAGGAAAGGAAAGCCTTTTGAGTGGACAGATGAATGTGATAATTATTTTCAGGAATTAAAAGTCAGGTTAACTGCAACTCCTGTATTGATTATCCCTGACCCTAAAGAAAAATTTACAATATATAGTGATGCATCTAAGAAGGGTCTAGGATGTGTGTAAATGCAAAATGAAAGAGTAGTGACTTATGCTTCAAGACAATTGAGACCACATTAGGAAAACTACGTAACCCATGATTTAGAATTAGCAGTAGTGGTTTATGCTTTGAAAATATGGAGACATTATTTATATAGAGTTAAATTTGAAGTATTCAGTGATCATAAGATTTTGAAATATCTTTTTGATCAGAAAAAACTTAACATGAGGCAAAGAAGGTAAGTAGAATTTCTAAAAGATTATGATTTTGAATTAAAATATCACCCAGGAAAAGCTAATGTGGTAACTGATGCCCTTAGCAGAAAGTCACTACATGTATCCTATCTGATGATTCAAGAAGTTGAGTTGTTAGAGAAATTTCGAGATTTAAATCTCTCAATAACCCTATAACCTAAAATTTTGTGCATGAGTCAAATAGAAATTGTCAGTAAAATTAACTCACAGGTTAGACTAAAATAGAACATTGATCAATTTTTTCAAATGATCAAAGATCAAGTTGCTAAAGGAAAACAAAAGGGAATTTCAAGTAACAAATGATGGGACTGTGATGTATAGGGATAAACTGTGTATTCCAGATGCTAAAGAATTGAAAAACCAAATACTGAAGGAAGCCCATTGTAGTAAATATACCATTCATCCAAGAACCATCAAAATGTACCAAGATCTTAAGAAAATTTTTTGGTGGTCAAAGATGAAAGAAGAAATTGCAAGATTTTTAGCTAAGTGTTTAATATGTCAGAAAGTTAAGATAGAACACCAAAGACCAACCACTATGCTTCAACCATTAGAGATCCCTGAATAGAAATGGGACAATATGGCAATAGATTTTGTGATGGGATTGCCATGAACTTCTTCAGGAGATGATACTATTTAGGTCATTGTAGATAGATTAACCAAAACAACTCACTTTTTAGTAATCAAAGCCATTTATTCATTAAATAGATTGGCTCAAATGTACATTAATGAGATTGTCATATTACATGGTATTCCTTCTAGTATCATATCTAACAGGGACCCTAGGTTTACCTCTATATTTTTTGGGAAGATTACAACAGACACTAGGCACTAAACTTTATTTTTGTACAACCTACCATCCTCAAAGTAATCGACAAACTGAAAGAACCATTCAAACATTAGAGGATATGTTGAGAGCTTGTGTCTTGGAACAAACAAGAAATTGAGATCATTATTTGCTATAAATAGAGTTTGTGTAACACCCTCCTTAGGGAATTATATTTCAAACCAAAAATTATAAAAACTAAACCCAAGTCGTAAATAATTTAATATTGTAATATACGGTTTGTAAAATTTCTTTTCGCAGATAACATAAACTTACAGAATATAGAGAACATAAGACATAGTAAACTGAATAATACACATCTCATATACATAATATAGTTCAATGACAATATAAATACATGAAACTTATGTACTCAAAAGAATATGTACAACTACCATAACAAAACCTGATCTGGCCCAAACCTAAACACCTAGAGGGAAGGGTCCTCCGATGGATCCTCCTCGGAATCCTCAACAGACAAATTCTCCAGTGGGGGCATATCTAGATGGACAAGAGTTCAAGTAGACAATACCTCAGTATCTTCCCTAGGAGTGTAATAAAGATCACTCCATAACTCTCTGACAGGCATATAAAACTCCAGATATACAGTAGCATCAAAATAAAAAGTAGCGACCCCATGGCGGGTCCTACTCAAAGACAGGGTAGCATCCCCATGATACTCAATGCACTCAGTGTCCAGATGGACGCGCCATGCGTCGGTGCCCCCATGGAACTACACCTTAACAAAACCCAGAAGATCCTGTCTTGCTACCATCATAGTCTTCATAGAACATAAGCATAAAATAGAACAGACAAGACAAGACAATACAATAAAGAGGTGAGATCCCCTACATCACATACTAGTATGGCAACAAAGAAACAGTAATAATAATAATGCCATTCAATATAGAATTAACAATTATAGTCATGATATTAATTAATAAATAATTTAATGAATTTACATCATAACAACATGTTTACTGGCTATGCATATGCACAATGGACTGACCCCTACTCCATGGAGCTAAAACCAATATTAGAGAGAATTGATTGGGAGACATATCCGTATATTGTTAGCCTCAATTCAAGTGCTACAACTTTCTCAGCATGCGCATCATGGCTTATACAAGACATTCTACATCGATCGTGAATAGGAATAGTATCTCGTCGAGATCGTCGGTGTGTTTGCATCGGAAACCACAACATAGTAGAGCTACTAACTGGCCACTTATGGAATTACCGTGCCCCGACGCCCCCAAGATCAGCCATTGACCTTCACTACGCAATTCGCACCCGCACTAAGGTGTAAATTCAATCTCCTTGGCATACAACCTTAACAAACAAAGTCCTCATGACTTTCACAATGCATGATCAAATGACTCAATGAATCAATAATTATTAACAATATAATTTTCCACAAAATCAAGTCACCACTGGGCTAAACTGTCGATTGACGTCTCCGGGTCCAGTATGTCGACTCGACAACAAACTACTATTTTTCTCAATTGCGAAGTATATTTATCGCATTTTTACAATTGCGTAATACTTTTGTTACGTTGCTAAATTGCGTAACATCTTTACTTCATTTTTCAATTGCGTAAAATTTTTTAAACATTTTCTTAATCGCGTAATTCAAAATCAACATTTTTAAATCACATAAGGTTTTATCAATATTTTTCAATTGCGTAAAACGTTTATTGACGTTCTAAGCTTAATTTTGAGACTTTCTATGTTTAATATAAAATTTGAACCTTAATTCCAATGTTTTCTTACCAAATCTCCTCTAAGTGATATTTTCTAACATTTTTTCAAAAAATCTATGTTATTTTGATTTAATCAAACATTTCAAAAAAAAATCATTTTGCATTACCTTTACTAAACCTCTTTTTAAACAAAATACTTTAAATTTTCAAACTATCTTTCAAACTTATTTCCATTATCATAGTCAAATGTCAATTCTTTTTCAAAGGATAAAATTTTGGTCATTTCCTTTTTCAACTTGTAAATCCTTAAATCATATTCTTGTCACCTAATTATCTAGGTTCATAATCAATAATAATATTTTTGCTTTGGATATCCTATCTTAGGCTATATAGCCGTGAGTCATGTATGGTCATTGGGACCAAAAATGTTGCCATCCCCACATGATTTCAAAGCATGTAAAACATTCCAATCATCAATTGCTACCACAACAATTTCATGCATACTATCAAAGCCATATAATCACATATAGCCAAACAAGCATAAACCATTAAATTTACACAATCAAGTGAATACATCTTCACATGGATTTTTTACCAACAACCACAAATTCCATTTCTCATCACCAAGTTGATTGATGAGGTTAATCTCCCTCTTACCTTAGGTGATGATCAAGAAGCTCCTTAGTTGCCTTCTTGGAGTAAACTTCTACCACCAAAAAGATCCTAAAACCTTCAAACTTAAGCTATGGAGAAAGTGATTGAAGATGGATGAATTTGAAGAAGATAACAACATGAAAATGTCTCCAAATGGTGTCTAGATTCAAGATATATGGTTGGTTTGGATTGAACAAGATTGGAGAGTAATTTTAGTGTGTTGGCCGAAATTGCTAAGGAGAGAAAATGAGAGAGTTTTGGTATTTTTGTTTCTTGAAAGAAATGATAAGATGAACTTAAGAGATAGCAAATATCATTTTTGTCTTCTAAGCTTGTCCTAGAAGCTCCTTAGCCGTGTACACCTAGGGTGTTGAGTGGCCAAACTTCTCCTCCAAGTTTCTTCAAACTTGCCTTGGAAGCTTGCTTTCCATTGGTGCAAAAATGTGAGTCATAGCCATAAAGCTTGACTTCCTTCAAGCTTACCTTAGAAGCTTTCGTTCCATTAGTTCACAACAAAGTGAATCATAAGAGGTAATGATGAGGTTTATGGCTAGGCTTATGACTAGTCATCTAAATAGATATTTATAGGTAGATATTAACCAATGGACAAAGGTTATTGCTACCAAAATCAGTGTTTATTATCCAATAGATAATAGGATGTACCTAGATTTCATCTGTCAGATAAAATCTTACAAAAAAAAAAATTTCAAAATCTGTTTCTGATTTTGGGTTTAGTAAGCTCCCCCAGCTGCGCATCAACATTCAAAGTTTTTTCGGCCCCGAAAATATTTTATTTTTCTAGCACCGCCTCAAACACACATAAAATCCAATAATAATAATAAAAAAATTAAATAAATTAAATAATTCACAAAAATAAAAAAAATCATAAAAAATTTTTTGGGGTGTTACAGTTTGCATATAATAATAGTCACCATTATAGTATTGGGATGACACCTTATGAAGCTCTATGTTGTAGAGGTATAGATCACAATTATGCTGGTATAAAGTTTAAGGAAGAAATTTATTAGGGCCAGACAAAGTACAACAAACTTCAGAGAAAATAAAATTTATCAGGGATAAATTGCTTATTGCACAAAGTAGACAGAAAAGCTACGCTGATCAAAGAAGAATACCGCTATAATTTCAAGAAGGAGAACATGTATTTTTGAAAATTTCTCCTATAACTGGAATTGGCAGAGCACTTAAATCCAAGAAATTGAGTCCTCGATTGCTAGGTCCATTTCAAATTCTTAAGAAAGTAGGGTCAGCAGCTTATCAAATAGCTCTTCTACCCAGTTTATCAAATCTTCATGATGTCTTCTATGTATCTCATCTTAGAAAATATTCTTCAGATCCTTCTCACATCTTATCCAGTGAACTAGTATAGTTGAAAAAAAAATTGACCTATCTTATTAGACCTGCATAGATTTTGGACAGTTCTAATAAAAAGTTAAGAGGAAAAAAAATAATTCTTTTAGTCAAGGTATTATGGGAAGGATTAACAATAGAGGAGGCTACTTGGGAAAAGACAGAGGAAATGCAACAGAAGTATCCAGACTTATTGTCACTAGGTAAATTTTGAGGACAAAATTTTTTTAAAGGAGGAGAGAAATGTAATATCCCTTCTAAATTAAATTCTTATATATGACAATATTTAATTCGTATTTTGTATCCATAGAACATCTGTGTAATTTATAAAATTATTATTAAGGATGTACATGGAATTAAAAATTTTTGCTCACAAGGGATGTACGTGGAATTAAAAATTTATGCGTACTAATTGAATTATTTGTATACAGTAAGTCCAAAGGACAAACAAAAGATTTCCTAAAACACTAGAAATTGTGGAAAAAGTTTATAAGTTATTTAAGATATAAATTTACTAGTAGACAATTTATTAATTATAGAAATTGGAGTAATATTAACTTGATTGGTTGATGATTAACCAATAGTAAGAAGACATCAATTCTAAGGTGATTGGCTAATGAATTACACTAGTTTCAATATGATTGGTTAATAAGGAGTAGCCAATAAGATTTAGACAACTTACAAGATACTAGCTTCAATGTGATTGGTTAGTATGGAGTAGCCAATGATAGTTAGACAACTTAGTGTGATCAACCAATAAAGATTATACAACATACAAGACATAAGTACAAAATTGATTGGTTAATCATTAACCAATAGGAATTTGACATTATGCAAGATATGAGTTTAAAATGATTGGTTCTTAAAAACACTAGATTATTTTCTATTAGTGGATTGAAGACACCAAACTCATTCTAAGTGGATATTTTAGCGTCCAATGAAGGTTAGCCACCATAAAAACTCCTAACTAGATGTCCTAACTAGAAGTTAGATTAGTTTGGTTAGTAATTTAGTTAGTTTATGTAACAAGATAGTTAACTAAGTTACACTATGTTTGGATGATTGGTAATGAGGGGAAGGGAAAGGGAATAAGGGGAAGGAAAATAATTGTAATGCCCCTTTTTGGAGAGGGAACGTCACACCATAACCACGAAACGATAACAAAATGTATAAACTAAGACCCGATTCATTATAATATGGATAAGCCTGTTTAGTTGTAATCGTATAAATAATTCAGCGAATTCATTTTTATTTTGTAATAAAATGATAAGACATGGTTACAACAGAAACTAACATGAGAAGTAAACCATACATTCATACATCATACGTATATATATACTTATATTATACTTGTTTAGATACATCATCAGATATACAAAAAATAGAAGCTTTACATGCCCCAAAATGATTACACATATACAGTTCACCAAAAAGACAAAACATCAGGCCCCCAAAAAGATTTACAGATAGCCATCAATTGTTACCAACAGCATCAGCCCCTAAAACTAACGAGAAGGAACCGTAATTGGATCCTCCTCAGGGTCTTCCTCGTCATAAGAAATCCTCATTGGGACAGCCGAGTTACGAGCGGGGGCTCGTGCAGAGGATAAGAATGAATCCTCTTGTGAAGAGTAATAGCGATCACCCCACATATCACGTATGGGCAAGTAAAACTCTAAATACAAGTGTGCATTAAAATTAAGGACAGATGGATCTTGACGACTCCAAGCTAGAGACATCGTCACATCTCCGTGGTAGATGCAGCAATCGGTACTCAGGTTGATGTGCCAACAGTCTGGACCTCCACGAAAAGTCAGTCTCACATACCCTAAAAATCCGCGCAGACAGGACGCCATGATCAAACAGGTAACTAATCAAAGTCAGGCCAAAAGCAAGGGAATTCGTGCACTTCCCCTTCCCCATTGATGTCTTCAGAGAAACACACAAATAGACAGAATAACAAAAATACAGAAAAGAGGTGAGACATCTTACATTCAGTACCAATTATGGCAGTAAAGAAACAAGACGGCGCAAGACACCCACATAGCATAGCAGGAATAATAATCAGCATCAAAATTCAAATAGTAAACAACTTAACAAATCTAGGCAATTATAACATCAGTAAAATAATAGTTCCATTATCATATAAATAAATGCCAAATAATATGTTGACTCACTGTGCACGTGCACATGGTACCAAAAATCTTACTCCATGGAGCTAGACACAAACATCAGAGAGAATGTTCAGGAAGACATGCTAGTATCTCATCAGCCTAAAATCAAGTGCTTGTTAGAAAATCAATAATTTGTGCAACAAGGCTTTATATATGGCATTCTTCACAAGATCGCAATATAGGATAATATCTCAGTCTGGATCGTTAGTGCGTTTGCATTGGTCTATTCCACGACCCAGAGGAGCTACCAACTGTCCATTTGTGAGACACCCAGCACCCCGATGCCCCCAAGGTCAACAATATGACCTACACTAGTCTATTCGCACCTGTACTAAGGTGTGATTCAACTCCTAGGCACATAGCCTTACTTCAATAATGCATGATGACTCAATGCATATTCATGTATATTCAACAATGATATACTTATCCCATAATATGCCCCAATTTGGCCAAGTTAAACATCAACAAAATTTTGGTCCCACTCATGGACCCATAATAACATATTATCAAATTCTCAAATATGACAATACACTTTTTAAGGTTTATTATGAAGTTTCATTTTAATTTAACATTTCTTATGAAATCTTTCTCTAGAGGAATTCTCTTGATTAGCTAAGTTCTCTACTTTGAATTTAATCATACACACTTAGAAACTTATTCTAAGGTTCTCCAAGTCTCACACACACTCTGGTTCTTTTCTTAAGTCTAAAATCAGCCTAAGTTGTCAAGTAAATTTCTTTCATTCATTTTTCTATCTTATGAATCCATACTAATCTTTTAAATTACCCAATCACCTAAGCCTTAACTTGATGCATAAATCTTAGCCAACAAAGCCCTAGAGGCCGTGAGCCTCCCAAGGACAAGAGTCCAACCAATTTTTTCATCACATTGTTAGTTACTTAATAATTAATTTCTTAAGTTTTAAGGTTACACAAAAATTAAATCTTGAACCCATAAAAGCCCTTAGAGGTCGTGAGCCGACCAAAGGGGTGAGAACCTGAAGTTTTCCATATATCAATCCAATATACAATCCATAACCATCAAGATAAACAATGACAACCAATAACTCATACAAGTCAAAATAAACACCAAATCATGAAGAATGTGACACCCCAATTTTTTTGTGATAAATTACGATTTCATCCTAATTGTATTATTTTCTGTTTTCTGTGTGTTATAAAATTAATTTGACTGTTTCATAACTGTATTTGATTGTTATGTGTGATTTACTCCAAGTCAAGAAAATAATAATTTTCGGGCCGGAAAAAATTGGTATATGATTATTTGGAGTTGGGGGATCTTACTAAACCCAATTCCGAATAATACGTGTATCAATCTTTTAATTTTTAGAATTTATCTGTAAAATAAAAATATTTTATAATATAATATTATTTTATTGGACAATACCTACTGACTTAAAAGTGGTAGTTTCTATCTAATGGACCATGGACCCGGAAAAGGCTGTGGGACGCACACTTGGTAAATCAGTCAACATAAATGGCTTGATTTCTTCTAAGCCAATAAGAATGAGTCAACATAAATGGCTTGGAATTTCTAAACCAATAGGAGAAAAGTCTACAAAAATGGTTGGACTTAATAGATTAGCAATAGAAAACATGACTAAATTAGTTTAAAAACCTAATTAAGTTAATCTAAAATGCTTAAGTAGTAACCCAATGGTATAAACCTAGTTATTTATTTATTAAAATTTTAGTTAGACAATGTTCTAGCATAATCAAGAATGTGATTAGTGATTCTAAGTAACTACATGATTTACTAAATAACTAAGAAACCTAACTAATTTTATCTAAACCTAGCTAGAATGGCTTAAGCAAAATTAGGAGACTAAAATGAATCAAGATTTGATTAGTTCTTCCTAAGTGCAATTAAGGCCAAGCTTTTCAAGAAGGTTCAAGAACAAGGTGACTTGTCTCTCCTAGCCAATAGGAAGCAACATGGAGATAAAGCCTTGAAGATCCACCCTTGAACTCATCTAAGGCCATTAGGAGCTCTTAGATGTCAACTAAAGTGTTCACCTCCTTTAGGTGAACTCCACGGCCATGCATTAGGGGGGGGGGACCAATTTTCAATTCATCATCAACATTTCTATCACACTTAACCTATTCTCTCCTTTCTTTCTCTTCAAGAACACAAAGAAAAGTCCATAGCTTTTCTCCTTGAGATATTCAACCACCATCACAAATCCATACCTCTACTCATCTAAAATTTCATCCAACACCATTTCCTAAATCTAAACATCATTTTAAACATCTTTCATCTTGAGAGTTTCTTCAAAATCATCCATTTGGAGCTTGGAAAATAGCTTTAAAGTTTCTTTCCTACAAGGTAAAAATCCTTGTTTCTTGTTTCTAACTTGATTCTTGAAGTTCTAAGCCATGATTAATCCATGGTTTTTCTTTTTCAACCATAGTTTATGACTTTATAATTTGTTTAAGCTTGTTAGGGTTTTCTTGGAGCCAATACGAAATCACTAAGGAGAAGTCCAAGAAGGTTTTGTCTTCCTTATAGGTAAGAGGGATATTTAATCTCATCAACCATGTATAGTGGTGAGAAAATGGATTGATTTGTGGTGAAGAATCTATAAGGATTCATTCACTTGGTTGTTTTAAAGTTGTTTCTATTTGTGATTGATTTTGTTTGCAAGCATGTCTATAGCTTTGATATATTTTGTATGTGTTTATAGATACATGATAATTATTGTAGGATGTGAATAACATGTTGAGGATTTGCATGAGTATTCCAAAGAACACACAGAAGCTCACAACTTTATCATTTCAAAGAGGACCAAAATGTTCTCAAATATTTTTCTAGGGTAATGATTAATTAATTTAATTGGATCAATGATTTTTACAAGGACTTAGATAGTAAAAAATAAATTAAAGATGATTTATGGAGGATATAGTAAATTTCGGCCAATATGCCCTTTGTGATACCTTTGGTCTAAAATTATTTTGCTAAGTGTAGACTATGTAATTAAATTAAAGAGAACTCAATTTTAATGAATTTTAGAGAATAAAATAAATGAAGTTATTTTAGAAACTTAATTAGAAAAATTAAGTATGAATGAGAAATTTAATGAACACTGAAAAATACTAACGTATAGCTCACCATTTGAGTTTTGAAGCGCGTTAGCAAGTTTCGAGATGTAAATATTGGTAATGATCAAGAAAGGAATTTTTTAAGAGAAAACGTAGAAAATATTACCTAATAAATTTTCTAGAAGGAAATGCTGTAAATAAATTTAGAAATAAATATATAATGGAGAAAAAAGCTCAAAATATAATTTAGAACGTAACGAAATATTTTACATAGTTGAAAAATATTAGAAATATATTATGTGTAATTAAAAATATTAGAAATATGTTACACGTATTTAAAATAATGATTTTTAAACTACGCGATTGAGAAAACGATTTAAAAACGTTACGCGATTGAGAAAATGATTTAAAATACTATGCGATATTAAAAACATCAAAAAATATTTACGCGATTTGAAAACGTTTGAAAAAGGTGACGCGATTGTGAAAACACGATAAAATATTTATGCGACTAAAAGGAACAGTAAGTTTACTGTCGGGCCAAAGTGGTGGACTCAGATACTTTGAGAAATAGTACTATCAAGTGGAGACGTACTATATTTGAAAATATTGATAATGAGTGTATATATGTAATTATGGTTCATTATATTGGAAGATATTGATAATAAGAGAATTTATGTAATTATGGTTCAACATATTAGGAAATATTGATAATAAGGGTATTTATGTAATTTTGGTTCATATACATGCATTGAGAGGTGTGTCAATTTGGTTGAAAATTGGCGATTGGCTGACGAAATGAATTATACCATATTGTGGGTGTGATAGGCGTAGTGTGGTTCATTGAGTGAACTAGGAGGTGTTAGTGTGCGGAGGATTCCATATGTGGACAGTTGGTAGCTCCTCTGGGTCGTAGTAACGGGCAACACACTAACGATCTCGACAAACACTATTCTTAATCAGGATCTAGTAGAGACTGTTTAGTACAATGCCTGTTGTGCATGACGTTTTGACTGTGTACTATTTACACGACGTATTTGACTGTGTACCATTTATACGACGTATTTGACTGTGTAATATGTAGTTAGGCAGCCTGAGGTACGGACAAGTCTTCTGGGTCATTCTTTCTGATGTTTGTGTTTAACTCCATGGAGTAGGAATGAGTCTGTGTACATTTGCAAATGTGGTCTGCATCATGATGTGATTATTTATATTTGATTCTGTGATATTATGTATGATGTGATTATATAAAATATTGTGTCAATTTTTATATCTGTATGTACTATCGTTTTCTGTGCTGCTGTACTGGTAATGATGTAAATTGTCTCACCTCTTTGTATACATTTTCTGTATTATTATTTTTATTTGGTAAAGACTTTGAGGAAGAAGAAGAGGAGTAGCCTCAGGATTGCTAGTATGAAGAGGAACAACAACCAAGCGACCAGTTCAACGAAGGCGAGCCTCGAGATCATCCATATCATTTGGATTGATTGCGACTCAGTATGGTTTTACTGGAGTTTTTCTGTCTTTCGATGATCTCCTAGAGGAGGATTTTTTGGAGGATCAAAACTTTTAATGTTATACTTGGGCTAGTTTATGGTTTATTTTAAACCAAACTGTTTACTGTTTTATTAAATAGTTTGTAGTGTGTAAACTATTTGTACCTATTAAAGACAAAATCATATGTATAATTATGGTGTGTATTGAATAGTTTGTTTTATTTCATGTTCTATTTGTTTTATTTATTAATATAATGTATAAAATTTTTTTTCACAACTTCTATATTTATATATTAAGAAATGATTTATAACTTGGGTAAAGGTTTATTATATTTATTGTAAATGTGACATCCCCAGTTTAGGTGTTACAAAGAACAACACAACAAAGAGAGCAATCCCACATGGATTCCTCATCAACATAACCAAAATGTTTCTCACCACCAAGATAGGTTGAAAAGGATTATCTCCCAATTACCTCAAGAAGACAACACAAGAAAGCAAGCTCTTTGATCCCTTGTTGAAATTTTCGTCCTACACTTCTAAGAAAACCCTAAGGTGAGCAAACTTTTTCAATCTGCACTCAAACCATGAAAAGAGGAGTTCTTGGTCACATAGGTGACCAAGAAAAATGAAAAAAGAGAAGAAAAGAGAAGAAAGTCAAAAACTTTTCCTTGGAGCTTCAAGTTTGGGTTTCAATGGTGGAAGATGAAAAAGGAAAAACTGGAGGATGATCGCCAAGGAGAAAAGTCTTAGGATGATGAGAGGAAGCAAGAAATGGAAGTAGTTTAGCAAACTAGTGGAGATAACCTCCAATGGTGTTGGTGCCGCGGAGAGGAGAAGAAGAGAGGAAAGAGAAAAACTTGAGAGAAAAAAATGAGAAGGAGAGAAAGTGGAAAGAGAAAGTGATAACTTTTTGGTGGTTTTTGAAATTAGAAATGAAAAAGGTGATAAGTGAAAAACATAATTTTGGTTCCAAAATAGGCCATTGCCATGGAGCAAAGGGAGAGAGAGATGAGGGAAAATTGTTTCTGGAAGCTTTGGTAAAGCTTCCTTGAGAAGCTTTGTACAAAGCTTCTTTGAGAAACTTTGTTAAATTTTTGCAAAAGTCAATATGATGTGACATAAAGTTGACACTTTTGAAAAGATGACAAGCATTTTAATACAAGTTATTATCCAATGGACAAATGTTACAGTTAACAGAAATCAGTATTTATTGTTCAATGGATAATAAATTGTACAACGATTTTTATTTATCAGATAAAATCTTGAAAACTCAAACCTCGCAAACTATGCCCGGCCTTGGGTTTTGTAAGATCCCCCGTCGACGTTTCTACAATTCAAGGTTTACCAGCCTTGGGGGAAATATTTCATTTTCCTGGCTTCTCTTAACGCACATGCAAATCGAGGAATATATTAAAATATTCAACGTTTCCGAAAAAATCTACAAAAATTCACAAATATTATAAAATGACTATTTATCATGAAACATACAATTTTCGGGGTGTTACAACTCTCCCCTTCTAAAAAGAAATTTCATCCTCGAAATTTTTATACCTTAGAATAGTTGTGGATGTTGCTAATTCATCTTGTCTTTTAACTCCCACGTTGCATCTCTGGTTTTGTCATTCCAGATTACTTTTACCAACGAGATTTCCTTCCCACTGACTTGCTTTACTCTCTTATCTTCAATTCTTACAGGAGGTGTCTCATAGGTTAAGTTCTCTTTCAATTGTACTATGTCTGGTGCTATGACATGGCTCAGGTCTGGAATATATTTTTGTAATTGTGATACATGGAAAACATTGTGAAGGTTAGAAAGAAAAGGTGGTAAGGCTATTTAGTAAATTACTGGACCTATCCAGCGAATAATTTGGTAAGGTCTAAGGAATTTGGGAGTAAGTTTTCTAGATTTCAGAACTAGGCCGACCCTAGTTGTAGGCGTGACTTTCAAAAACACATGCTTGTCTTCCTCAAACTCAAGAGGCTTTCTTCTTTTGTTGGCATAGCTCTTCTATCGACTCTAAGCTGTCCTTATCTTTTCCTGAATCATCTTGACTTTCTCAGTCATTTGTTGTATAAGATCAAGTCCAATACTAAGGCGCTCTCCATCTTGATACCAACACAAAGGTGTTCTGTATCGTCATCCATATAGAGCCTTATAGGGTACCATCCCTATGCTCGAATGAAAACTGTTGTTGTAGGTGAACTCTACCAATGGTAAAACTTCATCCCAACTTTTAGTCTGTTCCAAAGTGTAAGCTCTAAGAAAATCCTCCAATGATTGAATTGTCATTTTCGATTGACTATCGATTTAAGGATGATAAACAGAACTCAACTATAGTTTAGTCCCCAATGCTCCTTGCAAACTTTGCCAAAACATTGATGTGAACCTTGTATCTCTATTAGAATTGATACTGGTACACCATGCAACCTAACGATTCCACCAATATATAGCTGAGTCAACTTCTCCATGTTGTACCTTATGTTGATTGGTAAGAAATGTGCTGACTTCGTGATTCGATTAACGATTACCCATATTGAATCGTAACCCTTTTTGGTCTTTGGCAATCCTACCAGAAAGTCCATCATAATACTATCCCACTTCCATTTGGGAATAACTAGGGGTTGCAATATTCTAGAAGGTCTTTGATGTTCAATCTTTGCTTTTTGACAAACCAGACAAGATGACACACATTTGGCAATATCACTATTTATTTCGTGCCATCAAAATAACTGTTTTAGGTCTTGATACATCTTGGTTATTCTTGGATGCATACTTAACTTGCTCATGTGAGCGTGTTCGATAATATACTCTCTAAGTTCTTGATCCCTGGGTATACAAACTCTACCCTTAGGATTCCATCAATTTCTTTCTTTGATGTTGTCACACTGCCTTGTTTCATTAGCTCCCTTTCTTCTTGCAAAAACTTGTCAACTTTCTATTTCTCTTGGATGTCTTCCATTAAGTCACTTGAAATAGTGACCATGTTCGTACAAATCTTCCCCGGTGCTAATTCCACAAAGGACTATACATCCCTAAATTACTCTATCAAATCCTTTTCCTTGACTATCATAGCAGAGATACTGAGCATCTTCCTACTCAAAGTGTCTGCCACGATGTTTGCCTTTCCGGGGTGATACTAAAGTTGAAAATCATAATTTTTAAGAAATTCCAACCACCTTTGCTATCTCATATTCAACTCCTTTTGGTCATACAAGTACTTCAAGCTCTTGTGGTCGCTAAAGACGTTGAACGTCGCCCCATAAAGAGAGTGCCTCCATATCTTTAAAGCGAATACCATAGCCGCTAACTCCAGGTCATGTGTTGGGTAGTTCTTCTCATGCACTCACAACTATCTCGAAGCGTAAGCCACCACTTTTCTATTTTGCATGAGCACACATCCTATTCCTTGGTATGAAGCATTGTAACACACTTCAAAGGGTTCACTTAGATCAGGTAGAACTAACACTGGTGAAGTAGTTAGTCATCTCTTCAATTATTGGAAACTTTCTTTGCAAGCATTAGTCCGCTCAAAGGCTTGATTCTTTCTCGTGAGCTGAGTGAGAGGCCTTGCTATCTTAGAGAATCCATTAATGAATCTCCGATAGTATCCAGCTAATCCCACAAAGCTCTAGATTTCTGTCACTGTCTTCAGCCTTTCCTATTGCAGAATCGCTTCCATTTTTTACGGATCTACTATAATCCTTTCTTTCAAGATCACATGACCCAAAAACTTGACCTCTTCCAGCCATAATTCACACTTTGACAGCTTGGTGTACAACTTCTTCTCCTTCAGAATTTGGAGAACTATACTGAGGTGTTCAACATGATCCTCCCGATTTTGAGAGTAGATCAGAATATCGTTAATGAAGATAACAAATCTGTCCAAGTAAGGACAAAAGATTCTATTCATGTAATCCATGAATATGACAAGGGCATTCGTTACACCAAACGTCATCACAAGATAGTCGTAATGACTGTAACGGGTACGAAAAGCCGTTTTGAGAATATCCTCCACCTTTACTCGAATATGATAGTAACCCAATCGCAGATCAATCTTAGAGAATACTGCTGCTCCTTTCAGTTGATCCATCAAGTCATCTATCCTTTGAAGTGGATACTTATTCTTGATTATGATCTTATTCAGCTGGCGATAGTCCATACACAATAGCGAAGTCCCATCCTTCTTTCTGACTAGCAATACTGGTGCTCCCTATAGTGATACACTGGGTCTAATAAACTGCTTTTCCAAGAGTTCTTCTAACTACTTCTTGAGCTCAACTAACTCTGATGGTGACATCTTGTAGGGTGCTATAGATACAGAACCAGATCCTGGCACAAGATCAATGGTGAACTTTATCTCTCGCTCCAGCAGTAGAATAGGTACATCATCAGGAAAGATTTCAAGAAACTCGTTAACCACTAGAATTGCATTCACATCCGCCTCGCTCTTGACTTTTAAGGAAGACAATAACATGTATCCCTGAGCTCCTTCTTTCAAGAAAGCTTGAACTTGGTTAGCTATCAAAATCTAGAAACTTCATCCATAAGGAAAACTATGGTTTTACAAGAACAGCCTAACATGATATGATTAGAAGATAACCAATCCATTCCTAAAATTATGTCTAATTGGGAAAGAGGTAAATAGATCAAATCAATAGAAAAGATTCAACCTTCAACAATTAAAGGACAATTTAAACAAACTTTGGTGGTAACAATATATTTAGCAGTAAGGGTAGAAATAGTTAAGTCAAAAGGTAAGGAAGACATAGGTAAACTAAGTCATCGCACACAATCATAAGAAATGAAAGAGTGGATTGCCCCAGAGTCATACACTACAGTGAAAAGATTATCTCTTATGGTACCCTCTCCTTGTATCAGATCTTCAGATTCGGAGGCTTCTACTGCACTCATGGTGTAGACTCGGCCTCCCGCTTGCAGTTTGTAGCTCGTGTAGTGTTGACCGAAGGCTCCGCTTTAGCTTAGTTACAGTCTCGGGAAACATGTCTAGGCTTCCCACATCTAAAGCAAATAATTCCTTTGATGGTGTAATCCCTCATTAGGTGATCCTTCCCGCACTTCATACACTTTGGCGAAGACACCACATTTCGACTAGTTTGATTTCCACCAGAACCTCCGCTGGGACCTCCACCAGGTGACCGTTGCTGATTTCCCGATGGTCGGCAGTAAGGTTTCTTCTGAAAGCGATTTGTATTGTTGCCACCTCCTCTTTGGAACCTAGTAGGTCCAAAGTTACGATTCCTCGTGTCCTGCACTTGATCTAGATCTTCCACTCGGTGACACGTGTCCAACAACTTTGAAAACCGATTGATCCTCAAGGTTGTGATCGCCCTTTTCACGTCATGCCTCAATCCTTCCTCAAATTTCTAACACTTCCACACCTCGTTCGGCTAGTGTTGGAAATACGTTAAAAATTTGGATAAGCTCTCAAACCTCGCAGCATACTCGCTGATAGTTATGTTCCCTTGTCTCAAACTGAGGAACTCTATCTCTTTGGCATGTCTTGTACTTGCTGGAAAATACTTCTCCAAGAATTTATCCTTAAATACCTCCCAGGTGATTACTCGGCCTTCAGCTTCCAATAGTCTCTACGCTCTATTCCACCAATCTTCTGTGTCTCTGATCAGCATGAAAGCAGCATAAGTTACCATTTTGTCATCAACACAGTTCATGCCTTTGAAAATTTTCTCCAGCTCCTTGATCCATAGACTAGCCTTCTCTGTATCAAATTCCCCATTAAACTGAGGAAGGTTGTTACAACGGAACTCCGATAGATTTTGAGCATCAGCTGAAGCTTCTAACTGCTGTGCAGCCCTTTCTTGCTGTTGAGCAGCTCTCTCAGTTTGTTATGCAATAATGTCCGCCATTCGTTGCATGGCTTCAACAACTGCAACAATACCTCCACCGTGTGCAATTTCGCTTTTTCAGGGTAGACTGAATGAAAACACAAGGAAGAATTAGATGTATCCTTTTAGAATACTAAACACAGAGAATCACACAGCACAAACAAGACAGACCTAACCATAAAGACCCAAAAGAAAACTTGAACTGGGGCTCTGATACTAAACTAGTGTAACACCCTTTTTTGGAGAAGGAACATCACACCATAACCACGAAATGGAAACAAAATGTATAAACTAAGACCCAATTCATTATAATATAGATAAGCCTGTTTAGTTGTAATCGTATAAATAATTTGGTGAATTCTTTTTTTTTTTGTAATAAAATGATAAGACATGGTTACAGTAGAAAGTAACATGGGAAGTAAACCATACATTCATACATCATACATATATATATACTTATATCATACTTGTTTAGATACATCATCAGATATACAAAAAGTAGAAGCTTTACATGCCCCAAAATGATTACACATATATAGCCCACCAAAAATACAAAACATCAGGCTCCCAAAAAGATTTACAGATAGCCATCAATGGCTACCAATAGCATCAGCCCCTAAAACTAACGAGAAGGAACCGTAGTTGGATCCTCCTCAGATTCTTCCTTGTCAGAGGAAATCCTCATCGGAGCAACCGAGAACGATCACCCCATGTAACACCCCAAAATTTTAATAATTTACAGTATTATCTGAATTGTATTGTTTTGTGATTTCTGTGTGCTGTAAATTTATTTTGACTGTTTTGTGACTGTATTTGATCATTGTGTGTGATTTACTCTGAGTCAGGAAAATAATAATTTTTGGGCTAGGGAAAAATCTTTACATATTTATTCGGAGCCGGGGGATTTTACTAAATCCAATTTCGAGAGATATGTGACATAATCTTTTAATTTTTAGAAATTATCTGTGAAATAAAAATGTACCGTATTTTTATTTTACAGTGGACAAATATTTACTGACTTGTAAGCAGTAATGTTCTGTTCACTGAGTAATAATTTCTGTAACTATTGTCTGGAAAACATGTTTTGTAAACCAATAGGATTTAGTCAAAATAGATGACTTGAATTTCTAATCCAATAGAATATGGTCAATATTAGTGGTTGGACAAGTTAGCTTACTAACTAGAAAACCTAACTAAGTTACCCTATATTCTATGTAGTAACTAAATGGAATGAAACTTAGTTTGCTACTCTTTAGAGTCCATAGTTACTAGAGTTGTCTAGCACCTTCTAGAAAGAATGACTAATGCCTAATGTGACTAGATAGTTAGTAAGTAACTAAGTAGTTAGCAAAGAAGTTAGAAAACCTAACTAAGTTTAATTTGGTTAGGACACAATTGAATTAGAAACTTAGTTAGTTTTCTATTGCTTCCATAGTTAGGAAGCTTCAAGAACTAGATGACTTAAGTTATCTAAGCCTATAGAAAACAAGCTTGGAGACAAAGGCTTTGAAGATCAACCATTGATTTCAACTAAGGTCATTAGGAGGTCTTGAGTGATCAAACAAAGTGCCCACCTCCTTTGGTGAGCTCCACGACCATAAGGCTTTAGGAGGAGCTAAGGATGACACTTTGTTCATTTCCTTCCATCTTCATCCATTTCCTAAAGCAAGCTTCATAAATTCTCTCCTTGTCTCTCTTGAGCACCTCATGGCCTCCACACCATATCCATACTTCTACTCTTCTATAATTTTATCCAACACCACTTCTTAAACCTAAACACCATTCTAAACACTTTTCATGTTGTATGTTTCTTCAAAATCATCCATTTAGTGCTTAGAAAACAAGCTTGAAGTTTCTTCTATAGAAGGTAAAAACCCTTGTTTCTTGTTTCTAAATTGATTCTTGAAGTTCTAAGCCATGATTGATCGATGGTTTTCCTTTTTCAAAGCTTAGTTTATGATTTTGTAATTTGTTTAAGTTTGTTAGGATTCTCTTAAAGGCTACACAAAATCCCTAGGAGGAAGTCCAAGAAGAGTTTGTCTTCCTTAAGGTAAGAGGGAGATTTAATCTCATCAACCATGTATTGGTGGTGAGAAGATGGATTTGTTTGTGGTGAAGAATCCATAAGGATTCATTCACTTGATTATTTAAAGCTTTTCATATTTGTGATGATTTTTGATGCAAGCATGTCTATAACTTTGATTATATGTTTTAATATGTGTGTATGAAGGCATGATAGTTATTGTATGTAGTAGGAAGTGAATAACATTGATCGGCGGTGTCGCACTCGCCTCAAAATAGACTAGGTTTTATAGAATATAGCATAGTGCATAACCTAGGTCATCTCCCAAGGACCAATTCGGATTTCTCAAGCATGTTAGAAGTTATCAATAAGTAGGGGGTTTTGTTCATTACGATAACAGAAAACGAATTCAAATTTTGAGAAAATTTAATTAAGGAAACACCAATCCAAGGTCTTCAATCATGTGGCAGAATTAATCATTGTTCAAAGAGAACCAATTTTATTGCTTACACCTCTTGTTAATTCGAATTCAACTAGGTAATCACCTAGAATTTCATCAACTAAAACAGAATCACAATCGCAATTCTTGATTAAGATTGATCCAGGAATAAATTCGGATTAACATAGATTACCAATTGATGATCTATTCTCCATTAGATTCAGATTAATCAACCCTAATTCTAACTTCAATTTCGAAATCATAATCAGAAATCAATTGAAGAAGGAGAAGAGGGAAGAACACAACAGAAATTACAATTTAAACAAGAGAACTCAAAACTCTAACCACAATCATTGATTTCCTTGGATTGATTGGAGCTTTAGCCTTCCATGGCCATTACAAAAATGCAGATCAGAGGGAAAAAACGAAAATAGAGAAGATGAAAAGATAATAACTGTTTCTTCAATCTGAAAAGGTAAAGCAGAAAACAATCCAAAAGTATTTTTCGCATTCTGCTTTAACCTATTTGTAACTGAACAGTCTTCTCAAATTCCTAATCTACCCCTAGCCCAAACTGTAGCCCTCTGAATAAGCTTTCCATAGACATATCATTTGCCTTATTTGGGCTTAAATTGAGAGAGATAGGCCAAAATTAGTGAGGGAAGGTCCAAGCTTTGTGACAGCAACAACGTCCTAATTTTGAGGCCCAATTTCGCCTTGAATCCAGCTGAATTAGAAAAATTGCATTAGACACCAGATTGTAGATCTTCATCTCAGCTTTCAGGGGACTCCAAGATCATCCAAATACTATATTTGTAGCCCAAGTTATGGCCTGTACAAGACAGAAAGGTCAAAATGAGCTAAAATCCGAAAATTAATGAAGTTTTTACAATTAAGCTCAATGAAGACCAATCATCTAAAACTCATCTACAAACATAATATTGGACACAATTAGCATCAATTAGGCCAAATATAAAGCAATAATGAATAGCTCAAAATTGATTGATCAAAATCCCCCACACTTGAACCTTTGCACTCCTGGGCAAAATTCAAAATTGAACCAAAAGGGGTTTCACCACAAGAACACAAAATCAACATGCCTTCCAATGAATTGCAAGAATGCAAAGTGGTGATCAAGATTCAAACATCCAAAGTATCAAGGAGTCAAGACAAACATGAATATATCTCTCAACATCTCAAGCAAGCAAGAAGACAAATCGAATCAAATGATGAACCAAAAGTGATAAGATCCTCACAAGGCATACCCTACTCTCAAGTGTTTAGGATTGTATTTACACTCAAGGCACCCATGAAAGCAAGTACTACCATAAGCTTGACAAGTCTCTAATTTTCACCACTTGAAACACATGCAAAAAAGATCAAAAGGACTTTATTCAAGGTTGTAATGGGGCCAAGGCAAGGGAAGGAACAATATGGATATGGCAAGTTAAGCACCCAAGAGAATAAAAGAGCAATGAGGAGGAACTCAAATGACAAGTAATGCACATTCTCTTACTTTGATCACCTTTCCCTTTTGCTTTTACAACCTTTTTGAACCGATTTTTTTTTCTTTTTATTTTTTTATTTTTATTTCATTCTTCCTTTTCTTCTCCTTTTTTTATTTATTATTTATTATTTTTTTTATAACCTTGCATGCATATTACACATCAATTTTGTATAACTACCACACTTGAACTATCAACTGCCTACAAGTAAAAGAGCTCCTAAAATGAAATGAACCAATGCTCTCCCATTCCCTAAGGTACGGTAAAATCATGGTTTTTCACAAAGGCATAAAATGAGCTAAAGCAAAGAATAGGCAATTAGGCTCAAGGGGGGGTAATCAAAGGGAAATGATGCAAGGTTGGCTATTTGGCCAAAGTAGCTAAACAAAGAAAGAAGGCCTCAATCAGCTCAATACATGCATGCGAACAAGGGGCTTCAAAAAGAATCAAGTCATGTTCTAGAGTACCAACAATCATGAGTGAGATCACACAAGAAAGAAAAGAGAATGGCATAATACAATCCATCCATGTATAAGGTCCAAAATCTCAACAAGGACAAGCCTATCACAAATGATGCAACACTTTAATTCTCAATGCCAGCTTGCTAAACCAAAAATGCAAGAAAAATATTCACATCATGTCAAGAAACCTCTAACTAAGAATGATGAAATTATTCACAACCTGTACAAACCAAGATATTCAATGAAAGGCATGCAAAATATCAAAATGGAAACAAAAACAAAAATAAAACAACAAATCAAAAAATTCAAAAATAGAAAAAAATAAAAAAAAAGAACAAAAACAGAAAAAATTCCTCCCCACACTTAAATCACACATTGTCCTCAATGGAAACATAAAGCAAAAACAAAAGACAGATATACATGTGAAATAAAAGAGCAAGGGAAGAAAACACCCTTATCATGGTGGGAAGATTTGCACTTGGGGAAAGGTGGGCTTTGCCAAGGAGAGTTCCTCTACAGGTGCTGGGCTTGCAGGGCTTACGGGGCTCTCAAGAAAGTGCTTAAGACGGTGGCCATTAACCTTGAAACTCTTATTGGTGGCTGCATGCGAAATCTCCACTGCACTATAAGGAAAGATGCTAGTGACAACAAAAGGACCATCCTACCTAGAACGGAGCTTACCAGGCATGAGTTTAAGGCGAGAGTTGAACAAAAGCACCTTTTGGCCAATGGAGAACTCCTTTCTAGAAATCAATTTATCATGGAAATGCTTAGTCTTTTCCTTATAGATCCTTGAATTCTCATAAGCCTCCAAGCGAAGTTCTTCCAGCTGTTGCAATTGAAGCTTCCTCTCTGAACTTGCTTGGTCAAATGCTAAGTTACAACTCTTCACTGCCTAGTATGCACGATGCTCTATCTCCACCGGAAGGTGACATGGTTTACCAAAGACAACCCTGAAAGGAGACATCCCTATAGGTGTCTTGTAAGCGGTATGATGAGCCCAAAGAGCATCTTCTAACCGGTGGCTCCAATCTTTCCTATTCGACTGCACCATCTTCTCCAAAATCTGCTTGATCTCTCTATTAGAAATCTTGGCCTGCCCATTAGTTTGGGGATGATATGCAGTAGACACTCTATGCACGACCCCATACTTTCGAAACAAAGCCGCCAAAGTCTGGTTACAGAAATGAGTCCCTTGGTCACTAATGATAGCTTGGGGCACTCCAAACCTGCAAAATATGTTAGACGGGACAAAATCCACAACAACTCGAGCATCATTAGTCCTGGTGGCCTTAGCTTCCACCCATTTAGAAACATAATCAACCGCAAGCACAATATAAGAGAAACCAAAAGAAACAGGTAAAGGGCCCATAAAATCGATACCTCAAACATAAAAAACCTCGCAGAACAAAATGGGCTGCTGGGGCATCTCCTGCCTACGAGTGATAGCCACTCCTGCTCTCTGGCACTGCTCATAAGTACTGAAAACCTTATATGCATCTCTGAAAATGTAGGCCAGTAGAATCCAGAATCCAGCACCTTCCTAGCGGTTCGTTGTGGTCCAAAGTGACCTCTAACTGGAGAGGTATGACAGAAATGAAGAACGGACTGGATCACGTGGTCAGGTATGCATCTGCGAATCACCTGGTCACTACAAAATTTCCACAAATATGGATCATCCCACACATAATATTTAGCATCACTCTTAAGTTTAGCTTTCTGTGATCTAGATGCATAAGAAGGAAAAACATATGCAACCAAGTAATTAACTAAATTAGCAAACCAAGGAGAAAGTGGTGTATCATGCAGCTGCATGAGCTGCTCATCTGGGAAGTCATCTCTGATAGGAGAAGGGTCAACAACTCCTTCTATCCTACTCAAATGATCCGCCACCAAATTCTCCGCGCCACTCCTATCTCTAATCTCCAAATCAAACTCCTGGAGAAGCAACATCCATCTAATCAATCTCGGCTTCGATTTTGCCTTCTTCAACAAGAATTTTAATGTTGCATGATTAGTAAAAATAACCACTCTAGAGCCAAGTAAATATGATCTAAACTTATCAAGTGCAAATACAATGGCAAGCAACTCTTTCTCAGTGGTGGTATAGTTAGCCTGTGCAGCATCTAAAGTTCGAGAAGCATATGAAATGACATGAGGAAGTCTACCAACTCTCTGTGCAAGGACAGCTCCCAATGCGTAGTTAGACGCATCACACATGAGTTCAAAAGGAAGCATCCACAAAGGTGGCTGAATGATGGGAGTGGTGGTCAAAGCTCCTTTGAGGCAATCAAAAGCCTCTCTGCACTTGCCATCAAAATCAAAAACAATATCTTTCTGCAACAAGTTAGACAGCGGAAGGGCCTTTTTGCTGAAATCTTGAATGAACCGCCTGTAGAAACCTGCATGGCCAAGAAAAGAACGAACCTCTTGCACGCAAGAGGGGTAAGGTAACTGGGAAATAACATCAATTTTAACAGGATCTACTTCTATACCCTTCTGAGAGATGATATGACCTAAGACTATGCCTTGTTCTACTATAAAATGACATTTCTCATAATTAAGAACAAGGTTAGTCTCAATACACCTATGCAAAACTCTATCCAAACTGTCCAAGCATGCATCAAAAGAGGAACCATAAACAGTAAAATCATCCATAAACACATCAATGCAATCCTCTAAAAAATCTGTAAAGATACTCACCATGCATCGCTGGAAGGTACCAGGAGCATTGCACAGGCCGAAAGGCATCCTCTTGTAGGAAAAAGTGCCAAAAGGGCAAGTGAAGGTGGTCTTCTCCTAGTCCTCTAGTACTATATGGATCTAGAAGTACCCTGAAAAGCCATCAAGAAAGTAGTAGAAAGACTTTCCAGCTAGGCGCTCAAGCATCTGATAGATAAAGGGCAAAGGAAAATGGTCCTTTCTTGTAGCTTAGTTGAGCCGTCTGTAATTAATACAAACTCTCCAGCTACTCTGCACTCTAGTAGGAATCAACTCATCACGATCATTCTTCACTACTGTGATTCCTGATTTCTTTGGAACCACTTGAACTGGACTCACCCAAGCACTATCTGAGATAGGATAGATGATGCCTGCTTGCAGAAGCTTAGTCACCTCTTTCTTCACCACATCCAGGATCAAAGGGTTGAGTTGCCTCTGTGGTTGTCTCACTGGTTTAGGACCATCCTCAAGTAGTATTCTGTGCATGCACATGGAAGGACTAATGCCAGGAAGGTCAGCCAAAGTCCAACCTATAGCTTTCTTATGCTTCCTCAATATTTACAGCAGCCTCTCCTCCTGGTCAGCATGGAGGGTAGTAGAAATGATCACTGGCAGCTTCTTATCCTCCTCTAAGTATGCATACTTAAGGTGCTCTGGGAGTAGCTTAAGCTCCAGTGTAGGCGGCTGCACTACAGATGGAAGGATTCTGGTGGAAGTAGCTGTGTTTACAGCCTGCAATCCAACAAAATCTGATTCAAAGGTACTTGCTGTAATCAAACTACTGTATTCTGGCTCCATTTATTCTACAGCTGCACCACCATTTAATTGATTAGATCCCATATTTGTATCAGAATCATAATGTAAATAGGATGCAATCTCAGTACAAACACTGCACATTCCTGAAACAGTACAAGCATCACATGTGTAGGTATCAACAAAATCAGAAAAGAATGGAAGATCATCAGCAAAGAGCTCCGAAAGGCTATCATCAACTATATCAGCCAGCAAATCTATATGGAAAACTGAATGTTCTTCCATGGGGTGCTTCATGGCATCCAAGATGTTAAATCGAACCACATTATCTCCAAACTCCATGGAAAGAGTGCCTACATGGACATCAATTTTAGTCCTGGCAGTTTTGAGAAAAGGTCTACCAAGAATGGTGGGAGCCTTGCTGGATTCGGATTCTCCATCCATATCCGAATGCAGAAGTCTCATAGGAAAATCAAATCATTTACTCTAACAAGGACATCCTCAATGAGTCCAGCAGGGTATGCATTACTCCTGTTTGCCAACTGAATGATGACTCCTATATTCTGCAAGGATCCAAGAGCAAGAGAGTTGAACACTGACATAGGCATAACATTAATTGAAGCACTTAAATCTAACATGGCATTTTCGAATTTGCTACTGCCTATGGTGCATGGAATAGTAAAAATTCTAGGATCCTTGCATTTTTGGGGCATTGTAGGCTGTATAAGTGCAGACACATTTCTTCCCATGCTGATCTTCTCATTTCCCTTGAGTCTCCTTCTATGAGTACACAAATCCTTAAGAAACTTGGCATATCTTGGAATTTGCTTGATTGCTTCAATGAGAGGAATGTTCACCTTAACCTTCCTAAATGTCTCCAAGATCTCCCTATCTGTGTCAGTGTCATGAGTCTTCTTAAGCTGCAAAACTCTCTGAGGGAATGGTAGTGGGATGGAATGCTCAGCAGTAACTGCAGGAATGGGGCCAGATTCTGTTTTTTTATTTTTGCTGCTACATGGGATTTCTGGTATGGCTTGCTTCTCCTTATCTAATTCATGTTTCAACCCACAGTCTGGTGCATTAATAGTCTTACCAGATCTTAGAGTGATGGCACTCACATTCCTTGGATTCACCACAGTTTGTGCAGGAAGTTTATCAGAATCTTGTGACTGTAATTGGTTCATAGAACTTGCAAGTTGGCCAATCTGATTTTTCAAATTTTGAATGGTTGCTTCTATCCTCTGCTGGAACTGCAAGTTGTTCACTGCCATCTGTTTCATCAATTCCTCCAAGGTTGGCTCAGATTTAGGAGGTACATTATTTGGCTGCTGCATGAAAGGTGGCTGATATGGTCTGTTGGATCCTACAGTGGACTAAAAGGGTAGCTGCTACTACTGCCTAAATTGAGTAGGGGTAGGTTGTGTAGAGTTATTCCACCACCTCAGATTGGGATGATTTCTCCAGCCTGGGTTGTATCTGTTGGAAGACAGATCATAACTCGGTTGTTGTTGTTGCTGCTGCTGTTGAGGCCTGTTGTTATAGATGTTTGCAGCATAGGCTTGTGGGCTACCATCAGTATCAACTTCCTGTAGTGTAGGACAGGCATTTGTGGAATGATCAGCAGAAATGCAAATGCCACACACTCTGGCAGGAAAAACTGCAGTAGGCTGCTGATGTTGAGTCACAGCTAATTGCCTCACCAAGGATGCAAGGTCATCAATGTTGCTTTCCAATTTCCTGTGGTCTGCAGCATAAGTTGCCTCAATTTCGTGGACACCTCTACTCAATACCACTGAGTTACTTCTGGTGCCAAACTGTTGGGAATTGGTGGCCATATTCTCAATCAATTCTCTTGCAGCCATAGGGGTCTTATCTACCAATGCTCCTCCACTAGCTACATCAATCATGCTCCTATCCATAGGCAGCAAACCTTCATAAAAATATTGGATCAGTAACTGGTCACTAATCTGATGGTGAGGACAGCTTGCACACATCTTTTTGAACCTTTCCTAGTATTCAGATAATGGTTCTCTGTCAAACTGCCTGATGCCAGATATCTCTTTTCGGATTGATGCAGCCCTTGATGCCGGAAAGAATTTCTCCAAAAACGAGCTCTTAAGATCATTCCGGTAGTCACAGATCTCGGATGCAAATAATACAACCAGTCCTTAGCAGCATCCTGTAATGAGAAAGGGAATGCTCTAAGTTTGATGTGATCTTCGGAGATGCCTTGAGGCTTCATGGTAGAACACACAATATGAAACTCTTTGAGATGCTTATGAGGATCTTCTCCTGCATGACCATTGAACTTAGGCAACAAATGGATTAGTCCAGATTTAAGTTCAAATGGAACATCAACATTAGGATACTGAATGCATAAAGACTGATATGTAACATCAGGAGCAGCCAGTTCCTTCAAGGTTCTATTATCCATAATCTCAGTATGCTCAGTAGAATCAAAATTGAAGGATGGATCAATGACAGAAAGTGCAGAATCAGAAAATTCAGAAGCAGAATCACTAGTATGATAAGTATGTGAAGAATCACTACTTCCTATATGCTCAGCAAATGCAGAATCAAATCTATTGAACCTATGCAAGGTATGAAAAGTCCTATCTATCTCAGGATCAAAATTATGCAAATAACCAGGATTGGACCTAGTCATATAACATGCAAAACTCAAAAATAGTAAAATAGCAAAATGGAGTATCCAACACTAGAAATGCACCAAAATAAATCTATTTGACCTATCAAATGTTTTTTAAAAAATATGGGACCACCACACACTTAAAACTACACTAAAATGGAACTAAAAAATGCAATGAAAAATCTTCAAAAAAGAAGTGGTCTAAATGAAGGATTTATGGCAAGATAGGGTGTTGCTTATGGCAAAGCGTGAGCCTTGTGGAGAAGGCCATTTTCCTTCAACCCACCAATTTTTAGCTCAATCGGAGCATGTTTGCTCCCTCAAAAATTACAAAAATGCCATTGTCTCACCTAAAATTGCTCAAAAACCCTACCAAACGATGGATTTTTCCCAAATTGTGTAGGAATGATCCTTTTAAGATTAGTTTGCTTAGAATGATGGTTTACCTTTGGAGACCAAGTTTCAGCTCAAGACTCCATCGCAAGTACAATTCCTGTCTACTAGTGCCTGTTTGGATTTAGAAAAATGGGAGCAAAGTGAAACTCAAAAGTGAAAGTGGAGGTGAAACTCAAGAATGAAGAAGAGAACTTTCAAATATCAATAATGAAGCATATGGATGATCAAATGCAGCAAAATGACATGCAAAAGCCGAATCTGGTGCAAGGAGACCGCTGGAACAGTAACCGCAGCAAGGTTATGCAACAAATCGGGTTATGCAACTCAGCAGATTATGCAGGAAATTTTGCAGCATATGAATGTGTTATTTGTGCAACAGAAGTATCAATTGTGTTGAGTGAAGCAATGAACATTCATAAGAGTCATAAAATGCAGCAAAAATCCAATGGAATGGTAAACAATCCAATGGAACAGTAAAAACGAAAATCCAGTGAACTGCAAATGGAAAGCAACAGATTTATACCAGAATCAAACAATGGTGTGTTGCAGTAGAAAAACACAATTGGAACAACAAAATTCTGTAGAAGAGCAAAATTCTGCAGAATTCTGTAGCAGAGCAGAATTATGCAGCAGGATCAGTAGCAGAATCAGTGGAAAAAACAGCAAAATGCACTTAAGGACTTCTAGCAAAGTTGATCACGAATGCAGAGAAATTAGCAACAATTAGGAACTCCTAATAAACCTAAGAAACCGAAAATAGATCCCTGGCAACGGCGCCAAATTTTGATCGGTGGTGTTGCACTCGCCTCAAAATAGACTAGGATTTATAGAATATAGCATAGTGCATAACCTAGGTCATCTCCCAAAGACCAATTCGGATTTCTTAAGCATGTTAGAAGTTATCAATAAGTAGGGGGTTTTGTTCATTACAATAACAGAAAACGAATTCAAATTTTGAGAAAATTCAATTAAGGAAACACCAATCCAAGGTCTTCAATCATGTGGCAGAATTAATCATTGTTCAAAGAGAACCAATTCTGTTGCTTACACCTCTTGTTAATTCGAATTCAACTAGGTAATCACCTAGAATTTCATCAACTAAAACAGAATCACAATCACAATTCTTGATTAAGATTGATCCAGGAACAAATTCGGATTAACATAGATTACCAATCGATGATCTATTCTCCATTAGATTCAGATTAATCAACCCTAATTCTAACTTCAATTTCGAAATCATAATCAGAAATCAATTGAAGAAGGAGAAGAGGGAAGAACACAACAGAAATTACAATTTAAACAAGAGAACTCAAAACTCTAACCACAATCATTGATTTCTTTGGATTGATTGGAGCTTTAGCCTTCCATGGCCATTACGAAAATGCAGATCAGAGGGAAAAAACGAAAATAGAGAAGATGAAAAGATAATAACTGTTTCTTCCATCTGAAAAGGTAAAACAGAAAACAATCCAAAAGTGTTTTTCGCATTCTGCTTTAACCTATTTGTAACTGAAAAGTCTTCTCAAATTCCTAATCTACCCCTAGTCCAAACTGTAGCCCTCTGAATAAGCTTTCCAGATACATATCATTTGCCTTATTTGGGCTTAAATTGAGAGAGATAGGCCCAAATTAGTGAGGGAAGGTCCAAGATTTGTGACAGCAACAACGTCCTAACTTTGGGGCCCAATTTCGCCTTGAATCCAACTGAATTAGAAAAATTGCATTAGACACCAGATTGTAGATCTTCATCTCAGCTTTCAGGGGACTCCAAGATCATCCAAATACGATATTTGTAGCCCAAGTTATGGCCTGTACAAGACAGAAAGGTCAAAATGAGCTAAAATAAAAAAATTAATGAAGTTTTTACAATTAAGCTCAATGAAGACCAATCATCTAAAACTCATCTACAAGCATAATATTGGACACAATTAGCATCAATTAGGCCAAATATAAAGCAATAATGAATGGCTCAAAATTGATTGATCAAACATGAAAAGGAATTGCTTGAGGGTTCCAAAGTACCCATGAGGCTCACGGCCTACACCACCACAAAGAGGACAAAATGTTCTAAATTATTTTTCTAATCATGGATTAAGTAATTTAATAATAAGAAATTAGATTAAGAATTTTTACAAGAGATTAGATGATGGAAAACAATTAAATATGATTATAAAGCATATAATGATTTTCGTCAAACATGTCTACTCATGGTGTTTTTTATCCAAAATTATTTCCTAAGCATAGAATTATGTAAATTAATGAGGACTTAATTCAATGAATTTTAGATAATAAAATGAAGTGAATTTATTTTAGAGGTTAATTAGAGGAGTTAAGTAAGGATGAGAAATAAAATAAATACTTGAAAAGTACTAACGTATAACTCACCCTTTGGGTTTTGAAACGCGTTAGCAAGTTTCAAGCTGTAAATATTTCTTAAATCCATAAATGGTAATTTTTCAAGGAAACAATAGAAAATACTACTTAAAGGATTTTCAAGAAGAAATGGTGTAAATAAAGCTAAAAATAAATATATAATGGGGAAAGTTTCAAAATTTAATTTAGAAAGTAAAGAAATATTTTACGCAGTTGAAAAATACTAGAAAAGCCTTACGCGTATTTAAAATAATGATTTTTAAACTACGCGATTGAGAAAACTATTTAAAAACGTTACGCGATTGAGAAAATGATTTAAAAACGCTATGCAATTGCAAAAATGTCAAAAAATATTTATGCGATTTGCAAACGTTAGAAAAAGGCTACGCGATTACGAAAATGTGATAAAATATATACGCAATTGAGAATAACAATAGTTTGCTGTCAGGTTAAAGTGGTGGACTCGGTTATGTTGAAAAATGGTACTGCCAAGTGATTGCGTGTGGTTGTAAAAAATAACATTATTGTGATATGTGTATTTTAGCTCATGCACTATGCATAGAGAAACATGCCAATTTGGTTGATATTGGCAAGTTGCCTAAGAGATGAATTACACCGTAGTGCGGGTGCAATAAGCGTAGTGTTGTTCATTGAGTGAACTTGGAGGCATTGGTGTGCAGAGAATTCCACATGTGGACAGTTAGTACCTAGCAATGCACTAGCGATCTTGACAAAGTACTATTCTTAATCACGATCTAGTATAGACTGTCTGGTACAATGCCTATTGTACACTACAATTAGACTGTGTAGTACTTGGCTGGGGCAGCTAGAGCTTCAGACAGATCTTCTAGATCATTCTCTCTGAGAAATTGTGGTTAGCTCCATGGAGTAGGAACGAGTCTGTGTACATATGCATATTTGGTCTGCATCATGATGTGATAATTATATTAATCTGAAATATTATGTATGATGTGATAGTTACATTAATCTGAAATATTATGTATGATGTGATAATATGATTTGATGTATTGAATGCTATATCTATATGTACTCTCGTTTTCTATACTGCCATGCTGGTAGTGATGTAGATTGTCTCACCTCTTTGTATGCATTTCTGTATTATTATTTATGTTTGGTAAAGACTTTGAGGAAGGAGAAGAGGAGCAACCCTTGGGTTGTCAATACGAGGAGGAACATCAGTATGGTGATCAGTACAAAGAGGGCGAGCCTCTAGATCATCCTTATCGTTTGGATTGATTTTGAAGCGTTATAGCACTACCGAGTTTTCTGGGATTCGTGAAACTAGAGTTTCATGGAGGTTCCGAAGCCTAGCGCCTACAAGTAGATAGGGAGACAATTGTGTAAGTGGGACGATTGATTGTGTCCTTCAGTAGGGAATATGATGGAGTCCCTATGTTTTCTATGACTATTTACGTACATCTAGAGTTACCCTTAATTATTAGGCGCTATTGGGGTAGTCGTTTCTATGCCCTTAGTGAGCTTAGTAGTCTGTCGACCGCACAGACTCCTGTCCGTAGGGCTACATGACATCCAAGGTTTCTGTCTTCCAATAATCTACCAGAGGAGGATCCTTTTGAGGATAAGAACTTCTAGATGTGTACTTGGGCTAGTTTATGATTTTGTTATGAGTCAAACAGGTTACTACTTTATTAAATAATTTGTAGTGTGTAATTATTTGTATCTTTAAAAACAAAATCATATGTATAATTATAGTGTGTATTTTGTAGTTTGTTTTATTTCATGTTCTGTTTATTTTATTTAATGATATAATGTACAAAAACAAAATTTTTACAACTTATTTTATTATATGTAATAAATGATTTATAACTTGAGTAAGGTTTTACTATAATTAGTCGTAAATGTGACATCCTAAGGAGGGTATTATATTAGTTGGTATCAGAGCCCAAGTTAGAGTCTTTTAGGGTTTGTGGTTAGGTCTATTTTGCTTATGTTGTGTGATTCTCTGTGATTTGTTTCTGAAAAGTTACATCTGACTTTGTTTTGTCTTATTTGATTGATTGAAGAAAGAAATGTCTCGAGGTAGAGGAACGTGTGCGAACATAGGACATGATACTGATGCAATGACTGTAGCTGCAGAGGCCATGCAGCGTATGACAGAAGTAATTATGCAGCAGAATCAACGGGCAACCTAGCAACATGAGGCGACTGCTGATGCTCAGAACTTATCTGAGTTTCGACGCAATAACCTGCCGCAGTTTAGGGGCGAGTTTGATCCAGAGAAAGCGAGTCTTTGGATCCAAGAGTTGGAAAAGATTTTTGAAGGAATATGATGTGTAAACGATCGGAAGGTGACAAATGCTATGTTTATGCTGATGGTAGATGGCGAGAACTGGTGGAGAGGAACTCGACGATTACTACAAGCTGAGGGGAGAGAAATTACGTGGGATGTGTTCTACGAAGTATTTTTGGATAAGTACTTCTCGGCCAGTGCACGACATACCAAGGAAATAGAATTTTAAATTTTCGATAGGGTAACATGACTGTTAGTGAGTACACCGCGAGATTTGAGAGCTTGTCAAAGTTCTTGAGGTATTTCCAAATCCAGCCTGATGAGGAATGGAAATGTCGTAAGCTCGAAGAAGGCCTGAGGGTCGAATTGAAAAGAGGAGTGCTACAAATGAGGATGAATCAATTTCCTGCATTAATGGATATATGTCGATGACTTGAAGAACTGGAGCTGTCACGAGACTCGAGAAATCACAACTTTGGACTGACTAGGTTCCAAAAAGGAGGAAACAATAATAATAGCTGGTTTCAGCATAAACCGTACTCGAGACCACCGGGAAACCAACCCTAACGTCCATCTTTTGGGGGAAGTCCTAGTGGCAACAAGACTGGTCAAACCGTGGCATTCATGCCAAGGTGTTTTAAATATGGAAAGAGCGGCCACATATCAAGAGATTGTTTAATCAAGGGAACTATCCGCTTTAAATGTGGAAAGCCTGGTTGTAACACCCCAAAATTTATTTATTTCATTATAAATATTCATTTTACAATATTTGTGATTTTTGAAAAAAATTTTGGATTTTTCTGAGAATGCGAAATATTTTAATATTATTTCTTGTTTTGCATGCAAACTGAGCGGAACCGGAAAAATGAGATATTTTTCCCAAGAACCTTGATCTATGGAAACGTCGACGGGGGGTCTTACTAAACTTGAGGCTGGACACAATTTACGAGGTTTCATATTTTTCGAGAATTTTATCAGATAAAATAATAATCACTGTGTAAATTTTATCCGTCAGATAATTAATACTGACTTCTGTTGTAACACCCCAAATTTTCTAACTATTTGACAGTAATAATAGAATTCTACTGTTTAGTGATTTTTGTGTACAGCAAAATTATTTTGAGTATTCTGTAAATACATTTGATCGTTTTGTGTGATTTATTCCGTGTCAGGAAAATAATAATTTTTGGGCCGGAGAAAATCTTATGTAATTTAATTATTGCTGTTGATTCTTAATTATTTTTTTGAAAACTGATTTGATTTTCGTAAGTTTTATAATTTTTATGATTTTGTGGATGATTATGAAATTTTATATTTCTCTGATTATTTTAATATTATCCATAGGCTGTCTGTGGGCTTAGGGGGGCTGTACGTGGGTCCAGGTGGGTTCGGAAAAGTAAAAATTTTTCTGCAGCCAGTAAATTTTGTACTGTTGAGATGGAGACGGGAGATCTTACTAAACCTGAATCCAAAAATAGTTTTTGAAATTTTCTTTTACTGTGTTTTGTACTGTATTTAATTATCGGGCAATAAAAATATAGTAAAAATATTGTTCGTAAGGTAATAGCAGATAAAAATAAATATTATACTACTTAGTCAACATTAGTGGTTATGACGACTTTATGACAGACCAATAGGAAGCAAGCTTAATGTTGAAGGCTTTGGATATCTACCATTGATTTAATCAACTGTGGAGATTGGTCTTACAAAATGGCAAGGACTTTTTATGATCATTGGATGGAAAGTATGAAGAGGTGATCTTGACCTTTCATTTTGGAGATACATCTAATGGTTAGGATTTCATGAATGAAATATCTAATGGCCTAGATTTAGTCTTATCAATATAGAAGCTATACTTAGAATCTACACTAAATACAACCATTGATCTAATCAATGGCTAACAATGCCCAAAATGGTGGCTAGTGAAATTGGTCACTCATTGAGTGTACAAGGAGGGGGGGAGGTTCGGTTTTGTGATGGCTTAAGGCCATAGGAAGTTTCAAGACCATATCATTATTCATCTTTGTCTTCTCCAAAAAGCTAAAGCTTCACAAAAATTTTCTCTCCTTTCCTTTCAAGCTAGTTTCGGCCAAAGCACCCAAACCACCTTCCATCACTCTATAATTTTAAACAACCACATATCTTGCATCCTTACATCAATCCAAGAACCTTTGTAGTTAAGTCCAAGCTCTAATCTTTCATCTTCAAGGACTTTCTTCAAGATCAAGTTCTAGGTTTTTTTGAGGTGAAGTGTAAAGAAACTTCACTACTTGTCTTATTTTCATGTTCTAAGCCATGTTTGATCCATGGTTCTCCTTGTTTAAGCTTAATATGCTAACAAACTTGTATTTTGTTTTGTGTTTAAGAAGCATTTGGTGGTGAATCACTTGTTCAAGAAGCAAACCAAGGAGCTTTGGAGGTTTCTCCAAGAGGTAAAAGGGAGATCTATCTCACCAACCAAGTATGGTGGTGAGAGATGAATCTTGTATTTGATGGATGGTGAATCTATGTGAGGATTCATATCCATGGTTGTGTAATAATTTGTGGGTGTTTATGTGGTTTATGTGCTTTGCATGAATTATTTGTGCTTACATGCTTGGTATGATTTTTATTGCTTTTATGGTATGCTTGAAATATAATATGTTGATTATATGTTATGTATGCCATAAAAATTGTTGGAAAGGAAAATAAATTTTTGGTTCCAATGACCATGAGGATTTCGGCCTCAACACCTCAACATAGGTGTTTCCAAACTAAAATTTTCATGAATGATAAAATTGAATATTTAGAAAGGAAAGGAAAAAGAAAAGATGGATTGGTTTCAAAGACCAAGTGTTCACAGTTTTTGGAGGAATTTTAATGGTTTTATTTGTGTAAAAACATGAATGGAACTTAGTTGATTTAGAAGGAAAAATATATGATGGTTTCAATGGCCATGTACCACGGTTTTGAAGCCTTGTAATGCCTTGGTTTTATGAGACAAAGTGATTTCAAAGTGGAAATACAATTGATTAAGTACAAGGATTAAAGAAATGGAAACAAAGTGTTTTGTCACTTGAAGAATGGAATTTTCGTATATGAATGGAAAAGAGAGGTTGAAAGTGTTTGAACCTCAATATATTTTAAAGAGGATTGATTTTTTTTAGAATTGATTTAAGAATTATGGAGAATACGTTGGTGATTTGAGATTTTCTAATGTATAACTCATCCTTTGGGTTTTGTAGTGCGTTAGGAAATTTTAAGTTAGAAATATTGATTTAATTCAATGAAATGGTGGAAAATGCTTTTCGTAACTTAAAAACATGATTTTTAAGTTACTCGATTACAAAAACGATGAAAAATCGCTACGCAATTTGAAAAACGTTTAAATATTTCTACGCGATTTGGAAAACGTTTAAATATTTTTATGCGATTGCAAAAACGATGAAAAATCGCTACGCAATTTGAAAACATGACAGAAATGTTGCGTGATTAAGAAAACACGATAATATGATTACGCGATTGAATATACAATAGGATTACTGTTGGAACAGTGTATGGACACTGTATGAGACAAATGATGAGTTTTGCCTATGATTGGCATTTGGTACATTATACATGCATTGGAAAGGTCTGATGGGCTGATTAAGGCTAATTGCTTAGGAGAAAGTACACCTCTTGAGTGGGTGCAATATGCATAGTGTAAGTCACTTGTTGACTTTGGGGGCTTTGGGGTGCGAGTTGCCTACAATGGGCAGTTGGTAGCTCTTCTGTACCGTGGGTTAGACCGATGCAACACACCGATGATCCTGACCGAGACACTATTCTTAATCAAGATCTGATAAAGATTGTCGTGTATATGTTAGATGTGCAAATACGTATGAGAATTGTGGCACGTGGTCTGAGGCATGTTGGTACAGATAGATCTTTTCGATCAATCTCTCTGACCTGAGTTTTAGCTCCTTAGAGTAGGAAATTGAGTCTATGTGCACATGCATAATTATTGAGCATTGATATCGATGTGATATTTGAATTGTTGAATATTTAGATAATGTTGAGGGCATTATCGTAATTATTGTTTATGATAATTGAATTGTTGAATGCTTGGATAATGTTGAGGGCATGATCTTAATTATTGTTTATTACATCTTTTGTGATGATAAATAATGTTAAGGGCATGATTGTAATTATGGCATGATGTATCTGTACGATATATTGTATGTGTTATCTCCATGCTATCATGTTGGTATTGACGTAGGTGATCTCACCTCTTTGTATGCCTATTTTATACTGTATTTATATTTGTAAAGATGATGAGCAAATGATTGAACAAGAAGGTGAAGAGGAGCAAATTCCTGTGGAGGAAGCTGAGTTTTGATCGGATGGCAGCCCAGTCAAGTTTCTTTGGTTACGTGAGACTACAGTTCCACGGCGGAGCTGGCACTTGGAGGTTAAGTCCCAATGAGGAGGGACTCATTTATTAGGGACTGTTGACGGTCAACATGAGTAGGATTTTTCATGGGGACACGTTCTTTTCTGTAACTATATATGTACATGTTGAATTTCCGTTGTCAATTAGACAGTATTGAGGTGGTAGGTTTCATGTCCCAACGAAGATTAGTATTGTGTCATCTGCGCAGACACCTGTCCGTAGGACTTCGCATCAAGTCAGATTCCAGCCTGCTGAGGAATCTGAGGAGGACTCGTTTGAGGGTTCTGCTATCTAGTAATGCTTGGGCAGTATATTAGTTTTAAATAATGTTCAAATACTTTGAGGACTATGTCTGTATATAAATAATTTTGACAGTACTTTTGTAATGTATATGATGTAAATTATTTGTGATGATGTTGAAATATTTTATTTTCTGCTAAGTTTATCTTATCGATATTAAGAAATTTTACAACTCCTATTTACATTACAAAGCATATTTTATAATGAAGGGGTAATTTGGTAATTAAGTAACATAAATGTGACACCCTACGGTGGGTGTTACATTAGTTGGTATCAGAGCCCAAGTTAGAGTCTTCTGAGTTTGTGGTTAGGTCTATCTTGTTTAAGTTGTGTGATTCTATGTGTTTGTTTTCCTTTCGGAAATAATATTGTTTGAAGATTAACCTTAACTCTTCTTTGTGTGTTCAGTTTGATTAAGAGAAAACGTAATGGCTGGACGAGAAAGAGAACGTGTTAATACTAGAGCGGGAGTAGGAAATGTTGGCGACGATAACCAAAACATGGCTGCAGCAGTAGCAGCAATGCAACGGATGGCTGATGTCGTTGTACAGTAAAACCAAAGAGCAACTGAGGATGCTCAAAGTTTATCGGAGTTTCGTAGAAATAACCCACCAAAGTTTTGTGGTGAATTTGACCCAGAGAAAACTGATATGTGGATCAAAGAACTCGAAAAGATATTTGAAGGTATGAGTTGTACCAATGAACAGAAGCTTACTTTTGCGACTTTTGTGTTAGTTGGAGATGGAGAAGATTGGTGGGCAGGAGCCCAAAGATTGATTCAAGCTGAGGGAAGAGTTGTGACATGGCAGCTCTTTAAGCAGAAGTTTCTGGGGAAGTATTTTCCAGCAAGTGTTCGACATGCAAAGGAAATGGAATTCCTTAGTTTAAGACAATGGGTGATGTTTGTAAGCGAATATGCTGCAAAATTCGAAAGCTTGTCTAAGTTTTCAAGGTATTTTCAGATGCACCCAGACGAGGAATAGAAGTGCAGAAAATTTGAAGAGGGATTGAAACTTGATATTAAGAGGGCAGTGGCGATTTTGGAAATTGACTAGTTTCCAGCATTATTGGATAAATGTAGGAAGGTTGAAGAAATTGATCATCAACGTGAGGCGAGAAATAAGAACTTTGGACCTGCACGGTTCCAAAAGGGAAAAAGTAGTGGTGGAAATCATTTTCAGTAGAAACCGTATGCCAAACTGGCAGGAGGTCAGAACCGGCAGCAATCTTTTGGGGGAAGTTCTGGGGGCAGCAAGGCAAGTCAAGCTGGAACTTCTACGCTTAAATGCTTTAACTGTGGGAAGGATCATCTCACCAAAGATTGTCAACATAAAGAACTTATCTGTTATAGATATGGAAAGCCAGGACATTTCTCCAAAGAATGTGATCAGTTGAAGGCAGAACCATCAGTGGGGAATGTTTGTATTGCGAGGCCACAGGCGGGTGGTCGTGTGTATACCATGAGCGGGGAGGAAGCTGCAAAATCAGAGGACTTGATTATGGAGGAGTGTGCCATCGAACATAATCCTTTAACAGTGTTATAAGATTCAGGAGCAATACATTCTTTCATTGCATGTGATTGTGTGGAGCATTTGGGATTGACTGTGACTACATTGCCTTATGATTTGAGTGTTGCTACTCCTACTGATAAGCCTGTGATTACTACAAAAGTATGTTTGAATTGTCCTGTCTATGTTAGGGATATAATCTTTTATGTGGATTTGATTTGTTTGCTTCTTTCCAAGATTAATGTAATCTTAGGAAGAGATTGGTTGTCTTCTAACCATATCCTGATAGACTGTTCCAGTAAGACGCTAGTATTTTCGGAGGCTAAGGATTCTAGATTCCTAACGGCTATTCAAGTGGAAGCTTGTTTGAAGGAAGAAGACTAGGGGTACTTATTGATATCTTCTTTGGAGGTTCACAGTGAAGATGTCTTGAAGGATATTTTCGTAGTTAATAAATTTCCTGAGATATTTCCTGAAGATATACTTAGACTACCGCCAAAAAGAGAAATTGTGTTTGCTATTGATTTAGTACCTAGAGCTGGACCTATATCTTTGGCGCCTTACAGGATGTCGCCAGTAGAGTTGATAGAGCTTAAGAAATAGCTGGAAGATTTGTTGTCGAAACAATTCGTGAGACCTAGTGTATTACCATAAGGAGCTCCAGTGTTGTTAGTAAAGAAGAAGGATAGGACTTGTCATTTATGTGTAGACTACCGACAGCTGAACAAGATTACGATTAAGAATAAATATCCACTTCCAAGAATTGATGATCTGATGGATCAATTGCGAGGAGTTGCAGTATTTTCCAAGATTGATTTATGTTCTGGTTATCACCAGATTCGTGTGAAAGCAGAGGATATTCCCAAAACTGCATTTCGGACTCGTTATGGGCATTACGAGTATCAAGTGATTCCGTTTGGTGTAACTAATGCACCTGCCATATTCATGGACTTTATGAACATGATTTTCCATTCATACTTGGACAAGTTCGTTGTTGTCTTTATTGATGACATTCTGATCTATTCTCAAAGTCAGGAGGAACATGCTGAGCATCTCAGAGTGGTTCTCCAAATTTTAAAGGAGAATAAGTTATATGCCAAGTTGTCCAAATGTGAATTTTGGTCAAACGAAGTTCAATTTTTTGGACACGTGATATCGAAGGAAGGAATTGAAGTTGATGCTTTAAAGGTAGAAACAATTATTGATTGGGAAAGGCCGAAGACTGTATCAGAGATCCGTAGTCTTATCGGATTAGCCGGTTACTATCGACGGTTTATTAAGGGATTTTCCAAGATAGCAGGACCTTTTACCCAATTTACACGAAAGAATCAACCGTTCGTATGGACTAATGCATGCAAAGAAAATTTTCAGGAGTTGAAAAGATGACTAACTACTTCACCGGTTTTGATTTCACTTGATCCGAATGAACCTTTCGAAGTATATTGTGATGCTTCCTACCAAGGATTGAGTTGTGTAGTTATGCAGATCCGTAAGGTGGTGGCTTATGCTTCAAGGCAGTTGAAAGTGCATGAGAGGAATTATCCGACTCATGATTTGGAATTGACAGCTGTGGTGTTTGCATTGAAAGTGTAGAGACATTTTCTCTATGGGGCAACGTTCACTGTTTTTAGTGATCATAAAAGTTTGAAGTATCTGTTTGACCAAAAAGAGTTGAACATGAGGCAAAGGCGTTGACTAGAGTTTCTGAAGGACTATGACTTTTAGTTACAGTATCATCCCAGAAAGGCGAATGTCGTAGCGGATGCTTTAAGTAAGAAAATGCTTAGTGCTTCTGTTATGATGATTAAGGAGAAAGAACTGATAGAAGAATTTCGGGATATTCGTTTGTCTGCGAAATTGACACCGGGGAAGATATGTTTAAACATGATCACCATTTCAAATGATTTAATGGATAGAATACAAGAAGGACAAAACAGTGACCAGTATTTGCAAGAAGCAAAGGAAGCAAGGAGCCAAGAAGCGGTGTTGGAATTTAGCGAAGGAGCTGATGGAATTCTGAAGTTTAAAGGAAGAGTTTGTGTACCAAACGATCCAGAACATAGGAAATTGATTTTGGATGAAGCTCATAGGAGTAAGTTAAGTATGCATCCAAGAGCCACAAAGATGTATCAAGACTTGAAACAGCTATATTGTTGGCAAGGACTGAAGAAGGATGTCGTGGAATATTTTAATATTATTCTTCATTTTGCGTGTAAACTGAGCAGAACCAAGAAAATGAGATATTTTTCCTAAGAACCTTGATCTGTGGAAACGTCGACAGGGGTTTTACTAAACCTGAGGCTAGACACGATTTACGAGATTTCATATTTTTTAAGAATTTTATCAGATAAAATAATAATCGTTGTGTAAATTTTATCCGCCAGACAATTAATATTGACTTCTGTCAACTGTAACAATTGTCCATTGGATAATAATATGTATTAAAAATCCTATCATATTATCCTAATGTAATCCACTTTATGTCTAATCAAATTCACTTTAATTCAAATCTATTGTATTTTAATCAAAGCTTCTTTGAGAAGCTTTAACCACCAAAAGACTAAGTTATCCTTGGCTTGTTGGAGAAGCCAAATTTTCCCCCTTCTCTCTCTCCCATTGCTGCAGCAATGCTAGCCCAAGGGAGGCAAAAATTTGCCTCCACACTTAACCCATTTTCACTCAAAAGTATCACATTTCACTTAACACTTTCTCTCTCTTCAAGTTCATCTTCCATTTTCTCTCCATCTTCTCTCTTCTTCTCCCCCTTCACCATGGTTTGCAGCCCCCCCTTTAGTGACCCCTTCTTTTCAATTTATTCTTCATTAACACCATTTCCACACTCCCTTCAACCTCCTCTACACGTCCTATTTGGAGAGTTTCTCCAAAATCCATCATCACCTCCATTGTCTTCCAAGACCAAGCTTCAAACTTTAAAGTAAAGTTTCTATTTTTTCTTTTCTTTTCTTCATTTTCGTGTTCTATGGTTTCATTGGAGACCAAAAAATCATCTTTTACCAAGCTTGATGATGATTCTTTGTGGTTGAAATTTTTAAGATTTTTGGAACCCAAAACCGAAACCATCAAGGAGCAAATAGGAGTCCATTTTCATGTTCTTCATTTAAGTAAGACGGAGATTTACTCACTTCAACCATTATTGGTGGTGAGGAGACCTTGTGTGATTGTTTGATGGAGAAATCCATATTTATATGCTTACTTTGTTTGATGATTTTGCATGTGTATGTGTTTTTAATTGAAGTTGATGATTGAATAATGATTTTAAAAGCATTTGTGGTGTTGGAATGTTTGGAAATGTTAGAATTAATGAATGAAAATTTTGAGGGTTTACTATCCTTTTTGGAGGCTACAGTTTTGGCTTGAAATTCCTAGGGTTGGAATTGATTTGTGTAAAATAAAATTTATGTGAATAATTATGAGATGATTAAGGCATGAAATGAAAATTTTGAGGGTTTCCTACGCTAATGTGAGGCCATGGTTTTGGCCTTGGAATTTGAGGGATTGGATTGATTTTGTGTGAAATAAGATTTAAGTGATTAGATATCAAGTGACTAATGCATAAAATGGAAAGAAATTGAAACTTTGAAGACTTAGGGAGGCCACAGTTTTTAGAAAAAAATTTGGACTCAAATGATGCCTTGATGCATCTTTGGGAATTAAAAACTTAGAGACATACATAATCCATAATGAAATGGAGGAATTGAATTGAGGAATAACTCTTAAAAGGGCCACGGTTTCTAAGGATTAATTAACCTAAAATTTTCATAATTAGTCAAAGCTTAAGGCATTGGGAATGTGGATCTATACTATAGATTTGTGACAATTGATGAACCATATATATATATATATATATATATATATATATATATGTTGAGAACTGATTCTATGTTATTGTGAGTTCCTACTTAGGACTAAGTACTTGATAAAATTATGACATGTTGATATTGAGAAATGATCATATGCCTCTGAGGTATACTTTATGATAAATGTATCATTGATAAACATACATGATGTACATTGCATCGTCATACATATGTATTGTCCGTTGGTCATCATTTGAAAGGTGATGTATGCCTAGGAGATTGAATAACACCTATGTGCAGGTGCGAGTAGACTAAGCGTAGGGTCCTAGTGGTTGGTCTTGGGGGCATCGGGGTGCGGGTGTCTCACAATAGATAGTGGTAGCTCCACTGGGGCCGTGGGATAGACCGATGCAAACATACCAATGATTCAGACTGAGACATTATACTATATCGCAATCAACTATTGAGGTGCCATGTATAAGCTGTATTGCGTAAATATTTTTATGAGATGAAGCACACTATTTTTTAGGCTAACGAGATACTGGCATAACTCCTTTATCATTCTCTCTGAAAATTTTAGTGTCTAGCTCCATGGAGTAGGAACTTGGTACCATCTGCATTGTGAACTGTCAGTCTCATAATTCATTGAGCATGAATATTTATAACTGGAAAAATATTTGTTCTGATTACTGCAATTATGATCTGACTATTGGTTTGTTGACTGTTGAAAATAATATTGTTATTTGTCTGTTATTATTAATTCTTAACATTATTTATTGTTGTTCTGTTTTACTGTCAATTTTATTATTACTGTGTATGAATATATATGCTGTAATGATATGTGGGCGTCCAGTGCCGTTCTGTTTTCTTGCTGTCATTTTGGTAATGAAAGTTGGGTGTCTCACCTCTTTCTGTATTTCGATATTTTTGTTTATTCATATACTTCTGAGAAGACGTTTGTGAGGAAGAAAAGGAAACACCTGAGTTTCTGGGTTTTTGGCCATACTACGATTAGAGTTGCTGAAGATGTTTTCACGTCCGCGCTGATTTTTGGGGTATGCTAGGATGACCTTTCATGGGGGACCCGATTACTGGCACTTTAACTTGAGCACGGACCATTGCATCTATCACGGGGAGTTGACTATGTCTGTGGCATGGGGCCGCTACAACCTGCTTGTTTTTGACTTTACCACTTTTGTTCATTTGAAATTTTACCTGCCTATTAGAGATCTGTGGGATGACCTTTACTACACCCCACAAGAGGATTCTTTCCTCTCCACTGCTCGGGCTTCTGCCCGAAATTCGGTCGCTCCAATGGTAATTTCATCAGATGAAGAGGACCTTGAGGAGGACCTGGCTACGGTCCCTTCTCGTCAGTCTTAGGGGTTGATACTGTCGGTGGCTACTGATGGCTAACCGTTTATCTTTTTGTGAAGTCTGACATTTTGCTGTAATTGATGGGTGTATATTTGTATCATCTTGGATGGGTACATCTTTTACTTTTTGTGTAAATTATGATGTAATGAAACAGACTGTTGCATGTATATATAAATACATCTTTTGCTTTTTCTATTGATTTAATTTGCTTACCTCTCGTTGAAATAGATATAATCTTAGGAATGAATTAGTTATCTTCTAACCATATCCTACTAGACTGTTCCAATAAGACTTTAGTTTTTCCTAAGAATGAGAATTCTGGATTTTTAACTGCCGCTAAAGTCAAATCATTATTGAGGGATGGAACTCAAGGATACATGTTGCTATCTTCTTTAGAAGTCAAGAGTAAGAAAAAGTGATCGCTATTTCTGTCGTTAATGAGTTTCCCAAGGTTTTCCCGATGAGGTACCCAGTTTACCACCGAAAAGAGAGATAAAGTTTTTTATTGATCTTGTACCAGGAGCAGGTCCTATTTCGATTGCACCATATCAGATGTCGCCATCGGAATTGGCAGAGTTGAAGAAACAATTGGAGGAACTATTGGAGAAGCAGTTTGTATGACTGAGTGTTTCACCATAGGGAGCACCTGTACTATTAGTCAAAAAGAAGGATGAAACTTCTCGTCTTTGTGTGGACTACTGTCAACTGAACAAGGTCACGATAAATAATAAGTACCCACTTCCAAGGATTGATGATTTGATGGACTAACTGAAAGTAGCAGCTATTTTCTCTAAGATAGATCTACGATTAGGTTATCATCAAATTCGTGTCAAGGTAAAAGATATACCTAAGATAACTTTTCGAACTCGTTACGGGCATTATGAGTATCAATAATGTCATTCGGAGTGACAAATGCTCCTGCAATATTCATGGATTACATGAATAGGATCTTTTGTCCATACCTAGACAGATTTGTCATTGTCTTTATCGATGACATTCTAATCTATTCTCAAGATCTGGAAGAACATGTTGAACATCTCAGCATAGTTCTTCAAATTTTGAAAGAAAAGAAGTTGTATGCAAAGTTGGTAAAATATGAATTTTGGTTGGAAGAGGTTTAGTTTCTGGGCCACGTGATTTCCAAGGAAGGTGTTGCGGTGGAACCATCAAAAGTGGAGACCATTCTATAATGGGAAAGGCCAAAGATAGTGATAGAGATATGAAGTTTTGTTAGATTAGCTGGATATTGCCGATGGTTCATTGAAGGTTGTTCCAAGATAGTAGGACCTCTTACACAACTCACGAAGAAGAGTCAAGCTTTTGTTTGGATAGAAGAATGTGAAGAAAGTTTCCAGGAGTTAAAGAAGAGATTGATGACTACACCAATGTTGATTTTACCTGATCCAAGCGAGACTTTTGAAGTGTATTACGACGCTTCTTACCAGGGATTAGGATGTATGCTGATGCAGAACAGAAATGTGGTAGCCTATGCTTCGAGACAACTAAAGGTACATGATAGGAACTACCCAACGCACGATTTGGAACTAGTCATAGTGGTTTTTGGTTTAAGATGTGGAGACATTTTCTGTATGGGACCACGTTCAACATCTTCAGTGATCACAAGAGTTTGAAATACTTGTTCGATCAGAAGGAGTTGAACATGAGGCAGAGGTAGTGGCTAGAGTTTTTGAAGGATTATGATTTTCAACTTCAATAACATCCAGGAAAGGCGAATGTAGTGACAAATGCCTTAAGTAGAAAGGTGATCAATGTCTCTACTATGATGATAAAGGAAGAAGAATTGATCAAGCAGTTTAGAGATTTGTGGTTGCCTGTGGAATTGGCACCAGGAAGGATTCGTCTAAATGGAGTTACTGTTTTGAATGACTTATTGGAAGAAATCTGAGAAAAATAAGTAGATGATCCATTTTTGCAAAATGAGAAAGAATTCTTGAAGCAAGGTCATAAAGCAACGGTTGAGGAAGGATCTGATGGGGTCTTAAGATTCAAAGGAAGGATTTGTATACTTGATGATCCCCATCTTAAGCAAGCAATTCTTGATGAAGCTCATACTAGTAGGTTGAGTATGCATCCGGGGATGACTAAGATGTATCAAGATCTAAAGCAGATGTTTTTGTGGCCAAGAATGAAGAGAGATGTTGCAGAACGTGTGGCGTCTTGCCTTGTTTGTCAAAAGGCAAAAGTTGAACATCAAAGACCCGCCGGTATGTTACAACCCTTAACTATTCCAGAATGGAAATTGTATAGTACCGCAATGGATTTGTTATTAGATTGCCAAAGACTAGGAAAGGTCATGATTCTATATGGGTTATAGTTGATAGGCTTACGAAGTCAGCGCACTTCTTGCCGATCAATATCAAGTATTCATTAGAACGATTAACCTAGGTGTACATTAGTGAAATTGTTAGACTTCACGATGTACCCTCTAGTATCATATCCGATAGAGATCCAAGGTTTACATCAATGTTTTGGCGAAGCTTACAAGAAGCCATGGGAACTAAGCTATATCTGAGTTTTGCTTACCATCCACAGACTGATGGTCAAACTAAGAGGACTATCCATTCGTTGGAAGATTTGCTAAGAGCTTGTGTGTTAGAATGACAGGGGAGTTGTGATGAATTCTTGTCTCTGATGGAATTCACCTACAACAATAGTTTTCACTCAAGTATAGGGATGACACCCTATGAAGCGCTATATGGGTGACGATGCCGAACACCTTTGTGTTAGTATCAGGATGGGGAAAGTATAACCATAGGACCTGATCTTGTGCAACAAACGACGGAAAAGGTAAAGATGATTCAAGAGAAAATGAGGATGACTCAGAGTCAGCAGAAAAGCTATGCAGACAAGCGAAGGAGACCTCTTGAATTCGAGGAAGGTAAGCATTTGTTCTTGCGAGTAACACCTACGACTGGTATCGGAAGGGCTATCAAATACAGAAAACTCACTCCTAAATTCATTGGACCTTGTCAAATTTTTCGTTGGGTAGGTCCAGTGGCTTACCAAATAACTTTACCACCCTTTCTTTCCAATCTTCATAATGTATTCCATGTGTCTCAGTTGAGAAAATATATTCCCGATCCAACTCATGTCATTCAGCCCAATGAAGTACAATTGAAAGAAAATTTAACGTATGAGACGCTTCCTGTTAAGATTGAGGACATGAGAGTGAAATAGCTTCGAGTGAAAGGAATTATATTAGTTAAGGTAATCTGGAATAAAGTGACGGGAGATGCTACATGGGAGTTGGAAGATAAAATGAAGGAACAATACCCACAACTTTTCTAAGGAACGATAAATTTCAGGGACGAAATTTTTTTAAGTGGGAGAGAGTTGTAACACCTCAAAGTTTTGCTAATTTACAATATTGTTTGAATTGTACAGTTTTGTGATTTCTGTGTGCTATAAATTTATTTTGACTATTTTGTGACTGTATTTGATCATTGTGTGTGATTTAATCTGAGTTTGAAAAATAATAATTTTCGGGCCGGAAAAAAATCTTTACGTATTTATTCGGAGCGGAGGAATCTTATTAAACCTAATTTTGAGAGATATGTGACACAATCTTTTAATTTTTAGAAATTATATGTGAAATAAAAATATACTGTATTTTTATTTTACAGGGACAAATATTTACTGACTTGTAGGCAATAATGTTCTGTTGACTGATTAATAATTTCTGTAGCTATTGTCTGAAAAATATCTGCTGTAAACTAATAGGATTTAGTCAAAATAGATAGCTTGAATTTCTAAACCAATAGAATGTAGTCAATATTAGTGGTTGGACTAGTTAGCTTAGTAACTAGAAAACCTAAGTTACCCTATATTCTATGTAGTAACTAAATGGAATGAAACTTAGTTTGCTACTCTTTAGAGTCCATAGTTACTAGAGTTGTCTAGCACCTTCTAGAAAGAATGACTAATGCCTAATGTAACTAGATAATTAGTAAGTAACTAAGTAGTTAGCAAAGAAGCTAGAAAACCTAACTAAGTTAGTTTAATTTGGTTAGGACACAATTGAGTTAGAAACTTACTTAGTTTTCTATTGATTCCATAGTTAGGAAGCTTCAAGAACTAGATGACTCAAGTTATCTAAGCCTATAGAAAACAAGCTTGAAGGAAAAGGCTTTGAAGATCAACCATTGATTTCATCTAAGGTCATTAGGAGGTCTTGAGTGGTCAAACAAAGTAGCTACCTCCTTTGGTGAGCTCCACAGCCATAAGGCTTTAAGAGGAGATAAGGATGACACTTTATTCATTTCCTTCCATCTTCATCCATTTCCTAAAGCAAGCTTCACAAATTCTCTCATTTTCTCTCTTGAGCACCTCATGGCCTCCACACCATATCCATACTTCTACTCTTCTATAATTTTATCCAACACCACTTCTTAAACCTAAACACCATTCTAAACACTTTTCATGGTGTAAGTTTCTTCAAAATCATCCATTTAGTGCTTGGAAAACAAGCTTGAAGTTTCTTCTATACAAGGTAAAAACCCTTGTTTCTTGTTTCTAAATTGATTCTTGAAGTTCTAAGCTATGATTGATCCATGGTTTTCCTTTTTCAAAGCTTAGTTTATGATTTTGTAATTTGTTTAAGTTTATTAGGATTCTCTTGAAGGCTACACGAAATCCATAGGAGGAAGTCCAAGAAGAGTTTGTCTTCCTTAAGGTAAGAGGGAGATTTAATCTCATCAACCATGTATTGGTGGTGAGAAGATGGATTTGTTTGTGGTGAAGAATCCATAAGGATTCATTCACTTGATTGTTTAAAGCTTTTCATATTTGTGATGAGCTTTTATGCAAGCATGTCTATAGCTTTGATTATATATTTTAATATGTGTGTATGAAGGCATGATAGTTATTGTATGTAGTAGGATGTGAATAACATGAAAATGAATTGCATGAAGGTTCCAAAGAACCCACGAGGCTCACGACCTACACCACCACAAAGAAGACAAAGTGCTCTAAATTATTTTCCTAATCATGGATTAAGTGATTTAATAATAATAAATTAGATTAAGAATTTTTACAGGAGATTAGATGATGGAAAACAATTAAATATGATTTATAGAATGTTACGCGATTGAGAAAATAATTTAAAAACACTACGCGATTGCAAAAACGTTGAAAAATATTTATGCGATTTGCAAACGTTAGAAAAAGGCTATGCGATTGTGAAAATGCGATAAAATATTTACGCTATTGAGAATAACAACAGTTTGCTGTCGGATTAAAGTGGTGGACCCAGTTATGTTGAAAAATGGTACTGCCAAGTGATGGCGTGTCGTTGTGAAAAATAACATTATTATGATATGTATATTTTGGCTCATGCACCATGCATAGAGAAACATGTCAATTTAGTTGATATTGGCAAGTTGCCTAAGAGATGAATTACACCGTAGTGTGGGTGCGATAGGCGCAATGTTGTTCATTGAGTGAACTTGGAGACGTTGGTGTGTGGAGAATTCCACGTGTGGACAGTTGGTAGCTCCTCGGGGCCGTGGTATCGGGTAACGCACTAGCAATCTCGACAAAGCACTATTCTTAATCACGATCTAGCGTAGACTGTCTGGTACAATGCCTGTTGTACACGATGATTAGACTGTGTAGTACTTGGCTGGGGCAGCCGGAGCTACGGACAGATCTTCTAGATCATTCTCTCTAAAAAATTGTGGTTAGCTCCATGGAGTAAGAACGAGTCTGTGTACATATGCATATTTGGTCTGCATCATGATGTGATAATTATATTAATCTGAAATATTATGTATGATGTGATAATTATATTAATCTGAAATATTATGTATGATGCGATAATATGATTTGATGTATTGAATGCTATATCTGCATGTACTATCATTTTCTATACTGCCATGCTGGCAGTGATGTAGATTGTCTCACCTCTTTGTATATATTTTTATATTATTATTTATGTTCGGTAAAGACTTTGAGGAAGGAGAAGAGGATCAACCCTTGGGTTGTCAGTACGAGGAGGAACATCAGTCTGGTGATTAGTACGAAGAGGGCGAGCCTCTAGATCATCCTTATCGTTTGGATTGATTTTGACGCATTATGGCACTATTGAGTTTTCTGGGATTCATGAAACTAGAGTTTCATGGAGGTTTCGAAGCGTGGCGTCTACAAGTAGATAGGGAGACAGCTGTGTATGTGGGACGATTGAATGTGTCCCTCAGTAGGGAATATGATGGAGTCCCTATGTTTTTTCTGACTTTTTTTGTACATCTAGAGTTACCCTTAACTATTAGGCGCTATTAGGGTGGTCGTTTCTATGCCCCTAGTGAGCTTAGTAGTGTGTCGACTACACGAACTCCTGTTCGTAGGGCTACACGACATCCAAGGTTTCTATCTTTCGATGATCTACCAAAGGAGGATCCTTCAAAGGATCAGAACTTCTAGATGTGTACTTGGGCTAATTTATGGTTTGTTATGAATCAAACAGTTTACTGCTTTATTAAACAGTTTGTAGTATGTAATTATTTGTATCTTTAAAAACTAAATCATATGTATAATTATGGTGTGTATTTTGTAGTTTGTTTTATTTCACATTCTTTTTATTTTATTTAATGATATAATGTACAAAAACAAAATTTTTACAACTTATATTATTATATGTAATAAATGATTTATAACTTGGATAAGGTTTTACTATAATTAGTCATAAATGTGACATCCTAAGGAGGGTGTTGCATCCCACATATCACGTATGAGCAAGTAAAACTCTAAATACAAGTGTGCATTAAAATTAAGGACAGACAGATCATGACGACTCCAAGCCAAAGACACTGTCACATCTCCATGGTAGATGCAGTGATCCGTACTCAGGTTGATGTGCCAGCAGTCCGGACCTCCATAAAAAGTCAGTCTCACAAACCCCCAAAAAGCCCCGCGGACGGGACGCCATGACCAAATAGGTAACTAATCAAAGTTAGGCCAAAAGCCAGGGAATTCGTGCACTTCCCCTTCCTCACCGACGTCTTTAGAGAGACACACAAATAGACAGAATAGCAAAAATATAGAAAAGAGGTGAGACATCCTACATTCAGTACCAATTATGGCAGTAAAGAAACATGACAACATAAGATGCCCACATAACATAGCAGGAATAATAATCAGCACCAAGATTCAAATAGTAAACAACTTAACAAATCCAGGTAGTTATAACATTAGTAAAATAACAGTTCCATCATCATATAAATAAATGCCAAATAATATGTTGACTCATTATGCACGTGCACATGGTACCAAAAATCTTACTCCATGGAGCTAGACACAAACATCAGAGAGAATGTTCAGGGAGACATGCCAGTATCTCGTCAGCCTAAAATCAAGTGCTTGTCAAAAAATCAATAATTTGCGCAATAAGGCTTTATATACGGCATTCTTCACAAGATCGCGATATAGGACAGTGTCTCAGTCCGGATCATCAGTGCGTTTGCATCGGTCTATCCCACGATCCAGAGGAGCTACCAACTGTCCATTTGTGAGACACCCGCACCCCGACGCCCCCAAGGTCAACAATATGACCTACACTAGTCTATTCGCACCTGCACTAAGGTGTGATTCAACTCCTAGGCACACAGCCTTACTTCAACAATGCATGATGACTCAATGCATATTCATGTATATTCAACATTGATATACTCATCCCATAACATGCCACAATTTGGCCAAGTTAAACATCAACAGAATTTTGGTCCCACTCATGGACCCATAATAACATATTATCAAATTCTCAAATGTGACAATACACTTTTTAAGGATTATTATGAAGTTTCACTTTAATTTAACATTTCTTATGAAATTTTTCTCTAGAAGAATTCTCTTGATTAGCTAAGTTCTCTACTTTGAATTTAATCATACACACTTGGAAAATTATTCTAAGGTTCTCCAAGTCTCACACACACTCTTGTTCTTTTCTTATGTCTAAAATCACCCTAAGTTGTCAAGTAAATTTCTTTCCTTCATTTTTCCATCTTATGAATCCATACTAACCTTTTAAATTACCCAATCACCTAAGCCTTAGCTTGAAGCATAAATCTTAGCCAATAAAGCCCTAGAGGCCGTGAGCCTCCCAAGGACAAGAGTCCAACTAATTTTTCCATCACATTGTTAGTTACTTAATACTTAATTTCTTAAGTTTCAAGGTTACACAAAAATTAAATCTTGAACCCATAAAAGCCCTTAGAGGCCGTGAGCCTCCCAAAGGGGTGAGAACCCGAAGTTTTCCATATATCAATCCAATATACAATCCATAACCATCAAGACATACAATGACAATCAATAACTCATACAAGTCAAACTAAACACCAAATCATGAAGAACAACACAACAAAGAGAGCAATCCCACATGGATTCCTCATCAACAACACCAAAACGTTTCTCACCACCAAGATAGGTTGAAGAGGATTATCTCCCTCTTACCTCAAGAAGACAACACAAGAAAGCAAGCTCCTTGATTCCTTGTTGAAAATTTCATCCTACACCTCTAAGAAAACCCTAAGGTGAGCAAACTTTTTCAATCTTCACTCAAACCATCAAAGAGGAGTCCTTGGTCACATAGGTGACCAAGAAAAACAAAAAAAGAGAAGAAAGTCAAGAACTTTACCTTAGAGTTTCAAGTTTGGGCTTCAATGGTGGAAGATGAAAAAGGAAAAACTAGAAGATGATCACCAAGGAGAAAAGTCTTAGGATGATGAGAGGAAGCAAGAAATGGAAGCAGTTTAGCAAATTAGTGGAGATAGCCTCCAATGGTGTTGGTGCCGTGGAAAGGAGAAGAAGAGAGGAAGAGAGAAAAACTTGAGAGAAAAAAATGAGAAGGAGAGAAAGTGGAAAGAGAAAGTGATAGCTTTTTGGTGGTTTTTGAAATTAGAAATGAAAAAGGTGATAAGTGAAAAGCATAATTTTGGCTCCAAAATGGGCCATTGCCATGGAGCAAAGGGAGAGAGAGAGGAGGGAAAATTGTTTCTAGAAGCTTTGTTAAATTTTTGCAAAAGTCAACATGATGTGACACAAAGTTGACACTTTTGAAAAGATGACAAACATTTTAATACAAGCTATTATCCAATAGACAAATATTATAGTTAACAGAAATCAGTATTTATTATCCAACGGATAATAAATTGTACAATAATTTTTATTTATCAGACAAAAATCTCAAAAAATGCAAACCTCGCAAGCTGTGTCCGACCTCGGGTTTAGTAAGATCCCCTGTCGATGTTTCCACAGTTCAAGGTTTACCAACCTCGGGAAAAATGTTTCATTTTCCCAGCTCCGCTCAGCGCGTATGCAAATCGAGGAATATATTAAAATATTCAACGTTTCTGAAAAAATCCACAAAAATTCACAAAATTCACAAATATTATAAAATGACTATTTATCATGAAACATATAATTTTCAGGGTGTTACAATAACTTCCCTTGTTTGGGAATTTTAAAATACATGAGAATGGTACGGAACACATAAGGAACTATTTCCACTCTCTTCCCCTCAAATGCCCAACTTTTGTTCCCCCCAAAATTGAGGTGGAATTGGGTAAACACATAGGTAATGAAGTTTCGTTCTATTTCACTAATGAAACTTCCAAACAAAGATAATGGTAACTATGTTCCATTCCTTCCTTTTCCTTTCCGGTCCATCTGTAACATCCCGAAAAAAATACCTATTTGGTCATAATTCATCATTTTATAATATTCTTGATTTTTAGAAATTTTTCTAGAATTTTTCGGAAACGACGAATATTTTAATATATTCCTCGTTTTTTTGCGTGCACAAATTTGAGAATTGCTTTGAGACCAGTGTAACACCCCCGGAAATTGATTATTTCACCATGAATAGTCATTTTCCAATATTTGTGATTTATGTGAATTTTTCTCGAATTTTTTTCGAAACGACGAATATTTTAATATATTCCTCGTTCTGCGTGAAACTCGAGCGAGTCGTGAAAACGATCTGCAGTGCTTCAAAAATTGGAAAATTATATGACGGATAGTCGTTTTATAATATTTGCAATTTTTGAGAATTTTCTGAGAATTTTCCTAACCGTCGAATATTTTAATATATTCCTCGTTTTGCGTCGTGATCGAATGAATCGGGAAACGCTATGTTTTCTCTGAGAACCTTGAACTATGGATAAGTCGACGGGGGATCTTACTAAACCCGAGACTTGACACAGTTTACGAGGTTTCATAATTTTCGAGAAATTCTAACAGACAAAATAAATCAATACAGCTGAAAAATTCACTTGTCAGATTAATTAAATACTTGACTTCTGTCAACTGTAACTATTATCTATTGGATAATAGTGTGTAATAAAAATCCTATCAAATTATCCTAATGTAATCTACTTTATGTCTAATCCATCCACTTTAATTCAAATTTAATAGTAAAATAATCAAAGCTTCCTTAAGAAGCTTTGACCTTACCTTTGACCCATGTGTTTTGGCTTCCTTTGGAAGCCAAATTTCCCACCCATCTCTCTCTCTTTTACGTTGCAGCTGCCACCAAAAGGGAATGCATTGATGTTAATTATCCAAATATTTCATTTAAGTCATTATCACCAAAAACACTATTTTCTTCCTTTTTACGTTATTCTTCTTCTTCTTCCTTTCTTCTCCTTCTCCTCCATTTCTCTCCCTCCCCACACGGCTGGAGTGCAGCCTCCAAGCAAGGAAAATTCATTTCCTTTCATTAATTCATTTACATAAAAAATACATTAATTTCCAAAAACACTTCTCTCTCATCACTTCTTCTCCTTCCTTCTTCAAACTTTCTCTCCTCCATCTCTCTACCAAGCTCCACGGCCAGCCACCCTTCACCACCCTAACCTTCACAAAAATTTCATCTAGCTACATTTCTTGAATCCTCTCAACATTCTAAACACTTTTTCTTCTTGGAGTTTCTTGAGATTCCATCATCTTCACCATTTTCTCCAAGCTCCATCTTTGGGCATTTTGGGTAAGTTTCATGACCACTCTCCCTCTCCTCTTGATTTCGTGATTATGGTTTCTTTTATGGCCATCCATAGTTGATTTTCCAAGCCTTGATATTGATTCTAACCAAGTCACCATTTTTAGGGATTTTGGTGGCCAAATCCGAAAATCCAAGGAGCTTTCTTGGAGTTCTTTGATTTCTTCACTTAGGTAAGAGGAAGACACTCCTCTTCAACCATTTTTAGCATCTAGGAACCTTGATTGTTTGATTTGTGGAAGAACCCTAATGAGGGTTGTTCTTGAATTTAATGATTAATTATGCTATGTGTTGATTTTTATTTATTTATGCTATTGGATTGAATTGTTGAATATAATGGAATGTTAGATTGGATTTAATGATTTAAAATGGAATAAAAATGATTGAACACCCACCAATTAGTGTCACGGTTTTAGGCTAGAAAACTAGAGGAGTTTGTGTTGAAATTGTAATTGGTATAAGATTCAAATTAACCAACGTGTGTAATGGAATATTTGAGTGGATGTTGTGATTGGAAATGGAAGAATGACCTTTGAGAATCCTTCTTGGTAGCCACGGTTTTGGGGCTAGTAATTAAGAGAAATTGTGATAAATTGTAACAAGCGTTGAATTGGAATTAATCAAGAGATAAAAATGGGATGTAATGGAAGAAAGAATTGAGATTGAAACCCGAGTGGTGGCCACGGTTTTGAGCCCAATTTGGGGTCATTGGTGAGCTAGTGTAACAAGTGAGGATCAAGTGAATTTAGGGTGCAACCAATGGTGTGTTGAGTTGGAAAGAACTAGGAATTGAGTTCCTAGGGAGGTCACGGCCTCCTAGCCCTTTTTGGGTGAAATTATGTAATTTGGTAGCTTGAAGGCATAATCAATTAGGCAAGTAATAACCTAGGTGTTGGAGCGATAATTAAGGGATTGAAATGATTTGGTAAAATTTAGACTAAAAGGTGAATCCATCATAAGACTTAAAGGTAAATCTAAGTGAGTAAAGAATATGAGAGTGTGAGACTTAAGGGCTTGCATAAAATGTAAATTATTAAAAATTGAATTGCCATGGTATGTTAAATTGACTTTTGAACATGAACCTTGAAATGAGGAACAAATTCTAATTTAGGATTCATAATGAACTTAATGACATATAAATTGATGTGGTATTGATATTATGTGATTATGGGTCCATGTGAGTGACCACTTATATATTGATGTTTATATTGGCCTAATGTGGCATATTATGAATTTGTATGAGATTGTGGATCATACATGAGCATGCATAGTGTCTTATGCATTGTGATGTCCTTGTGGATGTTGTAAGGCCTAGTTGCCTAGGAGATTGAACACACCTTAGTGCGGGTGCGAATAGACAAGTGTGGGTCGTGTTATGACCTCGGGGCGTCGGGTGCGGGTCCTCCACATGGACGCTTTAGAGCTCCTCCGTGCCGTGGGGCAAACCGATGCAAACACACCGACGATCCGGACTTGACACTCGTCCCATATCGTGATCTAGTGTAGAATGTCCGTACAATGCCATGATTTGCGCATGAGAAAATTTATTGATAGCACCGGCCTCGGCGGTAATGAAGTTACGTACATGTCTCCCGATCTTTCTCTCCGATTGATTGAGTTTAGCTCCATGGAGTAGGGGTTTGAGAGAACATGCATATGAGACATGATATATATATACATTGTTGTTAATATTCATTTTTCCATAACTATGACTGATTTAATAATTACTGTAATGATTACCTGCCTGGACTGTTTAACTGCTTACTGTTGGACTTACTGTTAGTATTTGAATATACTGTTTCTGACTTGCTATTTGGGCGCGTGGCGCCGTAATGTTTCTAGCATGCTATAATTGGTAATGATGTAGGATGTCTTACCTCTTTCTGTGTTTCCTATATCTTTGTATGTCTGTTTTATACTTATATTGATAAAAGATCGTGAGGAAGATAAAGAGGGACCACACTTTAGTTGATTGGATTGGGCGTTTGGACAAGGTTTCTTTAGCTACGTACGAGTGCAGTTGCGTGGAGGCATTGATGCCTGACTTGTTGACTGGGACTCCGAGCGTCGTGTGTGTATATGGGGTTGCAGCTTTGTCTGCTAGTAGTACCTATCCCTGGGTCACTACTTTTCCCCTTTTAGTGTTTTATTCCCGCTGTATCTTATTGGACTCTGTAATTATTATATTCTATGTCATCGGTGATTTGTGTAAATTGACTATATATATTTATATATAAGAGATATAATTTTATTTCGTTGGTTGTATCATGGCTTGAATATACTTATATCTCATTCGGGGCTCATATTTTCTACCTATGCATATTGTCAAAAAAAAAAAATATACATAGACTCTTGAGAATTTAAATTACTGTTATCATGACTGTGACACGCCTAGATCTAGTAACTCAGGTGTAATGACGATTATGCTCCGGTCCGCTACATCAAGGGGTGTTACATTAGGTGGTATCGAGCGCTTCATCCCGTTGAGCCGGGGTATGGACTTGCTATGTTTAGGCATATTAGAATTTGGTCTCATTGTGCACTTCCTTGTCTCTTGATTGAGATGATGGGAAAGGAATGCATGGCTTGTCAGTAGGTTGAATGTTGATAGCTACTGTTATACAGTTGCATGATATTGAGGACTGGCCTACTCAATGTGTAATGTTCTGTATGTACAGGAAACTATGACTTCACCTAGGTGTATTATGTTAGGGAAATAGGAATTCTTTTGTGAAGAGATCAAAAGGTTTTGGAAAACCGATCTTCTGGAGAAAGAAATAGTTGGTGTAAACTAGATTCGAGAAGCAGTTTGGGAGTTGACGGCTTACGAGGGATTACGCTGTGGAAGCAGAATGAAGAAGTTCGAGCTGGAGATTGTTAGGTTGCATGGAACTGGACTTGTCTTGCTTGAATTGTATGAATTGTTTGATTCTCTGTGTTTGGTTTTCATAGGGAGATAACATTGTTTGAAGTAATTTTTTTTGTTTGTTGTAATTATGTCCGTCTTCAGAGAGATTCAATGGCTCGCAGTAGACATGCAAGGGCGGTGGCTCGTGACAGACGTATATATGTGAGCGCGGGACAAGACAATAGAAGTATGGCCACGACGGCAGAAGAAAGGCAAATGGTAGCTGAGGTGACAACTTACCAGGATCAGAGGATCACGCAACAACGAGAGCTGGAAGTTGAGGTTCAGAATCTGTTGGAGGAAAGTCGACTTTGGGGCAAACGTGGACTACCTAGATTCCAAAGGAGGAATAATAGAAAAGTTAACCAGTTTAAGCGAAAACCATGCGCACGGGTATCAGGGAAACAACAACAACAACCAATTCCTGGACAAAGTACTAGTGGCGGTGTATCTAGTCAGATCCCGACATCTTCGCCAAGATGTATGAAAAGCGGAAAGGAACACTTCACGAGGGAGTGTAAGATCAAAGGGATAATCTGTTTTAAATGTGGAAAGCCTGGACACGTTTCTCGCAACTGCGACCAAGGAAAGGAAAATTCTTCAGTCAATGCTGTAAGGGTTGTAGAACCACAAGCAGAAGCCAGAACTTATACCCTGGGAGGTGCTGAGACTTCAAAATTCGGAGCTCTAAACCGTGGAAGTTATGCCTCAAATGATGATCCTGTAATCGTGCTGTATAATTCTGGGGGTAACCCTTCCTTTTACAATTTGTAACCTTATGGATCATTAGGATTCATCTGTATCTTTCCTATCTTCAACTTAAATCATTTCCATTTCTGTTACTAAGACTTATCGTTGACACTTAAGTTTGTTTAATCTATCCTGTTTCTGCTAAAGATTGAACCTTTTGTTGATCCATCTTGCTTACCAAGAATTATACATATTAGATTTCATGATTTCAGAGATTGATCAGTTATTTTCTGGTCATTATCTGCTAGAGCGTTCCTATAAGAACCTTAGTGATTTTCGAAACTAAGGCTTTTGAGTTCGTAACAGCCAACAAAGTTGAAGCTTTGCGAGGGAAAAGAAATCCAAGGATATGTGTTACCTTTTATAGAGGACAAAAGAAAAGGGAATATGACTGTCACCATTGTAGTCAGTAAGTTTCTTGTGATGAACTACAGTGCTGTCAGTAAGGAGAAGGATGGAACATCTCAGTGGGATGAACACCATCGTCAAACGAACGAGACCATGATCAAGGGTGAGTATCCTCGGAGAAAGATGTACGTCCTGGTCATCATTGAATTCGCGGAAGATTGAGAGTGTCCTTGAAATGATTTCGAATGCGCTATGGGCATTATGGGTGTCCCGTGGTGCCGTTCGGAATAACCAATCCTCTTGTCGTATACATGAGTGACATGAATTGTATCTTTTGTCCTTACCCAGAACAGAATTGTCATTGTCATTAATGATGACATTCTGATCTATTCTCGAAAATATGGAGATACACGTTGGACATCTCGGCATAGTTTTCTCGACTTTAAAGGAGAGAGAGTAAATGCCAAAGTATCAGAGTACGGATTCTTAATTGAGAAGGTTCAGTTTTGGATCATGAAGTTCCAAATTGTTGTGGATTTCCAAGAGATTGAAGCAGTTCTTCAAAAGGAAAGATCGGAGACCGTAAAAGAGACACATAGCTGGCGGAATTAGTTAGTCTTATCGAAGAAGACACAAAGATTGAAGGAGTATCAATGGATCCTCCAAGATAGCCGGATATTTTGCTCAGTTTGCAAGAAGAGAATAAAAACTTCTATGGACTAATGCGTGTGATGAAAGGTTTTAAAGGTCGAGGAGACATTCAAATGCTTGTCAGATTTGGTTCCACCTAATCCCAGGGAACTGTTTGGAGAATTTTATGCTTCACAGAAAAATCTAGGATATGTGTTCATGCAAGGTTGGGAAAGTTGTGACTTACACCTCAAGGTAGTTGAGGACACATTGAGAATTGCCTAACTCACAGTTTGGTGCTAGCTGTAGTTAAAATTTCTCTGAGAATATGGAGACGCTTGCTACGATCAACGCCTTTAGCAATCACAAGGACCAAGTATCCATTCGATAAAAAGTGGTGAACATGAGACAGAAAGGTGATTAGAGTTTTTGAAGGAGTATAACGTTTAGTTTCGGTGTCGTCTCCGTCTGCGGGTTACTAATAAACCCATTCCAAAATTCTTTGGACTATATCAAATTTCGGTTCGGGTTTGGCTCAATAGCTTGTCAGCGGATTCTGTTATCCTTTCTTTCTAAATCTCCATGATATCTTCCATATATCACGATTGCGAAAGTATGTCACCGATCCAGCCACGTCATCAAACTAAACCCGGTGCAATTCAGAGAGAGTCTGATTTATGAGAAACTTCTCGTGAAGATTAAGAATAGAAGAATGAAGCAACGCAAAGGTATAGAGATCGCGTTGGTAAGGGTGATCTAAATTGACGTAACTAGAGACACAATCTGAGGGTAAGAAAATAAGATGAAGAAACACGTTAATGTTTGATCTAAGGGATGAAAATTTCGAGGACGAAATTTCTATTTGAAGGGGAGTGTTGTAACATCCCGAAAAAAATACCTATTTGGTCATAATTCATCATTTTATAATATTCTTGATTTTTAGAAATTTTTCTACAATTTTTCGGAAACGACGAATATTTTAATATATTCCTCGTTTTGCGTGCACACTGGGCTGAGAATTGCTTGAGACCAAGTGTAACACCCCAAAATTGATTATTTCACCATGAATAGTCATTTTCCAATATTTGTGATTTATGTGAATTTTTCTCGAATTTTTCTAAACGACGAATATTTTAATATATTCCTCGTTACGCGTGAAACTCGAGCAGAGTCGTGAAAACGACTGCAGTGCTTCAAAAATTGGAAAATTATATGACGGATAGTCGTTTTATAATATTTGCAATTTTTGAGAATTTTCTGAGAATTTTCCGGAACCGTCGAATATTTTAATATATTCCTCGTTTTACGTGCGCACTGAGCAGAATCAGGGAAACGCTATGTTTTCTCTGAGAACCTTGAACTATGGATAAGTCGACGGGGGATCTTACTAAACCCGAGACTTGACACAGTTTACGAGGTTTCATAATTTTCGAGAAATTCTAACAGACAAAATAAATCAATACAGCGAAAAATTCACCTGTCAGATTAATTAAATACTGACTTCTGTCAACTGTAACTATTATCTATTGGATAATAGTGTGTAATAAAAATCCTATCAAATTATCCTAATGTAATCTACTTTATGTCTAATCCATCCACTTTAATTCAAATTTAATAGTAAAATAATCAAAGCTTCCTTAAGAAGCTTTGACCTTACCTTTGACCCATGTGTTTTGGCTTCCTTTGGAAGCCAAATTTCCCACCCATCTCTCTCTCTCTTTACGTTGCAGCTGCCACCAAAAAGGGAATGCATTGATGTTAATTATCCAAATATTTCATTTAAGTCATTATCACCAAAAACACTATTTTCTTCCTTTTTACGTTATTCTTCTTCTTCTTCCTTTCTTCTCCTTCTCCTCCATTTCTCTCCCTCCCCACACGGCTGGAGTGCAGCCTCCAAGCAAGGAAAATTCATTTCCTTTCATTAATTCATTTACATCAAAAATACATTAATTTCCAAAAAAACACTTCTCTCTCATCACTTCTTCTCCTTCCTTCTTCAAACTTTCTCTCCTCCATCTCTCTACCAAGCTCCACGGCCAGCCACCCTTCACCACCCTAACCTTCACAAAAATTTCATCTAGCTACATTTCTTGAATCCTCTCAACATTCTAAACACTTTTTCTTCTTGGAGTTTCTTGAGATTCCATCATCTTCACCATTTTCTCCAAGCTCCATCTTTGGGCATTTTGGGTAAGTTTCATGACCACTCTCCCTCTCCTCTTGATTTCGTGATTATGGTTTCTTTTATGGCCATCCATAGTTGATTTTCCAAGCCTTGATATTGATTCTAACCAAGTCACCATTTTTAGGGATTTTGGTGGCCAAATCCGAAAATCCAAGGAGCTTTCTTGGAGTTCTTTGATTTCTTCACTTAGGTAAGAGGAAGACACTCCTCTTCAACCATTTTTAGCATCTAGGAACCTTGATTGTTTGATTTGTGGAAGAACCCTAATGAGGGTTGTTCTTGAATTTAATGATTAATTATGCTATGTGTTGATTTTTATTTATTTATGCTATTGGATTGAATTGTTGAATATAATGGAATGTTAGATTGGATTTAATGATTTAAAATGGAATAAAAATGATTGAACACCCACCAATTAGTGTCACGGTTTTAGGCTAGAAAACTAGAGGAGTTTGTGTTGAAATTGTAATTGGTATAAGATTCAAATTAACCAACGTGTGTAATGGAATATTTGAGTGGATGTTGTGATTGGAAATGGAAGAATGACCTTTGAGAATCCTTCTTGGTAGCCACGGTTTTGGGGCTAGTAATTAAGAGAAATTGTGATAAATTGTAACAAGCGTTGAATTGGAATTAATCAAGAGATAAAAATGGGATGTAATGGAAGAAAAGAATTGAGATTGAAACCCGAGTGGTGGCCACGGTTTTGAGCCCAATTTGGGGTCATTGGTGAGCTAGTGTAACAAGTGAGGATCAAGTGAATTTAGGGTGCAACCAATGGTGTGTTGAGTTGGAAAGAACTAGGAATTGAGTTCCTAGGGAGGTCACGGCCTCCTACCCTTTTTGGGTGAAATTATGTAATTTGGTAGCTTGAAGGCATAATCAATTAGGTAAGTAATAACCTAGGTGTTGGAGCGGATAATTAAGGGATTGAAATGATTTGGTAAAATTTAGACTAAAAGGTGAATCCATCATAAGACTTAAAGGTAAATCTAAGTGAGTAAAGAATATGAGAGTGTGAGACTTAAGGGCTTGCATAAAATGTAAATTATTAAAAATTGAATTGCCATGGTATGTTAAATTGACTTTTGAACATGAACCTTGAAATGAGGAACAAATTCTAATTTAGGATTCATAATGAACTTAATGACGTATAAATTGATGTGGTATTGATATTATGTGATTATGGGTCCATGTGAGTGACCACTTATATATTGATGTTTATATTGGCCTAATGTGGCATATTATGAATTTGTATGAGATTGTGGATCATACATGAGCATGCATAGTGTCTTATGCATTGTGATGTCCTTGTGGACTGTTTGTAAGGCCTAGTTGCCTAGGAGATTGAACACACCTTAGTGCGGGTGCGAATAGACAAGTGTGGGTCGTGTTATGACCTCGGGGGCGTCGGGGTGCGGGTCCTCCACATGGACGCTTTAGAGCTCCTCCGTGCCGTGGGGCAAACCGATGCAAACACACCGACGATCCGGACTTGACACCGTCCTATATCGTGATCTAGTGTAGAATGTCCGTACAATGCCATGATTTGCGCATGAGAAAATTTATTGATAGCACTGGCCTCGTACCGAGTTACAGACATGTCTCCTGATCTTTCTCTCCGATTGATTGAGTTTAGCTCCATGGAGTAGGGGTTTGAGAGAACATGCATATGAGACATGATATATATATACATTGTTGTTAATATTCATTTTTCCATAACTATGACTGATTTAATAATTACTGTAATGATTACCTGCCTGGACTGTTTAACTGCTTACTGTTGGACTTACTGTTAGTATTTGAATATACTGTTTCTGACTTGCTATTTGGGCGCGTGGCGCCGTAATGTTTCTAGCATGCTATAATTGGTAATGATGTAGGATGTCTTACCTCTTTCTGTGTTTCCTATATCTTTGTATGTCTGTTTTATACTTATATTGATAAAAGATCGTGAGGAAGATAAAGAGGGACCACACTTTAGTTGACTGGATTGGGCGTTTGGACAAGGTTTCTTCGGCTACGTACGAGTGCAATTGCGTGGAGGCATTGATGCCTGACTTGTTGACTGGGACTCCGAGCGTCGTGTGTGTATATGGGGTTGCGGCTTTGTCTGCTAGTAGTACCTATCCCCGGGTCACTACTTTTCCCCTTTTAGTGTTTTATTCCCGCCGTATCTTATTGGACTCTGTAATTATTATATTCTATGTCATCGTGATTTGTGTAAATTGACTATATATATTTATATATAAGAGATATAATTTTATTTCAGTGGTTGTATCATGGCTTGAATGTACTTATATCTCATTCGGGGCTCATATTTTCTACCTATGCATATTGTCAAAAAAAAAAAAATATACATAGACTCTTGAGAATTTAAATTACTGTTATCATGACTGTGACACGCCTAGATCTAGTAACTGTGGTGTAATGACGATTATGCTCCAGTCGCTACATCAAGGGGTGTTACACCATCCCCACCTATTCCGTTCTGTTCCTTTAATGAAAAAACATCCAAACACAGGGTTAGGTTAGTTTAGTTACTCTAACTAAGTCATCATGATACAAATAAGAACCAATGAAAAGCTAGATATTTGGTAAGTTTCTAATTAGTTAGAAACTTAAAGAAGAAACACTTGGTTCACTTATGATTGGTTGGCTAAAAATATAAAAGGAAAAAAATGAATAAAAAATAAAGAAGAGGAACTCTCCCAAAGGTGCTAGAGAATTCAGCCAAGGCAAGGAAAAGGAGGAAGAGGAGAAGAAAAATAAGGGAAAATGGAGAAAAGCCAAGAATAAGAAGGATCCATAGATTTTCAAGCTAGTTTTCAAGAGAATCAAGTAGTTAGGTTTAAGATCTTTAACTTTCTTGCAAGTTCTTTCAAGGACAAGAGGTAAGGAGTCATACATTTTCTCTAAAGTTTTCTTGAGTTGTTCTTATTTCTATGAGTGATCTAATATGCTTTTCACCATGTCTTTGAATTAAGAAGTCTTGATTATGACTATTTTTGTTAGTTGAAACCCTAGGTTAGTAAGACTTAAATTGTGCTCTTGAAATTTTGTTTGGGTTTCTATGGACGTCTATTTAAGAATAAGGTTGTTTGTGGAGAAAGAAACATAAAGGTGATGTTAGTTTTGAAGAAAAAATGATCAAGAAATAAATATTTAAGAACTAGGGTTTTATTCAAATTTAATTTGAGAATTTTGGTCTAAACTTTGGTTTAATGTGAAATTGATGCTAAAAATGGTCTTTTAAGGCTAGAAGTAGTCTAGAAATGATGAGAATAAGAAGAAAATTTTCTTTGTCACAAAATGGGTATTTCGGCCAAGCATAGATTTTAGGGTTAGAATTGTATGATGACGAATTGCATTATATTTTGTTGTTATAAAAATAAATGATATAAATTTTATTGATGTTGAAACCTTAAGTAAATTATTGATTATGTTAATGTCACAAATTATGAACTACTCATATAGTTTTTTATGAAAGAATGATATTCAAGGTTGTGATATTTTATTAATTGGCTTTGAGCCTAAAGATGTAACATTAATATTTAAGAGAAAAGAATGTATATCTTCTAGGACCCATTAAGTTGAGTTCATGGGGCTAAGGCACAGTGGAATTTAATAGAGAGTCTTACATGAGTCACTTTTATTGAGCTTCATATCTCCCTTCGAATGGCATATGGGGTGATCACTTTTATTGGGTTCCTAGATTGGGAATGACCACTGAGTTTGGGGATGCCCTAGAAAGTTTGAGATCTCAACTATGATATGTTATGTTATTGGCCATGTGAGCAAGAAGAGAAAATAAAATTTAATGGAATGTGAAATGATACTATTTAGTATGTATTTTATTGATATAAAGTAAAATTATGTAGTACTATATTTGAAACTTATTTTTTATAGTGAAAGCAGATGGACATAGCATAGTTCAAAATAAATAATTTTATTAATTGTATGATCCCCTACTGAGAATTATAAATTCTCACCCCTTACCTATTATGTTCAGAGAAACAAGATGATACGCATCACACTAATGATTGATATTGATGCTCATTTTGTGTTTCACCCTACTATTGAAGAATTTCGTTTAGTTGTAAATAGATGTAAATAGCTGACTTGGCTGAACTGTGGGTGTACATTGTCTACTGATGTACCGACCTCATTTATTTATTCAGACATTTGAGATGTCTTCTTTTTGTAGTTTTGTAATTTTTGGAGTTTTGTAAATATTCTAGACAAATGTACTGGCACACCGGATGTAAATATTAAATATAAATGTACCTAGTGGGTACTAGAAATTTTTCTTCTTGTATTTTATTAGATTTATGTTCCATTGATACGTTTATCGTATGGATTATAAAACTATATATATATATATATATATATATATATATATATATATATATATATATATATATATATATATATATATATATATATATATATATATATATATATATATATATATTCAACTTAATTAATTTAAGTATCACATTAATTCCATTACGTATTTAATCGTTGCACGTATTTAATTAAATCTTAAATAAATAAGGAAGTACATAATATTCTATCAAGGTTAAGTAAATATACATTTAAATGAGGTACATAGAAATTATTTAGAATATTATTAAAGTATAATTAAATTACTAGCAGGATGTTACACTACCCATTCTCCTTTTGCCTGATCCAGCCTTCTTTTTCATCCTCTAAGGTTCACTCAATTAGCAGTTTTAGCTTGTCCATTAGCTTGCAAATATTCTACTGAGGTGAAGTGCTGTTTGATATAGAGGTCGGGACACAATTACTTAAATTTCTTATTCACGATCTGTGTTCCACTGTCCATGACAATGGATTGTGAGATCCTGAAGCAGCATATAATGTTTTTGAAAAAGAACTTGCATATCTTTTTTGAGGTTATTATTGCCAATGTTTCTGCTTTGATCCACTTAGTGAAGTAATCAATGGTTGCCATAAAGGTCACAACAAGTCCATTCCCCACCGATAGAATGGCCAAGGTATGATGGTGGTGGCAAGCTCGTTAAGTGGTGCTGCATATAGGTTGTCAAACATTTGGCACTTATAACAACTTTGAACATAGGTCATGGTGTTGGCCATCATTGTGGGCCAGTAGTATCCCACACGTAGAGCCTTGCAAGCTAGGGATTAATGTAACGTCCTGAGACTGCCTGCAGGATTGATGAGTATCCCCACAAATTAACACGGGTCTTTTCAGCGTGCTTTGTCCTCACTCACACGCATCGTAAGAAACTTCTCAGAAGGTCACCCATCCCACAAGTACTCCAAGTCAAGCATGTTTAACCATGGAGTACTTATGTTCTTGGCTCCCGAAAAGAATATGCATCTTGTTGATCTGGGTGGTGCAAATCAATTCCTTTAAGCCATCCTCAACTATGCAGCCCCATACCTGCACAGTCTCTGAATCCTTCTCATTCCAGTTATTCAATTCATTCATATGTCCCTTCACCTAGAAGCCTGCCAAGAACAACTCCGTTTCTGTGCTTCATCTTTTTGCACCAGTGACCACTCCCTGCCCTCATCGGCCTCGGGTGTCACATGCCCACCAGCTTCCGCATGGTTTGTCCCCGAACCACACTGTACTGGGAGAGGTCCCGCTCTAATACCATTTGTAATGTTCCGAGACTGCCTACAGGATTGATGAATGTCCCCACAAATCAATACGGGTCTTTTCAGTGTGCTTTGTCCTCACTTACACGCATTCAAAGAAACTTCCCAGGAGGTCACCCATCCTATAAGTACTCTAAGTCAAGCACGCTTAACCATGGATTACTTATGTTCTTGGCTCCCGAAAAGAAGATGCATCTTGTTGATATGGGTGGTACTAATCAATTCCTTTAAGTCATCCTCAACTATGCAGTCCCATACCTACACAGTCTCCGAATCCCTCTCATTCCAGTGTATATTCAGTTCATTCATGTGTCCCTTCGCCTAGAAGCTTGCTAAGAGCCGCTCCTTGTCCATGCTTCATCTTTTTGCACCAGCGACCACTCCCCGCCCTCGTCGGCCTTGGGTGTTACAATTAATATACACAGTTTTCATATATTAGACTTCTTATGTGCTTAATTGATTGATCTTGACCATATTTTATAAGTTTTAGTTCAAATTGAGTTTAATTGTATTTTTCAGCATTATTGAGAATTTTACACTATTTTTTGTATTTTAGGCATAACTTTAGTTCTAAACATCTAAAAATTATAAATTTTACCTTGTAGAAAATCTAAAAGAAAGCTCTACAACTTTGATGAAGGGATCAAAGACTGAATTAGATGTCTAGTGGGTCAGATTGGGCCTAGAAGTTAGAATAGAGATGTTATCACTAGAAACTGGACAATATGTAGAGATTGGGCAATAATTTGGGTTGTAGGAGTCACATGGATCTGCAACTAGTGCTATTGGAAAGCTAAGATACAAATATTCAACTTTTATGAAGACTCCTTATCAAAACTATAACGTTTTGATGGTTTTCTTTCCCTTTGAAGTCATCTAACGAGTCTAGAGAGCTATTAAGAATATTTTGTGCATAATTCTCTCATCCTAAGCCCAAATTAGGAAAATTAGGTGTCAGATTAAAGCTAAAAGGAAGGAGATTAACCCTAAGCTAAGGGAAAACTTAGATTTTTAATTTTTTAAGATAGCTATTTAAGCAATAGTAGCAACCTTGAATATAACACCCTAATACAATTATCATAAAATAAACAGAATATTTCAAGATAAATCGCATTAAGCATGTCACTTCTAAAAATGCATGAAATAAAAATCCATAATAACCTTTATAGTCATTATAGAGAGCCATGAATGATAAAAAGGTCATATATAAACATCACTGGCTAACAAGCCATACTGTATACATAAGCTTTTACATATAATCAGAAAAGTACAAATATACAAATTGATTCAAAAAGAACTAAAGCTACTAAACTAAGCATTATGCTTCTTCTTTTTGTTGCCCTTTCCCTTTTTAGGGACTTCACCTAGATTTACATTGTAATGCTCCTTTTTGGGAGGAAACGTCACATTGTCAAATAGAAGAAAATGCGGAAAAATAAAATTTTTAAACAATTAAGACCCGGTTTATTTAATTCAAAGTTAACTTGCTCGATTGCTTTTATACGTGAGTGAAACTGGCAGTATATATATATTTTTTTGTTAATTAATAAATACAGCTATGTGATGAAGCTTGAACAACAGTAAAAATAAGACAGAAAATAAATTCCACATTTGAATAACATGTACGATATATATATATATATATATAATATTCAAACCTTACTGTACTTTAAATACAAGCCTGGAAATTTCCAAAAAGCAAAACTATACCTGCCTATGGATTTTACATATACATCCACCAGAAATATCAAAATATACAGCCCACCAAAAGAAATATATCAGGCTCCCAAAATAAAACACTGGCAGCCAACAGTAGCTACCAGTAACATCAGTCCCTCAGATGAGGAGGGACCGTATCCGGGTCCTCAGCAGGATCCTCCTCTTCAGAGGAAACCTCCATGGGAACCACAGAACCACGGGCAAGAGCCCGAGCAGTAGAATCAAAAGAGTCCTCCTAAGGGGTGTTGTAACGGTCACCCCGCATCTCTCGGATGGGTAAGTAGAACTCCAGCCGCAGGCTGACATGGCAGGTGAGGATCAGTGCCTCATGACGTCACCAAGCAAGGGAAATCGATACATTTCCCATATAGACACAGCGGTCAGAGCTCAGGTTGATGTGCCAGCACTCTGGCCCTCCGAGGAAGGTCAGACGCACGTCACCCAGAAATCCGCGCATGCGTGCCTCCATGCTCCACAATAGATACTAGTCTTGCTCGGGCCAGAAGCCAGGAAAATTGGGAGCTGCATCTTCCGTGCCGTCGTCTTCGGTAGATACAGTATACACACAGGCAGCAAATAATGGAAACACAGAAAAGAGGTAAGACACCCTACCATCATTACCAATTATAGCAGCCAGGAATAATATGGCGCATAGCGCCCACATAACAGTCCCAAAAATAATAACAACAATAATAGGTAGATAGTACATCTGTAAGCAAGTAAACAGTTCTAGGTAGGCATTTTTTTCATAATAATAATACAACAGTTCAAATTCACATAGGGTAGTAGTCATTAATAGTAAAATATCTTATGATGCACATGCATACAGTATTCAAATTTCCTACTCCAGGGAGCTAGACTCAAACAGTCAGAGAGAAAGATCAAGAGACGTGTTTGTAACGCGGCTGCCGAGGCCAAGGTGCTAAAACTCAACAGTTTTCTACGTGCACATACAGACATTGTACAGACAGTCCACGCTCGATCACGACATAGGACAGTGTCTCGGTCCTGATCGTCAGTGCGTTTGCATCGGTTTGCCCCATGGACAGAAGAGCTACCAACTGCCCACTGTGAAGGACCCGCACCCCGACGCCCCCAAGGTCATAACACGACCTACACTAGTCTATTCGCACCCGCACCAAGGTGTGTTCAATCTCCTAGGTAACTCGGCCTTACAACAGTCCATAGGACATTCACAATGCATAAGACTTTATGCATGAACATGTATGGTCAACATCACATACTATTCCATAATATGCCACAATTGGCTCAAATAAGCATCAACACAACATTGGTCATTCATATGGTCCCACAATATCATAGTATTGAAATCAAATAAGGTAATACATTTTCAAGGTCCATTATGCATTCTTACAAGTATCCATCACTAAGTAAGTTTCCATAATCGATTGAATTTCCTAACGTAGTCTATTCTCATAAAATTTCTCTTTCTAGAGGAATTCCCTTAGCAAATCCAGTTCCTTACTTTATTTTATTATTTATCTTTTTTTTTTGTAATATCATCATATGGAAGTCTTACTATCATTTCACAATTATCCAGCTGATTCTGCTATGGGCGCCTAGGCGCCATATCTGTAGCGCCTGGGCGCTGGTTGAGCACCTAAGCGCTGAACACGAAGCTCCTGAGCGCTAACCAAGCCGCGTTTCAGGAAAAATTCTCTGGGCAATGAGAGCCTAGACGCTCTATGCACAGTGCCTGAGCGCTAGTACATTTACAAGGGTTCTGCAGAACCGTGGCCCATCCAAACCTAAGGTTTTACAATCATTTACCAACAATCCAAAGCATGGTTTATGTCATTAAAGCACACATTACAAATCCATATAATCACACAAATCAACCAACTACAAAATCATGGAAATAACTCAATATGACGAGGAGAGTAATCCAACATGGATTCCCTCATCTACAACAACACACAAGACATTCCCTTAACTAAGATTGGTTGAGGAGGATCATCTTCCTCTTACCTAAATGAAGAAATCAAGAGAAACCTCCAAGAATCTCCTTGCAAATTTCGGATTTGTGCCACCCAAAGTCCTAGAAATTTCAACTTCATTAGAATGGCACAATAGCTTGAAAAATGGAGTGCAGGTGGTTACAAAAACATCCTTGAAACAGAAAATGAAGGGAAGGGAAGAAGAGTCTTGATGCTTAACCAAAAACCCTAACTTTGAAGCTTGAAGAAAGTGGTGAAAATGGTGGAATCTCAAGATGCTCCAAGCAAGAAAGATGTCTAGGAGAGGGAGAGGATTAAGGAAATGTGGTTGATTTGGATTTTTGTGATGGATGAGGGGGAAAGAAGAGGGACTGCCGTAGCTATGGTAGAGAGAAGGAGGGGAAGAAGAAAATAGAGAAAGAAGAAGAAAGGTAGTGAGAGAAAGTGTTTTGGTAAATTATGAAATAAAATGTGTTAATGAATTAATGAAAAGTAAACTAATTCTCCCCCTCCAAATGGCTTGTTCCAGCCGTGAAAATGGAGAGAGAAGCGGGCATGGGCTGCATTTGCATGGGGAAGGAGGAAGAGGAAATTTCCAAGAAGCTTCCTCCAAGCTTATATGAGAAGCTTCGCACGTTTCTCGATAAAGTGAAAGTAAGGTTGTCTCTTAATTGGGCACACTAACACAGTTGAATATTTACACTGATAGTATTATTTTTCCCCCAGTGTAAAAGAGTCACAGATGATGAAAATAATATTTTACTATTCAACAGATGATTTTACGGTACCTTAATTTCATTTATCGGGTAGAAACCTCGTAAGACGTAAACCTCGTAAATTGTGCCTGATCTCGGGTTTAGTAAGATCTCCCGTCGACAAGTCCACAATTTAGAGTTTATCAGCCACAGGAAAGACATTGCATCTTCCCCGGGCTGCACAACTTGCACGCAAAATGAGAAATATATTAAAATATTCGACATTTCCGAAAAAATCCAAAAAAATTTCCAAAAATCTAGAATATTATAAAATGATCATTTGTAATTAAATAAACACTTTTCGGGATGTTACAACACTCCCCAACTAAAAAGGAATTTCGTCCTCGAAATTCACGTACCTTGGAAAAGATATGGATGTTGCTCCTTCATCTTGTCCTCCAGTTCCCAGGTTGCATCACCAGTCGTCTCATGCCAGATCACCTTTACCAATGAAATCTCCTTGCCTCTAAGTTGCTTTATTCGTCGATCCTCGATTCTCTCAGGAGGCGCCTCATAGGTCAGGTTCTCTTTTAACTGTACTGTGTCCGGTGCTATGACATGACTTGGATCAGGAAAATACTTGCGAAGTTGTGACACATGGAAGACATTGTGTATGTTGGAAAGAAAAGGGGGCAAGGCTATCTGGTAGGCTACTGGACCTATCTGGCGAAGAATTTGGTAAGGTCCAAGGAATTTTGGAGTAAGTTTCCTAGATTTCAAAGCCCGGTCGACCCCAGTCGTGGGTGTGACTTTCAAGAATACATGCTCACCTTCCTCAAACTCAAGAGGCTTTCTCCTCTTATCTGCATAACTCTTTTACCGGCTCTGAGCAGCTCTCATCTTCTCTTGAATCATCTTGACCTTCTCAGTCGTCTGTTGAATGATATCCAGTCCAATCGTGAGACGTTCGCCGTCTTGGTACCAACACAAGGGTGTCCAACACCGTCGTCCATACAGAGCTTCATAGGGTGCCATCCTAATACTTGAATGGTAACTGTTGTTGTAGGTGAATTCTATCAATGGTAGAATGTCATCCCAACTTCCAGTTTGTTCTATAGTACAAGCTCTAAGCAAATCTTCTAGAGATTGGATCGTTCTTTCAGATTGACCATCGGTTTGTGGGTAGTACGCTGAACTTAGACGTAACCTTGTTCCCAACGATGCCTGTAAACTCTGCCAAAATTTTAAAGTAAACCTCGGATCCCTATCCGAAACAATACTCGTAGGCACACCATGCAGTCTAACGATCTCTCCAATGTACAGTTAGGTTAACTTCTCTAGACTGTACCTTATGTTGATCGGAAGGAAATAAGTTAACTTTGTGAGTCGATCCACTATAACCCAAATCGAGTCGTGTCCTTTCTTTGTCCTTGGCAAACTCACAACAAAATCCATTGCAATGTTGTCCCATTTCCATTCAGGAATAGACAATGGTTGCAGCAATCCTACAGGTCTTTGGTGTTCCACTTTAGCTTTTTGACAAACTAGACAAGTCGATATGCATCTAGTGACATCGCTCTTCATCCCATGCCACCAGAACAACTTCTTCAAGTCTTGGTACATCTTCGTTATGCCCGGGTGCATATTCAGCTTGCTGGTATGAGCATGATCCACAATATATCTTTTAAGCTCTTGGTCACGGGGAATACAGACTCTACTCCGGAATCTCAAAATCCCATCCGTTCCTTCCTCGAATTCCTTCTCCTTGCCTTGCTTCATTTACTCTCTCACTTCTTGCAAGAATTTGTTAACTTTTTGTTTTTCTCGTATGTCCCCCATTAGCTCACTTGAGATGGTGACCATATTCATACAAATTCTTCTGGGTTCTAACTTAACAAATGACCAAGTATCTCTAAACTGTTCGATAAGTTCTCTTTCCTTGATCATCAGGGCAGAAACACTGACAGCCTTTCTACTCAAGGCGTCAGCCACGACATTCGCCTTGCCAAGGTGGTACAACAACTGAAAATCGTAGTCCTTTAGGAATTCTAACCATCTTCGTTGCCTCATGTTAAGCTCCTTCTAGTCATACAAGTACTTCAAACTTTTGTGGTCACTGAAAATGTTGAACGTTGCTCCATAGAGAAAATGTCTCCATATCTTCAGAGCAAAAACCACAGCTGCTAGTTCCAAATCGTGCGTCGGATAGTTCTTCTCATGCACTCGCAACTGTCGCGAAGCATAAGCTACCACTCTTTTGTGTTGCATAAGAACAGACCCCAATCCCTGGTATGAAGTGTCACAGTACACCTCGAATGGTTCATTCAGATCAGGCAGTACCAATACTGGTGAGGTGGTTAGCCGTTTCTTCAACTCTTTGAAACTTTGCTCGCAGCTATTAGTCCATTCAAAAGCTTGATTCTTCTTTGTCAACTGAGTGAGCGGTCCAGCAATTTTGGAAAATCCTTCTATGAACCTCCGGTAATATCCAGCTAAACCCATGAAGCTACGAACCTCTGTCACTGACTTCGGTTGTTCCCAATGTAACACTGCCTCTACTTTTGACGGATCCACCGCAATCCCTTCCTTTGAGATCACATGGCCTAAAAACTTAACCTCATCAAGCCAAAACTCACATTTCGACAGTTTGGCATACAGTTCTTTCTCCCTCAGAGTCTGGAGAACTATAGTGAGGTGCTCGGCATGATCCTCATGATTCTGGGAATATATCAGGATGTCATCGATGAAAATGACAACAAACTTGTCCAAGTAAAGGCGACAGATCCTGTTCATGTAGTCCATAAAGATAGCAGGTGCATTCGTTACACCAAACGGCATCACAAGGTATTCGTAATGACCATATCGGGTATGAAAAGCAGTCTTGGGTATATATTCCATCTTCACCCTTATCTGATGGTATCCAGATATCAAATCGATCTTTGAAAACACTGCTACTCCCTTCAGTTGGTCCATTAGGTCGTCAATTCTTAGGAGTGGATATTTGTTCTTGATTGTCAACTTGTTCAACTGCCTATAGTCCACACACAATCATGAGGTACCGTCCTTCTTCCGAACTAACAACACTGACGCTCCCCACAGTGATACACTTGGTCTGACGAACTGTTTCTCTAAAAGCTCCTCTATGTGTTTCTTAAGTTCTGCCAATTCGACATCCGGTAAGGTGCTATAGACAAGGGGCCAGCTCCCGGTACAAGGTCAATAGCAAACTCTACCTCACGCGTCGGTGGTAAACCAGGTACCTCTTCAGGGAAGATTTCAGGAAATTCTTTCACCACAGGAATAGTGCTCAGATCAGCCTCGCTCTCGACTTTTAAAGAAGATAGTAGCATGTATCCTTGAGCTCCTTCTTTCAAGAAAGCTCGTGCTTGGTTGGCCGTCAAGTATCTAGAATCTTCATCCACAGGAAAGACTATGGTTGTTCTAGAGCAATCTAATAGAACATGGTTGGAAGATAACCAGTCCATCCCCAAGATTATATCTAATTGTGAAAGAGGTAAACAGATCAAATCGACAGAAAAGATTCGACCTTCAACGATTAGAGGACACTTCAAATAGACTTTGGTAGTAACTACTGGTTTGTCAGTAGGGGTTAAAACAGTCAAATCAAAGGGTAGTTCAGACACAGGTAAGCCAAGTTGTAGCACACAGTCATATGAGATGAAAGAATGGGTTGCCCCAGAGTTATACAGTACTTTTAAAAGATTATCTTCTATGGTGCCTTCTCCTTGAATCAAGTCTTCGGATTCGGAGGCTTCAGCTCCGCTCATGGTGTAGACTCGACCTCCAGTTTGCGGTTTCTTGGCTTGAGTTGCATTGATTGAAGGTTCAGCCTTTGCTTAGTTGCAATCTCTAGACACGTGGCCTAGTTTGCCACATCTGAAGCAGATAAATCCCTTGATCATGCAGTCTCTCGTGTGATGGTCTTTTCCACACTTTATGCATCTCGAGGGATACACCATATTTTGACCAGTTCGGTTCTCAGTAGAACCTCCACCAGAACTTCCACCGGCTTGTTGCTGACTTCCCGTTGGTTGGGAATAGGGCTTCTTTTATTAGCGGTTTGAACCACTGCCTCCACCTCTTTGGAACCTCGTAGGTCCAAAGTTCTTGCTCCTCGAGTCTCTAGCCTGTTCCAAGGCCTCAACTTCACAGCACATATCCAACAGTTCTGAAAACACCTTCATTTTCAGGGTGATCATGGCCTTCTTCACTTGGTATCTTAGTCCCTCAGTGAACTTCCAGCACTTCCAAACTTCATCGGTTTGATGCTGATAATGCGTCGAAAACTTCTCCAAGTTCTCAAACTTGGCCGCATACTCACTAACGGTTATGTTTCCCTGTTTCAGGTTGAGAAACTCCATCTCTTTCGCATGTCTCGCATTTGCAGGAAAGTACTTATCCAAGAATTTGTTCTTGAACACGTTCCACGTGACGTCAGTTCCTTCGGCTTCCAGTGCTCTTTGAGCTCCGTTCCACCAGTCTTCGGCGTTGCCCACAAGCATAAAGGTAGCGTAGTTCACCTTCTTGTCTTCAGCACAGTTCATGTCACGGAAAACTTTCTCCAGCTCTTTGATCCACAAACTAGCCTTGTTTGGATCAAATTCTCCCTTGAATTGTGGAGGGTTGTGGCGACAAAACTCTGCTAAGTTCTGTGTATCGGTAGTCGCCTCGAGTTGTTGAGCAGCTCTCTCTTGTTGCTGAGCAGCACGTTCATTTTGTTGCGCGATGACTTCCGCCATCCTCTGCATCGCTTCTACAGCGGCTGCTATTTCTTCACCTCTTGCCATCTTGCTTTTCTCTTACATTAGATTACTGAAAAACATAAGGAAAGTCAGAGGGATTCATTCAGAATACCAATCACAGAGATTCACACAGCACAAACAAGACAGACTCACACACAAGACCCAAAGAAACATAAACCGGGGCTCTGATACCAACTTAAATGTAACGCCCATTTTTGGGAGGGAATGTCACATTGTCAAATAGAAGAAAATGTGAAAAAAATAAAATTCTTAAACAATTAAGACCCAGTTTATTTAATTCAAAGTTAACTTGCTCGATTGCTTTTATACGTGAGTGAAACTGGCAGTATATATATTTTTTTGTTAATTAATAAATACAGCTATGTGATGAAGCTTGAACAACAGTAAAAATAAGATAGAAAATAAATTCCACATTTGAATAACATGTACGATATATATATATATATATATATATATATATATATATATATATATATATATATATATATATATATATATTTCAAACCTTCTTGTACTTTAAATACAAGCCTGGAAATTTCCAAAAAGCAAAACTATACTTGCCTATGGATTTTACATATATATCCACCAGAAATATCAAAATATACAGCCCACCAAAAGAAATACATCAGGCCCCCAAAATAAAACACCGGCGTACCACACCAACGGCTACCGGAACATCATCCCTCGGATGAGGAGGGACCGATCCGGTCCTCAGCAGATCCTCCTCTTCAGAGGAAACCTCCATGGGAACCACAGAACCACGGGCAAGAGCCCGAGCAGTAGAATCAAAAGAGTCCTCCCAAGGGGTGTTGTAACGGTCACCCCGCATCTCTCGGATGGGTAAGTAGAACTCCAGCCGCAGGCTGACATGGCTGGTGAGGATCGGCGCCTCATGACGTCTCTAGGCAAGGGAAATCGATACATCTCCCATATAGACACAACGGTCAGAGCTCAGGTTGATGTGCCAGCACTCTGGCCCTCCGACGAAGGTCAGACACACGTCACCTAGAAATCCGCACATGTGTGCCTCCATGCTCCACAATAGATACTAGTCTTGCTCGAGCCAGAAGCCAGGAAAATCGGGAGCTTCAGCTTCCGTGCCATCGTCTTCGGTAGATACAGTATACACACAGGCAGCAAATAATGGAAACACAAAAAAGAGGTAAGACACCCTACCATCATTACCAATTATGGCAGCTAAGAATAATACGGCGCATAGCGCCCACATAACAGTCCCAAAAATAATAACAACAACAATAGGCAGATAGTACATCTGTAAGCAAGTAAACAGTTCCAGGCATGTATTTTTTTCATAATAATCATACAACAGTTCAAATTCACATAGGGTAGTAGTCATTAACAGTAAAATATCTCATGATGCACATGCATATGGTATTCAAATTTCCTACTCCATGGAGCTAGACTCAAACAGTTGGAGAGAAAGATCAGGAGACGTGTCTGTAACGCGGTTGCCGAGGCCAAGGTGCCAAAACTCAACAATTTTCTACGTGCACATATAGGAATTGTACAGACAGTCCACGCTCGATCACGACATAGGGCAGTGTCTCGGTCTGGATCGTCGATGCGTTTGCATCGGTTTGCCCCATGGACAGAAGAGCTACCAACTGCCCACTGTGAAGGACCCGCACCCCGACGCCCCCAAGGTCATAACACGACCTACACTAGTCTATTCGCACCCGCACCAAGGTGTGTTCAATATCCTAGGCAACTCGGCCTTACAACAGTCGACAGGACATTCACAATGCATAAGACTCAATGCATGAACATGTATGGTCAACATCACATACTATTCCATAATATGCCACAATTGGCTCAAATAAGCATCAACACAACATTGGTCATTCATATGGTCCCACAATATCATAATATTGAAATCAAATAAGGTAATACATTTTCAAGGTCCATTATGCATTCTTACACGTATCCATCACTAAGTAAGTTTCCATAATCAATTGAATTTCCTAACGTAGTGTATTCTCATAAAATTTCTCTTTCTAGAGGAATTCCCTTAGCAAATCCAGTTCCTTAGTTTATTTTAATATTTACCTTTTTTTTTTGTAATATCATCATATGGAAGTTTTAGTATCATTTCACAATTATCCAGCTAATTCTGCTATGGGCGCCTAGGCGCCATATCTGTAGCCCCTGGGCGTTGGTTGAGCGCCTAAGCGCTGAACACGAAGCGCCTGAGCGCTAACCAAGCCGCGTTTCAGGAAAAATTCTCTGGGCAATGAACGCCTACACGCTCTATGCACAGCGCCTGAGCGCTAGTACATTTACAAGGGTTCTGCAGAATCCATTTCTGCAGAACCGTGGCCCATCCAAACCTAAGGTTTTACAATCATTTACCAACAATCCAAAGCATGGTTTATGTCATCAAAGCACACATTACAAATCCATATAATCACACAAATCAAGCAACTACAAAATCAGGGAAATAACACAATATGACGAGAAGGGAAATCCAACATGGATTCCCTCATCTACAACAACACACAAGACATTCCCTTAACTAAGATTGGTTGAGCAGGATCCTCTTCCTCTTATCCAAATGAAGAAATCAAGAGAAACCTCCAAGAATCTCCTTGCAAATTTCGGATTTGTGCCACCCAAAGCCCTAAAAATTTCAACTTCATTAGAATGGCACAATAGCTTGAAAAATGGAGTGCAGGTGGTTACAAGAACATCCTTGAAATAGAAAATGAAGGGAAGAGAAGAAGAGTCTTGAAGCTTACCCAAAAACCCTAACTTTGAAGCTTGAAGAAAGTGGTGAAAATGGTGGAATCTCAAGATGCTCCAAGCAAGAAAGATGTCTAGGAGAGGGAGAGGATTAAGGAAATGTGGTTGATTTGGATTTTTGTGATGGATGAGGGGGAAAGAAGAGGGGCTTCCGTAGCTATGGTAGAGAGAAGGAGGAAAAGAAGAAAATGGAGAAAGAAGAAGAAAGGTAGTGAGAGAAAGTGTTTTGGTAAATTATGAAATAAAATGTGTTAATGAATTAATGAAAAGTAAACTAATTCTCCCCCCCAAATGGCTTGTTCCAACCGTGAAAATGGAGAGAAGAGGGCATGGGCTGCATTTGCATGGGGAAGGAGGAAGAGGAAATTTTCAAGAAGCTTCCTCTAAGCTTATATGAGAAGCTTCGCACGTTTCTCGATAAAGTGAAAGTAAGGTTATCTCCTAATTGGGCATACTAACACAGTTAAATATTTACACTATCAATATTATTTTTCTCCCAGTGTAAAAGAGTCACAGATGATGAAAATAATATTTTACTATTCATCGGATGATTTTACGATACCACGATTTCATTTATCGGGTAGAAACCTCGTAAGACGTAAACCTCGTAAATTATGCCCGGTCTCGGGTTTAGTAAGATTCCCCATCGACAAGTCCACAATTTAGAGTTTACCAGCCACAGGGAAGACATTGAATCTTCCCGAGGCTACACAGCTAGCACGCAAAATGAGAAATATATTAAAATATTCGACATTTCCGGAAAAATCTAGAAAAATTTCTAAAAATCTAGAATATTATAAAATGATCATTTGTAATTAAATAAACACTTTTCAGGATGTTATATACATGGAACACACAGGGATGAGAAATCATAATTTCTCAATATAAGCATACCAAGACCAATAGTTAGTCATTTACAACAAATAATTCAACTGAACACAAAATTACACTCTATGTAAAAGAATATCCGATAAACAACAATATCAAAGAATCACTCATACAATCCTAAGATACTATCGAAGAAGCAATCAAACAATCAATCGGTTAAGCAATGACAACTGCCCATACAATTATCAACCATGCAATGTTGTAGGTTATGAAGTATGTTTATGCTCAAACAAGGTCCTAATATTATAAATATGCAATGCATATGTAGGTTTTAAAGTTTGAAAACATAAGCTACTTACTTATTTCTCAGAAACCACTATTTCTTGTATATACATAGCAAGATAAGCCTAAAAGCCTATATCAACTTGGTAATAGGTAGATGCTTTCTCCTCGCCGCGTAAGAGTACTATTGCCACCCCTATATTGATAACCCTGACCATGCTAGCATAAATGCAAGGAGAACTTAGATCCCATCACCTCATTCTCAAGTCATATGGTTGTGCACAGTATCTAAAGTCACAATACATAGGACACAAGTAAATACTAGGTTTGAAAACCAAATATCCGAGCCACATTTTAAACCCTAGATATAGGAATGCTAGCCTCACTTATCCAACAAAAGTAGCAAGATTCATATCTCTAGCTAAACAGTATCTAGAACATCACACAATCACTCATAAGTGATTTAGAAATTAACCTCATGTTGACCAAAGTTCTAAACACCAACCTAGGCATTCTATCACACTTTGAGTGTCTAAGAATTTCCCAAACTTTTTATATATGCAAGTTAATAATTCTCTCCATGAAATATCTCCAAAAGTGCCTCAATACACCCTAAAAGACTTGTACAAATGATCCCAACAAGTAGGGAATTAAATTAGCATCATAATGCTAAAATCATGTTTCTGTCTCGTCCCAGCGCTTGAGCGTGCGAGCACCATAGGCACATTTATCTGGGCAACGAGCACTTGAGTGCTGAGCGCCCAACATAATTTGCTGCTTAATTTTGTAGCAATGGACATTATTCCATTGGCAAAAATACGAGATTTGATAACTTCAAATTTGTTTCTTGATGATTTTAAGTCCCAAACAAGTTCACAAACATGAAGGAAACATAAAACACTAATTGATTTCATAAAAAATGGATCAAAACACTAAATCACTCATCTAAACCCCTAAAATCAACACTTAGAGCATTTTCGGTCCAAAATGAGAATTTTCAGTTTCTAATCCAAACTCTTAGCATGAATAAGTCATAAACCACATTTAAAACTAATCCAAACAAAAAAATCACTAAAAACACCACAAGAACTCAGTTTGGCATATTAAACCTCAAATAAGTCAAATATGAAAAAATGAGGAAAGATGAAGTTTAAGCTTAAAAACCCCTACCTTCTAGGCCTTGGTGCTGCCTTGATGTTGCAGATTAGAGCCTCAACCTCTAGCCTTGGATTTCACCTTCTTCTTATGCTTCTTGCTCTCCTTTTCACCACTCAAAACTTCCTCCCTTGCTACTGTTTCTGTTCATCCATGAAAAGAAGATGAAAAGTGAGAAATAAGAGTAACAAAGTCACTTAACAGAAGTCTAGAAAGAAGGTTGTAATTGTGGAGTGTTTTAAGCCTTTAGTTATAACACTGATACTTCTTGATATGTTAAAACACTCAACTTTAGTTAAATCAAGTTTTTCAAATTCCAACAACTTTAAAATAAATACTAAGATTCATTAAAAAATGTCATTTCACTAGTTTTATAATTTTTCATATATGTGACTAGTCATTCCGGCTTTAAATAGACAACCAGCATGCCTAAAAATACCAAACTGACCCTAATCAATCTCAAACTTTAACCACATCACATAATATATATTTGTGACTTAGAAATAAATTATCCATATATATTTCCATTAGCTAAGCTATTTATGCTAATATCTGGGTCATTTTAAGCTACTTTTTACGTTTCAGCTTACAATAATGTGCCTAAATCAACTCAAATTGTCACAAAATTAAATAGACATATTAAGTATTATGCTACCTCTATAACTAATTATAAGTTTAACATGTTGAAGATGATGTTACACCGAACATAATCCTAATTTTCTCTTAGCCGCTCTTGCTTGCACTTTTTCTCTTCATCTATCTTCCTCTCCCTTCTCTCTAGGTTTTTTTCTTTTATGTTTTTCTTCCTTTGTATACATGGAGGGCTAGACCCTTTTAATCAATCTTTGGGATTGACAATCTTGATGTTTAATTTTGAGATTTTCTTTTGATTATTTTACATTTAATTGTTAATCAAGTTTCTCTTTTATCTCTTTTGATTTTGTTAAATATGGATTGAATTGTTTAATTTGATTTGGATGTTGATGTGATAATTTCATAATTACCACATGTTTAATGAGGAGTACAGAGACTAAACAATGCATCAAAGGTGTTTGATGGTGATGATCACATATTTTATACATTAATAAACTCTCATTTTTAGTCATTTACACTCTCCATGTACTTAATTGATTAAGCCTAGTTATGTTTTGTAAGTTTGGACTCAAATTGGACTTAATTGATTTTTTCAGCACTATTTTGGTCTTACGCTGTTTCTGTATTACGGTCATATCTTGAGTTTTAAATATCTGATAATTATGAATTTTACCTTGTAGAAAAGATAAGAGAGAGCTCTACAACTTTGATGAGGAGCTCAAAGTCTTAATCAGACATCTAGTAGAGCTAATTGGGCTTGGAAGACAGAACACGAGTTTTGTGTCTGAAACCTGAACAAAGGTGTACAAATCGTCGAGCATAACTCGGGCTGCAAGAATTATCTTGGGCTGAAATTTGGACATTTGAAAGTTAAGACCCAGATCTAAAACTTTTATGTTGAACACAAAACTTGATATGGCTCCTTGATGGTGATATTGGGTCTGAAAGTCAAAATAGAGGTGCTGAAATTGGGCCTAAATAGTTTGTAGTAATTGGGTCATATCTTGGGTTGTAGGACGAATTTTTGGGTGATTCCAGAGCCATTGGAAAGCTTAGACAATTTCCTAGAACTTTCATGCAGACCACTTGGCTCGAAAATGACGAAATCAATGACTTAAGCAATGAATGATTTCGGAGACAAAGAATCTCAATAATCCAACCACTAATTCAATAATCCAACCACCTAACCAATCATCCAACCACTCCACCCACTAATCCACCTACTCTTAATCATTCTCCTTGTCATTTTGTATCCCTACTCTTCTATAAAAGGCACTCAAGTGTTAAGCACTTGTGGGGGGGGGGGTTAGGCTTAGTTTGTACAAGTTAAGGTTATGCTTGTTTATTATTTTCCTTTGTTGTAATTTTCTCTTGTTCTAAATTGAAGTCATGTTCATCTTTCCCTTCTTCTCTCTTTCTTTCTTCTTATCCATGAGTAACTAAATTTTCATCTTGCTTGGGTGAAAGAGTGAAGCTCTTGGTAATGAAATAAGGTTAGATTATTTTATTTCTTGTGCTTAAATGATATATTATTAAATGAACATTATATGTGTTGTATTTTGTTTCCAATCAATTTAGAAACCTTCTTTGTTAATGGAGATCTTGATTTATTGTAGACAATAGGATTGACACAGTGAATGCTTGAACTCATTTACAAATGTTGGTAGATAATTAAAGGAATCATAATATGATTACATATATAATTGAACTTTGAATGTTATATTTTCCGATTAGAACCTCCGTTGTGTGTGGATTTCAATTGAGTTAAAAAGAGAAATAATCTTACCTTTAATTTATTACCAAGAGTGGATCTCCTAACCCAAGCAAGCCCTTAAATTCATTTGTGAACTTGCTTTATTACTTTTGGTGTTGTGACAAATCCTCTTCTTACCTCAATTAATTTTTCTTCATCAATTCCCTGTGGATCAACCTCGGACTCCCGAGAAATTTATTCCTTGAGACAACCTACACTTGGGTTTGCATCTTTAAATCCCGCAGTCAAGTTTTTGGCGCCGTTGCCGGGGACTTGATTTAAAGTTTTGATTTATTGAGGTTTGTTTTCTTTAATAAAATCTATTCTCTCTTCTCCCTCATCGGAGTAAAAGATCGGCTTGCCGATCCTTCGGTTTCTTTACTAACTCTCTAACTTACTAACTTGCTAACATACTAACTTTCTAACTTTTATATTTATTTCATTTATTTTTGCTTTTTAATTTTTTTTATTTTTGTCATTTTTTTTGTCGGTGGGGTAACTCTCCTTTTATTTTACGCACTAACTTAGTGGGGGAAACTCTCCCTTTTACTTTTCTGTTATTTATTTTTCCGCACTTTATTTTTATTTTTATTTTTGGGTGGTTGGTTTATTACCCCACCTTTGTTATATATATATTTTTGGTGGTTGGTTTCTACCACATCCTTGTTAATATTTAATGGTGGGTTATACCGCCAGCTTGTATATTATTTTTTGTTTATTTATTTTTAGTTATTTATGTATTTATGCTTAATTGGTATCGTGATTTAAATTCTAGTCGTTTAGTTAAAATTAATTTTGATACTTTATATATTGACTTGTTTGAATCACAATCACACACAATTGACACAATGGCTAACAATGAAAGTGTACATGATGAACATGAAAATTAACCGTTGCGAACCATGCGTGAATATTTGCAACCACCTCGAAGTTCTAATCCATCATGTTTTATTTTTCCACTCAATGCCAATAATTTTAGATTTAAATCAGGTATGATTTCTTTACTTCTTAATTTTCATGGTTTAGAATCTGAAAGTCCATATTTACATCTGAAAGAATTTGAGGAAGTATGTATTGCCTTCAATGATCAAAATTGCACTGAAGAGATTGTTAAGCTTAAATTGTTTCCTTTTTCTTTAAAAGATAAAGCAAGATCTTGACTTAACACTTTGAATCCAAGATCAATTGGCACATGGCAAGAAATGCAAGATGAGTTCTTAAAGAAAATTTTTCCAACACATAAAACTAATGCTATGAAAAGACAAATCCACAATTTTTTCCAAAATTCAAATGAAGCATATTTTCAATGTTGGGAACGATTTAAAGATTTGTTAAATTCTTGCCCACATCATGGTTTTGAAAAATGGCGAACTATAAGCTTCTTTTATGAAGGTTTAACACTTGAAACTAAACAATTTGTGGAAACAATGTGCAATGGTGAGTTTCTGAATAAAGAACCTGATGAAGCTTTAGACTATTTGAACCAGTTGGCTGAAAATTCTCAATCTTGGCATAGTACTAACACTTCTGAAAATTCAATTAGATCTAATCTTGCAAGTGCTAATAAAGGAAAATGTCACCTTAATCAAGAGGAAGATCTAAATGCTAGATTTGCCAGTTTGGCTAGAAAGGTTGAAGCTATGGAATTAAGAAAAGAAATCAAATCTGTGCAAAATGAATGTCCTAAGATTCCTGTTTTTAAAGAAGTTGTACATGAGCAAGTAAATGTAATGAATAATTTTAACAAGCCATTTACTTCTTCTTTTTCATATACATACAATCCGGGATGGAGAAATCACCTGAATTTCAGCTGGAGGAATAATAATCAATCACAATTCGTGCAACCACCACCTCCTCAAGCACAGCAGGACTCTCAAAATTCTCAAGGATATGCACCTTATGTCCCACCATATAGGAAAAACCTTGAAGAAACACTACGTGCATTCATAGAAAAGCAAGAGGCCATTAATAAACAAACTAATCAAACCATGAATGACATAAAATACACTCTTGCTAAACTTTCTTCTGCATTCATCATTCATGAGAAAGGAAAATTTCCTTCTCAACCTCAACCAAATCCCAAGGGTCAGTACAGTCTAAATGAGGGGAGTTCAGAAAACCAACAAATGGACCAAGTCCAGTCAGTGATAATTCTTAGGAGTGGAAAGGTTGTTGAAAAACAAATTCTCAAATCTTGTGAGAAAGAAGATGAGCCAATTCCCCAAGAAAATGAAGAAGTTGACCAAAAGGAGACCAAACTCTCGCCTTCACCCCATTTCCTCAAGCATTGAAAAATCCAAAGAAATTGGACCATAACACTAGAATTTTTGAAATTTTGAAACAAGTGAAAATTAATATTCCTCTGTTAGATGCTATCAAATAGATTCCTTCTTATGCCAAATATTTGAAGGACTTGTGCACTGTTAAAAGGAAATTAAATGTGTAAAAGAAAGCATTTTTGGCAGAACAGGTAAGCTCCATTCTTCAAAATAATAATGCGTTGAAATATAAAGACCCTGGTTGTCCTACAGTTTCATGCATTATTGGAGAACATAAAATTGAAAAAGCTTTACTTGATCTTAGTGCTAGTGTCAATTTACTTCCATATTCAGTTTATCAGCAACTCAACTTAGGTGAGTTAAAACTAACTTCTGTAATGATGTGTGTGAAACAACATCATATTTTGTTCATGTGTTTGCATGCATTTTTATACATTCTAGGCATTTTAGTTTCCCTTTTTGTTTGTTTTTCCCTTTAGTTCGGATAACTGCGGTGTTTTTGGTTTGTTGTGCAGGATTGGTGCTTAATTGGCCTTTAAATGGATGGAAAGCTTGCACAATTGAAGTTGGAGCTTAAAGGGTAGCAAATTGGGACAAAAAGCTCATTCCGAGAGAGTTCCACGGCCTGCCCGTGGTCCGAACCACGGCCATGGATCGAAAGCGGTTGCGTGAAAAAGCAAAAAGGGAGTTTCCAGAACCAACCACGGCCTGGCCGTGGTGGCCACCACGGCCGTGGTTGAGAGACAACATAAAAATCATGAACCCCAGAACCAACCACGGCCAAAGTGTAGCCGTGGCCACCACAATGAGGTTCGGTGCGTGTCGATGTTTAAGTCCGTTTTTCTCTTTTCTTATGGGCTTGAACCAGTTTTAACCCATGGGGTATATATAGATGTTCTGAAGACAACATTAGGGTTCGAATTTGGTTAGAAGGAGGCACATTGGAGGCTCTTGATCTTGATCTTCCTCTCTTCTCTCATGGATTACGGGTTTGGTTGTTCTTGGAACATGAATTCTAGTTTCTTCTTCTCCATGTCTGAGTAGTTCCCTTTTGTTTCTAGGATTGGGCAATGCCCTTTGATACATTGATAATGATTAATTGATATTGTTTATCCCTTTTATTAATCTTGAATGTTGTTGATTCAATCCTTATTGCGATTATTCATGTGAATTTGCTGGCCACTTATTTGCATCTCATAGATATCTAGGGACGTACTGAAAGGTGAACCTAGGTGTTGGAACTATAAGAATTGAACTTAAGGTTTAAATCACGAGAGTAGGTTTAGCCTTTTGAGGATTAATGAATTACCAAAAAACATAATGGGTTCAATTTAAATTCAATTACCACGAGAGTAGAATTGGTTTAATTGGGCACGGTTCTTGTATCTTGAAAGGGAACATTAACTAATTTAGGGTAATTCACCTTCAATTGAATTTCAAGTGTTAATAAGAGGATTGTCAATTAGAGTCTTGTATCATTGTGGTTAACCCCAATCCTGGAAGCTTTCTTAATTCTCAAATCTTTTCTCAACAATTTGCTATTTTTATTCTCAATTTTGCGTCTTAACTTTTATTTATTTAATTGTTTGGTTTCTACGTTCTTGTTCAACAATTATATTCTCTTTGTTTAATTTAATTGAATTAATTAGTTAATTGGTATTCATAAACATAGTCCCTGTGGATTCGATATTTTATTACTTGACGACGAAACCGTACGCTTGTGGATTTCACCCCAACCAAGTTTTTGGCGCTTGTTCTTGGGACTTGTGTTCTTCTTGAATATCAGTTAAATTTTTAATTTAATTATTTTAAACCTTTTTACTACTTTCTTGTTTTCTCTTTGAGTGTCTACAGGTAATTCTCTTGTTTATGCGAAGAACTAGATGTTTTGGGACTCTTGAAGAAGGCGATCCACGAAATTGAAAGAACCCTTCGCGAGAAGAAGAAGAAAACAAAGCCAAAGAGTAAGAGATAGACTTGAGCCAACGCTTGTCATGGCTGCACCTACTGATAATAGACCTCTTAAAGAGTATGCAGCCCCTAATGCTCGGGGTTTGCGTTCTGGAATTGCTCGGCCAGACATTGAAGCTAGACAGTTCACCATACCACCTGCTTTACTCACCATGATAAGGCAGAACCAGTTTGGAGGATTGCCATCAGAGGACCCAAACGATCATGTGGATATGTTCTTGGAATTCTGTGAGACCCTCAAGATTGAAGGTGCCTCTGCTTGATGCTATTCGTCTTCGCCTATTTCCATTATCATTGAGAGATAGAGCTAGGGCTTGGTTGAGGTCAATTCCGTGAGACCATCACTTCTTGGGACCAATTGGAGTAAACTTTCTTGAACAAATTCTTTCCACCATCCAAGACTGCTCATCTGAGGACCCAAATCACAAGCTTTGTTCGAAAGATGGTGAATCATTGTCGGAAGCTTGGGATAGATACAAGGCTTTCTTGGAAGCCTGCCCACACCATGGGTTAGAAAAATGGTTGATCGTCCACACCTTCTATAATGGGCTGGAATATTCTTCGAAGGTGTCTCTAGACTCCGCACCGGTGGAGCTTTGATGAATAGAAGACTCACGAGAAGCCTATGAGATCATTGAGAGTGTTGCCACAAATCATCACCAATGGGCAAATGAAAGAGGTAATAACCCGAGAAAACTCTCGGGAGGTAAGTTTGAGGTAGACGGAAGTTGATTTAATTATGTCAAAATTTGATTCTTTGAATAAACGTTTTGACATGCTTGAAAAGGCTCATGTAAATGCCATAGGTGCCTTTAACAATTTTTGTGAGATTTGTGGAGCACAGGGACACATAGGTGTTGAATGCCAAGTTGGAATTGGCTCCTCACAAGGTGCACCGGTGGAACAAGTGGAATCATGCCACAATTTCCATGACTTCAACCAAAAGGGGAGGAATGATCCATATTCTCAAACTTACAACCCCGGTTGGAAGTCACATCCCAACTTCTCCTACCGGAATAGTCAACACCAAGCAGGGCAAGGCAGTGGTAAACCCTCTTCTGGACTCCAACAGGTACAAAACTCTAAACTTGAGTCTCTTCTTGAGAATTTTGTTGAGAGTCAAGCTAAGCAAAATGAGGAGTTTAGGCAATATGGACAAGTTGTGACTGAGGCCATTAGAGAGTTGTCATCTAAAGTTGAAAATTTGGCCATTCATAATAAATTGTTAGAAACTCAGATTGCCCAACTTGCAGGCACTTCACATAGGTAACAAGGTAAATTTCCTGGTCAGCCTGAAATGAATCCAGGTAATGAACACTGCATGGCAGTTAGTTTGAGAAGTGGTAAGACATTAGAGGATCCCAAGGGTAAGGAGGTGAGTGACAAAGATGAGGGGAATGAGGAAAAAGACACTAAGACACAACCCTTAGAGGAAGAGAAAATTAATGAAAAGGTGTCTAAGTATGTACCCCCGAACCATACCAACCCCCGGTCTTAGTTCCCTCAAAGATTGGCTAAGGCCAAGCTAGATATGCAATTTGGGAAGTTCCTAGAGGTCCTTAAGAAATTGTACATTAATGTACCCTTCACTGAGGCGTTGAAACAAATGTCTACCTATGCTAGATTTCTTAAGGACATTTTGTCTAATAAGAGAAAGCTTGATGAATATGAGACCGTAGCTTTAATCGAGGAGTGTAGTGCTTTAATTCAAAATAAATTGCCTCCTAAGCTAAAAGATCCAGGTAGCTTCTCTATTCCTTGCTTGATTGGTAACACAAATTTTGATAAAGCTCATGTGACTTAGGGGCTAGTGTCGGTCTTATGCCCTTTCTATGTGCAAGAAGTTGGAGGTGGGTGAGCCGAAACCCACAACTATTTCACTTCGGTTGGCGGATCGGTCCGTCAAGTACCCCGTAGGCATCTTGGAGGATGTTCCTATCGGTGGGTAAGTTTTTTTTTACCCGTTGATTTTGTTGTGCTTGACATGGAAGCGGATGCTAAAATGCCGCTCATACTTGGCGACCATTCCTCGCCACTTTGGAAGGGCAATTATTGATGTCCACGAAGGAAATTGACTTTGCGATTGAATAATGAGGAAGTAGTTTTTAATGTTTTCAATTCTGAAAAAATCTTAATTCCTCTAATTCATGTAATTGCATAGATGCTACTGCGATGATGTGGACAAAGTTGTACTTTCGGTATGCCAGGAATCTGTGACTCATGTTGTATTAGAGGAGACCTTGCCCAAGGTTGCTTCCAAGTTCGAGAAGGTCAAGCCCTGCAAGAAAGGACCAAAGAAGCGGGATGACAAGTGTGTCAAGAAGCGTGAATTTAAACCAGGGGATAAAGTTCTTGTTGATAACTCGCTTCTACGTTTCTGTCCAAGTAAGTTGTGGTCGAAATGGTCTGGGCCATATGAGATTGTTCGAGTCTTATCCTATAGTGTGCTTGAGGTGAAGATAGAAGGCCAGAAGACATTTCTGATAAACGGCCAGAGAGTGCAACACTATGACGATGGAGTGGGGACTAGTACCACTCTATTGACATCACCTAAGCATAGAACAAACTCACAGTCAAGCTAATGACTATAACTTAGCGCTTCTTGGGAGGCAACCCAACATTCTATCTCTTTTCCTTTATTTTCTTATTTTTATTGATTAACATTTTTTTTTATTTTGTTTCTTAGTTAGCTATTGTTGAGTCGGCTTTGGTGCCTCCCTGAGTTCGGAGCCTTTGTAGGGGGATGTATATAGCTGTCGGCCACAAAAAAAAAATGGAGTTTTAGACCGGGTGTTCGAGTTCATGGCTACATGTCTCCTTTTTCCACCACCGCAGTGAGTTCTTTTCATTTATTCCTTCCATAGTTTTAGATTTTTACATTGGGGACAATGTAAGATCTAAGCAGGGGTATTTATTTTTCATTTTTATTTTTATCTTCATTATCATGCATTCCCATCTCATTTTGCATTGCATTTTCACACCATCTTATATTTCTCGCTTTTTGGTTGAACCTTGTCCCCTCTCTTTTGGGGATTTTGAGATGATAATTGATTTGGAACCCAATTTATTGATTCTTGTGGTAGGCAACAGGCATTGTCTTTAATTGATAGTGGAGGTGATTTCTTTATAGTTGATAATTAGCATATGTTCTCTGAATTTGTGCTTCTCATTGATTTTTGAACCTCTAAAAGTGAGTTTTGAGCCTGTATGGGATTTATTCACTATATGATTTTTCATCCCATTCTTTGTGTTGAGTGGTCATTCCTCATTGATTTTGTGTTCTAGAACTTGATTTGAAACCATTTTGAGGCGAAATCTTGGTTTGCATGCTTGAATGTGATTAAGGCATCTTAGGTATTTTTCTGGCCTTCTGAATTTGTTACACTTTCATCCTCTAGTTGCCCATTTTGAGCCTATTGTATAATTGTTTTCTTGATGCCTATGATGATACATTGTCGGTGATCATTTAGAATATTGAATGGAGCAATCTGAGTTTGAATGTTGTATTGGGAATCATGTGTTTTGAAAATGAGGTCTCTCCCCTCTTAAAAAAAATGAGGAAAAAAAAAGGAAAACAAAATAAAAGAAAACCTTGAAAAGAAAGGGAGAAAATGTGGAATTATGCCTTGATTGAAAATTGTCTTTGCTCCGTGTATGTTCTATTGGGTTTCTTGTGCTTGTTGAAAATGTTGTTAACCCTTTGTGCATACCCTCCTTTCTTTATCCTTCCTGACATCATTCCCATGGCCCCATTATATCCCTTGAAAGACCTTTTGATTCTTGCATTCATGCTGATTATTAGTGGAAATTTGGTTTCTTATCAAGCTTATGGAAGTGCATTTTCATTGAGGAATATTGAGCGCATTGTCTTCATCCTTGAACACTTTGAGTGTGGTTAGTGGAGTGATCCTAATTTAGTGAGGAGCATGATTTATGAGAACTTTAGCCTCTATTGGACTTGATTTTGATTACCTCTCTATTTCTTAGTTTGTCTTTGCCTATTGCTTGGTTGGATGTTTTCTCGGGTTCCTCATTTATTATTGTCTTTTGATCCCACTCCTTGGTTTGGTCTTAGTTATTACTTGGGGACAAGCAAAATCTTAAGCTTGGGGGTATTTTGATGTGTGTGAAACAACATCATATTTTGTTCATGTGTTTGCATGCATTTTTATACATTCTAGGCATTTTAGTTTCCCTTTTTGTTTGTTTTTCCCTTTAGTTCGGATAAGCTGCGGTGTTTTTGGTGTTGTTGTGCGGGATTGGTGCTTAATTGGCCTTTAAATGGATGGAAAGCTTGCACAATTGAAGTTGGAGCTTAAAGGGTAGCAAATTGGGACAAAAAGCTCATTCCAGAGAGTTCCACGGCTTTGCCGTGGTCTGAACCACGGCCATGGATCGAGCACCGCGTGAAAAAGCAAAAAGGGAGTTTCCGGAACCAACCACGGCCTGGTCAGTGGTAGCCACTGGCCGTGGTTGAGAGACGAAGATAAAAATCATGAACCCCGGAACCAACCACGGCCGTGGTTCGGGTGCGTGTCGATGTTTAAGTCCGTTTTCTCTTTTCTTATGGGCTTGAACCAGTTTTAACCCATGGGGTATATATAGATGTTCAAGACAACATTAGGGTTCGAATTTGGTTAGAAGGAGGCACATTGGAGGCTCTTGATCTTGATCTTCCTCTCTTCTCTCATGGATTACGGGTTTGGTTGTTCTTGGAACATGAATTCTAGTTTCTTCTTCTCCATGTCTGAGTAGTTCCCTTTTGTTTCTAGGATTGGGCAATGCCCTTTGATACATTGATAATGATTAATTGATATTGTTTACCCCTTTTATTAATCTTGAATGTTGTTGATTCAATCCTTATTGCGATTATTCATGTGAATTTGCTGGCCACTTATTTGCATCTCATAGATATCTAGGGACGTACTGAAAGGTGAACCTAGGTGTTGGAACTATAAGAATTGAACTTAAGGTTTAAATCACGAGAGTAGGTTTAGCCTTTTGAGGATTAATGAATTACCAAAAAACATAATGGGTTCAATTTAAATTCAATTACCACGAGAGTAGGAATTGGTTTAATTGGGCACGGTTCTTGTATCTTGAAAGGGAACATTAACTAATTTAGGGTAATTCACCTTCAATTGAATTTCAAGTGTTAATAAGAGGATTGTCAATTAGGAGTCTTGTATCATTGTGGTTAACCCCAATCCTGGAAGCTTTCTTAATTCTGAAATCTTTTCTCAACAATTTACTATTTTTATTCTCAATTTTGCGTCTTAACTTTTATTTATTTAATTGTTTGGTTTCTACGTTCTTGTTCAACAATTATATTCTCTTTGTTTAATTTAATTGAATTAATTAGTTAATTGGTATTCATAAACATAGTCCCTGTGGATTCAATATTTTATTACTTGACGACGAAACCGTACACTTGCGGATTTCACCCTAATCATGTAACTCTTCTACTTGCAGATAGATCAATTAAAATTGCAAGAGGAATAGTAGAAGATGTGTTGGTTCAAGTTGATAAATTCATATATCCTGTGGATTTTATTGTCTTGGATACTGAACCTTTGGTTGATAGTTGCAAGTCAATTCCTGTTATTTTAGGCTGTCCATTTTTAGCAACATCTAATGCTTTGATAAATTGCAGAAATGGAGTGATGAAGCTAACATTTGGAAACATGACACTGGATCTCAATGTTTTTAACATGTGCAAGCAACCACAGGAAGTCCTTGATGAAAATGAGGAAGTTGAAGGAATTGAAGCCATTATAGATGATCATCTTCAAAAAGGGAGTTCTTCTGACCCATTAGAAGTTTGTTTAATTAATTCATTTGATTTGCTTGATTGTACGGAGAGAAATAGAATACAAAGGAAGAAAGCCAAAATTCAAGAGCTAAAACCCATGAATAATAATGCTCATGAAGAAGTACCCACACCGGAACTAAAGCCATTACCTGCTGGGTTGAAGTACACATTTTTGGGAGAAAAGCAAAGCTTTCTGTGGTAATTTCCTCGTCTCTTATTGAAGAACAAGAAGGAAAGATGTCGCCTCAATGGACGCACCAAGATAGGAAGAAATTTTTAACAGAGGTGAAAAACTTTTATTGGGATGACCCATACTTGTTCAAACATTGTCCTGACTAAATTTTTCAGAGATGCGTGCCCGACAGTGAGGTAGGTAGTGTCATTAAATTTTGTCACTCGGAAGCATGTGGAGGTCATTTTTCTTTAAAGAAAACAGCTGCGAAAATCTTGCAGTGTGGATTTTATTGGCCCACTTTATTTAAGGACTGCTATACTTTTTGCAAAAGTTGTGAAAAATTATCAAAAGATGGGCTCAATTTCAAAAAGAAACATGATGCCTCTGAATCTTGCAATCATGATGAAGAAAAACCCTACAGTCTTGGGAATCTGACTCTAAAAGACCATGTTTGCCAATTTATAAGAAAATTGGATGGGAAGCTTATCCTCGACTCATAGAAGCCGTTTAAGTCATTATTGGACGTTAAACCAGAGACAGATGTGAGCCATATCCACAACAATCTGTACATATCATCTTCTTCTTCTTCATGTCATCTTTCAAAAAAAATAAAAATAAAATAAAAAAAAGAGAAAAAAAGAGAAAAAAAAAGAGAAAAAAATGTTTGAACAAGGGCGAACCAGAAGGAGTACCATGGCTTTAATTAGTTATGGAGCCCCAGCCTTTGGTTGACCCATCATTGACTCGAGTGGACCTTTGCACGCTGGTCCTTAAAAAAATTCGTGAGTATCTACTGCACTGGTGACACGCAGTATAAAGATATGCCACTACTGCACTCATGACGCGCAGTATAAAGATACGCCATGAAAGCTGTACATACAGGTATGTCATCATTTGCTATTATATTTTTTTTATTTTTGTATGATTTTGCTATATTTTGATTTTGGACAGACGATCCTTTGAGCAGGGTCCTTCAGGGGTTTCTAGACTTCTTTACCCTGATGGTTTTCTTGAAGTCACCAAAAAAAATTCATTTACCTTTGATCTTTGATCCTGACCCAGCAATAACTTAGATAAATTGGTCAGCAGGAGGCAGTGAGGGAAACAAGATGAAAAAAGAGCCAGATTTGACACTTCGTTTAAAGCTTTCCTTTACTTTGGATTTATCATACTTTGTTTTTGTTTAAATTTGTGTCAGTTTTCTCTAACAGGTAATATCTTCTATCCTTTACTTATCTATATTTTAACATTGAGGACAATGTTGTGATCTAGTTGGGGGGAAGGATAGTTGACCTAAAAAAATTTTTTTTTTATTTTGTTTGGGAAGTATGATATGATTGTCATAGACTTACTAAACCAATTAGTGATGGTAGAGTAAGGAGTAATTTTACTTCTGAGACGCATCTTAATTAGTGGCAGAGTAAAGAGTTTTTTTTAGGTAGTAATTAATTAGTATTGATTTGTGGAAGTAACAAAGTTTTTTATCTTTTGATTTCCTTTGAAAGATTCAAGCGAATGCACTCTCACATCCTTGGAAGCAATTGAAATTCAGGAATCATAGCATGATTGAATAAATTATCTTTTTTCTTAAATTTCACATGCTTGGTTATGGATGTTGAATTGGTGGATAGAGAATGATAGAAATATGCCTTGTGAGATTTTGAGCCTATGATGAATGGATTGAATATCTATGCCATTCTCTTCTTTCTTGTGTGATTTTCACTCATGGAATTGTTACTCTAGAACTTGCTTTGATTCTTTTTTAGGCTACATTTTCACATGCATACATTAATATGATTGAGGCATTTTGAAATAGCTACTTTGACCAAATAGCCATCCTTGTATATTTTCCATTGTGTAACCCCTTTGAACTTGTTTGACCATTCCTTGTTTTAAGCTCATTTCATCCTTCAAAAAAAAAAGAGAAAAAAAAAAGAAAAAAATGTTTTTACCCAACCAGAGGAATAAGAGAGCATTGATCTTGTTCTTGAACAAGTGTGGGGGTGTGTGTGCAAAATGATCAAAAAGAAAAAAAAAGAAAAATTGACCACCTTTGCAATCAAAGGATTATCAGAGTCTAGAATAAAGGTGGATGCTTGGAAACAACAGGAAGAAAAGGAGAATGTTCAAGCCTAATAATGAATTCAATTCACCAATTTGGGATTGATCTTCAACAAAACATTAGTCAAATATTGGTGATTGTCCTTTATGATGAATATTCTCAAACATTTTCTCCACTCTAATTGTACCATAATGCTCTTTTATTCTCTTTGGTATTTATCTTTTCATTATCTCCTATCCTTTACCATGACCCCATTATAACCTTGAATAAAGTCCTCTTGATTTTTGTATGCATGTGTTTTGAGTAGCGGAGAAGTAGAAGATAAGCAAGCTTATGGTAGTGCAATTGTTCATGGGTTGAATAGAGTGAAATACTTACCTTTTAAACACTTGAGAGATTGAGAGTGAATTCTGTGAGGATCTATCATTCTTGATTCATTCTTTTCAACTGAAGTTTCCTTGCTTGTTAATTTGAGATGTGAAGAAATGTTACCTCATTAATGCTTTGATCTCTTGAATTTCTTGTTGCTCTTCTTGCTTCATCGAGTCTTTTAGAGTTTTTAACTTTTGAGTCTATGTTATTTTTCTTTGTCTCCTAACTTTGGTCTTATGTGTTTTGCCCAAGAGTGCAAAAAGCTAAGTGTGGGGGAATTTGACGATCACATATTTTATACATTAATAAACCCTCATTTTTAGTCATTTACACTCTCCATGTACTTAATTGATTAAGCCTAGTTATGTTTTGTAAGTTTGGATTCAAATTGGACTTAATTGATTTTTTCAGCACTATTTTGGTCTTACGCTGTTTCTGTATTACGGCCATATCTTGAGTTCTAAATGTCTGATAATTATGAATTTTACCTTGTAGAAAAGATAAGAGAGAACTCTACAACTTTGATGAGGAGCTCAAAGTCTCAATCAGACATCTAGTAGAGCTAATTGGGCTTGGAAGACAGAACACGAGTTTCGTGTCTGAAACCTGAACAGTGTACAGTAATCAGAGCATAACTCGAGCTGCAAGAATTATCTTGGGTTGAAATTTGGATATTTGAAAGTTAAGACCCAGATCTAAAACTTTTATGTTGAACACAAAACTTGATTCGGGCTCCTTGATGGTGATATTGGATCTGAAAGTCAAAACAGATGTGCTAAAACTGGGCCTGAATAGTTTGTAGTAATTGGGTCATATCTTGGGCTGTAGGATGAATTTTTGGGTGATTCCAAGCCATTGGAAAGCTTAGACAATTTCCTAGAACTTTCATGAAGACCACTTGGCTCGAAAATGACGAAATCAATGACTTAAGCAATGAATGATTTCGGAGATAAAGAATCTCAATAATCCAACCACTAATTCAATAATCCAACCACCTAACCAATCATCCAACCACTCCACCCACTAATCCACCTACTCTTAATCATTCTCCTTGTCATTTTGTATCCCTACTCTTCTATAAAAGGCACTCAAGTGTTAAGCACTTGTTGGGGGGGTTAGGCTTAGTTTGTACAAGTTAAGGTTATGCTTGTTTATTATTTTCTTTTGTTGTAATTTTCTCTTGTTCTAAATTGAAGTCATGTTCATCTTTCTCTTCTTCTCTCTTTCTTTCTTCTTATTCATGAGTAACTAAATTTTCATCTTGCTTGGGTGAAAGAGTGAAGCTCTTGGTAATGAAATAAGGTTAGATTATTTTATTTTTTGTGCTTAAATGATATATTATTAAATGAACATTATATATGTTGTATTTTGTTTCCAATCAATTTAGAAACCTTCTTTGTTAATGGAGATCTTGATTTATTGTAGACAATAGGATTAGCACAGTGAATGCTTGAACTCATTTACAAATGTTGGTAGATAATTAAAGGAATCATAATATGATTACATATATAATTGAACTTTGAATGTTATATTTTTCGATTGGAACCTCCGTTGTGTGTGGATTTCAATTGAGTTAAAAAGAGAAATAATCTTACCTTTAATTTATTACCAAGAGTGGATCTCCTAACCCAAGCAAGCCCTTAAATTCATTTGTGAACTTGCTTTATTACTTTTGGTGTTGTGACAAATCTTCTTCTTACCTCAATTAATTTTTCTTCATCAATTCCCTGTGGATCGACCTCGGACTCCCGAGAAATTTATTACTTGAGACAACCTGCACTTGGGTTTATATCTTTAAATCCCGCAATCTGATGGATTGTTAAGCTAGGACGAATTCTAGGTGTTAGGTTAATTTATGATTAGATGACTGCTTAATTGATTTAACATTGATTAATTAAATTCTGAATGCTTATCTAGTAGAGAATTCAGGGATAATTTTAAGGCTTCTTGATATGATCTAAAACCAAGAATCTGATTAAAAATTGAATGGATTCCTAGTGATCAATGATGGATTAAATTCAAGAGTAATTGATTTCCTTGGGTTGGTTGTTTACTTAATTCTATTTATAGTTTTTAATTGCTTTCATTTAATTAATTCTGTAACTTTTTCTCCCTTTTGTTAACTTCTTAATCTAATTGCTTAATTAGAGTGATCAAAGGACTCGATCCGGTTGTACCTTATACTACAAGTAATTTGATGAATCGGCTTACAAATTAATATAATTTGATAGTCTCGGCAGCTATCAAATTTTGGCGCTATTGTTGGAGATCATTCTGAGTTTAATCAATCATATTAGGAGTATAATTAACTACTAACCCTTGTTTCCCTTATTTCAAGTAGTTTTCAACACAATTATAGTCTCCAAGTGCAAGAACAACTGTACGACCTAAACCATCTCTGATTGAGCTGCATTTTGGTAGCATAATTAGGCTATTTTTTAGATTTTTGTATAGACAAATCATCTCAGAATGGCCTGAAAATTGGTCAGTTGGAGGAAAATAGTATATTCTACAAGGCTCATTATGTTTTATTGAGTAACACCTTATCTCGGCCAAATTCCATTGTTTAGATCACTTTTTCATTTTTTGAAGATCTTTTATTGTATTTTTTAGTACTATTTTTAAGTGGTTTTCACCTTATGGTGGTCCTATAATTTTAAAATTGTGTAGATAGGGTAAATAATGTTATTTTGATAAAATTTTAGTGTTGTGTAGTCCATTTCGTATATCTTTTATTTTTGCACTTTTGCATCTTGTATGACCAGGTCTTCTAGTAATCAGTTACTTGACATCGACTATAATATTGAGAGGACCTTGCATACACTTTTGCACTTTTGCACCTTGCATACTTGACCAGGCTTAGTGAAATGATAGTTTCTGAAATTGAAAGTGACATTGAAATTGAAACTAAACTTAAGAATATAAGTAATACTGCAACTATGGTTGATAATACTGAAACTGAACCTGAGAATACAAATAACATTGTAAACATGGCTAATAATATGCATAATAGGACTCTTAAGGAACTAGTAGCACTTGATGTGAATTACTAACCTTTGTTCATTCAATATCCTGACTTAAATGTTGATTTTGAATTGAAATTTGGATTGATACACTTGCTGCCAAAGTTTCATGAACTTGCTAATGAGGACCCCCACAAGCACTTGAAGGAGTTCCATGTGGTGTGCTCCACCATGAAACCACAAGGCATTCTTGAAGAACACATCAAGCTTAGAGCATTTCCATTTTCCCTTATTGATGTAGCCAAGGTTGGCTTTACTACCTTCCACCTGGCTCTGTGATAGGTTGGAATGATATGAAGAGACTATTCCTAGAGATGTTCTTCCTTACTTCCAGAGTTGCAACAATTAGGAATGATATATGTGGCATAAGGCAGATATCAGGAGAAACTCTGAATGAGTATTGGGAGAGATTCAAGAAATTGTGCTCAAGCTGTCCACACCATCAAATAAGTGACCAACTACTGATTCAGTATTTCTATGAACGATTGTTGCCTATGGATAAGAGCATGATTGATGCTGCTAGTGGAGGTGCTTTAGTTGATAAAACTCCAGCTACTGCTAGAGGTTTAATTGCTAACATGGTTGCCAACTCCCAACAATAAGGAGTGAATGATGTTCATGTGTTTCATGTTGACCAACAAATGATGGAACACAAACTTGATGAGTTAATTTCCTTGGTAAGGAAATTGGCAATATGACAATAATAAATACTTGTGTAAGGTCCTGTAAGGCTGTGTAGTATTTGTTCTTGTCCATCTCATCCTACAGATGCGTGCCCTACACTTCAAGAAGATAATTTTGCACCCCAAGCTTATTTTGCTGTTGCAACAGGCATTTTTCTGGTAAACCTCAGTATCAACAGCAACAATAACCTAGATATGACCCTTACTCCAACACTTATAACCTTGGATGGAGGAATCATCCAAATCTCAGATATGGGAATAATAAACACCATAATAGTGCTAGCAGCAATACTAGTAACCAACTAGGCAATAGCAGTTTCAGCAGAATTTTGGACTAAGTAGGTAGCAATTTCAGCAGCATGCTAGATAGTAGATACAACAACCACCTATGCACCAATGAGGTCCAATAGCTACTCAATATGAGCCTACATTGGAGGACCTGGTGAAGCAAATAACGACCAATATCATCCAATTTCAGCAAAGAATAATAAGACATCATACATAACTTAGAAACTCATATTAGACTATTGGTTTCTTCCTTGAGTAGTTGAAAGCACAAGGCTTTGACTAACTTCCTTCTTAAATAATTCTAAACCCAAAAGGAAATGTTAGTGCCATTATGTTGAGAACTGGTAAGCTTATGCAAATGCAAACTGATCCTTAACCAACAAGCAGCTAGTAGAAGCAGAAATCCGTAAAGAAATATAATGTTGCAAAAGAATCAAATTCTACATAACATAAGGCTAGTGCAGACCAGAAATCTAATATAGTACATGATGCATAGAAATCTAATTATGCAGAACCTTTTCTATTTCTACAAAGGGCCCTTCAGTCTAGAAAAGTAGATAAGGCAGAGAAAGATAGAGAACTTCTTGAGACCTTCAGGAAAGTGAAAGTGAATATTCCAGTGCGGGATACAATAAAGCAGATTCAAAAATATTCCAATTTTCTAAAGGAATTATACACACACAAGAGGAGACTAAAAGGTAATGAAAGAATCAATATGGGGCAGAATGTTTCAACCCTCATTCAACCAATTTCTAAAAAATGCAAGGATCCAGGAATATTTATAACTCCTTGTATTATAGGCAATTGTAAATTTGAGAATGCCATGTTAGATCTAGGAGCTTCAATAAATCTGATGCCTATGTCTATTTTTAATTCTCTTGGACTTAGACCTTTGCGAACAATAGGTGTTGTGATTTAATTAGAAAATCAGAGCAATACATACCTAGCAAGCTTGATAGAAGATGTTTTGGTACGAGTTGATGAGCTAATATTTCTTGCAGATTTTCACATTCTGGATATGGAGGGAGAGTCATCATCCAACAAGGCTCCAATCATTTTAGGGAGACCATTTCTTAAGACTATAAGGACTAAATAGATGTGCATGTTGGAACTCTTTCCATGGAGTTTGGAGATATTTTAGTGCATTTTAACACTTTTTATGCAATGAAGCATCCTATGGAGGAACATTATGTTTTTCACATAGATTTTCTTATTGAATTAGTTGAGGATACTTATGATGAGTTGTGTGCTAAATTTCTTGATTTTCCCTATTTTCATGATTCTGTTCATTATCACTCATGTACTAGTTGTGATAATGTTGTAATGTGTACTATGTGTACTAAAATTTTTGTATTTTTGAAAAATGATGAGTCTGTTTTCACAAATTATGTAGTAGTTACTGATTACGCAAAAATTCAATTTGCTGAAATAGTTTCCACCACTAGATTGCTTCCCTTCATAGCGCAACCACCCAAATTAAAATTGAAGCCTCTACCTGCACATCTTAAATATGCATATTTGGAAGGTGATGAGAAGCTTCCAATGATTGTAGCTAAGAACCTCCATGTTGAACAAAAAGAGAAATTGCTACAGATTCTGAGAAAGCACAAGAGAGCTATTGTATGGACACTTGCAGGCATTCCTTATATTAGTCCTTTTACGTGCATGCATCCAATCTTACTTGAAGAGGGAGCTAAACTAGTGAGGCAACCCTAGAGAAGACTAAATCCATTGATTCGGGATGTGGTGAAGAAGGAAGTGACTAAGCTATTACAAGCTAACATTATTTACCTCATCTCCAACAGTAAATGGGTGAGCCCAGTGCAAGTCATTTTGAAGAAATCTGGGTTTATAGTAGTAGTAAATCATAATAATGAGTAGATTCCTACTAGGGTGTAGGATAGTTAGAGAGTTTGTATAGATTATAGGAAGCTCAACCAAGCCACCCAAAAGGATCATTACCCCATGCTTTTTATTGATCAAATGTTAAAGAGATTGGATGGGAAATCAGATTATTATTTTTTGGATGACTTCACTAGTTATTTTCAAATCCACATTGCACCAGAAGATCAGAAAATCGCTTTTACCTATCCCTTTGGCACTTTTGCTTACAGGAGAATGCCCTTCGGCCTCTGCAATGCTCATGGCACTTTTCAGTTGTGCATGGTGAGTATTTTCTCTAATTTTTTAGAAGAGTGAATAAAGGTATTTATAGATGATTTTATTGTCTATGGTTCTTCTTTTGATTCTTATTTGGATAGCTTGGCTAGAGTATAGCATAGGTGCATTGAGACTAACCTTGTTTTGAATTTTGAAAAGTGTTATTTCATGGTAAAGCAAGGCATAGTTTTAGGTCATGTAGTGTCTAGCAAGGGTATTGAGTTAGATCCTACAAAAATAGATATGATTTGTTCTCTATCTTACCCCACATGTGTGCAGGAAGTTCGTTCTTTTCTTGGTCATACAAGTTTCTACAAGTGTTTTATTAGAGATTTCAGCAAGATAGCCCTTCCGCTGTCCAACCTTTTGCAAAAGGATGTGAGTTTGATTTTGATCAGAAATACAAGGAAGATTTTAACCATTTGGAGCAAGCATTGACTAGTACCCCTATTATCTAGCCACCTGATTGGACATTTCCTTTTTTGTTGATGTGTGATGCTTTGAATTATGCAGTGGAAGCTGTCTTGGTACAGAGAGTGGGCAAAGTGCCTCATGTGATTTATTATGCTTCGAGGACTTTGGATACTTCTAAAACATATTACACAACTATAGAAAATGAGCTTTTATCCATTATTTTTTGCATTAGATAAGTTTTGATCACATCTGCTTGGTTCTATAGTCGTGGTGTTTTCTGATCATTCATCTTTGAAGTTTCTTATGAAGAAACCTAAGGCCTAGCCACAATTAATTAGGTAGATATTGTTGCTCCAAGAGTTTGACATTGAGATATGAGATAAAAGTGAAGTAGAGAACTTGGTGGCAGATTATTTGAGCCGAATCCCACAAGCAGTGGACACTCGTCCTATTCGAGAAACCTTCCCAGATGAGTAACTTTTTCAGCTACGAGGTAAAGACCCTTGGTATATTGATTTAGTGGATTATTTAGTTGCATATGAGTTACTTACTTATTTTAAAAAGCATCAGATTGATAAGCTTAAGAGTGAGTGTAACACCTTAATACAATTATCGTAAAATAAAGGGAATATTTCAAGATAAATTGCATTAAATATGTCACTTCAAAGAATGCATATAAATAAAAACCTATAATAACCTTTATACTCATTATAGAGAGCCTCAAATGATAAAAAGGTCATATATACATACATAACTGGCTAATAAGCCATACTGTATATATAATCTTTTACATACAACCAGAAAGGTAATAATATACAAACTAGTACGAAAAGAATTAAAATTGCTAAACTAAGCCTTCTACTTTTTTTATCCTTGCCCTTGCTTTTTTTAGGGTCTTCACTTGGATTTACATAGAACACACAGGGGTGAGAAATCATAATTTTGCAGTATTCACATACCAAGACCAACAGTTAATCATTTACAACAAATAAATTAATTGAACACATAGTTATACTCTATGTAATATAATATCTGAAAATCAATAACATCACAAGAAATGCCCATACAATCCTATGATACTATTGAACGAGCATCCAATCAAGCAATGACAACTGCCCATACAATTGTCAACAATGCAATGTCTTATGTTATGAGGTATGTTTATGCTCAAACAAAGTCCTAATATAATGAATGTGCAATGCTAATGTAGATTTTAAGTTTTGAAAACACAAGTTACTTACTTATTCCTTAGGAACCTCTGTTCCCTCTAGGTAGGATAGGCAATTAAGCCCTAACACTACCTGGTGATATGTGGACTTGTTTCCCCTCACAAGGTAAGAGTACTAATTCTAACCGCCAAACATTGATAACCCTGACCATAATAGCATTACCCGCTACGAGAATTTCAGATCCCCTACCTCCTTAAGGTCATTTCCTACAATTCTCTGGTTAAATGGTTGTGCACACCAAATAAGGTTACAACACATAGGGAATAACAATTAACAAGTTTGAAAACTAAATATTTAAGAACTATCTCAATTCACAATTAAGATAACCCAATACTAATACATATAAGTCTTAGCCTCACCTATCCAACAAGGTAGCAAGAATTAAGTAACTAACATTTTCGTACCTAAAACCTCTCATCATCACTTCACAAGTGATTTTCAAGTCAACCTCATGTTGATCAAGGTTTTAGTTAGTCCCTAAGGCATCCTATCTCTCAAAGAATACCAAAGGTTTATCATAAATTCTCATATATGGTAGGAGGTCAATCTCTCTAAGAAATACCTTTATTAGTGTCTTAACACACTTAGAAAGACATATAAGAGTGATCCCATCACTTAAGGAATGCCAAAACCTTAAGAACACAATCCTGAAAAATCCTGGTACTCACGCCTAGGCGTGACATTCCCACACCTAGGCGTGACCCTTTTTGTCTCTCCTGAGCGAGAAAACTAGGCGTGGCCCGAGATAGTAGCTCCTGTAGAAGTGTGGCACTGTTCCATTAGTGGCACACATAAAATTTGATTATCTCAAATCTACTTCTTGGTGGTTTTAAGTCCCTAACAAGTTTACAAACATGAGGGAAACATAAAACACCAATTGATTTGATCAAAATTAGATCAAAACACAAAATTATTCATCAAAACCCCAATTCCTACACTTGTAGCATTTTAGGTCCAAAATGGATAGTTTTTGTTTCTAATCCAAACTCTTTGCATAAACAAGTCATAAACACCACTTATAACTCATCCAAGCAAGAAAATCACATAAAACACCACAAGAACTCAATTTGGCATATTAAACCTCAAATAAGCCTAACATGGAAAAATGAGGAAAAAGATGAAGTTGAACTCAAGAACCCCTACCTTTAAGCTCCACAAGGTGGTGAAATGATAGAGATGATGAAGGAAATGATCACAAGACTTCAAGCTTTCCTTTCCCGTTAGATTCCCTCTTCTTCCTTTCCTCTTTTTCTTCTTGTTTTTCCTTCTCTGCTGGTCCTATTTTTAGTCGTGGAAGAGAATGAGAAACAAGTGAAATACTTGGTTGAAATATCACAAAATTGAGTCAAGAAAGAGGGCTGTAATTCGTGGATGGCTTCTGGCCATTGATCTGTTTGCCACTATCTCAATTAGATGTGATCTTTCTAACCATGTCCTATTAGATTGTTCTAGAAAAACCATAGTTTTCCCTTTATATGAGGATTCTAGATTAATGACGGCCAACCAAGTGAAAGCTTTCTTGAAAGAAGGAGCTCGAGGATACATGCTATTGTCTTCTTTATAAGTCGAGAATGAGGTTAATGTGGACGCAATTTCAGTGGTTTGAGAGTTTTCTGAAGTTTTTCCTGAAGATGTACCTGGTTTGCCACCGGAGCGGAAGATCGAATTTGCCATTGATCTTGTACCTGGAGCTGGCCCTATTTCCATTACGCCTTACCGAATGTCACCTGCAGAGATAGTTGAGCTCAAGAAGCAACTAGAAGTGTTTTTGGAGAAGCAATTCATGAGACCCAGTGTATCACCTTGGGGAGCACTAGTATTGCTAGTTAAGAAGAAAGACGGTACTTCAAGGTTGTGCATGGATTATCGCCAGTTAAACAAGGTCACGATCAAGAACAACTATCCATTGCCGAGGATAGACGACCTGATGGATCAGTTGAAAGGAGCAGCAGTGTTTTCTAAGATCGATTTGCGATTGGGCTACCATCAGATCAGAGTGAAAGTGGAAGACATTCCTAAAATGACTTTTCGTACTCGTTATAGACATTACGAGTACCTGGTGATGCCTTTTGGTGTGACTAATGCACCTGTTATTTTCATGGATTATATGAATAGAATCTTCCGTCTTTATTTGGACAGGTTCGTCGTTGTTTTCATTGATGATATCTTGATCTATTCGAAAAATCATGAGGATCATGCTGAGCATCTTAGTATAGTTCTTTAGACTTTGAAGGAGAAAAAGTTGTATGCCAAGTTGCCAAAGTGCGAGTTTTGGTTGGATGAAGTTAAATTTTTGTGCCATGTGATTTCAAAGGAAGGAATTGTTATAGATCCTTCGAAGGTAGAAGCTGTTCTTCAATGGGAAAGACCAAAGACAGTGACAGAAATTCGAAGCTTTGTTGGATTAGCGGGCTATTACTGGAGATTCATTGAAGGATTTTCAAAGATTGTTGGACCTCTCACTCAACTCACAAGGAAGAATCAAGTTTTTGAATGGACAGACGTTTGTGAAGAGAGTTTTCAAGAGTTGAAAAAGAGACTAACTACTTCACCAGTGTTAGTTCTACCTGATCCAAGTGAACCATTCGAGGTGTACTGTGATGCTTCATACCAAGGATTGGACTGTGTACTTATGCAAGGTGGAAAAGTGGTGGCTTATACCTCAAGACAATTGCGAGTGCATGAGAAGAATTACCCAACGCATGACTTGGAATTAGCTGCTATTGTATTTGCTTTGAAGATATGGAGACATTATCTCTATGGAGCAATGTTCAACATCTTTAGTGATTACAAGAGCTTGAAATACCTGTATGATCAAAAAGAGCTGAACATGAGGTAGTGAAGATGATTAGAATTCCTGAAAGATTACGATTTCTAACTTCAGTATCACCCTGGGAAGGCGAATGTTGTGGCCAATGCCTTAAGTAGGAAAACGATCAGTGTTTCTACCATGATGATCAGGGAAAAAGATTTAATAGAGCAATTCAAAGACATATGGTCTTTTGTGGAGTTAATACCGGGCAAGATCTGCATGAACATGGTCACCATTTCGAGTGATCTGATGAATGACATCCGAGAGAAGCAGAAGGTTGACAAGTTCTTGCAAGAGGAAAGAGAACTGATGAAGCAAGGTGGTGTGTCAACATTAGAGGAAGGAGAGCATGTGTTCTTGAAAGTCACGCCTACGATTGGGGTCGGTTGGTTCTCAAATCTAGAAAGCTCACTCCAAAATTCTTTGGACCTTATCAAATTCTTCGTCAGATAAGTCCTGTTGCTTACCAAATAACTTTACCACCTTTTCTTTCAAATCTTCACAATGTCTTTCATATGTCACAACTTCGAAAATATATTCCGAGTCCTGATCATGTCATAGCACCCGATTTAGTACAATTAACAAAAAACTTGACTTATGAAATAACTCCTGTAAGGATTGAGGATAGGAGAATGAAGTAACTCAGAGGGAAAGACATACCATTAGCGAAAGTAATCTAGAACGAGACGACTGGAGATGCGACATGGGAACTGGAGGACAAGATGAAGGAGCAATACTCAGAATTGTTCTAAGGTATGAAAATTTTGAGGACGAAATTCTTATTTGTTGGGGAGAGTTGTAACACCCAAAATTTTATTTATTTTATGATAAATATTTATTTTCTAATATTTGTAATTTTTGGAAATTTTCTGAATTTTTTTGAGAACGTAGAATATTTTAATATTATTCTTCGTTTTACGTGCAAACTGAGCAGGCCCGGGAAAATGAGATATTTTTCTCTAGAACCTTGATCTGTGGAAACGTTGATGGGAGATCTTACTAAAATCGAGATCGGACACAGTTTACGAGGTTTTATGTTTTTCGAGAAATTTTAACAGATAAAATAATAAATCGCTGAGTAAAATTTTATCCGTCAGACAATTAATACTGACTTCTGTCAACTATAACAATTGTCCATTGGATAATAACATGCATTGAAAACTTTATCACATTATCTTAATGTAATCTACTTTATATCTAATCAAACGCACTTTAATTCAAATTTGTTGTATTTTAATCAAAGCTTCTTTGAGAAGCTTTGACCATCAAAGGACAAGAATGCCCTTAGCTTGTTCGAGAAGCCAAAAATTTTCCCCTTCTCTCTCTCCATTGCCACGGCTAGCTTGCCCAAGGGAGGCAAAATTTTGCCTCCTCACTTAATGCATAACACTCAAATTACCTTATTTTACCATAACACGTTCTCTCTCTAACTTCTTCTTCATTTTCTCTCCACCTTCTCTCTTCTTGTCCTTCTTCCTTACGAAAATTGCAGCCCCATTAGAGACCATTTTCTTTGATTTTTCTCTTCACCAAGATCATTTCCACACTCACCTCAACCTCCTCTATACTTTCTATTTAGAGATTTTCTCCAAAATCCATCTCCACCTCCATTGTCTTCTAAGGCAAAGCTTCAAGCTTTAAGGTAAAGTTTTCATTTTTTTTCTTCCTTCTCTTCATTTTCGTGTTCCATGGTCTCTTTGATGACCATGGATCTCTTCTTTTTTAACCATTGATGTTGATTCCTTGTCTTGAAATTCCTAGGATTTTGGAAGCTCAAAACCGAAACCACCAAGAAGCAATAGGAGATCATTTTTGTGTTCTTCCTTTAGGTAAGAGGGAGATTACTCACTTCAACTATTATTGGTGATGAAGGAACCTTTGTATGCTTACTTTGTTTTGGTGATTTTGTATGTTTATATATTCTTTAATTTGATTAATGTTTGAATGGTAATCTTGAATGTGTTGGATGTGTTGAAAATGCTTGATCATGTTAGGGTTATTAAATGAAAAATTTGGAGTTTCCTACCCTAATGTGAGGCCACAGTTTCGACTAGAATTTAGGGATATGAATTGGCTTTTGTATACAAATAAAATGAAGGTTATGTGATTAAATGTTGAATGATAATATTAAAATTTATGAATGGAAAATTTTAAGGATTTAATACCCTAAAGTGAGGCCACGGTTTTGGCTTTGAATCCTAAGGGAATGGATTAATTTGGTGTGAAATAAAATCTAAGTAATTAGGTATCAAGTGACAAATGCATAAAATGAAAAGAAATTGGAACCTTGATGACCTAGTGAGGTCACGATTTTTAGAGAAAAATTAGGGGTTAAATGATGCCTTGATGAATCTTTGGAGATTGAGAATTTAGAGACATGCATAATCCATAATCAAGTGGAAGAACTAAATTGAATAATAACACTTAAGAGGACCACGGTTTTGAAGGGTTATTTAACCTAAAATTTTCATAATTGACCAAAGCCTAAGACTTTGAAAATGAGGATCCATAATGTGGACTTATGATAATTGATGAACCACAAATACATATTGATGTTGAGAGATGAATTTATATGCCATTGTGATATGCTTATGATGAATGCATCATTGATAAACATGCATGATGTACATTGTGTCGTCATGCATATGTGTTGTTCATTGGACATTGTTGAAAAGGTGGTGTATGCCTAGGAGTTTGAATAACACCTATGTGCGGGTGCGAGTAGACTAAGCATAGGGTCATAGTGGTTGGCCCTGGGGGCGTTGGGGTGCGGGTGTCTTACAATGGAGAGTGGTAGCTCCACTGGGGCCGTGGGATAGACCGATGCAAACACACCGGCGATCCGGACTGAGACACTGTCCAAAATTGCGATCAACTGTTGAGGTGCCATGTATAAGCCGTATTGCGCAACTATTTTTATGAGATGAGCACACTATTTTTAAAGGTTAACGAGATACTGACATTACTCCTTGATCATTCACTCTGAAAATGTTTATGTCTAGCTCCATGGAGTAGGAATTTTGGTACCATTTGCATTGTGAACTGTCAGTCTCATAATTCATTGAGCATGAGCATTTATAATTGTGGAAAATATCTGTTATTATTACTGCAATAATGATTTGATTGCTTGGAAAGTTGAATGTTGGAAATGTTAATGTTGTCTGCGTGTTATTGATGATAATTACTGTTATGTATTGTTGTTCTGCTCTTACTATTAATTTTAATTATTACTATAATTGGACGTATGAACTGTGTTATATGTGGGTGTCCAGCGCCGTTTCATTTTCTCACTGCCATTTTGGTACTGAAAGCTAGGTGTCTCACCTCTTTCTATATTTTCTGTATTTTCTGTATTTTGTCAGACTATGTTTATGAGAAGACGCTCGTGAGGAAGATAAGGAAACAACTGAGTTTCCTGGTTTCTAGCCACATTACGACTAGAGCTGCTGAGGATGTCGTCGCGCCCACTCTGCTTTTTGGGGTACGTGAAGTTGACCTTTCATGGAGGACCCGATTGTTGGCACTTAAATGTGCAGACGGATCAATGCATCTACCGTGGGGAGCTGATGGTGTCTTTAGCCTGGGGTCGCTATGACCCTCTTGTCTTTGATTTTTTTGCTTTTGTTATTTTAGAATTTTACCTACCCGTGAGGGATATGTGGACTGATATGTTCTACACTCCACAAGAGGACACTTTCCTCTCCACTGCTCGGGCTTCCGCCTGAAATTCGATCGCTCCGATGGTGATTTCTTCGAATGAAGAGGACCCTGAGGAAGACCCGGCTACGGTCCCTTCTCGTCAGTCTTAGGGGCTGATACTGTAGGTGGCTACTGATGGCTAACCGTTTATCTTTTTGGGGAAGTTTGATGTTTTACTAGTTTATGGGTGTAAATTTATAACTATCTTGGGTGGGTAAAAAGCCTTTACTTTTTTATATTTTGTGATGTAATTAAACAGGCTGATACATAATATATATATATATATATATATATATATATATATATATATATATATAATGAATGTATGATTTCAAATTCTATTTCGATTCTATTGTATTTATAATTATTATTATCTCCTTACTGTTATATCATATATGAAAAAAAAATGCGTACAGATATTTCAACACTTGATTACTTTATCATCCAAAAGGAAAAACTATTTAATCTTGTGTTAATAATGAACCGGGTCTTATTTAATCACTGTAACTATTATTTTTCACAATTTATTCTATTTTCTTTGTATTATGGTGTGACGTTCCTTCTTCATGGTATTAAGAAAAAGAGGCGTTACAAACATTAGACAAAGATGATGGATGGAATGCTAAGCAGAACTTGATTGTGATGAAAGGATTATAACTTTGAGTTATAGTATCATCCGGGTAATGCCAATGCAGTGGCTGATGCACTAGGCAGGAAATTCCTACATGTGTCCCCGATAATGGTCCAAGAGAGTGAACTTCTTAAGAGTTTCAGGAATTTGAGTCTAGTGGAGACTACGATGCCACATAGCCATATAGTGGGCAAAGTGAGTATAGTAAATAACTTAAGGACTCAGATTTTAGAAATTCACAAGGAGGATGAAGCTCTATGGGACATTGGTGAGCAGATCTTCTTAGGAACCAAAAAAGGATTTTGTTATGACTGAGAATGGAATAATAAAGTTTAGAGATAGACTTTATGTTCCAAGAGAGTGAAGAATCAAAGAAAAGATTCTAGAGGAAGCTCACAAGAATAGTTATACTATCCATCTAAGTGTTACTAAAATGTACCAAGGTCTTCGGATCATGTTTTGGTGGCCTAGAATGAAAAAGGACATAACTGAATATATGTCTAAGTGCTTTTTTTTCCAAAAGATAGTATAATATATGTCTAAGTGCTTTTTTTCCAGAAGATAGTATAGGGTAAAGATGCCACTGAAAAAGCATTTTAGGAGATTGAGTCCCATATAAAACAAGAGTACTTGAGGTTGCTATAAGAAGAAAGCAATTTTGGGGAAAAAATTTAAAAAAAAGGAGGGGATAAATGTAACACCATTAATAACATGTTAAGCTTGTAAATTGTTACAAAGGTAGCTAATACTTGCTTGACATGATAGTTCAGTTTTGTGAAAAACTGAATTAATTTAGGTACTTTGTTGCAATACAGAAGGTGAAAAGTAGCCTAAAATGCCTTATAAAATGGCTTTAAAGGCTAAGTTGAGGGAAATATGTATGGATAACTTGTTTCTAGGTCACAAATGAGCAAAGTAAGATGCAGTTAAAATTTGAGGATAATCAGATTAGTTTAGTATTTTAAGCATACTGGTTATGTGCTTTAATACCAGATTGACTAGCAGCAGATATGGAAACTTGAGAAAAATGATGAAATAACAATTTTCATGAATCCTAGGATTTATTATAAAGTTGTTGGAAGTTAATAAACTAGATTTAGCAAAATCTAAGTGTTCTTAACAAATCAAGAAGTTACAGCAAAATGTCAAAATGATAATTTTGCCCTTATCTCTATCTCTTATTTCTCTTTTTCCTCATGGTTGAGAAGCAACAGAAAAATAAAGGAAGAAAAGAGAGAAAGGGGAAGAAATAAAGAAGAGGAAGAGGAAGAAGAGAAGATTAAAGAGAAAAGCTAGAAGATCACCTTGCCTACAAGAGGTAGGGGTGCTTGATTTTCATTATTTTCCCTTATTCTTCATCTTGTTCTTGGTTTGTCTTGATGAGGAAAAATGAGTTTTGGGTGAAAACAGGTAGTTAGATGCTAGTTTCTTGTCTCTTTAGTTGAAATGAGTTAGATACTAGTTAGTTTGATGCTTGTTGATAGATTGGAACTCTTAGAACCCATAGTTTCCTCTTGAATGTTTAGTTGAAAGATGGGTTTTAAGGTTAAGGTTTGAGTTTTAATCCATGTTTGTTTAAGCTAAGAGATGAAATGAGATGAATTTTTATATTGTTAAGTTAATATATGCTACTTTGGTGTTAGTTTAGTGTTAAAATGGTGAGATTTTGGGTGCCAGATTTAGAACCAAAGAATTTTTTGGTTGCTGGGAAAAGTCCATAGACCCGTGGAATTTCCCATAGGGGGCGGTGGTTCTTTTTGTTAGTTTCCTTATTTCAGCACCAGTTTCCACAGCCCCATGGAATTTCCTATGGGGGGTCGTGGTTCTTTCTGTTAACATCCCTGTTTTAGCACCATTTCCCATGACCCCATGAAATTTCCATGGGGGGTCGTGGTTTCCTCTAGAATGAGAATCAACTTTAGTGGTCTTCATGAAAGTTGTAACTCTTTTTCTTAGCTTTCCAATGCCACTAGAATCACTTTGTTTTGACCCCCATAGCTCAAGTTATGCTCATTTTATCATGCAAGGGTTAAATTTGATTTATGCAATAAGGTTGAATCCTAATAAATTAGCTCCCTTATGCAATAAGGTTGACCCCCTAGTAATTTGGATCCCTTAGGCAATAAGGTTGAACCCTAGTAAATTGGCTCTCTTATGCAATAAGGTTGAACCCTAATAAATTGGCTCCCTTATGCAATAAGGTTAAACCCTAGTAAATTGGCTCCCTTATATAATAAGGTTGAAGCCTAGTAAATTAGCTCCTTTATGCAATAAGGTTGAACCCTAGAAATGGAACCCTTATGCAATGAGGTTGATCCATAGAGTGGAACCTTTATGCAGTGATGTTGATCTATAGAGATGGAACCCATATGTAATGAGTTGATCTATAGAAATGAAACCCTTATATAATGAGATTGATCTATAGAGATGAAACTCTTATGTAATGAGGTTGAACCATATTAATGGATCCCTTATTTACTAAGGTTGAACCATAGTACATAATTCCTAACTAAGGGAGCGAGACAAGCCCCTTGACCTTGTAAAGGAGTAAGAAAAGCACTTTGCTAAAGGTAGAGTTGTGATGTGTAACACTCCGAAAACTATTTGTTTCATAATATATATTCATTTTATAATATTTTTGATTTTTGTGAATATTTGTAAATTATTTTGGTGATTTTGATTATTTTAATATATTTTTTGATTTGCATGCGCGCTGAGCAGAGCCGAGAAAATAAAATATTTCCCCGAGGCTGAAAAACCCTGGATTATAGAAACGTTGATGGGGGATCTTACTAAATCCGAGGCCAGACACAATTTACGAAATTTTTGTTTTTCAAGATTTTATCTGATAAATAAAATCGTGGTACATTTTAGTATCCGTTGGACAATAAATACTAGTTTTGTTAACTATAACCTTTGTCCACTGAATAATAGCTTTAGTAGAGTGTTAATCATCTTTTCTAGATAGCACTTTAATGACATCACCAAGATAACATTATCAAAGTGACATCATCTTTGACTTTTTCACAAAGTAGACAAAGCTACTCAAGGAAGCTTTGCACTAAGCTTCTAGAGGATGCTTCACTTTCCTCTCTCCTCCTTGGAGACGCCATGGTTTTGGGGGGGAAAATGACAAGGAAATTGTCATCTTTTACTTAAATAATTTTCACCTTTTATTCAAAAAGTTTTCTATCACTTTCTCTCTCAACCTTTCTCTTTTCTCTCACTTTTTCTCCTTCATATTTTCTCTTCTTCCTCTCCTCTCCAAGTCCATGACAACACCACCTTCTCCACCCTCCATGTTTGCTTAATTTCAAACAATCACCTTGCTTGAAACTACATCTCATTTGAAGGCTTTTCTTTCTTATTGGAACCATCTTCAAAAACTCACATTTCCTCTCCATTTTCTCTCCATTCCCACGACCAAACCCACCATTTTTGGCCATCCAACCTTTCTTGCTCAACCAACCTTATTTCTTGCTTCTACTCATCACCTTGAAGCTTTTTTCCTTTTGTGACCATCACTTGAATCTTCCATCTTTATTTTCTTCCATAAAGCCCTAAAACTTGAAGCTTTGAGGTAAGGTTCTTGATTCCTATTTTCCTTCCCCCATTTTCATGATTCTTGGTCACCTTGGTGATCAAGGACTTCTTTTTTCAAGCTTTGGTTGTTGATTTTGTGAGTTTGATCATCTTAGGGTTTTGGTGGAGGAGTTGGATGAATTTCAAAAGCACAAAGGAGCTTGCTTTTCTTGTTGTTTCTTTAGGTAAGAGGGAGATCATCCTCTTCAATCTATCATGGTGGTGGGGAACCCGCTTTTGTGTTGATAGTGAGGAATCCATGAAAGGGATTACTCACTTTGTTGTATGATTTTTGTAATTTGTGATGATTTTGTATTGGTTTTACCTTGTATGACTTTATTGGTTATTGTATATCTTGATGGCTTTGGAATGATCTTGATGGATTGGAATCATGTATGGAAAGCAATGGCTCTTTGCCCCTTTGTTTGAGGCTCACGGCCAAGCACCCACAAATAGGGTGTCCAAGATCAAAATCTTGTAATAATTTAGGCACAAACTAATTGATTGATTAAGGATGAATGAAATGATGGAAATTTTGGATTTCCTATACCCTAGAGCCCACAGCCTTATAGGGTGTCCAATGGAAGATTTTTACATTAAGTCAAAACTTTAGTAATTGGGTGATTAGATACTTAATTAGGAATTTCATAAAATGGAAAGAACAAAGAACAAAATTTTACCCTATAACCTAAAGTTATTTTTGGCCAAAGAAAGAACATGACTGTAAGTGAGGTTTTGAGAAACTTAAAATAATTACTCTAAGTGAGTTATGTTTAGAACTAAGTAAAGGGCTTGTTTAATTTGAGTAACAAAGATTAGGTGAAAAATACAAGAGAATTCCCCTAGAAAAGCTTAATAGGAAAAATGTTGAAGTTAAAGCGTAATTTCATATCAAACCTTAAAAGTATGTTTTCGCAATTGAGAATCGGATAATGTATTGTTATGGGTCCATAAGTGGGACCAAGGGTTTGTTGATAATTAATTTGGCCAGATGTGGTGTGATTATGGAAAAAGTATATTATTGTTGAATATACGTGAATATGCATCGAGTCATCATGCATTGTAAAAGTCCGGTGGACTTTGTTGTAAGGCTTTATGCCTAGGAGATGAATCACACCTAAGTGCGGGTGTGAATAGACTAGTGTAGGTCACTCGTTGACCTTGGAGGCACCAGGGTGCAGGTATCTCACAATGGGTAGTTGGTAGCTCCTTTGTACCATGAGATAGACCGATGCAAATGCACCAACGATCTGGATCGAGACACTGTCCTATATCGCGATCTTGTGAAGAATATCTTGTATAAGCCATGTTGCTCAATTTGTTGATATTGAAACACTTGACTTGAGGCTGACGAGATATAGACATGTCTCCTTGATCATTCTCTTTAATGTTGTGTTTAGCTCCATGGAGTAGGATTTTGGTACTTTGTGCATGTGCATAGTCAGTCAACATATTTACCTGGCATATATTTATATGATTATGGAACTTTTTCGTTTATTGATATTATGGTTGCCTAGACTATTAAACTGTTTATTATCTGATCTTGATGCTACTTATAATTTTACTGTACTGTTTGACGTTATGTGTCGTTTATGTTTCTTTACTACCATGTTAGTAATGATGTTGGATATCTCACCTCTTTAATGATGTTGAGGCAAGGAAGTGCCCGAGTTTCCTGGTTTTTGGTCAAACTAGTCTTCTATTTTGTGATGGCATCCCAGCGACATTTTCTTGGGTATGCTAGACTGAGGTTCCATAGAGGCATTGACTGTGGCACGTCAACTTGAACACCAAGCATTTTGTCTGCGTGGGGGATGTGATTGTGTCTTTGGCGTGAGGTCATTATGATCCACCTGTTTTCTCTTTTGATCTTGTTGTATGGTTGAAGTTCTATATGCCAATATGTGAGGTGTGGGGTGATCGTGAGTATACCCCACAGGAGGATTTGTTCCTATCGTCTACACGAGCCCCTGCTCGTAAGTCTACTGCTCCTATAAGGATTTCCTCTTTTGAGGAGGATTATGAGGAAAAACCTGAGGAGGACCCATCTAGGGCTCTTTCTCAATAGTTGTTGGGGGCATGATACTTTTGTAGCCTTGGTGGCTGTCTGTATATTCTTTTGGGGTCCTGATGTTTATGTTATTTTGGAGGGCTGATGTATGTAATCCTTTTTGGACATGTGAAACTCTTACTTATGCTTTACTGATGTGTATAAGTACTCATGAAATATACATGTATATTTTGGTTGGATGTATGTAATGTTCTTCCTGTTATTTATTTCCACCAAGTTTAGGTTTTTCGCTTATAAAAAAAATAATTTAAAAGAGAATTGTTAAGTTATCATATGCTTTATAAATGAATAGGTTACTATCTATATATATATAAACCGAGTGTTATCTTTTGAGTTTCATTTTTGGTGTGACTATCCCTCTCCAAAAAAAGGGCGTTACATGATGAGTTAAATCCTACGCTAGGCTAAGGATGAGTTAAATTCTATGCTAGGCTAAGGATGAATTAAGTCCTATGCTAGGCTAAGGATAAGTTAAGTCCTATGCTAGGCTAAGGATGAGTTAAATCCTATGACAAGCTAAGGATGATTTAAGTATTATGCTAAGTGAAGAAGTGAGATAAAGACCTTGCTAAGAAAAGTTGATATTTGACACTTGTTTGGACAATTGTATTTTCTTCGACTGAGTTAGTTAAGGATTTAGTAGAAGTAGTACATGGAATAGTCCACTCATCATCAAATATGATGTTTTGGAAGTAGTACATGGAATAGTCCACTCAGTACTAGATAGTCTAAGGGCTATTTAGCCTATTCTACACAGATAGATACAAGGGAACACAGTTCCTAGAAATAGCTAAGCTATGTGTATGAGTTTAGTGTTGGATTATATGATTGCTAGATGAACGCTTCTATAAAGTCAGAATGTAAATGTTCTTGTGGTGGTGAGTAGAGTTTCATTTACCTATTGCGATTGTTAATCCAATGCTAGTAGTGTTATTCATTATGAGTTAATATTTGAATAATGCTTATGTCATGTTAATGAATAACTAGACCTGAGATGTTTCAAAGTTCATTTATTCAATATAAATGTTTAAATACTAGTATTGGTTACTCATACTGAGAAATTATGATTTTTCACCCCACTGTATTTCTTTGTAAATCCAGGTCAAGGCCTTACAAGAAGGTAAGAAGATAATGAAAACAGAAGAAGTAGATTAGTTTAGTTTTAGTATTTTCAGTTCAAAGCTTATGTAATTATTTATATTTGCTTTGAATATGTAAAAAGTTGTATATATGTATGACCTTTAGATATGGCTCTCCATAATTATTTATTTAAATGTTATGGATTAGTTGATGTTTAAGTTAGAAGTAGCATGGCTGATACTACTTATCTAGGTATATGTCAGATATTCTATAATACCAGTATTAGACTGTTACACCCAGCAAGCTCCACTGTAGGTGGCTAGGTCCTTTTATAGTCATTAAGGTTTTTTCTTATGATGCAGTGGAGATCACAAGTGAGGTAACTAAGAAAGCTTTCAAAGTCAATGGACATCTCCTCAAGCAATTCAATGAGGGAACTCAAGAGGACATAGTGGAGGAGGTCCACTTGCAAGTGACCATTTACATCACTTGATAAAGATGTTTCTTCTTTCTTTCCTTTATTTTACTTGTTCTAAATTTGTTGATGATATTTGTGGGATATTGATGATATTTATGGGATATTGATGATTTAATGTTTTATAAGTTTTACATTGAGGATAATGTAGAATTTAAGTGTGGAGGAGGAATTTACATTTTGTTTTCTGTTTCTATTTTAAATTCTTTTTTTTTGTTTTGTTATATTACTTGTTTTGTATTTTAATTTTTCTATTTTCTTTTTAATTTTACTATTACTATTTCTATTTCTATTTTTATTCTATTGTTGTTTTCTATTTTGTTTCAAAATACTATTTTCTGTTTTCAAATTCTGATTTTGTTTTATTTTTAAATTCTATTTTTTCTATTTTAAATACACACACACACACACACACACACACACACACACACACACACACACACACACATACACACACACACACAAAAGAAAGTGTGTTTTTAATTGCTTTCTAATGAAATTTTGAGATTTGTGAAAGTTGTGAGTATGCATTAATTGAAGTTAAATGTTTATAACATAAGTGAATAAATTGTCTTTCATCTTGAGATTAATTGGTTTAGTAATGGAAATTGAATTGGTAAATTGAGTTTGATAGAAGCATACCTTATGAGACTTTGAGCCTTTTAATGAATTGATTGAGCATTTCTATCATTATCTTCTTTCTTGTGTGATTTTCACTAATGGAATTTGTTACTCTAGAACTTGCTTTGATTCTTTTTGAGGCTTCATTTTCACATGCATACATGAACATGATTGAGACATTTTTCTTGAATTAGCTACTTTAGTCAAATACCTAACCTTGTATATTTTCCCTTAATTAACCCCCTTAAGCTTATTTAACCATTCCTTGTTTTTAGCTCATTACATGCCTTAAATGGAAAACCATGTTTTTACCTAACCTTAAAGAATAGGAGAACATTGGCATTATCATTGGAAGAGTTCTTGAACAAGTGATAATTAGTGTGCAAAATGTTTGGTGAAAAAGGAAAGAGTGACCAATTGAAAAAAAAGAATAAAAATTTAAAAATTTAAAAAAAAAAGAAAAAAGAAAAAAAATGGGATAAAGAATATGTAAAGAGAATTTGCATGATTTAGATTTGGGTTAAACTTTCATGCTTGTTATTTGAACTCATCCCCAATGTTCTTTTATTCTCTTTGATATTTAACTTGTCATCTCTATATTATTCGCATTCCTTACCTAGACCCCATTATAACCTTGCATAAAGTCCTCTTGATTTGTGTGTGCATGTGTTTTGAGTAGTGAAGAAGTAGAAGATAAGCAAGGTTATGATAGTTTAAATTCTCATGGGTTGAATTGAGTGAAACACTTACCTTCTAAACACTTGAGGGATTAAAGTTGTTCAATAACAAATACTGATGCATACCTGAATAAGCACGAACTGGTGGTTTCCTCCTTGTGCAGTAGCAGCAAAGCATGTTGGAACTGGGGGGTTGGTACCTACAAAAGCATTCCAACACTCAAGTCAGGTCGTGCACAATTAGGGTTTAAGCTAAAGAGCAATAGATACGCGTTAGAGGTGATTGAGCCTGGTATATATAAAGGTTGGATAGGGAGATATGTTTCCTTTATAGTTGCAGAGGAGTCCTATAAAATCAAAACATTGATATTGCAGTTATGAGCAATCAAAGGTGGTTATGGATACTATTATTACGCAAGATCATAATTGGCAGTTACGGATACGCATAAGATTTATCCATTGCGTAAATCTCACGATAATGTTGCTATTACCCAATGTCGTGATCTGACATCCGTTGTGCTAAGATCTCAATAGTGTATAATGAATTCTTGTTGGGGTGTCAACGACGGACTCTGGCTGGATAAATGTCGGGTTAACCTATGGAAAAGGATCCCGGATCATTGTCCAGAACAATTGCCCCCATTGCCCCCAACTTGGTGCTTAGATGGGACAACTAAGTGTCAAGGTATCCAAGTTTGATAGGAGCACACATCATGGGGTGGACAAAGGGATTTGAGTCAGTATTAACGCCGAATCTCACAAAGTTTTTTTTCCAAAGGGTCGAGGTCTATGATACATCATAGTATGCTTCTAGGGTGAACGTGTAAGGTCAGGATCCAAGTCGGATCACTCTACTTACGTCATCATTTTGATATCTGAGGTATGTCATATATTACCCCCATGTGTAGTTCACAAGGTCTTTGTTGTCCTTTCTTGCAACCTTTATTCTGTAGTTTATAGCAGTCTGAGCTTGCTTAGGAACCATCGCCTTGACTTTATTGGGAATGAAAACCGCTTCAATAAAGGCGGCTGTTTTAGGCTGTTTCCCAACTGTCTATTACTCTTGTGGGTAATCATGAGGAAGAGATATTAAAATGCGACATCAAACGTGCAGTCAATTATCCTTTTGAGGAGCTAATCAGAGTGCTTTATTCCCTTTATAAATAAGGGATGCTTGTAGTGCGGTTATCATTTATGGAGAGCCATGTTATTTTTGAAATCTTTTTTGATTTCTTTCCCAAATTCCTAAAGGTGTTTCCTTTTCCCTAACATATTCCTCTGATAAAGGCCTTTCTTACTAGGCGTAATGGTTCTGTGAGCACCAAGTAGCTGCCCTACGTGGGTTAGTCACCATACATCTGGGTGGTAGAGGCCTTTATTTCTAGGTGTATGCAGGAGTGTGCAACCTTTCTATGCTTGCCGAGATGACTCATCATTTCTACTATAGTTCCTGTGATGCATGGAAGCTTACTGCTCTCACTCCTCCGCCCTCCTGACTGCAACTGAGGGTACTTGTCAAGTGCCTTGGTTTCACCATGGTGTGCATCTAGATATGTAGGATTGTGAAGCCTACTCTTAGGGTAGAATAATCTCTTGGGGTGAAGCATTTTTCTCATGTTGGCCAACAGGGGAAAAATGGGTGCTGGTTTCTCGGAAAACCGTGGAGGTGGCTGGATCATTAGTTATCATTATCATCATTATCTTATTTGGCTTCCTTTTTTGATTTTCTCCAAAGGTCATTCTTGTACTAGGGTAGTTTATAGGCTCCTTTGTTAGAGCTGATGATGTATGAAATATGAATAAAAAACTTCTTTTTGCTTCTTTGAATGTTATATTTTTTATTCTATTCCTTTCACCGAGATGAGTCCAACGCTCATCATTGTAAGAATATGCCTAATCTGGTTATGTTTCCCCTAGCTTAGTGCTTAGCTAATATAGCTAAGTATCAAGGTAAGTCTTAATGCCCCCGAGTGATAGGATTCATGCTTTACATGAAGTCGTGGTTCATTCTGCCCTCAAAGGGTTAAGAACTTTAACTAGGAGACGTTGACGACTAAGTCATTTTGACATTTGTGGATGTGTCATAGTCTGGCCAAGGTCCACTTGTTAGGTGACCATAGGTGGACATTCGAGGTGTGTTGCCGGGGTCTGTAGAAAAAATCTGTGCTCAAACTAGTGAGGCTTGTGTGACATTTGGCTTTTTGAGCAACCATCGCTTCAACTATTATGACAACTGTAAAGTCCACATGGTGTGCTCTGGTTTGATAGTCGTGGTTAGGGTTTTATGCTATTCTGAGCGCCATAATGAGGACATTTTGAAATCCAGGGTGTTGGGATGAAATTGTCCCCCAGCTGTCTTGCCTCTATAAATAGAGGTAGAGGATGCCTCCTCTGCACTTTAACTGTTCCCTTCCAATTTCTGGCAATCTAAGGTGATTTTTGGTAACCATGAATGGTAGAGTGGCAGTTGCTTTTGTGTAGTTTCCAATGGTTTTCAACGATTCTTGGCAGTTAAACCCTTTTTAGTCACCCATTTTGTTCATTTGTTCAAGGTATATGCCCCCTACCCCATGTTTTCACTATTTTTAGCGTCATTTTGAGGCAGAGGGTATTGGGGTATTCCCTCTCTTTTTCTAGCAAAACGAGTAGGGATACTTGTATTTTTAGGTCCATTCATTGGTGTCGCTCTGTGGACCACCCTCTTTGTCGTGCCATCTACAGCAGAGGTACCCAACTCAGGTTTAGACCTTTCGAGGTGTGGAGGCCAGTGTCCGTAGTTCTGGAGTTGGAGGCGGAAGTGGAAATAGACTTTAACGGGTTCTCTCCTCGATCTGCCCCCTTCCATTTTTGAATCTGTAGACTTGAAACATTCTTGATTCTGACAGTACCTAACTGACCTCTGTGGATGTTTCTAGGGATTCAATGGCCAGGAGACAAATGGCAAGGCCCAAGAGACCGACTGTAGAGATGCCCATGATATTTGCCCTTAGGAGGAGCGTGTACCCCTTGGTTGGAGATGATGTTTGGGACACCATGTCCGTATTCCAGACTAGGGAGAAAGTTGAACATCTTGCAAGCTACTAGGACCTGACAAAGGATAACAGATAGGACCATGAATACTAGATCTCAGCTCCAGAGCAGGATGAGAGGGTGTGTTCAACTCAAACAGAGGACAAACACTTCATATTTTTGTACGAAGATCTCTTCATTTGATAAGGGCTCCAACTACCTTTTACCAACTTCCAAATTGTAGTCCTTCATACTCTAAATGTGGCCTTGTTGCGTTATTGGCAAGTGTACCAAATCACAAAAGTAATAAAATGATAAGTAAGAATATCGTCCCACAGAGATTATTTTGTCAATTACTAAATTTGTTAAATCGACACTATTTAAGCTATCAAAAGATGATAGTTCATAAAAATGTAAATAAAAGAAAAAAAAACACTAACAAGAAAAATATTCAAAATTAACAAAAGTAAATTTAATCAATCAGGCAAAGGAAGAAAGATAATGATTTCAAAGTATCAAGGTTTAGATTTCACTTGAACTCTTTTGATCCAAATTCAAAAATTAGTTTAACTAAGTTCTATTCCATGATTTATGATCAAATTCCTAAAATTAATCTATATCCAATCCCTTTGTATATTAAGCCTCTTCACACTACTTTGAGTTAACTAATCCCTTAGTATAACCCTAAATAGAGAAGACTTTATAAAAAATGAGGGAATACAAAGTAAGACCACATAACCTACAACGTCTATTCCTAGCAATTGTAGAAATTAAGGTGTGTACCATAAGTTTTAGGTTTGTGCACAATTTTCTCAAATCATACATAAACCCTAAAATCATTCCCAAATTGGCCAAATCAAGAAAAGCATTAAGAGAAGAGATAAACACGTAAATCATGAAATAGAAACTTTGATTAAACACAAAAACAAGTTTACATCATCCAAGAATAAGTTCCATCATCACCTTAACTAGAAAAGTTTAGCTAGACAAGGATAAAGAAGAAAATAAAGAAGAAATTCCATCAAAGTCCATGGAAGATAGGTGGAAAGGTTGAAGAAAAATCCTAATCTTCAAGCTTGGATGCTCTCACGCCAAATTAGGGTTTGTGAATCTGCTTCTCCCTCTGAATCATCCCAAAGACATCATTTTCTTCTATTTATATACAACAAAATGTGTCATTAAACGTACTGAGTGCTTAAGCGCTCAATTTTTGGGCGCCTAGGCATGCACCATACTCTTCTCTGTTCCTAGGCACTTAAGCGCTCAAAAGTTAGGTGCTTAAGTGTCCAGCACCAGCAACTTCATTTCTGCCTTTTTCGCTCCTTGTTCAAGCATTCAGTCTTCTTCCATGTGTAAATCCCTAACAAAAAAAATAAATAAAACACATAATGATAACAATGCTGAAAAAAGAACATGATAAAATTTGAGAATAAAGCTCAATAAAAAAGGATTAGAAGAGGGTGAAAACAAAGATTTTGAAATGAAAAAACATGAGTTTTTACCATTTCATCACTCCCCCAAACTTAAGATTTTACTTGTCCTCAAGCAAAACAAATCAAAGAATTCAAAACAAGATAAAAAAATAAACAAGTAAACACTCAAAACATGCATACTCAAACTAGCAATATCGGTTATTAAAAATCATTCATATCCTCAGAAACTATTTCATAATCTCATTTCAAGGCATCACACATGAACGATCCAATTGTTACATAGACTCTCACATGCAACTTTCATGCATAAATGACTTCACATAGACATGAATGCAAGACTAGTTCCTACTCATGGCATACAAGCCCAGATAGGTTTATAAAATTGCAAATGCACATCAAACTCGCATCCATAGGGTTGTTTTTCATCTTTCTCTCCACTAATGTAAACAAAACATAACCAATGATCAAAAAGGTCTTTTTAAGCTTGTAATGTAAGGCCAATGGTGGGGGTTGAGAAAGAAAGGGTAAGATAAAGAACTCAAAAGTTGAGATACAAAATCATGCAAATTTCAAAATTCAAGCCACAAAATATTGAACAAGTGCAAAACGAAGCATAAGAATTAATCACTTTATTTATTTATTTTTTTTTCATGAAATACTTTTCATTTCATTTCCTTCCATTCTTTATCACTTGTTTTTAATAAATATATATATATTTTCTTTTTTTTTCTTTTTAGCTCTTTTAATACTTCATGCACAAAAATAACTAATCAGATGGTTTGAACAATAAAATAAGACATGATATGCATTCAACAAATGTTGTGTGAAAAGGATTTTTTTTAGGGTAAGCGAAAAGAAAATGTAGGTGGAGAAAATAAATAAAGGCCAAACATAAACAAGGCTGCAAAAGGAGACCTATGGATATAATGTTTTTACAGGTTGGCTTGAAAGGCCCAAATAGTCCAAAGAATGCCCTTATCATTTCCTTGATCATGCATTGTCTAGTATTTTGCCTCAAAAGAGAATCTACCAACTTCTAGATGCAAGTAATCAACACAGTTGTATTTCCATAAACTTTCTCTAAGCTTAACATACATTCATATTTCAAGGTCTACCAAATATAAAGATGAGAGATGCATTCATACATAATTGTAGCAATAGAGATAAACACAACTCCCGAATTCTCATATGATTTTCTTAAAAAAGAGATCAATCCATAGTTCATGCAATTATTGGATATTCAAATTAACACACTAGTATGCTTAGTTTCAACTATGTGACTCAAAACAATATACTAATAAATAGTAGAAAATAAGAAAACTAAAAACAAAAAAATCAAAGCTACTCCCCCAAACTTAAGATAAACAGTGGCCCCACTGTGCAAACAAAATAAAAGCAAGTAACAAAGGAAAAGTAAAAACAATAAAATAAAAGTGAAGGGTAAAGAAAAACTTATTATTTGGTGGTTGAATCAGTCCTAATCCTCATCCTCATCATCTTTCTCCCCCTGTTGTTCCTCCTGTGGGACGTAAAGGGGAAGGCCGCCAAGCTCGTCCAGATCAAAGTTCAACTAAGAAGCTAGGCTATGAACCATTCCTTCCATTCCAGTCATGCAGTGCGTAAGGTAGGTTAACATCCCTCTACAGTCTCGGACTTCTCGCTCAACCTTGTTTAGCCTCTCTCGGACTAGTTGTCGTTGCGTCCTCTGTTTAACAGAAGCTGGTGGGGGAGGATGCTGGATTAGCTCACTGGCCTCGTTGAAATATACATCCAACATGGCAAAGTCCACTAACACAACTGGTCTTTTTTCCTTGTCATTTTCCAATGGAATGTCTTCCTTTAAACAGAGTTTGGTGATAATAGAATGGTAGGCCAACGTAGCCATATCACTATGAGCTAATTCATTGATGTGGAAGGCAATCACTTCTCCTACATTCCTTGGTAAACTAGTCACAATGGCATAGATAAAAAGAGCCTTGTTCACAGTTACCTCATGGGTGTAGGAGTAGGGAAGCAGAGTTGCTTGTATAAAGGTGCACCAAGCCTTGAGAATGAGTTTCAAATCACTCTTTTTAAGATGCTTTGGTGCATTATTGACATTGTATTCCCAAGTGGCACCTTCTTTGTAGCGTTCTTGGAGCACTCCTTCTTAGTCCAGTTCTTGGTTGCATAATCTGGTGTAGCCACAATACCTTACTCTTTGAAAATCGATTCATGCACCAAGCATCTCATTCAGTTCATCCTTACTAAACCAAAATTCACAACCTCTCACATAGGTCTTGAATCTTTTAGCATATGTTAAAGGAAGTCCTTTTTTCTTCTTCTCGTTGAAGTTGTTTGTGTAGAATTCCTTAACCAACATAGGCCAGTTCGACTGAGGTGGTGCATAAAATTGTTCCTAGTTTCTCCACTTGATTTCAATTCCTTGTTCTCTTATAGTGCCCTTATTTCCTACTATTCTCTTGTACCACTTTTCATGATGAAGAGAGTTGTAATGGTGTTCATTAAAGGCGATGCTTGTAGAACTGGACCTGTTGTTTTTTTTCTCTTTTTGTTTGGGGTCATTGAATAGAGTTATTTATGTACAAAAGAATAAATTCAACCAATGTATCTTTACTCAATTTATCATATGCAAGATACCATATCATGAGTAGGAATTTGAGCATTAAAGGCACAAAATCAACTCAACCCATCAGACATTTTCAGAATCATAATAGAGTTACTCATCAAGATCAATCCATCAAACTTAATCTATTAAAGTCCAAATTTCAACAACACTAATCATTCAACAATTCAAAGCAAAATTCATATGGAGAATTTGATCAAGCACATGGTGAGTATGGTGAGCATTTCAAAGTTGCTAGTAAATTTAAAAAATTTAGGACCAAAAATTGCTATCAAAACAATCTAGCAACTCACAAAGAGAATGTATCCAAGTTCTTCTTCAACAAATAAGCTATCGAATTTCAAAAACCCACCAAAATTTAGAAAACCCCAAATACCCCAAATCTCAAAATCTTCACAAAGGTATTTAATAGTTTCTAATGTGAAATCCTAACGTTAGACAACTAGGAAATGAAGAATATACCTAAATGAAGGGAAATTTTGGGTTGGGTGAGCACCAAATGGAAGATTCTAAGTTTTCCCCAAATTCCATGCCCTAGGTATGCAATGCGTGATTTAATGAAGAATTTTCACGAATTGGAGAGGTTGAGGATGGGAATTAGGTGTGTTTTTGGTGTATAAATGGGGTTGGGTTAGTGTTTAGAAAAATTGATGGTGATTTGGAAAGATTTGAGTTGAAGGTAAGAGAGAGTGTAAGGTGTTGAAAGAAAGATTTGAGTGAAAATGTAGAAAACCCTATTAAATTGGTGTGTGTGCTATTGCGCGCTTAAGCGGTGGGTTTTTCACTGCTTAAGCGCTGGCTTACAGAAAGCTTTAGCGTTTCTAGATTTGAGCACTTAAGCGGTGAAAAACTCACAGCTTTGGCATTGGCTAGCATAGAGCACACGTATTGAGCGCTTGAGTGCTCACTTTTGGGTGCTTAAGCGCTGAGTGGTAGAGAGCAAGGGTAATGAGCGCTTAAGTCCCTAGTTTTTGGGCGCTTAAGCACTCAAAGGCAGGAACACAACTCTAACTTTATTATTGACAAACCACTATTTTGTTAAACAATCAACTCAAATTTGAAAGGGAAAACTTCATAAACACTAATAAAAAAGACAAATCAAATAACCAAAACAACTAATTTGAAAGTAATGCAATAAAGTAAAACAAAAAGGGAAAAGAAACTTGAGTTGCCTCCCAAAAAGAGCTTGTTTATCATCATTAGCTCAACGTTTCCAGTGGTATGATCATGGTGGTCTATATTGAAAGCATGGTGATAACTTATTTTCTTTTTCAAAGTATGGAGCTATATTATGACAAATGTCCTTCATTGTGCTTCTAGGACCATGTTGTGCCCTGAATGTGGCTTGTGGGCCATGCTTCCTAAAAGGGCCCTTCTCTTTTTCAACAACTTGAGTCTTAGGAGGTCAACATCAACATTGTATAATGGTGGGCGGTCCTTGATAGCCAAAGCTTCATGCTTCTTAGCTTGAATGATATTGATAGGAGCATAGAGATTTGACATTGGGGAAGATTTAGCATCCCCGAAGACATTGATTGTCACATAGTCTCCATCGACTCTCGAAGTTGCCAAAAATGGTCTTTCAAGAATAAAAAAGATGTCGGCATATCCAGAACCACAAAATCAACTAGAAAAATAAATTTATCTACCTTCACTAACACATATTCAATTATACCATCTTGAATTGAGACATCATCATTAGGAACTTTAGTTTTCTCCTTCTATATTCCCGAGGAGCTTGGCACTTCTTTCACTTGTTCTTCTATTATCTTGCCATTTCTCAAAGTGATTGCCATACAATGCTTCTTTGGAATGACCACAGTGTCACTAGGTAGGTTACCGGGAGGTCTCTCTGCAAGCTATATTTATGTTTCTAGACTTCGAATAGATGTCTCTTGATTTTTAAAATTGGCCCTTGTTTCCTACATGAAACTAGAAATCTGTTGTACAAACAAAAACGTCTGTTGAGAGAGACTTTCAAGAGAAATCTCTAAAGGAGATTTCTTCTCTTATTGAGTAGCATGTTGTATTCGTTAATTATTCCAAGAAAAGTTGGGATGAGTCCTCCACCTTGGATTATACGTATTTGAGTATGGGTTACCTTGAGGTCTTAAAGGATTGCCCATATGGTTAACTTGCTCTTGAGAAGTAAAATCATAGTTAATTGCCTTGCATTCACCATTTACATGATTGCCCCCACAGAAATTGCAAGTTAAAGCTTGATGGTTGATTGAGCTCATTTGTATGTTGCTAATTTACTTGGTGAGATTGGCGATTTGTTGTGAAAGAGTCTTATTTTGTGTGAGTATGGCATCAAAACTACTAAGCTCCATAACTCTCTGTTTAACCATTGACCTTCCACTAGGCATTTGATTTCATTCGTGGTCATAGTTTCAAATAATTCTTGAGCCTCTTCAAGAGTTTTCGTGTTGAGAGACCCACTTGTAGATGCATCAACCATAGCCTTGGTGGAATGATTCAAACCATTATAAAAGATCTACACTTGCTGCCAAATTTTAAATTGCATGGTGAGGACATCTTCTCAACAATTCCTTGTATCTTTCCCAAGCTTCATATAGAGATTCCTCCTGACTTTGAGCAAAACATGCAATCTCACTCCTCATTTTCACAAACATTGACAGAGGAAAATATTGAGTGAGGAACTTGCTAACCAAATCATCCCAAGTAGTGATACTTCCTTGAGGTTGAGCCTGTAACCAGCTATTAGCTTTATCCCTTAGAGAGAATAGGAAAAGCCTTAGTCATATAGCATCATCACTTGCTCCATTGAATTTGATGGTGTCGCAAAGTTGTAAGAAATTGTTTATGTGCAAATTAGGATCTTTTGACTAATTACCCTCAAACTAATCTTGCTGAACCAGCTGTAAAAGAGCTGGATTAATTTCAAAATTATTAGCTTAGATGGCAGGTCGCACTATACTGGCTGCAACCCTTTCAGTAGAAGGAGTGGCATAATCTCCCAAAGTGTGTCTTCTTTCTTCACTTGTTTTGGCTATTTTTTATTTCTCAATTCCTTTTCTCTCTCTTATTGTTTTTCTGTTTGCCTTTTCTACTTTCTCAATTTTCAGATCAAAGAGTAATGCTTCTAGATTTATTGTACCTCGCATAAACAAAACAAACAAGAGTGAATTAAAAAAAAACAAATTAAAAAGAAAATTAAATGATTAAAATAAAGTTAAAAATAAACAAATAAAAATAAATGCCTAAATTAGTGTCTTTCAAACTACTCTTTTATATTGACAATAAATAATCTTTGGCAACGACGCCAAAAACTTGTTGTGTTATTGGCAAGTGTACCAAATCGCAAAAGTAATAAAATGATGAGTAAGAATATCATCCCACAAATATTATTTTTTCAATTACTAAATTCTTTAAATCAACACTATTTAAGCAATCAAAAGATGAGAGTTAATAAAAATGTAAATAAAAGAAAAAAAACACTAACATGAAAAATATTCAAAACTAACAAAAATAAATTTAATCAATTAGGCAAAGGAAGAAAGATAATGATTTCAAAGTGTTAAGGTTCAGATTTTACTAGAACTTTTTTTATGCAAATTCAAAGATTAGTTTAACTAAGTTCTATTCTATGATTCATGATCAAATTCTCAAAATTAATTAATATTCAATCCATTGATATATTAATCCTTTTCACACTACTTTGAGTTGACCAATCCCTTAGTATAACCGAAAATAGAGAAGGTTTATAAAAAATGAGGGAATAAGAAGTAAGACCACACAACCTACAATCTCTATTCCTAGCGATTGCAGAAATTGAGGTGTTTATCACAAGTTCTAGGTTCGTGCATAATTTTCCCAAATCATACATAAACCCTAAAATCATTCCCGAATTGACTAAATTAAGAAAAACATTAAGAGAAGAGATAAACACATAAATCATGAAATAGAAACTTAGATTAAACACAAAAACAAGTTTACATCATCCAAGAACTAGATCCATCATCACCTTAACAAGAGATGTTAGCTACACATGGAGACAGAAGAAAATAAAGAAGACATTCCAACAAACTCCATGAAAGATAGGTGGAAAGGTTGAAGAAAATTTCTAATTTTCAAGCTTGGATACTCTCACACCAAATTAGGATTCGTGCCTTTGCTTCTCCCTCTGAATCATCCTAAAAACATCACTTTCTTCTATTTATAGATAGTAAAATGCATCATTAAATGTACTGAGTGCTTAAGCGCTCAATTTTTGGGTGCCTAGGCATGCACAATACTCTTCTCTATTCTTGGGTACTTAAGCACCCAACACCAGCAACTTCATTTCAACCTTTTCCATTCCTTGTTCAAGCATCCAGTCTTCTTCCATGTGTAAACACCTAACAAAAAAAAACAAATAAAGCACATAATGATAACAAAGTTTAAAATAATAAGAACATGATAAAATTTGAAAATAAAGCTCAATTAAAAGTGATTGGAAGAGGGTGAAAACTAAAATTTTAAAATGGAAAAACATGATTTTTTTACTGTTTCATTAGGCTCCATCCCAGCTTCACCCCAACAGTTGGGGTTTAATCCTTACCTTCGAATGATTTTGCGAAGTGGTCGAACTTCGGTATACAGAAAATACATTCTTCTATTTCTTCACTTGGTGGTCCCCCAAGGAGAGAGGTTGGCGTAGAAAAACTTGCTCACTCTTCGGTCAAGAAGCTAATGGAAGGTTTTCGACGTCTTCCACAATAGCTTCAAGAACTACAAGACGAAGTTCTTTAAGTTGATAGTGGTTCTCAAATTCCGCCCATTCTTCATGGGGGCCGATGGTACCCTGGTGTTCCACTTGCATTGGATCACGTAGGCTTGGGACACTCCCATTGAAACGATTGTGACCGAGAAGTTCGAACTTGGCCAGGAGGACACTGAGTGCGTAGATTTTATCAACAAATGGGCAGAGGAAGTCAGGCTCATTTCTTGCAAAGATGTTCTAAACACTGCGAACGACGACACTCTTGAGGCCATATTAGGTATAGCGTAGGCCATTTTCCACCCTTGTTTTTGTTTTTGGCATTTTCCTTTCTTATCACTTCTAACTTGTGCTTTTCCTGTTTTGTAGAAAGCATGGCCTTTGGACCATCTCTTTTGGCCCTTCAAGCTTTGAAGGCAAGGAAAAGGGGGTCAGACCTTCAAACATTCTAGTATACATTGCTCAAACTTCCGCTGTCTGGGATCCCATTGTTGAGGTGGCTTCGAATCAACCAAAATCTGTAACACGCCAAAAATTTGTGTTTCTCAGTTACATGTAATTCTTATGAATATTGAAATTTTTGTGAATTGTTTGATTTGTTTTGATTATTTTAATGTTATTTTGGATTTTCGGTGTGTTTGAAATGGAGTTGTAAAAATAAAATTTTTCAGAGCTGAATAATTTTGGATTGTTCATGTGGGGCCGGGGGAGCTTACTAAATCCGAAACCAGAAACAGTTTACAGAATTTTCTATGTCTGAGATTTTATTGAGATATAAAATCTAGGTACGTGTTATTATTAATTGGACAGGAAAAAAAATTAGTTTTTACTGCAGTAATTTTTGTCCATTGGTAAATAATTATCAATAAAAATCTACCTAGGTAAATAGGCATAGGTTAAGTCATAAATCTATTTACCTAGCCTCTGACAATTATTTCTTGGTGGACCAAATGTGATTAAATTAAACAAAGTGGCATAAACACTTTGTGACCCACCTATCACTGATCAATTTAATAAACCATTTGAATAGGACATTTGGTGATCATCCACCCAAGCCCACACAGCCATTATGCATCAAGGAGGAAAATAATGCATTCCATTAATTCCTACACTTTTGGAATTTAGTTATTCTGCATATCCTATCTAATCTTTATTTATTAAAAGCTAATAATGCACCTACCTTATCTCCTATACTCCACGGCAATGGAGAAATTTGGAGCCCATGTATCACTTAGCCACTCTTGTCCTACTTGTTCATTATTATCATAAATAGTTTCTATCATAATTCATCAATCATTCTCTTATTCATTATTAATTCATTTGGTTTCTATTATTTCTCATTTTCTTCATATGAAGCTCACGACCAAGAGGGTTTCTTAGACCATTTATCATTCATTTAGACATCCTCCACTCCTTTACTATCATAATACTTAGTCATAATTTCCATTTTCATCAAGTTTCTATCCATTCTCTCTCTTTTCAAGGAAAGCACAAAAACACTCTTATTTCCTCTCCATATAGCTCACGGCCAGGTACCTTAATTTACCCTCCCATCTTCTATAATTCAAACCAACCATAGATCTCGAATTTAAATACCATTTCAAGACACTTTCTAGTTGTGACCATCATCAAATTCATCCATCTTCAAGTACTTTTCTTCAAGTTAAGGTTTGAAGATTCCTAAGGTAAAGTTCTTCAATTTTCACTTCTCTTTTCATTTTCAAGTTCTAGACCATAATCTTGATCCATGGTCATCTTGTTTCAAGCCTTAGATGTTGATTTTTATATGATTGTTTTGAAGAACAACTTGGTGGTGAAAATTTGCTTCAAGAAGACCAACAAGGAATTTTTGAGCATCACCTAAGGTAAGAGGGATATTAACCTCATCAGCTAAATGTGGTGGTGAGGAAATGGATTTGTGCTTGTTAGTGAAAAATCTACTTAAAGATTTATTCACTTGATTGTGTATGTTTAACTGTTTTATGTTTTTTCTATGTGTGATTTTATTGCTTTGATAGTTAAGTATGATTTTATTGCTTGATGATTATGTGTGATAGTATGGTTTTTGATAGATTTGTGATTATTTGTTTTATTTGATTTTATAGCTTAAATATTATGCATGAACTTGTGATAGTAGGATTATGTTGATTTGAATATGTTATATGCTATGATTAATGCTTGAAAGGAAATAATTTTGGTCTCCAAGGGACCCTTGAGGCTCACAGCCTCCATACCCCAAAATGGGTATTCCAAGTGAAAATATTTTGTTAATTATTACTTAGATGATTTAGGTGATAAGAAATTGGATTATGGATTTACAAAGGAAATGAGTAAGAATTTTATAATTAAACACAAAATGGGTTTTGGCCAAGATGAGAAATAAATAAATTTGAGAAGTGAATTTATAATTTATTTTATTTTCTTAAGTCATTTTTAGTAAGAATAATGGAAAAAGGTTTTACATAATTAAGATAATAAAGGTTTTTGTGAAGAATGATGGAAAATGTTATTTAGAAGAGTTGTTTATAAAAGAAAAGGAAATTAGTTTAAAATATGGTTTAAAGATTTAGAGTATTTTAGTAAAGAATAAGTTTGGAAGATGATGTTAAGTTTAAAGTATTTTATTTAGAAAGGATTTTTAAGAACAATATGGAAATGTATGGATTTTATTGGATAAATAATGATTTTTAGTAATGGAAATGGAAAAGGAGTTTTTAAGGTGATTTGAGATTTAACGTAATTTATTTTAGAAGAATGGAGCAAAGTTTTTATTATTGGGTAAGAAGGGATTTTTGGTCATGGATCATGAATCAGAATGATAGTTTGAGATTTAAAGTATTTTGTTTAAAGGATTTTAGTGAAGAAAATGGAAAGAGAATGAATAAAGTTTTTATTATTAATTATTGAGAAATTTCGGCAATCATATTGTAAAATAAGGTTGAGAAGTAAACTAGAGATTTAAAGGATTTAATCAAGAAGATTCTTAGTAAAATAAATGGAAAAGATTTGATTAAATTAAAATAATACAAATATTTTGGAAACGTCATAAATTATTACTTAGAGGAGCTTTAATGAGAAAAATGGGATTTAGGAGTCCAAATTATATTTTAAACTTAGAAAGTTTCAAAATGAAATTTAAAACGTCAAGAAATATTTTATACAATGAAAAACAGTGGAAAAACTTTATGCGTTTCAAAAATAATGATTTTTAGCTATGTAATTTAGAAAACGTTTAGATGTTTTTACGCGATTGAGAAAATGTTGGAAAATAGTTACGTGATTTAAAAACATAACTAGATTGTTACGCGATTATGAAAATGCAATAAAAATATTACGCGATTGAAAATACAGTAAGTTTATTGTCAGGCTAATGTACTGGACCCGAGTGTATCAGTGGTATTATGTAATTGTATGAGCGGTTGTATAATATCATTGATCTAATGGTATTAGACAATTGTATGGGCGGTTCTTTTAATATCATTGGGAACAGTGCAATAGTGATTTGTGTTATGCATTGAGTTATCATACATTGAATATTATATAATCGGTGACAGTTATGGCTTTTATTGCCTAGGAGTGAATGAGAATTAAGTAGTGAGATCTATGATGGATCTTGGGGGACCGTGAGGTGTAACGCCCCTTTTTCTTAATACTGCGAAGAAGGAACGTCACACCATAGTACAAAAGAAACGGAATAAATTGTGGAAAATAATAGTTACGGTGATTCATTAATGTCCCGGTTCATTATTAACACAAGATTAAATAGTTTGTATTCTTGATAGCGAAATAATTGAACATCAAAATACGTACTACATTTTTTTTGTAATAAAAAAAATAAGAGTAAATACAAATACAATAAAATCAACATAAGCTAAAGACCATACATTCATGATATTTATATATATATATATATATATATATATATATATATATATATATATATATATATATATATATATATATATATATATATATAGGGGGTATCGGTTTACACCAAATGTAAGTCTTTTTTGACTTACACTCATTTTCAACCGTTAGATTTACTTTCATCTAATGGTTGAGATTATTTCATTAAAAGTAACCATTAGATGAAAGTGGATCTAATAGTTAAAAATGAGTGTAAGTCAAAAAAGACTTACACTGGTGTAAGTTGATCCTTCCTCTCTCTCTCTCTCTCTCTCTCTCTCATATATATATATATATATATATATATATATATATATATATATATATGTTATATGCATTAGCCTGTTTAGTTACATCACAAAATATACAAAAAGTAAACGCTTTATCCACTCAGATAGTTACAAATTTACACATTTTCTAACAAAAGATCAGGCTTCCCCAAAAAGATAAACGGTTAGCCATTAGTAGCCACCTATAATATCAGCCCCTAAGACTGACGAGAAGGGACCATAGCCAGGTCCTCCTCTGGGTTCTCTTCATCCGATGAGATTGCCATCGGAGAGACCAAATTTCGGGCAGAAGCCCGAGCAGTGGAGAGGAAAGAATCCTCTTGAGGGGTGTAGAATATATCAGTCCACATATCCCTCACGGGTAGGTAAAATTCCAAAATAACAAAAGCAGAAAACTCAAAAACAAGAATGTCATAGTGGTCTTAAGCTAATGACACCATCAACTCCCCATGGTACACACATCGGTCCGTCTGCACATGTAGATGCCAGCAATCGGGTTCCCCATGAAAGGTCAACTTCACGTACCCTAAAAAGCCACGTGATCACGACGACAACCACAGCAGTTCTAGTCGTAGTGTGGCCAGAAACTCAGAAACTCAGTTGTTTTCTTCTCTTCCTTACGAACGTCTTCTCAGAACACAGTTCGATAAAGATACAGAAAATACAGAAAACATAAAAAATATAAAAAGAGGTGAGACACTCAGCTTTCAGTACCAAAATGGCAGCGAGAAAACGAAACGGCGCTGGACGCCCACATATAACACAGTTCATATGTCAATTACAGTAATAATTAAAATTAACAGTAAGAGCAGAACAATAATAAATAACAATAAATATCATCAATAATAGGCAGACAAGATTAACATTTCCAACATTCAACAGTCCAAGCAATCAAATAATTATTGCAGTAATAATAACAGATACTTTCCACAATTATAAATGCTTATGCTAGACGAATTATGAGACTGACAGTTCACAATGCAAATGGTACTAAAATTCCTACTCCATGGAGCTAGACATAAACATTTTCGGAGTGAATGATCAAGGAGTAATGCTAGTATCTCGTTAGTCTTTAAAAATAGTGTGCTCATCACATAAAAATAGTTGTGCAATATGGCTTATACATGGCACCTCAACAGTTGATCGCGATATAGGATAGCGTCTTAGTCCGGATCGTCGGTGTGTTTGCATCGGTCTATCCCACGGCCCCAGTGGAGCTTCCACTGTCTATTATGAGACACCCGCACCCCGACGCCCCCAGGGCTAACCACTATGACCTTACGCTTAATCTATTCGCACCTGCACATAGGTGTTATTCAAACTCCTAGGCATACATAGCCTTTCCAACAATGTCCAATGGACAACACATATGCATGACGACACAATGTACATCATGTATGTTTATCAATGCTACATTTATCATAAGCATACCACAATGGCATATTTTTATGTCATAATATCATTATATCACAAATTCTTCAAGTACACAGTCAGCAAGTACTTAGCCCACATATGGATTTCACAATAACATAGAATCAATCCTCAACATCAATATGTATTCATGGTTCATCAATTTTCATAAGTCCACATTATGGATCCTCATTTTCAAAGTCTTAAGCTTTGGTCAATTATGAAAATTTTAGGGTAAATAATCCTTCAAAACCATGGCACTCTCAAGAGTCATTACTCAATTTAATTCTTCCACTTGATTAAGAATTATGCAAGTCTTTATATTCTTAATCTCCAAAGATTGATCAAAGCATCATTTAACCCCTAATTTTTCTCTAGAAACCGTGGCCTCATTTGGTCATCAAGTTTCTAATTTCTTTACATTTTATGCATTAGTCTTTTGATATCTAATCACTTAAATTTTAGTGCACACCAAACCAATCCAATCACTAAAAATTCAAGTCAAAACCGTGGCATTACTTTGGGGTATTAAACCCTTAAAATTTTTCATTTATTAATATTAATGTTATCATCCAACCTTTAATCACATAAGCTTCATTTGATTTGTGTATCAAAAACAAATTTCTATCCCTAAATTCTAGTCAAAACCATGGCCTCACATTAGGGTAGGAAACTCTAAATTTTCTATTTAATAACCCTAACATGATCAAGCATTTTCAACACATCCAATACATTCAAGATCATCAATCAAGTATAAATCCAATTTCAAGAATACATAACATGCAAAATCACTAAAACAAAGTAAGCATACAAAGTTTCCCTCACCACCAATAATGGTTGAAGTGAGTAATCTCCCTCTTACCTAAAGGAAGAACACAAAAATGATCTCCTTCTTGCTCCTTGAAGGTTTCGATTTTGAGCGTCCAAAACTCTAGGAATTTTAAGACAATGAATCAACATCAAGGGTTGAAAAAGAAGAGGTTCATGGTCATCAAAGAGACCATGGAACACGAAAATAAAGAGAAAGAAGAAGAAAAATGAAAACTTTACCTTAAAGCTTGAAGCTTTGTCTTGGAAGACAATGGAGGTGAAGATGAATTTTAGAGAAAATTTATAAATAGAAACGGTAGAGGAGGTTGAGGTGAGTATGGAAATGGTCTTAATGAAGAGAAAAATCAAAGAAAATGGTCACTCAAGGGGCTGCAAATTTTCGTAGACAAGAAGGAGAAGAAGAAAGAAGGTAGAGAAAATATGAAGAAGAAAACTAGAGAGAGAAGTGGATAGATGAAAATGAGTGAAAATGACTAAGTGTGTTAAGTATGTGCGAGTCAAATTTTCCCCCCTTGGGCAAGGGAATGCCGCGAAAAATGGAGAGAAAGGAGGGGAAAAATTAGCTTCCCCAACAAGCCAAGGGTAACTTGGTCATTTGGTGGTCAAAGCTTCTAAAAGAAGCTTTGATTAAAATACTATAAATTTGAATTAAAGTGAGTTTGATTAGACATAAAGTGGATTACATTAGGATAATGTGATAGGTTTTTTTAATACATGTTATTATCCAATGGACAACTGTTACAGTTGACAAAAGTTAGTATTAATTATCAGGCAGATAAAATTTTACACAACGATTTATTATTTTATCTGTTAAAATTTTCTCGAAAAACATAAAACCTCGTAAACTATGTCCAGCCTCGGGTTTAGTAATATCCCCTGTCGACGTTTCCACAGATCAAGGTTCTTGAGAAAAATATCTCATTTTCCCGGCTCTACTCAATTTGAACGCGAAACGAGGAATAATATTAAATATTCTGCATTCTCAGAAAAATCCAATTTTTTTTTCAAAAATCACAAATATTAGAAAATGAATCTTTATCATAAAATAAATAAAATTTGGGGTGATACATGAGGCGCGGTGATTCATCTAGTGATCTTGTTATCACATTATACACATCTAGCCATGAAAAACCGTTGCAACGCATCATGAGCCTGATAAATACTATTCCTTTTGCGTCTAGCGTAGACTGTCATTGAGGCTGGCAGATCTTCTAGGCCATTCATCTCTAAATTTGTGTTAGCTCCATGGAGTAGGAACTGGTTCATTATTCATATACATAGTCAGTATACATATTATTATGGTATGATCAATATACATATTATGGTAGCATAATTATTATATATATTATTGATAAATGTTACTATAGTACTGTTAATATTTATATTATTACGAGATATGTTTACTGAATACAATTATGAATTGATAACATGAGCATACTTGTAATATCTGTATATATGGAATGACATTATTGTCCATATCGTTTCTTTGTTGCCATATTGGATTTGATGTAGGGGATCTCACCTCTTTGTGTTTTGTTATGTTGTTTGATTTTATATTTACTTTCGGTGAAGTTTGTGGTGGCAGCGAGTCAGAATCTTTTTTAGGACGCAGCTTGTGAGTGCATCGACGCATGAAGTTTGCATCTGGTTTTCATGCGTGTTGAGTTTTTCTCATTAGTGTTGTTACTGTACTTTTAAGTAGGACTAGTCATGGGGTATGCTACTATTTCTCTTTGAGTCTGTAAGTTTTATGTTCTGAATGTTGTTAAATATTATGTAGTGTATGTAATGTGGGTATTAATCAGTTCAATATGTTTTAGTATTTCCTATAACTTTGGTAAGTTTAAGTTCGTAGCAAAAAGAAATTTTATAACCCATATTTTATAATATTAAATATTTTACAATTTAATTATAGTTTGGTAAGTAAGAAATGTGACATCCAATGGAGGGTGTTACAGAATCCCATGCTTAACCCTTGTAGAGGAAGAGAGAGGCTGCCGAAGGCAGTAGGGCGACTGATCACAGAAAGAGAATAACCACAGAGGCAGAGGAAAAATGAGAAAGTCTGATCTCCCTATTTAAGAAGGATGCAGTGTAACATCCTCTAAAACATGTTAGACTTATAAATTGTTACAAAGGTAACTTAATACTTGCTTAACATGCCTATTCAATTTTGTGACAATCTGAGTTACTTTAGGCACTATTGCAAATTGGAAGGTGAAAAATAACTTAAAATGACTCAAATATTAGCATAAATGTCTTAGCTAATGGAAATGGATGTGGATAATTTGTTTCTAAGTCCCAAATGTGTAGTCTATGATATGGTTTAAATTTGAGAATAATCAAAGTTGGTTTGGTATTTTTAAGCATACTGGTTGTGTATTTAATGCCAGATTAACTAGCAGCAGATATGAAAATTTATGATACTAATGAAACAAATTTGTTAATGAATCTTATAATTTATTTTAAAGTTGTAGGAAGTTAGGAAACTTGATTTGGAGAAATTTAAGTGTTTTTAGCATATTAGGATATATTAGTGAAATTTCATAAGTGACTTAGGTCACTCACGTTTTTGTAGCCTATATATTTGACTTTCCTATGTTATTTCTTCATTTTTCACTCATTCTCTCTTTGCTCTATCACGACCAGTAGCTCCAACAAAAAAGAAAGGAAGCAACTAAAGGAAAGAAGAGGAAACAAAGGGGGAAGAAGAAAGAAGGAAGAAGGAATCAAAGGGGAAAGGCAAGCTTGTGATTCATTAGCCATCTCAACTGCAAAAAGGTAGGGAGTTTATGTCTGAATCACTTTTTATCTCTCATCTCTTTCTATTATGCCAAGTTGAGGTTTGATAGGTCGAAATGATATTTTGAAGTGTTTTTAGTGTTATCTTGCTTGAAGATATTTTCAATGGCTGTTTATGACTCGTTCATGACATGAGTTTGGGTTAGAAACTTAGAACTCTTCATTTGCACCTTTAATACACAAAGTGAGAAAATGGGGCTTTTACATGAGTGATTTAGTTAATGGATCCAATTTTGATGACTTGAGTTGGTGATTGATGATTCCTATATGTTAGTGAACTTGTTAGGGACTTAAAATCACATAGAAACTGAATTGGAGTGGTTGAATTTCATTTTGGTTACTAATGGAATAGTAACCATATTTTTAGAATTATGCAAATTCTATTCTGGGCACTCAGTGTTTGAGCATTGGGAGTTAGGCGCCCAAGCACCCATTGTCCAAGAAGGTGTTGTGCGCTAAATGCACCCAGTGCTTGAGCGCCTATGGTGGAGTGCTTGAGCGCATAGTGAGTGCCTAAATGCTAGGCTTGAGTGCCAATGGTAGGGGAATGCTAAGCATTGCCTCTGCCATACTAGTGCCTGGGTGCTAGGAGACAAGCGCTTAAGCACTTAGAGACCAGAACCTTGTGTAAGTTTCTTTTAGAGGAAATTGAGTTTTCAATTACTTGGGATATCTTATATATGTCTTTTATAGAGTGTTGAGACATTTTAAGGGTAATTTCTTGAGGAATGACTACCTTATATTTATAGGTTTTGGTATGAACCTTGAGCATCCATGTGAGGTGGAATGTCATAAGTTAATATCTAGGACCTTGAACAATATATGGTTGCCTTGATATCACTTGCGAAGTGATGAGGTGGGGTATAAGTAAAAGTAAGCTAAGTTTACTTGGTTAAATTATACTTTTTCACTAGGGTTAGGATGAACCTTGTTGGGAGTGTAAGTGTTTGAAAAATAATCTTACATGTTTTATTTTCAAACTTGATAATTTGCTATTTTCTATGTATTGTAGCCTTAAATGGTATACTCAATCATGTGGCCTAAGAATGAGGTGTTTGATCTAAGTTCTCATAGTATTTTATGTTGTTATAGTCAAGGTTACGGGTATGGGGGTGGTAGCAGTACTCTTACTATCATGAGGGGAAGGAATCCACTTATTACCAAGTAGTGTAAGGACTATTGTGCCTATCCTACTCAATGTATACAATGGAACTTGGTTCCAAGATCTTAGTAACTATCATGTATTTTCCAAAACTGAGATTTGCATTAGCATTGCATAATCATATTATTACTATATTGTGTGAGCATATTCATACCTCATAACATAAAGCATTTCATTTGTTGACAATTGTATGGGTAGTTGTCTTGCTTACTAGATGATATCTTAAAATTATATAGGCGATTGTATGATATCATTGATTGTTGTATTCTCTATTACATAAGGAGTAGATATGTATTCAAGTAGTGTTGAACAATGGCTCATTAAATTGTTATAAATAAAATCTATGGTGCTTAGTTATCTATTCGATGTGAATATATATAACTACTAGTTTTGGTATACTCATACTGAGGATTTTGTGAATTGTCACCCCGTTGTGATTCTATATAAATCTAAGTCAAGACCCTTCAAAGAAAAAAGGGCAAGAAGAAGAACCAAAAGACTTAGTTTTAGTTATTTTGTTTCTTTATGCATCAGCTTATATTTATTTACTTAGCTTATAGTCTGTAAAAGTTTATGTTTGACAATGTGGCATTTTAGCCAGTGATGTGTGTGTGTGTGTGTGTGTGTAACATTTTTCATCCTTCATGGCTCTCTATAACAACTACACAGGTTGTTATGGATTTATGTTTCATGCATTGTTAGAAAGTGTCATACTTGATATGTTTTATCTTGAAATATTCTAGTTCTTTTACAATAATTGTATAAGGATGTTACACGCAGAGCCTGGATCTTTCATCAGAAAATCTTAAATGACGAGGTAGTGAAACACATTACCTAGAAGAGCCCACTTGAGATTCTGTCAAGGTTTCAAATCTTCACACTTCGGGCCGCTTGTGAAGCTTGTTGCCTTGAAAGGAGCTTAGGGGAGTATGAGAAGGGATTGGCCGAAAAGTTAAGGGTGATCAAAGTAGAAGAAGCTCGGTAACTTAACTTGGCTCTCAAGGCCAAGGAAGAAGCTGAAAAAGCCTAAGAGGACGCTATGTCAAAGGTTAATGAGTTGAAGAAGAAACTGGTCGACTCTAAATCCAAACTAAAGAAGGAGAGGGCCAACTCTAAAAAAACCATCGTCAGCCTCCAAGCTAAGATTCAGCAACCGGAAAGGGATAATACGAAACTGGAGACAATTTGCATGAACATAAACGGCAAGCAATTCTATAATGCAATCGCCTAAGTCCAGTTCTTTAATCCTGGGTCGCCCTTGGACTCCCAGAAGTTAATTTTCAACGGCCGCTTGGTATTAGCTCAGGAAGTTCATTAAGCCAAGTAAACTTCTACCAGGGTCTTTTCCACCGCCGACCGTGATGTAACTCCAACCGAAGGGGATGATGGTATAATGGGCGTGGATCACCGAAGCTCAGAGGGCAGTGATGCTGAAGCTTAACTTGGTTTTCTTTCCCTCGATTGTTTTCTCTTGCCCCCTACATGGGGCATTTTATTTTTGTAAAGACAATTTTCCCAATTCTCAGGTTTTGATATAATTACTTATATTATCTATGCTTTTCATGTGTTGTACACTATTTTCTTTCCATGGTCTGTATTGGGTCCAACGCCAATCATCAATGTGCATTTGGTAACATTTAAGGACTTAGCATAATTTTATTCGTGTAAAATCTTTATCTGGGGTCCTATGCTTAGAACTTTTGAACACTTGGAATTCCATTAAGGACTTAGGAAAAATAAAAGGTGATCCATAAACAGCGTCATTAGTGTTAACAGTCTAGTTAAGAAAATTGCCTAACGCTTAGGAATTTTCAAGTTCAAAACCAATTTAACATAAGATATCCATGGAAGGTACTTGATAGCGGACCACGAATGACATCATGTTGCCAATTAATTTCACAGCCAAAATATGGTTATAGCCAAGTGTTTAGGATTTGGGTATGGGCCCATACATAACTCACAATCAAAACACTCAAATGGGTTTTGTGGGTTATTCCTCTTAACCTAGAATCTAAGAAACCCTAGATCCTATAGGGAACGGGCTCTGGACACTCTCAAGGAGTTTCTTGGCTTGAGGGTCATGAATTTGAAAGAAACCCTAGATCCCATAAGGAATGGGCTCTGAAGACATTCTCAAGGTGTGGTTAGGCTTGAGAGTCTTTAAACCTTAAAAAGAAGCCCCAAATCCTATAAAGAGTGGGCTCTAAAGACATTCTCAAGGCACAGTCCATCTTGAGGGTCTTTTGAGACTAGAATGCAAGTATATGTATAAAAATATCTTCCTTATTTTATTGATTTAATGAAAGACCAAAGTCCATACAATGTATACCCACAAAAACTGGAACTGATCAAACATAAAGTAAACTAGGAAACTAAGTCTGAAAAAGCACTTAGCTATAGCATTTTTTGAGTTTGTCTGCATTCCAATAGCTTTTGATTGGCTTTCCTATTAATGTCTCCAGGGTATAAGCTCCCTTGCTAGTACTGATCACGATCCGATAAGTGCCTTCCCAATTTGAGGCTACCTTCCCTTAGGAGGCATTCCTACCACCGATGTCTGTTCTCCAAAATACTAGATCACTTGGTTCAAACTTCCTTGGTTCAACTTTCAAATTGTATCGAGCTTCCGTTCTCTATTTGAAGGCAATAACACATATACGAGCAACACAACTTCTTTTTTCTCGAAGATCCAAGTCTTCTCTAATCAGTCCGAGGTTACTGTCAGGGGAGAATTATTAGTGACACCAGCTGAGTTCCCCTATCTCCACCAAGAACATAGCCTCTCACCCATAAGCGAGTTTAAAGGAAATTTCACCTGTTGTGGAGTAAGGCATAGTCTCGTAAGCTCAAAGGACATGGTTAAGTTGCTCAGTCTAGTTTCCATTGGCTTCATCCAACCTCCTTTTAATTCCTCGAACAATAATCCGGTTGGAAGCTTCAGCTTGTCCATTTGTCTTGGGGTTGTCAATGGAGCTACAATGATGCTTGATTTTTAGCTCAACAAGTAGCTCTTCAAAACCCTTATCTTTGAACTAGGTTCTGTTGTCCATCATAATGGACTTTGAAACCCCAAACCTAGTGATGATGTGATACCAAGTGAACTTTTGGATCCTGGTAGAGGTAATCGTGACTAGGGGCTTTGCTTTGATCCATTTAGTAAAATAATCCACGACCATCACCAAGACTTCAGTTGTCCAGGTGCTTGGGGGAACGGACCCAGGATATTCATACCCCATCTATAGAATGGCCAAGGTACGGACGTCGTGGATAGTTCCTCTTGATGAGCTTGATAATGATCCGAGTGTCACTGGTATTTATCACAGACTCGTACATGTGCGAAGGAGTCAACTTCTATTGTTGGCTAATAGTATCTAGCCCTAAGTGCCTTCAAAGCTAAGACTTTGCCCCCTAAATGGTGTCCGCAACTCCTGTTGTGGACCTCGACCAAGACATATTCTACTTCCTTTGAATGTGAGGCACTTGAGGAGAGGTAAAGAGAAACCACAGTGGTACAATTGTCCATTGTGGATAGTGTATTGGACCACATTTCTAACTGGCTTGGAGGCCTTCTTTGGGTCGTCGGGCCGGGTTCTGGATTACAAGTACTCCATTATTGGGGTGATCCAAGTATGCTCCATTCCTTTCACCTAAAAAATGGATGTGTCCGAGATGGAAAGTTAAGTGAGCGTTTCTTAGATCACGGCGCGATTGTTGCTCGAGCTCTTGGTACTGGCCAGTTTGCACAGGAGGCCCACCCTAGAGTTCTGCTCCCTGGGAATATGCTCTATCTGGGCAGCATGAAAGTTCTTGAGGAGCTATTGGACTTTGGCCAAATATATCTGAAGGAGAGGCTCTTTGGCTTGATAATCACCTCGGATCTAGGAGGTCACAAGTTGGGAGTCGCTGCAAAGTGTAATCTTAATTGCCCCCATATCTTTGGTCATTACCAGTCTGGTAATGCATGCGTCGTACTTCGCTTGGTTGTTTGAAGTGAGAAACTCAAACTTTAGGGAGTTTTTAACTGTTACCCCTTCAAAATTTTCTAGGATCACCCCAGCACCACTTCCCTTAGGGTTCGAGGATCCATCGACGAATATGGTCTAAGAAATTCCCTCGGGGTCATCAGGGTCCAATGTGAGTTCTGCCAAGAAGTCCAAGAGTGCTTGAGCCTTGATTGCTAACCAGGGCTCATATACGATTCCAAACTCAGAAAGCTCAATGGGCCAAATGATCATTCTTCTTGCTAGATATGGCTTGTGCAGTATTTGATGGATATGTTGGTCTGTCCTTACTGCCACAGGATGATACTGTCAGAGTCTTCTAGCCATAGTGATAAGTGTGAAGGCAACCTTTTCAATTTTCTAGTAGCAAAGTTCTAGGCCCTGCAACATCTTTCTCATGAAGTAGATAGGCTTCTACCCTTCTGTTGTCTCCTGGATCAATACTAAACTTACAACCTCTTTGTGAACTGAATGGTATAAATATAGTGTCTCACCGAGATCCAGTCTTATCAGTATAGGGGGAAAGGACAGGAGATTCTTCAATGACGTAAAGGCATCCTTACACTTCTGAGTCCATTCAAAATCTTTCCCCTTTTTGAGTAGTATAAAGAGGGGAAGAGGTTTGTGAGCACATTTGGCAACAAAACGTGTGAGGGCCACAATTCATCCTGTCAGCTACTGCACTTCCTTGATACTTTGTGGGCTACGCATGCTAAACATCACTTAACATTTATCTGGGTTGGCATTGATCTAGCGGAGAGTTAACATGAAGTCCAAGAATTTACCTTATTGGACCCCGAAGGCGCACTTCTCTGAGTTGAGCCTCATGTTATGTTTCTGGAGTTGTGCAAACACCTCTTCGAGGTCCGAAATGGGGGGTTTTCACTATCATGTCATTAATATACACCTCTAGCCTTTTTCCCACTTGGCACTCAAAGATCTTATTCATCATTCTCTAATTAGTGGCTCTGATATTTTTCAATCCAAAGGGCATAACCCTATAGTAGTAGCTTACCCTATTAGTGATGAAAGCGGTCTTGTCTTCATCTCCAGAGTACATCAGAATCTGAACCTGGCACATCCTCCACTTCCCACTAGATTTCTTCACTAGGACTACATTGGACAACCATGTGGTGTAGGCTATCTCCCTGATGAACCCAGCATAAAGCAACTCCTTGACCTGTTCTTCAACGATAAGTTGTCTTTCTGGCCTAACCTTTCTTTTCTTTTAGAAGACCAACCTCACATCCTTCCTTATAGATAAGCAATGGCAAATGAAGGTAGGGAAAAGCCTAGGCATGTCGGAGGACGTCCAGGCGAAGTGTCATTATTTTTCTTTAAGAACTCAATTAGCTAGCGCCTCTCTTCTTCCTCCAAATTTGCTCCAATCTTGGTGACTTGATTTGGTTTTACTACCAAGTTAGAGCGGCTGTAGTTCACCCTCCGACTGGGGTCTAGTGTAACATCCTAATACTAGATACCTTAGTATATACTGAAATATACAATAGTATGCAATATTAACTATGTCACTTCTAAACTAAAAACCTAAACTAGATTCATAATAACTATGTATGTTATTATAAAGAGTCACGAAAGAAGAAAAAATTATACATATATAACCTTAGCCTCAAATGGGCATACTGTAAATACATAAATCTTTAAAACATTACACAGTAAATATAACAAATACATAAGTTTTGTCTCTAAAAGCAAATAAACTCTACTAGTTCTTCTACTTCCTCATCCTCTTTCCCTTTGAAGGGTCTTGACCTGGATTTACATGGAAACACAGTAGGTGAGAATTCAAAAATTCTCAATAAAAGTATTTCAAAACCATTATTTATACATTCACAATGAATAAACAACTCGGTTACATCAGATTATGTTTGTAACAAGTATATGAGCCATTACTCATTACCAAAAAAACATTCACATACTCACTTTGTGGAATATTCCCAAGCAAACCATAAACCTAAACCTACATCTCATTCCATAAAGGAAGACAACTGCCCATACAAATGTCACCGAAAGGTAAATGCTTGTGTTATGTCGCATGATTATGCCTAAGGTATGTCCTAAGATTATGCTTAAGAAATGTGTTATGATCGTGTTTGTGCAATGTCATGAAACTCGACTATTCCAAGGAACCTGATTGTAACACCGTTAATAATATGTTAGGCTTGTTTATGATTATAGAAGTAGCCTAATACTTGTTTTACATGCCGATTGAATTTTGTGACAAATTGAGTTAGTTTCGGCACTTTACTGCAATACAGAAGGTGGAAAGTAGCTTAAAATGACTCAGTTAATGGCTTTAAAGGCTAAGTTAAAGGAAATAAATATGGATAATTTATTTCTAGGTCATAAATATATGGATAAGAAAGTAGTTAAAGTTTCATAAATATACAGAAGGTGGCCACCACGGCCGTGGTTGAGAGTTTGGTTGAAATGTCTGAGTCCAGAACTGACCACGGCCTGGCCGTGGTACCCACCACGGCCGTGGTTCGGTGTGCGTGTCAGATTTTTAAGTCCGTTTTTCTCTTTTCTAATGGGCTTGAACCCGTTTTAACCTATGGGGTATATATAGATGTTCTGAAGATAACATTAGGGTTCGAATTTGGTTTGGAATGAGGCACATTGGAGGCTCTTGATCTTCGTCTTCCTCTCCTCTCTCTAGGATTACGGGTTTGGATGTTCTTGGAACTTGATTTCTAGTTTCTTCTTCTCCATGTTTGAGTAGTTCCTTTTGTTTCTAGGATTGGGCAATGCCCTTTGATGCATTGATGATGATTAATTGATATTGTTTACCCCTTTTATTAATCTTGAATGTTGTTGATTCAATCCTTATTGCGATTATTCATGTGAATTTGTTGGCCACTTATTTGCATCTCATAGATATCTAGGGACGTACTGAAAGGTGAACCTAGGTGTTGGAACTATAAGAATTGAACTTAAGGTTTAAATCACGAGAGTAGGTTTAGCCTTTCGAGGATTAATGAATTACCAAAAAGCGTAATGGGTTCAATTTAGATTCAATTACCACGAGAGTAGGAATTGGTTTAATTGGGCACGGTTCTTGTATCTTGAAAGGGAACATTAACTAATTTAGGGTAATTCACCTTCAATTAAATTTCAAGTGTTAATAAGAGGATTGTCAATTAGGAGTCTTGTATCATTGTGGTTAACCCCAATCCTGGAAGCTTTCTTGAATCTCAAATCTTTTCTCAACAATTTGCTATTTTTATTCTCAATTTTGCGTCTTAACTTTTATTTATTTAATTGTTTGGTTTCTACGTTCTTGTTCAACAATTATATTCTCTTTTGTTTAATTTAATTGAATTAATTAATTAATTGGTATTCATAAACATAGTCCCTGTGGATTCGATATTTTATTACTTGACGACGAAACCGTACACTTGCGGATTTCACCCCAATCAAGTTTTTGTCGGTTCTTGGGACTTTGTGTTCTTCTTGAATATCGTTAAATTTTTAATTTAATTATTTTAAATCTTTTTACTACTTTCTTGTTTTCTCTTTGAGTGTCTACAGGTAATTCTCTTGTTTATGCGAAGAACTAGATGTTTTGGGACTCTTGAAGAAGCTGATCCTGAAATTGAAAGAACCCTTCGCAGAAGGAGAAGACAACAAAGCCAAAGAGCAAGAGATAGACTTGAGCCAACGCTTGTCATGGCTGCACCTGCTGATAATAGACCTTTTAAAGAGTATGCAGCCCCTAATGCTCGGGGTTTGCGTTCTAAAATTGCTCGGCCAGACATTGAAGCTAGACAGTTCACCATACCACCTGCTTTACTCACCATGATAAGGTAGAACCAGTTTGGAGGATTGCCATCAGAGGACCCAAACGATCATGTGGATATGTTCTTGGAATTCTGTGAGACCCTCAAGATTGAAGGTGCCTCTGTTGATGCTATTCGCCTTCGCCTATTTCCATTATCATTGAGAGATAGAGCTAGGGCTTGGTTGAGGTCAATTCCCGTTGAGACCATCACTTCTTGGGACCAATTAGAGCAAACTTTCTTGAACAAATTCTTTCTTCCATCCAAGACTGCTCATCTGAGGACCCAAATCACAAGCTTTGTTCAGAAAGATAGTGAATCATTGTCGGAAGCTTGGGATAGATATAAGGCTTTGCTGGAAGCCTGCCCACACCATGAGTTAGAAAAATGGTTGATCGTCCACACCTTCTATAATGGGCTAGAATATTCTTCGAAGGTGTCTCTAGACTCTCACCGGTGGCGGAGCTTTGATGAATAGAAGACTGACAGAAGCCTATGAGATCATTGAGAGTGTTGCCACAAATCATCACCAATGGGCAAATGAAAGAGGTAATAACCCGAGAAAACTCTCGGGAGGTAAGTTTGAGGTAGATGGAGTTGATTTAATTATGTCAAAATTTGATTCTTTGAATAAATGTTTTGACATGCTTGAAAAGGCTCATGTAAATGCCATAGGTGCCTCTAACAATTTTGTGAGATTTGTGGAGCACAGAGACACATAGGTGATGAATGCCAAGTTGGAATTGGCTCCTCACAAGGTGCACCGGTGGAGCAAGTGGAATCATGCCACAATTTCCTTGACTTCAACCAAAAGGGGAGGAATGATCCATATTGTCAAACTTACAACCCCGGTTAGAAGTCACATCCCAACTTCTCCTACCGGAATAGTCAACACCAAGCAGGGCAAGGTAGTGGTAAACCCTCTTCTGGACTCCAACAAGTACAAAACTCTAAACTTGAGTCTCTTCTTGAGAATTTTGTTAAAAGTCAAGCTAAGCAAAATAAGGAGTTTAGGCAACATGGGCAAGTTGTGACTGAGGCCATTAGAGAGTTGTCATCTAAAGTTGAAAATTTAGCCATTCATAATAAATTGTTAGAAACTCATATTGCCCAACTTGCAGGCACTTCACATAGGCAACAAGGTAAATTTCCTGGTCAGCCTGAAATGAATCCAGGTAATGAACATTGCATGTCTGTTAGTTTGAGAAGTGGTAAGAACCTAGAGGATCCCAAGGATAAGGAGGTTAGTGACAAAGATGAGGGGAATGAGGAAAAAGACACTAAGACACAACCCTTAGAGGAAGAGGAAATTAATGAAAAGGTGTCTAAGTATGTACCCCCTGAACCATACCAACCCCCAGTGCCATTCCCTCAAAGATTAGCTAAGGCCAAGCTAGATATGCAATTTGGGAGGTTCCTAGAGGTCCTTAAGAAATTGTATATTAATGTACCCTTCACTGAGGCATTGAAACAAATGCCTACCTATGCTAAGTTTCTTAAGGACATTTTGTCTAATAAGAGAAAGCTTGATGAATATGAGACCGTAGCTTTAACTGAGGAGTGTAGTGTTTTAATTCAAAATAAATTGCCTCCTAAGCTAAAAGATCTAGGTAGCTTCTCTATTCCTTGCTTGATTGGTAACACAAATTTTGATAAAGCTCTGTGTGACTTAGGGGCTCGTGTCAGTCTTATGCCCCTTTCTGTGTGCAAGAAGTTGGAGGTGGGTGAGCTGAAACCCACAACTATTTCACTCCAGTTGGCGGATCGGTTCGTCAAGTACCCCGTTGGCATCTTGGAAGATGTTCCTATCAGAGTGGGTAAGTTTTTTATGCCTGTTGATTTTGTTGTGCTTGACATGGAAGAAGATGCTAAAATGCCGCTCATACTTGGACGACCATTCCTTGCCACTGGAAGGGCAATTATTGATGTCCAAGAAGGGAAATTGACTTTGCGATTGAATAATGAGGAAGTAGTTTTTAATGTTTTCAATTCAGAAAAAAATCTTAATTCCTCTAATTCATATAATCGCATAGATGCTACTGATGATGTGGACAGAGTTGTACTTTCAGATATGCAGGAATCTGTGACTCATGCTGTATTAGAGGAGACCTTGCCCAAGGTTGCTTCCAAGTTCGAGAAGGTCAAGCCCTGCAAGAAAAGACCAAAGAAGCGGGATGACAAATGTGTCAAGAAGCGTGAATTTAAACCAGGGATAAAGTTCTTGTTGATAACTCGCTTCTACATTTCTCGTCCAAGTAAGTTTTGGTCGAAATGGTCTGGACCATATGAGATTGTTCGAGTCTTATCCTATGGTGTGCTTGAGGTGAAGATAGAAGGCCAGAAAACATTTCTAATAAACGGCCAGAGAGTGCAACACTATGAAGATGGAGTGGGGACTGAGTACCACTCTATTGACATCACCTGAGCATAGAACAAACTCACAGTCAAGCTAATGACTATAACTTAGCGCTTCTTGGGAGGCAACCCAACATTCTATCTCTTTTCCTTTATTTTCTTATTTTTATTGATTAACACTTTTTTATTTTTGTTTCTTAGTTAGCTATTGTTGAGTCGGCTTTGGTGCCTCCCTGAGTTCGGAGCCTTTGTAGGGGGATGTATATAGCTGTCAGCCACAAAAAAAAAGAAAAAAAAAGAAAAAAATATATAAAAAATGGAGTTTTAGACTGGATGTTCGAGTTCATGGCTACACGTCTCCTTTTTCCACCACCGCAGTGAGTTCTTTTCATTTATTCCTTCCATAGTTTTAGATTTTTACATTGGGGACAATGTAAGGTCTAAGCTTGGGGGTATTTATTTTTCATTTTTATTTTTATCTTCATTATCATGCATTCCCATATCTCATTTTGCATTGCATTTTCTTGTTGCATTTTCACACCTTCTTATATTTCTGCTTTTTGGTTGAACCTTGTCCCCTTCTCTTTTGGGGATTTTGAGATGATAATTGATTTGGAACCCAATTTATTGATTCTTGTGGTAGGCAACAGGCATTGTCTTTAATTGATTGTGGAGGTGATTTCTTGATAGTTGATAATTAGCATATGTTCTCTGAATTTGTGCTTCTCATTGATTTTTGAACCTCTAAAAGTGAGTTTTGAGCTTGCATGGGATTTGTTCACTATATGATTTTTCATCTCATTCCTTGTGTTGAGTGGTCATTCCTCATTAATTTTGTGCTCTAGAACTTGATTTGAAACCATTTTGAGGCAAAATCTTGGTTTGCATGCTTGAATGTGATTAAGGCATCTTAGGTATTTTTCTGGCCTTCTGAATTTGTTACACTTTCATCCTCTAGTTGCCCATTTTGAGCTTATTGTATAATTATTTTCTTGATGCCTATGATGATACATTGTCGGTGATCATTTAGTATTGAGTGGAGCAATCTAAGTTTGAATGTTGTATTGGGAATCATGTGTTTTGAAAATGAGGTCTCTTCCCTCTTAAAAAAAATGAGGAAAAAGGGAAAACAAAATAAAAGAAAAGCTTGAGATGAAAGCTTGAGATGAAAGCTTGAAAAGAAAGGGAGAAAATGTGGAATTATGCCTTGATTGAAATCTGTCTTTGCTCCATGTATGTTCTATTAGGTTTCTTGTGCTTGTTGAAAATGTTATTAGCCCTTTGTGCATATCCTCCTTTCTTTATCCTTCCTGACATCATTCCCATGGCCCCATTATATCCCTTGAAAGACCTTTTGATTCTTGCATTCATGCTGATTATTAGTGGAAATTTGGTTTCTTATCAAGCTTATGGAAGTGCATTTTCTTTGAGGAATATTAGGCGCATTGTCTTCATCCTTAAACACTTTGAGTGTGTTAGTTGAGTGATCCTAATTTAGTGAGGAGCATGATTTCTGAGAACTTTAGCCTCTAATTGGACTTGATTTTGATTACCTCTCTAATTCTTGGTTTGTCTTTGCCTATTGCTTGGTTAGATGTTTTCTCGGGTTCCTCATTCATTATTGTCTCATAATCCCATTTCTTAGTTGGTCTTAGTTATTGCTTGGGACAAGCAAAATCTTAAGCTTGGGGGTATTTTGATGTGTGTTAAACAACATCATATTTTGTTCATGTGTTTGCATGCATTTTTATACATTCTAGGCATTTTAGTTTCCCTTTTTGTTTGTTTTTCCCTTTAGTTCGGATAACTGCGGTGTTTTTGGTGTTGTTGTGCAGAATTGGTGCTTAATTGGCCTTGAAATGGATGGAAAGCTTGTACAATTGAAGTTGGAGCTTAAAGGGTAGCAATTTGGGACAAAAAGCTCATTCCAGAGAGTTTCACGGCCTGCCCGTGGCCTGAACCATGGCCATGGATCGAGCAGCTACGTGAAAAAGCAAAAGGGGAAGTCTAGAGACAACCACGGCCGTGGTTGAGAGTTTGGTTGAAATGTCTGAGTCCAGAACTAACCACGGCCGTGGTTCGGTGTGCGTGTCAGATTTTTAAGTCTGTTTTTCTCTTTTCTGATGGGCTTGAACCAGTTTTAACCCATGGGGTATATATATAGATGTTCTGAAGACAACATTAGGGTTCGAATTTGGTTTGGAAGGAGGCACATTGGAGGCTCTTGATCTTCGTCTTCCTCTCCTCTCTCTAGGATTACGGGTTTGGATGTTCTTGAAACTTGATTTCTGGTTTCTTCTTCTCCATGTCTGAGTAGTTCCTTTTGTTTCTAGGAATGGGCAATGCCCTTTGATGCATTGATGATGATTAATTGATATTGTTTACCCCTTTTATTAATCTTGAATGTTGTTGATTCAATCCTTATTGTGATTATTCATGTGAATTTGTTGGCCACTTATTTGCATCTCATAGATATCTAGGGACGTACTGAAAGGTGAACCTAGGTGTTGGAACTATAAGAATTGAACTTAAGGTTTAAATCACGAGAGTAGGTTTAGCCTTTCGAGGATTAATGAATTATCAAAAAGCGTAATGGGTTCAATTTAGATTCAATTACCACGAGAGTAGGAATTGGTTTAATTGGGCACGGTTCTTGTATCTTGAAAGGGAACATTAACTAATTTAGGGTAATTCACCTTCAATTAAATTTCAAGTGTTAATAAGAGGATTGTCAATTAGGAGTCTTGTATCATTGTGGTTAACCCCAATCTTGGAAGCTTTCTTGAATCTGAAATCTTTTCTCAACAATTTGCTATTTTTATTCTCAATTTTGTGTCTTAACTTTTATTTATTTAATTGTTTGGTTTCTACGTTCTTGTTCAACAATTATATTCTCTTTTGTTTAATTTAATTGAATTAATTAATTAATTGGTATTCATAAACATAGTCCCTATGGATTCGATATTTTATTACTTGACGACGAAACTGTACACTTGCAGATTTCACCCCAATCAACTTCCACGTATTGTAATCTTATATGATTTGCACAATCATTTGCCTTGAGTGCAAAGGCTCATAGTGCCAAAGTTTATGGTATTAAAGGTGGTAAATGGTAGTCCATTATTGTGAGGTGACTTAGTCCACTCATACCACATGCGGTATTAAGGGTGGTAAATGGTAGCCCACTATTATGAGGTTAGTTAGTCCACTTATGCCATATATGGTATTAAGGGTGGTAATTGGTAGCCCATTATTGTGAGGTGAGTTAGTCCACTCATACCACATACGATTTTAAGGGTGATAAATGGTAGCCCCACTATTGTGAGGTGAGTTAGACCACTAATACCACTTAGTGAAAGGAGGTCAAGTACCCCTTCCTCAGAGAAAATACAAGGAACAAAAGGATTCCTAGAAGTATGCAAATATCATGTGTTTTCCAAAATAAAGTTTTACTCAAGCATTGCACAAGCATACATTAGGCCATTTCTTAGGCATAATCATTTGACATAATGTATTGCATAAAAAGGCAATTGTATGGGCAATTATCTTGTTTTCTTATAAAATGACAATTGTATGAGTGATTATCTTGTTTTAATAACTAATGAGGACTAAGAGTGATGGTTGACTTAGGAGTAATACATAGAGAGAGTTTGTCATTATTCCTAGTGAGATGAGAGGTACTGTATATATATTTAGTGCAACCATATTTTGTAGAAGATGAGTATGTTTGCTCCCGTTGGATCATAAAGTATTGACTAAATTGTATTTTTGTAATTAAATGAACTGTCTGCTTCGAGAAGGGAAATGACTAATTTTGGCTCACGCCACCTTTCCATATGTTTATGTGAAACTTGTTTTTCCTCGAAGCAGCTAGATTTATTGTAATGCCATATTTTAAACTCACTATTAAGAATTGCAAATTCTCACCCCATTTTCTTATTTCCATGATAAATCTAGCAAAGAATCAAAGCAAGAGCAAGATAAAGCGTTAAAGACCTAGCATAGTGTTCTTGTGTATTGTGGTGTCCCGGGGCCGATGAGGGTGAGGAGTGGTCGTCGGTGTAAGAGAAGCACGTACAAGGAGCGGCTCCTGGAAGGCTTCTAGGCGAAGCCCATGAATGAATTGAATACACGTCGGAATGAGAGGGATTCAGAGACTGTGCAGGTATGGGACTGCATAGTTAAGGATGGCTTAAAGGAAATGATTAGGCGTAGCCATATCAACAAGTTGCAACTTCTTTTCAGGAGCCTAGAACATAAGAACTCTGTGGTTAAGCGTGCTTGACCTGGAGCAATTGTGGAATGGGTGACCTCCTAGGAAGTTTCCTAGGATGCGTGTGAGTGAGGACAAAGCACGCTGAAAAGTCCCATGTTGGTTTGTGAAAACACTCATCAATCCTATAGGCAGTCTTGGGATGTTACAGATGGTATCAGAGCCTAAGTTAGAGTCTTTTGGGTTATGGGTAGGTTTGTCTTGTTTGTGTTGTGTGTTTCTCAGAGCCCAAGTTAGAGTCTTTTGAGTTTGTGGGTAGGTTTGTTTTGTTTATGATGTGTGTTTCTCTGACATTGTTGTGTGTTTCTCTGACATTGAACACTGTCAAAGATATATTGTTTGGTTTCTGAAAGGAGACAATGTTGTTTGAAGTGGTTACATTTGGTTTCACTATGTTTTGGTTTGTTGTCTTTGAAGAAAGACAATGGATCGAGTAGACGTAAGAATGTGGATACGAGACGTGACGATGATCGTATGATCGTAGCTAGAAGTATAATGCAGAGGATGATTGACGTAACAGTACAACAGACTTAGAAGATCGCTCAGAATCTTACGCGTATTTAAAATAATGATTTTTAAACTACGCGATTGAGAAAACGATTTAAAAATGTTTGAAAATATTTAAGCGATTTAAAAATATTTGAAAATATTTACGCGATTACGAAAACGTTAGAAAATATTTACGTAATTTGAAAACATTTGAAAAATGTTACGTGATTTCAAAAACGTGATAAAATGTTTACGAGATTAGAAATTACAGCAGTTGGTTATCGGGCTGTCGTGGTGGGGCCCATTTTGCTAGAAAATGATATCGCCAAGAATGTGGTGGGTATATGTAAAATATGATGAAATATGATTTGTATGTGTTGGATCATACAAAGATTTATATGTGTTGGATCATACATCATGCATGGAAAAGCATTGTACAATTGATGGTTGTTGTGGCATTTTATGCCTAAAGAGTAGACGGGAACTTACAGGATAGTGGGATCTTGACAGATCCTGGAGGGACGTCAGGGCGCAGTGATTCGCTTCGTGATGATGTTAGCACGAGTGCTTATGTTAGCACTATATATATAAATATACCCTTGGCCGCGATAAAAACCGTTTGCAATGCACTGACAGCCCCGACAACACTATTGCTTTTCATGGTCCATAGACTATCTTTTTAGGGGGGACAGATCTTTTGGAGCATTCATCTCTGAATTTGAGTCTAACTCCATGGAGTAGGAACTGGTTGCATTGTGCATAAGGATGGTTAATATATACATCATGCATAATCAACATTTACATTGTTGGTACGTAATATTATCATGGGGTTATCATTATGCTTGATATGGTGATGCAAGTTTAGCGAATTATTTACTTATTAAATATTATGAAAATATTTACTGGTTTATGTTATTATATGGAATGTATGTTGAATGTGTTGGCATGTTTGTCGTTTCCTTGCTGCCATATTGGTATGCGATGGAGGGGATCTCACCTCTTTGCTGTATTATTTTGTTTGTTTCTATTTTATGCTTATGTCGGTGAAGACTGCAATGGCGGCAAGGAGGGATCAGCCAGGTTTCTTTAGACAACAAATTCTTGAAGGCACTGCTGCTTGGTGTGTTCATTGGGCCTCTGAGTATCTAGAATATTGTGGTGATATTACTCTATTTTAAGGTTGCACAAGTAGCGAGGCATTCCTGGCTAGGGAATCTGTCTTTGAGAAGGACTTTGTTTTTAGAGATTGTGAACTTGGGTCAGGTAGAGTTTTTATATGGTTTATGTAATGAAAATATTAAGATTCTATGATATGTATAAGGGATATATGTTGTTCTATTCTTGTATCTTGTGTTGCTTTAATTTAGTAAATTTATGTTATTCGCGACAAAAGTAATTTTGAAACTCGTATTTTAACTAATAATATTTATATATTTTATAACTTGGGTAAAGTTTATCTAAGGAATTAGTCTGAAATGTGATACCCTAAGGTGGGTGTTACATTAGTTGGTATCAGAGCCAGGACCTCTCCCAGTACAGTGTGGTTCTGGGATGAACCAAACGGAAGTTGGTGGGCATGTGGTGTCCCGGGCCGACAAGGGTGAGGAGTGGTCGCCGGTATAAGAGAAGCACTACAAGGAGCGGCTCCTGGCAGGCTTCTAGGCAAAAGGTCCCATGAATGAAATGAATACGCAACGAAATGAGAGGGATTCAGAGACTGTGCAGGTATGGGACTGCATAGTTGAGGATGACTTAAAGGAATTGATTAGGCGTAGCCATATCAACAAGTTTTAACTTCTTTTCAAGAGCCTAGAACATAAGAACTCCATGGTTAAGCGTGCTTGACCTAGAACAATTATGGGATGGGTGACCTCTTGGGAAGTTTCCGAGGATGCGTGTGAGTAAGGACAAAGTACGCTGAAAAGACCCATGTTAGTTTGTGGAAACACTCATCAATCCTACATGCAGTCTCGGGATGTTACATATATAATAGTGATGTATTTATTATTTTGTACATATATGTCCACGTGGCTTATTTTGTATTACGTGTATCTCAGACATATTTTGAGGTTGTATAGTAAAGAACAAGTTTCCAAATGTGTAAAATACCTTGTTCTCTTTGCTTTGTTGATGTAGGCTCTCTCTTTATATATATACGTTGATAGATATTATACATGTTATGTTTATGTTTTAAGTTTAGAAATGACATGCTTGATTCTATTGACTCGAGTATATTGATGATATACTATAGTTTCTAGAATTAGGATATTACATTTTAGTATCAGAGCAATTCATCAAAGCACGCTGAAAAGACCCGTGTTGGTTTGTGAAAACACTCATCAATCCTGCAGGCAGTCCCAGGATGTTACATGTATAATAGTGATGTATTTATGGTTTTGTACATATATGCCCACGTGGCTTATTTTGTATTACGTGTATCTCAGACATATTTTGAGGTTGTATAGTAAAGAGCAAGTTTGCAAATGTGTAAAATACCTTGTTCTCTTTGCTTTGTTGATGTAGGCTCTCTCTTTATATATATACGTTGATAGTTATTATACATGTTATGTTTATGTTTTAAGTTTAGAAATGACATGCTTGATTCTATTGACTCGAGTATATTGATGATATACTATAGTTTCTAGAATTAGGATATTATATTTTAGTATCAAAGCAATTCATCATATTGAGCCAGGGTATGGACTGACTATAATTAGGCAAGTTTAGTGTTTTCTTTTATGTGTTGTGCAATTCTTATCTCTCTGTGAGATGTGTGGGTAGAATTGCATGACAGGACTTAGGTTTGAATGTTAATGGTTACTATTTTACTGTTACATGATATTGATACTGATCAACTCAATATGTATAGTTTTGTGTGTATAGGGAACTATTACTTCATCAAGGTGAACTAGGAGAAATAGAAATTCTTCTAGTGAATGTTCAGCTAATATGGTTGAAGTGTTCTTAGAGATGACAGCTGCTTTGAGGCAGTACACTGTTGTCTCAAATAGAGTTTTAGAGGGGATAGAAGTAATTTCATCTCAGTAACTAGTACCACTTGTACAGCCAGTGTATGGAGTTGTGGTAGTAAGGACCGAAACTTCCCAGACCACTCAAAGTTTAGAAAGGCCAACCATGCATCCTTTAAGGGAAGATGAGACCCATTTGGAGTAGAGAGATGGCTTAAGAAAATGGAGAAAATCTTTACAGATAAGGCTTGTTCAGATGACCAGAGAATTTTGGTTAGAAAGGGAGGCAAAGTTTCGGTGGACAGATGTCAAGAAGTTTTTAAGACTTTTGACGCTTAGATTACTTAGGGAGTGTTTAAGAATTCTTTTCTAGATAAATGTTATCCTAAGAACTTACAGAATGCCAAAGAGATAGAGTTCTTAAGACCTGAATAATGTGGCACGTTGGTAGGTCAGTATGTGGCTAAGTTTAAAGAAGCAAGAAAGTTGTTATTTTGAGTTTTTTCATTGTCTTTCTACACTATTCTTTTCAAATAAGGCCAAAGTGGTGATTTGAGTAGAATAGAACATATGATATCAGGTTTTTGTTGTATCAGCTATTCGAATTTGCAAGATTTCAGAAATGAACCAAAGTTTACCAAGTAAGCAAATTTTGAATGGTATGGTTGATAACTTCACAAAATGTAATTATTTGTGCCCTATATATGTGCTTCATAGATTGCTTATTTTTGTATTGCTAATTTTGACAATGAGTTTATGTAGTTCTAATTCAAGTTTTATTTTAGTTTAATCCAATAAGTCCATTTGGACAAGTTATGGTCCTTTAGTTTTTATGTTTGTTGTTGTTTTGCATAAATATGTAGGAAGTTTGATTTTTATGGTTTTAATATGTTTTTGTTGTATATTATGTAAATTAAGCTTTTAGACAGCTTTTGCAGGTGCTGGAGGCCACAATGAAGCAAATTTGACAGCAACATGGAGTTTGCTGCAGAATTTCGCAGTCTGACCTCTCACGCCACGACGCATACATGCTCACATCGTGGCGTTCTAATCTCTACCTTATCAGGTTTGAGTCCCGCGAGCTGGACGTCGTGGCGCAGCACCTTGTTTTGTATTTTCTGTTTATTTTTCATGTTTTTCTTTATTTATTAATGCTCAGTTCTAATATGGCTGTTATTTTGAATGGCTCAAGTACCCTATAGACCATGTACAACAAGGACACAACTTCACTTTGGTTTGGGGGAGTATTATTACATGTTTTTTTTTTCTATTTTAATGCTAAATGTATAACATGTTTTGATCTTCTAAGTATGCAGTGGTAATAGTCACCATATTAACATGATTATATTTTATTTTGGCTATCACTAATGAGCTGTTGATAAAATTTTCAATTTTCAATGTTCTACACATAATGTTATGCATTCTTGAATTGAAAATGATGGATTGATTTGAAATGCATGACATATTGCTAATTGCTAGTGTAGTTTGGTTGTCTAATGATATAAATGGCTGTGATTTGACCTCCGTTAGCAAAACCATATGTGATCTTGGAAGCATGTTTATGTAATCTAGTTTGTTTTTATGCATGATGTGTTTCCTACTTAGATGCACGTGTAACTTTGAAAATGATAATAGTACATGTCTAGAGAAAGTTTATGGATGTACATGTAGAGTTTCGATTATCCTTGAAGTTGTTTCTAAACTCTCTTGAGGTGAAATCCTAGGTTGTGCATGACTGAGGAAATAATTAGGGCATTGTTTGGACCGATTGAGCCTTTCAAGCTTAACCTGATACGATTATATCTTTAGGTCCCCTTTTGAAGCTTATTAAATGTTGGCCTTATATGTTTTTCATTACCATTGTATTTGTTACCATGTTAACCATTCTAATGCATGTGAAAGCATTGCATTTTCTTCCTACCATCAAAGTTTGTTGAGTACATAATATGTTATTTCTTGAAGTGAGTTAGTGAATAAGGGTATTATGTATATTTTTTTTTCCAAAAATGAGCCTAAAGGAACCAGATGCAGCAAAAGAAAAGAATTGCTTTGTATAAGTAGGAAAAAAGAAAAAGAGAAAAGAGACAAGCAAAGCAAATAAAAGAAAGAAGAAAAGTTAAATATGAAAAGCATTACATAGTTCTGACAAATTTTGGTCTTTCACTATTGAATACCCTGCTATTTTCACATGGTCTCAAGTCTTGAAATAGCGTGTTTATATTTCTCAATGTTTGTATATATCCTTTCTATTTTTGTTCTTACACCCATTACCATTGGTCATACATTACAAGTTATTTAAGTCCCTTTTGATCCTCAGTTATGTGTGATTTACATTAGTAGAGAGAGAGAGTTTAGATTCAATATTATGGATTATATGATTCATATATATGTATGCTCATAAACTTATTCAGATATATATGTCTTGAATAGGAGAAGTTTATCTTGTATGTTTGTAGGAAGTGTGAATTGCATGAAAGGATGCTTGATTGTTGGCATGTTAAGGATTATGTATGTGTGGAGCTGATTGTGGGCCATTAGCAATCTTTGAGGACTGATGTAATCATTCTACACTGGTTAGGGTGAATTGAAAAATTGAAATTATCATAATTGTTGAATATGATTGTCAAGTTTACTTAATCATACTTTGTTTTGCTCGAGGACTAGCAAAAACTTAGGTTTGAGGGTGTGATAACTTCGCAAAATGTAGTTATTTGTGCCCTATATCTATGCTTCATAGATTGCTTAGTCTTTGTATTTATGCATATTTAGAAGGTTTTAGGTTTATATTTGTCAAATGCAATTTGGACATCTTCTTATATGATCTTGAGCAAATTGTGCATATTCTTAAATGATTAAGTGGATTTACAACTTATATTTGACTTAGTGATTTCTCTAATGTAGGATTGGCTCAAAAGAGATGAATTGAAGTAAACTAAGGCCCAACATTGGAGGAGAAAGCCAAGGAAGCATTCCAGCAAAGCATGTTGCAGCGATGGGTATGTCACGTCATGGCGCAAAGAAGTGCATGCCGTGGCATGAGGCGCAAAATTGAGCCTATAAATAGATTTTTATCAGATTTTCTAAGGATGGCCATTTAAGGTTAGAGAAGCTGCGCTAGGTCTTCATTTCTAAGGCTGAAAGATATTAAGGGAGTCAAGGTTGGAGGCTATCTTCCTCATGGAGGGAGATTCAAGCATCATTGGCAATATCCATAAGCCTTTCCTCATTTCTCCCTTTTCTCTTTTCTCTTCCATTATCTTGAACATGTATTTTGTGACTTTATTTTCGTGTTCAATGATGTAGCAGCTGTTTTAGGGAATACTTTGAATCCATTTTTTGAACATTAATGATTTTGCTCTCCTCTGAGTTTGTATGGATGTATGATTTTGTTCAATCATATTGTTCTTAATGCTCTTGAATGCCTGATCATCATTTAAGCTGATTTGATAAAATCTAATGAGCCTAGACATAGGACTTTGGGTTTGAGATCATATGTACAATTAATGCATGTTCGATTCCATTCCAATGGCGGGATGAGTTAATTCGCTAATGGGATAGAAATATACCTCTTAGTCATGCATAGCGTGTGTTTGAGAATAGATCTTAATGAGCAGAGTTTGCGCTAGTTATTATGGAAACATAGTGGATTAGGTAAATGAAGCCATGATTGATTGACCCCTAGACATAGGCTTTCAACTAATGAAGATTCTCAAGCTAACCTAATCATTACATTCATATTTATAAAGAGGATTGCATTCATATTTATTTGCACCCGTACTAAAGTGTGATTCAATCTCCTATGCATAAAACCTTACAATAGAGTCCACCAGACTTTTCACGATGCATGATGACTTAATGCATATTCATATATGTTCAATAACCATATACTTTTCCATAAACATGCCATGAGTGGCCAATTTCATTATCAATAGATTCTTGGTCCCACTTATGGACCCACAACAATACATTATCAAGTTCTCAAATGTGCGAACATTCCTTTAAGATTCATTATGAGATTTTATTCTAATTCAACATTTCTTTTAAAGTCTTTCTCTAGAGGAATTCTCTTGTATTTTTATCTAATCTTTGTTACTCAAATTAAGCAAGTTCTTTACTCAATTTTAAACCTACTTCACTTAGGGAAATTTTAACCTAAGTTACCTAACATCTTACTTTCACTCATGTTTTTCCCTTGGTCAAATTTATTCTAAGTTATAGAACTAAATCTTATTCTTTGTTCTTTCCATTTTGTGAATTCTTAATTAACCTCTTATTGACTAATTAGCTAAGTTTCCATTTTAATACATAATCTTGTCCATGTTATCCCTAAGAGGCCGTGAGCCTTAAGAGACTAGGGGTTCCATAACTTTTTCCTCTTCTCACTAATTACTCATAATCAAGGATCTTAATTCCCAATTATTACACAAGCTTTCATTTTGAACCCATATTTGGGCCATTTGGCCGTAAGCCTCCAAACAAGAGTGTAAGAACTTTTGCTTTCCATCCATATTTCCAATGCATTAAGAACAATCCAAAGTCATCAAAATATAAAAATACAACTAAGAATTTTCGTATAAGATTATAAATCAATACAAAACCATACATCAAAGAGAGTAACCCTAACATAGGTTTCTCACAACCAACACATAAACAAACTCCTCACTACCAAGAGAGGTTGAAATGGATGATCTCCCTCTTACTAAGAAATAACAAGAAAAACAAACTCATTTTTCCTCTTGAAATTCGTCCTCCACCAACACAAAAACCCTAGGACATTCAAACTCACAAAATCAACAATCAAAGCTTGAAAAAGGAATCCTTGATCACCAAGGTGACCAATGATCACGAAAATGAGAAGAGAAAATGGGAAAGTCATGAACTTTACCTTAAAGTTTCAAACTTTAGAGCTTTGTGGAAGAAGATGAAAATGATGGTTTCAAGAGGTGGTCACAAAAGAGAAAATGTTCTAGATGATGAGAAGATGTAAGAAATGAGGTTGGTTGAGTGAAAAAGCTTGAAGAGCCAAAAATTAGTGTCTTGGCCGTGGAAGAGAGGAGAGAGTGGAGATGAAAAGTTGAGTTCTTTGAAGATGATTTCAACAAGAAGGAAAGTCTTCAAAGGGAGAACTAGATCCAAGCAAAATGGTTACTTGAAATCAAGCATCCGTGGTGAGAAATGGTGTGGGGTTGCCGTGGAGGAGAGGAGGAGAGGAAAAGGAGAAAATTTTGAGAGAAAATTAGAAAAGAGAGAAAATGGAGAGAGAAAGTGATATAAAAGTGTTTAGGGTTTTTGAAATGAGAAAGGATGGATGACATAAGTGGAAATGTGACAAAATTTGTCACATTTCCTTCCACTTGGCCATGGCGTTGCATAAGAGAGGGGAAAGGAAGCTTCCTTTAGAAACTTGGGCAAAGCTTCCTTGAGAAGCTTTGTACAAAGTCAACATGATGTGACATAAAGTTGACACTTTTGAAAAGATGATAAGTATTTTACTATAAGTTATTATCCAATGGATAAATATTACAGATAAAAAAAATTAGTATTTATTGTCCAACGAATAATAAAATGTACAATGATTTTTATTTATCAGATAAAAATTTTAAAAAATGCAAACCTCGTAAACTATGTCTAGCCTTGGATTTAGTAAGATCCTCTGTCATCGTTTCCACAGTTCAAGGTTTTTCAGCCTCGTGGAAATTATTTTATTTTCCCAGCTCTGCTCAGTGCATACACAAATCAAGGAATATATTAAAATAATCAACATTTCTGGAAAAATCCACAAAAAATTCACAAAAATCATAAATATTATAAAATGATTATTTATTATGAAATAAATAATTTTTGAGATGTTACAACTCTCTCCTTCTAAAAAGAAATTTCGTCCTCGAAATTTTCATACCTTAGAATAGATATGGATGTTGTTCCTTCATCTTGTCTTCTAACTACCACGTTGCATCTCCGGTCATGTCATTCCAGATTACTTTCACCAACGGAATTTCTTTCCCTCAGAGTCACTTCACCCCCATATCTTCGATCTTTATAGGAAGTGCCTTATAGGTCAAATTTTCTTTTAGTTGTACTGTATCAGGTGTTATGACATGGTTTGGGCCAGGAATACATTTTTGCAATTACGATACATGAAAGACATTGTGAAGGTTAGAAAGAAAAAGTGGTAAGGCTACTTGGTAAGCTAATGGACCTATCTGATGAAGAATTTGATAAGGTTCAATAAATTTAAGATTGAGTTTTCTAGATTTAAGAATTCGGCCGACCCCAGTTGTAGGTGTGACTTTCAAAAACACATGCTCGCCTTCGTCAAACTCAAGAGGCTTTCTCCTTTTGTTCACGTAGCTTTTCTATCTACTCTGGGCAGTCCTCATCTTTTCCTAAATCATTTTGACTATTTTAGTCATTTACTGTATAAGATCAGGCCCAATAGTAAGATGCTCTCTATCCTGGTACCAACACAAAGGTTTTTTGCACCGTCGTTCATATAGAGCCTCATAGGGTGACATCCCTATGCTCGAATAAAAACTGTTGTTGTAGGTGAACTCTACCAATGGTAAAACTTTATCCTAACTTCCAATTTGTTCTAAAGCGCAGGCTCTAAGCAAATCTTCCAATGATTGAATCGTCCTTTTCGATTGACCATCGGTTTGAGGATAGTAGGAAGAACTCAAACGAAGCTTCATTCCCATCGCTTCTTGAAGATTTAGCCAAAATCTTAATGTGAACCTCAGATCTCTATCGAAAACAATACTGGAAGGCACACCATGCAGTCTAATGATCTTACCAATATACTGTTGGGTTAACTTCTCCGGTGAATACCTTATGTTGATTGGTAAGAAATGTGTTGACTTCGTGAGTCAATCAACAATTATCCATATTGAATCATAACCCTTTTTTTGGTCTTTGGTAACCCAACCACAAAATCCATCGTAATACTATCCCACTTCCATTCGGGAATAGCTAAGGGTTGCAACATTCCTGATGGTCTCTGGTGTTCAACCTTTGTTTTTTGACAAACCAGACAAGACGATACATATCTGGCAATATCTTTCTTCATTTTGTGCCACCAAAATAACTGTTTCAGGTCTTGGTACATCTTGGTCATTCCCGGATGCATACTCAACTTGCTCATGTGAGCGTGTTCAAGAATAAACTCTCTAAGTTCTTGATCCTTGGGTACACAAACTCTACCTCTGAACCTTAGGATTCCATCAGTTCCTTCCTCTACTGTTGTCACATTGCCTTGCTTCATTAGCTCCCTTTCTTTTTGCAAAAACTTGCTAACTTTCTGTTTCTCTCGAATTTCTTCCATTATGTCACTTGAAATAGTGACTGTATTCATACAAATCTTCCCCAGTGCCAATTCCACAAAGGACTATACATCCCTGAATTGCTCTATCAAATCCTTCTCCTTGACCATCATAGCAGAGATACAGAGCATCTTCCTACTTAAAGCGTCTGCCACGACATTTGCCTTTTTGGGGTGATATTGAGTTGAAAATCATAATATTTTAGAAATTCCAACCACTTTCGCTGCCTCATGTTCAACTCTTTTTGGTCATATAGGTATTTCAGACTTTTGTGATCACTAAAGACGTTGAACGTCGTCTCATACAAAAAGTGTCTCCATATCGTCAAAGCAAACACCACGGCAGCTAACTCTAGGTTATGTGTAGGGTAATTCTTTTCATGCACTCTCAAGTGCCTTGGAGCATACGCCACCACCTTCCTATCTTGCATGAGCACACATCCTAGGCCTTGGTGTGAAGCATCATAATACACCTCAAAGGGTTCATTGGGATCAGGTAGGACTAAAACTAGTGTTGTAGTCAATCGTTTCTTCAACTCTTGGAAACTTTCTTCACAAGCATCGGTCCACTCAAAAGCTTGGTTCTTCCTCATGAGCTGAGTGAGAGGTCTCATTCTTTTAGAAAATCCTTCAATGAATCTTCGATAATATCCAGCTAACCCCACAAAGCTTTGAATCTCAGTCATGGTCTTTGGCCTTTCCCATTGTAGAACTACTTCGACCTTCGACGGATCCACTGCAATTCCATCCTTTGAGATCACATGACCCAAAAACTTGACTTCTTCCAGCCAAAATTCACACTTTGACAACTTGGCATATAGCTTCTTCTCTTTCAGGATCTAGAGAACTGTACTGAGATGTTCAACATGTTCCTCCTGATTTCGAGAATAGATTAGAATGTCATCGATAAAAACGACGACAAATATGTCTAGGTAAGGACGAAAAATTCTATTCATATAATCCATGAATATGGTAGGTGCATTCGTTACTCCAAACAACATCACGAGATACTCATAGTGCCCGTAACGTGTACGAAAAGTCGTCTTAGGAATATCCTCAGCCTTCACTTTGATCTGATGATAGCCAGAATGTAGATCTATCTTTGAGAAGACTACAGCTCCCTTCAGTTGATCCATTAAATCATCTATCCTCAGAAGTGGATACCTATTCTTATTTGTTACCTTGTTTAGCTGACGATAATCTACACACAATCGCGAAGTTTCATCCTTTTTCTTGACTAATAACACTGGCGCTCCCTAGGGTGACACACTGGGTCTGACAAACTGCTTTTCCAGAAGCTCTACCAACTGCTTCTTAAGTTCAACCAATTTTGATGGTGACATCCTGTACGACACTATGGATACAGGACTAGATCCAGGTACAAGATCAATGATAACTCTACCTCCTGCTCCGGCGGTAGACCAGGTACATCCTCAGGAAAGACTTCAGGAATTAACTACCGGAATAGCATTCATATCTACCTCACTCTCGACTTCTAAGGAAAACAAAAGCATGTATCCCTGAGCTCTTTCTCTTAAGAAAGCTTTTACTTGGTTGGCCGTAAAAATCTAGAAACCTCAGACTTTGGAAAAACTATAGTTTTATTGGAACAATCTAACAGGATATGGTTAGAAGATAACCAATCCATTCATAGGATTACGTCTATTTGGGAAAGAGGTAAACAAATCAAATTAACAAAAAAGAGTCGACCTTCAATAGATAAAGGATAATTCAAACAGACTTTGGTAGTAACAATAGGCTTAGTAGTAGGGGTAGAAACACTCAAATCAAAAGGCAAAGAAGACACAGGCAAACCTAGTCGATGCACACAGTCATAAACAATAAAAGAGTGGGTTCCCCCAAAGTCATACAGTACAGATAAAAGAATACCTCCTATGGTGCCATCTCCCTTTATCAGATCATTAGACTGGGAGGCTTCAGCTCCACTCATCGTGTAAACTCGGCCTCCTCACTGAGGCTTTGCAGCTCGTGCATTGTTGACAGAAGGTTCCGCGTCAGTTTGGTTGCAGTCTCGGGAGATATGTCCAAGCTTCCCGCATCTAAAGCAGATAATTCCTTTGATTGTGCACTCCTTCGTCAGGTGATCCTTTCTGCACTTCATACACTTTGGCGTAGACATCATAGTCTGACTAACTCGATTTCCACCAGGACCTCCACTGGGATCTCTACCAGGTGAATATTGATGACTTCCCAATGGTCGGGAATAAGGTTTCTTCTGTCGTATTATTGCCACCCCCTCTTTAGAACCTAGCAGGCCCAAAGTTGCGATTCCTCATGTCTCTCGACTAATCGAGCTCATCAATCCTTCTACACTTGTCTAGCAAGGCTGGGAATTAGTCAATTCCCAAAGGCAATATTACTCTCTTCAAATCATCCTCAGTCCTTCTTCAAATTTGCGGCACTTCCATTCCTTGTTAGGTTGGAGCTAGAAATACCATGAAAACTTGGACAAGCTTTCGAATCTCGCAACATATTCGTTGATCGTCATGTTTCCTTGCTTCAGGCCGAGAAATTCCATTTCCTTAGCATGTCTCGCACTTGCAGGAAAGTACTTTTCTAGAAACTTGTTCTTGAATACCTCCCATGTAATTGCTACTCCCTCAGCTTCCATCAATCTCTACACCACATTCCACCAATCTTTTGCATTTTCGACCAGCATGAAAGTAGCATAGGTTACTCTCCGATCATCAGCACAACCCATGCCCCGAAATATCTTTTTCAGTTCCTTGATCCAAAGATTAGCCTTCTCCAGATCGAACTCTCCTTGAAATTGAGGTGGGTTGTTGCAGCGAAATTTTGATAAGTTCTGGGCATCTTCCATCGCCTCTTATTATTGTGCACCTCTTTCACCTTGTTATGCAATAACATCTGCAATTCGTTGCATGGCCTCAACCACTGCAGCAATACCTCCTCCGTGAGCCATCACTCTTTGTCAAATTTAGGCTGAGCAAAACATAAGAAAAGTTAGATGCAACCTTTGGGAAACTAAACACAGAGAATCACACAACACAAAGAAGATAGACCTAACCACAAAGACCTAAAAGAAAACTTAAACTGGGGCTCTGATACCAAACTAGTGTGACGTCCCTTTTTAGAAAGGGACCGTCACACCAAACCACGGACGGAAAACAAAATATAAAATTAAGACCCAGTTCATTTACATGTAGATAATAGCCTATTCATTTATAAGCATATAATAATTTAGGGATTTTTTTTTTGTAAGAGGATAAAACATAATTACAATAGAAATTGACATGATGACTAACCATACATTTATAAATCAAATATATATATATATATATATATATATATATATATATATATATATATATATATATATATATATATATATATATATATATATATATATATATACGTGTTTAAATACATTAACAGTTAAACAAAGGAAGCAGAAGCTTTACATGTCCCAAAAGAAATATACACATTACAGCCCACCAAAAAGACAAAACATCAAGCCCCAAAAGTGATATACAGCCAACCACCCAAAAAGAGTCAAGCCTCCATCAACAACTAAGAAGGAGCCTTAGATGGGTCTTCGTCAGGGTCTTCCTCAGAAGAGGAAATCCTTATAGGAGCGACTGACCTATGAGCGGGAGCTCGTGTAGAGGACAGAAACGAATCTGAATCCTCATGTGAGGTATACACACGTTCACCCAACACTTCCCGCACAGGCATGTAGAACTCCAACCAAACATGAAAATAAAAAAAAAAAACATAAGGGGATCATAATGACCACATGCTAGAGACATAGTCACGTCTCCAACATAAACAAAATGCTCAGTGTCGAAATTCATATGCTAGCTATCACCACCTCTATGGAACCTCAACCTAGCATACCCCAAAAAGCCTCACCGAGATGCCATCACAGAGCATGAGACTAGTTTGACCAAAAACTAGGAAACTTAGGCTCATCCACGCCTTGGTCTTTATGGAAATACAAATATATACAAATCGAGTAACAATGCAAAGATGTGAGATATCCATTATCATTACCAGTTATGGCAATAAAGAAGCATAAATGGCGTATAACACCAAACAGTGCAATAAAACAGTAAACAATATCAAGATTAATTAATGATCAATTTAAAAATTCAGGAAGCCATAACATCATAAAAGAAACATCTTCATAACCATATAAATGTAATCCAGATGAATATGACAACATACCATGTACATGCACAAAGTACTAAAACCCTACTCCATGGAACTAAAATACATTAAAAAGAATGATCGAGGAGACGTGTCTGTATATCATCAGCCTCAAATCAAGCGCTTCAATCTCAATAAAATTGTGCAACATGGACAGAGTCTCGGTCTGGATCGTCAGTGCGTTTGCATCGGTCTGTCCCATGGTACAAAGGAGCTACCAACTGCCCATTGCGAGATACTCGCACCCTAACGTCCCCAAGGTCAACGAGTGACCTACACTCGTCTATTCGCACCCACACTAAGGTGTGATTCAATCTCCTAGGCATAAAGCCTTATAATAGAGTCCACCGGACTTTCCATAATGCATGATGACTCAATGCATATTCATATTTGTTCAATCAATAACTATATACTTTTCCATAAACATGTCACGAGTGGCCAATTTCATTATCAACAGATTCTTGGTCCCACTTATAGACCCACAACAACACATTATCAAGTTCTCAAATGTGAGAACATTCCTTTAGGATTCATTATGAGATTTCATTCTAATTCAACATTTCTTATAAAGTCTTTCTTTAGATGAATTCTCTTGTATTTTTATCTAATCTTTATTACTCAAATTAAGCAAGTTCTTTACTCAATTTTAAACCTACTTCACTTAGGGAAATTTTAACCTAAGTTACCTAACATCTTACTTTCACTCATGTTCTTCCCTTGGTCAAATTTATTCTAAGTTATAGAACGAAATCCTATCCTTTGTTCTTTCCATTTTATGAATTCTTAATTAACTTCTAATTGACAAATTAGCTTAGTTTCCATTTTAATTTATAATTTTGTCCATGTTATCCCTAAGAGGCCGTGACCCTCAAGAGACTAGGGGTTCCATAACTTTTTCCTCATCTAACCAATTACTCATCATCAAGGATCTTATTTCCCAATTATTACATAAGCTTTCATTTTGAACCCATATTTGGCACATTTGGCCATGAGCCTCCAAACAAAAGGGCAAGAACTTTTGCTTTCCATCCATATTTCCAATGCATCAAGAACAATCCAAAGTCATCAAAATATACAAATACAACCAAGAATTTTCATATAAGATTATAAATCAATACAAAACCATACATCAAAGAGATTAACCCTAACATAGGTTTCTCACAACTAACACATAAACAAAATCCTTACTACCAAGAGAGGTTGAAGTGGATGATCTGCCTCTTACCAAGAAAAATAACAAGAAAAACAAGCTCTTTTTTCCTCTTGAAATTCGTCCTCCACCAACACAAAAACCCTAGGACATTCAAACTCACAAAATCAATAATCAAAGCTTGAAAAAGGAATCCTTGATCGCCAAGGTGACCAAGGATCACAAAAATGAGAAGAGAAAATGGGAAAGTCATGAACTTTACCTCAAAGTTTTAAACTTTAGAGCTTTGTGGAATAAGATGAAAATGGTGGATTCAAGAGGTGGTCACAAAATGAAAAATGTTCTAGATGATGAGAAGATGTAAGAAATAAGGTTAGTTGAGTGAAAAAACTTGGAAGGCCAAAAATGGGTGTCTTGGTCGTGGAAGAGAGGAGAGAATGAAGAGGAAAAGTTGAGTTCTTTGAAGATGATTTCAACAAGAAGGAAAATCTTCAAAGGGAGAAGTGGTTCCAAGCAAAATGGTTGCTTGAAATCAAGTATCCATGGTGAGAAATGGTGTGGGGCTGTTGTGGAGGAGAGGAGGAGAGGAAGAGGAGAAAAGTTTGAGAGAAAGTGAGAGAAGAGAAAAAATGGAGAAAGAAAGTGATAGAAAAGTGTTTAGGGTTTTTGAAATGAGAAATGATGGATGGCATTAGTGGAAATGTGACAAAATTTCCCTCCACTTGGCCTTGGAGTTGCATGGGAGAGGGGGAAGGAAGCTTCCTCTAGAAGCTTGGGCAAAGCTTCCTCTAGAAGCTTTGTACAAAGCTTCCTTGAGAAGCTTTGTACAAAGCTTCCTTGAGAAGCTTTGTTAGCTTTTTGTAAAAGTCAACATAATGTGACATAAAGTTGATACTCTTGAAAAGATGATAAGTAGTTTACTACAAGCTATTATCCAATGGACAAATATTACAGATAACAAAAATCAGTATTTAATGCCCAACGGATAATAAAATGTACAACGATTTTTATTTATCAGATAAAAATCTCAAAAAATGTAAACTTCGTAAACTGTGCTTGACCTCGGGTTTAGTAAGATCCCCCATCGATGTTTCAATAGTTCAAGATTTTCCATCCTTAGGGAAAAATATTTCATTTTCCTGGCTCTGCTCTGCATGCACACAAATCAAGAAATATATTAAAATAATCAACATTTTCGAAAAAAATCCACAAAAATTCACAAAAATCACAAATATTATAAAATGATTATTTATCATGAAACAAACAATTTTCAGGGTGTTACAGGAACGATATCTTACTCATCATTTTTATTACTTGAACATGAACTTGCGGTACACAAAAGGTTTAAACAATGGTCTTTGAGGCTAATTGAATATATTAAGAGAGCTATTCGATTGGCACCGTTCAGTAAGACTGACTAGCATTAATTGGGTAGACTACGTGTGCTATTCGAATAAGAGAGATTTCATTTTTTATTGAAATATAATGTTAGCTTTTCAAGCAATAGTTCAGAATGACTCATTTTCGATGGTGATTAAATAAATGGAGAACTATATGAATAGACCATTTTAGAATTGTAAGTTAGGATAACCGATTAGACAAAGGGAGCTATTCGATTGACGTAGTTTTGATTAGTCGAAACGGGCAAAGAAAGGCTTATTTTTGATTGATCGAAATAGGCAAAATGGTTTTTCAATGCCATTCAAGAGAACAATTGAGGGTCCCTACAACTAGCCTCAAGTGGAACAAAAGTTACAAGTTTTCACAAAAGGAAGAGAGGGGATGATAGGTATAAGAGGGGTTCTTCTAGACCTAGTTATCCTTAAGATAAAGGAAAGTAAGTTTAGGTAGAAGCAGGGAGCAGTGCCTAACCTCAAACCTTAAGTTAGAGTAAGAGTTTATACTCTGAGTAGTAAGGAGGCGGTCAAACTCCCGATCTTATACGAGGTAAGGACATAGTTAAAGTTGATATCTAGGTTGTATTGTATGATTCACGAATATCTTACTTCTTGATTTCAAATGAATATGTGAAGAGATTAGATTTACCTATGTTTGAGTTTCCTATGTTTTATCCTTGTCTATGCCAACAGGAAAGCTAGTCACAACTTCCTTTGTAAGTTTACGTTGTTGAGTGTAGATAGAAGGTAAGATTTCCTTTGTGAATTTTATTAGTTTATCTCTTCTTAACATGGACATTAGACTAGGCATGGTTTTGTTTGTTAGCAGACCATGTTGCTTTGAATTGATCAAATAAGACTTTAAGGTTTATATATGATGATTCTTTTATGCCTAATTCTTTAGAGTCTATGTTTTAAGAGTTAAACAAGTGAACAACTTCTTAGTAGAGGGGACTTAAGAATATGTTTTTTTCTTTCTCCTTATATGGAAAGTTGAGCATGTCTTAGGGAATATACATGTGATAAAAGGACATCCAGAAGTATTTCTTAGGAAAATAATCGAGTTACACCTAAAAGAGAAGTAGAACTCACTATAGGTTTAGTACAAGTTACTTTAGTATATGGGTTTTAGATTCAGTAAGTTATTCTTACAGAATAAAGAACATTTAAGGCTGAGTTAGATATAACTACGGGAAGTGAAGTCCTCTTAAGTCTGAAATCATATCTGATATGAGATAAAGAAGATGGATGGAATTCTTAAAGGATCATGACTTTGAGTTATAGTATCATCCAGGTAAAGTCAATGTGTAACACCCTCCCTTGGGAATTACATTTCAAACTAAAACTTTTAAAGCTAAAACCAAGTCATAAATAATTTAATATTGTAATATACGGGTTGTAAAATTTCTTGTCGCGGATAACATAAACTTAACAAAATATAGAGAACACAAGACATAGTAAACTGAATAATACACATCTTATATATATAACATAAATTTGTGATAACATAAATACATAAAACTTACCTACTCAAAAGTATATGTACAACTACAATAACAAAACCTAATCTGGCCCAAGCCTAAACACCTGGAGGGAAGTGTCCTCCACTGGATCCTCCTCGGAATCCCTAATAGACAAATTCCCTAGTCAGGGCAAGTCTCGACGGATGGGAGTCCAGGACGATACCTTAGAATCCTCCCTAGGAGTATAATGAAGATCACCATATAACTCCCTGACAGGCATATAAAACTCCAGATATACAGTAGTATTAAAAGAAAAAGTAGCAACCCCATAGCGGGTCCTACTCAAAGAGAGGGTAACATCCCAAAAATACTCAATACGCTCAGTGTCCAGATGGACGCGCCATGCATCGGTGCCTCCATGGAATTGCACCCTAACGAAACCCAGAAAATCCTGCCTTGCCGCCATCACAGTCTTCATAGAACATAAATATAAAACAGTACAAACAAGATAATATAATAAAAAGGTGAGATCCCTTACATCACATTCTAATATGACAGTAAAGAAATAATAACAACAATAATGCCATTTAGTACAGAATTAACAATTACAGTCATGATATCAATTAATAAATAATTCAATGAATGTATATCACAACAACATGTCTACTGACTATGCATATGCACAATGGACCGACCCCTACTCCTTGGAGCTAAAACCAATATCAGAGAGAGAATGATCGGGAGATATGTTCGTATATCATTAGCCTCAATTCAAGTGCTACAACTTTCAAAGCGTATGCATCATGGCTTATACAAGACATCTTACACTAGATCGTGAATAGGAATAGTATCTCGTCGAGATCGTCAAAGCGTTTGCATCAGAAACCACGGCACAGTAGAGCTACTAACTGGCCACTTGTGGAACTATAGTGCCCCGACGTCCCTAAGATCAGTCATTGACCTTCACTATGCAATTCGCACCCACACTAAGGTGTAAATTCAATTTCCTAGGCATATAACCTTAACAAACAAAGTCCTCACGACTTTCACAATGCATGATCAAATAACTCAATGAATCAATAATTATTAACAACGTGATTCCCACGAAATCAAACCACCACTAGGCTAAACTGTCTATTGACGTCTTCGGGTCCAGTACGTCGGCCTGACAACAATTTGTTATTTTTCTCAATTATGAAGTATTTTTATTGCGTTTTCACAATCGCATAACATTTTTATGTCATTTTTGCGTAAAAATTTTCAAACATTTTCTTAATTGTGTAACTCAAAAATCAACGTTTTTAAATCGCGCAAGGTTTTATCAATACTTTTTAATTGTGTAAAACATTTATTGTCATTCTAAGCTTAATTTTGAGACTTTTCATGTTTAATATAAAATTTGAACCTTAATTCCATTGTTTACTTACCAAATCTCCTCTAAGTGACATTTTCTAATGTTTTTCACAAAATCTACGTTATTTTGATTTAATCAAATGTTTCAAAAATCCTTTTCCATTACCTTTACTAAAAACTTTCTTTAAACAAAATACTTTAAATTTTTAAACCATCTTTCAAACTTATTTCCATTATCATAGCCGAAAATCAATTTTTTTCAAATGATAAAATTTTGTTCATCTCCTCTTTCAACTTATAAATCCTTAAATCATATTCTTGTCATCTAATTATCTAGGTTCACAATCAGTAAAATATTTTTGCCTTGAATACCCCATCTTAGGCTAAATGGTTGTGACCCATGTATGGTCATTGGGACCAAAATTTTACCATTCGCACATGATTCAAAGCATGTAAAATATTCCAATCATCAATTTCTATCATAGAAATTTCATGCATACTATCAAAGTCATCTAATCACATATAGCCAACAAGCATAAACCATTAAATTCACACAATCAAGTGAATAAATCCTCACATGAATTTTTCACCAACAACCACAAATTCCATTTCTCGCCACCAAGTTGGTCGATGAGGTTAATCTCCCTCTTATCTTAGATGATGATCAAGAAGCTCCTTAGTTGCCTTCTTGGAGTAAACTTCCACCATCAAATAGGTCTTTAAAAGAAATTAAGTGTATAAATATTAAAATCTAAGATTTGAAATAAGATAACCATGGATCAAGATTATGGTCTAGAACGTGAAAATAAAATTAGAAGTGAAGATCAAGAACTTCACCTAAAAACCTTCAAACTTAAGCTTGGAGAAAATGATTGAAGATGGAATAATTTGAAGAAGATCACAACATGAAAGTGTCTCCAAATGGTGTCTAGATCCAAGATATATGGTTGATTTGGATTGAACAAGATTGGAGAGTAATAGTGATATGTTGGCCGAATATTGCTAAGGAGAAAAATGAGAGAATTTGGTATTTTGTTTCTTAAAAAAAACATAAGATGAACTTAAGAGAGATTAAATATCCATTTTGTCTTCTAAGCTTGTCCTACAAGCTCCCTTGGCCATGTACACCTAAGGGTGTTGGGTTGGCCAAACTTCTCCTCCAAGTTTCTCTTCAAGCTTGTCTTCGAAGCTTATTTCCCATTGGTTCAAAATTATGAGTCATAGCCACAAAGCTTGACTTCCTTCAAGCTTGCCTTGGAAGCTTGCTTCCCATTGGTTCAACAACAAAGTGAATCATAAGTGGTGATGACTAGGCTCATGACTAATCATCTAACTAGATATTTACCGATAGATATTAACCAATGGACAAAGGTTACTGCTAGTAAAATTGGTGTTTATTATCCAATCGATAATAAAATGTACCTAGATTTCATCTGTTGGATAAAATCTCAAAAAAAAAAAATTTTGAAATCTGTTTCCGGTTTCAGGTTTAGTTAACTCCTCCGGCTCCGTGTTAATAATCAAAAATTTTTTTGGCCTGAAAATATTTTATTTTTTCGGCACCGCCTCAAACACACATAAAGTCCAAAAATAATAATAAAATAAATTAAATAATTCATAAAAATTATAAAAATCATAAAAATCATAAAAATAAATTTCAGGGTGTTACACAATGCAGTGGCCGATGCACTAAGGAGGAAATCTCTACATGTATCCCAGATGATGGTCCAAGAGAGTGAACTTCTTGAGAGTTTCAGGAATTTGAGTCTCGCAGTTACTATGATGCCACATAGTCTCGTAATGAGTAGAGTGGGCATAGTAAATGACTTAATGACTCAGATTTTAGAAACTTAAAAGAAGGATGAGACTCTAAGGGATATCAGTGAGTAAATCTTCTTAGGAAGTCCAAAAGAAAGTTGATATGGAAAATAATGGAATGATAAAGTTTAGAGACAGACTTTGTGTTCCAAGAGGGTTAGAAATCACGGAAAAGATTCCAGAGGAAGCTCACAAGAATAGTTATACCATCCACATAGGGGCTACTAAAATATACCAGGATCTTTGGAAAATGTTTTGGTGGCCTAGAATGAAAAAATGACATAGTAGAATATGATTCCAAGTGTCTTCTTTCCAGAATATACTATGGGGTGAAGCTAGCATTGAAGGAGCTTTTTGGGAGTTGGAGTCCCATATAAAGAAAGATTACCCATAGTTGTTGTTTGAGGTAAACAATTTTAGGGACAAAATTTTAAAAAGGAGGGAAAAAATGTGACACCCTCAATAACATGTTAGGCTTGTTTATGATTATAGAGGTAGCCTAATACTTGCTTGACATGCCAGTTTAATTTTGTGACAAACTGAGTTAGTTTAGGCACTTTGCTACAACACAAAAGGTGTAAAGTAGTTTAAAATGACTCAAATAATGACTTTAAATGCTAAGTTAAAGAAAATAAAAATTGATAATTTATTTCTAGGTCACAAATATATGGATGAGGATATAGTTAAAGTTTTAAGATAAACTGAGTTGATATGGTATTTTTAAGTACACTGATTATGTGTTTTAATACCGAATTGGCATGTAACAGATATGAAAAAGTATGAAAATGGTAAAACTAGGATTTAGGTGAATCCTAGGTTTTATTTCAATATCTTTGGAAGTTAGGAAACTTGATTTAGCAAGATCAAAGTATTCTTAAAAGATATAAAGTTTCAACTTAGAAACTTAAGTGCCTTTGTTCCTATCTTTTTAAGCCTTCATTCTTGACTTTTCTTCATTATTTTCTCTCATCTTTAGCGTTTCTATCAGCAGAAACAGAGGAAATAAAATAAAGAGAAAAGGGGAAACGAAAAAGAAAATGAGAGGAATGGAAGACGGAGGAAAAGAGGAAGATCCAAGGCAAGGCAATAGCTTGAAGATCATCATCTACACCAAGAGGTAGGGGTGTTTGCTATCTAGTTCCTTCATCTTCTATTCCTTTCTTCATGTATGATGCATGTGGGTTTGGGATATAAAATGGGTTTTGAGAAGAGTATGATGTTTTCTAAGTGATGAATCTGTCTTCAGAGGTTGAAATGGCATTTTATGACTTATTCCATGTAAGTTTTATGAGTTATGAACCTAGAGAAGTCCATAGGAACCTTTGAGGCACAAAGTGAGAAATGGGTTTTAGGTTAATGGTTGATGCTTAAATCCTTACTTGGATGTGTTAAGATTTATATAGGAAGTTTATGAAATGATTAGAGATCATGATTTATGTTAGAAAATGTAACACCCTAATACTAAAATCTCCATAAATATAACATTTATAATGATAAACAACATTACAATGTCATTACATACATAATAATCTGATAGTATATCCATAATATACACTAGAGTCATTATAGAGAGCCTTATGAAATGCGAAAAACATTAATCATAACAAAATGCTTATATATATATAACATTAGCCTAGGAAAGGCTTAGTGTAATACATAATCTCTTTACATATCAGACTAATATAAATAAATACAAGTCTGATCTAGAAGCAATATAAACTAAAACTATGCTAGTCTTTCAGCTCATTTTTCTTATTACTCTTTGAAGAATTTTCACCTGGATTTATATGATAACATAGTGGGGTGAGAAATAACATTTCTCAATATGAGTAAACCAAAATTAGTCATACATAACATGATAAACAAAATCTTAACACATGTTATAATAAGATATGTTTACATTTCCTGCATGGTTTAACATTAGCCTTTAGATAAACCAAGACAATCATACATACATTCATACTTTCACACTTAGCTCATTTAAAGCCCAAGCATGTTCTACTAGGAACTTTGGCTTCTTGTTCTTACCTGTTGTAAGAAGGAAAATTTGTAACCTCAACTACAAGTAATCCTAGCTCTTGGTTAGGAATACTTGTCCCCTTAGGAACTTCTGACTCATTTCCCTCTAGCTAAATGACAATATAACATCATATTAGGTCACATTCGTAGAAAAACACTACCAATCCATCCTAGCTTACTTGTATCTAATATACCATCTTTGTTGGGAATAACAGAGACATCACGCAGCGAAAGACAGAATTCCCACCAAGGATCTATAAAAAAAAGCCATAATCTGAGTTTTTAAAAATGTTTACCTCTTGAAGCGTGATCAAAACAAGTGACATGAATCACCAACACCGTAACAGTGACAATGTCTTTGTGGTATCCACATGAACAGACTCACGAACGACCAACATCCATAAATAGGAGTCACGCATCTCTCACACAATGCTAGTTGCGAAGAGAAGAGAAGAAACATGTCACTCTCTCACTCACTTACTATAGGTGCGGCTAGGATTCTGTAATGCATACCTCGTAGCCCCTTAGTAATACTATTTATGATAGTGACTGCCTTAAGTGAGTGTGAGCAGTAGTAAGGTAAGTTGTGCAACCCTAGAGTCATCTATTATGAATCTGACCCACGATTGAATCCCAATCCAACTTGGATTCTTATTACTCTAATTTAGTTTACTCTATGTGTGTGACCTTGCAGGTTCTCATAACATTGGCAGCAATATTAAAATCTCATTTTAATATTACAAGCAGTAAGCGATATCTAGTAACACATCGCTGCCACTCAAGTAATGAGAATGTCAATGATCTGATATAACCTTTCCATGACCAATGTTTTCGTGAAATTTAGTCCCTTTGTCCAGATATCTAGATTGAACACAAGGCATGGAATGTATCACCCTTGTATAGTTCAATCCTTCGTTTCTTGATACCTGAGTAAACTTAATAACACCAAATGAGATCGATATCTCATATAGACTCATTTGAGCATGGTCATGCATTTCGCAGTCTCACTCAATCAGATGCCCCAAAGATATCGCTCATGTTATGTAGGAGGGACAAATCCCATCTAGGTCACTCACATCCCTCCGCATGATTTACAGAATGTCCAATAACCGACTTTATAATCACCTTGTTACATATGACGTTTGACAGCATTAAAACACACAACTCCTTATGTAGGAATCGTAGTGATTTCAGGTCAAAGGACCACATACACCATTGCCACTATAAGAATCGCTTATGACACTCACATAACAATTCATGTAGCGTTCTCATGGCAGGTTTATCCAATACATTATTACTCTAATATATACCCATGTGAAGACTTGATATCTCACATCCATGACCCATGTGATGTGGCCATCAGTCTACATACTAGTCTCAATGCATTATTGTTTTCCTAATTAATAATAATACTTGACTAGAGATATTTAAGAATAGTATTTTATCCAATAGGATCTCACGATCAAGTCATCCACTTGATGTCCTACAGCATCAAACTTACTATTCTAAGGACTTTATGTTTATCAAAAGGAACACAATAAATCAAATGCCTCATATATTAAAAAAAGAGCATAATGCAATATATGTAAATATAGACAAAATGTATTGGCCTCTAGGGTATACGCATACACCAACAATCTCCCACTTACACTAGAGCCAATTAGGCATATGTCTAATGCCTAAAGACCTAGTATGACCCTCATGCTTCTGCTGTGCAAAAGGCTTCGTCAGTGGATTAACAATGTTATCATTTGTTGGTACTCTACATATCTTCACATCTCCTCTATCAATGATCTCTCGAATGAGATAGAAGCGCCTAAGTATATGTTTGGATCGCTGGTGAGATCTAGGCTCCTTAACTTGTGCAATGGCTCCATTATTATTACAATAGAGGTCCATTGGGTCCACAATGCTAGGAATAGCGTCAAGTTCAGAAATGAACTTCCTGATCCAAATAGCCTCTTTTGCTGCATTGGAGGCAGTAATATACTCAACTTCTGTGGTAGAATTAGTGACTGTCTCCTGCTTTGAACTTTTCCAGCTCAGAGCCCCACCATTCAGGCAAAAAACATAACTCGATTGTGATCTGGAGTCGTCCATATTGGTTTGGAAGCTAGCATCAGTGTAACCCTTTATAACTAGCTCTTCCTCGGCTCCATATAGCAAGAACAAATCCTTAGTCCTTCTCAAGTACTTAAGGATGTTCTTGACAATAGTCCAGTGACTCTCACTGGGATCAGATTCGTACCTGGTCGTCATGCTCAAAGCATACGAGATATCTGGTTGAGTACATAACATGGCATACATGATAGATCCAATTACAGATGCATATAGAATCTTGCTCATGCGATCCCTCTCATCCTAGGTGGTAGAGGATTGAGCCTTAGTTAGGCTTACACCATGGGACATAGGCAATAGTCCTTTCTTAGATTCATGCATGTTAAATCATTTTAATACTTTGTCTACGTATGTACTCTGACTTAGGCCAAGCAGTCTCTGTGATCTATCTCTATAGATCCTGATACCTAATACATAAGTGGCTTCACCTAAGTCTTTCATAGAAAAACACTTCCCTAATCAAGTCTTTACAGACTATAGGGTAGGAATGTCATTTTCGATGAGTAGTATGTCATCTACATACAACACCAAAAAGACAATTATGCTCCCACTAACTTTCTTGTAGACAGAAGATTCTTCTTCATTCTTGATGAAACCAAACTATTTTATTGTATCATCAAAACGAAGATTCCAGCTTCTGGAAGCTTGCTTCAATCCATAAATAGATCATTGCAACTTGCACACCTTTCCAGCATCCTCTAGAGTGACAAAATCCTCAGGTTGTGTCATGTACACATCCTCGAAAAGATTTCCATTAAAGAAAATAGTTTTGACATCCATTTGCCTGATTTTATAATCATGGTATACTGCAACAACAAGTAAGATTTGAACAGATTTAAGCATTGCAACTGGGGAAAAAGTCTCATTATAGTCTACACCATGAATTTGCTTGAAACATTAACCACTAATTGCGCCTTAAAGGTATACACATTACCATCCATGTTAGTTTTCATTTTGAAAACCCACTTGCATCCAATGGGTTTTACCCCTTCAAGTGGGTCAACTAAGGTCCATACCTAGTTGGCATACATGGATTCCATTTTAAATCTCATAGTCTCAAGCCATTTCTCAGATTCTGGGCCAATAATGGCTTCCTGGTAAGTCACTGGCTCATCTTGATCCATGAGCAATACGTCACCTTATTGGGTCATGAGAAATCCATATCTCTCTGGTTGATGATATATCTTGTTAAACCTACGCAGGTCTTGTGCTACTAGAGCAGGTTGTTGTTCCACAACACTTTGTGGATGCTGCTCTATTTCTAGCATATGTTCGTTGCTACTCTGTGAGCCTTGAACTTCTTCAAGTTCTACTTTTTTTCCACTGATTCCTTTAGAGATAAACTTCTTTTCTAGGAATACATCAGTTTGTGTGACAAATACTTTGCCCTCAGTAGGATTATAGAAATAGTATCCCTTGGTTTCTGTGGGATACCTCACAAAGAAGCATTTATCTGATTTGGGCACAAGCTTATCAAAAACTTGATGTTTAACATAAGCTTCGCAACCCCAAATCTTCATAAAAGACATACTGGGTCATCTCTCAGTCCATATCTCATATGGTGTCTTTTGAGCTATGTTGGATGGAACGCGGTTAAGTGTAAAAGTTGTTGTTAATAAAGCATATCCCCAGAAGGAGCCTGGAAGGTTTGCATGACTCATCATAGATCGAACCATGTCCAACAGGGTCCGGTTCCTCCTTTCAGAAACATCATTTCATTGTGGTGTTCCAGGAAGAGTGAGTTAAGATATTATTCCACACTCTTTCAGATGATCATCAAATTGTTGGCTTAAGTATTCACCACCTTGATTTGATTGAAGGACTTCAATACTCTTGCCAAGTTGGTTTTGTACTTCATTCTTGAATTCCTTGAACTTTTCAAAGGATTCTGATTTATGTTTCATGAGATACACAAACCCATATCTATTGAAATCATTAGTAAATGTAATGAAGTATTTAAAACCACCTTTAGCCAGAATGTTTAGGGGTCCACATACATCACTATGTATGAGACCCAAAAGATCATTAGCCCTTTCACTTTGTCCAATGAATGGGGCCTTAGTCATTTTCCCCAATGAACAAGACTGAATATCTCATATGATTTAAAATCAAATGCGTCCAAGAATCCATCTTTTTGGAGTATGGAGACACGTTTCTCATTTATATGGCCCAAACGACAATGTCAGAGATAAGTTGGGTTCATATCATTTGATTTGAACCTCTTTGTATTTATATTATAAACGGGCATTTCGAGATCAAGGACATAAAGTCCATTACTCAGTTGTACACTACCATAGAAAATATCATTCAAATGAATAGAACAACTTTTGTTCTTTATTATAAAAGTAAAACCTTTTTTGTCTAAACAAGAAATAGAAATTATATTCCTGCTAATAGTAGGCACAAAATAATAGTTTTCTAACTCAATTACAAGCCCAATGTGCAAAGATAACAAATAAGTCCTTACGGCTAAAGCAACAACTTTTGCTCTATTTCCAACTCATAGGTCAGCTTCGCCTTTAGCCAATGGTTTATTGTTCTTTAGATCCTGCACATTTACACAAATGGGAGACCCACATCCAGTATCTAATACCCAAGATGCAGAAGTAGATAAATTGACTTCTATAACAAAAATACCTGAAGTAGAAGTCTCATTTCCCTTCTTTTTCTTAAGCTCCTCCAGTTATTTGGTGCATTTCCTCTTCTAATGTTCGGTCTGACCACAGTGGAAGCAGGTGCCTTCCTTAGCCACTCTGATGAGACCACGGCAAGTGTACCGGATCGTCAAGTAATAAAAACGGTGAGCAATTGGATATCGTTCTCAGGGATCGATGGCCAAGTACCAATTCACGAAGTTAGCTACTATTTAAACCAAGATTTGAATTAAAATGGGTTTCAATAACAATAACAAAATCAAAAGAAACAAAAGCAATGACAATATTTTTGGGTTTTTCTAGTTGGCAATTCATCAAACACTTGGTATGCAAGATGGAAAATAATCAATTAATGAAAGAGTTGGGATCAAGCTTCATTTAATTTCACTTGTTGCATATTAATTGGAATTAATACAAGCTACTATTCCTATTTTGTTATCGAATTCTCTAATTTAATCAAACCCTAATTCCTTAGGTGATTGACCCTTTGTCTCCAATTAAAAATCCTAATTCCTTAGGTGAATCTAAGAGAAAACAAATATTACGATTTAGAATTCAAAGAGGTAACAAGCAAATCAATGACTATTCCTAGCCTAGAGATAAGCAAGGTTCATAATCTCATGACACAAATCATATATCAAATTTCCATTCAACATACAACCCTAAAATCATTCCAATGAGGATCAATCCTTAGAAAGCATTAAGAGAAGAGATCATAAACTCAAAATAGAGATAGCAACTTATATTAATTAAATCCAACATCAATAACAATCAAGATCCATCAAAATCCACCTAATCCCAACAAGGGAGAATTTAGCTAGACATAGAAATAGAAATAGAAACTAAAACAATAGGGAAGAAGATGCAAAACTCCATGGAAGATTGAAGAAAATCTGAGTTCCCACTCTTCTCCTCTTCAAATCCACCGTAGAACTCCCAAATAGGGTTTTTCTCTGCTCCAAAACGGCTCCCCACTCTTCTGTCCACGCAGCTCCCCTCATTTAGGTAAGAAAAGATGAATTTAAACTCTGATATGGGCGCCTAGGCACTGCGTCTGGAGCGCCTAAGCGCTGAACGTCCAAAACGCATTTGCTGTCATGAGCGTGAGCGCCTAGGCGTTTCGTTTTGAGCGCCTAGGCACTTAACATCCAGTGTGTCTCCTTTGAAGCCTTAAGGGCGCTTAGGCGCTCCTTCTGTAGCGCCTGGGCACTAGGTACTCAGCAGACTTGCTCTTGATCTTCCTTGGAGGCTTTAAGTCCTCTCTTCTTGGGTGCTTTACTTTGCCACATTGAGCTTCATCATATTTCTCTTGGTGCCTGCAATCAAAACAATGATAAATGAGCTAAAACACCCATAATTCTAATCAAAATGAACTAAATCTAATAAACTAAGATGGATCAACTAAAAAGACAAAATAAAATTGTTTTAAGGTCAAAACAACGTCAAAAGTTGGGCTTAAGCGGTGAAATCCCCTAAAAAGGCTTTGGAAAAATAGATAATCTAGCAGATTATCACACTCCTCCTGTAGGTTTCAATCTAGAAGTGTTGGGCTTGGATTTCTCCTTACCCTTCCCTTCCATTTGTCCTTGGGCTTTTTCAATTAGTTTTTGCCCTTAGCCTTTTGGACCATCATGATGGCCTTTCCTTTTCCCTTATTAATGTTCTGCTCAGCAGTTGTCAACATGCTTAGCATCTTTGATAGAGATTTGTCAATTTCATTCATATTATAGTTCATGACAAATTGACTGAAACTTTCCGGCAACGATTGCTACAACATCCCGAAAATTAATAATTTTATGACAAATATTCGTTTTATAATATTTGTGATTTTTTGGAATTTTTATGGATTTTTCTAAGGATGCAAAATATTTTAATATTATTCCTCATTTTACATGCACATTGGGCAGAGTCGAGAAAATGACTGTAATGCTCCGAAAGTTGAAAACTTTTATGACAAATATTCGTTTTATAATATTTGTGATTTTCTTGAATTTTTTCAGAAATGTTGAATATTTTAATATATTTCTCATTTTACGTGCGCACTAAGCGGAGTCGGGAAAATGAGATATTTTCTTCTAGAACGTTGAACTATGGAAACATTGTCGGGGGATCTTACTAAACCTGAGGTCGAACATAGTTTACGAGGTTTTACGTTTTTCAAGAAATATTGACAGATAAAATAATGAAATGCTGTGTAAAATTCATTCGTTAGATAAATTAATACTGACTTCTGTCAACTGTAACTATTATCCATTGGATAATAGCATGTAGTAAAAATCCTATTACTTTATTCTAATGCAATTCACTTTATGTCAAATCAAATCTACTTTAATTCAAATTTGTGTACTTTCATCAAAGCTTCTTTGAGAAGCTTTGACTACCAAATGACCAAGACACCCTTGGCTTGTTGGAGAAGCCTCTCCACCCCTCCCTCACACTCTCATTGTTGTGGACTTAGGGGCATGATGGGGAAGCAATTTTGCTTTACACACTTAACCAAAACACACCCAAAATATCTCATTTCAAACCTATTCACTTCTCTCTCTAAACTCCATCATCTTCATTTTCTCCTCCCTCTCTCTACACCTCCACCATAGCTACGAAAATGGCAGCCCCTCTTGGCCATAGATCTTCATCTTTTTCTTCATCAAGACCATTTCTATGCTCACCTCATCTTTCTCTACATCTTTCCTTTAGAAAGTTCCTTCAAAAATCCAACCTTTCTTCCTTCTCTTCCTCCCCCCTCCCCTTGGCTACGAAAATTCCAGCCACCATCTCCATTGTTTCCCTTCACTTTTCTCTTCATAAACACCATTTCTAGACTCCTCTCAACCTTCTCTACAACTTCTATTTGAAGGGTTTTCTTCAAAAACCCATTTTTCCTCCATTGTCATCTAAGGCAAAGCTTCTAACTTTGAGGTAAAGCTTCCACTTTTCTTCCTCCTTTTCTTTAATTTCGTGATCTAGGGTCTCAATGGAGACCAAAGATCCATTCTTTTCAACTATTAATGTTGATTCTTGATGCTTGAAAAATTAGGGTTCTTGGGAGCCCAAAACCAAAATCACCAAGGAGAAATAGGAAGCCATTTTCGTGTTTTTCCTTTAGGTAAGAGGGAGATTACTCACTTCAACCATTATTGGTGGTGAGGGAACCTTTGTGTGCCTACTTTAATTTGTGACTTTTGCATGCTTGTGTGCTCTTGAATTGAATTAATGCTTGAATGTGATCTTGAATGTGTTGGAAGTGTTAAATGTGCTTGATCATGTTAGGGTTGCTAAATGGAAAATTTGGAGTTTCCTACCCTAACATGATGACCATGGTTTTGGTGGTGATTTTGGATGTAATGGGAATGTTGATTATACTTGATCATACTAGGGTTGTTAAATGGAAAATTTGGAGTTTCTTACCCTAATATGCTGCCACAGTTTTGAAGGGAATTTTGGGTTGTAAATTGTTTTTGTGAACAAATGAATAAAGCTTGGGGAATTAAATGTTGGATGGTAACCTTGAGATTTCTAAATGGAAAGTTTTAAGGGTTAAATATCTAAAGAGGTGGCCACGGTTTTGGCTTAAAACTACAAGGAATTGGAATGAACTTGGTGAACTAAAATTCAAGTAAGTTGATGTTAAGAAGTTGATACATAAAATGGAAAGAAACATTGGACCTTGAAGACTTATGATGACCACGGTTTTAGAGAGAAAGATTGGGTTCAAGTGATGCCTTGGTTCATCCTTGGAGATTGAAAACTTAGAAACATGCATAATCTTTAATAAGTGGAAGAATTAAATTGAATAATGGCATTTGAGAATACCACGGTTTTAAAGGGTTATTTACCCAAATATTTTCATAATTGACCAAAGACTTGAGACTTTGAAAATGAGAATCCATAACATGGACATCGTGATAATTGATTAAGACATATAACGTTGTAAAAGTTGAACTCCATAATATGAAATGGTGATAAATGATAAACTATAATATATATTGTTGTTGAAGAATTGAATTGATCCCATGTGGAATAAAAACTAAGCAATTAGGTATCAAGAGACTAGTGCATAATATGGAAAGAAATTTAGAACCTTGAAGGCTTGTGAGGCTACAGTTTTAAGGGTTAGTTAACCTAAGGATTTGCATAATTGATCAAGACTTAAGTTCTTGGAAATGTTAAGCCTTAATGGGGAAGTGGTGATAATTGATGGACCGTGAACATACTTTGATGTTGAGAAGTAATTCTATATTATTGTAAGACCCTACGTGGGGCTAAGTATTTATTGATGGATTTCTTGAGGAAATTATAATGTCTTGACATTGAGCATGAATTATATATCATTGTGGTATTGAATATGATAAATGTATCATTGATATGATGTGTTGAAATTGATAATGAATTATATACCGTTGTGGTATTGTCTATGATGAATGCATCATTGATAAACATACATGATTGGACATTGTGTCGTCATGCATATGTGTTATCCGTTGGACATATTTAAATTGATAAACATACATGATTGGACATTGTGTCATCATGCATATGTATGCCTAAGAGTTGAATAACACATATGTGCGGGTGCAAATAGACTAAGTGTAGGTGTCATATATTGTTGGCCCTGGGGGTGTCAGGCTGCGGGTTCCTCACATGGACAGTTATGAGCTCCTCTGTGCCGTGGGGTAGACCGATGCAAACACACCAACGATCTGGTCCGAGACGCTATCCTATATCGCGGTCAACTGTTGAGGTGCCACGTATAAGCCATTGATGTGCAAATATTTTTATGAGATGAAGCACACTATTTTTAAGGCTAACGATATACTGGCATTACTCCTTGATCATTCACTCCGAAAGGTTGATGTCTAGCTCCATGGAGTAGGAATTTTGGTACCATAATGCATTGTGCATCGTTCATTGTCGATCTCATAAATTGTTGAGCATGAACATCTGTGACTGTGAAAGTAACTATTTTACTTCTGTAAATGATTATCTGAATGTTGTGCTGATTACTGGAAATATTGATGTGATTTGCCTATTATTGTTGATTCTTGTTATTGCTTACTGTTGTTCTGCTTTTACTATAAATATTACTGTTGCTATTAATAAATATATGAACTATATTGCTTTGTGGGCGCTCTGCACCGTGTTGTTTTCTTACTACCATAATGGTAATGAAAGAAGGGTGTCTCACCTCTTTCCTGTATTTTTGTATTTTTGTTTTATATTTATGTTTGATAAAAGATCGTGAAGGAGGTGAAGAGGGACCACACTTTCATCGATGGGATTGGACGTCTGGACAAGATTTCTTCGATTACATACGAGTGCAGCTGCGTGGGGGCATTGATGTCTAACTTGTCAACTGGGACGCCTAGCGTCATATGTATATGGGGTTGCGGCTTTGTCTGCTAGTAGTGCCTATCCCAATGATTACTACTTTTCCCTTTTAGTGTCTTGTTCCCGCTGTATTTTTATTTGAATATGTAAGTACTATGTTTAGTGTTATCTTATCAGTACCTTGTGAAAGACGGATGTACTATATATAAAATATGTTTTTTTTCCTTCGGTGGCTGTATTAAATGGTTGGATAATAAATATGTTTCATTCGAGGCTCCTATTTTTCTACTTATATACAATAAGAATAAATTATTTTAAAATTACTGTTGTTGAGACTGTGACATGCTTGGATTTAGTAATTGTGGTGTGAGGACGATTGTGCCGTGGTTGTTATATCAAGGGGTGTTACAATTGCAGGACAAGATCAGTGGCCAACGCTTGGCCCAAAGGGAAACCTAGCCTCTCTAGGTTTTCAATGTACCCAACCATCTTAAGCACATGAGCATCGATAAGGCTACCCTCTACTAGTTTACATGGAAAAAGTGCCTTAGAGACTTTGAATCTCTCATGCCTAGCTTGCTCTTGATAGAGCTTCTTTAAGTGTACGATCATATCGTATGCATCCATGTCTCATGTTACTTTTGTAGCTTAGAGTTCATGGTGGTCAACATGAGACAATCGATGTCTAAGACATCATCTTGATGCTTCTTATAAGCATTTCTTTTAGCTCTAGGGGCATTAGCAGCCAGTAACTCAAGAATAGACTGCTCTAGAATATACAACTTCTTTTCATGCTTGAGGATAATCCTCATATTCTTGTACCAGTCTAAGAAATTTGTCCTAGACAATTTGTCCTTCTCAAGGACAGATCACAATGATAAGTTACTAGTAGTGTTTGTTGTCATGGTAATCTATCAATAAAAAATATGCAAAATATAAGTATCATGCCATAAACATATTTAACAAAGTTTTTAATTAAATATACCTCCCACTATTTTTTTCAAATCAATAACCATCAACATTGACTCAGAAAATCCCATTGTAAGATTTTCTAGTGGGCCAAGATCTATATTTCACTTAGCTTTGAGTGAGCCTTGACTGTTCACCCAAAATTCGGTTATTTAGATAGGAAACTTTTTTCAATTACATCACATGCAACTCTTGGATAGTTGGGTGAATAACACTTATTTGAATCCATCCAATGGACTAAAGCCCAACTCCATGCCTCTAAGCCTTCAATCCTATTGAAATGACCTAGTTAAGTCAGACCCAATGGTTGGCAGTTAGATATTACCCTTATCCTATTGCATCTTACTAATATAGATAAAGGCATCCTGCTTTGGAAGACCTACACTTAATCAATACTAGTCTTGACGAGTGTCACGCATTAGAAGGCATCACATAATGACTTAATATTTGCTTTTGAGGGAATTTTTATTATTATTAGACCTCACCATTTATTTAGTTGTTTATCATACCATAAACATCATCCATGCATCTCATACATATAAAGCATATAATAAATATGACATGGTTATGGCCCCTAAGAGAGAACCATTAACTAAAACGAGGGAGCAAATTAGCTTCATAAGCGTCTCCCACCAACGTCCTCATTTGATGCCACCTTCATACCTTCACATCAAGATTACATTATATAGAAACCTCTTTTACATTTGAAGGGAGTTAGGTGAGAAGTGAATGTACAACTAGAATGTAGAGAGAAAGGCACGACACGTAGGTTGTATTTAAAATAACCAAAAGAGTATAAAAAGATGACTAAGGCCATAACCATGCACCATACCTCATTTAAACACAAAACAATAATACAATATTAATTTTTGTGAGTTATAAAACGTATTTGAATATCGCGCCTTAGAACAGATGCACTATGCGGAGATAGCATGGGGTTTGGGGGAAGCCCCAACCATGGTGGTCCTATTACCCGGTCAGTAGGTGGGAGTGCTGCATCCCAGTATACTGCTGGGGGTTAAGAGGAGGCCGCCACTTGCGGGGTGCAGGGCAGCGCCCCGACCTAAAAATTTGGATCGTAAACAAGAGCTGAATCTCTTACACCTCCTTTGATGGCTAGGGTATCAACACTTGAACCCTAAGGCCCGCAAACACATGAATGCTTCATGTGCCACGAACCATTATAGTCATTATCACCTATCCAAAAATAAGGTTTCCAAAACGTGTGAGGACATGAACACTTCATGTCACAAGGAAGCCTCATAGCCCCCACAAACTAAGAACAAGGTTTCCAAAACCTTGCGTCGTGCCGCTGTGCAGAAACAAGGATTCTAGAACCTTTGCGCCTCTACCCAGAATGTTGTCCAGAACGAGTCTTGCTAGACATCAACACTTGATGCCGTCATAACCAAGTTTCCAGAACGCGTCCATAATGTTGTACATATCACATATATATCGAAAAAACTTTGCAAAAATATACATACAAAACAAATTCAATATTTTGAAAACATCATCTTGGTTTCGCATACAACACATCAAATAGAAAGCATTTTTGCAAAGGTTTCAGAAATAACACATAAAGATCATATCTTTTACAAAAAGAAAGCAATGAATCATGTTATTTCATACAACAAGAAGACCAGAAAAACTTAATCATGGTTTTGCAAATGTCTCTGATACCACTGTTGGGAATCGCGGATACATCGCGCAACGAAAAATAGAATTCTCACCAAGGATCTATGCGAAAAAGCCATAATTTGATTTTTTAAAAATGTTTACCTCTTAAAGCGTGATCGAAACAAGTGACGTGAATCACCAACACCGTAACAGTGACGATGTCTCTATGGTATCCACACGAACAGACTCATGAATGTCTAATGTCCATAAATAGGAGTCACAACTCTCTCACACAGTGTTAGCTACGAAAAGAAGAGAAGAAACATGTTACTCTTTCACTCACTTTCTATAGGTGCGACTAGGGTTCTGTAATACATACCTTACAACCCCCTTAGTAGTACTATTTATAATAGTGACTGCCTTAAGTGAGAGTGAGCAATAGTAAGGTAACTTGTGCAACCCTAGACTCATCTGTTATGAGTCTAGCCCATGATTGAATCCCAGTCCAATTTGGATTCTAATTACTCCAATTTAGTCTGCTCTATGTGTATGACCCTGCAGGTTTTCATAACATTGGCAGTAATATTAAAATCATATTTTAATATTATAAGCAGTGAGCGGTATCTAGCAACATATCTAGGGATGGCAATGGGGCGGGGGCAGGTAGTGCTTCCCCCGTCCCCACCCCCGCCCCCGTCACGGGTACCCATTTATGATTCTCGCGGGTAGACTGGATATCCGCAGGTATCCGTGGGTAATTAATAATTTAAAATAAAATCTTAAAAATTACAAAAAAAAATAAACTTTAACACAATATACTACAATTTTATTCAACAATCTAAGATTCTTACAAATTAAAAGAATATTATAAATAACAAATTAAATTCAATTATATTTTGTAATAATCAATTTACATAAATAACTATTACATAAATAGTATATATTTTTTCAACAAATTTTATCATTATAGGCTCATTTAATAAAAAAAATTATTTTAAAATAATAAAAATATATATATTTTCATCTCATCTCAAAGTTAAAAAGAAAAAAGAATAATAATATATGATATATATTAAATAAAAAAATATACTTAACGGTTTGCGGGTACCGCGGGCAGTACTATAATCTCCGCCCCCACCCCCATTTATTAAATGGATACCCATCTCCCGCCCCGTCGCGGGTAATCCCCGCGGATCCCCACTAGTACGGGTAATTTTGTCATCTCTAAACATATCACTGCCACCCAGGTAATGAGAATGTCAATGATTTGACATAACCTTTCCTTGACCAATGTTTCCGTGTAGTTTAGTCCCTTTGTCCAAATATCTAGATTGAACACAAGGCACAAAATGCATCACCCTTGTATAGTTCAATCCTTCGTTTCCTGATACCCGAGTAGACTTAATAACAATAAATAAGATCAATATCTCATATCGACTTATTTGAGCATGGCCATGCATTTCGCAGTCTCACTCAATCAAGGGGTCCGAAGATATCGTTCTTATTATGTAAGAGAGACAAATCCTATCTAGGTCACTTTCATCCATCCGCATGATTCACGGTATGTCCAATAACTGACTTTATAATCACCTTGTTACAAATGACGTTTGACGGCATTAAAATGCACAACTTCTCATGTAGGAATTGTAGTGATTTCAGGTCAAAGGACCACATACACCATTGTCACTATGAGAATTGCTTATAACATTGACGTAACGATCCATGTAGTGTTTTTATGGCAGGTCTGTCTAGTACGTTATTACTCTAATATTTACCCATGTGAAGACTTGATATCTCATATCCATGACCTGTGAGATGTGGCCATCAATTACGAACTTTTTAGTCTCAATGCATTATATAATATATGTAAATACAGACAAAATGTATCAGCCTCTAGGGCATACACATGCACCAATAATCTTATAATGTATAATGTGATATCTAAAGCAACACTAAGTTACCCTTGGTGCTAAATACCTACCCAATGCAATCCTTTACTTTTGATTACATCTAGGTTCATACAATTCCCATAATTTCTATATGGTCATTCTTCTTTTGAATTACCCTAGGTAGTCTTTTAACATACCCTAGAAAGCATGCATAAAGAATCCCAACAAGTAGGAAACTCAATTAATCAAAAATAATTTTTTTTGAGAATTCTGAGCTCATGCCTTGGCGTAGCTCTCCTTACGCCGCAGTGCCTTGCTCACGAGAAAAAATGCTGAAATTCCATTTTCCAACTCACGCCCTGGCATACCTTTTCCACGTGGTGGTATGCTGCTCTCAGGTGCTGTAATACCCCGAAATTTCATTTTATGATTTTTATGATTTTTGTGATTTTTATTGATTATTTAATTTATTTTGATTATTTTATTATTATTTTTGGACTTTATGTGTGTTTGATGCTGTGCTGGAAAAAAAATTCAGGGCTGGAAAAATTTTGACTATTAACGTAGGGTCGAGGGAGCTTACTAAACCTGAAACCGAAAACATATTTAGAACTTTTTTTTCTGAGATTTTATCTGACAAATAAAATCTAAGTACGTTTTATTATCCATTGTGTTAGTTGTGGCTTCTTAATACTCAAGAAGGGGGGTTGAATTGAGTATGATAACTTTTCGAAACTTTTTCCTTTTTTTGCAAAAACTTATTCTTTTCTTTAACTATGAAAAAGATTTTGTCAACCAACAAACCAAAATGTGTTTTTGCAAGATGTATTTCTATCAAGACTTAAAACTTATAAAGAAATATTAACAATAATGTTAATTTCAGATATGAACAAGATCATAAACTAATCAAATCATACAGGAATCCCTAACATATTGCTTAATTCATACATTTAACAATAAAGCAAATAATGAGTTAAGGGATAGAGAAAATTGCAAACCGAGTTTTATCCTGGTTCAGCTACCTCCTTTGGTAACCTACATCCAGTCCCCACATTATTGTGAGTTTCGTCCACTATCAAAGATCAATTTACAAGATTCTTTACACAAGCTTTACTTCTAGGTTCCTTCTACCCAAATAACAGCTTTTCAAGTCAAAGCAATCTTGCAATTCCCACAAGAGTTCCTTCTACTCTTGCACAGCACCAAGAGTCCCTTCTACTCTTGATTTAATCAGCGAGAGAACCTTCTCTCTTATCTCTCTTTTACAATATGAAAAGATTGAATCAGATTCTAAGAAATCAGATATTACAATTTGAAGTTCTATAGAAAAATACTCAGTTTCTTTCAATGAAAGCTCTCTCAGTATTTGTGTGTTTAATCTCAAGATTTGAATAAATTGTTGTTAAGAAAGTTTTGCCAATGTCCTTATATAGGTATATTTCAAAATAGATCCGTTGGTTACACTTTACAAGTCTGTTAAGATTAAAATAAACTTATCTGAAAAATTCTGTTATCAGTCAATCGATTAGTACACAGATGTATTAAACAGAATTTCACTTTTACAATGTGTGTACATCGATTGCCTAATCGATTATGTTCTTGGATGTTCTTGATCTTAAGTGATACACATATGAGTACATCGATGTTGTTCTTGAAAAACACTTGCATTTTCAGTCAATCGATTAGTACACAGATGTATTAAACAGAATTTCACTTTTACAATGTGTGTACATCGATTGCCTAATCGATTATGTTCTTGGATGTTCTTGATCTTAAGTGATACACATATGAGTACATCGATGTTGTTCTTGAAAAACACTTGCATTTTCAGCCCAGAAGTTCATACATCGATTACCCAATTGATTGTATGACTATTTCAAAAAATCCTTGCTTCTGTTTTGGCTTATGCATTGATGTACCAAATGATGTATAGATGCAAAGGTGCATACTGATCAAGTAAGTCCAAAATCAATCGATGTATATATAGATGTATAACATTTATACATAGATGTACACTGGAGTTTTCATTAAAAGTTAGTTAATTAACTGAAAGTACATCGATGTACCATAGATGTACAGACTTATTAATTAACCTTTTTTATTCTTAGTCTATTTTTACTTTTGAAAACCATTTTTACTTATTTTAGAGAGCTTAATCAAAGAGTTATACTAAGTCTTTTCTTTACAAAAAGGTTCCTAATGATCTTCCTTGAATTCCTTCTTCATGATGCTCCTTCTTCAAGTTTTCCTTTATGATCCTTGTATTGAAATGCTTTTCTCCATAATCCTTTGCATCCACTTTTCTTACTCCATCAAATCTCATTGAAAAAATCAAGCTTGGCAAATAGTTAGTGAATCAAAGTAATAATCATGTTAAGTTTAGTCATTAATCAAAACATACTAGGGTCATTTATCCATACATTAGACAATAACCTCTAGTTTTGCTAGCAGTAACCTTTGTCTATTAGATAATAGCTTCCGATAAAGATCTAGATGGACAATTCTAGACATAAGCCTAGTCATCTCCTCTAGATGCTTCTCTTTGTGACTCACCTTGTTTTGCACAAATGAGATGAAAGCTTACAAGCTAAGTTTGATGGAAGTCCAACTTGGTGGCTATGACTCAAAGTGATGAACCAATGGGAGGAAAGCTTCTAGGACAAGCTTGTAGAAGGAGAAGTTCAAAATGGTTACTCTAGCTTAGAAGACAAAGACAAATTGGTTACTTAGTCTCTTAAGTTCATCCTATCATCTTTTTCAAGAAACAAAGTACCAAAATTCACTCATTTTTCTCTCCTTAGCATTTTTGGCCAAGGCTAAGCTTGGAGGATAAGTTTTTCTCTTAGTTCATCTTATCTTTCTTTCATGAAGCAAAACACAAAACTCTCTCTTTTCTCTCCTTTGAAGGTTTCAACCAACCCACCCAAAACATTCTCCAAACTTGTTCAATTCAAACCAACCTTGTATCTTGAATCTAAACAGCATTTCAAGACACTTTCATGTTGTGATCTTCTCCAAATTCATCCATCTTCAACCTTTTTCTTCAAGCTTAAGTTTAAGGGTTTCTAGGTGAAGTTCTTAATCTTCACTTTTAATCTTATTTTCAAAGTTCTAGACCATAATCTTGATCTATGGTATCTTATTTCAAGCCTTAGATGTTGATATTTGCATGCTTGTTTTGTTTTAAGGAACATCTTGGTGGTAAAAGTTGACATCAAGGAGACAACAAGGAGTTTCTTGAGGATCATCTAAGGTAAGATGTAACATCCCAACTTTTGGGTAAAAGACCGTTGTGTCCCTATTTTACTGTTTCTTATTTTTCTGTATGAAATACAGAAAAATAATACTGTTTGTTATTTTATTTGGTAGTTTTACATAATTTGTTTCGATACATAAAATAAAAATTTTATCAAGTTCTTGTTTTAAATTTTTCTCGTATCAAAAATAGATGTATAATAATACGTCTAGTATTTTATATAATCGTTTTACGTATTTTTCTTCAAGACAAATGAAATAAAAAATTTTCTCGAACATCTTGTTTTAATTTTTCTCAAAGATATACAGGGTATAATACTGCTTGGATATTTTATTTGAACGTTTTGGACGATTACCTACGTTGTGGGAAAAAATGGAAAAATGACCGTTACGTCCCATTGTTTTTTCTTTGCCTTTTGTTTTTAATTGTTTTCTTCTTGATTTAATGTCCGATAATATCACGTCTGTGATTTTATATGGACTTTTTGTGTGATTTGCTCGGGGTAGGAAAATAATATTTTCCGGGCGGAAAAATCTTATTTTATTATTTAGAATTGGGGAATCTTACTTAACCCGATTCTGAATGAGACTAAAAATAATTTTAATTTTTAGGATTTAATCACAAATAAAATAATTTTATATTATTATAATATTATTTTATTAGTCGAAGATAAATAAGTGACGGCGGACCTTGAAATATTTTGCGGGACCCACGTTTAGTCCTTAAGTGTTTACACGTGGACCAATGAGGAGTCTGGTCAAAATTGGTGGCTATGACTCATCGCAACGGGCCAATAGGACGATGACACGTGGCGTGACACCTCGGCATGATGACTCGGCGGCTTCTAGAAGGTTCCGATGCGACTCGGCTTCTGTGACTCACCGCGGTGACTCGCCGGTTCCGAAGCTTCTCGATGACTCGGCCTATGACTCACCATTTATGATGCGACCAATGATGCGGTTGTGATGCGATCGGTGACTCGGATGTCGACTCGCCATCTTGACTCACCCGTTTTTTGAAATATCTACGCCGACTCATCTGCTCTAGAAAATATCTACGCCGACTCGCCATGCCGACTCACCCGTTCTAGTCCACGATGACTCATCATACCGACTCATCGTAGTGAGTCACATGTTCTAGAAATTTCTCTTTGATGACTCGCTTTATGACTCATCAAGGGCAATTAGTAGAAAAATAATCAATAATAATTTCTACTCGCTAGTATAAGATAAAAATCTATGTATATTTTATCACCCATTAGACAATAGACATTGACTTTATAAGCAGTAATTATTGTTCATTGCTTATGATATACCGAAAAATATCCTAAGCCTTCATTTTTTTCCTGGAGTCTATAAATAGGAGAGTCTTGGCTCATTTTCAACTTTGGCAAGAAGCTTTCACCTTCCTTTTCTCTCCATGTGCTCCACGGCTATGGCTTCCAAATGGAGACAATCTCCACCCATTCACCTCATTTATTCTTCTACACATCATTTTCTCCAAAGAACCAAGACCAAGCAACCAAAATTCTCTCTTTTTCTCTCCCCCTTGATTTCGGCCAAATCACCAAGAACCATTCTCCAAACTTCAATAAATCCTACCAATATCATTTCTTGAATCCTTTCATCAAACCAAGACACTTTCATGTTAGGAATTTCTCAAGATTCCTTCATCTTCATCTTCCTATCAAGCAAAAACCACAAAAACTCATATCTCTCCCTTTCTTCAAGCTCACGGCCAACCCTCAAAAATCACCTTCCAAGCTTCTAAAATTCTAAATGACCATAGATCTTGAATCTCTATACCATTCTAAGGAACTTTCATGTTGGAAGTTTTTCCTAAATCTTCCATTTTCTACCTTGTTCTTCAAAGCTCAAGTTTGAAACCATGAAGGTGAAATTCTTTAATCTTCATGTTTCTATCCATTTTAAAGTTTTAATCATGATTTTAATCCATGATTATTCTAGTTTAGAGCCTTAGGTATTAATATTGTATGTTTTCTTTGTTTTCAAGGAGCTCTTGGAGGAGGAAGCTTGCTTGAAGGAGACATACAAATGACTTGGAGGTTCTACAAGAGGTAAGAGGAGATTCCCTCATCAACCAAGTGTTGGTGGTGAGGAATATATGTGGTTGTGCTTGTAGAATCCATAAGGATTCGGTGGTGTGCTTGTTTTGATGTGTTAATTATTTGTGTGTTTGTTATTTGTGTGTTTGATAATTTGGTGCTTACTATTAGGTTGTTGTGTATTTGTTAGTAGTCTTCTTATGTGATATTTGTAATAATTTGCATGTCTACAAGCTTTAATTTGCATGTCTACAAGCTTTGATAATATGGCATGTGTTAGAAATGCATGATAATATATAGGATGCAAATAATATATCAAGGATTGCATGAGTGTTCCAAAGAACACATTAACAAGGCTCACGGCCATGATTTAAATGGGGAACCAAAATGTTCTCTTAATTTTCTTAAAAGGTGACCTAATTAACCTAAGAGAATTGGTAAGCTATCCATTTGTTTAGCTTAAGAAAAATGAATTTGGAAATTAAATGGCATAACCTTACATTTTCATTCAACATGTCTAACTTCAACACTTTGATTTCTAAAACTATTTTCTAGGATAAGGATTAAATCAATGTAGACAATACAAGAAATTAAACATGTATTTAAAAGGTGAAAAAATAATTTGGAAATCAAATGCAAAGTTTTTATCAAATTCGCCAACATGCCAAATTAGACTTTCATGATTTCTAAAATTAATTCCAAACTATTTTCAATCAAGAAGAAGCAATACAAGTTAAAGTAAATTTTCTACAATGAGTTTTAAAGAAATAAAGTAGTTAGAATTAAGTTTAAGAGGTTAATACTAATGGTTTTTACCGTAAGAAGAAATACAAGATAGCTTTATAAAATTTCTAACGTATAGCTCATCGTGTTTTTGAAGCACGTTAGGAATTTTTAAAAGTATAATTATTTGGTATTAATAAAAATGAAAAGGACTTTTAAATGGTAAATTTAGGAAACCATTATTATAATTTATTAAACAAAATATCATCAATTTTTAGTAAAAACGGATAAATAAGATAGAAAAGATGTCCAAAAGACAATATACGCTATGAAAAATATTCTACGTAATTTGAAAGTACTAAGTACTATTTACATCTGTTTAAACAAGTAATTTTAAAGGCATTCGAATAAGAAAATGATTTGAAAAATTCTACGCGATTGAGAAAACGTATAAAAATGCTACGCGATTTTAAAAACAGAAAAATATCTTTACCCGATTTTTAAACGTTTGTAAAAACGACGGAATTATGAAAATGCGATAAAATTTCTACGCGATTGATCGTTACTATATCTATTTTATACTGTCGGGAAGATGTGAACCCGTACAGAATTATTTTTGAAATCTATTTTATCTTTGTTGTGAACCCGTATGTGCTTTTGAAAATCTATATCTTTGTCGGGAAAATGTGAACCCGTATAGGCTTTTGAGACTATATCTCTTGTCGGGAAAATGTGAACCCGTACAGGCTTTCCATCTATTTGTTATGTGTGCCATGTATTTGGTGGATTGGTTGACGAGACGAATCACATCGTGTTGTCGATGCGATAAACGTAGTGTGGTTCATTGTTCTAATGAACTTGGAGACTTTAGTGTACGGGATCCCACATGTGACGCTTAGTCGCTCCATTGGGCCGTGGTAAACCGATAGCGCACTATCGTACTCAACATACACTATATTTAATCGAGATTGGTGGAATCTAGTAGTACATTTGCTGTAGTGACACAACGTGAGACCGTGAACTACACCACGCCCGGATTGATGGATTCTGTGTCGTGGGGCTATAGACGCAACGTGTGACCGCGGAATAGTTGGTGGGGCAGCCGTGGTACTATTAGATTTTGCGAATCATTCCTCTCTCGATACTTGTGTTTTCTTTAGCTCCATGGAGTAGGATTGTATCTTATTATATATGTTGATATGTGGTGCATTATTATCTTCTATTTGTTATTTTTATCTATTATCTTTTATTTATTATTTCTTTTATCTCATCATCTTTTATCTATGATTTTATTTGTGATTTTATTTGTGATTTCTATCTACGCTTTTTGTCTCGTGATTTTTATCTCAGTGACCTTCCATTTGTGATATTTATGTTGTTATGATATTTGATCTTTCTTTTATATTGTCTTGTTATGATATTTTATATGGTATGAATTGTTATATCTATCCCGATAATGTTATTACTTGTTTATTTTATTAGGTTATATGCATATTAGAAATATTTGTAAATTGATAACATGACTATAATTGTGATTATCTCATGGTATGGAATGACTTTGTCATTCGAATCATTCTTTACTACCGTACTGGTACTGGTGAAAGGGGATCTCACCTCTTTCCTGTGTTGTTTTTGTTTGGTTTGTATTCTTCGAATTAGTTTAGTAGGCGGAGCACATTCTTAACCCTAGGGGAGACAATATTCTGAAGATGGTGGCGACGTCATTGAGTGGTCTTACAAGTTTCAACAAGATGCAGTTGGTGAAGAAACAGACTATGTAGGTTGAATTTTTCTCGTTAGTGTTGTTACCGTGCTATTAGTAGTACCCGTCTTTGGGTTTGCTACTGTTTCTCTGAGTCTGTAAATATTACGTTTTAGCTTATATGAAATGATTGGTGATGTATATGTTAATCTGTTAAATTTAATTTCCATTTTACTTAAACTTTCCGGTAAGTTTGTATTTCCGCGACAAGAAATTTTAAAATCCATATTTTGAAACTCAAAGCTTTTATAAAATAATTTTAATTAGTTTTAAGATTTATTTATTTTTTTTAAAATGTGACGCCCTACGGAGGGTGTTACATAAGAAAGAGATCAATCTCATCGACCAACTTGGTGGTGAGAGATGGAATTTGTGTTTGTGAGTGAAAAATCCATGTGAGGATTTATTCACTTGATTGTGTGAATTTAATGGAATATGCTTACTTGCTATATGTGTGCTTATTTGCTATGTGTAATTATATGACCTTGATTGGTTTGTGCTTATTTGGATCTATGTGATTATATGATGTTGATAGTATGCATGAAATTACTATGGTTGCTTATTGGCTATATGTGATGATGTAATTTTGATAGTATACGTAAAATTGCTATGGTAGGAATTGATGATTTGAAATGTTTTACATGTTTTGAATCATGTGAGAATGACAAAGTTTTAGTTCCAAACAAAGACCATACATGGCTCACGGCCATCTAGCCCTAAAATGGTTATCCAAGGCAAAAATATTTTATTGATTTTGAGCTTAGATAATTAAGTAACAAGAATATGATTTAAGGATTTATAAGTTGAAAAAGGAAATAAACAATTTTTTATCATTGAAAAGGAAATTGATTTTTCGGCTATGAGAATGGAAATAAGTTTGAAAGATGGTTTAAAATTTATAGTATTTCATTTAAGAGAGTTTTTAATAAAGGCAATGGAAATAGATTTTTGAAATGTATTGATTAAATCAAAATAATTTAGATTTATTAAAAAAACGTTAGAAAATATTACTTAGAGGAGATTTGTTAAGAAAACATTAGAAATAAGGTTCAAATTTTATATTAAACATGAAAAATTTCAAAATAAAGCTTAGAACATCAATAAATGTTTTACTCAATTGAAAAATATTGATAAAACCTTACATGATTTAAAAACAATAATTTTTTGGTTACGCGATTAAGAAAATGTTTAAAAATTCTTACACGATTGAAAAATGACATAAAAATGTTACGCAATTTGGAAAACGTAACAAAAGTGTTATGCGATTATGAAAACATGATAAAAATACTATGCGATTGAGAAAAATAGCAGATTGTTGTTGGACCAATGTATTGGATCCGAAGAAGTCAGTGGATGATTTAGCCCAATGGTGGCATGTTTATGTGGAAATATGTTATTATTAATTATTGATTCTTTGAGTCATTTGATCATGCATTATGAAAGTCGTGGGGACTGTGTTTGTTAAGGCAGTATGCATGGGAGTTGAACTTGCACCTTAGTGCAGGTGTAATTTGCGTAGTGATGGTCAATGTCTGATCTTGGGGACATCGACAAATGGCCAGTTGAATAGTGTTACTATTTCGTGGAAACTGATGCAAACACACCAACGATCTTGATGAGAACACTATTCCTATTCAAGATCTGGTGTAGAATGTCTTGTATAAGCCATGATGTGCACATTAAGAATATTATAGCACTTGATTTGAGGCTGACGATATACAAACATGTCTTCCGATCATTCTCTCCGATGTTGGTTTTAGCTCCATGGAGTATATATCGGTCCATTGTGCATATGCATAGTCAGTATACATATTGTTGAGATATAGATAGTATACATATTGTTGTGGTATAGTCAGTATTCATGATATTGTGATATACGTTTGTTGAATTATCTATTAATTGATATCATGATTATACCTGTTATTTCTGTAACACCCTCCTTTGGGAGTCACATTTTCATATCAAACTTTAAAACTGAAAATGAGTTGTAAAAGATTTGATTATAAATAAGCACAGATTTAAAAATTCTTTTCGCTGATAACTTAAACTTAACAAAAAATTTTAAACTTGAATAATATACATAATATATTTATATGAAATTCTAACAACTTAAAAATAAATACATGAAAACTACTTTCTTAAAAGAACATATATATATCTACCATATCTAAACAAAATTAAGCCCAACACTAACAACTTGAAGAGAAAGATCCTGCACCCGATCCTCCTTTGGATCCACTTCAGAAACATCAACAGACAAATTCTCCAGTTGGGACATGTCACTACGAACAGGAGTCCGAGCTGTCGACTCCATAGAATCCTCACTATGGGCATAATGGATATCACTCCATAACTCCTCAACTGGCATATATAATTCTAAAACAACAGCGACTTGAACAGACAAAGTAGTAATCCCATGGTGGGTCCTACTCTTATACAGAGATACATCCCCAATATATTGAATTCGTCCCGTATCCATCTCGACGCGCCATGCATCAATTCCTCCATGAGAATGTACTCTTATGAAACTGTGAAGATCACCTCTTGATGCCATCACGGAACTCCGAAGATCCTTAAACCAAACCCAAGAAAACCCACTTTGTCTACTTCATAGACTTTAACAAATATAAACAAAATGATATAAATATTAACACTACTACAATAATATATATATATCAACAAAATGTGTATTGACTATGCCACCACAATATGTATACTGACCATGCATATGGACACAATCCTACTCCATGAAGCTAACACGAATTCAGAGTGAATGATACAAAAGACATTTGCCTATACCTCGTTAGCCTCAAAGTCAAGTGCTATAGATATTCTCAGTTTTTGCGCATCATGGCTTTGTACAAAACAGTCTATGCCATATCTTGAAAAGAATAGTGTGTGTTGAGATCGTCGGTGTGTTGCATAAGCTTTCACGGCCTAATGGTGCAACCGAATGACCACTTGTTACTTACTGCACCCCGACATCCCCTAAGATCATTCACAGACCTACACTACGCAGTTCGCACCTGCACTTAGGTGTAATTCAACTTCTAGGCCTCTGACCCTTAACAGCCACTGATTGTTCAATGTCCAATGCATGATGAATGACTCAATGCATAAATACATATTCATAATATGATTTTCCACAACAACGAACCACAACTGGCTAAACCATTTATTAATATTTCTGGGATCAGTACGTCGGCCCAATAGTAAACTTACTATATTTTTCATCGTGTAACACTTTTATCACATTTTCACAATCGCGTAACAATCTAGTTACATCTTCAAATCGCGTAAAAATATTTAAACATTTTCTCAATCGCGTAGTTTAAAAAATCACCACTTTTGATTCGCGTAAAGTTTTATCACCATTTTTCAATTGCATAAATCATTTCTTAACTTTCTAAAGTTGATTTTGAACCCTTCAAATTTTAATATAAAATTTGAACTTTAATTCCCAGATTTCTTACTAAAAACTACTTTAAATAATATTATCTAACATTTATTCCAAAATTTGTATTATCTTAATTTAATCAATCATTAAAGAAATCCTCTTTCCATTTCCTTCACCAAAAATCCTTTGAACAAAATACTTTAAGTTTCAAACTATCATTCTAACTTATTCTCTATCATCATAACCAAAAGTCACTTTTAAAAACTCTTTTTCCATCTCTATTGCCAAAAATCATTCGTTGTCTAATGAAAGCTATACGTTTCCATATTCCTCTTAAAATCCTTGATTTAATTCCTTATCAATTTCCTCTTAAGTAGAATACTTTAAATTTTAAAACATCTTCTACACTTATTTCCATTTCTTTTGCTAACCACTCTTTTAAAAAAATACTTTAATCTTCATATCATTCTTCCAAACTCATTCTTTATGATCATTGTCAAAAATCTATTTCTTTCAAATCATAAAACCTTATTTATTTCCTTTCTAAACTTAAAAATCTTTAACTCATATTCTTATTACCTAATTAACTAAGTCCACAATTAATAAAATATTTTTGACTTGATTACCCCGATTTTGGCTAGATAACTGTGAGCCATGGGTGGTCATTGGAACTAAAATTTTCTTTCCTTTTCCTTGTAGTTTCATAGCATGCAACATATCAAAGTTATATCATAACAAGTTTATGCATATCATCAAAGCTATAACATCATATAAAGCAAAAAAAGTACAAACTATTTAACTTATACAATCAAGTAAATAAACCTATATAGCAAAATAAACAACTATAGAGATTTCATGCATACTATTTATCATCATATAATCATACATAACTAAATAAAAACAACTAGTCAAAATCACACGACCAAGTAAATAAATCCTCATATGGATTCTTTACTTTCAAACACAAATTTTCATTTCTCATCACCACGTTTAGTCGATAAGGTTAATCTCCCTCTTACCTTAGATAATTTCTCAAAACTCCTTGTATGTCTTCCTTGAGTGAACTTCCACCAATAAGTTGTTCCTTAAAACAAAACAAACATATAAACGTTAACATCTTAAGGCTTGAAACAAGATGACCATTAATCAAGATGATGGTCTAGAACTTTGAAAATAAGATTAGAAGTAAAGATCAAAAACTTCACCTAAAACCTTTCAAACTTGAGTTTAGGGAAAGTGATTGAAGATGTATGATTTAGAAGAAAGTCTCAACACAAAAGTGTCTTAGAATGATGTTTAGATGTAAGATCTATGGTTGGATTGAATTAAAAAAGATTAGATGTGTATATGGTAGCTATGGTCATGAGCTTTTTTGAGAGGAAAAGTGAGAGAGTTTTTGATATGTAGCTTCTTGGTTCTTTGATAGAAATGATGGAAAGATTACTAAGTTAGAAACTTAGCCCCTCCTAATGGTGCTTGGTCGTGGGCTTCCCCTTTGGGTGAGTCACAAAAATGCGTCACATCAAAATGAATGAGTCATATAGAGGAATCATCTAGTGAATCACAAAGAGAGTGAGTCATATGGTGAATCACATGGTGAATCATGTGATGAGTCATAAACTAGGTGAGTCATAAGATGAATCACACCATGAGTCACAAGGATGAATCACAAAGATGTCTCTAGAAAAGAGAACATAATTAACTTAAGATATTTTTCTTAACCAAGATATTTAACTAAGATATTTATAAGCATGTCCTAGAACCTCCTAAAACCACCTTGAAGCTCCTTGAACACCCTTGAACCCTCCTTGGCCGTGAGGTTCTATGCTATAAGGAGTGTCCAACTTCTCTTCCTTGTCTTCAAGCTTAGCATGCAAGCTTTCCACCCACTGGTCCTTACTTTAAGTAGCCACTATATTTGACTTTTCAATAGCTTTGTTAAACAAGCTTGCTCTCCTATAGGTGAACACAAAAAGCTTGTCATGATTTATCATGATAGCTCTAAGATATTCAAGCTTATGGATAACCATCTATCAAGATATTTTCTAGTAGTTATTACCTAATGGATAATAACTACTGCGTTTTATCGTTTAATGAATAATAGAACGTACTTAGATTTTATTTGTCAAATAAAATCTTAGAAAAATGAAAACTTTGAAAATTGTTCCCAGTTTCGGGTTTAGTAAGCTCCATTGGCCCCCATTAACAATACAAATTTTCCAGCCCCGAAATTTTTTTATTTTTTTCGGCCTTGCTAAAAACTCATAGACAATCCAAAAATAATAATAAAATAATTAAAATAAATCAAATAATTCACAAAAATCATAAAACTCATAAAAACTACAAATTACTGAAGAACACGAAATTTCGAGTTGTTATAATTTCTGTGTTATTTCTGTGTTGAATGGAATTGTTGTTATTATCGTTTCTTTATTGCCATATTGGTATGTGATGTAGGGGATCTCACCTCTTTCTTGTATTGTTCTATTTGTTCTGTTTATATTTATGTTTTATGAAGATTATGATGGCGACAAGGCAAAATCTTCCAGGTTTCGTTAGGCTGTAGTTTCATGGAGCCACCAACGCATGATGCATCCATTTGGACACGGGGTGTATTCAGTATGTTGGAGATGTTACCTTGTTTTGGAGTAGGACCCGCCATAGGGTTGCTACTTTTTCTATTGATGCTACTGTTTACTTGGAGTTTTATATATCTATTAGGGAGTTATGGGGTGATCTCCATTACACTCCTAGGGAGGATTCTGAGATGTCAACTACTCAAACTCCCATCCATAGAGACATGCCCCGACTGGGGAATTTGTCTATTAGGGATCCCGAAGATGATCCTGAGGAGGATTGGGTGCAGGATCCTTCTCTTTAGGTGTTTGGACTTAGGCTAGGTTTAGTTTTAATATGGTAATTATACATATTCTTTTGAGTACATAAGTCTTATGCATTCATATTGTTAGTAAATTATGTTATGTACATGAGATGTATAATAATTAGTTTTCTATGTTTTGTGTTATTTATATTTTTGTTAAGTTCATATAATCAGCCAAAAGGAATTTTACAACCCGTGTATTGCAATATTAAAATATATATGACTTGGTTTTAGTTTTATAATGTTTTGGTTTGAAATGTAATTTCCTGGGAAGGGTATTACAGGTGCACTCACGCCTCAGCGTGGACTCATTCACACCGCGACACGAGGTGTATTTCTACATAATTCTACAAAAAACTAGCAACCAGGTATTGCTCCATTGGTTGATTTGATGAGATTCAACCATTCCAAAACATTTTCTAGGTAATTCTAAGTCCCTAAGCAGTTCATTAACACATAGGAATCACCAACTTAAACCACTAACATTGGATTCAAGACCAAAATCACTCATCAAGACCTAATTTTCCACTTTGTGCATCAAAGGTCCAAATGAGATGTTCTAAGTTTTTAACTTAAACTTATATCATGTACAATTCATAAACAACCAAAGAAACACATCCAAGCAAGAAAATCAATCCAAACACCTTTAAATTCCAATTTGACTTATTATGCTCCATATATACAGAAGTGGTGAAAGTGGAAGAAAAAAGCAATCAAGAACTCAAACCCCTACCTGTTGTAGCTGAGATGGAGCTCTAAGCTTTGGACGATCTCAAACCTTGGTCTTCCCTTTAGCCTTCCTCTTCTCTTCTTCCTCTTTCTCTCTTTGGATTACTCATTGGCTTGCTGCTCCACTTGCTATTTTGTGAGTGGGAAAAAAGTGAAATGAGATAGCAAAAATGGTGAACTCAAGTCATATAAAAAGGGGCAGTCGTATATGACTTATAGAACTTAGGTTTCTCACTGATATTTCCTAACTTGCTAAGAACACTTAGTTTTAGCTAAATCAAGATTTTAAATTTCTAACAACTTTAAAATAAATAGTATGATTCATATAAATTGTTGTTCTACTTTTATCTTATTTTTCCATATCAGCTGCTAGTCAATTAGGCATTAAAAGCATAACTAGTATGCCTAAAAATATCAAACTAACTACGATTACCTTGAAACTTTAACCACGACTTACTTAGCTCATTTGTGACTTTGAAACAAATCCTCCATACCAGTTTCCCTTATCTAAACAACTTATGCTTTTATATGAGTTATTTTAAGTTATTTTTCACCTTTTGGGTTGCAACAAAGTACCTAAACTAACTCAGTTTGTTACAAAAATAAACAAACATGTTAAGCAAGTCATATGCTACCTTTGTATACATATAAAAGTTTAAAATGTTATTGATGGTAATACATTTTTCGCCTTATTTTTTTAAAAAATTTGACCCCAAAATTGCTTACCTGGTAAGAACTACTCTGGATAGTCTTGCTGTATGTGGGACTCTAGCTCCCAAGTAGCCTTCTCAGCATCAAAGCCACCCCATATAACCTTCACTAGAAGAATCTGGTTAGCGCTAAGCTCTTTGACCCCCCTGTCCACGATCCTTACTGGTTGTATATCATAAGACAAATTATCTCTTAACTTTATAGATTTATGTTCTATGATATGTGAAGTATCTGGATTATACTATCTTAACTAAGACACGTGAAAAACATCATGAAGGTTAGACGAACTAGGAGGAAGGGCTATCTGGTAGGCTACGGGTCCAACTTTCTTTAGAATTTGGTAGGGACCAAGAAAACGAGGATGTAACTTTCGGGTTTTCAATGCTCTACCAATCCCTGTAGTGGGAGTAATTCTTAAGAAAATATGTTCTCCTTTATCAAAGTCAAGAGGTCTCCTTCTCTTGTCAGTATAACTCTTTTGCTGACTTTGAGCAGTAACCAACCTATCCTTTATCATCTTGATTTGCTGCTGGAGTGGTAGCTATTGTTATAGGAAAATTCCACTAACAATAAAAACTTATCCCAACTACCTTGTTGTTCTAAAACACATGCTCTAAACATATCTTCAAGGGTTTGGATAGTTATCTCTGTTTGCCCATATGTTTGCGATAAGTCGTACTAACGCTTAACTTAGTCCCGAATGCTTTTTGCAAGGCTCCCCAAAACTTAGAAGTGAATCTAGGGTCTCTATCAGATACTATACTCACGGGGACTCCATGCAAACTAACTATCTCTCCCAAGTATAGCTGAGCTAATTTCTCTAGAGGATAGTTAGCTCTAATTGGTATAAAGTGGGCAGATTTGGTTAATCTATCTAATATGACCCAAACTACATCATAACCTAACTGAGTTTTAGATAAACCTGTTTCCAAATCCATAGAGATCTTATCCCATTTCTACTCAGGGATTCCTAAAGATTGTAAATGTCTTGCAGGTTTCTAGTATTCAATCTTCACTTTCTGACAAGTTAAACACCTTGAGACATATTTTGCTATGTCTCTTTTCATTCCAGACCACCAAAACATCTTCTTTAAATCTTAGTAAATCTTAGTGGTTCCGGGATGGATAGTATACTTACTCTTGTGAGCTTCCTCTAGGATCCTCTATTTGATCTTCGACTCTCTTAGAACACAAAGTTTTACTCTAAACTTTATCATTCCATCATCAGTCATATCAAAATCCTCTTAGGTTCCTAAAAAGATCTGCTCACTAATGTCCCTTAGAGCTTCATGCTCTTTTTGAGCTTCTAAAATTTGAATCCTTAAGTCATTTACTATGTCCACTACGCTCACAAAGAGACTATATGGAATCACAGTCGCTGCAAGACTCAAAACCCTGAAACTCTCGATAAGTTCACTCTCTTAGATCATCATTCAAAACACATGTAAAGACTTCCGACTCAGTGCATCAGTCATTACATTGGCTTTACCCGGATGGTATTTTAAATCAAAGTCATAATCTTTTAAGACTTTCATCCATCTTCCTTGTCTCATGTTCAACTCCTTCTGATCAAACAAGTACTTTAAACTCTTATGATCGCTGAACACCTCAAATTGGACTCCATAGAGATAATGCCTCTAAATCTTTAAGGTAAACACTACAACTGCTAATTCCAAATCTTTAAACTATTGTTGCATAGGCAATTACTCTCCTATTTTGCAATAGAATAGACCCTAGTCCCATCTTTGAAATATCACAATATGCCTCAAAGTTCTCATAGGCATCTAGAATTACTAACACTAGCATAATGTTCAACTTCTTCTTTAGCTCTTAGAAACTATTCTCAAAATGTTGAGTCCACTCAAAAGTACTACCGTTCCTAGTTAACCTAGTCAACGGTAGCACTAACTGAGAAAAACTCTTGATGAACCTTCTATAATACTCGGCTAGGCCTAGAAAGCTCCTAATCTCGATCACGGTGGTGGGTCTCTCCCACTGTAACAGTGCTTCTACTTTATTGGGCTCCACTAAGATTCCTCCTTGAAAAATAACATGAACCAAAAACTGAACTTTCGTTGGCCAAAACTCATACTTGGACAATTTGGTAAATAACGTCTTGTCTTTAAGCATCTCTATAACTATTTTTAGATGCTGCTCATGCTCTTCCACTGTCTTGGAATAGATAAGGATGTCATCAATAAACACCACAACAAGCTTGTCTAGATAAGGTCTAAAAACTTTGTTCATGTAATCCATAAATATTGCTGGAGCATTCATCAACCCAAAGAACATCACAAGATACTCATAATGTTCATATCTAGTTCTAAAGGCAGTCTTAAGGATATCCTCTCCCCTAACTCTAATTTGATGATATCCAGATCTTAGATCAATCTTGGAAAACACTAAAGCTCCTCTTAATTATTCCATCAGATCATCTATTCTAGGCAATGGATACTTATTCTTAATGGTTACCTTGTTCAACTATCTATAATCAACACATAACCTCATAGTACCATCATTTTTCTTCACTAGTAATACTGGTGCTCCCCAAGGAGAAACACTAGGTCTAATGAACTGCTTGTCCAATAACTCTTCTATTTGTTTCTTGAGCTTTGCTAACTCTAGAGGTGCCATCCTATAGGGTGCTATAGAGATAGGTCCTATACCTGGCACTACATCTATAAAAAAACTCTATTTCTCACTCTGGTGGCAACTCAGCTACATTACTTGGAAATACTTCTGGGTACTCCCTCACCATAGGTATACTGTCTAGATTCTACTCAACCTCTACATCTAATAAGAAAAGAAGAACATATCCTAGAGCTTCTTCTACCCAAGAGTGATTGACCTGATTAGCATTAAGATAAACAGACTCAGAAAAAATAATTTTGGTAAGAGTATCAGACAAAAACACTAAAGTTTTATCTGAACAATTTAAGACTACATGATTGGATGACAACTAATCCATACCAAGGATGACATCTACATCTACGAGAGGTAAACAAATAATATTTACAAAGAATACTTTTTCTTCTATTCTTATACAACAATCACAACATACTTTTGAAGTTATGACTAGTTTACTGGTTAGTGTAGAAACAAATAGGTCATATAGTAGTTCTAAAACAGGAAAATCCAACATCCTTACACAATCATAAGAAACAAAAGATTAGGATGCTCCTGAATCATACATGACATTTAAAAGATGATTATGAATTATGCCTTTACCTTTAATAAGGTCAAAAGACTAGGCCACCTCATTCCCGCTTAGAGTATAAACTCTTCCTTTGGCTAGCAGCTTTGGGGTAGGCTCTTCCTCCTTTCTTTGGGGACAATCTCTAGAAAAATGTCCCGACTGCTCACAAGTGTAACACACACATTGACCCGCCAAACATGGTTTGCCTCCATGTATTTTCTTACACTTCGGATATCTGGGTATCTTAGAATCTGTGTGTACTTGCTTGCCCTTTCTTGGAGGACTATTAGTTTTAGAAATGCCCTTCTTAAACTTATCATCCTCATGCTTTCTTTTCTGAAACTCTTGTGACTTTTGAACCAAAAGAACTGTGTTGCCACATTCTTCCATAATTCGGCACTTGCTTACCAAAGATGGAAAATCTCTAATCTCCAGGGGTCGAACAGCCTTCTGCATGTCTTCTCTCAAACCTTCCTCAAATATAACACACTTGCATGCTTCATCTGGATTAAATTTGATGTAAGAAGAGAACTTTGATAACTCGTCAAATTTGGCCACATACTAACCAATTGACATCTCACCTTGAACAAGCCTTAGAAATTCCATCTCATTTGCACTTTGCAAATTCTGAGGAAAATACTTTCCCCAAAAGGAATTTCTGAACACTTCCCAAGTGATGGGAGTTCTAGATACATCTAGTAACCTCTCTGCATCTGTCCACTAGTGTAACACCTCAAAAATTGTTTGTTTCATGATATATAGTCATTTTATAATTTTTTTGAATTTTGTGAATTATTTCGGTGACGTTGATTATTTTAATATATTTCTTAATTTGCGTGAGCACTGAGCAGAGCCAAGAAAATAAAATATTTTTTCCGAGGCTAAAAAACTTTGGACTGTGGAAATGTCGACGGGGAATCTTACTAAACCCAAGGCCAGACACAGTTTATGAAGTTTTTATTTTTCGAGATTTTATTTGATAAATAAAATCGCAGTACATTTTATTATTCGTTGGACAATAAATACTGGCTTTGTTAATTGTAACTTTTGTCCACTGGATAATAGCTTTAGTAGAGTATTAGTTATCTTTTCTAGAGAGCACTTTAATGACATCATCACTTTGACTTTTTCAAAAAGTGGACAAAGCTTCTCAAGGAAGCTTTGCACCAAGCTTCTAGAGGAAGCTTCACTTTCCTCTCTCCTCCTTGGAGACACCATGGTTTTGGGGGGAAAATAACAAGAAAAATTGTCATCTTTTCATAAAACAAATTTCACCTTTTATTCAAAAAGTTTCCTATCACTTTCTCTCTCTACCTTTTCTCTTCTCTCACTTTTTCTCCTTCACATTTTCATCTTATTCCTCTCCTCTCCTTTCCTTTCCAAGTCCACAGCAACACCATTCCCCACCCTCCATGTTTGATTAATTTCAAGCAACCACTTTGCTTGAAAACTACATCTCATTTGAAGGCCTTCTTTCTTGTTGGAACCACCTTCAAAAAGCTCACCTTTCCTCTCCATTTTCTGTCCATTCCCACGACCAAACCCCCATTTTTGGCCATCCAAGTTTTCTTGCTCAACCAACCATATTTCTTGCTTCTACTCATCACCTAGACCCTTTTTCCTTTTGTGACCACCACTTGAATCTTCCATCTTCACCGTCTTCCATAAAGCCTTAAGACTTAAAGCTTTGAGGTAAAGTTCTTGACTTTTCTATTTTCCCTTCTCTTTTCCGTGATCCTTAGTCACCTTGGTGATCAAGGATTCCTTTTCCAAGCTTTGGTTATTGATTTTGTGAGTTTGAATATCCTAGGTTTTTGTTGGTGGTGGTGGACAAATTTTAAGAGCACCAAGGAACTTACTTTTCTTGTTTTCTCTTTAGGTAAGAGGGAGATAATCCTCTTCAACCTATCATGGTGGTGAGGAACACATTTTTGTGTTGGTAGTGAGGAATCCATGTTAGGGTTACTCACTTTGTTGTATGATTCTTGATGATTTTTGTATTGATTTTACCTTGTATGACTTTATTGGTTGTTATTGTATATCTTGATGGCTTTGGAATAATTTTGATGGATTGAAATCATGTATGGAAAGCAAGGGCTCTTTGCCCCCTTTATTTGAGGCTCACGGCCACACACCCACAAGTGGGGGTGTCCATGATTAAAATTTAGTAACAAATTGTGAGACTAATTAATCAAGTGGTTAATAATGAATGGGGAGATGAAAATTTAGGTTCTTAGTCCCTTAGAGCTCACGGCCCCTTAGAGAAAATAATGGCAAAATTTTGTGTTAAAATGGAAACTTAATTAATTAGATGATTAGATGTTGATTAGGAATTCATAAAATGGAAATAACAAAGAATAAAATTCTATCCTATAACTTAGAGTAAATTTTGACCAAAGAAAGAACATGAGTGTAAGTGAGATGTTGAGAAACTTAAATTAAATTACCCTAAGTGAGTTAGGTTTAGAACTAAGTAAAGGACTTGTTTAATTTGAGTAACAAAATTTAGGTGAAAAATGCAAGAGAATTCCCCTAGAGAGGCTTAATAGGAAAAACATTGAAGTTAAAGTGTAATTTCATAAAAAACCTTAAAGGTATGTTTTCACAATTAAGAATCGGATAATGTATTGTTGTGGGTCCATAAGTGGGACCAAGAATCTGTTGATAATTAAATTGGCCAAATTATGGCGTGATTATGGAAAAAGTGTATTGTTGTTGAATATACATGAATATGTATTGAGTCATGATGCATTGTAAAAGTACGATGGACTTTGTTGTAAGGCTGTATGCCTAGGAGATGAATCAAACCTAAGTACGGGTGCAAATAGACTAGTGTAGGTCACTCGTTGACCTTGGGGGCGTCGGGGTGCGGGTGTCTCGCAATGGGCAGTTGGTAGCTCCTCTGAACCATGAGACAGACCGATGCAAACGCATCGACGATCCGAATCGAGACACTGTCCTATATCGCAATCTTGTGAAAAATGTCTTGTATGAGCCATATTGCGCAATTTATTGATATTGAAGCACTTGATTTGAGGCCGATGAGATACAAACATGTCTCCTTGATCATTCTCTTTGATGTTGTGTTTAGCTTCATGGAGTAGGATTTTGGTACTTTGTGCATGCGCATAGTCAGTCATCATATTTACCTGGCATCTATTTTATATGATTATGAAACTGTTTCTTTTATTAATATTATGACTGCCTAGATGATTAAACAGTGTATTATCTTATCTTGATGCTACTTACTATTGTATTGTACTGTGTGGCATTATGCATCGTTTATGTTTCTTTACTACCATGTTGGTAATGATGTTGGATATCTCACCTAATTACTTTGTTATTCTGTTTATATATGTACTTTTGTAAAGACCGAGGCATGGAAGAGCCTGTGTTCCCTAGATTTTGGTCAAATAATTAGTCTTTTGTTTCGTGATGGCATCGGGTCGAAGCTTTTTGGGTTACTGAGTGTTTTGTTCCATGGTGGTTCAGATGCCTGGAGGATTGACTGGAACTCGAAGTGCATTAGATATACTAGAGACGTTTTTGTAATTATTCGTAGGACTCGAGATGAAGTTCCCCTCTTTTCTTTGGACAATACTATACACTTGGAGTTTTTTATGCCTGTTAAGGAACTTTGGGGTGTTTTGAATTATTCCCCTCGGGAGGACAATGAGGTGTCTTCTGCACAGACTCTTGTCCGTCAGGGTGTGCATCCTCTGGTCATCTTATCTTTCGATGAGACGGAGGAAGACCCATCAGAGGGTCCTCTCCTGTAGTTGTGGGACATGGCAGGTGGTACATAGCTTTTTGGGGGCCTGATGTTTTTGTTATTTTGGAGGGCTGATGTATGTAATCCTTTTTGGGCATGTGAAACTTTTACTTATGCATTTCCAAGATCTTTTGATATATATCTATATATGTATATATATATATATATATATATATATATATATATATATATATATATATATATATATATATATATATATATATATAAGTGTATCATGAGAGGAGTATTTATTGTGAGAGGGTGAGAGGAGTGAATCTTGACCATTAGATCTTACATGAATGATCAAGATTAGAACATAAATGCATCTAACTTTTTTAAATGGTCACATGACCTTTAAGTAACTTTTAATCTTGACCATCTATATATGGTTGTATGGTCAAGATTCACTCCTCTCATCCTTTCATAATAACTACTTCTCTCACTAGATATGTCCTCTATATATATATATATATATATATATATATATATATATATATATATATTTCTTGTTCGATGTATGTAATATTCTTCCTGTTATTTGTTTCTACTAAGTTTATGTTTTATGCTTACAAAACAGAATATAATTAAAAAAGAATTGCCAAATTACTATATGTTTTATGAATGAACAAGTTACTATCTATACGTATGTAAACTAGGTCTTAGTGTTATCTTTTGACTTTCGTTCGTTTTTGGTGTGATTGTCCCTATCTAAAAAAAAGTGTTACAACCAGTCTTCTGTCTCCCCTTCTAACATGAAGAAAGCAAAAAGAACCCTCTGATTGTTTGAGTAAGTCATGACTATGAAAATATTCTCCATTTCCTTTAACCATACAACTGCTCGTACCAGATCATATTCCCCTTTGACAGATGAAGGATTGGTCTTTTTGAATTTTGACAAATCCACAAAATTCTAGTTCCTTCCAATCTGTACCTCCCATACTGGCAGTGGTACATGTGGTGGTGTTGGTAGTGGAGGTGGATTATTTTTCATCCTCTCTAAAATCCTTGCCATGACAATCGCTTGGTCCCTTATAGCATTGGTTGTTGTTGTAGCATTGGTCGTCTGGTCTCTCATGCATTGGCCATTGCCAAAGCAGCTTCTACTATGCCTCCACCTTCTCGAGATGATGAGTTCCTAGTCTCTCTAGCTTTCCTAGGAGGTGCCATAGTTTTATGTACACACTGAACAATACATATTGAGTTGATCAGTCCTAATATCATGTAACCGTGCAACAGTAGCTAATAACATTCCAACTTAAGGCCAATCTTGCAATTCCATCAAGGTATCTCATATAAGAGACAAAAAAATTATAATTCCTAATAGGAACTCTTAAACATGTCTCAGCATAGTCAGTCCATACCCTGACTCAACAGGATGAACTGCTCTAATACCATAATGTAACGCCCTAATACTAAAATCTCCATAAATATAGCATTTATAATGATAAACAGCATTACAACGTCACTACATACATAATAATCTGATAATATATCCATAATGTACACTAGAGTCATTATAGAGAGCATTATGAAATACGAAAAACTTAAATCTTAACAAAATGCTTATACATATACAACATTAGCCTAGGAAAAGCTTAGTGTAATACATAATCTCTTTACATAACAAACTAGTATAAACAAGTACAAGCCTAATCTAGAAGCAATAAAAACTAAAACTATGCTACTCTTTCAGCTCCTTTTTCTTCTTATTCTTTGAAGAACTTTCACCTGCATTTACATGGCAACACAACGGGGTGAGAAACAACATTTCTTAGTATAAGTAAACCAAAACCAGTCATACATAGCATGATAAACAAAATCTTAACACATGCTATAATAAGATATGTTTACACTTCCTGCAACATTTAACTTTAGCCTTTAGATAAACCAAGACAATCATACATGTAACACCCTCCCTAGGGTATCATATGTCTAACTCCCGACTCATAATCAAAAAGAAGTTTGCATAAGGTTTGAGTTATAAAAAGATGGGTTTTAAAATTTCTTCTTTACTGAAACATAAACTTACTTAAATTCATAAGTATTACTGAAAATATATTTAGTATACAATATTGACACCAATTAATATTTAACAATTTATAGAGAAATATAAAATTAACAGAAAACTTTCACTTTTTAACAGTAGCAAACCCTATGACGGGTCCTACTTAATAGCACAGTATAACACCAACGATAAAACTTAACATACTCATTCCTTCTCTTGAATCTAACTTGATGCATCAGAACTCTACTCCTTGTCTACCCGGCACATCATCAAACCTGGGACAGCCACTCTTCAATGTTGTCAACGATCTCAGAGTATCTATCACCCGTTATGTCTAAGACAACTCGTTCCTTCTACTGTATAATTTTAACAATACAGACACAGCAAAACCACATAGCAAAGAGGTGAGATCACCTACACCAATACCAACATGGCAGCACAGAGATAACACACACAGCAATGTCATACAGGGATATCATACCAGACTTCCAATAATATATTCAATATTAATCAACTATCATCATCCAATCATATATCAATTCAATTATCATAAACAATAATTACGATAATGCCCTCAACATTGTCTAATTATCATTATCATCATCCAAGTATTCAAAATGTAACAATTGTCATAGCCAATATCCCTCAGTTAAGATATCACATAGATATAAATGCTCAGTTTCATGCATGCGCACATAGACTCAGTTTTTCAAAAACAACTCCATGGAGGTTTTCACAATTTCAAGAAGAATGCTCTGGTTAATTGCCCAGCCTAAGCCCACAGACAATCTCCCAGCCGTTGAAAAGAATCGTGTTCTTGTCGGGTATTGTCAATGCGTTGCAACGGACTGCATCGCCAAGTGGCATATGGTCCAGCCTTAGCCCACAGACAAATATCCACTGGTCGACCGCCGCGCCTTGACGCCCCCAAGATCCATCATAGACCTCACTATCAATTCTCATTCCCTCTTCAACCACAAGGGCCAAAATAGCTTATTAGCTATACTTTATACAATGCACGAATATATCAGTGCAAGTCTAACCACAAGGGTCAAATCTTTTCATTTGTTCAATGTAATCATATGCTTCAACGCATATTTTTCCAATGCATGTATAATGCACCAATGTCAATCACAGGCATATCTTTCCAATGCATATAAAATGCACCAAATACCAATCACAGGCAAAACTCGTCATTTTCTCATACAGTGTCCATACACTAGTTCAACAGTATTCATATTGTACTTTCAACAGCGAAAATCATGTTATCACATTTAGTTATAAAACACTTTTGTCGTGTTTTCACAAAATTGCGTAACATTCCCGTTACGTTTTTACAATTCCACAACACTTCTATTGCATTTTCAAAATACCGCAACACTTTTGTTACGTTTTTAAAATTCCAAAATGTTTTTATTAAGTTTTCAGAATACCGTAACACTACTGTTATGTTTACAAAATTTTGTAACATTTCTGTTACGTTTTTAAAATGCTGCAACTCTTATGTTGCACTTTTAAACCACGTACTAATTTTTCAACGTTTTTCTCAATCGCGTAAAAATATACGTTTCTCAAATCGCATAGTATTTTTCCGCTGTTTCAAAATCGCGTAACTTAAAAATCATTCTTTTAAGTCGCGTAAATCATTTTCCATCATTCTCAAAATATTTAAAACACTTTCCAAATCATATAGCGATTTTCCGTCATTTTCACAATCACGTAAAAATATTCTATCACTTTTAAATCACATATTGATTTTTCAACAGTAGTTCAAATTATGTAAAATATTTAAACGTAATTCAAATCACGTAGAAATATTTTAACGTATTCCAAATCGCGTAGAAATATTTTATTGTATTTCAAATTGTTTTTAAGATACGTAAAATATTTTTCAACATTTTACAATCATGTAAAATATTCTTCAATATTCCAAACATTATTTTGGACTTAAATAAATCAATATCATTTTCAACACATTTTTCAAATTGCGTAGCTTAAAAATCACGTTTTTAAGATACGTAAAACATTTTTCATCACCATTTCATTACAGAAAATATTTCTTAACCTTCAAAAATTCTTTTTCAACCTTTCTCAAAATAATATGACTTTGTATTTCATTTTTCACATTTTCTTACTCAAGAAAATCTTTTTCCACATTTCTTTACTCAAGAAATCTTTTTCCAAAATATAATCCACAAAAATCACTTTTCCATTGATATAAATCAACGTTTCAAAACTTAACATTTTCTGACGTATTTCAAAACTCGAAAATCAGTTATACATTAGTAAATTTTCAAAATACCATTATATTCTTCATTTTTTCCAAATCATTTCCAAACACAACCTTCTTCAAAATAAATTGAAGTTCGAAAACATTTTCATTTACAAAAACTTAATTTTCTCAAGTGATCAATGTAACACCCTCCGTAGGGCGTCACATTTAAGAAAAAAATAAATAAATCTTAAAACTAATTAAAATTATTTTATAAAAGCTTTGAGTTTCAAAATATGGATTTTAAAATTTCTTATCGCGGAAATACAAACTTACCAGAAATTTTAAGTAAAATGGAAATTAAATTTAACAGATTAACATACACATCACCAATCATTTCATGTAAGTTAAAACGTAATATTTACAACTCAGAGAAACAAGAGTAAACCCAAAGACGGGTACTACCAATAGCACGGTAACAACACTAACGAGAAAAATTCAACCTGCATATACTCCTTCCTTCACCAATCTAATCTTGTTGAAACTTGAAAAACCACTCAATGACGCCGCCACCATCTTCTAATATTGTTTCCCTAGGGTTAAGAATGTGTTCCGCCTACTATACGAATTCGAAGAATACAAACCAAACAAAAACAACACAGGAAAGAGGTGAGATCCCCTTTCACCAAGCATCAAGTCGGTAGTAAAGAATAATACGAATGACAAAGTCATTCCATACACACGATAATCACAATTATAGTCATGTTATCAATTTACAAATATTTCTAACATACATATAACCTAGTAAAATAAACAAGAATAACATTATCGGGATAGATATAACAATTCATACCATATAAAATATCATAACAAGACAATAAAAATAAAGATTAAATTCAATAACAACAAATTTCATAGCAGAACAAAAATACAATAATGCACAGACAAAATACAACATATAAACAATTAATATCGATATGAAAGATCACAAATAAAAATATCACGTATAAAAGATAATGAGATAAAAGAAATAACAAATAAAAGATAATAGATAAATAGAAGATAATAATGCACCACATATCAACATATACAATAAGATACAATCCTACTCCATGGAGCTAAACCACACAAACACGATATCGAGAGAGAATGACTTCAAAATCTATTAGTACCACGGCGCCCAACCAACTATTACGCGGGTCACACGTTGCATCAATAGCCTACGGACTGAATCCACCATCCAGGGCGTAGTATAGTTCACGGTCTCCCGTTGTGGCACTATAGGCAATGTACTACTAGACTTTACAAACCTCGATTAAATATAGTAAATGTCGAGTACATTAGTGTGCTATCGGTTTACCACGGCCACGTGAAAATTACCAACTCATATCCACATATGGAATCCCGTACACTAAAGTCTCCAAGTTCATTAGAACAATGAACCACACTACGTTTATCGCATCGACAACACGATGTGATTCGCCTCGTCAACCAAAACACCAAAAATTGGTATAAAGACAAAACATAATTCCAAATATATGAAATTACGAAAATGCCCTCAAGATAAAATATGCCCTCAATGGCAAAAAGCACACGGGTTCACTTTTTCCCGACAAATAAAATAACCTCAAAAGCCTCATGACGGGTTCACATTTTCCCGACAAAAAAAATTAAATATAGTAACGGTCAATCGCGTAGAAATTTTATCGCATTTTCATAATTCCGTCGTTTTTACAAACATTTAAAAATCGCGTAAAGATATTTTTCTATTTTTAAAATCGCGTAGCATTTTTAATACGTTTTTCAATCGCGTAGGATTTTTAAATCGTTTTCTTGTCCAACTTCCTTAAATAATTGTTTAAAACAGCATAAAATAATATTTAGTACTTTCAAATTACGTAGAATATTTTTCATAGCGTATACTGTCTTTTGGACATCTTTTCTATCTTAATTATCCGTTTTTACTAAAAATTGACAGTATTTTTTTTAATACATTATAATAATGGTTTCCTAAATTTACCATTTAAAAGCCCTTTTCATTTTTTTATTAATACCAAATAATTATACTTTTGAAAATTCCTAACGTGCTTCAAAACACACGATGAGCTATACGTTAGAAATTTTATAAAGTTACTGTATTTCTTCTTACAGTAAAAACCATTAGTATTAACCTCTTAAACTTAATTCTAACTACTTTATTTCTTTAAAATTTATTGTAGAAAATTTACTTTAACTTGTATTGCTTCTTCTTGATTGAAAATAGCTTGGAATTAATTTTAGAAATCATGAATGTCTAATTTGGCATGTTGGCGAATTGGATAAAAACTTTGCATTTGATTTCCAAATTATTTTTCACCTTTTAAATACATGTTTAATCTCTTGTATTGTCTACATTAATTTAATCCTTACCCTAGAAAATAGTTTTAGAAATCAAAGTGTTGAAGTTAGACATGTTGGATGAAAATGTAAGGTTATGCCATTTAATTTCCAAATTCATTTTTCTTAATCTAAACAAATGGATATCTTACCAATTCTCTTAGGTTAATTAGGCCACTTTTTAAGAAAATTAAGAGAACATTTTGGTTCCCCATTTGGATCATGGCCGTGAGCCTTGTTAGTGTGTTCTTTGGAACACTCATACAATCCTTGACATATTATTCATATCCTATATTTTATCATGCATTTCTAACACATGCAATATTATCAAAGCTTGTAGACATGCAATTTAAAGCTTGTAGACATGCAATTTATTACAAATATCACATAAGAAGACTAATAACAAATACACAACAACCTACTAGTAAGCACCAAATTATCAAACACACAAATAACAAACACACAAATAATTAACACATCAAAACAAGCACACCACCGAATCCTTATGGATTCTACAAGCACAACCACATATATTCCTCACCACCAACACTTGGTTGATGAGGGTAATCTCCCTCTTACCTCTTGTAGAAACCTCCAAGCCATTGTATGTCTCCTTCAAGCAATTCCTCTCCACCAAGAGCTACTTGAAAACAAAGAAAACATACAATATTAATACCTAAGGCTCTAAACTAGAATAATCATGGATTAAAATCATGATTAAAACTTTAGAATGGATAGAAACATGAAGATTAAAGAATTTCACCTTCATGGTTTCAAACTTGAGCTTTGAAGAACAAGGTAGAAAATGGAAGATTTAGGAAAAACTTCCAACATGAAAGTTCTTTAGAAATGCATGGAGATTCAAGATCTATGGTCATTTAAAATTATTGAAGCTTGGAAGGTGATTTTTGAGGGTTGGCCGTGAGCTTGAAGAAAGGGAGAGATGTGAGCTTTTGTGGTTTTTGCTTGATAGGAAGATGAAGATGAAGGAATCTTGAGAAATTTCTAACATGAAAGTGTCTTGGTTTGATGAAAGGATTCAAGAAATGATATTGGTAGGATTTATTGAAGCTTGGAGAATGGTTCTTGGTGATTTGGCCGAAATCAAGGGAAAGAGAAAAGGAGAGAATTTTGGTTGCTTGGTCTTGGTTCTTTGGAGAAAATGATGTGTAGAAGAGTAAATGAGGTGAATGGGTGGAGATTGTCTCCATTTGGGAGCCATGGCCGTGGAGCACATGGAGAGAAAAGGAAGGTGAGAGCTTCTTGCCAAAGTTGAAAATGAGCTAAGGCTCTCCTATTTATAGACTCCAAAAAAAAATGAAGGCTTAGGATATTTTTCGATTTATCATAAGCAATGAACAATAATTACTGCTTATAAAGTCAATGTCTATTGTCTAATGGGTAATAAAATATACATAGATTTTTATTTTAAACTAACAGAATAGCAATTATTATTGATCATTTTTTTTCTACTGATTACCCTTGATGAGTCATAAAACGAGTCATCACAGAGAAATTTCTAGAATATGTGACTCACTACGATGAGTCAGTATGATGAGTCATCGTGGAATTTTCTAGAACGGGTGAGTCAGCATGGCGAGTCAGCGTAGATATTTTCTAGAGCAGATGAGTCAGCATAGATATTTTCCAAAACAGGTGAGTCAGCATGGCGAGTCAGCGTAGATATTTTCCAAAGCAGGTGAGTCAGCATGCTGAGTCACTGACTGCATCACAACTGCATCATTGGCTGCATCATAAATGGTGAGTCACACGAGTCATCGAGAAGCTTCGGGCTCAACGAGTCATTTTTCGGTGAGTCACGGTCCGAAATCGACTTCGGAACCTTCTAGAAGCTCGAGTCATGATCTTTGAGGTGTCACGCCACGTGTCATCATCCTATTGGCCCGTTGCGATGAGTCACAAATTTTGACCATTCCTCATTGGTCCACGTGTCAAAACTTAATGACTAAACGTGAGTCAAAATATTCCGGGTCCGTCGTTCAATATTGACTAATAAAATAATATTATAATAATATAAAATTATTTTATTTGTGATTAAATCTAAAAAATAAAAGATTAATTTTAGGCTATTCTCGGTTTAGTAAGATCCCCTCCTCCAATAATTAAAAACAGATTTTCCGGTCCGAAAAATATTATTTTCCTACCCCGAGCAAATCACACAAAAAGTCCATATAAAATTACAGACATATTATCGGACATTAAATCAAGAAGAAAACAATTAAAAACAAGAAAAACAAAAAAAACGTTGGACTCGGACGTAACGGTCATTTTTCCATTTTTTTCTCACAACGTAGGTAATCGTCCAAAACGTTCAAATAAAATATCCAAAGCGTATTATATAGCTGTATATCTTTCGAAAAAATTAAAACAAGTAGCTAAAAAAATTTTTATTTCAATTTTGAAGAAAAATACGTAAAAAAGCGATTATATAAAATACTAGACAATTATTATACATTTTTTGATACAAAAAATTTAAAACATTTGATAAAATTTTTATTTTACAACGAAAAACAAATTATGTAAAACTACCAAATAAAATAACAAACAGTATTATTTTTCTGTATTTCATACAGAAAAACAAGAAACAGTAAAATAGGGACACAACGGTCTTTTACCCAAAAGTTGGGATGTTACAATCAACGCTCTAATTCCCTTTCCAAATTCTTGTGTGAAAATCATTTTGTTATAAAATCAAGGTATCCGTAAGTCTTCAAAAACCGTGAACGTGTTCATTGAAAACTGTCAAATCTTTCGAGAGACAAAACACTTCGTTTTATAAAATATCACTTTGTTCCATAAAAATTTAGGCATTACAAGCCTTCAAAAACATGGACATGACTATTGAAACCATCAAATATTTTTCCTTCTAAATTGATATGGTTTTACACAAACAAAATCATTAAAAATCCTTTACAAAAACCGTGAACACTTGGTCTTTGAAATCAAGTCATTTGTTCATTTTCATTTTTCACTTTCTTTGCAAATCCATTTTCACTTTCTTTACAAATCCTTTTTCACTTTCTTTGCAAATCCTTAAAATCAACATTGTTATTTTCATTTAAAACTCATGTTTGGTAAAACACTTAGAAACTTTTTACACAAAATAAATCAATAAAAATCCTTCTAAAACTGTGTTCATGTACTTTTTGAAAAATAAACCTTTTGTTTATTTTCCTTGTTTTTCTAAACATCTCATTTCATCATTCATGAAAATATTAATTTGTAAACACCTATCTTGAGGTGTCTTGGCCGAAATTCACCATGTTCTAGGGACCCAAAAATTAATTTTCTTGGTCTTGAAAAATTTCAACATGAATCCTAATCATGGGTATCAAAACGGTAGCCCCTTCCTTTGGCCATTGGAGCCAAAAATTGATTTCCTTTCCATCATCACATCATGGCATACACATACATATCTCATCATATATACCATAAGCTACCATAAGCATGCCATAATCAAAAGCAATAAATCATGCAAATCATACAAAGCATGAACAAATAAATCAAACACATAAACACCCACAAATAATTACATGACCATGGATATGAATCCTCACATGGATTCACCATCCATCAAATATAAGACCATCTCTCACCACCATACTTGGTTGGTGAGATGGATCTCCCTCTTACCTCTTAAAGATCCTCAAAAGCTCTTTGTTTTGCTTCTTTTTCTAAGTCCTTCACCACCAAGGGCTTCTCAAATACAAAACAAAACACATAAAAATTAGTATACTAAGCTTGATTAAGAGGAACCATGGATCAAACATGGTTTAGAACATGAAAAAGAAGAGAAGAAATGAAGTTTCCTTACACTTCACCATAATTACTCCATAACATGGATCTTGAAGAAAGTCCATGAAGATGAATGATTTAAAGGAAGTCTTCAACATGAAAGTTGTTTAAAATATCATGTAGATTCAAGATCTATGGTTGGATGAAATTAAAAGAGATTGGATGGTGGTTTTGAGTGATATGGCCGAATGGTGTGTTTAGGGAGAGAAATGGAGTTTTCTTTGGTTTTGTTTTTTGATACTTGAGTGAAAAGATGAAGATGTAATAATGTGAAGTGTAGAAATGAATTATTTGGTCTTCTAATTCAATGCATGGCCGAAAATTGCGTGGAGTGAATGGAGAGAAATTTTGCTAAGTTAGCTTTCTTGAAACATGCAATAATGACCAAGATTGAGATATAATTGGTGTCTTGAAACTTGGCTATTGTCTTAAGCCTCCAAAACCGTCCCCCCTCCATGCACTCTTCAAATGTGACAAATCTCCTAGCCATCATTATTTGAAGCATTCCTAACCATTGATTAGTTCAATGGTAAGGATTAAGGTAGACTTTAGGTGTAGCTTTAGATAGAAGACTTAATTTAGGCCATTGGATCTTTCTCCTTTAAATCCTAGCCTTTAGATGTGTCTCCAAAATGAAGGGTTAAGATTACTCCTTCAAACTTTACATCCAAGGGTCATAAATGGTCTTTGTCACTTTTTAAGACTAAATCTCCACCATAGATTAAATCCAAATCCAATGGTCATAATTGATCCATCTCCACCGTTGATTAGATTCAAATCCAACGGTCACAAATGGTCCTAGCCACTTTGCAAGACCAAATCTCCTCCCTTGATCAATTCTAAATCCAATGGTTATAAATGGTCATAGCCATTATATTAGACTTATCCTACACCGTTGATTAAATCGATGGTTGATATCAAAGTCTTCAATATTAGACTTGCTTCCTATTGGTCCATCAAAAGTTGTCATAACCACTATTGTTAACTTAAGCAATATAATTTCTATTTTTATCTGTTAAAATCCCACGAAAGAATATATTTACTGTATTTTTATAGCCCGATAATTAAATACAGTACCAAACACAGTACAAGAAATTTTCTAAAACTGTTTTTGGATTCAGGTTTAGTAAGATCCCCTGTCTCCGTCTCAACAGTACAAATTTTTCTATGCGTAGAAAAATTTTCACTTTGCGGGACCCACCTAGGCCCACGTATGGCCACTTGGGCCCACGTACACCCCTTGGGCCCACAAACAGTAAAAAATTTCATAATCATTTATAAAAATCACAAATATTAGAAAACGCACAAATATCAAATCAGATTACGTAAAATAATTAAAACCGAACAGTAAAAATTAAATTACGTAAAGTTTTCCTCAGCCCAAAAATTATTATTTTCCTGACACGGAGTAAATCACTCAAAACGATCAAATATGCTGATGGAATAATTAAAATAATTTTACAGTATCTAGAAATTACTAAACAGTAAAATTCTGTTAACTGTCAAAATTACTAATTAAGAGATACGGAATTTTAGGATGTTACAAGCCCAAGCATGTTCTACTAGGAATGTTGGCTTCTTGTGCTTACCTATTATAGGGAGGAAAATCTATAACCTCAGCTACATGTAACCCTAGGTCTTGGTTAGGAATACTTGTCTCCTTAGGAACTTCTAACTCATTTGCTTCTAGCTAAATGACAACATAACATCATATTAGGTCACATTCATAGAAAAACACTACCAATCCATCCTAGCTTACTTGTATCTAATACACCATCTTATCACGTATAATGTGATATCTAAAGCAACACTAAGTTACCCTTGGTGCTAGATACCTACCCAATGCAATCTTTTACTTTTGATTACATCTAGGTTCATACAATTCTCATACTTTCTATATGGTCATTCTTCTCTTGAATTACCTTAGGTAGTCTTTTAACATGCCTTAAAAAGCATGCATAGAGAATCCCAATAAGAAGGAAACTCAATTCATCAAAAATAACATTTTTTGAGAATTCTAAAGCTCACGCCGCGGTGCCCTGCTCTCGAGAAAAGGGCTGAAATGCCATTTTTCAACTAACGCTCCGGCGTACCTATTCCACGTCGCGGCATACTACTCTTGGGTGCACTCACAGCTCGACATGGACTCATTCATGCTGCGGCGCAAGGTGTATTTCTGCAAAAAAAAAAAACCAACAACCAGGTACTGTTCCATTAGTGGATTTGATGAGATTCAGCCATTCAAAAACATTTTCTAGGTGATTCTAAGTCCCTAATCAGTTCATTAAGACATAAGAATAATCATTCACTAACTTAAACCACTAACTTTGGATTCAAGACCAAAATCACTCATCAAGACCTAATTCTCCACATTATGCATCAAAGGTCCAAATGAGATGTTCTAAGTTTCTAATTTAAACTTATATTATGAACAAGTCATAAACAACCAAAGAAATACATCCAAGCAAGAAAATCATTCCAAACACCTTTGAATTCCAATTTGACCTATTATGTACCATATATGCATAAGTGGTGAAAATGGAGGAAAAAAGCTATCAAAAACTCTAACCCCTACCTTATATAGCTGAGATGGAGCTCCAAGCTTTGATGATTTCAAACCTTGGTCTTCCCTTTAGCCTCTTTTCTTCTTCCTCTTTCTCTCTTTGGATTCCTCTTTGGCTTGTTACTGCATTTGTTATTTTGTGAGTGAGAAAATAATGAAATGAGATAGGAAAAAGGATGAACTCAAGTCATATAAAAAGGGACAGTCGCATATGACTTATAGCACTTAGGTTTCTCACTGATATTTCTCGATTTGTTAAGAATACTTAGTTTAAGCTAAATCAAGGTTTTCAACCTCTACAAACTTTAAAATAAATACTAAGATTCATATAAATTGTTGTTCTGCCTTTATCTTATTTTTCCATATTAGTTGCTAGTTAATAGGGCATTAAAAGCACAACCAGTATTCCTAAAAATACTAAACTAACTTTGATTACTTTGAAACTGTAACCACATCTTACTTAGCTCATTTGTGACTTAGAAACAAATCCTTCATACATGTTTCCCTTATCTAAATAACTTATGCCTTTATATGAGTCATTTTAAGTTACTTTTCACATTTCGAGTTACATCAAAGTGCCTACACTAACTCAATTTGTCATAAAAATGAACAGGCATGTTAAGCAAGTCGTATGCTACCTTTGTATACATAAAAAAGTTTAGCATATTATTAAGGGTATTACAGAAAACATCTAGGAATGAAGTTAGAAGTGTTAGAAATTGGCTGGAGAACCAATTATGCAGAAACAACTTCTATAGAATGTATTCTGGTGTTATGGCGCCTAAGCGTCGAAAGGCTGGTAGAACAGCGCAAGCATCTTGACAGCTTGTGGTGTTAGTAGCATAACTTGAGTTGTAGTCACTGAAATGACCTGCTACTTATTTTATTTGAAAACTAAGATACAAGGCTTCATTTAGTAAAAATTTCATATTTTTAGAACAATCCAAGTAGCACCAGTTTCGGTTTGAATTTGAGTCAGATTCTATAGAAACAAGCAAACTGACACCTATTAAACTAGATTGCATAACTTGTTGCTTCAAGGTTCAGATTGCATGCGACCAATGGCAAATTGAATATAACATATACAAATATAAGAGATAAAAATTTCAAGAATTTTGCACATTTCATGCATTTCCACTTTCAATTTAAAGTAAGGTCAAATTCTGGTAAATTAGCTAGTTGCCCTATTTTAGCTTCTACTTTTTTGTGGCATAACTTTAGCTATACTAAGTCAAATGAAGTAAGGTTTATTTCATTAGAAAGATATGAGATAAGGCTATTTGCCTATAAAATTCTAAAATTTTTGAAGTTATAATGTACATTTGGTGCATTAATGAAAATCAACCTTTCTAGGCGACCAAACCAGAAAATGTCAAGATATGTATCATGTTGAAATGAAGCCTCTTATTTGTTAGGATCCTTCATTCATGGTTCTTAAAGTATGTTGAGACACTAATAGGATTATTTCAACAAAGGAATAACCACTTAGAGTAACAATGATGATTGAAGTTTTGCTTCATGTTATCTAAGGTAAAGCTAGTTTACTCCCTTGTTATTCAAGGTGGAGTTAAGAAATATATTAGAAACATGATATTTAGTTCCTTATGTAATAAGTAGAGCTAAATCTGCATGTTTGCTAGTTTTCCATTTTCACTTGGTTAAATGTGAACCATGTGATGCTTTATATGGAAAGTGAAAGAATGGTTTTAAAATAACCTTACATATTTTGTTTTCAAACATGATATTTGCTACTTCCACGTATTGTAACCTTATATGATGTGGACAAATATTTAGTTTAAGCATAAAGACTCCTAGTGCCAAAGTTTACAGTATTAAGGGTGGTAAACGGTAGCCCACTTTTGTGAGGTGAGTTAGTCCACTCATGCCATATACGGTATTATGGGTGGTAAATGGTAGCCCACTATTGTGAGGTGGGTTAGTCCACTCATGCCACATATGGTATTAAGGGTGGTAATTGTAACATCTTAATACTAGTACTAATAACATGTCTAGGATCATACATTAGTAGTTAGGTTATATAGATTAAAGGATGCAAACCCAAGTGCAGGTTGTCTCAAGTAATAAATTTCTCGGGAGTCTGAGGTCGATCCACAGGAAATTGATGAAGAAAAATTCTTTGAGGTAAGGAAAGGCTTTGTCACAATAATAGAGATAATAAAACTTATTCACAATTAAATTAAAGAACTTGCTTAAGCTAAGAGATCCACTTTTGATAATAAATTAAGAACAAGATTAATTCTTTTTATAACTCAATTGAAATCCACGCACAACGGAGGTTCTAATCGGAAAATAAAACATTCAAAGCCCATTTAGAATTATATATGTAGTTATATGATTGTTTCTTTAATTATTTACCAATATCAACACTTGTAAATGGGTTTAAGCATTCATTGTGCTAAACCACTTGTCTACAATGAATCAAGAACTCCACTTTACGAGGAGGGATTCTAAATTGATTGGAAACAAAATATAACACATATAATGATTACTTGATAATATATCATTTAAGTATAAGAAAGAAATTAATCTAACCTTATTTTTATTACCAAAAGCTTCACCCCTTCATCCAAGCAAGATGAAAATTAGTTACCAATGAGCAAGAAGAAAGAAAGAGAGAAGAAGAAAATGATGATCAAAACTTCTATTTACAACAAAAGAAAATTACAACAAGTAAATAACATAATAGCAAGATCTTGATCTAAAACCAAGATTACCCTAATAGGAAGCCAAGGCCACCTTTTATAGAGCATCACAAGCAAAAGATGACAATAAGGGGGACAAAGAGTGAGTGGATAATTAAAGAGTGTGTGGATAATTGAGGAGTGGGTGGATGATTGAGGAGTAGGTGGATGATTGTAAAAAATGATTGTCTTCACTTGCACAAAATAATTTGGTACCAAACTCGTGCTTACCGACAGAATCTCGGAAAGTGGCCTTCATGAAAGTCGTAGGCCTTCACTTGTTTTTTGGAACTTGATGCAGGATTAAAGGATGTAAACCCAAGTACAGGTTGACTCAAGTAATAAATTCTCGAGAGTCTGAGGTTGATCCACAATGAATTGATGAAGAGAAATTATTTGAGGTAAGAAAAGGATTTGTAATAATATCAAAGGTAATAAAAGTTGTTCACAGATGAAAAAGGATTTGCTTGGGTTAGGAGATCCACTCTTGGTAATAAATTGAAGGCAAGATTATTTCTCTTTATAACTCAATTGAAATCTACACATAAAGGAAGTTCCAATCGGAAAATATAACATTCAAAGTTCAATTATATATGCAATCATATTATAATTCTTTTAATTATCTACCAATATTTGTAAATGAGTTCAAGCATTCACTATGCCAATCCTCTTGTCTACAATAAATCAAGATCTCCATTATACAAAGGTTTCTAAATTGATTGGAAACAAAATACAACACATATAATGTCCACTTGATAATATATCATTTAAGCACAAGAAATAGAATAATCTAACCTTATTTCATTACCAAGAGATTCACTCCTTCACCCCTAGCAAATTGAAAATTAGTTACTCATAGACAAGAAGAAAGAAAGAGAGAAGAAGAGAAAGATGAACATAGCTTTAATTTAGAGCAAGACAAAATTACAACAAAGGAAAACAATAAAAAAGCATGACCATAACTTCTAAAAACTAAGCCTAACACCAAGAGTACTAAATGATCAGCCAATGGTGCCTTTTATAGAGGATTAGGGATACAAAATGATAAGGGGACTGATTAAGAGTAGGTGAATGAGTGGGTGGATAAGTGAAAAATGCCAAATAGGGAGTTGATAAGTGAAAAATTAGTAAGATTCTTTGTCTCTGAAATCATTCAGCTTTGATCTCATGGATGACATTAGAAAATGGCAAAATGGTCTTCATAAAAGTTGTAGCATTTTGTATTATCTTTCTAATGGCACCAATTTCAGCTCCAAAGGCTACCTATAACCTGAGATATGACCCAATTACTGAACAATGTTTAGGCCTAAGTACAACACCTTTGTTCTTACTTCAAAGCCCAATATCACCTTCAAGGAGTCCGATCTAAGTTTTGTGTTCTCATGAAAGTTGTAGATATGAGTCTTAACTTTCAAGTAACTAAATTTTAGCCCAAGAAATTCCTACAGCCTGAGTTATGCTCTAATTACTACACATTGTTCAGGTTCCAGTCATAAACCCGTGTTCTGACTTCCAAGCTCATTTAGCTCCACTAGATGTCCGATTAAGCCCTGGAGCTCTTCATGAAAGTTGTATAGCTCTCTCTTATCTTTTCTACAAGGTAAGATACATAATTATCACACATCTAGAACTCAAGATATGACCGAAATACAGAAACTGTGTAAGACTAAAATAATGCTAGAAAAAATCAATTAAGTTCAATTTGAGTCCAAACTTACAAAATATAACTAAGCTTAATTAAGTACATGGAGAGTGTCAATGACTAAAAATGAGGGTTTATTAATGTATAAAATATGTGATTATCAAATTCTCCCACACTTAGCTTTTTGCACTCTTGCCCAAAACACATAAGACCAAAGCTAGGAAAAAAAATGACATAGACTCAAAAACTAAAAACTCTAAAAGACTCGATGAAACAAGAAGAGCAACAAGAAATTTAAGGGATCAAAGCATTAATGAGGTAACATTTCTTCACATCTCAAACCAACAAGCAAGGAAACTTCAGTTGAAAAGAATGAATCAAGAATGATATATCCTCACAGAATTCACTCTCAATCTCTCAAGTGTTTAAAAGGTAAGTATTTCACTTTATTCAACTCATGAACAATTGCACTACCATAAGCTTGCTTATCTTCTACTTCTCCGCTACTCAAAACACATGCACACAAAAATCAAGAAGACTTTATTCAAGATTGTAATGGGATCATGGTAAAAGAGATGGGATAATATGGATATGAGAAGATAAATACCAAAGAGAATAAAAGAGCATTATGGTACAGTTAGAGTGGAGAAGATGTTTGAGAACATTCATCATAAAGGACAATGACCAATATTTGACTAATGTTTTGTTGAAGATCAATCCCAAATTGATGAATTGAATTCATTGTTAAGTCTGAACCTTCTCCTTCTCTTCCTATTGTTTCCAAGCATCTATCTTTATTCTAAGCTCTGATAATCCTTTGATTGCAACAGTGGTCAGTTCTTTTTTTTTATCATTTTGCACACACACCCCCACACTTGTTCAAGAAAAGGCCAATGCTCTCTTATTCCCTAAGGTTGGGTAAAAACATATTTTTTTCTCTTTTTTCTCTTTTTTTTTTGAAGGCATGTAATGAGCTAAAAACAAGGAATGGTCAAATAAGATCAAAGGGCTTACACAAGGGAAAATATACAAGGATGGCTATTTGGTCAAAGTAGCTATTTCAAAATGCCTTAACCATATTTATGTATGCATGTGAAAATGTAGCCTCAAAAAGAATCAAAGCAAGTTCTAGAGTAACAATTCCATGAGTGAAAATCACACAAGAAAGAAGAGAATGGTACAGATATTCAATCCATTCATCAATAGACTCAAAATCTCACAAGGCATATTTCTATAATTCTCAATCCTACCATATCAACATTCATATCCAAGCTTGTGATTTTTAAGAAAGAAGACAATTTATGCTAAGATCCAAGAATCCATTTGCTACTTCTGCACAAAATAATTATCTCCTCAACTAAGATGCGTCTCAAGAGTAAACTTACCTCCAAGGTAAAATTTACTCCTTACTCTGTCATCCTTAATTGGTTTTACTATGAATAAGTTTCTGACAATCATATCACTAAACATACTTCCCAATTTAGATGCGTCTCGGGAGTAAAATTACTCCTTACTCTGCCATTATTCATTGATTTAGTAAGTCCATGACAATCATATCATACTTCTCAAAAAAAAAAATTGGTCAACTATCCTTCCCCCCTAACCAGATCACAACATTGTCCTCAATGTTAAAATATAGATGAGTAAAGGATAGAAGATATTACTTGTTGGAGAAATCTAACACAAAGTACGGTAAATAAAATCAAAGGTAAAGGAAAGGTATAAATGAAGTGTCAAATCTGGCTTTCTTTTCATCCTGTTTCCCTCATTGATTCCTGTTGACCAATCTATCTGAGCTATTGCTAGGTCAGGTTTATAAACAAAAGCTTCTAATTTACTAATCAACTAATCAATATTGGAAGCAGAGATAAGAAGTTGTCTTACTGAAGGTGTGATAAATTTCTGTTCCACAACATGGTTAAAAAAAAGTAACAAAATATCAAAGAAATTATTTACATTCAACAAACCTATGGGTTTATGGTGGATGTTCAGTTGGACCCAAGAGACAATTTGAAAAACTTCTTCCAAGGTACCAAAATCACCTAGTAAGGTAATGACTGCATCAGAGTTATCATGCATTATCTTCATTCGTTCATGCATTGATGATACCTTAAGTTCCTCCCCAATTATCTTTTCAGTGATGTTCTGTTGAGCTAAAGGTTCAGGAATGACACCTAAAACATGACTGCTTCTTATATATGCAGCAAGTGATACAGTCCCTATTAACCCACGGTAACCTCCCCCATATAAAAAATGAATATTTCTCGCAGCAAGTGATCGACTAAGAGTGGTAGCTACGTTTACAAACTCTAAACCCTTCCCATACTTAGACCCACAAAATACACAGATATTTTTAAGTTGATGAATAGAAACACCTTCCATTTCTATACTCACATTCCCTTTGAATAATTCTAAGTAAGAGGAAAGTAGAGAAAATGGAGTGTTTAAATAGGAAAAAGAATGGGAAGGGTAATAATAGCACCTATAAGGGTAGGTTGGCTGTTGTCAAAAAAGTTTGAAATTAAGAAACATAGAATTATTTTTTTTTAGTTTTTTTAAAGTTTTTTTTTTACTTCAAGAAAACCATCAGGGTAAAGAAGTCTAGAAACCCCTAAAGGACCGTGCTCAAAGGATCGTTTGTCCAAAACCAAAATATAGCAAAATCATACAAAGATAAAAGAAATATAATAGTAAATGATGACATACTTTTATGTACAATTTTCATGGAGTATCTTTACACTGCACATCATGCGTGCAGTAGTGACATATCTTTATATTGCGTCTCACCAGTGCAGTAGACACTCACGTTCGTTTATTCGAAGAAAGGAGAAAGAAGAAACCATCGTGGGTTTCTATCCTGGGTCTGGAACCAGGAAAGCTCACACTTGGGCTCGTAACATCAACAAAGATGCTAAAATTTGAAACCCGTAATGTCTAAGATCCAAAACGTCCCATCCCAAGGCGTTGAGAGCCCCTCTAATAAAAGAGAGGATCAAGCTCAAATGCCTCATACGCTTTGACAGCCGCGGGTTACTTCTCACTAATAACCAGAGTGGGACACTTCAGTCTGTCCATCAACTCCACAATGCCTAGATGGTAAACATTGGGTTATGAAGTGCAGCTCTCTACAAAGCATGGTACACGAACTTTTTTGAAGGACCAACATGCAAAGGTCCACCCGAGTCAATGATGGGTCTGCCAAAGGCTGGGGCTCCATAACTAATTAAAGTCATGGTACTCTTTCTAGATCGCCCTTATTCAAAAGATTTTTTTTTAAAGAAGAACATGAAGAAGAAGAAGATAATATGTACAGGTCGTTGTAGATATGGCTCACATCTGCCTCTGGTTTAATGTCCAGTAATGGCTTAAATGCCTTCTATGAGTTGAGGATAAGCTTTTTATCCAATTTTCTTATAAATTGGCAAACAGGGTCTTTTAGAGTAAAATTCCCAACACTGTAGTGTTTTTCTTCGTCCTTGAAGAGATTCCACAAATTAAGAAGTTCATAATGCACAAATCCACAAGAATGCGTCTCAAGAGTTAATAAGATATCATCTAATGACTCCTTACTCAGTCCATTCTTAATGAAGAAAATTTTATCTTCTCTGTTTGCGGAAACCATCCCCAAAGAACGACATCGCTTGTTACAATTCTATTGTCCATATTTATGATAGACTTGTAACCTTTTTGCTCTTCTTCTTTTAGAATACGAACTTGTTCCAAGACTTAGCATGTATGAGTCAAATGAAATTAAAAACTCGTCTACTAGTCAGACCTTTGCTTCAATTATCCAGCATACAGCTTTGGGCATATCCTTATGCATTAACAGTCTCAATCTTTTACATCTAGCTTTGTAGATTTTTGGCAAAAGCATCCCACTCTGGTTATTAATGAGAAAAAACTCGCGACTGTCAAAGCATATGAGGCATCTGAGCTTGATCCTCTCTTTTATTAGAAAGGGCTCTCAGTGCCATTGGATGGGACGTTCTGGATTCTTAGATCTTAGCATAAATTATCTTCTTTCTTAAAAATCACAAGCTTGGATATGAATATTGATATGGTGGATTGAGAATGATAAAAATATGCCTTGTGAGATTTTGATCCTATTGATGAATGAATTGAACATTTGTATCATTCACTTCTTTCTTATGTGATTTTCACTCATGGAATTGTTACTCTAGAACTTGCTTTGATTCTTTTTTAGGCTACATTTTTACATGCATACATAAATATAATTGAGGCATTTTGAAATAGCTACTTTGACCAAATAGTCATCCTTGTATATTTTCTCTTGTGTAACCCCTTTGAGCTTATTTGACCATTCCTTGTTTTTAGCTCATTATGTGCTTTAAAAAAAAATATTTTTACCCAACCTTAAGGAATAAGAGAGCACTGGCTTTGTTCTTGAACAAGTATGGGGGTGTGTGTGCAAAATGATCAAAAAAAAAAAAGAAATGATCACCGTTGCAATCAAAGGATTATCAGAGTCTAGAATAAAGGTGGATGCTTGGAAACAACAAGAAGAAAAGGAGAAGGTTCAGGCCTAATAATGAATTCAATTCACCAATTTGGGATTGATTTTCAACAAAACATTAGTCAAATATTAGTCATTGTCCTTTATGATGAATGTTCTCAAACATCTTCTCCACTCTAACTGTACCATAATGCTCTTTTATTCTCTTTGGTATTTATCTTCTCATATCCATATTATCCTTTCTCCTTTACCATGACCTCATTACAACCTTGAATAAAGTCCTCTTGATTTTTGCATGCATATGTTTTGAGTAATAGAGAAGTAGAAGATAAGCAAGCTTATGGTAGTATAATTTTTTATACATTGAATAGAGTGAAATATTTACCTTTTAAACACTTGAGGGATTGAGAGTGAATGTTGTGAGGATCTATCATTCTTGATTCATTCTTTTCAACTGAAGTTTCCTTACTTGTTAGTTTGAGATGTGAAGAAATGTTACCTTATTAATGCTTTGATCCCTTGAATTTCTGGTTGTTCTTCTTATTTCATCGAGTCTTTTAGAGTTTTTAGCTTTTCAGTCTATGTCGTTTTTCTATATTTCCTAGCTTTGGTCTTTTGTGTTTTGGCCAGGAGTGCAAAAAGCTAAGTGTGGGAGAATTTGATAATCACATATTTTATACATTAATAAACCCTCATTTTTAGTCATTTACACTCTCAATGTACTTAATTGATTAAGCCTGTTATGTTTTGTAAGTTTGGACTCAAATTAGACTTAATTGATTTTTTCAGCACTATTTTGGTCTTACACTGTTTCTGTATTTCGGCCATATCTTGAGTTCTAGATGTGTGATCATTATGTATCTTACCTTGTAGGAAAGATAATAGAGAGTCTATAACTTTCATGAGAGCTCTGGGGCTTAATCAGACATCTAATAAAGCTAAATAGGCTTGGAAGTTAGAACACGGGTTTTGTGACTGGAACCAGAATAGTATGTAGTAATCAGAGCATAACTCAGGTTGTAGGAACTTCCTTAGGCTGAAATTTGGACATTTGAAAGTTAAGGTCCATATCTACAACTTTCATGAAGAACACAAAACTCAGATCGGATTCCTTGAAGGTGATATTGGGCTTTGAAGTCAAAATAGAGGTGTTGTACTTAGACCTAAATACTATTCAATAATTGGGTCATATCTCAGGTTGTAGGTGGTCTTTGGAGCTAAAACTAGTGCCATTGGAAAGATAAGACAAAATTCTACAACTTTCATGAAGACCATTTTGCCATTTTCTGACATCATCCATGAGATCAAAGCTGAATGATTTCAGAGATTGAGTTATCAAGTGCGACTCTCTATAGAGCATGGTACACGAACCTTTTTTAAGGACTAGTGTGCAAAGGTCCACCCGAGTCAATGACTGGTCAGCCAAAGGCTGGGGCTCCCCAACTAATTAAAGTCACTCCTTCCGGATCGCCCTTGTTCAAATTTTTTTTAAAATTTTTTGTTTTTTTTTTTCTTTTTTTTTTTTTTTTTTTAGAAAACAAGAAGAAGAAGAAGAAGAAGAAGAAGAAGAAGAAGAAGAAGAAGAAGAAGAAGAAGAAGAAGAAGAAGAAGAAGATAATATGTACAGGTTGTTATGGATATGGCTCAAATTTGCCTCTGGTTTAACGTCCAGTAACGACTTAAACGCCTTCTATGAGTCGAGGATAGGCTTCCCATCCAATTTTCTTATAAATTGGCAAACAGGGTCTTTTAGAGTCAGATTCCCAAGACTGTAGCGTTTTTCTTCATCCTTGAAGAGATTCCACAAATTAAAAAGTTCATGATGCACAAATCCACAAGAATGCATCTCAAGAGTCAAAATCATATAAAGATAAAAGAAATATAATAGCAAATGATGACATACATTTATGTACAGTTTTCATGACGTATCTTTATACTGCGCATCATGAGTGCAATAGTGGCATATCCTTATATTGCGTGTCACCAATGCAGTAGACACTCACGTCCATTTATTCAAAGAAAAGAGAAAGAAGAAACCATCGTGGGTTTCCATCCTGGGTCTGGAACCTTGAGAGCTCACACTTGGGCTCGTAACATTAACAAAGATGTTAAAATCTGAAACCCGTAATGTCCAAGATCCAGAACGTCCTATCCCAGGGTGCTGAGAGCCCCTTCTAATAAAAGAGAGGATCAACCTCAGATGCCTCATATGCCTTGGCAGCCATGGGTTACTTCTCACTAATAACCAGAGTGGGACACTTCTGCCTGTCCATCAACTCCACAGTGCCTAGATGGTAAACATTGGGTTATGGAGTGCGGCTCTCTACAGAGCATGGTACACGAACCTTTTTTAAGGACTAACGTGCAAAGGTCCACTCGAGTCAATGACAGGTCAGCCAAAGGCTGGGGCTCCACAACTAATTAAAGTCATGGTACTCCTTTCGGATCGTCCTTGTTCAAACATCTTTTTTTTTTCTTTTTTTCTTCTATTTTTCTTCTATTTTTTGTTCTTTTTTTTCAGAAAACAAGAAGAAGAAGAAGAAGAAGAAGAAGAAGAATAAGAAGAAGAAGAAGAAGAAGAAGAAGAAGAAGAAGAAGAAGAAGAAGAAGAAGAAGAAGAAGAAGAAGAATAAGAAGAAGAAGAAGAAGAAGAAGAAGATAATATGTATAGATTGTTGTGGATATGGCTCACATCTGCCTCTGGTTTCACATCCAGTAGCGACTTAAATGCCTTCTATGAGTTGAGGATAAGTTTCCCATCCAATTTTCTTATAAATTAGCAAACAGGGTCTTCTAGAGTCAGATTCCTAAGACTGTAGCATTTTTCTTCATCCTTGAAGAGATTCCACAAATTAAGAAGTTCATAATGCACAAATCCACAAGAATGCGTCTCAAGAATCAATAAGATATCATCTAATGACTCCTTACTCTGTCCATTCTTAATGAAGAAAATTTTATCTTCTCTGTTTGTGGAAACTATCCCCAAAGAACAACATCGCTTATTATAATTCCATCATGCACATTTGTGACAGACTTGTCACCTTTTTGCTTTTCTCCTTTTACAATACGAACTTCTTCTAAGACTTGGCATGTATGAGTCAAATGAAATTGAAAACTCAACTATTAGTCGGACCTTTGATTTAATTATCTAATGTACATCTTCTGACATACCCTTGTGCATTAACAGTCTCAATCTTCCACATCTAGCTTTGTTGATTTTTGTTAGAGCATTTTGAGGGAGGGAAGGAAAATGTTTTCTCAGGTTTGAAAGAATGACATCCATTTTAAAGGAGAAGGAATCAATTATTTTAGGAAACTGAAAAACAAACTGACTCGAGAGCCACGGAGTACCGTTATCCATTTACATGTCGATTCGAGAGCTGTGGGGTGACCGCTCTTACACCCTACAAGAGGACTCGATTATGTCTTCTGTACGTGCCCCTGCTCGTGAGTCTGTGGCTCCTGTTAGGATCTCTTCTTCTGAGGAAGATCCCGAGGAGGATCCGTCTGAAGGTCCTTCTCAGTAGCTTGTGGGGCTTGATATGTTTTGTAGCTTTTGGGGCATGATGTCTTTTTGTTGTTTTTGGTGGCTAATGTGTATAATCTTTTTGGGCATGTAAAGTAATTGTTTATGTTTTACTAATATCCTTTGATGTATGTAAGTACTTATGATATATAGCTTTTGGTTTGATGTATAGGACGTTCCTTATATTATTCTCCACTAAGTTTATGTTTTCTATATATTAAGAAAAAAAATTGGTAAATTCATATACTTATTTGATAAACAGGTAATTTTTACAAACCGGGTTTTAGTTTCTTTTGAATTTTGTCCTTTCGGTGTGATGCCCTTTACGGAAAAGGGTGTTACACCAAGTTTCGTATCAGAGTCCCGATTTTAGTTTTCTTTTGGATTTGTGGTTAGGTTTGTCTTATTTGTGTTATGTGATTCTCTGTGTTTGGTTTTCGAAAGGTTACATATGACTTTCTTTGTGTTTTTTTCAGTCTAACTCTGAAGGACGGTGATGGCACTCGGTAGAGGTGGACACATTAACATTGAACGTGAGAATAAAAGTATGGCTACAGCAGCTGAAGTGATGTAGAGGATGGCAGATGTCATAGTGCAACAAAATGAGAAGGCTGCCCAACAACAAGAGGCAACGGCTGAAGTTTAGAACATGTCAAAATTTCGCTGCAACAACCCACCTCAGTTCAAAGGAAAGTTCGATCCAGAGAAAGCAAGCCTTTGGGTCAAGGAGTTAGAGAAGATATTTCGAGGAATAGGATGTGCTGACTGACTATAGGAAGGAAACTTATGCTACCTTCATGTTTGTTAGAGATGCTGAAGATTGGTGGACTGGAGCGCAACAATTGATGGAAGCTGAGGGAAGAGTGATCACATGGGAAGTCTTTAAGAACAAGTTTCTGGAAAAGTACTTTCCAGCTAGTGCAAGGTGTGTGAAAGAAAAGGAGTTTCTTTGTCTTAAACAAGGGAGCATGACAGTCAGTGAGTATATAACAAAGTTAGAAAGCTTATCAAAGTTCTCGAGGTATTTCCAACTACAGCCTGATGAGGAATGGAAGTGCCAAAAGTTCAAAAAAGGATTAAGATATGACTTGAAAAGAGCAGTACTACCATTTGGAATTGAGCAATTCCTAGCCTTATTGGACAAGTGCCGTAGGATTAAGGAGCTGGACTAATCACGAGACACAAGGAGTCATAACTTTGGACCTTTTAGATTCCAAAGAGGGAATAACAACAATATTAATCATTTTTAAAGGAAGCCTTATTCCCAACCGCCAGCAAATCAACATCAACCACAATCACATGATGGAGGTTCGAGTGGCAATTCTGGTGGCAATCGAGTTAGTCAGACTGTGTCATCTTTGCCAAGATGCTCAAAGTGTGGAAGGGACCACTTGACCAATGAGTGTACAATAAAAGGGGTCATTTGTTTCAAATGTGGGAAGCCCAGCCATATCTCCAAAGGCTGCAATCACCCCAAGGCAGAGCCTTCCATAGGTAATGTGCGAGCTGCAAGACCTCAGGCAAGAGGAATAGTTTATACTATGAGTGGATCGGAAGCCTCAAAATCCGAAGATCTGATAAAGGGAGATTGTGTCATAGGAGGTAATCTTTTATCTGTACTATATGACTTAGGGCGACCCATTCTTTTATTTCTTATGACTGTGTGCATCGATTAAGATTACATGTGTCTTCTTTACCTTATGATTTGAGTATTTCTACCCCTACTGCTTAACTTGTTGCTACTACCCAAGTTTGTTTGAATTATCCTATGACTGTTGAAGGTTGAATCTTTTCTGTTGATTTGATCTGTTTACCGCTTTCTCAAATAGACATAATCTTAGGAATGGATTAGTTATCTTCTAACCATATCATGCTGGATTATTCCAATAAAACCCTAGTTTTCCCTAAGACTAAAAATTCTAGATTTTTTACGGCTAACCAAGTTAAAGCTTTCTTGAGAGAGGGAGCTCAGGGATACATGTTATTGTCTTCCTTAGAAATCAAAAGTGAGATGGATGTGAATGCTATTCCAGTAGTCAATGAGTTTCCCAAAGTCTTTCCTGATGATGTACCTGGTTTACCACTAGAGCAGGGGATAGAGTTTACTATCGATCTTGTACCTAGATCTGGTCCTATATCCATAGCACCATACATGTCGCCATCAGAGTTGGTTGAACTCAAGAAGCAGCTGGTGGAACTTTTGGAAAAGTAGTTTGTTAGGCCTAGTGTATCACCCAAGGGAGTGCCAGTATTGTTAGTTAAGAAGAAGGATAGAACTTCTCGATTATGTGTAGATTATCGCCAGTTGAACAAGGTCATAATCAAGAAAAAGTATCCACTCCTAAGGATAGATGATTTGATGGATCAGCTGAAGGGAGCCGCTATTTTTTCTAAGATTGATGTGCATTCTTGCTATCATCAGATATGAGTGAAGGTAGAGGATATTCCCAAAACAGCCTTTCAAATGCGTTACGGGCATTATGAGTATGTTTTGATGCCATTTGGAATGACGAATGCTCTTGCAATATTCATGGATTACATGAATAGGATCTTTCGTCCTTACCTAGATAGATTTGTCATTGTCTTTATCGATGACATTCTAATCTATTATCGAAATCAAGAGGAACATATTAAACATCTCAGCGTAATTCTTCATATTCTAAAGGAGAAGAAGTTGTACGCCAAGTTGTCAAAGTCTGATTATGGTTAGAAGAAGTTAAGTTTATGGGTCATGTGATTTCGAAGGAAGGAATTGCAGTAGATCCATCGAAAGTTGAAACAATTCTTCAATGGGAAAGACCAAAGACCGTGACAGAGATTTGTAGCTTTGTGGGATTAGCCAGTTACTATTGAAGATTCATCGAAGGATTTTTCAAGATAGCAGGACATCTCACTCAGCTTACAAGAAAGAATCAAGCTTTTTTATGGACTGACACATGTGAAGAAAGTTTTCAAGAGTTGAAGAGACAGCTGACTACTTTGCCAGTTTTAGTTCTACCTAATCCCAATGAACCCTTTGAAGTATTTTGTAATGCTTCACATCAAGGTTTAGGATGTGTGCTCATGAAGAATAGGAAGGTTATAGCACACGCTTCAAGGCAGTTGATAGTGTATGAAAAGAATTATGCTACACATGACCTGGAGTTAGATGCTGTTGTGTTTGCTTTGAAAATATGGAGACATTTTCTGTATAGAGCAACGTTCAACATTTACAGCGATCATAAAAGCCTGAAGTACCTATTTGACTAAAAGAAGCTAAACATGAGGCAAATGAGGTAGTTGGAGTTTTTGAAAAATTTCGATTTTCAACTTCAGTATCACCCCAGAAAGGCAAACGTCGTGGCAGACACTTTAAGTAAGAAGATTCTTAGTATCTCTACTATGATGGTCAAGGAGAAGGAATTGATAAAGCAATTCAGGGATATATGGTCGTCTATGGAATTGGCACTAGGGAAGATTTGTTTAAATATGGTTACTATTTCAAGTGATCTAATGGAAGAAATTCGAGAGAAACAGAAAAGTGACAATTTTTTGCAAAATGAGAGGGAGGTGATGAAGTGAGATATTGTGACAACAGTTGAGGAAGGACTTGAAGAATCCCACATGAGCAAGTTGAGTATGCATCCGAGAATGACCAAGATGTACTAAGACCTGAAACAGTTATTTTGGCGGCACGGAATGAAGAGGGACGTTGTCAAGTATATGTCATCTTGTCTGATTTGTCTGAAAGCTAAGGTTGAACATCGGAGATCTTTAGGAATGTTGCAACCTCTAACAATTCTCGAATGGAAATGAGATAGTATTGCAATGGATTTTGTGGTTGGACTGCCGAGGACCTGAAAGGGGTATGATTCGATATAGGTGATTATTGATCGGCTTACGAAGTTTGCGCACTTCCTACCGATTAACTTAAGGTATTCGATGGAGAGGTTGACTCAACTATATATTGGTGAAATCGTTAGACTCCATGGTGTGCCTTCTAGTATTGTTTCTGATAGAGATCTGAGGTTTACATCAAGGTTTTGGCAAAGTCTACGAGAAGTAATGGGAACGAAACTTCATTTGAGTTCTGCTTATCATTCGCAAACAGATAGTCAATCACAGAGAATAATTCAATCGCTGGAACATCTGTTGAGAGCTTGTATTTTAGAACAGCCTGGAAGTTGAGATGAATTTTTACCTCGATAAAGTTCACCTACAATAACAATTTTCACTCAAGCATAGGAATGGCACCCTATAAGGCTTTATATGGACGACGATGCAGAACACCTTTATACTAGTACCAAGATGGGAAGCATCTTACGATAGGGCCTGATCTTGTGCAACAAACAACGAAAAAAGTTAAGAAGATTCAGGAAAAGATATGGACAGCTCAGAGTCGACAGAAAAGCTATACGGACAAGAAAAAAAAAACTTCTTAAGTTTGAGGAAGGTGAACATGTGTTTTTGAAAGTCACACCTACGACTGGGGTCGGTTAACTTCTTAAATCTAGAAAACTCACTCCCAAATTCATTAGACCTTATCAAATTCTTCGTCGGATAGGTCCAGTAGCCTACCAAATAGCTTTACCACATTTTCTTTCTATCTTCATAATGTCTTCAATGTGTAGTAATTGCAAAAGTATATTCCTGATTAAACCCTTGTCATAACACGGGATACAGTACAATTGAAAGAGAATTTAACCTATAAGACACTTCCTGTAAAGATCGAGGATAGGAGAGTGAAGCAACTCAGAGGAAAAGAAATTCTATTGGTAAAGGTGATCTGGAGTGACGTGACTGGAGACGCAACGTGGGAGCTAGAGGACAAGATGAAGGAACAATATCCACATATATTCTAAGGTATGACAAATTTCGAGGACAAAATTTCTTTTTAGAAGAGGAGAGTTGTAACACCCCAGAAATTGCTTGTTTTCTATTGTATATGATTTTTATAATATTTGTGAATTTTTGTGAATTATTTGGGTGAATTTGATCATTTTAACATATTTCTCGATTTGTATGTACGTTAAGTGGGGCCGAAAAAATAAAATATTTTTCAAGGCCGAAAAGCTTTGGGTTGTGGAAGCGGTACCGGGGGATGTTACTAAACCTGAGACCGGACACAATTTACGAAATTTTTGTTTTACGAGATTTTATCTGATAAATAAAATCACGATACGTTTTTTTTATCCATTAGGTGATGGATACTAGTTTTGTTAACTATAACCTTTGTCCATTGAATAATAACTTTTAGTAAAGTACTAGTCATCTTTTCTAGAGTGTTCTCTTTATGTGACATCACCTATGTGACATCACACAAGTGACATTATCTTTGACTTTCCCAAAAGATGAAACTAAGCTTCCTCAATAAGCTTTACATGAGACTTGTTGGAGAAGCCTCTTCTCTCTCTCCTTGGAAAGGCCCCACGGTTTAGGGGGGAAGGAGAAAATGACAAGGTTGTCATCTTTTCACTTAAGCCTTCATTTCACCTTTTCAATTCAAAAGTTTCACTTTTCTCTCTCATTTTTTCTCTTCTTTGTTTTCTCTCCATGCTCCACGGCGAAGCACCCCATTGCCACCCTCCATGTTTATTTGTTCAAATCAATCCTTGTTCTAGAATCTACTCATAATTTGGGAGCTTTTCTTTGTCGTCATCACCATCTAGTTCTCTCATCTTCATCAGTTTCTTTCAAGCCCTAACTTGAAGCTCTTAAGGTAAGATTCTTGATCTTCATTTTTTTCTTTCCTCTTTTTCTTGTTCAAGGCCATCATCTTGATCATTGGTCTTCTCTTTTCAAACTTTAGGTGTTAATCTTGTGAGTTTGAAACTTCTATGATTTGGTTGGAGGTGTCGAACAAAAATTCCAAGAGGCATCAAGGAGTTTTTTTTTCTTGCCATTCAATCTTCCGAGGGGTACGGAGCGGCATTTAAGCCTTAAAATTCATATTATTTTCCCAGTCCCAAGTGCCAAGAACCGGCGAATGAAGGCTCCGTGGCGGCATCGGAGCAGCCAATAAGCTAATCCATTCCCAGTGAATGAGTTTGCTATTATGTGAAATTGATTAATGAAGATGCTTTGGATGCTTGGAATTATGTATGAAAGGCAAGGGCTTTTTTCCCCCTTTTGATTGTGGCTCACAGCCAAGTGACCTAATTTAAGGTGTCCAAGTTAAAATCTTTGTATTAATTTGGGGCTTAAGCAATTAAGTGATAAGTGATTGACAAAGTGATGAAAATTATGGGTTTTCTATACCCTTAGGGTTCACGGCCATGTAGGGCACCCAAGGCAAGATTTTTGTATCAAGTTGGAACTAGATAATTAGGTTATTAGATATTTAATTAGGGACTCATAAAATGGAAAGAGAAAAGAAACAAAGTTTTTATCCTAAAATCAAGAGTGATTTTCGGCCATTGAAGGAAAATAAGTGTGAGTGAGGTTTTGAGAAACCTAAAATATTTATTTTAAGAGAGTTTTTATTAAGGACAAAGAGTAGGACTTTTGATTAGAGTAATAAGGATTAGGTGAAAAAAAAATGTTAGAAAATATTCCCTAGAGAAGCTCAATAAGAAAAGTGTTCAAGTTGAAGTGTAATTTTTATATTAAACTTTGAAAGTTTCAAAATTTAGTTTAAAATGGCAATACAAGTTTTACCCGATTGAAAAATAGTAATAAAATCTTACGAGATAATGGAATGTCCGTAATTGAAAATAAACGACAATTTTGCTATCAGACCCATAAGTGGAACCCAGAGTTATTGATGACGATTTTGGCCAATGGTGGCTTATAGTTATGAAATGCATGACATTGATATATATATATATATATATATATATATATATATATATATATATATATATATATATATATATATATATATATATATATGTGTGTGTGTGTGTGTGTACATTGAGTCATTCGTCATACTTTGTGAAAGTCCGGTGGACTTTTTGTTGAGGCTGTATGCTTAGGAGATGAATTACACCTTTGTACGGGTGTGAATTGAGTAGTGTCATTCACTTGTTGAATTTGAAGACGTCTGGGTGTAGGTATCCTATAAGTGGCCAGTTGGTAGCTCCTCTAGGCTGTGGTGACGATCTCGACTAGGAACTATGCTATTCACGATCCGGTGATGAATGTCTTGTATGATCCATGATGCATACGTAGACTTTGTGATAGCACTTTATTAAAGCTGACGATATATAGACATGTCTCACCGATCATTCTCTCCGATGTTGTATTTAGCTCTATGGAGTAGGGTTTGGTACATTGTGCATATGCATAGTTAGTCGACATATTTATCTGACATAAATATATACATATATGTGCTTATTGAATTTCTTTTTTACTGATATTATGACTGCCTCAATTATTGAACTATTTATTATCTAACTTTAATGTTGCTTATTGTTTTCGGCACTTGAAAAGCGTTGTGTGCCATTCCTGTTTCTATACTGTCATAACTAGTATTCATGTTAGGGATCTCACCTTTTTATTCTGTCATTTTGTTTATGTATGTGTTTCTTTAAAGACCGTTATGGGAACGAGCCAAAGTTTTCCGATTTCCGTTTAGGTTAGTTTTGTTCTTGCTATGGAGTCTAGACAAGGTCTTCTTGGTTACATTAGGCTAAGGTTTCATGGATGCATCGATTCGTGGCATGTCAACCTGAATACCGAGCGGTTTGTTTATGTGGGTGAAGTGACCCTGTCTTTTACGTGGAGTCGTTACAAAGCTCCTACCTTCTTTTGTGATGTCGCTGTGTGGCTAGAGTTTTACATGTCGATCCGAGAGTTGTGGGGTGATCGCTCTTATACCCCACAAGAGGACTCGATTATGTCTTCTGCACAGGCCCTTGCCCATAAGTCTGTGGCTCCTATTAGGATCTCTTCTTCAGAGGAGGATCCCGAGGAGGATTCGTCCGAGGGTCCTTCTCAGTAGCTTGTAGGGCTTGTTATGTTTTGTAGTTTTTGGGGCCTAATGTCTTTTTGTTGTTTTTGGTGGCTGATGTGTATAATCTTTTTGGGCATGTAAATTTATTGCTTATGTTTTACTACGATCGTTTGATGTGTATAAATACTTATGATATGTATCTTTTGGTTTGATGTATGGGACATTCCTTATATTATTCTCCACAAAGTTTATATTTTCCGTATATTAAGAAAAAACATTGGTAAATTCATGTACTTATTTTATAAACAGGTAATTTTTACAAACCGGGTTTTAGTTTCTTTTCAATTTTGTCCTTTTGGTGTGATGCCCTTCGTGGAAAAGGGCGCTACACCAAGTTTGGTATCAGAGCCTCGGTTTGAGTTTTCTTTTGAGTTTGTGGTTAGGTCTGTCTTATTTGTACTGTGTGATTCTCTGTGTTTGGTTTCTAAAATATTACATCTGACTTTTTTTATGTTTTGTTCAGTCTAACTCTGAAGGAGGGTGATGGCACGCGGTAGAGGTGGATTGAATGAAATTGGAGCACTACAAATTATGATATGGGAATGAAATTTATTCAAACCAAAAACATATGACCATAATTCTTGTGAAGGTGAAATTGAAATTTTTTAATTATAATTTTTTTGTCTATGTGCGTGTGTGTGAAAACAGATTTTTGGCTTAATAGGGGTATAACAAAAGTAAAAAAAAATGTCAGTACCTTATAAATAAAGTCAAATTAATTGAAGGCCATCCACATTTTTACATGTACCCTAGAACTTTCTAGTATGTTAGGATAGAGGAAAAGAGAGGAAAGAAGAGGGGGGAAAAGGAGGAGAATAAGGAAACCTTCTCCTTAATTTGGAGTTTCTAGTTTGTTAGCAATTTCTAGTTGTTATGCTTCCATGTTCTCTTAAAAAATGTTGGAAATCCAATTTCACACCCATGACTTGTTTACATACATTAAAATCTTAAACAGATTGTATATGATAACTCTGAGAAATAGAGTTATTACTGTAACGTCCTTTTTTTCTCCCTTAGTCATAATGGGTGAGAAGAAGAAACGTCGCACTATAGTGAAATGACGCACAACTGATTACGGAAAGTTTGAACATTTTTTTTCTTTTTTTCCCCTTTTACATAAATCCGGTTAAAACTTCCATTTAATGTATATATACACCTGTTTGTAAATATATCGCGTGATTGGTTTAAAATTAAAAGTTCCTCTTTCATATAAAACTTCTATAAAAAATGTCAAAGAGAAATCAACATGGAATGAAACATACAACCATACACAATATGGATAATTACATACTTTGTACCAGAAATACAAGCCTGTTTAAATTACATTTCCAAAAAGATATACAAAAAAAGTAAAATGTGTACCTACCCCAAGAGATACAAATATATACCCACTAATCCAGTAGTACGTCAGGCTCCCTCAAAATAAACGGATAGCTATCAGTAGCCATCAATTTAAAACCGACCCTAAGACTGCCTGGAACGAGAAGGAAACGTAGAGGGATCCTCCTCAGGGTCCTCGTCGTCTGACGAGACCTCCATCAGGACGACAGAACAACTGGCAGGAGCCCGGGTAGTAGACAAAAAGGAATCCTCATGAGGGGTATAATACATTTCACCCCACATGTCCCTCACGGGCATATAGAACTCCATCCATACAAAAGCATGAAAATCCAGAATAGGAGCGCCATAACGTGTCCATGCTAAGGACACCATCACATCGTCGTGGTATACACATCGGTCAGTCTGCACGTTGATATGCCAGCAGTCCGGACCCCCAAGAAAGTTGATCCGCACGTAGCCAAAAAGTCCACGGAGTCGAAATGACATCCTCAACAACTTCGATCTCAGTCGAGATAAGGCCAGAAACCTTGAAACTCAGTGGTTTCCTTGTCCTCCTCACGAGCATCTTCTCGAGAGCACACGATCCAACCAAAATACAAAATAAAGAAATTACCGAAAGAGGTGAGATTTCCAGCTTTCAGTACCAACATGGCAGCAAGAAAATAAACGGCATCGAACGCCCACATAAGACACAGTTAATACATACAAGTACAGTAATACATGCAAGCAATTAATGAGAGTAAAACAGCAAAATCAATAGTTAACATTATCCATAGTCAGCTAGCAACATTAGCATTACTAAGAGTCAAATAAACATCACAGTCATAATAGTAAACACATTATCTAATCATAAATGTTCAATGGACCATGTGACTGACAACTCATAATGCAACAAGGGTACCAAAGTTCCTACTCCATGGAGCTAGACATAAACATCTTCGGAGTGAATAATCAAGGAGTAATACCAGTATCTCAGTAGCCTTAAAATATAGTGTGCTCTCTTTCATAAAATTGTTTGCGCAATGGCTTATACATGGTACCTCAACAGTTGATCGCGACATAGGACAGCGTCTCAGGCAGGATCGTCGGTGTGTCGCATTGGTCTATCCCACGGCCCCAGTGGAGCTACCACTGTCTATTGTGAGACACCCACACCCCGACACCCCCAGGGTCAACAACATATGACACCTACGCTTAGTCTATTCGCACCCGCACATAGGTGTTATTCAAACTCCTAGGCATACATCGCCTTACTAACCATGTACAACGGACAGAACATGCATGACGACACAATGTCCAATCATGTATGTTTATCAATGATGCATTCAACATAAGCCTTTCCTCAATGGCACATAAGCATTATTCAATGGCACATAAGCATTATTCAATGTCCAACATGACATATCAACAATACATTTATTAAAACATTGCCTCAATGGCACATCATCATTCTCATCTCATTGAGTCTCATTGAGTACTACTTAAAATACAGTGCATAACCCATATAAGAAATCACATATATATATCAATATATTATATATATATATATATATATATATATATATATATATATATATATATATATCTCATTACACACACACCACAATTTCCATGTCATGGATCCAAGAATTCCATATTCAAAATCATTTCTTCTCTATCGGTATGAATACACATTCCTATCACAATTAAGTAAAGTAAAATCCTTGAATTTAGGGTTTTTAGGTTATGTTTGAGTAACAAAGGACAAAGAACCATAATCTCAATCATTTTCAGCTCAAAAATCTCATTTTTGGTCTTGGTAATCGATTACATCACCCTGGTAATCGATTACCAGAGGAACAGAATCTCTGTGATCGATTACAATCTCATTGTAATCGATTACGTGATTTCCCGAACCACGATTCGTAACTTCAAGGCCCTGTAATCGATTACACAGCCCCGTAATCGATTACCAATTGACAACCTCCGTGTCGATTACCCATAAATTGTAATCGATTACGTGATTTCCAGAAGCACCATTTCGTGACATCAGAGGCTTGGTAATCGATTACACCACTCTTGTAATCGATTACCAGCTAAACAGAATCTCTGTAATCAATTACACACAAGAAGTAATCGGTTACCATATTTCCAGAATCACGATTTCGTATCCTTAGGAGCTTGGTAATCGATTACAAGCCCCGTGTAATCGATTACCACGCGTAAACTTGTAGAAAACAAAGTCCTCCAGGTCCTTTAACTCAAACCAAACTAATCATTATCATATTTAATCAACAAGTCATTCAAATATACCTTTAAATCATGCAAGAGGCATCAATAAATCATACAAACCCAACAAAATGCACTATCATGAAGAACAACATAAAAATGAGAGACTTCATACATAGATTCAGAAATCAATAACAACACACATACAAGACATTCCCTTACTACCAAGATTGGTTGAAGGGGATCATCTCCCTCTTACCTATTTGGAAGACAACACAATGTGCCACTCCTTCTTCCCCTAGATTTTCGTTTTCCCCCTTCAAGAAAACTCCAACGTGAGTGATAACCACAATGTCCACTCAAACCATGAAAAATAAGTTCTTGGTCACCAAGGTGGCCAAGAGAAACGAAAATGGCAAGAAAATGGAAGAAAATTGAAGGCTTTACCTTAAAGCTCCAAGCTTTAGCTTCAATGGTGGAAGAAGAATGGAAGAAGAATGGAAGAAGAAGAAGAAGAAGAACCAAAAGATGGCAACAAAAGAGGACTTGGAATGGTGTAAGAAAGTAAGAATCTTTGATGATGAAGCAAGCAAAGGATGACTGCCTCCAGGAGTGGTTGCACGGTGGAGAAGAAAAGAAGAAGAGAGGGAATGGAGAAATAGATATTTGGGGTTTAGAAAAATGAGAGTGTAATATTAGGAAGAGGAGAGGAATTACTTAGGCTTCCCCTATAGCCTCTGCCGTAGAAGAGTGGAGCAGGGAGAGAGAAAATTGTGTCAAATAGGAAGCTTCTTGGAAACTTCCTACAAGGGGTTTTAATTTAACTAAATTCTCTTTTTCTTCTTTCTTGAAAATAAGGCTAAAAAGGGGTTTGACACAAGGTAATTTTTGAATAATGCGATAAGATTTTTATTATGCGTTATTATTTATTGGACGCAATTATAGTTGGCAGAAGTCAGCATTAACAAATCTGATAGATAAATTTTCACAGTGTTTTATTATTTCATCTGTTAAGATTTCTCGAAAAATGTGAAACCTTGTAAACTGTGTCCGGCCTCAGGTTTAGTAAGATCCCCCGTTGATGTTTCCATAGTTCAAGGTTCTCAGAGAAAATGTCTCATTTCTCCGGTTCCGCTCAGTACACACGTAAAAAAAAATATATTAAAATATTTCGTGTTCTCAAAAAATTCTAGAAAAAATTCCAGAAAATCACAAATATTTTAGAATGAATTCTGATAGTAGAAAAGTAAATTTTGGGGTGTTACAACTCTCCCCAACAAATAAGAATTTCGTCCTCGAAATTTTCCATACCTTAAAACAGTTCAGGATATTGCTCCTTCATCTTGTTCTCCAGCTCCCACGTCACATTTCCAGTTGCTTCGTTCCAGATTACCTTCATTAGTGCAATGTCCTTTCCTCTGAGTTGCTTTGTCCTCCTATCCTCAATCCTTACAGGAGGTGTCTCATAAGTCAAGTTTTCCTTTAATTGTACGGAATCAGGTGCTATGACATGATTAGGATTTGGGATATATTTTCTGAGTTGTGACACATGAAAGACATTATGAAGATTTGAAAGAAAAGGGGGTAAAGCTATTTGGTAAGCCACAGGACCTATCCGACGAAGAATTTGATAAGGTCCAAGGAATTTTGGAGTGAGTTTTCTAGACTTGAGGATACGACCGACCCCAGTCATAGGTGTGACTTTCAAGAAGACATGCTCTCCTTCTTCGAACTCAAGAGGTTTCCTTCTTTTGTCCGCATAACTCTTCTGCCGACTCTGAGCCGTTTTCATTTTCTCCTGAATCATTTCAACCTTCTCAGTTGTCTGCTGAACGAGTTCAGGTCCAACGGTAAGTCGTTCACCATCTTGATACCAGCACAGAGGCATCCGACACCTCCGCCCATATAAAGCCTCATAGGGCGCCATCCCTATACTTGAATGGTAACTGTTATTGTAGGTGAATTCCACCAATGGTAAGATTTCATCCCAACTTCCAGTTTGCTCTATGGCACAGGCTCGCAACAGATCTTCTAACGACTGGATTGTTCTTTCTGATTGACCATCAGTTTGTGGATGGTAGGCAGAACTTAACCGCAACTTTGTTCCCATAGCCTCTTGAAGACTTTGCCAAATCTTCGAGGTAAACCTCGGGTCTCTATCGGAAATGATACTCGTGGGTATCCCGTGAAGTCTGACAATTTCACCAATGTATATCTGAGTCAACTTCTCCAATGGATATCTTATGTTGATTGGCAGACAGTGAGCTGACTTCGTAAGTCGATCCACTATTACCCATATTGAGTCATATCCTTTCCTAGTTCTTGGTAGCCCGACAACAAAATCCATGGCGATACTATCCCATTTCCATTCAGGAATAGTTAAAGGTTGTAGTAATCCAGCTGGTCTTTGGTGCTCAATCTTCGTCTTCTGGCAAACCAAACAAGACGACACGCATCTAGCGATATCTCTTTTCATTCCATGCCACCAAAATAACTTCCTCAAGTCTTGAAACAATCTTGGTCATTCCAGGATGCATACTCAACTGACTCGAATGAGCATGTTCAAGTATGTACTTTCTGAGTTCTTCATCTTTAGGCACACAAACCCTTCCTTGGAATCTCAGAATCTCATTGCTTCCTTCCTTCAACGTTGATACACCCCCTGCCTCATCAATTCTCTTTCTTCTTGCAGGAATTTATCGACCTTTTGTTTCTCTCGAATATCATCCATCAGGTCATTCGAGATAGTGATCCTATTTATGTAGATTTTACCCGGTGTTAACTCTACAAATGACCATATATCTCTGAATTGCTCTATCAAGTCCTTTTCTCTAATCATCATAGTAGAAACACTAATCGTCTTTCTACTCAAAGCATCGGCCACCACGTTCGCCTTTCCAGGATGATACTGAAGTTGAAAATCGTAATCTTTCAAAAATTCTAGCCATCTTCATTGCCTCATGTTCATCTCTTTCTGATCGTACAGGTACTTCAGACTTTTGTGGTCACTGAAGACGTTGAATGTGGCTCCATACAAATAATGTCTCCATATCTTCAATGCAAACATCACTGCAGCTAACTATAGATCGTGTGTTGGGTAGTTCTTCTCGTGCATTCGCAATTGTCTTGAAGCATAAGCTATCACTCCTCCGTTTTGCATGAGAACGCACCCCAAACCTTGATACGAAGCATCACAGTACACTTCAAATGCTTCACTAGGATTCGATAAGACTAGCACTGGTGACGTAGTCAGCTTCCTTTTTAACTCTTGGAAACTTCCTTCGCAGGAATCTGTCCATTCAAAAGCTTGGTCTTTCTTGGTGAGTTGAGTGAGCGGTCCCGCAATTTTGGAAAACCCCTCAATAAACCTCCGGTAGTATCCGGCTAATCCAATGAAGCTTCGGATTTCCGTAACTGTAGTTGGTCTTTCCCACTGTAGTACGGCTTCTACCTTTGAAGGATCCACTGCAATTCCTTCCTTTGTGATTACATGACCCAAGAATTTCACTTCATCTAGCCAAAACTCGCACTTGGATAGTTTCGCATATAGCTCTTTTTCCTTCAAGATCTGGAGAACTATGCTGAGGTGTTCAGCATGGTCCTCGTGACTTTGTGAATAGATCAGGATATCGTCGATGAAAACAACAACGAATTTGTCCAAGTAAGGACGAAAGATCCTATTCATATAGTCCATAAATATCGCAGGTGCATTTGTCACACCAAAAGGCATCACCAGGTACTCGTAATGACCATAACGAGTATGAAAAGCCATCTTGGGAATATCTTCCACTTTTACTCTGATTTGGTGATAACCCGATCGTAGATCGATCTTGGGAAACATAGCTGCTCCCTTCAATTGGTCCATCAGGTCATCTATCCTCGGCAATGGATACTTGTTCTTGATCGTAACCTTATTCAACTGACGGTAGTCCACGCATAATCTTGAAGTCCTATCTTTCTTCTTGACCAACAATACAGGTGCTCCCTAGGGTGACACACTGGGTCTCACGAATTGCTTCTCTAGGAGCTCTTCCAACTGCTTCTTAAGTTCCACGAGTTCTGCTGGTGCCATACGATAAGGTGCCATAGAAATAGGGCCAGCTCCTGGTACCAAGTCGACAGCAAACTCGACCTCTTTTTCCGGTGGCAAACCAGGTGCATCATCAGGGAAAACCTCAGGAAATTCTCGAACAACAGAGATTACGTCCACATTAACTTCACTCTCGACTTTCAAAGAAGATAATAGCATGTATCCTCGAGCTCCTTCTTTCAGAAAAGCTTTCACTTGGATGGCGGTCAAAAATCTAGAATCCTCATCTAAAGGGAAAACTATTGTTTTTCTGGAACAGTCTAACAAGACATGGTTGGCAGATAGTCAGTTCATTCCTAATATCACGTCTAGTTGGGATAATGGTAAACAAATCAAATCGACAGAAAAGACTCGACCTTCCACTATTAAAGGACAACCTAGACACACCTTAGTAGTGACGACAGGTTTTGCAGTAGGAGTTGAAACAGTCAAATAGAAAGGTAAAGAAGACACAGGCAATCCAAGTCTTTTCACACAATCATGTGAAATGAAAGAATGAGTAGCACCAGAGACATACAGTACAATTAAAAGATTACCTACAATGATACATTCTCCTTGTATCAAATCCTCGGATTCAGAGGCCTCAGCACCACTCAGGGTGCAGATTCTGCCTCCAACTTGTGGTTTAGAAGTCTTAGCAACATTGACAGATGGTTCCGCCTTGGTCTGGTTACAGTCTTGAGAAACGTGACCAGGTTTCCCGCACCAAAAGCAAATAAATCCTTTGATTGTGCAGTCCCTTGTGAAATGCTATTTCCCACATTTCATACATCTCGAAGTAGTTGTAGCATTCTGACCCATCCTTCCAGGGTTTCCAGTTGGACTTCCTCCTTGAAATTTTTGTGGTTGTTGGCTTCCAGAGGGTCTGGAATAAGGCTTCTTTTGATGACGACTCGAGTTACCACCACCTCCTCTTTGGGACCGAACGGGCCCAAAGTTTCTGTTTCTCGCCTCACATTCTTGTTCCACACTTTCCAATCGGCAGCAAGTGTTGAGTAGCTCAAAAAACTGAGAAATCTTCAAGGCTATCACAATTTTCTTCACATCATGCCTCAGGCCTTCCTCAAACTTCCGACACTTCCAAGTTTCATCGGGTTGAAATTGAAAATAGGTCGAAAATCTGGACAAGTTCTCAAACTTGGCGGCGTATTCACTCACAGTCATGCCTCCCTGTCGTAACCTCAGAAATTCCATTTCTTTTGCGTGCCTGGCACTTTCAGGAAAATACTTGTTCAAGAACCTTTCTTTGAACACTTCCCAAGTTATCACTCTGTTTGCGGCTTGCAGTAGCCTTTGTTCTCCCGTCCACCAATGTTCAGCATCTCCCATCAGCATGTATGCGGCATAGGTCACCTTCCTATCATCAGCACAATTCATACCCGTAAATATTTTCTCCAACTCTTGGATCCACAATGTAGCTTTCTCTGGATCAAACTCCCCTTTAAACTGTGGAGGATTAGCGCGACGAAATCCTTCCAAGTTCTGAACATCTGCTGTAGCTTCTAGTTGTTGTGTAGCTCTAGCCTGTTGTTGAGCTGTCTGTTGGTTCTGTTGTAACATTGCCTCGGCCATCTTCTGTATTGCCTCTATGGCAGCAACCATATCACCCCGACGGGCCATCGCCTCTTCTCGGATTAGACTACGCAAAACACAGAGAAAGTCAGATGTATTCATTTGAATACCAAACAACAAAATCACAGAGAATGACACAGCACAAACAAGACAGTTCAAAACCACACGACCAAAAGAAACATACCCAGGAGCTCTGATACCAAGATAGTGTAACACCCTTTTTTTCTCCCTTAGTCATAATGGGTGAGAAGAAGGAACGTCGCACTATAGTGAAATGACGCACAATTGATTACAGAAAGTTTGAACATTTTTTTCTTTTTTTTTCCCTTTTACATAAATCTGGTTAAAACTTCCATTTAATGTACATATACACCTGTTTGTAAATATATCGCGTGATTGGTTTAAAATTAAAAGTTCCTCTTTCATATAAAACTTCTATCAAAAATGTCAAAGAGAAATCAACATGGAATGAAACATACGACCATACACAATATGGATAATTACATACTTTGTACCAGAAATACAAGCCTGTTTAAATTACATTTCCAAAAAGATATAAAAAAAAAAGCAAAATGTGGACCTACTCCAAAAGATACAAATATATACCCACTAATCCAGTAGTACGTCAGGCTCCCTCAAAATAAATAGATAGCCATCAGTAGCCATCAATTTAAAACTGACCCTAAGACTGCCTGGAACGAGAAGGAACCATAGAGGGATCCTCCTCAGGGTCCTCGTCGTCCGACGAGACCTCCATCGGGACGACAGAACAGCGGGCAAGAGCCCGGGCAGTAGACAAAAAGGAATCCTCACGAGGGGTATAATACATTTCACCCCACATGTCCCTCATGGGCATATAGAACTCCAGCCATACAAAAGCATGAAAATCCAGAATAGGAGCGTCATAACGTCTCCATGCTAAGGACACCATCACATCGTCGTGGTATACACATCGGTCAGTCTGCACGTTGATATGCTAGCAGTCCGGATCCCCAAGAAAGTTGATCTGCATGTAGCCAAAAAGTCCACAGAGTCGAAATGACATCCTCAACAACTTCGATCTCAGTCAAGATAAGGCCAGAAACCTTGAAACTCAGTGGTTTCCTTGTCCTCCTCACGAGCGTCTTCTCGAGAGCACACGATCCAACCAAAATACAAAATAAAGAAATTACCGAAAGAGGTGAGATTTCCAGCTTTCAGTACCAACATGGCAGCAAGAAAATAAACGGCGTCGAACACCCACATAAGACACAGATAATACATACAAGTACAGTAATACATGAAAGCAATTAATGAGAGTAAAACAGCAAAATCAATAGTTAACATTATCCATAGTCAGCTAGCAACATTAGCATTACCAAGAGTCAAATAAACATCACAGTCATAATAGTAAACACATTATCTAATCATAAATGTTCAATGGACCATGTGACTGACAACTCATAATGCAACAAGGGTACCAAAGTTCCTACTCCATGGAGCTAGACATAAACATCTTCGGAGTGAATGATCAAGGAGTAATACCAGTATCTCAGTAGCCTTAAAATATAGTGTGCTCTCTTTCATAAAATTGTTTGCGCAATGGCTTATACATGGTACCTCAACAGTTGATCGCGACATAGGACAGCGTCTCAGGCAGGATCGTCGGTGTGTCGCATTGGTCTATCCCACGGCCCCAGTGGAGCAACCACTGTCTATTGTGAAACACCCACACCCCGACGCCCCCAGGGTCAACAACATATGACACCTACGCTTAGTCTATTCGCACCCGCATGTAGGTGTTAGTCAAATTCCTAGGCATACATCGCCTTACTAACCATGTCCAACGGACAGCACTTGCATGACGACACAATGTCCAATCATATATGTTCATCAATGATGCATTCAACATAAGCCTTTCCTCAATGGCACATAAGTATTATTCAATGTCCAACATGACATATCAACAATACATTTATTAAAACATTGCCTCAATGGCACATCATCATTCTCATCTCATTGAGTACTATATCAATAAGTGCATAACCCACATAGGAAATCACACTTGCATCAATAATTCTCAATATATATATATATATATATTCCTCATTACACACACACCACAATTTCCATGTCATGGATCCAAGAATTCCATATTCAAAATCATTTCTTCTCTATCGGTATGAATACACATTCCTATCACAATTAAGTAAAGTAAAATCCTTGAATCCGGGGTTTTTAGGTTATGTTTGAGTTGCAAAGGACAAAGAACCATAATCTCAATCATTTCCAGCCCAAAAATCTCATTTTTGGTCTTGGTAGTTGATTACATCACCCTGGTAATCGATTACCAGAGGAACAGAATCTCTGTAATCGATTACAATCTCATTGTAATCGATTACGTGATTTCCAGAACCACGATTCGTAACTTCAAGGCCCTGGTAATCGATTACCAATTGGACAGAACCTCCGTAATCGATTACCCATAAATTGTAATCGATTACGTGATTTCCAGAAGCACCATTTCGTGACATCCGAGGCTTGGTAATCGATTACACTACTCTTGTAATCGATTACCACCTAAACAGAATCTTTGTAATCGATTACACACAAGACGTAATCGATTACCAGATTTCCAGAATCACGATTTCATATCCTTAAGAGCTTGTTAATCGATTACAAGCCCCGTGTAATCGATTACCACGCGTAAACTTGCAGAAAACAAAGTCCTACAGGTCCTTTAACTCAAACCAAACTAATCATTATCATATTTAATCAACAAGTCATTCAAATATACCTTTAAATCATGCAAGAGGCATCAATAAATCATACAAACCCAACAAAATGCACTATCATGAAGAACAACATAAAAATGAGAGACTTCATACATGGATTCAGAAATCAATAACAACACACATACAAGACATTCCCTTACCAAGATTGGTTGAAGAGGATCATCTCCCTCTTACCTATTTGGAAGACAACACAATGTGCCACTCCTTCTTGCCCTAGATTTTCATTTTCTCCCTTCAAGAAAACTCCAATGTGAGTGATCACCACAATGTCCACTCTGTAACGCCCCTTTTTGGGAGGGAGCGTCACATTATTAAATCAAAACGAAAATGCGGAAAATGAAATTTTTGAACAATTAAGACCCGGTTCATTTTATTCAAGATTAGTTTATTTAAACTTATCGGTACATGAGTAAAATGACGGTATATTATATATATATATATATATATATATATATATATATATATATATATATATATATATATATGAATCAATTGATCAAACGTAATTGGCTGTAAAAATAAGGCAAAAAGGTAAAGCTTATATCTGAATAACTTGCACATATGTTATATATATGAATGTTAACAATGTTTTGAATACAAGCCTGGGATATCCAAAAAAAACAAAACTATACCTGCCCCACAAGATTATACAAATATGCCCCAGTGATACCAAAATATACAGCCTACACAAAAATACATCAGGCCCCAAATAAAACACTGGTAGCCATCAGTAGCTACCAATAAACTCAGTCTCTCGGATGAGGAGGGACCGTATCCGGGTCCTCAGCAGGATCCTCCTCTTCCGAGGAAACCTCCATAGGAATCACAGAAGCACGGGACGGAGCCCGAGAGGTGGAATCAAAGGAGTCCTCCCGTGGGGTATAGTAACGAGCACCCCACATCTCACGGATGGGCAAGTAAAACTCCAATCGCAGGCTGATGTGGCAGGTGAGGACAGGAGCCTCATGACACCTCCAGGCTAGGGCTATGGATACATCTCCCATGTAGACACAGCGATCCGAGTTCAGGTTGATGTGCCAATACTCTGGCCCTCCAAGGAAGGTCAGACGCACGTCGCCCAGAAATCCGTGCATGCGTGCCTCCATCGGCTCAGTAGAAGTCAATCTCGTTCATGCCAGAAGCCAGGGAAATCAGGGGCTTCAGCTTTCGTACCATCGTCTTTAATAGATATAGTATGCACACAAGGCAGCAAGTAACAGAAACACAGGAAAGAGGTAAGACTTCCTACCATCATTACCAACTATGGCAGCCAGGAATAATATGGCGCATAGTGCCCATACACAGTCTCATGAATAATAACAACAATGATAGGCAGATAGTACATCTATAAGCAAGTAAACAGTTCCAGGCAGGCATTTATCATAATGTTTATACAAACATGTTCAACTCACATAGGGTAATAATCATTAATAGTACGACATCTCCTGATACACATGCATATGGTATTCAAATTCCCTACTCCATGGAGCTAGACTCAAACAGTCGGAGAGAAAGATCAGGAGACGTGTCTGTAACTCGGCTGCCACGGCCAAGGTGCTAAAACTCAACAGTTTTCTATGTGCACATCAGGCATTGTACAGACAGTCCACGCTCGATCACGACATAGGACAGTGTCTCGGTCCGGATCGTCGGTGTGTTTGCATCGGTTTGCCCCACGGACAGAAGAGCTACCAACTGCCTACTGTGAAGGACTCGCACCCCGACGCCCCCAAGGTCATAACACGACCTACACTAGTCTATTCGCACCCGCACCAAGGTGTGTTCAATCTCCTAGGCAACTCGGCCTTACAACGGTCCACAGGACATTCACAATGCATAAGACTCTATGCATGAACATGTATGATCAACATCATATACCATTCCATCATACGCCACAATTGGCTCAATCAAGCATCAACACCTCTTTGATCATTAGTATAGTCCCATAACATCATAATATTGAAAGCAATTAAGGTAAAACATTTTTAAGGTTCATTGTACATTCTTATTCAAGATTTATCATTCATACAAGTAATCTATCACTTCACAACAATTCTGCTATGGGCGCCTAGGCGCCATGTCTGTAGCGCCTGAGCGCCGGATGAGCGCCTAAGCGCTGGGCTCATAGTGCCTGAGCGCTGACCAAGCCGCGTAACAGGGAAATTTCTCTGGCCAGTAAGCGCCTAAGCGCTCTATGCACAGCGCCTAAGCGCTCTATGCACAGCGCCTAAGCGCTGGTGCATTTTCAAGGATTCTGCAGAATTCAGTTTTGCAGAATCGTGGCCCAACCAACCTCAAATTATTTCAGTCATTTTAGCAAAGCCCAAAGCAGGGTTTATGTCCACAAAACACACATTACAAACTCCTATAGTCATACACATGAAACAACTACAAACCATGAAAATAACATAATGTGGCAAAATGAGAGACCCATTATGGTTTTTCCCCCATTTACAACAACACATACAAGACATTCCATTAACCAAGATTGGTTGAGGAGGATCATCTTCCTCTTACCTATGTGTAGAAATCAAGAGATCTCCAAGAAAACTCCTTGTAAATTTCGGATTTCACTCTCCAAAAGCCCTAGAAATGGTGACATGATTAGAATGACATATGGACATGAAAAATGAAGTGTAAATGGCCATTAGAGGACCCTTGAAAACGAAAATGAAGAGAAAGGAAGAGAGGTCTTGAAACTTACCCAAAAAGCTCAAAGCTTGGAGCTTGGAGAAGGTGGTGAAAATGGTGAAATTTGGCAATGCTCCAAGCAAGAAAGATGTTTAGGAGAGGGTAGGGATTAAGGAAATGTATTTGGATGAAAGTTTGTGAATATTGAGTAGGGAGAAGGAGAGCTGCCATAGCACACCAGAAAAGAGGGAGGAGAAGAAGAAAATGGAGAAAGAAGAAGAAGAGTAAACAAAAAAAAGAAAGGCTTGAAATGTGTTAATGAATTAAAGTGATAGTTAAATAATTGAAATGAAGCAATTTCCCTTCCCTTGGGCTGCATTCCAGCCGTGCAAAGAGAGAGAGAAGAGAGAGGGTGAGAATTGGCTTCCAAGAGAAGCCAAGGGTATATGAGTAAATGTTTGGTCAAAGCTTCTCAAAAAAGCTTTGATTAATTTATCATTAAATTTGAATTAAAGTAGATTGATTAGACATAAAGTGGATTTCATTTAGATGATGTGATAGGATTTTTTTATTACACACTATTATCCAATGGATAATAGTTACAGTTAACAGAAGTCAGTATTTAATTAATCTGACAGATGAATTTTACTTCGCTGTATTGATTTATTTTATCTGTTAAGATTTCTCAAAAATTGTAAAACCTCGTAAACTGTGTCAAGTCTCGGGTTTAGTAAGATCTCCCGTCGACATGTCCATAGTCCAAGGTTCTCAGAGAAAACATCGTGTTCCTCTGGTTCTACTCAGTGCACACGTAAAACGATGAATATATTAAAATATTTAACATTTTCGAAAAATTCCAGAAAAATTCCTAAAAATCAAGAATATTATAAAATGATAACTTATGACCAAATAGGTATTTTTCGGGATGTTACACACTCAAACCATGAAAAATAGGTTCTTGGTCACCAAGGTGGCCAAAAGAAACGAAAATGGCAAGAAAATGGAAGAAAGTTGAAGGTTTTACCTTAAAGCTCCAAACTTTAGCTTCAATGGTGGAAGAAGAATGGAAGAAGAAGAAGAAGAACCAAAAGATGGCAACAAAAGAGGACTTGGAATGGTGTAAGGAAGCAAGAATCTTTGATGATGAAGCAAGCAAAGGATGACTACCTCCAAGAGTGGTTGCACGGTGGAGAAGAAAAGAAGAAGAGAGGGAATAGAGAAATGGATATTTGGGCTTTAGAAAAATGAGAGTGTAATATTAGGAAGAGGAGAGGAATTACTTAGGCTTCCCCTATAGCCTCTGCCGTAGAAGAGTGGAGAAGGGAGAGAGAAAATTGTATCAAATAGGAAGCTTCTTGGAAACTTCCTACAAGGGGTTTTAATTTAACTAAATTCTCTTTTTCTTCTTTCTTGAAAATAAGGCTAAAAAGGGGTTTGACACAAGGTAATTTTTGAATAATGCAATAAGATTTTTATTATGCATTATTATTTATTGGACGCAATTATAGTTGGCAGAAGTCAGCATTAACAAATCTGACAGATAAATTTTCGCAGTGTTTTATTATTTCATCTGTTAAGATTTCTCGAAAAATGTGAAACCTTGTAAACTGTGTCCGGCCTCGAGTTTAGTAAGATCCCCCGTCGACATTTCTATAGTTCAAGGTTCTCAAAGAAAATGTCTCATTTCTCCGGTTCTGCTCAGTACACACGTAAAATGAAAAATATATTAAAATATTCTGTGTTCTCAGAAAATTCCAGAAAATCACAAATATTTTAGAATGAATTCTGATAGTAGAAAAGTAAATTTTGGGGTGTTACAATTACTCCTTTAATTGGTTAGTTAATTAAGATTGTTTGTCCCATTTTTCCATGTGTTTATGAGTTTTATGCTTAATTTGGGAAATATAAGCTTACAATTCATTTTGTGTTAATTGGTCATGTTTTGGTCCCATCTCAGTTAAAATTGAATCTTCTTATCAAAGCTTAGAAACTCATGTATTTTTCTGTGATGCTTTACAAGTCTAACTGAGCCATAAATGTCAAAGAAGAGAACTAGCTAATTTTAGGAGCTAGGAATCCTGACATTAGCAAGGAAATTCCATGTTGAGGTTAGGAGGTCTTGGCTTATAGCATTTTCATGGTGGCATGAGAAATTAAAGAATGGCATTGTAGACCTTGCTCCACACCTTAGCATGGCCTTTCTTGGCCTAGGCATGTAGCAATTGAAGCCTTGAATGAATTTTCTTGGCCTAGGCCTGGTAAACTGACTCGGATCCAAATTTCTATTTATGTTTTAAAACCCAACTAAATGTAATTAATCTTGATTCGACACTTAGGCCTTTTTGAGAGAGAAGCTCCGAGATTATGGAGATCCAATTCTAGAGAAAAAACCAATCAAGGTTGCAAATCAAAGGGCGAGAAAGATAAAAAGACCTAATCCAAAAGCTTATCCACTCTAGTTCTATCTCTTCCTCTCTTTTCCTTCATCTTTGTAACTTTGAATAGATCTTTTTCTAGTGTTAGTTTCCTTATTTTCCATGGGTTTCTAATTCTTTGGATTTTTGTAATTGTTTACAAGTTTTTGTTAATGGATGAATTCTTGTTTACCCACTTCTATAATTTATTGTTCAATTGCTTGATCACCAATTAATTTGGGGCTTCTTCTTGATCTAGACATAAGATTAGGAGAATCCGACCATGGTTTTAGGTAATACATGTTCAATTTCACTTGTATGATTAGGTTTGTTGATTAGCTAATGGGATGAACACGCACCCATTGGCTATGCACATCATATGTTTGAAACAAGTACTTAATGGGTTGAAATCACTCTAACTCACATGGACACATAGTGCTTTAGGTCGTGGGAGCACAATCAAGTGACCTAGACATAAGCATCTTGAGTAAATTAAGTTTTGGCTAACAAGACTAGTTCATTATCTCTCTCTAACCTAGGTGTGCTAGTGTGGATTTTCTGGTTTTCTTACATTTTTTCCTCTTTGTTCTTTGATTTAGTTTGCTTAAGCCTTAAAAGGTAATTGATTAATCGCTCGTATAATACTCTTCCAAATTCCTATGAAGACGATACTTTTAATTCACCCTTTATTACTTGTGCAGTTCATGCACTTGCGGATTGCCTCTAATAGTATGCTTCCACCTATGGGTGGGAATAGGCCAGGCAGCCTATTAGGGGCATGCGTGATAACTCCAAGAATTGGAGTTATTATTCTCTTACTTGATAACTCCAAGAAACCCCAAACTTAGCTCCTCTCACTTGCTACTTTGTTCTTCCTTTTTTATCTTTGTTTCCTCCTTCGTCTTGGTTCTTTTTTCCTTCTTGTTTTTCTTTGTTTTGTTGCCTTTTTCTTGATGTTTCTACTATTATCCCAGCCGTGAGAACAATGGAGAAAGAAGCAAGAAAAACAAGGTTATATATTGATGGAGATGGAAGGTGAAAAATGAAAGAAAAGTGGAGTTGGAGGAGTGAATGATGGAGCTATGAATGGCTTCTATTTTTTGCCCAATTTTGGGTTGTTTTTAGTTGTAAATATTGAGAGAAATTATGAAAATTCTAGAAAGTTTGAGAGTGTTTCCATCGGATGACCAAAGTCAAAGTTTAACAAATATTATGGTGCTAGATGTAACACCATAATACCAGTAACCATGTATACTGTGCATATACATAGATAAGCAGTATTAGTTATGCTACTTCTAACTTAAGTATCATACTAATCCATATCATTCAAACAAATAATAATGGAGAGCCTTGCGAAAAACTAAAATATTTATACATACATCTATCCACAAAGAGGCTCATTGCATACATAAACTTTATACAATCTAAAAGCAGAGTAAATAAATACAAAGCTTCACAACTAAGCATAAAACTACTATTCTAATATTCGTACTTTTTCTTCTTGCCTTTGGAGAAACTTCCACCTGGAATTACATGGCAACAAACAGGGTGAGAAAATCACGTTTCTCAGTAGAAGTAACCAAAACTAGTAGTTTAAACATTCGCAATAAATAAACTCAACTAAAACTAGTAAACATACTAATACTCTCCACAAAAGATATGAACACAACTTCTGTATAACGTTCCTAAGTAAACTATACTTTTGTTCTAATAACCAAAACCATGATGATATCAAACAACCGCCCATACAATCATATAAAATCATCGACCAGACAATTGCTCATCTAGATGTTACTGAAGGCACAATACACTAATAAAACATACACCACAAGAATACAATTCCAAACCAAACAAGTATTAAATAATAAAATGATGAAATAAGGTATGTTTATGTTCAAAGAAAAGTGTATGATGGTGTAGGTGCAATGTCATGAAACTTAACTATTCCCCTGGGAGCAGAGAAATTCTGCCATGATAACGTGTGACCTCTTATAAAGCCTACCGAGTAGAATGAAGTCTGTTACCACAACACATGAGCTCCTACCTCGTAGCCTACCAAGTAGTCTACCTTAACTTGGTGGATATCGCCACCAAAACTGAGTGGATGCCTCCACTAGCTTTTCTCCAGGAATAACAAGTCTTCGTGCAAAGTGATGTGTGTGAAAATGCAGAGTTATGTCCTAACTCTAACATAACCACCACATAACTCTATACTAAGCCCATCTTTGCATTCCTAACTCTACCTTTTCTCAATGAGAGTAATTCATGCACTACAGCATATAATAAATGCCAACTAGACTTAGTACACTACTATCTTTGCATTATTAACTCTACTTCACTCTTGAAGAGCTTTCACGCATTATGGCATTCACCTTTGCCAACTATGGTCTATGGCACTCAACTCTTGCCATCTAGCTTCTTAACTCTCTTATCACCTCTCTTGTGACATCTGTGCAACTTCAGTTGCTTAAGAAACTAAACTCTTGGTCTATAGCAATCCATGTCCAATGGATGCACACCCTTTTCTTTACTTTCCCTTATATGTCACTTGGTCTTTCTATCTAAGAAATACCCTTTCTAGTGCCTCAATAATCTTTACTAGGCATAAACAAAGGATTCTATCAATTAAGGAACTCAAAACATCTAAAAACAACATTTTTGGAGGTTCAGGGGCTCACGCTGCGGCACAACACTAGCCACGCCACAACATCCTGCTCTCGGGTGCAATTTCTGGGCAGAAAACTACCCCACGCCGCGGCATACAACTCTCCATACCGTAGCATGCTCATGCCTTGTGCTATGCCTTGGTCCACGCCGCGGCATGCCACACAGAACCTAGATTCTGCAGAATTCTGCAGAAATCATGCACTATTCTATTAAATCTATCTTAGCTTCCAATCATCAAAAATTGGTTCCTAGGTGATTTCTAGCTTCACCAACATCTTCTAAACATATTGTAACACTTTTACAACATAACAATTCTCTTAAATTGGATCAAACACCAAAATTCACATACTTAGTCATCCAAAACCTAGGTTCCAAATTCAAGAACCAACTAGTTTTATCCATAGATTAAAACAACTATCTTGGTCTCATTAAATTGAAACAACCAATTTCAATCAATAAAAGCAAGAATCTAACAAGGAAAACTGATTGCCACCCTTTAAAACTCATCTTCTCCATCTAAAGACTTAACTCCCAAGCATGAAAAAGATAATGAACAAGGTTAGAAATCACCCCCTAACTCTTGCTTGGATTGAGATCTTGAAGCCTGGAACTTACTCTTGGATCTTCCTTCAAGTTTGGCCTTTGTCCTTGAGCTTCTTCTCTTCCTTTTTCTCTCCTACGGCTGCTGCCCCTTTCTTTCTCTCTTTTCTCTTTTCTATTTTTGGCTCTCTGTCGTGGGAAGGAAAGAATTATAAAGTTTAACTTTGCTTCTTATAAGATAACTACTAATGTGGCACTAGAATTCCTGATCTACTATGAATACTTAGATTCCTTTGAATCCAGTATTCTAACTTCCAATAGGTTCAGAATAAATCCTAAGATTCATAAAAAATCTTGTTTCACCTTTTCTCTAATTTTCCACATCTGCTGGGAGTCAATCCGGTATTAAAATGCACAACCAGTATGCCTAAAAATATCAAACTAACTCCAAAAATTCTCAAACTTTAACCACACCTTACTTAGCTCGTTTGTGACCTAGAAACAAATTATCCACACATGTTTCCCTTCAAATAGCAGTTTATGCTATTTTCTGAATCATTTTAGGCTACTTTTCACACTTAAAGTTGCAACAAATTGCCTAAACTAACTCAGTTTGTCACAAAAATTCACTCACATATCAAAAAAGTCATATGCTACCTTTGTACAGATATAAAAGTCTAATATGTTTTTCTAGGATGTTACACTGGAACTTTTGGATTTGTTAAAAGTACTTTAATCTTCCAAAGTTGAGTTTTCAAGCTACCATAAGTATTTTGAAAAATTTTAGAACTCAACTTAGTCTTTGGATCCATTTTTCCATTATTTTCTATATACTGCTATTTATCAATGAAGTTTTATTACTCAGTCCCAAGTTAAGTTAAACTTAGGAATTAAGTAAATATGTTTACTGATACTTATCTTGGTATTTTATACCAAAATATTTCCCATATTTTACTTGTCATCTCCATGAAATTTTATAATTTTCTGAGTTACGTAGTTGTTCTATAACGGTTTCATCAATTCTTTTTCGATATCCTTAAAAATATCAAACTGTGTAAGTTAATTCTCCAAAATTTTCTACAATTCTTATCAATGGTTCTTAACTAGAAAATAAATTTTTCATATTTATTTTCATTATATCAACTAATTCTGCAGATACTTTAGTTATTTTCTTATATTCAATGTTATAGAATTACGCTCAAACTAATCCAAAAAATTACCCAATATAACAAGTAACTCTTACCAAAGTTGCTGAGCTTCTATAACCCCGATTAGGACTATTATGTTAGGGAGGATGTCACACAAGCTACATGCTAACTACATCTACTGGTCATGCAGCAAAGTCACAATGGAAACCACGGCCCAGACAAAACCCTCGGCCTCTGGGACATAGACCCAAACATAGCAGATCTTGATCACAATGCACAAAGTGTTCATATTTGATCCTGAGTTTCTGAAAGTACCATGAAATGGTGACAAATAATTCTCAGTTGGGTTTAAATTAAGTGACAATTTAATCTTTGACCAACTTCTATCCTAATTGTTAAGTCATGGTCAAATTCATTAATCAAATAGCATATAATCATGTACTAGAGATCAAATCAAGCATCAATTCAATTTTCACTTACTTCTATTCTAATGTCTAACACATGGCCGAAATCATCATGCTTCAATCATTCATCAATTAATCAAGTCAAGCAATTAAATTAAGTTCCTTCAAATAGTACCTAGTCATGGCTGAAAATCGATATGCTTTTCAAAGATCAATCATTCATCAATTTCATATATAAGTTCATTCAAGATAATGAAGCTTCAATTATCAATCCATTTAGCTATACCAAGTGACCCTATTGATCTCTCTAGAGCATCAATGCAACTTAACAAAATCCTTCCTTTAATTCAAAAGTCATGGCTGAATCCAAAAAGCATCCAAGAGATTAACATTTACCAAATATACTAGTTATAACTCATGCACAATCTTTCAAAATGGCTTATTAAACTAACTTCCTTCTCAAAATACCTAGTCATAGCCAAATTCAACACTTCCTCGATGATCAAGCGATCTATCAATTATCAAGCATTTTAGCAAGTCAAGTAAACCAACTTCATCATTCATCCAAGATTCATTCTACAATAACCTCATCCAAGAAATGAATTAAACCTAGTTCAATCTACAACCATAAATGAATATTATAATCCAATGTCAATGGCACACATAGTGAGTCCAAAATTAAAACACATGGAGATGGCTACTAGAAGGAATAACTATGAGTTCCCTCCTTCCTCTAGTGGCACGAAATCTCAAGGGAAAGAGATGACCAAGTTGGCTTGATGATAGTTCCAAACTTCCTAGCTTCTCCACCAAGCTTCCTTCTTCTCCCCCTTGCTCTCTCTCACTCTCAGCCTCACTCTCTCTCTCTCTCCTCTCTATGAATTCCTAGCTCACAATGAGAAAATGTTCTTAGTGGTGTCTTGGGGAGCTTGGCCAAATGGCCTATTTATAGGAGAAGGGATAGGTTGTTTCTTGATTAAAATATTAATCTTTCATTTATGGTGCCACCCATGTCCACTAATAATGGGCTTTAACTTCAACTAGGCCTTCTTACACACTAATGATTAATTTAGGCACTACTTTCTCTCTCTCCAATTCCTAAAAACAAGGCCTCTTATTGGCTCATTCTAGATATTCTTCTAAAAATACTATTATTTTATTATTCTAACAATGTAGATATTTAGACATATTAATATTTTATTAGAAGAAGATTCTAGTCTTCTTGAAGAGCAAGACTCTTCATATTTCTTGTTTATTTTAATTATTAAGCACAAGTATATATAATATAACAGTCTTTTAATTAATCTATTTTAAGGAACATATATAATCCACATGCTCTTAATTTTGTCGCATGTCATATCTATATAGATTAATTATTTTCTTAACCTAAGATATCAAAGTTTCATGTAATGCATACACATATGCACACACACCCATACACATGCACACACGTACATGTACACGTGCACACACCCATATACATATTTTTACAATTTTTAATTTATTATTTTTAATCATGAATTATGGGTGATGATTTTATAGGTGTTACATGTGCTTCCTTGTAGGATGATGAAAACTTCTTTTCTTAATTTAGTTAGAAATGAATTCAAGGTTCACTTTATGGGGATTTCTACTTAATTAGGATTAAAAAAAAAAAAGCAACCCGAGGGAACTTCTATTAAGCTTCCATATGTGCTTCTCTTTTCATAGAAAGTGTTTAGTTACTGCAAGATCATTTTTGTATAACTAGAACCTCCAGAGTCTTCAAGCAATAGAACAAATGGTTCTTTCTTATGATAAATAAACCCCACAGGGGTGATAGCATTGGCAAAGAAAAGTAAGTTAATTGGAGGGTGTAATACCCTCCGTAGGGCATTACATTTATGATGAATTATAATAAAACCTTACCTAAGTTATAAATTATTTATTAAATAATAATAATACGAGTTGTAAAAATTTTCTTTTGGTACATTATATCATTAAATAAAATAACCAGAACATGAAATCAAACAAACTTAAATACACACCATAATTATACATATAATTTTGTTTTTAAGGATACAAATAATTATACATTGTAAACTGTTTAATAAAACTGTAAATTGTTTGACTCAAAATAAACCATAAACTAGCCCAAGTACAGAACTAAAAGTTCTTATCCCCCGAAGGATCTTCCTCTGGTAGATCAATGGAAGACAGAAAGCCTGGATGTCATGTAGCCCTACCGACAGGAATCCGTGCGGTCGATACACTACTAAGCTCACTAGGAGCATAGAAACAACCACCCCAATAACACCAAATAGATAAGGATAACTGACACGTGCAAAAGTTACACTAATAAGAGCAAGTGCACTCTATCACCAAGTAATATAGGACTTTAAGTCCAGTTATCGATCCCACGAGGAATAACTAATAATTACTAAAGTTGTATTATTCTTTTGTTATTTAGACGATTGAATAGATATGCAAGATTCAATTTAAAAATAGGAAACTAATAAAAACAGTAAAAAAAATAATTAAATAAAGATAGAGAAATGCTAGAGCATAAGGTTCACTTGAGTTTAATTATATAGATATTCTTTCAAATATAAACAGGTAATTCTTTTGCTAATATTCCCTTATTTGTTATTGAATCCCAATGGTCATGGTGAAACAATATTCTATTCTTAATTTAATCCACCTATTTGGTCATTTAGTTGAATTAATCAAGAATGCATTAAGCTTTTATTCAAGAGATGAACCAACATAACGTTAATTCCATTGGTAGGAAAAATTGATGTTTGGTCATTCACCAATATAGTCCTAGGCTTAAAATATAGATCCACTCATTGAGTGCGGATGGTCACCGGTCAAACAATGAATTAATAAATGCTACAAGTGATCAAGTTATGATAAGGATGAAAGCAATATAATAAACCCATAAAGAAATTACCATTATTATATTAGAAATCAAATCCACATAATTATAAACTCAAGATCCCCCCATAGCCCTAGCTATGAGCTTAGTTACACAAACTAATTACAAACAAACTAATAATATTATACAATCTCATAATAAGAAAATAAAATAACAGAGAAAAACAAGAGAGAAAGAAAGAACAAAACCTCTTTGTAGAGATTAAGAACTTCAAACCTTCAAGAAATTCTCCATTAGAAATCTTCTTAACTGAGAGAAACTGAGAGAAAATAGAATTCAGAATGTTTCCGGGTGTTTTCCCTTTTGCTGCTGCGCTCAATTTATAGACATTTCGAGTGAACAGTACTCACACGGCCGTGTCTAATGGAGACATGGTCGTGCCTAGTGACATCATTGCTTATGCGACTTACTTAACCATTAAGTTTAGGAGACACGGTTGTGTCTATTAGAGACACGGCCGTGTCTAAGTGTATTTTGGTAGACATGGTCGTGTCTAACGAGACATGGCCTTGTCTAGTGTAAAAGTTTTTTTTTTAGACACGGAACCCTTCCAAAGCTAGAATGGACCTCTTTTGCATTGAAAACTCGGTATCTTTGCTTGTTTTTCTCCAAATGTATTACAACTTTATAAATCTACAAAAGCAAAGATAAAGATAAGGGTTCAACTAAAACTCGTCCGAAAATACAACCAAATCAACACAATTTGTACAATAAAATACTATAAAATATAATCTTATCAACTCCCCCACACTTGAGCTTTGCTTGTCCTCAAGCAAACAATAAGAATTAACAGTAAGATTAAACTCAGCATCTAGAAACATGAATCAAGGGATATTTTACAAGTAAAAAGCCTAAGTTCAGCAATCAAATTCAATCAATCAAAGATCATTTAGCATTTAAAACGATAAGATTCTTTTAGTCTAGCTTGCAACTTTTCTCTTCACCAAACATATGAGATCACTCATCTTTCCATCGCTCAAGTGTTTAAGGACAAAGAGATCACTCAAATTTCTCAAGAAAAATGCAAAACCATAAGCTTGCTTATCAATCTCATCTCTACTTCCAAGTTCACATACATAACAAGAATCAAAAGGACTTTATCTGGTTGTAAAAGGGCCAAGGGTAAAGAAGGTAGGAAAAAGATAAATAAGGGTAAAAAGTTTTCATAGATAAATATATTCAAAGCAGATTCTGGCTGAAAAGATGAATATATCATGATGCACAAGGATTTTAACAATTCTCTATTTCAACTCAGTATTTTCATCATTCTTTACCAATAATTCTTTTCCTCTCCTTTTTTTATATAGATTATATATATATATATATATATATATATATATATATATATATATATATATATATATATATATATATATAAAATTTTGTATTATATATATATATATATACTTTTGAAGATATAACAACTTTTTAAGACTTTTAATTCAACACATCAAATGCTCCAAGAAATTGGGTATTCAAAGAAATCATTTTCAAGCTCAAATGGGGCAACTAAAGGGTTATTTTATCAATACAAGTATGCAAGTCAAGAAAGAATAAAACCTAATTGCCTTAATCATATTCAAGTTCGTATGTGAATCATTAAAGCCTCAACAAGATATCAAAGCAAGTTCTAGTACACATTAATCAAGAGAAAACTTACTCCAGAAGAAAAAAATTTAATCATTAAAGCTCAAAACTCACTTTCTGGCTAAGTTAGTACAGAAAATAGAAGCAAGTAGACATGACTAATTTTCAAGTAAGATGCTAAATTTCACTTTTCTTAATTGAAAAAAATCGCTTTAAAATCATCATTGAATTCCCCTTTCATCAAATCTCTATCAGCTTAGAATAAATCAAGCAATTAACACACAATTCCAGCTTAATTATTAGCATTACTCAAGTGTTCATCAGTTGTGCTATTTTTTTTCATAAAATACAGTACTAATATACAGTACCCCCCCACACACACACTTAAGATAAACATTATCCTCAATGTGAAAAAGAAAGAAATGAAGGGTAAAGAAAAGAGCAACACAACCTGATGAAGAGTGATATAGTGTCAGGGAGAGGAGAAGCGCAAAAGTCAGCGCTGCAACAGACCCTGCAAAACAAACATAACAAAAATAATAGAAACAACTAAAAGAAAAAACACAGGTTGGCTCCTGTTAAGCGCTTGGTTAATGTCATGAGCTCGACGTTGCCTTTTTTGGATAAATTAAGGTGGCTTAAAGCAAGAAAAATAGAATGACGCCTTCTTCTTTTCAAAGTAGCGACTCAAACCCTTGTCCATTTCTGTGGAGGTGCCTCCATAAACATTTTGAGCTTGAGAAGGACTTGGTTGCTCGAGAAGTACTTTTGCTCCGTTGGGCCATGGTGGTTTTAGTTGATTAACAAATGAAGGGTCAATTTGTAAAGGAGCTTGGATCATCGGAGGACCTTTATCGGTTTCACCCGCTTGAGTTTCCAGAAGATCAACATCAACATTATATGATGGTGGGGGACCTTTGATAGCTAATACTTCTTGCTTCTTAGCTTGAACAAAATTGAGGGGCATGGAGATTTGACATTGGGGAAGATTTAACCTCCCTGAAGACATTTATGGTCACATAATCTCCATGCACTCTTAAGATAAGCTCACCCCAAGGTACATCAATCACCGCTCCTGAAGTTGCTAGAAACGGTCTTCCAAGAATAAGAGAAATATCAGCATCCTCTTCTATATCTAGCACCACAAAATCAACTAGGAAAATGAATTTATCCACCTTCACTAAAACATCTTCCAACACATTGCGAGGGTATGTGAAGGATCTATCAGCCAACTGTAGTGAAATATTGGTGGACTTTGGTTCCTGCATTCCCAATTTCTTAAACACAGATAAAGACATTAAATTAATACTAGCACCTAAATCTCATAATGCCTTATCAAGATAAAAAGTACCAATTGAGCAAGCAATAATAAAACTCCCTGGATCTTTTAATTTCGGGGGTAACTTCTTCAAAAGGATGGCAGAGCACTCCTCATTCAGACAAATTGTCTCAAATTCCTCAAGCTTGTGTTTCTTTGTAATTATTTCCTTCAAGAATTTGACATACTTGGGCATTTGAGAGATGGCTTCAACAAACGGAATATTGATTTGCAACTTCTTGAATATCTCCAAGAATTTTGCAAATCTGTATCTGGCTTAGCGTTCTTGAGCCTCTGAGGAAATAGGATGGATGGCGTTTGTGGCTCGCTGACCTACACCACAAGAGGTGCTTCATTTGCCTTCTCATCTAAAATGTTGCCACTTTTCAGGGTAATTGCATTGACCTGTTCCTTTGGAATAGTCTCAGTGGTGCTAGGCAATGTCTCTGTTGCTCTTATTGACATCAGAGTGGTCAACTGACTAATTTGTGTCTCCATGGTCTTCATTCTAGCTTCTGAATTCTGCATGTACTTCATTACCAAATCTTTAAAGCTTGGCTTCTTGGCAAGTGCTTGAAAACCTGGTGGTGATTGTGGGGCTCTCTGTTGATTCTGTTGATAGCCTTGTTGATTCCCCCATTTGAAATTAGGGTGGTCCCTCCAATTAGGATTGTATGTATTGGCATATGGATTGTACTATTATCGGTTGGAATTACTAACAAAATTTGTTGCTTCAAGCTCAAGGGCAAAAGGACTACCAATTTGACAATTTGCACTTACATGTCCTTGTCCACCACATGCTTCACAATTGAGTGGCGGGGCTGCACTGTTGGTTACCATCAAAGTCTCCACCTTTTTCGTCAATGCTTCCAATTGACTCAGAATGTCAGTGGAAGAGTTTATGACATTCACAGTTATTGGTTTCTTAAGAATTTTGCGATCATTTTGCCATTGATAACTGTTTAGTGCCATTTCTTCAATCAATGCATGGCTTTGAGTAGGTGTTTTCCTCCAAAGTGAACCTCCCGCAGCAGCGTCAATGAGTGAATGGTTTGTAGAAGATAAACCATTATAAAAGATCTGGACCTGCTGCCAGATAGGAAATCCATGATGTGGACATCTCCTTAATAGCTCTTGAAAGCGCTCCCACGCTTCGTAGATAGTATCTATGTGAAATTGCACAAAAGAAGATATGTCATTCCTTAATTTAGCAGATTTTGAGTGAGGAAAGTACTTTGCCAGAAATTGTTGTGTCAATTGTTCCCATGTAGTGATGGAACCCCTTGGTAGTGACGTTAACCATTGACTCGCTCTATCCCTAAGAGAGAAAGGAAAGAGTCGCAATCGAATCGCATCTTCTGTCACTCCATTGTATTTTATTGTGTCACATAACTGCAAGAATCTGGCAAATGATGATTTGGATCGTCTGAAGGCAAACCAACAAATTGAATAAAATTTAGAATCATGGAGATCAATGCTAGTTTGATCTCAAAATTGTTAGCTGCCACAGCTGGTCTTATAATGCTCTCTCCATACCCTTCAGCAGTAGGCTTGGAGTATTCAAGCATGGTTCTTTCTGCTGGGGCAACTTGTTCATCACGATTTACCTCAATTATTGGTCCTTCCATCCTTTTTATATTTTCTGCTTTAGCTGCAGTATGAGTTTGTTTTCTTAACCTGCGAGTTGTTTTCTCTATTTCTGGATTAAATGTTAGATCAGGAAACTGAGAACGAGTGAGCATAAAAAATGAGCAAATGATAAGTGTGAATGTTAGATCAGGTTACTCAATTTTTTTCTCACTTCTTTTTTTTTATTATATATTTTTTAAAATTATAAGTAACAAACTAATTAAAAGAAATAAAAGTAAAATAAACAAAAATAAAAATAAAAATGACTAAAAATAAAAATAAAATAACATAAGCAAAAATAAAATATTAACAAAGGTGTGGTAAAAACCAACCACCAAATAATATAATAATAATAATAATATAATAATATTATTATAATAATAAAAAATATAATAATAATTTATTATTATTATTATATTAACTTGGATGTGGTAAGAACCAACCACCCAATATATATATTAAATAGAAAGAAAAATAAAGGCAAAAAGAATAAATAAAAAAATAAAAGCAAAAAGCATAAATAAAAAAAATAAAGGCAAAAAGAGTAAATAAAAAAATAAAAGCTAAAAGCGTAAATAAAGAAAATAAAAGCAAAAAGCGTAAATAAAGAAAATTAAAATTAAATAAAAAATAGAAAATAAAATAAAAATGAAAAAATAATAATAAAAATAATTTAAAAAATAAAAAAATAAAAAATAAAAATAATATTATAATAATAAAAAAATAATATTAATATAACAATAATAGTAATAGTAATAATAATAATATAATATTAATAATATTATAATAATAATAATAGTAATATTAATAAGATTAAGAAAAATAAAAAAATAGAACACAATAATAAAAGTAAACAAAGCAAATATAATATAATTAAAAGAAAAGTTTGTCTAAATTAACTAGAACTTTACGCCTTTAATATTACCAAATTTATTCCCTGACAACGGCATCAAAAACTTGATACGTGCAAAAGTTACACTAATAAGAGCAAGTACACTCTATCACCAAGTAATATAGGACTGAGTCCAATTATCGATCCCACGAGGAATAACTGATAATTACTAAAGTTGTATTATTCTTTTGTTATTTAGACGACCGAATAGATATGCAAGATTCAATTTAAAAATAGGAAACTAATAAAAACAGTAAAAAAACAATTAAATAAAGAAAAGATAAATAAAGATAGAGAAATACTAGAGCATAAGGTTCACTTGAGTTTAATTATATAGATATTCTTTCAAATATAAATAGATAATTCTTTTGCCAATATTCCCTTATTTGCTATTGAATCCCAATGGTCATGGTGAAACAATATTTTATTCTTAATTTAATCCACCTATTTGGTCATTTAGTTGAATTAATCAAGAATGCATTAACCTTTTATTCAAGAGATGAACCAACATACCGTTAATTCCATTGATAGAAAAAATTGATGTTTGGTCATTCACCAATATAGTCCTAGGCTTAAAATATAGATCCACTCATTAAGTACGGATGTTCACCAGTCAAACAATGAATTAATAAATGATAGAAGTGATCAAGTTATGACAAGGATGAAAGCAATATAATAAACTCATAAAGAAATTACTATTATTATATTAGAAATCAAATCCACATAATTATAAACTCAAGATCCCCCCATAGCCCTAGCTATGAGCTTAGTTACACAAACTAATTACAAACAAACTAATAATATTATACAATCTCATAACAAGAAAATAAAATAAAGGAGAAAAATAAGAGAAAAAGAAATATCAAAACCTCTTTGTAGAGATTAAGAACTCCAAACCTTCAAGAAATTCTCCATTAGAAATCTTCGTAACTGAGAGAAAATGGAATTCAGAATGTTTCCGGGCATTTTCCCTTCTACTGCTGCGCTCAATTTATAGACATTTCGAGTGAACAGTACTCACACGGCCGTGTCTAATGGAGACATGGTCGTGCCTAGTGACATCATTGCTTACGCAGCTTACTTAACCATTAAGTTTAGGAGACACGGTCGTGTCTATTGGAGACACAGCCATGTCTAAGTGTATTTTGGTAGACATGGCCATGTCTAAGGAGACATGGTCGTGTCTAGTGTAAAAGTTTTTTTTTTTTAGACACGGAACCCTTTGAAAGCTAGAATGGACCTCTTTTGCATTGAAAACTCGGTATCTTTGCTTGTTTTTCTCTAAATGTATTACAACTTTATAAATCTGCAAAAGCAAAGATAAAGATAAGGATCTAACTAAAACTCGTCCGAAAATACAATCAAATGAACATAATTTGTGCAATAAAATACTATAAAATATAAGCTTATCAGTAACTCTAGATGTACATAAATAGTAGTAGAGAACATAGGAACTCCATCATAAATAACAGTCTCCCTATCTACTTGTAGACGCCAGGCCTCGGAGCCCCCTTGTAACTCTAGTCTTATGAATCCCAGAAAACTCGATAACGTCATAACACGTCAAAATCAATCCAAACAATAAGGATGATCTAGAGACTCGACCTCTTCGCACTAATCACCAAAATGTTGTTCCTCCTCGTACTGACAACCCAAATGTTGCTCCTCTTCTTCTTCCTCAAAATCTTTACCGAACATAATAATAATACAGAAATGCATACAAATGTTAGCCATGGCAACCATCACCCAAGAGAGGGGTGAATTGGATGATTACAAATTTTAAAACACCTTTGAGAAATTACGCATTTTGAATCACTAAGTAATAAATGCAGCGGAATAAATTTAACAAAGGTGCAACTATTAGAGATTTCACAAAAATCACTTAGGCTATAGGATAAATCAAGCAAATAAGCTAGATATCAAATTCAACTCAAACATATATAATTGAAGCACAAATGTAAATGAGAAAGAGTTGAGAAGAGCAAACACAATGATTTATCCTGGTTCAGCCACCAACCACTAGTGACCTACATCCAGTCCCCAAGCTTAACTTGAGATTTTCTTCACTATCTCCTAGACTTCACGGGTGCTAGGAAAACCTTTGTACAAGCAAGAGCACTCCTCACACCTTGGGATACCTCACCCTTGTGCTAGAGCCTCCAACTCTTCAAGCTTTACTGGTGCTTGAAAAACCTTTACATTCAAGAGCACTCACAACACCTTTTGGATACCTCACCCTTTGTGTTTAAGCCTCACTACAAGGGATACCTCACCCTTTTCTCTCTTGAGGGATACCTCACCCTCTTACAATGATTTTGAGATGAATAGAAAGATTATAAACTCTCACAAGAGTAGATATACAACTTGAAGAACAAAGGAATAGAAGATAAGAAACTCTCTTTAAGAGTGGATAATACAAATTGAAGCACTATGGGTATCAAGGATTTACACTTCAAAGCTCAAAATATGATGTTGATGATTCAAGGATCAAATCAAGTGTTCAAGAGGTGTATAAGCTTCATACAACACTTATATATAGAGCCCAAGTGATAAAATAGTCGTTGGTAGTGTTTAGAAATGATTTTTTATGAAAACTAGCCGTTTATAGCTGTTAGAAACTTTTTTGGGCACTTGGTAATTGATTACACACTTCTGGTAATCAATTACGTGGCTTCTGTCAATGTTGTAATCGATTACAGGACTTGTGTAATCGATTACAACATTTCTAGTTTTGAAAGCTGACTTTAAAAGGTCATAACTTCTTCATTTTTGATCCGATTAAAGCAAATGACCAGTCATTGGAAAGATATTTGAGTCTATTTTCAAATGAAATGTTTCACAACAAAAATCAAAGTATTTTGATAGTTATGATCAAAAGAGTGACTAAAGGTCAGCTTTTCAAAACTCAAACTTGATTGTTTTTGAAAACTGACTTTAAATGGTCATAACTTCTTCATTTCTTATCCGTTTAAAGCAAATGACCACTCATTGGAAAGATATTTGAGTTTATTTTCATATGAAATTCATAACAAAAATCAAAGTATTTTGAAAGTTATGATCAAAATAATAACTGAATGTCAGTTTTGCAAAACACAAACTTGTTTTTCAAAGGTTTGGACTACCACCAAGACTAACTTTCTAAAAACAGTTTGTTGGGCATTAAAACATGTAAGAAACACTTTTCAAGATGTTAAAACATATTTGAGCTTAGTGTGATTCCTTTTTACCTTTACATAAGATCTAGGTCCTATAAGTTATTCTTGAAGAACCTTGGGACTTGATCTTTTGCCATCATAATTCTTGATGTAATCTAAGCTTCCAAAAATTTCTTCTCTTCAAATCTTGCAAATGCTTAGAACATCTTATTATTCTCATTCTTCTTGAGTTGAGCATGATTGTGATCTTTTGCTTTCTTGTTGCAGTACTCACTCTTGATACTTGGACTATCCTACAAAGTATTACTTACTTAAAACAAGCATAGTTAGTCCAAACTCATAACTCAATATATTCATATGCATGATACAATATATCTCATTAGGCACATCTATGTAACATGATTAATATTCTTTTTGTAATGCATTTGTCATCTATAAAGCAAATCTATCAAGCATAAGCATCATTCTTTTTATCTTGTATTTGTCATCATCAAAACTTAACATATTAAACCATTGGGGCAAACTTATTTCCACAATCTCCCCCTTTTTTATGGTGACAAATCACCAAAGAAAAATATGCAATATAGAAGAATAGATATTCATGTAAGCATTTCAAACAATAAAAACATATTTTTCTTTCCAATTTTCACTCCCCCTATTTGACATCAACAAAAAAGCTTAGGAAGAAAAGATAATATTTTCACTCCCTTTATAGATAAAACTCGTGTTGTCAAAAAGAGTAAGATCATCAAAATTAAAAACTTTTTTAAGTTATTCAAAACATAACTATCTCCCCTTATTTGATTCTACATATTATTCAAGAATATAGAGATAAGACAAGCATACTTTCAAGATACAAAAGATTATTCATGCAAAACTTGTTATATTTTGGTACATCAACATGTAGCATATGATATTATTAAAACACTCTATGTAATCAAACAAGGATATAAGGCAAAAGATATAAACAACCTAAGAGCTAGGCTCCCCCTCAATGAAGCACAAGATGGATAAGGTGAAATGTGTATGCCAAGACCATATAAGCATATTACCATAAAGTAAAGCAAGGCAAAAAATACTTATTCTTAATCCATCACATAAAAACCATTTTAAAACTTCTCCCCCTTTCAAAAAGAATTTTACAAGAATACATTACATTTTCAAAAGTATTTTAGAAGGTTAAAGAGGTTTTATATTAAAACTACATATTCCTTGAGAGAGAGATCAAACCCAAGTCAAAAGAACATCTGAAAGTATATCTCCTTTCTTTCTCATTGAACTGCCTTGAGAAAATAAAACACTTTGAAGAACAAGGCTTATCTTTTAAGCTATTAAGATATGCTTTATAGAACATTTCAAAAGATTTATTTGGAAACTTTCTTAAACATTTTCTCAAGATTTAATAAAACTTTTCAAAGCAAATGAAGAGAATACTACATTTATAGCACATATCCAAAGATTTCTAAATTTTCAAGACAAATAGGAGGTGAAAATACTTTCAAGGTCTTAAGACAAGTTCAAATGATTCTCAAGGATATGGAACTTGAAAAGCTTCTTTCAAATATAATAAGAGATTTTGCTTTAAAAAAAAACTTTTTAATCAAACCACAAATTCTTTTCAAACCAAGAGCATGATTCTCACAAGTGTTATACCACTAAGAAACCATAGATCAAGAGAATCATAGGTATCAAACATTTACCTTGATGAGAAATGTTATAGGGATCAAAGTATGTATAGAACTAATATAATCCAACTTATATGCAATGACAAAATGATTAGCAAGTTAATATCCAATTAGGCACTTTGTCAATGCTAAGCATACTTCTCATGTAAGGAAAGCATCTAATCATTTAAGATCAAATTATCAACAAGTATCATATAATCCATAGCATATAGAATACCATAATAGCTTAGGGATAGAGATACTTATTGAGAGAGTAATGCTTTTTTAGAATGTTCTTCATCTATTGGTCCTTTGAGTTTGAGCTTTCTTCCATTGTGTATTCCATTCCATTGCACTTGAAGAAAGTCTCCTCATGTCCCTTTTTCATTCACTTCTTCTCTTTATCCATTTATGCTTGTCATTTCAATATTTGATGACTATTTGAAGCACATAGAGACACTTGCAAAGCTAACTCTAAAAGTCTTTTTTTTTTAAAGCATGGGTTAGCATCAAATATCATTTAAGCCTATTTACAAGCATAATTTGGATTGATATATAATATAAAACATGTACCACATTATCAACTATGCAATGTTAGCTTTAACAAGAACATAAAAAGGATATATGCACTTGAATCCAAAAGCATAGTTTAAGCATTTTGAAAGCAAGATTCAATTTTAACAAGAAAAGCTTAATTATCATCAAAAAATAAATAAACAATTTGGGGCAAGCAATGATTATGTAAGGCATGTAATATCAAGTAAGCAATTCTAGTAGGCAAGCAATGATCATGTGAGTTTCAGAGAAAAAGGCTTCTAGCATGCTGAAACTTGTTTTTAAACCCTATGTAATCGATTACCATGGGTGTGTAATCGATTACCAACCTTCTGGGTAACGTGTAATCGATTACAGATTTAGTGTAATCGATTACCAGTCCTCTGAGTAACACGTAATCGATTACATTTTTATTGTAATCAATTACTAGTCTTCTGTTACCCTTTGTAATCGATTACATGATTATTGTAATTGATTACCTGCTTGCCAGATTCGTTGTAATCGATTACTAGTGGCTTGTAATTGATTACAGGATTACAAAAACATAGATCTTGCACATTAAACAATACAGGCTCAATTTCAAACCTTTCAACTTCATTCCATAACATCTCAAAACAATTCCAAATATCATGTAAGCGTAAAAACTAACTAGTTTCATATATAAAACACATGTTTTTGCAAAATCACTACTTTTACCAAGAATTACACTATTTTGACAGAATTGGTAAAGTTGAGCTTCTTGAAGGACTTGGTTATGATCAAATACCTACAAAAATAGCTTAGGGGAAATCTCTTATGCTCAAGTCAGTATTGGATTCAAAAACTAATTAAGAGTCAACAAAATTTGCAGCAAAATATCATAATTATGCAGCAAAAGTGCATGTTATGCAGTAAATGAGTTCATTAGCAGCAGAAATAAGATTATGCAGAAATTCAGCTTATGCATAATTGATCTAATATGCCAAGATAAAACATATCTACTACACACATTCAAAGACATGATTGATCAAAGAATTAAGAACAAAGATATTTTCATTAAACATGCCATTTTAAACAAGAAACATACTTATATAGCATGTTCAATACATGTAGAGATATTTTCAAGATATAAGGCTAAAAAGACATAAAACAAATCTCCACTTATTCAAATATCTCATGATATTCAATTTAAAGCATAAATAAGGATAAAAGATTGATATCACCAAAAGTTTACTCTTTTAATTTTTGTAGGTGACTCCAACTTCCATGCCTCAAGCTCCTTGAGAATGTTGTGGTTCTCCACATCATTCTTTTTATGTTTTCATCACTCTTGAAGAACTTGGACCATTTCAAATTTTCTCAACCTCAAGTAGCGTAATTGTATTTCACTTCAATGCATGCTTGAGCTAATAGTCACACTACAACACCATTCAAAGTACTTTCTTTGATATCCATTAATTTTGGATCCATAGAGATTAGTCATTGATTATTAATTCATTATGCTCTCAAAAAGATCAATTTTCCATTGTATGTAAATTGAGCACAACAAATTTAAATAATAAATTATCATTAAGCGCATAGCCAATAGCATACATACTTTCATGATATATTGACAATTCAAAGCATAGAAAGCATACCTAGTCATTGTAGAACCTTATGTACCAGGATATATAACAAACTAATGAGCTATGGTACAAAAAGAATGAACATAATCATGTGCTAAACATAATATTCAAATTTTATCAAGTGCACATGATTCTATTAATCACTTAAGGCCTACAAGGAATATACCTCAAATTCATTGACTTTACAAGTGAATGTGCATTAGAGGTAGAAACTTTTGATACCTTGGCCTTGGTAGTCAAGGAAACTCTTTTCCTTACCCATTGCTTCTCTTTTGGTGTTTTGAACTTTGCAAGTTCCACATTTTGTACTTGAGAAACTTTGGTTGAAGCCATCTTCCTTCTTTGACAAAAACTTCTACCAATGGGCTTTGGAAGCATTCTTCTTGATGATTCCTCTTTTTTTGACCAATTAGTCCATCCTTTTGAGAAACTTTCTGCATAATTGAGACACTAGGAGGACATTTTGGTACTCACTTCATCTTGGGTCCTTGAATGTTAGTACTAGGGCCTTTAAGGTCTTTAGGAACCCATACCATACTATTTCTCATATAAGTATTTCTTCTATAATTGCATAAATGAGAAACATGTCCTAGATGATCACAGAAATTACAAATAATTGAATTTAATGATGGCTTGGTCCTTTGAAGATCATTTTTGAAAAACTTGAGCCTTTGGTTGTTATTACATTCTATGCTATTTTTGTCAAAAGCCTTACTTGAAATTCCATGTGGAGTAACATCAATTTCATTATTATTAATAGATATGGAATGTGAGCAATTAGAAACATTAGCTTTGACAAATTCGGAATATAAGTCCTCAACATGATTTTCTAAATTAATACACTTTTCACAAGAAGTTGAGGTTTCACATTTCAAAGGCATTTCCTCATCAAGAAAAGCATATTTATTTTTCAAAGTCTTAATATCATTTTCAATGGAGGAAATGTTTTCCAAACAAGATAAGTTTTTATTTTCTAAAATCAACAAGCTATCATATATTTCATCATATGCACATTGTAGCTCATAATAAGAAGGACTATAATCTAGTTTAGCATCATTTACCTCAAAGTCCTTTTTAGTCATATAGGAAGTAATCTCAATTTGTAGCATGCTTGGCTCTTTGAGAAAATCATCATCTTTCTCATTGTTGTCCATCAAGCATTCAAGAACATCTTCTTTCTCAATTTTATTTTGCTTTGCCTCTTCTTCAAATTGAGCACCTTCATCACCAAGAGGCATTGAGCTCATTTTCTTGCTTTGAACATGTTCTTGAGGACATTTTTCAATGTTGTCTTCCTCTAGAGGTTTTTGCTCTTCTTGCTCTCTATATATAACTTTATGCAAGAAATTATTATTAGTAAGATAAATAATATCAAGAGCATCTCATATATCTTTAGCACTAGAGCAACTCTTAATTCTAGCATAAGCATCATCATTCAAACTACTTCTCAACATTTGCATTGCTCTAATGTTTAAGGAAAAGCATTTCTTGTCATAAGCATTCAAATCTTGTTTTAGTTTAGGAGAAAATCCATCAAACATAACATCCCACAAATCAAGATTAATAGATTGCATATAAATTTCCATTCTAGCTTTCCAATAAACAAAATTCACACCATCAAAGAATGGTGGTTTATCAATTTCAAAATCATTCATTTTGAAAAGCTTTTAATGGTTACTAACAAATAAGGATCTTTAACTCCAAGCGGTTAAGCTTTTACCAGAGCACGAAGCTCTGATACCACTTGTTAGCCATGGTAACCATCACCCAAGAGGGGGGTGAATTGGGTGATTACAAATTTTAAAACACCTTTGAGAAATTAAGCATTTTGAATCACTAAGTAATAAATGCAGCGAAATAAATTTAACAAAGGTGCAACTATTAGAGATTTTAAAAAAATCACTTAGGCTATAGGATAAATCAAGCAAATAAGCTAGATATCAAATTCAACTCAAGCATATATAATTGAAGCACAAATGTAAATGAGATAGAGTTGAGAAGAGAAAACACAATGATTTATCCTGGTTCAGCTACCAACCACTAGTGACCTACATCCAGTTCCCAAGCTTAACTTAAGATTTTCTTCACTATCTCCTAGACTTCACAGGTGCTAGAAAAACCTTTGTACAAGCAAGAGCACTCCTCACACCTTGGGATACCTCACCCTTGTGCTAGAGCCTCCAACACTTCAGGCTTTACAGGTGCTTGAAAAACCTTTACATTCAAGAGCACTCACAACACCTTTGGGATACCTCACCCTTTGTGTTTAAGCCTCACTACAAGGGATACCTCACCCTTTTCTCTCTTGAGGGATACCTCACCCTCTTACAATGATTTTGAGATGAATAGAAAGATTATAAACTCTCACAAGAGTAGATATACAACTTGAAGAACAAAGGAATAGAAGATAAGAAACTCTCTTTAAGAGTGGATAATACAAATTGAAGCACTATGGGTATCAAGGATTTACACTTCAAAGCTCAAAATATGATGTTGATGATTCAAGGATCAAATCAAGTGTTCAAGAGGTGTATAAGCTTCATACAACACTTATATATAGAGCCCAAGTGATAAAATAGTCGTTGGTAGTGTTTAGAAATGATTTTTTATGAAAACTAGCCGTTTATAGCTGTTAGAAACTTTTTTGGGCACTTGGTAATTGATTACACACTTCTGGTAATCAATTACGTGGCTTCTGTCAATGTTGTAATCGATTACAGGACTTGTGTAATCGATTACAACATTTCTGGTTTTAAAAGCTGACTTTAAAAGGTCATAACTTCTTCATTTCTTATCCGATTAAAGCAAATGACCAGTCATTAGAAAGATCTTTGAGTCTATTTTCAAATGAAATAAGTTTCACAACAAAAATCAAAGTATTTGAAAGTTATGATCAAAAGAGTGATTAAAGGTCAGCTTTTCAAAACTCAAACTTGATTATTTTTGAAAATTGACTTTAAATGGTCATAACTTCTTCATTTCTTATCCGTTTAAAGCAAATGACCACTCATTGAAAAGATATTTGACTCTATTTTCATATGAAGTTTCATAACAAAACTCAAAGTATTTTGAAAGTTATGATCAAAATAGTAATTGAATGTCAATTTTGCAAAACACAAACTTGGCTATTTTTCAAAGGTTTGAACTACCACTAAGACTAACTTTCCAAAAATAGTTTGTTGGGCATTAAAACATGTAAGAAACACTTTTTCAAGATGTTAAAACATATTTGAGCTTAGTGTGATTTCTTTTTATCTTTACACAAGATCTAGGTCCTATAAGCTACTCTTGAAGAACCTTGGGACTTGATCTTTTGCCATCATCAATTCTTGATGTAATCCAAGCTTCCAAAATTTCTTCTCTTCAAATCTTGCAAATGCTTAGAACATCTTATTATTCTCATTCTTCTTGAGTTGAGCATGATTGTGATCTTTTGCTTTCTTGTTGCAATGCTCACTCTTGATACTTGGACTATCCTACAAAGTATTACTTACTTAAAATAAGCATAATTAGTCCAAACTCATAACTCAATATATTCATATGCATAATACAATATATCTCATTAGGCACATTTATGTAACATGATCAATATTCTTTTTGTAATGCATTTGTCATCTATAAAGCACATCTATCAAGCATAAGCATCATTCTTTTTGTCTTGTATTTGTCATCATCAAAACTTAACATATTAAACCATTGGGGCAAACCTATTTCCACAACAAAGAGGTGAGACAACATACATCACTATCAACATGGCAGTATAGAAAACGATAGTATATACAGATATAGCATTCGATACATCAAATCATGTTATCACATCATACATAATATCTCATATCAATATAATCCTCACATCATGATGCATACCAAATATGCATATGTACACAGACTCATTCCTACTCCATCGAGCTAACCATAATTTTCAGAGAGAATAATCTAGAAAATCTGTATGTAGCTCCGACTGCCCCAGCTAAGTACTACACAGTCTATTCATCATGTACAATAGGCATTGTACTAGACAGTCTACGCTAAATCGTGATTAAGAATAGTGCTTTGTCGAGATCACTAGTGCCTTGCCGGGTACCACGGCCCAGAGGAACTACCAACTGTCCACATGTGGAATCCTCTGCACACTAATGCCTCCAAGTTCACTCAATGAACAACACTATGCCTATCGCACCTGCACTACAGTGTAATTCATCTCTTAGGCAACTTGCCAATATCAACCAAATTGACACGTTCTCTATGCATGGTGCATGATTCAAAAGTACACATATAACAGTGTTATCATTATTTCTCATAATCACACGCCATCACTTGGTAGTACCATTTTTCAACGTAACCAGGTTCACCGCATTAACTCGACAGCAAACTGCTGTTATTTTCAATCACGTAAATATTTTATCACGTTTTCACAATTGCACAACCCTTTTCCAACGTTTTCAAATCGTGTAAATATTTTTCAACGTTTTTGCAATCGCATAGTATTTTTAAATCATTTTCTCAATCAAGTAGTGATTTTAAATCATTTTCTCAATCGCATAACGTTTTTAAATCGTTTTCTCAATCACATAACTTACAAATCATTATTTTAAATACGCATAAGGTTTTTCTAATATTTTTCAATTGCGTAAAATATTTCTTTGCTTTCTAAATTAAGTTTTGAAACTTTCTCCATTACATATTTATTTTTAGCTTTATTTACAGCATTTCCTCTTGAAAATCCTATAAGTAGTATTTTCTACTTTTTCCTTTAAAAATTACCCTTCTTAGACATAACCAATATTTACAGTTCGAAACCTGCTAACTCGCTTCAAAACCTAATGGGTGAGCTATATGTTAGTACTTTTCAAGTATTTATTTTATTTATCATCCTTACTTAAATTTCCCAAACTAAGCTCTAAAATAAATTCATTTCATTTTATTCTCTAAAATTCATTAAATTAAGTTTTCATTTATATAATTCCATGCTTAGGAAATAATTTTGGATCAAAAATACCATGAGTAGGCATGTTGGCCGAAAATCATTATATATTTTATAAATCATCTTTAATTTTTTTTCTATCATCTACTTCATTGTAAAAATTCTTAATCCAATTTATTATTATTAAATCATTTAATCCATGATTAGAAAAATAATTTAGAACACTTTGTCCTCTTTGTGGTGGTGTAGGCCGTGAGCCTCATGGGTTATTTGGAATCCTCATGCAATTCCTTATCATGTTGTTCTCATCCTACTACATACAATAACTATCATACCTTCACTAAAACATATACTCCAAGCTATAAACATGCTTGCATCAAAAATCATCACAAATAAGAAAAGCTTTAAACAATCAAGTGAATGAATCTTTATAGATTCTTCACCATAAATAAATCCATTTTCTCACCACCAAGACATGGTTGATGAGATTAAATCTCCCTCTTACCTTAAGGAAGACAAAAATTCTTCTTGCTTGATCCTATGGATTTCGTGTGGCTCCAAAGAAATCCCTAACAAACTTTGAACCAAACCAAAGTCACAAACAAAGCTTGAAAAAGAGAAACCATGGATCAATCATGGCTTAGAACGTCAAGAATGAATTTAGAAACAAGAAATAAGGATTTTTACCTTATAGAGTAGAAACTTCAAACTTGATTTCCAAGCACTAGATGATCGATTTTGATGAAACTTATAACATGAAAGATTTTTAGAATGGTGTTTAGGTTTAAGAAGTGGTGTTGGATAAAATTATAGAAGAGTGGAGGTTGGGTTATGGTGTGGAGGCCGTGAGATGCTCTAGAGAGAAATTGAGAGAATTTGTGAAACTTGCTTTAGGAAAGTGATGAAGATGAAATGAAATGAAATGAAAAAAGTGTCATCCTTTGCTTCTCCTAAAGTCTTATGGTCATGGAGCTCACCAAAGGAGGTGACCACTTTGTTTGACCACTCAAGACTTCCTAATGACCTTAGATTAAATCAATGGTCGATCTTCAAAGCCTTTGCCTCCAAGCTTGTTTTCTATAGGCTTAGACAACTTGAGTCATCTAGTTCTTGAAGTTTCGTAACTATGGAATCAATAGAAAACTAACTAAGTTTCTAATTCAATTGTGTCCTAACCAAATTAAACTAACTTAGTTAGGTTTTCTAGTTTCTTTGCTAACTACTTAGTTACTTGAATGTGACATCACAATTTCTAGAAACTCATACATCCTTCCAAAACCGTGACGCCCAATGAGATGCAAACTAGGTTTGTTCCATTTAGTTACTACATAGGCATTATGCTAACTTATTTTAAGTTTTCTAATTTCATTTAATTATATAGTTAACTAGTTTAACCATCTTTATTGACCATTTCCTATTAGTCCATAATGGAGTCATAACCACTATGTTAGACTAAACCTTGCTTAGCCTTAAGGTTTTCTTCCTATTGATGCACAGAAGATATGTTCTAGACAATAGCTATATAAATTATTATTCAATGAACAGAACATTATTGCTTACAAGTCAGTAGATATTTGTCTGCTATAAAATAAAAATACAGTATATTTTTATTTCACAAATAATTTCTAAAAATTAAAAAATTATGTCACGTATCTCTCAGAATTGGGTTTAGTAAGATCCCCCAGCTCCGAATAAGTACGTAAAGATTTTTTCCTACCCGAAAATTATTATTTTCTTGACCCGAAGTAAATCACACACAACGATCAAATACTGTCACGGAATAGTCAAAATAAATTTACAGCGCATAGAAATCACAAAACAGTACAATTTAAACATTATTGTAAATTAACAAATTTTGGGGTGTTATAGAGGGTGATGACAATTAGCACTGAAATAGAGGGAAATTAGCAAAATGAATAGTTTAAAGTTGATTCATCTATAAACAACCTCAAAAGGCTTAAGATGGAATTGGATTACATCCAAGGAATTCAGTAGTTTGTGTTGAGGTAGAGAGTGAATGAAACTGGAGAACTTCAAATTATCATATGGAAATGAAATTTATGACAAAAAAGAAGCAGATGACTGTGATTCTGGTGAAGGTGAAATTAATTTTTCTTTAATTTTATATTTTTTTTGTGTGAGTGTGAAAATGGTTTTTTTGCTTAATAGGGGCATAACAAAAGTAAAATAAAAAATCTTGGTACCTTAGAAATAAAGTCAAATTAATAAAAAGGTTATCCTCATTTTTGCATGTTCCCTAGAAGTTTCTAGTTTGTTCAGATAGAGGAGAAGGGGGGAGAATAAGAAAACCTTCTCCTTGTTCTGGAGTTTTCTAGTATATTGGAAGTTTCTAGTCGTTGTGCTTCCATGTTCACTTAAGAAATTTTGGAACTCCAATTTTGCACCCGTGACTGGTTTATATACTCTCAAATCATAAACAATTTATATACATCCACCTAGGGTTGGGAAAAGGCCAAGCAGCTTATTAGGGGCATACAACCTAACCTATTTTAGGCTTGCTCAGATCTAACAATCAAGCTAGGATTAGGATTTAGAAAGACCTATTTAACTATATAGGGAAGGGAAGCCTTATGCTTTTGAAAAAGGCTATTTAGCCTACTAGGCTGACCTATTTATTATATATATTAAGAATTTATAACACATAAAATTGTTTTAATTATATATTACTATAGTATATTTATTTTGTAAAAAATAATAATAATTTTTTTAAAAGTTATATTTATTTAAAAATTAAAAATTTTAAGCTTCTTGGCTTATATGAAGGTATTTATCTAATGTTGGTCTTTAAATAGGCTTTCGGGCCAATCACCCAAGCTAGGCTTTTACATTTTCAAAAACAGGACAACCTAACCCCTCAAAATAGAGCATGATAGGTAACAAGCTAAACTCAGGTCAACATTTTATAGAACAAGTCTAGGCCTATTTAGCTAAAGCCTATCCTAATTTAGCCTATTTCCACCCCTACTTCCACCTACACTATGAAACATTCATTGTTACCTATTCATTGGGACTGAGAGCAAGGGAGGTAATGTAAGTATTATTTAATCTATGGCAACATAGTGGAACTTCAAGCACACCATAGAAAACCTTTTTTTTAAAACCACAAAAGCTTTGGATAGTAAGTAAAAAATGTTTAGAGCATGGAGAAAATGCCATCAATAACTCATCTTTGAAGTATGCATAAATAAACTACTTAACAAACACCGAACTCAAGGATTGTAGACTTTATTAATATTCTCGACCAAGCAGATACAAGACTAGTTACAAGGTCAATTTTTAGTGTCCTTTTTCCCATCTTGTTTGGATATTTTTTAGCTTCCTCTTCAACTTTCTTCGTTAATGCCTCGAAAGCCCTTCTACTAGCCTTTGCACCTCATGTTTTGATGATTAACAAACTTACTTATATTGCTACTTATCTATCTAAATGTTTTAACAAGTGTATTAGTGTGCAAAAGTCTTCTAAAAGAAAAATATGCATATCAATTCTTAACAAAGTCATGAGAACTTTCATACACATCAAGTCTCAATGCTTCTGAAAGTTTAGAAGAGTTCATTGTACTTATATAGCAGGTGAAGATTTTTTTTCTGAAGTATTGACAAACATCAGATAGGTTGATATTTTTGCTCAGATGAACCATATCAACATATCTTGAAGCAATCTTAGTCTTAAGAGCCAACCATCAAGTTCCTTGTAAGAGAATTTGAGTCAAGAAGAGTCTATTTTAGAAGAATGAAGAACTAAAAGAAGATAGTGGTCATCTCAAGACCTGTACTGAACTCAAAAGAGTTAACTCTTTTGATGACTCTTCTAATGTATCATCTTTTGAAGTTCACTTTAGGAAAGAGAAAGTAGAACAACTTTCTGATGACTTTGGAAAGTTTGTAAATGGGAAAAAAATCTTGATATGTTGCTTAGAAGTCAGAAATGTGCATTTGATAAAGCAAATTTGAGTTACAACAGATTCAATTCTCAAAAGTTGCACAAAAATCTATTTGTGAAGTCTTATGATCGTCCTATTTATAGATGTTCTTTCTATAACAAGTGTGATCACTCATCTAATATATGCTTTCATAAAAAAAAAAAGTAAAAGACAAAGTTACAAGAAAGAAAACTAACCATATAGGACCTAAGATGATCTGGGAACATAAACACCAAGCATCTATTTCTACAAAAATGTCTAAAAACAAGTTAGAAGAGACAAAAATAGTATTGGGACAGTTGATGCTCAAGGCACATGTCAGGTAACTAAAAGGCTAAGATTTTCAAGGCACATGCTCAAGGCATATGTCAGGACAAAAATAGATAGAGGACAAGTAGCCTTTGCTAACAACTCAAAGGCTAAGATCATTAGTGTAGGTAAGGTTGGTAAGGATCCTTCTCCTACTATTGATGATGTTCTCCTTGTTGATGGTCTAAAGCATAATCTTCTGAGTATTGGTTAGTTCTATGATAAAGGTTACACAATGATTTTTGAGCCTTTTTAGTGCATTATAAAGGATTCCAAATCTGATGAAACTCTTCTTGCTGCTAAAAGACATTACAATGTTAGTATTTTGTACTTAGATGATCTCTCAAATCAAAACGTAAAATGTCTCTCATTCATTTATGATGAAAAGTGGTCATGGCACAAAAATCTTGGTCATACAAATATGAAAGCCATTTCTAAACTTGTGAGAAATGATCTTGTAAAAGATTTACCCAAGATCATATTTGAAAAGGATATGCTTTGCTTAGAATGTCAGAAGGGTAAACAGACCAAAACTTCTTTTCAATCAAAAAATGTTGTTTCAACAACAACATCACTTGAGTTTTTACATGCTGATTTGTTTAGCCACATTAGAAATATTAGTCTTGATGGAAAGAAATATGGTTTTGTTATTGTAGATGACTTTTTAAGATTTACATGGATACTATTTCTTAGCCATAAGGATGAATCTTGTGAGGCCTTTAAATTCTTATGTAGAAAAGTTCAAAATGAAAAAAAAAAAAATTGTATTGTTGCTATAAGAAGTAATTGCTTATGAGAATTTGAGAATTTGTCTTTCAAATTCATAGCAAGGTGAGTACATAACCCAGGATTCATCTCTTAAAGATTGCACATAAATGAGTAATAGGATTTTCTTATGAATCTTAATGGTTTGGAAAATAGGAAATGGATCAAAAGAAGATATATGAAAAAGTTAAAAGTTATTTGGAAGTTTGATTCTAGTATGATATGGGATTATTTGGTACTTCTCATATTAGGTAACCAAATTTTGAAGATAAAATTTTTAAAAAGATGAGAGAATTGAAACATCTGCCCTATTTTAGAAGATGGGTAGTGTGAGGAAAGATGATTCCCTCCCTATACTAGATGATTGATAATGTGAGGAAAGAAAACACCATCCCTATCTTACATGAAAGGTAGTGTAAGGAAGGATGATTCCCTCCTTATCCTAGATGAATGATAAAATGAGGAAGGTCGATTCCCTCATATCAAGGTAGTACGAGGATAAACATTCTCTCACTACCAATTTGATGTTTAAGATATGATAAAAAGATGATTGATATTTTGAATGATTAGATTTATATAAGTTTGAGTTATCACCCTTGGATTTATTGATTTGATAATAAGATACAGATTATTTATGAAAATGATTTTTGGTAAATGATAAGAATTTTTGTACATAAATAGTATGAGTAATGCCTTGGAAGCATGCTTTGTAATTAATATATTATGATGTACAATTTTGTATGACGACTATTCTCAGTATATGTATATTGTGTTCCCTCATCAGGCTCTTACTTATATATATATATATATATATATATATATATATATATATATATATATATATATATATATATATATATATATGATTACTTAGGTAACAGGAGTGTTTATTATAAGAGGTGAGAGAGAGTACATATTGATTATTGGATCTTACATGAATGGTCAAGATTAGAACATAAATGCATGTGACTTTTTTAAGTGGTTACATGACCTTTAAGTAACTTTTAATCTTGACCATCCATGTATGGTTGTATAGTCAGAATTTACTCCTCTCACCCTCTCACAATAAAAACTCCTCTCACTAGATATAGCCCTATATATATATATATATATATAAACACAATTTTTTTATTAAGTGTTAGTTTGAGCATATGAAAACAAGCTATGAGCTTAGTGTGATTCATTTTTACATTTACACAAAATCTAAATCTTATGTACTAGTCTTGAAGGTTCTTGGATTTGATCTTTGCGCATATCTTCATTGTTTGTTCTCATCAAAACTATTGTCATTTCTCTCTCTCTCTCCTCTCTCTCTCTCTCTCTCTCTCTCTCTCTCTCTCTCTCTCTCTCTCTATATATATATATATATATATATATATATATATATATATATATATTTACTTATTTATTTTATATGGATAGTAAAAATTAAATCACAAAAAAATTATAATTTTAGATAAAAAAAATATAATAATGATAATTTATTGGTTGTTATTACTAACTAAAAGCTTCTATAGTAAGGTTATCAATTTTTTTATATGATGGATTAAAAGAAAAACAATTTTTAATTCTATCTTTAGTTTTTTACTCTATCTTCTAGCATAAAAGTCTTTACTAAATAATAAATTATTTATCTTCTAGTATAAAGATATTTGTTAAATACTAAATTAATAAACTTAAATATTTCAAAGATAAATTTGACAACAAGGAGAAAAAAAATCAAATTATAAACAAGTTGAGTAAGTCAAGGCCAAGTTTTAAATTTGATTTGTTTAAATAAAAAAATTAAACTTGAGTAATCTCTTTCTTTCATGTGTCAAGTTTAAACTTTAAGTGCACGACTTATCTCAACTCATTTACACCCTTAGTCTTGTTAATCTTCTTAATTTAGAAGAGATCTAAGAAGCCTATAGATTAGAAGAGTTATATATGGTTCAATCATAAATGACTTCTTATCAGAAAAGTTCTCTCAGATGAGTTACAAAGTTCAAAAGAGTTAAGCTCTAAGATGACTATACATGTTTGAAGATGTAAATGTGCTTAATCGCCTTTTGACATCACCAAACAGAAATTTAGTGATGCTGACTGATCATCCCAACAGTTATATAGCCGTTGTAACATCAATAAATTCAAAAGGTTATTTCACAGATCAATCATTCTGTCTCTTCCAACGGTAACTTTCCAACGACTATATATGGAAGCCTACCGTGGGAAGCTTACCCACTTGCTTTATGAAACTCTTTCTCTCTCTTCTCATTCTCCTACTTCACCTCAGAATCACTATTCACTCTTCATCTTTTCTCTCAACCAACCCATCGTTTTTCACTATCCTCAAATCATCATCACCCCCATGGGAAAGAAAATTACAGCCAAGAAAAACATTACTAATGCTCTACCACCAGAAGAAATAAACCCGTTTGAACCTGAAGCCTTTACCACAACCATCTGAACCTCACCCCTCTTAACCTTAATCTATTGAACCCACCAGAAGAAGAAAAAGCCTAAACAGATCTCATCCCCCAAACTACTCAAATGAGCCAAAACCGAAACAAAAACCATCGAAATAGAAAAAGATGAGAATGAAGGAGATGAGATTCCTCTATTCTCATATAATCAACCTTTTTTAGATTCAAAAATTGGTTCTTATATAGAAATGTTGTTCCAGATAGAAGAGTATTTCTATCCAAGATAATAGACTTATGAGTGGATGTCCAACCTGAAGTGAACTTTCAGCACTAGAGGACATTCTTTAAGATATCTGAAGATGTTTATCTTGACTTGGTTCGTGCTTTTTATGCTGATGTTGAAATCGCATTGAAACCATTGTCCATCGCTAGTCATCTGAAGGGAACTCAGATTTTGGCGAACATGGAAATCTTAGAGGAAATCATCAAGGTAAAACCCCGAGGGAAGAAGCTATTTGATGAAGACGCTTGCTGGAGTCACTATTATGTCCCCCTTAGAAAAGTACTCCAAAAAGTCTGTGATGACCCTGATGATGTTCTGTCACCACCGTCAAGCTGAACAGCACATAAAGATTCCTGCATTACCTGATCTAGCACATTATTATGCCAATAGCTTGAAGCTTAGAAATTGATTCTGATATAGACTTGATGGATAATATGATTGATTTCGTTCAATTACTCAAGAAGAATGCAATTATTGTAAGATCCAAAGCTCTTCAGAAGTTACAAGAACTTGCTAAATTTCTTTAGAACTTTCTTAGTTTTGATGATCAATAAACTTAGATTCATGTGTTACTAATGAATTATTTTAAGTTTGTTAAAGTATAGAAAAGATTATTCCTAGAACTTGTTGCATCGATCAAGTAAATTCTACCAAGTTCTATCTCGAGAACATTAAGAGTCTTAAGTGACTTGGCATTTTCTGAAGAAGTACTTTAAAAAAATGAGCTATCAAGACATAACCAAGACTCATAAGAGAAAGGATTTTTGAAGATTTCAAAGAAGACTTTTCTTGTTAATTGCTGAAGTTCTACTTGTTTCAAATTTGAAGAAAAGTAACTCATAAGCTTGCTCACTCAAGATGAAGAAAACTCGTAATCTTTGCTAATCAGGAGAAAAGACAAGTTCAAAAGTATCAGATAGAAAAAATAAAAGTCTCAATCAAAATAGACAAAAGTTAGAAAACGTCAAGACATTTCATCACTTATGACCATGATTCTGAAAACTAGACCAGACCGGCCGATTGGACTGGGAACTGGTCACTTCACTGGTCTGGTCATCACCTCAAAACCATTCAAGTCAAACACTGGTCAAAACTCGGTGAACTAGTCCCGAACCAATAGAATCGTTTAGCCCAGGATCGGTTTGCACGGTTAAACGATTCAAATTTGAAGAAAAGTAACTCATAAGCTTGCTCACTCAAGATGAAGAAAACTCGTAATCTTTGCTAATCAGGAGAAAAGACAAGTTCAAAAGTATCAGATAGAAAAAATAAAAGTCTCAATCAAAATAGACAAAAGTTAGAAAACGTCAAGACATTTCATCACTTATGACCATGATTCTGAAAACTAGACCAGACCGGCCGATTGGACTGGGAACTGGTCACTTCACTGGTCTGGTCATCACCTCAAAACCATTCAAGTCAAACACTGGTCAAAACTCGGTGAACTAGTCCCGAACCAATAGAATCGTTTAGCCCAGGATCGGTTTGCACGGTTAAACGATTCAGTACCCTTTCTTCTCCCGTTATCAGTTTCAGACGAGATCCTAGTTGTTGTGTTGCCTCCGCCATTATTGCTGCCTTGCTAGTGGTCTCATGATGGTCGCTAACTTGCCGCCACTGGTTCGAAGCTAATTTTCACCCAACATCACAGCAAGTAGAAAAAGAAATTACAAATCATGAGATATGAGTCATCTGGTTATGGCATCGTTTCTCTAAAGAAAGAGCTAAAAAACTAGAAAATCAGTTCAGAAGAAAGAGAAAGAAATGTCAGGATTTATTGAATGTGGAATCACATAAGTCATTTCACCAACTTCCATAATTATTATATTATATCATACTATATATTTTGTTAAATATTTTAAAAGTTGATTTCACTTTTCATATCAAAATGAAATTTGAATTAACATAACAAAATGAAAAATAAAATGAAAATTAGTTTATGTTTAAACAGAATCAATCACCTTATTTGTTAACATAACAAAATCTGGAATTTAATTATGTGTGTGTGAATATAATAAAAAATTATACATATAATTATATAATTATATTATTATTCAATCATGGTTGGACCATTAAACAGTGAATCAATTTTTTTATTGGTATAATAACCAATTTGATTTTCAAAATCTTGTTTCTGGCTATCAATGAAAAAAGACAAAATTATTTGAACAAAAGTTGTCTCACCACAAAGGACAGCAAAATGGTAACTATCCTTGTAACATGATATTGTTAGAAGCAACAATAGCTAGTTTTGAACATCTATATATCCTAAAAGCTTCAAATTAGAAAAGGATTGCGTGCATTGTTACATTGTCAAACTTCTTATCATTAGTCTTCACATACTCTCTTTCTTCTTAACTCAATTTCTTCATTGTAAATTGCTTTTGTTCAATATCTTAAGTGAGAAATTGTATTTCCTTGGTTTATAATTGTTGAAATCCACTCTTAGAGTGTTAAAGAGTATATCCAAACACTATCTTTGTACCAAGTTGCTTACATCTACTCTTTGAGTGTTGAGAAAGAAACCTAAACACTTATCAAACTCTTGTAACTTGATCTGATAGTGATCATTGTGAGTTTCTAGCTTGAAGAGTAAGGGTAGAAATAGGTCAGACTGTCATTAGGAGCCTATGGTTTGGCTTGCCTGAAGCCTAACCTAGCCTACCTGAGGCCTGACCTGTTTACTAAACAAGTTAGGTCAAGACATTTTTAAAAACATGTTTAACTAAAAAGATCAGGTCTCAGGCCATCTAATAAGTTTTTTAAGCTTGGTAGGCCAGTCTAGCATGTTCAACTATATATAATATAATATATATTATTATAATAATTATAAATATAATTACAATAATTAATATATTATAATATATTAATATATTTTTTAATTAAATTTTAATAAAAGTCAATAACTAAAACTTAAGTAAGTAAGTTAGAATAGAAATAACATATTTATTAATATATTTAATGTAATATATTTATTAGAATGAAAATAATAAGTTAACACTAATCTCCTACTTTTATAGATGCTCACTACTTTCTTGTTCTGATCTTTGATCGATGTGAGACTTGAAGATATACCAAGTTACAACATTATTGGAGGCATATAGTTGCAAAACATGAAGATATAACTTATGCTATTTTTGGATTTCTTGTTTATATATTTGTTAATAACTTATGCAAGGTTATTATTTTAATTTCCTTATGGTTAAATTGTGCAATTATTTTGTCTCTAGTTGCAAGAACCTGGCAAAAATACCAAAGTTACTAGACTATGTTTCATGTCTAACTCATTTAGCTGTTTGTAGAATTCTAGGGATAATATGCTAACCTCACCAATTATTGATATTATGATAATATCTTTCTTGTCAATTCAGTATAGAACATGCAATTATTATCATGATGCTAATTCATTATAGTTCTAGTCTTTTTTGCATTCATGTTGCAATTAGAGGAGCGTAGGTTCAATCTTCATATTTTGTAACTATATGCCTCTAATAATTTTGCAACTTGGTATATCACCAAGTCCCACATCCACCAAAGGCTAGAGTAAAAAAGTGGTGACCATCTATAAAATTAGAAGGTGAGTGTTAAGTTATAATAAAGGTCTATTGGCCTATTTCAAGGCTTAGGCTTGTTAACCTATGTAAAGACATGTTGACCAATTTAAAGGTAGGTCTATTAGCTTATGTAAAGACTTATTGGCCTATTTAAAGGTAGGCTTGTTAGCCTATGTAAAAGTTTGTTGGCATATTTAAAAGTATGCCTATTAGCCTATTAGCCTATTTAAAGGTAGGTCTGTTAGGCTATTTAAAGGTCTCATTTCAGAATAGGACTTTAAATAGGCTTTCAAGTCAGTCTAGGCTTTTAAAAATGCTAGGTCATGCCATAAAAATTAGCCTATTATAGGCTTACAGGCCAGGCTCAGGCCTTATAATTGGGATACAGGCTAGGCTTGTTTAACGCAAAGCTAGGCATGGCCTGACCTATTTCCACCCTTCTTGAAGAGGCTAGGGTAGAAGAAAGACTACTTGTAGTCTAGCTTAGAGAAGCTAGTGTTGAAGAAATAATACACGCTTAAATACAAAATCTTGGTTTCTGATTGTGGACTGGACGTAGGCATGTGGGTTTGGCTGAACCAGTATAAATTCCTTGTGTACTGTCTTCTGAACTCTTCTTTTTGATTTCTAATATATTCTTATATTTAAGTTTTTATCTTCTAAACTAACATCTGAACTGTTTAAGTTTTAAGAAGCGTTCTCTAACTGCACTTTGAATTAATCTTTACTTATCCTTAGCAATCATCTATCAACTTCTTAAGTTTTTTTAACATAACTTCTCATCTATCCAAGTTGAAATACTAGAAAAGATTTTGTTTTGACAGAAAAGCCGAGAAAGTTGGAAGCACAATTTAACCCCCCTTCTTATACTATTTCTACCTTCAGTTGGTATCAGAGCTCGACCTATGGGTTGAGTGCCTTAACAAGCGAAAAGGAAATATCTATAAAAGGAAATGGCAAATCCCAACATGTACATTGCTGGAAAAAAAAATCCATTAACCAGCCATTTGCATTCACTGGAGAAGACTATCACTATTAGAGAGAATGGATGAAACTTTTCATTGAATTTACTCATCTCGATCTATGGGCTATTATTGAGAATGATCCTTTCACTCCAATGTACACTCTTGAAGATAGAACTATTGTGCCTACTCTAAGAGACCAGTGGATAGATGTTGAGAAAAATAGAGTTCAACTTAACTCTAAAGCAAAATACTTCCATATATGTGCAGTTAGCAAGAGTGAGTATGATAAGATCATTGCTTGTGCATCTACTAAAAAAATATGAGACAGACTTGAGTTGTTGCACTGAATGAACTAAGCCAAAGAGACTAAGATTAGCATGCTAGTTCACTAGTATGAGTTCTTCAAAATTATGGAACATGAAACCATTGATGATAAGTTCATCAGATGCATGCACATCATAAATTAGCTTAAGGCACTTTTGTTGGTGTATGCCCTAGAGGTTAATACATTCTGTCTGTATTTATATACATTGTATTATGTTATTTTTAATATATAAGGCATTTCATTTATTGTGTTCTTTTTTTATAGACATAATAAAGTCCTTAGAATAGTAAGTTTGATACCATAAGACATTAAGTGGATGACTTGATCGTGAGATCCTATTGGATAAAATACTATTCTTAAATGTCCTTAGTCAAGTATTATTGTTAATTAGGACAACAATAATGCATTGAGACTAGTATGTAAGTAGACTGATAACCACATCTCACGGGTCATGGATATGAGATATCAAGTCTTCATATGGATACATATTAGAGTAATGATGTATTTGACAGACCCGCCATGAGAACGCTACGTGGATCGTTATGTGAGTGTCATAAGCGATTCTCATAGTGATAATGGTGTATGTGGTCCTTTGACTTGAAATCACTACGATTCCTACATAAGGAGTTGTGTGTTTTTAATGCCATCAAACGTCATCTGTAACAAGATAATTATAAAGTTAGTTATTAGACATACCGCGATTCATGTGGAGGGATGTGAGTGACCTAGATGGGATTTGTCCCTCCTACATAACAGAAGTGATATCTTCGGGGCCCCTGATTGAGTGAGACTACGAAATGCATAATCATGCTCAAATGAGTCAATATGAGATATTAATCTCATTTATTATTACTGTGTCTACTCGAGAATCAGGAAAGTGAAGATTGAACTAAACAAGGGTGACATATTCCATGTCTTGTGTTCAATCTAGATATTTGGACAAAGGGACTAAACTACACGGAAACATTGGTCACGGATAGGTTATGTCAAATCACTAACATTCTCATTACTTGGGTAACAGCGATGTGTTGCTAGATACCGCTCACTATTTGTAATATTAAAATGAGATTAATATTACTATCAACGTCATGAGAACCTACAGAGTCGCACACTTAGAGCAGACTAAATTGGAGCAATAAGAATCCAAGTTGGACTTGGATTCAATTGTGGGCCTAACTCATGACAGATGAGTTTAAGGTTGCACAGCTTACCTTGCTACTACTCGCACTCACTTAAGGCAGCTACTATTATAAATAGTACTGCTAAGGGGACTGCTAAGTACGTAACATTACAACCCTAGCCGCACCTAAGAACGTGAGCGAGAGACAGTGGAAGGTTTTCTTCTCTTCTCTTTGCATCTAGCATTGCGAAACAGAGGCGTGACTCCTTTTTGCAAGTCTGTTCTTGTGGATACCGCAGAGACATCGTCGCTATTATGGTGTTAGTGAGTCACCTTGTTTGTGTTTATCACGCTTCAAGAGGTAAACTTTTAAAAACTCATATTATGGCCTTTTCGCATGGATCCTGTGAGGGAATTTTTATTATTCTGTTACGTGACTTTTGATCCGCAATTCCCAACAACTTTCAGTCTAACTAGGAAATGGTCTAAAAGGTTCTAAGAAGCTTACCCAAGCTCTAGCAACCTAAGGTAACATCTATACAAGAGGCGAAGGACTTAAAACACATTGAGTCTTGATTAGCTGATGGGTTCTTTAAAAACTTATGAACAAGAACTGACTGATATCAATAAGAACATTCCAAGAAAAGGAAAATCTATTGCTTTAAAGACCCGTCAGAATGATGTTGCTCAAAGCTTAACCCTTTAGGTATCAGAAGACTCTGATGAAGATGAAGAAGATGCTGACTCTGAATCAGAAGATAAAGAACTTTTCGTGTTGTCATAGAAAGTTGCCCAAATATGGTGAAGAAGAGCAAATAATAAGAAAGGTTTCCTTCAAAAAAAAAAAAGATCAAAAGGGAGATTCAAGCACTCCCAATAGAAGTCAAATCATTTGCTATAAGTGTAAAAAGCTGAGCCACGTCAGAACTGAATGCCCTCAGCTAAAGAAATCATCCAAAAGGTTCAAAAAGAATAAAAGCATGATGGCTACATAGGAAGACTTGGATGATAATTCTTCTATTGATAAGGAAGAAAAAGTTGAAATAGTAAATTTCTATATGATAGCCAACATAGAAGACAAAGAGGAGGTAGTAGATTCTGAACCTTTTATGTCTTATGATGAATTACAAAATGCTTTTGATGATTGTTGTGTGACACAAAATTACTTTCATGAAAATATACCTCTCTCAAGAAAACTTTTATAAAACTATTAAAAGATTTTGATCTTCTAAAGCTTGAGAATGACAAATTGATACATGAGAATGATGAGTTGAAAGAAGAAAATGGTCATCTCATGACCTGTACAGAAATCAGAAATGATAACACTTCTTATGACTCTTCTCAAGTACCAATCTCTGAGGTAAATATTTTGAAAAAGAAAGTTAAAGAACTTGCTGATGACCTTGCAAGATTTGTGAATGGAAAGAAAAATCTTGATATGTTGCTTGAAAGTTACAAATGTTCATTTGATAAAGTAGGATTGGGATATAACACATTTAGATCTGATAACTTCATAAAATGTAATTATTTATGCCCTATATTTGTGCTTCATAGATTGCTTAGTCCTTGTATTTATGCATATTTGGAAGGTTTTAGGTTTATATTTGTCAAATGCAATTTGGACACCTTCCTATATGATCTTGAGCAAATTGTGCATATTCTTAAATGATTAAGTGGATTTACAACTTATATTTGACTTGGTGATTTCTCTAATGTAGGATGAGCTCAAAAGAGATGAATTGATGCAACCCAAGGTCCAACATTGGAGGATAAAATCAATGAAGCATTCCAGCATAGCACGCCGCGGTGTAAGGAAATGTATGCCGCGGGAAATGTACGTTGCGGCGTGAGCACTTCACTTGCTGTCCCCAAATCATGGGTGTCCAGTGCTGGGTAATGCACATTGTGGCATGATGCGCCTCACCTACTATCAGTACTTACACCCGAGGCATGAGCGTCGCAACGCTGGGTAATGCACGCCACAGTGTGACGGGCAAAATTGAGCCTATAAATAGATTTTTATTAGATTTTCTTAGGATGGTCATTTAAGGTTAGAGAAACTGCGCTAGGTCTTCGTTTCTGAGGCTGAAGGAGGCCAAGGGAGCCAAGGTTGGAGGCTATCTTCCTCATGGAGGGAGATTCAAGCATCAATGGCAACATCCATAAGCTTTTCCTCCTTTCTACCTTTTCTTTCTTCTCTTCTCTGATTTTGAACATGGATTTTTGTATTGTATTTTCGTGTTCAATGATGAAGCAACTGTTTTAGGGATACTTTGAATCCTTTTTATGAATATTAATGATTTTGTTCTCCTTTGAGTTTGTATGGATGTATGGTTTTGTTCAATCATATTGTTATTAATGCTCTTGATAGTTTGGCCAATTGTTAAGTGATTTGTTGAAATCTAATAAGCCTAGACATATGACTTTGGATTTTAAATCATATGTATGGTTGATGCATGTTCGGTTACATTCTAATGGCGGGATGAGTTGATTCGCTAATGGGATAGAAATATACCTCTTAGCCATGCACAGCGTATGTTTGAGAATAGAACATAAAAAGTAGATTTTGTGTTAGCTCTCATGAAAATATAGTAAGTTGGACATTTGAAACCATGGTTAATTGACCCCTAGATATAGGCTTTCAACTAAAGTAGATTCTTAAGCTAACTTAATCATTGCATTCATATTTATGAAGAGGATTGCATGTTGTTGATTAAGGTAAGTGGTGAAGAAGGATTTGCCTAAGCTCTAACCATTATCTTTACCGCTTATTAGTTTTTTTTAGATTATGTTTCTTTTCCAAATGTTTATGTTCTTGAATAAAATTATATACGATATTGGTTAATACTTAGCATTGGAAGTAAACTTATCCTTGTGGGAACGATATCTTACTCATCATTTTATTACTTGAATGACCCATGCACTTGCGGTACACAAAAGGTCTAAACAAGTTTCTGGCGCCGTTTGTAATACCCTCAATAGCATGTTAGACTTTTATATGCATACAAGGGTAACATATGACTTGTTTAACTTGTCTGTTGTTTTTGGTGGCGAACTGAGTTCAGTTAGACACTTGGTTGCAGCTCTAAAGGTAAAAAGTAGCTTAAAATGACTCAGTTATTTGCATAAACCTTAAATGGGTTTTAAGTATGGATACTTTACTCTTAAGTCACAAATGTATGTCATAAGTTGTGATTAAAATTTGAGATAAATCGAGTCGGTTGGTATTTTTGGGCATACTATTTAATACCGAAGTAACCCCAAATAGATATGGAAAATTAAGATTTCAAGAGAACAATAATTTTGATGAAACTTAGTATTTATTTCAAAGTTGTTGGAAGTTTCTTATTTTAGCTAAAGTTGAATGTTTTTAACAGATAGGGTTTATCGGTTGTAAATTCCATGGCTAATATTTACCCACGGTTGATAGCCCTTATTTTTGACTATTGTTAGCTATTATTAAGTGTGCAATTTACTATTGGTTTCATTGGAAAACAGAAACAAAAACGAAAGAACCCTAAGGGAAGGAGAAGAAGAAAAGACTAAGGAAGAGGAAGAGATAAAGAGGAAGGCTAAGGGCAAAGTTGAAGCTTGAGTTTCAATCAAGTTTGGTTTCATTTTTGCAGCTGGAAACCTTGAAGGTAGGGGGTAGAACTTCTCTTCTTCTAGTTTTTTTCTATTCTTTTCATATTTGCTCTAAACAACCTAATAGGCTAAATTGAATTCTAAGAGAGTAGGATGTATAGGGGTTACATGGTTATGTTTGTCTGTTGGTTTATTACTTGTTCAAAGTAAAAACCTGAATTTAGAAGCTTAAGATACCTCTTTTAGCTCATTGATACTTACTTTAGAGTTTTACACCAAGTATGGGTGTTATTGGGTCATAGGTCCAAATCAAGATGTGTTTGATGGTAATTAAGGTTTCCTATACACTTATAAACTAGTTAGGGACATCCAATGACCAAGAAAGGAACTGAAAATGGCCAAAATCAAGAAAACTTGACCATTGGAACAGTACCACGCATGCTGGTTCTGCAAATCCTTTTATTCTTTGGCCCGCGGCATGGGAGGGCGCCGCGACATTCCACCCCGTAAACGTGAAAAATGGTCCTTTTGAAGAATTTGAGATGCAGCCCTTGAGAAATCATTTATGCATGTTATTACATGTGTTAGGGCTTTAATTAAGGCATATTTCCATGGAGAAATCGTCATACAAGTTGTTGGTTATCCAATAACAAAAGAATGATAAAAGTAGGACATGGAGTATGATAGACATGATAGTTGAGAAAATGAAATAAAAAGGGTAATTCCTTCAGTATACATAGATTAGAATGGACTCTATAACAACCAAGAGTAGTGGTTTACTAGAGAAAAATATATATATATATATCACTAATGATAACCTATTGCTAATTAGCTTCACTATAGATGTGAAGAGAATTAATATTAGATCAAATTAAGCGAGAATATATTGACATGGTTTATCAAGAAGTGTAACTTATATGACGTAAGGTCATTTGGCCAAGAAGGTAAGGAATTTTCCTAAAGGAACAAATTATTCTTAACCAAGTGCCATTGTTACAAGTAGTGTGGATATACTTAGTTTTGCCATCTACAAAAGATAAACTTAGAAGTCAAGATTTTATTAAAATATACCTAATTTGTCAGTGAATTAAGTATATAAGAATGATGAGATGTACCTCCAACTTGATATCTTTACTCTAGAAAATATATTCTAGTTGATGTTATAAATGTGATTTACTTTTCTTTATAAGTTAAATCATGTTTATTATGTTGTTTATGACTAGTTTTGATAACTTATACTTGAGAAATATTATTTCTCACCCCGTTGTATATCATGTAATTCCAGTGTGAAGTTTCCTCCAAGAGTAAGGTGAAGAAAGAGACTAAAGATTAGTTATTTTATAGTTGTTTGTACATAGGTTATACTTCCGATCTTTTGGTAATGTAATTAAATATGTAATATTTCAAGCCTTTGTTAAGGCTAGTACGTATATGTATGAATACTTGTACAAAGAGTATATCTTTTTACATATCATAAGGCTCTCTATGATGACTTACTCAAGTGATTATAGATATATTTATTAAGATAGTAAGTTTACAGTAACGTTTTAGTATTATCAGCTTTGTGTAATTATATGAATTGTGATTTTAGTGTTAGGACGTTACACCGTTGTCGGGGATAAGGTTTTATTTGTATATTGCTAATATTGACAATGAGTTTAAGTAGTTCTAATTTAAGTTTTGTTTTTAGTTTAATTCAATAAGTCCATTTGGATATGTTTTGATCCTTTAGTCTTTAGTTTGTGTTGTCGTTTTGTAAATGTGTCAATATGTTGATTTTGTGTTTTATTATATTTTAGTTGTACATTATGCAATTTAAGTCTTTATATATATTTTTGCAGGTGTTAGAGACCACTACGAAGCAGAATTTGCAGAAAAAAGGCATTTTGCTGTAAAATTCTACAGTCTGATCACTCACGCCGCGACGCCCACAACTCACGTCACGGTGCCATTGTCTATGCCATAACAGGGTTTTGCACTCGAGGAATCAATGTCGCAGCGCAAAGAAGTGCACGCCGCGGCGTGACCCATGTTTTTACATTTTCTGTTTATTTTACATATTTTTCATTATTTATTAATGCTCAGTTCTAATATAGTTGCTATTTTGACAAGCTTAGGTATCCTATAGACCATGAACAGCAAGAACACATCTTCATTTGGTTTGGGAGAGTATCATAACATGTTTTTTCTACTTTAATACTTAATGTATAACATGTTTTGATATTTAAAGTATGTAGTAGTGATAGTCATCATACTTTCATCATTATATCTTGCTTTAGCTATTACTGATGCGCTGTTGATACAAATTTTCAATTTTCAATATTCTACACACGATGTTATGCATGCTTGAATTGAAAAGGATGAATCTTTTGAATGCATGTTATTGCCACTTGCTAGTGTGTGATGGTTGTCCAATGATAAATATGGATGCGATTTAACCTCAATTCTTTTGTGAATCCATATGCGATCTTTGAAGCATGCTGAAGCAATCTAGTTTGTTTTTATGCATGATGTGTTTTCCACTTACATGCTCGTGTAACTTTGAAAGGATTTGAGTGCTTATCTAGAGAATGTTTATGTTTTGTACATTTGTACATGTGGAAGTTTTCTACTATCCTTGAAGTTGTTTTGCAACTCTCTTGAAGCGAAATCCTAAATTATGCATGATTGAGGAAATGATTAGGGCATTGTTTGGACCAATTGAGTCTAAAAAGCTTACCTTTACATGATTATATCCATAGGTCCCCTTTTGAAGCTTTTTAAATGTTTGGTTTTATATGTTTTTCATCACCTTCATTTTCTTAACCCCATGTAACCTTTCGTGTGCATGCAAAATCATTGCATTCCTTTCCTTCCCTCTATGTTTGTTGAGTACATGATATGTTATTTCTTCACTTGAGTCCAATGAGTAGGGTATTTATGTTGTTCAATACAAAAGACGCTTGAAGGAACCATTTGCTTTACAAGAAATTGTTTTGTTCAAATAAAAAGAAAAGAAAAAGAAAATAAAAAGAAGAAAAGCAAAAGATAGAAAGAAAAAAAATGTGAAAAGTATTGAGTAGTTCTACAGAGTGTTATTTATTTCATTTTGCATACCCTTGTTGTTATGGCTCAAGTCTTGAAATGTCATGTTATGTTTCTCAATATTTGTGTTGTATCACTTCCCCTTTGTTCTTCACCTCATAACCTTAGCCTTATATTACAAGCTATTGAAGACCTTTTTGATCATTAATTGTGTGTGATTTACATTAGTGGAGAGAGAATTGGATTACAATTTTGTGGATTCTTTGATTTTTATCCATGTGTATGCTCATAAACTTATCTGGATGAGTATGATTTGAAAAAGATAAGTTTGGCTTACATTTTTGTGGAAGATGTGATTTGCATGGTAGGAAGCTTGATTGTTGGCATGATAAGGATTGTGTATGTGTTGAGCATAATTGTGAGGCATGAGCATTATTTGAGGGCTGATACAATCATTGTGCACTAGTTATGGTTAAAAGAAAATTGAAATTATCATATTTGTGGAATGCATATGAGCATGATTGGTTAATGTAAGTTTACTTAATCATACTTTGTTTTGCTCGAGGACTAGCAAAAACTTAGGTTTGGGAGTGTGATAACTTCACAAAATGTAGTTATTTATGCCCTATATATGTGCTTCATAGATTGCTTAGTCCTTGTATTTATGCATATTTGGAAAGTTTTAGGTTTATATTTGTCAAATGCAATTTGGACACCTTCTTATATGATCTTTGAGCAAATTGTGCATATTCTTAAATGATTAAGTGGATTTACAACTTATATTTGACTTAGTGATTTCTCTAATGTAGGATGGCCTCAAAAGAGATGAATTGATGCAAGTCAAGGCCCAACATTGGAGGATAAAACTAAGGAAACATTCCAGCATAGCACACCGCGGTGTAAGGAAATGCACGCCGCGGTGTAAGCATCTCACTTGTTGTCCCCAAGTTATGGGCGCCGCGACGCTGGGTAATGCACACCGCGACGTGATGCACCTCACCTGCTGTCGGTACATAAACCCGAGGCATGCGTATCGCAGCGCTGGGTAATGCACATCATGGCGTGACGCATAAAACTGAGCCTATAAATAGTTTTTTATTAGATTTTCTTAGGATGGTCGTTTAGCGTTAGAGAAGTTGTGCTGGGTCTTCGTTTCTGAGGCTGAAGGAGGCCAAGGGAGCTAATGTTGGAGGCTATCTTCCTCATGAAGGGAGATTCAAGCATCAATAACAACATCCATAAGTCTTTCCTCCTTTCTCTATTTTCTTTCTTCTCTTCTCTGATTTTGAACATGGATTTTTGTATTGTATTTTCGTGTTCAATGATGACGCAATTGTTTTGTGGAATACATTGAATCCTTTTTATGAATATTAATGATTTTGTTTTCCTTTGAGTATGTATGGATGTATGGTTTTGTTCAATCATATTGTTATTAATGCTCTTAATAGTTTGGTCAATTGTTAATTGATTTTTTGAAATCTAATAAGCCTAGATATAGGACTTTGGGTTTTAAATCATATGTATGATTGATGTATGTTCGATTTCATTCTAATGGTGGGATGAGTTAATTCGTTAATGGGATAGAAATATACCTCTTAGCCATGCATAGTGTGTGTTTGAGAATAGATCTTAAAGAGTGGATTTTGTGTTAGCTCTCATGAAAACATAGTGAGTTGGGCATTTGAAACCTTGGTTGATTGACCCCTAGACATAGGCTTTCAACTAAAGTAGATTCTCAAGCTAACCTAATCATTGTATTCATATTTATGAAGAGGATTGCATGTTGTTGGTTAACGTAAGTGGTGAAGAAGGATTTTTCTAAACTCTAACCATTATCTTTACTGTTTTTTAGGTTTTTTTTAGATTATGTTTCTTTTCCAAATGTTTATATTATTGAATAGAATTATATAAGCTATTGGTTAACACTTAGCATTGGAAGTAAACTTATCCTTGTGGGAACGATATCTTACTCATCATTTTATTAGTTGAACGACTCATGCACTTGCGGTACACAAAAGGTCTGAATAAGATCTCAAAAGTTATATAAAAAGCTCTTCATTAAAACTTTTGATTGAAATGTATATTTTTTTTGTAATAAACCTAGTCGTGATTTTGATATTTGTTTTATGAAGTATTAAAGCAAAACAAATGTTATCAGAAAGAAGAAAATTAACCTCAAAGGACCAAAGATGATCTAGGTACCTAAGCAAAAAGTATTTGTTTTTGCAAGTGTGTCAAGAATAGTTTAGAAGAAACACAAATGGTATTTGGACAGTGGTTGTTCAAGGCACATAACTAGAAATCATTCAATGTTTCCGATGCTTAAGGAGAAGGATGGAGGATTGGTTACCTTTGCTGATAATACCAAGTCAAAAATCATTAATATACGTAATATTAGTAAGGATTCCTCTCCCATAATCAATTATGTTCTTCTTGCCAAGAGGTTGAAACATAGTCATTTGAGCATTAGTCAATTTTGAGACAAAGGCTACAAAATTATGTTTGAAACATCTCAATGCATTGTAAAGGATCCCAAATCTGATAAAGTCCTTATTACTGCCAAAAGGTATTATAATACTTTCATCATGTATCTAAATGACCTTTCAAATCAAGATGTAAAATGTTTAGCATCTTTTAAAGATGAGAAGTGATTATGGCATAAGAAACTTAGTCATGTTAACATGAACACCATTTTGAAGTTGTGAAAAACAATTTTGTTAAGGGCTTGTCCAAAATAAAATTTGATAAAAATATGATTTGCGAAGCTTGCCAAAGAGGAAAACATACCAAGGCTTCTTTTTAAGTTAAAAATGTTGTCTCAACCTCAAGAACACTTGAACTTTTACATGTTGATTTATTTGGACCAACTAGAACTATTAGTTTGGGTGGTAAGAAATATGACTCTATCTAAAGGTGACAACAACATGAAAAGACGGGTTGAATCGTGCTTCTAACTTCCTCAACTTTTCTATCAAATAAGAAACTTCTCAAATATTTTTAATTGGATTAACAAGATGTTAGGTTTAGAAATTTTAATCAGAAACTAGGATTTTTTATTTAACTGAGTATTCTTTCTTTAACCCTTGCTTCTCCAAGCTAGATTTCAAGTAGTCTTATTTCAACCCTAGCCTCTCCAAGCTAGAAACTTATAACGATCGCTATTGGATCAGGTTATAAGAGTTTGGTGAGAATTTTGGTTTCACTCTCAACATTAAAAGAGTTAGTATAAGCAACTTAGTACAAAGACAATGTTTGGATAAGCTTTCTAGCACTTAATAAATGGATCTAAGTAATTACACATTAAAGAATTACAGTTTCTCACTTAGACTTTTGATCAAAAGCTAACTTTAAATAAGAAACTAAGTTTAGAAGCAAGAGAGTTTGTTCAGGTAAATTATCAGAAGTTTGGCAATGTAACAATATGTGTCTCTTCATTCTGGTTTGAAGCTTCTAGTATTTATAGATTTTCAGAACTAGCCATTACAGCTACTAATGGTTTCCTGCTATAAGGACAATTACTGTTTTTCTTGTCCTTATATGGTTAGATAACTTTTGTTCAAATATTTTGTCATTTTCAGTGATAGTTAGAAGTGAAGAGTCTTCTGATGTTTTCTGACTTTGTCTCTTCTAATTGAGAGCCTTGTTTTTCTTCTGAGTTTTGATACTTTTGAACTTGACTTTCTTCTAAGTTTTCTTTTCATTCGTATATATTCTAAATTTCTTTCCTTTGAGATGTCATCTTCTAAGTTGCTTTTCTTTAGATTGAAACCATGTAGAACTTTAGCAACAAATAGGAAGAGTCTTCTTCGAAACATCAAAGGACCTTTCTCTTCTGAGTTTTGAGTAAGGCTTGATAATTACTTCTTCAAAAAATGACAAGATACTTTAAAATTCTTAGATTTCTCGAGATAGAACTTGATAAAAAAAATTTCTTAAGGCATGCAACATGTAACGTCCCTTTCCATAAATGGCATCACACCGAAAAGACAAAATTCAAAAGGAACTAAACTCGGTTTATAAAAATTTCTTAATTATAAAAATTTCTTGATTATCAAATAATTATATGGATTTACCAAATTCTTTTTTTTAAATGCGGAAACAACATAAACTTAGCAGAGAATAATATAAAGAATATTACATACATCAAACCAAAAGATACATATCATAAGTACTTACATACATCAAAGGATCTTAGTAAAATAAGAGCAATAGCTTTACATGCCCAAAAAGATTATACACATCAGCCACCAAGAACAACAAAAAGATATCAGGCCCTAAAAGCTACAAAACATATCAAGCCCCACAAGCTACTGAGAAGGACCCTGTAACGCCCCAATTTTTAGAAAATATTCTGAATGTACTGTTTTCTGTTTTTCATGTTTTTGTATGAATGACCGCTGTGTCCCTATTTTTCTGTTCTTGAATTTTGTATGAAAACAACTACGATAATACAGGTTCAAATTTTATTTGATCGTTTTACGTAGTTTGCTTCGAGACGGTAAAATAAAAATTTTTCTGAGCTACTGTATTAATTTTTTTGAAAGATATACAGCTAAATAATACTGCTGGATATTTTATTTGAACGTTTTGGACGATTACCTACGTTGTGGGAAAAACGGGAAAATGACCGTTACGTCCCGAACGTACTGTTTTCTCTGTTTTTGTCTGTTTTTAATTGTTTTCTTCTTGATTTAATGCCGGAAAATACCGTCTGTGATTTTATATGAACTTTTTGTGTGATTTGCTCGAGGCAAGAAAATAATATTTTCCGGCCGGGAAAATCTTATTTGATTATTTAGAATTGGGGGATCTTACTTAACCCGATTCTCAATGAGACTAAAAATAATCTTTTAATTTTTAGATTTAATCACAAATAAAATAATTTTATATTATTATAATATTATTTTATTAGTCAAGATATGTTTTAGTTTAGTGACAAGTGGACCCGAAATATTTTGCGGGACCCACAATTAGCGAAACGTTAGATCGGTAGCTTAAATAATCACCGTAAGTCGTAGAACTTTCAGAACAGTGACTCAAATTAGTCGACTCAAACAGAGCATTTATTACGCAGTGTGACTAAGCCATGTGAGTCACCGGGAACCAACCAATGAGAATTAAGCTTGCTCACCAAGGCTTGATCTTAGCCTTTGATTCATCCAATGGCTTGGATGAAGCCAAGCAAGGTGCCCACCTTGCACCCCACATCATGTTCACGGCCAAGAGGCCTTAGGAGACAAGAATCACTTTCATCTTCATCACTTTTCTCTCTTCTCTCTCATCAAGAACCCTAGCCACCATTCTTGTCCATTTTCTTCACCATATTCGGCCAAGCTCATTTCCTAACCATCCAATCATCCAAAAATTTTTCTAACCAAGTTTCCTTAATCTAAACACCATTCTAAGAACCTTTGTAGTTGGAAGTTTCTTCAAATTCTTCCATCTAAGGCTTGGAAACCAACCTTGAAAGTTTTACCTAGAAGGTGAAATTTCATGCTTTTCTTTTCTCTCTTCTTTTTCAAAGTTCTAAGCCATGATTTTTCCATGGTTTAGCTTCTTTTTCATGGTTAGTAACATGTAGGTTTTGTTTGAAATTTTTAGGTGTTTGGTGGAGTGAAAACCGTGACCTAGGAGGTGAGAAAGCAAGCTTTTTGTCTTCATTTAAGGTAAGAGGAAGACAATTCTTATCATCCCTTGATGGTGGTAAGAAGATGGGTTGTTTGTAGAATCCATAAGGATTCGGTTGTGGTGTGTTTATTGATGTGTATTTGTTAATTTTTGTGGTTGCTAGTAGCTTAAGTGTTATGTGTTAGTAGCTTTCTTATTTGGTAATTGTAATAATTTTGCATGTCTAATAGCTTTTGATTGTATGTCTATAAGCTTTAAATTAGGTTTATGTGTTAGAAATATTTTGCATGTGTTAGAAATATTTTGCATGTGTTAGAGATATAAATGCATGTGTTAGAATTGTATGATAAGGTTTAGGATGTGAATAACATGTGTAATTTGCATGAGTGTTCCAAAGAACACATCCAATAGCTCACGGCAATGCCAAAATGTGAGGACCAAAATGTTCTCTTCATTTTTCCTAAAGTGCAACTTAATTGATTAGGAGAAATAAGAAGGTTTTAAATGGCTTTGATCAAAGAAAAGGAATTTATAAATCAAATGGTAAAAATTTAGTACATTTTGGGCCAACATGCCTAAAAGATTTATTTGATTCATAATCATCACTTTATAACATGATTTAATGAATTTAGATAAAATAATACCTTTGACATGATTTAGAAATCAAATGAAAAAGTTTTAACAAAATTCGGCCAACATGCCACTATAGGTAATTATGATTTCTAAAAACTTGATTCCAAACCTTTTCCAATCAAAAAGAAACAATATAAGTTAAGAAGAAATTTTCTATAATGATTTTTGAAAGAACCAATTGATTAGAAGTAAGTTTAAAGGGTTAAAATTCATAAGTTTATCATTAGGAAGGAAATACAGTAATGTTAAGAAATTTTCTAACATATAGCTCACTTTAGGTTTTGAAGCGTGTTAGAGATTTCAAAAAGTATTTAATGAAATGGTTAAAAAATTAGGTAAGTAGAAATTTTATGGAAAATTTAGAAAACCATTATTATAAGTTTATAAACAAAATACTGTCAATTTTTAGTAAAAATGAACCTATAAGATAGTAACAATATCCTAATGACAGTATGCGGTATGAAAAATTATTCAACGTAGTTTAAATGTACTAAGTACTATTTCTATCTGTTTAAACAGTAATTTTAAAGGCATTCGAATAAGAAAATGATTTAAAAATCCTACGCGATTGAGAAAATGTATTAAAAATGCTACGCGATTTTAAAAACAAAAAATATCCTTACCCGATTTTTAAACGTTTGTAAAAACGACGAGATTTCAAAAACGCGATAAAATTTCTACGCGATTGACCGTTACTATATTTAATTTTCGGTGTCGGGAAAATGTGAACCCGTACATGAGCTTTTGAGGTTATTTCGCTGTCGGGAAAATGTGAACCCGTACAGGCTTTCTGCCATTGAGGATATATTTTTATCTTAAGGGCATTTTCGTAATTTCATATATTTGGAATTATGTTTTGTCTTTATACCAATTTTTGGTGTTTTGGTTGACGAGACGAATCACATCGTGTTGTCGATGCGATAAGTGTAGTGTAGTTTATTGTTCTAATAAACTTGGAGACTTTAGTGTACGGGATCCCACACGTGGACGGAGTTGGTAGCTCACGGCCCGTGGTAAACCGATAGCACACTAATGTACTCGACATTCACTATATTTAATCGAGGTTTGTAAAGTCTAGTAGTACATTGCCTATAGTGCCACAACGGAGATCAGAACTATACTACGCCTGGATGGTGGATTCCCAAAGGTCGTAGGCTATTGACGCAACGTGTGATCGCGTAATAGTTGGTTGGGCAGCCGTGGTACTAATAGATTTTGCAAGTCATTCTCTCTGATATCTGTTTGGGTTTAGCTCCATGGAGTAGGGTTGTGTTTTGGTGTATTTGAGTATATCTTGGATAATATTCCATTTTTCTCTATTTATCTTTATCTGGTAACATCTTGGATGTTTTTACATTTTCTCTATTTGTATTTATCTGATAATTTTTATGTTAGTTGTCTATTTCTTATCTTATTTTATCCGTGAGATTGATTTATCTCGTGTGAATTTCTTTATTTGTGTTATATCCGTGATGTTCGAAACACTAGGATATTTAATATGTATTCTTGTTATAGCTTATTCGTATTGTATGAACTGTGTAGTAGTTATTTGTCGTCTTCTTATTTGCCATGTTGTGATGATTTTATGTTGTCTTCCTCTTTATTGTATGTGTCTATTGTCTATTTATTTTATGCGGTAAAGAGTTTGAAGAGGAAGAAGAGGAACAACCTCTTGAGATCGTGTACCCTGGGAAGAGGAAGGTCGGCAAGCCGACGATCGCTTTACGAGCAAGAACCATCCGATCATCCATACCCTCTCGGATTGATTGTGTGGGGGATGGCGACGCCGCATTTTTGGGATTCATAGAGCCGATATTCCATGGAGGTGATCTCGGCTTGGCATTTACGAGGAGATCGTGCTTCATTACCTATGCTTTGACGTATGACCGTGATTCTACGTCATCGGTTTGATGGAGATCCGATTGCGACGACGACATTATTTCGCACTTAGAGTTACCCTTATCCATTAGGCGTTATTGGGGTGCCAAAACCCCGAGCCTAGTGAGATAAGCATCGTATCGATCGCGCGATCCCGTTATCGCCGTGTGTCGAGACATCCGGGATATCTATCTCCCGATGATCATTTTCGATCGAGAGTGATCCATCCGAGGATTAGATAACCATGATGTTTTTTTTTTTAGGCGCGTCAGTGTATGTCGTATATATTAACTCTTGTATTGCTTTCTTTACTGTTTTTATTTAAATAGTTGTAGACTTAGTTGTAAATTATTTGTACAGTGTATAACTTAATCATATGTATATTATCAGTAATGAAGTTTTTTTTTTATTCCGTATTTTCCGCATTATCTTTTTATTACATATTTCTGTCTATCAGGAATTATTTTTACAACCCGTAATAAATTTAACAAATATTCCGCAACTTGGGTAGATTTTATTTCTATTTATTTTATTTTCTTTTATGTGTGACATCCCCAAAAGGGGTGTTACATTAGTTGGTATCAGAGCCCAAGTTAGAGTCTTTTGGGGTTGTGGTTGGGTCTGTTTTTGTTTGTGCTGTGTGATTCTCTGTGATGTGTGTGATTTATATCCTTTCGGAAATATCTAGAAGGATGTATCTAATTTTGTTTTGTTATGTTTGAAGAAAGAAGATGACTGGTAGAGGTAGAGGACGTGCTAACGTAAATCGAGATGAGGACCCGATGTTGGTTGCTGCTGAGGCTATGCGGCGATGGTCAAGTGATAACTCAAAGAAAATTTGAGAGCAGACCAACAACAAGATGCTACGACAGATGCCCTAAATTTATCTGAATTTAGGCGTCATAATCCGCCACAATTTAGAGGCGAGGTGGATCCTGAGAAAGCGAGTCGGTGGATGCAAGATTTAGAGAGAATCTTTGAGGGGATGAGATGTACGGATGAAAAGAAAGTAACTTATGTTTGTTTTCATGCCGAGAGGAGATGCAGAACATTGGTGGAGAGGAATCCGCCGAGTGTTGCAAGTGAAGGGACTGAGATCACCTCGGGAAGTGTTTTCTAATACTTTTCTGGATAAATATTTTCCTGCGAGTGCTAGGCATGCCAAGGAAATGGAATTTCTTGGTTTGCGACAGGGGAATATGACGGTGAATGAGTATGCCACAAAATTTGAGAGTTTGTCTCAATTCTCAGATTATGCTCAGACACGACAAGATGATGTGTGGAGATGCAGGAAGTTTGAATCAGGTTTAAGGGTGGAACTGAAACGAGGAGTGGTATCTTTGAGGATGACTCAGTTTCATGCGTTGGTGGATGCTTGTGCTCGACTTGAAGAGTTGGAGCCATCTAGAGATCAAAGAAATCGGAATTTTGGACCGACAAGGTTCCAGAGAGGTGGAGGTAGTAATGCAAATCGGTTTCAGCGTAAGCCGTATACCAGGCCAACAGAAAGTCAATCTCAACGACCATCTGTTAGTGGAAGTGCAAGTGGTAGTGGAGCTGGACAGAGGGTGGCGTTTACGCCAACATGTTTTAAGTGCGGGAAGAAAGGTCATATTTCTCCCGAGTGTACAGTTAAAGGTGCAGTTTGTTTCAATTGTAAACAACCTGGGCACATAGCAAAGGATTGTCCACAGCCGGAGAGAAAACCTCGCATTCGGTATGTTAAAGCTAATCGCAAAAATCGGAAGTACTCAACCGAGATCTGGAGGACGAGTGTATACAATGATGGGATCTGAGATTTCTAAGTCTGATGATCTTATTCAAGGAGAAGGAGACATTGGAGGTAACCTTCTGACTGTCTTGTATGACTCGGGTGCTACACACTCGTTTATTGCATATGATTGTGTAGAAAGGTTGAAGTTGCCCATATCTTCTCTGAATGTTATGTTGAATGTATCTACGCCAACTGCTAAACCTGTAGTTACTTCTAAGATCTGTTTGGATTGTCCAATTGTTGTGAAGGACCGTTTGTTTTTGGTTGATTTGATTTGTTTGCCTCTCATTGAGATAGATGTAATCTTAGGGATGGACTGGTTATGTTCTAACCATATCCTTATAGATTGTGCGAAGAAAACTATAGTTTTTCCTAAGGAAGAAGAGTCTGGATTCTTAACTGCTGTTAAGGTCAAGTCTTTGTTGAGAAATGGAGCGCATGGATATCTGGTATTGTCTTCTCTAGAAGTTAGGAATGAGAAGGATGTGAATACTATTCCTGTTGTCAACGAATTTTCGGATGTTTTTCCTGAAGATGTACCTGGTTTACCGCCTGAGCGGGAGATCGAGTTCTCAATTGATTTAGTACGGAACAGGTCCTATCTCAATTGCACCATATCGTATGTCGCCGATAGAGTTGGAGGAGCCGAAAAAGCAATTGGTGGAACTGTTGGAGAAAGAATTTGTACGACCTAGCGTTTCCCCATGGGGTGCACCAAGTACTTTTGGTCAAGAAGAAGGATGGAACGTCACGACTTTGTGTGGACTATCGGCAATCGAACAAGGTGACTATCAAGAATAAATATCCGCTTCCAAGAATTGACGATTTGATGGATCAATTGAGAGGAGCCGTGATATTTTCCAAGATAGATCTACGATCGAGGTTATCACCGTATTCGTGTAAAAGGGAAGACGTGCCGAAAACTGCTTTTCGAACTCGTTATGGACATTATGAGTATCGGTAATGCCATTCGGGGTGACGAATGCTCCTGCCATATTTATGGATTATATGAACAGGATATTTCGTCCATATCTAGACAGATTTGTCGTTGTCTTTATCGATGACATTCTGATCTATTCTCAATCAAAGGAAGAACATGCTGAACATCTGAGTGTTGTTCTTCAGATTTTGAGGGAGAAGCAGTTGTATGCGAAGTTGTCTAAGTGTGAGTTCTGGTTGGAAGAAGTTCAATTTCTTGGACACGTAATTTCTAAAGAAGGTATAGCGGTGGACCCATCGAAAGTGGAGACTGTTTTTACGATGGGAGAGACCTAAGACAAGAATGTGTTCGAAGTTTTGTTGGACTTCTTGGTTATTATCGGAGATTTATCGAAGGTTTTTCCAAGATTGCTTGGACCACTTACACAACTTACGAGGAAAAGTCAAGCTTTCGAATGGACGAAAGAACGTGAAGCTAGTTTTCAAGAGTTGAAGAAGAGGTTAACAAGCGCACAGCGGTGTTAATCCTACCAGATTCGACGAAATCTTTCGATGTGTATTGTGACGCTTTTTATCAAGGACTAGGATGCGTGTTGATGCAAGACCGGAATGTGGTGGCATATGCTTCTCGACAATTGAAGATTCATGAGAAGAATTATCCTACGCATGATTTAGAATTGGCTGCGGTAGTTTTTGCTTTGAAGATATGGAGACACTTTCTCTAAGGAGCAACGTTCAACATTTTCAGTGATCACAAGAGTTTGAAGTACTTGTACGACCAGAAGGAGCTGAATATGAGGCAGCGAAGGTGGTTGGAATTTCTGAACGATTACGATTTTCAACTTTTATACCATCCTGGTAAGGCGAATGTCGTGGCCGATGCTTTGAGCAGGAAAATTATTAGTGTTTCTGCTCTAATGATCAAGGAAAAGGAGCTCATTGAACAGTTTAGAGATGAGTGGTCATTTGTTGAGTTGAAACCGGGGAAGATCTGTATTAGCATGGTTACTATCTCGAGCGAGCTGATGGAAGACATAAAGGAAAAGCAAAATGCCGATAAATTTTTGCAAGGAATAAGGGAGCAAATGAAACAAGGCGAGACACTAGAGTTCAAGGAAGGAACTGATGGAATTCTGAGATTTCGGGGTAGAGTCTGTGTTCCTCGTAACCGAGAACTGAGAAGATATATTGTGAAACATGCCCATACTAGTCTATTGAGTATGCATCCAGGCATAACAAAGATGTATCAAGACTTGAAGAAGTTATTCTGGTGGCATGGAATGAAGGGTGATGTTGTTAGATGCGTGTCAACTTGTCTAGTTTGTCAAAAGTCGAAAGTTGAACACCAGAGACCAGCTGGGATGTTGCAACCATTATCGATTCCAGAATGGAAATGGGACAGCATTTCTATGGATTTCGTTACTGGTTTGCCGAAGACAAAGAAAGGTCATGATGCAATATGGGTTATAGTTGATAGACTTACGAAATCAGCTCATTTCTTACCAATCAATATTAAATATTCATTGGAAAGATTAACCCAGTTGTACATCAGCGAGATTGTCAGATTACATGGAGTGCCTACATGTATAGTTTCTGACAGAGATCCAAGGTTTACGTCAAGATTTTGGCGAAGTCTGCAAGAAGCTATGGGAACTAAGTTACGACTGAGTTCAGCGTATCATCCGCAGGTGACGGTCGAACGAGAGAACTATACGCCTTTTGGAGGATTTATTGCGTGCTTGTGTTTTGGAACAACGGGGAAGTTGGGATGAATTTTTATCTTTGATAGAATTCACCTACAACAATAGTTTTCACGCAAGCATCGGAATGGCACCTTATGAAGCATTGTATGGAAGACGATGTCGAACGCCGTTATCTTTGGTATCAAGATGGAGAAAGTATGATCGTTGGACCTGAGCTTGTACAACAAACTACGGATAAAGTCAAGATGATACAAGAGAAGATGAGGACGACGCAAAGCGACAAAGAGTTACGCGGATAAGCGAAGACGACCTCTTGAATTTGAGGAGGGTGAGCATGTGTTTCGAGAGTTACTCCTACGACCGGTGTCGGAAGAGTAATTAAGTCTAAGAAGCTTACTCCTAAATTCATTGGACCATATCGATTATCCGACGTATTGGCCCCAGTAGCATATCGATTGCTTTGCCGCCGTTTCTATCCAATTTGCATGACGTGTTTCATGTGTCTCGATTACTGAAGTATATGCCGGATCCGACACATGTTATACAAATGATGACGTACGCTTAAAGGAGAATTTGACTTACGAAACTTTACCTGTCAGGATAGAGGACAGAAAGGTAAAGCAACTTCGAGGGAAGATGATCGAGCTGGTGAAAGTTATATGGAATGAGGTGACGGGTGAAGCTACTTGGGAGCTGGAAGGTAAAATGAAGAATCAGTATCCTCATTTGTTTGGATGAACATCGAATTTCGAGGACGAAATTTTTATTTGTTGGGGAGAGTTGTAACGCCCCAATTTTTAGAAAATATTAATGTACTTGTTTTTCTGTTTTTCATGCTTTTGTATGAATGACCGCTGTGTCCCTATTTTTCTCGTTCTTGAATTTTGTATGAAAACAACTACGATAATACAGTTCAAATTTTATTTTATCGTTTTACGTAGTTTGCTTTCGAGACGGTAAAATAAAAATTTTTCTCGAGCTCTTGTATTAATTTTTCTCAAAGATATACAGCCTAAATAATACTTCTTGGATATTTTATTTGAACGTTTTGGACGATTACCTACGTTGTGGGAAAAAAAACGGGAAAATGACCGTTACGTCCCGAACGTCATCGTTTTCTCTGTTTTTGTCTGTTTTTAATTGTTTTCTTCTTGATTTAATGCCAGAAAATACTGTCTGTGATTTTATATGAACTTTTTGTGTGATTTGCTCCGAGGCAGGAAAATAATATTTTCCGGGCCGGTGAAATCTTATTTTATTATTTAGAATTGGGGGATCTTACTTAACCCGATTCTGAATGAGACTAAAAATAATCTTTTAATTTTTAGGATTTAATGACAAATAAAATAATTTTATATTATTATAATATTATTTTATTAGTCAGTATGTTTTAGTGACAGTGGACCCGGAAATATTTTGCGGGACCCACAATTAGCAGAAACGGTTAGATCGGTAGCTTAAATAATCACCTTAAGTGTAGAACTTTCCAGAAGTGCCGACTCAGCCTAGTGACTCAAATGAGCATTTATTACGCAGGTGTGACTAAGCCATGTGAGTCACCGAACCAACCAATGAGAATTAAGCTTGCTCACCAAGGCTTGATCTTAGCCTTTGATTCATCCAATGGCTTGATGAAGCCAAGCAAGGTGCCCACCTTGCACCCCACATCATGTTCACGGCCAAGAGGCCTTAGGAGACAAGAATCACTTTCATCTTCATCACTTTTCTCTCTTCTCTCTCATCAAGAACCCTAGCCACCATTCTTGTCCATTTTCTTCACCATATTCGCCAAGCTCATTTCCTAACCATCCAATCATCCAAAAATTTTTCTAACCAAGTTTCCTTAATCTAAACACCATTCTAAGAACCTTTGTAGTTGGAAGTTTCTTCAAATTCTTCCATCTAAGGCTTGGAAACCAACCTTGAAAGTTTTACCTAGAAGGTGAAATTTCATGCTTTTCTTTTCTCTCTTCTTTTTCAAAGTTCTAAGCCATGATTTTTCCATGGTTTAGCTTCTTTTTCATGGTTAGTAACATGTAGGTTTTGTTTGAAATTTTTAGGTGTTTGGTGGAGTGAAAACCGTGACCTAGGAGGTGAGAAAGCAAGCTTTTTGTCTTCATTTAAGGTAAGAGGAAGACAATTCTTATCATCCCTTGATGGTGGTAAGAAGATGGGTTGTTTGTAGAATCCATAAGGATTCGGTTGTGGTGTGTTTATTGATGTGTATTTGTTAATTTTTGTGGTTGCTAGTAGCTTAAGTGTTATGTGTTAGTAGCTTTCTTATTTGGTAATTGTAATAATTTTGCATGTCTAATAGCTTTTGATTGTATGTCTATAAGCTTTAAATTAGGTTTATGTGTTAGAAATATTTTGCATGTGTTAGAAATATTTTGCATGTGTTAGAGATATAAATGCATGTGTTAGAATTGTATGATAAGGTTTAGGATGTGAATAACATGTGTAAATTTGCATGAGTGTTCCAAAGAACACATCCAATAGCTCACGGCAATGCCAAAATGTGAGGACCAAAATGTTCTCTTCATTTTTCCTAAAGTGCAACTTAATTGATTAGGAGAAATAAGAAGGTTTTAAATGGCTTTGATCAAAGAAAAGGAATTTATAAATCAAATGGTAAAAATTTAGTACATTTTGGGCCAACATGCCTAAAAGATTTATTTGATTCATAATCATCACTTTATAACATGATTTAATGAATTTAGATAAAATAATACCTTTGACATGATTTAGAAATCAAATGAAAAAGTTTTAACAAAATTCGGCCAACATGCCACTATAGGTAATTATGATTTCTAAAAACTTGATTCCAAACCTTTTTCAATCAAAAAGAAACAATATAAGTTAAGAAGAAATTTTCTATAATGATTTTTGAAAGAACCAATTGATTAGAAGTAAGTTTAAAGGGTTAAAATTCATAAGTTTATCATTAGGAAGGAAATACAGTAATGTTAAGAAATTTTCTAACATATAGCTCACTTTAGGTTTTGAAGCATGTTAGAGATTTCAAAAAGTATTTAATGAAATGGTTAAAAAATTAGGTAAGTAGAAATTTTATGGAAAATTTAGAAAACCATTATTATAAGTTTATAAACAAAATATCATCAATTTTTAGTAAAAATGAACCTATAAGATAATAACAATATCCTAATGACAAGGTATGCGGTATGAAAAATTATTCAACGTAGTTTAAATGTACTAAGTACTATTTCTATCTGTTTAAACAAGTAATTTTAAAGGCATTCGAATAAGAAAATGATTTAAAAATCCTACGCGATTGAGAAAATGTATTAAAAATACTACGCGATTTTAAAAACAGAAAAATATCCTTACCCGATTTTTAAACGTTTGTAAAAACGACGAGATTTCAAAAACGCGATAAAATTTCTACGCGATTGACCGTTACTATATTTAATTTTCGGCCGGCGTCGGGAAAATGTGAACCCGTCTGAGCTTTTGAGGTTATTTCACCGTCGGGAAAATGTGAACCCGTACAGGCTTTCTGCCATTGAGGATATATTTTTATCTTAAGGGCATTTTCGTAATTTCATATATTTGGAATTATGTTTTGTCTTTATACCAATTTTTGGTGTTTTGGTTGATTGAGACGAATCACATCGTGTTGTCGATGCGATAAGTGTAGTGTAGTTTATTGTTCTAATAAACTTGGAGACTTTAGTGTACGGGATCCCACATGTGACAAGTTGGTAGCTCCGTGGCCCGTGGTAAACCGATAGCACACTAATGTACTCGACATTCACTATATTTAATCGAGGTTTGTAAAGTCTAGTAGTACATTGCCTATAGTGCCACAACGGGAGATCGTGAACTATACTACACCTGGATGGTGGATTCCCGTGTCGTAGGCTATTGACGCAACGTGTGATCGCGTAATAGTTGGTTGGGCAGTGTGGTACTAATAGATTTTGCAAGTCATTCTCTCCGATATCTGTTTGGGTTTAGCTCCATGGAGTAGGGTTGTGTTTTGGTGTATTTGAGTATATCTTGGATAATATTCCATTTTTCTCTATTTATCTTTATCCGGTAACATCTTGGATGTTTTTACATTTTCTCTATTTGTATTTATCGATAATTTTTATGTTAGTTGTCTATTTCTTATCTTATTTTATCTCGTGAGATTGATTTATCTGTGTGAATTTCTTTATTTGTGTTATATCCGTGATGTTCAAACACTAGGATATTTAATATGTATTACTTGTTATAGCTTATTCGTATTGTATGAACCGTGTAGTAGTTATTTGTCGTCTTCTTATTTGCCATGTTGTGATGATTTTATGTTGTCTTACCTCTTTATTGTATGTGTCTATTGTCTATTTATTTTATGCGGTAAAGAGTTTGAAGAGGAAGAAGAGGAACAACCTCTTGAGATCGTGTACCCTGGGGAAGAGGAAGGTCGACAAGCCGACGATCGCTTTCGAGCAAGAACCATCCGATCATCCATACCCTCCGGATTGATTGTGTGGGGGATGGCGACGCCTTTGCATTTTTGGGATTCATAGAGCTGATATTCCATGGAGGTGATCTCGGCTTGGCATTTACGAGGAGATCGTGCTTCACCATTACCTATCTTTGGACGTATGACCGTGATTCTACGTCATCGGTTTGATGGAGATCCGATTGCGACGACGACATTATTTCTCGCACTTAGAGTTACCCTTATCCATTAGGCGTTATTGGGGTGCTTGAAAACCCCGAGCCTAGTGAGATAAGCATCGTATCGATCCGCGCGATCCCGTTATCGCCGTGTGTCGAGACATCCGGATATCTATCTCCCGATGATCATTTTCGACCGAGAGTGATCCATCCGAGGATTAGATAACCATGATGTTTTTTTTTGGGCGTCGTCAGTATGTCTCGTATATATTAACTCTTGTATTGCTTTCTTTCTTGTTTTTATTTAAATAGTTGTAGACTTAGTTGTAAATTATTTGTACAATTGTATAACTTAATCATATGTATATTATCAGTAATGAAGTTTTTTTTTTATTCCGTATTTTCCGCATTATCTTTTTATTACATATTTCTGTCTATCAGGAATTATTTTTACAACCCGTAATAAATTTAACAAATATTCCGCAACTTGGGTAGATTTTATTTCTATTTATTTTATTTTCTTTTATGTGTGACATCCTCAAAAGGGGTGTTACAGACCCTTAGATGGATCCTCCTCAAAAGAGGTAATCCTAATAGGAGCCACAGGCTCACGAGCAGAAGATACAAATGAGTCCTCCTAAGGGGTATAAAAGCGGTCATCCCACAGTTCTCTGATGGGCATGTTAAACTCCAAGCGTAAGGTAACATCAAGAGAAAAGAAAGGGTCCCCATCGCGGGTTCTGCAAACAGATATAGTCACGTCCCCTATATATCTAACGCTCTCAGTGGCCCAGTCAATATGCCATGCATTCGTGCCATCAAGGAACTGTACTCTGACAAAACCAACAAAATCTCTCCTAGCCATCATTGCCAAAAAAAAAAAAAACAAAGCAACAGAAAGGTGCGATCTACTTCGTCTTCTTCTCGGTCTTCATCAAGCGCATATATATATATATATATATATATATATATATATATATATATATATATATAAAACAGATAATAATATAAAGAACTGAGATGTCATACAACAATACCAACATGGCAGCGTTGAAACAACAATGACAATAATGTCATTCAGAATACAAAAATACACATATAATCGTTGTTTCATACAGCAGATAATTCAATAAATATTCCAATGGATAATTCAATAGATAAGTTAACAAATATGTAAATGTCACAATAAGATGTCGACTGACTATGCATATGCACAACGAACTAATTTCCTACTCCATGGAGCTAACCACAATTTCGGAGAGAATGATCTAGAAGACATTTGTCTGTATCTCGTCAGCCTCAATTCATGTGCTTTCATTTTTCTCAATTTGTCCAACATGGCTTATACAAGATAGTCTACACCAGATCGTGATTAAGGATAGTGTCTCGGTCTAGATTGTTAGTGTGTTTGCATCGGTCTGTACCACAAGGCAATGGACCTACCAACTGGCCACTTGTGGGATAAGCCACACCCCGACGCCCCCAAGGTCAACCAATAACCTACACTACCATATCGCATCCGCACAAAGGTATAATTCATCTCCTAGGCTTACAGCGTTAACAAAACAAAGTCCAACAGACTTTCATAATGTATGAAGAATGACTCAATGCATGCACATTCAACAAGGTTATGATTTCTCTATAACCATATGCCACGACTTGGCCATAACAATCATCAATAAGTTCGGGTCCTCCCTTGTGGACACAGCAACAAAATCACCGTTATTTTTAGTTACGCAACATCGTCATTGCAAATTTTAAAACTTCATTTTGAAACTTTTAAAACTCAATATAGAAGTTAACCTCAATTTTCGACGTCCATCATTATAAAACTTTTCAAGGAAAGATTTTTCTAACATTACTCACCTAAGTTCATATTACTTTAATTTACAGACCCTTTTTCCATTGCCTTTAGAAAATTCTCTTGATTAGAATACCTTAATTTTATAAATCACTAATCACTTAATTTATTAAGTTCTTAAACATCATTCAAATCCATTTTTAACCATTTTGGCCGAAATTCATTCTTGATGTAAGGATAAAATTTTTATTCTCCTCTTTTCCATTTTATGAGTCCCTAATTATGTCTCTAATTACCTAATTATCTAAGCTCCAACTTGATACAAAATTTCCTTAGTCGTACATTCCCTACATGGCTATGAACCTTTAGGATCTAGGAACCCAAAATTTCCTTTGTTTTATAAATCACTAATCACTTAATTTATTAAATTCCCAATTGATACAAAATTTTGTCTTGGACATCCTATTTTTACCTACTTGGTTGTGAGCCTCAAGGCCCATGGACCAAAAATCTTTTTCCTTTCCAAGTGATTCATATCATACAACATGTAACAATCATCATATTTCTATTCTAGCAAGTTCATGCATAATATTCAAAGCAATAAAAATAAATAAAGCAAATAATCACAAAACATTGAACTTATACAAACAAGTGAATGAATCCACACATGGATTATTCACTCACACACAAAATTCATTTCTCACCACCATGGATGGTTGAAGAGGATAATCTCCCTCTTACCTAAGGTGTAGATCAAAAGAACTCCTTGGTGCCTCATTTGAAGCCAACGTCTTCCACCAACAATCAAACCCTTGTGACAACAAGCACATACACATTAGATTTAAGGCTTGAAAAGAGAAGACCATTGATCAAAATGATGGTCTTAGACATGAAAAAGAAAGAAATAAAAAAAGATCAAAATCTCACCTTAAAAGCTTCAAGTTAGGGCTTGAAAAAAAAGATGATGGAGATTAGAGAATTAGATGATGATCACAACCTAGAAAATCATCTAAAGAGTGTGTAGATTCAAGAAGTATAATTGCCTGGAGCAAACAAAATAGAAGAGGGAATTGGAGGGTGGTGCCGTGAGCCACTAGAGAGAAAATGAGAGAAGAAAAGTGGAGAGAAAAAAGTGTGTAACTTTTCCTTTGTTTCTTGAAAGGTGAATGAAACTAAATGATGATAGAAAAAAGAAATGAATAGAAACTTGCCCAAGAAGCCTCTTGGTCGTGGGCTTCTCCAAGGAAGAGAGAGAAATGCAAAGCTTTTCCATTAAGTTTTCTCTAAAGCTTGCTTAGGAAGCTAGTTTTCTATTGGTTCACTTTTTGAAAAGTCAACAGGTGATGTCATCTAAGTGATGTCACATGAATGATGTCATCAAGGAAAGCTTTTAGAAAAAGATGACTAAGATCACATCTAGAACCATCTACAATAAGCTATTACTTAATGAACAAAAGTTACAGTTAACAAAATCAGTGTTTATTATCTGTTGGATAATAGGACGTACCCTGATTTTATTTGTCAAATAAAATCTCAGATAATGAAAATTTTGTAAATTGTGTCCAGCTTCGGGTTTAGTAAGATCCCCCAGCCCCGTTTCACATTCCAAAATTTTCTGGCCTTCGAAAAATTTTATCTTTCCAGCCCCGCATAACATGCACGGAAATAAAAAAATATGATAAAATAATCAAAATCACCCAAATAATTCAAAAAAATCACAAACATTATAAAAAGCATCTATAATAGAAAAGAAACAATTTTCGGGGTGTTACACAACAAGTTCAAGGAAACATCTTTTTGTACTTTGATGCACTTAAAATAATACATTAGTACCACATGAATCTAATTGTTAGTTTATTGATCATCAAAACATAGAAAATTCTAAAGAACTTCAGTAAGTCCTTGTAACTTCTGAAGGCTTTGGAGGTTACATTGTCATCGTGGATGACTTCTCTAGATTTACATGAGTATTATACCTCAATCACAAGGATGAACCTTGTGAGGCCTTCAAAAGTTTTTGCAAAATGGTACCAAAAAAAAAAGATTTTGCATAGTTTTCATTAGAAGTGATCATAGAGAAGAATTTGAAAATCAGTCTTTTAGATAATTTTGAGATGAAAATGAAATTTCTCATAACTTCTCTTCTCCTAGGACACCATAACAAAATGGTCTTACAGAGAGAGAGAGAGAACAAATCCTTGCAAGAAATGCAAGGACTCTCCTTTGTGATAGTGGTCTACCAAAGTATTTTTGGGTAAAACAGTGACTCACGTGACTCACAATTTGTTGAGTGAGGGACGTTTTTGTTAATTTCATAGAGTCAGGGACTAAAATCACTAACCATATTTTAATAAGGGACCAAAATGAACGTTTAGTCTTCTCTTTGTCTCCATCTCAAGACTGTGAAGGATGACGAAATGAGCCTTTGTTTTTTGCTGTCATAATCACGAGAACTAGAGATGGAAGGAATCAAAGACCTTGTGGCAGTGGGCAAGGAGCAATGGTGGCGACACAGCAGGTAGTGTAACATCCCGAAAAATATTTGTTTAAGTATAAATGATCATTTTACATTATTCTTGATTTTTAGGAATTTTTCTGGAATTTTTTGGAAATGATGAATATTTTAATATATTTTTCGTTTTGCGTGTACACTGAGCTGAGAATTGCTGAGGTCAGTGTAACGCTCTGGAAATTAATTATTTTACCACAAATAGTCATTTTCTAATATTTGTGATTTGTGTGAATTATTTCAGAATTTTCCTGAAATGGTGAATATTTTAATATATTTCTCGTTTTGCGTGAATATCGAGTAGAGTCGGAAAATGACTGTAATGCTTCAAAAACTGGAAAATTATATGACGAATAGTTGTTTTATAATATTTGCAATTTTTGAGAATTTTCTGAGAATTTTCCGGAAACATCGAATATTTTAGTATATTCTTCATTTTGCGTGCGCGCTGAGCGGAACTGGGAAAACGTGATGTTTTCTCCGCAAGCCTTGGACTAGGGACATGTCAACGGAGGATCTTACTAAACCCGAGGCTTGACACAGTTTACGAGGTTTCACAATTTTTGAGAAATCTTAACAGATAAAACAAACCAATACTGCGAAAAATTTATCTGTCAGATTAATTAAATACTAACTTCTGTCAACTGTAACTATTATCCATTGGATAATAGTGTGTAATAAAAATCTTATCATATTATCTCAATACAATCTACTTTATGTCTAATCAATCCACTTTAATTCAAATTTAATGTTAAATAATCAAAGCTTCTTTGAGAAGCTTTGACCAAATAATGACTCAAATGCCCTTAGCTTCCAAGAGAAGCCAAAAATTCCTCTCCCTCCTCTCTCTCTCAAGCTCAGCAGCAGCCCACTCAAAGGGGGGAAATTATTTGCTTTCACTTAATCAATTTACCACACTTTAATTCATAATTTCTCAAGACACTTTCTCTCTCTACCCTTTCTTCTTCTTCTCCATTTTTCTTCTTCTCTTCCTTCTCTCTACCCATTGCTACGGCAGCCCCTCCCTCTCCCCACTCAATCTTCACAAAATTTACATCTAAATACATTTCCTAAATCCTCTCATCATTCTAAACACTTTTTCTTCTTGGAGTTTCTTGAAAATCCATCATCTTCAACACTTTCTCCAAGCTTCAAGTCTTGAGCTTTTTGGGTAAGTTTCAAGACCTCTCTTCCTTTCTCTTCATTTTCGTGGTCATGGTCTCTTTGGTGACCATCCATGGCTTATTTTCAAGCATTGGTGTTGATTTAACAAAGTTGAAAATTTCTAGGGCTTGGTGGAGCTCAAATCCGAAAATCTACAAGAAGATTCCTTGGTGTTTCTTTTGTTCTCTTCATTTAGGTAAGAGGAAGACACTCCTCCTCAACCTCTCTTAGCATCTAGGAACCTTGATTGTGTTGGTTGTGGAAAAACCCTAAAAAGGGTTATTCTTTGATTTAGTAATTAGAATGCTTGTGTATTGATTTTATGTTGTTTATGCTATTGGATTGATTTGTTGTATATAGTGATATATTGGATTGGATTATGTGATTGATAATGGAAGAAAATCATTTGAGAACCCCTCTTGGTGGCCACGGTTTTAGGCTTAGAAAATGGTGTAAATTGTAAACAAATTGTAACAAGCATAAGACTTGAATGAATCAAGAATTAAAATGGAATTAATGGAAGAAAACTTGAGATTGGAACCCTTGGGGTGGCCACGGTTTTGAGCCCAAAATTGGGGCTATTGGTGAGCTACTGTAACAAGTAAGGATGAAGTGAATTTAGAGTGTAACATATAATGTGATGAATTGGAAAGAATTAGGAATTAAATTCCTTGAGAGGCCACGACCTCTAAGGCCTTTTGGGGCGTAATGTTGTGACTTTGGTAACTTGGAAGCATGAGCAATTAGATAATTAGAAACCTATGTAATGAGTTGGATAATAAATAAATCGAAAGAATTTAACATAATTAAAGATTATGTAAATTTTAAAGGACTAAGAATGTGATTGTCATAAAACTTAATGTACTTCCAAGTGAGTGAAGAACAAGAGAGTGTGAGGTCTAAGAGCTTAAATAATTTACAAGTTGCGAGAAATTAAATTACCTTGGGAGATTTAATTAATTGTGCAAATTGGATTGGACATGAACCTTAAAAAGGGAAACAAATTCTAAGATAGAATTCATAATGGACCTAAAAATGCACCAATTGATTTGATCCCTATGTCGTAAAGTTATGGGTCCATGTGATTGATTTGATCCTTATGTTGAAAAGTTATGGGTCCAAGTGAGTGACCATTTGTATATTGATGCTTATATTGGCCATTGTGGCATATTATGGAATTGTATGAGATTATTAATCATACATGTTCATGCATAGAGTCTTATGCATTGTGAATGTCCTTGTGGACTGTTGTAAGGCCAAGTAGCCTAGGAGATTGAACACACCTTTGTGCGGGTACGAGTAGACTAGTGTGGGTCTTGTTATGACCTCGGGGGCGTCGGGGTGCGGGTCCTTCACAATGGGCAGTTGGTAGCTCCTCTGCCTGTGGGGCAAACCGATGCAAACGCACCGACGATCCGGACTTGACACTGTCCTATATCGTGATCGAACGTAGACTATCTGTATAATGCCTGATGTGCACATGAAAATTATTGATGAATAGCACTTTGGCTGCGGCAGCCGAGTTACAGACACGTTTCCTGATCTTTCTCTCCGATTGTTTGAGTCTAGCTCCATGGAGTAGGAATTCGGGAAAGCATGCATGTGTATCATGATATATTCTGTCATTATAAATCATTATTTTCCATAACTATGATTTGTTTGATCATTACTGTAATGAATATCTGCCTGAAACTGCTTATCTGATTACTGTTGAATTTACTGTTTATTATTTGGACATACTGTTCTTGAGTTGCTACTTGGGCGCGTTGTGCCGTTTTGTTTCTAGCTGCTATAATTAGTAATGATGGTAGGATGTCTTACCTCTTTCTTGTATCTCCATTACTTGCTGTATGCGCGTGTACTGTATTGATCGAAGACGACGGCAAGGAGACGGAAGATCCCGAGTTTCCCGGCTTCTGGCCCGAACAAGATTAGCTTCTACTGAGACGATGGCAGCACGCATGCACGAATTTCTAGGTGATGTGCGTCTGACCTTCCTCGGAGGGCCAGAGTGCTGGCATATCAACTTGAATTCAGATCGCTACGTCTACTTGGGAGATGTGTCGATTGCCCTAGCCTAGAGACGTCATGAGGCACCTGTCCTCACCTGCCATGTCAGCCTGCGGCTGGAGTTCTACCTACCCATCCGAGAGATGTGGGGTGATCATTACTACACCCCTTGGGAGGACTCTTTTGATTCTACTGCTCAAGCTCCTGCCCGTGGTTCCGTGGTTCCCATGGAGGTTTCCTCTGAAGAGGAGAATCCTGCTAAGGACCCGGATACGGTCCCTCCTCATCTGAGGGATTGATTTTACTGGCAGCTACTGATGGCTACCAGTATTTTATTTTGGGGGCCTGATGTATTATTTTTGGTGGGTTGTATATTTTGATATCTCTGGGGTATATTTGTATAATCCTTTGGGGCAGGTATAGTTTTGCTTTTTGGATATTTCAGGCTTGTATCTGAGTATAGTTGATGTCAGCACATTATATATATATATCTATATGCATGTTATTCATATGTGAATTTTGTCTACTATTTTATTCTTTACCATCATTTATATTCCTCATTGTTAAAATAATTATAAAAAAAAAATATACTGTTGTTTTTGCTCACGTACTTAAGCATCGAACAAGTTAAACTTAAATTAACGAACCGGGTCTTGATTTGTTAAAACTTTACTTTTCTGCATTTTCTTTTATTTGACAACGCGACGTTCCTCTCAACGTTACATTATTTATTATTTATATATAATTAAGAATTTATAATATTTAAATGATTTATTAGTTATATATAAGTATAATATATTTATTTTATATAAAATATAGTAATTTTATTAAAGTCTATATCTATTGAAAAATTAAAAAAAAAAATCTTGTATAAAATTCTTCATATAATGTGTTTTTAAATAAATTTTCAAATCAGTATAAATTTCTACATTTTCATAAATTGGTCAAAATGAATCCTAAAAGAAAAAGCTTTTGATAAATAACATGTTAACCTTGAGCCGACATTTTACAAAAACAAGTTTAGACTTGCAAAATCTAACCTAAATTTCCACTCCAAGTTGCAACTTATAATCTCCTCAAACTACCTAAATCCCTCGTCACGAGCCTACAGTGGCCAGAAAGAAGAATGGCTTAATACCTAGCTTAACTTCTTATCAGCACAAACTCAAATCAAATTCCATATCAACAATCAATAGCTGGCATCTATCACGCCCAGAATGAGTGATAGTGTACTACAATTACAAAAGCATTATATATGTTAAGTAACAATTAGCATCAACCATTTGTTTAACTCAAAAAAAAAAAAAAAGACACTAAACAATTACATGTTTCCATATCATCTATGCAAGGGTGATCTCCATCCTAGATCTTCTTCTGGATAGTCTTTCTGTAGTTCCTGAGGTGGTATGAAGCAGTCCATGGATAACCCTGGGACATTGAATGCAACATCCTCAATGGTCCATGACTCTTCCAACCTTGTGATGGCGGGCCCTGCCTTCAGGTTGTCGCCAAACCTGGTGATCATCACGGTTGATAAGCCAGCATGTGCAATCATCACGCCATCCACCGCCCTGTAATCCTCAACTTTGGTTGACATTGTGGTCTCCCAGTATGTGGGGTGTGCCCCTGGTGCTTGAATCCTGGTCAGGTAAGAGTCCTCCAGGTACACTAAAAGCCCACTTCTTTGGCTGAAGTAACCCAATATAGCATGCTTGATCATATCTGCTGTGTTATCACTGCGTTCAACAAGGTCCTTCTGTTCAGTTGACAGTTTTAACACAAAACAATCCATGTCTGAGATTTGTTTCTCCCCCATGTATTGCGCAGCACTGAATACAGCAGACACTGCCAAAGGGTCTAGTCCCTACAACGTACAACCACAATGTCGTCTTTTAAAGGTAACAAACAAAATCACTGACATCAGTGCCAAACAGTAGAGATGACATTTTAGATGCTGATCAAGTCAGTCTCACTGCAACAATATATATTTAACAGTTCACATTTGCCGAGTGGACCCAGAAGGCCAAAAGTCAACATTTTCCCTAAAATATATTGAGTGAACATAAATTGAACTATTTTCAGTATTTTGTTTTAGTCATCTTAAGCTTTTCGTTTAAAGAATCTTAAATTAATAGGTTAAGCCAAAATAATTACACATGATGGTTGATGACCAATTCATATATTTGGAGGAGACTGAGAAATAAATAAAAAGGAAACAGAGGAATGTGGTTGGCTCAAGCAAATGAAGGGAATTTAGTAGGGAAACAAAGATCCATTATAATGGCCGGTAGCATATGAATATATGCAAGCCAGGTATTAATTAAAATGAACAATAGCAGTCGTCAACCGGCATTTATAACAATTTAAACAAATTAAAGATATTTGATTAGGAGTCCACATCAATTACATGCCTCTGTAAATAAGGTTTTATGTTTTTTTCTTCATAATAATAATGTTAAATTCCAAACACCACCGTAACACAAACACATTCCAAAAGGGATTCATTCCTCATTTTTTTTAGTATAACACTGAACCCCACCTCATGGAGGCAGGGGTTAGGTCTGAACACCTTCAATTTTGTCATAAGGAAGGGTTGACATAATATTTTCAGAGTCAGCATTATTATATCTTAATAATAATAATCAGATTTAGCTGTCTCACACTAAATTTGAACTCAGATCCAAAAGATTGAGAACTGCTTAAACATACCACCTACAAATTTTGAAAAATTGTTGGGAATGCAAGGGAAAAGGCGCAAACCAAGTTAATGATCACCAAACCCTGCTTCCCCAGTTAAAACAATAGTACTAATAAGTAATAACAAACACAACACCCCATTTGTTGGATAATTTAAAACAAGACATGATGATGATAAACTTGCCTGAAGAGCACGGCGAAGAGGGCGCACGCCACCTTTAGCGGCGTGCACGCCGAGCCAAGGGGTGTGGCGCCAAGCAACGGTGCCATTGCTACCAGCCACAACCTTTTGACCACCCACTACCAGCTCTATCTGCCACTTATCTGGAACCATTTGCCACATCACAAAGCACCCTCTCTCTGAAGTCGCAGCGGATCCGAGCTCATCCACCACTACCATTGCCACTTTCCCCGTAGTAAACACATTTTTCACCGTCCCCTCCAACTTACGGCACCCTGTCGCCGCCGTGAAGTGTTGTATAATGTAGTGTGCCGACGATGACACCTACAAAAGGTTAATTAACAAAACCTTTATAGTATAATCAGATGCACATGGTAACATGTTTACATTGGTGGCACATACATATTAAAGAGGTTCCATGAATAAAGAAAGTGATCAAAAGATACCCATTAGAACACTTTTTGCTAACTTTCTAAGCTAGTGACTATTTTGATCAAGAAAGAATATTATTTGAACCATAATTGAAAAAGAAAGCCAATTAGCATGATTCTAAAAAAACACAACTTTTTTTTTTACTGTGAATGCTTCTGAAGAGAAATGAAGGCACATGAAACACAATTAAAACAAATAACAACAATAACTAAGCTTTTTCTTACTCGATAAGGTCAATTACATGCATCAAACGACGCTATTGTGTCATATCATAAATCAAGTCTTTAAAAATATTATTCAAATCTAAATTTTTTTTAATAGTTTCATCTATAATCTTTCTTGATCTTCCTCTATCTCTAATTATTAGACTACCCTCCACCTGATCTACTCTTCTTACTGGAACTTCTAAGGGTCTTCTCTTTACATGTCTAAATCACCTAAGATAAAATTCTATCATCTTTTTCATAATAGGTGCTACTCTTACTTTTTATCTAATGCATTCATTCATAATCTTATCTTATCTTATATGACCATACATCTGACATAACACATCATTTTCGCGATACTGATATTATGCTCTTATTTGTTTTTTATCATTCAACATTCAGTACCATACAATATCGCGCGTCTTATATGTGGTAGTAATATATTTTATTTCTTCTTAGAATTATGTGGGAAAATTTATCTGTGCCTGTAAAATATAGCATGTAGCAGAGGTTTCCAAACAGCAGCACAGCACTACTTTCTCTTGTATGGTGCCTTAGAAAGGAAAAAAGTGGTAGGAATGGGAGATAAAATGAAATAGGAAGAACAAAATGGCTTGCCTCATTGAGGGGTGGTTTGGGGTGGACAGGGACAGGGAAGAGAGGGCAACCCAGAACACTGAGGAGGATCTTGAGGTTGGACTTCTTGTTGAAGACGAGGGAGAAGTGGGTCTTGATCCAGTTCCAGTTCCGCCATGACTGAAGAAGGCCTTTCTTTGAGTCGTTGGTTCCATCTTGTTCTTCGTTGATGGGCTCTTCTGATAATGGTGCAAGCCTATCCATCTTACCTCTGCTTGTTGAAATTGAGACACGGAGAAAGAGACTGCTATATAGTCTATGGAGGAAAATGCTGGGAGTCCCACTCGTAAAAGTAACAGACTTTGCTATGCTGTGGTTTAAGCACACGCAGGATCAGCGCGTGTATCGCACGATGGGAAAGGAATGCAAAAAGCTAAGCTCCCAAACTATGGAGATCAACTACAAGATTGAATGTGATGTGACCCGCAGGCAATAAGTAATAGTAATCAACTTAGAAAAGTGCTATCTGACTATGAGGTACAATTCTAAAGAAATTATGGCAAAATTTATGGCAACAAGATATAAAGGAATTGATAAACATGAGGAAAAAAGAGAAGTATGATCGCTTTTTTGGCCTTTTGGATTGCATTATTATATGGTGCAATGATCTCATCCATTTATGGTCTCATTAGGGAATCATTGATCAGTCCTTGATTTCTTAGCAAAATTAGAATTAATTTAATTAATCCACTCAAAAAGTAAGCAGCAGCTTTTGAAGGATAAAAATAAGCAGATTCATTCACTCAAAAACATTTTTCAAATCGAATTATATATTATATATAGTTCAATCAAAGGAAGATGAGTACTTGATTATCGAAAACACATTAAAAGGAGATTAACTGATTAAGGAACTCAGATATTATATTATCTGGAAATAATATTGTTTCGTACCTAATTCCCTATGAACTATATGGTTAAGATGGCACTAGGAGGGTAAAAGTGAAATGTAGGAAAACGACTATTATGAGCTAATATGAGCGTATAGGAGGATGTGCTAGACACAGGGACTTTGAGTACTAGGAACTCCAACATAATGTGACTTGGAAGGTTTTTAGTGAAGGAAACTTCTCAAGCTTTGAGATTGGAACTTTTATAATAACTGTTAGATAAACAATACGTCTCATAACATTTAAGATGTTGTATTAAGAAAAACGCTCTCTTCAGCTTAACTTATCTTATTCTTTAATTAACTAACACCTAAATAGAACTTAGATTCCTCCGAATCAATATATCATAACCTTCTGCCATCCCCAAAAATGACTAATGACCTAACATTCCTAATACCTTAGTGTCTCATAATCTAGGACTACCTTATCCCAATAAAGTAGCCAAGTCTCAATCTCAACAACTAATGTCTTTTATCCCATGTTGACTTGGATCCTCTATATATATTTTGTTGCATGACTTTATATGAAAGAGGACACCCACACAGAATCATAATATGACAAGGTCTTGAGTGTCTTAAGTGTCTTAAGTTTCGTGAGACTCTTCCACTTCATCCTCTTAGAGGAAGTCATAGATACTTCACTAATTCTGTACTAAGTTATCAGTATCTCAGTCTATTTACACATACCTCACAAAGTTACAAACCCATTTTTTTACTTTCTTAATCATATATTTTCTTGCTAACTTCCCAAAATCTGTACGAAACAACTATAAAGAAATTGAGAAATATAAGAAAAACATATTAGACCACCATTTGGACTTCCAGATATATACATTATTATATGCTTCCTACAAATCTTCACACACTGTTCTACGCAAGGCATTTCACTGATGGTCGCATGTTGGGTTGACAGCTTTTTCCCAGTTGTTCCCAAAGTTGGTCCATGCTTTCTTTATCTTTAGATCGGAGGTGGAAGTGTCATAGAATCATAGCACGAGAGAATCCATGGTCCGTACTTTCTTATGTTAATAAATAATAATAACATTATCATTGTCAAGAACATAGTTCTCTGACTTTAATTATCATTATTTTTTAAAATGATCAAGCACATGCATTAGACATATTGGAACAACTTTGCATGTCACGTGCTGTGCATATTTTCTTAAAGTAGTCATGAAATGTGAAAAAAATGGTACCTTCAAAAAATAGAAATGCAAAAATGCATGTAAACAATCTTCATCCGCTTTTTTAATTTACTTTTTTTCTTTCTAAAAAAGAGTTTATGATAACGAGGGTTCTCCTCGATTCTAAAATTAAGATAAATCATTAATCTTAATAAATAGAATTATAAATTTATTAATGAGGGATTTTTAAATTTAAATCTAAACGTTTTTAATATTTACTAAAATCATACAAGAGAGTCTTTTTATAATTAAAAGTTTAGTATGAGAGAAGATTCTATCCATCTCAAAATTTAGACAAATAATCTTTATTGAGAATTTAGAGTAGAATTATAAATCACTTATTAATAGGAGAATCATAGATTCAAACATAAATCATACAATTAACAACTAGAAGGTGAATTAAATAGTTGATACAATGAATTCTTGTTAACAATAATATATTTCTAAATTGAATCTATTGATAACTCTTTTATAAACACTAACCTTTTAAGGGCCATTAAGCATTTGTGTTTGTAAGAAATTTCTACAACTAACTCTCCTTTTTTCTTTAAGTTAATTTCCTAATCCTTTATTAAGTTAGAAGAAGAACCTACATCTACTCATATATTGAAAACTTGTTCTCAGGTATTAATGGGTAAATTACACTCAAATAAAAAAATAAATAAATTACACTTTATTACGTGTGCACAATTTTTCACAAAAGCTTGATAATAATTTTGTATGATACTGTGGTCAAATAGTGTTTTGGTTAATTTGTGTATATTTCGATTAATTTATTATTTTGATTTGATCAAAGGTAAGTTATCCATGCTGAGATTAGAAAAATCATAAACATATTTTTTTTTTGATTTGTCTCTCAGAAATTGGCATATTGAGTTCGAACATGTGATCGTGCGTATACCCACACATCAGGTACTCGTTTGATAATAATTTTGTTTATCCTAATGAATAGATGTTCATATAAATAAATTTAATATTAAAGAATGGAGTAAAATACTCCAATCTCTTCCTTTATTTGCCTAATTGTTTGCATACTTCCTTTATTTTCAAAAATTACACAATTTTTTTGATACTTATACAAACATCGATCCATTATATTTTGAAAAAAGACTAACATAAATCTAATTAAGTACAATAAGTTTAAAATTGACTAACAAAATCGTTAGCTAACCATTAATGATATTGAAATGATATTTTTATCCTTAATTTCATTAATATTACTTATAATATCTACATAAGTATTAAGGAAGTTTTGTATAATTTTTAAAAAATAGAGAGAAATATGTAAAAAAAAATAAAGCAATTAAATAGAGGAAAAGTTTTTTTTTTACTAAAAAAGATATTCATTCATTCAAATTAGTAAAATACACCGAGAACAACACAAATTTAACATCGTTAAAAATTGAAAAAGATGAATCTACGAACAAACTCACAGCACCTAGGTTAATAGCATAACATGGCAAAATGCCTACAAATGTGACAAAATCAAAGTGACCGGAATACCTATGCCTCTGGATCTGTAACGTTGACGTCTAAGTCTTGATTGAATCTGTAATAGATCGAAGCTGATCTACCAATCTGAACCAAACGAACACCACAACAAGATGGGAAACCACCGCACCAAGATGGGAAACCAAACGACGCCGCATCAAGACAACGAACAAAACACCGCATGCGCATTGCGACGCAATTAAAACACGGAAAAATACGAAAGAAAAATCAGATCTATATGAAAAAATCATTTATTTAGATAAAAAAAAAAAGAAAAAAATGATATAGAAGGGTGATTTCAGTCTCAAAAAAAATGGCTAAATCACCCCTCCGATAGATGAGAAAAAAAAAAAAAAGTAGATAAAAGAGAATTTTTTAAGGTCGGCTATTATATTTTGATATTCTCCTGATTTTAACCCTCTGAATTTAGAGCAATATCACTTATTGCCCAGGAAAAGTTAAAGTATTTTACTCTAAATAATATAATTTAAAGATTTTGTTGAGGGGGGCTTCAAACACTAGATAGAACGCTCGCGACCTACAATAGCATGATGCATTTGCATATATTAAGTAAGATATCCAATCTAAGATATAATTAGATGAACGAGTGAGGAATGCGAGTATCCGAACGCTTAATCATTACTTAATACAGCTCATAATATATAACGCTCATTTATTATTAACTTTTGCAAAAGACCTAGTAATAATAAGTTTATCATCAATTGATGTCCATTTTCATTTGCGAATTATATCTAACCAAATCATTAATTAATTCTTTGAGCTAGCAAACTAAATATTCATTAGAAAACGTTCACGGCCACACACTGAAGTGGTGGTAAAAAGAAAGGCTTTATAAAGTATATTTTTGTTTGGTAAGCTATAAAGTATATTTTCTTTAAAATCATAGTAAATACACAATTGTACCCAAAACAATAGTAAATACACAATTAAACTGTTCTACTAGGCGCGTGGGAATATTGTTTCTTTGCTGCTGTGTATATATATCTATCTGTCGTGGCCTGGTGGGTTGTGGAAACTTGGGAATAGAATACAGAGAAGGAGCTTTTAAGGGAAGCAATGCAATGCAGGTGAGGAGTCCACATCCTCTCCTGTTTGCAATAATGCCTTTTCTGGTAGTTCGGTACAAATCTGAGAACATATGGTTTGTTGCTTCAGTGTTTGGTTGAGAAATTTCTGGACAAAGATATGAACGTCTTCAACTGCGATACTCATGCGATGGTTGCATTATTTATCAGGGTAATTCAATCATCATTAAGAATTTGAAAACTGAAGATGGTTTTCAAAAGCAAAAACTAAGAAGGTAAAAAAGAAAAAAAATGGAAGTAGAAGAATAAGAAATTGATGGTATTGGTGTATATTGGTGTGGCATGACTTGATTGGGTATAGAAAAGAAGAAAACTCAGAATGATCAGGTGAAGAAGAAGTTTGATTGTTTATTTAGTTTCTTATTTTGACGTGGGACTAACAGGCAAAAAAGAAAATGTTGATCAAGAAAACTTTTTTATTGTGCATTAGTCAATACGAAATTACGAAGTAGTTGCACCTACTAGCTGAAACCAAGAGATAATGAGTAGTACACGAAAACTGAGAATTTTGTGATCAGTGGCCCACAACAAATCTAATTTTGTCTTTTCCTATCTCTAATATTTTTTTTTGTTTTTTAATTGTGCAAGGATTTGTCTATTGAGTGAGTTATTTTAATTTTTATTGAATCTAAATAAAAATTAGCGTTAAAAATAAAGTAGGTGAATGGCCAAATTTAAAGAATTGTCTTTTTAGTGTAAATATAAGGATTAATTTAAAAGAATAAAATTATAAGAATAAAATAAGAAATGAGTAAAAATTATAAAAATTAAAATTATAATTTAACTTTTTAATTCTTATGGAATTAGACTTCTAATTCTAAATTACACACTAAATAAGATAATTAAAATAAAAAAAGTCTAAAAATTCTAATTTTATGATTCAATTTAGGCTTAATTCCATGTACGAAACAACACCACTTTACAGGAAAAGATTGGTTAGATTTAGACGTTGTGCATAAAACTAATTCAACTAGTGAATTCTTCATTTTTCTACATTGAGGCCAATAAGATGGTTTTTTTTTTTTTTACTTTTAATGTGTCCTCCTTTTAGGTGGTGATGTTGAGTGTACTCTTTTTGCATTGATTATGATTTTAGTTACAAAGAAATTTTTATTTAAATATGATATATTATAATTAGGTGTACTAAACTAATTAAAATTTAATATTTTTATAAATTTTTATATTTTATAATTAATTTTATAATATTTTATAAAAATATTAAATTATAATTAACTTAATACACATAATTAAATACATTATATTTAAATAAAAAAAATTTTTTAACTACAAACATTTAGTACGGTTTGGGTGTACGTATTCTTTCCTTCTAAATGAATCAATTATCTATCTTTGCTTAAAAAAAAGGTGGGGCTTTCAGCAAAGATCTTTTCAGTCTTTATGATTTTCCAAAGTCTGGATGTACCATTTAATCCAAACTCTGGATGTACCATTTAACTAATTCATTTGATTCTTTGACACATGTAAATGAAATTTTTTATTACCAATATTTGTTGTCAATTATGAGAATGTTTTTTTTTATTTTATTTTTTTCAAATTTTGAAGAAGGATATCATGTTATACATTGTAGATTCTAGATTTTCAACCAGCTAAATATTTTTTACAAGAAATTTTTGTTTATGCTGTTGGTTCAAAGCTATTGATAAAGTTTTGACAACAAAACCAAATAATGTTATATTCTTTTTTAGTTTATTTAATTTGATTTTCAACAGGTAATAGTTACCAGCCACGAGATGAATCTTGCACATTGGTACTTTTGGTCTGACCTTCAAGTAATGATATGCAGTGTTTAAATTTGGAAAATCAGTCTAAGCATGGACTAGTGGCGTATCTTTTTCCTTTTCCCACACATACTGATTTGATTTGTACTTATTTGAGAATATATTTTGGTAAGAGTTATGTCGAGAATGTCACACCAAAAGATATGCTTAATTTTGCTCTCGTGAATGATGAATGCCAAAATTCTTCTATCTAATCAGTCAGATGAATGTGATTGAAGAAATATATTAACTACTAAGACAACAAATAATAGGGAGAAATATTTGTGTAAAATTGTATTTACACAAGTTATAATACTAAATTAATTAAAAATTAATATATTGTCATTTTTAACATAAAATAATAATGTGCTATGGAAATTAGCTAAGCAAGATCTTATTTTAGTCCTCCTTGAAACTTTGGTTTGTTAGGGCTTGATGCCCGGCGGTTAGGATCTGCAAGTGGAGGTTTGTCTCGCCTCTTGGTGAGAAAATCTCCTCATCATCTAATCATGGGAGAAGGATTTTAGGGCTAATTAGGTGGAGTGGAGGGAAAAAGAGATGGCAGAAGATTTGATTAAAAGGTGCAAAAAATTGAAACTTTGAGGAGGAAAACATAGCCATTGGAGTGGAGGCTGTGGGCAAGGGAAGTTCTAGTGGTGCAGAGAAGTTTATGTTGGTGGCTAGTCTAATCACCATAAGACCATACAACCACAAAGCTCTAGGCAGAATGATGTAGGAAGTATGGAGGTCGGTCAAGGGAGTGGAATTTCGAAAAATTGGAGAGAACGTGATGTTGTTTGAATTCGTAAGAAGAAAGAATCGTGACAACGTCCTTAAAGGCCGCCCATGGTCATTTGACAAGCAACTGTTGGTGGTGCAGGACGATGATGGGAGGGCTAGACAATCCAAACTTACTTTTGAATCCTCTCCTTTTTGGGTGAGGGTGGTCGATCTTCCATTCATAGCCATGATGAAAAGCTTGGGCGAACAGATTGGTGAAGCCATGGGATCGTGTCTTAAGGTTGCAGTAGACAGAGATGGTAGCGTAGTTGGCGACCAGCTTCGCATTAGTGTCCTGTTGAATGTCACAAAACCTTTGAGAGGGGGTATCATGGTGCAACTAGAAGAGGCAGAAGAGAAATAATGGTTCTTCATCCAATACAAGCGGCTTCCGAATATTTGTTATGCTTGTGGGATGTTAGGTCCCTCATTTGATGACTGTGAGAGCAAAGGATCAACAGAGGAGGATGAGATGCAATCTGGGGACTAGATGAGAGCATCCACACGACTAGGAAATCAAATAGCTCCTGATCCTAGGCAGTTAGCTTCGGGTAGGTCCATGACGGAGAGGAGAACTATCAAAGAGAAGAATAAAGATAGAGGTTACTAGCTCAACTAGAGGGGCCAGTTGTAACACCCCAATTTTTAAAAAAATGTTTTGAATGTTCTGTTTGTTGTTTTTTAAGCTTTTGTGTAAAAGGCATTCCGATGTGTTTACTTTATTTTATTATTTTTTTTCTCGTATAAAATACAAATATGTTTCTGCCTAAAATTTTATTTAGTCGTTTTACGTAATTTATTCTTCTTTCTTATTTTATAGACGGTAAAATAAAAGTTTTGTCAATCTACTGTTTTAATTTTTAAGGAGATATACTGACATATAATCATTGTCTTGCCTCTAATTTTATTTGAACATTTTGGATGATTTGCTTCGTTGTGGGGAAAAATAAAAAAATAACCATTACGTCCCGATTTTAACTTGTTTTTAATTTTTCTATATGTTACGATGCTTAATATTATTCTACGTCAACGTGTGATTTTATTTGAACTTTTTGTGCGATTTGCTCCACGGGACAAGAAAATAATATTTTCCGGATCGGAAATCTTGTTTTAATTATTCGGAAGCTGGGATCTTACTAAACCCGATTCTCCGAATGATAATCTTTTTGTTGATCTTTTAATTTTTAGGATTTAACTCATAACAAATAAAATAATTTTGTATTATTATAATATTATTTTATTAGTCAATCTGAAATAAAATGAATAAACGGACCCTAAATATTTTGCGGGACCTACGTTTAGTTAAAGCAGTTAGAGTCTTTTGGGGGATTGTGGTTGGGATGTAGTAACTGTTTTTGTTTGTCTTTGTGTGATTAAGCTTATGTTAAAAATCTTTGTTATTTATATCTTTCGGAAATATCTAGAAGGATGTATCTACTTAGTAGCTTAATTAAGCATCATTAGTAGTAGAACTTTCAAGAACATAGTGACTAGGTTAATGACAATGCAAAAATCAACTAATGAGAGTTAAGCTTGCTAACCAAGTTTTAATCTTGACCTTTGATCCATTCTAAGGCTAGGATGAAGCCAAGCCAATGGACACCTTGCATGGCTTGAAGTCTACGGCCATTTGGCCTTTGGAGGACCAAAAATCATTTCACTCTTCATGCATTTTCTCTCTTCTCTCTCTTCCAAAAACCCTAAACTCCATTGAAGCTTCCTTGAAGCTCTATTCGGCCAAACCATAAACTACACCATCCAATCACTCAAAAATTTATCCAACCAAGTTTTCTAAACCTAAACACAATCCTAAGAACATCTCTAGTTGAGAGTTCTTGCAAAATCCTTCATTTGAGGCTTGGAAACCTACTTGAAAAATTTTACCTAGAAGGTGAAATTTCTTGTTTTCCATTTCTAAACTCTTTTTCAAAGTTCTAAGCCATGATTTCTCCATGGTTTAAGCTCTCTTTTATGGTTAGTAATTTGTAGTTTTGTTTAAGCTTGATAGGTGACTTGGTGGAGTGAAACCGAAACCCTAGGAAAGGTGTGAAGGAGTGTTTGTCTTCATTTAATGTAAGAGGAAGACTAATCTTATCATCCTTGGGTGGTGGTAAGAAGATGGAGATTGATTGTTGTGATTGTAGAATCCATAAGGATTCCTTTGTGTGATTGTTAGTTGCTTATTTGTGTGTTTGTTAGTAGCTTATTTGTGAGTTTGTTAGTAGCTTTCCTATTTGATGTTTGTAATAATTTGTATGAAGTTACATGTCTACAAGCTTTGAATTGCATGTCTACAAGCTTTGATAATTTGTATGTGTTAGAAATGCATGATAATTTATAGGATGTGAATAACATGTCAAGGTTTGCATGAGTGTTCCAAAGAACACACCAATGAGGCTCACGGCAATTAACCAAAAAAAAAAAATAAAGAACCAAAATGTTCTCATCATTTTCTTAAAATGTGATTTAATTAACCTAGGCAAATTAACAAGATATAAAATTGTTTAGATGAAGGAAAATGAATTTAGAAATCAAATGACACAAGTATATATTTTGGCCAACATGCCAAACCAAGTATCCATAATTTCTAAAATCAATTCCAAACCATTTTCAAGTATAAAGATGCAATATATGTTAAAAAGAATTTTTTTAAAATGAGTTTTGAAGAAATAATTTGATTTGAATTAGGTTTAATCAACTAAAACCATTGATTTTACTATTAGAAAGGAAATACAGGAACTTTTAAAAATTTCTAACATATGGCTCATACTGTATTTTGAAGCATGTTAGTGGTTTTCAAAAGGATTAAATTATATTTCGTATCGGTTTGCCAAAGACAAGGAAAGGTCACATGCGGGTTATAGTCGATAGACTTACGAAATATTTCTTTTCATGGTTTAAAAATTAAGTAAACAGAAATTTTTACGGAAAAATTAGAAAATCATTAATATAAGTTTCTAAATAAAATACTTGTCAATTTTTATTAAAAACGGATAAATAAGATAGAAAAGATGTCCAAAAGACAGTATACGGTATGGAAAATATTTTACGTAGTTTAAACGTATTATTTATTATTTCTGTTTATTTAAACAGTAATTTTTAAGGAATTTGGACAATAAAATGATTTAAAAATCTTACGCAATTGAGAAAACGTATTAAAAACTCTAAGCGATTTAAAAAACAGAAAAATAAATTTACGCGATTTAAAAACGTTTGTAAAAACAACGAGATTGTGAAAACGCGATAAAATTTCTACGCGATTGACCAAAATGGTATTTTCTGTATTTTTCTACTATCGGGCTATGAGGTGAACCCGTACAGGCTTTGGAACAGTATTTGTCCGGTGGGACTTATCTTTGTTTGTATCTTTTTTATCTTTGAGGATATTTTTTTAATGAGGGTATTTTGATAATTTCTTATTTTTGGATCATATATTGAGTTTATGCCAATTTTTGGTGGATTGGTTGCTAGAGGTGAATCACAACGCGTGTTGTCGATGCGATAAACGTAGTGTGGTTCATTGTCTTTATGAACTTGGAGACGTTAGTGTCACGGGATCCCATATATGGATGATCGGTCCTCCATTTTTCCTAAAGCCGTGGTAACCGATAGACACTAATTGGACTCGACACACAATATATTTAATCGAGATTTTGTAAAGTCTAATAGTACATTGCAATGTAACTTTGTAGTGACACGTGACGTTTGACAAATGCAAAAGTGCTACACCACACCATGTGTTGTTGGGCTATAGGCAAAAAGAGACAACGTGAGACCATGAGAATAGTTGGTTGGGCGTAAGTTTAAAGGGTACTAATGGACTTTACGAGTCATTCTCTCTAACGATATCTCACTTTAGTATGTGTTTAGCTCCATGGAGTAGGATCGTGTCATATTGCATATGGTTATATCTTGGACATTATTTTATTTATCTGGTTATTTTTATCTGGTTATTATTATGATAAATTGTCTATTTCTTATTTTATTTTATCTTTAAAAACGTGATATTATTCTATCTGTGATATTATTTTATCTCGTGATACTATTTTATCTTTATTTGTGATATTATGTATTGTTGTGACATTTAAATCTTTACACTATCCTATTATTAATTAACTTGTTATAGCTTTTCATATTGCATGAACCGTATATCCGTTGTTTGTCGTTTTCTTATTTACCATGTTTGTGATGATTTTAGATTGTCTTACCTCTTTATTGTATGTGTTTTCTCAGTATATATTTATTTACGTGGTAAAGAGTTTGAGGAAGAGGAACAGCCTCTTGAGATTTTGTATCCTGAGGAGGAAGAAGAGCAGCAAGCCGAAGATCAGTACGATGACCAAGAACCATCTGATCATCCATATCCATTGGACTGATTTGTTGGGTATGGCGATGCCAGGATTTTTGGGTTTTGTGCAACTTGAGTTTCACGGTGGATCGCTAGCTTGGCATCTACGGGGAGATAGAGACTCAGTGACTTACGTGGGACGGTTGACTGTGTCCCTACGACATGAGTTTGATGGAGAGCCAGTTATGACGACTACTGTGTTTTTGCACTTAGAGTTACCTTTATCTCTTAGGCGTTATTGGGGTGGTGTGTCCACTGAGCCTAGTGAGATAAGTATCGTATCGACTGCGCGGTCTCGTATCCGCCGAGTGTCGAGGCATCCTGGATATTTATCTTCTGAAGATCTTCCTGAGAGTGATCCTTTAGAGGGTTAAATATGTATGATGTGTATTTTGGTGCGTCTTTCGCGTATGTATATATTTACTCTTTCTTGTTTTACGTTTCTTGTTTCTTTTTAAATATTTGTAGTTGTAGTTGTAAATTATTTGTATAACTTATAACTTGACTATATGTATATTATGAGTGATGTTGTTCTGTTTATTTTATGTTTCCTTTTTGCGTTATTTTATCTAATAATATTCTTTTAACATGAATTATTTTACAACCCGTATTAGTACGTAACAAATGTTTTACAACTTGGGTAGATTTTATTTATCTTTCTTTTATTTTCTTTATATATGTGACATTCCCACAAGGGTGTTACACCAGTAGCCCAGGTCGCTCAGTGTCAACTGGTAATGATAGGATGTAGTTGATAGAAGGACGTGGTAATGGGTCCACTCGACAACCAAGTAGCCTATGCAAAGGTGGTACACCTGGAAGGAGGAAATTGAATCAAGCAAAGGAAAATATTAGTTCAAAGAAACAAGTGAAAGAAAAGGCAACAGGTGAGGGGCGTAAGGAAGGGTGGTCGAAGGGGGATACTAAAAGGAATCTACAAGAGTTCTTAGATGGCATAGAAGAAATGGAGATGGATGAGAATCAGGTAGCTTTAAAAGCACGAAAGCTTGATGAAGAGATTGTGGGGATGACATCTTCTTTAACAGTGAGATCTGCGATGCAACTTCCCCGAGACCCATGAAAATACTCACTTGGAATTGTCATGGTCTCGGGAATCCACAAGCAATTCCAGCTTTATGCCTCTAGGTGAGGCAAGAAAAACTCGATGTTCTATGCTTGATAGAGACAAAACTTTCAAGCTCAAAATTCAGCAATTTAAAGCAGAAATTGGGCTACAACTGTGGTCTTGGTGTTAGCAATGATGGTAGAAAAAGAGGTTTAGGGATGTTGTGGAAGAGTAAAATTGATCTCACAACTAAATCTTATGGCAGTCATTTTATGGATTATTCATAGAGGAGCGAAGGAGGGGAGGAGGAGTGGAGGTATACATTGTTCTATGGAGAACCTGTGGTATATGAAAGATTCAGATCATGGCGGCTCATGAAAGAACTTAAACATGATTCTAAGCTCCATGGATCTTAGGAGGGGATTTTAATGAGATTCTTAATGGTTATGAGAAAACAGGAGATTCAAGGTCTAAGAGATAGATAGAAGCCTTTTGAGAAGCCATTGATTATTGTGGACTACATGATTTGTGTTTTACGGACTATAGGTTTACTTGGACTAATTGTAGAAGTGGAGACCAAAATAAATAGGTGAGACTGGGTAGATTCTTAGCAAACTCAGCTTGGATTAACTTATGGAGAAAAACCTAGGTATTTCACCTCTCCTCTACCCATTCCGACCATAGCCCCATCTTGCTTGATAATGATGGTGGCAAACTTTTTGATTTGGAAGAAAAGAGACAGAGACTTTTCAATTTGAAAAAATAGGGATTTCCCATGAGGATTGTGCTAAAATTATTTCTAATGGCTGGATGGATTTTCGATTTGAAAAAATGTGGATTTCTCATGAGATCTTTTAGGATTAGAATAAAAAATAGTTTGGCAATGTCAATAAGCAAATAAAGGAGCGCTAGGAAGAGATTAAGATGATTAGCAGCAGTGACAACATAATTCGACTTAAATCATTGAAACATGAACTTAATGAGATTTTAAATAGAGAAGAGATTATGTGGAGGCAGAGATCAAGGGTACGGTGGATGAAAGAAGGTGATTAGAATACAAATTTTTAATGTTATGGTGGATGAAAGAAGGTGATTAGAATACAAATTTTTTCATGGGAGAGCTTCAACAAGACAAGCAAAAAATAAAATTTCTAGAATTCAGGATGACAAAGGAAATTAGCATTCAAGTTTTGAAGATGTGGAATTGGTTTCTAGGAATTATTTCCAAAATTTATTCACAACAGGTAATCCATTTAGAATTGAAGAAGCATTGTTAGGGGTAAGTGGAAGGGTCACTGATGAGATGAACGATTTCTTGTCTATGCCATTCACATCATTGGAGGTTAAGGAGGATATTTTCCAAATGGGTGCCACAAAATCACCAGGTCCTGACGATATGTTTGCTTTATTTTTTCAAAAAAATTGGAATATTGTTGAATATTATGTTACACAATCTGTGTCAAACTTTCTCAATAATGGGGACTTCATTGATTAAATTAATCAAATGTTCATTGTTCTAATTCCAAAGATTCAATCAGCTCAGAGTATGAAACAATTTAGGCCTATCTCTTTGTGTAATGTACTCTATAAGATTATTAGCAAAGACTTGGCTAACAAGTTGAAAGTCATTTTGTCTTCTGTTATATTAGATTCTCAAAGAGCTTTTGTGCAGAATCGCCATATTACGAATAATGTCCTAATCACCTACGAGCTAGTACATGCTCTAAGAAGTAAGAGATTTGGTAGTGAAGGTTTTCTGGCTATGAAACTTGATATGAGTAAGCCTATGACAGAGTTGAATGGCCTTTTTTAGAAGCAATAATAAGGAGGCTGAATTTTGGAAATGGATGGATATCTAGAATTATGCAATGTGGGACAACAATCTCATTTTTAAGTGTTGATTAATGAGTTCCCCGGGGCTACTTACAAACCTCAGAGAAGGCTTAGACAAGGAGGCCCTTTGTCACCATACTTATTTGTTCTCTGTGTTGAAGGTTTGTCCTCTCTTATTTATAAAGCTGAACAAATGCATATGTTTTCGGGGTTAAGAATTTGCCGGGCTGCTCCTATGGTATCTCATTTATTTTTCGCAAATGATAGCCTCATTTTCTCTAAAGCTACAATGGATGATTGCAGTTCAATTATGGACATTCTAGATTTATATGGTGAAGCATTGGGTCAAGTAGTGAATTTTGATAAGTCAACTCTGCTATTTAGTCCTAATGTTGTGCATGATTTAAGATCCCAGATCCTACAGTGCTGTCAAATCCAAACTGTAGTTTTCTAAAAAAAGTACCTTAGTTTGCCTACCATGATTAGAAGATCTAAAAATCATTGTCTGCAATCTTTAAAGGATCAGATTTGGAAGTGGTTGAAGGGGTGGAAGGAGAAAAATCTTTCAAATAGAGGTAAGGAAATTCTTATCAAAGCAGTGGTGCAAGCCATCCCTACTTATTTGATGTCATGTTTTAAAATTCCTATGTCTCTATGTAAAGAGTTAGAGCATATGATGTGTAAATTTTGGTGGGGAAACCAGTCAGATGATCGCAAAATTCATTGGATAGGATGGGAAAAGTTGTGTTGGCCTAAGAATGCAGGCGGATGGGTTTCAGAGATCTTCATTCATTCAATCTTGCTATGCTGGCCAAGCAAGGTTGGAAACTTCTCCATGATTCATATTCCTTCGTGGCTAGAGTGTTGAGGGCCCAATACTAACCAATAGGGAATTTTTTAGATGCACATCTCGGTGCTAACCCATCATTTACTTGGAGTAGCTTGATTGAGGGAAGGAAAATTTTGGAGCAAGGTATTATTTGGAGAGTTGGTGATGACTTCAAAATTGATATTTGTGATGATCCTAGGATTCTTGGAGTCCCAAACTTCAAAATTTAGGATCCACTTCTCATCCCTATTCAACTGTAACGGGTAGACCAATTACTGAATAATGAATCTAGAGAATGGAACCTAGATCTTATTTTATCCAGCTTTTCACAAAGAGATGCATGAGATATCTTGGCATTACCATTCAGTCGCATGCATCACCATGATAGTCCATTATGGTCTTTGGAAAATCGAGGATCATTCATAGTAAAAAGTGCATACAAATTTGCTTGGAGTAAAGTGATTCGAGATAAAGCTGATAGGAATATCCACGGGTTCGAGATCTATCATAGATTGGCAGCAGTTGACACTAGGTGGAAAAGGGTATGCAAACTTGATCTACAATAAAAAGTGAGAGTCTTTTTATGAGGAGTTCTTAAAAGATGCATCCCAACAAGAGATAAGCTTCTTTCAAAAGGAGTCGATGTGGAGGGAGGTTGTTACCTTTGTGGGCATAGGGAGGAGACACTGCTGCTTGTTTTTCATACAATGCCCTTTTACTGGAAATGCCTTATATGAAGCTGATCAAGCTATCCTGTTTAATCTTGATATCAGTGTCATTCATTGGGAAAAGTTAGTGTTTGATGCCTTGGAGGGATTGACGTTGAAGCAGTGGAAGACTATTACTACTATATGATACCATATTTGGTGGAGTAGGAATTTAATTTGGCAGGGTAAACCCATGAAATCCTCATGTGAAGTGGCTTAAGAAGTGTTGTTAAGTATGAGAATTATTAGCAAATATATTCCAAATCAGCATCAGGTGCTAAATGCAAGGCATAATCAGACCATTTGGCAGAGACCAAGTACATACATTTACAAAAGTGAATGTAGACGTTGCAATCTCTATGGAGGACAATATACTGGGGATTGGCATTGTTATCAGGGACTTCTAGGGTCAATGTATGGCAAGTAAGGCACATTCCATTCCTGGTTGTGTAGACCCCCCATCGTGGGGAATTGATAGTTGTTGGGAATTACAAGAACAAAAGCACAATGGAAAGAAGAATTCCCACCAAGGATCCATGCGAAAAAGTGGCCATGATTCGTGATTTTTCGAGTTTACCTCTTGAATCCAGATAAAAAAAGATCAATGCAAATCACCAGCACCGCAACAACAATGGTGACTCTACGTTATCCATATGAACAGACTCACAAATGTCCAACGTCTGTAATCTTGGAGTCTCATGTCTCTAGTACAGTGCTAGCTGCGAAGAGAAGAGAAACATGTTACTTTCTTACTCACTATTTTTGTTAGGGTGCGGCTAAGGTTTGTGATGTCATATTTTGACAACCCCTTAGCAGTGTTATTTATAATAGTGACTGCCTTGTGCGAGTGAGAGCAGCAGCAAGGCTAGCTGGGCTACCTTGGACTCATCTATTATGAGTCTGACCCACGATAAAATCCCAGTCTAACTTAGATTCTCATTGCTCCAATTCAGTATGTTCTATGTGTATGAGCTTGCAGGTTCTCATAATGTTGGTAGTAATATTAAAATCCTATTTTAATATTACAAGCAGTGAACGGTATCTAGCAACACATCGCTGTTACCCAAGTAATGAGAATATCAGTAATTTGAGATAACATTTTCGTGATCAATGTTTTTGGGTAGTTTAGTCCCTTTGTCAATATATCTAGATTGAATACAAGGTATAAAATGTGTCACCCTTGTATAGTTCAATCTTCTATTTCCTGATACTGATGTGTGAATAAAATACACACATCTTGTGCTTAATTTGTAGGGGATTTAGGCGTGCTTTGATTGATTTATGTTGGAATTTATGCCACATTTAATCTTATTATCCTTAGTATCTTATGATTGGTCTTTCTCTATGTTTTTAGGTTCAAAAAAGGTGTTTGACATGGCTCTATGAAGCTTCAGGTGGATTCATTGCAATAAAGTTGAACTCAGAATTTATATGACTAAGATTTGTAGAGTTTTTAACCTTTTCACAATAAAATGAGCATAACTTGAGCTACGAAAGTCAAAACGAGGTGATTCCGGTGACATTGGAAAGCTGAGACAAAATCCTTCAACTTTAATGAAGATCATTTATCCAAAATCTAACCTCTGAGCGATTGAGGAGTTAGACACGACCGTATCTAACTTGGAAAATGCTTATGTCAAGCTCACACGGCCTTGTCTAACTTCAATGAAGCTTCTGTGTGGGAGACACAACCACATCTCTTGAACACATGGTCGTGTCTCTTCTTACGATGCAAATTACGCTATTTTTCATGCTCACACAGCCGTGTGAGGTAGATGATCACATATTTTATACATTAATAAACCCTCATTTTTAGTCATTTACACTCTCCATGTACTTAATTGATTAAGCCTAGTTATGTTTTGTAAGTTTGGACTCAAATTGGACTTAATTGATTTTTTCAGCACTATTTTGGTCTTACGCTATTTCTGTATTTTGGCCATATCTTGAGTTCTAAATGTCTGATAATTATGACTTTTACCTTGTAGGAAAGATAAGAGAGAGCTCTACAACTTTGATGATCAAAGTCTCAATCAGACATCTAGTGGAGCTAATTGGGCTTGGAAGACAGAACACGAGTTTTGTGTCTAAAACCTGAACAGTGTACAGTAATCAAAACATAATTCGAGTTTGGGATTATAAAATGGGCTGAAAATTTGGAATCTGAAAGTTAAGACCCATATCTACAACTTTTATGTTGAACACAAAACTTGATTCGAGCTCCTTGATGGTGATATTGGGTCTGAAAGTCAAAATAGAGGTGCTGAAACTGGGCCTGAACAGTGTGTAGTAATTAGGTCATATCTTGGGCTGTAGGACGAATTTTTGGGTGATTCTAGAGCCATTGGAAAGCTTAGACAATTTCCTAGAACTTTCATGAAGACCACTTAGCTCAGAAATGACGAAATCAATGACTTAAGCAATGAATGATTTCGGAGACAAGAAATCTCAATGATTTTTCACTCTTATCTTCACCATTTGGCATTTTTCACTCATTCATCCACTCATCCACCCACTCCTAATCAACCCCATTGTCATTTTGTATCCCTAATCATCTATAAAAGGCACCATTGGCTGACCATTTGGAGGAGGGGGTGTTAGGCTTAGTTTGTTACAAGTTGTGGTTATGCTTGTTTCTTGTTTTACTTTGTTGTAATTTTCTCTTGTTCTAAAGTGAAGCTATGTTCATCTTTCTCTTCTTCTCCCTTTCTTTCTTCTTATCCATGAGTAACTAAATCGTTATCTTGCTTGGGTGAAAGAGTGAAGCTCTTGGTAATGAAATAAGGTTAGATTATTTTATTTCTTGTGCTTAAATGATATATTATTAAATGAACATTATATGTGTTGTATTTTGTTTCCAATCAATTTAGAAACCTTCTTTGTTAATGGAGATCTTGATTTATTGTAGACAATAGGATTAGCACAGTAAATGCTTGAACTCATTTACAAATGTTGGTAGATAATTAAAGGAATCATAATATGATTACATATATAATTGAACTTTGAATGTTATATTTTCCGATTGGAACCTCCGTTGTGTGTGAATTTCAATTGAGTTAAAAAGAGAAATAATCTTACCTTTAATTTATTACCAAGAATGGATCTCCTAACCCAAGCAAGACCTTAAATTCATTTGTGAACTTGTTTTATTACTTTTGGTGTTGTGACAAACCCTCTTCTTACCTCAATTAATTTTTCTTCATCAATTCCCTGTGGATCAACCTCGGACTCCCAAGAAATTTACTACTCGAGACAACCTACACTTGGGTTTGCATCCTTAAATCCCGCAGTCAAGTTTTTGGCATCGTTGCCGGAGACTTGATTTGAAGTTTTAATTTGTTGAGGTTTGTTTTCTTTAATAAAATCTATTCTCTCTTCTCCCTCACCGGAGCAAAAGATCGGCTTGCCGATCCTTCGATTTTTTTAATAACTCTCTAACTTTCTAACTATCTAACTTACTAACCTACTAACTTACTAACATACTAACTTTCTAACTTTTATATTTATGTCATTTTATTTTTGCTTTTTAATTTTTTTTTTTTTTTTTTTTTGTCATTTTTTCGTCGTCAAGGGGGTAACTCTCCCTTTTATTTTACGCACACTAACTTAGTAGGGGAAACTCTCCCTTTTACTTTTCTCGTTATTTATTTTTCCGCAATCTAACTTATTGAAATAATATTTCTTCTTCTCTTCTCTTTCGCTCTGTGGGGCTCTGTCACTCTCCGATTTTCATATTTAAATTTACTTTCTCATGCACTTTATTTTTTTTTCGTATTTTAATTTTTCGCACTTTATTTTTATTTTTATTTTTGGGTGGTTGGTTTATTACCCCATCCCTGTTAATATTTAATGGTGGGTTATACCGCTAGCTTGTACATTATTTTTTGTTTATTTATTTTTAGTTATTTATGTATTTATCCTTAATTGGTATTGTGATTTAAATTCTGATCGTTTAGTTAAAATTAACCCTGGTACTTTATATATTGATTTGTTTGAATCACAATCACACACAATTGGCACAATGGCTAACAATGAAAGTGTACATGATGAACATGAAAATCAACCGTTGCGAACCATGCGTGAATATTTGCAACCACCTCGAAGTTCTAGTCCACCATGTTTTATCTTTCCACTCAATGCCAATAATTTTAGATTTAAACCAGGTATGATTTCTTTACTTCCTAATTTTCATGGTTTAGAATCTGAAAGTCCATATTTACATCTAAAAGAATTTGAAGAAGTATATATTGCCTTCAATGATCAAAATTGCACTGAAGAGATTGTTAAGCTTAAATTGTTTCCTTTTTCTTTAAAAGATAAAGCAAAATCTTGGCTTAACACTTTGAATCCAAGATCAATTGGCACATGGCAAGAAATGCAAGGTGAGTTCTTAAAGAAATTTTTTCCAACACATAAAACCAATGCTATGAAAAGACAAATCCAAAATTTTTTTCAAAATTCAAATGAAGCATATTTTCAATGTTGTGAACGATTTAAAGATTTGTTAAATTCTTGTCCACATCATGGTTTTGAAAAATGGCGTACTATAAGCTTCTTTTATGAAGGTTTAACTCCTGAAACTAAACAATTTGTGGAAACAATGTGCAATGGTGAGTTTCTTGATAAAGAACCTGATGAAGCTTTAGACTATTTGAACCAGTTGGCTGAAAATTCTCAATCTTGGCATAGTACTAATATTTCTGAAAATTCAATTAGATCTAAACTTGTAAGTGCTAATAAAGGAAAATATCACCTTAATCAAGAGGAAGATCTAAATGCTAGATTTGCCAGTTTGGCTAGAAAAGTTGAAGCCATGGAATTAAGAAAAGCAAAAGAAATTAAATCTGTGCAAAATGAAGAAATTTGTGGCATTTGTGATGATTTAGGACACTCAACACATGAATGTCCTAAGATACCTGTTTTTAAAGAAGTTGTACATGGGCAGGTAAATGCAATGAATAATTTTAACAAGCCATTTACTTCTTCTTTTTCAGATACATACAATCCGGGATGAAGAAATCACCCGAATTTTAGGTGGAAGAACAATAATCAGTCATAATTCGTGCAACCACCACCTCCTCAGGCACAACAAGACTCTCAAAATTCTCAAGGATATGCACCTTATGTCCCACCATATAGGAAAAATCTTGAAGAAACACTGCATGCATTCATAGAAAAGCAAGAGACCATTAATAAACAAAAAATCAAACCATGATTGACATAAAAGAAACTCTTGCCAAACTTACTTCTGCTCTCATCATTCATGAGAAAGGAAAATTTCCTTCTCAACCTCAACCAAATCCCAAGGGTCAAGACAGATCTAAATGAGGGGAGTTCAGAAAACCAACAAATGGACCAAGTCCAACAAGGATAACTCTTAGGAGTGGAAAGGTTGTTGAAAAACAAATCCTCGAATCTTGTGAGAAAGAAGATGAGCCAATTCCCCAGAAAATGAAGAAGTTGACCAAAAAGAGACTAAACTCTTGCCTTCATCCCCATTTCCTCAAGCATTGAAAAATCCAAAGAAATTGGACCATAACACTGAATTTTTGAAGTTTTGAAACAAGTGAAAATTAATATTCCTCTCATTAGATGCTATCAAACATATTCCTTCTTATGCCAAATATTTGAAGGACTTGTGGTAATCGTTAAAAGGAAATTAAATGTGAAAAAGAAAGCATTTTTGGCAGAATAGGTAAGCTCCATTCTTCAAAATAATAATGCGTTGAAATATAAAGACCCTGGTTGTCCTACAGTTTCATGCATTATTGGAGAACATAAAATTGAAAAAGCTTTACTTGATCTTAGTGCTAGTGTCAATTTGCATCCATATTCAGTTTATCAGCAACTCAACTTGGGTGAGTTAAAACCAACTTCTGTAACTCTTTTACTTGCCGATAGATCAATTAAAATTCCAAGAGGAATAGTAGAAGATGTGTTAGTTCAAGTTGATAAATTCATATATCCTGTGGATTTGATTGTCTTGGATACTGAACCCATGGTTGATAGTTGCAAGTCAATTCCTGTTATCTTAGGCCGTCCATTTTTAGCAACATCAAATACTTTGATAAATTGTAGAAATGGAGTGGTGAAGCTAACATTTGGAAACATGACACTGGATCTCAATGTTTTTAACATGTGCAAGCAACCACAGGAAGTCCTTGATGAAAATAAGGAAGTTGAAGGAATTGAAGCCATTATAGATGATCATCTTCAAAAAGGGAGTTCTTCTGACTCATTAGAAGTTTGTTTAATTAATTCATTTGATTTGCTTGATTGTACAGAGGAAATAGAATACAAAGGAAGAAAGCCAAAATTCGAAGAGCTAAAACCCATGAATGATAATGCTCATGAAGAAGTACCCACACCGGAACTAAACCCATTACCTGCTGGGTTGAAGTACACATTTTTGGGAGAAAAGCAAAGTTTTCATGTGGTAATTTCCTTGTCTCTTACTGAAGAACAAGAAGGAAAGATGTCGCCTCAATGGACACACCAAGATAGAAGGAAATTTCTGACAGAGGTGAAAATTTTTTATTGGGATGACCCATACTTGTTCAAACATTGTCCTGACCAAATTTTTCAGAGATGCGTGCTCGACAGTGAGGTAGGTAGTGTCATTAAATTTTGTCACTCAGAAGCATGTGGAGGTCACTTTTCTTCAAAGAAAATAGGCGCGAAAATCTCGCAGTGCGGATTTTATTGGCCCACTTTATTTAAGGACTGCTATACTTTTTGCAAAAGTTATGAAAATTGTCAAAAGACAAATCCAATAAAATCCACAATCAAGACAATTTTGGGAAAATCTTTTGAAATTGGTCAAAAAGTTCTGCTTTATGATTCTCGCATGCACCTATTCCCTAGAAAATTGAGATCTAGGTGGAGTGGTCCTTTTGTTGTCAAACACGTGTATCCTCATAGGGCCGTAGATATTGTGAATCTTAGGAATGGTAATGTGTTTAAAGTTAATGGACAAAGGCTCAAACCATTTCTGAAAAAACCAAGTTAATGAGTTCTTTGTGTTGCCGGTTAAGTGGCGGATACAGTACTCCATGACTTTCAAGTCAGTTTATTTTTCAGTTTCCCAAAATAACTGAATCCTTCTTCTCCCTTAAAATGAATGCCATTCTTTCAAACCTGAGAAAACATTTTCCTTCTCTCCCTCAAAATGCTCTGAAAAAAATTTACAAAGTTCGATGTGAAAGATTGACACTGTTAATGCAAAGGTATGCCAGAAGATGTACGTTGGATAATTGAAGCAAAGGTCCGACTAGCAGGTGAGTCTTCAATTTCATTTGAATTATACATGCCAAGTCTTGGAAGAAGTTCGTATTCTAAAAGGAGAAGAGCAAAAAGATTACAAGTCTGTTACAAATGTGGACGATGGAATTGTAACAAGCAATGTCGTACTTTGGGGATGGTTTCCGCAAACAGAGAAGATAAAATTTTCTTCATTAAGAATGGACTGAGTAAGGAGTCATTAGATGATATCTTATTGACTCTTGAGACGCATTCTTATGGATTTGTGCATCGTGAAATTCTTAATTTGTGGAATCTCTTCAAGGATGAAGAAAAATGCTACAGTCTTGGGAATCTGACTCTAAAAGACCATGTTTGCCAATTTATAAGAAAATTGGATGGGAAGCTTATCCTCGACTCATAGAAGGCATTTAAGCCGTTACTGGACGTTAAACCAAAGGCAGATGTGAGCCATATCCACAATAATCTGTACATATCATCATCTTCTTCTTCATGTCATCTTTAAAAAAAATTCAAAAAAGAAAAAAAAAAAAAAAAAAAAAAGAAAAAAAAGAAAAAAAATAAAAAAAAAAAAAAAAGAAAAAAAATATTTGAACAAGGGCGATCCGGAAGGAGTACCATGACTTTAATTAGTTGTGGAGCCCCAGCCTTTGGCTGACCCGTCATTGACTCGGGTGGACCTTTGCACGCTGGTCCTTAAAAAAATTCGTGAGTGTCTACTGCACTGGTGACACGCAGTATAAAGATATGCCACTACTGCACTCATGACGCGCAGTATAAAGATACGCCATGAAAGCTGTACATACAGGTATGTCATCATTTGCTATTATATTTCTTTTATCTTTGTATGATTTTGCTATATTTTGGTTTTGGACAGACGATCCTTTGAGCAGGGTCCTTCAGGGGTTTCTAGACTTCTTTACCCTGATGGTTTTTTTGAAGTAAAAAAAAAAAAAGATTATGTGTTCCTTAATTTCAAACTCTTCTGACAACAGCCAACCTACCCTTATAGGTGCAATTATTACTCTTTCCCTTCTTTTTCCTATTTAAACACTCCACTTTCTCCACTTTCCTCCAATTCAGAATCAATCAAAGGGAAGGTGAGAATAGAAATAGAAGGTGTTTCTGTTCGTCAACTTAAAAATATCTGTGTATTTTGTGGATCTAAGTATGGGAAGGGTTTAGAGTTTGTAAACGCAGCTACCACTCTTGGTCGATCACTTGCTGCGAGGAATATTCATCTTGTATATGGGGTAGGTTGTCGTGGGTTAATGAAATTGTATCACTTGCTGCATATATAGGAGGCAATCGTGTTTTAGGTGTCATTCCTGAACCTTTAGCTCAAATGAAACATCACCGGAAAGACAATTGGAGAGGAACTTAAGGTATCATCAATACATGAATGAATGAAGATACCGCTTGAAAACTCGATGCATTCATTGCCTTACCAGTGATTTTGGTACCTTGGAAGAAGTTTTTCAAATTGTCTCTTGGGCCTAATCGAACATCCACCATAAACCCATAGGTTTGTTGAATGTAAATAATTTCTTTGATATATTGTTAATCTTTCTTGACCATGCTGTGGAACAGAAATTTATCACACCTTCGGCAAGACAACTTCTTATCTCTGCTTCCACTATTGATGAGTTGATTGATAAATTACAAGCTTTTGTTCATTAACCTAACCCAGCAATAGCTCAGATAGATTGGTCAGCAGGAAGCAGTGAGGGAAACGGGATGAAAAAGGAGCCAGATTTGACACTTCGTTTATAGCTTTTCTTTTGCTTTTATTTATTGTACTTTATTTTTGTTTAAATTTGTGTTAGATTTCTCCAACAGGTAATATCTTCTATCCTTTACTCATCTATATTTTAACATTGAGGACAATGTTGTAATCTAGTTAGGGGGGAAGGATAGTTGACTACCAAATTTTTTTTCTTTTTTTCTTTTCTTTTTTGGGAAGTATGATATGATTGTCATGGACTTATTAAACTAATGAATGATGGCAGAGTAAGGAGTAATTTTACTTCTGAGACATATCTAAATTGAGAAGTATGTTTAGTGATATGACTATCAGAAACCTATTCTTAGTAAAACCAATTAGTGATGGCAGAGTAAGGAGTAAATTTTGGAAACAATTTATTACTCTTGAGACGCATCTTAGTTGGGGTAGTAATTAATTAGTACTGATTTGTGGGAGTAACAAAGTTTTTGTCTTTTGATTTCCTTTGAAAGATTTAAGCGAATGCACTCTCACATCCTTGGAAGCAATTGAAATTCAGGAATCATAGCATGATTGAATAAATTATCTTCTTTCTTAAATTTCACATGCTTGGTTATGGATGTTGAATTGGTGGATAAAGAATGATAGAAATATGCCTTGTGAGATTTTGAGCCTATTGATGAATAAATTGAATATCTGTACCATTCTCTTCTTTCTTGTGTGATTTTCACTAATGGAATTGTTATTCTAGAACTTGCTTTGATTCTTTTTGAGGCTACATTTTCACATGCATACATTAATATGATTGAGGCATTTTGAAATAGCTACTTTGACCAAATAGTCATCCTTGTATATTTTCCATTGTGTAACCCCTTTGAACTTGTTTGACCATTCCTTGTTTTAAGCTCATTTCATCCTTCAAAAAAAAAAAAAAAAAAAAGAAAAAAGAGAAAAAAAAATGTTTTTACCCAACCTTAGGGAATAAGAGAGCATTGACCTTGTTCTTAAACAAGTGTGGAGGTATGTGTGCAAAATGATCAAAAAAAAAATTTATTGACCACCGTTGCAATCAAAGGATTATCAGAATAAAGGTGGATGCTTGGAAACAACAGGAAGAAAAAGAGAATGTTCAAGTCTAACAACGAATTCAATTCACCAATTTGGGATTGATCTTCAACAAAACATTAGTCAAATATTGGTGATTGTCCTTTATGATGAATGTTCTCAAACATTTTCTCCACTCTAACTGTACCATAATGCTCTTTTATTCTCTTTGGTATTTATCTTTTCATATCCATATTACCCCCTCTCCTTTACCATGACCCCATTACGACCTTGAATAAAGTCCTCTTGATTTTTGAATGCATATGTTTTGAGTAACGGAGAAGTAGAAGATAAGCAAGCTTATGGTAATGCAATTGTTCATGGGTTGAATAGAGTGAAATACTTACCTTTTAAACACTTGAGAGATTGAGAGTGAATTTTGTAAGGATCTATCATTCTTGATTCATTCTTTTCAACTGAAGTTTCCTTGCTTGTTGGTTTGAGATGTGAAGAAATGTTACCTCATTAATGCTTTGATCCCTTGAATTTCTTGTTGCTCTTCTTGCTTCATCAAGTCTTTTAGAGTTTTTAGCTTTTGAGTCGGTGTCATTTTTCTTTGTCTCCTAACTTTGGTCTTATGTGTTTTGCCCAGGAGTGCAAAAAGCTAAGTGTGGAGAAATTTGATGATCACATATTTTATACATTAATAAACCCTCATTTTTAGTCATTTACACTCTCCATGTACTTAATTGATTAAGCCTAGTTATGTTTTGTAAGTTTGGACTCAAATTGGACTTAATTGATTTTTTCAGTACTATTTTGGTCTTACGCTGTTTCTGTATTTCGGTCATATCTTGAGTTCTAAATGTCTGATAATTATGAATTTTACCTTATAGGAAAGATAAGAGAGAGCTCTACAACTTTGATGATCAAAGTCTCAATCAGACATCTAGTGGAGCTAATTGGGCTTGGAAGACAGAACACGAGTTTTGTGTTTAAAACCTGAACAATGTACAGTAATCAGAGCATAATTTGAGTTTGGGCTTATAAAATGGGCTGAAAATTTGGAATATGAATTAAGACCCATATCTACAACTTTCATGTTGAACACAAAACTTGATTCGGGCTCCTTGATGGTGATATTGGGTCTGAAAGTCACAATAGAGGTGTTGAAATTGGGCCTGAACAGTCTGTAGTAATTGGGTCATATCTTGGGCTGTAGAACGAATTTTTGGGTGATTCCAGAGCCATTGGAAAGCTTAGACAATTTCCTAGAACTTCTATGAAGACCACTTGGCTCAGAAATGACGAAATTAATGACTTAAGTAATGAATGATTTCTGAGACAAGAAATCTCAATGATTTTTCACTCTTATCTTCACCATTTGACATTTTTCACTCATTCATCCACTCATCCACCCACTCCTAATCAGCCCCCTTGTCATTTTGTATTCCTAATCCTCTATAAAAGGCACCATTGGCTAACCATTTGGAGGAGGGGGTGTTAGGCTTAGTTTGTTACAAGTTGTGGTTATGCTTGTTTCTTGTTTTACTTTGTTGTAATTTTCTCTTATTCTAAAGTGAAGCTATGTTCATCTTTCTCTTCTTCTCCCTTTCTTTCTTCTTATCCATGAGTAACTAAATCGTTATCTTGCTTGGGTGAAAGAGTGAAGCTCTTGGTAATGAAATAAGGTTAGATTATTTTATTTTTGTGCTTAAATGATATATTATTAAATGAACATTATATGTGTTGTATTTTGTTTCCAATCAATTTAGAAACCTTCTTTGTTAATGGAGATCTTGATTTATTGTAGACAATAAGATTGACACAGTGAATGCTTGAACTCATTTACAAATGTTGGTAGATAATTAAAGGAATCATAATATGATTACATATATAATTGAACTTTGAATGTTATATTTTCCGATTAGAACCTCCGTTGTGTGTGAATTTCAATTGAGTTAAAAAGAGAAATAATCTTACCTTTAATTTATTACCAAGAGTGGATCTCCTAACCCAAGCAAGCCCTTAAATTCATTTGTGAACTTGTTTTATTACTTTTGGTGTTGTGACAAATCCTCTTCTTACCTCAATTAATTTTTCTTCATCAATTCCCTGTGGATCGACCTCAGACTCCCTTGAAATTTACTACTTGAGACAACCTGCACTTGGGTTTGCATCCTTAAATCCTGCAGTCAGAGGTCTCCTGATTCTAAAAACAACAAATTTTCACCTCAAACATTATAAATAGAGGCAAATCCCTGAACCTAAGGGAGGCTTTTTAGCAGAAACCTTGTGACGACAGGTTTTCAGAGGAAGAGGAAAGGATTGAAGGCGAAGGCTTGGAATGCAAAAGCAAGAATAATTGAAGTTCAACAATTGAAGTTCTTTTCTCCATCATCTTCTTCTCCATCTTTTCTTTTTGTTTAAAAATCATGATTATTTCTTTAATCTTTGTTCTTGTTTATGCTATAATTGTCATGAGTGACTAAACCCCTTTTTCTAGGATTATGATGAAACTCTTTATTTCTCTATGATGAATTGTTAATTTGATTCTTTGTTAATGAAAAGTTATTTTTCTTGATTCATTATTGGTATGCTTAATGCTTGTGGTATATTGTGCGTCATATTTACATGATCTTAGGCTTTAGGTGAAAGATCGAAGGATAAAATCTAATTGCTTGATAATCCAAAAATTGAACTTAGGAATTGAGATCTAGACATAAGCTTAAATCTTTCGAGGGGCAAACGATTGTCATAAAATTTAATGAGTTGGAACTTTGATTAATTGTCATGAGAATGAGATTGATGAAGTTTTAACACGTTTTTAGTGTTAAGAAATTGAGCTTTAAATAATTTAGGACAAATCGCCTTTAAGAACATAATTAAACATTAACAAAGATATAATTACAATTTATCATAGAGGGTAGCGAAGTGGATTCTTAATCCTAGGCCTTTAAATCTTTATTGAACCTCATCTTTTCTAGTTTTATTTGTTTACTTTATTACTTTACTTTTCATCTTAATTTTAATTAAGCTTTTATTATTGACTTTACTCGCTTAAATAACCAAAGTCGTTGTAAGAGTTAGTAATCAATCGATCCTCGTAGGAACTATCTTTATTTTACTACTTGTACGATCCATGCGTTTGCGAAAAGTCCACAATAAAGTTTTTGATACTCGAGTAGACTTAATAATAACAAATGAGATCAATATCTCATATTGACTCCTTTGAGCATGGTCATGCATTTCATAGTCTCACTTAAACATGGGGCTCGAAGATATCATTCTTGTTATGTAGGAGAGACAAATCTCATTTAGGTCATTCACATCTCTTTGTATGATTCGCGGTATGTCCAATAACTAACTTTATAATCACCTTATTACAGATGATATTTGATGGCATTAAAACATACAACTCCTCATATAGAAATCGTAGTGATTTCAGGTCAAAGAACCACATATATCATTGTCACTTTGAGAATCGCTTATGACACTCATGTAACGATCCATGCAGCGTTCTCATGGTGGGTTAGTCTAATACATCATTATTTTAATATGTACCCATGTGAAGACTTGATATCTCATATCCATGACCCGTGAGATGTGACCACCAGTCTACGCATATACTAGTCTCAATCCATTATTGTTGTCCTAATTAACAATAATGATTGACTAAGGACATTTAAGAATAGTGTTATGATTCTATCTAATAGGATCTCATGATTAAGTCATCAACTTGATGTCCTATGGCATTAAACTTATTATTCTAAGGACTTTATTATGTTAATTATAAATAATACAATAAATGAAATACCTCATGTATTAAATAAATAACATAATACAATGTAAGCAAGTATAGTAAAAAAAAAAAAATTGGTCTCTAAGGCATACACAAAAAATATCTGCTAGAGAAGGCCTTCTATTTGCATGGGAGGCGATGTTTTAGAAGATTATTTTGGAAGGTGATGTATCAAATGTATATTCTTGCATCTTGAAGGATTGTGAGGATTTCTCTTATAATAGATCTATCATCAAAGGCATCTTTCTTTATGCTTCATGGATTTATGATTTTAATAATAATGTTGTACCTCGTGATTGTAATAGGATGGTGCCCTTGCTCATGTTGGGAGATTAGGAAATACCACTCTATGACTTAAAGATCTCCCACCTTTTATTTCATCTTTGCTATTAGTGGATGTCGGTAGCTAATAAAATTGAGGTTCATATAAAAAAATATAAAATAATAGTGTGACAAAATAATCTATATAATTATCAAATGTTAATTGATCTAATCTATATAACTTGGTAAACAAGGTCTACTTCCAATAAATCAAAATCCAGAATTAATGAATTTTGTAGATATCACGTTGGAGATGCTATGTATTGCAGCCAAGCCATGTAGAAGCATTTATTGGCTAGACTAACAAACAGTTTTCAATGAAGAAGTACAATTAGGGTGACAAATAGATATATTAATTTAATTTTAGATTAAATCATAATAAATAGATTTAAAATAAATTATTAATTTATTTATTATAAAATATTTAATATTATCTAATCCATCTATAATTTAATTTAATGGATGAATATTTAATCTATTTATTAATTTATTTTAATAAATTAAATAGATAATTATTTAACTCACTCATTTTAAAAAATCTATCTCTAAAAATTTTCATTCTCTCTAAAAATTTTCTCTCTAAAAATTTTCATTCTCTCTAAAAAATATTTCTCTCTAAAAATTTTATTCTCTCCCTAAAAATATTTCTTTCTAAAAAAGTTTTTTAAATTTTTTTCCATTTGACACTAGACTTTTGAAACTCAACAATGCTACATAGACTTTTGGATTTTACTAAAAATAAAAGTGTTGAACCAAAAAAAAAAAAGTTGAAAAATGAAAATGTTATGTTATTTGAACTAAAAAAAAAAAAATAAATATATATTAAATATCCATCAAATTAATTTTTAATTGAATATTCATTGAATATCTAATATATATTTTAATTAAATTATTAATTATTCATAATTAAATTTAATTTATTAATTTTAATAATAATATATTATTTAATTAAATAAATTTAATTAATTTTAATATAAATAAATTAAATAAATTAAATATTAAATATTAATTTTTATTACACGCCCTAAGAAGAATCATCAAGTTCTGAAGTTAATGGTCATAACGTGTGCTGTATCAATCCACATCTTGTAATGCGTAGCTTTCCTATTATTATGCCAAATTCACTTAGTCTGCTAGGCATACGCAGATTGCATTGCAGAAGAAATAAACTACCCCTGTTTTTAAATATTTTTTCATTAACAGAATAAAACAAAATAAATAAAAATGAATCAAAAAAAAATAAATAAAATAAAACATAATTTTTTTTTCTTTATTTGAAAAATTTATTACAACAAAAAACATATATTCTTCTCATTCTACCTTAATTTTTTTAAAAAATATTAGACATTTGAGAAGAAGATGAGAGAAATAATTCTCTATGTGTTCTATTCCGCTCCTATGCATTTTAAAACTTTCAAATACAAAAACTTATTTCTATTCCCCCATTTCTTTTTCGTTCCTCTTGTTATCTATCATCCAATGCAGAATTAAATCCCATGCAAATCCATAAACCCGAAACGGTGGCAGATAGGCACCAATCAAACCTCAGTCTAACGAGCAGTTCAACAAGAACTAAGATCAAAATATTAAATCAGAAATACAAGTTATCTCGTCAGAAAGCCGAAAGAAAAACCACAATAAATCCTTCTACCAGATTAACATAATATTGATAATCTGAAGCATTGAAACACGAAAGACCTCATTAAAAGACAAATCGAAGACTACAGCATCTTCCATCGCATTCATCAAGCTTGTCAAGTTAATCACCTAGGATAGCCAGGGCTTCGACTTACGCTCCTGCTGTAACTCCTGCAATGACTGCGGCTTCTTGATCCATAAGGTGATCTGGAGTATGATCGCTCCCTATACCTTCTGTCTCTTGGTGAGATGGACCTGAATTATAATGGTGACTTTTCTAAGACAGCAAACACTGCAAATCCTATAAATCACAAATAAAGAATAAATTAAACAAGAACCTTAGGTAATAACAAACCTGGAATAACGCCTTCGTCTTGGAGAAGGCGAATAATCTGGACTAGGTGAATAGGTTCGTGCATAGAGTGGCGAATGAGAATGACGAAGTGGAGATCGCCTATAATCATATGACCGATCCCTAGAGATAGATTGAATACAAAAATACTTCAAACATGAGAATAAAATAACAAAAACCAATTTCAAAATAACATGACATTATATGACTCCATTACTGATAAATGTTAACTCAGACCATGTTACAAACAACCAAACACGTTTATCCTTACCTACGCCGTTCTCTAGCTCTCATTTCTGCAGGTTTCTTTCTGTTTTCCTCAGCAAACACCACAGTTAATTCACGACCAAGTAGAATTTGACCATCCATATGATATTTTGCATCTGCGGCATCAGCTGGATCCACATATTGAACAAACCCAAAACCACGTGGCTCCCTATACGATAAAAATCAAAAGTGTCAGACACACCATATGCATGGTGCAATATAAACACACCTGCATACCAAAGGTGGGTTGATTGCAGATATCCACAAATATGATCCTGACTCCAAACTATCATAAGTCATACTCTCAACACTCCATAGAATTCAAGAATAAACACCATGGGATGCTAACCTTGTCGAAGCCAAAGTATTAATTGAGATGAAAATCTTCCAGACTTGTTCTTCTTCACAATGAATTCAAACTCAACCTTCTGAACCTTCAAGTACACTAACATCACCTTGAACAGAACTCTTATTACCTGATTGGTGTCTTCAACACTGACATTCTTATTACTTCTTTCTTGTCTTCAACACAGTACTCTTATTACTTCATTCGTGTCTTCAACTCTTTCAATAACACAAACAAATTCCCACAAAATGATTGGAGTATTAATTATTATTGAGAAAGAAGTGGCAAAACTAAACAGTCGGTAAAAAGCCACCTCAAAAATTTACGAAATCCCGAATAAGGAAATAACTTAATACACTTAAAAAATTCAAAATGGTTAAATAAATATCAGGACTCAAGCATTTTTATAGAGGGGAAGGGCGGCCTGGGATCTTACAAAAATTAAGCACCTATATTTCAGTCCACAAAAACACACTTACCCAGTATAATAATCTCGAGGCAGGTACACGTCCTTGAGAGGACCAAAGTGGCCAAATGGGCCCCGAAGATCTTCTGGCCTGCAATATTACAGTAAAAATCTAAATCTAAATTGGTTCACTAAATGCAATGCAAGAAGCAACAACACTGCTCCTACACTCTCACTCCTTTTAATAGGAAAATGTTCATCTTACACCCATTTTCTTATACACCACTTTTAACACCTTTTTTTTTTGGTTAATCGTGTATTGGTTGGTTAACGGAAATTATGTAAAAAGTGGTTGGAACTTGGATTTACTTATTAACCAACCAATACACATGATTAACCAAGTGTAAAAAGTGGTGTTTGAAAAATGATGTAAGAATATAGGTGTTGCTTTTAATAATACATGTAAAAAGTGGTTGGAACTTGGATTTACTTATTAACCAACCAATACACATGATTAATCAAGTGTAAAAAGTGGTGTTTGAAAAATGATGTAAGAATATAGGGGTTGCTTTTAATAATACCTATGCTGAAAGAAACATATAAGGAAAAACGGAAAGTTCATAACACCATAGCATTGCAACAAGCACTGTGAATTGCATAACCACTGGAAAGCTAAAAATCCATTAGCCATATAAGATCAAACATACCTGCAATCTCTGTGGAGGTTCCGAACCAGAAGACTTGATGGCAAATCCCTACCACGGCCTCCGTAGCGACCCCTAGGGCTAGGGCTGCGCCGTCTTCGGCTGTAACGCCTGGGAGGTGAGGGACTGTAACTGTAGCTTCTACCCCTCATGTTGTTATACCTATCACCACACAAACGAAAATATCAAAACACATTGAAACCTAAACAGGGAGAGCATCCACATCGTTGTCAAAACAAACGAATTCCCAACCCTACAACAGCAATTTCAATACAAATGAAACTCTAATCCAACAGCAATTTCAAAACAACGGAAAATCAACCCAGTACAACAACAGTTTTTAAAACGAAGGAAACTAATCATAAAATTTATGATCGATTCACCTTCCGATGATGAATATAAAGATAGTATCAGAAGAAGATCGGAGATGAGAGATGGGAACTTACCTGCTTCACAATTCGCGATACGCACCCTCGTCCCTCTATTACCAACGAGGAGAAAAGCTTTGATTCTTAATCGCAAATCGTATATCGTAAATTCGTAAATATTTGTAAGTTGTAACCTCACTCTTCTATAGTCGAGAAACTTCTCTCTTGGTAGGCCCTGCTTTGCTACATGCGGTCTCATGGATTCCTGTGAGGGTCTTCAATGATCACACTTGATATGAAGCCACGTCATCGTAGTAAATCAACATCAACGGTCAGGGCCCAGGGCTTACTTAAATTCATTAGCTGGGCTTGGGATTGGGCTTTCTGTGTTGTTTAAACAGTTTTTTGCAACTGGACCATTTAAAGGTTAGGGTCTGCAAGATTTTTGGATCTGGACCATTTAAAGGTTAGGGTCTGCAAGATTTTTGGATCTGGACCATGTAAAGATTTTTGCATTATCGGGCCCACAAAATTACAATCTGGGCCCATTATCACTTGGTTCTTAACTTCTTATTCTTCTTCCCAACCTAGGCTAAAAACCCTTCTAAACCCTGCTTCCCCGTTCCACCACCTCCTCAGGCTTCAAGCGAAACGTAAGCTTCTACTCTACTAGAACGGAACAGGGCTAAGAAACAGAGACATGGCACCGCATTCTAAAAAATCGCAGAAGAAGAAGAATTCTGGGGACAAGCCAAAATTTGATAAATCCTCTAAGAAAATCTTCAAACCCAAGAGGGAACAAAACAACGCCACTGCTAAGTCAGAAGCACTCACTTTGCTGCTCGAAGACGAAGTTCCCGATTTTCCCCGAGGTTGCAATCCTTCTCTCATTTTTTTTTTTCTGATTTTTTTTCCTGAATCCTTATTTTCTAATTTTAAATTTACATTTGCATTTGGGATTGAATGTGAACTTGTTTTCTTTTAGGTGGAGAGATTTCTGTGAAGCGAAGGAATGTGGGAGAAGATTACGAGGAGTTTGGGGGCGAGGACTTGAGAAAGAAGCAGAAGAAGAAGAAGGGGAAAAATTTGTCGAGAAAGAGTAATGAACCTGAAGATGATTGGGGCTTGCTTTCCAGTGATGGTATCACCGGAAAACTACCAAGACGTGTGAATAAAATTACTCTCAAGGTAGCGCATGCTGCAATTTGTAGAATGAAGGATATCTAATGATTATTTATGTCTTTAATTTTGACAGTAATCCAAATGTTAATGGTTATTTTAATTTTAGCATGTTTTATGTTAAGTATCATGAATGATTTGTTCTGCTTTGTAGAGCGAAAATTTACAATGTAATTCCTAAAAAGGAACTTATTTCAAGGGGACTTGAATGGTATATAGGATCAGTATGAATCACAACATGTATAGAACTCGGAAATTTTGAGTTTGTATATTTGTGTGATAAGGAATTAAATTCATTTGAACTGTTAAAAGAATATTGTTGTTTTATATTCAACAGTTACATTGAACTTTACAATCAAAATGTTCAAATTGAGCTTTATAATATGCTGAGTCTTCCATCATTCCATGGGCCTTTTTTTTTTGTCTGTGTGTGTGGCTGTGCTTAAACTTTCGCACTTGCATGTATGCCAGAATATAACTCCTGGAATGAAGCTTTGGGGAGTTGTTGCTGAAGTAAATGAGAAAGACCTTGTAGTTAGTTTACCGGGGGGTTTACGTGGTTTAGTTCATGCTTCAGATGCAGTGGATCCTATTTTCGATGACAAAATTGAGGTGTGTGCAATAAGCTTTATTTTAACCAAATCCCCATTGTTTTACCTCTTGCTCTCCTTATCTTCTCTTTACTAATGGTTCAATACTATTTTCCAAATAATCTTTGCTATTGTTATTTTCCCATCAGCTTAAGCTCACCTCTCTCTCTCATCAGGTTGGGGAAAGTTTCCTTTCCAGTGTATTTAGTGTTGGGAAGCTGGTTTCTTGTGTTGTGCTGAGATTGGATGATGACAAGAAAGAGAAAGGAAGCAGAAAAATTTGGCTTTCTTTGCGTCTTTCTTTGTTGCACAAGAACTTCAACTTGGACGTTGTTCAGGAAGGCATGGTATGTCATTTTTTTTATGTATGGAATTATTTGTAGTTAACTGTTTTTTAAATCGTTCATCTAGACTAGGATTTAGTTTACTTTGATTTTTAAGGGGTTGTCGTTGTCAATTATGACTTGGATCCAGCTATATGCATGTCAAAGTAAAGAAAAAGGTTACCAAAATCTTTGTTATAAGAATAATCTTGACAACATTTAAGCAATCCTTTGCTGACTCTCCAAGTTAGATTTTTGTGAGCATATCAGAGTCAACATATTTGCTATTCTCCTATTATGAGGCATCTGTGTTCGTATCTTTACTTCACTGGACGTCAGTGTTTGAACTTACATGGATCTAGGAATTAATTCACAGTACATGTGCCTACTTATTGATTTATTTATTATTTATTTTAGATTACATATTTTCGTAGTTTATTTTCTGTTATCTTCTTTGCAGTGTTCCTGTTTGCTCACAATAAAGTAATTCCTCTGAAGAAAATTTCCTGCTTTGCCTAAAAAATATAGCAACGGAACTAGGAATTGAGTTTCCTTAAAAAATAGACTGCTGAAAATTATCATAATTTGACTGTCTCTATTTGAAAACAATTCTTTCAAATCAAGTTATATTGAGGAAAGTGTTAGTTGTAGTAAAGAAATATGCAACTTACGTGTAGACATCCTTGCACATTCTATACTTTGACTAGAGTCAGAATGTTTGATAATCAAGAGATGGTGATCATCAGTTTCTTGCATTCTAAGAGTGAAAAAGAAAACTTTTCAGTAGTCATATTATTTACATTTTATTATGCTATTTTGATCCATCATGATGATATGGCAATGCATTTCATATAATGGCCTCTTTTACTTCTTGGTCCATATACTATTTTCAGAGGCCTTTAAGTGTCTTAGGGCTTATTGAGAGATGAAACTTTTGATTTTTGTACACTGTGTATATACAGGTCCTTGCTGCATATGTGAAAAGCATTGAAGACCATGGTTACATTCTTCATTTTGGTCTGCCTTCTTTCATGGGATTCTTACCAAAAAATAGCTCGACTGGTAAATATCAGTAAACTGTTGTGAATTCTTGTTGCTTCATCTTGTCTAGCATGGTTAAACAATCTTTGTTTATGGTTTTCTTTTCCTTTCTTTTGTTTAAATGCCTACAGAAGGCCGGGGCGGTGAAGTAAAAATTGGGCAACTTCTGCAGGGTTTGGTTAGGAGCATTGATAAAGTTCGTAAAGTGGTTTACTTGAGTTGTGACCCTGATGCAATGTCCAAAAGTGTGGTATACTTCCTATGTATTCATTATGTTGTCCTTTTGGTGTCTTTTTTTTGGTTCTCGCTTTCCCTTTTGATTAGTCATTGACTTTGTGCATTTGATACAGACCAAGGATCTCAAAGGTATATCAATTGATCTTCTAGTTCCAGGAATGATGGTTAATGCCCGTGTGAAGTCAATCCTTGAGAATGGTGTTATGTTATCATTTCTTACATACTTCACTGGAACTGTAAGTGTATCTGAAAGTTGTCATAGTAGGAAGGCATAAATGATAGTTTGAGTAAATAAATTCTCTTGACAAACCCTATGTGTTCAAGACATAAATTTTTGGAATCTTTTAATTGCAGGTTGATCTGTTTCATTTGCAAAATATCTATCCTGCAACAAACTGGAAGGATAAGTACAGTGAATCTCAGAAGGTACTTTTGAATTTCACCTTTGTATGCAACTTTTACAACTTGCACTTTGCCCAATTTTTCAAATCTTAACCCAAATTATTTGCTTGATGCACTGAAATGCTTTTGACGCAAGCTTCTTCTGTATAACATAGCAAGTTATTCCATGTAGTGCAAGCTTCTTTCATGCGTGTATGCATCATCTGAAATTCAAGTGGAAAAACTTTTTGATGCCTTTTGCAATTATAGTAATAGGTTGCCTTGCATCTTTAGTATCTGTGTGTTGTTTCAGAAAGACAGACAGCAACCAAGCTGAAAATTACGGGGAATTTGATCTGTAGTAGAATATAAGTAATCCATTAGAAGCTACTTGCAGTTTTAAATGCTTAATAATTAGTTTATAAATAATCTAAGTGGATTGACATGCAGATTGAATATACAAGTTTTTTTGGGTGAAATTTTTCTTTTTTTCTTTCAATAATGAAATTATCCTTGTTTGTTTCATTTCCTCTCACCCCTCCTGTAAAAACCTTGGCTATGTTTGGATATTTAGTAATTGATGGAATAAAATGGAATGGGATGGGGTGGGATGGGATGGGATGGAATGGAATGGGATAAAAGTGCCATTCCATTTTTTGGATATTTTAGGATGAAATGGAGTAAAGTTACCATTTCATTGTTTGGAAAGTGGATGGAATGGTAAGAGTTATAACTTTATTTTTGGTGGGGAAGAAAGTTGCCATTCCATTCCATCCCATACCCCCCAAATTGGGGGGGGGGTAAGAAGATTGATGGTTTTTGGTGGGATGGGATGGAATCCATCCCACCCACTTCCATCCCATTCCATCATTTTTTAACATAACCAAACAATGGAACATATCTCTATTCCATTTCATTCCCCTCCATTCCACTCAATCCCACCAATCCAAACATAGCCCATAGTTGCGTACTCATTAGTTCTTTGGCATCATTGGGTTTCTGAATTGCAGTCATAATGCACCATCATATTGATTGTGTTGTTTGTTGCTTCATATTTACTTCTTTACCTTGAGAGATGTGCACACACATTGAGTTCGAGATTTGACTTATGTGTTTTCGGCCTATGCTGTCATTTGTGCTATTATGCTGGTCATCTCCTTTGAAAGTTACAGTTCTATTTTTCTATGTGCCTTTTATGTTATCTAGGTTATTGCTCGTATGTTATTCATTGATCCATCAAGTAGAGCTGTTGGTTTGACGCTCAATCCGCATCTTGTTCAGAACAAGGCCCCTCCTTCTGTAAGTGTATTAATCTTATATACTGTTGGTGCTCCATGGATGGGAAATTTCATCCTATGGAATGAATTCTGTAACTATTTTTTCTTCTTTTCCTCCCTGTAATAACCATTCAATGTAGTTATATGTTGCATTTCTTGTCTAGTGCTTCCAAATTTAGATTTTTGTTAATCAGAATGTGATTTGGAGTAAAGAAAAAAGAAAGGAAAAGATAATATGTTCTAAAAAAAAAATACAACAAATGTAGTCACCTAACTAGATGACAAAACACAGCAAATGCATTAACTCAAGAAAGACTCCAAGTCCTTAATATAATTGGGGAAGACTCCAATGCAATAATTGGTAGTGCATTCCAAACAATCCTAAAATCATTTTTATGCTACATTACAAGAGCAGAGGATTCAAATAGTGTCTAATAGAACAATCTGGCATTTCTCTTGAACCAAGTTACCGAATACATCAATTCATACGAGTTACATAGCTATGAAGTCCCTATTCTTTCCGTTAGGTCAGGTGGAGCCTTCAACAATGCCGATGAGATCTCCTTTCATGGGCTTAACACGGAGCCACACTTGTGGGCTTGACTTCATATCTTGACCCAAAACCTTTAGGCATTAGGTCTTTGTATGGTCTTTACTTAGCCCTTACTTTTCCAATGTGGGACTTCTTCACTTACTCTTGAATTCCCAAAAATCTTCCCCCTCAAGTTTCACTAATTTACTGTTTATGCCTAGCAACTCGGAAAAAGAAATGTTACCCTTTTAATCGTCATTGAATCTTACTGATGGGCTGATTGTAATAATCATATGAATGTAGGAATCCCAACAAATTAATTGGTCTACATTCTATTATTCTATCTAAATAATCCTTTTGGCACCATGGTAATAAAAGTACAATTAGCACCAATATAAACTACCCTGCCATGGTGAAAATATTCTGGAAACAAAATCTTGTCATTGTATGCTCGATGTCTGTGTAAAGCTTTATTTCCTGGTGTCTCTGTTAGGTGCTTTAGCAGTTCAGATGTAAGCTGTAATTTAGTTTCACATTAATAAGTTGCTTGGATAGTTTGAAATAAGCTTTTCATGTCTTAGTTAAATCTCTCTCTCTTTCTCTCTTCCAAACAAAATTGAGCGCTTGTTGGATATAAGCTAAGGTTGTATTCTGTTGATATAGGTTGATAATCTTGTGTACCATGTTATAGACTGATGAACTGACTTTGTTGTGCAGCATGTTAAAATTGGAGACATATATGACGACTCAAAAGTTGTCAGGGTGGATAAAGGATCAGGACTATTGCTTGAAGTTCCATCAATTCCTGAGTCAACTCCGGCTTTTGTCAGTGTATGTAGTTTGTGGACAAGTTTTAATGATGCAGACTTTTTACAGTATGAAATGTGAATGGTCAACAACAATAAAAATCAAGCCTTACCCCACTACAAAATGTGAATGATAATTGAAATTATTGTTGACAGATATCTGATATTGCTGAAGAGGATATCCAAAAGCTTGAGAAGAAGTACAATGAAGGAAATCATGTTCGAGTCCGGATTCTTGGGTTAAGGCATTTGGAAGGACTTGCTACAGGAGTTTTGAAGGTTGTCATTCTACTTTCATATAATTTCTTAAAGATGATAAGCATCTTTAATTGAATGATATCAGTGTTTTTTATATTAGTATTACACTTGCACCATGTATTTTGTATTATCTTAGGCCTTTTTGTTTGGATAATGGGTTGGAGGTTAAATCAAGCAAAAATTGGGCTTTTCAACGTCGTAAAGCAATCAAGATGGATTGTTATTTATTTATGGTTCTCATTTTAGCTGTCCAGCTTTGGTATATACTGACAAGATATGTTACACACATTTAGCTGCAATTCATAAAATCTACACTGTCCTATGTGTCTGAACAGCAGTTTTCTGTTGAAATTGAAAATGTTTCTGTTTATTTCTTTATTGAATCTTCGAATCCTCAGTTTAATTGCTGTAGGTAGACTATATACTTGGGCCATCAGACAGATGTATTATTCTTTGAAAACTGTGTGTTTATGCGCATTTGTATTTTTAAGAGCTTGGCCTTATAATGGATATAGGAGTTCTCACATTCAAGAGTGGTTAATTCTTATCATTGTCTTGAGTGCTTGGAAACAAATGGTAAGAGTACAAATCTCTTATGGAAATCTAAACAGTTATAATTGTTAGATTGTGAGGTTTCTGCTAATTTGTCAGTGTCTTGTGAGAGCTATAATGGTTCTGGTTCTTATTGTTTACCATGAAAGTCCACTTTTTATATAAACAAGCTGTTCCTTTATTCCCTCAGGTTAGCTTGCTGCCAATGTTTTCATTCTTCAATTACGTTGTATATTTTAGTTGTTTCTAAAGCTCCAGGGTTGTGCTCTCCAATGTTTTCTTTTTGATGAATGGTTTGGCTAGTGTGTCAATCCCATAATCATGTGTGGGATGTAATTGGAGTGTGTTGACCTCTTCGAACTAGAGGCAATATAGTTAATTTGTTCTATATTTGATGATTCTTCTCTGATAACTGCTCTAATATGTTAAATTTGGTATTGGGTGTGCAAATTAATACATTTCTCGTTCATGTTTTATTAAGAAAGTCAAAATGTTAGAAGTCTAAACTGTGCTAGTCTGTTGTTTCTATGTATAGTTATTTTCTGTATGGATATTATTTTAAGTGAGATGTTATCCTGAATAATGTAGACTTTGTAGGAGGTTTTCATTTGATTATGTTTATGTTTTCATCTCACGCAGGCTAGTGCTTTTGAAGAAGCAGTGTTTACTCATTCTGATGTCAAGCCAGGGATGGTGGTGAAGGCTAAGATTCTTTCAGTTGACAGCTTTGGTGCTATAGTGCAAATTCCTGGTGGTGTGAAGGCACTTTGTCCTCTTCGACATATGTCTGAATTGGAAATTGCAAAGCCTGGAAGAAAATTCATGGTTCTATTCTAGCTACATATGTTTTTAGTATTGTATTTTTTGTTACTATAGACCATATAATGTTGAGTCATTTTGTCGTAAGTCTTTGATGGGACAGATGAGACATTTCATGACTGAAGCCTTTGCCTGGGTTATGTTACAGGTGGGAGCTGAATTGGTATTCCGTGTGCTTGGTTGCAAGTCAAAAAGAGTGACAGTTACACACAAGAAAACTCTTGTATGTTTCTTTGTGTTAACTCTTCTTTTCTTCTCCAGTTTATTCAATTGTGAAGGCACTATAAACATTTTGTTTTTACTTATCCAGTACTTGCCCTTTTATTTTTTCCTTTCTTTGGATAAAATAATCATTATATTATACATAAAAAATAAAAGAGAAGTCCAAGGTTGAGGGTAAGATATTCTTTGTAAAAAAAAAAGCAAAGAAAGAATACATCTACTCAAGAGCTCTTAAAACCCTTTGCAATGTTTATCAAGCAAACCCTCTGAATTAACCACAAGAAAAAATCCACACCATCAAAACTGCCTTATACCACGAAAGATGCATCAAGGAAACCTATAGCTAAATTTTGTAGCCAATTACACCAAGTTCCAGCTAACTGGGCACATTTCAGACTCTGCTTCTATATCTTCCCAAAACCTGAATACCGCGGAGAAAGGAAGCATTCCAAAATATTATTGGTGCAAAGTGAATGCTAGCTTTATTGGTTTGCTCTTCTTTACATTTACAGCTTTCATGACAGATTGGTCTTTTTCCACCAATTTTTTTTCTTTTTCCTCTTGACAATGCGTGATAAGTAATGATTGCATGATACCTTAGTATCCTGTTTTTCTTTTTCTAAACTTAGTGACTGTTTGTCTTTCCATTTGAGAAAGGATTGGCGAAAGCAGCCAAACCTTATTGCCCTTGGTTTTAACTTGACGCATGTTCTCTACTTGTTCATTATATAACTGTTGGGAATGTGCTATATCAGTCTTCATCTGTGCTGCGCTTAATACGGGTAAGAGTACTGGTACCTATATGACTGGGCATGGGTGCAAGACTTATTTTTTTTAAATAATTATAATATAATGTAAATAGTGTGTTATACTGGTGTTGGTACCAATACCCATACATACCGGTACAGGTATGAGCTGCACCCATGCAACATTGGCCTATGTCAGAAACTAGTTTCTTACCTATTTTGAGTTATCTTTCTCAACTTCCTTAAATAAGGTATATATGACTCTCAGTTGTTGGATTGTACCATTTTCGTCTATGAGCTAAATTTTTGGCTTCCTTCTCCTACTTTATTTGCAGTAAGGGCTGCATCCAAAATCTGTCCTGAATAAAAATGATTTGCATTAATGAAATAGTATCTCCCTAAGCCTACCTCAACCAAACAGAAAGATCTTAGTCAAAATCATAACACCAAACTAATGGGTCAATAATCCTTAATGTTGATAGAGAGACTGTTTTGGAAGATATCTTATCCTTGTCCTGGTTATAATTACCCTCATTCCTATCACAAATTGAAATTGTGATAATCTTTGCAGTACAGATCTCTAAATAAAATTTTCACCTTGATTTCATCATTGTCTTCCCATTATAGTTGAAATTTTCCACTTTGTGAAGAATCTCGTATGTTTAAAGTGTGTAGTGAAACAGGTGTCATATAGTAAATTATAGTGATGTATTTCCATGAACTATAGATTGCATGTTACCTGTTACTACTACAGCCTTTAGTTGATGAAATATGTAGCACAGTACTGGTGGAAAGGGGTAGTCCTTTCCATGTGCTTGTTTGTCTCTGCATTGTCCTCAATCAATGAAGACGAAATTTTGGGAGTATTATTATCGTTTGGTTTTTTTTCCCCATGAATTAGTTCCATATTCAATTCTGAATCAGATATATGATAAATTTACAGGTGAAATCGAAACTTGGGATTATAAGTTCATATGCTGATGCAACTGATGGTTTGATAACTCATGGATGGATAACAAAGATTGAAGTGCATGGGTGCTTTGTACGGTTTTACAATGGGGTCCAAGGATTTGCTCCCAGGCAAGTCTCTGATTTGTCTGTTTTACAAATTCATAACTTCTGATACTTGTGTCATGATCAAAGTGAGTTATATTTTGTTGTTTGCTAAAGCCTATGAGCTTCTTTTAGTAATGAATTTTGATCTTAATTTCTTTACCTGTCTCTTGACTAACTTGTCTCCTTTAAAGTGACTAATTTCTTTACCATTCACATGCCATTAATTTATTATGGGATTATTAGAAGTTAGAAACCATTTCTTTTTTTTTTTCCCAGCTAGATAAATAACATGTCCTAAGTAATTTGCAATTAAAACTTTTGTGGAATCCATTTCTTCTATTTTATTTTGACTTTCTGGGCTTGCTTATGTGTTTGATGGAGGGGGTTTCTTTTTGGCAATGCCTAGGTTTTGAAAATCTCTTTCCTGCAATTATTTTTCTCGCTTTTGTTTACTTGACCCTTTATTTTATCTGGTTTTCAAGGATGTCTTATTGTTTAATTCTGTACTCTTCTCTTCTATTTATGAATTCTTTTAGTGTAAAATTTTTTTTACGACCATGTTTAAATTCGATTTTCTGCATGTATGTTCCTCTGTCCGCTTATACTTTTGGTTTGTTATTGGAATATAATGTGAAGTAGCGTCTTGATGGTCCTTTGGTAGGTTTTTTTCGTCAGGTAGATCATTTGCAAGTAGCATATTGTACTGAGCAAACATTGACCAATTTCGAGAAGATGAACACAGATGTCCTTGTTTGGAGTTGCCTGTATAGTCATTTGATTATGCTAGCTCCACTGTTAAAGTTCAGCTGATCCGTAGTTTTTGTTTCCTGTGTATGGGTTTGGGTCTATGTTGCACTGGATGGTTACGAGTATCCAATACGATACGCAAAGTATGATAATTTTTAAAAATATTAGGATATGGCTACGACAATATATATTAAATAAAATATGTTTTTATATAAGTAAAATAAAATAAAATAAAATTTGTCTGCATGTGATTTTCCTAACCCTCTTTCCTGCTCGTTTGTTGAGGATGAAAGTTTGCTGTTCTGTGAAATGATTTTGAGGGCAAGATTGTAAGAGTGAGAATATGCTTTGAAGGGGGTAATTGGTGAGAACGGGACTTGAATACTTTGAGGGCGGTGGGTATTCACCGAAAAAAGGGATACTCCAAAATTACAAACGCAGGTGTATCATAAGAGTATCGATATCGTATATGGGTACAAAACGGGTATGCCACCAATTTTGGCGTATTTGTGCATCATAGGTTTGGGCATTTTCATTTTACTGATGACATTAATTTTCTTCTCCTCTCATTAGAGGAAAGTTTCAATGTGTGTAGTTCTAGCTTTCTTGGTTGGCCCAATTTTAAAGTGGAGGAATCTCCAACTGTTCAGGTTTTTTTGTTTGGTGTGTGTTTTCTCCCTATTTTATGTTTTGGCATCTTGGAAAGTTTTTATTGACTATCGACGTAGCACATTCTAGTTGTGATGTGAGTATTACTGCTATTCTCTCTTTCCGTATGATTCTACTTGCAAGACTTGCTAGAACTACCTTATTTATTGTTTTGATTTAAGAGCAGATCTGAACTTGGATTAGAGCCCGGAGTTGATCCAGGTAGAGTGTATAATATTGGACAAGTAGTCAAATGCCGGGTAATAAGCTCCATTTCTGCTTCACGGAGGATCAACCTTAGTTTCATAATAAAGCCTACAAGGTTTGCTTGTTTTTACTTTCTGCCTTGCTTAAATCCTGTATCTGGAAATTTTTACTAAATTAGATTTTGAAGTGAGCTATTGATTAATTAGACTCTACTTTTTAAGAGGATATCTTATCCTTCCTTCCAAATGTAAAAAATATATATTGAGTGCTTTCAAGTTTTATGAGAAGATATCTGCTGATTTATGTAGAGGGCTATGATTAAAATGTTCAAGCAGACACTACTTTCCCGGGGTACATTTGCTATGGATTATTCTAATTCAATGTGACAATTCAAATGGCAGGGTTACTGAAGATGATATGGTTAGGTTGGGCAACCTTGTATCGGGAGTTGTTGACAGAATAACATCCAATGCTGTAGTTGTTCATGTCAATGCAAGTGGTTTCTCAAGGGCTACAATATCTATGGAACACTTGGCAGATCATCATGGTACAATTCCCTTATGCTTTATAAAGGCTTTCCCATTGCTACTTCCTCTTAATGGAATTGCTGATTGTAGCCACATACTTACTATGCAGGGCAAGCTAATTTGATGATGTCAGTATTGAAACCTGGATATAATTTTGATCAACTACTGGTTCTAGGTACGTTCAAGATATTCAGCATGTTTTTTCTGTGCATGCGTCTCAGTACCCTACACCCCAAATTTTAAAACAAAGAGTTCCTTGTATCCTGCTCCTGTTCCTACTTTCTCTGCCTCTCTTTTAGCTTAAAATTTGTGATAAGGACTAAAAAGTATAGATGTATATTGTGGAGACCAGCTCCTTAATGCAGAGATAGACCTCTGAATTACAGCCAGAAAACACAGAACAATAACAGAAGGAAAACAATGAAAAAGATAACAATGGGGTCCCAAACACCAGGGCACACCCAGACCCACGCCTCTCCAATATTCTCAATTCTCTCCCCCCTCTCACACCCCCCCATGATCCCCTTTATTCCCCTTTCTGGTGCAGATCCTCAATCATTCCTCTTCCATTCATAGCCTGCCAGCTGTCTAACTGCTTAACAAACTTTTCTTCTGTCATTTCCTCTCCAGTGATAAACATTCCTCCAATTCCTATTCCTCCAAGTGGCGCACCCACATTCCTAGGCCCATTCGACCCAAGCTTCCTCCTCCTATATACTTGGGCTAAGGGTGTATCAATTTGATTTAGGTTACTTATCATGATCTTGTGTGTATTAACAATTGGGGCATGTACATCAGCAAATCTCTATGTAAACATGTTTAAATTCCCATTTCCGGCTCCATTACCCAGTAGCAATAGCAATAGCAATGTAGTGTTAAATCATCCTACATTTTAACTCATTACCCAATGCTACCACAAACTTGATGCCTGGGCAAAGCTGTCAGAGATTCTCTCTCTCTCCCTCTCTCTCTCTCTCTCTTTGGGTAAGCTCAACAATTTCCTTTTTATTGAGGCTTGAAACTTCCTTTTTTTTTGCCTAGTAGATATGAGAGTTAGGGAAGGTACCAAGTTTTGATCATGGTTTTATAGAAGTTTGATTCCTGCTCTTGTTAGCATCTACTGCCTTGATATTCATTTGCTGGACATTTCCTGTCAATCTAACTTCAGTTTTGAGAAAAATAAATGTTCAGATGGAAGTAAAGTCTGTTGTCTATGTCTGGTCTAAGTCTTGATTCTTCATCTACCTTTCTTGTCATTGTCAGGTATAGCATCCATATATTTTTCTCATTGCTGCCTAATATGTTTTGATTAATGTAGTCTAGATAAAAGAATTTGGTCTCTTGATCCTTCTGGGGTATATTCAAGCTAATCTAATTTTCAATTCTTAACTTATTCGTTGAATAGAGAAATGTTCCACCCTGATAATCCTCTTCGGAAGTCTATAGCTCCCTTTAAGGTTAAGGGATCGTTTGGATACACTATCATAAAAAGTGCTTTTTTTATACCTCTTATTTTAGTAGTGCTTGTTTTAAAGAAAACAGTTATTTTTTATTTGGATACAATATTTAATAAGTACTTATTTTAGTAGTGCTTTCATAAAATTGTATTAAAGAACCAATTCTCCATCCACTTTTTTCAGAAGCAGTGAACTGTTAGCTTTAGAATTAAGTGGTTTTAGTGCTTTTGCTTTTGCTTCTACTTTTTTTTTAAAGTGGCATCTAAACACACATAAAAATATATTAAACTTTTTTAAAAAAATGTTTTTATTGTAAAAAAAGTGTATCCAAACAAGCTTTAAGTCTTTTATTTGGACAGCTGTGCTTTATATATTTAATACCAATGACACGCTACAGGTTTGTAGGCCACATAAGGCAATTTCCCCTAATATGTGTGTTATGTGTGTCACAAGCTCAGAATCAGTTCCTCATCTATTCTTACATTGTTTTGCTGCTACTTCTTTATGGAATTCCTTGTTTGTCATTTTTGGAGAATGTCGAGTGTGCCCTAGGTCCTTGGACCATTTTTTGATGACTAGTTTTATTGGATTTGGTAGAAGTAAAAAAGCCAAATTTTTGTGGCAATGTGCAATATTTGCTACATTTGATATATTTGGTTGGAGCGTAATTCTCACATTTTTGAGGATATTTCTTTAGATAAGCTGCTGCTTTAGGAATTGGGATAACGTTAGGTGGTTGGTTTCCATATGGTCTTTTTAAAGGGCTGTCCCTTGTAGATTTGTTGAGGGATTGGGTAGCTTTGCTAATTTGATGTCTTTTGTTCCCTGTTGTTCGCTTTTTCTTTTCTTTTATTTTAAGGAGGATTCTTATCCTCCTACCCATTGTATTCTTCTTCTCTTTGTCTTAATGAAATTCTTCTTTTTTGGCTATGTTTTGTTTGGGGGTAATACAACAATAACAACAAAGTCTTTTCTCACTAGGTAGGGTCAACTACATTGATCAAACGACGCCATTGAGTTCTATCATAAACCATGTCATCAGAAAGGCCGTTCAAATCTAATTCTTTTTTAATGGTCTCATCTATATTTTTTTTTAGTCTCTTTCTACCTCTAACTATTGGGCTATCATTTGTCTGATCTACTCTTCTTACTGGGGCTTTTAATGGTCTTCTCTCACATGGCCAAATTACTTAAGGCTAGATTCTACCATCTTTTGCTCAATTGGTGCTGTCCCTACTTTCTCTCTAATGCATTCATTCATAATCGTATCTTGTCTTGTATGTCTACTCATCCAATGCAACCTCTTCATCTCTGCAACATTGAGCTTATCCTCCTATTGGCTTTTTATCGCCCAATATTCCATACCATAAAGCATCACGAGTCTTATATCTATGTGGTAAAATTTTTCTTTAAGCTTGAGAGGCACTTTTCTATCACAAACTTTGCCTATGTTGTGCTTTGTTGCAAATCTCTACTTAGTCGGTCCCAAGCCTGGATAAAAGAGGAGGGTTGTGCTAGGCTATTGATAGCCAATATAAAACTTTGTCGAATCTTTATGACATGGTTTGGAGGTAATAAGGGGGGAAATTTTAAGTGACTAAAGTTTTAGGAATTTAGTTATTTTGGTTAATAAGTAAAAGAATGAGGAAAAATTCTTGAGAGTAAATTTCTCTCCTCTTTTTGGGGTTAAATCTTACTCCAAGTGAGAGGGTAACATTTCACCTCCTTCATCTCCTCACTAGTTGTATCAAGCATGCACCTCTTCCCCCTCGCCCTTCGCCCCCAAACCCCCCAAAATCCCTGACAGCAGCGTGCAGTAGATCGAAGGACACAGGCACTGCAGAGAGGGTTTCGATCCTTTTTACTCTTGAGATTATGTTTGTGCAGATTTTGCAGAGAGAGATAAAGTATTGGTTTGAACTTTGAATGCTCTGCATGTTTTGGAAAAAAGACTGAAGATTTTTTTAAACAACTTTTTATATCAAACATCTTTAATTTTTAAGGGATAAAAAATTTTGCTCCATCAATATTTACTTTATGAAAATTTCTCCATTAAATTTTTCTCCCTTAAACTTTTATTGTATCAAACATAGCTTTTTAAAAAAATGTAGTCTTTACAGTGTTGAGTCCTTATGTTGATGACATATTAGTTTGCTGAAGTACGTTGTTGGGCCTGGAAGAATCCAGTGGAAAGCAATTCAACTAGCAACAAGTTAGAAAAGTGCATTACTCTGTATTAGAGTATATTATATTAAGCTGTTAATAGAGTTCAGAATGTTCTAGAGATCTAGAGTTAGTTAGGATATTATCTTGTTAGTTAAGAGTAGTTAAACTTCTAGTTAAGCTTCTCTAGCTGTATAAATACAGCTGTGTATACTGTTGTAATTGTCTTGATTACAGTTTACAATTTTCAGTTTCTAGTTTGTTCTCTTTCTTCTTTCGTTCTCTCTCTCTTTTCTGCTACACATCTTCTATTCTTTTCTTTCACTTTATCACCTGATACAATTTCTAGAATGGTATCAAAGAGCTAGTTCCGATCTAAGCTTCTTCTGCTTCAAATCTAGTTTTTCTTTCGTTCTGCATTGTGATCTTGATTGGTGAGTAGACCTACTGCCATCCAACGCCGTCCTCTGCTGTCCTCCGCCGCTGCCGTCAAATTTTCCGGTGATCTTTCTGGCCGGTGACCCCACCACTGAGATCGCCTCTCCCTGTTCAGCCTAAACCCAAGAGACGAACCAGAAACTCCCTCAGACATGCTCGCACGCTCCAATCAAAGCCTCTTCATGCAACTCCTCCGGCAGTCCTTTCACTGGTGTGTGGTAAATCCCCTCCGGCCGCCGTTTGCTGTGCAGTGCTCGTCTCTCTCTCCTCTTTCTGGATCTGTGCGATCTGATCTTGCTATGTTCTTCTGCTTCAAATCTGGTTTTTCATTTCTGTTCTTGAATTTCGTTCTTGGTTTGAATACTGTTCTTGAGTTGTAAGCTGCACATTCTGCATTGTCTATTGTATACTTGCATTGTGAAGTGGTGTATTCTGGAGCTGAGTTTTTGCTTATCAAGATTTTAATGAGGTTTCTGCTTCTATCTGAGTTTGTGAGTTGCGAAACTTTTCTCTGTGATTGGGTTTTCTGCTTTATGTGATCAGAAGTTGAAGTTTCTGCTTCGCTCTTGGTTTGTTTCTGCTTCAATCTGTTTCAATCTTGGTTTATTTCTGTGGTGTGATCAAGATTTGAGGAGTGTCATCAAAATTTTAGAGGTGTGATCTGAGTGCAGTTATGGAAGCCCAATCATCACCACCAGTTACAGATGCTTCTCCACCACCAGTTGCAAATGTTGTTCCTAGGTCTTCAACTTTGACTAGTTTTGCTTATTCAATTTCAGTCAAACTTGATGAGAAATTTTTTTTAATCTGGAAACAACAGATCGAAGCTACAATTAAAGCCCATCGTCTACAAAGATTTGTTGTAAATCCTGACATTCCTCCACGGTTTCTGTCAGATTCAGACAGAAACGTTGGTCGTCTAAATGATGCATATCTGGATTGGGAACATCAGGACCAACTACTGTTCTCATGGTTATTGTCATCACTCTCCGATCCTCTTCGAACACGTGTGGTTGGTTGTGTGCACTCATGGCAGCTTTGGGACTAAGTCCATGTGTATTTTCGGTCTCAAAATCGAGCAAAGGTGAATCAATATCGTTCTGAACTTCGAAACACCAAGAAGCGAACCCGTTCTGTTTCAGAATACCTGTGAGAATTAAAGCACTTGTAGACTCTCTCATTTCCATTGGTCATCCAGTTTCCTCTCAAGAACATATTGATGTCATACCTGACGGTCTTCCAGATATGCGTTTGTTACACTTGTACTTGACCTAAAATATTAGTATAAATAAGAGTATTAGGTCAGTGTTTTATATCACGACATCCTAACTATTCAGAATTTAAGTAGTGAAATACTGACATATATTCTCTCTTTTCTGTTTTACATCGAATCCCTATAATTTCAATTGTTTTCACTAAGAAACTTTCTTTGATTTGTCAAAGAGAAACTTCAACAAGATATATTTTTTGGAATCATTTCCTAGATATGAATTAGCATTAGTCTTATTATTCCTTCATGGTGTTTTACTTTTCTCACCGTCATATATTAAGCTGATAACATATATCACAAACTTGCTATTATTAATTTGATGTTTCCTTTTAATAAATGTAGATGTTAAGGGGAACACTTTGGTTCTGTCTGCCAAAAGTTCGCTTATTAAATCTGCTCAGCAGATTCCTGCAGATATTAGTCAGATACATCCTAACTCAGTTGTTCATGTAAGCAATGACTTTAAACATATTTGAACTGCTTCCAGTACGTTTTTGATAGACAAATAAGTCCTTTTAATTTATTTAGTTATTTTTTAAGTTTCTTGCTTGTCAGTGATAATGCTGTTGAGTTTTCTTCTTTTGCTGTATGAATTATGTGTGGAGCAGGGCTATATTTGTAACTTAATTGAGACAGGCTGCTTTGTCTGTTTCCTTGGTCATTTAACTGGTTTCGCTCCAAGGAAAAAGGTATTTTATTTTCACACAATTCTTCCCCCTCCCCCTTTCCCCATTCTTTTCCCCATCTAGCTTTGTGTTAGCCATATGATAGTCTGGTAATATCATTCTCTTGTATAGGCTGTAGATGACCAGAAAACCAATATTTTGGAAGCCTATTACATTGGGCAATCAGTTCGAAGTAATGTATCCAATGTTAGTATATCTTGGGCTGTAAATTTCAAATCTATGAAAGCTTAATGCAGGTTAAAATAGCGCTTTAATCTTCATTTGTTTGTTTTTCAGATCAGTAGTGAAACTGGTAGAGTAACAGTCTCTCTAAAGCAGGCGTCATGTTCTTCTACAGATGCATCATTTATTCAAGACTACTTTCTTATGGATGAAAAGGTACGACCAATTATCAAATACCTGTAAATTATTGATATCTAGTCTCAAATTTTATCATTCTGCTTATTAATTATATATATCTTATATATCACTTGTGCATGCATGCACACAACATGGCTATCCTTGTGCTGTTTGCAAGCCTTAATGAAGGCAGGCCACGAGTATGACTGTCATATGCCTAGCAAACATGTTAGGACATTGTTGGCTGCCTTGATTTCTGTTCAGATTGGATATTTTGAAATTTGGGATTAATTGCCAGAAGTATTGTTCATCTAAATGTTCATTTGGTTCATTTATTCTAATTAGAAAATCATGTAGATATCCACATTGTTTTCTGCAACTAGATGAGGGGATGAAGTTTTAATGTGGTCATACCATTTACTTTCTTTTGGTGTTTTTCTGAGGGGATGTATCTAGCCTCTTTTTTTTGTTATTATTATTAACTAGATGTACAAATTTAATTTATATTTTCCTTTACATTTAATTTGTCCTATAGCAGTCAATCTAATGCTTTATATTTTCAATATAAAATAACATGTTATAATTTTTCATTATTCCTATACGTATATTCTGTGATTTTATTAGCCTCCTATCATCATTTTTTTCTCATCTATTTTCCTCTCATGATTTCCTGTCACATCCTCTCCCTTTTTTAATACTTCTAATTTTGTGTGCCTCTCTGAATATAGATTGCTAAGTTGCAATACTTGGGTTCTGGTGCATCTGATTTGAGATGGGATGAAGGATTTAACATCGGCACAGTTGTTGAAGGGAAAGTTGAGGATGTTAAGGATGTGGGAATTGTTATAAGCTTTGAGAAGTATAATGATGTTTTTGGTTTTATCACTAATTACCAGTGTAAGTTCTCTCTCCCTCCCACGAGTTATTTAATTATTAATTAATATAAGTTTGGGTGATTCCCATTCAAGTGCAAGTACTAACTCATTGTAATATAATCCCTCAGTAGCTGGAACTATTGTTGAGAGAGGCTCTGTAGTGGAAGCATTGGTTCTTGATGTTGCGAAGGCAGAACGGCTTGTTGATTTAACTCTAAAATCAGATTTCATAAATAGATCTAAAGAAAGAAGTTCCATAAGTCATACCAACAAGAAGGTTGAGCATTTTTTTCCTGCCCCCCCCCCTTTTATGTGTGTGTGTTGCATTTTTGTCCCACTTGGAAGAAAAAGAGCTAGGGAAAAATTTTAATACATTTTACATGCTATGGAAGCATCATTTTGAAATTACTATTTTAAAATTGGAATTCTCGCATTTTATTGTACTAGTTCTTTCTTCTCTCTAATAAAATTTCATTTTTGATCCATAGAAAAAAAAAGTTGGAATTTTTTATTCTGTTACGATTATATGATTAAGGTTTTATGCTCGGCATTCAATATTGTCCTAAAAGGGCAGCCTAGTGCACGAGGCTCCCTCCATCATTCATTCTTGACCTGTTTTTACCAAATCAATGTCATACCTTTGTTCCAGAAACGTCGAAGTGAGGCATTGAGGGACTTGGTGTTGCATCAGACAGTGAATGCAGTCGTGGAAATTGTGAAAGAAAACTACTTGGCAAGTGTTGATATTATTATTCAATGTAGTCATCTGCTGGTAAAACTTGTTCATGCATATTATTACTGAACTTGATTGTCTATGAAGCAGGTTTTATCAATTCCAGAGAATAATTACACTATAGGATATGCATCAGTATCTGACTATAATACTCAAAGGTTTCCTCGGAAACAATTCCTAAATGGACAGAGGTGAGCACAAAATTAGCTGATTAAAAGTGTCGGCTCAGTCTTTCACCTTTATTTCAACCCATATTGCCATGCCCTTGGCTATATTATTATTATTATTTGTGTGGTATGTATTTTCCTATGTGTTACTTAGTATTACAATCTGCTTGTTGAAACTTTTAGCCTTGGTGGAAAAACATGCTTTTGGTTTTTCATTATTACTGTCTCTTCTGTCTTTTCCTCTTGTTCCATGATGTTCTTTTTCACATCCTCATATGCATTTGGCATCTGGCTTCAATTGATTGTGCATTTTGTTTTATTAAAACGGGTTGAATGGATAGCTTGGTATTTTCCCTGGAAGCCTATATTAATAATAGAATGAGAGAAACTTACGGAGCATAAGAGAGAAAGAGAATGAAGAAAGAATTGTATTGATCAATTTAGAAGCGTACAGAGAAGCTACTTTCTTATATATCTTCTGTCATATAACAGAATATACAGCTATATGCACGACTAAGAGAATATGGGCTTTAAGCCCAAAACATAATGAATAAGCCCAAAACATAATGAGACTGTATTATCTCTAACATTCCCCCGTATAAACTCAGGGTGGTTTAGTAAGTGAAAGCTTGTCAAACACCCGAAGCTTATCTCTGAGAGTGCAGAACCTAGCAGCTGATAGAGGCTTGGTAAGCACATCAGTCCATTGATCATGGGCTGGAACATGAGTCACACTCAGGCTGTGATTCAGCACCCTCTCACGAACAAAGAAAATATCTAGCTCCATGTGCTTGGTTCGGGAATGGAGGACAGGGTTATGAGCCAGAGATACAGTGCTAAGATTATCACATAGAACACGAGGAACTTGAACTTTGAGATGCAGCTCAGACAGTAGTGACTGAATCCACAGAATTTTAGCACAGAGAGCTGCCATGCTTCTATATTCTGCCTCGGCACTGGATCTTGCCACCAAGGGTTGCTTCTTGGACCACCAGGAAATTAAATTTGGGCCAAGATAGACACATGCGCCAGAAGTAGAACGTCTATCATCCGGATCAGATGCCCAATCAACATCACAAAACCCTGTTAAAGTCAAAGGTGCATGTATGGCAGCAAGTTGAATTAGGAGGCCATGATAAATTGTACCTTTGAGGTACCTAAGAATGCGCTTAACAGCCTTCCAATGAGCCTCTAATGGCTGAGACAAGAACTGGCAAACCTTATTCACAGAATAAGAAATTTCTGGTCGAGTGAGAGTTGCATACTGCAATGCACCAACTATGGACCGAAATAATGAAGGATCAGGGACATAATCAGCTCCTAACTTAGAGAGTTTGAGATTAGCAACCATAGGTGTATTGATGCCTTTTGCTGAATCCATCTTGGCCTTGGACAATAAGTCACGAAGATACTTGGTTTGGGAAAGAAGCAGGGAACCATTGGACAAGTGAGTGACTTCTATTCCCAGAAAATAGTCTAGGTTGCCTAGTTGCTTTAGAGCAAATTCTGAATTCAGGGCGTCAATGAGACTATCAATGTGAGGTAAGGAGCTGCCAGTGACAAGTATGTCATCCACATACACCAAAACCATTATAGAATAAGTAGCATTATGCAAGGTGAAAAGAGAGGGATCACACTTGCTTGCCACAAAACCACGGAGGAGAAGAGCAGTTTTGAGTCTTTCAAACCAGGCCCTAGGCGCTTGTTTTAGACCATGCAAAGCCTTGTGCAGCTTACAAACAAGGCTCCTATCTTCCACCTCAAACCCTGGGGGTTGTTGCATGTAGACTTCCTCATGAAGAAAGCCATTAAGAAAGGCATTGTTTACATCCAACTGCCTTATGGGCCACTTGCAGGAAACAACAATGGTCAAAACTGTGCGAACAGTGATCTGGTTTCACAACCGGAGAAAATGTCTCTCGTATAGTCACAACCACCTTGCTGATGAAAGCCCTTAGCAACAAGTCGGGCCTTATATTTGTTGATGCTGCCATCTGGGTTTTCTTTAACCCAAAACACCCATTTGCAACCAATTGGGTTTCGGTTAGGAGGAAGATGAACCAATGTCCAAGTGTGATTGTGCAACAGTGCATCATATTCAGCATTCATGGCTGCAGCCCAGTGGGGAGTGGTCAAGGCTTGTTTAACAGAAGTGGGTTCCATGTGAGTTAGGAGAAGGGTGGGGTTAAGACGAGGCATAAAGATACCAGATTTGGATCTGGTTTGCATTGAATGAGTGTTGAGAGGGAGAGAAGGAGACGGAGGAGAGGGCTCAGATGAGGATGGAGAAATGGGAGGAGAAACCACAGATGAACTAGAGGACTGTGATGGTGATGTAGATGAAGAGGACTGAGCATGTGAAGGCATAGACTGAACGGAGACGGAAGAGAAGCTGCTGGACTAGCAGAGACAAGAGGGGAGAAAGAGGAAGTGGTTGGTGAAGGGACAACAGAATGAAGTAAGGGAGGTATAGAAGGTATGGGAGGCAAAGAGGACCACGGTTGGGGAGTGACAGGAGTGGAGAAAAGCTCATTGTAAGGGAACCGAAGTTCATTGAAAAGAACATCCTTGGAAATGAAGAGACGACCATCAGAACTAAGACATTTATAGCCTTTATGAGAAGAGGAGTATCCAAGGAACACACACTCTTGGGAGCGAAAGGACAATTTATGCTGCTGATAAGGACGAAGAAAAGGGTAGCATGCACACCCAAAAACTTTGAGGAACTTGAGATTAGGTTCCTGATGAAGGAGGATAGAATATGGAGACTGATTTTTAAGAAGAGAGGAGGGAACACGATTGATGAGATAAGTTGCCGTGAGGAAGGCATGGTCCCAAAACTTAAAGGGAAGGGAGGCATGAGCCAAAAGAGTGAGACCAGTCTCAACAATGTGCCTATGTTTGCGCTCAACAAGACCATTTTGATGGTGTGTATGTGGACAGGTGAGACGATGCACAATGCCAAGAGCAAAAAGGTATTGAGAAAATGGTCGAAATTCACCACCCCAGTCACTTTGAATAGTTTTGATTTTGGTATTAAATTGTAATTCAACCATGGCACGAAATTGAATAAACTGAGATAAGGTATCAAACTTGCGTTTTAAAGGAAAAACCCAAGTAAACCGACTAAAAGCATCAACACAAGTCAGAAAGTAGGTACACCCACAAGAAGACTGAATTGGTGCAGGGCCCCATAAATCACAGACTACAAGTTCAAAAGGAGATGTGTATATGGTTGTGGAAGAAGGAGCTGGGAGGCGATGTGCCTTACCCAAACAGCAGGCAGAGCAAAAATCCAATGGATTCTTGTGAGGAACCGTAAGGTGACAAGATTTAAGTGCTTTTCTAAGAACATCATGGTGTGGGTGACCTAAGCGAGTGTGCCACAATTTATAAGAGGTAAAAACAGAAGAGCAAGGAGATAAGTTGGAAACAGAAGTATGATTATTCATATTATTTGTGGGAACATTTACAGTTGAATTGGAGTTTACATTGAAGACAGAAATTAAGGGACAATCAATGGTATTAGTTGAAGTAACAGAATTACAAACAAAATTACAACTAGGAAAGGAGGACATAGCTGAAGGAAATATGTTGTCAAACTTGTAAAGACCATCTACACCAACATGACCAAGCAGGAGAACTTCAGAGGAAGCCTGTGATTTGACAAGACAGAAGGAAGGGTGAAATTCAAAGAATGCATGATTATCACGAGCAAATTGACTAACACTGATCAAGTTCTTCGTAATAGAAGGGACAAGAAGTAAATTGTGTAAAGTGAATTTGGTGTGAGGTTGGGAAGGTCGAGTGAAATACATGGAACCAATTCTGTTAATAGACAAACCTTGGCCATTGCCCAAAAAGACTTGGTCAGACCCTGGTAAAGAGGCAGTCTCAGTTAAGTTGGACGGATCTGGAGTAACATGATGAGAAGCACCTGAGTCTGGGTACCAAGAAGTGTTGAACTGAGATTCAGTGCCTATAAGGAAAGCTTGCGGCTGTGTTGGCCTGGGTGGTACAGCATAGGTCTGAGGAGAAAACAGAGGAGGCCTAGCAGCATGAGGAAACATAGATGGTGTTGGTGGTCTCTGGTACATGAAAGGAGGTTGCCACTGGTCAGAACTTGAGTACCGATAGTAACACACATTGGCATCATGACCATACTTTTTACAGAGTTGGCACTGAATGGTAGAACGACCATCGGAATGTCCACCACCACTGCGACCACGATACCTGCCACCACCGTAGCGACCAACACCTCGATACCGGCCACCACGAAAGCCTTCACCTCTGTTGGACAATTCACCACCAACAATATGAGAATAACTCTCTGGAAACTGGTCAGTCTGAAACGAAGTAGTCGGAGAAGTGGAAGTGTTGAAGTGTCTTGATCCCGATCCTGGAGATGGAGCTTGTGTAAGGTTGACTGAGAACAGATCAGGAAGAACATTCTTCTTATTCTTGTCGAGTCGAGCTTCATGAGCTAGAAGAACTGATTCGAGTTCATCAAGGGAGACAGATTCAGTTTTACTGTTGATCGCAGCCACAACAGGATCGAAATCCTCAGGAAGTGCGTCGAGCGTCACTTCCAGAAGATCCGAGAAGTAATCGGTTCTCCAATTGACAGAAGAGAATCAGAAAGAGAACAAACATGCTGAATAAACTCGAAAACGAACGATTTCCCTTTGCTAGAGATCGCAACTCAGAACGAAGTTGCCTAGCCTTCGTACTCAAGAGATTGTGAAAATATGTGTGGATTTCATCCCAAATCTGCCAAGCATGAACACAATTGACGACTCGCGAGAGTAAAGAATCGGAAATCGAAGCAAGAAGCCAAGTCGAAATCAACACATCTTGTCTTCCCCAATCACTGTATGCAGGATTCACCGCATTGTTTGCTTGATCCGATTCAGTGAGAAACCGTGATGGAACTCGCGGATCGGTGATGAATTTCTGCAGTTTGTGGCCACGAACTACTCCCTCAATTTGCTGCTTCCATTGGCGAAAATTGTTATTATCAAGCTTCAACGAAATTGGATGAGAAGGTGTGAATTGTGGTGTGCTAGGGTTTGCAAATGGATTAACGGAAGTCATGGTTTTTGGAACTACAAGCTCTTGATACCATAATAGAATGAGAGAAACTTACGGAGCATAAGAGACAAAGAGAATGAAGAAAGAATTGTATTGATCAATTTAGAAGCGTACAGAGAAGCTACTTTCTTATATATCTTCTGTCATATAACATAATATACAGCTATATGCACGACTGAGAGAATATGGGCTTTAAGCCCAAAACATAATGAATAAGCCCAAAACATAATGAGACTGTATTATCTCTAACAATTAATTATGTGATCCATTATGGGTTTGAGAGTCATCATGTTTATTGTCATTGGGCTCAAGCCCAATGATGGGTTTGCTGGATTGCGGTATAAGTCAGGTAGCCTATCTGTGATGGATAAACTACGTTATTGATATATTATATAAAGGGTAGGATTTCTACTCCACTCTTGGCACGTCTTGGCTGCACACGACTCCATCAAAATGACAGTTAGAAAGACGAAGGGTTGTAGTGGTAGACTATTCTGACGTATATAAGTGTGTACGTGCTTCTGCTAATACAAATCGGTGAGATCGCTTCTTGTCAATATGTCTTCAAGAGGTATGCGATTTATCAATATTAACATAACCTGTTATGATTATGGTGTTCTAATTCCTAGTATAGATCCTTAAAAATCCATCATGTGGATCACGTGAATATTATTATTGTTAGATAAAAACCATTCATAAGCCTCCTCCTAACATAAGCTTTTGGGATAGTTGGTCATTGACAATTATCTTTATCTCTGTTGCTTCTATTGATGAGTTACTTTTTTAAAAGGAGGGAGCAGATGCAATTCTTGTTTATTTGGTAGAGTTGCTAGTGGTAAATGTGGGAACAAATGAACAGTTTATATGTTTGGATGGAGGAGTTTGGAGGGGAAGGGAAGGGAGGGGGTAATTTTTCAAACTGGTTTTCTTGCAGGCAGAAGGAGCCAAACTTATCCAAAAAGCCAAAACACAGCAACCCGTGCAGGAACAGGACCAAATTTACCCAATTCAAGACAAACAGCAACAGAACATGGTGAACTCACAGCCAAACAGCAGAAGATCCAAATAGAGTATAAGTCACAGCAAATACATGGTCAAACTGGGCCAACCATGGTTGAGGAGAGGCTGAAACTGGCAAATGATGTCTAGGACTAGCCAGAAATGTTGAGGCGAGTAATCTGTAGTGGTTGTCAGTGAAGAGCCTCCATGCACCTTCACGAGGCCGTAAGGTCGCCACCAAATATGTGGGGCTTGTGCCAGTGCATGTGAGGGGCTTTTCTCCTAAGATTTTGGGAATATAGCAATTTGAGAATGGAGCACATGTTGGTGGGTTTGGCCGGAGAATAGAAGCACTCCTGAGGGGTGAATTAAGTGTGGGTGGCCACAGGAGGAGAGCGAAACCCGCAGAACACCAGTGGGTATAGAGAGAGACACTAGTCCAAAAGTCACAGGATGAGAGAGAATCTAGGTTCCAAAGGCTGCAATCGATGCACAGGGACACTGTGGGGGAAGAGTTCAAGGATTAAGTTGTGGTGGGTGGTACCTTTGATTCCATGTTGAAATTATAGGGATTAGGTGGAAATGGAGGAAAAGGGAAGAAGACCTCTGAATAATGTTAGATCTGATATATGATAAATGTGTTTTTTAGATATAAACCACTTAAACCTATTTATAGTACTAATCTCTGAATAATGTTAGATCTGATATATGATAAATGTGTTTTTTAGATATAAACCACTTAAACCTATTTATAGTACTAATCTAGGTGAGGTTCTGATGAAAAGGTATAAGGAGCTAACACATTGTATTAGCAATTTCCAGCATTACATCTTTAATTCTTAACACTAGTATGTACTAATAACACTACTACTACTAACATAACTAGATTCCTAATACATGAATAACCCTAATATTCTAGCAGTTTCCTTCTCATTCATTCTGGTGGTTGTGTTTAGTTGAATGGTTATTAGGGGTGGTAATTGTGATTTTTTCTTCTATTTTAACCTTTTCAGTTTTCTGTATGGTTGGAGACTGTTGATTCACAATTTGTGAGTGATGCCTTCAATCTATTTCCTTGCCCCATAATAGGTCTTGTTTCTCTAATTTATTGAATTTTCTTCCGGTTCTTAAGGTGGTTTCTGCTTTGAAGACTAATTTGGACACAAGTGGTTTAACTGGCTTTAATAATGTTAAGGATATGGCTCTTTCTCAGTTTGCAATCTTGTCTGGTTACTGTTTTTAATATTTTCCAAGAGCCAATGGCTTGTGGATTAATTGTACGGAATGATGCTTATCCCAAAACATATTAGGTTCCTGCAGTTCATTAGGTCATTAAGTGGGACAGGAGCTTTTGCTTCTTTAGGAGGTTACACTATCTTCAATCCAGCATATCCAGAATACTTTCCTACTTTTTGTCTTTCAATGTGTCCCTGTTGGAGTTGCTGTGAAATCAGAGAATTAAAAGGGATATGTTTGGTAAAAGGAGGGGAGACTAAGAGTTCATCTGTTAGTTGGGAAGTATGTAGGTAAATAAAGGTTTGGGTCTATGTAATATGGTGTCCAAGAATAATGCTTTGGTGGTAAAGTGGCTAAATCAATGTCCATTACAACCACGTTCTGTAGAATGGCTGGTAGCAGTCAGGCCAGCGCCACCTACGTGAGACCCTGGACTGCAGTTCCTCATTTAGTGTGGTATAAAGTTGGCAATAGTTATCATTGACTGCTTGTATTGGCCTTTTTGGGAAGATTTGTGGTTAGAAATGCTCCTATATATTCTGTTATTTTGATTTTCTTGTGTTTTCATTGCCATCTTGTATTTTTTTGTATGGATTTTTCTTGGACTTCTTTTTTTTTCCCCACAAATTTGGACTTAGATAATTCTTTTTCTTTTTCTTTTTCTTGTTTATCTTTCTCAGATTCACTATTAATCATTTTCTATTTGCTAGTGTTGTATGCAATTCTAAGGCCTTCTTATAAAGTTATGGTCTTTGGTTGGAAATGGTTGATTGGGTTAGTATTAATCTATGAAGCACAGTCACTAACATAGACACGGGAAGACACCAAATTCTAAAAATTGTAGGACACATACAGCATATATATATATATATATATAGATATTGGTACATGACAAAAAAGCACCTTTGCCTTTTTTTTATTATTAAAAATTGATTAAAAGTTTAAAACAGACCCAACCTTTGGGTGTGTGTGTGTGTTTTTTTTTTTAACAATTTTAAATGGCCGTGTTCCACTGTGATGTAGCCGTGTTAGAGCTGAAAAAAATAATTTTAAAATTGGATGCATGTTGTCTTGTGTTGCACAAGCGTCGGTGTCAAACACGTGTCCGACACACTACAGGACACCAAAATGGTGTGTCTGTGCTTTATAGGTGCTAATCAGATGTATGTTCGGAGTCCAAATATTTATCTCTTGATAAATGTCTCAAGTGCTCTCAGATGTTGGAAATAAACAATTGTTTGTTTCGTTTCCTGTCGCCTGGAATATATGATCCATGTGTTTCTTGTTTTTTTTTTTTTGGGTATTTCAAAGGTTTTGGAACATGAGGTGTGTGCTCTTTTATGTTTTCCATTGTTAACGGATATTTTATGTTTCTGAGTCGTACTTTTTACTCTTTTCTCTTAGAATAAAATATTATTCTTTATTTTAAAAAATAGAATTATTTTCATGAGTGTAGATATTAAGTTTCATTTTGTGTGCCTAGTTTCTTCACTACTCAATGTTTCATATTGTGCATATACTTAAAATGGTTTACTTGGTCAGTGTTGTGGCGACTGTTATGGCTCTTCCAAGCCCTGAAACATCGGGAAGGTTTCTTTTACTTCTTAATGAGGTGAATGAGACATCTAGTTCTAAAAGAACCAAGAAGTCTAGCTATAAAGTGGGATCCCTGGTTGAGGCAGAGGTATGTGGGTTTATTTAGTTCATTTGGAATGTATGTATGTGTGTGTGTGTGTCTGTGTGCGTTTATGGGTATGTGTGAGTATGTATTTATTGGAAGGTTTCTCACAACATATTGACATGCAAGGCTATATGGAACGATCATAAGCTTCAGTTATGTATTTTTGACATGCAAGGTTATATAGAACCATCAGAAGCTTCAATTATGTAGTTATTGATTGTTTTGTTGATTTGTGAATGTGATTGACATAAGCTATTATTTTCCTTTTAGCTAATAAAAGAGTATCATGATTGAAGAGTTTGTTATTTTGTCCACTGTTACGGATAGAAAAGTTTTTATGGCTTCTCGTTGTTGCTCTTCCATAGCTTCTTTAAGAGAACCTCCATTTTAGAGCTTTTTTGCACTGATTTTGTTTTTTATAGAGTATCATAATTGTTTCCCTTTTTACTGTCTTTGGTCTTTCTACTTGTACATTGACCTTTTCCTCTAATAATATTTCTTGTATCAAAATATAAAATGTGTTTCATGAATTTTCTTGTGAATGACTTTGTTGTCCAGATTACTGAAATCAAATCTCTTGAACTGAAACTGAAGTTTGGCATTGGTCTACATGGCAGGGTTCACATAACAGAGGTAACTTTACTGTGTTTCTTGTGTCAATATTTAAATTAGCATTAAGTTGTACATTTGCTGTCTAAAGAGGGCAGCTCAATGCACGAGGCTTCCACCGTTGTGAAGCCTTCTGAGTCTCAGATGTATGCAGCCTTACCCTGTGAGCTGGTAGGTTGTTTCTGCTCGTAGAAATTGTGATGTGACCAGTCACAAGGCAGCAACCTTACTGTTGCACGAAGGCTTACCTTGTTGATTTGCTATCTTATAGAGAATATTAGGATTATTACTTATTAGGTTATTAGTCTTATGTTAGTGGGCTTGGGTTGGTACAAGTAGTGTTAGTGACAAGTAGTGTTAGTGTTTATCTAGAGTAAGCTAATGCTAGTTGTTACTAACTGAAAGTAACTAACTATTAACAGAATCATAACCGCAACTAACTAACTAAATAGATAAGCATAATGTTCTCTAGCACTTCTCCCTCTGTTGCGATATCTTTTCTGATTTAGAGAGATGTTGTCTGCAGATATTTCCTATTTTCTGTTTATTTTTCCTGTATATTATTTCCCTGTTGTTCGTGTTCGGTGATTCATGTATCATGTTTTTTTAGTCATAGGCATTGTTTTTAGAGCTTTAACCCTTGTTTATTTTGTAGAACTTGATTAACTTGTTTTCTAGGCCTAGATTAGTGTACAACTGTTCCCCTAATTCCCTATTTATATTACCACGTTGTAATTATTCTATTGAATATTCAGTTCAGAACCTTTATCGTTCATGGTATCAGAGCTCTCTTAGGGGGGCTCTGGTGCAACTATTCTTTTTTCATAGGCCTTCATCACCACCCATTATTCCACAACATGTCTGAAACCTCAGAAAACACCCCTGAACGATAACCCACCTCTTAGATCCTTCCAAAACAAAGACTCCTGCCTCAGAACTGCAAAATTTGGGAGTTGCTGTACGGCTGGACGGAAAAAATTATTTACAGTGGGCAAGATCGGTGAAGCTGGCTTTAAAGGGAAAGCAGAAACTTCATTATCTCTCTGGGGATCTGCCTGGTAGTGACGATGAGAAGTTTAAGACATGGGATCTTGAAGATACCATCATGCCCTGGTTGCTGAACTGGATGTAGATTGCAGTATCCCAGAATTTCATGTTCCTTGAATCAACAAAACAGATTTGGGAAGCAGTCCAAAAGAAGTATTCGAAAGCTCAAGATGCTATCATAGTCTATGACTTAAAGACACATATTGCACATACCAAACAAGGTAACCTCTCTGTTACAAAATATTTCAATGGAATGACCAGTTTATGGCATGAGATGGACTTATATAGGAATCTAAAACTGAAATCGAAAGAAGACAATCAAGCTCTTCTTCAGGAGAGGGAGAGAGATCAAGTTTTTGAATTCTTAGCCAGTCTAACTGTAGAGTTTGACCAAGTTCGTGTACAGATTCTTGGAAGAGTCCCTTTACCCAATCTAAATGAGACCTTTGCACTAGTCCGAGGAGAAGAAAGACGCTGTACTGTGATGCTGGAGAACGCCTTTGCCTCTGAATCCACACTGACTCAGCCCTCACTGCTGCAAAGGAGGAGAACCGACGCACAGGTCCCAAACCGGAGTCAAGCAAGACCCCTTCCCATGATAACTTATGGTGTACTCATTGCCACAAACCTAGGCACACCAGGGAAAATTGCTTTAAGCTCCATGGTAAAGAAAGAGTGTTGAATCGGATAAAGCAGAGGAGGAATGAAGCCAACTTTACGGCCCAGGAGAAGGAAGTAGAATGTACAACTTCGACAAAGTGGAGGTTCAGTCCCTCAACAAAGAAGAGATTGAGAAGTTGCGACACTTTCTTGAAACCATAACAGCTAGCTCAAGTTCTTTAGCTCATTCAGGTAAGTGTCTAATTTCTGATTCTCTTAAGGCCTATAATACAATCCTAGAGCCCTGGATCATAGACTCAGGTGCAACTTACCACATGACCCACTCCTCACATTTGTTTAAAATCTACAAGCCTAATTCTAATAAAAAGTCCATCTTTGTTGTTGATGGAAAAGCCATTTTAGTTAAGGGAGAAGGCAATATCAATCTTTCACCAACACTCCTTGAAAAATGCCCTCCATGTTCCACAAATCTCTAACAATCTTCTCTCCATTCACCAACTCACAAAGAGCCTTGACTACCTGGCTATTTTTAATTCCTCTTACAATGTGTTTCAAGACCAGAGGTTCGAGAAGATGATTGGATATGCTAAGGAATGGAATGGACTGTACTATCTTGAGAGCACAAGCCCTTTCACTCCACAGAATCCTGTCCAACTTTCTCAGTTGTCTTTTTTGTCTGTTGCCTAGACTGTCTTAAAGAATGGCGTCAATACAGCGTGGTTAGAACAATGTAGGCGTGGTCATCCACCATTTTCTTTGATGAAATCTATGTTTCCTTCTTTGTTTACAAATGTTGATTTCAACACTTTACATTGTGAATCTTGTGAACTTGCCAAGCATCACTGAGTAAATTTTCCTATTGTCAATAAAATTTCAAATACACCTTTTTCCTTGATTCATACCGATGTTTTGGGACCCTCCAAAATTCCAAATGTTAATGGAGCGAGATGGTTCATATCCTTTATTGACAATTGTAATAGATTAACTTGGCTTTATCTCCTAAAAGAAAAATCTGAAGTCAATCAAGTTATCCCTAAATTTTGTAAAATGGTCTCTAATCAATTTGGAGTTTCCATTAAAAAATTCCGTTCAAATAATGCAAGAGACTACTTCAATAATAATCTCAACTCCATTTTTGATCAAGAAGGAATTATCCATAAGTCCTCTTTTGTTGATATCCCACAACAAAATGGGGTTGCTGAATGAAAGAACCGTCATTTACTGAATATCACTCGTTCCTTACTATTTCGAATGCATGTTCCTAGGATGGAGCCGCCACTACGTAGTTAGCCTATCCTAGGAGGAAAAGACTATCAACGAGGTGGAGTTGCCTTAGATTCTCATTGGCGATGGTGTTACAAGTTTGGGAGCAAGAGTCATCCCAATTTATTGTGGTTTTGGCTAGCCAAAAAGGTGCGACCAAGTGTGTCGCAAGTATGGGAGCAAGAGGTTCCCAGTTTCTCTTCTCTTCTAAGACATTGGATGGTCTAGCATTGCTTCTTGATGGTTTAGCATATACTATTGTGCCGAGTTTCTATTCTCTTCTTAGTGATAGCTTTCGGTTAAAGATGCATTTTGATATTTGTTTTATGTTTGTGGGTTTGCTACTCAGTAGCTTTAGCTTGAGGGCGAGTGTTAGAGAATATTAAGATTATTACCTATTTGGCTATTAGTCTTATGTTAGTGGGTTTGGGCTGGTACTAGTAGTGTTAGTACTTGACCTAATTATTAGTATAAATAGGGGTATTAGGTTTGTGTTTTTTGTATCACATTATTCCTATAAAAAATATTCTCAGGTTAGTACTGTGTTTCTCTTAAACTTATTCTTCAACACTATCTATACTGGTATATTTCTCATTGATTGGTTGCCTATCTATGGGCAGGTACTTGATGTAAATGTTTTGGAAAATCCATTTTCTACCTACAAAATTGGGCAAACGGTGACAACAAGGATTGTTGCAAAACCTAATGAAACAGGTGCCAATAGAATGGGCTCACAGTGGGAGCTATCAGTCAGACCTAAAATGCTTACAGGTAAAGTATGTCTCATTTCCAAATGAAAGGAAAAAAAATGAATGATTGAAATACTGGGAAGTCTGCATTGTAAGGGATATATGTATAGAAAGGCTGGTGAACTTCGAAGACCAGTTATTTGTTTCATTAGTGCGTAGCCATGTATTGTACACGTTTTTACCTTAGTGGTGGTCGGGAGTTGATTTAAAAGTTGGGAGTAACATTTTTACCTTAGTCACACCCATTTAATTATATTTTTTCCTGTCATTATTTATTAATATCAATTATATGTTCATTTAAAATGAGGGCAACTGCATTTTCACCACCGCCCCCCACTGTCGATAAGGTTTTAAAATGAGTGATAAAAGAAACCCATGATTTAACTTTGTTTTGGTGTTCATTTATGCTATTCTAGTCCTCCCTTATTTTCCTTTGAGTTTCTTTTCTTACGAAAATTATATTGTAATCTTTTAATTCTATCTGGACAATATCTACTTGTTAATTTAAATTTTTCAGCTTTTCCTGCAATTTAATATGTGATCTCAACTTCAATCCAGGCTCCAGTGATATAGGAGACAATGTTTCTGGAAATCTTGACTTTAAAATTGGGCAGTGTGTGGTTGGTTATGTATATAAAGTAGAAAGTGAATGGGTCAGGTTAACAATATCTCGGAATGTGAGGGCTCAGCTATATATTCTTGATAGTGCTAGTGAATCAAGTGAGCTTGAGAATTTCCAGAATCGATTTCATGTTGGAAAACTTGTTTCTGGTCATGTTCTGAGTATCAACTTGGAGAAGAAGCTACTGCGGTTGGTTCTACGTCCCTTTTCTTCTCTCCCCAGCAGAATTAATGAGTCACAAGTTAATATTGTGAATAAGGAATTAACAGCGCACATTCATGAAGGAGATATTTTAGGTGGAAGGATTTCTAAAATACTTCCAGGTGTTGGTGGATTGCTTGTCCAAGTTGGTCCTCATACATATGGAAAAGTACATTTTACTGAACTTAAAGATACATGGGTGCCAGACCCATTGTCTGGATATCATGAAGGGCAGTTTGTCAAATGTATAGTTTTCAAAGTCAGCCACACTGTCAAGGGTACTGTTCATGTTGACTTGTCATTATGTTCTTCAAATGGGATGCTTTCTCAGGATTCTGCTGATGTTCATAGCATTGTGTAAGTATTGATACTCAGTGATGAAACTTTAAGTCCAGGCTAAAGCCTTATTTATTTATTGCACTCATATGCAGTTGCCATTAAACACATTCATTTGAGCCTTTATGAGTATTGCCTAGTGGGTTTGTTTGTTTCTAAGTAACTTGATGTAACAGACTACATTAAATTGAGAATTGTCTGAAAAATATATTTAGCAGTTTACTAGGGTACAAATTACTGTAGTTTGTCTCCTTGGGCTGACTTTAAGCATCTATATTCCCTCGTTCATATTCTGCTGACCAATCAATTTGTTGTGATTTTCAAATCCTTTGGCGGGACCTTGTAATCTGTTGATAACATTGTTGCTTGCAATTTTTTCAATAAAAGGTCTCCCCTCTTTTTGAATTTCCTTGCTTCAGATGTAGCATTTAACTAATTAATCTTAAACATGGAAGTTAAACTGTCTCGTTTTGAGGTTTTTCAGGCATGCTAATAGCAAATGTGTGGAGAAGATTGAAGATCTTTATCCTGATATGGTTGTAAAGGTATTGGTTTTCTTGCTCTTTTTCTTAAGTTAGCATTATTCCCTTTTTACTAGGCTTTACATGAGCTTCTTTAATGTGAGATGCGTACTTACTGTCAAGTTGTTTGATGATGTTTTGAGGTGTCAATAAGTTGCATTCATCATTTACATGGCAGGTTCTGTTTTTACAATCATTTAAACTGATCGTCAGTTGTGGGTATGGATGGAGCCAGGAATTTACCTTTTTGGGTTGGGGGGGGGGGCTCTTGATTTTATTATTTTGAGGGGGCCAAATATCAATTTTATATAGAAAATTTTCAAATTTTTTGAACAACTTAGAAATTTTCAGGGATTGTTAAAGGAGTATTTTGAGCCTTGGGAGGGCATGCCCTCCCCGCTTGGTGCCATCCCTGGTTGTGGGCTTGTAACATTATCTGACAATTGCAGTTTGTTAGTTTGAATTTTTTTATGTTATGAAATATCATAATTCTTTAATGGATTTTCCGACTGATTTGCAGAAATTGATCTATTTTGCAGTGACAACCTTGTTTAATTTTGAGATGAATACTCCAATCTCCCATACATTTTCTTGGTTTTTTCTCAAGGTGACATTCTTTTTTGAAAATCTACACAAACGTCTGTCAAATGGGTGAAGTCTGAAAATAAGGAAAATCCAAAGGAAGTTTGTGTAGGTTTTCAAAAGAGTGGGAGGTTTGTTAAAAATAAAGAAAATCTTGGGGAGTGTTGAGCATTTTGCTCTTAAATTTTCATTGTTCTATCTTTGTATTTTTGTTCAGGAGGACATCTGATCCCCCTTCTTTTGTAATACTTCATTTCTCTGTTATAAAATTCTTTCTATAGAAAATAGGAAAATTATTTTTGCTGGCCACTACTGTGTTCTAGTCATTTCATTTGGAAAGGAGAATCTTTACCGAGGAATCTGTCATGTATAATGTATTGTATTTGCATTACTTTGACATTGTCAGTGTAAGTTCTAGTTATCATATCTGTTTAAAATTTCATTAGCAATATTTTGTTGTCAATTTTTAAGAATGTTTTGATATAATTCTTGTAGATTCAACTTTTTCAACCACCTAAATATTTCATTAGAATTTGTTATATAACATGATTTGAAGATGCATTTGATTCAAAGGTATTGGTAAAGTTCTGACACCAAAACCAAATATTATATTAATTTTTTTTAATCTTATTTTTCAATTTTTCACTGGCAATGGAAAACCTGTCATGAGATAGGTTGTGACTGTGAAATGTTTTACCTGTCGTGTGTTTTGTAATTTTAAGTCAGGCCCTTTTGTAATGATCTTCCATGTTGAGATTTTGTTGTTAAATCTAAGCATGGATGGTGGCATATCTTTTTCATATTTTCCTTTGAATTATTTCCCGAGATATGGTATTTTGATCATTTGGATTTATTCGTGTCTTCTTTTGGCTAGGGTTATGTTAAGAATGTCACACCAAAAGGATGCTTCATTTTTCTCTCACGAAAGATTGATGCCAAAATTCTTCTATCCAATCTGTCCGATGAATATGTTACAGATCCTGAGAAAGATTTTCCTGTTGGAAAACTTGTAATTGGCAGGTAAATAATCAACCTGTCGTTTCTCCCCATTTTCTAATATGAGATGAATGAAGAGATATGCTAAGACAGCAAATAGCAGGGTTATATCTGTGGAGCCTCTTTCAAATCGTGTTGAAGTTTCATTGAAGGCATCAAGTGGTTCCAGTAGATCAAAATCTGAGATAATTGATTTGAGTAGATTTCACATTGGAGATGTTATATCCGGAAGGATTAAGCGGGTTGAGTCATTTGGTTTATTCATTGCAATTGACAACACAGACATGGTATTTCTACATCCTTTGAAGCCATTTACTGTCCATGTACTTGTAATATTAAGTCTTATGGTCAAAATAAAATGAGATGTTATATTCCTTCATGCTTTTCGCTTTTTAAGTATTTACAACATGAATGTATATAATATTATTTGTTTTCATTTCATGATTTTATCTATTACTTGATTTGGATGGCTCAAATGCTTACAGGTACAGCTCCATCCAAAAAGTGTATGCTTGGTTGTGCTTTTATTTGTGTCATATTATGATTTTCCGTAAAGCATGCTCTTAAGAAAGTGGTAATGGTCAATTTAATTCTGTGATCTCACTTGATTATTATCTTTCAATTACCTAGGTTGGATTGTGCCATGTCTCTGAGGTTTCTGATGATCATATTGAGAACATTGAAACAAAGTATAGAGCTGGAGAGAAAGTAAATGCAAGAATATTGAAGGTAATTCAAGTACAAAAGCTTCAGATATGGTACTGATTTCTATATTTCAACCTAGAGAAAGTTGTCTGCTTCTTCTGTTGGTTTTTATTGGCACAACTTCTAGCTATCATCTTTGAATGGTTGTATGTATATTGTTTAATTGGAAATGCTTTGCATGAAACATGTTTATTGTTTCTGTAACATGTTGAAGGCAAATCCAGTCAAATAATGTGTCAATGATTCAGAAGGGTGCATGATAATAAGTGTTGATATCTTTCTAGCAAACAACCTAAAATCCACTAGGGAAAAAACTGGAATCCACTGGAAATAAGGGAAAGTTCCTTGAATATCATTCATAATTAGTGAAAATAGTTGTAATTTGGTGCCTTTTTTGGGTATAACAAAAGTTGACCGATACCTAAAATCCTTCTAGAACACTCCTAAACTATATAGTAACATATTAAGACTAATTCCATCATAATTATCCTAAATTGCATAAAATAGCGAGGGTCCTTAGATAACTACCTTTCAGAATTACATAGAAATCATAATAAATACATCATTATCTTGATTGTCCTGCATCAGATAGGCTTTTTGCTGGATCAGTGTGGATTGTAGTACTGATTACTTGCATTTTCCTAACATATTATCAGGTGGATGAAGAAAGACACAGAATATCTCTGGGAATGAAGAATTCATATATGAGGGATGAATCTGCACATGAAATACCTTTAGAGCAAGGATCAGATGAACCTGTTGCAGATAGCAGTTTACTTGGAACCTGTAATAAAGATATTGAAGGTGAAATTGGTCAATTCCCATTTCTTTCACAAGCAGAAGAAAGGGCATCCATTCCTCCACTTGATGTTGCTCTTGATGACTTTGATCAATTTGATGTAAATTACGCTAATTGTCAAAGTGAAGAACATGCAAATGAAGAAGGCATTATAGATGAAAAGCAGAAGAGACGTGAAAAGAAAAAGGCAAAGGAGGAGAGGTTGATATAATGCTTATAGTTATTTTGTATTTGTTTTGCTGTGCCATGCTGATCTCAATTTTTTTTTCAACCCCGATAATTTATCACAAGATTTTTAACACGGTATGGGACCCACCACTGAACAGCAGTATATGTCCCATTAATTGTTCTTCTACGTGGTTAACCACTTTTTTGTTCTTCATTAACCAACTTATTTCACGTAAAAATCATGTGGTAAAATCTTGAAACCAACTTTTGTATGTAATTAACCACTTTTTGTTCTTCATTAACCAACTTTTTTCATGAGTATAGAAACAAAGTTGGTTAATGAAGAACAAAAAAGTGGTTAATTACGTATAGAAGTTGGTTAATGACAATATTTTACCACGTGATTTTTATGTTCGTGAAAAAAGTTGGTTAACGAAGAACGGTTAACCACGTAGAGAAGTTGGTTAATGGACATATACTTAAAAAAAAAAACAGAAAGCTGATTTGGTACTGTTCATGGGTGGGCCCCATGAACAGTAACGGGTGTTAAAAATGGTGTTGGTACTGTACGCGGTAAGATGAACATTTTCCTTTTTTTTTCTTTTGGATTTTTAATATATGGCAACTATACTGTACAGGGAGAAACAAATAAGAGCTGCTGAGGAAAGACTAGTGGAGGAGGATGTACCAAAAACTGCTGATGAGTTTGAAAAGCTGGTTAGAAGCTCTCCTAATAGCAGTTTCATCTGGATAAAATACATGGATTTCATGATTTCTATGGCTGATGTTGTGAAAGCCCGCTCAATTGCTGAAAGGTACATCATTTTGAGTTCAGATGTTTAAATTCTTATGAAATTCAAACTTGATTTTGTTAATGTTGATTTGAATCTGTACAATACTATTTTTTTCTTGTACTAAACTGAAAATATGATTAATAGATGTTATGTATAATACAATGCCTAACCTATTCAAGTACTAGTATTACTAATACAAGCCCAAACCCAAGCCCACTAACAATAAGACTAATAACCTTATATGTAATAACCCTAATATCTTACCCGTAAGGGGTTGGGCGTAGTGGTAAGAAAGCTGTGCTTCCAGGGAAGGACAAAGGTTTGAGCCCCTGAGACACTACTTGTGGGGAGGTCCTAACTTTAATGCTCTGTGCCTGAACCCGAAAGGATTAGTCTCACACCCAAAAGGCTGTGGGGATAATGTGGGAAACCAAAAAATATCCTCAATATATTAATACTCTCCCTCAAGCTAAAGTTTACTAAACTATAACTTATTACATGTAGCAAACCCACAAACATAAGACAAATTACATAACCCATTTCTAGAAGCTATCACCAAAAAGAGAAGAGAAACTCCGCACAATAGTGGATGCTGAACCATCCACATACAGTGTAGAGAAGAACTTAGACCACCCAATATCCAAACAAAGCACAGAGGAGAAGAAATACAGAAACACCACCAGTAAGAGAAGTGAAGGTAGAGAAGATTCTCCCTAGATTCACTCTTAGAAAATGCTTCAGATGCACCAAACAGCCCAATGAGAGATCAAGACTGGCACTGCCAAAACACCAAAAACAGCAAACCCAAGATGCTGAACCCAACTCACTGCTGGGCTCGAAGATATCAACCCCAACGGCACACCGAAATGACACCTTGGCCAGCCAAGACCCCAAGAAACTGGTACAACTCTTGCTTCCAGACCTGTACCACCTTTGTTAGCACCTTTCTGGCCAATCGAAACCGCAAGAATCTGGGACTACTCCTGCTCCAAACCTGCGACCGCAAGAATCTGGGACGACTCCTGCTCCAAACCTGCGACACCACTGGTCACACCTTTCTGGCCGGTTGCAACACCCCCAGTCACCAGAAAAACCGCCCATGACACCTTTGGCTGTGAATGAAAGAGATGATGAACAATAATCTCCAAATAACAGAAACCACAAAAAATAGCTCCAAAGCCTTAAACAGAACTAAACAGAGGCAGACCAGCAACCAAACAAGCAAACCCTAAAACCACAAAAATCTGACCCAAAACAGAATCAGAATTGCCCACAATCAGAGGCGAAGCCTCCAAACAGCCTCAACTAAACTTTTGGCCTCCATACTCGCAAACCACAAGACAAACCAGCAAAATCAAAAGTCAAATATCTCCCTATCCAGAGCAGCCTTCAAACCAGACAAAGAAGAGGGAAAAATCACCCAAAAATGCGCACCTTCAGGCCTAAAACACACCTCGCCGAAGACCTCACTGGAGCTCCGACCACCAGCGACCTGATCTGTGCCGGAAAATACAGCACTCAACCACAAACAAACGCTCAACATGCGAACAGAAAAAAGAGCTTAACCCAGCTCCGTCGCCTCTCACCCAACCACTGCTAGCCACTCCCTACTATCGGCCAACCACCGCTGCCCTGATCCTCTCCGGAAGCCACCCGTGGATTGCCTGAAAGAAGATTGGCTGCCCATAAGTCAAAACGTGACCTAGGTCATAATTGTTTTTTTTTTCCCTTTTTTTTGGCTGCCCAGATGTCAGAATGTGACCTAGGTCAACTGTGTTTTTCTTTCTTTTTTCCAAAACACAGGAATTACTTATTTTAGAAAGGATAAGGTTAAGGGAAAACAAAAAGGGGGCATATACAAAGTGTTTCATGAATCAATTCAGTGAAAATATGGACACATGGTACCACTCTAATACCATGTTGAAATTGTAAGTTTAGGGTTAGAGAGTAAATGAGTAAAGTAAAACTAGGTGGAGGATAAGATATTATCCTAAACAGAAAAAGAAATAAACAACATGGTAAATGATGATAGAATCAAGAATACTGCAAGTCTGCTCTGTCTCTGCTTATCAGAAATGAAAACTCCCTTGAAATAGCCATGAGAAGAGCACCAGAGAGGAGCCATAAACACAATCCTATCCCAAAGCAAATCCTGGGCCAAAAAAAGTGCCTTAGCTGTTTTTTTATATTTTTGTTTATTTTCAATTATTGGGCTGTAGACATGGTTTGGTCAGTTTAAGTTTGAATATTTGAGAATTCTTATCAGGTGAGAAAATGAGAGAAAGCTCAAGAAAGCTTGAGAAAGTTTGCAGCAAAGTGATCACACAAGAAAGAGAGAATGAGAGATGAGAGAGAGAGAGAAGTATCTAGAAACAGAAAAACTGAAAGCTAAATTCAACAGTTCACAGAGAATACACATCTGTATTCTTATACATTTAGCAGACAGCCTCTGTGCTGGATCGAGCTAGTAAGGTCTGCTTCTTTGACCGTCAAGAAACAAAATTAGGGCCCAAGAAAATACAAGATCAAGAAGTTGATCTTCGATCATCTAGATCTGATACCCAATCAGCATCACAAAAAGCGTGTAGAGTCAGTGAACTAGGTGACCTTGCTGGTTGGAGTAGCAGGCCATGAGTAATAGTACCCTTAAGATACCTTAAAATTCGTGTAATAGGCTCCCAATGATCCTCAAGTGGAGAACTGAGAAATTGACAGATTTTGTTCACACTGAAGCAGATTTCAGGTCTAGTGATTGTTGCATACTGCAAAGCACCAACTACTTACCTGTATAGTTGAGGGTCATCAACATAGTTACTTCCAAGTTTAGACAGCTTGCTGTTAGTCACCATAGGAGTACTTATGCCTTTTGCATCAGTCATTTTAGCTTTTTCCAGCAAGTCTCTAATATACTTGCTCTGACTGAGATGAATAGACCCATTAGACAAGTGTTTGACTTCTATTCCAAGAAAATAATCAAGCTTCCCTAGCTGCTTTAAAGCAAATTCGTCATTTAGCTTAGTAATCAGCTGCTGTACCAAAGTAGGTGAGCATCCAGTTACAATGATATTGTCCACATATACTAGAACATAAGTAGTGTGCTGTGGACTGGTTTGAATGAAAAGTGAGGGATCACAGCAGCTGGATTTAATACCTAAACTGATCAAGGAGGCTGCCAATCTCTCAAACCAAGCCCTAGGGGCCTGTTTCAACCCATAAAGTGCCTTATTCAGCTTGCAAACCAGCCCCTTATTTGAATTCTCAAAACCTGGAGGTTGCTGCATGTATACTTCCTCTTGTAAATAACCATTGAGGAATGCATTATTTACATCCAGCTGCTGTAACATCCACTGTTGAGTGAGAACTAGTGTAAGCACAACTCTTAACTGTCACTGGTTTAACAACTGGTGAAAGGGTCTCTGTATAATCAAACCCAGGTAGTTGATGAAATCCCTTGGCAACTAACCTTGCCTTATATTTATTAATTGAGCCATCTGGATTTTCCTTGACCCAAAACAACCACTTGCAACCAATCGCAGTCCTGTTAGATGGAAGTGGAACAAGTGTCCAAGTGTTGTTCCAAGTGTTAGGAGAAGCAGCTGCTGTTACAGAGACTGAAGTAGTTGGCTCTGTGATGGCACAAGCTGGACTCAGAATCAGAAACAAAATCAGAAAAACTAGTAGAAATAGACACAGGTGCAGACATGACAGAACCAGAATTAGAAGAATTAGTGTAGAAAGATACTGCTGAGACTGAAATAGAGGAATTAGAAGATATAGGAATAGGAATAGAAGAAGAAAGTGAAGATGAACAGGATTGAGGAGCAGAAGGAGACTCAGAATATGGAAAGCGAAATTCATTAAAAAGAACATCTTTGGAGATGAAGATTCTACCATCTGAGGAAAGACACTTGTACCCTTTATGATTTGAGGAATAACCTAGAAAAGTACACTCACTAGTTCTAAATTCTAGTTTGTGTCTATTATAAGGTAAACAGATGTAAGAAAGGCATGATCCCAAAATTTAAGAGGCAAAAAAGCTTGAGCCAACAAAGTAAGACCCATATAAACTATTTGTCTATGTTGGCGCGCAACACTACCATTTTGATGGTGAGTATGAGGACAAATAAGACAATGATGGATACCTAGGTCAATAAGAAACTTAGAAAAGGGCCTGAATTCCCCACCCCAGTTTGTTTGGACAGATTTAATCTTTATATCAAATTGCAGCTCAACTGCTGCCTTGAACTGTTTGAAAACAGAAAATGCTTCAGATTTGAGTTTTAATAGCATAAAGCCAAGTAAACCTTGTACAAGCGTCAACAAACGAGGTACAGTAAAGACAACCACTTGAAGATTGAACAGGAGCTGGACCCCACAAGTCACTGAACACTAGTTCAAAAGGCTGTTGATAAATAGTATTAGAGTGATGAGAGGGTAAGCAATGAGCTATACCAAGACAACATGCTGTACAAAAATCTGAATTTTTTTTACTATGTACAGGAATATTACAAGATTGTAATACAGATTTTACAACATCAAAGTGGGGCTGCCCTAACCTACAATGCCACAAAGTATAAGATATAGGGGCATTATTGACAGTATTTACAGCTTGAGAAGAGCTAGAAAGCCTATTTACAGCATTTACATTTCCAGAAGAATCAAAACATTTATTTACAGCAGCATGAACTGTATTTACAACTGGATGAACAGGAGAACAGCTTGAGGAATATCCAAAAGATGAGAAAACTTCAGTTTGTGAAGGCACTCGAGGCAAGGAGAAACTGTGGAAGGTGTATAAACCATCAGGTCCATGGGAACCCTCCAGCAGTGTCTCATTTGTGGCCTGAGATTTCACAAAACAATGAAAAGGATGAAATTCAAATCAAACAGAATTATCTTGTGCAAATTTACTAACACTCACTAGGTTTTTGGTCATGGAAGGAACAAGAAGTAAATCATATAGAGAGAGAGAAACATTAGAATTAAGAGGAGACAAAATTTTAGATGAACCAATAGACTGAATTTGAAGGCCTTGACCATTACCCATTAAAATTTGGTCTGAACCTGGAAATTCTTGTCTCTGCTACAGATTTGCAGGGTCTGCAGTGACATGGTGTGTTGCTCCAGAATCAGGGTGCCAAGCTTGACTAGAACTCGAGTAGCAGAGGTTAAGCCATAGGGTTCATTTGCTGTGCTGTATAACTGGTAAACGAATCAGCTGAAGCCATCACAGGCATAGAATTAACAAGTTGAGTGGAATATTGGTATGCACCAATATTAGGATGACTGATGCTACAGTGAAGCTTGTTGAGACTGAAACTGTGATGGATAAAATGAAGAACTGGGCTCTGGTTGAAGCAGCTGTGAGTGTGCTAATTGGGCTGAATACGGCTGCAAGGACTGTAGAGGCAGTTGCTACTGCTGCAGAGACTGTAAAGGCATTTTGAGTGCTGAAAACTCTGCCTTTGCTGCTGATAACTGATTCCTGGTTGAGAACCTTGACCTTGACCATAATTGTCATCAAACCTATAATAACAAACTGAAGCTGAATGTCCAGGCTGATCACAGACTTGACAAACTACAGCACTTCTGTAGTTAAAACCAAACCTGCCATGTCCTCTTCCTCCTCTGTTACCAAATCTACCACCCCTACCTCCTCTATTGAAATTCTGCTGATAAGGGTGACTACCAAACTGATTGCAGTCAATTGAATCCTGACTGAAATCCTCCTTGTTGAAGTATTGGAGAAAAACCAGGTGGAGCTGGAAGAAAACGAACTGAACTTGAAAGGTTTTGGTTCAAGTGCTGAGATGGTTGATTCATAGAGCTAAAGGACTGTGCAGGTGCAACAACATGTTTGGTGGAAGAATTAGGCAGAGAATTACCATCTTTAGCTTGAGCAATGTTGACTGAAAAGGCATCAGAATCAGAGAGATGATTTTTCTCTAATCTGGCCTTATGAGACAGCAACAACGACTCAATGTCTCCAATGGTATATGGATCAAGTCTACTAGTAATAGATGTGACGAATGCATCATACTCTTCTGGAAGACCTTCAAGAATGATGTCAATATGTTCTTGTGGTGAAACCGGATGACCAATGGAAATTAGGGAGTCTACAATTGCTTTGATGCGCAGAAGATACTCTGAGAGAGAATGTGAGCCTTTCTTGGTATTGCGGAGTTCAGAACGATATTGATTCACCTTTGCTTGATTTTGGGACCTAAAGTATGCATGAACTTCATTCCACAGCTGCCATGAATGTACACAACCAACAACACGTGTGCGAAGAGGATCAAAATGAGAGAATAACAGCCATGAGAACAGCATTTGATCCTGTTGTTTCCAGTCTAGGTACGCATCGTTGATGCGACCCACGCTTCTATCCGAATTTGACAGAAATCTTGGAGGAATATCAGGATCAACCACAAACCGCTGCAATCAATGAGCCTTGATCGTGACTTCGATTTGCTGTTTCCAGACGAGAAAATTCTTCTCATCAAGCTTCATTGAAATCGCATGAGAGAAGCTGGTCAGATTCGAGGATCGAGCAACGGTTGAGAAGGGTGGGTCAACTGGAGTGGTGTCTTCAACCGGCAGTGGTGGCGGCACTTCCATGATCGCAACTCAAATTGCAACTCAGCTCTTTGATACCATTTGAGAATTCTTATCAGGTGAGAAAATGAGAGCTCAAGAAAGCTTGAGAAAGTTTGCAGCAGAGTGATCGCACAAGAAAGAGAGAATGAGAGAAGAGAGAGAAAGAGAAGTATCTAGAAACAGAAAAACTGAAAACTAAATTCAACAGTTCACAGAGAATACACAGCTGTATTCTTATACAGTTAGCAGAAACATAACTGCTCTTAACTAACTCTATAACTAACTCTTAACTCTGTTACCAACTTATTCTATAAGATATTATTCTAACTAACTTGCTGTTCTAGAAACTCTAGTACATTCTAAACTAACAGCTGTTAACAGCTGATACAACAGAATATTGAACTTTCAGCTGCTGGAAGACTGTTTCCATATAAGCATGTAATCCTATATGCCGACCTTTAAATGATGAGTTTAGAAACTACTATGCAATTTAATTTTTCATACAGCCTATGATTCCAACCAAAGCAGCTATCGTACCAGGTTTGACGGGACACTCTACAAATTACACACATTTTTCCAACATCTACTTGCATTTAACTATGAGGGTGCTGTGAGGATATAATAAAATTGTGTTGTCAATTTTGAAAGGCCGCTTTCTTAGATAGTTAGATTGGTCCATATTGGTGATGGAAGACAAAAGTAACATATTGGAATCATTGTTATGTACCATCCAAAGTATGAAGCTTCAGCACTCCAATAATATTTTTTAAATACTTTCTTTGGTTGAATTGCTTTCTATGTGTTGCCATTGTTAATAAAATATAAAAATAGTGAGCGACTTGAGCCTAGACCCATCAAGTGCTTATTAGTATCTTTATGGTGACAAAAGTGGGGAGAAATCATTATTCATGTAGATTGTTGTTTCCCTTGATTGTGTTCTTTTGAATTTCTGTTTGAAACATTCTTTTAAACACTAAAACTTGTGTATACTTTTTAGACAAAAAAAAAAAGAAAGGGTTTTATTTTTTATTGGTGACTTGGCATTGTTTTTAGTTTCCCTTGAACTTCTTCTCACTATACCTCAATCTATGTGAATATGTCATATAACCTGAGTCATCTGACTTCATTTATCTTCCTGCTCCCCTGCATACAAAATTTTGAAGGGCTTTGAGGACAATAAACATCCGAGAAGAGAATGAGAAGCTCAACATCTGGAAGGCCTACTTTAATTTGGAAAATAAGTTTGGAAACCCTAGAGAGGTAATAGGGAGACAGCAATTTAACTTTTTGTGTCACTAATGTGGTCACGTGGAGTATCCTTAATTTAAGTTTCTTTGTGTAGGAGGCTGTTATGAAAGTATTCCAAAGAGCTCTACAGTACAATGATCCCAAAAAAGTCCATCTAGCACTCTTGGGAATGTATGAGAGGACTGAGCAGCGAAATTTAGCTGATGAACTTCTCAATAAAATGACAAAGAAGTTCAAGCATTCGTGCAAAGTATTATGTGAATTTTTAAATAAAAATCCTATTTTTTTGGTTTTCATAGAAAAATGTTTATGCAACTTACTTTACATTGGATTTTAGGTTTGGTTGAGGTGTGTACAAAGTCCTCTGAAGCAAAACCAGGATGGAACTCAACCTGTTGTCAATCGTGCTTTGTTAAACCTTCCCCGACATAAGCATATTAAATTCATTTCTCAGACAGCTATTCTTGAATTCAAGGTTGGGGTTCCTGATAGGGGACGATCCTTGTTTGAAGGAATTCTACGGGAATACCCAAAGAGAACAGACTTGTGGAGTGTTTATCTTGATCAAGTATATCCTTCACCATGTCATATTCTGTTTGTGTTAGTATTATTAAGAAACTAACATTCTTGTGTACTTGATAGGAAATTCAACTTAAAGATTCAGATGTAATTCGTGCACTGTTTGAAAGGGCAATTAGTCTGAGTCTCCCACCTAAAAAGATGAAGGTTTGTACATTTCTATATTCCCAATTTTGCTGATGTCGATTTGTATTTTTCCAGTCAGCTGACTTTGTTGTCTTGATTGGCAGTTCTTATTCAAGAAGTATCTTGAATATGAGAAGTCCCAAGGTGATGAAGAACGAATTGAATCTGTGAAAAGGAAGGCAATGGAATATGTTGAGAGTACTCTGTCTTGATGAAGATTCATCATTGCTCTAGTTTTGAAATTTTCAGCCTGCGGTCATTCTGGAGTCTGAGCTGGAGGTCCAAAGACAACAGATTGTGTTTGTTAAGGCATGATAACTAAGCAGTACAAATCTTTCTAAATCACAGGAAAACAGGATTTGAATCATGGTTGGATGCTTCTGTAAATTTAGTGGTTCTCACACTACCTAATAGTGCTAATTGGCTATCTGCAGCATAAATTGAGTGCATGGATGAGAGCTTATAAGGTGAGATGGAGGTCCTGTGAATGCATCAAATATACACTGCAAGGACGAGATAGGCCTTTGCTAATTTTTGTTACTCAGTTTGTTGGTGATATTAGAGACGAAATATAGGCCATTGTGTCTTTTGCCCTTTTATATATATATTTTTTAATTTGGGTTATATGTATTTTTGGTTTGACGCTTAGGTTCATTGTACACAAACGATCATAAATGTTTTATCCTTCTCCGTTGTTCGTCAACCTCATTTATTAGATGTTTTGCGGCATTGGGCTTGTTTATACATTAGGAATGTTGTATTATTGTGAGTGTTTGATTACAATTAATTTTGAGAATGTTATCAGTATTTTATCGTCTCTTTATGCGTATTATAACATTTTTCTTAATTTAATAATCTTAACAAGGTTTATAGAAATTCAATAATATTGGTATAAGTTATCTATTAAATTTGAATTAATTTAAACATAATTATGTAACATTGAATGTGAAGAATGGTTAAGGTTTCAACATTAACAGCTGATATGATAAAAATAAATATAAAAAAATTATTTCATGATTATAAAAATAATTGGTATGAGATATAATAAATTTTATAGAATTAATCGAGTTAGTTTGACATTTATAAGGACATTGAAAAAGGTTAAATTGAATAGTTAAATAATTCAAAAAACTTAGGAAATTATATAGAGATGATAAGTGAAATATAGAGAATATTTTGATAAAAAAATATAAACTAAAGTAAATATCAGCGGACATAATTAATTTTTAGGTTTAATTTAACTTAGAGAAGAGTAATGAAATTTAACTAATAAATAATAATATATAGAAAATTAAGGAAATATGAATATAAGGGTTAAGTTGTATCTTAAAATTTTTTATAACACATGACCATTTTATTTAGTTTACATGTTTGTAGGCTAGTTTAGTGTGTTATTGGTTGAAAGGACCATTTTGGTTAGTCTTAGGTTCAGAGGGTCATATCATACAACTTCACACTCACAAATCTATTTCATCCAATTTTAGACTCAGGTCCATTTCATTCAGTTTTAGGCTCATAGGCCCATTTTGTTTAATTTGACCCACCTATGCCCATTTCATAAAGTCTTCTCGGCTTATATGCCTATTTCATTATGATATTAGCTCATAGAATCAGATATGGATATTATGAATATCTTGTAATGTCCTTTGGCCTAACAAATGCACCTACTGTCTTTATGGATTTTATGAATAAGATTTTTAGACCATACTTAGATAAATGTGTGGTTGTCTTTATAGATGATATTCTCATCTATTCAAAGACAACTGAAGAACATGAGGAACATTTGAGGTTTGTTCTAGAAATCTTAAAAGAAAAGAAATTGTATGTCAAATTGTCAAAATATGAATTTTGGATGAAACCGGTGCAATTTCTAGGACATGTGATATCAAAAGAGGGTATATCCGTAGATCCTAGAAAAGTAGAAGCAGTTTTGCAATGGAAAAGACCTACTGCTATAACTGAAATAAGGAGTTTCTTGGGTCTAGCTGGACACTACAAGAGATTTATAAAGAATTTTTCTCAAATAGCCTTACCTTTGACCAGATTGACCAGAAAGGGTAGACTTTTGAATGGACACAAGAATGTGAGAATAGTTTTCAAGAATTAAAAAGAAAATTGGCCACCACACCTGCTTTAGTAATTCCATATCCACAAGGTAATTTTGAAGTTTATTGTGATGCTTCGAGGAAAGGGTTAGGATGTGTTTTAATGCAAGATGGGTGAGTAGTTGCTTATGTTTGTAGGCAACTAAGACCCAACGAAGAAAATTATCCAAGCCACGATCTAGAATTAGCAGCAATTATTTTTGTCCTAAAGATTTGGAGGCATTACTTGTATGGAATTAAATTTGAGGTCTTTAGTGATGATAAAATTTTGAAATATCTATTTGATCAGAAAGAATTTAATGAGACAAATAAGGTGGATGAAGTTCCTAAAGGATTATGACTTTGAATTGAGGTATCATCCGGGTAAGGCTAATGTGGTGGCCGATGCACTGAGCAGAAAACTTCTGCATATATCCCGTACAAATATACAAGAAATAGAACTCTTAGAGAGTTTTAGAAATTTGAGTCTGACAGTGACTGCGTTACCTCATAATCTTTGTCTAAACAGATTGGAAATTCATAATGACTTGAGTACTCAAATTAAGAAGATAAAAAAGAAGATGAAAATTTAAAAGAAATAGATGAACAAATTTTATTAGGAAAGAAAAAGGACTTTAAAATGACTGAAGATGAAACAATAATGTTTAGAGATAGATTGTGTGTTCTTGGAGAATTTGAAATCAAAGAAAAGATTTTGGAATAAGCCCATAAAAACAAATACACCATCCATCCTGGAATAACCAAGATGTATCAATACCTCAAAAAGATGTTTTGGTGGCCAAGCATGAAAAAAGAGATTGCAGAATATGTGTCCAAATGTCTGGTCTATCAAAAATTCAAAATTGAACATCAAAGACCTTCTGGAACCTTACAACCCTTAGAAATCCCAAAATGGAAGTGGAAAAAAATTTCAATGGATTTTGTTGTGGGGTTACTAAAGACTCAATCAGGCCATGATGCCATTTGGTTTATAGTGAGATTAACTAAATTTGCACACTTTCTACCTATAAAAGCAAATTGGTCACTGGATAGGTTAGCTCAACTATATCTTCAAGAAATAGTTAGGCTACATATAATCCCCTCTAGCATAGTATTTGATAGAGACCCCAGGTTCACTTCTAGATTTTGGAGAGCTCTACAAACTGCTTTTGGAACCAAATTGAATTTCAGTACAATTTATCATCCACAAACTGATGACTAAACTGAAAGAACCATCCAAACCTTGGAAGATATGCTTAGAGCTCATTTGCTCGATTATCAAAGTAGTTGTGATAAGTTCTTACCTTTGATAGAATTTGCCTACAATAATAGTTATTATGCCAACATAAGAATGATACCCTATGAAGCCTTTTATGGCAAGAAATGTAGGTCACCATTATGTTGGTATGAAACTGGGGAATAAACTATCCTAGGTCTTGAACTAGTATAGCAAACCACACAGCAAGTTAAAAAGATCGAAGATAGGATGTTAGCAGCCCAGAGTAGGCAAAAGAGTTATGCAGATGAGAGAAGAAGGCCTCTGAAATTCAAAGAAGGAGAACATATATTCCTTAGAGTCACTCCTACTACAGGAGTTGGTAGGGTCATAAAGACTAAAATGTTGAACCCTAGATTCCTTGGTCCTTTCCAAATCCTAAAAAGAGTTGGACCAGTTGCTTACCATATTACTTTACCACCTAACTTGTCAAACCTTCATGATGTCTTCCATGTTCCCTAGCTCAGAAAGTGTAATATGGATCCTTCACATATCATACAAATTGAATTAGTACAGTTAAAAGCTGATTTAACTTATGTAGTCAAACCTGTAAGGATCTTGGATAGAGCAGTGAAAGAGCTTATGGGGAAACAAATTCCTCTGGTGAATGTGTTATGGGAAGGTGGTGATTCGGAGGAAGCTACATGGGAGCTTGAGCCCAATATGATGCAAAACTATTCAAAATTGTTTGAATGAGGTACGCGAATTTTGAGGACAAAATTTATAAAAAGGGGGGAGAATTGTAAGCAAATTTCTTAGGCCCATTTCATTTGGTTTTAGACGTAAAGGCCCATTTCATTTAATTTTAGGCTCACATTATAACATTCTGTTACGTTAATGATCCTAATTAGGGTTATAAAAGCTTAGTAATATTGGTAAAAATTATGTATTAATTTGGGTAATTTTTTAAACTAGTTTGAACGTAATTCTATAACACTTAATACTATGAAATAACTAAAATTTCTGCGTAAACAACTAATATAATGAGAATAAATACAGAAAATTTATTTCCTAACTATACACCATGGATAAATGTTGTAGTAAATTTTTGGGAAATATTTGAGTTAGTTTGGTATTTTTAAAGATACTGAAGATAAATTAAGGGAACAATTATGGAACAGTTAAGTATCTCAGAAAAATTATGAAATTTCATGGAGATGATAAGTAAGATATGGAGAATAATTTGGTATGAAATATCAATCAAGATAAGTATCAATAAGCATATTTACTTAATTCCTTAACTTATGATAAAGTAATGAAGTTTAATTGGTAAATAACAGTATATGAAAAATCTTGAAAAAATGAAACTAAAAATTAAGTTGAGTTCTAAAATTTTTCATAATACTTATGGTAACTTAAAAACATAGTTTTAGAAGATTAAAGAATGCTTAACAGATAAAAAAGTTACTGCACTAAAAATTGGTCGTACTTTGACCACCCACTGCCCACCCTTGTTACTCTAGATTTCTCTACTACTTTCTCACTTTTTCTCCACACTTCTATATGGAAAAAACAAAACCAAGAAGGCACAAAACTCAGCTGCAAAACCGTGACCAAGAGAAAGGAAAAGAGAAGAGAAACAAGAGGCAAAAACAAGAGGAAAAGCAAGGAAATTCAAGGGAACAAGACTAGGAGGTAAGGGGTTCTTGCCATCTTCTTGCTCATCTTTTCTTATTGTTTTTGAATCTCAAAACTGGTCCAAGTAATCCTTAAACTCACGGCCAGAAGCTTGTAAAAATAGCAAGTACTTAGTTTCTTGAGTAAAAATTTTGTGAATTTGATTAGTGAAACCATACCTGTAACTCACGGCTGAGTTGTGTTGTTAGGGTGTAGGTATTCTTTCAAATTGTTCACCTATCTTCTATTGATGTTTATGTTGATTTAAGACATGGAATTGATGACAAAAATTGTTGGATTGTGAAATTGAAGGTCACGGCTATGTGTGCTTGTTATGACCTGAATTGCGAAGTCCTTATGTGACAATTTGGTGGCTTGATTTGTACTTAAAAATCATAGCAAGTTGCTACCCCATTTGTGAATGTATTTTAGTTGTTTTTGTGCTTGAAATGAAACTTGATTGGTGATGAACTACAAGGGTAGTATGCTGCCCTGATTTTGACTTGTATTTGGAAGTCTTTAATGTGTAAAAATTTGACCTAATTGATATTGAATGGTTATGGCATTATTGGTTTTATTTGTGACCAAAATTTTGATGAGTGTTTACATGAAAATTGTGTCTTGAATGGTTCTTATAGATCAAAACAGCATGGTTGTCTCATGTGAACGAAAAATATTGTTATTTTGAGCATGATATTGTGAAATATTTGATAGTTAAAGGTCATGGCATAAAGTTGCCCTCTTTGGCCGAAATTGTGATGTTGATAAGTTTAAAATTGTGGCTTGAAAATGTGTTTGGTAAACAAGGTTGTATGTTATCATGTTAAACCTTAATTTGAGTGTATTCTTGTTATGTATTCAAGCTAGGTTTATGATTGAAAATATGACTTGGAGATTGGATAATAACTATAACCAAATTTGTCATAATAAGAAATTATTGATTAATTGAGTAACCTTGGAAATGATCCTCATCATTGGAGGGAATGGAAGAGTGAGGATGAACATTCCCTCATTCTTTGTTCAAATTCTTTTTATTTGATGGAGGTTATCTCATTTGGTGGATAGTGTGAGGATGGACATTCCCTCCCTATCTTGGTAGTTGAGGACGAATATTCTCTCTCTACTCACAACTCTAAGTTAAGGATGGACATTCCCTCAGTAGAGGTGACTAGGTTACTCATTTATCAGAGTAGTTCTGTGTGACTGGTGAATGGTCATAAATATGTTGATGTGCACTAACCTGAAAGTTGACTACTGCCAAGTAATTTAAATAAATATTAAGATGAAATTGAATTTATTTGACTAAATGTGATTCTTGTTTAAGTGTGTTCCTAAAAGTATTGTGAATGCTAAACGCGATGTTTGATAATAATTATTTTCATAAACTGATAATAATGGAATTTCTGTTTCGGGAAGAGGAAGGACTTGATTTGGTTTTTGCCACCTTCATATGTAATAAAATGACATTTTAAATATTTTTTTTCTGAAACAGCTAGAAGTACTACGATGTCACTGATTTTAATAGTATTACCGAGAATTTTTTGAATTCTCACCCCTTTCTGTTTTTGTTTCCGTAATATTTCTAGGGTCGAGATCTGCAACAAGAAGACCAAAGCATAAGACATAGAATAGTTTTGTAGTTATGTTGTATTTTGTATTGTATAATTAATACTCTGTAAGAACTTATTTTAATTAATATATTGTAAACTACGTTGTAAATAATCTTTTTCATATATAAATGATGTATTATTTCGTATCAGGTTCATATTTTCTGTATATCATTTAAATATAGTTTAAATTTATTTTAGAAAATCTTACGTGACGTACTTAATTTTATTAGCTAATACATAAATCCGGATACGTTATTACTAATATTATTAAGGATGTTACACATATGACCATGTCATTCAGTTTCATGCTAACATACCCATTTTATTCAGTTTTATGCTCATAGACCCGTTTTATTTAATTTTGAGCTCATAAGCCCATTTCATTTAGTCTTTGGCTCATAGGTCCATTACATTGAATTATTGGTTTGTAGTCTCATTTCATTCCCTTTCAGACTCATAGGCTCATTTCGCTTAGTCTCAGACTCATAGGCCCAGTTTACTTATTTTCAGGTTCATTGGCCTAATTAAATTTAGACTCAAGCTCATATGCCCATTTCATTTAGTTTTAGGTTCATAGGTTCATTTCATTTAGTTACACGCACATTTTCCTTTTTCATTTAGTTTTAGACTTAATGGCTAGTTTCATTCAGTTTTAAGCTAAGAAGCCTAATTGAATCAGATCCTAGGTTGCCCATTGCATTTTGTTATAGGCTCAGAGGTCCATTTCGTTAAGTTTCATTCTCAAAGGCACATTGCATTTATCCTTTGGCTCAAATGTCCATTTCGCTTAGTTATAAGCTCATAGTCCTATTTCTTTTTGTATCAGGTTCATTAGCCAATTTCATTCAGAGAAAAGCTCAAAGGCTCGTTCAATTAATTTCAGGCTCAAAGTCCCATTTCGATTAGTTATAGCTTAGAGGTCCATTTCTTTTACTTTTATAGGCTTAGGGGCCCATTTTATTTAGTTTAAGGCTCAGAAGCCCAATTCATTAATTATAGGATCATAGGCCCACTTCATTTAATTTTAGGCTCAGATGATCATGTTACTTAGTTTACAGGCTTGTAGTCCTAGTTCAGTATGTTGTCTGCTAAACCATTTTGTTTAATTTTAGGTTCAGAGGCCCATGTCATACAATGTCAGGCTCACAAGTCCATTTCATTCAGATTTAGGCTCGTAGGCCTATTTCATCCAATTTTAGGCTTATAGGCCCATTTTGTTTATTTTCAGGCACCTAAGCCCATTTCATAAAGTCTTCGACTCATACTCTCGTTTCATTCCGTTATTAGTTCGTAGGCCCATTTTGTAATATCCTCCATAAACTAATAATTTTAATCAGAGTTATAGTAGCTTAGAATAGTAGTATAATTTAATGGTTAATTATGCTGATCTTTCGGATTATTTTGAGCATAAATCTATAACCTTGAATAGTGGAGCTTAGTAACTGATAAAGGTGTATAAAGCTAATTGGTGAATAGTAAAACAAAGAATTGAATGAAATTCTAGAATTTATAATAATACCTATGAAGGTTAGAAAATTCATTACTGGAAGATTAAAACATTCCTAAGAGATATAAACTTTCCAACTAGATTTCATTTTTCTCTCCTTTCTCATTTCTCCATCGCCTCTCCATCAGTTTCTTAACCTATTTGGTTTTGACTTTTTCTCACTTTTCTCTCTCACTCTCTCGTCACTCGCTCTTCTCTTGTTTCTCTTTTTTCTCTCATTTTATTATTCTCTCACGGACATGAGAAGAGGGAAAACAAGAACAAAAAGAGAGAAAGAAACAAGCAAAGGAAGAAAGGCAAGAGGAAGGAGAAAGAAAGAAAGACAAAAGGAAAACAATCAAAATAGAGGTAGGGGTGTTCTTACTTGTTTTTATTAAACATTTCCTATCCTCCATGAATTTTGTATTATTGAACTGAAATGAGAAAAATGATTTATCCCAACTCCTCTATTGTTCTAAAATACATGCTCTAAGAATATCCTCAAAGGTTTGGATAGTCCTTTCTGTTTGCCTATCTGTCTGTAGGTGATAAGTCGTACTAAGGCTCAACTTAATTCCGAATGCCTTTTGCAAGGCTCCCCAAAATCTAGATGTGAATTTAGGGTCTCTATCTAACACTATATTTATATGAACTCCATGCATCTTAGCTATCTTTTTTAGATATAGCTGAGAAAATTTCTCTAGAGAATAGTTAGCTCTGATTGGAAAAAAGTGGGCAGATTTGGTTAATCTATCCACTATGACCTATACTACATCAAATCCTGACTAAGCCCTAGGTAAACTCATTACAAAGTCCATAGAGATCTTATCCCATTTCTATTCAGGAATCTCCAAGGGCTGTAAAGGTCCTGAAGGTTTATGATGTTCAATCTTTATCTTTTGGCAAGTTAAACACCTTGACACATATTCTACTATGTCATTTTTTCATTGCAGGCCACCAAAACATTTTCCTTAAATCTTAGTACATCTTAGTAGCCCCGAGATGGACCATATACTTACTTTTGTGAGCTTCCTCTAAAATCTTTTCCTTGATTTCTGACTTTCTTGGAGCACAAAGTCTATCTCTAAACTTTATCATTCCATCATCCGCTATATCAAAATCCTTTAGGGTTCCTAAGAAGATTTGGTCACTAATGTCCCTTAGAGTTTCTGTGGAAACAAGGTTGCCCCAATGGTTTAATATATTGGATTTTGATGATGAAAAATACAAAACAAAAATAATGATGTTTATGCTACATAGACGTGCTAATAGATTATATTGGATCATGCATGATCATGTAATCTATCTTGTTATATTTCATATAAGAATCATGCATATTCTTTATAGCATCTTTTATAGAATATATCCAATCATATGTTATATGAGTTGTATTAAATTAATATTGGATTTGACTCTATTTAAATGAAAATGTACAAAGTGTTTTATGTTGCATCCTATATAGAGCATATATGTTAGCAATTAATAAATGTTTTATTTGGATGTATCTATGAAAGTCTTATATGCATGTTAGACAAATTAGAGTTGTACATTTATGAATTATGCATATGAAGATATTGAATTATAAATTTGGACTAACTATATTTATTTAAGTAAGTAATACTTTGTATGATAGTCCAAGTACCAAGGGTGAGCATTGCTACAAGAAAGCAAAAGATCTCAATTATGCTCAACTCAAGGAGAATGTGAATGCCTATTTCATGAAGTTTTGATAACAACAAAGTCATGTCAAAGACTAAGTCCAAAGGAAGATTAAATGGTATAGCTTATAGGACTTAGGATATTTTATGTAAGAGGCCTTCTGGATATCTCAAATATGTTTTCAAATCTTTACAAATGGTTTTCACATGCTAAAATACCCAACAAACAAGTTTTGAAAAGCAAGTTATGGTGATAGTTCAAAACTATGAAAAATAATCAAGTTTGAGTTTTGCAAAACTGACTTTTGATTACTCTTTTGATCATAACTTTCAAAATACTTTGAGTTTTGTTCTGACACTTGTTCCATTTGAAAATAGGCTCAAAGATATTTCCAATGAGTGGTCATTTGCTTTAAACGAATGAGAAATGAAGAAGTTATGACCATTTAAAGTTAGTTTTCAAAACCAAAGTGGTTTATTCGAATAAGAGATGTGTTATTCGAATAACACACCCCAGAAAACATTCCAGAACGTGCTTTTAAAGATTTATTCAAATAACAAAAGTGTTATTTGAATAACAAGTTCCAAAAAATACTTCCTGGTGTGCTATAAGTGGATTTATTCGAATAAAAAATGTGTTATTCGAATAATACGACCCTGAAACACACAACGACTATTTTCTTAGCATTAAATGCTACCAATAAATGTACCCAACAACTCCTTTGATAAAAACTATAAATACATATCTTGAATCATATTTAATGGCTAACCAACAACTTGAAACACATTTCTACTACACTAATCCAAGAATCAATCTTTCAATCTATTTGTTCTTTGTTTTTGTAAATATTTGAGATATCCTCGAAGAACATTATAGAGCTTCAACTTGTGTAATCTACTATAGTGAGAGTTTATCATTCAATCTCCATTTAATTTATTTTAAAGAAGGTGAGGTATCCCTCAAAGGTTGTAAAGGGTGAGGTATCCATTGAAATTGAGGCTTAAGCACAAAGGGTGAAACATCCCATGTTGTGTTGAGTGCTCTAGTTTGTAAATATTTCAAGCACCTGTTCAAGCTTGACGTGATAGTGAAAAATCTCGGGTGGTTTACTCTACGACTGGACGTAGGCCATAAGTGAATGGTGACTGAACCAGGATAAATACTGTGTCTGCTTTTCTCAACTCTATCTCCTTTACATTTGTACTTTAATTATATATGCTCAAGTTGAATTTGATATCTAGCTTATTTGCTTGATTTATCCTACAACCCAAGTGGTATTTGAAAAATCTCTACTAGTTATACTTTTTCTTCTACATGTGTTGATTGAAAATATCAAAATACATAATTTCTCAAAGTTGTTTTAAAAATTTGTAATCACCTAATTCACCTCCTTCTTGGGTGATGGTTGCCATGACTACTTTGTTTTCTCAATCGCGCAATGTAACACCCTGAAAATTATAATTTTATGATAAATAATCATTTTTCAATATTTGTAATTTTTGTGAATTTTTCTAGATTTTTCTGAGATGGCAGAATATTTTAATATTATTTTTCATTTTACGTATAAACTGAGCGGAGCCGAGAAAATGCAATATTTTTCCCGAGAGCCTTAATCTATGGAAACATTGATGGGGGATCTTACTAAACCCAAGACTAGACACAGTTTATGAAGTTTCACATTTTTTGAGAAATTTTATCAGATGAAATAATAAATCGCTGTGTAATTTCTATCCATCGGATAATTAATACTGACTTCTATGAACTGTAACAATTGTCCATTGGATAATATCATGTATTAAAAATCCTATCACATTATCCTATTGTAATTCACTTTATGTCTAATCAAATCCACTTTAATTCAAATATATTTTATTTTAATCAAAGCTTCTTTGAGAAGTTTTGATCACCAAATGACTAATGTGTCCTTGGCTTGTTGGAGAAGCCATTCTCCCCCCTTCCCTCTCTCTTGTTGCCACGGCAATGCATGCCCAAGGGAAGCAAAAATTTGTTTCCATACTTATCACATTTTACCAAAATATCACTCATTTCATCTATCACTTTCTTTCTCTTCAAGTTTCATCTTCATTTCTCTCTAACTTCTCTCTTCTTCTTCCTTCTTCCCTCACGGTTTTGTAGCCCCATTGGTGACCATTCCTTTTCATTTTCTCATCTCACTAACACCATTTCTACATTCCCCTCATCATCCTCTACACTTCTTATTTGAAGAGCTTCTTCTAAATCCATCATCTTCACCATTTTCTTCCAAGACCAAGCTTGAAGCTTTAAGGTAAAGCTTCCATTTTTCTTCTTTCTTCTCTTCATTTTCGTGTTCCATGGTCTCATTGGAGACCAAAGATTCATCTTTTTCAAAGCTTGGTGTTGATCCTTTGTGTTTAAAATTCTAGGGTTCTTGGAAGCCCCAAAACCGAACCATCAAGAAGCCAACAATGAGGCCATTTTCGTGTTCTTCCTTTAGGTAAGAGGGAGATCTACTCACTTCAACCATTATTGGTGTGAGATGATTTTTGTGTGGTTGTTGATGGAGAAATCCATCTTAGATGGTTACTTGGTTTGATTGATTTTTATGTTTTGTGTGATCTTGATTAAGAATAAAGTTTGATGGTATAGATGTCTTAATAATGATGGATTGGATGAATGAAAAATCTATGGTTCCTTATCACCTATGGAGGTCACGGTTTTTGACTAAAATTTAGGAATGTGAATTTGATTTTGTATACAAATAAAATGAAGCTTATGTGATTAAATGTTGAATGATAATGTTAGATTTAATAAATGGAAAAGTTTGGGGGTTTGCTACCCTAAGGAGAGGCCATGGTTTTGGTCATGGATTTTAAGGGATTGGATTGATTTTGTGTGAAATAAGATTTAAGTGATTAGACATTAAGTGACCAATGCATCATATGAAAAGAAATTTGGAACCTTGATGACCTAGGGGGCCACGGTTTTTAGAGGAAATTTTGGGTCCAAGTGATGCTTTGGTGCATCCTTGGGAATTAAGGACTTAGAGACATATATAATCCATAATGAGATGGAAGAATTAAATTGAGCAATAACTCTTAAGGGAGCCACGGTTTCTAAGGGTTCCTTAACCTAAAATTTTCACCATTGATCAAGATTTAAGACATTGGAAATGTTGGATTCCATAATATGAAATCATGATAATTGTTGAACCCTATATATATATATATATATATATATATATATATATATATATATATATATATATATATATATATATATATATATGTTAATATTGAGAATTGGTTCTATGCTATTGTGTATTGTGAGTCCATATGAGGGACTAAGTACTTGTTGATGTGTACTTGATAAAATTTGTGGCATGATATTATTGAGAATTGTCTATATGCCATTGTGTTATGTTCTGTGAGAAATACCTTGTTGATGAGTATGCATGTGATGCTTTGTTTATGAGGAACATGTCATTGATACATATACATGATGTAAATTGAGTCGTCATGCATATGTGATGTTCGTTGGACTTTGTTGAGAAGGCGATATATGCCTAGGAGATTGAATAACACCTTTGTACGAGTGCGAGTAGACTAAGTATAGGGTCATAGTGGTTGACCTTGGGAGCGTCGGGGTCGGGTGTCTCACAATAGACAGTGGTAGCTCCACTGGGGCTGTGGGATAGACCGATGCAAACACACTGACGATCCAGACTGAGACGCTGTCTTATATCGCAATCAACTGTTGAGGTGTCATGTATAAGCCATACTGCGCAAATATTTTTATGAGATGAAGCACATTATTTTTAAAGGCTAACGAGACACCGGCATGACTCCTTGATCATTCTCTCTGAAATATTGATGTCTAACTCCATGGAGTAGGATTTTTAGTACCATAATGCATTGTGCACTGTCTAGTGTCTGTCTCATATTTCATCGAGCATGAGTACTTATGACCGTTAAAATATCTGCTCTTACTGTCAATATAATTATCTGGTTTGATAAACTGTTCACTGCCTATGATTCTGCTGTTATTTCTCTTTTATTGCTTACTTGGTTATTACTATTATTTTTATTTATTCTGTTGATAAATATATATGTTGTAATGCTATGTGGACGTCCAGCGCCGTTCTGTTTTCTTGCTACCAATTTGGTATTAAATGTCGGGTGTCTCACCTATTTTTCGTATATCTATACTTCTGCTTTAAATTACGTGCTTCTGAGAAGACGTTCGCGAGGAAGAAAAAGAGGCGCTTGAGTTTCCTAGCTTTTGGCCCGATTACAACTAGTGCTGATTAAAGATGTCTTCGCGTCCGCGCCGATTTTTGGGGTATGCTAAGATGACCTTTTCACAGTGGACCTGACTGTTAGTACATCAACTTGAGCACAGACCAATGCATCTACCATGGGGAGCTGACTGTGTCTTTAGCCTAGGATCGCTATGACCCGCCTGTTTTTGATTTTACAGCTTTTGTCCATTTAGAGTTTTACCTGCCTATTAGGGATTTGTGGGATGACCTTTATTATACCCCACAAGAGAACTCTTTCCTCTCCACTGCTCGGGCTTCTACTCGAAATTCGGTCACTCCGATGGCAATATCATCAGATGAGGAGGACCTTGCTATGGTCCCTTCTCGTCAGTCTTAGGGGCTGATACTGTCGGTGGCTACTGATGGCTAACCATTTATCTTTTTGGGAAGCCTAACGTTTTACTAATTTGATGGGGTGTAAATTTGTAATTATCTTGGGTGGGTAAAGCCTCTTACTTTTTGTATATTTTGATGATGTAACTAAACAGGCTAGATGCACATATATATATATATATATATATGTGAATGTATGACTTTCAATTCAACGTCAATCTCCATTGTGTCTACAATTATTATTATCCTTTTACTTCAAAAAAATATATATATGTGCACACACATTTTCAATACTCAATTACCATGCAATCGAAGATGCAAATTATTTAGTTACATGTTAAAAATGAACCGAGTCTTTAACAATCAATGTATTTATTGTTTTCCACACTTTCGTTTTACTTTTGTTATGGTGTGACGTTCCTTCTTCGTGAGAGGTGAAAAAGGGGCATTGCACACACATTTTTGTCGCGTTTTCAAATCACGTATTGATTTTTCAACGTTTTCTCAATCGCGTAAAATTATTTAAACGCTTTCCAAATCGCGTAAAAATATTTAAATATTTTTCAAATTGCGTAGCGATTTTTCATTGTTTTTGAAATCGCATAGCTTAAAAATCACATTTTTAAGTTACGAAAAGCATTTTTCACCATTTTTCCGCTACGTAAAATATTTCTTAACCTTCTAAATTTCATTTTGACCTTTCTAAAATTTTATACCATTTCTTGCTTTACCCTTCCATATTTTCTTACTTAAAATTTCCTAACACGCTCAAAAACCCAATGAGTGAGCTATACATTAGTAAATTTCAAGTCATCAACGTATTCTCCATAATTCTAAATCAATTCTAAAATTCATCTCTCTTTAAAATAAAGTTGAGGTTCAAACATTTTCACCCTCTCTTTTTCTCTTATAAATGAAATCTTCCTTTTAAAACAACAAAGTGTTTTGTTTTCATTTCTTAAATCCTTGTACTTAATCAATTAACTTACCACTTTAAAATCATAATTTTTGACATAAATCAAAGTCTTTCCAAAACTTCAAAACCGTGGGTACATAGCCATTGAAACCATCATATCTTTCATTTTCCTTTCCTTCCTAAGCATTCAATTTTATCATTCATGAAAATCTTAACTTAGAAACACCTATTTTGAGGTGTTGAGGCCGTGAGCCTCATGGTCTTTGGAACCAAAATTTGTTTTCCTTGTTCACTTCCATCATAGCATATACAATATATTTACATCATACATATCATAAACGTACCATAAAAGCGATAAAGATCATATAAGCATAAAAGCATAAACAAATAAATTTAAAGCACATAAACAGTACAAATAAATTACACAATCATGGATATAAATCCTCACATGGATTCACCATCCATCAAATACAAGTTCATCTCTCACCACCATACTTGGTTGGTGAGATAGATCTCCCTCTTACCTCTTGGAAAAACCTCCAAAGCTCCTTGTTTTGTTTCTAATACAAGTTCTCCACCACTAAGAGCTTTTTAAACACAAAATAAACACAAGTTTATTAGCATCTAAAGCTTGAACAAGAAAGACCGTAGATCAAAACATAGCCTAGAACATGAAAATGAAACAAGTAGTGAAGTTTCCATAACTCCACCTTAAAAACCCTAGAACTTGATCTTGAAGAAAGTCCTTGAAGATGAATGAATTAGGACTTGGCCTTAACTACAAAGTGTCTTGGATTTAGGTATAGATTCAAGAAATAAGGTTGGTTGAAATTTTTGGAGAGTGATGGTATGATTTTGGCCTCTTCGCTGTGAGCTTGAGTGAAGAGTAAAGGAGAGAAAAGTTTTGTGAGCTTAGCTTTTTGGAAGTGATAAAGATGAGTAATAATTGGGTCTTAAAATTTTGCTATGGCATTTAAGCCTTCCAAAACCGAAGCCCCCCCTTGAACACTAGGGTTATGTCCAAATACATTAGCCACCATTTGAGACATCAATAGCCATTGATTTAATCAATGGTTGATCTTTGGTAGAAGCTTCCAAGTGATATGCTTGATTTTGAGCCATTAGATCTCTCCTCCATGAAATCCTAGCCATTAGATATATCTCCAAAATGGAGGGTCAAGATTTACTCTTCATACTTTCCATCCAATGGTCACAAAAAGTCCTTGCCACTTTGTAAGATCAATCTCCACCATAGGTTAAATCAATTGTGGATATCCAAAGTGTAACACCCTCCCTAGGGTATCACATTTCTGACTCCCGACTTTTAATCTGAAAAGAAGTTCACACAAGGTTTGAGTTATAAAAAGATGGGTTTTAAAATCTCTTTCTTTACTGAAACATAAATTTACTGAAAATATTAGGTAATATTAAAAATCATATTTCAACTATTCATTATGCAATATTGACACCAATTAATATTTCACAATTTAAAGAGAAATATAAAATTAACAGACTCTTTTTTTTTTTTTTTTCTAACAAAGAGTAAACCCCATGACGGGTCCTACTTAATAACAACTGCAAGACAACACTAACGTTAAAACTTAACATACTTATTCTGTTGTGTATCCATCTTGTTGCATCAGACATCTGTTCTACATCTGTTTTTTGTCAACACTGTACACCTTCGAGTCCTGAATGTCCACTCCTTATTGTTGTCACCAACCTCAGAGTATCCATCGCCCGTTATGTCTAAGACAACTCGATCCTTCTATTATTTGATTTTAACAGTACAGACACAGCAAAATAACATAACAAAGAGGTGAGATCACCCACGCCAATACCAACATGGCAGTATAGAGATAACACAAATAACAATATCATACAGGGATATCATATCAAACTTCCAATAATATATTCAATATTAATCAACTATCATCATCAAATCATTTATCAATTCAATTATCATAAACAACAATTACGATAATGTCCTAATTATCATCATCATCATCCAAGTATTCAAAACAATTGTCATAGCCAATATTCCTCAATTAATATGTCACACGATATAAATGTTCGGATTATGCATGTACACAAGACTCGATTTCCTACTCCATGGAGCTAAACTGTCGGAAAAATGATCGAAAAGACCACTTGCACCACGTGCCTCGGACCACGTGCTTTAATTCTCATTTCAATTTTTGCACATCTAGCACATACACGACGCCTTTATCGATCTTGATTAAGAATAGTGTCTCGGTCCGGATCATCGGTGAGTTGCATCGGTCTAACCTACGGAAGAAGCGCGACCAACCACCCGTGTAGGCAACCCGCACCCCGATGCCCCCAAGGTCAACAAGTGACCTACACTACGCGTATCGCACCCACTCAAGAGGTGTGTTTCTCCTAGGCAATTAGCCATATTCAGTCCTCATCGGACCATTTCAATGCATGTATAATGCACCAAATCCAATCATAGACAAATATGTCATTTTCTCACAAACATGTATTGTATGGACACCGGTTCAACAAGAATCATACATCTTGTACTTTCAATGTTGAAAATCATGTTATCACATTTTCATAGTTGTAAAACACTTTTATCGTATTTTCACAATTGCGTAACATTTCGTTTTTCATTTTCACAATCCAAAAACTTTTCTGTTATGTTTTCACAATACCATAACACTTCTTTTATATTTTCATAATACCGTAACACTTTTGTTACGTTTAAAATTCCAAAACGTTTTTATTACGTTTTTACAATACCGTAACACTATGTTACGTTTACAAAATTTCGTAACATTTCGTACGCTTTCAAAATGTTGTAACTCTTCTTTTTGCACTTTTAAACCACGTACTAATTTTTAACGTTTTTCACAATCGCGTAAAAACATACGTTTCTCAAATCGCATAGTATTTTTTCACTGTTTCAAAATCGCGTAACTTAAAAATCATTCTTTTATGTCACGTAAATCATTTTTCATCATTCTCAAAATATTTAAAACACTTTCCAAATCACATAACGATTTTCCTTCATTTTCACAATCACGTAAAAATCACGTAGTAATTTTTCAATAGTAGTTCAAATTACGTAAAATATTTAAACATAATTCAAATCGCGTAGAAATGTTTCAACGTATTTAAAATCGCGTAGAAATATTTTACTGTATTTCAAATTGTTTTTAAGATACGTATAATATTTTTCAACATTTTTCATTCACATAAAATATTCCTCAATATTCCAAACATTATTTTGGACTTAAATAAATCAATATCTTTTTTAACACATTGTTCAAAATTGCGTAGCTTTAAAAATCACGCTTTTAAGATAAGTAAAATGTTTTTCATCACAATTTCATTACATAAAATATTTCTTAACCTTCAAAAATTCCTCTTCAACTTTTCTCAAAATAATATAACTTTATATTTCATTTAATATATTTTCTTACTCAAGAAAATATTTTTCCACAGTTCTTTACTCAAGAAATTCTTTTTTCAAAATATACTTCACAAAAAAATCACTTTTCCATTGATGTAAATCAACGTTTCAAAACTTAACATTTTTCTAACGTATTTCAAAACTTGAAAATAAGTTATACGTTAGTAAATTTTCAAAACGCCATTATATTCTCCATTTTTCCCAAATCATTTCCAAACACAACCTTCTTTAAAATAAATTGAAGTTCGAAAACATTTTTGTTTACAAAAACTTGATTTTATCAAGTGATGAACGCTCTGATTCCCTTTCCAAAATCCTTGTATTAAATTCAGTTACGTTTCCACTTTGAAATTCACTTTGTTCATAAAAAATCAAGGCATTACAAGCCTTAAAAAAACGCGATACGACTATTGAAACCATCAAATATTTTTCCTTTTAAATTGATATGGTTTTACACAAACAAAACCATTAAAAATCCTTTACAAAAACGTAAGACTCATAGTCTTTTTGAAAATCAAATCATTTGTTCATTTTCAATTTTTCACTTTCTTTGCAAATCCATTTTCACTTTCTTTACAAATCCTTTTTCACTTTCTTTGCAAATCCTTAAAATCATCATTGCTATTTTCATTTAAATCTCATGTTTAGTTAAACACTTAAAACTTTTTACACAAAATAAATTAATAAAAATCCTTCTAAAAACCGTGTTTTGTTTTCTTGAAAAACAAACCCTTTGTTTATTTTTCAAATTCTTCAAATCATCTGTTTTCATCATTCATGAAAATCTTAAGTTATAAACACCTATGTTGAGGTGTCTTGTTCAAATCCACCATGTTTAAGACTTTCAAAATCAATTCTTTTGTTCTTAAAAATTTTCAACATGAACCCTAATCAAGGGCATCAAAACCGTAGCTCTTCCTTGGCTATTTGGAGCCAAAAATCAATTTCTTTCCACCATCAAGTCATGGCATATACATATATATTTCATCATAAATAATATAAGCATACCATTAAAGCCATAAAAGCATGTATAAGCATATCAAGCATATCATCAAAGCAATAAAATCATGCAAAGCATATCAAGCATAGAAAATTAATCAAAGCTCATAAACACCCACAAATTAATTACATGACCACGGATATGAATCCTCACATGGATTCGACATCCATCAAATAAAATACCATCTCTCACCACCATGCTTGGTTGGTGAGATGGATCTCCTCTTTACCTCTTGAAGATCCTCCAAAGCTTCTTGATTTGTTTCTTTTTCCAAGTCCTTCACCACCAAGGGCTTCTCAAATACAAAACAAAACACAAGTTAATTAACATATCAAGCTTGATTAAGAGGAACCATGGATCAAACATGGTTTAGATCATGAAAAAGAGAGAAGAAAATGAAGTTTCCTTATACTTCACCTCAAAAACCCAATAACTTTGATCTTGAAGAAACTCCTCAAGATGAATGATTTAGAAGAAATCTTCAACACGAAAGTTTTACGCTTAGAATATCATGAGATTCAAGATCCAAGGTTGGATGAAATTAAAAGAGATTGGATGGTGATTTTAGGGTAGATAACCGAATGGTTTCTCTTGAAGACAAAGATGAAATTTTTGATTTTTGATAGAAACTTGAAGCTTGGATTTGAAGCTCAAGATGAATGAGTTTTTAAAAACTCATAACTAGAGATGTTCTTAGAATGATGTTTAGGTTTGGAAAATCAAGTTGGATGAAATTTTTGAGTGATGGAAGGTAGATGATGGTGCCATGGCCGTGAGCTTAGAGAAAGAGAAGGAGAGAATTTTTTTCTAAGTGTTTTAAGTTTTTGAAATGATCACAAATGACCAAGAATGAGTGATGATAGTAATGAAACACTTTCCTATAGTCTAAAGTCTTCAAAAACCATGCCCCCCTCCTTCATGCATTCTTTGGAGTGCAAGTAATCACTAATAGTCAAGAATGATGACTAATTGATCAAGACATGCAACAATAACATAAAGCATCATTTAATGGATTGAAATTTGTTTTTCTTTGTCTTCTAATAAGCCAAAAACCGTCCCCCTCCTTGCTTTCTTCTTCCATGTAAATTGATCAATAATGATCAATAATATTAGCAATATTGACGAAGACTACTTAACAACGACATAAAGCAATTAATCAATGCATTGAAATATTTTTTTTCTTTGTCTCCAAAAGCATGCAAAACCGTGAACTCCTCCATGCATGCATTAAATCATGTTGTCATCTTTTCTAACCATTATTTAAATTAATTCTAGCCATCGATAAATTCAATGGTTAAGATTTTAGTAAACTTTTAATTTTAGAAGAAGAGTAAATCTGCGCATTGGATTTTTTCTCCTTTAAACTCTAACCCTTAGATGTGTCTCAAAATTAAGGGTCAAGATTGCTTCTTCAAACTTTAAATCCAAGGGTCCTAATTAGTCTTTTGCATTTTAGAAGACCAAATCTCTACCCTTGATTAATTCTTCATCCAATGGTCATAAATGGTCTTTGTTACTTTTTTAAGATTAAATCTCCACCCTTGATTTAATCTAAATCCAATGGTTATAAATGGTCTTTGTCATTTTTTTCAAGACCAATTCTACACCTTTGATTACATCTATGGTTGATATCAAAGCCTTCTTAACTAAGCTTATTCTCACACCATTGATCAAATCAATGGCTATATTATCCAAGCTTTTTATTAAGTTTGTTTAACCTTTGATTAAATCAATGGTTAATATTCAAACTAAGTATTCTCATCCAAGGGTATAAATCAAGTCAAGCTCTCTTTGTTGACTACGCAAAGTATAATATTTATTCTCGTATCCTACAAATAATATTTTTAATCGTATTTTTATCATCCGATAATTAAATACAAGATAAAATACATAAAAAATTTTCTAAAACTATTTCCTGATTTAGGTTTAGTAAGATCCTGTCTCCGCCTAAACAAGACAAATTTTTCTATCGCGTAGAAAATTTTTTCACTTTGTGGGACCCACTGGGCCCACGTGTATGGCCACTGAGCCTACATACCCTTGCGGGGCCCACAAACAGGAAAAATTTCAAAATCATCCATAAAATCACAAAAATTAGAAAATGCACAAATATCAAATCAGATTACGTAAATTAATTACCTAACGGTAAAATTAAATTACGTAAAGTTTTTACCGGCCCGAAAATTTTTATTTTCCTGACATGGAGTAAATCACTCAAAACGATCAAATATGCTGACGGAATAATCAAATTAATTTTACAGCATCCAGAAATTACTAAACAGTAAAATTCTGTTAACTGTTAAAATTACTGTCAGAAACTTAGGAAATTTGGGGTGTTACACAAAGCCTTCCTTACTAAGCTTGCTTCCTATTGGTCTTCCATAAAGCTGTCATAACCACTTAATTTGACTAACCAGTATAATATTGTTCTAGCAGCTATTCCTCTATGGACAATATTTACTGTATTTTTATTGCCCAATAAATAAAACAGCACAAAACATAGTACAAGAAAATCTCAAAAACTGTTTTCGATTTCGGGTTTAGTAAGATCTCCCGTCCCCATCTCAATAGTATAAAATTTTTTGGCTTCGAAAATTTTTTACTTTTTCGGGTCTGCCTGGGCCCATATACAGCCCCCTGGGCCCACCAACAACCCAAGAATAATATTAAAATATTAATAAAAATATAAAATCTCAAAATAATCCACAAAATCATAAAAATTATAAAATTCATGGAAATCAAATCAGATTTAAAAAAAATAATTAAGAATCAACAGGAATAATTAAAATACGTAAGATTTTCCTCGACCCGAAAATTATTATTTTCTTGACACAGAGTAAATCACACAAAATGATCAAATGCATTCACGGAATAGTCAAAATAATTTTACAGTACACAAAAATTATAAAATAGTAGAATTCTGTTATTATTGTCAAATAGCTAGAATTTGGGGTGTTACAATATGGATCTTAATGCTATTGAAAGTTTGATCAACTTTTAATTTATTTGTTGAAATCTAATGAACCTAGACATAGGAATTTGGATTTGAGATCATATGTATGGTTGATGCATGTTTGATTACATTCAATTGGTTTGGTTGTGTTGATTCACTAATGGGATAGAAATATACCTCTTAGCCATGCATAGCAGGTGTTTGAGAATAGATCTTAATGAGTGGATTTTAAGCTAGTTCTCATGAAAATATAGTGAATTAGGTAAATGAAACATGGTTGATTGACCTACACATAGACTTTTAACTAAAGTTAATTCTCAAGCTAACTTAACTCATTCGTTAATGTTGCTTAAAATGATTGCATATTACCAGTTGAAGTAGGAGGTGAAGAAGGATTTCCTAATCTCTAGCTATTATCTTTAATTTCCATTTATTGCTTTTCAGTCTTTAGGTTAGTTTAAATGCACTTGTCCCTATGTTTATGCTCTTGAATAGAATTACTTAAGTTATTGGTTGATATTTAGTATTAGAAATTCCATTATCCTCATGGGAGCAATATCCTACTCTATAACTGTATTACTTGTTCGATCCGTGCACTTGCTGCCTATAAAGGGACAAACAATTATGCTATTTATTTAATATATGAGGCATTTCATTTATTGTGTTATTTATTATATACATAATAAAGTCCTTAGAATAATAAGTTTTATGCCATAAGACATCATGTGGATAATTTGATCATGAGATCCTATTGGATAGAAACAAAACATTACTCTTAAATGTCCCTAGTCACGTATTATTATTAATCAGGACGACAATAATGTATTGAGACTAGTATGTATGGAGACTGATGGCCTTATCTCACGGGTAATGGATATGACATATCAAGTCTTCACATGGGTGCATATTAGAGTAATGATATATTGGACTGACCCACCATGAGAATGTTGCGTGGATCATTACATGAGTATCATAAGTGATTCTTATACTGATAATGATGTATGTGGTCCTTTAACTTGAAATTACTACGATTCTTACATGAGGAATTGTATGTTTTAATGCCATCAAATGTCATCTGTAACAAAGTGATTATAAAGTTGATAATTGGACATACCGCGAAGCATACAGAGGGATGTGAGTGACCTAGATGGGATTTATCACTCCTACATAACACGAGCGATATCTTCGGGTCCCTTGATTGAGTGAGACTAAGAAATGCATGACCATGCTCAAATGAGTCAATATGAGATATTGATCTCATTTGTTATTACTACATCTACTCGAGTATCAAGAAACGAAAGATTGAACTATACAAGGGTGACACATTCCATGCCTTGTGTTCAATCTAGATATCTTAACAAAGGGACTAAACTACATGGTAACATTGACCATGGAAATGTTATGTCAAATTATTGACATTCTCATTACTTGGGTAGCAGCGATGTGTTGCTAGATACTGCTCATTACTTGTAATATTAAAATGAGATTTTAATATTGCTGCCAACATCATGAGAACCTACAGGGTCGCATACTTAGAACAGACTTAGTTATCATGAGTCAGACTTGTAACAGATGAGTCTAGGGTTGCACACCTTACCTTGCTGGTGCTCTCACTCGCATAAGGCAGCAACTATTACAAATAGCACTGCTAAGGGGTTGTCAAGGCACACGTTACAAACCCTAGCTGCACTTGACAAAAATAGTGAGTGAGAGAGTGACAATTTTCTTTTCTCTTCGTAGCTAGCATTGTGGCAGAGAGGTTAGACTCCAAGATTGCAGATGTTAGACGTTTTGTGTAACATCCCAAAATTTCCGTATCTCTTAAATAGTAATTTTGACGAGATTAATGTCGAATTTTCTTGTTTAGTAATTTCTCACGTGGTTTACGTCACCGTAAAATTATTTTGTTTTTCCGTTCCGTCAGCGTATTTGATTGTTTTGAGTGATTTACTCCGTGTCGGAAAATAAAAATTTTCTAGGAGAAAAACTTTACGTAATTTAATTTTTACTGTTAGGTAATTATTTTACGTAATCTGATTTGATATTTGTGCATTTTATAATTTTTTGTGATTTTATGGATGATTTTGAAATTTTTCCTGTTTGTGGGCCCAAAAGGGGTATGTGGGCCTGTGTGGCCATACGTGGGCCTGTGTGGGTCCTCAAAGCAAAAAATTTTCTACGCATAGAAAAATTTGTCTTGTTTAGACGGAGACAGGGGATCTTACTAAACCCGAATCCTAAACGCTTTTTTAGAAAATTTCTTGTTACTTGTATTTTATACCATATTTAATTATTGGATGATAAAAATACAAGAAAATATTATTTGTAGGATACTGAGAATAAATATTATACTGCGTAGTCAACAAAGAGAGCTTGACTTGATTTATACCATTGGATGAGAATACTTAGTTTGAATATTAACCATTGATTTAATCAATGGTGTGAGAATAAGCTTAGTTAGGAAGGCTTTGATATCAACCATAGATGTAATCAAAGATGTAGAATTGGTCTTGAAAAATGACAAAGAATAGGATTTATAACCATTGGATTTAGATTAAATCAAGGGTGGAGATTTAATCTTAAAAAATAACAAAGACCATTTATGACCATTGGATGAAGAATCAATCAATGGTGGAGATTTGGTCTTCTAAAGTAGAAAGACTAATTAGGACCCTTGGATTTAAAGTTTGAAGAAGCAATCTTGACCCTTAATTTTGGAGACACATCTAAGGGCTAGAATTTAAAGGAGAAAAATCCAATGGCTAGATTTAGTTTCTAAAATTAAAAATCTACCTAAATCCTAACCATTGAATTAATCAATGGCTAGAAATGCTTCAAATGGTGGCAAATAATGAAGACAACTTTATTGAATGCATTATGAAGAGAAGGTGATGGTTTTGGAGTGTTAGAAGACAAAGAGACAAAATCTTTATGTCATTTTTGCATGTCTTGGTCAAGTTAGACATCATAATGGCTTTTACTTTTTAGATTTTTTTTGCACTCAAGGAGAATGCATGAAGGGGGGCACGGTTTTGGTCTGATTTTGGGAGCTTTGAAGACCATATTGGTCACCTTTCATCATTATTGACCATACTTGATCATTCTTGAAACTTTCCTTCAAGCAAAGCTTTCTTAGAAAATTTTCTCTCCTTCTCCTTCTAGCATGGTTCGGTCTTGACATCCAAGAGCACCTTCCATCACTCAAAAATTTCATCCAAATTGATTTTCTAAACCTAAACACCATTCTAAGAACATCTCTAGTTATGAGTTTTTCCAAAATCATTCATCTTGATCTTCAAATCCAAGCTTCAAGTTTCTATCAAAAATCAAAAATTTCATCTTTGTTCTTCAAGAGATATCATTCGGTCAAAACCCCTAAAATCACCATCCAAGCTCTTTAATTTTTTCATCCAACCTTGGATCTTGAATCTCCATGATATTCTAAGCAACTTTCATGTTGAAGATTTCTTCTAAATCATTCATCTTCAAGGAGTTTCTTCAAGATCAAAGTTATTGGGTTTTTGAGGTGAAGTATAAGGAAACTTCATTTTCTTCTCTTTTTTTTTCATGATCTAAGCCATGTTTGATCCATGGTTCCTCTTAATCAAGCTTGATATGTTAATTAACTTGTGTTTTGTTTTGTATTTGAGAAGCCCTTGGTGGTGAAGGACTTGGAAAAAGAAGCAAATCAAGAAGCTTTTGAGGATCTTCAAGAGGTAAGAGGGAGATCCATCTCACCAACCAAGCATGGTGGTGAGAGATGGTATTTTATTTGATGGATGTCGAATCCATGTGAGGATTCATATCCATATCATGTAATTAATTTGTGGGTGTTTATGAGCTTTGATTAATTTTCTATGCTTGATATGCTTTGCATGATTTTATAGCTTTGATAGCTATGATTGATATGCTTGATATCTATACACTGCTTTTATGGTTTTGATGGTATGCTTATATTATTTATGATGAAATATATATGTATATGCCATGACTTGATGGTGGAAAGAAATTGATTTTTGGCTCCAATAGCCAAGGAAGATGCTACGGTTTTGATGCCCTTGATTAGGGTTCATGTTGAAAATTTTCAAGAACAAAAGAATTGATTTTTAAGTACTTAGAACATGGTGGATTTCAAACAAGACACCTCAAAATAGGTGTTCATAAATTAATATTTTCATGAAAGATGAAAATGAATGATTTGAAGAGTATGGAAAATAAACAAAGGATTTGTTTTTCAAGAGAACACTAGAATATGATTTTTTTGAGGAATTTTTATTGATTTATTTTGTGTAAAAAGATCCTACAAGTGTTTTTCTAAACATGAGTTTTGAATGAACGGGAAACGTTGATTTTAAGGATTTGCAAAGAAAGTGAAAAGAATTTGTAAAGAAAGTAAAAATGAATTTGAACAAATGGGTTTGGTTTTATAACCATTGGTATTTCGGTTTTGAAAACAAAATTTCTAATGGTTTTGTTTGTGTAAAACCATATCAATTTAAAAGGAAAAGTATTTGATGGCTTTAATGGTTTTGTTTGTGTAAAAATCATATTGATTTAAAAGAAAAAAAATGTTTTGATGATTTCAATAGTCATATCCACGTTTAATGAAGGCTTGTAATGCCTTGATTTTTATGAACAAAGTGAATTTCAAAGTGGAAAACGTAATCTGGATTTAATACAAGGATTTTAGAAAGGGAATCGTAGAAAATGTTTATCACTTGAGAAAATCAAGTTTTTGTAAACGAAAATGTTTTCAACTTCAATTTATTTTGAAGAAGGTTGTGTTTGGAAATGATTTGGGAAAAATGGAGAATATAATGGTGTTTTGAAAATTTACTAACGCGTTATAACTTATTTTCAAGTTTTGAAATATGTTAGAAAAATGTTAAGTTTTGAAACGTTGATTTACATCAATAGAAAAGTGATTTTTGTGAAGTATATTTTGAAAAAGAATTTCTTGAGTAAAGAATCATGGAAAAATATTTTCTTGAGTAAGAAAATATATTAAATGAAATATAAAGTTATATTATTTTGAGAAAAGTTGAAAAGGAATTTTTGAAGGTTAAGAAATATTTTCTCGTAATGAAATTGTGATGAAAAACGTTTTACGAGGTATCTTAAAAACGTGATTTTTAAGCTACGCAATTTTGAACAATGTGTTAAAAATGATATTGATATATTTAAGTCCAAAATAATGTTTGGAATATTGAGGAATATTTTATGTGATTGAAAAATGTTGAAAAATATTTTACGTATCTTAAAAATAATTTGAAATACAGTAAAATATTTCTACGCGATTTTAAATACGTTGAAACATTTCTACGCGATTTGAATTATGTTTAAATATTTTACGTAATTTGAACTACTATTGAAAAATCACTACGTGATTGAAAAGTGATGAATTATTTTTACGTGATTGTGAAAATGAAGGAAAATCGTTATGTGATTTGGAAAGTGTTTTAAATATTTTGAGAATGATGAAAAATGATTTACGTGACGTAAAAGAATGATTTTTAAGTTACGCGATTTTGAAACAGTGGAAAAATACTATGCAATTTGAGAAACGTATGTTTTTATGCGATTGAGAAAAACGTTAAAAATTAGTACGTGGTTTAAAAGTGCAACAGAAGAGTTACAACATTTTGAAAACGTAATATAAATGTTACGAAATTTTGTAAACGTAACATAGATGTTACGGTATTGTAAAAACGTAATAAAAACGTTTTGGAATTAAAAAAAAAACGTAACAAAAGTGTTACGGTATTGTGAAAATATAAAAGAAGTGTTATGGTATTGTGAAGACATAACGAAAAAGTTTTTGGATTGTGAAAACGCAGTAATGAAATGTTACGAGATTGTGAAAATACGGTAAAAGTGTTTTACAACTATGAAAACGTGATAACATGATTTTCATTTGTTGAAAGTACAAGATGATTTTGTTGAACCAGTGTCCATACACTTGTTTGTGAGAAAATGACATATTTGTCTATGATTGGATTTGGTGCATTATACATGCATTGGAATGGTCCGATGAGGACTAGATATGGCTGATTGCCTAGGAGAAACACACCTCTTGAGTGGGTGCGATATGCGTAGTGTAGGTCACTTGTTGACCTTGGGGGCATCGGGGTGCGGGTTGCCTACACGGGTGGTTGGTCGCGCTTCTTCCCATAGGTTAGACCGATGCAACACACCGATGATCTCGATCCGAGACACTATTCTTAATCAAGATCTGATAAAGACTGTCGTGTATGTGCTAGATGTGCAAAAATTGAAATGAGAATTAAAGCACGTGGTCTGAGGCACGTGGTACCGGCAGGTCTTTTCGATCATTTTCTCCGACCTGAGTTTAGCTCCATGGAGTAGGAAATCGAGTCTTGTGTACATGCATAATCTGAACATTTATATCTGTGTGATATATTAATTGAGGAATATTGGCTATGACAACTGTTTTGAATACTTGGATTGATATATGTTTGGATGATGATAGTTGATTAATCTTGAATATACTATTGGCAGTTTGATATGATATACTTGTATGATATTGCTGTTTGTGTTATCTCTGTGCTGCCATGTTGGAATTGGTGTAGGTGATCTCACCTCTGTGTTATGTTGTTTTGTTGTGTCTGTACTGTTAAAATCAAATAATAGAAGGATCGAGTTGTCTTAGACATAACGGGCAATGAATACTCTGAGATGAGTGACAACAATAAGGAGTGGACATTCGACTCATGAAGGTGTGCAGTGTTGACAAAGAACGGATATAGAGAATGTATGTCTTGCAACAAGATGGATACACAACAGATAAGTATGTTAAGTTTTAATGTTAGTGTTGTACCGTGCTATTAAGTAGGACCCGTCATGGGGTTTGCTACTGTTAAAAAAAAAAGAGTCTATTAATTTTATATTTCTCTTTAAATTGTGAAATATTAATTAGTGTCAATATTGCATAATGAATAGTTGAAATATGATTTTCAGTATTACATAATATTTTCAGTAAGTTTACGTTTCAGTAAAGAAAGAAATTTTAAAACCTACTTTTTTTTAACTCAAACTTTGTGCGAATTTCTTTTCAGATTATGAGTCGGGAGTCAGACATGTGATACCCTAGGGAGGGTGTTACATTTTGCAAGTCTGTTCGTGTGGATAACGTAGAGGTATTATTGTTGTTGCGGTGCTTGTAATTTGCTTGATTGTTTTTCCATCTCGCTTCAAGAGGTAAACTAAAAAAACTACAGATTATGGTCCTCTTTTCGCATAGATCCTTGGTGGGAATTTTGTTTTTCCGTTGCATTTTGTTTCTACAATTTCCAACAAAATCAAAGATGAATTTGTAACAATAGTAGGAGATTGAAATGAACAAGCATGATCAATTTATAGGGAGGGAAAATTATAGATGCTGGAGACCCTGTTTTATTGTTGGAGCATAGTAAATTCAAATTTATGAAGTGAGAGAATGGTTAAAAAAAGTAGCTATTGGTAATAACTGCCAAGAGACAATTGGGTGTTTGAGGAGAGTGAGAAGGTTTAGGTGAGAGGGTTAGTCTAAGAACTTTCTCACCAACTATCTGACAACTTTCTCACTTCCTGATGATTAACTTCCTAATGTATCCCAACAATGCCCAAATCTCTTAGTATACATTCTCAGGCAAGAATAAATATTTGTATGAAAAAAATCACATTTATTTTATCATAAAAACATCCAACAATTATGAGTCATAAAATAGAAGTGAAAACCAATTACTTGAGAGTAGTCATATTCAGATTTTCTCTTATAAAACAAAACATGTCCTCACTAAGTGGTTTTGTAAAAATATATGCTTATTGATGATTAGTATCAACAAATTTAAGTTTAAAATTATCCTTTCGACATGATCACAAATAAAAAGATGTTTAATCTCAATATGCTTTGATCTTGAGTGTTGTATTGGAATCTTTGATGAATTAATAACACTTGTATTGTCACATAGAATAGGAATGTGGTTATACCTCAAGGAGTAATCCTCCAATTGATGTTTGATCCATATGAATTGTGAGCAACAATTGGAGGCAGACAAATACTTAGCTTCTGCAGTTAAGAGAGCTATGGAATTTTGTTTCCTACTTGACTAAGTCACCAATGCATTACATAAGAAATGACAAGCACCACTTGTGCTCTTTCTCTCAGCTCTATGTCTAGCAAAGTTAGCATCATAATATCCTATTAGATCAAAACTAAAGCTTTTCTTATACCACAAACCATAATTAGATGTTACAAGTAGGTATCTAAAGGTTCTATTCACAGCTTTGAGATGAGATTCTTTATGACATACTTGAAATTTTAAATAATCTAACACTAAATACAATATCAGGTTTGCTTGCTGTTAAATATAATAAAGATCCAATCATACCTCTATAAAACTTATCATTTACTGATTTACCTTTCTCATCCTTCTCAATAATAGTTGATTGATGCATTAGAGTTTTCATTACCTTTGCACTTTCCATGTTGAACTTTCTCAGGAAGTCCTTTTTGTATTTCTCTTGGTAAATGAAAATTCCAGACTTGTCTTGCTTGATTTGGAGGCCAAAGAAGAACTTCAATTCTCCTATCATGCTCATTTCAAACTCACTTCTCTTTAAATAAAAAATTCTCTACATAAGCTCTTATTAGTAGATAAAAAAAAAACGTCATCAACATATATTTGGAAAATTAACATCTCATTCTTTAAATGTTTTCTAAACAAGGTTGTATCCACTTTCCCACGAGTTAAACTATTTTCTAATAAGAAATTGTTTAGTCTTTCATATCAGGCTCTTGGAGCTTACCTTAAGCCATAAAGGGCTTTGGAGAGCTTAAAGACATAGTCTGGATGTTCAACATCCTCAAATCTAGGTGGTTGATGGACATAAACTTCCTCATTTATGAAACCATTTAAGAATTCACTTTTAACATTCATTTGAAACAATTTAAAACCTTTAAATGTAGCATGTGCAAAGAGTATTCTAATTATTTCTAATCTTGCAATAGGAGCAAAAGTTTCATCATAGTTAATACCTTCTTGTTGGTTATACCATTGTGCCACTAATCTTGTCTTGTTCCTTGTCACTTTCCCATTTTCATCAAGCTAAATTTTTAAAACCAACTTCGTGGCAATTAAGGAGTGATCCTTTGTAACACTATGACTAGGAGTATTGAATTCTTAATCTTGCTTCGGAATTATCTTGTATTGCATCTTTATTTCTTCCCCAATACCATTAACCATGTTATTACATAGTAACATTTCTTTTTAATTTCTAGCTTTAGATTAAGATAAAATTCTAATTAGTGGAGAAACATTATAATTAGTGTTCAATTATAACAGGATAAGTAAAGATAAAATAATTAAATAAGTTTACAATTAATACTAGCTGAAGGTATCACATAGTGTTTAAGAGTTCATACAAAATGTTCAAGTACTAGCTTCCTAAGCCTAGACACCATGTTGTGACTGTGCCACCATGTCAAATCGTTAAGTACAAAACTAGGATCTTCTATGCCCATTGGTGCATTACAAAATTTCAAGATTGGCTAGGCAAGCTACACATCACTACATCTACTTATCGTGAATCGAAGTGGCAATGGATACCATAACTCAAACAAAATCCTTCACCTCTAGGACATAGACCTAGACATAACCCCTTCTTGTCTTTAACAGTCCTACAACGAAATTCATCGCGAAGTCATCCCATTTCCATTCGGGAATAGCCAAAGGTTGCAACATTCCAGAAGGTCGTTGATGATCAACCTTAGCTTTCTGACAAATCAAATAGGATGATACATATGTAGCAACATCTCTCTTTATCCCTTGCCACTAATACAGCCTCTTCAAATCTTGATACATTTTGGTTGCTCTATGATGCATATTCAACTTGCTCTTATGAGCTTCATCGAGAATTAATTTTCTAAGTTCCAAGTCAGTAGGTACACAAATCCTTCCTTTGAACCGTAGAATCCCATCTGTTCCTTCCTCGAATTTTGACATTGCACCTTGCTTCTTTAATTCCTTCTCGTCTTACAAATATTGGTCACCTTCCTGCTTTTCTCGAATTTCATCCATCAAACTATTCGAGATAGTAACCATATTCAAGCAAATTTTTCCTAGCGTCAATCTCACAGATAACCTCATATCCCTGAATTGTTCTATCAATTCACTCTCCTTGACCATCATAGCATAAACACTAAGCATCTTTCTACTCAAGGCATCTGCTATGACATTTACCTTTCCAAGATGATACTGAAGTTGAAAGTCATAATCCATCAAAAATTCTAACCAACGCCTCTGTCTCATATTTAACTCTTTCTGGTCAAATAAGTACTTCAGGCTCTTATGATGACTGTAGACATTGAAAGTTGCTCCATAAAGAAAATATCTCTAGACTTTCAATGCAAACACCACAACTGCTAACTCCAAATCATGAGTGGGATAATTCCTCTCATGTACTTTTAATTGCCTCGAAGCATAAGCCACAATTCTCTGATCTTGCATGAGCTCACAACCTAATCCTTGATACGAAGTATCGCAATACACTTCAAAAAGTTCATTAGGATCAGGTAGAATCAACATTGGTGAAGTAGTCAATCGTCTTTTCAACTCTTGAAAACTTTCCTCGCATGTATCAGTCCATGCAAAAGGTTGATTCTTACGTGTAAGCTAGGTGAGAGGTCTCGCTATCTTGGAAAACCCCTCAATAAACCGTCGATAGTAACCAGCAAATCTGATAAAACTACTGACCCAATTTCTTACTCCATACAAATCGAAGAGAATGATCTAGAAGATCTGTCTATATCTCAACTGCCTCAAACCAAGTGCTAGAATTTTCATCATTAGTGCACATCACGCATTATACATGACAATCTATGTCAAATCTTAATTAAGAATAGTGTCTCAGTTCGGATCGTCGGTACATTGTATTGGTCTGATCCACGGTATAGTGGGGTTATCAATTGCCCCTTGTGAAAACTCGTACCCCAACGCCCCCAAGGTCAACAAGTGACCTACACTATGCCTATTGTAACATCCTGAATTTTGTTTTTTCTGCATAAATATTAATTTTATAATTTTTATGATTTTTAAGAATTTTTCTGAGATTGTGAATATTTTAATATTATTTTGGGCTGTCTGTGAGCCCGGGGTGGCCCCAAAAAAAGTAAAAAAATTTATGGGATAGAAAATTTTGTACTGTTAATGCGAGACTGGGGGATCTTACTAAACTCGAAACCAGATACAGTTACTAAATTTTTTTTACTGTTATTTTATTATTCACTGTACAATAATTACTGGTTTGTGAGCAGTAATTTTTATTCTGTGAGTAATAATTTCTTGTAGCTTTAACCATGTGGTAGCCATGTGCTACTAGTTATTAGAAGTCAAAATTAGTGGCTCGACATGATTATTAGCCAATAGCATTAAATCAACAAAAATGACTAGGTTAATTAGTTAAGCAACTAAATAATCTAATTAGTTTAATTAGTAACTAAATTAATACAAGAACATATCTAGAGTTATCTAGAAGGCATGACAAATGCATGACATAAGTTTGTAACTAGATAGTTAATTATGTGATTATTATAATCAAACTAAGTTAGCTTGAAATTAATTAGATGAATTAATTACCTAAGTTAAGTGTAATTAGGAATTAAAATGAAACAAGACTTAATCATCCATTCCATGGAGTTACACGGCCACCTATGCTTTTCTAGCATGTTCTTGATTTCTCTATTGATTAAAGAATGACTACTTGAATACCAAGGCCATGTGAGACCATGTGAAGCTATGTGCAAATGTTTTTATCTTATCTAACGAGCCTTTAAGCTTCCTTTCCTATGTTATTACATGGCCAAGCAAGCTTTTGGGAGGCATCTTATCACAATTCAATTCTTATCATCTTTTATTAATTGAACAATATAAGACAAGTCAATAATGGTGGCTTAGCACCATGTATTCTACAGCCATGAGTATTTGGTGGAGAAAAATATTCTACATTAATTCATTTCTATCACATCTTAAAGCTATCATCTTTTAATGCAAAGCTTAGTCAACAATAATGTCTATGACAACTTTAGTAGGAGCTATTAGAATTTGAGAGCTTCGTGGTGAAGTCTTGAAATGGTCAATCAAAGTGGCCTTCTCTTAAGAAGCTACTCTATGACCATGCATGCAAAAAAAAGGCAAATTTATTCAACTAAATGCACTTGGTCATAATTCTATTCAATATTCATCAAAGCTACCAAATAACTCTCACCTTTCTCTCTCCTTGATATCCCACGGTCATACACTCAAAAATAGGAGACAATACTCATTTATTCACTACACTTGTTCATTTGCTCATCATTTTCTCCAAAGAACCAAGAACCAACACAAGAAATTCTCATTTTCTCTTCTCCATAACATTCGGCCATCACCCTCTAAACTACATCCAATCTTCTATAATTTCATTTAACTTCATATCTTGAATCTTCTCATCAATCCAAAAAACTTTCATGTAGTGAACTTCTCAAGATTCATTCATCTTCACCTTGCCATCAAGCAAAGAACACAAAAGCTCTTACCTTTTTCTCCTTGTGTTGCTCATGGTTTCACTCTCTAAAATAGCCTTCCAATCACTCATAATTCTATCTAACCACATCACTTGATCCTAAACTTCATTCTAAGCAACTTTCATGTTGTGATCAAGACCTAATTCTATCATCTTCAAGCTTGATTCTTGGATTTAAGTTCTAAGGTTTCAAGGTAAAGATCTTGAAACTTGATTTCTTACTTGACTTTTGGAATCCTAAGATCTTGTTTGATCTATGGTCATCTTAATCAAGCCTTAGATACTAATTTTTATGTGTTTATTTTGATTCTAAGATCTACTTGGTGGTGAAAAAGTGATACAAAGAGAGTTCTACAAGGAGTTAGGAGGCATCAATCAAGGTAAGAGGGAGATTAACCTCATCGGCCATATGTGGTGGTGAGGGAATAGATTTGTTTGTGTTTGTGAGTGGAAAATCCATGTGAGGATTTATTCATTCGAATTGTGTGGTTATTGGTGTTTATGTGTTTGATTGTGTATAACTATATGATATTGATCGTATGCATGAAATTGCCATGGTTGCTTTTTGATTATATGTGATTCTATTACTTTGATAATTAAGTATGATTTATTTGTGGGATGGTATGATTTTGATTAGATTGTTATTGGATGTTTAATATGATTTTATTACTTTAATAACAAGCATGAAAGCATGAATATGTGAAAATCATGTGGCATATGATAAGAATCACATGGAAAGGAAAATTATGTTGTTTTCTAAGAACTAAGAGGTACACAGTTTCCATGAGGAATTTTGGAACAAATCATTTGAAATATTTTACTAAGTATGGATTCCAGATGATTAAGTAATAAGTAATTGGATTAAAGATTTTTACAAAGGAAAATGAGATAGGAAATGAATAAATATTTGGTTATGGAAAATAAATTGATTTTCGGCTAACATGCCAAGAATTGGTGTTTTAGATCAAAAATATTTGAAGGATTTATTAATAAAACTCAATTTAGTGAATTTTGAAATAAAAAGGAGTTTTTAAAGGCGATTTGAGAATTCAAATATTTTATGGAATAAAGTTTTTGTTAGATAAACATGATTTTTATTCATGATAATGGAGAATGAGTCTTGAAAGTGATTTAGAGCTCAAAGTATTTTATTAAAAAGGATTTTAGTAAAGGTAATAGTAAAAGATTTTATTAAAATCGAATAATACAAATTTTGAGAAAAACGTCAGAAAATATTACTTCGAGTAGTTTTTATAAGAAAAATGGAAAATGATGTCCAAATAATATTTTTAGTTTGGAAAGTTTAAAAATTTAATTTATAACATCAAGAAATATTTTATACAGTAAAAAACAGTAGAAAAACCTTATGCATTCCAAAAATAATGATTTTTGAGCTATGTGATTTTAAAAACGTTTAAATATTTTTACGCAATTGAGAAAATAATTTAAAAATGTTTGAAAATATTTACGCGATTGTGAAAATGTTAAAAAATATTTACGTAATTTGAAAACGTTTGAAAAATGTTTACGCAATTGGAAATTATAGCAGCTGGCTGTCGGGCTGTCGTGGTGGGCTCCATTATGTTAGAAAATGATACCGCCAAGAATGTGGTGGGAATATGTAAAATACAGTGAAATATGATGTGTATGTGTTGGATCATACATCATGCATGGAAAAACATTGTACAGTTGATGGTTGTTATGGTGTTTTATGCCTAAAGAGTGTACGGGAACTTACAGGATAGTGGGATCTTAATAGATCCTGGGGGGAGGTCAGGGCACGGTGATTCGCTTCGTGGTACGATGGTATCACGAGTGCTGATTGAGCACTATATATACATATATACCCCTGGCTACGATAGAAACCGTTTGCAACGCACTGACAGCCCCAACGATACTATTATTTTTCATGGTCCATAGACTGTCTTTTTAGGGGGGACAGATCTTTTGGAGCGTTCATCTCTGAATTTGAGTATAGTTCCATGGAATAGTAAGAACTGGTTACATTGTGGAAAAGGATGGTCAAAATACACATCATGCATATGCATAATCAACATTTACATTATTGTGATATAATATTATTGTGATGTAATATTATTGTGGTGTTATCATTATACATGATATTGTGATACAAGTTATTGGGTTATTTACTTATTAAGTATGTTATTGTTATATTGTATGTTGAACTGTGTTGGAATGTTTGTCGTTCTCTTGCTGCTATATTGGTATGCGATGTAGGGGATCTCACCTCTTTGCCATATTGTTCTGTTTGTTTCTATTTTATGCCTATGTCGGTGAAGACTGCGATAGTGGCAAGGAGGGATCAACTAGGTTTCTTTAGACTACAGTTTCTTGAAGGCACTGTTGCTTAGTGTGTTCATTGGGACTCTGAGTATCTAGAGTATTGTGGTGATATTACTCTATTTTAAGGTTGCGTAAGTAGCGAGACATTCCTGGCTAGGGAATCTGTCTTTTGAGAACAACTTTTGTTTTTTTTAGAGTTTGTGAACTTGGGCCAGGTCGAGTTTTTATATGGTTTATGAAATAAAAATATTAAGATTCTATGATATGTATAAAGGATATATGTTGTTTTATTTGTGTATCTCGTATTATTTTAATTTGGTAAATTTATGTTATCCACGCAAAAGAAATTTTGAAACCTATATTCTAAATAATTTTTTAAACATTTTATAACATGGGTAAAGAATGATAAGGGAGTTGGTCTGAAATGTGATACCCTAAGGTGGGTGTTACACCTATCGCACTCGTATAAAGGTGTAATTCAACTCCTAGGCCATCGGCCTTAACACAGTCCACCGGACTTTTACAATACATGATTGATGCACACAGGCCAAATACAGGCTAAAGTCATAACTCACAATTTCGGGTCCACTATATTGGCCCAATAGTAATCCTACTATATTTTCAATCACATAGTCATTTTATCACATTTTCATAATCGCGTAACATTTCTGTCGCATTTTCAAATCGCGTAAATATTTTTTAATGTTTTCTCAATCGCATAAAAGTATTTTGACATTTTCTAAATCGCGTAGCTCAAAAATCTACGTTTTTGAAATGCGTAAGGTTTTTCTACATTACACTGACTTCCTTAGGGGTGCGATAATGGCCACCCAAAACTGTCTAATGGACAAAAGAAACTCTAGGTGTACATACACATCAATAGAAAAGAAAGGAACTCTGTGATAGATCCTACTTAGAGATACTATCAACTCTCCAACATAAATAAGATCCTCTTCATCAGGGCTGAGACGCCAGGCTTTAGCTCCATTACGAAACAACAACCTCACATAACTAAAGAAACTAGGTCTCGAAGCCATCAACTTAGAAATCCACACATCAGGCACGTGCGTACTAACCCAATTTCATACTCTACACAAATCAGAGAGAATGATCTAGAAGATTTGTCTGTATCTTGGCTACCTCAGACCAAGTGCTATAATTTTCATCATTAGTGCACATCAGGCATTATACATGATAGTCTACGCCAGATCTTGATTAAGAATAGTGTGTCAATCCGGATTGTCGGTGCGTTGCATCAATCTGATCCACGGTACAGTGGGGCTATCAACTGCCCATTGTGGAAAACTCGCACCCCAACGCCCCTAAGGTCAACAAGTGACCTGCACTATGCCTATCGCACCCGCACAAAGGTGTAATTCAACTCCTAGGCCATCAGCCATAACACAGTCCACCGAACTTTAACAATACATGATTGATGCACACGTGCCAATTACAAGCCGAAGTCATAACTCACAATTTCAGGTGCACTATAGTGGTCCAACAGTAATCCTACTGTATTTTCAATCACGTAGTCATTTTATCGCATTTCCACAATCGCGCAACGTTTCTGTCACGTTTTCAAATCACGTAAATATTTTTCAATGTTTTCTCAATGCGTAAAAATATTTTGACGTTTTATAAATCGCGTAGCTCAAAAATCTACGTTTTTGAAATGCGTACGATTTTTCTACTGTTTTTTACTGTATAAAATATTTTTTGACGTTTTAAATTCAAATTTTGAAACTTTCCAAGTTTAAAACATAATTTGGACTTCAAACCCTCATTTTTTTTCAATAAAACGCATTGAAATAATATTTTCTGTCATTTTTCTCAAAATCTGTTACTTTAATTTAATAAAATCTTTCCTATTTATTTTACTAACAATCTTGTTTAACTAAATACTTCAAATTACTATTTCACTTTAAATCTCTAATATCTATCTTTATTGCCGAAAATCAACATTTGTGAAATAATAAAACTTATTTATTTCTTGTTTCCATTTATAAAATCTTCAATTAATTCCTTATCATCTAAATCATCTAAGTTTATCCTTAATAATTTATTTTTGTGCAAAATCACCTTATTTGAACTTCATGGCCGTGAGCTATGTGGTCTTTAGGGCCAAAATTTATTAATCCATTTCTTTACTTCTTAATCCTCTAATTTTTACTAATCATAAAATATTTTCAACTTAGAACACCCATTTTGGAGTGTAGAGGTCATGAGTCTCATGGTTGTAGACCAAAAATTGTTTTCCTTTTTTCCACATGAATCATATCACATAATAGTTATAATCATCATGATCCATAATATCACAAATTCATGTATAATATCAAAGCTACAAAACCACATACCATAAAACATGCATAAATCATAAAAGCTTATAACCAAGACAACCACAAACAATTAATTTACACAATAAGGTGAACAAATCCTCACATGGATTCATCACCCACAAATCACACAATTCGTCCCTTACCACCATGAATGGTTGGTGAGGTTAAATCTCCCTTTTACCTTTTTGTGATGCTTCCTAAGCTCCTTGCTTGTCCTCTTGAATCAATCCTTCACCACCAAAAGGTTCTTGAAAACAAAAACAAATACAAATATATTAACATTTAAGGCTTGAATAAGAAGACCATGGATCAAAATATGGCCTAGAGCATGATCATTGTAACACCCCAACATTTATTTATTTTATTATAAATAGTCATTTTCTAATATTTATGATTTTTGTGAATTTTTCTGAGAACGTGGAATATTTTAATATTATTCCTCGTTTTGCATACAAATTGAGCGGAGTCGGGAAAATGAGATATTTTTTCCAAGAACATTGATCAGTGGAAATGTCGACTGGGGATCTTACTAAACCTGTGGTTGGACACGATTTACATGGTTTCATATTTTTTGAGATTTTTATCTAATAAATAAAAATCTCTGTGTATTTTATTATCCGCTGGGCAATTAATACTGACTTCTATTAACTGTAACAATTGTCCATTGGATAATAGCATGTGTTAGAAATCCTATCACCTTATCCTAATGTAATCCACTTTATGTCTAATCAAATCCACCTTAATTCAAAAATACTATAATATAATCAAACTTCTCATGGAAGCTTTGTCCACAAATGACTAGAATGCCCTAAGCTTGTAGGAGAAGCCACTCACTCTTTCTCTCACTCCTCATTATCGCAGTAATTGGTGCCCAAGGGGAGGCAAATTTTGCTTCCCACACTTATTACTCTTCACCCAAAGTTTACACTCATTTTCTACTATCACTTTCTCTCTCATCATTTTCTTTTCTCATATTTTCTCTCTTCTTCTTCCTCTTCCTTCACCCTCTCCACGGTTGCAGCCCCATTTGGTGACCATCACCATTTTCTTGTTTCACCATCACCACTTTAGTGACCAAGGATTCATCCTTTTCAAAGCTTGGTTGTTGATTTTACAAGTTTGATTTTCTAGGATTTTTGGGAGCCCAAAACCGAACCACCAAGAAGCAAGCAAGGAGGTGATTTTCGTGTTCTTCCTTTAGGTAAGAGGGAGATTTACTCACTTCAACCATTATTGGTGGTGAGAACACATTTGTGTGGTTGTTGATGGAGAAATCCATAATGGTTTGCTTACTTTGTTTGATTATTTTTCATGTTTGTGTGTTCTTGATTGAGACTAAAGTGTTAGTTGTTTTAAATGCTTTGGTAATATTGGATTGGATGAATGAAAATTTTAGGGTTTCCTATTATCTTAGGGAGGTCACGGTTTTGACTCAAATTTTAGGGACTTGAATTTGATTCTTGTACAAAGTGAAGCTTATGTGATTAGGTATTAGAGGATTGATGCAAGAAATGGAAAAATTGAAATCTTGATGCTTTAGGGAGGCTCACGGCCTCTAAAGAATTTTTTAGTCCAAGTGGTTTTTTTGGGCAACCTTGGGAATTAAACAATTTAGGCATAAGTAATTTATGTGAATGCTTATGTCTTGAAGCATATCAAATAAGTTTTTGATGATAACAAAGCCAAGAGAAGAAGACCAAGATCAAAAGAAAAGTTCAAGATCAAAAGAAAAGATCAAGATCAAGAGAAGAAGACCAAGATCAAAAGAGGTATATTAGATATAGGTCTTAGAACATCAATGTGAAATGCTCTCAAGGTATCTCAATTATATTCAAATGGTTTTTTCAAAGATTTCATAAATCAACTTGTTTTCAAAGTTCATATTTTAAAGAAATGTTGATTTCAATCTTGGATTATGGTAAACATTTGTAAATCTTGTTTTGTCCAAGTACCCAAATGATAAAAATGGCCTAGAGACTTAATTTGGATTGAAAAATGTGTTCAAAGTGGAAAGTAATCGATTACACACTCTTGGTAATCGATTACAAAGAAAATCGAAGAACCCGTAATCAATTACAAAGATCCATGTAATCGATTACCATGTTCCTAGAAATCCAAGAACACGATCAAAAAGGCCATGTAATCGATTACATCAATATTGTAATCGATTACCGAAAAAGTCGAGGCGTGTAATCGATTACACAAGTCTTGTAATCGATTACCACAAACCCGTAAAGCCAAGAACACGTTTTAAATGTCATGTAATCGATTACACGTACCACTTGATTACAAGATTCGACAAGCCCAACGGCTATATTATTTGGCTTTTAATGTTGTCCATTAAAGCCCCCAACGGCTCTTTTGTTCCAATAACTTATAAATACTCATCTTGGGGCATCATTTGTGGTTGAACAACACTTGAGAAACATCTTTCAATCACTATAATTCGAGATTCATCCTTAAATCACATTTGCTCTGTTTTTGTATACATTGTTGAGATATTCTTGAAGAGCATTATAGGGCTTCAATTTGTATCATCTACTCTTGTGAGAGTTTTCATTTTATAAACACTTTGATTCTTTGTAAAGGGGGTGAGGTATCCCTCTAGAGAAAAAGAGAGTGAGGTATCTCTCAAAGATTGTAAAGGGTGAGGTATCCCTTGTTGAAGGTGAGGCATCCTTCAAAGGTTGTAAAGAGGGTGAGGTATCCCTCTAGTGAAAAGGGTGAGGCATCCCTGGTTTGAGGCTCAAGCTCAAGGGTGAGGCATCCCAAGGAGTTGAGTGCTCTCTTGTGTAAAGGTTTTCAAGCACCCGTTCAAGCTTGAAGTTTAGTGGAAAATCTCGAGTGGTTGGCTTGAGGACTGGACGTAGGTCACAAGTGGATTGGTGGCTGAACCAGGATAAATCTTGTGTTTGTTCCTCTTAACTCTATCTCTTTACTTTGTGCTTTAATTATATACGCTTGAGTTGAGTTTGATATCTTGCTTTGCTTGAATTCTCTCTATCTTGGGTTGTTTATTTATGAGTGAAGTATTCAATCTCATTTATCCATTCACCTCAATCATCCAATAGCTTCAACGAAAATTGTCAATCAAACGTTTTGCGAAAGATTTACGAAAATATTTTACATACTCAATTCACCCCCCCTCTTGAGTATTGAGGCCACTTGGTAACAAGTGGTATCAGAGCTAGGCTCTTGTATAAAGGTCTTAGCAGCTTCAAGAGAAAGTGATGGCCTCTTCAAATGATTTTTATGAAAGTTCTTCTCTTTATAGACCTCCCTTTTTCAATGGGGATGGGTATGCTTATTGGAAAGAAAGAATGAAAATTTTTATTGAAGCTATTGACTTGGATGTGTGGGATGCTGTTGAAAATGGTCCCTTTGTACCCACACAAGTTGTAAATGGTGTAAGAATTAATACACCAAGAAGTGAATGGACGGATGATGATAAAAAGAAGGTCCAATATAATTTGAGAGCCAAAAACATCATTACCACTGCTTTGGGGTATGATGAGTTTTTTAGAGTCTCAAATTATAAATCTGCCCAAGAAATGTGGGACACCTTACAAGTAACTCATGAGGGTACTAGTGAAGTGAAAAGATCAAGGATAAATACTCTCACTCATGAGTATGAACTTTTTAGAATGAACCAAGGTGAAAGCATTCAAGAAATGCAAAAACATTTCACACATATCATAAATCATCTTGCTTCATTGGGAAAGACTTTTCCTAATGAAGATCTTATTAATAAAGTGTTGAGATGTTTGAGCAGGGAGTGACAACCTAAAGTGACGGCTATTTCGGAATCAAGAAAATTAGCAACAATGACATTGGCCACACTTTTTGACAAGCTTCAAGAACATGAGTTGGAGCTGAATAGACTCAATCAAAATGAGAAGCTTGACAAGAAGGAAAAGAAGGGAATTGCTCTTAAGACCACCTCCTCTTTGATCAATGATGATGATGATGATGATGGAGATGGCTTGGAAATTAGTGAAGAGAATCTTGGCCTACTAGTAAAGAAGTTTGGAAGATTCTTCAAAAAGAATGGAGCTCAAGGAAGACCTCCCTTTCCCTCAAAGAATGCCTATCACAAAGGGGAAGGAACTTCAACCACTCCTAAATGCTATGAATGTGGAGAATTGGGACACATGAAGATGGAGTGCCCAATCTATCAAAGGAAAGTGGAGAAGTATGAAAAGAGGTACTCAAAGGAAAAGAAAGAAAGAAGAGCCTACATAGCTTGGGATGATAATGACATGGATTCAACTGCTAGTTCGGACAATGAGGAAGCCAATCTATGTTTCATGGTTAGAGGAGAAGAGGAAGATGAAGATGACATGGAGGTAACATCCTCAAATTTTGAATCAAATTCTTCTCCTTCATATGATGAATTGCAAGATGCATTTGAAGAATTGCATAATGAATCTATGAGACTTGCAAAACTCGTTTCATCATCCAAGAAAACAATTTCCTCTTTTGAAAACAAAATCTCTATTTTAAACAAGGAAATTGAGGAACTTAAAATTGAAAATAAAACTCTTGGACTCATTGATGCAAATTCCTCATGCATGACATGTTCTTTACTTGATAATGCATCTACATCCATTTCTTGCTCATCATGTAAAACTTTTGAAAAGGAAATTGAAGATTTGAAAAATACTCTTTCAAAATTTACCCTTGGAAGAGATAATTTGAACATATTGCTTGGGAATCAAAAATGTGTGTTTCAAAAGGCTGGTTTAGGGTACAATCCCAAAAATCAACAAAAACTTTACAAGAATTTCTTTGTTCCCTCAAGTTCATCAACAAGTCCTTTTATAAAATGTTTTCATTGTGGCATGAAAGGACATAGTGCATCAACTTGTAATATAAGAAAGAATATCAATAACAACATTGGAACTAAAATGGTTTGGGTTCCCAAAGGCACCTTGCCTAACACTAACACACAAGGACCCAAGAGAATTTGGGTACCAAAAGCCAAAAATTGAAGTGTGTTGTAGGTGTGCTTGAAGGCCAAGAATGGACTTTGGAATATCAAAAGTGGGCTCATTGCAAGCACAAGATCGAAATTACTCCAAGTTCTCTTCCTTGTCTCCAAGAAGCTTGGACTTGCAATCTTTGGATAAATGGAGATATGTTTTTATGCTTTAACTTGTTTTAAAATTGTATTTCTCTAAGCTTTATATCTTGAAAATATCTTTATATGCAATAATATGCTTGATAGGTTCATTTCTTGTTTGAAATAGAATATTTGATATAAAACATCTTTGAACTTGGCATATTGGATCAATCATGCATCTAAACTCTTGTAACACAATTTTGATACATAATTTTCTGCATAATGTGTCATATGCTATATAATCTGTGATTTTCTGCAAAATGATGCATATCTTGTCACTTGTATGGCACAAAGTCACAATCTTCCGCATAATCTCATTTCTGAGGATATGAACTCAATTCTTTGCATAAAATGCACCTTTTCTGCACAATGCATGATTTTAAATGTATAATCTGTTTTTTTGCTGCATAATGTGCTATTGTGATGCATAACATGCTACCTTCTTTCAGTATAATCATGACACTCTTTGCTTTGCATATCATGATGGTTCTTGATCATATTTGAATCTAATACTTGACTTGAGCGTTGGAGGTTCCCTTTAGCTATTTTGATACTACATCATGACAAAAAAAGCCCTAAAAAAAAAACTCAAAAACTTCACCAATCATCAAAAGGGTGTAATTCTTGGTAAAAGTAGCATTTTCGCATGATCATATGTTTTAGATCACAATCTATCTGGATTATATGCCTACATAATGTTTGAAATTGTTTGGAATGCTTTGGAACAAATTTGAAAGGTTTAAAATTGATCTTTTCTAAAATGCAAAATCTAGTTTTAGTGAACTTATCGATTACAACACCTTTGTAATCGACAAAGGCTCGCCAATTCCAAAAGTCGAAAGCGTAATCGATTACACCTCCAATGTAATCGATTACAACTATTCCAGATAGGCATGTAATCGATTACATTACATATGTAATCGATTACCGAAATCAGAACATGCGTAATCGATTACATTCACATTGTAATCGATTACACAAGGTTTTAAAAGGCAAAAATTCATGGGTTATACCTTTTTATCGCCATCAAGCCTTTTCATGATGCTTTCCTTATGCTTAATCTTTATCTAACCCCATTTGCTCTTGTATATGACTCTGAATTCTGTTGGCATAAATGATAATTATTATCTATGATTTCTTTTTCATATGCATTTGCTATTGGCATCACAAATTGTTGTGCTAAACCGTTCATACTCTGATATTGATCCTGCTGGGCTGAAATGTTTATACAATGTTGAATGCTTATGTTGTTTTTGATAATGCCAACGGGGGAGAGATTAGTGAAATATGTTGCATGTGTTCGGGGGAGCTCTGCACTTTTACGTGAAAATCATTTATCCTATCTCATGCATACATTATGGGGGAGAATTGCGCTTAAATCTCTGATGAATAATATGCAAATATTTCTCTATTTTCAATGTTTATTTTGTCATCATCAAAAAGGGGGAGAATGTGAATGCTTATGTCTTGAAGCATATCAAATAAGTTTTTGATGATAACAAAGCCAAGAGAAGAAGACCAAGATCAAAAGAAAAGTTCAAGATCAAAAGAAAAGATCAAGACCAAGATCAAAAGAGGTATATTAGATATAGGTCTTAGAACATCAATGTGAAATGCTCTCAAGGTATCTCAATTATATTCAAATGATTTTTTCAAAGATTTCATAAATCAACTTATTTTCAAAGTTCATATTTTAAAGAAATGTTGATTTCAATCTTGGATTATGGTAAACATTTGTAAATCTTGTTTTGTCCAAGTACCCAAATGATAAAAATGGCCTAGAGACTTAATTTGGATTGAAAAATGTGTTCAAAGTGGAAAGTAATCGATTACACACTCTTTGGTAATCGATTACAAGAAAATCGAGAGAACCCGTAATCGTCTTTACGAGATCCATGTAATCGATTACCATGTTCCCGTAAATCCAAGAACACGATAAAAAGGCCATGTAATCGATTACATCAATATTGTAATCGATTACCAAAAAAATCGAGGCGTGTAATCGATTACACAAGTCTTGTAATCGATTACCACAAACCCAGAAAGCCAAGAACACGTTTTAACTGTCATGTAATCGATTATCAGAACCCTGTAATCGATTACCAGCATTCTGACAAGCCCAACGGCTATATTATTTGGCTTTTAATGTTGCCCATTAAAGCCTCCAACGGCTCTTTTGTTCCAATAACTTATAAATACTCATCTTGGGGCATCATTTGTGGTTGAACAACACTTGAGAAACATCTTTCAATCACTATAATCCAAGATTCATCCTTAAATCACCTTTGCTCTGTTTTTGTATACATTGTTGAGATATTCTTGAAGAGCATTATAGGGCTTCAATTTGTATCATCTACTCTTGTGAGAGTTTTCATTTTATAAACACTTTGATTCTTTGTAAAGGGGGTGAGGTATCCCTCTAGAGAAAAGAGAGTGAGGTATCTCTCAAAGATTGTAAAGGGTGAGGTATCCCTTGTTGAAGGTGAGGCATCCTTCAAAGGTTGTAAAGAGGGTGAGGTATCCCTCTAGTGAAAAGGGTGAGGCATCCCTGGTTTGAGGCTCAAGCTCAAGGGTGAGACATCCCAAGGAGTTGAGTGCTCTTTGTGTAAAAGTTTTCAAGCACCCGTTCAAGCTTGAAGTTTAGTGGAAAATCTCGAGTGGTTGGCTTGAGGACTGGACGTAGGTCACAAGTGGATTGGTGGCCGAACCAGGATAAATCTTGTGTTTGTTCCTCTTAACTCTATCTCTTTACTTTGTGCTTTAATTATATACGCTTGAGTTGAGTTTGATATCTTGCTTTGCTTGAATTCTTTCTATCTTGGGTTGTTTATTTATGAGTGAAGTATTCAATCTCATTTATCCATTCACCTCAATCATCCAATAGCTTCAACGAAAATTGTCAATCAAACGTTTTGCGAAAGATTTACGAAAATATTTTACATACTCAATTCACCCCCCTCTTGAGTATTGAGGCCACTTGGTAACAATTTATAATGTGATGGAAGAAATTGATTGAGAAATGGTTCTTGAGGGGCCACGGTTTTAAGGGTTCTTTGACCCAACATTTGCATAATTGATTAAGACTTACGCAACTAGGGATGTTGGATTTATGACATAGAATTGTGGTATGTATTGAAATATATATATACATATGAAATGTTGATATTGAGATTGAATTGTATGATATTGTGAGTCCATGTATGGGACTAAGTATTTGTTGATGTTTACTTGGCTAAATTGTGGCATGAAATTATTGAGGACTGATTATATGTCATTGTGGTATGTTCCATGAGAAATATATTGTTAATGAATATGCATGATATGCATTGTTTTATGAGGAACATACAATTGATGAACATACATGATGTACATTGAGTCATCATGCATTTGTAAATGTCCGTTGGACTTTGTTGGAAAGGTTGTGTATGCCTAGGAGATTGAATTACACCTTAGTGCGGGTGCGAGTGGACTAAGCGTAGGTCATTGTGGTTGACCTTGGGGGCGTCGGGGTGCGGGTGTCTCACAATAGACAATGGTAGCTCCACTAGGGCCGTGGGATAAACCGATACAAACACACCGACAATCCGGGCCGAGACGCTGTCCTATATCGCGATCAATTGTTGAGGTGCCATGTATAAGCCATGTTGCGTAAAATATTATTTTTATGATAAAGCACTTTATTTTAAGGCTAACGAGATACTGGCATGACTCCTTGATCATTCTCTCCGAATGTTGATGTCTAGCTCCATGGAGTAGGATTTTGGTACCATATGCATTATGCATTGTCAGTCTCATTTTCATCTGGCATGAGTACTTGCATTATTATATTATCTTCTTTACTATTGTAATAATGATTTGATTATTGAGCTGTTGACTGCTTGAAATACTAGTGTTGTTTATCTTTTATTGCTCATTTTCCTTACTATTATTTAATGTTGTCTGTCTCTTACTGCTTATTTTTATTATTACTGTTGATGAATATATGTGCTGTAATGCTAAGTAGGCGTCTAATGCCGTTCTGTTTTCTTATTGCCATATTGGTATTGAATGTTAGGTGTCTCACCTCTTTCCTGTATTCATGTATTTCTACTTTATTTATATGCTTCTGAGAAGACATTCACGAAGAAGAGGAAGCACCTGAGTTTCCTAGTTTCTGGCCCGATTACGTGTAGGACTTGCTTGAAGATGTCGTCACGTCCCCAAAGATTTTTGGGTTATGCAAGGATGACCTTTCATTGAGGACCAGATTATTGGCACATAAACCTGCGCACTGACCGGTGCATCTACCATGGGGAACTGACTGTGTCTTTAGCTTGGGGTCGCTATGACCCACCTATTTTTGATTTTACTGCTTTTGTCCATTTAGAGTTTTACCTGCCTGTCCGCGATCTATGGGGTGATCTCTACTACACCCCACAGGAGGACTCATTCCTTTCCACTGCTCGGGCTTCTGCTCGAAAGTCGGCCACTCCGATGATGATCTCATCTGACGAGGAAGACCCTGAGGAGGATCCGGCTACGGTTCCTTCTCGTCAGTCTTAGGGGTTAATACTGTCGGTGGCTACTAATGGAGAAATAATTCGTTAGACCCAGTGTGTCGCCATGAGGAGCACCTGTACTGCTAGTCAAGAAAAAGGATGGTACTTCGCAATTGTGTGTGGATTATCTCCAGTTGAATAAAGTCACAATCAAGAATAAGTATCTATTTCCAAGAATAGATGACTTGATGGATCAGTTGAAGGGAGCAGCGGTGTTTTCTAAGATTGATCTGTGATCTGGCTACCATCAGATTAGAGTAAAGGTGGAAGACATTACCAAAACAACTTTTCGTACTCGTTATGGACACTACGAGTACCTGGTGATGTTGTTTGGTGTGATGAATGCACCTGCTATATTCATGGACTACATGAACATGATCTTTCGTCCTTATCTGGACAGATTCGTTATTGTCTTCATCAACGATATCCTGATCTACTCTCAAAATCAGGAGGATCATGCTGAACATTTTAGCATAGTTCTTCAGATTCTGAAGGAGAAAAAGTTGTATGCCAAGCTATCCAAGTGTGAATTCTGGCTAGATGAAGTCAAGTTTTTAGGCCATGTGATATTGAAGGAAAGAATTGTTGTAGACCCATAAAAAATGGAAGTTGTTCTGCAATGGGAAAGGCTGAAAACAGTTATGGAGATTCGAAGCTTTGTCAGATTAGCTGGATATTACCGAAGATTCATTGAAGGATTCTCTAAGAGAGTTGGACCTCTCACTCAACTCACAAGGAAGAATCAAGCCTTTGAGTGGACGGATGCTTGCGAAGAGAGTTTTCAAGAGTTGAAAAAGAGACTAACTACTTCACTAGTGTTAGTTCTGTCTGAACCAAGTGAACCATTCGAAGTGTATTGCGATGTTTCATACCAAGGTTTAGGATGTGTCCTAATGCAAAGCGAAAAAGTGGTAGCTTATGCTTCGAGACAGTTATGAGTACATGAGAAGAATTACGCAACACACGACTTGGAGTTAGCTGCTGTTGTATTTGCTTTGAAGATATGGAGGCATTTTCTTTATGGAGCAACATTCAACTTCTTTAGCGATCACAAGAGCTTAAAATATTTATACGATCAGAAGGAGTTGAATATGAGACAGCAAAGGTGGTTGGAATTCCTAAAAGATTATAATTTTTAATTGCAATATCACCCTGGAAAGGCAAATGTGGTGGTAGATGCCTTAAGTAGGAAAATGATCAGCGTTTTTGCTATGATGATCAAAGAAAAAGATTTGATAGAACAGTTTAGAGATGTATCGTCTTTTGTGGAGTTGACACCTAGAAAAATTTGTATGAACATAGTCACGATCTCAAATGATTTAATGGAAGATATTCGAGAAAAGCAGAAAAATGACAAGTTCTTATAAGAAGAAAGGGAACTGATAAGGTAAGGTGGTGCAATGACCTTAGAGGAAGAAAACGATGGAATTTTAAAGTTCAGAGGTAGAGTCTGTATACCCAAAGATCAAGAACTTAGGAAGTATATACTCGAACATGCTCACACGAGTCAGTTGAGTATGCACCCTAGAATAAACAAGATGTACCAAGATTTTAAGAAGCTATTTTGGTGGCACAGGATGAAAAGAGATATTGCTAGATGTGTATCTTCTTATCTAGTTTGGCATAAGGTGAAGGTTGAACATCAAAGACCGTCTGGAATGTTACAACCCCTAACTATTCCCGAATGGAAGTGGGATAGTATTGCAATGGACTTTGTGGTTGGATTGCCAAAGACTAGAAAGGGTCATGATTCAATATGGGTAATTGTGGATCGACTCACGAAGTCAACACATTTCTTGCCGATCAACATAAGGTATTCATTGGAGAAGTTGACTCAGTTGTATATCAGTGAAATTGTCAGATTGCATGGTGTGCCTACAAGTATTTTTTCTGATAGAGATCCAAGATTCACATCAAAGTTTTAGCAGAGTCTTCAAGAGGCGATGGGAACGAAGCTACGTTTAAGTTTTGCATATCATCCTCAAACCGATGGTCAATCAGAGAGAATGATTCAATCATTGGAACATTTACTTAGAGCTTGTACGTTAGAGCAAACTGGAAGTTAGGATAAAGTTTTACCATTAGTAGAGTTCACCTACAACAACAGTTATCATTCGAGCATAGGGATAGTACCCTCTGAAGCTCTATATAGGCGAAGGTGCAGAACACCTTTATGTTGGTACCGGGATGGAAAGTGACTTACTGTTTGACATGACCTCATACAACAGACAATTAAGAAAGTCAAGATGATTCAGGAGAAGATGAGGACGGCTCAAAGTCGACAAAAGAGTTATGCGGACAAAAGGAGAAAACCTCTTGAATTTGAAGAAGGAGAGCATGTGTTTTTGAAAGTCACGCCTACGACTGGGGTCAGCCGAGTTCTTAAGTCTAGAAAGCTTACTCCAAAGTTCCTTGGACCTTACCAAATTCTTCGTTAGGTAGGTCCAGTTGCTTATCAAATAGCCTTACCAACTTTTCTTTCAAATCTTCACAAGGTCTTTCATGTCCAACAACTTCGAAAATATATTCCAAGCCCTGATCATGTTATAGCACCTGACACAGTATAATTAAAGGAAAACTTGACTTATGAGACATCACCTATAAGGATTAAGGATAAGAGAATGAAGCAACTCAGAGGGAAAGACATCCCATTGGTAAAGGTAATCTGGAACGAAACAACTGGAGATGCAACTTGGGAGTTGGAGAACAATATGAAGGAGCAATACCCACAATTATTCTAAGGTATGAAAATTTCGAGGACGAAATTTATATTTGAAGGGAAGAGTTGTAACACCACAAAATTTATTTATTTTATTATAAATAGTCATTTTCCAATATTTGTGATTTTTGTGAATTTTTCTGGATTTTTCTAAGAATGTGGAATATTTTAATATTTTTTCTTATTTTACGTGCAAACTGAGCTGAGCCGGGAAAATGAGATATTTTTTCCGAGAGCCTTGATCTATGGAAACATCGACGGGGGATCTTACGAAACCCAAGGCTGGACACAGTTTACGAAATTTCATGTTTTTCAAGATTTTTATCTGATAAATAAAAATCTCTATGTATTTTATTATCTGTTGGACAATTAATACTGACTTCTGTCAACTGTAACAATTGTCCATTGGATATTAGCATGTGTTACAAATCCTATCATCTTATCCTAATGTAATCTATTTTATGTCTAATCAAATCCACTTTAATTTAAAAATATTATATTATAATCAAACTTCTCATGTAAGCTTTGTCCACAAATGACTAGAATGCCCTAAACTTGTAGGAGAAGCCACTCACTTTCTCTCTCTCTCCTCATTGCCATGGCAATTAGTGCCCAAGGGGAGGCAAATTTTGCTTCCCACACTTATTACTCTTCACCCAAAGTTTATACTCATTTTCTACTATCACTTTCTCTCTCTTCATTTTCTTTTTTCACATTTTCTCTCTTCTTCTTCCTCTTCCTTCACCCTCTCCACGGTTGCAGCCCCATTTGGTGACCATCACCATTTTCTTGTTTCACCATCACCATTTCTACACTCCTCTCCTCATTCCAAAGCTTTTCTCTTTGGTGATTTTCTCTCAAATCCATCATATTCACCATCTTCTTCCAAGAACAAAGCTTGAAGCTTTAAGGTAAAGCTTCCATCTTTCTTTCTTTTTCTCCTCATGTTCGTGTTCCTTGGTTAGTGACCAAGGATTCATCCTTTTCAAAGCTTGGTTGTTGATTTGACAAGTTTGATTTTCTAGGGTTTTTGGGAGCCCAAAACTGAACCACCAAGAAGCAAGCAAGAAGGTGATTTTCGTGTTCTTCCTTTAGGTAAGAAGGAGATTTACTCACTTCAACCATTATTGGTGGTGAGAAGACTTTTGTGTGGTTGTTGATGGAGAAATCCATAATGGATTGCTTACTTTGTTTGATTTTTTTTCATGTTTGTGTGTTCTTGATTGAGACTAAAGTGTTGGTTGTTTTAAATGCTTTGGTAATATTGGATTGGATGAATGAAATTTTAGGGTTTCCTATTATCTTAGGGAGGTCATGTTTTGACTCAAATTTTAGGAACTTGAATTTGATTCTTGTACAAAGTGAAGCTTATGTGATTAGGTATTAGAGGATTGATGCAAGAAATGGAAAAATTGAAATCTTGATGCTTTAGGGAGGCTCACGGTCTCTAAAGAAATTTTTGGTCCAAGTGGTTTTTTTGTGCAACCTTGGGAATTAAACAATTTAGGCATAAGTAATTTATAATGTGATGGAAGAAATTGATTGAGAAATGGTTCTTGAGGGGCCACAGTTTTAAGGGTTCTTTGACCCAACATTTGCATAATTGATTAAGACTTAAGCAACTAAGGATGTTAGATTTATGATATGGAATTGTGGTATGTATTGAACTATATATATATGTATGAAATATTGATAATGAGAATGAATTGTATGATATTTTGAGTCCATGTGTGGGACTAAGTATTTGTTGATGTTTACTTGGCAAAATTGTGGCATGAAATTATTGAGGACTGATTATATGCCATTGTGGTATGTTCCATGAGAAATATATTGTTAATGAATATGCATGATATGCATTGTTTTATGAGGAATATACAATTAATGAACATACATAATGTACATTGAGTCATCATGCATTTGTAAATGTCCGTTGGACTTTGTTGGAAAGGTTGTGTATGCCTAAGAGATAGAATTACACCTTAGTGCGGGTGCGAGTAGACTAAGCGTAGGTCATTGTGGTTGACCTTGGGGGCGTCGGGGTACGGGTGTCTCACAATAGACAGTGGTAGCTCCATTGGGGATGTGGGATAGACCAATGCAAACACACCGATGATCCGGACCGAGACGTTGTCCTATATTGCGATCAATTGTTGAGGTGTCATGTATAAGCCATGTTGCGCAAAATATTATTTTTATGATAAAACACTTTATTTTAAGGCTAATGAGATACTGACATGACTCCTTGATCATTTTCTTCAAATGTTGATGTCTAGCTCCATGGAGTAAGATTTTGGTACTACATGCATTATGCATTGTCAGTCTCATTTTCATCTAGCATGAGTACTTACATTATTAAATTATCTTCTTTACTTTTGTAATAATGATCTGATTATTGAGCGTGACCTCCCATCCAATCTCCAAGGTGGGATCCAGAATATGGAAAGTCCTTCCTATTTCCTTTTCGATGAGGATTATGGAAATTTGATACCATAACATGATGATACATTAGTGATATCTGGAATCATCACGAATGTTGAAGTCCACCGTATATTTGTTGACCAAGGAAGCTTGGCGAACATCATGCTTATGGATTTGTACAAGAAGTTGGAGCTTTCCAATAAAGACCTAATCATGTACACCGGCGAACTCATTTGGTTCACAGGTGATAAAATAACCTCGAAAGGATTCGTCGAAACATAGTTGACCCTTGGGAAAAAAGCCCCTTTTCAAGATGATCAAGGTCAAGTTCCTAGTAGTTGATTGTCTCTCTATTTACAACATCATTTTGGGCTACCCTTTGTTGAACACTTTTGGTGTTGTGATCTCGACCATTCACTTAACCATGAAGTTCTTAAATAGAGACAACGAGATCGTCATGGTCAAAGGAGACCAAGCCACGACCCAAAAATGCTATAGTGAATGTTTGAAGATAGAAAAGGCACCTAAGAAAATAGAGCAACCTAAGTCCAACTCGGCCACTACAAACCACCTCAATGTCCTCTTGACTGAATTGGACATACGTGAAAAGATATAGGATACATGTTCCTGACCAGAAGGCAAACTCGTACCCTTCTAACTTGGCAAAAAGTCGAACCAAATTACCAAGATTAGAGGACAATTAAGCCTAGAGGAGAATACCCAGCTAATCGTGTTCCTTAAGAAAAACAAAAATCTTTTTGCATAGACCTCAACAGACATGTTGAGATTAGACCCTAATTTTAACTCTCAACAAATCTCTATCAAATCAGACGCCAAACCAGTGTCACAGAGGAAAAGGAAAGTCAAACTAGAGAGGTAAGAAATAATTGAAAGACATGTGAAGGAACTCCAAGAAGCCAACTTCATTAGGGAAGTCTCTTATACTACTTGGCTATCTAATGTGGTCCTGGTGACGAAGGCAAAGGGGAAATGATGAATGTGCATGGACTGCATAGGCTTAAACAAGGCCTGCCCCAGGGGCCTCTATCCACTTCCCAACATCGACAAGCTTGTTGACAATTCCTCCAACTTTCGTCTTCTCTAGTTCATGGATGCCTACTTCAGTTACAACTAGATTCCAATGCACCCTACTAATTAGGATAAAAATAAATTTATAACGGAGAGGGTGAGTTACTGCTACCGAGCTATACCCTTTGGACTGAAGAATGCAGGGCAACCTACCAATGTATGATGAATAAAGTCTTTGACGAATAGACTCCTTGAGGTTCAAATTTTCAACCTCAAATAACGAGGCAGAGAATGAAGCCTAGATTGTCGAGATTATGCTGGCAAAAGACTTAGGAGCAACCAAAATTATCCTATGCAGTGATTCGTAACTGGGACATCCTAGATCTGAGGTGAATACGAAGTGAAGGAACCACTGCTCCAAAAATAGTTTGCCAAAGTTAAGAAACTATTGATAGACTTTACAAGTACAAATGTTAAGCGCATTCCTAGAGAGCAGAACTCTCATGTCGATATCCAATCCAAACTTGCAAGTACAAAGAATCCTATCAACAACTAATTTGTCATCCAAGAAATCCTCCTTGCCCCAAGCTTTATGGACTCTAAGGTCCTCTTGCTCATTGATGAACAAGAAAACTGGATCAACCCTATTGCTGCCTACTTATGAGATAGGATCCTGCTTAGAGATCCCAAAGAAGTGTAGAAACTGATATAGACCGCGGCTTAGTATACACTTTATGACAACTAGTTATATCGTTATGGGTTCTCGTCCCTTCTCCTTAAGTGCCTTGGACCCAAGGAAGCTAAATATGCCTTGACCGAAATCCACAAAGGGATTTGTGGACATCATTTTGGAGGAAAAGCCTTAGCACGGAAGGCACTACATGTCGAATTCTATTTGCCCATTATGGAGACTGATTCTATGGAGCACGTCTAGAAATGCAACAAGTGCTAATGGTTCTCAGACCTTTATTCCTCCCTATGAGAGGAACTTACAACAATTAATGTTCCCTGACCTTTCTATTAACGGGGAATGGCCATCCTAGGATCATTTGCACAAGTTGTTGCACAACTCAAATACTTGGTGGTAGTTGTTGATTACTTCAGCAAGTGATTGAAGTTGTACCACTAGCCACAATCACTTCGGCCCGAGTATAAAAGCTCATATACAAAAAACATCATCAATCACTTTAGGATCCAAGAGTCCATTATCACGAACAACGGTACCCGGTTCACTAACTAGAACTTTGAGGAATTTATTTCTAGACTCCATATTAAGCACCATTTCTCCTTAGTGGAACACCTTCAAACAAATGGACAAGTAGAAGCTACAAACCGAGTCATCATTCGAGGTCTTAAGAGAAAACTTGATGAAGCCAAGGGAAAGTGGGATGAGTAGCTTGACCATGTACTTTAGGCATACCAGACTACCCCCCACTCAACTACAGGTGAAACACCATTCAAACTAACTTACGGGTGTAAGGTGATGATCTTGGTCAAGATCAGAGAACCAGTTAGTGGAAATAACACTTCTCAGAAGATACCTACTCGGAACACATCCACCAGAATCTAGATTCGCTAGAAGAACAAAGTTGTATTGCCCATATCTGTGATGCCACCATGAAAGAAAGAACTGTAGCTTGGTACAACACTAAAGTGAGGAGAACTAGTTAGCGGAAACAACACTTCTCAGAAGATACCAACTCAAAACACATCTGCCAGAATCTAGATTCACTAGAAGAATAAAGTTGTATTGCCTATGTCTGTGATGCCATCGTGAAAGAAAGAACTGTAGCTTGGTACAACACTAAAGTGATCCCATGAAGGTTTGTACCCAGTGACCTTGTCTTAAGCAGAGCGAATAGCGAAGGTAAGAATGCTTCCCATGGAAAGTTAGCTTCTAATTGGGAAGGCCCATACCATATCTCCAGCAAGACAAGAACTGAAGCCTATTCTCTAGAGACCCTCACTAGGAAATAAATCAAGAACTACTAGAATGCAACCAAATTCTAAAAATATTACAATTGGAATCTAAATTGTACTAGTCCTTTTGGATTTTCTTTATAAATCTTGTAAAGCATGCCAGTTCACGGCTTCATTGAATAAAGAATTCAGTTAATGACATCATGATAAAACAAAGCAATGCACAAAGAGTAAATAAAACTACTCTAGATCTTCATTTTCATTTCCTCTTCTTAGAAGAATCTTTGGCTGAATTTATCATGGAAACAAACAAAAAGGTGAGAATTCACAAATTCTCAGTAATATAATTACATTTAATGACATCATGATAACTCTAGCTACTTCGGGAAAAAACTAGTATCTTAATAACATGTAGAAATATGGCAAAGGTCGAAAACTGTTCCTTTCTCTTCCTAAGACAGAAAATTCAATTTTAACTATGGTTCAATTATCTCATAATTAACTATTCATATCAAATCATCATGATAACAATAGATCATAGAAAACTCAAGTATATGAGTTTTATAAGAACTTAACTCACTATCACTTGATCATACACACATCCTCTTTGTGTAAACTTTCATATTACAATTCCATGATCTATATACATAATTAACATCTCTTTAATAATAAAACAATTGCCCATACAATTGTAATTCATATGATGATGTTTATGTAATGTCATATGTTCATGCCTATGAAATGTCCTATGATAATGTTTATGAAATGTTCTATGATAATGCTTATGAAGTGTCATAAGTCTTGCTTATTGCTAGGAACCTGGTTCCTTGTATTATCTAGGTAAATAGGGAAAATGACCTTCTCACACTACCAGTAACCCTAGTCAAATGATTGTGCGCATCATATAAGGTTACAATACTTAGGAATAGCAAGTATTGATCACTCCATCAAGAGATCCACATGTCATATAGTATTATGTATATTAAGCACACTTTATGAACATGACAAGAATACAAGTCAAATTCATCTCATTATGTATTTATCTAGTGCACAATGTCCCACTTCACAAGTGAACTTAGTACACAAAACATCATTTCACAAATAAACTAAATGCATAACATTATCACTTCTCAAGTGAATTAGGTGTACCATATATTCATCAAAATATCACATTCTAAGTGTATAAGAGATTACTCCCCATAAGTATCCAATACACAGATTCACCATTGCATAAGTGCACCAAGTGCTCATTCCTAGGTTAAATCACTTTTCTTAGTGAAAACCTCTAACTAGTGCTCAATGTTCTATTTCTCAAGTGAACCCAGAGCACAATTTCATCTCCCATAAGTGGACTAAATGTGTTTTGTAGACATCATTACATAATTTTACAATTGCATCAATCTTCCAATGAACTAGGCACATACAATTACTACTTCACAAGTTTAATGAGTGCACAAAAGTCATTATCCTTCATAGATATACTAGATGAGTATTAACATCATAAGATATTCCAATACATAGCATAAATATATGTTACATTTGATCCCACAAAGCAGAAAACTCTATTTTCTCAAAACAGATGACTGATAATCGATTACCCACTTATGGTAATCGAATACCACATGCTAAATCTAAAAATAAAAGCTTGGTAATCAATTACCAACACCTGGTAATCGATTACCAGCTGAAAATTGAGAAATCAGTGGCTTCATAATCGATTACCAACCTGTGGTAATCAATTACCACATGAAATCCTTGCACTCCAAAAGCTTGGTAATTGATTACCAAGATATGGTAATCGATTACTACCTTCATTTCTCGTTTCCCAAGAGTTTGGTAATGGATTACTAAACTTTGGTAATCAATTACCAACAAGAGTTTATTAGAAAACAGAGGTTTTCAACATATAACCCTCAATATAACTACTTATAATCCATCAACAACAATATTTATTAACATATATTCATTCAAAACAACCTCCAAAGGGATTTTCAATATGGATAAATCATCAAAACCCATTTTTATCAATCACTTGATCCTAGATATTCAAGTTATTCCTAAGCTTAGAAATCATCCACAAAACATACACATAACTTTTAAACATACAAATCACATATTTCAACTCAAGTTCATTAATACAAAATCTTGAAAACAAGAAGGGAAAGAAGTGAAGAAACTAAACATAACAACCCCTACCTTAACTCCCCTTGAAAGTGGTATTTCTTTCCTTGCTCTTCCTTTATTTCTCTTCTTCTTCCTTCTTCCTCTTCTTTCTTTTCCTTCTCACGTTTTGCTGCTCTTTCTCTTTCTCTCTTTGTTTTTCTTTCTTTCTTTCTTTTTCGTTGCTAAACCATGAGAGAGAGTGTGTGAAAAATAAAAGAAAAGAAAGTCAAGGAAGAGAAGATAAGGGCGGTGGACAACTAGAGAGATAAGGTTGGAAAACTTTGGTGCTAACTGGAAATGTTGTACCTCTTAGAGATACTTTGATCTTCCATTAACAAGTTTTCTAACTTTCATAGGCATTGTAGAAAATTCTAGGATTTATTTCATTCCTAGATTCATCATTTCCTAATTATTCATATACACCATTAACAGTCACGAAGCTCTATTATTCCTCTTTAACTTAAGTTAAAAATAAAGAGTTAAGCTAATATGCTTACAAGTAGATGCCTTAACATGTACTCATTACCAGAAAACTCTCTATCCTCTACTTAATATTTTCACAAAATCTTATAATTTTCTAAGATATCTTTCTATTTATTTTGGCCCTCAAACATTCACTTAGTGTTATTAAAAATATCAAACTAACTCAGTTAATTCATCAAAATTCACCACAACTCATTCTAACTAATTGTGACGTAGAAATAAATTTTCTATATTTATTTCTAAGTTATGAGCTAATGTGAGCTATTTTTCACCTTCGATGTTATAGCAACATATCTGACTAACTTAGAAAGTCACCAAAATTAATAAGTAACTCACACATGTGTTACTAAACTTCTACAACCATGATTAAGACTAATAGGTTAAGGAGGATGTTAACCTAAACAATTCAAATGCGCATCAAGCTTTCAAGCATTAAACCCAAATTAGATTATGGAAGGAAAAAATAATGTAAGGCAATAATGAAAAATAGCTAGGCATTAAACAAGAACCAAAAAGTAGGCATCCGAAATTTGAGACTTATCAATACAAAATTAAAAATGCCCTACATCAGGACTTGTCCTTATAATATTAAAAAGCCCCACGCAAGGGGCAATAAAAACCAAAGAAAAAGTAAAAGATGACTACTAGGGAGGATCGACATCAACAACCTCATTGGTAGGGGCAGTAGTAACTAGAGCAGAGGAACCCAGAGCAGAGGGACCCAAGGCGATGTCAACAATGATCCTGTCCTTCACATGGTAGAGTGGTCTAGCCCCTTCAGTGATGAACCCGGAGGCATTGGGAGTCTTCGATCGTTCCAAAGCATTCACAAATGACTTATTGATGAATCTCTCCCATTTGACATCGATGTCTTCTATCTCAGCCTCCAGATTCTCATTTTCCTCCTCCAGGTTGCTCACTTTATAGTTTGGACGTTGGCCACCATAACGTCAGAGTCAGCTAGCTTCTTCTCCAAGTCAGATATCTATTGCTTCAAAGTCTTGTTCTAGTCATTAGTAGCTTTTACCTTCTTCTCGGCCTCCTCCATCTTGGCTACTTTCTCCTTTTCCAAGGTTTGCTTCTCCTCACATAGCTTCTCCATCTCTCCTTCAAGTCAGCTGCTTTGTTGGCTTTAAGGATGGATTTCCCTAGGAAGTGTAGGAGTGCCACATTGTGAAGACAATGGACCTCATCTAGATGGATTTGGTGAGCAATGTCTACCTCAGCCAACTTATCCAGGTCGGGGGCCGATAACAAAGCTTGTTCAATGAGCTCCCCTGCAGGATAGTTTTTTCCCCAGATCAAGGACTTTGGGAAGTAGATGGGAGCATTAGGAGAAAGCTCCTCACCATGAGGAATTGTCAAGTCTGTGACATAACCCTTGACCTAGGTCAATTTTTGCAATCGAAATTGGCTTACTTGGTTCTTGGCCCTTCGCTTCCTAGACTAGAGTTGGGTGCCCAGGTCTGCCATCTTCAGACTCTGATATCGAATCTCTAGGACTGTTTCATTTCTAGGGGCAGAGGTAGAGGCAATTCCTTTGCCCTTGGCCGCCTTCCTAGCATCTCTCTCTATTATCCTTCGGTGGAGATCCTCTAGATTATAGTGAGAGCCATACTCTCCACACAAAAGAAAAAAGAATAATCAGTTTCATATACACTCAAAATAAATGTAGATAAAAGCAAGATTTTATCACCATTTTCACATAAAAAAGCACAGTGCTCGCTCTCCTGCATCTCAATTACATCTCTTAAAAGGATAAGATCCTTAGCGATAATCCATCCCAAAAGGAAAGTGGCAACATCCACCTCATCCATTATGAGGTCCTTATCATAGACCTCATAATCTTCTGGTTAGAGCTCAAAATGTCGGAAGATCCAGTAAAGGTACATTGCCAACTCACCCTCAGCAGTTAGGAAAAATATCATGGCTCTAGGAGCCACCTCCAATCTACAATACTCGTCCATGAAGTTTATACAAAATCTTCATGAAGTTTCAAAGATTTTGTGGTCGACCCTGGCCCACAACATCGCCCACGCCTTTGTCAAGCCACCTCCGTCGAGCTGCACCACTTGAAACAAGTAAATGAATGTTGGGATAGTGCACGAAAGACTTAGATGCTAGCAAATAAGTTAGTATGCCCAGACAAAAACATAAGCATTGGGGTGCAGTTACGTGGGTACCAATTAAAGATGGTTCAAAACACCCATTTCGAAGGGAAAACACGAAAAACAGACCCCAAGTTTTGTAAACATCGTTTCATACAAATACATGAAATGTTTACTTCCCGAAGTCCTCATTGTGGACCTGCACCCGCGAATGATAATACTTGAAGATTATCTAGATAAAAGATTCTTTCTTCAATAGCAGTTCCGTTCTTCATCGCTTACCGAGTAGACCTCAAACTCCTCATCCTAGACACAGTATTTAGTTAATTGGAGGTAAACCCTCAGAGCAACTACCTCTTCTAGAGTGTCATACTGGGATGGTATGTTTTTAACTTTGGAGCTCACCCATCTATATAAGTTAGTGCTTAAGGCCATGTTGAAGAACCTATAGAGGCCAAACTTTCGACATTAGAATTAGATGAAGAATTAAACCCTTTATTTTTTAACTTTATTAATATCTCGGATAATAGACATGCCGACTTGAGCCATGTTGCTCTCCTCACGACATCTATCCTCTGGATCACATCCCAGATCTCAGCACCAGAAAGTGGCCTCTATGTCTTAGCAAAGACATCGTCCACATAGAAACCCCTCTGCCGTATCATCCATAGAGGTGGTGTTTCAGATAGTACCTCCAGTGAATTACTACCCTCCTCATTGCCACTCTCTTCTCTCGTACCATTGCCATGGTTCGAATAAAAAAGTGCCAAAAAAGGGGAGAAAAAGGGGAGTAGTAATTACCTTTATTGTGCAGGAGGTTGAAGAAAACTAAAAAGAAAAAGGGACTAGGAATATGCGCCGTTGCATACGCCGCCATGAACCATTGCAAAAGTGCTCATCAGAAATCGCCTAGCTCACCAATAAGTCTTTTAGAGGATTCTGAGATGCATCAAAAGTGGGAGGTAAACCCATTTCTTTATTTATAGGCCACCAGTGCCTCAACCGCCACCATCATAGCAATGACAAGTTGGGTATTTCAAAATATTTGAAATGATGGCAGCGTGAAGCCTAAACGATGATGTCCACTCACTAACCACCATGTGTCACTGGATACAAAGAACACAATGCTTGATCTCGAATAAAGTCTTACCCCTAATGAGGGATATCAGATTTTGCTCTCAGATCTCATCTATTAAGGTGACATTATTTGAGATCACGATCAAACTTATCTCGAAATCCAGCAACCTCATACAATTCCAAACCCCGAAAAGTTATAGTATGCCACTCCTACTAGGACCTTCATCATATGGTTCCTAGTAAAGCGGGCATTATAACTTCACACAAGATTTTAGAAGGATACCTCTTACTGGAGGCAAGCAATTGAACGAGATTGTACACCGAAAATCGGAGAACAACCACTCGTCCCATTGCAAAGAGGATCCTAGCGTCAACTGTAACACCCCAAATTTTATTTATTTTATGATAAATATTCATTTTCTAATATTTGTGATTTTTGAGAATTTTTCTAGATTTTTTTGAGAACGTGGAATATTTTTAATATTATACTTCGTTTTGCGTGCAAACTGAGCGGGCCCGGAAAAATGAGATATTTTTCTCGAGAACCTTGATCTGTGGAAACGTCGATGGGGGATCTTACTAAACCCGAGGTCAGACACTGTTTACGAGATTTTACGTTTTTTAAGAAATTTTAACAGATAAAATAATAAATCGTTGTGTAAAATTTTATCCGTCGGACAATTAATACTGACTTCTGTCAACTGTAACAATTGTCCACTGGATAATAACATGTATTAAAAACCTTTTCACATTATCCTAATGTAATCTACTTTATGTCTAATCAAACTCACTTTAATTTAAATTTATTGTATTTTAATCAAAGCTTCTTTGAGAAGCTTTGACCACCAAAGGACAAGAATGTCCTTGGCTTGTTGGGGAAGCCAAAAATCTCCCCCTTCTCTCTCTCCATTGCCGCGGCTACCTTGCCCAAGGGAGGCAAAATTTTGCCTCCTCACTTAATGCATAATACTCAAATTACGTCATTTTACCATAACACTTTCTCTCTCTAACTTCTTCTTCATTTTCTCTCCACATTTTCTCTTCTTCTCCTTCTTTCTTACGAAAATTGCAGCCCCATTAGAGACCATTTTCTTTGATTTTTCTCTTCACCAAGACCATTTCCATACTCACCTCAACCTCCTCCACACTTTCTATTTAGAAATTTTCTTCAAAATCTATCTCCTCCTCCATTGTCTTCCAAGGCAAAGCTTCAAGCTTTAAGGTAAAGTTTTCATTTTTCTTCTTTCTTCTCTTTATTTTCGTGTTTCGTGGTCTCTTTGATGACCATGGATTTCTTCTTTTTCAACAATTGATGTTGATTCCTTGTCTTGAAATTCCTAGGGTTTTGGGAGCTCAAAACCGAAACCACCAAGAAGCAATAGGAGACCATTTTTGTGTTCTTCCTTTAGGTAAGAGGGAGATTACTCACTTCAACCATTATTGGTGGTGAGGGAAGCTTTGTATGCTTACTTTGTTTTGGTAATTTTGTATGTTTATGTATTCTTGAATTGAATTAATGTTTGAATAGTGATCTTGGATGTGTTGAAAATGCTTGATCATGTTAGGGTTGTTAAATGGAAAATTTGGAGTTTCTTACCCTAATGTGAGGCCACGGTTTTGACTAGAATTTAGGGATATAAATTGGTTTTTGTATACAATGAAATAAAGCTTATGTGATTAGATGTTGAATGATAATATTAAAAATTAATGAATGAAAAATTTTAAGGGTTTAATACCCCAAAGTGAGGCCACGATTTTGGCTTTGGATCCTAAGGGAATGGATTGATTTGGTGTGAAATAAAATCTAAGTAATTAGGTATTAAGTGACAAATGCATAAAATGAAAAGAAATTGGAACCTTGATGACCTAGTGAGGTCACAGTTTTTAGAGAAAAATTAGGGCTTAAATGATGCCTTGATGAATCTTTGGAGATTGAGAATTTAGAGACATGCATAATCTATAATCAAGTGGCAGAACTAAATTGAATAATAACACTTAAGAGGACCACGGTTTTGAAGGGTTATTTAACCTAAAATTTTCATAATTGACCAAAGCCTAAGACTTTGAAAATGAGGATCCATAATGTGGACTTGTGATAATTGATGAACCCTAAAAATATATTGATGTGGGGAATTGATTCTATGTTATTGTGGACCCCTATGTGGGCTAAGTACTTGTTGATTGTGTACTTGAGGAAATTATGACATATTGATGTTGAGAAATGAATATATATGCCATTGTGGTATGCTTATGATGAATGCATCATTGATAAACATGTATGATGTATATTGTGTCGTCATGCATATGTGTTGTCCATTGGACATTGTTGAAAAGGCGGTGTATGCCTAGGAATTTGAATAACACCTATGTGCGGGTGCGAGTAGACTAAGCGTAGGGTCATAGTGGTTGGCCTTGGGGGCGTCGGGATGTGGATGTCTCACAATGGACAGTGGTAGCTCTACTGGGGCCGTGGGATAGACCGATGCAAACACACCGGCGATCCGGACTGAGACGTTGTCCTATATCACGATCAACTGTTGATGTGTCATGTGTAAGCCGTATTGTGCAATTATTTTTATGATATGAGCACACTATTTTTAAAGGCTAACGAGATATTGGCATTATTCCTTGATCCTTCACTCCGAAAATATTTATGTTTAGCTCCATGGAGTAGGAATTTTGATACCATTTGCATTGTGAACTGTCAGTCTCATAATTCATTGAGCATGAGCATTTATAATTGTGGAAAATATCTATTATTATTACTGCAATAATTATTTGATTGCTTGGAATGTTGAATGTTGGAAATGTTAATGTTGTCTGCCTATTATTGATGATAATTTCTGTTATTTATTGTTGTTCTGCTCTTACTATTAATTTTAATTATTACTGTAATTGGACGTATGAATTGTGTTATATGTGGGCGTCCAGCGCTGTTTCGTTTTCTCACTGCCATTTTGGTACTAAAAGTTGGGTGTCTCACCTCTTTCTGTATTTTTTGTATTTTCTGTATTTTGTCGGACTGTGTTTCTGAGAAGACGCTTGTGAGGAAGAGAAGGAAACAACTGAGTTTCCGGGTTTCTAGCCACACTAAGACTAGAGCTGCTGAGGATGTCGTCGCGCCCAAGCCACTTTTTGGGGTACATGAAGTTGACCTTTCATGGAGGACCTGATTGCTGGCACTTACATGTGCAGATGGATCGATGCATCTACCGCGGGGAGCTGACGGTGTCTTTAGCCTGGGGTTGCTATGACCCTCTTGTCTTTGATTTTTCTGCTTTTGTTATTTTAGAATTTTACCTACCCGTGAGGGATATGTGTACTGATATGTTCTACACTCCACAAGAGGACTCTTTTCTCTCCACTGCTTGTAACACCCCGATGTAGGGCGTCACATTTACGACAAATTAAAATAAAAACCTTCCCAAGTTATAAATCGTTTGATAATAAGTACAACACGAGTTGTAAAATTTTAGTTATGTATTCTAAGAAGATCAATAATCATCCTATACAAATCCAATCATCTTCCATTATTATTTCAACCTTCGTCCTATGGCCATTTCTTCTTGCGAAAAACATTACTAAATAAAATAAAAACAGAACATGAAATAAAATAGATTATTACATACATACCATAATATCCATATGGTTTTGTTTAAGAAAAATAATTAAAAATCAACTCATAACCGTTTGACACACAAAAGTAGATAACAGACTTGCCCAAGTCCAACAGACTAAGAAAACCCAAAAAAATACAGTACAAACATAACCAACACAAAGCAATCAAGCCAACCAGTAAGGATAATCCAATGGCTCACCTCCTTCGTGCTGGTCCTCGGATTGCTGCTTCTCTCACGAAAAATTAAGAAGTTGATCCTCTTCACTGTCTTTACCTTACATAATAATAATAACAACACAGAAATACATACAAAGAGGTGAGACAATCTGTCATCATTACCATCAGGCAGTAAAGAAAACGATAAATACAAACAGATATGTCATCAAAACATGTTATTACAACATATATAACATTTCATAGAATATATCAGAATAGCATAATATGCAGACTCATAATGCACATGTACACGACACAAACCTACTCCATGGAGCTAAACACAACCAATCATAGGGAATGATCCCTAAGAACCTCGCTTTATCAACTCGGTGCCGACGCGGCCACGTGCTACACAAATCAAATTCGTCGTGACTCGCACAGTACACGGTCAAATTCATCGTGTACTACAGGCATTCTACAAAACCATCCCCAACAAGATCGTGATTAAGAATAGTGCTTTGTCAAGATCACTAGTGTGTCATGCCCGAGGTACACGGCCCGAGGAGCTACCAACTCGTCCACATGTAGAATTTCCGCACACCAATGCCTCCAAGTTCAATAAATGAACAACACTACGCCTATCGCACCCAAACAGGGGTGTAATTCATTCTCTTAGGTATAACTCGTCAATGACACCAAAAACAACATATTCCTCAATACATGGTGCAAGACTAAAAAATTCACATATATCATAATATCATCAAATCACATGGTCAAGTGCCATAACTTGGCAGTACCATCCTTCAATATAATCGGGTCCAACTCGACAGCATACCGCTGTTATTTTCAATCGAGTAAATATTTTACCGCATTTTCACAATCTCAAGATTATTTTCCAACGTTTTCAAATTGCGTAGGTATTTTCCCACATTTTTTTATCACGTAAATATTTTTCAACGTTTCCAAATCTCATAGTTATTTTCCTACGTTTTTAAAATCATTTTCTCATTCGCGTAATATTTTTAAATCATTTTCTCAAGCACGTAACATTTTTAAATCATTTTCTCAATCGCGTAATTTAAACATCACTATTTTAAATATGCGTAAAGTATTTCTACTATTTTTTACCATATAAAATATTTCTTGACGTTCTAAATTAATTTTTGAAAACTTTCTGAAATTAAAAATCCTTTTTAATAAAATATTTAGAGCGCTAAATCAATTTTAAAACGTATTCTCAATTATCATAATAAAAATTACTAAATTGAGTTCTTATTAAATAAATCTTTTAAAACTACCTTTAAGAAAATATATGTATACTTTAATCTAAACACCAATTCTTGACTTGTTAGTCCAAAATTAATTTATTTTCCATAACCAAATATATAATCATTACCTATCTCATTTTTCTTTGTAAAAATATTTAATCCAATTATTTGTTACTTAATCCTCTAAAATCTATACTTGAAAAATAATTTTAGATTAAAAGTATATTGAATGGCATGTGATCGAAATTTACTATGTCTTCAACAAATCAAGCATTTGAAAATACATACATCAAAATCAATCGTACAATAAAGTAAAACCATAAACATTCAAGTAAATGAATCCTCATGGATTCTTCACCACACATAATCCATTTTCATACTACCAAAATAGTTGATGAGATTAAATCTCCTCCTTACCTCTTAAAGACTATCCTTCTTGAAAGCTTCCTTAGAGAATTTTGTGTGGCTTCAAGGAAATACCTATCAAGCTTAAACAATTTACAAAATACAAAACTAAGCTTAAGAAAGAATAACTATGGATCAAACTTGGCTTAGAAATTTAAAAACAAATTTAGAAATAGGAAACAAGAATTTTACCTAATAGGGTAGAAATTTCAACCTTGATTTCCAAGCTCAAGATGGTTGATTTTGAAGAAACTCACAACATGAAAGATGCTTGGAATGATGTTTAGCTTTAGGAAATGAGGTTGGATAAAATTATTAAAGAGTAGAAGTGTGATTTGGGAGTGGTGGCCGAATGGCTCAAGAAATGGGAGAAAAAGATGAAGTTCTTCTTTGTGTTCTTGTGTTCTTGAAGAAAGAGAATGGAGAGAATAGATAGGAGTGATGGAAAATGAAGTGGAGAGGTCTCCTACACTATATATAGCCATGTGGTGCATTGGAGGAGTGGGTGGAATGATTTATGATAATTGCTTGGTGGAGCACTCAAGGAGACAAGGTGGTGCATGCTAGCTCACTAAAGTGCATGATTAAGTGTGATGGAATCAAAATGATAGCCCAAAAATCATGTGCATTGTCTTGGAGTTACATGGAGTGAATGGATGGAAATTCATTGAATATTTGAGTGGGAGATAAGGTAGTTGAAGGATGACTAAACTCCAAATGATCATAAATGATAAAATGCATTATTATGCATTATTTGAAGAATAATTTACCTTCTTGATTGACATGGCCATGTGGCCTTGGTGGAATTCACCAACAAAAGAATCTCATTCCATGTTATAATGAAGTGCATGAGTTGTACGTGGGTCAAAGTGTTTTATCTCTTTGGTTTCTACATTAAACATACTAGGTCCACTAACATGATTATAGAATCTAGGTAAATAGAAAACTTAATTACTAGGGCTAGGTAATTAGGTTTATGATTTCACCTAAGGTAAGTAGATTTATAACCTTAACCTAAGGTAAATAGATTTATGACTTTAACCTAGGGTGAATAAATTTTTATAACTTTAATCGAAGGTAAATAAATTTACAACTTTAACCTAATCTAAATAGGTTTATAACTTTAACCTAAGGTGGTTAGATTTATGATTTTGCCTAAGGTAAATAGATTTATGATTTTACCTACGTCTATTTCTCTACGTAGATTTTAATCGGTAGTTAATTTAAAATTGACAAAAATTACTGCGGTAAAAACTAATTTTTACTGTCCAAAATTTACTGTGGTAAAAATTAAATTTTTACTGTGGTTCAATAATAACGCGTATCTAGATAAATTGTCAAACAACGAAGATTTTTGAATACTGGTTCTGGTTTCGGGTTTAGTAAGATCCCCCGGTCCCACTGAATAGTTCAAAAATTCATCCGGCCTGAGAAAATTATTATTTTCTTAACTCAGAGTAATTCATACACAAAGATTAAAAACATTCACATAATAGGTAAAATAAATTTACAACACACAGAAATTACAAAATAGTACAATTTAGTCGTTACTGTAATTTATCAAAAATTGGGGTGTTACAATTCTGCCCCACTAACAGAAATTTCGTCCCTGAAATTTACCGTACCTTAGAAAAGATGTGGATAATGCTTCTTCATTTTATCTTCAACTTCCCAAGTTGCATCACCTGTTGCTGCATTCCAGATAACCTTCACCAATATAATCACTTTTCCCCAAAGTTGCTTCGCTCTCCTGTCCTCAATCTTAACAGGAAGTGTCTCATAAGTCAAATTTTCTTTTAGTTGTACTTCATCAGGCTGTATGACATGAGTTGGATCGGGAATATATTTTCTCAACTGAGACACATGGAATACACTATGAAGGTTGGAAAGAAAGGGTGCTAAAGCTATTTGGTAGGCTACTAGACCTATCCGACGAATAATTTGGTAAGGTCCAATGAATTTAGGAGTGAATTTTCTGGATTTGATAACTCTTCCAACACCAGTCGTGGGTGTCACTCGCAAGAATACGTGTTCACCTTCCTCAAATTCAAGAGGTCTTCTTCTCTTGTCTGCATAGCTTTTCTGACGGCTCTGAGTCATCCTCATCTTTTCCTGAATCGTCTTCACTTTTTCCGTTGTTTGCTACACAAGATCAGGTCCAATGGTCATGCTTTCTCCATCTTGATACTAACACAAAGGTGTTTGGCATCGTCGCCCATACAGTGCCTCGTAGGGTGCCATCCCTATGCTTGAGTCAAAACTGTTGTTGTAGGTGAATTCTATCAGAGAAAAGAATTCATCCCAACTCCCCTTCTGTTCTAACACATAGGCTCTCAGAAGATCCTCCAATGACTGGATAGTCCTTTCTGTCTGACCATCTATCTACGGATGGAAAGCAGAACTCAGACGTAATTTTGTCCCTATAGCTTCTTGCAAGCTTTGCCAAAACCTCGAGGTAAACCTTGGATCTCTATCAGAAACTATACAAGAGGGTACACCGTGAAGTCTAACAATTTCACTAATGTACACTTGGGTTAATCGTTCAATTGAATACTTGATATTGATTAGCAAGAAGTGTGCAGACTTCGTAAGCCTATCAACTATAACCCATATAGCATCATGACCCTTCTTTGTTCTTGGCAAACCGGTAATAAAATCCATTGATATACTATCCCATTTCCATTCTGGAATAGCCAAAGGTTGTAATATACCAGCAGGTCTTTGATGTTCAACCTTTGCCTTTTGACAGACTAGACAAGACATAACTCGCTCCGCAACATCTCTCTTCATCCTTGGCCACCAAAACATCCGCTTTAAATCTTGATACATCTTAGTCATTCCTGGATGCATACTTAATCTACTAGTATGTGTTTCATCAAGAATCGCTTTCTTCAGGTCGGGATCATTAGGTATACAAATCCTACCCTTGAACCTTAAGACTCCATCAGATCCTTCTTCAACAGTTGCTGGATGGCCTTGCTTTAAGAATTCCTTCTCGTTCTGTAAAAACGGATCATTATCTTGTTTCTTTCAGATTTCCTCCAACAAGTCATTCAAAACAGTAACCTTACTCATACGAATCCTTCCTGGTGCCAATTCCACAGATAGTCTCATATCCCTAAACTGTGTTATCAACTCTTCTTCCTTTATCATCATAGCTGAGACACTGATCACCTTCCTACTTAAGGCAACTGCCACAACATTTGCTTTTTCTGGATGGTATTGAAGTTGAAAATCATAATCTTTTAAGAACTCTAACCATCGTTTCTGCCTCATGTTCAATTCATTTTGATTGAACAGGTATTTTAAACTCTTGTGGTCATTGAATACATCGAATGTAGCCCCATAAAGAAAATGCCTCCATATCTTTAATGCAAAAACCACTGCGGCTAACTCCAAATCATGCGTTAGGTAGTTCCTTTCATGTACCTTTAGTTGTCTTGAAGCATAAGCTACCATATTTCTATTCTGCATCAACACACATCTTAATCCCTAGTAAAATGCATCGCAATACACTTCAAAAGACTTGTTTAGGTCTGGTAAAGTCAACACTGGTGCAGTCGTCAATCTTTTCTTCAACTCTTGGAAACTCACTTCACATTTATCTGTCCAAACAAAAGCTTGATTCTTCCTCGTGAGTTGTGTAAGAGGTCCTGCTATCTTAGAGAAATCTGCAATAAACCTCCGATAAAACCAGCTAATCCAACAAAGCTCCGAATCTCAATCACCGTCCTGGGCCTTTCCCATTGCAGAATTGTTTCCACCTTTGATGGATCCACCGCAATTCCATCCTTAGAAATCACGTGACCCAAAAATTGCACTTCCTCTAACCAAAATTCGCACTTTGACAACTTTGCAAACAACTTCTTTTCTTTTAGGATCTGAAGAACTATGCTGAGATGTTCAGCGTGCTCTTCAGGACTTTGAGAGTAGATCAGAATGTCATCGATAAAGACAATGACAAATCTTTCTAGGTATAGACGAAAGATCCTATTCATGTAATCCATGAATATTGCAGGAGCATTCGTCACACCGAACGCCATCACTTGATATTCATAATGCCCATAGTGAGTTCAGAAAGCTGTTTTAGGTATATCCTCTACCTTGACACGAATTTGATGGTAACCTGATCATAAATCTATCTTGGAGAAAACCGCTGCTCCCTTCAGTTGATCCATTAAATCATCAATTCTTGGGAGTGAATACTTGTTCATTATCGTAACCTTGTTCAACTGGCGATAATCCACACAAAGACGAGAAGTCCCATCTTTCTTTTTCACTAACAGCACTGGAGCTCCCCATGGCGACACACTCGGTCGTATAAATTGTTTTTCCAATAGTTCCTCCAATTGCTTCTTCAACTCTACTAATTCTGAAGGCGACATCCGATATGGCGCAATTGAAATAGGACCTGCTCCTGGTACAAGATCGATAGAAAACTCTATCTCTCTGTCCAGTGGTAAACCAGGTACATCATCGGGAAAAACTTCAGGAAACTCGTTGACGACAGAAATAGCATTCACATCCTTTTCGCTCTTGACTTCTAAAGAAGACAGCAACATGTATCCTTGAGCTCCATCCCTCAATAATGATTCGACTTTAGCGGCAGTTAAAAATCTAGAATTCTCATTCCTAGGAAAAATTAAGGTCTTATTGGAATAGTCTAATAGGATATGGTTAGAAGATAACCAATCCATTCCTAAGATTATATCTATGTCAACAAGGGGTAAACAAATTAAATCAATAGAAAAGACTCGATCATGAATGCCAACAGGACAATTCAAACATACTTTAGAAGTAACAACGGGCTTGGCAGTTGGTGTAGAAACAATCAATTGAAAACTCAGAGAAGACACAGATAAATCCAACCGATCCACACAGTCATATGCAATAAATGAGTGAGTTGCACCTGAATCATATAGTACAGTTAAAAGATTACCTGCTATGACACCTTCTCCCTTGATAAGATCTTTAGACTGGGAGGCTTCAGCTCCGCTCATCGTATATACTCACCCTCCAGCTTGTGGTTGAGCAGCACGAACGTTACTCAGTGATGGCTCCTTCTTTGGTTGGTCGCATTCCCTATAAGAATGTCCAGGCTTTCCACATCGGAAGCAAATAAGTCCCTTGATTGAACAATCTCTGGACATATGACCACTCTTGTTACACTTGAAACATTTTGGAGTAAACGCCACCTCTTGCCCCGCTTTGTTACCAGTAGAACTTCCCCCAAAAGATTGATGTTGGGGTTGGGTCCCTGGTGGTCTCGCATACAACTTCTGCTGAAACCGGTTGTTGTTGTTGTTTCCTCCTTTTTGGAATCTAGTCAGTCCAAAGTTCCGGTTCCTCGTATCCCTTGACGGCTCTAGCTCCTCGAGTCATCGACAAGTATCCATCAATGCTGGGAATTGATTTATTTGCATCGGCAGCACACCTCGTTTCAATTCCACTCGTAATCCTTCCTCGAACTTGTAACATTTCCAAATCTCATCAGGTTGGATCTGGAAGTACCTCGAGAACTTAGACAAGCTCTCAAATTTTGCAGCATATTCATTCACTGACATGCTACCTTGACGTAAGCCAAGAAATTCCATTTCTTTGGCATGTCGCACACTTTCTGGAAAATATTTTTCCAGAAATACTTCGCAGAATACTTCTCAAGTGATTGCTCTTCCCTCAGCTTGCAGTAGCCTCTTAGTTCCTTTCCACCAATTCTTGCCGTCACCCATCAGCATGAATGTGGTGTAAGTCACCTTTTGATCATCGGGACGTCCTATCCCTTCAAATATCTTCTCCAGCTCTTGAATCCATAGACTAGCCTTCTCCGGATCAAACTCGCCCCGAAACTGTGGCGGGTTATTGCGTCGAAACTCAGACAAGTTATGAGCATCAATATTTATTTCTTGGCGATTGGCTGCTTGTCGGTTCTGTTGTGCTATCACCTCGGCTATTCTTTGGATAGCCTCGACAGCTGCAGTCATCGCGTCGGTGTCACGTCCCGTATTCACGTGTGTTCCTCTTCCACGAGACATGTCGTTCTTCAACAAGTCAAATCAGACAAAATAAAAGTTAGATGTGTCCGTTCAGAACAAATCATAGAAAATCACACAACACAAGCAAAACAGACCTAACCACAAACCCCAAAAGACTCTAACTTGGGCTCTGATACCAACTAATGTAACATCCTGATGTAGGGCATCACATTTATGACAAATTAAAATAAAAACCTTCCCAAGTTATAAATCGTTTGATAATAAGTACAACACGAGTTGTAAAATTTTAGTTATGTATTCTAAGAAGATCAATAATCATCCTATACAAATCCAATCATCTTCCATTATTGTTTCAACCTTCATCCTATGGCCATTTCTTCTTGCGGAAAACATTACTAAATAAAATAAAAACAGAACATGAAATAAAATACATTATTACATACATACCATAATATCCATATGGTTTTGTTTAAGAAAAATAATTAAAAATCAACTCATAACCGTTTGACACACAAAAGTAGATAACAGACTTGCCCAAGTCCAACAGACTAAAAAACCCAAAAAATACAAGTACGGACATAACCAACACAAAACAATCAAGCCAACCAGTAAAGATAATCCAACGGCTCGCCTCCTTCGTCTTTGATCCTCGGATTGCTGCTTCTCTCACAGAAAATTAAGAGGTTGATCCTCTTTACACCATCTTTACCGTACATAATAATAATAACACATAAATACATACAAAGAGGTGAGACAATCTGTCATCATTACCATTATGCAGTATAAAAAACGATAAATACAAACAGATATGTCATCAAAACATGTTATTACAACATATATAACATTTCATAGAATATATCAGAATAACATAATATGCAGACTCATAATGCACATGTATACGACATAAACCTACTCCATGGAGCTAAACACAATCAATCAGAGGGAATGATCCCGGAAGAACCTGCCTGTAAACTCGGCTGCCGCGGGCCACCCGCTAGACAGTCAAATTCGTCGTGACTCGCACAGTACACAGTCAAATTCATCGTGTACTACAGGCATTCTGCAAGACCGTCCCCAACAAGATCGTGATTAAGAATAGTGCTTTGTCAAGATCACTAGTGTGTCATGCCCGGTACCACGGCCCAGAGGAGCTACCAACTGTCCACATGTGGAATTTCCGCACACCAATGCCTCCAAGTTCAATAAATGAACAACACTACGCTTATCGCACCCAAACAAGGGTGTAATTCATCCTCTTAGGTATAACTCGTCAATGACACCAAAAACAACATATTCCTCAATACATGGTGCAAGACTCAAAAATTCACATATATCATAATATCATCAAATCACATGGTCAAGTGTCATAACTTGGCAGTACCATCCTTCAATATAACCGGGTCCAACCCGACAGCATACCACTATTATTTTCAATCGTGTAAATATTTTACCACATTTTCATAATCTCATGATTATTTTTCAACGTTTTCAAATTGCGTAGGTATTTTCTCATATTTTTTTTATCACGTAAATATTTTTCAACGTTTTCAAATCTCATAGTTATTTTCCTACGTTTTTAAAATCATTTTCTCATTCGCGTAATATTTTTAAATCATTTTCTCAAGCACATAACATTTTTAAATCATTTTCTCAATCGCGTAATTTAAACATCATTATTTTAAATATGCGTAAAGTATTTCTACTATTTTTTACCATATAAAATATTTCTTGACGTTCTAAATTAATTTTTGAAAACTTTCTGAAATTAAAAATCCTTTTTAATAAAATATTTAGAGCGCTAAATCAATTTTAAAACGTATTCTCAATTATCATAATAAAAATTACTAAATTGAGTTCTTATTAAATAAATCTTTTAAAACTACCTTTAAGAAAATATATGTATACTTTAATCTAAACACCAATTCTTGACTTGTTAGTCCAAAATTAATTTATTTTCCATAACCAAATATATAATCATTACCTATCTCATTTTCCTTTGTAAAAATATTTAATCCAATTATTTGTTACTTAATCCTCTAAAATCTATACTTGAAAAATAATTTTAGATTAAAAGTATATTGAATGGCATGTGACCGAAATTTACTATGTCTTCAACAAATCAAGCATTTGAAAATACATACATCAAAATCAATCGTACAATAAAGTAAAACCATAAACATTCAAGTAAATGAATCCTCATGGATTCTTTACCACACATAATCCATTTTCATACTACCAAAATAGTTGATGAGATTAAATCTCCCCCTTACCTCTTGAAGACTATCCTTCTTGAAAGCTTCCTTAGAGAATTTTGTGTGGCTTCAAGGAAATACCTATCAAGCTTAAACAATTTACAAAATACAAAACTAAGCTTGAGAAAGAATAACCATGGATCAAACATGGCTTAGAAATTTAAAAACAAATTTAGAAATAGGAAACAAGAATTTTACCTAATAGGGAAGAAATTTCAACCTTGATTTCCAAGCTCAAGATGGTTGATTTTGAAGAAACTCACAACATAAAAGATGCTTGGAATGATGTTTAGATTTAGGAAATGAGGTTGGATAAAATTATTAAAGAGTAGAAGTGTGATTTGGGAGTGGTGGCCGAATGGCTCAAGAAATGGGGAAAAGATGAAGTTCTTCTTTGTGTTCTTGTGTTCTTGAAGAAATAGAATGGAGAGAATAGATAGGAGTGATGGAAAATGAAGTGGAGAGGTCTCCTACACTATATATAGCCATGTGATGCATTGGAGGAGTGGCTGGAATGATTTGTGATAATTGCTTGGTGGAGCACTCAAGGAGACAAGGTGGTGCATGCTAGCTCACTAAAGTGCATGATTAAGTGTGATGGAATCAAAATGATAGCCCAAAAATCATGTGCATTGTCTTGGAGTTACATGGAGTGAATGGATGGAAATTCATTGAATATTTGAGTGGGAGACAAGGTAGTTGAAGGATGACTAAACTCCAAGTGATCATAAATGATAGAATGCATTATTATGCATTATTTGAAGAATCATTTACCTTTTTGATGGACATGGCCATGTGGCCTTGGTGGAATTCACCAACAAAAGAATCTCAATCCATGTTATTAAAAAGTGCATGAGTTGTACGTGGGTCAAAGTGTTTTACCTCTTTGGTTTCTACATTAAACATGCTAGGTCCACTAACATGATTATAGAATCTAGGTAAATAGAAAACTTAATTACTAGGGCTAGGTAATTAGGTTTATGATTTCACCTAAGGTAAGTAGATTTATAACCTTAACCTAAGGTAAATAGATTTATGACTTTAACCTAGGGTGAATAAATTTTTATAACTTTAACCGATGGTAAATAAATTTACAACTTTAACCTAATGTAAATCGGTTTATAACTTTAACCTAAGGTGGATAGATTTATGATTTTGCTTAAGGTAAATAGATTTATGATTTTACTTACGTCTATTTCTCTACGTAGATTTTAACCGGTAGTTAATTTCAAATTGACAAAAATTATTACGTTAAAAACTAATTTTTATTGTCCAAAATTTACTGCGGTAAAAATTAAATTTTTACTGTGGTTCATTAATAACGCGTATCTAGATAAATTGTCAAACAACGAAGATTTTCGAATACTGTTTCTGGTTTTGGGTTTAGTAAGATCCCCCGGCCCCACTGAACAGTTCAAAAATTCATCCGGCCTGGGAAAATTATTATTTTCCTGACTCAGAGTAATTCATACACAAAGATCAAAAATATTCACATAACAGTTAAAATAAATTTACAACACACAGAAATTACAAAACAGTACAGTTTAGTCATTACTATAATTTATCAAAAATTGGGGTGTTACACTGCTCAGGCTTCTGCCCGAAATTCGGTCGCTCCGATGGTGATTTCGTCAGATGAATAGGACCCTGAGGAGGACTCGGCTATGGTCCCTTCTCGTCAATCTTAGGGACTGATACTGTAGGTGGTTACTGATGGCTAACCGTTTATCTTTTTGGGGAAGCCTAATGTTTCGCTAATTTATGGGTGTAAATTTGTAACTATCTTGGGTGGGTAAAAAGCCTTTACTTTTTGTATATTTTGTGATGTAATTAAACAGATCGATGCATATAATATATATATATATATATATATATATATATATATATATATATATATATATATTGTGAATGTATGATTTCAAATTCAGTTTCGATTCTATTGTATTTATAATTATTATTATCTCCTTACTGTTATATCATATGTAAAAAAAAAATATGTACAGATATTTCAACACTCGATTACTTTATCATCCAAAAATAAAACTATTTAATTTTGTGTTAATAATGAACTGGGTCTTAATTAATCACTGTAACTATTATTTTTCGTAATTTATTCTATTTTCTTTGTATTATGGTGTGACGTTCCTTCTTCATGATATTGAGAAAAAAGGGGCGTTACATCAACACCTCATTGTAAATCCCATAGCTTGGGGTAACTAACATCTTGTTAGACTTTGTATGGAGTATCTTGACACTCTGCTTATAGCAAAGCACCGAACTCGAGATAACTATTATGGACCGGAATCCAATACTAAGGCCAATAGGAAGCAACCCAGTACCAAGTACCTCGGACCACAACTCCTACCTGGAATGACCCCACTGTTAAGTATAGGTAATGTATAATTAATATCAATTAAATAACTCAAATAAAAACTTTTAGCACACAACACTTTATTTATATGTATTTATTTTCTCCATTTTAAAATATCTATAGTTTAAGGTAATGCACAAAAATTAAAAAAACTATTAAATAGTCTCAATCTTAAGAAAATGTACTTACATATTGACTAAATTGTCCTTTATTAAACACTTAAAATATTATCACTCCGTTAATAATTTTTTTCTCTTTCTATTTAATGAAAATGTCAAGAGATAAGGATAAACTTAAAAAGTATAATTAATATTTTTTTCATTTTTCAAAATATAAATAAATTAAAACAAAATAATTTTTCTAAAATGACATATTTTAAAAAGGATGAAGCAGATTGATATGCTAAATACTTATTACGCCAACGAATATTTCATTCAACACTATTTTTTAATGACACTAGCTACAGATGTTAACTTGTAAACACCTATGCGAGGTGTGGGTATAACAGCTAGTGAAATCTGAATAAGCTAGTAATCTAGTCTAATACAATTAAAGTTGACTTTTACAAATATATAATGCGACTTACTCTCAAATAATGATGCGGTACCCTTAAAACAAGTAATTTCACATTATATAAAAATGCAATTATTAACTAAAGTTGATGAATCATTACGATTCATTAAATATCCCAAATCAAAACATTAAGCGCTCAATTTCAATAACATATGTTTATAGATTGATATACTAAAATCCTTAATAAATATTTCATTTAAAATTATCTTTTCAACGATATTCATTACACATATTAACATTAAGCATTTAGCATCTAGTTACTTTATATAACAAGCTCCACTTAATAATATTTGAAGTAATTGTTATTATTTAATAATTTATTCCTTAGTTAGAGACTTTCTCATCACATCAACAATGGTTAAAATGAAATGAAAAATAATATATCAAAAACAATTAGGAGGATTGAGAGTTTTGTCTTTATCTTAATGAAAGAGGTGAAAAGGAAAATAAGAAAAATAAATTAAATGAACTGTACCATGCAAGTTCCCTTAAAAAGATAAACCCCGTGTGGTTGGACACCTTCTATATCTCACTTCAGTCTAAAGTCCAAATCCACCGTTAAAGATTTTGGATAAATTAAAGTTTTGTTACTTATACTTTTTATTTATTTTTAATTTAATTTCTATAATTTATTTTTTTTTAAATCAATCTTCGTATTTTTAAATATTTTTAAAATAATTATTATCATTAATTTTTATAATAACATTATTATAATACTATTAATTGACTAATATAATAAATATTTTTTGTCTAATACATACTTTTTTAAATATTTTTTTATATGTAAAACATCTAGTAAATGTTATAGCACTCCAGTGAGTGCTCCCACATAAGTGCTCATTTTTTTGAGCTAGGTTCTCTTTTATTTAATATGTGCTTATTTAGATGTTCTTTTTCTTCAATAAAATGTTTAATATAAATTAAATTAATAGTGTTATAATAAAATTAACATAAAAGACTATTTTGAAAATGTTTATAAGTATAAAGAATGATTTAAAAAGAAAAAAATTATAAAGACTAAATAAAACATGAATATAAAATATATGAATTAAAATTTTAATTTGACTCTTATGAAAGATATTGAAGATGGAAGTCTAAGAGTCACTAGAATTGCATAATTACAAGAATGTTACAAGACATTCATTATATGGATGTTAATATACAATATTCTTCTTTATAAAATATTTTCTTAAGTTCTCTATTCTTCTTTACATTCATTATGGTGATGCTTATAATTCCATGTAATATTAGCCCTATAAATAGAGGGTGTAAGGCATTTGAGTATGATACACAAAAATGAAGAAAAACTCTTCTTTCATATCTAATTTCTTCTTTATTTCTTGAGTTCTTTATGTTTTGCTATCTAGTTTTTTCTCTATTTCTTAAGTTCTCTATGCTTACTTTTACAACACATTATCAACACGATGCTGTAACCAACTAAGTAATGGCTTAAACAGCTCGGAGGTTTTGTTGGAAGTGTTTGTCTTCTTATTATTCTCTTTAGATTAATCTAATTCACGACTATTTTCTTTCTTATAGTTTTTTTCATGTTGATCTTTAGTGTGAATTATATCTTTTGTGTTTCATCCACAAAATTTTTATTGTCAATTTTGTTTGACTAACACAATTATCTTATTTTGTCTTATATTGAATTTGTTACTCTTAATAAATTATGGAATAGACTACTATTCAAGCATCTTTGAAAGATTGTACAAAATTAATGATTTTCCATGGTAGTCTTTTATATGGAGATTTACAGTATAGTTCATGAAGAACTATACCTTTAAACCATTATTGAATATAAAAAAATCCATTTAATCTTAGTATAATTTGAAACAAAGAAATGTGAGAAAGAACATCATCGATCTTTTTATGTCTCTCAAAAATGCTCTTGTAATAGCAAAAATGAGAATTGTTTTAAAAGATATTTTGAATCAAGTTTATGTATTCTTATGATTGAACACAAAAATAAGTTATTAATAAAAAATCACAAATGCCACCCAATAGGTTGAACTTCATCTCTAAAGTGAATGTTCCATATTATAATTTTATGTATGGCAGAGGTTGTGGTTATGATCGTTAATGTGGCAAAGATTAGAAAAATGATCATTACCATGGTGATTCTAACTCTTTTAGGAATACATATAAAATGAAGTAAGAAGCTAATGATGAGAATATTGAATGGAGAAAAATTACCTTAATGTTGTAGCATGTATGAAATAACATTGGTCATACTTGTCATTTGTCAAGATGTTACTTGTGAGAATCATTCATTTAACCATGGTCCTACAAATAATATGTATTTAGGTGTGTCTATTTATGTTAAATATTATCGAGGAAAATTTTATTGTTTGATTGATGATTTGAGGTAGAATTCGGGAGTTCGAGGTAAACGAAGCTTTGAAGATGATGAAAAATGAAAAAGCGATCGAACTAGATAATATACCTATCGAGGTGTGGAAGTGCCTAGGAAAGAAAGGTATAAGCTGACTTACAAAGCTATTTAACGAGATAATGAGATCTAAGAAAATGTCAAATGAATGGAGGAGAAGCACTTTAATTCCTATTTATAAGAACAAGAGAGATATATAAAACAATGCAAATTACAGAGGGATTAAGCTCATGAGTCATACCATGAAGTTATGAGAAAGAGTAATTGAACGGAGATTAAGACAAGAGACTCATATTTCAGAGAATCAATTCAGTTTTATGCTTGGGAGGTCAACCATGGAAGCATTCTATCTTCTATGAAGATTGATGGAAAGGTATCAGAGGAAGCAAAAAGACCTACACATAGTTTTCATTGATCTGGAAAAAGTCTACGATAGGGTACCGAGAGAGGTCTTATGGAAGGCTCTGGAGAAGAAAGGAGTTCGTATCGCTTATATTCAAACAATCCAATATATGTATGATGAGGCTAAAACTTGTGTGAGAATACAAGGAGGGGTTACAAAAGATTTTCCTACAACTATAGGACTGCACCAAGGGTCAACTTTGAGTTCATATCTTTTTAGCTTGGTCTTGGATATGCTTACTGCGCATATCCAAGAGCCGGTGCCACAATGCATATTTTTTACAGATGATATATTCTTAGTTAAAGAATCGAGAGAGGAAACAAATAGGAAGTTAGAGTTATGGAGACGAGCTTTGGAAGAATATGACTTTCGTATAAGCAGGAGTAAGACAGAGTATATAGAATGTAAGTTCAGTAAGAAGCGTGCTAATACTAACTTAGCGGTGAAAATTGGGAACCACACCATACCACAAGTCACACAGTTTAGGTATCTTGGATCTATCATACAAAATAATAGAGAGATAGATGAATATGTAAATCATAAGATTCAAGCTGGATGGATGAAATGAAGGAGTGCTTCAGGAGTGATTTATGATAGAAAAGTACCTATCAAGCTTAAGGGTAAATTTTACCGCACAACTATAAGGCCCGCGATGTTGTATGGTACTGAATGTTGGGCGGTAAAAAGCCAGCAAGAACATAAGATCAGTGTCACGGAGATGAGGATGTTGCGCTGAATGTGTGGCCATACAAGACAAGATAGGATTAGGAATGAGGGAAACCAATAAAGACTATAGGTGAAACTATTAAAAAAGATTTAGATTTGAATGACATTTATAAAGACTTGGTTTATGATAGAGTACAATGGCGTCGTTTGATCCATGTAGCTGACCCCACCTAGTGGGAAAAAGCTTTGTTGTTGTTGTTGATGATGATGATTTGAGTAGCTGAATTATTTTCTTGAAATTCATATTTGTCATTTCATATGTATTTATTTCATTTTTTATGTGATTTAAAATCATCAAGTACGCATTTTCTCTTATTTTGTTAATTTGTAATATTTTAAATAAAATATGTATGATATTATTTCTTAGAGTTTTATTGATTGATAAAAATATGTGTATTCACAATTCTTTATATTATATATATATAAATCAATGGTAAATTTTGATATTTGATAATATAAAAGTAATTCAAGTTTCTAGAATAACTACTATATTTTGTTACTTGAATGAACAAAATTTTATATATTATGCTTTATTCATTATCAAGTCAAATAGATACAAGAGCAATTGAAATGCATGCTATTGTAAACTAGAAGTTTACTATGTATTTGTAAATCAAAAGTTTATTATATTATTATAAACCAAAAGTTTACTAGTCCAAATAATTTTGTTATTTGAAATATGATTAGTTAGGCTATCTTAGGTCAATATTGATAATTCATATGGATATCATTCAAAGACCGAAAGATTCTTTAACATAATGAATTTTCATGTGTCATATGTTCTCAATGTAAATTGATTATAAGACTATCGTCATCTAAAAATAAAGTTGATTTTCTTAAATTTATAAACATATTTAAGATGATATTTATAGATAATATCATAAATCATGTGTATCATTTAGATATTTTATGACTAGAAGTCAGTTGTTTACATGTGTACTTTATTATTAACTCGCAACCTTATATTTGTGAAATTATGCAAGTTATTTGATTAAGAACACAAATTTTTAAATAAAGATAATTTGTCTTGATAATGCTGGTGAATTAACTTCTCAATCTTTTAGTGATTATTATATGACCATTGGTAAAATGTTGAACATTATGTTGCTTATATTCAAATGACTCTAATTAATAGCTAAATAATAAATTGTGAGAACAATATCCCAAGTTTTTGCTTGGGGTGTTACTTTTACATATTGCAACACTTGTTGGCATAAAACCAACAAATAATTATAAGTTTTCCCTTATACAATTAGATTTTGACTTGAAGCCAAATATTTCTCATATAAATTTTTTTTCGGTGTGCGATATAGTCACTCTTGCTCTACCATATCTCAGTAAAATGAGCTTTAAAAGAAAATAGGAATATATGTTGATATAAAATGATGTTTCCAACATTATGGGAAAAGAATATGTAGTAGGAAAAGGAGATTACTTGAAATGCATAATCATTATATCATTTAGATCATTGAACAAGACAATTTGAATTCGAAGTTCAAATGAAATTATATTTGCAAATAAGAGTAAATGAATTGCTACATGCATTTTCTATTGCAAAAAGATAAATAAATCTTATACCCATTGTAAATGCTCCATTTAGAAATGATATCAAATGAGTTAGAAAACATACTAGAAGCATGGTAGACCAATCAATTACAAAGGCAAAGCTTAGAAAAGAGAAGGAGGAAATAATATTGCTAATGAGGCAAATAATTCTAAAGAGAATACTCTTGAAATTGAGATTTGAGACATAAGTAGGGTTCCTAAAATAGTCTAAACTCTAGAAGTAATTTTAACTCCAGAAGAAGTTAAAATACCAAAAATGGTGAAAATAACGAGATCTTAATAAATTATATCTATACAGGCAAAATGATGAAATAAAAAAGATGAGGATCTTGAATATCAACGAAGAAATAATTGGCCAAAATAGAAGAATGTATTGCAGGCAAAATTGAACTCATTTATAAAATGTGAGATTACTGAAATTTTAGTTCAAACTCCAAAAGAGGTTTTAATGGATCTAAAATCTAAATCCTAGAAGGTGCAAAATTTATGGATACAAATTGATGCAATTATATTTTGATATCTATTAAGGATGTTTGCACACAAGAAGTTGAGTACTTTTAATGGATGTTGTTACATCTTATGGATTTCTCGATACACACTATCAACATAAAAATCCCCGAAGGATTTAAAATACTAACAACATCCAATGAACATAATTTACATATGCTAATGATTTATGCTATTTTTCTCATTATATTGAGAATTTCTTATTGAGCATTAATGTTTGTTGATATGTATTATATATTTTTTTAAAAGTTTCTTAAATACTTTATGTGTCCATTTAAAGAAACTTGTAATTGGCTTTGTCATAATTGTTATGTATGTTGATTATTGAAATTGCTTGAAGTTCTTCCAAGATTGTAGAATATCTAAAGAAAGAATTTGAAGTGAATGATCTTTGAATAATAAAACTTTGTCTTAGCCTGCAGATCAAGCATTTAGCAAATAGAATTTTGTATATAAGTTATAAAGAACAAGTTCTTAAGTGATTTGTACATATAAATTATATATATTGATTACACTAATGATTGTTAGATCATTAGATTTAAAGTCAATAATAAAAATCTTGGTCCTAAAGTACCATATCTTGGTGCTATAGAAGTATACATGCATATTGCTAAATACTATATTTTTCTATATATTCAAGGCACAATTGATGAAATTATTTTATTCATATGATTCTATGTTCAGCTAATTGATTATATAAATGCAGGGTATTGATCTAATCCAAATAAAGTCATATCCCAAATAGGCTATTTATTTACATGTGATGGTATTGTTATATCATGACGATCAACAAAATAATCTATAGTTGTCACTTCTTCATATCATGCAAAAATAACAACAATTCATAAAGGAAGTTGTGAGTGTTTCTCGTTAAGAGTTATAATTCATTATATTCAAGAATATTGTGGATTGTTTTAAGACAAAGAAATTATAACATAACACTACTAGCAAAAACTCAACTGAAATGACAATATATCAAAGGTGACAGAACAATGTATATTTTTAAAAAAATTCTTCAGGGGGAGAAAATCAGAATACTACAATTCATATATGTTAAGTTATGCTTTTAATAAGGAGAGAAAAATGTACTCTTTTTTCCTTAATCAAGGTTTTGTCCTGCATGATTTTTCTTGATAAGGTTTTTAATGAGACAATTTCATGTAAAGGATGTTGAACTATTTTTCCTTCACTAGGATTTTTTTCCCACTAAGTTTTTTCTTAGTAAGGCTTTAATGAGACATATTTTTGATGGACATTCAGGAGGAGTGTTATAAATAATATTGAACATGGAATGTCTAAGAGTCAATAGAGTTACATAATTAAAAGAAAGTTATAAGGCACTCATTATGTGGATGTTAATATACATTATTCTTCTTTATATCTTATTATAGTGATGCTTGTTGTTAGAATAAAGCTTATGTTTCACATGTTTCTCCTGTTATACATGTGAAACATGTGTCATAGGATTTAGTGTCTGCATAGGACTCAATGTATATACTTAATATATTCATGTATCATTCATTTTACACTGTCTATATAAATACTAGTTTATAGGTGTGTGAAGACACACAATTTTGCTAAAATCATTTATATGTTCTATATGGTATTAGTAGTAGGTTAATATCCTCACACCACTATGCATCACTAGTGGATTTTTGTCCAACTAGTTGTGCAGTTCCTTTTTTCGGTGATGCCCACCACCGCCGACGACCCACCACCGCCTGCCACCGCACGTGCCACACCCATACTCTGCTTCTCCTCTCACACGCTGGTGCATGTGAGCGCGTGAAACCTTCTCCGGTCACCGTATTTCGTCAACGCCACCGTCAGCCACCCTCTTACACCTTTCCGACCTCACCTCCCCCTTACACCGTATTTCTTTTTGCTTTAATCCATTCATATATTTGAGGTCTTAGTCGTGTCACTTCTACTTTGGGTTATCAATATTTTGTTACTTTTATTGATAGTTTTTCCTTTTGTATTTGGTTATTTCTAATGAAAAATCACTCTGAACTTTTTTTCATATTTAAAGGTTTTTATTTATAAATGCAAACTCAATTTGATACCTCTATTAGAGTTTTGCAAAGTGACAATGGCCGTGAGTATTTTTCTGCCCTATTTCAATCTTTTTTTACTACACAGGGCATTTTACATCAATCGTCATGTACTTATATCCCACAACAAAACAGTGTAGCCAAAAGAAAAAGTCGACACCTAGTTGAAACTGCTCGTACCTTGCTCCTTCATTTCAATAGACCACTTCGTTTTTTAGGCGATGCAATCCTGGATGCATGCTACCTCATTAACCGCATGCCTTCTTTTGTCCACTCTTCATATTTTTGTTTGTACTTATTTTGTACATGACCACACTCCAACAAAAGAAAAATTGGTTTCCAAACCCCTTAAGTGTCTTTTCCTAGGCTACTATCGGTTATAGAAAGGTTACTGATGCTACTCACCACGTTCTTTCTACTGATGTCACCTTTCTTGAGACTCATCTGTTCTTTCCATCTAGCTTTGATAAGCATCATGACCTTAATAGTATACTACTAGTTGGTCCTTCTCCTGTTCAGGTTAGTTCCACACCTATCCCGACTCCTCCCTTGATCATATATATTAGCGAAGACCACGTCCACACCCTATTCATCCATCCATCGACCCATTTAATTAGATAGCCATTGATGTTTCTTTAGATCATGTTCCCAGTCCTCCTTGTGACTCGTCTTCTACTCCATCGGACTCTCCGGCTTCGCTTCTTGCACCAAAACTGCCCTTAGCATTACACAAAGGTATCAGGTCCACTTGTAATCCTAACCCTATTTAAGCTTGTCATTTGAGTTATCATTGTTTATCACTTTCCTATTATGCCTTTATGTCTACATTTTCTCCTATAGCTAAAATTGCTTCAGTTCGCCTCTTTCTTGTATGGCTGTTATTCATTCCTAGCCCCTTCATCAGCTTGACATCAAGAATGCCTTCTTGCATAGTGAATTACAAGAAGAGGTCTATATGAAACAGTCACCAGGATTTACTACTCAAGAAGCACTAAACTTAGTCTGCCAGTTACGCCGATCTGTATATGGACTTAAACAATCTCATCGTGCTTGGTTTGGGAGATTTAGCTTTGTCATCCAACAATTCGACATAACTCAATGTGTGACTTATCACTCTGTGTTCTTTCGACACTCTTCACCTGACCTTTGTATCTACCTTCTAGTTTATGTAGATGGCATTGCCTTCACTAGGAATGATGAACCTAGTATCCAACATCTAAAGCTACATTTGTGAAAACATTTTCAGATGAAAGATTTGAGCCCCCTAAAATATTTTTTGGGCATTGAGGTTGCTCAATCTCATACAAGAGTTGTCATCATGCAAAGACAATATGCTTTAGACATACTTGAAGAAACATGTATATTGGATTGCTGCCCTAGTGACACTCCGATGGATCCCAACGTCAAAATGCTATCGGGTCAGGGGGAGTGCCACTACATGACCTTGGTAGATATAGACATCTAATTAGTAAACTTAACTACCTTATAGTAACTTGACCAGACATTACTTTTGTTGTAAGTGTGGTAAGTCAGTTTCTAGATGCTCCTTGTGATAGTCATTGGGATGTCGTGGTTCGCATATTTAGATACATCAAGATTGCACCAGGAAAAAGGTTACTTTATGAAAACAAAGGCAATGCTCAAGTTGTTGACTATTCTGATGCTGATTGAGCCGGTTCACCATCAGATAGAAGATCAATCTCAGGATATTGTGCCTTTGTTAGAGGTAACTTAATCTCGTGGAGGAATAAAAAGCATAACATTGTTGCTAGATCCAACGTAGAGGCCAAATATCGTGTTATGGCTACAACAACATGTGAACTTACGTACCTAAAGCAATTGCTTCAACAATTGAAATTGGGAGACGTCAAGGAAATGAAATTGATTTGTGACAACCAACCTACTTTACATTTAAGACTTTAAACCTACTAAACTAGAACCAAGTTGTAAAAGATTTAATATTGTATGTACGATTTTCAAAATCTTCTTTTGCGGATACCATAATTAAATAAAATAAAAAGAATACAAGTTATAGTAACTGAATAATATACATCAATATACATAAGATTTGTTCTCAAAAGACATATATACAAAACTTTCTAACAAAATATAAACTGTCTCAACACTATAGATCTAATGAGAAGAGTCCTCAGTTGGATCTTCCTCTGTCTCCTCAGATGACAAAAGCCTCAGGTGGTGCATAGTCCTACGAATAGGTGTCTGAACAGATGACACCATAGAATCCTCTTTAGGGGTATAATGATAGTCACCCCACAAGTCTTTTACAGGCATGTAAAGCTCTAAATGCACAAAAGCAGTTAACGAAAAAGTAGTAACCCCATGGTAAGTCCTACTTCCAAATAGGGTTACATCCCCAATATATCTAATACGCTCCATATCCAGATCGACACGCTAGGCATTCGTGCCTCCATGAAACCGCACACTGATGTAACCAAGAAAACCTGGTCTCGATGTCATCATCAAAATCTCTGATAAATTAACACAAACAGAATGGATGCAATACTTCCTCGTCTTCCTCACAGTCTTTACCAAGCATAAACATAAAACAAAATAATATAATAAAGAAGTGAGATCTCCTACATCAATACCAGCACGGCAGCAAAGAAAGAGCAATGACAAACATGCCATTTAAATACAAAAATAACAAATATATTCAGAATATCAAATAACAGATAATTCAACAAATATATATCACAATAATAGGTCAAGTGATTATGCACATGCACAACAGACCAATTCCTACTCTATGGGAGCTAAAATACAATTTCAGAAAGAATAATCAGGGAGACATGTCCGTAAATCGTTAACCTCAACAAAGTGTTATCATAAATTTAGCGTACGCATTATGGCTTATACAAGACATTCTTCACAAGATCGGGAATAGAATAGTGTCTGGTTGAGATTGTCGGTGTGGTGCTCAATCACCATGACTCAATGGAGCTACCAACTGTCCATTTGTGGGATACCTGCACCCCGACACCTCCAAGATCAACAAGTGACCTACACTACGCAATTTGTACCTGCACTTAGGTGTAATTCAACTCCTAGGCATATAGTCTTAACAAACACAATCGAAACAACTTTCCATGCATGACTAATGATTCAATACACAGACAAATGTCAAAAACATGATTTCCTACTAAAACAAGCCACCATGGGTCAAAACCATATATTGACTTCTTCGAGTCTAGTACGTCAGCCGATAGCAAACTATTGTTCCTTTCAGTTGCGTAGCATTTTTATCGTATTTTCACAATTGCGTAACATTTTTGTTACGTTTTCAAATCGCGTAAACATTTTTCAACATTTTCTCAATTGCGTAAATTTTTTTAAATATTTTCTCAATCACGGAGCTCAAAAATCATTATTTTTGAAATGCGTAAGGTTTTATCACCATTTTTCAATCGCGTAAAGCTTTTATTGACTTTATAAACTTAATTTTAAAACTTTTCAAGTTTAAAATAAAATTTAACCTTAATTTCCAACATTTCCTTGTTAAAACTCCTCTAGAAAATATTTTCTAACATTTTTCCCAAAATCTGCATCATTTTAACTAAATAAAATCTTTTTCAATTATTTTACTAAAATTCTTTTAAATAAGATACTTTAAGTTTCAAATTTGCTTTTCAACCATATTTTCCAACATTATTGCTAAAAATTGTTTGATGATCAATAATAAAAACTTTGTTTATTTCCTTTTTCCATTTACCTTCACTAAAACACTTTTAAATGAAATATTTAAAACTTCAAGTCATCTTTTAAACTCATTTCCTTTTTCATGATAAAAAATCAATTCCTTTCCAACAATAAAACTTTGTTCACTTCCTTCTTCAATTTGTAAAACCTTAACTCATATCCTTATTATAAAATCAACTAAGTCCACCATTAATAAAATGTTTTGCCTCGGATACCTTATTTTAGGCTTGATGGCCGTGAGCCATGTTAGTCTTTGGAACCAAAATTTTTCATCCTTCCACATAATTCAAATCATACAACATATTTTAATCATCAATTTCTACCATAGCAAATATAATGCATACTATTAAAACAATAAAACCACATAAAGCAAATAAATATAAAACACTAAATTTATACAAACAAGTGAATAAATCCACACATGGATTTTTCACCAAGAAATTTCGTTCCTCACCACCATGAGTGGTTGATGAGGTTAATCTCCCTCTTACCTTAGATGATGCTCAAAGCTCTTTGTACGCCTCCTTTAGGGTAGATTTTCACCACCACCAAGTTATTCTTGAAACAAAATAATCACACAAGTATTAACATCTAAGGCATGACTAGGATGACCATAGATCAAAATTATGGTCTTAGAACTTAAAAATAGAAAAGAAATATGAAAATTACAAAACTTCACCTTAAAAACTTCAAACCCTAAGCTTGAAGAAAAAGATGGAAGATGGATGAATTAGGTTAGGGTAGATTTTCACCACCACCAAGTTGTTCTTGGAACAAAATAAACACACAAGTAATAACATCTAAGGCTTGACTAGGATGACCATAGATCAAAATTATGGTCTTAGAACTTGAAAATAGAAAAGAAACATGAAAATTACAAAACTTCACCTTAAAAACTTCAAACCCTAAGCTTGAAGAAAAAGATGAAAGATGGATGAACTAGGTTATGATTACAACACAAAAATGTCTTAGAATGGTGTATAGATTCAAGAAGTGAGGTTGATTGAAATTATGGAAGATTGGATGGTGTTTCTTAGTTGCTTGGTCGTGGGCTTCACAAGAGAGAAAAGTGAGAGTTTTTGTGTTTCTTTGATAGAAAGATATAGATAGAAATGCATAAGTGATAAACTAAGTCCTAGGACCTTCCAAACCTCCCTTGGCTGTGGAAGTCACTTGGAGACGAGTCACTAAATTGTGAGTCATGTAGTGAGTCACATGGCTAGTCACCTAGTGATTCATGGCCACCATTGTTGACTTGTTCCTAATAGGTTCATCTTAGTGAGTCATAAGGTGATTCACTAGGTGAGTCACAAAAGAATGCTCTAGAAAAGATGACTAGCCGAAGTCTAGAATCATCTAACATAGATTTTTACTGAGAGCTATTATCTAATGGACAAAAGCTACTGTGCGTAAAACTAAAGATTATTGTCCAATGGACAATAAACATACCTATATTTTATTTGTCAGATAAAATCTTAGAAAAATAAAATTTCAAAAATTATTTCTGGATTCGGATTTAGTAAGTTCCACCGGCCCCGCATTAACATTCCAAAATTTTTCGACCCCGAAAATTTTTAATTTTTTCGATCCCGCTAAAAACTCACTGATAGTCTAAAAATAATAATAAAATAATCAAAATAAATCAAAAATTCATAAAAATCACAAAAATTATAAAATTATATATTACTAAAGAATACAAAATTTTCGGGTGTTTCACATATCATCTCTATATTATATACTTATAATTCCATATAATCTTAACCCTTTAAATAGAGGGCATCGACATTTGAGTATGATATACAAAAAAAAAACTATACTTTTCTCTCTAATCTTTTCTCTATTTCTTGAGTTCTTTTTATTTTACTTTCTAATTTATTATTTTTTTTAAGTTCTCTATAATTATTTTTCCAACGTTAACATGTTTTACTTTTTCTTCCATGTACTTGTCAATTGTCATCATTCACCTCCTAAAGTTCCTTCCATTATATATATATATATATAGTGTAAGTCTTAAGACTTACACCAAATCTCTTACCATTAAATTTATTTTAATCTAAAATTAAATAATTCATGAAAATCACAAAAATCATAAAATCATATATTACTAAAGAATACGAAATTTTTGAGGTGTTTCACATATCATCTCTATATTATATACTTATAATTCCATATAATCTAAACCCTATAAATAAAGGGTATAAGACATTTGAATAAGATATAATATATATATATATATATATATATATATATATATATATATATATATATATATATATATATATATATATATACTTTTCTCTCTAATATTTTCTCTATTTCTTGAGTTCTTATTATTTTACTTGCTAATTTATTATTTATTTTTTAAGCTCTCTATACTTATTTTTCCAACGTTAACATGTTTTACTTTTTCTTCCATGTACTTGTCAATTGTCATTCACTTCCCAAAGTTCCTTCCATTATATATATATATATATATATATATATATATATATATATATATATATATATATATATGTAAGTGATGATCACATATTTTATACATTAATAAACCCTCATTTTTAGTCATTTATACTCTCTATGTACTTAATTGATTAAGTCTAGTTATGTTTTGTAAGTTTGACTCAAATTGACTTAATTGATTTTTTCAAAGATTATTTTGGTCTTACGTTGTTTCTGTATTTCGGCCATATCTTGAGTTCTAAATGTCTGATAATTATGAATTTTACCTTGTAGGAAAGATAAGAGAGAGCTCTACAACTTTGATGAAGAGCTCAAAGTCTCAATCAGACATCTAGTAGAGCTAATTGAGCTTGGAAGACAGAACATAAGTTTTGTGTCTGAAACCTGAACAGTATACATTAATCAGAGCATAACTCAGGCTGCAAGAATTATCTTGGGCTGAAATTTGGATATTTGAAAGTTAAGACCCAGATCTAAAACTTTCATGTTGAACATAAAACTTGATCCGGGCTCCTTGATGGTGATATTGGGTCTGAAAGTCAAAACAGAGGTGCTGAAACTGGGCCTGGACAGTTTGTAGTAATTGGGTTATATCCTAGGCTGTAGGATGAATTTTTGGGTGATTCTAGAGCCATTGGAAAACTTAGACAATTTCCTAGAACTTTCATGAAGACCACTTGGCTCGAAAATGACGAAATCAATGACTTAAGCAATGAATGATTTCAGAGACTAGAAATCTCAATGATTTTTCACTTTTATCCTCACCATTTGGCATTCTCCACTCATTCATCCACTCATCCCACCTACCCCTAATCAGCCCCTTTGTCATTTTGTATCCCTAATCCTCTATAAAAGGCACCATTTGCTGACTATTTAGAGCACTTGGTGTTAGGCTTAGTTTGTACAAGTTAAGGTTATGCTTGTTTATTGTTTTCCTTTGTTATAATTTTCTCTTGTTCTAAATTGAAGTCATGTTCATCTTTCTCTTCTTCTCTCTTTCTTTCTTCTTATCCATGAATAACTAAATCTTCATCTTGCTTGGGTGAAAGAGTGAAGCTCTTGGTAATGAAATAAGGATAGATTATTTTATTTCTTATGCTTAAATGATATATTATTAAATGAACATTATATGTGTTGTATTTTGTTTCCAATCAATTTAGAAACCTTCTTTGTTAATGGAGATCTTGATTTATTGTAGACAATAGGATTGGCACATGTGAATGCTTGAACTCATTTACAAATGTTGGTAGATAATTAAAGGAATCATAATATGATTACATATATAATTGAACTTTGAATGTTATATTTTCCGATTAGAACCTCCATTGTGTGTGGATTTCAATTGAGTTAAAAAGAGAAATAATCTTACCTTTAATTTATTACCAAGAGTGGATCTCCTAACCCAAGCAAGCCCTTAAATTCATTTGTGAACTTGTTTTATTACTTTTGGTATTGTGACAAATCCTCTTCTTACCTCAATTAATTTTTCTTCATCAATTCCCTGTGGATCGACCTCGGACTCCCGAGAAATTTACTACTTGAGACAACCCGCACACTTGGGTTTGCATCCTTAAATCCCGCAGTCAAGTTTTTTGGCGCGTTGTCGGGGACTTGATTTGAAGTTTTGATTTATTGAGGTTTGTTTTCTTTAATAAAATCTATTCTCTCTTCTCCCTCACCGGAGCAAAAGATCGGCTTGTCGATCCTTCGGTTTCTTTACTAACTCTCTAACTTTCTAACTATCTAACTCTAACTTACTAACTTGCTAACATACTAACTTTCTAACTTTTATATTTATGTCATTTATTTTTTTTTTTAATTTTATTTATTTATTTTTGTCATTTTTTTATCAGTGGGGGTAACTCTCCCGTTATTTTACGCACTAACTTAGTGGGAGAAACTCTCCCTTTTACTTTTCTCGTTATTTATTTTTCTCAATTTAACTTAATAAAATAATATTTCTTCTTCTCTTCTCTTTCACGGCTCTTTCATGGGGCTCGGTCACTCTCTCGTTTTCATATTTAAATTTACTTTCTGCACTTTATTTTTATTTTTATTTTTGGGTGGTTGGTTTATTACCCCATCCCTGTTAATATTTAATGGGGGGTGACACCGCCAGCTTGTACATTATTTTTTTGTTTATTTATTTTTAGTTATTTATGTATTTATGCTTAATTGGTATCGTAATTTAAATTCTGGTTGTTTAGTTAAAATTAATTCTAGTACTTTATATATTGACTTGTTTGAATCACAATCACACACAATTGACACAATGGCTGACAATGAAAGTGTACATGATGAACCGAAAAATCAACCGTTGTGAACCATGCGTGAATATTTGCAACCACCTCGAAATTCTAGTCCATCATGTTTTATCTTTCCACTCAATGCCAATAATTTTAGATTCAAACCAGGTATGATTTCTTTACTTCCTAATTTTCATGGTTTAGAATCTGAAAGTCCATATTTACATCTGAAAGAATTTGAGGAAGTATGTATTGCCTTCAATGATCAAAATTGCACTGAAGAGATTGTTAAGCTTAAATTGTTTCCTTTTTCTTTAAAAGATAAAGCAAAATCCTGGCTTAACACTTTGAAACCAAGATCAATTGGCACATGGCAAGAAATGCAAGGTGAGTTCTTAAAGAAATTTTTTCCAACACATAAAACCAATGCTATAAAAAGACAAATCCAAAATTTTTCCCAAAATTCAAATGAAGCATATTTTCAATGTTGGGAACGATTTAAAGATTTGTTAAATTCTTACCCACATCATGGTTTTGAAAAATGGCACACTATAAGCTTCTTTTATGAAGGTTTAACTCCTGAAACTAAACAATTTGTGGAAACAATGTGCAATGGTGAGTTTCTTGATAAAGAACCTGATGAAGCTTTAGACTATTTGAACCAGTTGGCTGAAAATTCTCAATCTTGGCATAGTAATAATATTTATGAAAATTCAATTAGATCTAATCTTGCAAGTGCTAATAAAGGAAAATATCACCTTAGTCAAGCGGAAGATCTAAATGCTAGATTTGCCAGTTTGGCTAGAAAGGTTGAAGCCATGGAATTAAGAAAAATAAAAAAATTCAAATCTGTGCAAAATGAAGAAATTTGTGGTATTTGTGATGACTTAGGACACTCAACACACGAATGTCCTAACATTCCTGTTTTTAAAGAAGTTATACATGAGCAAGTAAATGCAATGAATAATTTTAAAAATCCATTTACTTCTTCTTTTTCAGATACATATAATCCGGGATGGAGAAATCACCCGAACTTCAGCTGGAGGAATAATACTCAGTCACAATTCGTGCAACCACCACCTCCTCAGGCACAACAAGACTCTTAAAATTCTCAAGGATATGCACCTTATGTCCCACCATATAAGAAAAACCTTGGAGAAACACTGCATGCATTCATAGAAAAGCAAGAGGCCATTAATAAACAAAACAATCAAACCATGATTGACATAAAAGAAACTCTTGCCAAACTTACTTCTGCTCTCACCATTCATGAGAAAGGAAAATTTCCTTCTCAACCACTACCAAATCCCAAAGGTCAGTACAGTCTAAATGAGGGGAGTTCAGAAAACTAATAAATGGACCAAGTCAAGTCAGTGATAACTCTTAGGAGTGAAAAAGTTGTTGAAAAACAAATTCCTAAACCTTGTGAGAAAGAACATGAACCAATTACCCAAGAAAATGAAGAAGCTGACCAAAAGGCGACCAAACTCTCGCCTTCACCCCCATTTCCTCAAGCATTGAAAAATCCAAAGAAATTGAACCATAACACTGGAATTTTTGAAATTTTGAAACAAGTGAAAATTAATATTCCTCTGTTAGATGCTATCAAACAAATTCCTTCTTATGCCAAATATTTGAAGGACTTATGCCTCGTTAAAAGGAAATTAAATGTGAAAAAGAAAGCATTTTTGGCGTAATGGTAAGCTCCATTCTTCAAAATAATAATGCGTTGAAATATAAAGACCCTGGTTGTTCTACATTTTCATGCATTATTGGAGAACATAAAATTGAAAAAGCTTTACTTGATCTTGGTGCTAGTGACAATTTGCTTCCATATTCAGTTTATCAGCAACTCAACTTAGGTGAGTTAAAACCAACTTCTGTAACTCTTCTACTTGCAGATAGATCAATTAAAATTCCAAGAGGAATAGTGGAAGATGTGTTGGTTCAAGTTGATAAATTCATATATCCTGTGGATTTCATTGTCTTGGATACTGAACCTCTGGTTGATAGTTGCAAGTCAATTCCTGTTATTTTAGGCCATCCATTTTTAGCAACATCTAATGCTTTGATAAATTGCAGAAATGGAGTGGTGAAGCTAACATTTGGAAACATGACACTGGATCTCAATGTTTTTAACATGTGCAAGCAACCACAGGAAGTCCTTGATGAAAATGAGGAAGTTGAAGGAATTGAAGCCATTATAGATGATCATCTTCAAAAAGGGAGTTCTTCTGACCCATTAGAAGTTTGTTTAATTAATTCATTTGATTTGCTTGATTGTACAGAGGAAATAGAATACAAAGGAAGAAAGCCAAAATTTGAAGAGCTAAAACCCATGAATGATAATGCTCATGAAGAAGTACCCACACCGGAACTAAAGCCATTACCTGTTGGGTTGAAGTACACATTTTTGGGAGAAAAGCAAAGCTTTCCTGTGGTAATTTCCTCGTCTCTTACTGAAGAACAAGAAAGAAAGATGTCGCCTCAATGGATGCACCAAGATAGAAGGAAATTTCTGACAGAGGTGAAAATTTTTTATTGGGATGACCCATACTTGTTCAAACATTGTCCTGACCAAAATTTTCAGAGATGCGTGCCCGACAGTGAGGTAGGTAGTGTCATTAAATTTTGTCACTCAGAAGCATGTGGAGGTCACTTTTCTTCAAAGAAAATAAGTGCGAAAATCTTGCAGTGCGAATTTTTTTGGCCCACTTTATTTAAGGACTGCTATACTTTTTACAAAAGTTGTGAAAATTGTCAAAAGACAAATCCAATAAAATCCACAATTAAGACAATTTTGAGAAAATCTTTTGAAATTAGTCAAAAAGTTCTGCTTTATGATTCTCGCCTGCACCTATTCCCTAGAAAATTGAGATCTAGCTGGAGTGGTCCTTTTGTTGTCAAACACGTGTATCCTCATGGGGCCGTAGATATTGTGAATCTTAGGAATGGTAATGTGTTTAAAGTTAATGGACAAAGGCTCAAACCATTTCTGAAAAAACCAAGTTGATGAGTTCTTTGTGTTGCCGGTTAAGTGGCGGATACGGTACTCCGTGACTCTCAAGTCGGTTTGTTTTTCAGTTTCCCAAAATAACTGAATCCTTCTTCTCCTTTAAAATGGATGTCATTCTTTCAAACCTGAGAAAATATTTTCCTTCTCTCCCTCAAAATGCTCTGAAAAAAATCTACAAAGTTCGATGTGAAAGATTGAGATTGTTAATGCACAAAGGTATGCCAGAAGATGTGCGCTGGATAATTGAAGCAAAGGTCCGACTAGCAGGTGAGTCTTCAATTTCATTTGACTCATACATGCCAGGTCTTGGAAGAAGTTCGTATTCTAAAAGGAGAAGAGCAAAAAGGTTACAAGTCTGTTACAAATGTGGACGATGGAATTGTAACAAGCGATGTCGTACTTTGGGGATGGTTTCCGCAAACAGAGAAGATAAAATTTTCTTCATTAAGAATAGACTGAGTAAGGAGTCATTAGATGATATCTTATTGACTCTTGAGACACATTCTTGTGGATTGGTGCATCGTGAAATTCTTAATTTGTGGAATCTCTTCAAGGATGAAGAAAAACACTACAGTCTTGGGAATCTGACTCTAAAAGACCCTGTTTGCCAATTTATAAGAAAATTGGATGGGAAGCTTATCCTCGACTCATAGAAGGCGTTTAAGCCGTTACTGGACATTAAACCAGAGGCATATGTGAGCCATATCCACAACAATCTGTACATATCATCTTTTTCTTCTTCTTCATGTCATCCTTCAAAAAAAAATTCAAAAAAAAAATTCAAAAAAAAAATTCAAAAAAAAGGAGAAAAAAAAAAGAAAAAAATGGAAAAGAAATGTTTGAACAAGGGCGATCCTAAGGAGTACCATGGCTTTAATTAGTTATGGAGCCCCGACCTTTGGTCGACCCGTCATTGACTCGGGTGGACCTTTGCACGCTAGTCCTTAAAAAAAGTTCGTGAGTGTCTACTTGCACCGGTGACACGCAAAGATATAAAGATATGCCACTATCTTTGCACTCATGACGCCAAAGATAAAGATATACGCCATGAAAGCTGTACATACAGGTATGCCATCATTTGCTATTATATTTCTTTTTTTTTGTATGATTTTGCTATATTTTGGTTTTGGACAGACGATCCTTGGAGTAGGGTCCTTCAGGGGTTTCTATACTTCTTTACCCTGATGGTTTTCTTGAAGTAAAAAAAAACAAAAACAAAAACAAAAAAAAAATAAAAAAACAAAAAAAATTGAATGAAAAAAAAAAAGATTCTGTGTTCCTTAATTTCAAACTCTTCTGACAACAGCTAACCTACCCTTATAGGTGCAATTATTACCCTTTCCATTCTTTTTCCTATTTAAACACTCCACTTTCTCCACTTTCCTCCAACTCAGAATCAATCAAAGGGAAGGTGAGAATAGAAATGGAAGGTGTTTCTGTTCGTCAACTTAAAAATATCTGTGTATTTTGTGGATCTAAGTATGGGAAGGGTTTAGAGTTTGTAAACGTAGCTACCACTCTTGGTCGATCACTTGCTACGAGGAATATTCATCTTGTATATGGGGGAGGTTGTTGTGGGTTAATGGGGGCTGTATCACTTGCTGCATATATAGGAGGCAACAGTTTTAGGTATCATTACTGAACCTTTAGCTCAATAGAACATCACTGGAAAGACAATTGGAGAGGAACTTAAGGTATCATCAATGCATGAACGAATGAAGATATTGCTTGAAAACTTTGATGCATTCATTGCCTTACCAGGTGATTTTGGTACCTTGGAAGAAGTTTTTCAAATTGTCTCTTGGGCTAACCGAACATCCACCATAAACCCATAGGTTTGTTGAATGTAAATAATTTCTTTGATATTTTGTTAATCTTTCTTGACCATGTTTGTGGAAACGTAAAATTTATCACACCTTCGCAAGACAACTTCTTATCTCTCGCTTCCACTATTGATGAGTTGATTGATAAATTACAAGCTTTTGTTCATAAACTTGACCCAGCAATAGCTCAGATAGATTGGTCAGCAGGAAGCAGTGAGGGAAACGGGATGAAAAAGGAGCCAGATTTGACATTTCGTTTATAGCTTTTCTTTTGCTTTTATTTATTGTACTTTGTTTTTGCTTAAATTTGTGTCGATTTCTCCAACAGGTAATATCTTTATCCTTTACTCATCTCGTATTTTAACATTGAGGACAATGTTGTGATCTAGTTGGGGGGAAGGGTAGTTGACTACTATTTTTTTTCTTTTCTTTTCTTTTTTGGGAAGTATGATATGATTGTCATGAACTTATTAACCAATGAATGATGGTAGAGTAAGGAGTAATTTTACTTCTGAGACGTATCTAAATTAGGAAGTATGTTTAGTAATATGACTATCAGAAACCTAATCTTAGTAAAACCAATTAGTGAAGGCAGAGTAAGGAGTAAATTTTGGAAACAATTTATTACTCTTGAGATGCATCTTAGTTGGGGTAGTAATTAATTAGTATTGATTTGTGGAAGTAACAAAGTTTTTGTCTTTTGATTTCCTTTGAAAGATTCAAGCGAATGCACTCTCACATCCTTGGAAGCAATTGAAATTCAGGAATCATAGCATGATTGAATAAATTATCTTCTTTCTTAAATTTCACATGCTTGGTTATGGATGTTGAATTGGTGGATAGAGAATGATAGAAATATGTCTGGTGAGATTTTGAGCCTATTGATGAATGGATTGAATATTTGTACCATTCTCTTCTTTCTTGTGTGATTTTCACTCATGGAATTGTTACTCTAGAACTTGCTTTGATTCTTTTTGAGGCTACATTTTCACATGCATACATTAATATGATTGAGGCATTTTAAAATAGCTACTTTGACCAAATAGCCATCCTTGTATATTTTCCATTGTGTAACCCCTTTGAACTTGTTTGACCATTCCTTGTTTTAAGCTCATTTCATCCTTCAAAAAAAAAAAAAAAAAAAAAAAAAAAAAGAAAAAAAAATATGTTTTTACCCAACCTTAGGGAATAAGAGAGCATTGACCTTGTTCTTGAACAAAGTGTGGGGTGTGTGTGCAAAATGATCAAAAAAAAAATTTTGACCACCGTTGCAATCAAAGGATTATCAGAATAAAGGTGGATGCTTGGAAACAACAGGAAGAAAAGGAGAATGTTCAAGTCTAACAATAAATTCAATTCACCAATTTGGGATTGATCTTCAACAAAATATTAGTCAAATGTTGGTGATTGTCCTTTATGATGAATGTTCTCAAACATTTTCTCCTCTCAACTGTACCATAATGCTCTTTTATTCTCATCGGTATTTATCTTTTCATATCCATATTATCCCTTCTCCTTTACGATGACCTCATTACAACCTTGAATAAAGTCCTCTTGATTTTTGTATGCAAGTGTTTTGAGTAGCGGAGAAATAGAAGATAAGCAAGCTTATGGTAGTGCAATTGTTCATGGGTTGAATAGAGTGATATACTTACCTTTTAAACACTTGAGAGATTGAGAGTGAATTCTGTGAGGATCTATCATTCTTGATTTATTCTTTTCAACTAAAGTTTCCTTGCTTGTTGGTTTGAGATGTGAAGAAATGTTACCTCATTAATGCTTTGATCCCTTGAATTTCTTGTTGCTCTTCTTCCTTCATCAAGTCTTTTAGAGTTTTTAGCTTTTAAGTCTGTGTCATTTTTCTTTGTCTCCTAACTTTGGTCTTATGTATTTTGCCCAGGAGTGCAAAAAGCTAAGTATAGGGGAATTTGATAATCACATATTTTATACATTAATAAACCCTTATTTTTAGTCATTTACACTCTCTATGTACTTAATTGATTAAGTCTAGTTATGTTTTGTAAGTTTGGACTCAAATTGGACTTAATTGATTTTTTCAGCATTATTTTGGTCTTACGTTGTTTCTGTATTTCGGCCATATCTTGAGTTCTAAATGTCTGATAATTATGAATTTTACCTTGTAGGAAAGATAAGAGAGAGCTCTACAACTTTGATGAAGAGCTCAAAGTCTCAATCAGACATCTAGTAGAGCTAATTGGGCTTGGAAGACAGAACACGAGTTTTGTGTCTGAAACCTGAACAGTATACATTAATTAGAGCATAACTCGGGCTGCAAGAATTATCTTGGGCTGAAATTTGGACATTTGAAAGTTAAGACCCAGATCTAAAACTTTGATGTTGAACACAAAACTTGATTCGGGCTCCTTGATGGTGATATTGGGTCTGAAAGTCAAAACAGAGGTGCTGAAACTGGGCTTGAACAGTTTGTAGTAATTAGGTCATATCCTGGGCTGTAGGACGAATTTTTGGGTGATTCTAGAGCCATTGGAAAGCTTAGACAATTTCCTAGAACTTTCATGAAGACCACTTGGCTCGAAAATGACGAAATCAATGACTTAAGCAATAAATGATTTCGGAGACTAGAAATCTCAATGATTTTTCACTCTTATCCTCACCATTTGGCATTCTCCACTCATTCATCCACTCATCCCACCTACCCCTAATCAGTCCCTTTATCATTTTGTATCCCTAATCCTCTATAAAAGGCACCATTTCCTGACCATTTGGAGCACTTGGTGTTAGGCTTAGTTTGTACAAGTTAAGGTTATGCTTGTTTATTGTTTTCCTTTGTTGTAATTTTCTCTTGTTCTAAATTGAAGTCATGTTCATCTTTCTCTTCTTCTCTCTTTCTTTCTTCTTATCCATGAGTAACTAAATCTTCATCTTGCTTGGGTGAAAGAGTGAAGCTCTTGGTAATGAAATAAGGATAGCTTATTTTATTTCTTATGCTTAAATGATATATTATTAAATGAACATTATATGTGTTGTATTTTGTTTCTAATCAATTTAGAAACCTTCTTTGTTAATGGAGATCTTGATTTATTGTAGACAATAGGATTGGCACAGTGAATGCTTGAACTCATTTACAAATGTTGGTAGATAATTAAAGGAATCATAATATGATTATATATATAATTAAACTTTGAATGTTATATTTTCCGATTGGAACCTCCATTGTGTGTGGATTTCAATTGAGTTAAAAAGAGAAATAATCTTACCTTTAATTTATTACCAAGAGTGGATCTCCTAACCCAAGCAAGTCCTTAAATTCATTTGTGAACTTGTTTTATTACTTTTGGTGTTGTGACAAATCCTCATCTTACCTCAATTAATTTTTCTTCATCAATTCCCTGTGGATCGACCTCGGACTCCTGAGAAATTTACTACTTGAGACAACCTGCACTTGGGTTTGCATTCTTAAATCCCGCAGTCAGTAAGTCTTAAGATTTGTACCAAATCTCTTACCATTAAATTTATTTTAATCTAACGATTCTAAATAATTTAATTAAATAATGAGAGAAAATAATAAATACTGATATTAAATAAGAAGAAAGAATAATAAAATGTGATATAATAATAAAGAAAGAAATTTCAATTATCAAGTCTACTTATTAATTTAAAAAATAATTTTTATTAAAAATAAGTAAAAGTTGCACCATAATATCACATAAAAAAAAAATCTTTCCAAACATACTTATGTTACCACGTTAGATACAAACTCTAAAAAAATGTTTATATTATTATAATTGCTTATCAAATAGCAAAAACAAAATAGAGATAAATAATTTTAGAACATAATTGAATTATTATAATTGTATAATAAAATTATTTATTCTTTATTGGTGTCAAATAATTATATAATATTTACTTTTTATTCATTTATAATATCTACAACGTCCAACTTTTTAGATATTTGTATAAAAAATTATTTTTAATGAATTATATGTTAAGTTTTAAAGGTCATTAATTAATTTTTCATGATAAACACATATAAACACGTTAAAAATTATAATAATATAAAAAATTGAATAATTAAAAATAATATTAACATTCAATATTGAATAATATACTTATATTATGGTTATAATATTAATATACATGTTTATACGTGTTTTCAGAGTTTATAATAATTTAAAAAAATAATATTGAATAATATAAACAATTTTTTAGAGTTTATATTATACTTATATTATGGTGCAATTTTACATATTTTTAATAAAATTATTTTTTAAATTAATAAGTGAACTTGATAACTAAATTTTTTTTCTTTATTAGTATATCACATTTCATTATTCTCTCTCCTTATTTAATATCAGTGTTCATTATTATCTCTCATCATTTAATTAGAAGATTTAAAACCGTTAGATTAAAATAAATTTAATGGTATGAGATTGGGTGTAAGTCTTAAGACTTACACTAAGTGTAAGTGCAACTTGTAACACCTCAAAAATTCATCTTTTATTTATTTCAGTTAACGCTTAATTATTTTTACTGATTTTATTGACTTTTATTGAGTTTTATATTTTTTATGATTTTTGAGAATTTTTGTGGAATTCTAACATTTTTTACTATTTGTGGGCCCGGGGCAAGCCCGAAAAAATAAAAAAAATTTTGGAGCCAAAAAATTTTGGAATGTTAATGCGGGGCTGGGGAATTTTACTAAACCCAAAATTGAAAACAGTTTTTGAAATTTTCTTTTACTGTATATTTTTCTGTTTTATTTATTAGACAATAAAAATACAGTAGCTATTGTCCATTAGTTAATATCTATCGAAAAATATCTTAGGAAAACTTCAAGACTAAGCAAGGTTCTAGTCAACTAAAATGATTATGATAACTTTATTAGAAACCAATAGAAAGCCTAGTCAATATAAATGGTTATGACATCTTTGTGTTATAAGCCAATAAGGAGCCTAGTCAATAAAAATAGTTATGACACCTTTAGCAAGAACTAATAGGAATGGAGAACTTCCTTGTGAAGTTTACATGGAGTCAATTTTTGGCGGCTTTCTCTGTGTAGCTCCACGGCCATGCAAGGTTAAAAGGAGACAAATTCATTCACTTAATACACTTGGTCATCTTTTTATCACACATTCAATAAAGCTACACCAAAAAGCTATCACCTTTTTCCTCCTTGAGTCTCACGGCTATTAAGCCTCTAAAATAGCTAAAGTTGATTTTATTATAAAGTGGGAAAGAGTTTTTGTGTTAGTTCTTTGAATAGAAAGATGAAAGCTTGGAAATACAACAACAACAACAACAACAACAACAACAATAACAACAATCAAGTCTTTTCCCACTAGGTGGAGTCGGCTACATCGATGGCGTCGTTTGATCCATGTAGCCAGCCCCACCTAGTGGGAAAAGGCTTGGTTGTTGTTGTTACTGTTGTTGTATTTCCAAGCTTTCATCTTTCTATTCAAAGAACCAACATAAAAACTCTTTCCATTTCTCTCCAACATACCTCACGGCCAACACCCCCACATCCTACCTCCACTCATCAACAATTCTAACCAACCTTATTTCTAGCATCTATACATAATCCTAAGGCACTTCGTAGTTGAAGTCTTGATCAAAATCATACATCTTCAAGGAGTTCTTTCAAAACTCAAGTTCTAAGGTTTTAAGGTGAAGTTTATGAAAACTTCACTATTTGTTTCATCTTCATGCTCTAAGCCATATTTTGAACCATGGTCTTCTTATTCAAGCTTTAGATGTTAATATATTGTGTTTATTTTTGTTTTTAAGAACGCCTTGGTGGTGAAGGGCTAGTTCAAGAAGAAAAGCAAGGAGTTTGGAGGCATCACCAAAAAGTAAGAAGGAGATTAACCTCATCAACCATGTGTTCATGGTGAGGAGTGGATTTGTGTGTGGTGAAAAATCCATAAGGATTTGTTTACTTATTTGTTTAAGGCTTTCCATATTTATGATTGTTTGGTAAGTGGTATACTTATTGCTTTGATAATATGCTTAAGTATGTGTTTATGATGCATGATGATTTGTGTATGTAATAAGATGTGATTTCTATGACAAAGGAAAGTATGTTGGTTCCAAAGAACCATGGAGGCACACGACCTCAAAATTATTTTTTGGAGCAAAAGATTCTAAGTTATTTTACTAATCATGGATTAGATGATTTAGAAATCAAGAAAATTTGGATTAAAGGTTTTTAAAATTTAAAATGAAATAGGAAGTGATTAAATGATTAATTTTTGAAGAACAAAATGATTTGTGGCCAATATGCCAAGAATTAGTCGATTAGAACAAAAAGTATTTCTAAATATAATATTGAATGGATTAAAATGGCAAAGGATTTAAATTAAGAGATTTTGAGATATAAAAGTAAGAAAAGCTTATTTTTGGAATTAATTAAATTAGTGGATGTCGTTTATAAATGAGAAATAAATTAGTGGCTTGAAGTTTACTAACGTATAACTCACCTAATGGGTTTTGAAGTGCGTTAGGAAATTTTAAGATAGAACAATTGATTTAAATAAATAAAAAAATAATTTTGTGGGAAATAGTAAAAAAATTACGAAAAGAATTTCTTAAGTGAGAAAATGTGAAAAATGAAGTTAGAAATTGTATTAATTTTTGGAAAGTCCAAAATGATGTTTAGAATATTGAGAAATATTTTACGCAGTGGAAAAATGAAGAAAAATATGTTACGCGACTTAAAAATGTGATTTTTAAGCTTCTCGATTTCAAAAACATTGAAAAATCACTATGCGGTTTGAAAAATATTTAAATATTTTTACGCGATTGAGAAAATGTCAGAAAATGGTTACGCGATTTGAAAACATAACAAAAGTGTTACGCGATTGTGAAAATACGATAAAAGTATTGCGTAAATGAGAAATACGATAAAGTTGTTGTAAGGCTGATGTACTTGATCCGGATGTATCGGTGATATTATGTAATTGTACGAGCGATTATATAATATCATTGATCTTATGATATTTGACAATTGTATGGGCAGTTGTTTTAATCTCATTTGGGAACAGTCTAATGATAAAATTGAGTTATGCATTAAGTTATCATGCATTGAACAGTATATAGTCGGTGGCTATTATGGTTTTTGTTGCCCAGGAGTGAATGAGAATCGAATAGTGAGATTTATGATGGATCTTAGGGAACCGTAAGGCGCGGTGATTCATAGTGATAATTGTTCACCTTATACACCTCTGGCCATGATGAACCGTTGCAATGCATTATGCGCCCGACAACACTATCTCTTTTCGCGCTTGGCGTAGACTGTCATTGAGGCTGACAGTTCTTCTAGGCCATTCATCTCTGAAATTGTGATTATCTCCATGGAGTAGGAATTGGTTCAGTATGCATACACATGGTCAGTACACATATTGTTGTGGTATGGTCAATGTTCATACATTGTGACATAATCATTTTATATATATTGATGATATCTGTTATAATAAAATTGTTACTGTTTATTTTACTGTGGTATATGTTTACTGGAATTGTTTATGAATTGATAACATGAATATAATTGTGGTATTTGTATGTATGGATTGACTTTGTCATTCGTATCATTCTTTGCTACCATACTGGTATTGATGTAGGGGATCTCACCTCTTTGATGTACTGTCTCGTTGTGTTTGTATTGTTAAAATTTGTATAGTAGACGAAGCAAGTTTCTTAGACTTGACTGGAAGCAATATTCTGAGTGCGGTGACGACATCGAGGAGTGATCTTCCCAATTTCGACAATGTGCAGTTTTGCGGAGGAACAAATATCTGGCGCGTCGAGATGGATGTTGAACGAAATAAGTATATTAAATTTTCTCGTTAGTGTTATTACCGTGCTATTAAGTAGGATCCGTCATGGGGTTTGCTATTATTTCTTTTGAGTCTGTAAGTTTTATGTTTACTGAATATTTCTTAAATATTATGTGGTGTCCGTTATGTGAGTCTTAATCAATTCAATATGTTTTTAAATATTACCTACAACTTTGGTAAATTTATAATTTTAGCAAGAAAGAAGTTTTAACCCGTATTTTAAATAATCAAATCTTTTATAATTTAATTCAGTCTTCTTTTGTTGAGTCGAAAAATGTGGCACCCGAAGGAGGGTGTTACATTAGTTGGTATCAGAGCACGGTTAGAGTCTTTTGGGGTTTTGTGGTTAGGTTTGTCTTATTTTTATTGTGTGTTTCTCTATATTTGGTTTCCGAAAGGAGGCAATATTCCTTGAAACAGTTACTTTGGTATCCATTGTATTTTTAAATTATCTGTCTTTGAAGAAAAGAGATGGTTCGTGGTAGACATGGATGTATGGAAGCAAGACATAATGCTAACGATGTGACTACAATTGTGGAAGTGATACGAAGAACGACTGATGTGATTGTATGACAAAATCGAAGTCTCGTTCAACAATAGGAACTGGAAGTCGAGGTTCAGAAACTACTGGAGGAGTGTCAGTTTTAGGGTAACTTTGGAGTACCTAGATTCCAAAGGAGGAATAATAGAAAGATTAATCAGTTTAAATGGAAAATGTATTCGCAATCACCAGGAAGTCAACAATAACAACAGCCGTGTAGAGGAAGTGCTAGTAGCAGTAAACCCAGTCAAAAGGCGACACGTTTACAAGTATGTATGAAGTGTGGAAAGCGTCACGCAACAAAGCACTGTACGATCAAGGGAGTGGTCTGTTTGGAGTGATGAATGCTCCAGCCATATTCATGGATTACATGAATAGGATCTTTCGTTCTTATCTTGACAAGTTTGTCGTGGTCTTCGTTGATGACATCTTGATCTATTCTTGAAGTACAAAAGACCATATAGAACATCTTAGACTGGTTCTCCAAATTCTGAAGGAGAAAAAGTTATTTGCTAAGTTGTCCAAATGTGAATTCTGGATGAGCAAAGTTCGGTTTTTGGGTCACGTGATTTCAGAAGAAGGAATTGAAGTAGATACATCAAAAGTTGAAATAGTTCTTGAATGGGAAAAACCGAAGGCGATATCAGAAATCTGTAGTTTCATTGGACTAGTTGTTTACTATTGAAGGTTTATTGAGGGATTTTCTAAGATCGCAGGACCTCGCACCCAGCTTATACAGAAGAATCAATCATTTACATGGACTGATGCATGCAAAGAGAGTTTTCAAGAGTTAAATAGGCGATTGACTTCTTCACCGGTACTGATTCTACCTAATCTAGATGAGCTTTTTAAGGTACATTGTGATGCTTCATACCAAGGTCTAGGTTGTGTATTGATACAAAATCGAAAGGTTGTGGCATACATGTTAAGACAATTAAAAGTGCATGAGAGGAATTATCCTACGCACGATTGAGAATTAGTAGCTGTTGTATTTGCATTGAAGGTCTGGAGACATTTTCTTTATGGAGCAATGTTCAATGTCTTTAGTGATCATAAAAGCTTGAAGTATTTGTTTGATCAAAAAGAGTTGAACATGAGGCAGAGGTGTTGGCTAGAATTTCTGAAGGACTACGATTTTCAGTTACAGTATCATCCCAGGAAGGCGAATGTCGTAGCGGATGATTTGAGTAGAAAAATGCTTAGTGCTTCTGTTATGATGATCAAAGAGAGCGAATTGATAGAAGAATTTTGGGATATGCGGTTGTCTGTGAAGTTGGCGCCAAGAATGATGTGTTTGAACATGATCATTATCTCAAATAGTTTGATAGATGAAATCCGAGAGAGACAGAACGATGACCAATATTTGCAAGAAGCGAAGGAAGCAATGAAACAAGGCGCAACATTAGAATTTAAGGAAGGAACAGATGGAATTTTAAAATTCAAAGGAAGGATTTGTGTGCCCAAAGATCAAGGACTTAGGAGATTGATTTTGGATGAAACTCATAGGAGTAAGTTGAGTATGCATCCCAGAGCCACAAAAATGTATCAAGACTTGAAACGACTGTATTGGTGGCAAGGGATGAAAAGAGACGTCACTGAGTATGTATCATCCTGCTTAGTCTGTCAGAAGGCTAAGGTTGAACATCAAAGACCTTTTGGAATGTTGCAACATTTGTCTATTCCTGAATGGAAATAGGATGATGTAGTAATGGACTTTGTGACTGGACTACCAAAGACTAGAAGGTGTCATGATTCTATTTGGGTAGTTATTGATCAGCTTACGAAGTCGGCTAATGAGCGCCGAACTCAGTCAAAATTATAACCGAAGTTATTACCTAAGCTTGCAGCATACTGAACAACACCAAATCGTCTCCACGAGGATTGTAAATGTAAATTAATCAAATTAAGTTTAAGTTGAAAAGAGAGTTTGACAGTTCAAGGTTGCACTTCACAAATTAAAGAAAGAAATAATAATTAAAAGAGCAGTCAATTCAGAAACCTATCCGAGATTAGGTGGATTCAATCATAGACCTTTCATCAAGCACTTGAAGCACAATTGAATGGTTAACTTGGATCTAACTGAGATCTCTGCATCAAATCCAAAATTCATACTATACAATCGTCTAGAATTCAATTAACAAGTGATAAATACAAATCTGCAATTGCACCATTCATGTGGATCTATGTTAATTTAAGTACCGAATTCAATTAACCTAGATACAAATCAGTAACCTAACCTCTTCAATTACGTGATTAGTTTAGATCAATCAGTTCTAAGTTTAATCACAAATCTCAATCTTAAATTATGTGATTAGTTTAGATCAATCAGTTCTAAGTTTCATCACAAATCTCAATCTTCAATCAAGATCAAATCAGATCAAACATAAATAGAATCACCATTCATGCATTCAAGATTAAGAAGAAGAAGAAGAAGAAGAAGAAGAAGAAGAAGAAGAAGAAGAAGAAGAAGAAAAGAGAAATTCAATTACAAATCAAATACAATACAAAACCAAAGTCTCAAGAATCTAAACCACAATCTCTTCAAGAGTCCCGAATTGACTGAAAGTAACTTAGTTCTCCATTACAATGAAGGAAACCATCAAAACATATAAGAAATATGAAAAACTATGAAAAATAAGAAGAAAAATTGAAGGAGGAAGGAGAGGAGGAGAAGCCAAGTCTCCAAACTAAGACTAACACCCTCCTTAAATATGAATGCAAAGCTCACTATATATAATATATTGTCATCCTACTAACAATCCACTAACAAGCTTCATTATCAGAGTGGTCCAACCACTATTGCCAATTATTCCTTCACCTACTTCATTATGTCCACCTACTCCATCATGAAAGCATGTCTCCCACCTTCTCCATCATGAAAGCATGTCTTCCACTGTCTCCATTATGTCCACTTACTCCATTATGTCCACCTACTTCATCATGAAAGTGGTTCAACCACTTTTGCTAATGATTCTTCCACCTAATTTCCACTTTTTTGCCTTCCTTTAGTCTGGATTCTGTCATAATTTCGAATTAAGCTCAATCTCATCAGATAGCCTTTGAAATAAGCTTTCCAAGGAGTACTCATATGCTTAATTTGGGCTTAAAATGAGTGAGATATGTCCAAAATAGTGAAGGTATGTCCAGAAATTCGTGACACACCGATGGTCCAACTTTAAGGTTGTTTTTGACCACTTAAATGTTTGAATCTTCCACTTTGACATTTACCAAAATTTGTAGATCTTTTCCTCATCTTTCTTAGCATATAAAGAACATCAAAATCAAAGATCTAAAACCTAAGTTATGGCTAAAATACTGAACTAATGTAAATATGCATTAAAATCCAAAAATTAATGATTAAATAAAGCCCAATTCAACCCAATGATTAAAATAGGTACTAAGATCACTTAATTACAACCTGAATATCATTAATAAGGTAATTACGTAGATAATTAATACATTAAAAATTGTAATTATCAACACCCCTACACTTGAACTTTTGCTTGTCCTCAAGCAAAAAATAGGAATCAATAGCAAGATCAAACTCAACATCTAGAAACATGAATTAAGGGGAATTTCAAAATTAAAAAGTTCAAATTCAACAATCAAATCCAATCAGTCAGGATCATTCAGCAATTTAAACAATAAGATGTTTTAGCCTATCTTACAACTATTCTCTTCACCAAACATATGAGATCACTCAACTTTCTATCTCTTAAGTGTTTAAGGACAAAGAGATCACTCAAATTTCTCATGAAAAATACAAAACCATAGGCTTGCCAATCAATCTTATCTTCACTTTCAAGTTCACATACATAGTAAGAATCAAAAGGACTTCATCTAAAACAGGGCCAAGGGTAACAATGAAAGGTAGGAAAAAAGGGGAACTATCAATACAAAGCAGATTCAGGTCGAAAAGATAAATCATGATGCTTAAGGATTTAAACAATTCTCAATTTCAACCCAATATTTTCATTATTCTTCACTAATAATTCTTTTCTCTTTTTTTTTTATTTTGCATTTTTTCCTGTAATTTTTTTTCTTTTTCTTTTTTTTAATCTTTTTTTTCAATTTTTTTTCAAATATATATATATATATATATATACCCTTGAAGATAAAATAATAATTTTCAAGATTTCTGATCAACACATCAGATACTCCAAAAAATTCAACCTGATTATTCAATTGGATATTCAAAGAAATCAAATTTAGACTCAAATGGGGCAATTAAGATGCTAAATTTGTCAATACAACTCTGAAAGTCAAGAAAGAATAAAGCCTAATTGCCTCAACCATATTCAAGCATGTATGTGAATCATTAAAGTTTCAACAAGGTATCAAAGCAAGTTCTAGCGCACATCAATCAAAAGAAAATTCACTCCTAAAGGAAATAGAATCAGTAAAGCTCAAAACTCACTTTCTAGTTAAGTTGATAAAGAAAACAGAAACAAGCAGACATGGCTCAAAGATGCTAAATTTCACTTTTCTCAATTGAACAAGATTGCTTTACACAAAATAATCTCATGATCAATAAATTCCCCTGTCAAACATATCTCTATTAGCTTAGAATAAATCAAGCAATTAACTTACAATTCCAGCTTAATTACCAGTATTACTCAAGTGTTCATAAAGTACAGTACCATTCCCCCACACTTAATATAAACATTGTCTTCAATGTGTAAGAGAGATAAATAAAGGGGGTAAAAAAAAGAGCAATACAACACAACCTGATGAGGAGTGATATAATGCCAAGCAGAAAATAAACGCAATAGTCAGTGCCGCATCAGACCTTGAAAAAAATCCCAACACATGAGTAGCATTTAAAACAAAAATAACAAAAACAACTAGAAGAAGAAAAATAAGGACGATTTTCCACAAAGTAAGAAGTTCATGATACACAAATCCATAAGAATGTGTCTCAAGAGTCAATAAGGTATAACCTACTGACTCCTTACTCATCCATTCAAAATGAAGTTGACTTTATCTTCTTAGTTTGCGAAAACCATCCCCAAAGATCTTGAAAGCAAATCTAGTTGGGTTGCCTCTCAATAAGCGCTTGTTTAACGTCGTTAGCTCGACGTTGGGACATTTCTTAGTGATCTTTATAATGTGGATAGTAAAATCCCATCACTTTCACTTCCACATTTTTCGGCTTTAGATGGTGTCCATTGGTCTTATTAAGTGAGGTTGGTGAAAAGACTCCACCAGGATCCCATTGGTTGAAATGTGATGACCAAGTTATGGTTGACACAACATGATAGCTTTCACTAGGGTCCCATTGGTTGAAGTGTAATGACTAAGTTAAGCTTGAAGCATGAGGGCTCCCATTGGGGTCCTATTGGTCTTTCTTAATTTCCTTGACTTCACTAATGGCATGCAACACGTGTAATTTAGCAATTCTGCTTTCATTGATTATATTGGACCATGGCCCAAAAACAAAATCTACTTCAGTAGTTACTGTCATCTGCTGTCTTTCCTCTTTCTTTGAAAATTCCTCAATGACCTTTAACTCCACCTCCCTATGTGTTTCAGATTCTGCAACTGCATTGTTGATAAACCCTTCAATATCATTAGATGCTGCATAAATAGAATCATCAGCTTTCAAATATACAGAAATCTCAGCACACATAACACATTTTATATCACTGTCACAATCAGTACATAAGTTGCAATTGATAGAATCATTAAAACCAATAAAATCAGGAAATTCAGCACACAACTCATCATGAGTTTCCTCAACTAAATCTGCAAGTAAATCAATATGACAATTAGAATGCAGGGAGTTAGGAATTGTTTGGGAAGAGAGTTGGTTTGACTCTTGACTTCTCAGTTCATTAACAATGGTTATCAACTGCTCAATTTGGGTTGTTAAATCTTGAATAGTGGCAGTGAAATTCTACTTGAACTCAATTTGGGTTTTCATCAAGTCCTCTAATGAAGGCTCAAGTTTTGTGGTTATTGGACTTGTTATCTGTTGGAACTAAATGTTGTTGGTGGCCATTTGGTTCATCAAATCCTTCCATGAAGGCTCAAGTTTTGTGGCTACTGGACTTGTTATTTGTTGGAATGACTACTCATATTGCAATGATTGCTGCTATTGTGATGCCGTATTGCCATATCCCAGATCCGGATAGTCTCTCTAGCCAAGGTTATATGTGTTGAAGAAGGGATTATAACTCTGTTGTTGCTGCTGGAACTGTGGTTCATCAGGAAAATAACCAGCTACTACAACAAATTGATCTAGAAAAACAGAACTACCATGTTGAAGTGTAGGGCATGCATATGTGGGGTGAGATGAACAAAAACAAATGTTACACACAGGTGTAGCTTTCTGCATAGGTAATTATTGTCTCACTACTATATGTCTTACCAAAGAAGTCAACTCCTTAAGTTTTGACTCCATTATGCATAGTCCATTGTATCCTTAAAATGCAATAGAATGCAAATAATGCAACAAAATGATAAGAAAAAGAAAAAGAAAGAGTTAGTATGATAACTTAAAAAGATCAGAACACACTTACGGATCCCCGGTAACAGTGCCAAAATTTTGACGAGCGCCTAACTCAGTCAAAATTGTAACCAAAGTTATTACCTAAGCTTGCCGCATAGTGAACAACACCAGATCGTCTCCACGAGGATTGTAAATGTAAATTAATCAGATTAAGTTTAAGTTAGAAAAAGGGAGTTTGACAGTTCAAGTTTGCACTTAACAAATTAAAGGAAGAAATAACAATTAAAAGAGCAGTCAATTTAGAAACCTATCCAAGATTGGGTGGATTCAATCATAGACTTTTCATCAAATATTTGAAGCACAATTGAATGGTTAACTTAGATCTAACCGAGATCTCTACATCAAATCTAGAATTCATACTAGACAATCGTCTAGAATTCAATTAACAAGTGATAAATACAAATATGCAATCGCACTATTCATGTGGATCTATGTTAATTTAAGTACTGAATTCAATTAACCTAGATATAAATCAGTAACCTAACCTCTTCAATTACGTGATTAGTTTTGATCAATCAGTTCTAAGTTTCATCACAAATCTCAATCTTAAATTATGTGATTAGTTTAGATCAATCAGTTCTAAGTTTCATCACAAATCTCAATCTTAAATCAAGATCAAATCAGATCAAACATAAACAAAATCACCATTCATGCATTCAAGGTCAAGAAGAAGAAGAAGAAGAAGAAGAAGAAAGAAGAAGAAGAAGAAGAAAAAAGAGAAATTTAATTACAAATCAAATCAAACACAATACAAAACCAAGGTCTCAAGAATCTAAACCACAGTCTTTTCAAGAGTCTTGAATTGACTGAAAGTAACTTGGCACTCCATTACAATGAAGGAAACCATCAAAACATACAAGAAATATGAAAAACTATGAAAAATAAGAAGAAAAACTGAGGGAGGAAGGAGAGGAGGAGAAGCCAAGTGTCCAAACTAAGACTAACACCCTCCTTAAATATGAATGCAAAGCTCACTATATATAATATATTGTCATCCTACTAACAATCCACTAACAAGCTTCATTATCAAAGTGGTCCAACCACTATTGCCAATTATTCCTTCACCTACTCCATTATGTCCACCTACTCCATCACGAAATCATGTCTCCTACCTACTCCATTATGTCCACCAACTCCATCATGAAAGCATGTTTCCCTCCTTCTCCATCATGAAAGCATGTCTCCCACCTTCTCCATTATGTCCACCTACTCCATTATGTCCACCTACTCCATCATGGAAGTGGTTCAACCACTTTTGCTAATGATTCTTCCACCTAATTTTTATTTTTCTGCCTTCTTTTTAGTCTGGATTTCTGTCATAATTTCGAATTAAGCTCAATCTCTTCTGATAGCATTTGAAATAAGTTTTCCAAGGAGTGCTCATATGCTTAATTTGGGCTTGAAATGAGTGAGATATGCCTAAAATAGTGAAGGTATGTTCAGAAATTTGTGACAGCACCGATGGTCCAACTTCAAGATTGTCTTTTACCACTTAAATGTCCAAATCTTCCAATTTGACATTTAACAAAATTTGTAGATCTTTTTCTCATCTTTCTTAGCATATAAAGAAAATCAAAATCAGAAAACTACAACTCAAGTTATGGCTAAAATACTGAACCAATGTAAATATGCATTAAAATATAAAAATTAATGATTAAATTGCTTTAAAGCCCAATTCAACCCAATGATTAAAATAGGTGCTAAGATCACTTAATTACAACCTAGACATCATTAATAAGGTAATTACGTAGATAATTAATACCTTAAAATTCGTAATTATCATCGGTGCACTTTTTGCCAATTAATATCAAATACTCAATGGAAAGATATACTCAGGTATACATTAATGAGATTATTAGGCTACATGGTGTACCTTCTAGTATTATTTCGGATCGACACCTGAAGTTCATATCCATATTTTGGCAAAGTTTGCAAGAGACGATAGGAATGAAACTTAAGTTCTACTTATCATCCACAAACGGATGGTCAGTCGAAAAGAACGATTCAGTCGTTAGAGGATTTATTGAAGGTGTGTGTTTTGAACAAATTGAAAGTTAGGATGAATTCTTACCACTGATAGAGTTCACCTACTACAACAGTTTTCATTCAAGTATAGGGATGACACCCTATGAGGCATTGTAACATCCCGAATTTTGTTTTTTCTGCATAAATATGAATTTTATAATTTTGAGAATTTTTTGAGAATTTTTGTGATTTTTTCTGATATTGTGATTATTTCGGGCTATTGTATGATCGGGTGGGCCCGTGAAAAAGTAAAAATTTTATGGGACAAAAAGCACATGTACTTTTAATACGGGACCGAGAGATTTTATTAAACTCGAAACCGGATACAGTTACTCAATTTTCTTATTCTGTGAAGTTATTACTCATTGTACAATAATTACTGGTTTGTGAGCAGTAATTTCTATTCTGTGAGTAATAAATGCTTGAAGCTTTAGCCATGTGCCTCCATGTGCTACTAGTTATTAGAAGTCAAAATTAGTGGCTTGACATGATTCTTAGCCAATAGCATCAAGTCAACAAAAATGGCTTGATTAATTAGTCTTTAAACTAGAAGGCAAATTCAAATTAGCTACTTATTCTTTCAAGCTTATCCTATCATTCTTTTTCTAGAAGCTCGTAGAAGCACTGACTCACCATGTTCTAGAATGGTGACTCACCCTATTCTAGAAGATAGTAATATGACTAACTAATTAGAATCATGATTGTTTATTAAAAAGTCAACAAAAGTGGCTAGTTTAATTAGTTTCTAAACTAGATGAATTAGTAAGTTAACTTAAGCTTAAATGGTCACAAAATGAAACAAATTTTGGTTAGAAAAAGGCAAGGAGTTCCACGGCCATGTAGGAGTTTCTAGGAGTTTCAAGAGCTTATAAATCATCAAGGTGACCAAAGCATGACCACTTGATGACTTTAACCATGTGCTTGATTTCTATCTTGATTGATCAAGCATTAACTACCTCACATGCAATGCCTTCCACAGCTAGAAACTTTAGTTATAGGAAATCCATTTCATTTCTATCATCTTTTATCACTTAAGTCATTCTCTTCATTTCTTTTCTTCTTAATTTAGTCAAAATATCCATTTCTCTCCATTTCATGAAGCATTCGACCATCACCCATAACACCAACCATCAAGCTTCTAAAATTTTACCTAATCTTATTTTCTAAGCCTACATATCATTCTAAGACTCTTTTATGTTGAAAATCTAAGCTAAGTTGTAATTAGATAGTTAATTATGTAACTACATAATCAAAGTAAGTTAGCTTGAAAACGTATACTGCGCCTGGATGGTGGATTCCCGTAATTAAATGAATTAATTACCTAAGCTAAGTGTAATTAGTAATTAAATGAAATAAAGCTTAGTGAGCTTTTCTATTGAGTCACACGGCCACCTTAGCAATTCTACCATGTTCTTGAATTTTCTAAAGGATGACTACATGATGACTTAGGCCATGTGAAACCATGTGAAGCCATGTGAAGTCATGTGAAGCCATGTGAGATCATGTAAAGCCATGTACAAATGTTTCTATCTTGCTAATCAAGTCTTGAACCATCTTTCCTATGCTATTACATGGCCAAGCAAGCTTTTGGGAGACAAATTATCACACTTCAAGTCTTATCATCTTTTTATCAATTAAATAAGGTAAGACAAGTCAACAATGGTGGCAAGTTTCAAGGAAGCTTACGGCAATGCATCAAGTTGGAGGATAACAAACCTATACTAAATGCACTTGGTCATTCTTCTAGCAAAGATTCAAGAATCTACATTAAATTCACTTAGTCAATTTTGGTGGCTATGCACATGTAACCTATGGTCATGCAATGAATTTCTACACTTAATCTTTCCTATCAACTTTTCTTTCATTCTTATCAAAGCAATAAAAGCTACACACAAAATATTATCTTTCTCTCCATCATACTTCCACGGCCAAGCATTTTGGAGGGTTCAAAATATTAGCTCTTCACTTGATAAATTTTATATCTCATCATTTCTATCCAAGAAAAACCAAGAGCTATTCTCTTCCAAAAAGTCAAAAACTCTTTCTTTTTCTCTTCTCTAAGGCTACGGCCAACCTCTCCAAAATCACCATCCCATCTCTTAAATTTCATATAACCTTGTTTCCTCAATCTTTATGTCATTCTAAACAACTTTCATGTTGAACACTTAGCCAAAATCATCCATCTTCAACCTTGATCTTTAAGTTCAAAGATCAAGAGCTTTTAGGTGAAGATTTGTATTCTTCATCATTCTTTTCTTTGGTAAGTTTCTAAGACCATGTTTGATCTATGGTCATCATAATCAAGCCTGAAATACTAACTTTTATGTGTTTGTTTTGATTCTAAGATCTACTTGGTGGTGAAAAAGTGACACAAAGAGATTTCTACAAGAAGCTAGGAAGCATCAATCAAGGTAAGAGGGAGATTAACCTCATCGGCCATATAGGGTGGTGAGGGAATGGATTTATTAGTGTTTGTGAGTGGAAAATCCATGTGAGGATTTATTCACTCGAATTGTGTGGTTATTGGTTGATGTATGTTTGATTATATATAATTATATGATGTTGATTTTATGCATGAACTTGCCATGGTTGCTTCTTGATTTTAAGTGATTCTACTACTTTGATATTTAAGTATGATTTATGATTTTTATGTGATATGGTATGAGTAAGATGGTATGAGTTTGATTAGAGTGTTATTGCAGGCATGATTTATATGTGAGATGGTATGAGTGAGATGGTATGAGTGCGATAGAGTGTTATTGGAGGCATGATTTATATGTGAGATGGTATGAGTGAGAGGGTATGATTTTGATTCGATTGTTATTGGAGGCTAAATATGTTTAAGTATGATCTAAAGCATGAATATATGAAAGTGGAAAATCATATGAGATAGTGGCATATGATAAGAATCAAGTGGAAAGGAAAACTATGTTGTTTTCTAAGAACTAAGAGGTACATGGTTTCCATGAGGATTTTGGAGCAAAGCATTTGAAATATTTTACTAAGTGTGGATTTTAGATGATGACGTAACAAGTAATTGGATTAAAGATTTTTACAAAGAAGAATGAGATAGGAAATGAAGAAATATTTAGTTATGGAATATAAATTGATTTTCAACCAACATGTTAAGAATTGGTATTTGAGATCAAAAATATTTTCTTAAGAGTAGTTTTGAAGGATTAATTAATTAACGAAAACTCAATTTAGTGAATTTTGGGATGAAAAAGAAAGTAAACTAATTTTTAGAATTAAAATTACTGTAATATTTCAAGTTATTCAAAGAAATACGAATTTTGTAAAGAAAATATTAGAAGATATTATTTAGAGAAGTTTTAGCAAGGAAATGATTTTAAGGATGGTTTGGAACTTAAAGTATTTTATTTAAAGTGTTGAACAAATGTTTTTGAGATATCTTAAATTAATTTAAATAAGTTATGTTTTTATGGAAAATGTTTGAAAATATTTATTAAAGGAGGTTTAGTGAGAAAATGTGGGAAGTATTATTTAATGATGATTTATTCAGAAAATGTGAGAAAAGTTTTACTTTAAGCTTAAAATAGGATTAAACTATTTTACGTGATTAAAAAAAATACGCAGAAAAACTTTTACGTGATTTAAAAACAGTGATTTTAGCTACGCGATTTGAGAGGAATAGCAAGTTGTGCTATAGAACCGATGTATTGTATCTAAGTAGATGTGGTATTGCATTGTGCTTGTGGGACTGAGGTTCTGGACTCGTGTGGATCTTTGGTATTATGTAATTGTATGGACGGTTGATTTAATATCATTGGGAACAGTTCAATGGTGGTTTGGTTTCATTGAATATGCATTTGAGCATTGTACAGTTGATGGATGTTGTGGCATTTTATGCTTAAAGAGTTTGGTTTCATTGAATATGCATTTGAGCATTGTACAATTGATGGTTGTTGTGGCGTTTTATGCCCAAAGAGTTTGATTTCATTGAACATGCATATGAGCATTGTACAGTTGATGATTATTGGGGCGTTTTATGCCTAAAGAGTGGACGGGAACTTACACGATAGTGGGATCTTCACAGATCCTAGGGGGAGCTCAGGGCGCGGTATTCACTTCGTGATACGCTTGGTATCACAAGTGCTGCTTGAGCATCTCATTTATATATATATATATATATATATATATATATATATATATATATATATATATATATATATATATATATACCATCCCATCTCGATAAAAACCGTTTTCCTCAACTTTATGCATTCTAAACAACTTTCATGTTGACGACACTATTGCTTTTTCATGATCCATAGATCAAGAGCTTTTTAGGGGGACAGATCTATTGGAGCGTTCATTCTTTTCTTTGAGTATAGTTCCATGGAATAGTAGGAACTAGTTACATTATGGAAAAATGAGGTTACATTGTGGAAAAGGATGATCATCATACACATCATGCATATGCATAATCAGAATTACATCTGCCATATGTGACGTAATATTATTGTGGTGTTATCATTATGCCTGATATTGTGATACAAGTTTATTGGATTATGTACTTATTAAATATGTTATTGTTATATTGTATGTTGAACCATGTTGGAATGTTTGTCGTTCTCTTGCTGCTATATTAGTATGCGATGTAGGGGATCTCACCTCTTTGTTGTATTATTTTGTTTGTTTCTATTTTATGCGTATGTTGGCGAAGACTGCGATGGCGGCAAGGAGAAATCAACTTTCTTGAAGGCGTTGCTGCTTGGTGTGTTCATTGGGACTCTGAGATATCTTTTGCTCGAATTTCTAATCGTTGAGACATTCTTGGCTAGGGAATTTGTTTGTGAGAAGGACCTTTGTTTTTAGAGATTGTAAACTTAGGCCAGGTCGAGTTTTTATATGGTCTATGTAATGAAGATATTATGAATCCATGTTATGTATGACAAAATATATTTTTATTAAGATTCTATGATATGTATAAGGGATATAATGTTGTTCTATTTTTATATTATGTTGTTCTAATTCAGTAAAGTTTATGTTATCCGTGAAAAAAAAATTTTGAAACCCGTATTTTAAGTAATATTTACTATGTTATAACTTGGGTAAAATAAGATAAAGGAGTTGGTCTGAAATGTGATACCCTAAGATGGGTGTTACAGGCACTGTATGGAAGACGATGCCGGATACCATTATGTTGGTATCAGGATGGAGAATTTTTTCGTTTTTGGACCTGAGCTTGTGCAACAATTGACAGACAAAGTTAAGATGATTTAGGAGAAAATGCGAATCACTCAGAGTCGGCAGAAAAGCTATGCAGACAAGAGAAGAAGGCCCCTTGAGTTTGAAGAGGGGGAGTATGTATTTTTGAGAGTTACACCCACGATTAGAGTCGGATGGGTTATCAAGTCAAGAAAGCTCAGTCCAAAGTTTATCGGGCCTTATCAGATTCTTCATTGGATAGGTCCGGTAGCCTACCAGATAGCGTTACCACCTTTTCTGTCAAATCTCCACAATGTTTTTCATGTGTCGCAATTGCGGAAGTATATTCCTGATCTCATTCATGTCATAGAATGAGATATTGTACAATTGAAATAAAATTTAACCTATGAAACATTTCCTATCAAGATCAAGGATCGGAGGATAAAGCAACTTAGAGATAAAGAGATTTCATTGGTTAAAGTAGTTTAGAGTGATGTAAGTGGAGAAGCAACATAGGAGTTAGAGGACAAAATAAAATAACAATATCCGTATTTGTTTTAATATATGTTTAAGTTTCGAAGACGAAACTTCTTTTTAGAGGGGGAGAGTTGTAACATCGTTAAAATTCATCTTTTATTTATTTCAGTTAATGTTTAATTATTTTTACTGATTTTTTTGACTTTTATTGAGTTTTATAATTTTTATGATTTTTTAGAATTTTTGTGGAATTCTGATATTTTTTACTATTTGTGGGCTCAGTTCCATGGAATAGTAAAACAAAAAAATTTTGGAGTTAGAAAATTTTAGACTGTTAATGCAAGGCCAGGGAATCTTACAAAACCTAAAACCAGAAACAGTTTTTGAAATTTTCTTTTACTATATATTTTTCTATTTTGGACAATAAAAATACAGTAGTTATTGTCTATTAGTTAATATCTACTGAAAAATATCTTAGGAAAACTTCAAGACTAAGCAAGGTTCTAGTTAACTAAAATGGTTATGACAACTTTATTAGGAACCAATAGAAAGCCTAGTCAATATAAATGGTTATGACAGCTTTTTGTTATAAGCCAATAAGGAGCCTAGTCAATAAAAATGGGTATGACACCTTTAGCAAGAACTAATAGGAATGGAGAGCTTCCTTGTGAAGCTTACTTGGAGTCAATTTTTGGTAGCTTTCTCCATGTAGCTCTACGGCCATGCAAGGCTAAAAGGAGATAAATTCATTCACTTAATGTATTTGGTCATCTTTTTATCACACATTCAATAAAGCTACACCAAAAAGCTATCACCTTTTTCCTCCTTGAGTCTCACGGCTATTAAGCCTCTAAAATAGCTAAAGTTGATTTTATTATCACATTTCTAAGCTTTCATCTTTCTATTCAAAGAACCAACACAAAAACTCTTTCCATTTTCTCTCCAACATACCTCATGGCCAACACCCCCACATCCTACCTTCACTCTTCAACAATTCTAACCAACCTTATTTCTAGCATCTCTACATAATCCTAAGGCACTTTGTAGTTGAAGCCTTGATCAAAATCATTCATCTTCAAGGTGGTCTTTCAAAACTCAAGTTCTAAGGTTTAAAGGTTAAGTTTATGAAAACTTTACTATTTGTTTCATCTTCATGCTCTAGGCCATATTTTGATCCATGGTCTTCTTATTCAAGCTTTAGATGTTAATATATTTGTGTTTATTTTTGTTTTTAAGAATGTCTTGGTGGTGAAGGACTAGTTCAAGAAGAAAAGCAATGAGCTTTGGAAGCATCACCAAAAGGTAAGAGGGAGATTAACCTCATCAACTATGTGTTGGTGGTGAGTAGTGGATTTGTGTGTGGAGAAAAATTCATAAGAATTTGTTCACTTATTTGTTTAAGGCTTTCCATATTTATGATTGTTTGGTGATTGATATGCTTGTTGCTTTGATAATATGCTTAAGTATGTATTTATGATGCATGATGATTTGTGTATGTAATAAGATGTGATTTTCATGACAAAGGAAAGTATGTTGGTTCCAAAGAACCATGGAGGCACATGACCTCAAAATCATTTTTGGGAGCAAAAGATTCTAAGTTATTTTACTAATCATGGATTAGATGATTTAGAAATCAAGAAAATTTGGATTAAAAGTTTTTAAAATTTAAAATGAAATAGGAAGTGATTAAATGATTGATTTTTGAAGAACAAAATGATTTGTGACCAATATGCCAAGAATTAGTAGATTAGAACAAAAAATATTTCTAAATATAATATTAAATGGATTAAAATAACAAAGGATTTAAAGTAAGAGATTTTGAGATATAAAAGTAAGAAAAGCTTATTTTTGGAATTAATTAAATTAGTGGATATAGTTTATAAATGAGAAATAAATTAGTGACTTGAAGTTTACTAACGTATAGCTCACCAGCTGGGTTTTGAAGTACGTTAGGAAATTTTAAGATAGAACAGTTAATTTAAATCAATGAATTTTTTTTTTGTGGGAAATAGTAGAAAATTTACGAAAAGAATTTCTTAAGTGAGAAAACGTGAAAAATGAAGTTAGAAATTGTATTAATTTTTGGAAAGTCCAAAATGATGTTTAAAATATTGAGAAATATTTTACACAGTTGAAAAATGAAGAAAAATATGTTACACGACTTAAAAATGTGATTTTTAAGCTACGCAATTTCAAAAACGTTGAAAAATCGCTATGTGATTTGGAAAACATTTAAATATTTTTACGCGATTGAGAAAATGTCAAAAAATGGTTACGCGATTTGAAAACATAACAAAAGTATTACGCGATTGTGAAAATACGATAAAAGTATTGCGTAAATGAGAAATATAGTAAAGTTGCTGTAAGGCTGATGTACTGGACCCAGATGTATCAGTGATATTATGTAATTGTACGGACGATTATATAATATCATTGATCTTATGATATTAGACAATTGTATGAGCAGTTGTTCTAATCTAATTTGTGAACAATCTAATGATGAAATTGAGTTATGCATTGAGTTATCATGCATTGAACAGTATATAGCTGGTGGCTATTATGACTTTTGTTGCCTAGGAGTGAATGAGAATCGAATAGTGAGATCTATGATGGATCTTAGGGGACCGTAAGCCGCGGTGATTCATAGTGATAATTGTTTACCTTATACACCTCTAGCCATGATGAACTGTTGCAACGCATTACGAGCCCGACAACACTATCTCTTTTCGCGCTTGGTGTAGACTATCATTGAGGCTGGTAGATCTTCTGAGCCATTCATCTTTGAAATTGTGATTAGCTCCATGGAGTAGGAATTGGTTCAATATGCATACACAGGGTCAATACATATATTGTTGTGGCATGATCAATGTTCATACATTGTGACATAATCATTTCATATATATTGATGATATTTGTTATAATAAAATTGTTTTTGTTTATTTTACTGTGGTATATGTTTACTAGAATTGTTTATGATTTGATAACATGAATATAATTGTGGTATCTGTATGTATGAAATGACTTTATTATTCGTATCATTCTTTGCTACCATACTGGTATTGATGTAGGGAATCTCACTTCTTTGCTGTACTGTTCTATTGTATTTGTATTGTTAAAATTTGTATAGTAGACGAAGCGAACTTCTTAGACTTGACTGGAGGCAATATTCTGAGTTCGGTGATGGCATCGAGGAGTGATCTTCCCAGTTTTGACAATGTGCAGTTTTGCGAAGGAGCAGATATCTGGCACGTCGACATGGATGCAGAACGAAATAAGTACGTTGAGTCTTCTCATTAGTGTTATTACCGTACTATTAAGTAGGACTCGTAATGAGGTTTGTTACTGTTTCTTTTGAGTCTGTAAGTTTTATGTTTACTGAATATTTGTTAAATATTATGTGTTGTCTGTTATGTGAGTCTGAATCAATTTAATATGTTTTTTAATATTACCTACAACTTTGGTAAATTTATATTTTCAACAGGAAAGAAGTTTTAACTTGTATTTTAAATAATCAAATCTTTTATAATTTAATTCAGTCTTCTTTTGTTAAGTCAAAAAATGTGGCACCCGAAGGAGTGTGTTACACAACTTACACCTAGTGTCATAGGACTTAGTGTCTTCATAGGACTCAATGTATATACTTAATACATTCATGTATCATTCATTTTATACTATGTATATAAATATCAGTTTATAGGTGTGTGAGACACACAATTTTCCTCATATCATCTCTATATTATATACTTATAATTCCATATAATCTTAACCCTATAAATAAAGGGTATAAGACATTTGAGTAATATATATATATATATAGTGTAAGTCTTAAAGCTTACACTCAATCTCTTATTATTAAATTTATTTTAATTTAACGGTTTTAAATCACCTAATTAAATGATAAGAGAGAATAATAAATATAAACATTAAATAATGAGAAAGAATAATAAAATATGATATAATAATAAAGAAAGAAATTTCAGTTATCAAGTCTACTTATTAATTTAAAAAATAATTTTTATTAAAATTATGTAAAAGTTGCACCATAATATCACATAAAAAAAATTTTCCAAACATACTTATATTACCACATTAGATACAAACATTGAAAAATTATTTATATTATTATAATTGCTTATCACATAGGAAAAAAATAGAAATAAATAATTTTAGAACATAATTAAATTATTATAATTGTATAATAAAATTATTTATACTTTATTGGTGTCAAATAATTATATAATGTTTACTTTTTATTCATTTATAATATCTATAACGTCTAACTTTTTAAATATTTGTATAAAAAAATATTTTTAATAAATTTATATGCTAAATTTTAGAGGTTATTAATTATTTTTTCATGATAAACACGTATAAACACGTTAAAAATTATAATAATATAAAAAATTGAATAATTAAAAATAATATTAATATTATGGTTATAATATACTTATACGTGTTTATATGTGTTTTCAGAGTTTATAATAATTTAAAAAATTAATATTGAATAATATAAACAATTTTTCAGAGTTTATGTTATACTTATATTATGGTGCAACTTTCACATATTTTTAATAATTTTTTTATAAATTAATTATTATACTTGATAACTAATTTTTTTCTTTATTAGTATATCACATTCCATTATTTTCTTTTCTTATTTAATATCAGTGTTTATTATTCTCTCTCATTATTTAATTAGATAATTTAGTATCGTTAGATTAAAATAAATTTAATGGTATAAGAGAGAATAATGAAATGTGATATACTAATAAAGAAAGAAATTTTAGTTATCAAGTCTACTTATTAATTTAAAAAATATTTTTTATTAAAAATATATGAAAATTGCACCATAATATCACATGAAAAAAAAAACAATCTTTTCAAACATGCTTATATTACCACATTAGATACAAACTCTGAAAAATTGTTTATATTATTACAATTGCTTATCAAATAGTAAAAAAAAACATTGAGATAAATAATTTTAGAACATATAAAAAATTTATTTTTAATGAATTTATATGCTAAGTTTTAAAGGTCATTAATTAATTTTTCATAATAAACACATATAGAGGGAATATAATATTCGTATATGTTATTATATATTAATTTTATATACTATTATTATTATGATTGAAATTCATGTGATATTTATATATCTAATTGATATTTCTGATAATAAATACGCATACATAGAGAATCTAAACTTTTTTAATAGTTAAAATATATAAAAGAAACAAAAATATTATAAATTATTTTCAACATTATATATTTTTTTAAATCTATAAATAGACTTAGTGACTAAAATTTATTTCTTCATTAAAATAATTTAATTAGAAAAGTAGAAATCACATTAATATTTCTTTTGGGTGCTCATCCACTTTTTCGATGTCTGTGTTAATTAAATATGCTCTTTCTATAATATAATGCTTATTTTTTTTTTTTCGATTTTATACTTACAAATTTCATAAACCTTCAGGTGAGATATATATACGCCGTTTGTATAAAACTCTGTAGTCTTGATGAAACTTTGGGAAAAATCTTCTTTAAAAATGATCTTATTTATAAAATAAATAAATAAGAATATACATATTTTAAAAATATTTAATAGATTAAAATCATTATATGTTTTAAATTTAATTAAACTTATAAGTCTTATTTATATATACATAAATACACCTTTATTTATTTTTGAGAAAAGCTAATAAGCCTTTTTTCAAACTTTTGCTTATGAGTTCTTCATCCATGCACATGCTGGATAATAGTTCTTTCTTACCTCTCGGTCTGTTTCGTAAAGTCATCCAAAGTTCATGAGTGGCGTTTAGTATCTCCCACTTATTTTTTTGGTGAATAATTTGACATTTCATTTTAGTTTCATAGCATAGGCAAGTTTATTTATCTAAAATTATTTATCTCCATGTTTTTTTTATAAGCAATTGTAATAAGTATGTTTAAAAAAATTATTTTTTTATGTGATATTATGATTTAACTTTCATATATTTTTAATAAAAATTATTTTTTAAATTAATAAGTAAGCTTGATAATTAAATTTTTTTTTTATTAGTATATCATATTTTTTATTATTTTATTTAATTTCAATGTTTATTATTCTTTTTTATTATTTAATTAAATGACTTAGAATCATTAGATTAAAATAAGTTTAATAGTATGAGATTGAGTATATATGGATCTCTTTTCGTGTGTAAAGCGTGTGTATATATATATATATATATATATATATATTATTATATATATATATTTTAATATTATATATTTATTCTATATTTCTTTATTCTATTTTCTATATATAAAAGATGTTGCAAAAATATCGTAGGAGCCAACGTATTGCAGGAATCATTAACCATTGTCTACGAAATACAGACACGACATAAATACGTGACACGACACGAATATGAATAAGGAGATACATCAATTTTAAAAATTATAGAATCTGACACAAATATATATATATATATATATAATTTCAAAATTTAAGAAAAATATTCATAATTCATTAATATCATTTCTATAAGCTTGACGATTTATAATATTTTAATATATATCATATATACCAATATTTACTACTTAGTAAGTTCTATAAAAATATAAAACATAATTTTTATTGACATAATCTAAAAAATTTTCTAAACTAACTTCTCTTAATAACTAATCATGCATAAAGATATGCGTAAAAAAATAACTAGAGAGAATATTGGTATGAGACAACCTTTGGTGACAACGAAGTGGATGACTTAGTACGAACAAAGATAGAAGGAGCAGATGAAAATAGTGCTGTAAGAAAAGATAAAACTTAAAAGTCTAATAGTGACATGTGAAAAGATAAAACTTAAAATACTAGTATGTGAAAATAATAGCTTGGGACGTCAGTCATGTTAACTTGGGACGTCAGTCATGTTAGCTTGAGTGAGTTACATGCTTACTAATTGAACGTTAATCATAGAAATTAAGTTTTTTTAAAAAAAAATTTATTAATGAATCGTATTCAAGCGTGTCCAAGAAATGTTTAAATGTGTTCGAAAAATATTCGAGCGTGTCCAAAACGTATCTAAACTGAAAAAATAGTTTTTTTTAATTAAACATATTTAGACACATATAATATGTGTATCGTATAAATATCTCTATATATCTAATATAGATACATGTGTCTGATATACAAACACACCTTATAATTGACGTGTCCGTCCTTCGTAGAACATTGCAAAAGAGAAACCCATATAGCTAACCACCCTGTAACCCTTTGAGCCTCTGAAAAAAAGAAGCTAACCTCTTTCTCCCTCATCCTCTTCTCCCCCCATATTGTTCGGTCTGTCTTACTTTGTTACCCTCCATTTGTGCCACTTTCTTTCTGGGTTTCCTTCTTTGCTTCTCCTATTCGTTCTCTCTCTCTCCACCCTTTGTTTGTTGTTAGCTCTAACCCGCCTCTTTATCAGCCCAACATCTCCTAGAGCCTATCTTCTTCTCTGGTCCCACTCTGATAGATTAAGGTATGGTCCTTCATGCCCTTCATTTGATTTCTCTCCCCTAGGCAAATACAATGAGGGTAACATTATTGTTGTTGTTATTATGGGGAATATTTCTCATAATATTCAAACATTGAAGTAAACTGTGAGAATGTTTTCTGGTTCTTATACTTGAGAATGTGCAATGTTGATAAAATGGTTTCTGGGTTTGATGACAATCCGATCTTTTTATTATTATTAGTATTTCCAATTTTTTCTACATTGGAGGTGTAAGCACCGGGTAAGGGAGGGGAAAAAGTGGTTTGGGAAGATTGAATCCTTGACATCAACATCACACCAAAATCTTAAAGAAGTCCTAAAAACTTGAGCCGGTGCCATTTGAGCTACAAGCTCATTACGGGACAATATTGTCATTCTTCTTGTGGGTTATATTGATTTATTCCAACAATGACAATGTCCCTTAACGCTCCTTCTCTTGCATTGCTTCTGAAATGTGTAGTGTAAGATGATGTTCCAGATGTTTTTCCCAACATTCACTGAAATGGATATTTACAAATGTGGGTTCAGGGAGTTAAAATTATCTTATCTTATGCATGGATTGTGGTGTTGCTTCACCAAATATTTGAAGATTTGATCGTTTATTCTCTGCCATTGTCTCCATTCTGTGGAATCCTCTCTGCTCAGCCCTTGCAATTGACAAGTCTTTTTGCGTATCAATTTGTAAAACTATAATTTCGTGGAATTATGCTAAAACTTTTTGTTCAATGAATGACTGGTAGAATTCTATATATGCTTTTGGTTTTTGCTGTCTGAGACATCAAAATCCTTATTTTTTGAGACAGAAAAATCTGACTAGTGCTCAAGAGGCCAGTAATTTTATCAAACTGTGCTTTCTGCTCTTCCTTCTCTGAAGATTTCTAAATGCAAATTAAAATGATTGGAATTTAGTTCCATTTGTGCATCAGTTTCCTTCCTCTTTCCATAAAGGACCGAGAATGCTAAGAGTCTATGAAGATCTTCTTAAGCCTTTGTAGGCGAAGAATTGACGACTGATCCTAGTGTCCCCACCATATAATATAACACTATGCATAGCTCACAAGCCTCATGCATTTCTCCTACTTTTTCTTCTTTCTTTTTAACTTTTTACCTGTTTCACTAGGTACATGAACTCCATAAATTTTGTTGATTAAGATCTTGATTGTTTGAAGATAGATTTATAACAATTTATTAAATGGGTAAAACCTTATCTTGCACATTTGCTGGTTTTGGATAGTTCCTTGGAAGTTTCTATTGAGATTTATCAACTTCGAGCATGAAGATATAAAGCATCTTTTCTGATCAGTTAGTTTCAGTGGTCGTAACTCAGAACCCGCTATAAGAAATCATACTGTGCAGAGAAGATGATGCTTGAAGGATCAGTTAGCATTAATGGGCGGGAGTTGAAGACCATGCTTTCTTTCAAATCCCCTACAGCAGATATGGAAAATGACTTATTTGGTATACCAGTAAGCACAAAGAATAAAGACACTTATGATCATTTGTCAAGATCATATAGTAACTTGTCCGAGAAGAACTTCTATTCACCATTGCCAGAGCCACCGTATCAAAGAGACCAAGCTGCACTGAAGTTGCAGAAAGTTTACAAAAGTTTCCGAACAAGGAGGCAACTTGCAGATTGTGCAGTTCTTGCAGAGCAGAGATGGTTAGTTTCAATATATGCACTTGGGTAAACAAAAAGTTGGAATTTATATAAAAATTTATCCATTTTATTTGTTTAGTCATCTGCCAATTAAAACCAACTAATCATCTTTGGTATGGAAGTGTATATTTTCATATTTAAGAGTCTTTACTTAGAATGATCTCATAAAAAAACTGTCAAATTAATGGTAAAAGAGAAGGGAACTAAGAAGGCTTTCATATAAAACTGTGGGATCTCTATCAAAACATCAAGGTGTTCATAATCTTATGTTACTAAATTTAAATTGATATAAAACATAGGTGGAAAGCTTTAGATTTTGCTGAACTAAAGCGCAGTTCTATATCATTTTTTGACATTGAGAAACCAGAGACTGCCCTTTCACGTTGGTCAAGGGCGAGAAAGAGAGCTGCCAAGGTAAGTTCTCGTAACACTTGTATTATAATATGTTGTGGTTTTTAAAGTTGAAAGACTAGTAATTTGCTTTCTACTTTTTCTGTATTTAATAGGTTGGAAAGGGTCTATCCAAGGATAGGAAGGCTCGTAAACTTGCTTTGCAGCACTGGCTAGAGGCTGTAAGTCTCATAGCTAAAGTGATGTGGTTTAAATTAAACTGCTAGTTTCTTTAACTGGTTGTCAATTTTAACAGATTGACCCTCGGCATCGCTATGGCCATAATCTTCAATTTTATTATGTCAAATGGCTCCACTGTGACAGCAATCAACCTTTCTTCTATTGGTAAGATTAAAAGCAGAATAAAATATTTGGTTTTTTTTGACAAGTAACTTTCAATTAAACTGATGAATATTTATCAATCTACAAGTGTAGGCTTGATATTGGGGAAGGCAAGGAAGTCAGTTCTGAGAGATGTCCTAGATCAAAGCTTCAGCAGCAATGCATCAAGTATCTGGGTCCAGTGAGTTTTCTTGTTCCCTTTAATATCACCTTTTTTATTGTCCAGGTAGATCTATCACATCTTACAGAGGGGGAAGAGGGATGGTTGGTTGAACACTAATTTATTGGATAGCTTAACTGTCAAGCAACATATTGAAGTAATTTTAAAAGTTGTTTTCTTTGCAGGTGGAAAGAAAGGCTTATGAAGTAGTTATTGAGAATGGGAGGCTCTTCCACAAGCAGAGTGGGAAACCTGTTCAAACAACCGGAGATGCTAAGTGGATTTTTGTACTTAGCACTTCCAAGACATTTTATGTTGGGCAGAAGAACAAGGGCACATTTCAACATTCAAGCTTCCTGGCAGGTGGAGCCACATTGTCTGCTGGTAGATTAGTGGCGGAGGATGGTGTTCTTAAGGTATGAAAGGAAATAGACCAAGATTTCCATAATAGATTAATAGATTGTATTCCTTTGCTTTCTATTTGCCTGTGTTTGGCTTTGGCATACTGACAGTAGTCTTCTTAAACTCCAAAGGCAGTTTGGCCTCACAGTGGGCATTATCTCCCAACCGAAGAAAATTTCCAGGAACTAATGTCATTCCTTAAGGAGAATAATGTGGATCTTACAGATGTTAAGGTAAAAGATGACTTTGCTGCAGTATAAGATAGCATCTGTCAATCTAATGCAGAATTTCATTCATCATTTACATGGCAGGAGACAATTAAACAGCTAGATTAACATAAATCCAGTCTCATTATTATTATTGTTATTATTATTATTATTATATGCTAATTGTCATTTTCATTATATCCAGAAAAGCCCAAGGGAAGATGAAGAAGAAGAAGCCAAAATGAATGAGGATCTTCTCTTCAGAGGCAATTCTTCAGAGGCCAAGTTACCTCCTAATGTTGAAACCAAAAGCAGCACATTAGCCCAACAGCTACCTGACTTGAGAAATGAGGATTCTAATAATGCTGAGTCAAACTCTCATCCACCCTTGTCAAGATTGTCCAGAGGACTAGGATCAAAAATAGCCAGACTTGAAATACCAAAAAGAGACAATGTGTTGGACATTTTTGGACAGCAAGCACATCCTCCGAGTTGCCAATTTTATTCTCCAGATTTAATATCAGAAAGTGGTTATGAGACAGCAGAAGAATCATTTATTGATGAGGAGGATTTCATGGTTTCCAAATCGAACTTGTTTGTTGAAGATCAAGATGAAGAAGATGAAAATCCTATTCCAAAAGAAAAAATAATTAAGAGGATAGATTCACACAAAGGAATGAAGTCATATCAATTGGCCTATCACTTAACTACCAGATGGACAACAGGTGCTGGTCCTCGAATCGGTTGTATGAGAGACTACCCTCCAGAGCTTCAGTTTAAAATTCTAGAGCAGCAACATTTGTCTCCAAGGACAAGAACAGCTGCTCCTTCACCCCGAATCCCACCATTGTCTCGCTTCAGCCCACATGTTGCTTTTCCAATTCCTTCAACTAATTCTCAGACCCTTCATAAAGTGGTAGCCCCTGAAGCAGCTAGTCTATGAATTGACAATACATAGGATGAATATCACCAAAAAAAAAAACATAGGATGAAGTGCCAATTAAGGGATGTTACTTCTGTTGGGGTCCTTGGGGTAGAGAAAACGAAGTAGGAATTCTTTGCAATACTTTTGATGCCATCCTTAAACCCATATAGTTTTTGTAGGTCCTGTGGTGAATGAGGAACAGAAGAATTGCATGTTCTAGTTCCAAATGAGTAGAGAATCTGATTAAATTCTTTCTTCCAATCTAGATTAAAACAATAGCAACTTGCAAATCATTAATGATATATAGTATAGTTATGCAGCAACTCTCTGTGGGGATTGCTGACTACTTTTTGTGCCATCCTTGAAATTACGTACTCTATTCATCTCATATGATAGTATGTGGGAAATAGACAAGATGAAATAGGTGGCGGTAGACTAAATTAATGAGTAAACTTTCACTTAGTCTCTGAAATTATACGTACTGGTCACATTCGTCTTTGATTTTAAAAAATTGACAACTTAATTCTTGAAACCTCAAAACGTCGGTCACGTTAGTCTCCACGTCAGTTAAACTTGACAGAGATGTACACGTGGCACGTTAAGTGCCAACTTGGGCGCTGATGTGGCTTCTTAGTCCAAAACGACATAGTTTTAGAGTAAACATTCACTTTAGTCCCTTAAGTTTCACGCACCAGTCTCATTAGTCCTTAAATTTAAAAAAAAATGATAACTTAATCCTTGAAATCTCAAAATGTCAGTCATGTTAGTCCTCGTGTCTTTTGCCATTAGTTAAACTTGACAGACATGCATTGCGACACGTTAAGTGCCAAGTGGGACCTAACAAATTTTGTTCTCCTGATGTATGTCATGTGTTGATCTAACTTTGAAATAATTGTTCACCATTTTTCACTTTCCCACTGCTAGGTTCACCTGAAATAATTTGTTTGGTGTGTTTCAAGAATGTTATTTCTACTCTCTTATTCTGTCTCAATTTCTTATGATCAACTTCACGGGTTTTGATTGGACAAAGGAAAGAAGGGCTCTATGACAATTCACTATGTATGATTTTCTTTGGTTTATTTGGCTTGAGAAAATACTTGTATTTTTTAAGAAGTTTTTTCTCAGCCAACAACTCTGCTTTGAGACAATTTCTTTGGTGCCTATCGCATATCTCTTTAAGGGGGAGTCATAGCAGATATACAAATGGATTGGAGACCTTTGTTATTTTAACATGTTTGTCTATCTTTTCTATGTTTCTCTTTTGTGCCTCCTCTTTGGAGGATTTCTTATCCTCCTTTTCCGTTGTATTTATTTTCTTCTTTATGTTTAATATTGCTTTATAAAAAAATAGAATTAAATTTATTAACACAATTGATATGTGACTAAAATGACTACAACTTCCCTTTTCTTTGTTAACTATGCCAATCATATGATATTTAACTTTAATATATCCTAGTTGGAAAAAATTGGTCCTCAAAATTTATAGTGAGTAAGGAATAATATTATGGAATGACCACATATGATAGCACAAAATCAGAGTTTGCAATAATTCTTGATTTGATTTACGAAAAAAGAAAAAAAAAGTTTGTGAAATGAAGATGTGCTTTCTATTTAAATATATATGAAGGTGACAAATTTATTAGATGAAGCATCTTGAAGGAAAATTCAGTTATTTGAATGATCAATCTTTATTGACAATGATAAAGGTGTACCCTATCTATAGATCTAGACTTCTGGAGTTTTAATTTGAAAATTATTTCTATCAAATCCCCTTTGAAAGAGTGATGTATACAATTATGGAGTGGTTTTGCTAGAGATACTAAGTGGGCATAGTGTTGTTGAATCCCATGTTGGAGATGGACAACATATAGTTGAGTGGGTGAAGAGAACGATGGGAAGCTTTGAACCAGCTGTATCAATATTGGATACATAGCTTCAAGGTCTCCCAAATCAAATGGTGCAAGAGATGCTTTAAACACTTGGAATTGCTATATTTTGTGTGAACTCTTCTCTAGCAGAGCACCCCACCATGAAGGAAGTGATTGAACTACTAATGGAGGTAAAGAGCCAGCTTGAGGAGATGGGCAAGACCCATCAACCTCTAATAAAGCAATCCTCAAATCAAAGCTGACCCAACCTAGGAACCTTAGTAAGTTGTTTAGCTTTAGGAATTTTGGGTCCAAACGATGTCGTTTTAGGGTTGGGACCTTTGTTTCTTTATGCACAAACGAAACTACGTTGTTTTGGATCACGTAGGAAGCCACACCAGTGTCTAACTTAGCACTTAACAGTGCATGTCCATCAAGTTTAACTAATGGCAAAAGATGCGAGGATTAACATGACTGGCATTTTGAGGTTTCAGGGATTAAGTTGTTAATTTTTTAAATTCAGGGACTAATGTGACCGGTGTATGAAACTTCAAGGACTAAAGTGAAGGTTTACTTCAAAACTACATCGTTTTGGACTATGTAAGAAGCCATATTAGCATCCAAGTTGGTACTTAACATGCCACGTGTGCGTCTCCGTCAAGTTTAACTAGTGGTAACTGACACGGGGACTAACGTGACCGACGCTTTGAGGTTTTAGGGATTAAGTTGTTAATTTTTTAAAATCAAGGATGAATGTGACCGGTGTATATAATTTCAAGGACTAAAGTGAATGTTTACTCCTAAATTAATTGTTACTAACACAGAAAAGTTACACGAGCTTTTTCAATCTCTAAAAGCTATCGAAAAACACAGTGATTGGATTGAGGTGCAATGCATATAATAAAGGGAAAACTCCAATTTACCCCTTCCAACTTAGAGTCATGTACATTTTGGTCTTTAAACTTTAAAAATGTGCAATGTGATCCATAAACTTTTTAACTTGTGCATTTTAATCTTTTTGTTTGATTTATCGTTTGATTTTTTGTCAAATTTTTTGTCAACCTTTTAACGAAAATTATTACGTTGAAATCATGTGACCACATTTTGTACCAAATTTTTTAATGAGAAAAGTTCAATTTATCTCATTCAACTTAGTGTTATATGCACTTTAGTCTTAAAACTTATAAAAATGTGACTTCAACCATTAGAGTTTGATGGAAAATTAAACAAAAGGGTGAAAATGTATACGCTAGAAAGTTTAGGGATTGTGTTATACTTTTTTAAATTTGAGTATCAAAGTGCACGTGATCCTAAGTTGAAGGGGAAAAATAAAACTTTTCCCTATAATAAATACCTGCCTCCATTTTATGAAGTGGAATTATGGGTGATGGAAGTGCACTTAGAAATACATTATGATATGAAGTAGTTTGACAATGTGAAAGAGTGAAAATAAAAAAGGAAAAAAGAAAGAAAGAAAAGAAAAGCAAAAAAAGACAACTGGTGAAGAATGCATTTGATGAAAATGGAAGTTACAATCATTGGTACCATAACAAGCAAATTTCAAATTACATGACTTGGATGGTTATTAATATTTAATTTATTATACAATTTTTTGTATGTTTGGTTTTGATTATTTTTAGGAAAAAATGTTTTTTTTTTCAAAAAACTCTTAATAAAAATTGACTATAAGTTGTTTTGAACACAAAATAAGTTAATTCAAATAGACATTACTCATGTAACATCCTAAATTTAATAACAGTATAATCTATATTATACCATAATAATTAAATCCAGGCATGCTATTAACTACTAAAACATTTCTAACATAATATAACAATATCATATATAGAAAATATGAGCCATGTAACACCCCCAAATATGATAACCGTAATGTAATCGTCATTCCATCATAGTCACTAAATTCAGATGTGTCACAGTCTCAAAATGAATCTTTTGAAAAGTTTCCATTATACATTTATAGAAAATATGAGCCCCGAATGATGTATATTTAGTACCCAAACATTTGAAATACAACCACTGAAGGAAAACATATTCCATATATAAATATATTCATCCTTGACATAAAACACTAGTAACACGAAACATAATACTTACATATTCAAATAAAAGATGATGGATACAAAAGCATGAAAGGGGAAAGTAGTAACCTTGGGATAGGTACTACTAGCAGACAAAGCCGCAACCCCCAAATATGTGACACTCGGTGTCCCAGTCAACATGTCAGGCATCAATGCCCCCATGAAGTTGCACTCGTACGTAGCCGAAGAAATCTCGTCCAGACGTCATATTGAAAATAATGGATCAGCCCAATCCAATCAGTAAGGGCGTGGTCCCTCATCTTCTTCCTCATGATCTTTTATCAAATATAAATATAAAACAGAAATACAGGGACACAGGAAAGATGTGAGACACCCAACATTCAATACCAATATGGCAGTAAGAAAACATAACGATGCAGAATGCCCACATAGCAAGACAACAATATTAAACAGGAATAGTGACATATAATAAAAGAAACAGTCATAGAGTCTCAGATAATAATTAACAAGACAGTTCAAATAATCATAACCTCATTTAAAGCAATAGTTCAATCATCATATAAATGAATAATAATTTCATCATCATGAAAATGTATAAATACATAAATCTCAGATGATATGTTGACTCACTATGCACGTGCACACGGTACCACCAATCCTACTCCATGGAGCTAGACATAAACATTCGGAGAGAATGATCAAGGAGTCATGCCAGTATCTTGTTAGCCTTAAAATAAAGTTCTTTATCATAAAAATAATATTTTGCACAACATGGCTTATACATGGTACCTCAACATTGATAGCGATATAGGACAGTGTCTCGGTCCGAATTATTGATGTATTTGCATCGGTCTATCCCACGGCTCCAGTGGAGTTACCACTGTCTATTGTGAGATACCCGCACTCCGACGCCCCCAAGGCCAACCACTATGACCTACGCTTAGTCTACTCGCACCCGTACTAAGGTGTAATTCAATCTCCTAGGCATATACAACCTTTCCAATAAAGTCCAACAGACATTCACAAATGCATGATAACTCAATGTACATCATGTATGTTCATCAATTATATGTTCCTCATAAAACAATGCATATCATGCATACTCATTAACAATATATTTCTCATGGAACATATCACAATGACATATAATCAGTCCTCAATAATTTCATGCCACAATTTAGCCAAGTAAACATCAATAAGTACTTAGTCCCACACATGGACTCACAATATCATACAATTCATTCTCAATATCAACATTTAATACATATATATAGTTCAACACATATCACAATTCCATGTCATAAATCCAACATTCCTAGTTGCTTGAGTCTTAATCAATTATGCAAATGTTGGGTCAAAGAACCCTTAAAACCGTGGCCCCTCAAGAACCATTTCTCAATCAATTTCTTCCATCACATTATAAATTACTTATGTCTAAATTGTTTAATTCCCAAGGTTGCACGAAAACCACTTAGACTCAAAAATTCTTTAGAGGCCGTGAGCCTCCCTAAAGCATCAAAACACAATTTCTCCATATTGTAAATCCATAATAGCTTTTAAATGATTTATTCACCTAAAACTATTTTGAATATTCGTAATATTTGATCGCCCTGAGTAATTTGCTCCCCAAGGTCAAGAATAATAATTTCCATCACATTGTTAAAAATCTACCCTAAATTAATTTTTAAGTCCCAAATTAATTTACGTAATCTTGATTTCATATTGTGAGTTTTGTAATTTTTGTGATTTTATGTGTGATTTTAAATTTTTATTGTTTGTGGACCCCACAGGTGTATGTGGGCCAATTATCCATCACGTAGTTTCTTGGGTCCCAAAATGAAAAAATTTTCATATGGAAAAATTATTTGTTTTAGATGGAGACAGTGATCTTACTAAACCAAGAATCCCAAAACATTTTAGAAAATTTTTTAACACCTATTTTGTATCCTAAATTTAATTATCGAAATAAAAATACCCAAAATTATATTTTTGTGAGGTTATAATGGATAAAAATAAAATTTTATTATTATCAAAATATTATTAAGATAACATTAGTGGTTTGGATATCACTATTAATTTAATTACATACAGAAATTTAATCTTGATTTAATTAACATGGAGATTTGATCTTAAAAGTAAATAGGATCAATTATAACCGTTAGATTGAAATTAAATCAAGGGTAGGGATTTAATCTTCTAAATGGCTATGACCATTATCAACCCTTGGATGTAAAATTAATCAATGGTGGAGATGGATCATTAATGACCATTGGATTTAGATTTAGATCAATGGTGGAGACCTTCATAAAAAAAGGATTAAACCATTTTGGACCATGGATGAAAAGTTTGAAGGTGTAATCTTGACCATTCATTTTTGAGACACATCTACGAAAATGGGGTTTAAAGAGAGAAGATCCAATGCTATGAAGTTTCTACCTATAATCTTTTAATTAATACCTATTTTACCTATAATGTTTTAAATTAATATTTAAAATGACTAAAAACAAAATGGCTATCAAATTGTCATATTTTTGCATGCATGAAGAGGGGGGTTGAAGAAGCAAGGAAGGAAGGAGAACCAAGATAGAATAGGCTTTTTGGCCAAAGAAAAAAAAGGATAGAAAAGGTTAAGGAAAATTTGAGTGTTAAGACAATTTCCTATTGATCATCAATGCATATGTTTTTCAAACTTCACTTTTTTTCTCCCTAATAGCATGCTACGCAATGCTCTTCTTTGGAGACTAAAAACACTCATTTCTATATTTCATAATATCATTTCTTCATTCTTCCACTTAAGTTTGAAGACCAAACCAAAGAAACTCCATTTCTCTCCCAAAAAACACCATTCGAAGTCTCCAATTCTCTCTTCCATCACTTTTTAATTTCATACAACCTAGTTTCTTGAATCCTTTCATCATTCTAAGAACCTTTGTAGTTCACACCAAGTTCTAATTCTTCCATCTTGAAGGACTTTTACCAAGATCAAGTTCTAGAGCTTTTGTTGGTGAAGTGTAAGAAAACTTCATTTATTCTTTTCTTTTTCATGTTCTAAACCATGCTTGATCCATGGTTCTTCTTGTTCAAGCTTGATATACTAATTTTCTTATATTTGTTTCATGTTTAAGAACTTGTATTGGTGGAGATCTTGCTCCAAAGACAAATATTTAACAAGCTCTTTGGTGGTTCTTCAAGAGTAAGAGGAGATTAATCTCACCAACCAAGCACGCAGTGGTGAGGGATGGTTTATATTTGATGGATGGTGAATCCATGTGAGGGATTCCTATCCATGGTCATGTAATAATTTGTATGTGTGTTATGTGCTTTAATTATTTTTGCTTATGCTTGATATATTTTGCATGATTTACTCGTTATCTCTTAGTATAATTTTTATTTGTTTATATGGTATGTTTAAAATATGCATGATGATATATGTTGAATATATTATGATGGATGTATGTTGAAATAAGCAAAATTTTGGCTCCAAAGGCCATGGAGGAGGTCACGGTTTTGAGCTTCCAAGTTTAGGGTTTTTACCGAAGTCTCCTATCTCTCTCAAATTTTTCAAGAACACCATGAAGTTGATTTTTAGTCCTTGAACTAAAATAAATTTCAGCCAAGACACCAATTAAATTAGTGTTAATCAAAAAATGATATTTTCATAAATGATAAAATTGGATGATTTGAGAAGTAAAGGTCGTCAATAAACAAGAGGGTTTGTTTTATAAAAAAGAGTGTACCTTTTAAGTAGTATTTTCATGAAGTTATTTTGTGTAAAATAAGAATGAAATTTATTTAAGTTAGAAGAAAAATATTTCATGGTTCCAATGGTCATCTAAAATAATTTAAAAAAAATGTTTTGATGCAATAAAATATAAGAATTTTCAAATAAGGATTTTGGAAAGGAATTTAAGTGTTGAACTTTAAATTATTTTAAGAAGAATTAATTTTTAGAAGTGATTTAAAATATAAAAGAAAACGTTTGTAAATTAAACGTAGAATTTGATTTAATGTTTAGAAATGATTTAGAAATATAAAAGAAACGTTTGTAACTTAAAATTTCTAACGTTAGAATTTAAGTATTGGGTTTTGGAAAATGTTAAGAAATTTAAATTTTGAAATAGTAATTAAATCAATTAAATATGATTTGGTAAGATTAAATCAATAAAAAGTGATTTTGAGAAAATATAGTACCACGAAGGGATTTTTGATTGAACGATAGAAAGAGAATAATGTAAGAAATTATATTTTTATAAGAAATGTTCAAAATAATATTTTTAAAGTTAAGAAATATTTTGTGAAGGGTAAAAACGGTGAAAAACGATTTACGTAACTCAAAAACGTAATTTTTAAGTTACGCGATTTGAAAAAAATGTTAAAATATTTCTACGCGATTTATAACGTGTTTAAATATTTTACACGATCAAAATGTTGTAGAAAATTTACTATGCGATTTAAAAATAAAAGCTTATTTTTACGTAATACAGTGAAAAATAGTTTCGCAATTTTTAAACGTAACGTGAAAATGTTACAAATTATTAACGTAACGAATATTTTGCAAATGAGAAAAATATGGTAATGTGATTTAACCTGCTTATTATACAAGAAACCTTACGATTAAAAATAATATATGAATACTGTATAAGAAATTGAGAAGTTTACATATGTAATTGGCATTAATCCATTTTACGAACGAAAAACAAGATATTTGAATCTGGAATGAGAAATTATGTGATTTATCTTTGGTTGGTAATTAGTGCATTACATATGCATTGAAAATGGTCCAACGGATCAATAATATGGCTTTATTGCCTAGGAGAAACGTACACCTTTTTGAGTGGGTGCGATATGCGTAGTGTAGGTCACCGGGTTGACCTTTTCAAAATCGCATCGGGGTGCGGGTTGCTCGCAATGAATGGCGTTGGTAGCTCTTACGCACCATTTGAGTTAGACCGATGCAACACAATCCGATGATTCGGAAAGAGAGACACTATTCTTAATCGAGATCCGACAAAGACGTCGTATGTATGTGCTAGATGTGCAAGATATAATTATAGCACTTCGAGGCACGAGATACCGGCAGATCTTTTCGATCAATTTCTCCGACTTTTTACTAGTATTAGCTCCATGGAGTAGGTCATTGAGTCTACGTGCGCATGCATGAAATGAGCATCTATATCTACCATATGGTGTTTGTGTAATTATTTTGTGTTTTAAACTTTTGATAACTGGCATGATGGTAATTATTATTCTTGCACTATGATGATGGCAAATTGTGATCGTGATATGATATTTTTGGTATAATATGTTGTTTGTATTATCTCTTAAACTTAGTTCTATCATCTTTAATTTGTAGATGATCTCACCTCTTTGTATGTATATTTGTTTATTGTATTTATATTGGGTGAAGACGTTGAGAAAGATATGGTACTAGAAGGAGAAGAGGAATTACTTCTCACATCGTGGCATGCAGAGTTTTGACAACATGTCATCGGAGCTAGTTTCTTTCTAATATGTACGTTTACGGTTTCATGGAGGAGCTAGAGAGTGGAGGACAAGTCCTTACCTTAGGACTTATTTATGAGGAAGTGTTGAAGTTAGACTTAGTAGGTTGTATCGTGGGGATCCGTTTTTTCCAAATGTGACTATCTTTGTTCATGTTGAATTTCCGTTGCATATCGGGCGACATTGGGACACTAGAAATTATGTCCCAACAAAATCAGATAGTGTCGTCGGCCGACACTGTTCGTAGGGCTACTCGTCATAACATTTCCTACCGCCGAGGAACCCGAGGAGGACCCATCATGGGTCTTCTTTGGTTAAACTTAGGCATGTTTGAACTCGATATAAATAATGTCTGTAATTATTTAAGTGTGTTTGTTGTTTCAAGAAATGGTTTGTAATAAATAAACCACAAAGCTTGTGTAATATGTATAATGATGTATATTATGTGTGATGATGTATAATAGTTTTATTTTCCGCTAAGTTTATTTTATTGTTATAAAAAAAAATTTACAACTCGTATTTTATTATAACATCATATTTTATAACTTGGGATAATTTGGTAATAAAGTAACATAAATGTGGCACCCTACGGTGGGTGTTACAAAAACCACTTGGACTAAAAAATTCTTTAGAGGCCGTGAGCCTCCCTAAAGCATCAAAACACAATTTCTCCATATTGTAAATCCATAATAGCTTATTAAATTACCTATTCACCTAAGTCTCATCTTGATACGTAAATCTTGGCCAATAAAGCCCTAGAGGCCGTGAGCCTCCCCAAGGACAAGAATCCAATCAATTCTCCATCACATTGTTAGCATGAACCCTAAGGATTATTGAACCCAAAAATTTACATCTTGTTTCATCATTGTTTACCCTTAATCAATTCCTTCTTAACCTAATCTTCTAAGTTTCAAATTATTACAAACTTGTCATCATTTCATCAATTATCCATCACCTAGTTTCTTAAGTCCCAAATTAGTACACAAATTCCATCATGGACCCATTATTGGGCCACTTGGTCGTGAGCCTCCAAGGTGAGAAGTCCCAAAGTTTTTTCATTTTAATAATCAATTCTTTAACACCTAATCGCCTAAATTTCAATTCCCACAAAATCAATCTCAAACCCCCAAAATGTGGTCCAAAACCGTGACATCACCAAAGGGTAAGAAACCCTACATTTTTCCATTCATCAAATCCAAGCAATCCAACATCATTAAGGCATTCAAAACAACCAACACTTTCACATACATCAAATATACACAAAAACATGAAGAACAAGCATACAAAGTGAGCAATCCATTAAGGATTTCTCCATCAACAATCACTCAAAAGTTCTCTCACCACCAATAATGGTTGAAGTGAGTAAATCTCCCTCTTACCTATGGAAGACAACTCAAGAAAACAGGCCTCTTGGTCCCTTGTGAAGATTTTTGTCCTACACCTTCAAGTAAATCCTAAGGACATCAAAACTCACTAAAATCATCATCAAAACTTAGAAAAGGAACCCTTGATCACCTAAGAGATCAAGAATCACGAAAATGGGGAGGAAAGGTGATAAAACTATGAACTTTACCTTAAAGTCTCCAACTTTAAAGCTTGATGGAACAAAAACGAAAATGGTGGATTTTGGTGGTGGTCACAAAAGAGAAAATGTTCTAGGTAATGAGAAATGGTAGGAAGTGAGGTTGGCTGAAGAAAAGCTTGGAGAACCCCAAAAATGGTGTCTTGGCCGTGAAGTGGGTGAGAAAATAGAGAGGAAGAATTTGAGTTTTTGAAGATGTCTTCCAACAAGAATGAAGAGCTCCAAAGGATGGTTAGTTCAAGTAAACTCTTTGCTTAAACTCAAGCAACAATGGAGGGGAAGGATGGTGTGGGTGCCGTGGAAGAAGGAGAAGAGAAGAGGAAGAGAGAGCTTGAGAGGAAAAGATGAAGAGAGAAAATAGAGAGAGAAAGTGATAGTAAAATTTGAAATGGAATGAAATGTATAATTATGTGTATTTTGTTTAAGTGCATGGAATAAAATGAGTGGCCACAAAGAGCCCCCAAAATTGTGTGGTGGTGAGGAGGAGAGAGGAAAATGTGGCTTCTCCAACAAGCCAATAGGAAATTTCTAGGAAGCTTCCTCCAAGCTTCTCCAACAAGTTAAGCTTCCACCTTTTGAAAAGTCAAAGTGATGTCTTCGTAATGATGTCATTAAAGTGTTCTCTAAAATATGACTAACACTGTATCAGATTTATTATTAGCAGACAGAAGTTACAGTTAACAAAAATTAGTATTTATTGTCCAACGAATAATAAAATTATTCTGTGATTTTTATTTATCAGATAAAAATCTCGAAAAACGTAAAACCTCTTAAATCGTGTATGACCTCGGGTTTAGTAAGATACCTCGTCGACGTTTCCACAGCTCAAGGTTCTCAGAAAAAATATCTCATTTTCTAGGCTCCGCTCAGTGCGCACGTAAAATGAGAAATAATATTAAAATATTCCACGTCTCTGGAAAAATCCAGAAAAATTCAAAAAATTCACAAATATTAAAAAATGACTATCTATCATGAAATTATTAATTTTCGGAATGTTATAAGCCATGAGCAAAAGAATATACACATAACATCTATATTTATCATAAATATAACATATGTACAAATTAGTAAACTAGGTCTCTCAAGGCACAACATATATAAGATTTCAAAAAAAAAACCTATAATGCAACACTATTCTAAGCTTCCCAAGCTCCTATTTGTACTCTACTATTCACAAATCTTCTTCCCTAAAATCATCATGCAAACACAACACACAGTGTGAGAATCACATATTCTCAGTAGTCTCACAATAAAACATGTCATCACAATCATTTTAGTTATTTCGGGAAAAAAACATTAAGTAAAAACACAATATCTCTAGAAAGGTGACAAAAGCCAAAATCACTTCCTTTCTCTTCCTGAAATAGAATCTCATTTTATAAGTTTGTATAGAAATCTCATTTCCACAACACAACTCACAAAACATCATCTCAATCTCAGAAGTACACAATTGCCCACACAATTGCAATGTCATGAATATGTTATGATTAGTAACCGCCCATACAATTGTCATGTTATGCTAAATTATGTCTTATATTCATGCATATGTAATAACCTAAAAATGTAATAAATAATGTCATGATACCATTTATAAGAACCCAGTTCCATGGTAATGTCATGATATGCATGAGCCTTGAACAAAACAAAGGAAGCCCTCTCAAGTCTTGAACAAGCACTAGAACCCAGTTCCAATAGTCTTCTCTCCAGGTAGTGAACTCATCAACTATGTGGTCTTCAAAAAGGATCAGTATGGTAGGAAGGGTTGGTTACCTCCTCATTCAAAATCATATTTGATCATCAACAGTGAGACCTCATCCTCACCAACATAGTTATGAATAACAATGATGTCAATTACTACAATAACTAGCATGTCACTTGGTTTACATTCATAACCATGAGCATGAAATACAATGATGTCAATTACGACAATAGATAGCATACCGATTGATTTACATCCATCATCTCGAATATGAACAACAATGATGCTAAATATCACAATAATTAACATAACGTTTGATTTACATTCATCACATTTACCATATCATTAAATACCCTTATTAGAGTCTCATCACTCGTAAAGAAACATATAATAAAGAATCTACACAAAAAGGAAGCTTCATTGCATCAAACAAAACTTCTTGTCTAAGGTTGGAAGTGGCGCCTAGGCGCTATCCACCCATACCTAGGCGTGAAGGTGACAGGACAACGCCCTGTTTCTTCCAGACAGCCATGCCTAGGCGCACCTCTACCATGCCTATGTGCCATGCTATCTGTCTCAGCCATGCCTAGGCGTGGTTCACTCATGCCTAGGCATGACTCTGCACTAGAAAATTATTTAGAAAACGTTTTCTACATAATTTGCTCCAAAGCAAAATCCAATCACTCAAACCTCAATTCCAAATGATTTCTAACATCATACAAGACCTATAATCACATTATAACTCTTGAAACTCATTTTTAACTCCCTCAAGCATGGATTCAACAGCTTAAAACTCACTCATAAATCAATCAAAAACCTTACAAAAGCCCATTTTTCAACTTAAAACTCAAGTGAATTCTATGGATTCTAAGGGATGACAACTAACAAACATGATTTAAACAAGCTATTAACAAACTCATTTCATCCACAAAAATAAGAAACAAACATGAAGATTCACTAAAATAATGTAAACTCACTTTTCCCCCATCAAGCAACACCATGAAAACAAGATGGAGATGAGAAATGATGAAATGAACCATACACCCCTACCTCTAGGTCTTGAAAATGGCCAAGGATTGACTATGAAGTTTCCAAGCTCTCCTTCCTCTTCCCTTTTCTTTTTCATGTTTGCTCCTCCTTCTTCTTTTTTCTCTTTCTTTTCTCTTATATTTTGCTTCTCTGTTGGCCAGCCATAGGAGTGGTGAGAATTGGGTAGCAAAGTCAAAATTTGCTACTTAAAGGATAAAAACTAAATTGTACTGAAACTTCCAATCTGTTAAGAACACTTAGATTTCACCAAATCAAGTTTTCTAACTTCCAACAAGTTTAAAATAAATTATAAGATTCATAAAAAATCTTGTTTCACCTTTACCATATTTTTTCATATCTGCGAGTAGTCAATTCGACATTAAAACACATTCTTAATATGCTTAAAAATACCAAATCAACTCCGATTAACCTCAAATTTTAACTATATCATCTTCCACACAATTGTGACCTAGAAACAATTTTTTCACATTTATTTTCATTAACTAAATAGTTTAAGCCAATTTCAGGGCTAATAACAGTTATTTTCCACATACAGTGTTATAACAAAGTGACTAAACTTGTTCAGAAAGCCACATAATTTAGCATGCATGTTAAGCAAATATTAGACTGCTTCTGTAACCTTAAACAAGCCAAACATGTTATTCAAGATATTACAACTCACGCATTCATTTTTTGTATAGGAAGCACCAATATTTTAAAATGGTTGTAAATATAGGATACTTCTTGAATACTTTTAAATACTTCTAACCTACATCTTTCAATTATTTTTTGAATTTGCACTGTTTTGGACCAGGTTATGAGTCATGGATCAGAAGTAACCTAACTCACCAGAATAGTACTCAAATATCATCGCACGCTATCTTGATGGGTACATCTTCCTATTTATTAGGCATAAATCTCTCAAAGTATCCTTGATGGATATGAAAGTTAATTACATCCCACATAAATAGAAAAATTAGTTAAACGAGATCACATTCTCTAACAGATTATAATCCTAAATAACTATATTCAATACAAATTGCATTACATTCTAAAATGCTCTTATAAATGTCATGCAAGGTCTCAAAGATATGCATCTTATCTGATATACATACTTCCTTCCTTGTGCACGGTCTAACTTGAGCATCGGAGTGCCTTTTACAGGTACCTACTCCCTCGCATAATCACTGTAGCTGTCGTGCCACAGAGGAGTCCACCTTTAACCACTTATTCAGGTACAACTCAATATCCACTACTAAACATTGACGCCGTCTGTGGGGATCCTTTAACTCCTATTCCCACTCAACCATAGTGAGCACGAGACAAAACTCAAGGAGAGGAGGTGTTGCGCACACCCTTGCAAGCCAACAACAAGGACTAGTGGCGCACCATCATCGTCACCCTTTCCCACCACCTCAGGATGACAATGCTTCCCAAAATCCACCAGTTCTTGAAACCTCCACCGCGAGGAACCAAGAGCCCAATACTAGGAACCTACACGATGGGCATGAAACCTCACTTTTCAATGAAAGCCATCACCTATCGTGCAGGACCCATGTGAGGAATCGTCTTAGTCCCCGCGTGCTTGGAGCCAATTCTGATGGTCATGGGCCTAGAATCTTGAAGCACTAGCACTTGGACTAGGGAACGATGAAGTTGATGATCGCTTGTCCTATCCAGAGGGCATGATTCAATATGATATGTCTAGAAACTACATCCTAGACATGGTTCAACAGCAAATGGCAGTGCTGGAAGAGCAAAGTTGCAGATTATAAAATCTGGAATGATTTGTGTAGGAAGGCCAGCCTAGACCACACCATGACGATGGAGAAGAATGTCGCATGTTGACGTTAAAATGTCCAATGTTGTTAATAACAACCTGAACCTTGACGATCAGGAGTAGCCTATAATGCCCTTACTAGTATTACTAGTATTGTATCTAGACTTACACAAATAGCAATATTAGTAAATGCATCACTAAAGGTATTCATTTAAAATTTCAAATATAATTTACATTTTCATACAAAAATATGAGCCTGAACAAGGTGTATTAATAATGTACATATACTGAACGAGTTCTAATAAGTGTACATAATAATACATATACATATCATATGCCTCCAAGAAATTTTCCATACGTTTATCATACAAATGTCTAAATCCAAAATTAATTATCCACTTTTGCTCATGCCATTGCACTGCAAAATCCGAAACTAAAATTATCATGGAATACATAATAACAATGGGGTGAGAATACTAATTCTCAGTAGATTCTATTATGAAAACATGTCTTCACAATAATTCCAGCTGTTTCGGAGAAAATACATTTCTTTGAAAATTTAAGTTAAATACATATGTACATATATATGTATATATAGCTAGGAAGGTGGCAAACTGCCAAAACTGGTCATTCCTCTTCCCGAAACAGAATTTCATTGTAAATATTCTTGAAAATATCAATTGTTTAACAATATAAGTAAACAATAATCAATAATTAAGATTTTGTCTCAAATTCAAATATTACAATGTCAATATCAAATGCATCATAGATTCAAATACTTTTTCAAGTCATAACATGGCATATACTCTCAATTCAAGTTTTAGTGCTCATTCCAAATCTCACTATCCCACAGAACCCATATCTCAAGCATCACAAATGATGGGAGACACCTCACATAGTTCGGGTTCTATATACTCATGGTAGGGAGTGATTTAGGGCCTCACACTATCACTAGTATCCTATGAGAAAATTAATAGTGAGGATTATATTGATACTAATACTATGAGGAATTTTCCCAAGAACACAGGATCCCCTTTCCTCATAAGAGGTCGTCTCTATGGCTTTAATGGAATTCCAAATACCCTGCCCTCATATAGGATCGTCTCTGAAATTCTCTATACTAAAGTGAAACATAATTTACATAAAAACAAGGATACTGAGTGGGAAAGTTTGGACTAATTACCTCCCCGTTCAAGGTTAATAGTCCAACCTTATTCTTAATTCAATACAAATTCATTGAGTACTGTTTATACAAATATCCATTCAATTTATATTTTTAGCTCAACCTTAGTATCAAGGGAGCATATACAATTCAAATTCAAGATTCTAAGATACTTTAGTGCGTTCAAAGCACATATGCATTCAAGCACATTCTCAATTTCACCATTCATAATACATTTTTGCATTCAAACCAATAATTCAATTCATCATTCATAATGCAAGATTGCATTCAAAGCATAGTCTCAATTCATCATTCATATGATATAAATTCTTGATTCACAAGAGAAATTTTATACCAAAACAATTATTCCAATACATAAAATAAGATCCACAATTTATATAATAACATGCTTTAGAAAATATGCACAAGGGATCCTAATGTCACAAAGTCCCACTTGAATAAAATGCAAAAATTGTTATCTTTATTCAGACCGAATTTCTCAGCGAAAATGGGTGTCGCGCTTGTTCACTAGCGCTTGAGCGCCAAATGAGAGCAGTAGAGTATGCTCTATTTCTTACAACGAAAGTCGGTGATGAACCCGCAAAACTTATAATTTTTACTTCATTGTGTGTGTTTTCATTCTTTTTAATCTTTTTTAATTGAGTTTGTTCTTGAGTTTTGTTATATTTTTAGTATTTTAAATTGTGTTATAATTATGTATTTTTATGTATTTTTGTTAGATAAATGCAAAGGATTGAAGAATGGAGTTGATTGCATAGAAGATTTTCTAAAAAAAAAAGAACTGTAGCATCAAGTACTGTAGCATGACATCAGCATGGCATCAACATGACATCATCAAATACTGTAGCATTACATCATCCATGACATCAACCAGTTCTTGTTCATTGCACGTAAAAAAAATCAAAAATTCTATAAATACGGAATGACGACGAAGGGTTGAAGCATTCAGAGGAGGAGAATTTTGCTGTGAACAAAGTTTTTCCTTTTCCTTTTTCTTTTCTTCTTTCTCATGTGTAACTAATCTTCATCTTGCTTGGGTAAAAAAGTGAAGCTCTTGATAATAAATTAAGGTTAGATTAATTTCTTTCTTGTACTTAAATGATATATTATTAAGCAAATATAATATATGTTGTATGATGTTTGTTTCTAATTAATTTAGAAACTCTTCTTGTATAATGAATATCTTAATCCATTGTAGATAATAGGATTGACACATTGGATGCTTTTGACGATTTACAAGTATTAGTAGATAATTATTGGAACCATAATATGATTACATGATTGAACTTTAAAAGTTAAATCTTCCAATTGGAATCTTCATTATGCATGATTTTAATTGAGTTATAAAACGAAATAATCTTATTTTTAATTTATTACCAAGAGTGGATCTCCTAACCCAAGCAAATCATTTTCATTTGTGAACAACTTATATCACCTTTAATCTTGTGACACATCTTTTCTTTACCTCAATTAATTAGTTTTCCTTCATCAATTCCTTGTGGATCGACCTTGGACTCCCGAGAATTTATTACTTGAGACAACCTACACTTGGGTTAAAACTTTTAAATATAATTATATCCCATCAAGTTTTTGGCGCCGTTACCGGGGGCTTGATTTGAAGTTCTAATATATTGAGGTTTCTTTTACTAAGTAAACTTCATTTATCGGTATATTCTTCCTATACTTTTTTCATTTTTATTTATCTATTTACTAACACACTAACTAATAATTTTTTATGTGAATAGTAATATGAATAGTACATAAATAGTATATGAATAGTAATATAAATAGTAACATAAATAGTAAATAGTGAATAGTGAATAGTGAATAGTGATAGTGAATAGTAAAAAAATAAAAAATTTAAAAAATTTTTTAAAAATTTTAAAAAAAAAAAATAAAAAAAATATTAACCTTTTGTATATATTAACTCAGTGAGGTTAATTCTCCCTTTTATTTTTATGCACTAATTTAGTGGGGGTAACTCTCCCTTTTACTTTCCTATAATATATTTTTTGTATTTTTTATTTGGTGGCTGGTTTATTACCCCATCCTTCTCAATATTTAACGTTTTGGTTTATACCGCCTACTTGTCCATTATTACCCCATCCTTTTGTGAACTTTTTTATTTATTTATTTATTTATGTTATCTAACTTTTAATTTCATCATTTTTATTTTATGTAATCTAACTTTTAATTTACGAGATCATTTATTTTTCTATCTAACTTAAAGAAATAATATTTCTTCTTCTCTTCTCTTTTCTGTCATAATATTTTTCGCCACCAAATAATATTTTTTGCCATCGCCATGCTCTTATCAGAGATACTTCCTTCCGTGTGCTACATTCCCAGATTCTTGGAACCAAGGCTCAAAACGTAGCGCCGATGGACGAGAAACAAGCGTCCCGTCTTTACAATTGAGGAACCTTTAAACTTTTAGGTACAACTTAATATCCATACTTACTTTAATTAGTAGGTCTCTATGACGAGTTCGAAACCATAATGCGGTCATTGTGTGACCATCTTCTTAGAATACAGGCCTTTAATTAGGTTTGCAGGAAGATAGAGGGTTGTTCTTCCGTAAGCAGGACATAAGGATTCAAAGGTTCTTATTGTCGGTTCGGCAATCCTTGTGGAATTCATATGTTGCACTGGTGACACGCAACTCAAATATATGCCACTACTCATTCATGACACGCAGTATAAAGATGCGCCATGAAAACTGTACATACAGGTATGTCCTCATTTATTATTATATTTCTTTTATCTTTGTATGATTCTGTTGTATTTTGGTTTTTGAACAGACGATCCTTTGAGCATGATTCCTTTCGGGGTATTCTAGACTTCTTTACCCTGATGGTTTTCTTGAAGTTAAAAAAAAGTTAAAAAAAACAAAAAAAAATAAAAATAAAAAACAAAAACAGTGGACAAAAAAAAAGATTTCGTGTTTTCTTACTTTCAAACTTTTCTGACAACAGCCAATCTACCCATATAGGTGTTATGATTACTTTTTCTCTTCTTTTTCCTATTTAAACACTTCATTCTCTTCTTATTACTTGAGACAACCTACACTTGGGTTGAAACTTTTAAATATAATTATATCCCATCAAGTTTTTGCGCCAATGTCAAGGTGACTTGATTTGAAGTTCTAATATATTGAGGTTTCTTTTCTAAAGTAAACTTCACTATCAGGTATATTCTTCCTCTACTCTTTTCATTTTTATTTATCTATTTACTAACACACTAACTAGTAATTTTTTTATGTGAATAGTAATATGAATAGTACATAAATATTATATAAATAGTAATATAAATAGTAACATAAGTAGTGAATAAATAGTGAATAGTGAATAGTGATATGAATAGTAAAAAAAAATAAAAAAATTTAAAAAAATAAAAAAATATTAACCTTTTGTATATATTAACTTAAATAATTCTCCCTTTTATTTTTATGCACTAATTTAGTGGGGGTAACTCTCCCTTTTACTTTCCTATAATATATTTTTTGTATTTTTTATTTGGTGGCATGGTTTATTACCCCATCCTTCTAATATTTAATTTGGTTTATACCAAATTCCTACTTGTCCATTATTACCCCATCCTTTGTGAACTTTTTTATTTATTTATTTATTTACGTTATCTAACTTTTAATTTCTCGTCATTTATTTTACGTAATCTAACTTTTAATTTCTATCATTTATTTTTCTATCTCCATCTAACTTAAAGAAATAATATTTCTTCTTCTCTTCTCTTTAGGTCGGATCTGTGGGGCTCGCCACTCTCTAGGTTTTCATATTTAAATTTACTTTTTGCACTTTATTTTCTGCATTTTAATTTCGTATTTTTATTTTTGGGTGGCTGGTTTATACCACATCCTACTTAATATTTAACTATATAGGATCGTAAATATCGCCTACTTGTATATTATTTTTATTTTATGTCACTTATTTATGCTTAACTCGGTATCGTGATTCAAATTAAATTATTTGGTTAAAATTAATCCTAGTACTTTATATATTGATTTGTTTGAATCACAATCAGACACAATTAACACAATGGCTAAATTTGAAGGTGCACATGTTGAACATGATAATCAAACACAACGAGCTGAAAATGAAAGTATACATGATGAATAAGGAAATCAACCATTACAAACTATGCGTGCATATTTGCAACCACCTCGAAATTCTAGTCCATCATGTTTTATCTTTCCACTTACTGCTAATAATTTTAGATTTAAGCCGGGTATGATTTCTTTACTTCCCAATTTTCATGGTTTAAAAAATGAAAGCCCATATTTACATCTAAAAGAATTTGAAGAAGTCTGTATTGCTTTCAATGATCAAAATTGCACTGAAGAAATTGTTAAGCTTAAATTGTTTCTTTTTTCTTTGAAAGATAAAGCAAAAACTTGGCTTAATGCTTTGAAACCAAGATCAATTGGCACATGGCAAGAAATGCAAAGTGAGTTTTTAAAGAAATTTTTTCCGACACATAAAACCAATGCTTTGAAAAGATAAATCCAAAATTTTTCCCAAAATTCAAATGAAGCGTATTTTCAAAGTTGAGAACGTTTTAAAGATTTGTTAAATTCTTGCCCACATCATGGTTTTGAAAAATGGCGGACTATAAGCTTCTTTTATGAAGGTTTAACACCTAAAACTAAACAATTTGTGGAAACGATGTGTAATGGCGAGTTTCTTGATAAAGAACCCGAAGATGCTTTAGATTATTTAAACCATTTGGCTGAAAATTCTCAATCTTGGCATGGAACTAATCCTTCTGAAAATTCAATTAGATATAACCTTGCAAATGCAGGAAAAGGAAAATACCATCTTAGTCAAGAAGAAGATCTAAATGCAAGGTATGCTAGTTTGGCTAGAAAGATTGAATCCATGGAATTAGGGAAAGTAAAAGAAGTCAAATTTGTGCAAAATGAAGAAATTTGTGGCATTTGTGATGAATTAGGACACTCGACAAATGAATGTCCTAATATTCCTATTTTTAAAGAAGTTCTGCATGAGCAAGTAAATGCAATGAACAATTTTAAAAAGTCATTCACCTCTTCTTTTTCAAATTCTTACAATCCAGGATGGAGAAATCATCCGAACTTCAGTTAGAGGAATAATAATCAAGCACAATTTATGCAACCACCACCTCCTCAGGAACAACAAGATTCTCAAAATCCTCAAGGATATGTACCTTATGTCCCACCATATAGGAAAAACCTTGAAGCAACATTGAGTGCATTCATAGAAAAGCAAGAGGCCATCAATAAACAAAACACTCAAACTATGATAGACATAAAAGACACTCTTTCCAAACTTACGTCTACACTCACCATTCATAAGAAAGGAAAATTTCCTTCTTAACCCCAACCGAATCACAAAGGTCAATATAGTCTAAATGAGGGTTGTTCTGAAAGCAAACAAATAGATCAAGTCAATTCGGTAATAACTCTTAGGAATGGAAAGGTTGTTGAAGAAAGTAAGGAGATAAAAAGACAAGTGTTCAGAATGATGAACTCCTTGAGTGTTAATGAGCTATAGAATGTAGAAAAGAATCCATATAGTAGTGATGTCAAACTACCCAAGGAACCTGAGGTGACAAAGAATCCTATTAAGCTAGAAAATAAAGACAAGGGTCACCAAACATACATGATTGACTCAATCATGGAGAAGGGACTTTCTACAACCTTTGATTTTGATCCCCTTGAGAATCTTCTTGTTAATTTTGAGTTTAATTTTATCAGTAATCCACATAATGTATTTGATAATTGTACTAACTTTTATTTAACTTAGAATCATGACACTCAGGGATGGAGTCCAAAGTTTAAGGAGTTGCTTAATAAAGGTTGGAGTTTTCCTGATAAAAAATGTGGTCGTCCCCTAGTCTGTTCTCATGAAATTAAATTAGAGGAAAGTAAATGACCAGTGACGAGCGCCGAACTCAGTCAAAATTATAACCGAAGTTATTACCTAAGCTTGTAGCACAGTGACAACACCGGATCGTCTCCTCAAGGATCGTAGATGTAATTTAATCAAATCAAGTGAAAGTTAGCAAAGAGGGGTTTGACAGTTTAATATCGTACTTAACAAAATTAATGGAAGAAATGACAATTAAAGAGTAGTCAATTTAGAAACCTACCCAAGATTGGGTGGATTCAATCATAGACCCTTCATAAAACACTTGAAGCGCAATTGAATTGTTAATTTGGATCTAACCGAAATCTCTGCATCAAATCCAAAATTCATACTAGACGATCGTCTAGAATTCAATTAACAAGTGATAAACACAAATCCGCAATCGCACCATTCATGAAAATCTATGTTAATTTCAAGTACCGAATTCAAATAACTTAGGCACAAATCAGTAACCTAACCTCTTCAATTCTGTGATTAATTTAGATCAATCAGTTCTAAGTTTCATCACAAATCTCAATCTTCATTTATGTGATTAGTTTAGATCAATCAGTTCTAAGTTTCATCACAAATCTCAATCTTAAACCAAGATCAATCAGATCAACATAAATAGAATCACCATTCATGCATTCAAGATCAAGAAGAAGAAAAAGAAGAAGAAAGAGGAATTCAATTACAAATCAAATACAATACTTAACCAAGGTCTCAAGAATCCAAACCACAATCTCTTTTCTTCAAGAGTTCTAAATTGACCCAAAGTAGCTTAGCCCTCCATTACCATGAAGGGGAGCATCAAAATATACAAAACTATGAGAAACTATGAAGAAGCAAGAAGAAACTTAGAGAGAAATGAAGGAGAATTACCTCTTGTTCATGATAAATGGTGCCTTTTATAGAAGTCTAAGGTAACAAAATGACAAAGGGAAGTGGGTGGATGAGTGGGTGAGTGAGTGGAGTGTTTGAGTGGATGGATTAGTGGGTTAGTTTAGTGGATTGGTTTAGTGGATGAGTGAGTGGAATGGTTGAGTGGTTGAATTAGTGAAAAATGCCAAAGGACTTTTGGTGAGTGGGAAATTATGGACATGAATGGGTGAGTGGATGGATGAGTGGATGAATTAGTGGATGAGTGGGTGGAGTGGTTAAGTGGTTGGATTAGTGTATGTGTGGATGAGTGGGTGAGTTAGTGGATGAGTGGATGAGTGGATGGATGGATTAGTGGATGGATGAGTGGATGGATGAGTGGGTGGTTGAGGACGAAAATTTCGTGTCTGACTTGGAAGCCAAAAACGACCCACTATACTTCAGAACCACGAAAAGTGTTCTTCATGAAAGTTGTAGATCCTTGTCTTGGCTATAAAATGGATAGCTGGTTCGTCCAATTTGGATTCCTTAAGCCCAAGATATGTCCCAAATACCGTAGGTTGTTCAAACCCAACTTCAGCTCCTCTGTTCCGACTTGCAAGCTCAAAATGGCCTACTAGACTTCTTTTTCTCAAAATGTGTTCTTCATGAAAGTTGTTTATTTGGATCTTGACTATCCACTGTCCAAATTTCAGCCCATCTCCATTATTACATCTTGAGATATGATTTTATGAGTGCACACTGTTCGGATTCTACTGACAGAACCCGTATTCTGACTTCCATGTAAACTTAGGTCCCTTATACATCTGAATCTGACTTCGAGCTCTTCATCAAAGTTGTAGAGCTTCCTCTTATCTTTCCTACAAGGTAAAATTCATGTTCATCAGATATTAGGAACTCAAGTTATGGCCAAAATACAGAAATAGTGTCAAATCTCAATAATGCTGAAAATATTCAATTAGGACCAATTTGAGCTCAAACTCACAAAATCATACCAAACTCAATCAATTAAGAATATGGAGAGTGTAAATGACTAAACATAAGGGTTTCTTAATGAATAAAATATGTGATTATCAACCAGCAGTTGAAACCATAACTTGAGTTGAAAGATCCAGATGTAGTCGAGACTTTGGTAGAAGATCCTGTCTACCAAAGCTGAGGTAAGTTTTTAATATTTTGTTTGTATTTTTGAGTCGGCTTAAGTGCCTCCCAGATTTCAGAGCCTTTGTATGGGGATGTAAATATCGTCAGCCTAAAAAAAAATCAAAAATAAAAAAAATCAAAAAAAAAATAAAAAAAGAGATTACAAAAAAAAAAATATGTATACATCTTGGGTTTGGCTTTGGTAACACACAACGTGAATGGGGAAATGCATGCATCTTGATCCAGCCTTCTTAATTGAAAAACAAAGAAGGTAGATTGTATCCCACATGTGAGGCAGCCAGTCGTATTATGACCACTTGTCCCTTTTGGGAGCCCTATGTTGCGCTGGTCTTGAATGGGTCTAATATCTTGGTCAACAATGCTTTGGCACAAAGCTGAAAGAGCAGACTACCTCCATCCCAATCTCAAGTAAGTATACACCCATCTTTCATCAGGTTTCTAACAACTTGAAAAAAAAAATAGAGGGCGAAACTACGGTTATGCTTGGTCTTTAATTAAGATTAGGAGTCCCGGGCGGATGCCCGTCCAGTCATAGACTCAGGAGGAGACCTTCACATGCCAGTATGTAAATAAAGTTCATGTGCCATGCTCTGTAGAGAGCCGTGCGCTACATTCCCAGTTCTTGGAACCAAGGCTCTGTAGCGCTGATGGACAGAAAGAAGCGTCCCGTCTTTACAGTGAACGGAAACTATTAGCTGAGCTGTATACTTACTTTAATTAGTAGGTCTCTATGACGAGTTCTGACTGGCTGCGGTCAGGTACCATCTTCTTAGAATACAGGCCTTTAATTAGGTTTGCAGGAAGATAGAGGGTTGTTCTTCTGTAAGCAGGACGGAAAGGATTCAAAGGTTCTTGTTGTCGGTTCGGCAATCCTTGTGGAATTCATATGTTGCACTGGTGACACGCAACTCAAATATATGCCACTACTCATTCATGACACGCAGTATAAAGATGCGCCATGAAAACTGTACATACAGGTATGTCCTCATTTATTATTATATTTCTTTTATCTTTGTATGATTCTGTTGTATTTTGGTTTTTGAACAGACGATCCTTTGAGCAGGGTCTTTCAGGGGTTTCTAGACTTCTTTACCCTGATGGTTTTCTTGAAGTTAAAAAAAAAGTTAAAAAAAACAAAAAAAAATAAAAATAAAAACAAAAACAGTAAACAAAAAAAAAAGATTTCGTGTTTCTTACTTTCAAACTTTTCTGACAACAACCAATCTACCCATATAGGTGTTATGATTACTTTTTCCCTTCTTTTTCCTATTTAAACACTCCATTCTCTTCACTTTCCTCCAACTCATAATCATTCCAAGGGAAGGTGAAATTATGGGACCTCCTGTTCGTAACATTAAAAATGTCTGTGTTTTTTGTGGGTCAAGTTATGGGAAGGGTTTAGAGTTTGTAAATGTAGCAAGTGCTCTTGGTCGAACACTTGCTGCGAGGAATATTCATGTTGTATATGGGGGTGGTTGTCGTGGGTTAATGGGGGCTATATCACTCTCTGCATTTGTAGCAGGCAGTCAGGTTTTATGTGTCATTCCTAGACCTGTAGCTTAAAATAACGTCACTGGAAAGACAGTTGGAGAAGAAATTCAGGTATCATCTATGCATGGACGAATGAAACAAATGCTTGACAACTTTGATGCATTTATTGCCTTACCAGGTGGTTTTGGTACTTTGAAAGAAATTTTTCAAATTGTCTCTTGGGCCGAATAGAACATCCACCATAAACCCATTGGTTTGTTGAATGTTAATAATTTCTTTGATCTTTTGCTATTTTTTCTTGATAAAGCTGTGGAACAAAAATTTATCACTCATTTGGCAAGAAAACTTCTTATCTCTACCTCCACTATTGATGAGCTGATTGATAAATTAGAAGCTTTTGTTTATGAACCTGATAAAGTCCTAGCTCAGATAGATTGGTCATCAGGAAGCAGTGAGGGAAACAGCAAGAAAAGGAAGCCAGATCTGACACTTCACCTTTAATGGGTTTGATTTTATTTATCATACTTTGTTTCTGTTTCAATTTGTGTCAGATTTCTCCAGCAGGTAATATCTTCTATCCTTTACTCATCTATATTTTAACATTGCGGACAATGTTGTGATCTGGTTGGGGGGGGAAATAGTTTAAAAAAAAATTTAGGGAAGTATGATATGATTTTCATGAACTTGCTAAACCAATGAATATTGGCCGAGTAAGGAGTAATTTAACTTCTGAGATGCATTTAAATTGGGAAGTATGTTTAGTGAGATGACTGTCAGAAACCTACAACAAAATCAATTAAGGATGGCAGAGTAAGAGGTAAATTTTACCCTTAAAGTAATTTTACTTTTGAGACGCATCATAGTTGAGAAAAAAATGGTTTTAGAAGTAGCAAAAAGCATATCTTGGGTCATAGCATAAATTTTCTTCTTTTTTAAAAATTACATGCTTGGATTTGAATGTTGAATTGGTGAATTGAGAATGATAGAAACATGCCTTGTGAGATTTTGAGCTTATTGATGAATGGATTGAACATTTGTACCATTCTCTTCTTTCTTGTGTGATTTTCACTCGTGAAATTGTTACTCTAGAACTTGCTTTGATTCTTTTTGAGGCTACATTTTCACATGCATACATAAATATGATTGAGGCATTTTAAAATAGCTACTTTGACCAAATAGCCATCCTTGTATATTTTCCCTTGTATAACCCCTTTGAGCTTATTTGGCCAGTTCTTGTTTTTAGCTCATTACGTACCTTTAAAAAAAAAAGAACATGTTTTTACCTGACCTTAGGGAATAAGAGAGCATTGACTTTGTTCTTAAACAAGTGTGGGGGTGTATGTGTGTAAAAAAAAAAGAAAAGAAAATAAAAAAAAAGAAAAAAAAGAAAAAAAGAAAAGAAAGAAAAAGCTGACCATCTGATACATTATGTGACATAAACATATCTAGAATAAAGATTAATGCTTTGAAACAACAGGAAGAGAAGGAAAAGGTTTATGCCTAACAATGAATTCAACTCATCAATTTGGGATTGATCTTCAACAAAACATTAGTCAAATATTGGTCATTGTTCTTATTGATGAATGTTCTCAAATATCTTTTCCACTCTAACTGTACCACAATGCTCTTTTATTCTCTTTGGTATTTATCTTCTCATGTCCATATTATGCATTTTCCTTTACCATGACCCTGTTACAACCTTGAATAAAGTCCTCTTGATTTTTGTGTGCATGTGTTCTGAGTAGTGGAGAAGTAGAAGATAAGCAAGCTTATGGTAGTGCAATTTTTCATGGGTTGAATTGAGTGAAATATCTACCATTTTAAACACTAGAGGGATTGAGAGTAAATCCTGTAAGGATCTTTCATTCTTGATTCATTGTTTTTAACTGAAGTTTCCTTGCTTGATGATTTGAGATATGAAGAAATATTAAAAAAAAAATGCTTTGTTCCCTTGAATGACTAGTTGCTCTTCTTGTTTCATTAAATCTTTTAGAGTTTTTAGCTTTTGAGTCTATGTCATTTTTCTTTGTTTCTTAGCTTTGATATTATATATTTTGTAACACCCCTTTGGAGGATGTCACACATAAAAGAAAATAAAAGAAATAGAAATAAAATCTACCCAAGTTGTGAAACATTTGTTAAATATTATTACGGGTTGTAAAATAATTCCTGATAGACAGAAATATGATATAAAAAGATAATGCGGAAAATACGAAATAAAAAAAACATCATCACTAATAATATACATGTGATTAAGTTATAAGCTGTGCAAATAATTTACAATAAAGACTACAAATATTTAAACAAGAACAGTAAAGAAAGCAATAAAAGAGTTAATATATACAAACATACGCAGACGCGCCCAAAAACATCATGGTTATCTAATCCTCTGATGGATCACTCTCACCAAAATGATCATCGGAGACAAATATCCGGATGTCTCGACACACGGCGATAACGGGATCGCGCAGTCGATACGATGCTTATCTCACTAGGCTCAGGGTTTTCAGCACCCCAGTGACGCCTAATGGATAAGGGTAACTCTAAATGCAGAAATAACTTCGTAGTCATAATGGGCTCTCCATCAAATCGCTGACGTAGAATCACGGTCACACGTCCTGCATATGTCACAGATTCACGATCGCCTCGTAGATGCCAAGCTAGCGAACTCCCATGAAATACTAGCTCTACGAACCCCAAAATCTGGCGCTGCCATCCTCAAATCAATCCAGAGGATATGGATGATCGGATGGTTCTTGATCGTCAAACTGATCGTCCGCTTGCTGATCTTCCTCTTCCTCGGGGTACAAGATCTCAATAGGCTGATACTCTTCCTCGAAGTCTTTACCGCGTAAAATATATAAACAGAAAATACATATAACAAAGAGGTAAGACAACATAAAATCATCACAACATGGCCAATAAGAAGACGACAAACAATATGTATACAGTTCATGCAATACAAAAAGCTTTAACAGTTATAATAACAGATTGGAGTAGATTTAGATATCATAACAATGTATCACATCACAATTAAAACTTCACAGATAGAATAAGAAAGATAAAAATAGACAGACAAGATATAATAAAAATAACCAAATATAGAAGCATTAACCAGATAAAATAAACAAATAAAATACGAGATAAACAAGAAATAGATACAATGGAAATAAATAAACATATAGATAAATACCAATATGACAAAACCCTACTCCATGGAGCTAAAGAAAACAAAAGTATCAGAGAGCGGAATGACTCGTAAAATCTATTAGTACCACGGCTGCCCCACCAACTATTGCGGCTTGTCACACGTTGCGTCTATAGCCCCACGACACGGGAATCCATCATCCAGGCGTGGTGTAGTTCACGGTCTCACGTTGTGGCACTACAGCAAATGTACTACTAGATTTCACAAATCTCGATTAAATATAGTGTGTGTTGAGTACCATAGTGTGCTATCTATTTACCACGGCCCAATGGAGCTACCAACTCCGTCCACATGTGGGATCCCGTACACTAAAGTCTCCAAGTTCATTAGAACAATGAACCACACTACGTTTATCGCATCGACAACACGATGTGATTCGTCTCGTCAACCAATCCACCAAAAACTTGGCACACATAACGTATAAATAGAAAGCACATGTACGGGTTCTCATTTTCCCGACAAAGCAGATATAGTCTCAAAAGCCTGTACGGGTTCACATTTTCCCGACAAATAAAGATCCTAAAAAATAATCAGACGGGTTCACATTTTCCCGACAAATGAAAGATTCTCAAAAATAATCATGACGGGTTCACATTTTCCCGACAAAGATAAAATAAATACTAGATGCGGGTCAATCGCGTAGAAATTTTATCGCGTTTTCATAATTCCGTCGTTTTACAAATGTTTTTAAATCGCGTAAAGATATTTTTTTGTTTTTAAAATCGCGTAACATTTTTAATACGGTTTCTCAATCGCGTAGAATTTTTAAATCATTTTCTTATTCGAATGCCTTTAAAATTACTGTTTAAACAAACGAAATAGTATTTAGTACATTTAAATTACGTAGAATAATTTTCCATACCGTATAATCTGTCTTTTGGATATTTCTACTATCTTATAGGTTCATTTTTACTAAAAATTGACAGCATTTTGTTTATAAACTCATAATAATGGTTTCCTAAATTTTCCATAAAATTTTCTATTTACCTAATTTTTAACCATATCATTTTAATTTCTTTTTGAAAATTTTCTAACATGCTTCAAAACCTAAAGTGAGCTATATGTTAGAAAATTTCTCAACATTATTGTATTTCCTTCCTAATGATAAAATTATGAATTTTAACCCTTTAAACTTACTTCTAATCAACTTGTTTCTTCAAAAATCATTATAGAAAATTTCTTTTTAACTTGTATTGTCTCTTTTTAATTGAAAAAGGTTTGGAATCAAGTTTTAGAAATCATGATTACCTATAGTGGCATGTTGGCCAAATTTCGTAAAACCCTTTCATTTGATTTCTAAAATGTCTTTCACCTTTCAAATCATATCAAATGTATTATATTGTCTAAGTTCATTAAATCATATTAGAAAATAGTTAGTAGGAGTTAAATTAATCCTTTAGGCATGTTGGCCCAAAATACTAAGTCTTTACCATTTGATTTCTAAATGCATTTTCTTTGATCAAATCAATTTGAAACTTTCTTGATTCTCCTAGGTTAATTAAGTTACACTTTAGGAAAAATCAAGAGAACATTTTGGTCCTCTAACTTAGTCATTGCCGTGAACTAGTGAATGTGTTCTTTGGAACACTCATGCAAATTTACACATGTTATTCACATCCTATACCTTATCATACAATTCTAACACATGCATTATATTTCTAACACATGCAATATATTTTCTAACACATATAACCTAAATTAAAGCTTATAGACATGCACTTAAAAACTAATAGACATGCAAAATTATTACAATCATCAAACAAGAAAGCTACTAACAATTACCACATAAACTACTAGCAAACATAAAAATTAACACATACACACCAAACAAAGACAACACCACCGAATCCTTATGGACTCTTCAAACATTACAAATCATTCCATCTTCTTACCACCACCAAGGGATGATAAGAATTGTCTTCCTCTTACCTTAAATGAAGACAAAAGGTTTGCTTTCACACCTCCTAGGGTTCGGTTTTCACCTTCAAAAATACCTAGAAATCTCAAACAAAATTTACATGTTACTAACCATGAAAAAGAAGCTAAACCATGGAGAAATCATGGCTTAGAACTTTGAAAATGAAGAGAGAAAAGAAAAGCATGAAATTTCACCTTCTAGGTAAAACTTTCAAGGTTGATTTCTAAGCCCTAAATGGAAGATTTTGAAGAAACTCCCAACTAGAAAGGTTCTTAGAATAGTGTTTAGGTTAAGAAAACTTGGTTAGAAAAATTTTTGGATGGTTGGATGGTGTAGTATAGCTCTTGGCCGAATGGTAGGAGAAATGAACAACAATGGTGGCTAGGTTTTCTTTGGAAGAGAGAGAAGAGAGAAATGCATGAAAATCAAAGTGGAGAATGGTCTTCCAAAGCCCTTGGCCGTAGCACTCAAGTGGGCTTGCAAGGTGGACCTTTGCTTGGCTTCATCCAAGCCTTTGGATGAATCAATGGTCAAGATCAAGCCTTGGTGAACAAGCTTGATTCCTATTGGTTGGCTCATGGTGACTCACAAGCCTAATCACCCAGTGCATTTAATTTTCTGCTGAGTCAACTAGCTGAGTCACTGTTCTGGAAAGTTCTACTGCTAACGGTGATTAATTAAGCTACCGATCTAACCGTTTTGCTAATTGTGGGTCCCGCAAAATATTTCCTGTCCATCATGTCACTAAATTATATTGACTAATAAAATAATATTATAATAGTATAAAATTATTTTATTTGACAGATTAAATCCTAAAAATTAAAAGATTATTTTTAGTCTCATTCAGAATCGGGTTAAGTAAGATCCCCCAATTCTAAATAATAAAATAAGATTTCCCGGCCCGGAAAAATATTATTTTCCCGCCTTTTGCAAATCACACAAAAAGTCCATATAAAATCACAGACGATTATCGGACATTAAATCAAGAAGAAAACAATTAAAAACAAGAAAAAACAAAAAAAACAAGATGTCGTTCGGGACGTAACGGTCATTTTCTCATTTTTTCCCACAACGTAGCTAATCGTCCAAAACGTTCAAATAAAATATCCAGCAAGATTATATAGTCAGTATATCTTACAGAAAAATTAAAACAGTAACTCCAAAAAATTTTTATTTTACTGTCTCGAAGCAAATTACGTAAAACGATCAAATAAAATTTGAGCCTGTATTATCGTAATTGTTTTCATACGTAAATCGAGAACAAGAAAATAGGGACACAACGGTCATTCACACAAAAGCATGAAAAACAAAGAAACAAGACATTCGAATATTTTCCAAAAATTGGGGCGTTACAACTCTCCCCCCAACAAATAAAAATTTCGTCCTCGAAATTCATTTGTTCATTCAAACAAATGAGGATACCGATCCTCATTTTATCTTCCAGACTCCCAGGTAGCCTCACCCGTCACATCATTCCATATGACTTTCACTAGCTCAATCATCTTTCCTCGAAGTCGCTTTACCTTTACGTCCCCAATCCTCGACGGGTAAAGTTTCGTAAGTCGATTCTCCTTTAACTCGCACGTCATCTCGGTTGTATAACATGTGTCGGATCTGGATCCGGTATATACTTCCGTAATCGAGACACATGAAACACGTCATGCAAATTCGATAGAAAAGGCGGCAAAGCATTCGATATGCTACAGACCTATACGTCGGATAATCGATATGGTCCAATGAATTTAGGAGTAAGCTTCTTAGACTTAATCACTCTTCCGACACCACTCGTAGGAGTAACTCTTAAAAACACATGCTCACCCTCCTTAAACTCAAGAGGTCGTCTTCGTTTATCTACGTAACTCTTTTGTCTGCTTTGCGCCGTCCTCATCTTCTCTTGTATCATCTTGACTTTATCCGTAGTCTGTTGTACAAGTTCCGGTCCAACACCATACTCTCCCCATCTTGATACCAAAGATAGCTGCGTTTCGACATCGTCTTCCATACAATGCCTCATAAGGTGCCATTTCGATGCTTGCGTGAAAGCTATTGTTGTAGGTGAATTCTATCAAAGATAAAAATTCATCCCAACTTCCTCGCTGTTCTATAACACAAGCACGCAATAGATCCTCCAAAGACTGTATAGTTCTTTCTGTCTGACCATCTGTTTGCGGATGATATGCTGAACTCAATCGTAACTTGGTTCCCATAGCTTCTTGCAGACTTCGCCAAAACCTTGACGTAAACCTCAGATCTCTGTCAGAAACTATACATGTAGGCACTCCATGTAATCTGACAATCTCGCTGATGTACAACTGGGTTAATCTTTCCAATGAATATTTAATATTGATTGGTAAGAAATGAGCCGATTTCGTAAGTCTATCGACTATAACCCATATCGAATCATGACCTTTCCTTGTCTTTGGCAAACCAGTAACGAAATCCATAGAAATACTGTCCCATTTCCATTCTGGAATCGATAATGGTTGCAACATCCCAGCTGGTCTTTGGTGTTCAACTTTCGATTTTTGACAAACTAGGCAAGTTGACACGCATCTAACCACATCACCCTTCATTCCATGCCACCAGAATAACTTCTTCAAGTCTTGGTACATCTTTGTTATGCCTGGATGCATACTTAATAGACTAGTATGGGCATGTTCCACAATATATTGCCTCAGCTCCCGGTCACGAGGAATACAGATTCTACCCCGAAACCTCGAATTCCATCACCCTTCTTTGAACTCTACTGTCTCGTCTTGCTTCATTTGCTCCCTTATTCCTTGCAAAAATTTATCGGCATTTTGCTTTTCCCTTATGTCTTCCATCAGCTCGCTTGAGATAGTAACCATATTCATACAGATCTTTCCCGATTTCAACTCAACAAATGACCACTCATCTCTAAATTGTTCAACGAGCTCCTTTTCCTTGATCATCAGAGCAGAAGCACTGATAATCTTTCGACTCAAGGCATCGGCCACGACATTCGCCTTACCAGGGTGGTACAAAAGTTGAAAATCGTAATCGTTCAGAAATTCTAACCATCTTCGCTGCCTCATATTCAGCTCCTTCTGATCGTACAAGTACTTCAAACTCTTGTGATCACTGAAGATGTTGAATGTTGCTCCATAGAGAAAATGTCTCCATATCTTCAGCGCAAAAACCACCGCAGCCAATTCCAAATCATGCGTAGGATAATTCTTCTCATGAACCTTCAACTGTCGAGAAGCATATGCCACCACATTCCGGTCTTGCATCAACACGCATCCTAGTCCTTGATAAGAAGCGTCGCAATACACATCGAAAGATTTCTTCGAATCTGGTAGGATCAATACCGGTGCAGTTGTTAACCTCTTCTTTAAATCTTGAAAACTAGCTTCACGCTCTTCCGTCCATTCAAAAGCTTGACTTTTCCTCGTAAGTTGTGTAAGTGGTCCAGCAATCTTGGAAAAACCTTCGATAAATCTCCGATAATAACCAGCAAGTCCAACAAAACTTCGAACTTCTGTTACTGTCTTAGGTCTTTCCCATTGTAAAATAGTCTCCACTGTCGATGGGTCCACCGCAATACCTTCTTTAGAAATTACGTGCCCAAGAAATTGGACTTCTTCCAACCAGAACTCACACTTAGCCAATTTCGCATACAGGCTTCTCCCCAAAATCAAGAACAACATTCAGATGTTCAAGATGCTCTTTCCTTCGATCGAGAATAGATCAGAATGTCATCGATAAAGACAACGACAAATCTGTCTAGATATGGACGAAATATCCTGTTCATATAATCCATAAATATGGCAGGAGCATTCGTCACCCCGAATGGCATTACCTGATACTCATAATGTCCATAACGAGTTCGAAAAGCAGTTTTCGGCACATCTTCCCCTCTTACACGAATCTGGTGATAACCCGATCGCAGATCTATCTTGGAAAATATCACAGCTCCTCTCAATTGATCCATCAAATCGTCGATTCTTGGAAGTGGATATTTATTCTTGATAGTCACCTTGTTCAACTGCCGATAGTCCACACAAAGTCGTGAAGTTCCATCCTTCTTCTTAACCAAAAGCATTGGCGCACCCCACGGGGAAACGCTAGGTCGTACAAATTCTTTCTCCAACAGTTCCACCAATTGCTTTTTCAGCTCCCCCAACTCTACTGGCGACATACGGTACGGTGCAATTGAGATAGGACCTGTTCCCGGTACTAAATCAATTGAGAACTCGATCTCCCGCTCAGGCGGTAAACCAGGTACGTCTTCAGGAAAAACATCCGGAAAATCGTTGACAACAAGAATAGTATTCACATCCTTCTCATTCTTAACTTCTAGAGAAGACAATACCAGATATCCCTGCGCTCCATCTCTCAACAAAGACTTGACCTTAACAAAGAGGTTAAGAATCCAGACTCTTCTTCCTTAGGAAAAACTATAGTTTTCTTTGCACAATCTATAAGGATACGGTTAGAACATAACCAGTCCATCCCTAAGATTACATCTATCTCAATAAGAGGCAAACAAATCAAATTGACCAAAAACAAACGGCCCTTCACAACAATAGGACAATCCAAACAGATTCTAGATGTAACTACAGGTTTAGCAGTTGGCGTAGATACACTCAATTTAACATTCAGAGAAGACACAAGCAACTTCAGTCTTTCCACACAATCATAGGCAATAAACGAGTGTGTAGCACCCGAGTCATACAATATAGTCAGAAGGTTACCTTCAATGTCACCTTCTCCTTGAATAAGGTCATCAGATTGAGAAACTTCAGATCCCATCATTGTATATACTCGCCCTCCAGATCTCGGTTGAGTATTTTCAGATTTTTACTGATTAGCTCTAACATGACGAACAACAGGTTTCTTCTCTGGTCGAGTACAATCCTTCGACATATGCCCAGGCTGTCCACAATTAAAACAGACAGTTCCTTTAATCGTACAATCTGGAGATAGATGGCCCTTCTTACCGCACTTAAAACACGTCGGCGTAAACACCACTCTCTGTCCTGCTCCACCACTAGGTACACTCCCTCCAACTGGCGGTCGCTGAGTCTGACTTCCTTGTGGTCTAGAATACGGCTTACGCAGAAACCGATTTGTATTGCTACCTCCACCTCTTTGAAACCTTGTCGGCCCAAAGTTCCGATTCCTCGATCTCGCGACGGTTCAAGCTCCTCAAGTCGCGCACATGCATCCACTAAAGCATGAAAATGATTCATATTCAGAGATATTACTCCTCGCTTCAATTCTACTCTCAATCCGGACTCAAACTTCCGACATTTCCATACCTCATCTTGTCGATTTTGAGCATAATCCGAAAATTGAGACAAACTTTCAAATTTTGTGGCGTACTCATTCACTGTCATATTTCCTGTCGCAACCCAAGAAATTCCATCTCCTTGGCATGCCTAGCACTTGCAGAAAATATTTATCCGAGAAAAGTATTAGAAAACACTTCCCAGTGTGATCTCGGTCCTTCACTTGCAACACTCGGCGGATTCCTCTCCACCAATGTTCTCGCATCTCCTCTCAAAGATAAAGACAACATAAGTTACTTTCTTTTCATCTCGTGCATCTCATCCCTCAAAGATTCTCTCTAAATCTTGCATCCACTGACTCGCTTTCTCCGGATCCACCTCGCCTCTAAACTGTGGCGGATTATGGCGCCTAAATTCAGATAAATTTAGGGCATCAGCCGTAGCATCTTGCTGTTGAGCTGCTCTCAAATTTTGCTGAGTAATCACTTCAGCCATCTGCCGCATAGCTTCAGCAGCAACCAACATCGGGTCCTCAACACGATTCACGTTAGCACGTCCTCTGCCTCTACCAGCCATCTTCTTTCTTCAAACATAACAAAACAAAGTTAGATACATCCTTCTAGATATTTCCGAAAGGATATAAATCACAAAGATCACAGAGGATCACACAGCACAAACAAAAACAGACCCAACCACAACCCCAAAAGACTCTAACTTGGGCTCTGATACCAACTAATGTAACACCCCTTTGGAGGATGTCACACATAAAAGAAAATAAAAGAAATAGAAATAAAATCTACCCAAGTTGTGAAACATTTGTTAAATATTATTACGGGTTGTAAAATAATTCCCGATGATTTAAATATGATATAAAAAAGATAATGCGGAAAATACGAAATAAAAAAAACATCATCACTAATAATATACATGTGATTAAGTTATAAGCTGTGCAAATAATTTACAACAAAGACTACAAATATTTAAACAAGAACAGTAAAGAAAGCAATAAAAGAGTTAATATATACAAACATACGCAGACGCGCCCAAAAACATCATGGTTATCTAATCCTCTGATGGATCACTCTCAGCCTGAAAATGATCATCAGGAGACAAATATCCCAGATGTCTCGACACACGGCGATAACGGGATCGCACAGTCGATACGATGCTTATCTCACTAGGCTCAGGGTTTTCAGCACCCCAGTGACGCCTAATGGATAATGGTAACTCTAAATGCAGAAATAACGTCGTAGTCATAATGGGCTCTCCATCAAATCGCTGACGTAGAATCACGGTCACACGTCCTGCATATGTCACAGATTCACGATCGCCTCATAGATGCCAAGCTAGCGAACTCCCATGAAATACTAGCTCTACGAACCCCAAAAATCCTGGTGCTGCCATCCCTCACAATCAATCCAGAGGATATGGATGATCAGATGGTTCTTGATCGTCAAACTGATCGTCCGCTTGCTGATCTTCCTCCTCCTCGGGGTACAAGATCTCAATAGGCTGATACTCTTCCTCGAAGTCTATACCGTGTAAAATATATAAACAGAAAATACATATAACAAAGAGGTAAGACAACATAAAATCATCACAACATGGCCAATAAGAAGACGACAAACAATATGTATACAGTTCATGCAATACAAAAAGCTTTAACAGTTATAATAACATATTGGAGTAGATTTAGATATCATAACAATGTATCACATCACAATTAAAACTTCACAGATAGAATAAGAAAGATAAAAATAGACAGACAAGATATAATAAAAATAACCAAATATAGAAGCAGTAACCAGATAAAATAAACAAATAAAATACAGATAAACAAGAAATAGATACGATGGAAATAAATAAACATATAGATAAATACCAATATGACAAAACCCTACTCCATGGAGCTAAAGAAAACACAAGTATCAAAGAGCGGAATGACTCGTAAAATCTATTAGTACCACGGCTGCCCCACCAACTATTGCGCTGTCACACGTTGCGTCTATAGCCCCACGACACAGGAATCCATCATCCAGGCGTGGTGTAGTTCACGGTCTCACGTTGTGGCACTACAGGCAAATGTACTACTAGATTTCACAAATCTCGATTAAATATAGTGTGTGTTGAGTACCATAGTGTGCTATCGGTTTACCACGGCCCAGCGGAGCTACCAACTGTCCACATGTGGGATCCCGTACACTAAAGTCTCCAAGTTCATTAGAACAATGAACCACACTACGTTTATCGCATCGACAACACGATGTGATTCGTCTCGTCAACCAATCCACCAAAAACTTGGCACACATAACAGATAAATAGAAAGCCTGTACGGGTTCTCATTTTCCCGACAGCAGATATAGTCTCAAAAGCCTGTACGGGTTCACATTTTCCCGACAGCGAAAGATCCTAAAAAATAATCTGTACGGGTTCACATTTTCCCGACAGCGAAAGATTCTCAAAAATAATCTGTACGGGTTCACATTTTCCCGACAGCATAAAATAAATACGGTAGCGGTCAATCGCGTAGAAATTTTATCGCGTTTTCATAATTCCGTCATTTTTACAAATGTTTTTAAATCACGTAAAGATATTTTTCTGTTTTTAAAATCGCGTAACATTTTTAATACGGTTTCTCAATCGCGTAGAATTTTTAAATCATTTTCTTATTCGAATGCCTTTAAAATTACTGTTTAAACAAACAGAAATAGTATTTAGTACATTTAAATTACGTAGAATAATTTTCCATACCGTATACTGTCTTTTGGACATTTCTACTATCTTATAGGTTCATTTTTACTAAAAATTGACAAGATTTTGTTTATAAACTCATAATAATGGTTTCCTAAATTTTCCATAAAATTTTCTATTTACCTAATTTTTAACCATATCATTTTAATTTCTTTTTGAAAATTTTCTAACATGCTTCAAAACCTAAAGTGAGCTATATGTTAGAAAATTTCTCAACATTACTGTATTTCCTTCCTAATGATAAAATTATGAATTTTAACCCTTTAAACTTACTTCTAATCAACTTGTTTCTTCAAAAATCATTATAGAAAATTTCTTTTTAACTTGTATTGTCTCTTTTTAATTGAAAAAGGTTTGGAATCAAGTTTTAGAAATCATGATTACCTATAGTGGCATGTTGGCCAAATTTTGTAAAACCCTTTCATTTGATTTCTAAAATGTCTTTCACCTTTCAAATCATATCAAATGTATTATATTGTCTAAGTTCATTAAATCATATTAGAAAATAGTTAGTAGGAGTTAAATTAATCCTTTAGGCATGTTGGCCCAAAATACTAAGTCTTTACCATTTGATTTCTAAATGCATTTTCTTTGATCAAATCAATTTGAAACTTTCTTGATTCTCCTAGGTTAATTAAGTTACACTTTAGGAAAAATCAAGAGAACATTTTGGTCCTCTAACTTAGTCATTGCCGTGAACTAGTGAATGTGTTCTTTGGAACACTCATGCAAATTTACACATGTTATTCACATCCTATACCTTATCATACAATTCTAACACATGCATTATATTTCTAACACATGCAATATATTTTCTAACACATATAACCTAAATTAAAGCTTATAGACATGCACTTAAAAACTAATAGACATGCAAAATTATTACAATCATCAAACAAGAAAGCTACTAACAATTACCACATAAACTACTAGCAAACATAAAAATTAACACATACACACCAAACAAAGACAACACCACCGAATCCTTATGGACTCTTCAAACATTACAAATCATTCCATCTTCTTACCACCACCAAGGGATGATAAGAATTGTCTTCCTCTTACCTTAAATGAAGACAAAGGTTTGCTTTCACACCTCCTAGGGTTCGGTTTTCACCTTCAAAAATACCTAGAAATCTTAAACAAAATTTACATGTTACTAACCATGAAAAAGAAGCTAAACCATGGAGAAATCATGGCTTAGAACTTTGAAAATGAAGAGAGAAAAGAAAAGCATGAAATTTCACCTTCTAGGTAAAACTTTCAAGGTTGATTTCTAAGCCCTAAATGGAAGATTTTGAAGAAACTCCCAACTAGAAAGGTTCTTAGAATAGTGTTTAGGTTAAGAAAACTTGGTTAGAAAAATTTTTGGATGGTTGGATGGTGTAGTATAGCTCTTGGCCGAATGGTAGGAGAAATGAACAACAATGGTGGCTAGGTTTTCTTTGGAAGAGAGAGAAGAGAGAAATGCATGAAAATCAAAGTGGAGAATGGTCTTCCAAAGCCCTTGGCCGTAGCACTCAAGTGGGCTTGCAAGGTGGACCTTTGCTTGGCTTCATCCAAGCCTTTGGATGAATCAATGGTCAAGATCAAGCCTTGGTGAACAAGCTTGATTCCTATTGGTTGGCTCATGGTGACTCACAAGCCTAATCACCCAGTGCATTTAATTTTCTCACGAGTCACTAGTCAGTCACTGCTTTCTGAAAGTTCTACTTGCTAACTGGTGATTAATTAAGCTACCGATCTAACTGTTTTGCTAATTGTGGGTCCCGCAAAATATTTTCGGGTCCACTTTGTCACTAAATTATAACTTGACTAATAAAATAATATTATAATAGTATAAAATTATTTTATTTGACATTAAATCCTAAAAATTAAAAGATTATTTTTAGTCTCATTCAGAATCGGGTTAAGTAAGATCCCCCAATTCTAAATAATAAAATAAGATTTCCCGGCCGGAAAAATATTATTTTCCGCCTCGAGCAAATCACACAAAAAGTCCATATAAAATCACGAGACAGTATTATCGGACATTAAATCAAGAAGAAAACAATTAAAAACAAAAAAAAAGCAAAAAACAAGACGTTCGGGACGTAACGGTCATTTTCTCATTTTTTTCCACAACGTAGCTAATCGTCCAAAAACGTTCAAATAAAATATCCAAAGCAAGATTATATAGCTGTATATCTTACGAAAAAATTAAAACAAGAACTCAGAAAAATTTTTATTTTACTGTCTCGAAGCAAATTACGTAAAACGATCAAATAAAATTTGAGCCTCAGTATATCGTAATTGTTTTCATACAGAAATCGAGAACAGTAAAATAGGGACACAGCGGTCATTCACACAAAAGCATGAAAAACAGCAAACAGTACATTCAGAATATTTTCCAAAAATTGGGGCGTTACATATTTTGCCCAGGAGTGCAAAAGCTCAAGTGTGGGGGTGTGATGAACCTGCAAAACTTATAATTTTTACGGTTCATTGTGTGTGTTTTTCATTCTTTTTAATCTTTTTAATTGGGTTTGTTCTTGAGTTTTGTTATATTTTTAGTATTTTAAATTGTGTTGTAATTATGTATTTTTATGTATTTTTGTTAGATAAATGCAAAGGATTGAAGAATGGAGTTGATTGCATAGAAGATTTTCTAAAAAAAAAAAAGAACTGTAGCATCAAGTACTGTAGCATGACATCATCAAGTACTGTAGCATTACATCATCCATGACATCAACAGGTTACTGTTCATTGCACAGTAACCTCAAAAATTTCTATAAATACGGACGACGGACGAAGGGTTGAAGCATTCAGAGGAGGAGAATTTTGCTGCGAACAAAGTTTTTCCTTTTCCTTTTTCTTTTCTTTTTCTTTTCTTCTTTCTCATGTGTAACTAATCTTCATCTTGCTTGGGTAAAAAGGTGAAGCTCTTGGTAATAAATTAAGGTTAGATTAATTTCTTTCTTGTACTTAAATAATATATTATTAAGCAAATATAATATGTGTTGTATGTTGTTTCCAATTAATTTAGAAACTCTTCTTGTATAATGAATATCTTGATCCATTGTAGACAATAGGATTAGCACATTGGATGCTTTTGACGATTTACAAGTATTAGTAGATAATTATTGGAACCATAATATGATTACATGATTGAACTTTAAATGTTAAATCTTCCGATTAGAATCTTCATTATGCATGATTTCAATTGAGTTATAAAACGAAATAATCTTATTTTTAATTTATTACCAAGAGTGGATCTCATAACCCAAGCAAATCCTTTTCATTTGTGAACAACTTATATCACCTTTAATCTTGTGACACATCTTCTCTTTACCTCAATTAATTAGTTTTCCTTCATCAATTCCCTGTGGATCGACCTAGGACTCCCGAGAATTTATTACTTGAGACAACCTACACTTGGGTTGAAACTTTTAAATATAATTATATCCCATCAATCAGTGCTTAAGCGTTCCATAACTAGCGCTTGAGCGCTGAGCTCGTACCACCAGAAGAATGCATTCTGGATGCCAAGCGTTTGGGTGTCCATACTCCAATGCCTGAGCGCTGGTGCACTAGAATGCATCCCCTGTTTTTCAAACTATTTCCAATCTATTTCCAATCACAATATTATACATTCTATTCCATTTCTAAGCTCATCAATGATCTCAACATCATTTGAAAACATTCAAGAACATTTCCAAATCATTTCTATGGTAACTCAACAATCACAATCATCAAGCAACTTATTTAAACCAATATCCTTATCCATGAAAAACAAGTCATGAAAACCTTCAAAGTTTCAATTTTAATCCAATATCCATATTGAAATACTCAGAAAATGAAGAAAAATAAAGAAATAATCCCCCTACCTTACTCTATTCTTATGCCTTTGCCTTTATCTTTCTTTCTCTCCTTTCCTCTATCTTCCTCTTGCTTGATTTCTCCTTCTTCCTTTGGTGTTGTTTTCTTTTCTTCTTTATCTCCTTTCTTGGTTGCTTCTTGGAAGAGAGAGTGATGAGAGAGTGAGATGAGAAAAGAGTGAATAAAAATGAGATATTATCTCATAAGTTAATAATAGATATTAGAAAGGTTGAGGCGGTGGGGAAAAATAGAGAGAGAAATGAATTTCTATTGAAACTTAGTATCTCTTAAGGATATTTCAACATTCCATTAATGAATTTTCCAACCTTCATTGGTGTTATAGAAAATTCTATGATTCTATTCATTTCTCAGTTTATTCATTCATCAACTTTTGATATACACCTTTATCATTCACTAAGCTTTAGTGTTCTTCTTTGGGTTCAATTAAACCTATGAAATATAACTAGGAAGCTTATAAATATTCCTTTTAACTTATTTTCATCATCAGATCACTCTTCATTCTCCCTTTATCATTTGCTCAGAATTTCATAATTTTCTGAGTTACTTTCCTATTTAATTTGACCTTTAAACATTTACTAATTTATTTGATCCTTAAAAATTTATTTCAACTCATTTCTACTATCTATGCTTTAGAAATAAATTTTTCACATTTATTTCTATCATATCAGCCTTTTTTAGCTAAATTATTAGCTATTAGTCACATTCAATGTTATAAAATTATGCTCGAACTGACCCAAAGGATTACCAAAATTATTATCTAACTTAGACTTATAGTGTTGAGATTCTATAACCCTAATTAACATCATTAGGGTAAGGAGGATGTTACATAGCCCTTCTCTACCCAGTTCATGGAGTATAGAGTTCCAAGAAACTTCAAGTTTCCCGCCAATGAGGAACTCTATGTCGTGGCTATGGACCCTTAGGAGCACATAGACGTCTATGTCCAATCTATGCACTTCTATAAGGGATCCTTGTTTCCTTCTTTGCTCTTTAATTGCTCTATCCACGGTCTTCACAGGTTTCACTACATAAGTTAGATCATCTTTTAACTTATTGATTCATTTTCTATGATATGTGAAGGATCCAGATTATACTTTCGAAGTTAAGAAACATGGAAAATATTGTGAAAGTTTGATAAACTGGGTGGTAAAGCTATCTGGTAAGCAACATGTCCAATTCTTTTTAATATTTGGAAAGGACTAACAAAATGAGGATTCAACTTTTTAGCTTTAATGGCTCTACCAGCCCTCGTAATATGAGTGACTCTAAGGAACATATGTTCTCCTTCGAATTCCAATGCTTATTTTATCTGTATAACACTTTTGCTTACTTTGGGCAACTAACAACCTATCCCTGATCCTTCTAATCTGCTCAATGGTTTGTTGTACTATTTCTGGACCTAGGATAGTTTGTTCTCTTCTTTCATACCAACATAGAGTGTGGATGTATGTGTCTTGAAGCATGTCAATTAGTTTTTTATGATAACAAAGTCAAAGATGAAGATCAAGTGCAAAAGAGAAAACCAAGATCAAAGAAAGAAATCAAGAGGTTCTTAGATATAAGCATAAGAATATCAATGTTAAATGCTCTCAAGATATCTCAAATGGTTTTTCAAATATGATTTTCATTAATATGTTTTTCAAAGTTCACTTTCTAAAAAGAGGTAGTCTTTAATCTTGGATCATGCCAAACAAAGTTCAATATTGTTCAAATCCATGTTTTCTAAAGTTAGGAATGACATGAATCCTCTTCCAGGCTTGAAAAATGAGTTTAAAGTTTAATGTAATCGATTACACATGTGTGGTAATCGATTACAAGCTAAACAGAAGCCTTGTAATCGATTACATCATCCATGTAATCGATTACCAAAAAGTCAAAGGGCATATAATCGATTACACACCAGTTGGTAATCGATTACCATATGCCCAGAAAGGCAAGAACACATTCAAAACAACCATGTAATCGATTACATCAATATTGTAATCGATTACCATCAAGTCAGAGGGCGTGTAATCGATTACACAAGTCCTATAATCGATTACCACAAACTCAGAAAGCCAAGAACACATTCTAACTGTCATGTAATCAATTACTAGAGTCTTGTAATCGATTACTAGTGTTCTGACATGCCCAACGGCTATATTAGGTGCATTAAATGCTTAGCTTTAATCACCCCTAACGGCTCTTTAACTACATATCTCTTTAAATACAGAAGTTGTGGCATCATTGATGGTTGTTCTTGAACCTGAAACATCTTAGTATCACATCAAAATGAGAATCAATCTTTGAATCCATTTCTTGCTCTGTTTTTGTGAAAATCTTAAGACATCTTTTGAGAGCATTCTTAGAGCTTCAATTTGTATTATTTACTCTAGTGAGAGTTTCATTTAATCAACCTTGATTGCTTTGTAAGAGAGGGTGAGGTATCCCTCCAAATTGTAAAGGGTGAGGCATCCCTTTGTTTGAAGAGGCTCAAGCTCAAGGGTGAGGCATCCCAAGGAGTTGAGTACTCAAGTTTGTAAAGGTTGTCAAGCACCTATTGTAGCTTGAAGATATAGTGGAAAATCTTGAGTTGTTGCTTGAGGACTGGACGTAGGTCACAAGTGGATTGGTGGCCGAACTAGGATAAACTATTGTGTTTGATTCTCTAAACTCTTCTCTTTACATTTGTGCATTGATTATATTCTTGCTTGTTTACTTCCCTCTTGGTTAATTATTGAGCAATATCTATCGTTCTCATCTATTCATTCATTTTAAATAGTCAATAGCTTTAACGAAATTCAATAGTCAAGTGTTTTGCGAAAGAATTGTGAACTTGTTTTATTAACTCAATTCACCCCGCTCTTGAGTATTGAAGCCACTTGGTAACAAGTGGTATCAAAGCTAGACTCTTGTATAAAGAGCTTATCGCTTCAAGAGTAAATATGGCTTTAAATAGTTTTTCTAATGAGGGTTCTTCTATAAATAGGTCTCCCTTTTTCAATGGGGATGGCTATGCATATTAGAAAGAAAGGATGAAGATTTTTATTAAAGCTATTGATATTGATGTATGGAATACTGTCGAAAATGGTCCTTTTGTCCCCACATGTCTAGTTGATGGTGTTAGAACAAACACACCAAGAAGTGAATAGACTGATGATGACAAGAAAATGGTTCAATACAACTTGAGAGCTAAGAATATCATTACTACCTCTTTAGGGTATGATGAATTCTTTAGGGTGTCAAATTGTAAGACCACTCAAGAAATGTGGGGTACATTGCAAGTAACCCATGAAGGAACAAGTGAGGTAAAAAGATCTAGAATAAATACACTCATCCATGAATATGAATTGTTTAGAATGAATCAAGGGGAAAGTATTCAAGATATGTAAAAATGATTCACTCATATAGTTAATCATCTTGCTTCATTGGGAAAAACTTTTGCCAATGAAGATCTTATTAACAAAGTTTTAAGATGCTTGAGCAGGAGTAGATAACCCAAAGTGATGGCCATATCGGAGTCAAGAAATCTTGCTACAATGACCTTGGCCACCCTCTTTGGAAAGCTTCAAGAGCATGAGTTGGAGCTAAATCGACTAAATCAAAATGAGGAGCAAGATAAGAAGAAAAAGGGGATTGCTCTTAAAGCCACTTCCTCCTCAATTGAATATGAAGATGAAGATGAAGATGAAGATGATGGAAATGATCTTGACAATATTGAGATGAATGAAGAAAATTTCAGTCTCCTTGTGAAGAAGTTTGGAAGGTTTCTCAAGAAGAAAGGAAATCAAAGAAGACCTCCTTTTCTTCCTAAGAAGTCATATCAAAAAGGAGAAGGAACTTCATCCACTCCAACTTGCTATGAATGTGGGAAACCGGGGCACATGAAGATGAAATGTCTGCTTTATCAAAAGAAGATGGAGAAATTTGAAAAGAAGCCTTTCAAAGAAAGAAAAGGAAGAAGAGCTTACATTGCATGGGAAGATAACGATATGGATTCCACCGATGATTCGAAGGATGAGGAAGCTCATCTTTGCCTAATGGAAAATGGAGAAGAAGAAGAAGAAAGTGAAACCGAGGTAATCTCATCTAATATTGAACTATCTCCTTCATATAGTGAATTGCAAGATGCATTTCAAGAATTGTATGATGAATCCATGAGACTAACTAAAATGGTTTTAACTTCCAACAAAATAATCTCCTTAATGACTAACAAAATTTCTATTTTAACTAAGGAGATTGAAGAACTTAAAGTTGAAAATGAGACTCTTGGACTTATTGATGCTAACTCATCATGCATGATTTGTTCTTCACATGATAATGCACCCACACCCTTAACTTGTTCTTCATGTAAAGCACTTGAAAATGAAATTAAGGACTTGAAAAAAATACTCTTGCAAAATTTACATTAGGAAGGGATAATTTGAATATGTTACTAGGAAAACAAAGGTGTGTTTTTCAAAAAGCCGATGTGGGATATAATCCAAATAACCATAAAAAATCTTACAATAATTTCTTTATTTCATCTAAAACATCAAGTACCCCTTTTATCAAATGCTTTCATTGTGGAAAGAAAGGACATAGTGCATCTATATGTAATGCTAAAAAGAAAAGAAACACCAAAGTAGGAACTAAAATGGTTTGGGTTCCTAAGGGCACCGTGCCTATTTCTAACACACAAGGACCCATTACAATTTGTGGACCAAATGTTAAAACTTGAATGTGTGTTATAGGTGTGCTTGAAGTCCAAAAGCTCAAGTTGGTATCTTGATAGTGGATGCTCCAAGCACATGACCGGTGATGACTCCAAGTTTTCCTTCATTGTGCCCAAGAAGAGTGGTCACATGACTTATGGTGACAACAACAAAGGAAAGATTCTTAGAGTTGGTAAAGTTGGTAAGATCCCTTCTTCATCCATTGATAATGTTTTACTTATTGAAGAACTCAAACACAACTTGCTTAGCATTAGTCAATTGTGTGATAAAGGGAATAGAGTAATATTTAATTCAAATTGCTGCATAACTAAGGGTAAGGATGATAAGCATGTTAAGTTTGTTGGTCATAGGGTCAATAACATATATATGATTAGCCTTGATGATATTTCCTCAAATGATGCTAAATGCTTTATGACTAAAGAAAATGATTCATGGTTATAGCATAGAAGAATTGCTCACATTCTCACTTTTATCACTTCACTCTCACATTTCTAAGACACATTTTCTCTTCTCATTTTCTTCAAGCACCTTTCTTTCTTTTCTTCTTCCTTCTCCACCGTACACCCATCTATTGGAGACCATCTCCATGGTTTACTAAATCAATCACATTTCTTGTTTTCTTCCATCATTCCAAGATTATTCTCTTTGGTGACCATCATTTGGTTTTTCTTCTCCCATTATCCACCATTGGAGCTAAAGCTTTGAGCTTTGAGGTAAAGTCTTCACCTTTCTTCCATTTTCTTCTCATTCTTGTTTTTCTTGGTCACCTATGTGACCAAGAACTCATTTTTCCATGGTTTGAGTGAACACCTTGAGAGTTACTCACCCTAGTGCTTTCTTGAAGGAGGAAAACGAAAATCAAGAGCGAAAAGGAGTAGTACCTTTGTGTTGTCTTCAAATAGGTAAGAGGGAGATGATCCTCTTCAACCAATCTTAGTAGTAAGGAGATGTCTTGCATGTTATTGTTGATTGAGGGATCCATGAGTGGATTTTTCTCTTTGTTATGTTGTTTTTCTTCCTTTTTCACAATGGTGTTTTTGGTTGGATTTGTATGAGTCATTGACTGCCTTTAGGTGATTTTGAATGCATGTTTGAGTTAATTTGATATTGAAAATGTTATGGATTGAGTTGGTTTGAGTTTAGATGGCTTAAAGATCATTTTTCTACAAGTTTATGCGTGGTAATCGATTACCCAATGCCTGTAATCGATTACCAAGCCTCTAGAGTTACAAAATCGTGATTCTGGGAATCACGTAATCGATTACATCTTGTTTGTAATCAATTATGGAGGTTCTGTCTAGCTGGTAATCTGTTACCAAAATTGTGTAATCGATTACCAGGTCCCTGGAGTTACGAATCGTGTTTCTAGGAAGCTATGTAATTGATTACATTTAGTCTGTAATCGATTATAGAGGTTCCATCGAGTTGGTAATCGATTACCAGAGACATGTAATCGATTACCAGGATCCTAAAATGGGATTTTGAGCTAAAAATGATGAAAACATGGTTCCTTATCTCTTGTAACTCAAACACAAAAATCTTAAACCCTAGATTCAAGGATTTTATTCCATTTAAATGTGATAGGATTATATATCCAAACCAATAATGGAGAAATGATTTTGAAAATGAAATTTTTCGATCCATAACATGGAAATTGTGGTATGTGTGGAACTATGGACATGTATATGGATTGATATTGAGAATTGTTTGATGCAATTGTGAGTTCCTATGTGGGACCAAGTTTTTGATGAAACCATGACATGTTAATATTGAAATATGAATATATGCCATTGTGGCACACATTATGATGAATGCATCATTGATGAACATGCATGATTGAAATTGAGTCATCATGCATATGTGTTGTCCGTTGGACATTGTTAGAAAGACGATGTATGCCTAGGAGTTTGAATAACACCTATGTGCGGGTGCGAGTAGACTAAGCGTAGGGTCATAGTGGTTGGCCCTGGGGGCGTCGGGGTGCGGGTGTCTCATAATAGACAGTGGTAGCTCCACTGGGGCTGTGGGATAGACCGATGCGACACACTGATGATCTTGACTGGGAGGCTGTCCTATATCGCGATCAACTGTCGAGGTGCCACGTATAAGCCAAATGCGCAAACATTTTTATGAGATAAAACACACTATATTTTAAGGCTAACAATATACTGGCATTACTTCTTGATCATTCACTCCAAAAATGTTTATGTCTAGCTCTATGGAGTAAGAATTTTTGATATCCTTTTGCATTGTGAATTATCAGTCACATAATTCATTGAGTATGAGCATTTATAATTATAAAATGTTTACTATTATAACCACAATAATTATTTGATTCTTGAACTGTTGATACCATGTGTCTGTTGTAACACCCCGAAAATTCATATTTTATTTATTTCGGTTGATTCTTGATTATTTTGAATAATCTAACTTGACTTTTGTGAATTTTATAATTTTTGTGATTTTTAGAAATTTATGAGAATTTTTACGTTTTTAATTATTTTAATATTATTTTTGGGTTGTGTATATAAGCCTTCGTATTTTATTTCTTTCTCTCAATCCTTAATTATTTTTACCAATCTGATTTGATTTTCATGAGTTTCATAATTGTTATGATTTTTGTGAATTTTTGTGATATTTCAAATATTTTGAATATTTTAATATATTTTAGATATTTCAAGATATTTTGAATATTTTATTATATTTTAGATATTTTGAGATATTTTAAATATTTTAATATATATTTGAGATATTTTGAATATTTTATATTTTATTTTTGATATTTTGGTATATTTTGAATATTTAATATATTTATGATATTTTGGGAAATTTGTGTGTGGGCCGGAGCGGGCTCGGAAAAATAAAAATTTTTGTTGGCCAGAAATTTTGTACTGTTGATTCGGAGTAGGGGGATCTTACTAAACCCGAAACCGGAAACAGTTTTTGAAGTTTTGCTTTTCTACGATTTTATCTGACAAATAAAATCGGGGTATGTTTTAGTATCCATTAGATAATATTTTTCTTGAAAATATCTAGTGGATGATTCTAGATGCAAGCCTAGTCACCCACTCTAGAATGTTCTAAGACGATGACTCATCATTTGGTGACTCACCTAGGTGACTAGCCTAGTGACTCACATGTTCTAGCTTGTTCTAGAAGACTCTAGAAGACGCCTCGTCAACACGCCTAGTCATCAAGTGCTTTACACATGGACCAATAAGAAGCCGGTCAAAGTTAGTGGCTGTGACTCATCGCGAAGGACCAATAGAAGCTCGACACGTGGCGTGACACCTCAGCACCTGTGACTCAGCATATTCGAGAAGCTTCCAGAAGCAGTGACTCGCCATATTCCAGAAGCGATGACTCACCACATTCTGGAAGGTTGTAGAAATACTGACTCGCCTTGTGACTCGCCACAGTGAGTCATACGTTCCAGAAGGTTCCATGCTAACTCAGCTAGTGATTCAACACTGTGACTTGCCATGCTGACTTACCTGTTCTAGAAATTTTTGCGCTAACTCATCATGCTGACTCATCGTAGTGAGTCACATGTTCTAGAAATTTCTCTTTGATGACTCGCTTTATGACTCATCAAGGGCAATCAGTAGAAAAATGTTCAACAATAGTTGCTACCCAGCTAGAAAAAGAGAAAAATCTAGGTATATTTTATTATCCATTAGACAATAGACACTGACTTTAGAAACAGTAATTATTGTTCATTGCTTACAGTATACCGAAAAATATCTTAAGCCTTCATCTTTTTCATGAAGTCTATAAATAGGAGGGCTTTGGTTCATTTTCAACTTTGCCAAGAAGCTCTCACCCTTTTCTCTCCTTGTACTCCACGACCATAACACTCAAATGGAAGACAACATTCATCCATTCATCTCACTTGCTCTCTTACACATCCTTTTCTCCAAAGAACCAAGAACAAGCAACCAAAACTCTCTCATTTTCTCTTCTCCATAGATTCGACCAAGCACTCAAGAATCACTCTCCAAATTTCTATAATTCCTACTAATATTATTTCTTGAATCCTCTCATTAATCCAAGACACTTTTATGTTGGGAATTTCTCAAGATTCATTCATTTCCATCTTCTTATCAAGCAAAGAACACAAAAGCTCCTATCTTTCTCTTCTCCAAGCTCACGGCCAAGGGGCCATAGTTCTACCATCACTCTCCAATAATTTAACCAACCTTGTTTCTTGAATCCTTACCTTATTTCAAGACACTTTGTAGTTGGAGTCTTGATCAAAATCATCCATCTTCAAGGAGTTCTTTCAAAAACCAAACACAAAAACTCTTACCTTTCCTTTCTAGCGAAGCTCACGGCCAAACACCATAAAAATACCTTCCAAGCTTCAATAATTTTATACAACCTTAGATCTTGAATCTCCATGAAATTCTAAGGAACTTTCATGTTGAAGACTTTCTCTAAATCATCCATCTTCAACCTTGTTCTTCAAGCTAAAGATTGAAGCTTTATTGGTGAAGTTCATTTATCTTCACTTTTCTTTTGATTTTCAAGGTTCTAACCATGATTCTAATCCATGGTTTTCTTATTCAAGTCTTATTTATATTGATTATGTGTGTTTACTTTGATTTTTAAGAAGCTCTTGGTGGTGAAGAATTTGTACAAGAAGCAAAGCAAGGAGCTTTGGAGGTTTCTCCAAGAGGTAAGAGGGAGATTACCCTCATCAACCATGTGTTGGTGGTGAGGAGTGAATTTATGTGTGATGAAAGATCCATAAGGATTTATTCACTTGATTGTTTAATGCTTTCCTATTTGTGGTTGATTGTATTTGTAAGCATGTCTATAGCTTTAAAAATATATTGCATGTGTTTATAGATGTATGAATATTATTATAGGATGTGAATAATATGCAAGGATTGCATGAGTGTTCCAAAGAACACAAAAGAAGCTCACGACTTCTCCAAGAAAAAGAGAACCAAAATGTTCTCAACCATTTTCTAAAATAATGATTTAATGAATTTAGGTAAAACAATGAATTTGAAAATGATTTAGAAGATAGAAAATGATTTAATGATTATTTGTAAAGAACATGTTGAGTTTCGGCCAAAATGCCATACAATGTCTATTTGATTTCCAAAATTATTTTCTAATGAAGATTAAGTAGTTAACTTGAA